>CP136057.1:443161488-445661488 GCA_032464435.1 Aegilops umbellulata | reverse complement strand
TCACTTCTGAGGATCTCGAACGGGCCCTTGCTAAGAAAAAGGAGGAGCATGGTCCTTCTCTTGAGGCCTTGGTCCAAATGAGGTTAACCGCATTAACCACGATTCTCTCACCATGTCGGGGAATCTGGCTCCACGAGCACCTATGGGGACGGAGCCCCTTTTTGGTTCGGCGGGGGGCGGAGGTCGCACGAAGAGCAGATCGAGGCGAGGCACACGAGGGGTTTTTACCCAGCTTCGGAGCTCTCTGGAGAGATAATACTCCTACTGCTGCTTTGTGGATTGTATTGAGTTCTTGCTCGGGAGCGCGGAGTGCTACAGTACACTCCAGCAGCTAACGGAACCGAGCGCGAGTGTTCTACTGTTCGTCCTCCTTTCCTACGTTGTGCATGGGCCTCCTTTTATATGCTCAAGGGGTCTCCAACAGGTGGCAACGTAGGTAAGGGCAAAAATGGAAAGGTGCTGCGGTAGGTACAGCTACCTACACAGTGTATCATACCTAACCCTGACGGCAGGGGACAAAGGCATTAAATGCCTATCTACGCCGCCCAGACGGTGCAGAAAAGGGACCGTCAGGGGCGCCACCGCTCGCCACGATGGCGATCATGTCAGCGCCGCATGCCACAGTGTACCCCTAGCTGCACAGCCTCCCTCCACGTACGCCTGGAAGGGTCCCAGAGCGACACGTAGGTGGGTGAGCTGGAGCACAGGTACGGAGTGGTCGCTTGCCGCGGCCATTGTCTTGCCGCATTCGGGAGCTTGTCGCTCGCCGGGTCCTGCCGGGACGCGTGGCGCGTCGCGGCAAGTTCCTTGAGATGCCCTGGATGGCCTTCCCGGCAAGCTCCTCTTGCCGGGGTCTTGTGCCTTGAGTCGCCTTCCCGGCAAGCTCCTCTTGCCGGGGACTTGTCTCCTTGGCTTAAATACTTTGTTCTTGAATGGCTCAAGAGGAGCCATAGAGGGCCTTGGTGGTCGCCTGGCAAGCCTTGCCACGGGGCGCTGCGACTGCCCGTGCACAAGTTCGGGATACTAGGGTACCCCTACTCTAGTACACCGACAGGAGCCCCCGGGTCTGGGCCATACACGGTGCCGAGCGCTGTTGGGCCAGGCCCAAAACAGGGCACGGGCACGCGCGGCCTAGAGCACGCCATATCTTACTCCGTATCCACCGCACCCTCCCCGAACGGCACGCGTCGATTGCGGCGTCGTGGGAGAGGTCGTGGGTGGTTCTTTATTCGGAAAAACGAAACGCCCGCCTCCTGGCGGTTCGCACCTTCTCCATAAACGGAGGGAGGCGTGGAGGCGTGGTCTTCGAGGCGTCCACTCCCCACGATCACGGGGTGGGGAGAGGCTGCCTCATCCGTCGCCTCAGCTCTGCACGCCTGCCACGCGGCCTCCATGCGCTTGGAGTGGCGAACGGCGGAGGCGGGAAACCGGGCCGTCACGGGTCGAGGCAGCGGGTCGGGCCCAGTTCCCTGCTCCTTCCGTGTCTTGATTTGCTGAGCGGAGCGGCCGAGCCCCCACCCCGCTCCTTTATAAGGAGCGGGAGGGGGGGGGGACGGAAGCCCGCATTCTTTCATCTCCTCTCTCCTTCAGCTTCTGCTCCCCTCTCTCCCATTAGCCATGGAGAAAGGGAACCCTGGTCCTTCAACGGTGGCGAACAGGGTCGCCGCCAGACAATGCGTCCCTCCCTCTCCCGCACCCGTGGTGGCAGAGCCAGCCGCAAGGGGAAGAGGGAGGGGGCGAGGCCACGGGCGAGGTCGAGGGTGAGGCCGAGGCGCTCGGGGAAGAGGTGGACGGGGCAGCTCGCCGGCCTCGCCTCCGCCAGCGGTTGCTTTTCCCGTGGCGGACCATGTCGGGGACGACCCTTGCGAGTTCTTCATCAGGCTGCGTCGGCCGCCTCGTCGTCGCCTCTGTCTCCCGACTCCATTTGCGAGCGAGATGGAGTTGGATCCGCCCGAGACATTGAGGTTGCACATGAGGGGCTGTGGAATCAGCGGTACGCGAGTCCGCGTTGATTTCCCGGCCCCTAATGTGATGTATCTTGGTCGAGGGTGGAAGACGTTCACCCGCATCCACAGCTTGACGGCGGGGCTCACCCTCCATTTTAAGCTGATGGAGGGCGGTCTCCTCTCCGTCAAGGTCTTCGGGTGCTTCGGGACTCCAGCAAGGTGCTGCGTGGAGAGCTCCTCCGATAGCGAAGACTCCTCCTCGAGCGGGAGTGACGAGGAGGACAGCGACAGCGACAACGAGGGTAACGGGCGGCAGGATGATGGGTCCGACTAGGTGTCGGGCGCCGCTCTGTGCGGCACCGGCGACCCCATCATCCGCGTCGCCGGCTCCTGGAGCTTCTCGGGGCCGTCTCCTTGGGCGGCTGGCGTAGGGAGGCTGTGGAAGAGGAAGAGGGCATGTGACAAGGCCGTCAACTCGGAGTACGAGGGCACGGCGCCCTCGACAGCGTGCTGACGTCCTGCCGCCTTGTCTTCGAGCCCTCTTCCGGCGCCGCCATCACCATCCAGCCTTAGGACGGCCACCGAGATGTCCTCTTTGTGTCTTCTGCTTCCCGTAGCTCGCCTAGGCGCCCCTTTTGCCCTTTTCACCTCCTTGCCCTACCTCCTGAAGATAGGGACAGGAAAAGGATTACGGGCACCTTATCTCTTTTTAATTTGTAAACCCTCGGGCCTTAGTTGCATTTAAGACTTGTTATCCCATTATTCATGTTTTTCATTCTCTATGGACTGTACCTGAGTGGAATGTTTTTTTTATGAAAAGGGGTTGCTTGCCGGGTCACTTGTCTTGTGGGTGGAACGCACGTCAAGGAGCGAATCCTTTATATCTTAAAAATAGACACTTCCTTTCTCGGCAGCAGGCACTGCCTTCTTCCCGCGTTGCTCGACCTTTCTCACGCTTTTGGCGGAGGCAGGGAGGAGGCGGGTTCAGGCTCCTTGTTTCGTCCCTTTGCTGCCGTGACTACGACCAAACCCGGCCCCGGGAATGAGTCCTAGGGCCTAGAGTTAAGGGAGCACGGTAGCTTTTAGGAAAAAACGAAGTTTTGCATACCTCAGTCCATAAGAGAATGCATGATAAGGGATGAGAAACTTATCCGAGATTGCAGCCCCCGGCAACTCTGGTTTGCCGTGGGCTAATATTTGCACTTGCCGCCCCCGGCAACACTGGCTTGCCGGGGTCTCGCAGCCCCCGGCAACACTGGCTTGCCGGGGTCCAGACGTTGGTCCGTCCTTCTTCTCCTTTTCGTCCTCAAGCGGTTCGGTCAGGATACGTGAGCCCTGCGAACCAAGGGAAGCGAAAGAAAAGCAAAGGGACGCACACTCCACCTCTAAGTTAGGGGTTTTTAGCCGCTACTAAGCACTGTCAACCCTAACCAAGGACGAGACTCGACTCAACATGCATGCTAAAACTTAGGGCGCCAGCGCTTCACTTCGCTCAGGGTCTGCGCCTGGCTTTGTACAAAGGATTACATGCAACAACGGCAAGACTTGTACAAAAAGGGTGGTTGCCGGACAGGGTCCGACAACCGCGCCTTACGGGTAAAACTTACGAAGATGCTCGATGTTCCAGGAGTTGCTCACCGAAAAGCCATCTTCGGTCTCAAGGCGGACAGCGCCAGGCCTTGTGACTCGTTTCACCCGGTAAGGGCCTTCCCACTTCGGCGTCAACTTGTTGGAATTCTTGGCGGAATGAACGCGCCGGAGAACAAGGTCGCCTTCCTTGAGACTTCTGGCGTTAACTTTGCGGCTATGGTAGTGGCGCAAAGCTTGCTGGTAGCGAGCAGCTCGCACAGCAGCCTGAAGACGATCTTCCTCAAGGAGCAGCGCGTCATCTTGTCGCAGCTGCTCTTGCTCAAGCTCATCATAAGCGAGCACTCGAGGTGACCCGTATACGAGTTCTGTGGGGATAACTGCCTCTGCTCCATAGACTAGAGCGAAGGGTGTCTGGCCAGTGGCTCGATTTGGCGTCGTCCTGATCGACCAAAGAACCACCGGCAGCTCCTCGATCCAGTTTCTTCCGCACTTGTGCAGCCTGTCGAAAGTCCTGGTCTTGAGCCCACGCAACACTTCAGCGTTTGCCCTTTCTGCTTGACCGTTGCTCCTGGGTTGAGCAACAGAAGCGAAGCAGACCTTGGCGCCAAGATCTTGGACGTACTGCATGAAGGTGCGGCTCGTGAACTGTGTACCGTTGTCGGTGATGATCCTGTTAGGAATCCCGAAGCGGCAAACAATCGACCTGAAGAACTTGACTGCTGACTGTGCTATCACCTTCCTCACTGGTTCCACTTCCGGCCACTTTGTGAACTTGTCGATTGCGACGTACAAGTACTCAAAGCCCCCGACTGCTCGGGGGAAGGGGCCGAGGATGTCGAGCCCCCAGACCAAAAATGGCCAGGATAAAGGGATCGTCTGGAGAGCTTGAGCTGGCTGGTGTATCTGCTTGGAATGGAACTGGCACGCTTCACACTTGGTTACTTGTGCAGTTGCATCCTGGAGGGCTGTCGGCCAAAAGAAACCTTGCCGGAAAGCTTTGCCGGCGAGTGCTCTCGCGCCAATGTGGTGACCACATATGCCTCCGTGTATCTCTGCCAACAGCTTCTGTCCATCTTCCTGGTGAATACACTTCAATTTCACACCGTTGAGTCTTCTTCTGTACAGTGCGTTGTCGATGAACTAGTACATACTTGACTGCCGGGCTACTCTTTCCGCTTCTTCTGGCTCTTCGGGAAGTTCTCCTGTCTGGAGGAAACGGACGATCTGCTGTGCCCATGCTGGAGCTTGCGGCTCGACAACAAGGACTAAAGGCATATCTGCTGCTGCGGGAACATCCGCTTCTACGGCGAGAACCTGCGGCTCAGCCGGAGCTTGACGTTCCCCGGCAAGCTTGCCGGAGCAAAACTTGTCGGGAGTGTCTGCTTCAACGAAACAAACCCTGGGGCTTGTCGGAGCAGACGGCTCCTCAGCACTCTTGGTGTTGATCTTGGGGACCTTCTTGGCGGCGGCTTCGGGAAGCTCTGCCGGAAGATAGTCACCAGAAATCAACTTCCTCTTCTTGCTCTGTCCAGTTGATGGCGTCACAGACGGTTGAATCAGCTTGAGCACAAAGATCCCTGGTTCCACAGGTAACTTGTGTTGCGCACTTTGACAGGCCATCGGCGATGTCGTTCTGAGCTCTTGGAACATGTTCCATCTGTAGGCCGACAAAGTGCTCCTCTAGCTTCCTCACCTCATCAACATAGGCTTCCATCAACGGACTCTGATAATTCTTGTTCACTTGGCGGACGACAAGCTGCGAATCACCCCTGACAATGAGCTGCTTGATCACAAGGTCTGCCGCGATCCTGAGACCGGCAAGCAATCCTTCATACTCTGCAGTATTGTTTGTTGCTTGATCCTTGGGAAAGTGCATTTGGACTACGTACTTGAGGTGCTCTCCGGTGGGTCGACAAGCAGCACGCCAGCACCGGCGCCTTGCAGCGAGAAAGCACCATCAAAGTACATCAGCCACTCTTTGCTTGCTTCCTTGACGGGGATGCTTGTTTCTGGAATCTCTTCGTCTGGTGTTGGCGTCCACTCTGCTATGAATTCTGCCAATGCTCTGCTTTGGATAGTTGAAGTGCTCTCAAACTTGAGGCCAAAGCTTGACAGTTCCAGTGCCCACTCAACAATCCTGCCTGTTGCTTCTGGATTCTGCAGTATCCTCTTCAGCGAAAAGCGAGTGACAACTGTGATCTCATGTGCTTGGAAGTAATGGCGCAGCTTTCTCGAGGCCATGAGAAGGCCGAAAAGCAATTTCTGCACACCAGAGTACCTTGACCTAGCCCCCTGCAGAAGGGAACTCACAAAGTAGACTGGGCGCTGCACCATTTTCTTTTGCTGTATCTCTTCGCACATCTGCGCTAATCCATCTTTGTCGGGACCAGAGCTTGTCGGGGGAGCCCCCTGCTTGTCGCTGGATGTGCTTGCCGCGGTCACTGGCTCATCATCAGCCTCCCTCTCCGCTACTAACGCAGCACTAACCACTTGATTGGTTGCCGCCAGATATAGCAGCAACTTCTCTTGTGGCTTAGGTGCGACAAGTATTGGAGTGGAGGACAGGTATCTCTTCAAGTCCTGCAGCGCAGCCTCCGCTTTCGGAGTCCATTTCATTGGACCTGCCTTTTTCAAAATTTTGAAAAATGGCAGGGCGCGCTCAGCATATTTAGAGATAAACCTGCTGAGAGCCGCCATGCAGCCGGCAAGTCTCCGTACATCCTTGACGCGCTTCGGTGCTTCAATTTGCTCGATGGCCTTGATCTTGTCGGGATTGGCTTCAATTCCCTGCTGAGACACAAAGAACCCGAGAAGCTTGCCGGAAGGGACTCCAAACACGCACTTCTCGGGGTTGAGCTTGAGGCTGATCTTGCGCAGATTTGCAAAAGTCTCTTCTAGATCTTGAATCAGAGTTGCTTTGTCCCTGCTCTTGACCACTATGTCATCCATGTAGGCTTCCACATTTCTGTGTATTTGCGGTTCAAAAGCAGTATGGACTACTCTTGCAAATGTTGAACCAGCATTCTTCAAACCGAAAGGCATCCGCACGAAACAGTACGTGCCACATGGAGTGATGAATGTAGTCTTCTCCTCATCTTCTTCTGCCATGAAGATCTGATGATATCCTGAGTATGCGTCAAGAAATGAAAGCAAGTCACATCCAGCCGTGGAGTCAACAATCTGGTCAATGCGCGGCAAGGGAAATGGATCTTTGGGACAAGCTTTGTTAACGTCAGTAAAGTCGATACAAAGCCTCCATTTCACGTTTGCTTTGCGCACGACTACAGGATTGGCCAACCACGTAGGATGGGGCACTCCTCTGACAAGGCCTGCTGCTTCCAACTTCTTGATCTCTTCTGCAATGAATTCTTGGCGCTCCACTGCTTGTTTCCTGACTTTCTGCTTGACGGGCCGCGCGTGAGGATAGACGGCAAGGTGGTGCTCAATTACTTTCCTGGGAACACCGGGGATGTCAGACGGTTGCCACGCAAACACATCGACATTCGCCCGCAGGAAAGCAACGAGCGCGCTTTCCTATTTAGGGTCGAGAGTGGCACTGATGGTGAAAGTACCACCAGTGCCGTCCTCCTTGGCGGACACCTTCTTGGTCGCTGGCGGAGCTGCCATCGTCTTCTTACACTTGCCGGTGGAGCTCGATGGTGCATCCTCGACGGTAGCACAGCACTCCGAAGAGGTGCGCTTGCCGGAGTGGGCATCAGAGCTCTTGCCGGACTTGGTCTTCTTCTTCCCCCCCGGGAGCTAGAGCGGCATGTGGCTTGCAATCTGTGGCGGCACAGATAAGAGCATCTTTCTTGTCGCCAGGGACAGAGATGACACTTATCGGGCCTGGCATCTTCTGCATGTTGTACGCGTAGTGAGAGGCCGCCATGAACTTGGCGAGCGCTGGACGACCGAGGATCCCATTGTAAGGCAATGGAAAATCGGCAACGTCAAAAGTGATCCTCTCAGTCCTGAAGTTCAACTCGCTGCCAGATGTCACCGGCAGCGTTATCTTCCCCTTTGGCTTGCTCCTTCCCGGGTTGATTCCTTGGAATGTGCCGGTCTCTTCGAGCTCGCTGTCGGGGACCTGGAGTTTTCGGAGCACAGCGGAGGAGATCAGGTTCAAGCGGCCCCGCCGTCAACTAGCATCTTAGTGACCTTGAGGTTGCGGATAGTTGGTGAGACCAACATCGACAAACACCCGACCGCAGTTGTGCGATCAGGGTGGTCCTCAATATCAAAGATGATAGGCGTGCTGGACCATCTCAGAAGCTTGCGTGACTCAACGGGTGGTTCTGCCGCATTAACTTCCCGCACCCACTGCTTGAGCTGGCGGTGCGAGGTATGCAGAGAAGCACCACCGTCAACACACAAGACCTCTGTGGCTTTCTGAAACTCCTGCCCACTGGTCTCATCATCATCCATGTCTTCGTCGTCGTCATCTTCATCCTTGTCGCGGCCGCGGGGAGGTCTGTCTCCTTGCCGCTGATTGGCCTTGCCGCGGCGTCCTCCTCGGCCGGTGCGCTTCGTACCGGATCCTCCAGCACCCGCTTGGGTTTTCTCCTTGTCGTGTCGCTCGTACTCGCCCTTCTGCAGCTCGACAAGCTGCTCGACCTTCTTGCAGCTCTGGAGGTCATGGCCCTTGGTGCGGTGGATCTTGCAGTACTGTTTGTTGGTGCCGTCCTGCTTGTCGGCGGCCGCCACAGCCTGGCAGTTGGCGCACGCGGCAACCTCCTTGCCGGAGCTACCATCTTTGGCTTTCTTGGCGCCACCGTCATTGCCGGACTGCTCAACAACTAGCACATCTTTGCCTTTCCTCTTCCTGTTGTTCCGCCGCCGGTTTTTATTTGCCGGGGCAGCATCCTCGCTGTCAGATCCTCCTGTTCCTGTATTCTCTCCAGGGAGTTTCCTCCCTTCCTCAGCACGTGCACACCTGTCGGCTAGAGCATACAGCTCACCAACGTCTCTGATCTTGCACATCGCCATCTCCTCCCGCATCATGCGGTTACGCACGTTCTGATGGAACGCGCTGATAACCGCGGCAGGGTGGACATCCGGGATGTTGCGCTGCACTTGGCTGAATCTCTGGATGTACTTGCGCAAGGGCTCTCCTTCCTTCTGGGCAAGCAGGTGGAGGTCACTCTCCTGGCCATGAGGTTTGTGGCCGCCCGTAAAGGCGCCGACAAACTGGTGGCATAGGTCTGCCCAGGAAGATATGGAGTTTTCCGGCAAGTGCATGAGCCAGGACCTGACGTTGGATTTGAGCACCAGCGGGAAGTAGTTGGCAAGGATCTTGTCGTCGCGCCCCCCAGCAGCTTGCACCGCGATGGTGTAGATGCTGAGGAACTCCGACGGATGCAACCTGCCGTCGTACTTCTCGGGTACGTCTGGCTTGAAATTCTTCGTGCTGGGCCACTGGACTTGCCGCAGCTCACGAGTAAACGCGAGGCAACCTACCGCATACGGCAGGTCACTTGGTTCCCCTGGCGCATGCATGTCGACAGTGGGCCCAGCACGCCGATCTGATTGACGTCGCGCTTCTCTTCGGCGCTCGATGCGAGTACGAGCGTCTTCTTGCTGTCGTTCGTGAAGAACGTGGCGCTGATCGCGACGAGTTCGCAGATCTGATGAAGCGGTGGAGTCGCTGTCGTGGTGGACCCGGCGAGTCGGCGATCTTGTCCTTTGAGGCAGAGAGTGCACCGTGTTTGCACCCCCGCCGGTCTTGTCGCCATCGGCTCGCACCTGGCTGGCCTGCCGCGGCTGCGATGTGGTTGGCTGCCGCGGAGTGTCGCCGTTGGCGAAGCCGATGAGGCTCTGAATGGTGGCCCTCCAGTCATCGATCTTGTCTGCCGTTGGAGGGAAGTCTAGGAGCAGTTGTGCTCGCGCCAAAGCTTCTGCTGGAGTGGCGGGTAGCAGTGGCGAACGGTGCGAGGAGCGGGATATGCTCGTACTTCCAAGGATGTTAGAAGGAGCAGTATTCCATCCCGACGACCGTGCCTCGCTCGCGCCAGCGCATTCACGTGCATGCTGGCCTTGAGCATCCCGAGATCCGCCAGCTCGATTTGGGTCCAGCGAGCATATGGTACCGTGAGTACCACGACACTGCCGGTCCCGTGCCTCCTGAGATGGGCGCGGAGCGTCCACGGACGCCCGGTCGTCGTGGGAGCCTGCTACGCCGCCGACGGGCAGCGCAGCCTTGTCCTTGGACCTGGTGGCACCGTGGGCCCCGTCGTCGACGCCCGTTCTTCCGCCGGCGTCTTCCCCACCAGCCGTTTGCTCCGGCGGTGGTGGGTTCGACGCGGACGGAGCAGCCGCCTCCGAAGCCTTCTTCTTCAGTGGCATGTCGATGAAGTCGATGAAGATCTAGCTCGCGTGAACGCCGGATCAGGTTCACACAACCCCAACGCCCCCTACCTGGCGCGCAAAAGATGTCGGGGAATCTGGCTCCACGAGCACCTATGGGGACAGAGCCCCTTTTCGGTTCGGCTTGGGGCGGAGGTCGCACGAAGAGCAGATCGAGGCGAGGCACACGAGGTTTTTTTTACCCAGCTTCGGAGCTCTCCGGAGAGATAATACTCCTACTGCTGCTTTGTGGATTGTATTGAGTTCTTGCTCGGGAGCGCGGAGTGCTACAGTACACTCCAACAGCTAACGGAACCGAGCGCGAGTGTTCTACTGTTTGTCCTCCTTTCCTACGTTGTGCATGGGCCTCCTTTTATATGCTCAAGGGGTCTCCAACAGGTGGCAACGTAGGTAAGGGCAAAAATGGAAAGGTGCTGCGGTAGGTACAGCTACCTACACAGTGTATCATACCTAACCCTGACGGCAGGGGACAAAGGCATTAAATGCCTATCTACGTCGCCCAGACGGTGCAGAAAAGGGACCGTCAGGGGCGCCACCGCTCGCCACGATGGCGATGTTGTCAGCGCCGCATGCCACAGTGTACCCCTGGCTGCATAGCCTCCCGCCACGTACGCCTGGAAGGGTCCCAGAGCGACACGTAGGTGGGTGAGCTGGAGCGCAGGTACGGAGTGGTCGCTTGCCGCGGCAAACGCCTTGCCGCGGCCGTTGTCTTGCCACGTTCGGGAGCTTGTCGCTCGCCGGGTCCTGCCGGGATGCGTGGCGCGTCGCGGCAAGTTCCTTGAGATGCCCTGGTTGGCCTTCCCCGCAAGCTCCTCTTGCCGGGGTCCTGTGCCTTGAGTGGCCTTCCCGGCAAGCTCCTCTTGCCGGGGACTTGTCTCCTTGGCTTAAATACTTTGTTCTTGAATGGCTCAAGAGGAGCCATAGAGGGCCTTGGTGGTCGCCTGGCAAGCCTTGCCGCGGGGCGCTGCAACTGCCCGTGCACAAGTTCGGGATGCTAGGGTACCCCTACTCTAGTACACCGACACACCACTTGCCAATCCGGGTGGTGCGGGCTCGAGGCCAACTGCGCCTACTCCTTCACTTGGCCAACAACCTCCTAGTAGTGATCACTCTAGTGTTCCATGGTGATGCGAGAATCATGGTGCGAGAATCACTACTAGGAGGTTGTTGGCCAAGTGAATTGTGGAGTAGTTATCAGATGATGGGTTGCTAGAGTGACAGAAGCTTAAACCCTACTTTATGCGCTACTTCGTAAGGGACTGATTTGGATCCAAAAGTTTAATGCTATGGTTAGATCTTATCTTAATACTTTTCTCGTAGTTGTGGATGCTTGCGAGGGGGTTAATCATAAGTAGGAGGTTTGTTCAAGTAAGAACAACACCTAAGCACCAGTCCACCCACATATCAAATTATCAAAGTAGCGAACATGAATCAAACCAACATGAAGAAAGTGATATGATGAAATTCCGGTGTACCCTCAGGAACACCTTGCTTATCATAAGAGATCGTTTTGGCCTATACTTTGCCACAAAAGGATTGGGCTACCTTGCTGCACATTATTTGAAGTTACCGTTACTTGCTCGTTACAAACTATCCTGCTATCAAACTATCTGTTACCAACTATTTTCAGTGCTTGCAGAAAATACCTTGCTAAGAACCACTTGTCATTTCCTTCTGCTCCTCGTTGGGTTCGACACTCTTACTTATCGAAAGGACTATGATTGATCCCCTATACTTGTGGGTCATCAAGGCTCTTTTCTGGCGCCGTTGCCGGGGAGTGAAGTGCTCTTGGTAAGTGGAAATTGGTAAGGGAAAATTATTACTACATGCTGAAATTTGTTGTCACTTGTTACTATGGAGAATCATCCTTTGAGGGGTTTGTTCGGGGTATCTTCACGTCGATCGGAACCACAATTAGTTGCCCCTCAACCTACTGCACCTACTGAAAATATTGGTTATGAAATTCCTTCGGGTATGATAGAACAACTGCTAGCTAATCCTTATGTAGGAGATGGAACTGAACATCCTGATATGCACTTGATATATGTGGATGAAATTTGTGGATTATTTAAGCTTGCAAGTTTGCCCGGAGATGAAGCTAAGAAGAAGGTTTTACCTTTATCTTTGAAGGGAAAAGCATTGGCACGGTATACACTATGTGATGATATTAGACCTTGGAATTGGAATTGATTGACATTGGGATTTCACCAAAACAATTATCCTATGCATCTAGTTCATCGTGATCGGAATTATACATATATAATTTTTTGGCCTCATGAAGGAGAAAGTTCTCTAGCTTGGGGGAGGCTTAAGTCAATGTTATATTCATGCCCCAATCATGAGCTCTCAAGAGAAATTATTATTCAGAATTTTTATGCTCGGCTTTCTCATGATGATCGATCCATGCTCGATACTTCTTGTACTGGTTCTTTTATGAAGAAGACTAATGAATTCAGGTGGGATCTTTTAGAAAGAATTAAACGCAACTCTGAAGTTTGGGAACTCGAGGAAGGTAAAGAGTCATCTATTAATCTTGAATTTGATTATGTTAAATCTTTTATGAATACCAATGCTTTCCACAAGTTTAGCACTAAATATGGACTTGACTCTGAGATAGTAGCCTATTTTTGTGAATCATTTGCTACTCTTGTTGATCTCCCTTAGGAGAAGTGGTTCAAATATTATCCACCTATTAAATAAGAAATTAAAGAACCGGTCATAGCTAAAGATGAAACTATTATTTACAATATTGATCCAGTTGTTCCTAGTGCTTATATTGAAAAACCACCTTTCATTATTAGGATAAAAGAACATGCTAAGGTTTTAATTGTGGTTCGCAAAAGTAATATTAAAGCACCTAAACTTGCTGAACAAATCAAATTAGAACCTAGTGTTGTTATGGTTAAAGATCTCTTGATAGAAAATTTTGATGGGCATGTTATTTACTTTTGTGATGACGCTACTACAATTGCCAAACCTTATGAAAAAGATAAACATAGACATGTTGTTGGCATTCCTATTTTCTCAGTTAAAATAGGAGATAATTGTTATATGGTTTATGCGATTTAGGTGCTAGCGTGAGTGCTATTCCTTTTCCCTTATACCAAGAAATTATGAATGACATAGCATGTTGGGGATCGTGGCAGAAATTAAAAAATTTCTACGCATCACCAAGATCAATCTATGGAGAGACTAGCAACGAGAGAGAGGGGAGTGCATCTTCATACCCTTGAAGATCACGATGCATAAGCGTTACAAGAACGCGGATGAAGGAGTCATACTCGCAGCGATTCAGATCGCGGTTGATTCCGATCTAAGCGCCGAACAACGGCGCCTCCGCGTTCAACACACGTATAGCCCGGGGATGTCTCCTCCTTCTAGATCTAGCAAGGGGAGAGAAGAAGTTGAAGGAGAGCTCCGGCAGCACGATGGCGTGGTGGTGGAGCTTGCAGTTCTCCGACAGGGCTTCGCCAAGCACTACGGAGGAGGAGGAGGTGTTGGGGAGGGAGAGGGCTGCGCCAGGGGAAGGGTTGCGGCTCCCATGCGCCTTCCCACTATATATAGGGGTGGAGTGGGCTGGTTTCTTTCCCTCCAAGTCCATTGGGGCGTTAGCAAAGGTGGGGGAAAGAAATCCCATCATTTCTCTTCCCCACCGATTGATATCCCCCTTTTTTAGGGATCTTGATCTTATCCCTTCGTGATATGATCTTATTCCTTCTAAGGGGGATCTTGGTGCGCCTTGAACAGGGGTGTGGGGCCTTGCCCCCACTACCTACGTTCATGTGGGCCCCCCATGCAGGTGGGCCCCACTCCGGAACCTTCTAGAACCTTCCCGGTACAATACCGAAAATCCCGAACATTTTCCGGTGGCCAAAATAGGACTTCCCATATATAAATCTTTACCTCCGAACCGTCCCAGAACTCCTCGTGACGTCCGGGATCTCATCCGAGACTCCGAAAAACATTCGGTAACTGCACACTAATTCCCATAACAACTCTATCGTCACCGAACCTTAAGTGTGTAGACCCTACGGGTTCGGGAATCATGCAGACATGACTGAGACAACTCTTTGGCCAATAACCAACAACGGGATCTGGATACCCATGTTGGCTCCCACATGTTCCACGATGATCTCATCGGATGAACCACGATGTCGTGGATTCAATCAATCCTGTGTACAATTCCCTTTGTCTACCGGTATGATACTTGCCCGAGATTCGATCGTCGGTATCCCTATACCTTGTTCAATCTCGTTACCGGCAAGTCTCTTTACTCGTTTGTAACACATCATCCCGTGATCAACTCCTTGGTCACATTTGAGCTCATTATAATGATGTCCTACCGAGTGGGCCCAGAGATACCTCTCCGTCACGCGGAGTGACAAATCCCAGTCTCGGTTCATGCCAACCCAACAGACACTTTCGGAGATACCCGTAGTGCACCTTTATAGCCACCCAGTTACGTTGTGACGCTTGGCACACCCAAAGCATTCCTATGGTATCTGAGAGTTGCACAATCTCATGGTCTAAGGAAATGATACTTAACATTAGAAAAGCTTTAGCAGACGAACTACACGATCTTGTGCTATGCTTAGGATGGGGTCTTGTCCATCACATCAACGACATCCAATGTCCATGGTCAGGAAACCGTAACCATCTATTGATCAACGAGCTAGTCAACTAGCAGCTTACTAGGGACATGTTGTGGTCTACGTATTCACACATGTATTACGGTCTTTGTTTAATACAATTATAGCATGAACACTAGACAATTATCATGAACAAGGAAATATAATAATAGCCATTTTATTATTGCCTCTAGGGCATATTTCCAATAGTCTCCCACTTGCACTAGAGTCAATAATCTAGTTCACATCACTATGTGATTGTAGTGAATCCAACACCCATGGGGTTTGATCATATCTCGCTTGTGAGAGAGGTTATTAGTCAACGGGTCTGAACCTTTCAGATCCGTGTGTGATTTACAAATCTCTATGTCATCTTGTAGATACAGCTACCATGCGCTACTTGGAGCTATTCCAAATAACTGCTCTACTATACGGATCCAGTTTACTACCCAGAGTCATTCGGATTAGTGTCAAAGTTTGCATCGACGTAACCCTTTACGACGAACTCTTTTACCACCTCCATAATCGAGAAAATTCCTTAGTCCACTAGTTACTAAGGATAAGTTTGACCGCTGTCATGTGATCCATTCCTAGATCACTACCCCTTGATTGACTCATGGCAAGGCACACTTCAGGTGCGGTACACAGCATAGCATACTGTACAGCCTACGTCTAAAGTATAGGGGACCACCTTTGTCCTTTCTCTCTCTTCTGCCGTGGTCACATCTTGAGTCTCACTCAATGCTCACACCTTATAACACAGCCAAGAACTCCTTCTTTGCTGATCTATTTGAACTCCTTCAAAATCTTGTCACGGTATGTATTCATTTGAAAGTACTATTAAGCGTTTTTGATCTATCGTTATAGATCTTGATGCTCAATGCTCAAGTAGCTTAATCCAGGTTTTCCATTGAAAAACACTTTTCAAATAACCCTATATGCTTTCCAGAAATTCTACATCATTTCTGATTAACAATATGTCAACAACATATACACATCAGAAATTCTATAGTGCTCCCACTCACTTCTTTGGAAATACAAGTTTCTCATAAACTTTGTATAAACCCAAAATATTTGATCATCTCATCAAAGCGTATATTCCAACTCCGAGATGTTTACTCTAGTCCTTAGAAGGATTGCTGGAGCTTTGCATACTTGTTAGCATCTTTTAGGATTGACAAAAACCTTCTGGTTGTATCACATACAACCTTTCCTCAAGAAAATTGTCGAGGAAACAATGTTTTGACATCCTATCTGCAAGATTTCATAAATAATGCAGTAACCGCTAATACAATTCGAACAGACTCTTAGCATCGCTATGAGTGAGAAGGTCTCACCGTAGTCAACTCCATGAACTTGTCAAAAAACATCTTAACGACAAGTCGAGCTTTCTTAATGGTGATACTTACCATCATTGTCCGTCTTCCTTCTAAAATCCATCTGTACCCAATAGCCTTACGACCATCAATTAGTTCTTCCAAAGTCTATACTTTGTTTTCACACATGGATCCTCTCGGATTTTATGGCCTCGAGCCATTTGTCGGAATCTGGGCCCAACATCGCTTTTCCATAGCTCGTAGGTTTATTGTTGTCTAGCAACATGACCTGCAAGACAGGATTACATACCACTCTGAAATAGTACGCATCCTTGTCGACCTATGAGGTTTGGTAGTGACTTGATCCGAAGTTTCATGATCACTATCGTCAGCTTCCACTTCAATTGGTGTAGGCGCTACGGGAACAACTTCCTGTGCCCTGCTACACACTGGTTGAAGTGACGGTTCAATAACCTCATCAAGTCTCCACCATCCTCCCACCCAATTCTTTCGAGAGAAACTTTTCCTCGAGAAAGGACCCGTTTCTAGAAACAATCACTTTTGCTTCCGGATCCGAAATAGGAGGTATACCCAACTGTTTTGGGTGTCTTATGAAGATGCATTTATCCGCTTTGGGTTCGCGCTTATCAAGCTAAACCCTTTTCACATAAGCGTCGCAGCCCCATGATACGTCTCCAACGTATCTATAATTTTTGATTGCTCCATGCTATATTATCTACTGTTTTGGACTATATTGGGCTTTATTTTCCACTTTTATATTATTTTTGGGTCTAACCTATTAACCAGAGGCCCAGCCCAGAATTGCTATTTTTGCCTATTTCAGAGTTTCGGAGAAACAGAATATCAAACGGAGTCCAAACGGAATAAAACCTTCGGGAACGTGATTTTCTCACCGAACGTGATCCAGGAGACTTGGACCCTACTCCAAGGGACAAGAGAGGCGGTCACGAGGGTGGGGGGCGCGCCCCCCTCCTAGGGCGCGCCCCCTGCCTCGTGGGCCCCCTGTTGCTCCACCAACGTACTCCTTCCTCCTATATATACCTACGTACCCCCAAACGATCAGATACGGAGCCAAAAACCTAATTCCACCGCCGCAACTTTCTGTACCCACGAGATCCCATCTTGGGGCCTGTTCCGGAGCTCCGCCGGAGAGGGCCGTCATCACGGAGGGCTTCTACATCATCATAGCCTCTCAGATGAAGTGTGAGTAGTTCACGTCAGACCTTCAGGTCCATAGTTATTAGCTAGTTGGCTTCTTCTCTCTTTTTGGATCTCAATACAATGTTCTCCCCCTCTCTCGTGGAGATCTATTCGATGTAATCTTCCTTTTGCGGTGTGTTTGTTGAGACCTATGAATTGTGGGTTTATGATCAAGTCTATCTATGAATAATATTTGAATCTTCTCTGAATTCTTTTATGTATGATTGGTTATCTTTGCAAGTCTCTTCGAATTATCAGTTTGGTTTGGCCTACTAGATTGGTTTTTCTTGCAATGGGAGAAGTGCTTAGCTTTGGGTTCAATCTTGTGGTGTCCTTTCCCAGTGACAGAAGGGGCAGCAAGGCACGTATTGTATTGTTGCCGTCGAGGATAACAAGATGGGGTTTTTATCATATTGCATGAAACTATCCCTCTACATCATGTCATCTTGCTTAAGGCGTTACTCTGTTTTTAACTTAATACTCTAGATGCATGCTGGATAGCGGTCGATAAGTGGAGTAATAGTAGTAGATGCAGGCAGGAGTCGGTCTATTTGTCTCGGACGTGATGCCTATATACATGATCATACCTAGATATTCTCATAACTATGCTCAGTTCTGTCAATTGCTCAACAGTAATTTGTTCACCCACCGTAGAATACTTATGCTCTTGAGAGAAGCCACTAGTGAAACCTATGGCCCCCGGGTCTATTCTCATCATATCAATCTCCATCACTTTAATCTTGTTTTGCTTTTTTACTTTGCCTTTTTACTTTTCACTTTGCATCTCTATACCAAAAATACCAAAAATATTATCTCTATCAGATCTCACTCTCGTAAGTGCACGTGAAGGGATTGACAACCCCTAATCGCGTTGGTTGCGAGTAGCTATCATTTTGTGCAGGTACGAGGGACTTGAGCGTAGCCTCCTACTGGATTGATACCTTGGTTCTCAAAAACCGAGGGAAATACTTATGCTACTTTGCTGCATCATCCTCTCCTCTTCGGGGAAATCCAACGCAATGCTCAAGAGGTAGCACCCCAAACTTTTAAGAAATGACAACTTAGATTTCTATAAACCATAGTTCATACGGTGTCATCTCAACGGAATTACGTGGTGCCCTATTTAAAGTGAATGTGGTTGTCTCTAATGCCTAACCCATATACGATAGTGGTAATTCGATAAGAGACATCATGGTTTGCACCACATCCAATAGGGTGCAGCTATGATGTTCGGACATACCATCACACTATGGTGTTCCAGGCGGCATTAGTTATGAAACAATTTCCACAATGTCTTAATTGTGTACCAAACACGTAACTCAGATATTCATCTCTATGATCATATCATAGACATTTTATCTTCTTGTCACGACGATCTTCAACTTCACTCCGAAATTACTTGAACCTTTCAATAATTCAGACTTGTGTTTCATCAAGTAAATATACTTAGAACCTACTCAAATCATCTGTGAAGTAAGAGCATAACGATATTCACTACGTGCCTCAGCACTCATTGGATTGCACACATCAAATGTATTACTTCCGACAAGTTGCTCTCTTGTTTCATCTCACTGAAAACAAGGCCTTTCAGTCATCTTGCCCATGTGGTATGATTTGCATGTCTCAAGTGATTCAAAATCAAGTGAGTCCAAACGATCCATCTGCATGGAATTTCTTCATGCGTATAAACCAATAGACATGGTTCGCATGTCTCAAACTTTTCAAAAAATGAGTGAGTCCAAAGATCCATCAACATAGAGCTTCTTCATGCGTTTTATACCAATATGAATCAAATGGCAGTGCCACAAGTATGTGCTACTATCATTACTATCTTATATCTTTTGGCATGAACATGTGTATCACTACGATCGAGATTCAATAAACAATTCATTTTAGGTGCAAGACCATTCAAGGTATTATTCAAATAAACAAAGTAACCATTATTCTCCTTAAATGAATAACCGTATTGCGATAAACATAATCCAATCATGTCTATGCTCAACGCAAACACCAAATAACAATTATTTAGGTTTAACACCAATCTCGATGGTAGAGGGAGCATGCGATGCTTGATCACATCAACCTTGGAAACACTTCCAACACATATTGTCATCTCACCTTCAGCTAGCCTCCTGTTTATTTCGTAGCCTTTTATTTCGAGTTACTAGCACTTAGCAACTGAACTGGTATTTAATACCCTGGTGCTACTAGGAGTACTAGTAAAGTACACATTATAATGTATATCCAATATACTTCTGTCGGCCTTGCCAGCCTTCTCATCTACCAAGTATCTAGGGTAGTTCTGCTTCAGTGACCGTTCCCCTTATTTCAGAAGCACTTAGTCTTGGGTTTAGGTTCAACCTTGGGTTTCTTCACTAGAGCATCAACTGATTTGTCGTTTCATGAAGTATCCCTTTCTTGCCCTTGCCCTTCTTGAAACTAGTGGTTTTACTAACCATCAACAATTGATGCTCCTATTTGATTTCTACTTTCGCGGTGTCACGAATAGCTCAAGGATCATCATATCTATCCCTGATATGTTATAGTTCATCACGAAGCTCTAGTAGCTTGGTGGCGGTGACTTTGGAGAACCATCACTATGTCATCTAGAAGATTAACTCCCACTCGATTCAAGCGATTGTAGTACTCATACAATCTGAGCACATGCTCAATGATTGAGCGTTTCTCCTTAGTTTGCAGGCTTAAGAAACTTGTCAGAGGTCTCGTACCTCTTGACGTGGGCACTAGCCTGAAATCCCAGTTTCAGTCCTTGGAACATCTCATATGTTCTGCGATGTTTCAAAAACGTCCTTGGTGCCTCAATTCTAAACCATTTAGCATTACGCACTGAACTATCATGTAGTCATCAAAACGTGTATGTCAGATGTTCGCAACATCCACAACCAACGCTCGAGGTTCAGCACACTGAGCGGTGCATTAAGGACATAATCCTTCTGCGCAGCAATGAGGATAATCCTCAGTTTACGGACCCAGTCCGCATAATTGCTACTGTCAACTCTCAACTAAATTTTCTCTAGGAACATATCTAAAACAGTAGAAACAAAGCGTGAGCTACGACATAATTTGCAAAGACCTTTTGACTATGTTCATGATAACTAAGTTCATCTAATCAAATTATTTAATGAACTCCCACTCAGATAGACATCCCTCTAGTGATCTAAGTGATACATGATCCGAGTCAACTAGGCCGTGTCCGATCATCACGTGAGACGGACTAGTCATCATCGGTGAACATCTTCATGTTGATCGTATCCACTATACGACTCATGTTCGACCTTTCGGTCTCTTGTGTTCCGAGGCCATGTCCGTACATGCTAGGCTCGTCAAGTCAACCTAAGTGTTTTGCACGTGTAAATCTGGCTTACACCCATTGTATGCGAACGTTAGAATCTATCACAGCCGATCATCACGTGGTGCTTCGAAACAACGAACTTTCGCAACGGTGCACAGTTAGGGGGAACACTTTCTTGAAACTTTGTGAGGGATCATATTATTTATGCTACCATCGTTCTAAGCAAATAAGATGTAAAAACATCACAAACATCACATGCAATCAAATAGTGACATGATATGGCTAATATCATTTTGGTCCTTTTGATCTCCATCTTCGGGGCGCCATGATCATCATCGTCACCGGCATCACACCATGATCTCCATCATCGTGTCTCCATGAAGTTGTCTCGCCAACTGTTACTTCTACTACTATGGCTAATGGTTAGCACTAAAGTAAAGTAATTACATTGCGTTTTCATTGACACACAGGTCATACAATAAATTAAGACAACTCCTATGGCTCTTGCTGGTTGTCATACTCATCGACATGCAAGTCGTGATTCCTATTACAAGAACATGATCAATCTCATACATCACATATATCATTCATCATATCCTTTTGGCCATATCACATCACACGGCATATGCTGCAACAACAAGTTAGATGTCCTCTAATTGTTGTTGCAAGTTTTTACGTGGCTGCTATAGGTTTCTAGCAAGAACGTTTCTTTCCTACACCAAAACCACAACGTGATATGCCAATTTCTATTTACCCTTCATAAGGACCCTTTTCATCGAATCCGATCCGACTAAAGTGGGAGAGACAGACACCTGCTAGCCACCTTATGCAACTAGTGCATGTCAGTCGGTGGAACCTGTCTCACGTAAGCGTACATATAAGGTCGGTCTGGGCCGCTTCATCCCATGATGCTGCCGAATCAAGATAAGACTAGTAACGGCAAGTAAATTGACAAAATCGAAGCCCACAACAACTTGTGTTCTACTCATGCATAGAAACTACTCATAGACCTAGCACATGATGCCACTGTTGGGGATCGTTGCAGAAATTAAAAAATTTCTACGCATCACCAAGATCAATCTATGGAGAGACTAGCAACGAGAGAGAGGGGAGTGCATATTCATAGCCTTGAAGATCGCGATGCGGAAGCGTTACAAGAACGCAGATGAAGGAGTCGTACTCGCAGCGATTCAGATCGCGGTTGATTCCGATCTAAGCGCCGAACAACGACACCTCCGCGTTCAACACACGTACAGCCCGGGGACGTCTCCTCCTTATTGATCCAGCAAGGGGAGAGGAGAAGTTGTAGGAGAGCTCCGGCAGCACGACGGCGTGGTGGTGGAGCTTGCAGTTCTTCGGCAGGGCTTCGCCAAGCACTACTACTACGGAGGAGGTGTTGGGGAGGGAGAGGGCTGTGCCAGGGGAAGGGTTGCGGCTCCCATGCGCCTCCCCACTATATATAGGGGTGGAGGGGCTGGTTTCTTGCCCTCCAAGTCCATTGGGGCGTTGGCAAAGGTGGGGGAAAGAAATCCCATCATTTCCCTTCCCCATCGATTGATATCCCCCTTTTTTAGGGATCTTGATCTTATCCCTTCGGGATATGATCTTATTCCTTCTAAGGAGGATCTTGGTGTGCCTTGAATAGGGGTGTGGGGCCTTGCCCCCACTACCCACGTTCATGTGGGACCCCCCATGCAGGTGGGCCCCACTCTAGAACCTTCTAGAACCTTCCCGGTACAATACCGAAAATCTCGAACATTTTCCGGTGGCCAAAATAGGACTTCCCATATATAAATGTTTACCTCCAGACCGTTCTGGAACTCCTCGTGACGTCCGGGATCTCATCTGGGACTCCGAACAACATTCGCTAACTGCACACTAATTTCCATAACAACTCTAGCATCACCGAACCTTAAGTGTGTAGACCCTACAGGTTCAGGAATCATGCAGACATGACCGAGACAACTCTCTGGCCAATAACCAACAGCGGGATCTGGATACCCATGTTGGCTCCCACATGTTCCACGATGATCTCATCTGATGAACCACAATGTCGGGGATTCAATCAATCCTGTATACAATTCCCTTTGTCTACCGGTATGATACTTGCCCGAGATTCGATCGTCGGTATCCATATACCTTGTTCAATCTCGTTACCGGCAAGTCTCTTTACTCGTTCGTAACACATCATCCCGTGATCAACTTGTTGGTCACATTTGAGCTCATTATGATGATGGCCTACCGAGTGGGCCCAGAGATACCTCTCCGTCACACGGAGTGACAAATCCCAGTCTCGATTCGTGCCAACCCAACAAACACTTTCGGAGATACCCGTAGTGCACCTTTATAGCCACCCAGTTACGTTGTGACGTTTGGCACACTCAAAGCATTCCTACGGTATCCGAGAGTTGCACAATCTCATGGTCTAAGGAAATGATACTTGACATTAGAAATGCTTTAGCAGACGAACTACACAATCTTATGCTATGCTTAGGATTGGGTCTTGTCCATCACATCATTCTCCTAATGATGTGATCCGTTATCAACGACATCCAATGTCCATGGTCGGGAAACCGTAACCATCTATTGATCAATGAGCTAGTCAACTAGAGGCTTACTAGGGACATGTTGTGGTCTACATATTCACACATGTATTACGGTCTTTGGTTAATACAATTATAGCATGAACACTAGACAATTATCATGAACAAGGAAATATAATAATAACCATTTTATTATTGCCTCTAGGGCATATTTCCAACATAGCACCTGCTGAAATAGAAGACATAGATGTTACTATTAAACTTGCTACTAGAGACACCATCACACCACTTGGGATTGCTAGAGATGTTGAAGTCTTGTGTGGGAAAGTAAAATACCCTACTGATTTTCTAGTTCTTGGTTCCCACAAGATGACTTCTGTCCCATTATCTTAGGTAGACCTTTCTTGAACACTGTCAATGCTACTATAGATTATCATAAACAAATTGTTAGTGTTAGCTTTGGTGATGAGTCTCATGAGTTTAATTTTTCCAAGTTTAATAGACAACCTCACAAGAAAGAATTACCTAGTAAGGATGAAATAATTGGTATTTCTTTTATTGTCGTGCCTCCTACTGATCCATTGGGACAATATTTGCTAGATCATGTAAATGGTATGCATATGAATGAAAGAAATAAGATAGATAAAATTTTGTTTGAACAACGACCTCTGCTCAAACACAATCTGCCTATTGAAACTCTAGGAGGTCCTCCTCCACCTAAAAGCTATCTCGTGTTTGAATTAAAACAATTGCCCGACACTTTGAAATATGCTTATCTTGATGAGAAAAAGATATATCATGTTATTATTAGTGCTAACCTTTCAGAACATGAAGAAGATAGATTATTGAAAATTCTGAAGAATCACTGAGCTGCTATTGGATATACTCTTGATGTTCTTAAGGACATTAGTCCCACTATCTATCAACACAAGATTAATATGGAACCTGATGCTAAACCCGTTGTTGATCATCAATGACGCTTGAATCCTAAAATGAAAGAAGTGATAAGAACTGAAATATTAAAGCTTCTGGAAGCAAGTATAATCTATCTCATAGCTGATAATAGATGGGTGAGTGCCGTTCATTGTGTTCCTAAGAAGGGATGTATTACCATTGTTCCTATTGATAAAAATGAACTCATTCCACAAAGAATTGTTACTGGCTATAGAATCGCTATTGATTTTAGAAAATTAAATAAAGCAACTAGAAAAGATCATTACCCTTTGCCTTTTATTGATCAAATGCTAGAAAGATTATCAAAGCACACACACTTTTGTTTCCTTGATGGATATTCTGGTTTTTATGAAATACCTGTTTCACAACCTGATCAAGAGAAAAACACCTTTACTTGCCCTTTTGGAACTTATGCTTATAGACGTATGCCTTTTGGTTTATGCAATGCACCTGCTACCTTTCAAATATGTATGACTGCTATATTCTCTGATTTTTGTGAAAAGATTATTGAGGTTTTCATGGAAGATTTTTCTGTACATGGATCTTCTTTTGATGATTGCTTAAGCAACCTTGATCGAGTTTTGCAGAGATGTGAGCAAACTAATCTTGTCTTGAATTGGGAGAAGTGCCACTTTATGGTTAATGAAGGTATAGTATTGGGGCATAAAATTTTTGAATGAGGTATTGAAGTGGATAAATCTAAAGTTGATGCAATTGAGAAAATCCCATGTACTAATGATATTAAAGGTATTCGTAGTTTCCTAGGTCATGTTGGTTTCTATAAGGTATTTATTAAAGACTTCTCTAAAATTTCTAGGCCTTTTACAAATCTTTTACAAAAAGGATGTTCCATTTGTTTTTTATGATGATTGTGTAGAAGCCTTTGAAACACTTAACAAAGCCTTAACTTCTGCACCTATTGTTCAACCACCTGATTGGAACTTGCCTTTTGAAATCATGTGTGGTGCTAGTGATTATGTTGTTGGTGTTTTTCTAGGACAATGACTTGATAAGAAATTAAATGTTATCCATTATGCTAGCAAAACTCTAGACAGTGCCCAAAGAAACTATGCTACTACTGAAAAAGAATTTTTAGCAGTTGTGTTTGCTTGTGACAAATTTAGATCTTACATTGTTGATTCTAAAGTTACTGTTCACACTGATCATGTTGCTATTAAATATCTAATGGAAAAGAAAGATGCTAAACCTAGACTCATTAGGTGGATTCTCTTACTAGAAGAATTTGATTTACATATTACTGATAGAAAAGGAACCGAGAAACCTGTAGCTGATAACTTATCTAGGTTAGAGAATATCCTTGATGACCCACTACCTATTGATGATAGCTTCCCTGGTCAACAATTAACTGCAATAAATGTTTCTCATAATACTCCGTATGTGGACTATGCTAATTATATTGTTGCTAAATACATGCCACCTAGTTTCACTTATCAACAGAAGAAAAAGTTCTTCTATGATTTAGGACATTACTTTTGGGATGGCCCATGTCTTTATAAATAAGTATTAGATGGTATTATTAGACGTTGTGTGCCTGAGCATGAACAAGAACAAATTCTACGAAAATGCCACTCCGAAGCTTATGGAGGGCATCATGCGGGAGATAGAACTGCTCACAAGGTACTGCAATCTGTTTTTCATTGGCCTACTCTCTTCAAGGATGCCTATAAGTTTGTTTTATCTTGTGAGGAATGTCAACGAATTGGTAATATTGGTAAGCGTCAAGAAATGCCTATGAATTATTCACTTGTCATTGAACCATTTGATGTTTGGGGTTTTGATTATATGGGACCTTTTCCTTCCTCTAATGGGTATACACATATTTTGGTTGTTTTTTTATTACGTTACTAAGTTGTTACAAGCTATTCCAACTAGTAGTGCTGATCATAATCCTTCCATTAAAATGCTTAAAGAAGTTATTTTCCTGAGGTTTGGAGTCCCTAGATATTTAATGATTGTGGTGGTTCACACTTTATTCATGGTGCTTTCCGTAAAATGCTTGCTAAATACGATGTTAACAATATAATTGCATCACCCTATCATATTCAATCTAGTGGTCAAGTTGAACTTAGCAATAGAGAAATAAAACTAATATTACAAAAACTGTTAATAGGCCTCGAAAGAATTGGTGTAAGAAATTGGATGATGCACTTTGGGCCTACCGAACAGCGTATAAAAATCCTATGGGTATGTCTCCCTATAAATGGTTTATGGAAAAGCTTGTCATTTGCCTCTTGAGTTAGAACATAAAGAATATTGGGCAATTAAAGAACTCAATTATGATTTCAAGCTTGCCGGTGAAAAGAGGTTATTTGATATTAGCTCATTAGATGAATGGAGAACCCAAGCTTATGAAAATGCCAAGTTATTTAAAGAAAAAGTTAAAAGATGGCATGAAAAGAGAATTCAAAAGCGAGAATTCGAAGTTGAGAATATATTCTTTTGTACAACTCTCATTTCAGATTCTTTGCAGGAAAACTTCTCCCTAAATGGGAAGGACCATATATCATCGAATAGGTTTATCGCTCTAGAGCTATCAAAATAAATAATGCCGAAGGTACTAACCCGAAGGTGGTCAATGGGCAAAGAATTAAACACTATATCTCAGGTACGCCTATTAATGTTGAAAGCAATATTATTCAAACTATGACACCTGAGGAACACATAAAAGAGACCTTCCGGAACGCTCCAGAATAATTTAAAAAGAGGAGGTACATGATACGGTAAGTAAACGGACTTCAAAAAATCCTCAAAAATATTTTCTGTCAGTTTTGGAATATATTAATTTTTTTAGGAAAATAGAAAACAACCAGGAAGGCACCCGAGGAGGGCACAAGACACTAGGGCACGCCAGGGCCCCATGGCGCCCCCAGGTGGGTTGTGCCCACCTCGGGAACCTTCCCGACTCTGTTTCCCTCCCGTTTGCTTGTTTCTCATGATAAAAAATCTTTATATACCCCCCGAACATATTGACCACCGTATTGCAGAGAAATCTTCTGTTCTTCTTTCTTGCTGTTTTTTGGTAGATCTGAAAATATGTCATCTCAAGATTCGGAGGGTGGGAGCTATGCTGCTAATTATATTGCTAACCCCAAAGTTTATGGGGACGTGTAATGTAATGGTTGGACCACGGAGGAAGAAGAGGACTGTGATCCAAAAAAGAAAGAAGAGACAAGTTCGGATGAAGATGAAGTTCCATTACCCCAACCTGGGGATATGCACATGGAATTCAAGAAGTCAAGTCTTCCTAATAAAGCAAAGAAACTGAAGATCTACTTTACCCCTTTTCATATCTTGCAGGAGAACAAGAAAGAATTATGAAAAAGGTACTAAGGCTCGAGCAGGAGATCGATGACTTGAGGGAGGAAAATTCCATCCTCAAGCGTAAGTTGAGGAAGAAGAACACTCATGCTTCACCACCACCACCTACTTCATCACCAAAGGAGACTTGCGTTCATTGTATGGACACTCCCATTGGCTTGTGCCAAGCTTGGGGGAGCTGTCCCGGTATCGTATAACCACCACTATCTTTGCTTTCATCTATTTTAGTTTGATCTTTAGTTTCCTATGATTTGGTTGAATAAAAGTTTTAGTTTGATCCTTTCTTTTCGAGTGCTTGCCTAGTGATCTATCAATCGATGTAATCGTGTGCGAGATATATAATAAAGAGTAGTTTGTGTGACGCCCCCGATTCAATCGTACACTAATCATACACGCAAACATGTACGATCAAGATCAGGGACTCATGGGAAGATATCACAACACAACTCTAAAAATAAAATAAGTCATACAAGCATCATAATACAAGCCAAAGGTCTCGAGGGCTCGAATACAAGTGCTCGATCATAGACGAGTCAGCGGAAGCAAACATATCTGAGTACAGACATAAGTTAAACAAGTTTGCCTTAAGAAGGCTAACACAAACTGGGATACAGATCAAAAGAGGCGCAAGCCTCCTGCCTGGGATCCTCCTAAACTACTCCCGGTTGTCGTCAACGGCCTGCACGTAGTAGTAGGCACCTCCGGTGTAGTAGGAGTCGTCGTCGACGGTGGCGTCTGGCTCCTGGGCTCCAGCATCTGGTTGCGACAACCAGGTAGAAGGGAAAGGGGAAAAGAGGGAGAAAAGCAACCGTGAGTACTCATCCAAAGTACTCGCAAGCAAGGAGCTACACTACATATGCATGGGTATATGTGTAAAGGGCCATATTGGTGGACTGAGCTACAGAATGCCAGAATAAGAGGGGGATAGCTAATCCTGTCGAAGACTACGCTTCAGGCCACCTCCATCTTGCAGCATGTAGAAGAGAGTAGATGGTAAGTTCACAAAGTAGCATCGCATAGCATAAACCTACCCGGCAATCCTCCCCTCGTCGCCCTGTGTGAGAGCGATCATCGGGTTATATCTGGCACTTGGAAGGGTGTGTTTTATTAAGTATCCGGTTCTAGTTGTCATAAGGTCAAGGTACAACTCCAAGTCGTCCTGTTACCGAAGATCACATCTATTCGAATAGATAAACTTCCCTGCAGGGGTGCACCACATTACCCGACACGCTCGATCCCTCTGGCCAGGCACACTTTCCTGGGTCATGTCCGGCCTCGGGAGATCAACACGTCGCAACCCCACTTAGGCTCAATAGAGAGGTCAGCACGCCGGTCTAAATCCTATGCGCGCAGGGGTCTGGGTCCATCCCCATTGCACACCTGCACGTTGCGTACACGGCTGGAAGCATACCTAGCCTAGCAGGTGTTCCAATCCAATCCGGCGCGCGCCGCTCAGTCGCTGACGTCAAAAGAGCTTCGGCTGATACCACGACGCCGGTTGCCCATATCTTGTCCCACGTGGCGGTTAGTGTGTATAAGGTCAACGACCCAACTTAGATCAAATAGCAAGATCTTGTTAAGCGTGTTAATTGATGTAACCGCGGACACCGACCAGGGCCAGGCCCACCTCTCATCTAGGCGGTCTCAACCTGCCTTGTCGCTCCACCACAAAGATCCACTCGCGGGTACTCCTACGAGCCGACCCGACTTTAGTCACCACAGGTATCATGTAAAGTATATAAGTATATACCCATGATCACCTCCCGAGTGATCACGACCCGATAGTATATCAAGGTAGATGGACAAGAATGTAGGGCCACAGATGGAATACTAGCATCCTATACTAAGCATGTAGGATTGCAGGTAAAGGTAACAACAGTAGTAGCAAGGACAGGCTATACAGCAGTATAGGATCAACGGAAAGCAGTAACATGCTACACTACTCTAATGCAACCAGTATAGAGAAGAATAGGCGATATCTGGAGATCAAAGGGGGGGGGCTTGCCTGGAAGCTCAGCCGAGAAGGAGGGGTCGTCAACACCGTAGTCGTACTGGGTAGCAACGACGTTGGTCTCGGTGTCTAGCGAGAGAAGAGGGGGAAGAAACAATAAATACAATGCAAACAAATGCATGACAATGCATGACATGACAAAGTGTGATGCTAGGTGTGCCCAATCGCGGTAGTAGGGGATACCGGCGAATGGGGGGAAACATCCGGGAAAGTATTCCCGGTGTTTCGCGTTTTCGGACAGATGAACCGGAGGGGGAAAGTTGCGAGTTCGATAGGTTAGGGATGTGTGGCGGACGAATGGGCTGCGTATCCGGATTCGTCTCATCGTTCTGAGCAACTTTCATGTAGAAAGTATTTTCATCGGAGCTACGATTTATTTTATATGATTTTCTAAAGTTTTAAATCATTTTTAGAATTTATATAATTAATTTAATTCAACATTATCCAGAATAGTGCACACTGATGTCATCATGACGTTAGCAGTCAACAAAGGTTTATTAGGATTTAGCTAATCTAATTAATGTCTAATTAAACTAAATGGTTAATTAGATTAATTTAAACAGGATTAATTAACTTAATTAATTCATTAATTAGTTAACTCATTAATTATTAATTTTATTAATTCATTTTTATTTCATTTTCTTTTATTTTATAAAAATGTTTTGGGGCTGGGCCCCACTTGTATGTGGCCCAAAGGGGCCATAGCGGTTCGGGCCGTAGCGGCGTCGGGCGCCGCCCGTATGGTGCAACGGGCGCCGCCCGTATGGTGCAACGGGCGCCCACCCGCTGAGATGGAGGTTGGCCGCCTCCGGCGGCAGTGGCGAGGCCACGGTGAGTGGCCGGAGCGGCGAAAGCCAGGGGCGGAGGCGAGCGAGGTGGCTGCGGCGGTGGTGCCGGCGGCAGCCGCAGGGGGAGGCGACAGGGGGCCGGAGACGGGAGCTCCGGTGGTGCGGGAGGAGCGTCGCGGTGCGGGGCGGCTGCAGCGCAGGCAGAGACTCCGCGGGGCAACGACGGGGCGCGGTGCGGCCGCGGCGATGCGAGGGCGGCCGCCGGAGGTCTGTTGCAGGGGCGACAGCGGCGCTGTAGCGGAGGCAGAGGCATAGCAGCAGCAGGGATGGGGAAGGGCAGCGACGGCTGCAGACGGCGCAAGCGCGTGCGGCCATGGGCACGCGAGGGGCGCGAGCAAGCGCAAGGAGGGGAGCAGCGGCGACGCACGGGGTTGCAGGGACACGGGCTCGCGCGCCCGGGCGCGTGCAAGGGTGCGCGGGGCGCCGGCCATCGCAGGCAAGGGGAGGTGAGCGCGATGAGCGGGGGGGGGAGCGGAGGGAAGCGGGGCCTCACCGCGATTCGTAGGGACGGGGGCAGCGGGGGTCAAGGTGGGGAGACGGGGACGGTGCGGTGAAGAGGATGCAAGCCATTGAGGTGGTCCGGCGAGGAAGCTCCGGGTGCCGGCGTCGGCGTTCGGGTGGCGGCCTCCTCCTCTCGATCCCGATCCAATCGGGGGAGATGGGGGAGATATTTTCGGGGGAGTGTGGGGGTGTCGGTGGGGTTGACCATTGGAGTGGGGGGGGGGAATTATGGAGAGGGAGTGGGGCACCGGTTGGGCCGGCCTGGCTAGCCAAGTGGCCAGCTGGGACGAGGCCCAGTCGGCCAGGGGGCCTTTTCTCGTTTTATTTTTTTATTTTTTGTTTTGTATTTCCTTTTTCGTTTATTTATTTTATTTTTTGTTTTATTTCAATTTAAAATATTTATGCATTTTCTAAACATGTGTTTTCTTCACCATAATTAACTATGTAATATTTGGCACAAACCAAACATTTTTGTTTCAATGTTTGAAAACTTTTATCGTTCGACTTAAATTTCAAATTTGAATTCGAATCGGTTTTGAACTACGCGAGATTAACAACAGTAACCGGGGTGATGTGGCATCGTTAACGTGGGATTACTGTAGCCTAATTATCCGGGCGTCACAATTCTCCTCCACTAGAAGAAATCTCGTCCCAAGATTTAAGAGGGGAGTAAGGGGGAAGAATAGGTTATGAAATTCTAACAATTCTTCTTGGTCATTGGTTGCTCTTCTCGAAGAGGTCGATCCATTACGTTGATGTCTCCATTTCTCTGCTTCATGTCATCATGATGAAGTTGGCAACCTTTCTTCGGAAACTCCATCGTACTTAGTAAAATGATAAGGGGTAACACTGAAGAACGGAACTCTACACGGTTGCTTATCTGGTAGATAACATTAGGGAAGGTGGCGAAAAGTAACTCTTGAATTGAAACTTAAGAAATTATCGAGAGCAAGGTAAGAAGGTACCATGAAAAGTTTCAAACGGATAGGCAATCGTTCGATGCCTAATCAGAAGGTGAAAGGGTTTCAGGGCAACGAGAATAGGTATCGCGTCTCATGCCAGAATAGATCACTAGACAGGTGGTCCGTGAATTACATACGAAGTCAAGCGTGATGAACAACCTTGGGAACAGGTGGTGTACAGGTGAGTCAGGTTTCGATCCTGTGGAACTGTGGGTTATGGGCCCACCATGTGGGATAAAAGTAAGAGGATTGGTGACATCTTGCATGGTCATGATAGCAAGGCATGTCAGAGGGTAACATGTCGATTATGTCGGCAACAACGTTGGTACCAAGGGCGAGGGACGAAGAGAACCATTTTCCTGCTCGTTGAACGAGGCGGACCAATAGGCAAAGTTCTCATCCATCGGTGGTTACCGGAATGTCATCAACAACAGTAACTGGGTCTTACTGACCGTGTGGTACAACAAGGTGCTTACCTAAGCAGGGACTTATGACTGCTCAATTAAATCGGATTACTAGAAAGGTTAAACAAAACAATGGAAAGGAAATATGATTATCAGATTAAACAGAACAATGGAAAGGAAAAATGTGTTTAAACACATGTTTCAGGGGTATATCCTCCCCAAGGACAAGCAAAGCATGATATCTGTGACAAGATATAATGTAGAAAACTCTTTAGGTAAGGGGAGAGAAATTTCATGACATTACCCATACAACGGTGTTTGGATAATTGAGCAAGAAACATTTAGCATTGCACCTCCAATGTTCTTGTTGAAGGGCGGGGGTATCATAGTCATGCTTCGAGGTAGCAATGATCACTACAAAAAAAAGACACATCCGTGACATTTTGGGCCGAAAGAAATTTTTTGTGTCATACATATGACACTTCTATGACGATAATTGTGACAAAACCCGGTATCATCATAGATGTGGTGGGATCCTACTTCTATGACAAAAAATCATGACAGAAAATGGGCTTTTCGTCCTGGGCGGGCCGAAGACACAGCTGCATGACATTCTTTGGGCCGTCCATGACGGAAAAAACCGTGGTAGAAGCGAGGGCGAGGAAAATTTCGGGGAGTTCCCGGTTACGGTGGGAGGTCGGGGGCCGAGCGATCTGCGTTTCTCTCGTACACATACGCGCGTGTTTGCGAGGCGTTGGCTCTAACTGAACCCGAGCGAGGCATTGGGCTCTAACTGAACCCGAGCGATTGCACTACAGGCTACGCGTTATTGAACCCGAGCGATCGATCGATGGCTGTTAACTGAACCCGATCGAGCGATTCCTTCGCTACTTCTGCTAACTGAAGCCGATCGATGCTGCCTCTGGATGAATAGTGAGTGTTGCGGGGGGGGGGGGGGGGGTGGATGAACAGTGAGCGGTGGCGTTGCTTCTGGATGAACAAGATCCCGTGGTGTGGTGGAAGGCTGGATGGACAGTAGACGGTGGAGGGGTGCCCGTGGAGGGGTGGATGAACAGGACCCCGTGGTGTGGAGGGCTGGATGAACAGTAGATGGTGGAGGGCAGGATGAACAGTAGCCCGTGGAGGGGTGGTTGAACAGGAGCCCGTGGAGAGGGCTGGTTGAACAGTAGCCGGTGGAGTAGCGCGCGCTGGAGGCTGGATGAACAGGAGCCCCGTGGATGAACAGTCGCAGGTGGAGGCTGGAGGAGATCGACGGTGGATGAACAGTAGCTCGTGGAGGCTGGAGGGGGTCGACGATGGAGATGAACAGTATCCCGTGGAGTCCCGTTTTGCGGTACGCCACACCCCTCCCAATGAACAGGACCCCCGTTTCGATCGTAGTGCTCCAACACAAGTCAGTTTCCTCCGTTGTGCGGTACGCCACACCCCTCCCGATCAACAGGACCCCCGTTTCGACCGTAGGGGGTCCGTTTCCTCCGTTTTGCGGTACACCAGACCCCTGCCGATGAACAGGATCTCGTTTCGAACGTGGCCGGTCGAACACAAGGCCGTTTCCTCCGTTCTGCGGTACGTCAGGCCTCGTTTCTATTGCCTGTTCCGTCCAAGCCCTCCCGATGAACATGACGCATTCCGTTGCCTCCCCATGAACACAACGCATTCCGTTGCCTCCCCATGAACAAGACGACGATGCTATTTCTCCGCTCCGACCCAGCCATGTACAAGAGCCCTGGCCGTACGTATGCGCGAGTAGGCGTTCGAGACCCCACCCGTATGTAGACATACATGGCCGTATTTTCTTTCTTGCACCCTGGCCGTTGTACGTACGTGTACATGTTACGTGCGCGCCTCTACTACGACACGTGCACGCATCTACATCGACCAGTATATATGTACGTACACATTCGCGACCAGAATGACAACGCTACGTACGCTTCGACCAGGTGGGTCCCGACTATCAGGCACTTCCTTGCGTGCGAAGATGTAGCTGGTGGGTCCCAGCAGTCAGGGGGCGAAATATGGTGGCCCGTCCGGTGGGTCCCCGCTGTCAGGTGGAGGAATAATTATTTTGCACGTAATAAGGAGGCACTTCCTTGCTGCGGCCGTGGACCCAGCTGCCAGCCTCTCCACGTACAGTCCAGGTACGATGGAAGCCGTTCCTTGACCACGTTGACCACGTCGTGCCGAGAGCACCAGGGCGGTGGACGACGGCGAGGCCTAGGAAGGGGACGACGCGGAGCCAGGGAAGACTCGACAGTGGATGCCCACGCATAGAGGAGTACGAGGGCACTGGTTCGCTGCGGTGTGAGGCTGTCGTCGCCGCAGAGTAACAGGGGGTGTGGGTGAGTAGAGGGATGGCCTGGCCAGCGGTGGGAGTAGTAGGGGGCGGTGAGGCCTCCGCCGCATCGCAGCCGGCCACGGGAGGCAGGAGCACGAGGCACGACCGGCGCTGGTTTGGGCGGCTGGAGCAAGAAGACCAGAGGTTGAAGAAGCACTACGGCCGTTGGATGGACATCGTACGGTCACTGGATCTAGAATCGTGCATATTGACTAAGTTGACAAAGCCCTCCGTCCCCGTCAACTTAGTAGGCCCACAAGTCAGCCTGCCACTATACTGGGTCCCAACTAACAGGGGGAGTATTCATTTTTTTGTGCGTAATAAGGAGGCACTTCCTTGCGTGTGAAGATATAGCTGGTGGGTCTGAGCTGTCAGCGGCGGTAACGTTTTTTTCACGAAATACAGAGGCCCTTTCAGTGGGTCCCTGATGTCAGGTGGAGGAATCATTATTTTGCGCGTAATAAGGAGGCATTTCCTTGCGTGCGGCCGTGGACCCAGCTGTCGGCCTCTCCACGTACAGTCCACTTCAGATGCATGTCGGTCATTGACCACGTTGACCAGGCCACGCTGAGAGCACCAGGGCGGTGGACGACGGAGAGGCCTAGGAATGGAACAACACGGAAGCAGGGAAGACTCGGCAGTTGTTTCCCACGCGGAGGGGAGCACGACTGTACGAGGGTTTACTGGTTCGTCTGCCGTCGCCGGAGAATAACAGCAGGTGTGGGTGAGTAGAGGGATGGCTAGGCCAGCGATGGGAGTACGGTGGGGCGGTGAGGCCTGCGCGGCAGCACAGCCGGCCACGGGGAGGAGGGAGCAGGCAGTCCCGCCGACGCTTGTTTGAGCGGCTAGAGCAGGAAGAGCAGAGATTGAAGAAGTACGACGACCGTTGGATGGACATCCAACAGTCAGTGCTTGTGCGTCAACCTTTTTTTAGGAAAGCCTCAAATCTGTGGAAAACAGCATACATCCCATCTGCCATTATTTCTAATAATTTATAGCCCATTTGCTAATTCTTAAGGTTTTTTTGGAGCCCATATTCTTTTTGTTAGCATTACAGCCCATATTGTGGCAACGGTTAAAAATTATACGTAATTTTGCATATTTCGGTGCGGTCCGAACTGTTTTTGATCCCGAAATTTCGACTCACATTCAAACTGAATTAAAAAATAAATGTATATCAATATAAAATCCAACAAATTCTCCACGCATAAAAATTAATGTAATTTAAAATCTTGAAATGAAAAAAAAGATATTTGAAACTAATTGCCGGTTTGATGTGTTTTAAAAATGTACAACCCATTTCTTATTACCGATGGGCCATTTTCTTGGCCAGCCGAATGAAAGCTCTCCTCGTCTTGAAAGATTTGCAGCCCAACCGGCCTGACAAAGCAACTTACTTGGCAAATCACAAAAAACTGGGTTGTGGCTGTGGACCCAGCTGTTAGCCTCTCCACGTACAATACTCTTTCGATGGAAGTCTTTCCTTGACCATGTTGACCACGCCGCGCGGAGAGCACCATGGTGGTGGACGACGGTGAGGCCTAGGAAGAGGACGACGCGACAGTGGAAGCTCGCGCGGAGAGGACTATGAGGGTTCACTGGTTCGGCTGCGGTGTGAGGCTGCCGTCGCCGCAGGGCCTGGCCAGCGGTGGGAATAGTAGGGGGCGGTGAGGCCTTTGTGGCAGCACAGCCGACCACGGGAGGCAGGAGCATGCGGCACGACCGGTGCTGCTTTGGGCGGCTGGAGCAAGAAGACCAGAGGTTGAAGAAGCACTACGGCCGTTGGATGGACATCATACGGTCACTGGAGCTAGAATCGTGCATATTGACTAAGTTGACAAAGCCCTCCGTCCCCGTCAACTTAGTAAGCCCACAAGTTAGCCTCCCACCAAGGTGGGTCCCAGCTAGCAGGGGGTATTCATTTTTTTTACCGTAATAAGGAGGCACTTCCTTGCGTGCGAAGATATAGCTGGTGGGTCCGAGCTGTCAGCGACTATAACATTTTTTTTGCGAAATACAGAGGCCCTTTCGGTGGGTCCCTGATGTCAGGTGGAGGAATTATTATTTTGCGCGTAATAAGGAGGCATTTCCTTGCGTGCGGCCATGGACCCAGCTGTCGGTCTCTCCATGTACAGTCCACTTCAGATGCATGTCGGTCATTGACCACGTTGACCAGGCCGCGCCGAGAGCACCAGGGCGGTGGACGACGATGAGGCCTAGGAAGGGAACGACACGGAGGCAGGGAAGACTCGGCAGTAGTTTCCCACGCGGAGGGGAGTACGACTATATGAGGGTTTACTGGTTCGTATGCCGTCTCCGGGGAATAACAGCAGGTGTGGGTGAGTAGAGGGATGGCTAGGCCAGCGATGGGAGTACGGTGGGGCGGTGAGGCCTGCGCGGCAGCACAGCTGGCCGCGGGGAGGAGGGAGCAGGCAGTCCCACCGACGCTTGTTTGAGCGGCTGGAGCAGGAAGAGCAGAGATTGAAGAAGCACGATGGCCGTTCGATGGACATCCAACAGTCACTGCTTGTGCGTCAACCTTTTTTTAGGAAAGCCTCAAATCTGTGGAAAACAACATACAACCCATCTGCCATTATTTCTAATAATTTACAACGCATTTGCTAATTCTTAAGGTTTTTTTGAGCCCATATTCTTTTTGTTAGCATTACAGCCCATATTGTGGCCACGGTTAAAAAATTAATGAAATTTTGCATATTTCGGTGCGGTCCGAACTGTTTTTAATCCCGAAATTTCGACTCACATTCAAACTGATTTTAAAAATAAATGTATATCAATATAAAATCCAAAAAATTCTCCACGCATAAAAATTAATGTAATTTAAAATCTCGAAATGAATATATATATATTTTAAACTAATTGCCGGTTTGATGTGTTTTAAAAATGTACATCCCATTTCTCATTACTGATGGGCCATTTTCTCGGCCAGCCGAATGAAGCTCTCCTCGTCTTGAAAGATTTGCAGCCCAACAGGCCTGACAAAGCGACTTACTTGGCAAATCACAAAAAACTGGCCTGTGGCCGTGGACCCTGCTGTCAGCCTCTCCACGTAGAGTACTCTTCCGATGGAAGTCGATCGTTGACCACATTGACCACGCCGCGCCGAGAGCACCAAGGCGGTGGACGACGGCGAGGCCTAGGAAGGGGATGATGTGGAGCCGGGGAGGACGCGGCAGTGGATGCCCACGCGGAGAGGAGTACGTGGGTTCACTGGTTCGGCTGCGGCGTGAGGCTGCCGTCGCCGCAGAATAACAGGGTGTGAGGGTGAGTAGAGGGATAGCATGGGCCAGCGGTGGGAGTAGTAGGGGCGGTGAGGCCTCCACGGCATCACAGCCGGCCACGAGAGGCAGGAGCACGCGGCATGACCGGTGCAGCTTTGGGTGGCTGGAGCAAGAAGACCAGAGGTTGAAGAAGCACTATGGCCGTTGGATGGACATCATAGGGTCACTGGAGCTAGAATCGTTCATATTGACTAAGTTGACAAACCCCTCCGTCCTCGTCAACTTAGTAGGCCCACAAGTCAGCCACCCACTATGGTGGGTCCCAGCTAGCAGGGGGTATTCATTTTTTGGTGCGTAATAAGGAGGCACTTCCTTGCATGCGAAGATATAGCTGATGGGTCCGACCTGTCAGCGGGGGGAACGTTTTTTAGTCCATTTGGTGGGCTGGGTGAAACAATGATGTAGCATCTATGCAGCCCGTTTAAATCCCATTTGCATTTTCTCGAAATCCGCGGACTTGCTGGGCTGGGTGAAAATATCATGTTGGGCTAGACGGAGAAATGTTATAAAAACATAAACACATGATTGCACGTCAGTAAAATCTTTGCAAGCTTATGTACGCAATCACTAGGAGTTAACTTGCCAAGTTATATATAAACATTTATTATTATTATTTTGTAAGAACTTTCAACTTACGAAATAAATATCATTTTAATTTGTTGAGTTAATAGTACGTGGGGTATTATTATTTTTTAGGCTAGACGTGGGACAGTTGAGTTGGTTCTAGGGGAAAGTACTGGGAGAAAACTTAGTTTACATCAAAAAAGAAAGTGGGAGAAAATTCAGAGACCTGCTGGGTCCACCTGAGGAGGGGAATATGTTGGGAGGAAGGAGATTCAAAGCAAGGCAGCCGAGTGAACTAGTTTTTTTTATGGACAAGTGAACTAGTTTTTTTTATGGACAAGTGAACTAGTTTACATACATAAGCAAATAGCCACTAAAAAAACAATCAGGTTAATGGGTTCTTAAAAGAAATATTTCGGACAAAACAGATAATTACGACACATAGGCTAATGCATGAAACACTCAGATGATAAAGGTGCTTATAAACAGATAAAGTACAACATCTAGACCTTCCTGGCACGCTTGATCATGACGCTGCGGTTGTCCGTGTACTCGTCGGTTATGGGAAGCAGACACACCCTCATGTCCAAGATCTGCCTGTACATGTCGTAGCATCCTTGGCCGCATAGGTTATGTAGGCTAGATTTAGAGGTACCTCCCACGTGTTCAGGTCGTCTTCTTTCATGTTGGCGTATCAACGGTCGATGATGGTCTCAGCAAGGTCAACCACGGAGTCCTTCTCCTGCCAGTTGCTGATGATCTTGTATTGCTTCTGGATGTCGACAAGCTTGTTGCACCAGATGGCCGAATCGTCACGTTCTTCCTTCTCTCCACCATAGCGAAGGTGCAGTCGGCGCTGCCGATGAAACGGGCGAATGCTCCAGAACCTGGTGCAACCATAGGACTGAGGCGAGGCAGAGCTTCACCGAGTCCATATCGTTGGTGTACATCACATTCAACTTGGTGCAGCCATAGGACTGAACGGCGAACTCAAAGGGGAACTCCTTGCTGAAGTCCATATCCAGCAGGCTCACCCCTCGGATCGCCATTGGAGTCTCTTCGAGTGAACGAGTGTGTAGGCGGCGACAGCAGTTCGTTTTTCAGCTCCTGGGGAACTAGATTCAACAGTAAGCTGAGTGTGTACAGGCGATAACAGTTACTACCCCTCCCTCGTCCGCTGCACGCCCGGCAGAAGATGCACCCTCGGCCACACGTCGATTCACGAGCGGGTCTGTATTGGTACTGTAATAACAGGAGTTAGTGGTCACTTTACTTAAATTTAATTAGCTTTAATAGAAATTTATACTTAAAACAAGCAATGCATTCTCTCATTCTATCAGTGCCACAGGATCAACATGCACAACAATTAGAATTATTATTCTCAGGACGCACACGATCAACACATTTGTCGCACTTTCACAAAGATAATACTACCAAGTTTGAACTGTTTGTTATGGTTGTTGTCCTCTGCATCATCATGCCGTGTTTCCCAGCTTGCAAGATTCAGAACCAACAAATAAGATCCAAATAATAAGTACAACAAAGATGCCAACACATCTCATTGATTCCCAGTTTGCATGATTCAGAACCAGCAAATAAGATTCAAATAATAAGTACAACAAAGATGCCTACACATCTCACTGATTCCCAGCTTGCAAGATTCAGAACCAACCCATTAGTGCCTTTTGATAAAGTGAATATCGAGATTAAATCCATCTTGGCTAGCCATGTCATACAATCGAAGAACTTGGCGAATGCTCTTGACCGTCACAACATCTGTAGTTGAGTATTCCTGTTTGCATAGCACAAACCAGGAGAGCATGATTTCACTTTAATAGTGGCCTCCTTTACTCAACCTGCACCTCCACTCGGATGAAGCCTGCCTTGAGTTCCATGATTCAATTCATGCGCCTTTTTCTGCAGTTCACCTAAAATGAAGCAAAGATTGCATCATTCAGCTAGCAAGAAGTACTTGCTCTCGTGAGCTGGCAGGTTCTTCTTTAGTAGTTGCACTAAAATTGAGGAACATTAAGGTTGGCTATCCGGCAATGTCTACTACACAACCTTCTTATTGTAGCCGTTGTTGGGCCTCCAAGTGCAGAGGTTTGTAGGACAATAGCAAATTTCCCTCAAGTGGATGACCTAAGGTTTATCAATCCGTGGGAGGCGTAGGATGAAGATGGTCTCTCTCAAACAACCCTGCAACCAAATAACAAAGAGTCTCTTGTGTCCCCAACACACCCAGTACAATGGTAAATTGTATAGGTGCACTAGTTCGACGAAGAGATGGTGATGCAAGTGCAATATGGATGGTAGATATAGGTTTTTGTAAACTGAAAATATAAAAACAACAAGGTAACAAACGGTAAAAGTGAGCATAAACAGTATTGCAATGATAGGAAACAAGGCCTAGGGTTCATACTTTCACTAGTGCAAGTTCTCTCAACAATAATAGCATAATTGGATCATATAACTATCCCTCAACATGCAACAAAGAGTCACTCCAAAGTCACTAATAGCAGAGAACAAACGAAGAGATTATGGTAGGGTACGAAACCACCTCAAAGTTATTATTTCCAATCAATCCGTTGGGCTATTCCTATAAGTGTCACAAACAGCCCTAGAGTTCGTACTAGAATAACACCTTAAGACACAAATCAACCAAAACCCTAATGTCACCTAGATACTCCAATGTCACCTCAAGCATCCGTGGGTATGATTATACGATATGCATCACACAATCTCAGATTCATCTATTCAACCAACACATAGAACCTCAAAGAGTGCCCAAAGTTTCTACCGGAGAATCACGATGAAAACAACCCCTATGCATAGGTTTATCGGCGGAACCCGCAAGTTGATCACCAAAACATACATCAAGCGAATCACGTGATATCCCATTGTCACCACAGATACGCATGACAAGACATACATCAAGTGTTCTCAAATGTTTAAAGACTCAATCCGATAAGATAACCTCAAAGGGAAAACTCAATCCATTACAAGAGAGTAGAGGGGGAGAAGAAACATAAGATCCAACTATAATGGCAAAGCTCGCGATACATCAAGATCGTGCCAAATCAAGAACACGAGAGAGAGAGAGAGAGAGAGAGAGAGAGAGAGATCAAACACATAGCTACTGGTACATACCCTCAGCCCCGAGGGTGAACTACTCCCTCCTCGTCATGGAGAGCGCCGGGATGATGAAGATGGCCACCGGTGAGGGTTCCCCCCTCCGGCAGGGTGTCGAAACAGGGTCCCGAGAGGTTTTTGGTGGTTACAGAGGCTTGCGGCGGCGGAACTCCCGATCTAATCTCTGTTCTAGAAGTTTTAGGATACGTAGGTATATATGGGTGAAATAAGTACGTCGGTGGACCGAAGGGGGGCCACGAGGCAGGGGGCGCGCCCTAGGGGGGTGGGCGCGCCCCCACCCTCGTGGGAACCTCCCTTCTTTCCTGACGTGCACTCCAAGTCCATCCGGTAGCTTTCCTTCCAAAAATAACTTCTCCAGTTGATTTCATTCCGTTTCGACTTCGTTTGATATTCCTTTTCTTCGAAACAGTGTAATAGGCATAAAACAACAAATCTGTGCTGGGCCTCCGGTTAATAGGTTAGTCCCAAAAATAATATAAAAGTGGATAATAAAGCCCAATATTGCCTAAAACAGTAGATAATATAGCATGGAGCAATCAAAAATTATAGATACGTTGGAGACATATCATCCGGCTCATGTAAGGTGCAACTATAATTTTGTTATCCTTTTGTGCAGTTCCACTAAAATAAAGTGCCATTGTGGTGACAGTGACGGCTCATCTTGCAAAGGCTAATAAAATGTTGCACGAGATTACCAGCAGAACTTGACGGAGATTTTGGAAACTCCAATCACCATTTTGTGCAGTTCCACCAAAATTGAGAGATGTTGCCCACGTGACATTTTAGTTGAACTGCACAAGACACTCATTCCAAAAAAAGTGTTTTGTGCAGTTCACCAAAAGGTCACAATAGCAACAAGGTGAAATGGATATCCCTATCTGCACAAAAAGATAGAAAGTAAACAATTGCTGGTCAATAAGAATATACGGAACATATACAAAATGAAAAGAAGCATCTTAATTATGTTCATGGAAATCACGCAAGGACAATGAAAATTTTAAAACGTCAGCAATGCTTCATGTTACCAGAAGCATTACGATCAACAATGAGATTCCTCAAATATGGATTACTTTAATGGTGGCATTGCTTGTTTACCTGACACATTAAATGAACATCAGCTAAAGAGTTGGTTTAAGGGCATGGGACCGTGGGGACACCAGGACACCCAGCAGCGTAAAGGAGAAACTTACTTATCATACTAGGGAAAACAACAGGAGTGCCATTTGTAACACAGTTTAATTGCATCTTATCACTGGAGGCATTAGATTAACAATAACACTGGTTAGACATGTCCCTAAGGTAACAGTGTGATCGCTTCATTTTACATGCGCCCTTACATTAACAACATCAAAAGGTTGGTATAAGGACATGCGACAGTGGACGCATCAGCACAATGTACCTACAAGGAGGCATAAAGTGGTGATGCCGAGTTTGTTCATGCTATGTGAGGGCAGCAAACATAATCCTGGAGACCTTGTACTATGTGAGGGCAGAAAATCTAATCCTGGAGACCTTTTACTATGTGAGGGCAGCAAATCTAATCCTGGAGACCTTTTACTATGTGAGGGCAACAAATCTAATCCTGAGACCTTTTACTATGTGAGGGCAGCAAATCTAATCCCGAGACCTTTTACTATGTGAGGGCAACAAATCTAATCTTGGAGACCTTTTACTATGTGATGGCAGCAAATCTAATCCTGGACATACTCTGTTGACTTGTCCACCAGCTGCCACTTTCTATCCTTTTTTCAACCAATAATAGATCTGTTCCTTATCCAGTTTGTACTGCGTTTTCCCATTTTTTCCCTTTTCAACCAAGAGACCGGTTGGGTATCCGGTCTCTACTACTTTCACCATATTATTTCCTCTTTGAATCAAGTCCTAGATTCATGCTACAACTTTCCCCCTTTCTTCGTTGTTTGAACAAAGCCCTAGATTCGAATGCATGAAGTAGCTTTACCTCTAATAATACTAAAAATTTAGGTGGCTTTGGAAGAGCTGATGGGAGTAGAAAAAGATGCACATGCAGACATGTGGGGAGCTGGGGCAGTAGAGCAAGGCCGCTTTCGAAGAACTTATACCTGAGGGTCGCCGGGATGTCGGCGGCGGCAGGTCGGATCTGCGGACAATACGACAGGGAGGAAGAAGGGTCGGAGGACCTGCTGAGCCGGCGCTATGTCGGAGAGAACGACACAGGCAGATGATCGGGCCCCTCCGGCAGCTGTGGGTTTCCTCCCTCGGTGGCGATGACCGCATGAATGATGCACCTTTTAGTCCTCTACACACACCGACCGAAGGGATCCGGCCGGATCTGTGACCAGCGGTGAGCAGAGAGAAAATGTCGCTACCGCTGTCTTGTTTATATCAGAGAGGATGAGAGAATGAAGAGAGCAACCCTAGTAAAGCAAGCGCTCAGGCCCCTGCGTCCATATATAGTGGAGTGATTATCTTTTTTCTCTCCACAACAAGCGTTTCAATTTGTGTACATGGCATTAAAGAAAAGAAACTCTCTATTTAAGGTGACTACTGTACGACTCCTACTTACTACTAGTAGTACTACAGTATTGTTCACTTGTGCTCCCCGCCCCTCCATTCATTGAACAACCCCATGGGTGAATAAACATACAATACTTACAGTATTTATATAGAACGAACAAGCTCGAACTATTTTCGCATAGTTAAAAGTTGAGGGCGGGGCTTTTCCCGGGCAGTACGCGCGACAGTTTTCAGGTAGGCGGTTTGACAGAGAGGCGAGGAGGGTGAGCGAGTGGGGCTGTGCGATTTGACGGCACGTTACTGCTGGAAAGACTTGTGATATGACCACTCACTATAGTAATGAATTACTGGCGCTCCGACCGGGGTGATGCCCCCCTTCCGTTCCGCGCTCTAATCTAGTGCAAGACACGTCGACCCGGATGCTGGCTCTCCCACATGTCGGAGTAGTAAGAAGGAGCAAAGAATGATGTGGTATATACTAGTAATATACTACTCCCTCCGTTCCTAAATATAAGTATTTGGAGAGATTTCACTATGGACCACATACGGAGAAAAATGAGTGAATCTACACATAAAATGCATCTATATACATCCGTATGTGGTCCACAGTGAAATATCTATGAAGACTTATATTTAGGAACGGAGGGAGTACTACTCAGGTCGGAGGAGTGCGAACCACGCAGCCCAGTGAACCAGCATTGCGAACCACGATAGCCCAGTGAACCAGCAGTAGAAAACAATGTGGTGATATGGCCATAAAAAACAATGTGCTACGGTCCACACTGTAGCAAGTACAGTAACACTCCTCTTTGTTTGGATCCCTGAGTTAGAGCTAGTTTGGGTTGAAATAGCCTCAAATTATCAAAACAAGAGGGGTTAGTTTGAGCTAGTTTGCTCTAACCCAGCTAAAAAAACTAGCCCGGTGGAGAGGTTCTAATTGGGTTAGTTATCCTCAGGCCCACTAGAAGAGAACTAAAAAAATCTCCCCTGCCCGCACCAGATCGCTCCCCCACCTATCACACGACTCCTCTCTGTTCCCCATAGGGTCGCTCGCCCTCTCTCTCCTCCGGCCGCCCTCTCCTTTCGGCCTCCGCCGCCCTACTCCGGCCGCCCTCTCCCTCCGGCCTTCGAAGGTCGCCCCGCTCCCCCTTCACCAGTCGTTTTTCTCCCTCTTTCGTGCGCGGCGGCGGTGCATCTACCAGGGAGGTCACAAGAGGGGTGAGTTTGTTTGTTCCTTCTCTGTCTCACGGCCATATCAGTGATCTTGCTTGCTCTAGCGCTAATTCTGATTTGGAAAAGTAGATCCTGATCAAACATGGCATAGATTTGTGGTGCACGCATGGAATTGTTTGATGCTGCTTGAGGAGGTAATAAATCTTTCTAGAGGCCCAAAGATTCAGGTCACCTTTCTAGGTATATCAATTTCAGGCTTGCATTAATTCTAGAGGCCCAAAGATTCAGTTCACCTTTCTAGGTATTTCAATTTCAGGCTTGCATTATTTCTAGAGGCCCAAAGATTCAGTTCACCTTTCTAGGTATTTCAGTTTCAGGCTTGCATTGTTTCTAGAGGCCCAAAGATTCAGTTCACCTTTCTAGGTATTTTAGTTACAAGCTTGCATTATTTCTAGAGGCCCAAAGATTAAGTTCCCAGTCGGCGGCAAGCGGCCCTGCTACCCATGCCGGTGTCGACCTCAACTCGCAAGGGCCGGCGTCGGAGGGGTTCCCGGGGCTTGGGCTCTACAGAGCCTTCCTCCAGAGCGACAATGGAGAGCTCCTCCCTCAGTGCGTGAGGGGCTCCGGGCTCCCTCCCTATCGTGAATGACTTCCGTGATGAGTTAGCTCATTCTTTGTTTCATGAAGTGTTTTTTATTTTGTGAAGCTTGATTGACGACTTGTATGTTTAAGTGGGATATCTCATTTGTATGGACAAAGTAAAAATTATCATGTTTTGCATGCTTGATATGTATAGATGGTTTGTTTATGTCAATTGTGAGCGGGATGAGGCCACAGAAGAGCCGGCCACACCATGAGGGTGCTTGGATCCAAGGGACTTATTTTAGTCTGACTAAAAATAGTCTCTTTAAGAGGCTAAAAGTTCCAAGCACCCCTGACTAAAGAGGGGCTAAAACTAGTGTTGAGACTAAAAAAATTTAGTCAGGGGTACCCCTACTAAAATGTGGATTAGTCATATCTCTCCTCATTTCACTCCTCTCCTTTAACACAACCGAGTTCTGGATTGGAGGGTTTGGAGGATAATAAATGCTCATTAACTTGATTTTAGTCTTTTTAGTATTTGGATCCAAGCATGGGTGAAGCTAGCAAGTTTTAGTCTCACTACTTTTAGTCATGGAACTAAAACGTATCCAAGCACCCTCCAAATCCGGCAGGAAATAGGGTCCAAAGTAGTCAAATGATTGAGATAGAGCATTTATTGTCAATCTAACCGTACCATCCATACACCTCTTTGGTTTAGAGTTAGTTCAGGGTTAGAATCTAACTCTAACCTCTACCTGAGTTAGAGTTCTCCTTGTCTCGGTTCATCGCCATCATACTTTCCCCCTGTGTTTTCAGTATCCTGCGAATCAAAGAGGCCCTTTTTTTGCGGGAAATATCAAAGAGGCCCTTAGACTGGTTTCGGTCCGGTCATTTTTTATAAACGTGTTATGTCCAAAATTTAATGAACGTGCTCTGGTTTCCATGAAAATAATCCAGTTTCATGTAGTAATTCATTCATTTATTTATTCTTTTGCGGGGGGTTTGCATGAAATTCGTGAGGTCTGAAATGTAAAGTACCCCGGCATATGCTCCGAGTCGTGCATGCACTACGACCCAGATGCTCTATGTCCCACATGTCGGCGAATGGGAGCACGTGGAAATAGCCTAGGAGTACATATAGGAGGATAAATGCGTGAAATAATATGTACTATGAAGCGTAGCCGCGGTTCAAAAAGGAGACCTAAAGTGATGACAGCTATAGGTCGCACGCACCCAACTAGTGGTACTAGACATACGACTAATTTTTTCCTCAAAAAAGAAAAAAAAGAGGCACGAGTGCTCAGTACTCCTATTCTATAAACACGAGTCCCATCTGACAACAGCGTCCGTGCTACAGCTAGCTCTCCTCCCTCGTTTCTCTCTTCTAATTCTAAACTCGGCCGATGCCCGGTTGGCAGGGTGGGTTTGCTCAACTGCGGCCCCACCTCACAGTGAAAACGTTACGACTGGAATAAAAATGCCATATGCTCCCTCTGTTCATAAATATAAGCCTTTTTAGATACTATTTCAAATGGAATACATCATACAGATGTATGTAGACATAGTTTAGAGTGTAGATTCACTCATTTTTCTCCGTATGTAGTAGTCACTTGCTGGAATCTTTAGAAAGACTTATATTTGGGAACGAAGGGAGTACTATACTAATAAAACATTAAGGCCATGAGGCGATGCAATGCTGGTTATAGGAGGCAAGAAGAAAGAGATGCATCCATCGACGACGTCCACCTCCTCGACTCAGGGCGCCGGCCCACCGAACGACGCCTAAGTAGCAGTGGCTTTCGAGGCCAGGTCGACGTGCTTCTGAACAATGGCGTCCAAAGATTCCAGCCGCTGGAAGAAGGCCAACGTCTTTCTATCCTCGCTTGCCTTGTAGTGGCCTATGTAGACGATTTCCTCGTAGACGTGGATGTGCAGGTCAACGGTTTCTTGCATGGCGAGGCGTTGCGCGGTGAGCGCGGCCTCGAGGTGCACATTCTTCGTCGCGACCTCCGGAACCTGCAGGGCCACCAGGGCTTGAAAGAGTTCGTCACCATAGAGGCCGATGAGGGTGGCAGGCAATGAGGAGCCTGGGCGCACGGGCTGGAGCATTACGGCAAGGTCGTCCGCGCGCTTCTTGACGGCGGTGAACTTGTGGATGGAGTTGATCATCATATCGTCCATGTGAGAGGCGAAGCCGGCGTCGGCAAGGGCTACGATGCCTGCTGTCGCCAGCACCGTTTGGAAACGCTGCGTGGTGCGGGGCCGCAGGTCGGCGCCTTGGATGATTTGGCACAGCCGACTGCCGCTCGCGTCCATCGCCTCCATAGGTGCTTGTGGCTTCTGGTCACTTGGTCTTGGATTGGAGTGAGCGGTGTTGCACAGAGACTTGGGAGTAGATGGATTGGAGTGGTGGGGCGCCTTTATTATATGAGAGTCCAAACTCTGTTGCATTCACATCGTGCTGACTCTATTCTGCTTCTCCAATTAATTCCCTCTGCATGTAATTGAGGATGCATCATTGACCGTTCAACGTCTCGGGAACCGCTACCCTCTCCCTCCTTGGCATTCAAGCACCTATGGACCCGTCGACGACGAGGTGCCTATGGTGACTTCGTAAATTTCAAGATGATAGTGACGTGCGTGTGTGCGTTCATAGGGCTGAGTGTATCCGTGTGTATATGAGCGCTTGCGTCTGTACTGTGTAAAAAATGTAAATCCGTGTCAAAAAGAGACTAGTCAGTATACTCAATATTGTGCACCTCGGAGAGGAAAACGATAGAACTAGTACGTATTTATTTACGGTGCAGATTCACTCATTTTGCTCCATATGTACTCCGTCTCGGTGTAGTCTAGTCACTTGTTGAAATCTCTAGAAGGGCAAATACTCCTTTCTGGTTTACAGGGCTATACTAGCAAGTAGTTGTACGTACTAGTACAATAGTGGGCTCACATAGCAATTTTGTCTCAGGCAAGAGCCTGGCTATATGCATGCTCCAATGTTTGCAACTGCAACGTTCGGTTTGCGCTTGGCTCTTCGCCTCTTCGAGAAGACAAACAATGATGTTACTACTACTGCTTCTACAGTGTCGAATCCACTGCTGCATGTCCGTCCACCGCGAGCGTGACAGATAGCTTGTTGTAGAAGTACTACTAAGCAAAAGCATGTCCTCGTTTGCGAGCAACCGCGCGCATGGGTGAGGGAGAAGGCGTGTAGTAAAATCAAGCTTCTCGTTGTACAAGTTGACGTGACACATCATAGCACTGGCCCCACATGCTTGCCTCTAAACTTGGCTGAAAGACCCGCAGTGTACAATATATTTGCTGCAACCTCTAACATTTACCCACCACAAATTAAAATATATGTGGCCATATGCATCGTTTTGATGCAGAGGCCGGGGAGTCCCCCTTTTCGAAAAAAAAACAAAATAAAATATATATTCCTGTCTTGACCACATGAGCGTGCAAACTACAATCACCAGGGTGTCAGGTAGGGCCAGAAGACTATTTTAATTTTTTTAAAAAACTTCAAGACGGCCACATAGCATGGAGCCGACCCCAACGATTTTAAGCTTATAGGCATGGTACACGCTATCCTAGACTACTCTACACATGAAACTGCCACATGAGCGTCCGAGCTGCGCTTGGCTCTTCGCCTCTTCGGAAGTCGAACAATGATGGAGTACTACTGCACTTGAGGAGTACTACAGTACGCTTCTGGCCATCTGACACCGATTGAACTGCTGCATGTCCACCGCGTGCAGGAGGGAGAGCGTGTAGCGAAAGCTTCTCCTAGTCTTGCCAGCCACCACGCTCATGGGCGAGGGAGGGACGCTCCTGCCTTTGCGTGTATGACAGGTGGGCCCGGCAGGTGTGTGGCCAACCTGTCATACAGCCAAAGAGAGGTGCAGTTAAGTCGGTGAGGGAGAGGATAATCAAACTTCTCGTTGATGTACGAGTTGACGCGACACATCAAAGCACTGCACTCGATATATTTCAATAATTTGCATTTACCGATGCATTAATTACAACGCATGCATGCATGACGTGACTCTCCTTTTGATACTTGCATGTGTTGATTTAATGCACCTTGAAGTAGTATAAAATATGTGATGGTAAAGCTTTGTAATACCCCGGCCCAAGTCGAGAGATGGTTGTGCATGAGGAGGGCGAGATCATGCAGACCGAACAGGACCCGACGATGGAGCTCTCTAAGGTCTCGAGAGACCTCATCGTGCTCCACTGCCCCTTGTGCCTCCTTCCCTTGACGCCTCCAGTGTATGAGGTTCGAATACACCTCGTCCGTTCGGCTGATTGAGCAAGGTGCAGGTTTCTTGATTGATGTGCTGTTCGATTGATTTCTACAGTGCAAGGGAGGGCACTGGCCTGCACGGACTGCCGCGTCGAGCGCCCCGGGAACCAACGGCAGTGCCAGAAGTGCGAGCACGGCGGTGGCTTCGACGTGCGAAACACGGCGGTGGACTCCGTCCTTTCGTCGGTGAGGGTGGAGTGCCCGCACGAAGGCTGTGGGCTCTACGTCACTTACCACAAGCTCGTCGATCACCAGAGCGTGTGTCCGCTCGCGCCCTGCTAATGCCCCGCGCCCATCTGCGGCTACAAAGGACCGCCGCCGGTGCTCTACCACCACATCAGCACCGCGCATCCCATGCCCGTGCACAGGATCCAGTACGGCAAGGTGCTCCAGCTGCAAGTGCCACTATCGGAGCCACGACTCTTGCTGTTCGCGGAGGAGGACCGCCACACGTTTTTCTTGGTCAGCGGCGTGCTCGACATCGGCGCGCCTATCGTCGTGTCGGTCGTCTGCATCAGAGCGGGGGCGTCCCCACTGCCGCACAACGTGGCCAAGCTGTGGGCGAACGGCCCGCCGGGGGAGCCCAAAGGCACGACCGACGCCGTCAAGGTGGAAATGGAGGTGACAAGCAGCAAGGATCCCGGCGACGTCGACGTGCAGGAGCTGACCTTCTTGACAGTTCCGCCCAAGCTGCTGGCCAGGGCTAAGCTTGTGTCCCTCCACATTCAGATTGACAAGCTCACGTCCTAAATGTTTCTACAGTGCCTTCTGTTTATCTTAGTAATATGCTAATATAGGGATTACCTTGGTCTACTTTAGCTTAAGAAATGGTGGGTTTTGGTGGCGATAAAAAATTATGTTTATCAATGCATTAATTGCAATGCATGCATGCATAAAGTACGCGCATTGGTCAATTTTCTCTTAATACCTGCATGCAATGATTTAATGCACCTTGGAATCTGAACATGTGTTGGGGAACAACCAAATTGAGCCTTATAAAATGGAAAAACTAAAATTTTGAGATAAGACCTATAAAACCGGAAAGGAGAGAGTAGAAAAAGAAGTACTCCATCCGGGAATAGTGCCACACTTCGAAACTTGAACCGTCAATTTTGAGCTTGCGTCTCGTCACATTCCAAATTACTCCACGCTATATTGAATTGCAAACCTGTTCACACCGATCACAACCTAAACGGTTTCCCACTTAGGAGCGTATTAGTACTCGGTTATAAATACTAGTATGCCAAGATGACTGCGCATTCCTCCTCAACTCCTCATCCACAAAAACAAACAAGCATTCAGCATCCTTCCCTTGCGTCTGCCATGGCCAGCGTGAGTTCTGGGTTGAGAGATTGCCACCAGGGAGAGGCGAGCATGGAAGCAGAAGCACGAGAGATGTCCCGCCTCGCTGTGAGAGCAGCCGACATGTCCCGCCGCGCGGAAGTAGCAGCACAGAGGTCCCGCCGCGCCGCTGAAGCAGCACGAAGGTCCCGCCGCGCCGTTGATGCAGCAGACTGGTCTGGCCGCACCGCGGAAGCAGCAGAGATGTCCCGCCGCGCCACGAATGCAACAGAGATGTCCCGCCGCGCCGCGGCGGCCTGGGAAAATTTCTCGTGGGCAGGCGACGACTGTTACAGGTGCATGCATGCGATCGTCCATAGCCAGATGGAGCAGATCTCCGGCTGGGCGAGGTTGCAGGACGACATGAAAGCCTCGTTTGAACAGGCTATCGGGGGAGGGCAATGAGAGGCTCCATGCCAAGCGCGACCTGCTGAGGGAGAAGATTGTCCGAAGTGCAGACCAGTAGGAGGAGACTAGTGCCTTGTAGAAGAGGACCGGCGTCATCGTCAAGAAACTTATGGACGAGAATGACATGCTCCGCAATGAGCGCCAACGGCTGGTGGAGGAATCCGTGGATGTTCTCAAGCAGCGTCTTGAGGACACGAAAGAGCTCATCGCCGCTCGCTGCAGAGACTAGTTCCCGCGGCCTACAGCAACGCATCAAGAAAGTAGAGATCAGCGAGCCAGATCCTTGTCTTCCTTCTTCTTTTGCCCTTGTGTATTTCGGGCGTAGCCGCATGTGGCTTTTTTAATTATCTTTCTAATTATGTAAGACAATTAATCGTCCTTATCTTTGTGTGGAAGATCAATGTTGCGAGGCTGGAATGAAGAGAACTCTTGCTGTGGCGACCCTGGCTTTGCTGTTCTTCTAGTTGCTGCTGGGCTTCTTTCAGTTTCCTGGTTTCTTTTGATGTAATAATCGGTTTAGGATGTGGATTGTGTCGTCGGTTATGAAATGTTGGGTTCTAGCACGGATGTTTGGCCTTTGTTGGCCTCTTGGGATGTTGCGATTTCAATCTGGTAGCTTTTAGTCCTTCGTGTTAGGCTGGAGTTGTGCTGAACTTCTTGTGAATTGTGGTGGTTTTCAGTAATGAAAATCAGAAGGGACAAGCCCTTCTTTGATTAAAAAAATTAATCGTCCTTATATATTCATCAGTCGTGCTATAAGTCGCAGTAGATGCTATATAGGTCCGTCGGATCTTACATCAAGATTCGTGCTTTCAGATTTTCTTTTTTCTCTCTTAAATCTCAGTCGAGTGAGACATAGCCACGCCATTAAACAAAGGCCCGGGCGCCATTAATGGAGACCTTGGGAGAGAGGTGGATGGAAGATGGAGGTCAAAGGGCTCTCCTCCCGATAAGCACACACAGGGGTCTGATCGCACGCCTCTCGTACTCAAATAGCTACCCTGCATGGCGCCTCCTAGCTAATAAAAAATGGGGACGCGTGGCGGCACGTAAATGGTACTAGTAAGTAGAACGCCCACAGTTTCAACAATACTTGTGTTTCCGATTGTAACTGACAACACTTGTTCCAAAATGACTTTGTTGATTATTAATGTGTGCGCCTTTGCAAATCGGACTGCAAATTTACCACAGCATGTTGGTGCCATGTCATGGCACCAAGCCAAGTTTCATTATTTTCATGCGTGTTTTGGATTTACAGGAATTAAAAAACTAAGTTTCTCAATGTTTCCAACCCAGCCACGACGCCCAGAATTTTGAATTTCTTTCCCATTTCTTGCATGTAACCTAGAAATTTACCCGAGGACACACATGTGATTTTTCAACCAACTTTGGTGCACTGGAACATGTGCTTGTATTTCAAATTTGAATTATGCACACAAAGGTGACACGTTCCCTCCCAGAACCACGAGCCTTCTTGAGAGAAGCTCCGATTTGCAAGAAGCTTATACCAAAATTTGTTCCTATTCGGCCAATTTTTTTACCACAGCATGGTACTACCATGACATGACACCATGCCAAGTTTCATGATTTTAAAACCAAGTTTCTCAATGTTCTCGACCGAGCCATGATGCCCAGATGTTTGAATTTTATTCTCATTTTTTGCATGGGACCTACTCCCTCCTTCCATCTATATAGGGCCTAATGTGTTTTTCAAGACAACCTTTGACTATTGACAAGATTAATAGCACATGAGATGTATACTATGAAAATTATATTATTGGAAGCTCCTTTGACATACAAATTTGAAGGTATGCTTTGTGTAAGTTGCATGTCATATATTATTGCTCTAATGTTTGGTCAAAGTTAGCTTCGAAAAACGCATTAGGACCTATATAGATGGAAGGAGGGAGTAGAAATTCACCCGAGGACACAAATGTGATTTTTCAACCAACTTTGGTGCACGGGAGCATGTGCTTGTAGTTCAAATTTGAATTATGCACATTAAATGACCAAAAACTCAATTAATGTGTAAATAAGGCCAAACGAAGCCGGAATAATTCCAAAATTTAATAGGGCACTCATGTAGTTATATGTTGCCTTTGTAAATAAACTCAAGGGGGACAACGCATATCGTTTCATACTCAAAGGTGGCACGTTCCCTCTCAAAACCACGAGCCTTCTTGAGAGAAGCTTGGGTTTGCAAGAAGCTTATACCAAAATTTGTTCCTATTCGGCCATTTTTTTTACCACAACATGGTAGTACCATGACATGACATCCATGCCAAGTTTCATGATTTTCAGACGCGTTTTGGATTTACAAGAATTTTAAAACCAAGTTTCTCAATGTTCTCGGCCGAGCCACGATGCCCAGACGTTTTAATTTCATTCTCATTTCTTGCATGGGACCTAGAAATTCACCGGAGGACACAAATGTGATTTTTCAACCAACTTTGGTGAACGAGAGCATGTGCTTGTAGTTCAAATTTGACTTATGCACATTAAATGACCAGAAACTCAATTAATGTATAAAAAACGACAAATGAACCCGGAATAATTCCAAAATTTAATAGGGCACTAATGTAGTTCTATGTTGCTGTAGGATCGGAAGTATGTCTAGAGGGGGGGGGGTGATTAGACTACTTGACCAAATAAAAACTTAACGTTTTCCCAATTTTAGTTCTTAGCAGATTTTAGCAACTTTAGGACAAGTCAAGCAATCTTCACACAATTCAAGCAAGCATGCGAAGAGTATATAGCAGCGGAAAGTAAAGCATGCAACTTGCAAGAATGTAAAGGGAAGGGTTTGGAGGATTCAAACGCATATGGAGACACGGATGTTTTTCCCGTGGTTCGGATAGGTGGTGCTATCCTACATCCACGTTGATGGAGACTTCAACCCACAAAGGGTAACGGTTGCGCGAGTCCAAGGAGGGCTCCACACACGAAGGGTCCACGAAGAAGCAACCTTGTCTATCCCACCATGGCCATCGCCCACGAAGGACTTGCCTCACTAGCGGTAGATCTTCACGAAGTAGGCGATCTCCTTGCCCTTACAAACTCCTTGGTTCAACTCCACAATCTTGTCGGAGGCTCCCAAGTGACACCTAGCCAATCTAGGAGACACCACTCTCCAAGAAGTAACAAATGGTGTGTTGATGATGAACTCCTTGCTCTTGTGCTTCAAATGATAGTCTCCCCAACACTCAACTCTCTCTCATAGGATTTGGATTTGGTGGAAAAAAGATTTGAGTGGAAAGCAACTTGGGAAAGTCTAGAGATCAAGATTCATATGGTAGGAATGGAATATCTTGGTCTCAACACATGAGTAGGTGGTTCTCTCTCAGAACATATGAGTTGGAAGTGTAGATGTGTTCTGATGACTCTCTCCACGAATGAAGAGGAGGTGGAGGGGTATATATAGCCTCCACACAAAATCCAACCGTTACACACAATTTACCAATCTCGGTGGGACCCAATCAACAAACTCGGTCGGACCGAAAAGGTAAACCCAGTGACCGTTAGAGATTTTCGGTGGGACTGACATGCAACTCGGTAGGACCGATATGGTTAGGGTTAGGGCATAACGTAATCTCGATGAGACCGATTACACAAACTCGGTGAGACCGATTTTGGTAATTAGCTAACCAGAGAGTTGGTCAGGTAAACTCGGTGGGACCGATTTGCTCTTTCGGTGAGACCTAAAAGTTACAAAAGGGAAACAGAGAGATTGCAACCCCATCTCGGTGAGACCGAAAAGTTACAAAAGGGAAACAGAGAGATTGCAACCCCATCTCGGTGAGACCGAGATCCCTATCGGTAGAACCGATTTGCTAGGGTTTGGCAGTGGCTTATGACAAGTGAAACTCGATGGCGCCGGATGGAAAGAATCGGCAGGACCGAGTTTGGCTTGGAGTTTAGGTCATTTGTGGATATGGAAAAGTAGCTGAGGATTTTGGAGCATATCATTAAGCACATGTAGCAAAAGGCTCATTAAGCAACACCTCATCCCTCCTTGATAGTATTGGCTTTTCCTATGGACTCAATGTGACCTTGGATCACTAAAATGTAAAATGAAGAGTCTTGAGCTTGAAGCTTTAGCCAATCCTTTGTCCTTAGCATTTTGAGGGTTCCACTTTCACCATCCATGCCATGCCAATCATTGAGCTTTCCTGAAATAATTATCTTGGAATAGCATTAGCTCAATGAGCTATATGTTGTTATGAATTACCAAAACCACCTAGGGATAGTTGCACTTTCAATCTCCCCCTTTTTGGTAATTGATGACAACATATAGATCAAAGCTTCGACAAATGATAATAAGAATGAATTATATCGTCGCTTTGAGAAGTATGTGATAAGTAAGAGCTCCCCCTAAATTTGTGCATATTTAAAATTTGCTTTGGACTGCAAATGCACAAAGAGTTAGAATTATGGGTTACTCTTCCATGTCACATACATCTTGGTGGAGCGCTCAAAATGATAATAATGAAATACATGCACTCATCACCAAGGGAAAGTGAATGACCACATAAGATAGATTAGATATATCAAGCATGCATAAGTGTAGCTTATGATCAAACACATGATCATCAATGTCTCACAAGCATATCAAAGTATCTCGATCAAAGGCAAACAATGTTTGAAGAAAAAAAACACCAAATAAAGCAAGAGAGAAAAAAAAACTCTCTCTCTCTCGAAGCCTATGATCTATACATTTTTCTCCCCCTTTGGCAACAAGTTACCAAAAAGTTCCTAGAAAATGCATAGTGCTAGATCGACACTCAGGCTTGATCTTCTGGTGGTGGTGGAGTCCTGATCACTCCAAGGACGAAGGCTTTCGTAGACGTGGTTGGAGTTGGAGCTGAAGTAGATGCTGTTGGGGAACGTAGTAATTTCAAAATTTTCCTACGCACACGCAAGATCATGGTGATGCATAGCAACGAGAGGGGAGAGTGTTGTCTACGTACCCTCGTAGACCGAAGCGGAAGCGTTGACACAACGTAGAGGAAGTAGTCGTACGTTCTCCTCGCGATCCAACCGATCACAGCACCGTTACTCCGGCACCTCCGAGTTCTTGGCACACGTTCAGCTCGATGACGATCCCCGGGCTCCGATCCAGCAAAGCGTCGGGGAAGAGTTCCGTCAGCACGATGGCGTGGTGACGATCTTGATGTGTTACTGGCGCAGGGCTTCGCCTAAGCACTGCAACGATATGACCGAGGTGGAATTTGGTGGAAGGGGGCACCGCACACGGCTAAGGAACGATCCGTAGATCAACTTGTGTGTCTTTGGGGTGCCCCCTGCCCCCGTATATAAAGGAGCCAAGGGGGAGGGGCTGGTCGGCCAAGCCTGGCGCGCCAGGAGAGTCCTACTCCCTCTGGGAGTAGGATTCCCCCCCCCCCCAATCCTAGTTGGACTAGGATTCTCCAAGGGGGGGAGAGAGAGAGAGGGGGCGCCCACCTCTCCTAGTCCTAATAGGACTAGGGGAAGGGGGAGGCGCGCAGCCCATGAGGGCAGCCCTCTCACCTCTCCTCCAAGGCCCATGTTGGCCCATTATGCTCCCGGGGGGTTCCGGTAACCCTCCCGGTATTCCGGTAAAATCCTGATTTCACCTGGAATGCATCCGATGTCCAAACATAGGCTTCCAATATATCATTCCTTACGTCTCGACCATTTCGAGACTCCTCGTCATGTCCGTGATCACATCCGGGACTCCGAACTCCTTCGGTACATCAAAATGCATAAACTCATAATAACTGTCATCGTAACGTTAAGCGTGCGGACCCTACGGTTCGAGAACAATGTAGACATGACCGAGACACATCTCCGGTCAATAACCAATAGCGGGACCTGGATGCCCATATTGGTTCCTACATATTCTACGAAGATCTTTATCGGTCAGACCGCATAACAACATACGTTGTTCCCTTTGTCATCGGTATGTTACTTGCCCGAGATTCGATCGTCGGTATCCAATACCTAGTTCAATCTCGTTACCGGCAAGTCTCTTTACTCGTTCCGTAATACATCATCTCGCAACTAACTCATTGGTTGCAATGCTTGCAAGGCTTTATTTGATGTGCATTACCGAGAAGGCCCTGAGATACCTCTCCGACAATCGGAGTGACAAATCCTAATCTCGAAATACGCCAACCCAATATGTACCTTCGGAGACACCTGTAGAGCACCTTTATAATCACCCAGTTACGTTGTGACGTTTGGTAGCACACAAAGTGTTCCTACGGTAAACGGGAGTTGCATAATCTCATAGTTTAAAGGAACATGTATAAGTCATGGATAAAAGCAATAGCAACATACTAAACGATCGGGTGCTATGCTAATGGAATGGGTCATGTCAATCAGATCATTCAACTAATGATGTGATCTCGTTAATCAAATAACAACTCTTTGTTCATGGCTAGGAAACATAACCATCTTTGATTAATGAGCTAGTCAAGTAGAGGCATACTAGTGACACTCTGTTTGTCTATGTATTCACACATGTATTATGTTTCTAGTTAATACAATTCTAGCATGAATAATAAACATTTATCATGAATTAAGGAAATAAATAATAACTTTATTATTGCCTCTAGGGCATATTTCCTTCAGTCTCCCACTTGCACTAGAGTCAATAATCTAGTTCACATCGCCATGTGATTTATCAGCAATAGTTCACATCACCATGTGATTAACACCCATAGTTCACATCGATATGTGACCAACACCCAAAGAGTTTACTAGATTCAGTAATCTAGTTCACATCTCTATGTGATTAACACCCAAAGAGTACTACGGTGTGATCATGTTTTGCTTGTGAGAGAAGTTTAGTCAACGGGTCTGCCACATTCAGATCCGTTATGTATTTTGCAAATTTCTATGTCTACAATGCTTTGCATGGAGCTACTTTAGCTAATTGCTCCCACTTTCAATATGTATCTAGATTGAGACTTAGAGTCATCTAGATTAGTGTCAAAACTTGCATCGACGTAACCTTTTACGACGAACCTTTTTGTCACATCCATAATCGAGAAACATATCCTTATTTTACTAAGGATAATTTTGACCGATGTCCAGTGATCTACTTCCTAGATCACTATTGTACTCCCTTGCTTAACACAGTGTAGGGTATACAATAGATCTGGTACATAGCATGGCATACTTTATAGAATCTATGGCTGAGGCATAGGAAATGACTTTCATTCTCTTTCTATCATCTGCCGTGGTCGGGCTTTGAGTCTTACTCAAGTTCACACCTTGTAATACAGGCAAGAACTCTTTCTTTGACTGTTCCATTTTTGAACTACTTCAAAATCTTTTCAAGGTATGTACTTATTGAAAAACTTATCAAGCGTCTTGATCTATTTCTATAGATCTTGATGCTCAATATGTAAGCAGCTTCACCGAGGTCCTTCTTCGAAAAACTCCTTTCAAATACTCCTTTATGCTTTACAGAATAATTCTACATTATTTCCGATCAATAATATGTCATTTACATATACTTATCAGAAATGTTGTAGTGCTCCCACTCACTTTCTTGTAAATACAGGCTTCACCGCAAGTCTGTATAAAACTATATGCTTTGATCAACTTATCAAAGAGTATATTCCAACTCCGAGATGCTTGCACCAGTCCATAGATGGATCGCTGGAGCTTGCATATTTTGTTAACACCTTCAGGATCGACAAAACCTTCTAGTTGCATCGTATACAACTCTTCTTTAATAAATCCATTAAGGAATGTAGTTTTGTTTATCCATTTGCCGGATTTCATAAAATGCGGCAATTGCTAACATGATTCGGACAGACTTAAGCATAGATACGAGTGAGAAACTCTCATCGTAGTCAACACCTTGAACTTGTCGAAAACCCTTTTGCAACAATTCTAGCTTTGTAGATAGTAACGCTACTATCAGCGTCCGTCTTCCTCTTGAAGATCCATTTATATTCTATGGCTTGCCGATCATCGGGCAAATCCATCAAAATCCATACTTTGTTCTCATACATGGATCATATCTCAGATTTCATGGCCTCTAACCATTTCGCGGAATCTGGGCTCATCATCGCTTCCTCATAGTTCGCAAGTTCGTCATGGTCTAGTAACATGACTTCCAGAACAGGATTACCGTACCACTCTGGTGCGGATCTCACTCTGATTTACCTACGATATTCGGTAGTAACTTGATCTAAAGTTACATGATCATCATCATTAGCTTCCTCACTAATTGGTGTAGTAGTCACAAGAACAGATTTCTGTGATGAACTACTTTCCAATAAGGGAGAAGGTACAATTACCTTATCAAGTTTTCTACTTTCCTCCTACTCACTTCTTTCGAGAGAAACTCCTTCTCTAGAAAGGATCCATTCTTTAGCAACAATTTTTGCTTTTGGATCTGTGATAGAAGGTGTACCCAACAATTTCCTTTGGGTATTCTATGAAGACGCATTTCTCCGATTTGGGTTCGAGCTTATCAGGATGAAACTTTTTCACATAAGCATCGCAACTCCAAACTTTAAGAAACGACAGCTTTAGGTTTATTGCTAAACCATACGGTGTCGTCTCAACGGATTTAGATGGTGCCCTATTTAATGTGAATGCAGCTGTCTCTAATGCATAATCCCAAAAACGATAGTGATAGATCGGTAAGATACATCATAGATTGTACTATATCTAATAAAGTACGGTTATGATGTTCGGACGCACCATTATGCTGTGGTGTTCCAGGTGGCATGAGTTTGTGAAACTATTCCACATTGTTTTAATTGAAGGCCAAACTCGTAACTTCAAATATTTGTCTCCGCGATCAGATCGTAGAAACCTTATTTTCTTGTCACGATGATTTTCACTTCACTCTAAAATTCTTTGAACTTTTCAAACGTTTCAGACTTATGTTTCATCAAGTAGATATACCCATATCTGCTCAAATCATCTGTGAAGGTTAGAAAATAATGATACTTGTCGCGAGCCTTAATATTCATCGGACCATATACATCAGTATGTATGATTTCCAACAAATCTGTTGCTTGCTCCATTGTTCCGGAGAACGGCGTTTTAGTCATCTTGCCCAAGAGGCATGGTTCGCAAGCATCAAGTGATTCATAATCAAGTGATTCCAAAATCCCATCAGCATGGAGTTTCTTCATGCGCTTTACACCAATATGACCTAAACGGCAGTGCCACAAATAGGTTGCACTATCATTATTAACTTCGCATCTTTTGGTTTCAATATTATGAATATGTGTATCACTACGATCGAGATCCAATGAACTATTTTCATTGGTGTGTATGACCATAGAAGGTTTTATTCATGTAAACAGAACAACAATTGTTCTCTAACTTAAATGAATAACTGTATTGCAATTAACATGATCAAATCATATTCATGCTCAACGCAAACACCAAATAACACTTATTTAGGTTTAACACTAATCCCGAAAGTATAGGGAGTGTGCGATGATGATCATATCAATCTTGGAACCACTTCCAACACACATCGTCACTTCACCCTTTAACTAGTCTCTGTTCATTCTGCAACTCCCGTTTCGAGTTACTAATCTTAGCAACTTGAACTAGTACCAAATACTGAGGGGTTGCTATGAACACTAGTAAAGTACACATCAATAACATGTATATCAAATATACTTATGTTCACTTTGCCATCCTTCTTATCCGCCAATCACTTGGGGTGGTTCCGCTTCCAGTGACCAGTCCCTTTGCAGTAGAAGCACTTAGTCTCAGGCTTAGGACCAGACTTGGGCTTTTTTACTTGAGCAGCAACTTGCTTGCCGTTCTTCTTGAAGTTCCCCTTCTTTCCTTTTGCCCCTTTTTGGAACTAGTGATCTTGTCAACCATCAACACTTGATGTTTTTCTTTGATTTCTACCTTCGCCGATTTTAGCATTGCGAAGAGCTTGGGAATATTTTCCGTTATCCCTTGCATATTATAGTTCATCACGAAGTTCTACTAACTTGGTGATGGTGACTAGAGAATTCTGTCAATCACTATTTTATCTGGAAGATTAACTCCCACTTGATTCAAGCGATTGTAGTACTCAGACTATCTGAGCACATGCTCACTAGTTGAGCGATTCTCCTCCATCTTTTAGCTATAGAACTTGTTGGAGACTTCACATCTCTCAACTCGGGTATTTACTTGAGATATTAACTTCAACTCCTGGAACATCTCATATGGTCCATGACGTTCAAAACGTCTTTGAAGTCCCGATTCTAAGCCGTTAAGCATGGTGCACTAAACTATCAAGTAGTCATCATATTGAGCTAGCCAAACGTTTATAACGTCTGCATCTGCTCCTGCAATAGGTCTGTCACCTAGCGGTGCATTAAGGACATAATTCTTCTGTGCAGCAACGAGGATAAACCTCAGATCACGGATCCAATCCGCATCATTGCTACTAATATTTTTCAACACAATTTTCTCTAGGAACATATCAAAATAAACACAGGGAAGCAACAATGCGAGCTATTGATCTACAACATAGATATGCTAACACTACCAGGACTAAGTTCATGATAAATTAAAGTTCAATTAATCATATTACTTAAGAACTCCCACTTAGATAGACATCCCTCTAATCTTCTAAGTGATCACGTGATCCAAATCAACTAAACCATGTCCAATCATCACGTGAGATGGAGTAGTTTCAATGGTGAACATCACTATGTTGATCATATCTACTATATGATTCACGCTCGACCTTTCGGTCTCTGTGTTCCGAGGCCATATCTGTTATATGCTAGGCTCGTCAAGTTAAACCTGAGTATTCCGTGTGTGCAACTGTTTTGCACCCGTTGTATTTGAACGTAGAGCCTATCACACCCGATCATCACGTGGTGTCTCAGCACGAAGAACTTTCGCAACGGTGCATACTCAGGGAGAACACTTCTTGATAATTAGTGAGAGATCATCTTATAATGCTACCGTCAAACAAAGCAAGATAAGATGCATAAAAGATAAACATCACATGCAATCAATATAAGTGATATGATATGGCCATCATCATCTTGTGCTTGTGATCTCCATCTCCGCAGCACCGTCATGATCACCATCGTCACCGGCGCGACACCTTGATCTCCATCGTAGCATCGTTGTCGTCTCGCCAATCTTATGCTTCCACGACTATCACTACCGCTTAGTAATAAAGTAAAGCATTACATCGTGATTGCATTGCATACAATAAAGCGACAACCATATGGCTCCTGCCAGTTGCCGATAACTCGGTTACAAAACATGATCATCTCATACAATAAAATTTAGCATCATAACTTGACCATATCACATCACAACATGCCCTGCAAAAACAAGTTAGACGTCCTCTACTTTGTTGTTGCAAGTTTTACGTGGCTGCTACGGGCTTACGCAAGAACTCATCTTACCTACGCATCAAAACCACAATGATAGTTTGTCAAATAGACTCCGTTTTAACCTTCTCAAGGACCGGGCATAGCCACACTCGGTTCAACTAAAGTTGGAGAGACAGTCTTCCGCAAGCCATCTATGTGCAAAGCACGTCGAGGGAACCGGTCTCGCGTAAGCGTACGCGTAAGGTTGGTCCAGATCGTCTCGTCCAACAATACCGCTGAACCAAAGTATGACATGCTGGTAGGCAGTATGACTTGTATCGTCCACAACTCACTTGTGTTCTACTCGTGCAAATAACATCAAACCATAAAAACCTAGGCTCGGATGCCACTGTTGGGGAACGTAGTAATTTCAAAATTTTCCTACGCACACGCAAGATCATGGTGATGCATAGCAACGAGAGGGGAGAGTGTTGTCTACGTACCCTCGTAGACCGAAGCGGAAGCGTTGACACAACATAGAGGAAGTAGTCGTACGTTCTCCTCGCGATCCAACCGATCACAGCACCGTTACTCCGGCACCTCCGAGTTCTTGGCACACGTTCAGCTCGATGACGATCCCCGGGCTCCGATCCAGCAAAGCGTCGGGGAAGAGTTCCGTCAGCATGATGGCATGGTGACGATCTTGATGTGTTACCGGCGCAGGGCTTCGCCTAAGCACTGCAACGATATGACCGAGGTGGAATTTGGTGGAAGGGGGCACCGCACACGGCTAAGGAACGATCCGTAGATCAACTTGTGTGTCTTTGGGGTGCCCCCTGCCCCCGTATATAAAGGAGACAAGGGGGAGGGGCTGGTCGGCCAAGCCTGGCGCGCCAGGAGAGTCCTACTCCCTCTGGGAGTAGGATTCCCCCCCCCCAATCCTAGTTGGACTAGGATTCTCCAAGGGGGAGAGAGAGAGAGGGGGCGCCCACCTCTCCTAGTCCTAATAGGACTAGGGGAAGGGGGGAGGCGTGCAGCCCATGAGGGCAGCCCTCTCACCTCTCCTCCAAGGCCCATGTTGGCCCATTATGCTCCCGGGGGGTTCCGGTAACCCTCCCGGTATTCCGGTAAAATCCTGATTTCACCTGGAATGCATCCGATGTCCAAACATAGGCTTCCAATATATCATTCTTTACGTCTCGACCATTTCGAGACTCCTCGTCATGTCCGTGATCACATCCGGGACTCCGAAATCCTTCGGTACATCAAAATGCATAAACTCATAATAACTGTCATCGTAACGTTAAGCGTGCGGACCCTACGGTTCGAGAACAATGTAGACATGACCGAGACACATCTCCGGTCAATAACCAATAGCGGGACCTGGATGCCCATATTGGTTCCTACATATTCTACGAAGATCTTTATCGGTCAGACCGCATAACAACATACGTTGTTCCCTTTGTCATCGGTATGTTACTTGCCCGAGATTCGATCGTCGGTATCCAATACCTAGGTCAATCTCGTTACCAGCAAGTCTCTTTACTCGTTCCGTAATACATCATCTCGCAACTAACTCATTGGTTGCAATGCTTGCAAGGCTTTATTTGATGTGCATTACCGAGAAGGCCCTGAGATACCTCTCCGACAATCGGAGTGACAAATCCTAATCTCGAAATACGCCAACCCAATATGTACCTTCGGAGACACCTTTAGAGCACCTTTATAATCACCCAGTTACGTTGTGACGTTTGGTAGCACACAAAGTGTTCCTACGGTAAACGGGAGTTGCATAATCTCATAGTTTAAAGGAACATGTATAAGTCATGGATAAAAGCAATAGCAACATACTAAACGATCGGGTGCTATGCTAATGGAATGGGTCATGTCAATCAGATCATTCAACTAATGATGTGATCTCGTTAATCAAATAACAACTCTTTGTTCATGGCTAGGAAACATAACCATCTTTGATTAATGAGCTAGTCAAGTAGAGGCATACTAGTGACACTCTGTTTGTCTATGTATTCACACATGTATTATGTTTCCAGTTAATACAATTCTAGCATGAATAATAAACATTTATCATGAATTAAGGAAATAAATAATAACTTTATTATTGCCTCTAGGGCATATTTCCTTCAGATGCTGGAGCTGGTTGGGCTGGTGCTGTGGCTAGAGCTGAGGCGGTGGCTCTTGTGTCAGGAACTGGCACTGCACTGGACCTCTGAGCTCGTGGCACTCTGGCAAATGCATCAGTGGTAGTCTTCCCTTTCCTCTCCTGCATGTCATCTTGGAGTTGCTCCACTGCAGTGTGAATCTCTGTCACCTTGATATCCAAGTCATAGAACTTTTGTTCTACGATTCTCTCTAGGCTTGCCTGGTTCTGAGTTAGGGTGGCCAGTCCTTTCTCAGTCCTCAGGGTGGATGCAATCAGGTAACTGAGCTGCTCTTGCTTGTTCTTCAAGAAGTACTCAGATGCCTCTTCTTGAGTTGGCATCTTGGCAGCTTTCTCCTTCCTTGCCTTCTCCTTCTTAGCTTGTGCCTGGACTGATGATGGTTCATTTTCATGCATCACAACTTGGTTGTCCTCGAAATCTGGATGGATAGGCAAATGTTCCTTGTCCAACAAGTATGTGTTTGTGCCCATTCTTGAGTTGATCAACATCTGGATCTGAGGGGCATATCCACAGCTCCTCTTCTGATCTGCTGCAGTCCTCTTGATAGTTTCTACTATGAGGCTCATGACCTTAAACTTTTGAGGCACATCAAAGATATGTAGCAGGTTGATGGCATGACCTCTGATCATCCTGTGATCTCCAGACTTGGGCAAAAGTGTGTGCCTAAGGATCCAGTTGATCGTAGGCAGTCCTGACAACAGGTGTTTCACAGACCCAAACTGGTGAGTGTCAAGATCTTTTGCTGGAATCTCTTTGTACATATTCGCCATAGTGTTATGATCCATCTTTTTCTTGGCATAGACATCCAAGTCATCTTCATTCTCTTCTGGGGCATTGGTCAACCTTGCCCATTCCTCAATAGTTGAATGGTACCTTGTACCTTCAGACATCCATGTGATCCTTCCATCTGGGTAGAAGTGTGCTGTGGAGTAGAATTGCATAATCAGCTCCTCATTCCACTTTGTGAGCTTCTGCCCAACAAAGTCAGCTACTCCACAAGCTCTGAAGCTATCTTGCACTCCAGGGTAGTGTTCTTCATTTTCCTTGATATATTCCCAGTAGACCCATCTCATGTCACAAACAATGGGCTTCTTGTCCAATAAGACTGTCTCATAGAAGTCCTGCTGTTCCTTAGTGTGGAACCTGTAGTCAACAACAGTCCTTCTCTTGGTAGCATATGGATCCTCTGCTCTCCATTTTCTTAGCCCAGAGTCTCTTCTGATCTTCATGTCCTCAGCCACAGGATGAGCATCATTGTGGTCTGGGATCTTGGGCTTCAACTTTCTCAACACTTGGCCTTCCTCTTCTTCAACAGCAACTTGAAGCACTGGGGCCTTGTTCTTCTCAGCAGCTGGTATGCTCCTTGTATTTCTCTTTGGTTTTGGCTTTGGAGCTAGCTTGACTTTGGATGCAGCCTTGGGGGCTTCCTTGGGCTTAGATGCAGCTGCCCCTGTTCTTATAGCATCACCCATCAGCTTGGGTGCCTTGGGTGCTGGTGCAGCATCCTCTTCTTCTTCTTCTTCATCAGAAGAATGCCGTTCAAATTCAGCCATGGTATCAACTTTCTTGCACCATCTGCCTCTTTTCCTTTCTTTCTTTGTTTCAGCTGCAACTGGCTCTTTGGGTGCAGGCTTCTCAGGAATCTTTGTTGAGGCTCTGGCCTTTGGCATGGGCTGCCTGCCTGCTGGCCTTTTGACCTTTAAGCCTGGTTTGTTGCTCTGCCTTGAGCCATGCTCTTTCTTGAGTTCAACTTTCTTGGAAGTTGCTTCCTCCTCTGCCACATAGTCCTCATCCTCTGATACTGAGGTTCTCTTCTTCCTTTGTCTTGTGGCAGCTTTTGGCAGGTTGCTGGGGGTGGTCCTGCTGCCTCCATCTGAAGAGCTGGAGGGACTAGTGCCCTCACTCATCTGCACTGGCTGCTCTGACAGGTTCTGGCTATCACTCTGGTCTGACATGATGAACAAGCTGACTGCTGACCCTGTGAATAGTTTATAGATGAGATAGAGTGGATGAGCATCACAAAATGCAGAGATTTTTGCAAAAGAATGATTCAAAAACTTAGTTTTAGTTCCCCCCAGAAAGCATTTCAGATCTACCGATTTTTAAACTCGGTGATACCGAAGCAGTTTTTGGAACCTAAACTAGTGAACTCGGTTGGACCGAGTCACAGTTCGATGGCATCGAGACTGCTAGGGTTTCACAAAGTTCCAAAATTGGTCACACCGATTAGCAATACTCGGTCAGACCGAGTTTTACTTGTGCAATGGCATAAGCCAAATCGGTGGGACCGAGTTTTTCAACTCGGTGGGTCCAAGATGGTTTCGGCGGAAACCTAACCCTAAAATTTTCCGATCAAACCTATTCTATGAGTTCATTGACTGGATAGGAGTTTATGAAACATGGCAAGAATCCATCTGATCACAATGTGCTAGGAATCGGATTGGGGAATAGCACAAAGATCGAGTCCATACCCTAGTTCGGCGGAGACTCGCTACGGCGGCAACGGCGGGGTTGATTCCCGTTGACGGCGGCGGAGACCAGCGACTGGAGGCGGCTGGTGGCGAGAAGATGATCCGGAGACCACGTAGGCAGAGCGAGCTATCGCGCGGGCGAAGGGGTTCAAAGAAATTTCCAAATTTTTGCCTGTGTCTATATATAGCCCGACCCTGTCGGTGTGACCGAGTGGAACAACTCAGTGGCACCGAGATGCAAAACTGTATACAGTTATTGCAACTCGGTGTGACCGAAAGGTTCAAATCGGTTGCACCGAGATCGAAAACATAGATCAACTTAATGATCTCGGTAAGACCGAAAGTGGGGTATCGGTCAGACCGAGAATCACAAAGAGGTTTTGGAAGTTTAAGTCTATGATGAATCGGGGACTCCGAGTGCTCCTCACACAGAGTGGTTCGAATCTGACTTGATCAATTTTGTGATGTAGCATGAATAGAGTTTGAGACGAGAAAATCATAGATAGCTAGAGAAGGTTCTTAGGCATTCTTGTCCATCCACTTGGCAAAAGAAAAATAAAGCCAAACAATCAAAACAACAAGTGGATGTCCTCGAATGAGTAAAATATGCAACCAACATGCTCACACAATAAAATGGCAATTGAAATATGTGACAAAGCATGCACAACCAATTCTAGCATCTATCAAGCAATTGGCGATGACGAGGTCATCTATATATGAGTATATTGACATAGGAGTCAAATGAAAACATTTGATCATAGGTCATACTCATCGTTTAAGCTCAAGTGGGGTTACCACTTTTACATAAAGCATTGTTGTGTTCACATCATTAGAGTTGCTTTTACTCAAGTCTTAGAGTAAAGCTCCCCCTAGATGTGATATCCCCCCTAAGAGGGATGAACTAACCTTGGGTTTTGTCGATGATGACTTCATGTAGATGTTGAAGATGTGGATGCTCAATTGTTGATGTAGATCACTTGGAGCTATCCTTTTGAGTGATTTGCACTTTCAATACCTACATGGGTTAGTCCCACAAGGAACAAACAAGGATATCCATAGACATAGAGTGATGCACACACAAGATGATGTCTATGAAGGCTTTTAGGTTACCTTGTCCCTTGTCTTACCAACAAGAGGGTTTGTGACTCCTTGAACTAGTGCAAGATGTGGAAGTTGATTGCACTTGTTCTTGCCAAAATGATAAGAGTGAAGTTTGTTGGCGGAGTCACCCTCAAGAACTCTCTAGTTCTTCTTCTTTTGGATCCACACCATCTTGATGGGAATCCTTGGAGTAGTAGTCGTACTTGATGAAGTGGAACTTGAAGTAGTCTTGGGAATCCACTTGACTAAGGTCTTAGGAGCTTCTTCAAATGCATCAATTTCCTCTTGAAGCTTGTCCTTGCCTTTTTGCTTGTAGTCTTATGGTGGAAGATCATCTTGAGTTTGTGTCCCCTTGAAAGAAGTAGGATCATACTTCTCTTGTTGAGGAACAAACTTTGTCTTGGGGTATTGATCTTCTTCCCACTCAACTCCATTGGCATTGAACTTTCGTTCAAAACCAACACCTTGATTCTTCCGGTGCCTTCCTTGCTTGCGTACAATCTCCTCGAATTGCTTACTTCCGGCAAGGCTTTTTTACACTCCTTTCTCTATGATTCCCTTCAATAAGCTATTTTCTTGCTCAAGAGTAACTTGGCTAAGAGAATCGTTAGTGGAATCAAGAGAACTACTAGAAGCAACAATATTGGATTTAACATGATCATTGTTACTACTAGAGGAAGAATCTTTCTTGTTCTTGTTAGTAGACTTGACTTGAGGCATGTAAGTGGATAAGAGTAAACGCTTGGCAATGTAAGAAGAACTTTTCTTGCGGAGATCATAATTGATTGCCTTTAAAAACTCATGCTCTTGCTCAAGATTTAGCTTTTCAAAGCGTAGCTTCTCATGAGCTCTTAAAAGTTCTCGATGATCTTCGAATATAGTTTCATGAGCTAACTTAAGAGTGTTTAGTTCTTTAGTTAGAGCCTCAATTTTCTCCTTATCATTGTCATTCGTTTTATCTTGATTAGCATGATTAATTGACGTTTCATCATAGTATTCATCACTAGAGTTGTCAACAAGTAAATCATCATCACCTAACAAGTCATCCTCATCACTATTGAAATCAACATACTCAGGGTGAGTTACCTTAGGACCTTTGGCCATGAAGCATCTTCCAATTCCTTCATTTGGCGAGTCAAATATGTCGAAGGAGTTGGTTGACACAAGTGCTAGACCGGCAACACCTTCATCTTGAGTATATTCGGAATCGGAATGATAACTTCTCTCGGAGTGGTTGTCGGAGTCGGATCCGGATACCCATTCACCAACATGAGCTTGATGTCTTCGTTTTGTGTAGCTCCTTGATGATTTTTCCTTTCTTTCCGAATCCTTGCTCCTCCGTGAGTATCTACTCCTTCTCTCTCTTGATGGTGATTCTTCTCTTTTGCCTCTTCTTTTTGGAGAATCTTCTCTTCTTTTGTAGGGAGCCGTACACTCATTTGAATAGTGTCCGGGTCTTCCACAATTGTAGCAGTTTCGCTCTCGACAAGAAGATCTTTTGTCATTGTAGGACCTTGACTTGGAGCTTCTATCTTTGCTTCTACTCTTGTAGATCTTGTTGAAGTCCTTCACCATTAGGCTCAATTCTTCGTTGAAGTTTTGTTTCTCATTTGATGATGTGGGTACTTCACATGAGGCTTTGTAGGCACCACTTGATTTGTTGTGAAGTTCCTCTTTATCCTTGAGCGACATCTCATGAGCAACAATTCTTCCAATGACCTCCGTTGGCTTGAGATCTTTGTAATTGGGCATCATTTGGATCAAAGTGCACATGGTATCATATTTTCCATCCAAGGCTCTTAGGATCTTCTTGATGATGAATCTGTCGGTCATCTCTTCACTCCCTAAGCCGGCAATCTCGTTTGTGATGAGAGCAAGCCTAGAGTACATTTCAGCAACACCTTCACCATCCTTCATTTTGAACTTGTCAAGTTGACTTTGAAGCACATCTAATTTGGATTCCTTGACGGTGTCAGTACCTTCGTGCATATCAATCAAAGTATCCCAAATTTCCTTTGCATTCTCAAGACGGCTGATTTTGTTGAATTCTTCGGGGCACAATCCGTTGAAGAGAATATCACAAGCTTGAGCATTGTATTGTAGCATCTTCAACTCATCCGCGGTAGATTCATGGTTTGGTTCCTTCCCGTCGAAGAAATCACCTTGCAAACCAACACACACAATAGCCCAAACGGCAGGGTTATGTCCAAGAATATGCATTTTCATTTTATGCTTCCAACTAGCAAAATTAGTACCATCAAAGTAAGGACCTCTATGGTGATAATTCCCTCGCTAGACGCCATACTCTCCTAGGTTGTGAAACCAAGGCTATGACCACCAAAAGCTATTGAAATCAAAGCAAATGGAAACCAAAGCTCTGATACCACTTATAGGATCGGAAGTATGTCTAGACGGGGGGTGATTAGACTACTTGACCAAATAAAAACTTAACCCTTTCCCAATTTTAGTTCTTGGCAGATTTTAGCAACTTTAGGACAAGTCAAGCAATCTTCACACAATTCAAGCAAGCATGCAAAGAGTATATAGCAGCGGAAAGTAAAGCATGCAACTTGCAAGAATGTAAAGGGAAGGGTTTGGAGGATTCAAACGCAATTGGAGACACGGATGTTTTTCCCGTGGTTCGGATAGGTGGTGCTATCCTACACCCACGTTGATGGAGACTTCAACCCACGAAGGGTAACGGTTGCGCGAGTCCACGGAGGGCTCCACCCACGAAGGGTCCACGAAGAAGCAACCTTGTCTATCCCACCATGGCCATCGCCCACGAAGGACTTGCCTCACTAGCGGTAGATCTTCACGAAGTAGGCGATCTCCTTGCCCTTACAAACTCCTTGGTTCAACTCCACAATCTTGTCGGAGGCTCCCAAGTGACACCTAGCCAATCTAGGAGACACCACTCTCAAGAAGTAACAAATGGTGTGTTGATGATGAACTCCTTGCTCTTGTGCTTCAAATGATAGTCTCCCCAACACTCAACTCTCTCTCATAGGATTTGGATTTGGTGGAAAAAAGATTTGAGTGGAAAGCAACTTGGGAAAGGCTAGAGATCAAGATTCATATGGTAGGAATGGAATATCTTGGTCTCAACACATGAGTAGGTGGTTCTCTCTTAGAACATATGAGTTGGAAGTGTAGATGTGTTCTGATGACTCTCTCCACGAATGAAGAGGAGGTGGAGGGGTATATATAGCCTCCACACAAAATCCAACCGTTACACACAATTTACCAATCTCGGTGGGACCGTATCTACAAACTCGGTCGGACCGAAAAGGTAAACCTAGTGACCGTTAGAGATTTTCGGTGGGACTAACATGCAACTCGGTAGGACCGATATGGTTAGGGTTAGGGCATAACGTAATCTCGGTGAGACCGATTACACAAACTCGGTGAGACCGATTTTGTTAATTAGCTAACCAGAGAGTTGGTCAGGTAAACTCGGTGGGACCGATTTGCTCTTTCGGTGAGACCGAAAAGTTACAAAGGGGAAACAGAGAGTTTACATTGCAATCTCGGTGGGACCGATTTGCTCTTTCGGTGAGACCGAAAAGTTACAAAAGGGAAACAGAGAGATTGCAACCCCATCTCGGTGAGACCGAGATCCCTATCGGTAGAACCGATTTGCTAGGGTTTGGCAGTGGCTTATGACAAGTGAAACTCGATTGCGCCGGATGGAAAGAATCGGTAGGACCGAGTTTGGCTTGGAGTTTAGGTCATTTGTGGATATGGAAAAGTAGCTGAGGATTTTGGAGCATATCATTAAGCACATGAAGCAAAAGGCTCATTAAGCAACACCTCATCCCTCCTTGATAGTATTGGCTTTTCCTATGGACTCAATGTGACCTTGGATCACTAAAATGTAAAATGAAGAGTCTTGAGCTTGAAGCTTTAGCCAATCCTTTGTCCTTAGCATTTTGAGGGTTCCACTTTCACCATCCATGCCATGCCAATCATTGAGCTTTCCTGAAATAATTATCTTGGAATAGCATTAGCTCAATGAGCTATATGTTGTTATGAATTACCAAAACCACCTAGGGATAGTTGCACTTTCAGTTGCCTTTGTTAAGAAACTCAAGGGGGGTAGCGTATATTGTTTCACACTCAAAGGTGGCACGTTCCCTCTTAGAACCACGAGCTTCCAAATCGGCCCAATTTTTTTACCACAACATGTTAGTGCCATGACATGACACCATGCCAAGTTTCCTGATTTCCACGCGAGTTTTGGATTTACATGAATTTAAAATCAAAGTTTCTCGATGTTCTCGGCCGAGTCATGACGCCCAGATGTTTGAATTTCATTCTGATTTCTTCCATGGGACCTAGAAATTCAACCAAGGACACACATGTGATTTTTCAACCCACTTTGGTGCACCGGAGCATGTGCATGCAATTCATATTTAGATTATGCACATTAAAAGTCCAGAAACTCAATTAATGTATAAAAGGCCAAATGAACCCGAAATAATTCCAGAATTTAACAGGGCACTCATATAGTTCTATGTTGCCTCTGTAAATAAAATCAGGGGGGAGGCAACGTATATCGTTTCGCACACAAAGGTGACACGTTCCCTCTCGGAACCACGAGGCTTGTTGAGAGAATCTCCGGTTTTGCAAGAGGCTTATACCAAAACTTGTCCCAATTCAGCCAAAAATTATACGTATGAAAATAGGGTTTAGATTATCCCAAACATCTCGCTACCTAGACCAATAATGTACTATGATTTGAATTCAACATACAATGGATACAAATATTTGAATTGGAGAGCGTATGGTACATGTAGTTCATAGTGAAATATGATTACTGCTATATGTATGTTTTTTGTTATCAAGATAATATTTAAATTATTGTATAACTTGACAACAATCGTATTCAAATAAGGAAAATTGTTTCAAATTTAGTCCATATGGTAGACGACAATATATATGTTCACATGGTGGAGTAAAATGTTCATATATGATGGAAGATCAAAATGTACGACTACATCAATTATAAACCGCAAGGTCACCTAACGATATATTCGAATTCAACATAACATGGATTCAAAAATTGAAATTCGAGATCATGGCATCTGTAATCATATAAGAAGGGACATTACTCTTTCTTTGGTGGGAATTGATTTGTTTTTTGTTGTTGTTGAGGGAAGTGCGAATCGATTTGGTACTGTGCAGGGTAATCCTGTTCTCCTGATTTTTTTTACATTTTTCTTGTAGTTTTTTCAATGGCATCTATAGCAATATAGTAAAAGGGGACATGACTCTCTTGTGTCTTGTATGAATTGTTTTTTTTACACGTTAAGTTTGTTCTGCCGAACAAGGAATCCGCACCTTGTTATCCCGAAATTTTCAAGCTCGAGTATCTTTTGTCTCACCTGCTTTGAAACTCCCGCTTATTCAACCCACGCCGCGCCTTGTTATCCCGAAATTTGGACGCGCGCGAGAACTCCCTCGTCATCCGAAATCGCTCTCGCAACCCAGACACGCGAAATCCCCCTTCTACCCCTCAGCCGGAAATGAAGCTCCACGTCGCGGTGTCAAAACCGGTGGGGTACACTGGTAACTTACCCTACATTTTGGACAAGCGCGTTCCTAAGCTTGGCTCCCCCCTCCCCCTTCGCCCCCCATTCGTACACCGAGGCCGCCAAAACCCGCGAAACCCCACGCTCCTCCGTCAGCCTCCCGACCGCCGCTCGGCCGAAGACTCTTCCCCGACTACGTCGTCCATCGCAACAGCTCGCCGTCCCTCATCCACCGCACCGGATGAGGATCCGTTGTCGATCTCGTCGTCCCGCCGGATCAGCCACCCCGTCCTCCACCTCCAAGGAGCTGCCCCGATGTTCGCCTCGTCTATCGCGCCACGTCAATCCCCACAGCGCCGTCTTGACCTGCCCCACCGGAACCGCAACACCCTCACCAATTCCTCGGATGAAGCTGAGGCCAACTCGGCACCACCAAGGAGGTTCTTCACTCACCACTGCATTTTATCTTTTATTCGATCTCACGGGGCTGCCGGTGCTCGATACCGAGCAGACATGGCGTGTCTCCATCGACGGCGCCGTCGCCGGCCACATCATCCACGGCGTATCTCCCCCATGTCGTTGCTTCCTCGGCGGCGACTTCCATAACGGCACTAGCTGCAGCTGCTCCGGCTCTCGCTCGCACTGCGGCTCTGTTCTTGCTATCGGTCGCGCTGCTGCACTGCTCCTGCTTTCGTTCGTTCTGCTGCTCTGCTCTTGCTCTCGCTTGCGCTGCTGCTGCACGACCTCTGGCAGCTACAGGAGTTGCTGCTTTAGCACTCGCTTGCGGTGCTACTGCACGACTTGCTCTCTGCTAATGTGTTCCCTGCTCGAGTGTCTGCTGATTTAGATCACTGCTTCTCTGCTACTAGTGCTCGAACTCCCTAAACATCTATTGCAATGCTCTGTTACTAGTTCAATCAGTTTCGACAGTAAAAATCAGTTTCGACTGTGAAGTTCATTTTCTTCAGTTAAGTTCAGAATGAACAGTACTTACAACATCTGTCGGAGCGGCCGTGGCGCGACTGATGCGTTTTACATCTAGCACTTTTTGGTGATGTATTTTACATCATCTATTGCAGATGATATTAGGGCCCCACTTTAGATTAACGTTGTCTGTCTTGTCATGCTTCAGCCTCGCCGTCGTACACCTTAGCGGAGCTGCTTCAACGACAGAACCGTCCATCACTGCGGAGCAGTACCCTCGGTGCCGTTTCCAGAGGCCTCGGATCTTCTTCCCCGCCTCCGACAGTCACACCAGCATCATCACCATCCTCCACGTCCAACCCAATGATGCTGAGGTCCACAAGGCTATATCAAAGAGGTTGTACACTCGTCGCATCACTTTGTTTCTCCATTCCTCTGTTCTTCCAATTCATGTGAGGCAAACACACAGGTAGACTGAAATCCTATGTTTCCAAATGCTCTGTTTTGCACGTGCATTCCTATCCTATTCCTGTGTTTTTCCTGTCCCTGCATTTATAGAATCCTCCAATTCTAAGGAGCCCTTACAGATTTACTTCATTTTCAGATAGGCGTCAAAGAAAACTCTGTGTGTTATGTCCTGCTCCTGCCGTGCCGTCATCCATCCCACCTGAGGTGCACCATTGACAGAAGCGTTCACTCCAGCAGAGATCCCCCCTGTAGACTTCCATTCGCCGCCTCAGATCATCTTCCCCGTTGCCGGCAGCCACGCCAACCGCATTACCATCACCAACTGAGTAGATGAACCTGAGGACTACACAGTTCCGGAAGAGAGGTCGCAGTCTTTCGTGTTTGCTTACGTTATACATCGGTTATTATTACCTGCTACTTTATCGTTCAATCTTGAGTTCTGAATTGTCCATGGGTCTCATATCGAGCCAGTAATGAATAGTATCTTTCTACTATCTAGTTCATCTGGGGTCTTCTATGTGGTTCATGTTGGGTGGGCAACAAACAATAGATGATCCATTGTCTATCTTTTTAAACCGAAGCTATAATCTACCTGCTATCATTAGTTTTGGATCCATCCACTCGTTTGCTACCATCAGTCTTGATTTTTGCATGCAACCCTTAGGCCTTACAAAATCTAACTATTTTTTTATTATGCATGTCAGATATTGTACACAACCGTACTGAACATGTAGAGAAAAAGAGAAGACCGTTGCGTGCGAATATAATGTCATGCAGATGCCACTCCATGGTGGGCGAAGTGCCCCCCTCCTGCATTTCCAGATTGTATTCCAGAGGAAGATAACTGTTCAGATGGAGATTCAGAAGGAGCCGACCACGCCTGTTTACCACCTGAGGTGTTTGCTCTAACCTGGCATGCTGATGTTGGTCATATCATGCATATGGCTCCTTGCATTGCTTACATTATACATCTTATATGTCATCAGCTTAGTTTAGATTTGCTTTGTGTGAATGCCACCTGTTTGGTTTCTATATCATACTCCTACCATTCCTAAATATTTGTATTTTTAGAGATTTCAACAAGTGACTACATACGGAACAAAATGAGTGAATCTACGCTCTAAAATATGTCTTTATACATCCGTATGTGGTAGTCCATTTGAAATCTCTAAAAAGACAAATATTTAGGAATGGAGGGAGTATATGGGAATTATGCAATGCCATCTTCTTTAGCCAGGCATCATATACGTGAATCATGCAATGCCATCCTGTTTAGCCAGTCATCGTATAGTGAATTGTATCGTGCCATATTTTTTCCATAATGTATTCCATTTGTCAACAATGTTTATACATTCATCTACTCTTCCTGTGCATCAGCCATTTGAGTCGGTCATGGGAAAATCTGGAGTGAAAACAAGGTCTTCTGAGCAGTCATTGCTACCTGTCGATGCAGATTTCTTGCTTGTTACAGATAGCTCCTCAGAGGAGGATTCAGAGAGAGATGACCAGTCGTATTCCCCCCCCCCCGAGGTGCATGCTCTAACTTGGCTGGGTTATATTGCTCATATCTTGCATATCTTGCATTGCCATGCCATCTGCTTAGATTAGACATGCTTTGTGTGAATGCCTCCTGTTTGCTTTCTATATCAGATATGTGAATTATGCAATGCCATGTTTTTCAGCCAGTTATCATATATGTGAATTATGCACCGCCATGGAGCCAGGCATCATATATGTGAATTATCTCATGCCATCTTTTTTTCATTACGTATTCCATTTGTCGACAATTTGTGTATATTGAACTACTCTTTAGGTGTATCAGCCATTTGAGCCGGTTATGGAAAAATCTGGAGTGAAAACAAGGTCTTCAGAGCAGGCAATGGTACCTGTTGAAGCATATATCTCGATGGTTACAGGGAGCTCCTCAGAGGAGGATTCAGAGATAGATGACCAGTCCTATATCCCACCTGAGGTGTATGCTCTAAGTTGCAATGTTTATATTTCTCATATGATGCATATGGTGTCTTGCATTGCTTAGTTTAGACATCATGTGCACACTATTGAATTCTATCTGCTTAGTTTAGAGATCATACATGCGAGTGCCAGCTGCTTAGTATATGAATCAATTATGTCAATTATATCATGCCATCCTATATACTTCGACAACATGTATGTGAATTATTTCATCCCAACCTATTTTAGAAAGACATCATATAGTTTTGACATGTCATCCTGTTTAGGTACTCATCATATGTCGAATTATGCCATTATATCCTGTTAAGTTATCCATCATATATCTGAAACTGTGTCACGCTATCCTGTTTAGTTAGGCATCATATATGTGAAATTGTGTCATGCTATCCTATTTGGTTAGACAACATACATGTGAATTACCACACCTGTCTATCATACAATGTCAGTACGTTCAATTTCTTTTCTTGTTTATTAGCCATTTGAATTGGAGGGGGTGATGGAAGTATCTATGGGAGAAAAAACCCGTTCTTCACAAAAGACAGTGCTCCCGTTGATGCAGATAGAACCATGGTTGTACTGGCCCACAAACTAGCCCCACCACACATAATCGAGACTCTTCTAGATTGCACACTTACACCGTTGGGCAGAGAACCAGCTACAACCCATCTAACCGCAACCCCAGCGGATAGTAACCCACTTATAGTTGACAAAGCACCATTTCCACCACAGAGTACCCCCACACAAGCAGTTTGTAAAGCTACTACAGTGCCCAAAGCACGAAGACCAACACAGCTAACCCAAACTCCACGTTTAAAGCAGAAGAGCAACTGTTCTCAGGTCAGATTCCATAGCTATGGTCCATACTCCTTTGCTGTTGCATCACTGTATTTACTCATACCAACTACTTTCGAATTTGAAGGATCCAATTGAAACTCCAATGGCGCAACAGGTATGTTTTAAACCTATTTATTTAACTGGATTGCTGTTCTAACTTCTTGCTCTATGTTGATTTCAGTTTAAGTTGCATAAAGCCATAAACAGTTATGTTCTCATGTGATGCACGTTACAAGTGCTGCCAATGTTGTGTAGTTTCTCACACTTATATTCTGTCTATGGTGCTGTGTCTTAAAAATATATGAGTTGAATTGTGTCTCTATCTTGATTAGGGAACATAAACTAGAATGATATGGACAATACAGTGACCATAGTACATAGATATATGTTTGTTTCATGCTGTTATCCTGTCCACCTTACTACTGAACCGGTTCACCAAAATGAGTTTCGTATACTACAAGCTAAACCCGTGATGTGTCTGCTTGTTTCTCTTGTAGTATGCAAACAGAATATTGGAGAAGAGCACCCCACTATGCAATGGTAGAGAAAGTAATGCAGATAAGGTTCAAGATAGTGAGAGAACCCTGTTAGTCTCCAAGAAAGGTGATAAAAACGATCTTGTAGACAGTGAGAAAACCCCACAGTCCTGCGTTGATGTAGTGTTCGAGTTACTGGCCAGTACCGCTGGCACAAGCTCTTCGAACTCGCTGCCTGAATCACTTCGGCTTCTTCATTCTCAGCTACAAGCTGAAAGGCATTAGTCAGCTGTGCTGCGGCAAGAAGCCAAAGGACTGAGGAAGTCCCTGCAGAATTCAGATGCGTACTTTCTTGTGCAACAGCAAGCGCTGGAGGATTTAAGCGCCAAACAAGAGAAAGTTAATAAGCTTGCTAAGCATCTTGCCAGCATTATGGGTACCCAGGATATTGTTTCTTGAGCTCTTCTCAAGTGGTTTCAGTTCTGGACTTGTTTTGCTGCGGCGTTTATATGCTGCTGTGTTCCCTATATTTGCACTGGTGGCGAACTTTGATGCCCAGTGGATGTAATATGTGTAATAGCCGTGATAGCCTAGCATAAGTTGCTTGCTTATTTATTTCCTTGTTGTCTTGTTTATTTGTTTGCTTGTAGTCAGTGCAGTTCTTTTTCCGCGGTTTGCTAGTGGCTGCAATAACCTATTTTTTAGAACTAGGCCAGAATAACCATGGGCTAATATTTACTGTAGTGACACTGGGCCTCCTACGGGCCGTAGAAACAGTGGGCCTTCTACGGGCCGTAGAAATAGTAGGCCTTCTACGGGTCGTAGAAACAATGGGCCTTCTACGGGCCATAGAAATAATGGGCCTTCTACGGGCCGTATCATCAATGGGCCTTATACGGGCCGTATGATCGATTGGCCAAACATGGGCCAATAACAGGCTGCATTATGGCTGTAAACGGGCTAGAGTTGGAATCGTCCGTCCATGGGCCGACCATAAAGGGCCATCGTTAATAGGTCGTATTTGATGACGCTATGAAAACGGCCCAACGAATTAACGAACCACAAACGGGCCGACTGTAACCACGGGCTGAATTTAGCCCACAAGCAGAAAATGACAGTAACAGGCCGTAAGTAAACGAATGCTGGAAATGAGCCCAAGAATAAATGGGCTCTGAGAAGGCCGAAAGATAACATGGGCTGGAAACGTCCCAACGGAATAACGGGCCGTTAATGGGTATAAAGTTATACACTGTTCATTACGGGCCAGTTTCACCACAGGCCGTTAATGGGTGTAAGGTGATACACTGTTCATTACGGGCCAATTTCACCACGGGCCGTTAATAGGCCAAGAGTTACATAGGGCCTCATATGGGCCGAAAGACGTCATGGGCCATAAATGGGCCAGAAGTGAAAACGGACTGGAATCATATTGGATGGCCCAGATGACGCTACTGGGCCTAATTCGGATAGGGCGTAATGGGCCTTGAGTTAGCGGGCTGTAAATGGGCTATATTCGAACATGTCGTTAACAGGCTTTCCATGGGCCGGCCCGCCAACTTTTGACCAAGTCAAACGGGCCGGCTTTTTCACAGGAAGGGGCCTCTGTTAGGCCGTGCCATGTGTCGATGTGTCATAGGCGCCTTCCGTCCAATGAGTGGTTGACATCTGTCCCAACGATGAGCCGACATGTGTTTCCTCCAGCCAATGATGATTTTACACGTGGAAAATCCCCATTGGTCGGGGCTGTTAACGGGTTATCGGATCCAAAACCCGACCCGATAGCTTAACGGTGTTCCATTACGGTGGATGCCACGTGTCGGTCACCCTTGACGAAAGCACTTCTGTGACGCGCGATTTATCGTCATGGAAGTGGACACTTCCGTGATGATAATTTTGGTAATGTCATGGAACACTTCTACGACATCACATGTATGACTATCTTGATTCTTCCATAATTTTTTCATGGATGTACATGCATGACAAAAAACGCGACCTACTGTGACAAACACGTATCATTACGGAAGTGTATTTTTTTTGTAGTGGATATGGTGTTTCAATCAAGGGCCAAACTTTGGATACACAAATGATCCATTAGGAGCAACTTATAAAATAAATCTTACAATTTCTTCCAGGAAGAATGGTTATCCTTGCAAAAGAAATTATAATGATAGGTCCTCCAGCCAGGGGGGTGCTAGGCATGACATCATATTACCGAGTCATCTAACAACCAATCATCATAACTCCTGGAAAGTTGTCCCAACCATCATATCTGACCGAGATTCAGATCCGATTGGTGTCATGATACCTCAGACTCAGGATGTCCGAGAAGAAAAGGTGAAACACAAATAGACAAAATTACATTGCAAGATTCTCAGGAAATGAACTATGGGAGCGGGTTCCTGAAACAATAGTTCATCGTTAAACCAAGGAGATGTGACGAGGTGGCTGATGGACCCAGCGACAATTCCTGGAAATTTCCAAGAAGATGGAGTTCCACAATTATGTGAACATGGAGATAACATTTGTCAGATCAAATGGTATAATGTTGTATGCTCGAGCAAAACATACATAATTAAACATTGGTTGAAAGGTACACCCGAAATATGGGTTTAGGTAGCATGATCAATGATAGAATGGTGACTCGATAACCAATGTTCTAAGAATGAAATGTCGACCACTAACTTCAAAGAAATAGGGGTGCTAGAAGTTTTGAATTCGCACGTTGATGAAGTTATGTACCTGGGGTAGGGGCACAGACCTATCCTAAGAGCCCTGCCTAAGGACATCCTTAGAAGAAGTCACCTTTCAATCGACTTGAAGGTACCCACTCGACGGGTTCAGGACACTCGACCAAGAAGCTACCACTCGACCACGAAGCCAACCGCTCGACTACCAGGAGATCTAAAGTCACACCATAGGCAAACGGTCGGTCATTTAAGTAGTCTTTATGGCCATCATATCACTTTATTAGAGGCGTTACCTGTAACGCTCGACCTTAATGTACCTTAAACCCTGCATTACTGAGGGCAGGAGAGGGCTGGCGAACTCTATATAAGCCACCCCCCTCCTCAGTATCAAGGGTGGGCACCCCTGTCATTCTCACACTTATAATCCAGTCGACCGCCTCCGGGCACCGAGACATAGGGCTTTTACTTCCTCTGAGAAGGGCCTGAACTCGTACATCTTTGTGTGCTTACAACTTCTACATAGATAAGATCTAGCCTCTCCATACTAACCCCCCTACACTACTGTCAGACTTAGAACCACGACAGTTGGCGCCCACCACGGGGCAGGAATCTTAGCGCTTGGTTGTAGGAGTTGCGATTTTTCCGATCTCCTTGATCATGGTTTCGTGCGGAGTTTTGGTGGAGGGCCGCGAGATCCGTCTCGGCGCGCTCACGTTCATCGCCGACGACTCCGCTTGGCTTCTGGAGGCTCCACTCGACATCGACGCGCTCCTCGCCCGCGGGGCGACGCACTTCCGCGCATGCGTTCGTGGCGTCCTCCTGCGGCAGCCGTCGACCCAGTATCGGTCAGCTCCCGTTTCACCTCCCCACCTTGTCTCTCGCCGACGCAAGCGCTCCGGCCGGTCGAGACTTCAGAGGTGGGTGAGGCATGCGGTGGCCCGCCAGATGGCCACCCCTCAAGTCGCGGCAATCGAGCCCGACGAATCTCTCTACGGCCTGTTCAATCTGTCGACTGGCTCCGCAGAGACCGCATCCGAATGCGACAGCAGTGACCCTGTAGCGGAGGTTCTGGCGATTGATGGGACTCGCATCCCTCCAGGTTTTCCCCGTACCGACGGAGGCGCGGGTGGGGACGACTCGGCGCATCTCCACGAGGAGTATCTCCCCGAGCCTCTCACGTCGCAGCAGCGGGAGGAGCTTCGCCGCCGGAACATGGATGCACTCCACACTCCTATCGTTGGAGAAACCCCTGAGGCCCGAGCCTTGGAGGACGCGCGTTTGGCTAACCTGGCCGAGCGCACTCGACTGGAGAATCTCCAGCGAGCACTCGACGAGAGAGCGCGTCAGCGGGCTCCCGAGTCCAGTCGACGTCAGCTTTTCCCGCCTACGCAGGTATATCGAACTCCCGTTCAGAATCTGGCAGCCGCAGCCCGAATAGCAGAATCGATTCAGCCCTCCCAGTCGGAGGCTGGCAGGGGCTTGTTGCAGATCAGAGCGTTGCTCCGGGCAGCAGGTAACCAGAATTCTGTTGTTTCTCAGTCGCGGAATAGGATCCACAGTCAGTCCGTTGCAGCGGACACAATACAGTCGGCTCACAGCCCAAGATCGCCCCCGAGGCGTGAGGGACGTGGAGACTGGCACGAGCAGTACAGGAGAAGTGAGCAGTATGATCACCGACTCGATCACGATGATCAGCGTCGAGTGCCAACCCCTCCCCCGAGGAGTGGGTCATATGCGCCTCGACGGCAGGAGGACAGACGCCCTCACAGTGTTGGGCGGAGGATTCCAGTCGACCCCAGAGGACCAGGCTTTGATGCAAGATCCATCCTCGTTCAAAGTTTGGTCGACGGGAACAGGGCTCACAGAGAAGGCCATGACAGAGATGTGCCTACCAGCAGCAGAGTACACGTTTCAGGGCTAGAGTGTTTTAGTCGAGCCATCAGGGTCGTAGTGATTCCTCCCAACTTCAGATTGGTGACTGGAGTCAGCAAGTTCACTGGTGAGTCTAAGCCTGGCACTTGGCTCGAAGATTACCAAGTGGCTGTCCAGATTGGTGGCGGCGATGATGAGGTGGCTATGAAGCATTTGCCTCTCTTGTTAGAGGGCTCAGCCAGAGCGTGGCTGAATCAGCTAGCACCCAGTAGCATCTACACTTGGGAGGACCTCTCCCGAGTGTTTGTCACGACTTTCGAAGGAACATGCAAACGACCGGCAGGCCTTACAGAATTGCAGTCTTGCATGCAGAAGCCGAGTGAAACACTGAGAGATTACATCCAGAGGTGGATCACTCTGCATCACACAGTTGAGAATGTACCAGATCATCAAGCAGTTTATGCCTTTAAAGAAGGCGTCAAGAACAGAGAGTTGAACCTGAAGTTCGGTCAGACCGGAGAAATGTCTCTGAATCGGATGATGGAAATTGCCACCAAATACGCTAATGGTGAAGATGAAGATCGACTCCGGAGTGGCAAGCAGAAAGCAGTCGCCCAGGAAACCGGAGGCAATTCCAGTCGGAAGCAGAAGCGGAAGGCCAAGCCAGCCGCTCCTGGGGAGGCCCTGGCCGTAACCCAGGGAAAATTCAAGGGGAAACCTAAGGGACCCTGGAACCCCAAGAAAGTAAAAGATCAGGACGGAAACGATGTTTTGGATCTGCCGTGTCACATTCACACCAAGAAAGATGAAGAGGGTAAACTCATTTACCCCAAGCATACCACTCGACAGTGTCGGCTCCTGATTCAGCAGTTCCAGGGCAAGCAGTCCAAGGACAAGGAAAAAGAGTCAGACAAAGTTGAACATAAGGAAGATAGTGACGACGGGTACCCCCAAGTCAATTCCACCTTGATGATTTTTGCTGATGTCGAGAGGAAAATTCGACTGAAAGTCATTAACCGTGAAGTAAATATGGTTGCCCCGGCAACACCCAGCTACCTGAAGTGGTCTTAGACTGCCATCACGTTTGACCAGTCTGATCACCCCACGCACATTGCCACCCCCGGGAGGCAAGCGCTGGTGGTCGACCCAGTCGTTGAAGGCACTCGACTGACCAAAGTCCTGATGGATGGTGGCAGGGGCTTGAACATTCTGTACGCAGAAACGTTGAAAGGGATGGGCATTCCAATGTCCAGACTCAGTACCAGTAACATGAGCTTCCATGGAGTCATTCCCGGGAAGAAAGCTGAGTCACTCGGCCAGATTGCTCTTGATGTGGTTTTCGGTGATTCGATGAATTACCGCAAGGAAAAGTTGACACTCGAGGTTGTGGACTTCCAAAGTGCTTATCATGCTATTTTGGGTAGACCAGCTTATCCATGCTTCATGGCTCGACCATGTTACATGTATCTCAAATTGAACATGCCTGGCCCTAGAGGTGTGATCACTGTTACGGGCAACCGGAAGAAAGCAGAAGAGTGTTTTCAGAAGGGTTCAAAGATTGCTGACGCCCAGATGGCAGTGGTCGAGTTGCAGGAGTATCAGAAGACTGCAGATCTGAGTGAATTGCTTCGAGCCAAGAAGCCTGCTTCAGAGTCAGCATTTCAGTCGTCCGGCGAGACGAAGCCAGTTCACATTCACCCGTCCGATCCCAGTGCGGCTCCGACTCACATCTCAACGACGCTCGACTCCAAATAGGAAGAAGCGCTCATCCAGTTCCTCCATGAGAACTGGGACATCTTCGCATGGAAGCCCTCTGACATGCCTGGAGTTCCGAGGTGTCGGGGCGGACGGGCGTCCCCCCGCGAGCACCTATGGGGCCGGAGCCCCTTTCGTTGTCCGGCGAGGGGGGCGGAGGGAGCACAGAGAGCAGATCGAGGCGGACACACGAGCGATTTACCCAGGTTCGGGCCGCGATGGACGCGTAAAACCCTACTCCTGCTTGGTTGTATTGAACTGGGGAGCTCGGGAGCTTGGGGAGCTAGCTGCACCGAGCGTATGGCTGTCTGGATGCCGAATCTCCGAACCCCGGAACCCTTCCGGAACCCAACCGAACCCCCCTACGTTGCACACGGGCCTCCTTTTATAGCGCAAAGGGGTCACCGACAGGTGTCAACGTAAGAGAAAGGGGTAAAAGTGTAAAAGGGGTGGTAGCTGTAATAGTGCGGGAACGGTGGCGCAACAGTGCGGCACAGTGTTATCATACCTACTTCTGACGGTAGGGGACAAGGGCATTAAATGCCCGTCACGGTCGCCCGGACAGCACCGAGGCGGACCGTTAGGTGCGCCACCGTTCGCCACGATGGCGGCTGCATGCCACCGCATGCCCCAGGCTGCGCGGTGCCTCGCCACGTGCCCTCGGGGGGAAGCCCCAGAGCGACGCGTGGGCGGGCGAGCTGGAGCGCAGTCTTGAGGTGGCGATCTTGCCGCGGCAAGTGGCTTGCCGCGGGGGTCGTCTTCCTGTGCCTGATAGCGCGCCAGCTATCAGGCCTTGCCGGGGCGCTTGGCGCGCCACGGCGGGCTTCTCTTGTGGTGCCTGGGTTCGGCCTTCCCGACAAGCTCCTCTTGTCGGGGGCTCGATCTTCTGTCTCGTATACTTTGTTCTTGGATGGCCTTACATGGGCTCAGTCGTCCCGGCAAGCTCCTCTTGCCGGGGTCTTGTCTTCCCGGCCCGGCAAGCTCCTCTTGCCGGGGGCCTTGTCTTCTTGGCCCGGCAAGCTCCTCTTGCCGGGGGCCTTGTCTTGAATGCTTGGTCTTCTCTTGGCGCTTCCGGGGCGGGCCTTGCCGCAGGGTGCTACGACTGCCCGTGCACAAGTCTGGGGTACTAAGGTACCCCTACTTTAGTACACCGACAGGAGCCCCCGGGCCTGGGCCACACACGGTGCCGAGCGTCGTTGGGCCAGGCCCTAACGGTGCACGGGCACGCATGGCCTTGGTCGCGCTGCTCCTTAACTCCGCATCCGCCGCGCCTTCCCCAGGCGGCGCGCGCTTACCGCGGCGTCGTGGGGGCGAGGCGTGCGGGGTGAGCGTGACGTGGGTGGCGTGCGCGGGGCTGAACCGCGCAGGCGCGCGTCACGTCGCGCACGATCTCTCGATTCGGAGAGGCGAAGCGTCCCCCCCCCACCACCTCTTCCTCTTGTAGCGGAGGAAAGTAGGGGCGGTTCGCCTTTCCCTCGGTTACCACTTCTCTAAAACCTCTGCCACCTCCTTCTCCCAGAGGCAGCAGCGATCTGTCCTTGGAGCGCCCGTCGTCGTCAGCTTCGACGATCCCCCTCCCCCGCCCCCGCCATGGCCCCGAAGAGCGATAAGGCGAAGGGGAAGGTCACGAAATCGGCCGAGGCGCTACGGCTTGAAGTGCTTCGGAAGGAGACGGCGACGTTTCCCCCCCAGCTCGGTGCGGTGGAGCTGAGGGACAAGTACTCCCTTTTCTGGTCGACGAAGACGCGAGCGCATCCGCGCACGCGGGTGCTCCCTGCCGAAGCCCAGAAGCAGTACCCGACCGGGTATCCTTTCTTCGTCGTCTTCTTCTACTGCGGGCTCTGCCCGCCTTACTCGGAGTTCTTCTCTGAAATCATGAGCACCTATGGCCTCCACCTCCTCGACTTTACCCCCAATGCCGTCCTCACAATGGCGGTCTTCACGCACCTCTGCGAGAATTTCGTCGGAATTCGTCCCAACGTGGCCCTCTTCCGGCACTTCTTTGTCCCTCGGGTGGAGAAAGGAGAGCCGCTGTCCGGTGGGATCGCCTGGGTTTCCCGGTCCGGCAAGAAGGAGGCCTACTTGGGCGGGGACCTCCGCGGCAGGTGGGAGGAGTGGAGGGCGGAATGGTGCTTGATTGTCGAGGACCATCCGCAGCCGTTCACCGCCGTGCGCCGAACTCCGGTGGTGCGCGGCGATGGCTGGAGCGAGGTGTCCCCGGACGATGCCAGATTGAAGATCGCCATCACCCGGATCCTGCGTCTCAGGCTCGCCGGCCTCACCGTCGGCGCCGTGGGCGCGGATTTTCTTCGCCGCCGGATCGCCCCCCTGCAAGAGAGGGGGAAGCCGGCCTGGGAGTTCCAGAATGCGGCAGACATCATGAGGCTGCGTCCGGGCCTCAATTTCAACTTCACCGTGCTGGAGCACGACGCAATGTTGAAGGAGTTGTTCAAGCACGACCCTGACCACCCGGAGTGGTTCCGGCTGCCGCCGGGCGTCGTTCCCTTGTGCAACAACTCGTCGCTCAGCCATATCCTTGCGATGATGCCACTGTGCGACTCGCACGGGGTCAACGCGACCTGGCAAGAGCCGCCAGATGATGTCGTGCGGGCCTTCTTCGACGGCCTGGAGGAGGAGCCAGTCGATCCCGCCGAAACGGATGGCCTCATCCGAGCCACCACCGCGGCGGAGCTGGCTTACATTGCCTCCAGGATGGAGGAGGCGGCGGCCGCCGCGGCCGCGGGCGAAGCTGGGTTCACCGTGGCCGAGGCGGAGGCGGCGGAGGCGGAGAGCCTCGCCGACCCAATGGAACTTGTCGACCAGGGGGAACCAGCCGGGCACGGCGGCGAGGACGAGCCTGCCCAAGACGCGAGTGGCTTGCCGGAGGTCGGCGTCGCCTTTCTGCGGCCTCCGGGCGGCTCGTCGCAGGCGGAGCCCCCGGCCCAGCCGAGGAGGCGCCTCCGCAGGGCCGGGTCGGCAGCGGGAGCGGGGTCTTCGCGGGCTGGGGCTTCGGTTGCCGCTGCGCCCCGTGCCGCGGCGTCGACGGGGGCGGAGTCATCTACTGCCCCCGCCAAGCGGCCTCGGGAGCCCACTCCCCTGCCCCCCCGCGTCAGGGCCGAGCCGACTTTCGACTATTCTGCGCTCAGCTCCGACGACGAGGAGGACGGAGAGTAAGTTCCCCATGGAGCTCATATCTTTTTCCCTGATGGTTCGTCCTGTTCGACAGCTCGTTCGCCCTTCCCCTGACCCGGTCCCCTTCTCAGGACCCTGGCCCAGAGGAGAGCGAAGAGATCGAGGATCCCGTGGGTCATCCTTGATGACGAATCTCCCCCGGCAAGCGAGGTCGTGTCGGAGGCGCCCTTACCGGACCCGGCAGGGGACCCTCAGGGCAGCTCGCAATGCAGCCCCCAGCGTGAGCACATGACTCGCTCTTGCTGCTTGGTGCGTACGCGAGCCCTCCCTCTTCTTGTTGTTGATGCGAGGTTGTTGCTTTTGGGCAGGAGCGGAGCAGCCCCGGCGGGCGCGTCCAGAGGGCGCCTCCGCCGTGCCGACCGAATCCGCTACCCCGCCACGGGAGAGATCCCCGGCAAGGGAGGACCTTCCGACGGGGGACGCGGCCGACGATCCCCTGGCCGCGGCGAGCGCAGCGCCCGCCTCGGATCCGACGAAGGCTGGGGTCGTCGTCGAGGAGGGCGCGCGTGGCGATGCCGACGACGTCGCCGGCGCTCAGGAGGCGGACGGCGTTGATATCCCTGTGGGCGACGGGGAGGCCGAGGAGCAGCAGAGGCTTGCCGCCGCGGAGTTACCCGCGCGGGAAGGCGAGCTGGTGCTGAAAACGGCCAGCCTCGCCGACCACGAGGAGGAGGCTGCCGCGCGCGAGCGGGCGCTCAGCGGAGACCTGAAGAAGGCGCGGGACGCTGCCGCAGCCGCTGAGATCACCAAGAAGGGGCTGGAGGTGAGGGTGGCGCAGCTCGATTCCGACCTCAAGGCGAAGGGCGAGGAGCTCGCCGCGCTTCGGCAGGAGCGCGAGAAGGGTGTGCTCACCCTTGGCGAGCTTCAGGGTCGCTTCGCCGAGAAGATCCGGGAGCTCGACGCCGCCAAGAACTCCAACTCCACTCTGGAACTGAAATTGGAGGCGCTCGGCAAGGCGCTGAACAGCGCTAAGGAGCAGGAGGCGGCTTTACGGAAGGAGGTCGACGGCAGCGAGGAGCTGCTGAGGCGCGCCGCCGTTTCCCAGAACACCTTCAGGGACACAGTGGAGCGGTGGACCGAGGGCCTCGTCGACATCGCCGCCACCATCGACAAGGAGCTGACGCTGCTTGGGATCGAGGGCCACCAGTCCCTCACCGACGAGGACGTCGCGCCCAGCGCCAAGCTCACTTCCTTCTTCCAGGGGGTGGTGCAGGCGCTCCAGCACCTCCGAACATCGCTCCCGAAGGAGCGGGCCGACGAGATGCGGGAGGCCATCTCCGGGGCCCTCGAGAGGGTGCTGGTGAAGATCGTTTTCCGCAATCCCGATATCAGGCTCACCAACGTCCTCAGGCCTTTGCCGGAGAACGCAGACCTGACAGGGATCCGGGCCCTCATCGCCCCTATCGTCAAGAAGGCGGCCGGGGTCAAGAGGATCGAGGGCGACCGCGTAGATTAGGCCGCCTGCCCCTTTCTTTTATCTCCCTTTCCCTGCCGCTGTCAAATATGCCACGGAAACGGCAGGTTAGGGCAGCGGTAAGGCATTTTGTAATATAACTTTTCATCTTAGGCTATGCATCGCACTGTTATCCCCTCTATTCGACCGGCGCCTTGTTTGTTTCCGCCCTACGCTTTCGGGGACTTGCCGGCGTAGGCCTCCGCCTTGCCACGGGTGCCGAGTGCGGGACGTCAGCGACCCGCTGGCGGGGCTGCCACCGGCAAGAAACCTCGCCGCGGCTGGTTGCCGCTCACTCAGATTGTTGAGCAGGCTCGAGGCAAAGTAAACGGTGCGACTGCGGTCGCAGCACGCTTAGGGTGCCGGGCGAGCTCGAAACAAAGTGAGGACGCTACTCGGGGTGTAGCACACTCGAGTCGTTGAGCGGACTCGAAACGAAACGAGGGCGCAACCAGTCTCGTGCCGGTCCTTCCGCGTTCAGGCCTCTCAACCCAGGCCCGGTCGTTCGAGGGAGATAACTCTTAAAAATTAAAGGAGCAATTGCTCGAGCTCCGGCAACTTATCTTTTCTTATCGCTTGCCGCCCGGTGGGGTAAAACCTCCTTGGGCAGCATCCAGCCCATCCTGGGGGTAAGGAAGGCGCAGGGCCTCACGACCTTCCGGAGCTAGGCGTAGCTATGCTTGGGGATCCGCGCCCCTCTCTGCGCCAAGGATCACATGCAACTGCGGCAAGACTCGGGCAGAGAGGACGGTTGGCGGAACGGGTTCCGGCAACCGCGCTGGCGAGATTCCTCCCACGGTCGGCGTCAACTCGTTCGGCACCCCGGCGGACGAGGCGCGCCGGGGAACGTGGTCGCCTTTCTCGTGACTTCTGGCGCTAACTTCTGCGGCTACGGGAGCGGCGCAGAGTTCGCTGGAGGCGAATCGTTCGCCCAGCGGCCAGAAGGCGGTCCTCCTCAAGGAGCAGCTGCTTCTTGCCCAGTCTCTGCGCGAGTGGATACTCGAGGAGGGCCGCACACGAGCCCGTGGGAAGGGACGCCACAGCTTGTCGGGAACCCCTGCTTCGACTGGACAGATCTTCGGATCCGCAGGAGCGGGCTGTTCCTCAGCGTTCAGGCTGCTGATCTGCTCGCCGGGGCAAGGCTTATCGGGGGCACCCGCTTCGACTGGACGGATCCTGGGATCCGCAGGAGCGGGCTGTCCCCCGGTGCTGCACCCCCTACCTGGCGCGCCAAAGATGTCGGGGCGGACGGGCGTCCCCCCGCGAGCACCTATGGGGCCGGAGCCCCTTCCGTTGTCCGGCGAGGGGGGCGGAGGGAGCACAGAGAGCAGATCGAGGCGGGCACACGAGCGGTTTACCCAGGTTCGGGCCGCGATGGACGCGTAAAACCCTACTCCTGCTTGGTTGTATTGAACTGGGGAGCTCGGGAGCTTGGGGAGCTAGCTGCACCGAGCGTATGGCGGTCTGGATGCCGAATCTCCGAACCCCGGAACCCTTCCGGAACCGAACCCCCCCCCCCCTACGTTGCACACGGGCCTCCTTTTATAGCGCAAAGGGGTCACCGACAGGTGTCAACGTAAGAGAAAGGGGTAAAAGTGTAAAAGGGGTGGTAGCTGTAATAGTGCGGGAACGGTGGCGCAACAGTGCGGCACAGTGTTATCATACCTACTTCTGACGGTAGGGGACAAGGGCATTAAATGCCCGTCACGGTCGCCCGGACAGCACCGAGGCGGACCGTTAGGTGCGCCACCGTTCGCCACGATGGCGGCTGCATGCCACCGCATGCCCCAGGCTGCGCGGTGCCTCGCCACGTGCCCTCGGGGGGAAGCCCCAGAGCGACGCGTGGGCGGGCGAGCTGGAGCGCAGTCTTGAGGTGGCGATCTTGCCGCGGCAAGTGGCTTGCCGCGGGGGTCATCTTCCTGTGCCTGATAGCGCGCCAGCTATCAGGCCTTGCCGGGGCGCTTGGCGCGCCACGGCGGGCTTCTCTTGTGGTGCCTGGGTTCGGCCTTCCCGACAAGCTCCTCTTGTCGGGGGCTCGATCTTCTGTCTCGTATACTTTGTTCTTGGATGGCCTTACATGGGCTCAGTCGTCCCGGCAAGCTCCTCTTGCCGGGGTCTTGTCTTCCCGGCCCGGCAAGCTCCTCTTGCCGGGGGCCTTGTCTTCTTGGCCCGGCAAGCTCCTCTTGCCGTGGGCCTTGTCTTGAATGCTTGGTCTTCTCTTGGCGCTTCCGGGGCGGGCCTTGCCGCAGGGTGCTACGACTGCCCGTGCACAAGTCTGGGGTACTAAGGTACCCCTACTTTAGTACACCGACACGAGGGGACTGGCTGAGCACCGTCTACGAGTCGACCCGAAATTTAAGCCTGTGAAAGAACATCTTCGACGGTCCGCCGTCCAGAAGAGGAAAGCCATTGGCGAGGAGGTGGCTCGGCTACTAGCAGCGGAGTTCATCAGAGAGATTTACCACTCCGAGTGGCTCGCCAATGTTGTCATGGTCCCCAAGAAGGACAAGTCGCTTCGCATGTGCATCGACTTCAAGCATATCAATCGGGCCTGCCCGAAAGATCATTTCCCACTCCCCCGCATCGACCAAATAGTCGACTCGACCGCGGGGTGTGAGCGTTTGTCTTTTCTAGACGCCTATTCAGGGTACCATCAGATCCGTCTGTATGGACCCGACGAGATCAAAACAGCTTTCACCACTCCATTCGGGTGCTTCTGCTATGTCACCATGCCCTTCGGCCTCAATAATGCTGGAGCCACATTCATCAGGATGATTCAGAAGTGTTTACTCACTCAGATCAGTCGGAATGTGGAAGCGTACATGGATGATATTGTGGTCAAGTCACGGAAAGGTTCCGACCTCCTGACTGACCTTGCCGAAACCTTTGCCAACCTCAGGAGGTATGATATCAAGCTCAATCCATCAAAGTGTACATTCGGAGTTCCAGGTGGAAAGTTACTCGGTTTTCTCGTTTCCGAACGAGGAATCGACGCCAATCCTGAAAAAGTTGACACCATACTCCGGATGAAGCGCCCTGAGCGTGTGCACGATGTCCAGAAGCTTATAGGTTGCTTGGCCGCTTTAAGTCGATTCATTTCTCGCCTCGGTGAAAAGGCGTTGCCTCTTTACCGACTGATGAAGAAATCTGACAAGTTCGAGTGGACCCTAGAAGCTGATGCAGCGTTTGCAGACCTCAAAGCTCTGCTCTCCACCCAGCCGGTGCTTGCTGCCCCAATCAGTAAAGAGCCTCTGCTGCTTTTCATTGCGGCCACGGGACAAGTTGTCAGTACAGTACTTACTGTCGAGCGGGAAGAAGAAGGAAAGACCTTTAGAGTTCAACGCCCAGTATATTATGTGTCTGAAGTTTTGACCACGAAGAAGGTTGCACACTACTTCTCTGATCATTCCATTACAGTCGTCAGCGACGCTCCACTGTCAGAGATTTTGCACAGCAGAGATGCAACTGGTCGAGTGGCCAAGTGGGCGATTGAACTCCTTCCCTTAGATATCAAGTTCGAAGCAAAGAAGGCTATCAAGTCCCAAGCAATTGCAGATTTCGTCGCCGAGTGGATTGAACAGCAACTTCCGACTCAAGTTCACTCGGAGCACTAGACCATGTTCTTCGATGGATCTAAGATGCTGAATGGTTCCGGTGCTGGGGTAGTACTGGTCTCCCCCCGAGGAGATAAGCTTAGCTACGTTCTCCAGATTCACTTCGATTCTTCCAACAATGAAGCAGAATATGAAGCACTTTTGTATGGGTTGCGCATGGCCATTTCACTCGGCGTCCGTCGCCTCATGGTCTATGGCGACTCAGATTTGGTGGTTAATCAGGTGATGAAGGAGTGGGACGTTAGAAGCCCAACTATGACTGGCTACTGCAACGCAGTAAGAAAGCTGGAAAAGAAGTTCGAGGGGTCAGAGCTTCATCACATCCCCCGACTGAAAAATGAAGCAACTGATGATTTGGCAAAGATAGGCTCCAAGAGGGAAGCCATTCCTAACAATGTGTTCTTGGAGCACATCCACTCGCCATCAGTCCAGGAGGATCCTTTTACAGAGGAACCCCCGCAGCCGAAAAGTGCCACAGATCCGACTGAAGTCGAAATTCCTGCTGTGGTCGACCTAATCATGGAAGTCTTGGCAATCACTCCCGACTGGACAATGCCGTACATTGCTTATATCTTGAGGAAAGAACTCCCAGAAGACGAAGAAGAGGCTCGACAGATCGTCCGTTGATCCAAAGCCTTCACGGTCATAAAGGGACAGTTATACAGAGAAAGCGCGACTGGGATCGGTCAGAAGTGCATAACGCCAGAGGAAGGTCAGATAATCCTTGACGATATCCACTCGGGGACCTGTGGTCACCATGCGTCCTCTCGGACCATTGTGGCTAAAGCATACCGAGCGGGTTTTTACTGGCCTAGAGCAAATGAAATGGCGAAAGAGATAGTAGACAAGTGTGAAGGCTGCCAGTTCTACTCCAACATGTCGCACAAACCAGCATCAGCCCTGAAGACCATTCCACTCGTCTGGCCCTTCGCTGTTTGGGGACTGGACATGGTTGGACCACTGAGAACAGGCAGGAGCGGATTCACACATGTGCTTGTAGCAGTCGACAAGTTTACCAAGTGGATTGAAGCTAAGCCTATCAAAAATCTAGACGCTAGCACTACTATCAGTTTCCTCAGGGAGCTAATATTCAGATATGGAGTCCCGCATAGCATCATCACGGACAATGGGTCAAACTTCGGTTCAGACAGATTCAGAGCATTTTGTGCCTCTCAAGGCACACGAGTCGACTATGCCTCGGACGCACATCCCCAGTCGAATGGACAAGCTGAAAGGGCAAATGGTCTAATTCTCAAAGGACTAAAGCCTCGACTGATGCGCGATCTCAAGCACGCAGCAGGCGCTCGGGTCGACGAGCTTCCGTCAGTTTTGTGGGGATTAAGGACCACCCCAAACTGGTCGACTGGAAGAACTCCGTTCTTTCTGGTTTACGGAGCCGAAGCAGTCCTGCCGAGCGACCTACTTCATAATGCACCCCGAGTTGAGATTTACACCGAAGATGAAGCAGAGCAAGCCCGACAGGACGCATTCGACCTCCTAGAGGAGGAGAGAGAAATGGCTATGATCAGGTCTACCATCTATCAGCAAGACTTGCGTCGGTTCCATGCCAGAAACGTGAAGAGTCGAGCCTTCCAAGAAGGAGATTTGGTCCTCCGAGTGGATCAACAGAAACCACACAAACTTGCTCCTACTTGGGAAGGCCCCTTCATCGTCACCAGAGTTCTCCACAATGGAGCATATCACCTTTACAATGTCGATCGCCGGATCGACGAGCCACGAGCTTGGAATGCGGAACTACTCCGCCCATTTTACACTTGAGTTCTCACTCGGACGAGATGTAATAAGAAAAACTTCTGTAGTTTATTTTTATCAAAGACAAGAGTGTCCTAGTTCTTCCTGTAATTGTTGTCACTTTTGTTTGTGTACAAAGTCCCCCAGTGGGTGGCTTAGCTGCGAATCCGTTTCGCCTAAGTTTTTCAAAAAAAAAATCCTACCGAGTGGTGAGCCAGACTCCCACTCGGGGGCTTAGCTGCAGCCCAGTGCTTGCCTAAGTATATAAAAATCCTACCGAGTGGAGAGCAAACCTCCCACTCGGGGGCTTAGCTGCAGCCCAGTGCTCACCTAAGTGTTTAAAATCCTACCGAGTGGTGAGCCAGACTCCCACTCGGGGGCTTAGCTGCAGCCCAGTGCTCGCCTAAGAATATAAAAATCCTACCGAGTGGAGAGCAAACCTCCCACTCGGGGGCTTAGCTGCAGCCCAGTGCTCGCCTAAGTGTTAAAAATCCTACCGAGTGGAGAGCAAACCTCCCACTCGGGGGCTTAGCTGCAGCCCAGTGCTCGCCTAAGTGTTTAAAATCCTACCGAGTGGAGAGCAAACCTCCCACTCAGAGGCTTAGCTCCAGTCCAAGCACTCGCCTAAGAATATAAAAATCCTACCGAGTGGAGAGCAAACCTCCCACTCGGGGGCTTAGCTGCAGCCCAAGCACTCGCCTAAGTGTTTAAAAATCCTACCGAGTGGAGAGCAAACCTCCCACTCGGGGGCTTAGCTGCAGCCCAGTGCTCGCCTAAGTGTTTAAAAATCCTACCGAGTGGAGAGCAAACCTCCCACTCGGGGGCTTAGCTGCAGCCCAGTGCTCGCCTAAGTGTTTAAAAATCCTACCGAGTGGAGAGCAAACCTCCCACTCGGGGGCTTAGCTGCAGCCCAGTGCTCGCCTAAGTGTTTAAAAATCCTACCGAGTGGAGAGCAAACCTCCCACTCAGAGGCTTAGCTGCAATCCGAGCACTCGCCTAAGAATATAAAAATCCTACCGAGTGGAGAGCAAACCTCCCACTCGGGGGCTTAGCTGCAGCCCAGTGCTCGCCTCAGTGTTTAAAAATCCTACCGAGTGGAGAGCAAACCTCCCACTCGGAGGCTTAGCTGCAGTCCAAGCACTCGCCTAAGAATATAAAAATCCTACCGAGTGGAGAGCAAACCTCCCACTCGGGGGCTTAGCTGCAGCCCAGTGCTCGCCTAAGTGTTTAAAAATCCTACCGAGTGGAGAGCAAACCTCCCACTCGGAGGCTTAGCTGCAGTCCAAGCACTCGCCTAAGAATATAAAAATCCTACCGAGTGGAGAGCAAACCTCCCACTCGGGGGCTTAGCTGCAGCCCAGTGCTCGCCTAAGTGTTTAAAAATCCTACCGAGTGGAGAGCAAACCTCCCACTCGGAGGCTTAGCTGCAGTCCAAGCACTCGCCTAAGAATATAAAAATCCTACCCAGTGGAGAGCAAACCTCCCACTCGGGGGCTTAGCTGCAGCCCAGTGCTCGCCTAAGTACGGGTCACGTCCCGACCCGCAAAGACGGCACGATGCGAATCGACCGTTACCTTTTCCTTCGACGTTGCACCAGAAATACAAAGTTATTTCGAGTAAAGATCAAGTTCCACTCGACGGATAATTTACGAAGATATTCAACGGTAAATCAAGTTCGGAGAAGACCCAAAGGTCCCAGACCTCAGATCAAAGTACTCGAGCCCTCGGCTTGACGGAGTTTAGCGATTACAGAATCCACTCGGCATTCCGAGGCAAATTTAAAGTGAAGCATAAAAGTTTTTTACTCCTCCGGTGGAGGACTGGAAGGGGCAACGAACTCATCCAAGTCGATCCCATCTGCAATACGAGTGGCAGCAGCAATGAAAGTCTCCATGAAGTCTTGAAAGCTGAGCTTCTTAGTATTGGCAACCTGAATGGCAGCCAACTTCTCCTCTCGCACCTCCTTACAGTGGACGCGAACCAGAGACAGGGCAACATCAGCGCCACACCTCGCGGAGGATTTCTTCCATTCTGTCACTCGACCAGGGACATCGTTCAGTCGAGTCATCAGGGACTCGAGGTCATTCGTAAGCGTCTCCCTGGGCCAGAGGGACGTGTCGATCCGCGACACTGCAACCTTCAGTCGAGCCAGATAGTCCACCACGCTGGCAATGCGCGATTCCAGGCGGAGCACATTCATAGCGGCCTCGTCCTTCATAAGTGAATTGGCGGGGTCCAAGCTTGGCTCTAGTCGATTGGTCTCCTCTTCAAGGTTCTGGCAGAATTCTACAAACAACAATTCAAGTATAAGGCACTCGATCCACACGAGTTTGGTTACTGCAAGCCAGTCGGGTGAAAATTGGTACCTTCGAGCACGATGAACAACTTCTTGGCAAGTCCCCCGAGATAAACCTCAAGATCGTTCTTCTTCCCCGCTAGTTCGCTTGCCTTGTCATTCAGAGCAATCTTGTCGTTCTTCAGTCGGCTGACCTCCTTATTAGCTGTGTCAAGAGCAGTTTTCAGTCTGGAGTCTCCTGTTCAAGAGTAGAGACTGAAGCCAGCTTTTCTTCAGCAAGCTTCGTTTTGTTCAAGGCCTCCTTCTGCGCTTCGGCAAGATCTTGATCCTTCTTCAGAGCTTCCTCCAGTTGATCTGCCGCACGTCGAGTGCAATTAACATCAAGGATTGGCAAAAAGGGAAAAGTCACTCATCAAGAATGGTAGACCTCACCAGCCATACCTTTTGCCTCTTCTCGAGCCTTCTGCAAGTTCTCCTGAGCAAGCTTTAAGTCGAGGTTGAGCTGGATCTGTTGGTTCTTCAACTCAGTGAAGCAAGCCGCAAGTTCACAGGATTTCTGCGAAGAAACCAGTCGACAAACGTCAAGGATAGGTTGCTTCCGAGTAACCAAGAGACAATAGTAGCGTTTCTAAGACTACAGCCGAATCAAAACATTCGACAGCAGTCTCGGGGACTACACCCAGTGGGTGCACTCAGCGTGCCCCCACTGGTTCGACCAAAAAAAAGTCCATTCGACATGGCCCGACCAGACCGAGTGAAGAAGTACAAATACAGCAACGCAATATAAAGACTACAGTCGACTGCCAGCAGTCCACCGTGGTCTCGGGGACTACACCCAGTGGGTGCACTTAGCGTGCCCCCACTCGATCAAAGGTTGACAGACATACCTAGTAGGTGTACAGATATAAAGATCTTCGGAAAAGAGATTCTTTGAACAACATATTACAATAGACCAAGTGTCGAGTCGACTGACCTGGACGTTGCTCTGAAGAGCCGAACTCGCGTCATACGCTGCTTGGCTGGCGTCCCGAACCACTTTCACTTGCTCCATCATGATACCCGCCTGGCGTATAGCCTCTTTTGCGGCACCCACTTGGTCCTCTGGGACAGGGTATGTAGCAAAAAGCGAAGGCGGATTTGCAGTCGACGCCGAAGGCCGCACGCTCGTCAGAGGTTCAGCAAAAGTCACGGAGGTCCGAGTGGTATCACCACTGTCCCAAACTACAGCCTCAGAAACTGGAGATTGGGGGGTCTTGCCAGTCGATGCCCTCCGGTTCCTTCTTACTCTCAGCGGCTCGTCGTCTTCATCGTTTGGTAGGTTGATAACATGAGGGGGAGCTGCAAGAAAACTCAATCGACCAGAGTTACAAGAAACATTCAGTCGACCGAAGACAGAACATCAGTAATTGTACCTGGATTGGAAGTAACGGCATCTTCCATCTCTTGATCTCCGCCCTTGGCAGAGATCTCAGAAGTAGCAGCACTACAAATTTCGGAAGTCAGTCAGTTGGCTCAATGAATTGACCAAGGATCCGTCCACAGTCGACAAAGGAAAACAAGTACTATTATTACCCAGAAATAGTGGGGACAGTCATCTTCATCTTGGGCAGAGCCTTGGGCGGCTTGGATGGCGTCGCGCGTGGGTGCTTGGGAGCCTTCTCAGTCGACGTAGGGGAAGAGGTCCGAGGGCGTTTCGACGACTGCCCAACAGGAGCAGTCGCCTTACCACGTTCCCTCACGGTATCGTGCGTAAGCTTGGATCGCCTCTCCAAGCGGGGGGGGGGGTTCAGCTTCCTCCTCCTCCTCTTCGCTGGAGTCAACCTCGTCGTCTCCCTCCCCTTCGCCATCGGATTCCCACTCGCCATGTTCGTCTCCGCTTTCACCTCCGCTCGCCTCCCCTTCCTTAGTCGGCTCCTGTGCCCCGTTGGGCGTCAAGTACATCTCAGTAGTTTCCTGGGAAACAACAGACAAAACAAAAGTCAGTCAACCAATTCAAAGAAGACCAATGAAGAAAGCAAGATATCAGTCAGGTGCATAAGGACAGACCTGGTCCACGTCGTATGTGTTGTCGAGTGGAGGAACCCTCCTGGCTCCTCGGGGATTGTCTTTGTTTCCTGTGATGCTCGACAGCCATCCTTCTAGCATCTCGTCAGTGACCTCCTCCGGGTGGATCCGAGTGGTGTCTTCAAGACCCGAATACAGCCACATCGGATGATCGCGAGCCTGGAGCGGCTGGATGCGCCTCCTAAGGAAGACCTCCAGCAAGTCCATGCCAGTCATGCCGTCGCGGACAAGCTGAACCACTCGACTAACCAGCACCTTGACTTGGGCCTTTTCTTCCGGCGTCACTTTCAGAGAAGCAGGCTTTTGGGCTCGCTCCAGAGAGAAAGGGGGAAGTCCATTCGATTGACCCGGAGTCGCCTGGTCTTTGCAGTAAAACCAGGTCGCCTGCCAACCATGGACCGACTCAGGGAAGGTGATGGATGGAAAGGAGCTTTTTCCCCTCGTCTGGATCGCCAGGCCCCCGCACAGCTGGATCACCTGCGTCCTGTCATCACTCGACTTGGCCTTTTTGACCGATTGAGAATGGCAAGTGAAGATGTGCTTAAAGAGTCCCCAATGGGGGCGGCAACCCAAGAAACCCTCACACAAGGAAATGAAAGCAGCCAGATATACGATCGAATTGGGAGTGAAATGGTGGAGCTGCGCTCCGAAGAAGTTCAGAAAGCTCCGGAAAAAAGGATGAGGCGGCAGAGAAAACCCGCGATCGATGTGGGTGGCGAGGAGGACACGCTCACCATCAAGGGGTTGGGGCTCGACTTCCTTCCCCGGGAGATGCGCAGCTTCGTGGGGAATGACCCCTCCCTCAACCATATCATCGAGATCTTCTTGCCGAAGCATCGTCGGCATCCAGTCTCCCTGGATCCAGCCTCTGGGCAGAGCAGTCCTGGAGGAAGAACCGCCCCAAGCGGACTTCTTCCCTTTCCCCTGGACCACCGCCTTCTTCGCGCACTCCAGAGCGGATGTCTTGTCCTTCCCCATCGTCGCCGGCAAATCTCGAACGGGCCTGCGGCGCTAAGGTGGAAGCGGAGACGGCGGAGGTCCTTGCGAAGGGAGAAAGGGAAGAAAGAGCGCACTGTTCGGAAATCCTGAGCTGGTGGTTTATAAGAGGTCGCTTCCGAGTGGCTGACCGGTAGGCCCAAGATATCCTGTCAAATCTCGCAGCAGACGCGCGCGCAGTACGTGGCGAAAAAGGCGATGCAGAAATCGAGGAGCTTCCGTCTTATCGCATCCGATTACCGCGGTCGCTCCCATCCCGCGCGCTTCGCAAAATTCAAATCCCGTGAAATCCGCGGGTTGCAGAACAAATCGTCAGGCAGAAGATCCCTTTCACACCATCATTCGGAATGTCACAGACAAGGGAATTCACTCGACGAAAGGCCTAGAATGGATCAAGGCGATTGAAAAAGGTTGGTGACGTCATCCATGACGACTGACCCAAAACAAGGCACTCATGTAGCACAAAGAACCAGTCGGAAAGATCTCCAACCCTTTCCCCACTGTAACCTCGATCCATTCGGGGGCTAATGATGAAGTTATGTACCTGGGGTAGGGGCACGGACCTATCCTAAGAGCCCTGCCTAAGGACATCCTTAGAAGAAGTCACCTTTCAATCGAATTGAAGGTACCCACTCGACGGGTTCAAGACACTCGACCAAGAAGCTACCACTCGACCACGAAGCCAACCACTCGACTGCCAGGAGATCTAAAGTCACACCACAGGCAAACGGTCGGTCATTTAAGTAGTCTTTATGGCCATCATATCACTTTATTAGAGGCGTTACTTGTAACGCTCGACCTTAATGTACCTTGAACCCTGCATTACTGAGGGCAGGAGAGGGCTGGCGAACTCTATATAAGCCACCCCCTCCTCAGTATCAAGGGTGGGCACCCCTGTCATTCTCACACTTATAATCCAGTCGACCGCCTCCAGGCACCGAGACGTAGGGCTTTTACTTACTCTGAGAAGGGCCTGAACTCGTACATCTTTGTGTGCTTACAGCTTCTACATAGCTAAGATCTAGCCTCTCCATACTAACCCCCCTACACTACTGTCAGACTTAGAATCACGACACACGTCACAATTCATTTGTCGGCATTCCAGTTAGAAACAACACGGGGACAAGAAAAGAACGGAGATTGCGAGAAGTGTTACTATATCAAGAATTTTTAAGAGGTGGAGCAGTACTCACAACATTCTTGACATCAAAGATGGTAATAGTCTGCGGTAGAACATAACATAAGTTATATAGCAAGGAACTCAAGGTACAACACAAAACAAGAACAAGTTTTGTGTTGGAGGGAATGCAATAATGTTGTTGATGATAACCCAAATCATCGAGGGCAAAGGATGGTATTTCTCATCAAGAATTCGATAGATATCTTGGAATACCTCAGAATATTGATGATGATCCCGACACATTTCTCGAGAGGTTTCGAGAAGATGTAACTGATCGACGATGGCATCAAGTCAATGGACTGATGAAGCAAAAAGTTATTGGAATCATGGGTACGACACAAACTCGAAATCAAGCTTGCTGTTCAAGGACAAACGATATGACGAGGAAGATCGATTGTAAGATTAGCTCACTGTCGAAAATTGTGCTCCGGGAAGGACCCGGTAGCACAATTAAAATTTAGCACGATAATGATATAGCCGATCAGGCTAGGAGTGACGTGATGGAGTCTTAAACTTCTCAACAAACAAGTACTGGGAGTACTGAACCTCAGTGTTGATTCAATTCACCAATCGATGTTCTCGGTTGACGACAACCCAGAACCCGTGGAGTGACTATGACGGCGAAAGGTACTACTTCATCAGAAATTCATAAGATGAAGTGCAATGGGTTGATATCCTCGAGATACCAGGGGGTAATACTCGAAGGTAGAACAAAATAGAGGTTGGGAAGGCGTACTGATCTGCAGAAGGCAAGTGCTTTAACTTGTCCGAGAAATAGAATCAAGGGAGAACAATCATGGTCGGAGCCACGGTTGCGAAGGATCAATTCACAGATACCAGATGATATTTATCAAGGAAATAGTTATTATTACAAGAAGTTTCCATGATAGGATCTACACCATTTCCATGGGCATGAACACAAAGTTCAAGGTCGACTCCCACTTCTATAATGCATAACATTTCATTCACTTCTCATTTACGAATAAGTTGAAATTTTATCTAGCAAAATACCAGAAGAGTATGACTCGTGAAAACTTTTGAGGTCACACATATTAAGGAAGGCCTAGGTTCAACCCATCGGGGTATCGTGGAAACATATATCACAAACTTCAGGGGTAAATAACTCAAGCTCAAAAGCAGAGCATGGTTGAGAAGCAGAGGATACAATTTACCAAGGGCATTACGTATCCGAGAAAAGGCTCACAAGGCTAATGATAATGAAGGACGCTGTCGGATAAAATCCAACAAAGGAACCCATGGTCCTCAAGGGATCTGATGTGAGCATCGGTATTCAACTAGAAGAAGAAACAAAGCAAGGTGGTCGGATTATCAAAACAATTGACTAATTCAAAGCTCAAATGCAAAGGAATTATGAGCTCCAAATCAAGGGATCAGAAGCAAACACTCTGATCAAGGATGGATAATTTAAGTGGGCTTAAGGGTACAATCGATGGCAATTTCATTGGTCAAGATCTAGCTCATGTTTAATATGACGTCTGAGCCGGAAGGAAAAATTCTAGGGTCTGCTTGAGGATTGCGAGCATTCGCAACACATTGAATCAACAGACTCAAATGATAATGACAAAGGATGCCAATAAGTTTACCAGACTTATGGGATTAATCATAATGAAAGCAAGCAGGAAATTCCAGAGCAATAGGTTGTTGAGGATTTCTGGAAGATCGAATGGTATTTCGAAGATTGGTGACATACATGAATCAACTGGGGATGAGTGAATACTCGGTAAGTGCGAGAAATTATGCATAGGGGTATTCATGTGGCAAAGAACTGCAAGGCAGTAGGCACAAAGTATTCTCGGAACATTAGAGAGAATTTTGGGGTATCTTGTAATAACAAGATCAACGGGGAATGATTGTATGAATGGCAAGTGTACTTGGTTATCCATTGGGGTTTATCGATGGAATGGAATTGCAAAACCGATGGCACAAAGTATCGTGGGAACATTGGAGAGTAACTTCGGAATCTTCTAGTGCATTAAGTGATCATCTGTATCGAGTAGCTCTCCGGGAGGAAGTAGTTACGAGAACCTAGAGTTAGAGTTAGTAAAACCATTTAACCCGAATAGAAGAGAGATCAGAGTCCTAGAGTATAGACGAGGAATAAAAGATCACAATACCACCCAATGGTGTCGTGGGCCCGTACGCCACACAACCATGTTAGTAAAACAGTTTTCACTGACTAGACTCAACTTCGGCCAAGGAGTTTGGAAAGGGGATTCCTATAGGCAGTCGGCTCTGATACAAACTTGTGATGCCCCCGATTCAATCGTACACTAATCATACATGCAAACGTGTACGATCAAGATCAGGGACTCACAGGAAGATATCACAACACAACTCTAAAAATAAAATAAGTCATACAAGCATCATAATACAAGCCAGGGGCCTTGAGGGCTCGAATACAAGTGCTCGATCATAGATGAGTCAGCGGAAGCAACAATATCTGAGTACAGACATAAGTTAAACAAGTTTGCCTTAAGAAGGCTAGCACAAACTGGGATACAGATCGAAAGAGGCGCATGCCTCCTGCCTGGGATCCTCCTAAACTACTCCCGGTCGTCGTCAACGGCCTACACGTAGTAGTAGGCACCTCCGGTGTAGTAGGAGTTGTCGTCGACGGTGGGGTCTGGCTCCTGGGCTCCAGCATCTGGTTGTGACAACCAGGCAGAAGGGAAAGGGGGAAAATAGGGAGAAAAGCAACCGTGAGTACTCATCCAAAGTACTCGCAATCAAGGAGGTACACTACATATGCATGGGTATATGTGTAAAGGGCCATATCGATGGACTGAACTGTAGAATGCCAGAATAAGAGGGGGATAGCTAATCCTGTCGAAGACTACGCTTCAGGCCAAATCCATCTTGCAGCATGTAGAAGAGAGTAGATGGTAAGTTCACCAAGTAGCATCGCATAGCATAAACCTACCCGGCAATCCTCCCCTCGTCGCCCTGTGTGAGAGCGATCACCGGGTTATATCTGGCACTTGGAAGGGTGTGTTTTATTAAGTATCCAGTTCTAGTTGTCATAATGTTAAGGTACAACTCCAAGTCGTCCTGTTACCGAAGATCACGGCTATTCGAATAGATAAACTTCCCTGCAGGGGTGCACCACATTACCCGACACGCTCGATCCCTCTGGCCGGGCACACTTTCTTGGGTCATGTCTGGCCTCGGGAGATCAACATGTCGCAGCCCCACCTAGGCTCAACAGAGAGGTCAGCACGCCGGTCTAAATCCTATGCGCGCAGGGGTCTGGGCCCATCACCCATTGCACACCTGCACGTTGCGTACGCGACCGGAAGCAGACCTAGCCTAGTAGGCATTCCATTGCAATCCGGTGCGCGCCGCTCAGCTGCTGACGTCAAAAAGAGCTTCGGCTGATACCACGACGCTAGTTGCCCATATCTTGTCCCACGTGGCGGTTAGTGCGTATAAGGTCAACGACCCAACTCAGATCAAATACCAAGATCTTGTTAAGCATGTTAATTTATGTAACCGCGGACACCGACCAGGGCCAGGCCCACCTCTCACCTAGGCGGTCTCAACCCGCCCTGTCGCTCCGCCACAAAGATCCACTCGCGGGTACTCCTACGAGCCGACCCAACTTTAGTCACCACAGGTATCATGTAAAGTATATAAGTATATACCCGTGATCACCTACCGAGTGATCACGACCCGATAGTATAGCAAGGTAGACGAAAAAGAATGTAGGGCCACAGATGGAATACTAGCATCCTATACTAAGCATGTAGGATTGCAGGTAAAGGTAACAATAGTAGTAGCAAGGACATGCTATGCAGCAGTATAGGATTAACGGAAAGCAGTAACATGCTACACTACTCTAATGCAAGCAGTATAGAGAAGAATAGGCGACATCTGGAGATCAAGGGGGGGCTTTCCTGGAAGCTCAGCCGAGAAGGAGGGGTCGTCAACACCGTAGTCGTACTGGGTAGTAGCGGCGTCGGTCTCGGTGTCTAGCGAGAGAAGAGGGGGAAGAAACAATAAATACAATGCAAGCAAATGCATGACGATGCATGACATGACAAAGTGTGATGCTAGGTGTGCCCAATCACTGTAGTAGGTGATACCGGCGAATGGGGGGAAACATCCGGGAAAGTATTCCCGGTGTTTTGCGTTTTCGGACAGATGAACCGGAGGGGGAAAGTTGCGAGTTCGATAGGTTAGGGATGTGTGGCGGACAAACGGGCTATGTATCCGGTTTCGCCTCGTCGTTCTGAGCAACTTTCATGTAGAAAGTATTTTCATCTGAGCTACGGTTTATTTTATATGATTTTCTAAAGTTTTAAATCATTTTTAGAATTTATTTAATTAATTTTATTCAACATTATCCAGAATAGTGCATGCTGATGTCAACATGCCGTCAGCATGACGTCAGCAGTCAACAGAGGTGTTGACTAGTCAAACTGACGTGTGGGTCCAGTGGGACCCACCTGTCATACTCTGTTTAGGTTTATTAGGATTTAGCTAATCTAATTACTGTTTAATTAAACTAACTAGTTAATTAGATTAATTTAATCAGGATTAATAAACTTAATTAATTTATTAATTCATTTTTATTTCATTTTCTTTTATTTTATAAAAACATTTTGGGGGCTCGGCCCCACTTGTTTGTGGCCTAGAGGGGCCATAGCAGTCCGGGCGGTAGCGGGCGTCGGGCGCCGCCCGTATGGTGCAACGGGCGCCCGCCCGCTGAGACGGAGGTTGGCCGCCTCCGGCGGCAGTGGCGAGGCCACGACGAGTGGCCGGAGCGGCGAAAGCCAGGGGCGCAGGCGAGCGAGGTGGCTGCGGCGGTGGTACCGGCGGCAGCCACAGGGGGAGGCGATAGGGAGCCGGAGACCGGAGCTCCGGTGGTGCGGGAGGAGTGTCGCGGCGCGGGGCGGCTGCAGCGCAGGCAGAGACTCCGCGGGGCGACCGCGGGGCGCGGTGCGGCCGCGGCGATGCGAGGGCGGCCGCCGGAGGTCTGTGGCAGGGGCGATGACAGCGCTGTAGCGGAGGCGGAGGCGTAGCTGCAGCGGGGATGGGGAAGGGCAGCGGCGGCGGCAGACGGCGCAAGCGCGCGTGGCCATGGGCGCGCGAGGGGCGCGAGCAAGCGCGAGGAGGGGAGCAGCGGCGACGCACGGGGTTCCAGGGACACGGGCTCGCGCGCCCGGGCGCGTGCAAGGGTGCGCAGGGCGCCGGCCATCGCGGGCTGGGGGAGGTGAGCGCGGTGAGCGGGGGAAAGTGGAGGGAGGCGGGGCCTCACCACGATTCGTAGGGACGGGGGCAGCGGGGGTCGAGGTGGGGAGACGGGGACGATGCGGCGAAGAGGATGCATGCCGTTGAGGTGGTCCGGCGAGGAAGCTCCGGGCGCCGGCATCGGCGTTTGGGCGGCGAGCGGCGGCCTCCTCCTCTCGATCCCGATCCAATCGGGGGAGAGGGGGGAATATTTTCGATGGAGTGTGGGGGTGTTGGTGGGGTTGACCAATGAAGTGGGGGGGGGGGGGATTATGGAGAGGGAGTGGGGCGCCGGTTGGGCCGGCCTGGCTAGCCAAGTGGCCAGCTGGGCCGAGGCCCAGTCGGCAAGGGGGCCTTTTCTCATTTTATTTTTTTGTTTTTTGTTTTGTATTTTGTTTTTCATTTATTTATTTTCTTTTCTGTTTTATTTCAATTTAAAATATTTATGCATTTTCTAAACATGTGTTTTCTTCACCATAATTAACTATGTAATATTTGGCACAAACCGAACATTTTTGTTTTAATGTTTGAAAACTTTTATCGTCGACTTAAATTTCAAATTTGAATTCGAATCGGTTTTGAACTACGCGAGATTAACAACAGTAACCGGGGTGACGTGGCATCATTAACGTGGGATTACAGTAGCCTAATTATCTGGGCGTCACAGTTTGAGTTTTGTTTCTTTACTTTTATGTCTCAATAAAAAGAAAGGAAAGTAAATGAAAAATATCATATGCTAATCTTATGGTAAGTAATGACATCACATAAGGAAAAGTATAAGAGGTAAAATTTGTTGGAGATTGACGAACATAGCATTAATCAATGATGCAACTCATGAAAGAATTAATAAGGGAAGAGAAGATTCACATGCAAATACACTATCTTGGACATCTTTTATGATTGCGAGCACCCATTAAATATTTTGTGTCAAAATAGTTGATGTTGGACAAGGAAGAGAACGTAATGATTCATGTTTGTTCATATTCACATAGAAGTTATATTATCATAGATCCTTTAACATGTGGTGCTTGCTCATTATCTTTTCTAGCCAAAAATTTCGCAATAAGTAGAGATACTACTTGTGCATCCAAAACCCTTAACCCAAATCTTATTTGAGAGTCCACCATACCTACCTATGGATTGAGTAAGATCCTTCAAGTAAGTTGTCATAGGTGCAATAAGGCAATAAAAATTGCTTCTAAATGTGTTGGATCATTTAGTGTAAGAGAAAATTGAGAGTTGTACGAACTTGTGATGTCAAAGTAATAAAAGCGACAGACTGCATAATAAAGGTTGCTATCATAACGGGAAATATAACGCGACGTTCTTTTGCATTAAGGGATTTGGCATACAAATAAATAAGCGCATGACAACATCTGCTTCCCTCTGCGAAGGGCCTATCTTTTATTTTTATGCATTTACTTTTACGAAGAGTCAAAGTTTTCTTCCCTATTCCTTTTTATTTTATCTTTTTGCACGCATCATGTGGTGAGGAAAGATCTAGGCATATAATCCAGTTGGATATGAGTAGGCATGAGTTATTATTATTGACATCACCCTTAAGGTGAATATGTTGGGAGGCGAAACTATAAGCCCCTATCTTTCTATGTGTCCAGTTGAAACTTTTTGTTCATGGGTACGCCGTGAGTGTTAGCAATCATAGAAGAATAAATGATGGTTGAGTATGTAGATTTGCCTAAAGGCTCCGATACGTGACCCTTCCTAAAAATATGATGAATTGTAGTTGCAAAGTTGACTGAGAACATAGTTTGTTTGTTTTCAATAAGGTTTATGCTTTATACTTCAATGTTGTGATGAACTGTTACTTGTTTCATGAGAAGTTATGTGATAAAAGTTTTTTAATAAAGTTTTATGTTAAATTTCCTTGCTGTTATAGTAATATGCATGATGCTTCTATGTCCATATTTTGTTTTTATCGACACCTCTCTCTCTAAGTATGTGGACATGTTTTTCGATTTCGGTTTTTCGTTGAGGACAAGCGAGGTTAAGCTTGGGGGAGTTGATACGTTCATTTTGCATCATGTTTTCCTGCTGTTGTTTATAATGTTTTTATGTATAATAATGCTTTTGGGAGTAATTCTAATGCCTTTTCTGTCATATTATGCAAGGTTTGCACAAAGAGGGAGAATAACGACAGCTGGAATTCTGGACCTGGAAAAGCTACGTCAGAGTTACCTATTCTGCACATCTCCAAATAAGCTAAAACTTTACGGAGAATTATTTTGGAATATTGGAGCAAATAACTACTAGAGGGGGCCCACCAGGTGGGCACAACCCACCTGGGCAAGCCCTGGTGGGTTGTGCCCTCCTCGGCCCACCTCCAGTACCCCTCTTCTGGTATATAAGTCATTTTTACCTAGAAAAAATATAAGGAGAGGACTTTCGGGATGAAGCGCCGCCGTCTCAAAGCGGAACTTGGGCATGAGCACTTTTGCCCACCGACGGAGCGATTCCGTCAGGGGAACTTCCCTCCCGGAGGGGGAAACCATCGTCATCGTCATCACCAACAAATCTCCCATCTTTGGGAGGGCTCCATTAACATCTTTAACAGCACCATATCCTCTCAAACCCTAGTTCATCTCTTGTGTTTAATCTTTGTACCGGAACCTTAGATTGGTGCTTGTGGGTGACTAGTGTTGATTACATCTTGTAGTTAATTACTATATGGTTTATTTGGTGGGAGATTATATGTTCAGATCCATTATGATATTTAATACCCCTCTGATCTTGAGCATGATTATTATTTATGAGTAGTTACTTTTGTTCTTGAGGTCACGGGAGAAGTCATGTTGCAAGTAATCATGTGAACTTGATATGTGTTCGATATTTTGATGATATGTATGTTGTGATTCCCTTAGTGGTGTCATGTGAACGTCGACTACATGGCACTTTACCATATTTGGGCCTAGGGGAATTCATTGTGGAGTAGTTATTAGATGATGGGTTGCTAGAGTGACAGAAGCTTAAACCCTAATTTATGCGCTACTTCGTAAGGGACTGATTTGGATCCAAAAGTTTAATGCTATGGTTAGATCTTATCTTAATACTTTTCTCATAGTTGCGGATGCTTGCGAGGGGGTTAATCATAAGTAGGAGGTTTGTTGAAGTAAGAACAACACCTAAGCACCGGTCCACCCACATATCAAATTATCAAAGTAGCGAACATGAATCAAACCAACATGAAGAAAGTGATATGATGAAATTCCGGTGTACCCTCAGGAATGCTTTTCTTATCATAAGAGACCGTTTTGTCCTGTCCTTTGCCACAAAAGGATTGGGCTACCTTTCTGCACATTATTTGCCGTTACCGTTACTTGCTCATTACAAACTATCTTGCTATGAAACTATCTATTACCAACTATTTCAGTGCTTGCAGAAAATACCTTGCTAAGAACCACTTGTCATTTCCTTCTGCTCCTCATTGGGTTCGACACTCTTACTTATCAAAATGACTACTATTGATCCCCTATGCTTGTGGGTCATCACATGGCTTTATGTAATACCTCAAGTAGAGAAACCTAAGTATAACCCTGAGGAAAAAAAACCTTTGCTTGATGAAAGTTCCTATTTTGCTTTGTGGAGAGTTGGTATGCATGACCATCTTAGGTACGCCAATGATGAAATGTTGGAAATCTTGGAGCATGGCTACAACCTTGTAGACCAAAAGAACCTCACTCCAGTAGAAACATATGACAAGCATCTCAGCGACACCGCAATCATGTGCATATGGAAAGCGATGAATGATAAGCAAAGGAGATCTTACATACACATCACAAGTGCCAAGGAGTTATGGGATGGTAGGACCAAGACCGGTACCTCCATTCTCTGGTTAGCTCAATATGAAATTGCCAAGGGTCAATTGCAAAACTTTTGTATGAATAAAGGTGAATCCCCCAAGCAGCTCCTTGAGCGTCTCATGACCCTCTCCGCTGACATCGAGTCTTGTTATTGTGACAAGACACAAGATGGATTCAACTTGACTAAGCGATTTCTCGTGGACAAATTACTTCATGCTCTTGCTCTGTATCATCACCAAATGGCGTGGGACATAAGGCAACATCATGGATTCAAGGAAATGAATCCCGATGACATCATATCCACTTTTCAACTATTCGAAGAATCCAAGGCAAATGCTACAAAACCATCTTGCCATGCATGGTACCTCAACGTCAAAGATCAATCTTGCTTTGAAGGCCAAGCATGTACGTGAGGAAGAGCAAAGTGAAGAAGAAGAAGAAGAAGATGATGATGATGAATATGAAGATGGTGATGAGATTGACTCCGATGAGAGCTCATTGTCGGTGGAAACAACACCTATGGGATCACGGGGAATCCCTTCTATGGTCGGTGGGCACGGGGCTGTGGAAAGAGCGGGTTTAAGAGGTCAACACAGGAGATTTATCCAGGTTCGGGCCGCAAGTGATGCGTAATACCCTACTCCTGCTGGTTTGTGTTTATCTGGTGTTCTTGGACTAGCTACAAAGCACGCAGGGTCCAAAAAGTACGAATCCTCTCTCAGTACACCACGGGCCGCCTTTTATAGTCAAAGGGGCTGCCGCAGTGGCACACAGGAGGTGGAAATTTGTACAGTAGTCAAGTTTATCTCTGGCGTCGTAGGACAAAACGCATTAAATGTGCTACTTAGGTGTCCTCTTACTTTATAGGGGATGACAACGAGGCCCGTCCCGTCCGTCGCCGCTTCGCCATGCGTCCAGGCCAACGAGGCATGCAACGCCATGTAGGCTGGCAGGCTGCTGAGCTGGTGTGGTGGCAGAGTCTTGACGAAGATCTGCATGCCACCACGTAGGTTATTGACTAGTTGGATTAGGAGCCACGTACTGCCATGTGGGTACCTGCTTAATTGGTGGGTCGGAGAACGGGCGGCAAGGCCTTGCCGTGGTCTTGCTGATATTCTCGGCAAGGGTCTTGCCGGGGCCTTGTAGATGCCCTTGACAAGAGTCTTGCTGGGGCCTTGCGGGTATCTTTGGCAGGAGCCTTGCCGGGGCCTCATGGGCATCCTCGGCAAGGAGCCCCGCTGTCGTCTTGTCCTCTGGTTCCTACCTAGGCCTCGCAAGCCTTTTGTCTTCACAAAGATCTGCATGCCACTATGGAGGCGCCTCCCGAGCCTTGGTTCCAATGTGGTTAATGGCGTCGGAACTCTTAGACTCAAGGGTGGCAGCCTCGTTGGTGTTGGGTAAGTTACCCTGGCAAGGCTCTTGCCGGGGCTATGAAGGCCACCCCGGCAAGGCCTTGCCGGGGGAGCTTCACCTCACCCCTATGCTCTTCATGCTTCTGGCCTTGAGCACGACTCTGGTGGTCTTTTGTCTTGGCTCCTCTTCTGTCCCGCCAAGCGCGGCTGCGGGTGCGTGGCTGCGACGGCCCGCGCACAAGTAAAGGGGTACGAAAAGGGGCCCCTACTTTTGTACACCGACAGGAGCCCCGGGCCTGGGCCACATATAAGCGCGGAGCTTTATTGGGCTAGGCCGAGAACAGTGCGTGGGCGCGCGCGCAGCGGAGTTTTACCAAAGTAACTCCCTCGCTCATTGTGCTTCCCCACGACACGCGTTGAATGCGTGACGTGGGGGTCGTGCGTGGGGTGACCGAAGCATGCTTGCGTCATCCTATGGTGAATAGTAAAGAGGCGGCTTGCATGTCCCTTTAAAACTACATGGCCGCTGCTCATTAACTCTCTCCACCTTGGAACCGTTGCTCCACGTTTCCCACTACGCCCGCCCCTTGCGCCACGTACGCCGCATGCACGGCGCGGGGTAGGTGACAGACGCACGGGATATGGGAAGGTGTGCGGTGGACGATACTTACGCGCCTTTGGTTGGGCGTAGAGGGCGGTCGATGGACTTGCTCGTTGCAACTTAATGAGCCGGACCTGAACGGGTTCTTCAGAGGCGTAGAGCTAGTCTTTTGGCCTCCCCCGCCCAGCTATAAAAAGGGGACTCAGGGGGGGAGGAGGAGCATCTCCTCGCTTCCCCCCTTCGTCTTCATTCTCCATCCACCGCCATGGCGAGAGGGCGTGGCCGCGGCCACTCTTCCGCGGAGGCGACCAGGTCCTCCTCCCGCCAAAGGGCCGCGGCGGTCAAGGAAGAGCCAGCCGCCCAAGGTGAAGGCCATGCTCGAGGTGGGGGCGCCAGATAGGGCAGCGGTCGGCGAGGCGGTCGAAGCAGAGGCACTCAAGGCCAAGGCGGGCGCGCAAGGGGGACACCCGCGTCATCACCATCCCCGTCACCATCTCCGCCACCGTCTCCTCCTGCTTCGTCGAGCAGCCACGTCGGGGACACAGCGCTGGAGTTCATCCTGTAGCTGCGCGAGCCGCTGCGTAGCCACCTTCGCCTTCCCTAGGCGTTCGCGAGGGTGCTGGAGATCGACCAGTGGCCAAGCATAAGGCTTCACATGAAGGGGTGCTGCAACGGCGATATGTGGGTGAACACATGGTTCCCCTCCCCTCATGTGATGTTCCTTCGTCGGGGTTGGAAGACCTTCGCACGTGCCCACTTCTTGATGAAGGGGCACGTTCTCTGCTTCAAGTTGGTGGAGAGCGACCTGCTCTTCGTCAAGGTCTTCGGGCGCTCGGGACACAGGCTAGGGTGCTGCGCGAAGAGCTCGACCAATGACGAAAGCTCCTCCTCGAGCGGCGACGAGGAGGGAACCAGCGGGGAGGACAACGGGGATGGGTCCGACTAGGCGTCGGACACCTCGTCCCTTGGCGGAGCCGGCAGCAGCAGCATCTGTACCTGGCCCTCTCTCCTGGCAAAGTGATTTGCCGAGGATGGGGCAAGCTCCTTGAACTTCTCGGGGCCGCTACTTCTGGTGGCTGGCGCTGGGAGGCCGGAGAAGACAAAGAAGGCGGGTGGCGGGCCGTCAACTCGGAGTACGATGGCACCGATGCCTTTGTCACGTATTGCCAGCCCGCTGCCTCATCTTTCGGCTTCTTCTCCGGCACCGTCATCACCAGCCTTCTCTTGGTGTCTTCTGCTGCTCGTACATCGCCTAGGCACTCCTTTTGGCCCCCTGCCGTCCCGATCTGCTTCCTGAGTAGAGTGACAAGAAAGGGATTATGGGCATCTTATCTCCTTTTAGTTTTTAAGCCTACGGGCACTTGTCAGATTTAAACCTTGTAACCCCTTGCTCAAGCTCACACTCTGTATGAACTGTACTTGTTAACAACGTATTAATGAAGAAGAGGGGTGTTTGCTGGGTTATTTTGTGCGCGAGCGAGGCTCACACTAAGGATTGAATCCTTGTTATCTTAAAATAAACATCTTTACCCAGCAATAGACCTTGCCGTCCTCCTGCTCTATAGCTCGACTACACTCACGCCCTTGGCGGAGGTAGGGGCAGAGTAGGATTAGGCTCTTCGTTTGTTCTCTTTCCATCACACTACAACCAAGTTCCGGCCCAAAGAAAGGTCTTTGGACATGGGAAAGAGGAAGCACATCGGTATAAGAGTGAGCGAAGCTTCATCCATTGAAGTTCCATACGGAAGTGGAGAGTAGGGCACTACAAAAAAAATACACTTCCGTGCTGTCGTAGGTCACGTTTTATGTCATGCATGTACATCCATGACAAATTTATGACAGAATCAAGATAGTCATACATGTGCTGTCGTAGAAGTGTTCCATGACATTACCAAAATTATCATCACGGAAGTGTCCACTTCCATGACGATAAATTGTGCGTCACAAAAGTGCTTTCATCAAGGATGACCGACACATGGCATCCACCGTAACGGAACGCCGTTAAGCTATCGGGTCTGGTTTTGGATCCGATAACCCGTTAACAGCCCCGACCAATGGGGATTTTCCACGTGTAAAATCATCATTGGCTGGAGGAAACACGTGTCGGCTCACCGTTGGGACAGATGTCATCCACTCATTGGACCCAAAGCGCCTATGATACGTCGACACGTGGCACGGCCCAACAGAGGCCCATTCCTGTGAAAAGGCCGACCCGTTTGACTTGGTCAAAAGGTCGCGGGCCAGCCCACGGCAAGCCTTTTAATGGCATGTTCGCATATAGCCCATTTACAGCCCGCTAACCCACGGCCCGTTTACGGCCTATCCGAATTAGGCCCAGTAGCGTCATCTGAGCCGTCCAATATAATTCCAGCCCGTTTTAACTTCCGCCCATGTATGTCCCATGACGTCTTTTGGCCCATATGAGGCCCTTAGTAACCCTCGGCCCATTAACGGCCCATGGTAAAACTGGCCCGTAATGAACAGTGTATCACTTTATACCCATTAACGGCCCATTATTCCGTTGGGCCGTTTCCGGCCCATGTTATCTTTCGACCTTCTCAGGGCACATTTATTATTGGGCTCATTTCCAGCATTCGGTTACTTACGGCCCGTAACTGTCATTTTCTGCTTGTGGGCCAAATTCAGCCCGTGGTTATAGTCGGCCCGTTTGTCGCCCGTTAATACGTTGGGTCGTTTTCATGGAAAAAAACCGTTGGGCTGTTTTCATAGAGTTAACAAATACGGCCTATTAACGGCCCGTTATTGTCCACGAATAGTACGGCCCATGATTGGCTAAATGATGATACGCCCCATAGAAGGCCCATGGATCCTACGGCCCGTAAAAGGCCCATGAATCATACGGCCCGTAGAATGCCCATGGATCCTACGGCCCGTATAGAAAAGGCCAATGGATCCTACGGCCCATAGAAGGCCCATGGATCATATGGCCCGCAGGAGGGCCATGTTTACAATAGTCTGTGTGTTGCCATGATTATTTTGGCCTAGTTTCCAGAAATAGGTTATTGTGGCCACTAGAAAAACACAGAAAAATAACTGCAGTGACTACAAGCAAACAACTAAACAGGACAATAAGGAAATAAATAAGCAAGCAATTAACGCTAGCCTATTACCGCTATTACACATATTACATCCACTAGGCATCAAAGTTCGCCACCAGTGCAAATATAGGGAACAAAGCAGCATATTACATACACTGGCTGTCAAAATTGGCCGCCAGTGCAAACAAACGCGGCAGCAAAACAAGAGCATAACTGAAACAACTTCAGAAGAGCTCAAGAAATGTGGTATCCACCATGCTGGCAATAAGCTTAGCAAGCTTATTAGCTTTTTCCTGTTTGGCGCTAAAATCCTCCAACGCTTGTTGTTGCACCAGAAAGTATGCATTTGAATGCTCCAGGGACTTCCGTTGTCCTTCCGCTTCTTGTCGCAGCACAGCTGATCGATGTCTTTCATCTTGTAGTTGAGGCTCAAGAAACCGAACTGATTCAGACAGTGAGTTTGAATAGCTTGTGCAAGAGGTAGTGGCTAGTAACTCGAACACTGAACCAAGACAGGACTTTGGGGTTGTCTCACTATCATCGAGATAGTCTTCCTTTGTTGTTTTATCAGCTTTGTTGGAGACCAACAAGGATGTGTCACTATCCTGAACCTTATCTGCATTACTTCCTTTACCATTGCTTAATAAGGCACTCTTCCCCAATATTCTGTCAGCATTCTAAAAGAAGAAACAAGCAGACACATAACATGTTTAGCATGTACTAGTATATGTAACTCATTTCGGTGAACCAGTTCATTAGTAAGGTGGATAGGATTAAACTACCAAGTCTTCTATTGCCAAGTACTAGTACATAATAAAAGCATCAAACAAACATATATCTATGTCCTATGGTCACTGCATTGTCTTGCCAAATCAAAATAGAGACATGGTTCAAATCATATCAGTTCAAGACAAAGCAGCAGTTGAAAGAATACAAAGCGTGGGAAACTACACGGCACAACAAGATCTCAGATGGGTACCACCGGTCTACATGTACAACAATACTATTTGCTCTGTTGTGATGCTAGTATGTGCATGATATGAGAAGTCAACTGTATACACAATTGAAACTGAAATCAGCAGAGCTATTGATAAGAGCAAGCCTGTTAAAGAAACATGCGTGAACATACCTGCTGTGCCATTGGAGTTTCGATTGGATCCTTCAATTTAAAAATAAGTTTGTATGAGTAAATACAGTGATACAAGAGCAAAGCAATATGCACGATAGCAAACATAGTTAAAAAAAGGCGTGCCTAAGCGAGCGCTTAAGTGCGCCTAGGCTCTAGGCGTTGGCGAAACGCTTTGCGCATAACTACGCTTAATCTGTGCATAACTGCGCATAAGCATCTGCTTTGGTCAGTAAAGCGCAAGTCGGTGGCAAAACGCACAATTAACGCCTAGTGCTTTTTGGAACTATGATAGCAATGGAATCTTAAATTAGAACAGTTGTTCTTTAGGTTTAGGCACTTGTTCTACATGAACAGAGTATATAAGACGCAAGAATATAGTACTTAAAAATAGAAAATGAGCTCATAGACCTTACCACATTCTTGGTTTGGGACCAGTACAGAGCAAGGCGTTCCCAGTCATCGTCCAGTAAATGTGTCTCAGGAGAACGTAAGGGAATTTGATGAGTTTCTTTGCCGGTGAAGTATGTTTTCTTCAGGTAATTTCGATACTGCCACCAAACATTCTTGAAGATAGCAGAGGTATTAGCACAGGTTACCTCATCATGAGTTTCCAAATCGGTCCTTCTCTATAGAGAAAAATGGGAAAATTTGTTGTATTATAACCATCATGGAGGTAGGATGTATGGGACAAAGCAAAGTAATTGCCATGAATAACATTACTTACACATAACTCCTGGGCAAACACCTGCAACTGGCATTTTCCTTCATCTTCAATATAATATTTCCAAGATGGGAAGGTACGCACATACGATTTAACAACATCAAATGCGATAGATGCTAAACTACGACTAGCTGGTTGTGCTTCGTCCACAGGAATAGGCGTACTAACTGGTGGAGTTGGGATTCGTCGTGGTAGTACTGGCCCTTTGGGCACTGGAGCTGCCTTACTAACTATTCTTGTTTGGGAGCTCTGTGGTGGAGATGGTGTTGTGTCAACAGGAACTGGGTTACTATCTGCTAGGGTTGGGGTTAAATTGGGTGAAGCTAGTTCTCTGTCCATCGCATTAGGGGTACAATCTGCGAGAGTTTGGGTTATGTGTGGTGGGGCTGGTTCTCGTGCATGTACAACCGGGGTGCTCTCTCCACCAAGAGGTAGCACTATTTTATTTGAAGACCGTGTTTTTAGTCTGCTAGATGCTGGCATCACCTGCTCCAAGTCAAATGGCTGATAAACAGGAAACATAGTTGAATGTACAGACATTGTATAAGAGACAGATGCAATATATAATGTGGAAAAAAGAGGACATGGAATAGTTGACATGTATATTGTTTAACTAAAACAGATAGCATGACATAATTTCACATATATGATGTCTATCTAAACTGGATAGCATAGCATAACATAATTCAAAGATATGATTAATAACTAAAACGCCGTGCCAAGTTAGAGCATACACCCCGGTGGGGGAATAGGACTAGTCATCTGTCTCTGAATCCATCTCTGAGGAGCTATCGCGACCCAACAGGAGATCTGCTTTGACAGGTAGCATTGTTTGCTCTGAAGGCCTTGTTTTCACTCCAGATTTTTCAATCCCCCACCCAAGTGGCTGATTCACAGGAAGAGTAGTTTAATGTACAAACATTGTGTTCAAATGGAAATGTAATGAAGAAAAGGATGGGCAAGATATCATTCAAATATATGATGCCTGGTTAAACAGGATGGCATTGCACATTTCACATATATTATGGCTGGCTAAAAGACATGAGACTGCATAATTCCCATATATGATATAGAAACTAAACAGGTGGCGACATAACATGTCTAAACTAAGCAGATGACATATATGATGTCAAAAGTAGGCACTGCAAGGCAACATATGCATGATATGACTAACATCATCATGCCAAGGTAGAGCAAACACCTTGGGGGGTAAATATGAGTAGTCAGTGGCGTCCGAATCCGCCTCGGAACAGATATCTTCCTCTGGATTACAATCTGGAGAGGGGTGGGGAGGGTTTTCCATTGAACCCACCATGGAGCGATGTCTGCATGACATTGTATTGCCGCGCAAAACTCTTCTCTTTTTCTCTACATGTTCAGCATGACTGTGTACAATATCTGACATGCATACGAAAAAAATATGGTGAGATTATGTAAGGAGAGCATGCAGAAATTTAGAGTGATGGTAACAACCAGTGGATGGATCCAAAAATAATGATAGCAGGTTGATGATTGCATTAATTTAATAAAAAGACAGTTGATGATTGCTTTACTATTTGTTTCCCACCCAAGATGAACAACATAGGCATACCCTAGGTGAACCAGATATTAGACAGAGATACTATTCATTGCTTCCTCGATATGTGCCCCACAACTAATTTAAAACTCAAGTTTGAACATTAATTTGGACCTGACTTGGAGTAAGAGGTGAACAGGACGATAAAGTAGCAGGTAATTTTATGCAATGCATAACATAAGCAGAATCAAAAGAGTGCGACCTCTCTTGTGGACCCGTGTACTCCTCAGGTTCATCTGCTGAGTCGATGATGGTGATGCTGTTGCGGTGGGTGCCGGCGGCAGGGAAGGAGATTCGAGGCGGCGAAAGACGGTCAGGAGTCATGATGTCTGGTTTGGTGGATGTTTCTGTCGATGGAGCAGCTCAGGTGAGGTGGACGACGTCGCGACAGGAGCAGGACAAACCACACAAAGTTCCCTTCGACACCTACCTGTAACTTAAGTAATTCTGTAAGGGCTCATTTGGCTTGCATGATTCTAAAAACAAAGGGATAGGAAAAACACCGGAATAGGATAGGAATGCACATGGTAAATAGAGCATTTGTAAACACAGGATTTCTGTCAACTTGGGTGTTTGGTTATAGGAATTGGAAAAGCAGAGGAATGCAAAGAAACATGGCCAAAATAAAGTGAAACCATATGAAAGCGTGTACAGTTAGAATGTTATTCTGCCACTAATGCACTTGGTCTTGTTTTCATGCATAGGATTTTGAAAAGTAGGTCCAGGTGGATGTTTTGCTTCATTCCTTTCAACAAAATGCATGAATAATTGAATAGTAGAGTGCCATTGGAAAATTCCCTATTGCTATGTTTTTCCGTCAAACCAAAATAACCCATATGGATCGACATGAATGTATAGTAATGCAACAAGTGTACAACCTCTTTGCCATAGCCGTGTCGACCTCAGCGTCATTGGGTTGGTCGCTGAAGTAGTTGAGGCAGAGGTGGTTGTCGGAGGTGTGGAGGAAGATCTGAGGAATCTGTAGACGGCGTCCAGGGCACTGCTCTGTTGTGATGGATCGTTCTGTCGTTGGAGCAGCCCCGGTGAGCCGTAAGACGTCAAGGCTGAAGCAGCACAAGACAGACATCGTCAATCTCAAGTGGGATTCTAATAGCATCTCCAATGGATGATGTAAAATAGATGTAAAAATTTCATCACCAAAAACCACCTGACTACAACAGATGAGGTAAAAACTGTTGACTCTGAACTTAACTGTCAAAACTGAAATTTACCGTGGAATCTGAATATTACTGTCGAAACTGAACGCAATGGTAGCAGAGAGGCACTTGACATGTAGTTTAGGGAGGGCCTGCAGTTCATCTTCAACCTGCACCCCTCTAAGCCGCCAGCCACCACCGGCCGAACCGCCAGCCCCAGCGCCGCCTCACCGCCTCGAAACAACTCCCCACCGCCGTTCTGCCGCCGCCCCGGCCCTATAGGCCCCCTGCCCCCACCCTGAACCCTAAGATAGATAGTGGGGTACCTCTCCGGCGAGCCCCTGTCCCCGCTGCGGGTGGTTCTTCCTTAACTCCGGCGAGCCCCCCCACCCCTTGAAAATCGACTGACCCAAAAGTCGATTCAGTCGACTGAAGTGTAGCTAAATCGGAGCAGAGTAGCAGCACAAGCGAGAGCCAAAGCAGCAGCAACTGGGCGAGTGAGCGATCGAGCGAGAGCCGAGCAGCAGCAGCAGATCCGGCTGGTATGGTCGCCGCCGCCGAAGGGGCCTCGCACTAGGGGGGGGCGCCGTGGAGATGTCACCCGCTGCGCCGGCTTCAAGGTAGCCGCTCCATGGGGGTGCGGGATGGAGCACCGTCGGCGCCGGGAGGTCGAGCTAAGAAGAAGGTGTGATGCAATGAGTGCACAACCTCTTTGGTGGCGCCGAGTAGGCCTCGCCTTCGTCCGAGGAGTCGGTGAGTATGTTGCAGTTCCGGTGGAGCAGATTAAGGCGGTGCTGTGGGGATGGAGCAACCGTGATAGACGAGGCGATCATCAGAGCAGCTCCTTGGAGGTGGAGGACGGGGCGGCTGAACGAGCGGGACGACGAGATGGACGACGGATCCTCATCCAGGGAGGTGGACGAGGGACGTCGAGCTTTTGCGGTGGACGACGTCGTCGGGGAAGAGGCTCCGGTTGGGCAGCGGTGAGGTGGCGGACGAAGGAGGGTGGGGTTTCGCGGTTGGAGCGGAGAGGTTATGGCGGCCTGGGATTTCGAATGGCGAAAAGGAGGCGATGGGAGGGGGTGAACCATGACTTAGGGACACGCTTGTCCAAAATGTAGGGTGTGTTACAAAAGTACCCCCCACCGATTTGAACTAGCGGCCCTTTCGGCTCAGGGTTAGAAGGGGGTTTCGCGTGTCGGGATTTTTGGCAGCTGGAGGGAGTTTTCGCGCGCGTTGTAATTTCAGGATAGCAAGGCGCGGGTTGTGAAGGTGCTATTTTTGGGAGCACAATATCTGAATTTTCGGGATATAACAAGGCGCGGGTTGAATTTTAGGGATAAGCCTAACGTGTAATATTGTACTTGCACGTACCAAATCAATTCGCACTTCCCTCAACCAAAAAGAAAACAAACAAATAAAAATATTCACACCACGCAAAGAGAGAGTCTTGCCCCATTTTACTATAAAAATGCTATTCAAAGCTACTCCCTCCTTCCATCTATATAGGGCCTAATGCGTTTTTCGATGCTAACTTTGTCCAAATATTAGAGCAATAATATATGACATGCAACTTACACAAAGCACACCGTTAAATTCGTCTGTGAAAGGTTCTTTCAATGATATAATTTTCACATTGTGCATGTCATGTACTATTAATCTTGTAAATAGTCAAAGGCGGTCTTAAAAAACGCATTACGCCCTATATAGATGGAAGGAGGGAGTATGAATCCATGTTATGTCCAATTAAATTTTTTCGCTTGCTGTATAATGCATGTAACCTACTCATACCAACATTTTAGTTCATTCCAAATGTCAATACTACCGCTGCAATTCAAACTGTATTTGATTTCGTTTCTCTATTTCAATAAGAATCTATAATCAGGATTGTTGCCAACTTCAACCATCATTCGTGTATTACCTTAATAACATACCACATGATTACTATAGAGATAGATATGAACTATGTATACTACATGAACTCGAATTCTATTTTTTGAATACACTTGATGTTGATTCCAAATAATAGTACATTTGATGTACTAACTATATATTCATAATCTAAACCGTGTTCCATACGTGTACACCGTGTTTATCACACATAGTATAGTGCCCCGCCCCCTACATTATGACAAGTATTTAGACCTGAGCTGCAAAAGCCACACATTAGCTCAAATTATGATCAATGTTCTATATATTTTACGTAGTACTAGCAAGATGCCCATGCGTTCCACAGAACATCAACATGATCAAGGGGAGGCCTAATTTGTAAATATGGAGAGGGGTGTGGGTATCTTTTTTCAAAATTGCCATAGTTTCCTTCCTATCCGTCAGATATAAATCGGACAACCTATATTGCAGGATGGCAGGCACACCATCATCAACAACTCCGTTTTTTATAAGGGTAGAGATAAAATATATTATATGTAGTATAACATGTTCAGAACCACACCATGTGTATCACTGTTATATATATTCACACATGCGTCGGTTTAAAACACTATGATAAATTCTTCAAATATCCGAATTCGCTTTTTATAATGAAGTATGATCTCTATTCGTCTTTTACACCCACACAATCCTCTTATCTTTGTAGCTAGCTAGCGCTAACTTTCTCTCGTGCATGCACACGCCCGCATCCCTCTCACCCTCCCTCAGCATTCTCTAGCTCCATCGTGCAAATTCGTCTTTTCAATTTAGGTCGTTCACCCACGGCGTGTGTAGGCCCCCCAGCTCCTTGTTTACGGCACACATCGATCGATATGCCTCTCTAGCCAGGTGTGCCTAGCACAAAACACAAGCTTCCCCTCTTCTCTTATCACCGTCCATGCCTCACTCCCACCACTCTTTTCATCGATCTCGTACTCGCACACTCCTCCCCCCTCGATATAGTATGACTCTCGCACCACCTCCTAGATGCATCCCTCTCTCTCTATCCTTCTCCCCGTGCCTCATTTGCTTCTAACACACACATGCATGTATACCGATCAATCTCCCAACATATACCTAGGTCGACTTTAACTATTCCCCCCCCCATCGATCGACGTACCTCACAAGTTATGTCTCTCCTTTCTCTGAGAAAGGACGATTGATCTTCCTATGTAGTTATGTCTACTTACCAGAGCCATATCGCCCCCCTCATCATTCGTGCATGCCTCCTGACCCGTCTCTCACACGCACGTGCACAGACACGCAGCCATCCCCTCTCTTATTGATATTGCATGCGTGCCCTCCTGTTGTCTAGCAAGCCTATCCCACCATTTGTTAGAAGCAACTCCACTACCACCCCCTCCAAGACTCTAGCTCTGTCTCTCTCCCAACCTTATTCCTCTCCTACACATACGCATGGATGTCGATCTCCCTTAATACATAAGGTAGATCGATCTCCCTTAATACATGAGGTATGCCTCTCTCCTCCTCCACACATATACCAACCATTGTACCTCTATAGTTAATTAGGCCTCCCTCCCCCCCACCACACACCGATAGTTGAGCGTTGTAGGTAGGTATCCATGCCACAGAGACAAACTGCACCTGTCCCCTCTCACGTTCCAGTAGGCCGGCCACTCTATATCTTTGACATGGGCACACACAAATTCGATGGCACTCTTTATCGATCGCGCACGCAGACGCACACACATCATCCCTCTCTTCGATTCTATGGACACCTCAAGCCGATGATACCTCCACTCTCTTCTCGTGGATCGTCCCCTCTATATATGATATATCCAGGACTCTATTTCACACACATTGCATATGTTACATTTTTTGATTGACCCCCCAAAAAAAAAACTCTCACGAACCCACACACACTATATCTCTCTACGTTTGTGTCTCTCTCACACAACCCCACGTAGGTGGTGTACGTATACAAGAAGAGAATAGGTGCACCGTGCATGTACTCACGCTTCGTGCCCAGCCACACCCGCGCGGGTACACGGTGGAGCTCATTTCTGTACGAAATTGCAGCCCAAGTGCTAATTTGAACGCGTGTAGCGGTTGTTTACCTACGGAGGTCGTGTACCACGCGTGCACGAAACAAAGTTCGACTTGATGTGTTGTCGCGTTATTTTTAAATAAAGTTATATCACTCAATGGCACGTACACAAAATATAAAACGATTTTTATGGAGAAAAAGGTAGTCCGCTCCACTATATACAATGGAGCCTGCCTGCCTGGTTTGTCTCTCTTCAGAGTATCTCACACAAGGCTGCGGTGGCCTCTCTCTCTCTCACCGTTGGTCACTGATCTGGCCGCTTCCCGTCCGCCAATGGAAAGGGAGGACGTGCATCATTTCTCCGTTCGACGGCACCGAGGCAGCACGTCCCGATCTGCGGTACACGCTGTTCTCTCTGACCAAGCTCCGGCGTGGTAGGGCCTACGCGACCTGCTCGCTGCCGCCGTATGGGCAGATTCTGCCCGCCGGCGCTCACCTAGTTACATCCCGACGACCTCCAGGTATCCCCTCCGCCCTTGCTCCACTGCCCGTATTCCCACGTCGCTACATGTGGATCCTCCATAGTTCTTTGCCCAAAACGTAGCTCGTCCGGCGTACTTTCCATATTGCAATCTCGTCCTCACACCGATTTAGACAAACACAACCGTGTTGTTATCTTCCCTTAGGACAAGGAATATGCTTCTTTTTTGTCGTCGCATGTGTCATCAACTGTTATTGGCTAGTAATTGTTTACTTTCTACTTCTTTTTAGCAAACAGGGCTATCCATTTCACCCCGTTGCTATTGCGACCTTTTGGTGAACTGCACAAATCACTTTTTTCTTAAGAGTGTTTTGTGCAGTTCTACCAAAATGTCACACGGGCAACGTCTCTACATTTCAGTGCGACTGCACAAAGGGAGATTGGTTTTGCTCTATCCTCCTCATCCAACTCCCAGCCTAATCTTCCCCAACTAGTTAGTCTTAAGAGAGAGTGCAAAGGTGACTGGCTTCTATTTGTGTGTTTATTGTTTCATCAGCAATCCTCTATTATCGTAATGACACTTAATATCTTTAGAATAGGGACGCTCAGCTCTATTTTAGTGGAACTGCACAAAATGATCGGAATGTTGTATGCTCCAGACAGCTACTTTTTTCCCAACATGCCTTGTTGATTTAGACATAGCTGGGGGGACGTTGCTACCAATGAAAGCATGGGTCAATTTTAATTTAACACCTTCTCACAACTTTGTCTTCAGTTGTGATGTAAATATTAGCTCTGATTAGCAAGGAAGTTAGTTTTTTATTGTTTCCGAAAGAGCATCGATGGCAAGACACACGAAACAAAAGCTAAAAGCTCGCACCATTGTACAATTTCATGTCGCTGGAAAATTATTTGTATAGTACGTCAATTATGTAAACAAGAGCAAACTGAGAAAATTGTCGGCGTTCTGGGAATGGGGGTCCCCAGACTTGCCTGCCTGCGGCCTGCGGCGTGGCTCAAATGGAGGCCCAGCGTGGCCCATCTTCATCAACACAAGACTCAAGACCCTCGCAAGGGGCCAAGCCTCGCGAGGCGGACGACACGGCGCTTCCTCAAGCACGGCCTCCCTAGGCTGGCTCACGAGGAGACGGAGATATCAAGGCGGGGTACCTCGCGAGGTGCCCATGACGCAAGCCATGACGATCGAGGGTGCCAGGCGGGCGCCAGCCCGCGCAGCGTCCCCCTTTCCTCTTTGGTGCAAAGGGGGCAGGCGCAGGCGAGAGGATCAAGCAAAGACACCCATTTCGGTGCCACGAGACCAAGACCAGCTCCGCGACAAGGAGGAAGTCACTGTGGAGCCCAAGCCAGCGTCATCACCAGAGCCTTTGGCAGGCGAAGACCAACTTTAGTCAGGATAAGTGTATCAGATGTTCCCCTTCAAATTGGCCAATTGTTGGCGCCCTTCCCGCTCAATATTTGGGAAGAGGCCCAGGGCCTTTGCCTATAAATAGGACTAGCCACCCACAGAGAGAAGGGGATCGAATCCAGCATCTAGAGAGAGAGAAGGGCGATCGAACTCCCCCTAGCAGTTCATCCCCTAACCAAGAACAGACCCTCGTGAGGTCGTTCTTCCTTGTACTGTTCTTCCTCATCAGCCCAAGAGGCAATCCACCCACCACAAACTAGAGTAGGGTATTACACCACAATGGTGGCCCAAACTAGTATAAACCTTGTGTCTCTTGCGTTGTTCTTGCAGTAGTTTGATCCTTGCGAGACGAAGAGGTGGAGGGCACGATCTCCGCGCGCACCCCAGAGTTCGAACCTTAAGGGTCTGCCGGAACCCTGAATCCGACATTTGGCGCGCCAGGTAGGGGTGCGCCGGAATCTGTCTTCCACCATTCCGCTCTCCTCCGACCGCCGCATCCATGTACGGCGCACGTCGAGCTCGCGTCACGCCAGCGGCCCTTGCTGGTAGACGTCCTCGCTGCCCCCATCACACGCCGTCAACATCGCCACCAGCCCAGCAGGAGGCGAGCAGCAAGCACCACCCCGGCGCCTGTCTATGCGACCGGGCTGCGGCACCACAACGTCGACGCTCCCGGTCGTCGCGGCCCTCCTGGGCGGCTCGCAGGCGCCACCCACAAGCCGCCACGTCAAGCCGTTTGCCCGCCAGATCGGCGTTGTTTCTGCACGGTAGGGGGCTCCCATGGACCGGGCGGCGCGCGAGGCTGGCCTGACCTTCAGCTCGGAGGACCACCCCGCCAACTTGGCCGGCTCGGGCGCGCTCCCCTGTTGTGCACCCCCACCATCTGCCAAGTGGCCGTCACCAGAACCCTCGTCGATGGCGGCGCGGGCCTGAGCGTGCTTTCGGCCGAGACCTTCAACCTCCTCCGCATACCGCGGGAGCGGCTGCAACCCAGCCGATCCTTCTCAGGTGTCGGGGGCGGGTCGTCCGACTCCTTGGGACAGATCCGGCTCCCGGTGACCTTCGGCACCTACGACAACTTCCGCACGGAGATGGTTGACTTTGACATCGCCCCCATCGGCCTCCCTTACAACGCCATCCTCGGCTACCCGGCACTGGCTCAGTTCATGGCCGCCACGCACCCGGCGTACAACCTCATGAAGATGCCCGGGAGTAACGGTACTCTCACCGTGCATGGAGACACCGGGGACGCCCTGTGAGTACTCAAGCTCGCCTTCAAAGCGGCGGCATCGGCACAGCCCGCCGACGCGGGGGCCACTGAGCCCAAGGGGGCTGCGCCTACCAAGAAGAAGCAGTTGTTCACCCAGGACAAGGCAGAAACCAAGCAGATACCCGTCGACGAGGACGGATCCTCCAGCGCCACTTTCACCATTGGCGCCAACCTGGGGCCTAAGCAGGAGGAGGCCCTGGTCAAGTTCCTGCGTGCAAACAAGAAAGTGTTTGCTTGGGAGCCCGATCAGTTGGCAGGGATCCCCTGGGACATCATCGAGCACCACCTCAACGTGTGCCCAAATGTGCGCCCCGTGAAGCAGAAGGCCAGGCGGCAGTCCGCAGAGAAGCAGGCCTTCATCGTCCAAGAGACCCGCAAGTTGGAAGCCGCTGGAGTCATTCGCGAGGTCCGATACCCAGATTGGTTGGCCAACCCTGTCGTTGTGCCCAAGAAAGGGGGGAAGAAACGCATGTGTGTCGACTTCACCAACCTCAACAAGGCATGCCCGCAAGATCCGTTCCCGCTCCCTCGCATCGACCAGATCGTTGATTCCACCGCCGAGTGCGACCTGTTGTGCTTCTTGGATGCCTTCTCCGGATATCACCAGATCAAGATGGCGATAGAAGACGTTGAGAAGACCGCCTTCTTGACCCCGTGCGGGGTGTACTGCTATACATGCATGCCATTTGGACTACGCAACGCAGGGGCAACCTTTCAGCGGCTGATGCACATCACCCTGGGCCCGAAGCTCGGGAAGAATGTTGAAGCATACGTCGATGACAATGTGGTGAAATACTCGAGAGGCTAGGACCCTGATACAAGACCTGGAGGAGACCTTCGCGAGCCTCGACGCAGTGAACCTGCGGCTCAACCCGGAGAAATGTGTGTTTGGCGTTCCCTCGGGCAAGCTTTTGGGGTTCCTCGTGTCTCACCGTGGCATCGAGGCCAACCCCGAGAAGGTCAAGGCGGTCGAGGACATGAGTCCGCCAAAGACCCTCAGAGAGATGCAGAAGCTCACTGGGCGTGTGACCGCGCTAGGGCGCTTCATCTCCAAGTTGGGGGAGCGAGCGCTGCCTTTCTTTCAGCTTACGAAGAAAAAGGGACCCTTTGAATGGACTGAAGAGGCAGATAGGGCGTTTCAAGATCTCAAGAGGTACCTAACCAGTCCCCCAGTCATGGTGGCTCCGCGCCCTCAAGAGCCTCTGCTGCTTTACCTTGCTGCCACCCCCTACTCTGCCAGCGCGGCACTGGTGGCGGTTAGGGAGGAGCGCCAGTCCCAGACCACAGCGGCAGCCCGAGGCCAGACAAGACGGGAACAGGGAAAGCTCGAGGGAGCCGAAGCTACAGATGAAGAGAGTCAGCCGCCGAGGGACGCACCAGAGACAGGGGAGACAGCATGCCCGGATGGTCCACCTCCCGAGGCCACAGCATCTCGCGAGGTGCCCTCACCTCCCGAGGGCGCCGCGACCCAAGCTGCCCTCAGCCTTGTTGAGCACCCGGTCTACTTCGTTAGCACGGTGCTACGGGACGCGAGGGCACGATATCCGATGCCTCAGAAGCTCCTCCTCGCGCTGCTGGTGGCCTCGCGCAAGCTGCAGCACTACTTCCAAGCTCACCCGATCAAGGTCGTCTCATCGTACCCCCTGGAGAGGGTGCTCAGGAGCCCTAACTCAGTCGGAAGGGTCGCTGAGTGGAACATAGAGTTGCAAGCGTTTCAGCTCGAGTTCAGCACAACTAGGGTCATCAAAGGAGCAGCATTGGCGGATTTCGTGGCGGAGTGGACAGAGGCGCCAAGCCTCAAGGACAACGAGGATCGTTCCCTTTCCCCAGGAAGCGAGGCACCAGAAGGCTGGGTCATGTACTTTGACGGGGCATTCTCCAGGCACGGCGCGGGGGCTGGTGCGGTGCTGATATCACCCGCTCAGGATAAGCTTTGCTACGCAGTGCAACTCTGTTTCCAGCAAGGAGAAAAGGTCTCCAACAACATAGCAGAATATGAGGGATTAATAGCCGGGTTGAAGGCCGCAGCGGCCCTGGGAGTGAAGTGCCTCACCGTCAAAGGCGACTCGCAGCTCCTTGTCAACTTCTCCAACAAGGTGTACGAGTCGAAGGACGAGCATATGGAGGCCTACCTAGCAGAGGTTCGCAGGATGGAAAAGCAGTTCTGGGGGCTGGAGCTGAAGCACGTGCCCCGTGGCACCAACCAGGAAGCCGACGACATAGCCGGACGGGCGTCCATGTGGCTGCCGCAGAAGCCCGGCGTCTTCGAAGAGCGGCTCTTCAAGCCCTCAGCGCAGCCAACGCTATCAAGCATGGCTCAGCCTCGAGAGGAGCTCCCTCAGCCGCCAGCCTCGGGGGCCCCGGCCTGCGGGCCGACCTCAGGAGCACGTTTGCTCCCGACAATGGAACCTCAGGAGGAACGCTGGATCACCGAGCTCCGGAATTACCTGACACATGGGACCCTGCCAGAGAAGGAAGAGGAAGCAGAACGTGTGGCGCGGCAGGCCACAATATACTGCATCAGAGACGGAGAACTCTACCGGAAGCGACCCAACGACGTAGCTCTGCGCTGCATCTCCAAGGAGCAAGGAAGGGAACTACTGGGGGACATACACGGCGGAGACTGCAGACACCACTCGTCATCACGAACCCTCGTCGGTAAAGCATTCCGTAGTGGGTTCTATTGGCCCACCGCGCTCAACGACACGATCGAATTGGTAAAAGCTTGTGAGGCCTGCCAGTTCCATTTCAAGCAGATCCATCAGCCAGCGGGGAGCCTACAGACTATACCCCTCTCGTGGCCATTCGCAGTTTGGGGGTTGGATATTCTGGGCCCGTTCCCTCGGGCGCCAGGGGGCTACCGTTACCTCTACGTCGCCATTGACAAGTTCACCAAGTGGGCAGAGGTGGAGGCTGTCCGTACCATCCCCGCAGGCTTCGCGTTCAAGTTCATCAGGGGTATCGTGAGCCGGTTCGGGGTGCCAAACCACATCATCACAGACAACGGTTCGTAGTTCACTAGTAATCTCTTCAAAACATACTGTGCTAACCTTGGAACACAGATATGTTACGCTTCAGTGGCACACCCGCGAAGCAATGGGCAGGCCGAACGAGCCAACGCGGAGGTCCTGAGAGGCCTCAAGACCAGGACGTTCAAGAAGAAGCTGGAGGCCTGCGGTAGGGGTTGGTACGATGAGCTCCAATCCGTGCTGTGGTCCATCCGCACAACCGCGACCAGGCCAACTGGGGAAACCCCGTTCTTCCTGGTCTATGGAGCTGAAGCAGTCCTTCCTCACGAGGTCAGGCGTCGCTCCGCGCGGGTCCTGGCGTTCGACGAGGCGCAGCAGGACGCCATGCGGGGGATGGACCTCGTGCTGGGGGAGGAATGCCGCCGGGAGGCCGCGCTGCGAGCGGCAAGGTACCAACAGGCGCTACGACGATATCACTGCCGCAACATCCGCCCCAGGACCCTCGAGGTAGGAGACCTCGTACTCAGGTGGGTCCTCTCCAGGGAAGGGCTGCACAAGCTCTCTCCCATGTGGGAGGGCCCGTTCAAGGTTTTTCATGTTTCCTGGCCTGGCTCCGTGCGCTTGGAGACTAAAGAGGGGGAGCCGATCCAGAACGCGTGGAACATCCAGCACCTCCGGAGGTTCTACCCCTAAAAGGCCCTGATCCTGTGAAGAAGGCGAACGCCTGTGAAGATCTTCTCTTTTTGGAAAAGGCCCAGAGCCTGCGAAGAAGGAGAATGCCTGTGAAGCTCATTACCTCTAAGGAGAAAGGCCCTGAGCCTGTGAAGAAGGCGAACACCTGTGAAGATCTTCTCTTTTTGGAAAAGGCCCAGAGCCTGTGAAGAAGGCGAATGCCTGTGAAGCTCATTACCTCTAAGGAGAAAGGCCCGGAGCCTGTGAAGAAGGCCAATGCCTGTGAAGCTCGCCGCCCCGTGACACTCTCACGTAATAATGAGTGGGGTTGTACAGGCCCCGGAGTCTCAGGAGTGCCGGCCTCAGGCCCTGGGGCTCCCTCCCACGCCCAGTGGCAGCACTTAGCTCCGCGCTGGTGAGAAGACGTCGAAGACTAGACTAGGTGCCGGACGCGGCTTTTTCATTTGCTTTCTGCATTTGACGTGTTTTACTTGCATTTGAAGTCTTATCGAGGCTATCGCCGTTGTTGATTTGTGGTTTGTCGATTTTCGCTCCTCGTTTTGATTTTCTCTCATGAAGGCCTAGCGAGGGATGGGGCTCGAACGCCCTCGCGAGCGTTCTTTCTCTAGCCATTTAAAGGTTTCACGGCCCGGGCTCTCTACAGGAGCACCCCTCTGGTCTGTGCCCCTCGGGCACCGCAACATACACACAGGGCCTGGGTCGGTCGCCCCCCGGCTGGGGCCGCAAACTACCTACGCGAGGGCAAATAGTTGTGAAACGCGACAACAAAATTAAGGTAATGGCTACAACGACAATAATTCTTAAACACGCCCCCACGGGGCTCCACGCAGTTGTCTTATCTTACACAGGAAGCAAAAGGAAAAGAAAAGGGCGAGCCCGGCGCGGCCCGCCCCGCATCGGTCTACGGAGGCGACACCAGATGCCTCCGGAGCTCAGGAGGACTCCCTCTCGCGCTTCACCGGAGCGCGATGACGGGCGGCTGAACAGCCACCCCCCAAGCAGGCGCGGAGGCGAGAGGGCTGGCTGCGGCCACCGCTGGAGGAGCCGCCTGAAGGGGAGTAGGCGAAGCTCGGGGAGCCTTGGGTGCCACCAGCAGAGCGGGCACTGTCTCCTTCGTCGTCGTCCTCAGGGCAGCATCCTGCACGGCGACCGTCTTCCCCAAACACCCTCACGTAGAGGGTGCTGTCGTCGTCGAACTTGAAGTGCAGGGTGCACCGCTCGCCCAGGCCGCGCGCGCGGGCAAACGTTTGCCAGCCGCGGGTCAGGCCCCCATTCCCAGAAGGGGAGACCTCGAGCGAGACCCAAGAGGCCCTACTGCAGCAGCCGTCGGCCTGGAGCCAGAAGCCGCACCGGGCGCCGGCCGGCAGCTCGCTGATGAAGAAGCGAGGGAGCTGGAGCCAGGTGCTGGCCGGGTCCGCCGACCACACGACGAACTCCAGCAGCACCTCCGCCGAGCGAAAGCGCGGCCTGGGAGGCCGCGCAGCCACAACCTGCCTCTCCATGGCAGCCGAGCGCTCACCACCACGTGGAGAACCACCCCTGTGTCCGCGGGGAGCCACAGCAGGGACCACGGGATGCTTACGGGGATGACCCCGGCCGCGCTTGGCCGGAGGGGAGTCGCCCCCCCCCCCCCCCCGACTAGCCTTCCCCTTCTCCGCAGCTGAGAACCTCTTCGGAGCCATGCGAGCGGCGGCGGCGGAGGAGAGGAAGAAGAAGAGAAGCAGGAAGGGATGGACTGGCAGAGCTTGTGCGGCCTCCCACTTAGAGCGGGAAGAGGCCAACCGTCAAGCACCACGATCGCAGGTAATAATGACCTGCATCTATGCATGCAGGGACTAGTCAAGTCACGCAGTTGTCGAGGCGTCGTGGGGAAGTGGAGACGCCCACGTCCTGTCAAACCTCCACGCAGCGCCCAAGGCCACAGGCTGTTAGGGCCCGCGGTGCTTCGCCCTTACCCTTTCGCCTCTCGGCATGGCCAAGTCCATGCGCACCTTGGGCCCGGGGGCTACTGTCGACGTTCTGGGAATGGGGGTCCCCAGACTTGCCTGCCTGCGGCCTGCGGCGTGGCTCAAATGCAGGCCCAGCATGGCCCATCTTCATCAACACAAGACTCAAGACCCTCGCGAGGAGCCAAGCCTCGCGAGGCGGACGACACGGCGCTTCCTCAAGCACGGCCTCCCTATGCTGGCTCACGAGGAGACGGAGAGATCAAGGCGGGGTACCTCGCGAGGTGCCCATGACGCAAGCCATGACGATCGAGGGTGCCAGGCGGGCGCCAGCCCGCGTAGCGTCCCCCTTTCCTCTTTGGTGCAAAGGGGCAGGCGCAGGCGAGAGGATCAAGCAAAGGCACCCATTTCGGTGCCACGAGACCAAGACCAGCTCCGCGACAAGGAGGAAGTCACTATGGAGCCCAAGCCGGCGTCATCACCAGAGCCTTTGGCAGGCGAAGACCAACTTTAGTCAGGATAAGTGTACCAGATGTTCCCCTTCAAATTGGCCAATTGTTGGCGCCCTTCCCGCTCAATATTTGGGAAGAGGCCCAGGGCCTTTGCCTATAAATAGGACTAGCCACCCACAAAGAGAAGGGGATCGAATCCAGCATCTAGAGAGAGAGAAGGGCGATCGAACTCCCCCTAGCAGTTCATCCCCTAACCAAGAACAGACCCTCGTGAGGTCGTTCTTCCTTGTACTGTTCTTCCTCATCATCCCAAGAGGCAATCCACCCACCACAAACTAGAGTAGGGTATTACACCACAATGGTGGCCCGAAGTAGTATAAACCTTGTGTCTCTTGCGTTGTTCTTGCAGTAGTTTGATCCTTGCGAGACGGAGAGGTGGAGGGCACGATCTCCGCGCGCACCCCAGAGTTCGAACCTTAAGGGTCTGCTGGAACCCTGAATCCGACAAAAATGTCACATGTTTCCTAGGACTTTGCCCCTATACCACACCTTTATTTTTATTGGATTATATACCACACCTTTGACCAATAGCTAGATAAAATACCACAAATTGATGTTTTTCCTTCTTTCCACGTCTAGGCCCACACCTCATTTTTGCTAGGACGAATTTGCCCTTAGCTCGTTCCTGGTCATACGAAACGATCGACGCAGCCGCCCTGCCGCCTCGGTGCTCCTCCCAGCGCCGCCGCCTCCATGTGCCTCCGCCATGGCGAGCTACCGCCTCGCCGTGCTCCTTCCCCGAACTGACGCCTCGCCCTTCCTTCCCTGTAGGCGCGCCGCCACCTCGACACGCTTCATCCTGCCGTCACCTCGTCCTGCTTCCTGTACTCCTAGACGGTCCGCACATACGTTCTGCCGCCGCCCCGACAGGTTCCCTCTCTCCCTCCCTCTCGCTCTCTCCCCCTCCCTCACTCCCTCCATCCCTTTCTCCCTCTCTCATTTGATATGAATTCTGAATTCTAACCTGTGTATCAAAAAACCCTAGGGCATGGAGATTAAGGTGGAAGAGGAGAACTAGTGGGCAGCTTCACAAGTACGAGTAGATCGTATTGTTCGCAGAGATGGAGCCAGGGGGTGCAACTCCATAACGGTTAGAGATAGAGGACATAGCTCTGGAATGGTTAGTCGATCAACCTAAGTTTTTGAATTGAAGGATTTCGTGAATTGTTTACTGCATATTGAGGAATATATACTTAGGCCTACTCATTGTTTCTATTTGAAAAAACATGTAATTTTGTAGGGAAGAAGGTGTGGAGTTGCGCGTTGTCATTTATAAACTAACTGTTAGAGTTCTTTGATTTGTCACAAAGCTTGATGATGGTAGCGAGCATCAAGTTTCCCAGCATGATGTGGAGTTTGAGGTTAACATGAAACGTTTTACTATTGAAAAACTGATATAACTCATTGGGTCCAATGTTGTTTGGGGGAGTGGGCAGGAGGTCCATATTTTGTGCAAGGACAAGCATTTTGAATCAGTTGAGAGGATTGATAACTACTGGAAATTGCTCACATCATTTCTTTAGAGATGGGAAGAGAAAGAATTGCTTGTGCTAGCTCAAGTTGTGGACATTGCAAAGGGGGTTACAGCATCATCTTGTTCAGAAAATATCCCATCTAGTGAGATAGTAGACAACATCATTTGCTCAAGTCCTGACATTTACCAGTCAAATGCTAGTAGTGCATCATGTGTTGATGATTCTACAAATTGTAATGTGCTTCGTAATAATGAGAGATATGTGCAATCTGATGGTGGTGTTGTCATTGATTGGTCAACTCTTGAGATAACTCCTATTGGTGATGATATAATAGCTCCTATGTCACAGGAAAACATGTGTGAGGTACTTGGAATTGAGGATGAGGTTGAGGATTCTCAACCAGTAAAGGATCCAACTCCGGTTGTTGTGTGCCATGCTAATGGGGAGTTAATGGCTGAGGGAGCTATACCAGTTGATGACCAAGTTCCTGAAGATATAGAAATGTCATATGACAAAGATCATCCTAAAGTTGAGAAAGGTTCAATCTTTCCAACGATGATCGATTGTAGGAGAGCTGTGAGGCAATGGGCAATTAATGAAGAATTCAACCTTGGGACTCACAGAGCTGACAAGAGTAGGTGGATGGCACATTGTATGGCTGAGGATTGTCCATGGAAAATAACACGTCGTATTATGGCTGACAAGACAAAGACCGGGGTACTAACATAGCTTAATATTTCACCTTTTTGTATTATTTATATTATGGTAGCATCATATTATTTGAGGAACACTAACAACTTTGTTATGTATGCAGGTTAACCAGATTGGACCAGCACACACATGTGTTTCAAGTAGCGGGCTAAATTCAGCAATGGCCTCGCAAGATTAGGTTCAAGAAAGGTCTAAGAAGATCTTGAGGAAAACTCCGAACATTGGCTGCAAGGATTTACAGGAAACGCTGGAGGAAGACTGGAATGTAACCACTGGCTATCACACTGTATGGAAGGGAAGAGAGAGAGAGAGCAAAGGATGAGATCTATGGTTCTTGGGGTAGTATCTTCCGTTACCTATTCAACTTCAAAGCAGAGATGGAACTTGGATCCCCTGGAAGCATTGTTGAGGTCGATACTAAACTAATGGATTGTAAAGTTTACTTTCACATATTATTTATGGCACTTAAGCCTTGTGTAGATGGATTTCATGATGGATGTATGCCTTATCTTAGCGTAGACTCGACTGCATTGAATGGAAAGTGGAATGGTCATTTAGCTGCATGCACTGCTTTAGATGGGCATAATTGGATGTTCCCTCTTGCATTTGGTTTTATTGAGGTTGAATATGAAGATAATTGGAAATGGTTCATGACACAGTTGCATAGAGCATTAGGACCAATTTCAAAGCTTGTTGTATGTACTGATGCATGTAAAGGCCTAGAAAATGCAGTTAAGAAAGTTTTTCCTCAAGCAGAACAGAGGGAGTGTTTTAGGCATTTAATGCAGAATTTTTCGAAAAGATATAATGGTGACATAATTGGACACATGTGGGCTGCAGGAAAGACATATAGACCATCAATGTTTGACTACCACTTTTCCAAGGTTCTAGAATCTAGCCAAACTGTGGGCAAGTACTTGCAAGATTACCATAATCTGATGTGGATGAGGTCTAGTTTTGACACTAAGATCAAGTGTGATTACATTCATAACAACCATGCAGAGACCTTCAACAATTGGATAAAAGGAACCAAAGATCTTCCCGTAGATGTGTTAGCTGACACACTTAATGGAAAGGTAATGAAATTGGTTGCAATAAGGAGAAAGATTGGGGAGAAGCTACAAGGACGGATGTTACCAGCAGTTGTACAACAAGTGAATAATAGAACAAGAGGGCTTGGGCACTTGAAAGTTACCAGATCAAGTAATTGGAAAGGTGAGGTGAGGAACATCAACAAAGACAATTTGAGGCATGTGGTTAACATAGAGAAAAGTGAGTGCACGTGCCTTGAGTGGCAGCACACGGGTAAACCGTGTGAACATGCACTTGTTTTCTTGATTGGGAAAAGGAACGTGAAGATGGTTGATTATCTTCATGAGTACTACTCTCTAGAAAGGTTTAGGGCAGCATATAAGGAGGTTGTAGAGCCCCTCATAGATCGATCACAATGGCCTAATGTTAAATTAGATTTTGTATTGCATGCACCACTCCCCAAAAGTTCCAAGGGAAGAAAAAGAAAGTTGAGATTTAAAAGTTGCCTTGAAAAGGGAGGAGGACATTATAAAAAGAAACCACCACCAAAAGGTCAATTAGGAAGCCAAAACAGGTGCAAGAAGTGTAAGCAACTTGGACACAGCCAAGCTGGATGCCCAACTAATGGAGTGAAGAAAAGGTCATTTATATTGATTCAGATTTTCTTAACTCATATTTTCTCTTGTAATGCTCGAGTTTGTAACAATATTTGGATTTCTTGACAGGAAACCGAAACCTAGAAAGATAAAACCAAACACCGAAATTGATGTTGAATGTACAATCCCAGGAGATGCTCTCCAACAAGTCAGCCCACATCCTGTTACAAGGAGGTAAGAAATAAAGCTTCCCTCCAATTTCTCAAGTGGGCATGGCATATTTTTTCTCAAACTACATATTGTGTAGCCAATCATCTCTTTGTAGCCCTCTTGGAGGGATGTCTCCATTGCCTGTCTCACAAGCGATCCCTCGCCCTATGACTAGGAGGTATTTTTTTGGACTTATATTCGGTATCTCTACAAATGTGGCATGTTTTTATCTTAAACAACTTTTTTTTGTGTAGTCAATCATCTCCTCGTAGCCCTCTTGGAGGGATGTCTCCATTGGGTGTCCCACAAGCTAGCCCTCGACCTATGACGCGGAGGTAACTTTTTTCCAGCTTATCTTCAATATCTCTACAATTGTGGCATGTTTTTATCTTACACAATACTTTTTGTGTAGTCAATCATCTCTTCGCAACCCTCTTGGAGGTACATCTTCAGTGGTTGTCCTACAAGGCAGCCCTCTTCCAATCACATGGAGGTGAAAACAAATCTGATTTATTTCTTGAATTGTGTATAACATTGGTCTTATTTTTTTAATGCATGAAATTGATGTATTGTGTAGGCAACTTTCTATGGAAACTGGGACTCCCGCTTCTCCACCAAAAGTAGTTGTAAAGGCCACAAAAAAGCTCACGCCGAGGAAGAGAAAAAGAGTGTACCATGCCATTTTGTAATCATGTTATGTGTTTAGTGATCTGCACGAAGTTAATGCCACTTCTTTAAGAAGTTGATGCTTTTCGATTTAATTCCTATCTTTCAATGTTTGTGATTTTGTGAGTGTGTGTACTGAGATGATTATTCACTTAAAAGCTTGGTGCAACTTTTTAGATATATTAATTCTGGATTGTCATATATATATATATATATATTCTTGTGATATGTGTGGTACATATATATAGAGAGGTCAAGTCAAAATTTTAGGTGAAAATGCTGTAGAAAATTTGATTATATCCCTGTCAACAGAACTATATATCACCACATGTTACATCCCAATCTGAATTTTGATTACATCCATATGGACAAGCATCCATACACTACAGAAAAAGACACATCCGTGACATTTTGGGCCGAATGAATTTTTTTCTGTCATACATATGACACTTCTGTGACGATAATTGTGACAAAACCCGGTATCATCATAGATGTGGTGGGCTCCTACTTCTGTGACAAAAAATCATGACAGAAAATGGGCTTTTCGTCCTAGGCGGGCCAGAGACGCAGCTGCATGACATTCTTTGGGTCGTCCATGACGGAAAAAACCGTGGTAGAAGCGAGGGGGATGAAAATTTTGGGGAGTTCCCGGTTACGTGGGAGGTCGGGGGCCGAGCGATGCGCGTTTCTCTCATAAAAGTATGCGTGTGTGTGTGTGTGAGGCATTGGCTCTAACTGAACCCGAGCAAGGCGTTGGTCTCTAACTGAACCCGAGCGATTGCACTGCAGGCTACACATTACTGAACCCGAGCGATCGATCGATGGCTGTTAACTGAACCCGATTGAGCGATTCCTTCGCTACTGTCGCGACCGGTTTTCTGGGGATTAAATTCCAGAAATTGGCCGTCGAGATCATCAGCCCCAGGATTACTGTTAGCTGATGAGGCAATCAACTTGGTACAGAAATTCCAAGCAAGAGTACAAAATATGTAGTACGAGACCATTGTGGCCTATGAGTACATCGAATGGTTTCTAGTGGTTGAGGGCGGAAGCGGTTTGTGGATCACCACGGTCTATGGGACTCCATTTCCCACGGGAACAGCTGACCAGGTTAACTTATCCTTGCGAGGCTGCTATCACCGCTGCTTAAGTACCGGGGCTGTCTTCGCAACGCTCCTCTCCAAGCAAGCAATCTGGCCAAGACAATAGCCAGGGACAAGCCAGTGAGTACTTTGAATGTACTCGCAAACATTATGAACATAGGTATAATATCACAACGATATGCTGAAAATATTTTATGCTCATGCCATTAGTTCACAAAAGGTAAATAAAACTCTGATGTGTGCAAACATGTTATTTATGAATAAGTAATAACATAGCGGTATTAATATTTATGAAATAATCAACAAGCATGCCACAGTCGGGCGTCTTAGCGACACCACTTCAAGGGCTTTAAAAGAAATGCCACAGTCGGGCGTCTTAGCAACACCACAGAAAGGGCTTTAAAAGAAATACCACAGTCGGACGTCTTAGCGACACCACAGAAAGGGCTTTAAAAGAAATACCACAGTCGGGCGTCTTAGCGACGCCACAGAAAGGGATTTAAAAGAAATACCACAGCCGGGCGTCTTAGCGACACCACAGAAAGGGCTTTAAAAGAAATACCACAGTCGGGCGTCTTAGCGACACCACATAAAGGGCTTTAAAAGAAATACCACAATCGGGCGTCTTAGCGACACCACAGAAAGGGCTTTAAAAGAAATACCACAGTCGGGCGTCTTAGCGACACCACAGAAAGGGCTTTAAAAGAAATACCACAGTCGGGCGTCTTAGCGACACCACAGAAAGGGCTTTAAAGGAAATACCACAGTCGGGCGTCTTAGCGACACCACAGAAAGGGCTTTAAAAGAAATACCATAGTCGGGCGTCTTAGCGACACCACATAAAGGGCTTTAAAAGAAATACCACAGTCGGGCGTCTTAGCGACACCACAGAAAGGGCTTTAAAAGAAATACCACAGTCGGGCGTCTTAGCGACACCACAGAAAGGGCTTTAAAAGAAATGCCACAGTCGGGCGTCTTAGCGACACCACAGAAAGGGCTTTAAAAGAAATACCACAGTGAATATCCGGAAGGTAGAACCATCGCAGGGATATTCGATAATACCAACAATGTACGGGTTAGTCCATAAAATAATAATCATAATTACCACCTGTCTCAAAAACGTGGTTTCAGTTCGGGTATAACAGTTTCTCCTCCGGAGACCGACTCTAAGACCGACACCTGACCCATCCCAGACTGTAATCTTTAACCAAGGATACGGCTATTCGAATAGGTTTCTATCTCTGCAGAGGGTGTACTCTTTACCCACGAGTAACGGATTCCTTTAGTCCATTGGGACTAATTCCTTCTACGGTCTTTTAATTGAAAACACACCTGACTTGCACACACCAGTCTTAACTCACCGGCGTCTGGAATCACCCACGACACCAGTCAAGCAAACTCTAAGTGGGGAGGCTACAACCTCGCGTAGCATGGGATCAAACTTATATTGCGCGCTCTAAGGGGTGGCCTCCCCTCTCGGTCCCAACCGGAAACACCCATGCCCCCGGACCAGGTGGCCAGCCTACCGGTCACGACCGGTACCTTCCACCATGGCCTCTCTGTAAGGTCTGTGCTTGAAAGGGGTTGACGACTTACTGAACCGTACCCTACCTGTGGCAGGGACAAGTGGTAGTACTAGGCAAATGTGGGGTTTACTGGAACAGGACTCGACCTGTGGTCGACTCAGGAGGTTTATGAGTTACGGGTATAACCGTCCCGACGGAGACCGGCGACAAGCTCACGCCTACCCAAGGCAGAGGCTTTCTCGGATCCTTCTCCGGCATGCATGTCGGGCACATGAGTATGATTACCATCACAAATGTGTTCACATCCAACAGCAAGGAAAAATCATCATTATGCATCCATGCAAAAGATCATAGCACATGAAATAACAATACCCTGAAATAAGCGGGGATTTAGAAACGTGTCAGCCATCACATCACAATATTATTCCGAGGTGCAGAATGCTTGGCTTAATGGTGTGGAAAGGCAAGGTGCACTCCAACATTCTTGCAAGTCTCCTATCCTCTCTCCAAAACTCCTATTTTCAAAAATATGCAAATAACACATATTTCAAAAACAGCACAAAAAAGTCGTTTGGAAAATTTTCAATTAAATCTTAAAATAAACTAGACAATATTTGAGAGACGTAGGAACAAGAATTAATTCATTTGGAGTTATATTTGAAAAGATATAGCCAGTCAAAGTTCTGGTCAAAAACTGATTTTAAAATAAAACAGAAACAGAAAAACGTTTCAGAGGGGAATACGCTTTCGGAGCGGGGAAAACGTACTGCGGAGGATTACGCCTTCACTTAAACACGTGGACGGCACGGTGCGTCACTGACAGTGGGTCCAGGGGGCCCACTAGTCAGGTTTGACTATTCTTCCCTCCCTCTCCTTCCTCTGTCCCGAGTGGAGGCGGGGCTCCGGCGATCGTCGCCGGCGACTGGCGGCTCCTCGCGGGGCCCCGAGGGCGGGGATGGATCCGCCACTCCAGTGTGGTCCTCCCGGTGGTCGCCAGGCCGGTGGGGACGGAGGGAGCTGCCGGCGGCGAGCTTCGCGGCGGAGGAGGCTTCGGGGGCAGAGTGAAAATTCTCCCGCAGTGAGCCCCGATCGAAATCGAGTGGTGGGAAAGGTTCACGGGAGGGAGAAGGTGTTCTTGGTGAAGAGAAATGGGAGGGAGAGGCCCTGGTGGCGCTGGGAGAGCTAGGGCCATGGCGGCGGCCGCTGCTGCCGGAGCTGGGGAAGATGACCTCCCCGGGTCGATTGGCTGCCCCAAGGGGTCCTAGGGGGATGGCTTAGAGTCGCCTGCGTGCTCGGGAGGTTTCGGGGCGTCCTTTTATAGCGCGACGAGGTCGGTTCCGCGGCGGTGGATGAGGACGCCAGCGAACCGCCCCTCTGTAGCTTGCAGGGCGTCGTGGCGGCGACGAACGCTAGCGGACACGCTTGCGGATGAGTTCGGGCTGTGCCAGGGGCCAGGTGGCGAGCCGGGGTTGCTTGGGCGGCGCTGAACCGAGCAGAGGCTGTCGGCCGACGCCGGCGTGCTGCCAAAATTGCTCTGGCGGTGGCGTTGTAGGGTGCCAGGGCAGGCTGGCGTGTAGCGGTGAGGCGGGGAGTGCGTGGCAGCTAGCTGCAGGTGGTCACGAGTCGGAATGGGTGCGGGGTGAGACGCGGCGTCTCGGGTGCACGCGTGCGCCAAACGCACGCTCTGCTCGCGCTCTGGGTGTGCACGTGACGTGCTTGATGAAATGCCAGTGCATGTTGCAGAGCTTGGGTGAGGCTGGCACTTAACAGATCCAGGCCAGGAGCAACTGGGAGTCTAGTGGACATGTTAGTTCGATCAGGGGTGCAAGCTCACAGTGCAATGTCAAAAGTCATGTCAAAACAGATCATGCCCACAAGGTGTTTGACAAAATGCTAAGGGCACTTAGGCTTTTCTTGGAGGGGCCAAATCTTTCAGATCAGTGTCGCTTTAGAAGCAAGAGAAGGTGGTAAGGTCATTTGGACAAAAGGAGAAACTTGCTAGTGCAGGTTTTGATGAACTTCAGTCCTGGACAGGAGATGGATGGCATCATTTTATGAACTAAAAATGATCCAATAAGTGCATGGTCCTGGACTTAGGGGTTTTGCAGGGAGGACTATAAGCAGGAGAAAGCACAAGGTCATTGGAGCAAAATTAAATGGGGTTGTAGTATAAATCACAAGACTGGACTAGAATGAAAAAGAGGTTGGTTCACTCAAAATTTTCAAAGAACAACACTGGGTCTTTGCACAAATTTGAATCATATGATACTACTAATATCCCATAATTTTGGTGAAGGCCAGAAAGCAATATTTAAAAGGGTTATAGTGCAAAATTGTACTCTGGATCAGAGAAGAAAATTGGGAGTAGAACTCAAAATATTTCAAGAATAAAAGATATTTTTGTATAAAAGTGATTTAAAAACATCACATGACATCTCCAAATTTTGGTTGGAATTTTAAGTGAATTTATCAAATGGTTGTAGTTCAAATAGGGCCATTTAGCCTTGAAAAACCACTTTCAAGAAAATAAAGATCAAGCAACTTAATTCTGTAATTAGTTTTACTGATAAAAGAAGAGTTTTTCTTGAGAGGTCAAACAGGTCCAATAACATATTTGAAAAGTTTTCACTATGGGAAAAACTCCATAAAATCAAGGGAGGAAATGGTTAAAAATAAAAAGGGGGCCCAGAAAATAAAAGTTTGAATTTCCTGGTAAGATTTCAATTTATTAAGACAAGGCCAAAATTTTGGGGTGTCACAATACTACCCCCCTTAAGAAAAATCTCGTCCTCGAGATTTGTTAAAAGTTGTTTTAAGAAAAATTATATGCAATAAAAATGTGGCTACAGTGAGGGGCAATAAGTGGTGTAAAACCACAGTGTGAATACTGGTGCTGCGTGGAAAAATCTACGGTTCGGGACAAAAACCAGAGATTTCTACACTGGACATAAATTTAGAATAATTTCTAAATTTAAATATACGCTGGTCGTACCCGGGAGCACAGTGCTCTCTCTGGCTGACAGGTGGACCCGGGGCCCACAGTCAGCCTCTTCTTCTCCCTCTGGCTCTTCTTCTTCCTCTCTCCCGCGTGCTTTCCCGCGCTTTCTCCACCGGCGACGATTAGCGCGTAGGGCATCTAGGCCGTACCGTGGTAGTGCGCGGCGTGCTAGTTGCCGGGGCAGCGAGCAATCACCTCACGGGCCAGCGTGTTGTCGGCACTGCTCGCGGATTCGACTCCGAGCACCGGCGATCGGGCGACGAGCGGCGTTGGTGGACTTCGCCCACCGAACACCGAGCTCGAGCTATAAAATGACCGAGGTGTCCCTCTCTTCCTCCTCACACCTGGCCTCGCTTCTCCTCCTCCTTCTCCATTTCTGCTTATAAAAGCTCGGGTGAGGCTCTAATGGCGGAGGCGATGCCGCACTGGTTCGCGATCCTGGTATGCGGAGGGCTGGCGACACTGCTGGGGCTCTCCGTGCTCCTGTGCGCGATGATCCTCGACGAGCGTTGTGATGCTACTTCTCGGGTGTTGGCTCTCCGCGGTGGTGACGATCACGAGGAGTAGGTGGGGTGTGCCGGGTGCTAACTGTTGTTACGGGGTGGTTAGCCAGATGTAACACCGTCGCAAAGCTTTTGCAAACAGTGTATGCGCTCGAATGATTGCGGTTATGAGTCTGTTGTCGTTGTGCTGTGAGAAATAAAATAATCCATGTCGTGAGAAGACGCAGATGCAGCAACTCAGGAAAAAGAAATCTCACTCCGGGATTATATGCGGAAGAAAACAGTAATGCAACAGAACCACTCATATTAATTGAAACTAAAGATTTACTCGTTGCGCAAACTCGGGGTACCATGCATAAGTTACACTACATAAATAAATGTTGCAATAATAAACGTAGCAGCGACGTCTATAATGCAAGCGGTAACTGGACGGGGTCCCGAGAAAATGTCTCTGGTACTGAGACACATTCTTCTTCTATCGGGGAAAGTGGATTGACCAGTCGATGCACGTGTCTCTCCTGGTCGGGCCTTAGTGTTTCGCCGATGGCGATCTGAGGATTTAAATCTGCGAGGCTTTGGAGATAACTCATCATGCGTTGGGTCAAACACTCTTGGGCGATGACGTACTGGACAAGGTTGGCCAGGACGGGGTCTCTCTCGATTCTTCCACCGGGAAAAGATGTTACTCCTCCGGGCACTGCACGGCTCGGGAAGTAATAATACCCTCGTTCGCTGGCATAAGGTACCGCGAATCAAAGGCGAGCAAGCGCTTCGTATGCCGCAGCTTCCACAGCCATCTGTGGGGTTGGCATAGATTTCCCCACGAAGGAGACCTCGGTTGGGTCTTGGTTTGAGTTTACGGGAGGGATGTGCACTGCTGCCCAATATCTCGAGGTGGAAGAGGTGATTCTCGATTTGAACAACTCGTACTGGGGTGGCTGGGTAGCGCCCATGGTACTGCAGGTAAAATCCCACAATATCTTGACAAAACTACCCGGGGTTGCATCTGGAGTCCTCAGGTAAATGCTGGGTGTCGGCATGGCAAGAAGTGGTTGTGAGGATGGTGCACAAGATGGGAAGTGTTTTGCAAGGTCACGCGGTGGCCTCTTTATAGAACCGGAGCTGGGTTATTTTTACCGTGGTGAAAGGTAACGAAACTTCCAGCTCTGTTCCGCGGGTCGAAGTCAATGCCACAGATACACATATTTTCCCGAGGTGACGTGTTACTGTGGGGGGGTTGTCAGGGAGATTTTTGGTAACTGCGCCAGGGATAGCAATCTCATACTGCATACTGGGTATTCAGACAAGGTTACTATTTAAAACAGAAGCAGGAGAACAAGCAACGATTATTCACAAAGCCACACGGTTACAAGGTGAGGGTGCACTCGGACTCGATACAACTCGGGTTACTTAGTCTACCTCGTTTACATCCATGCGGGCGTGCCTTGTGGATGTTGAGGCTCCTCCACAGGTCTCGCCGTCGGAATTAACTGGAGTGGGTTGAGGGGCTGCGGGCTCGGGGTAGCGATGATGGCCATCTCGGGAATTGCTGGCCACAACTCCGTTGGAGTGTGTTCCCAAAACGCGACGTAGCACTTCTGGGGTTATCGCAACACCTTGGCCGATGGCTGGGGTAGACCTCAGGGGTTCGATCGGTTGTCCAAACAGCACGACTGGGTTGTCGGCGTTGGGCTCGTCCTCTTCTCTTGCCCGGGCTCGACGAACCAGCTCTCCACGAGCTGCGATAAGATCAATCATGACCTGATCGCATAGTTCTTCTAGTGCACTTACGTAGCGCACTAGGTGCAACAATGCAGGATCTGTTTCGTGATCTCCGTTGGTAACTTGGGGTGGTCTACCGTACCCTTCACGCCTGGGGTAGTAGTGGAACGAGCGACAGTCAACTCTGGGCGACAAGTGCCGGAGATGAACTATAGCTTCTCGAGCAGCTAGTTGGATGGCTTGTGGCTCAAAGGAAGTTGTTCTTCCGGTGAACCTGTAGGGGCGTTCAGGTGCTAGACCCCTACCGTAGATGTGTACAGTGGCCCAGAATTGACGGCTTTCACCGCTTACGGGTCCTTGGTACACAACATATTCTGGGGGCTCTTCTAACGCATAGGCACGACGGGTGAGGTTTGCGAGTATGGTCACAAAACCTCCAAGGTTGGTTGTTGTGGTCTCATGGTGCACGACAGGACCAGGCATTGTGGCTCGGTTTAGGATAGCGGCTGTGTTGTGCTGGGTTGGGCCTAGCGTGCCCTTTTTATAGGAAAAAGGGGACGGAGTCTTCCTTCGCACGCTTGCGAGAAAGGACTATTTAGGGGGCCGGTCATTGGCGTGTGATCGACGACTATGTTGGTAGGTTGGGCACCGACTGCCAAAAGGTGTCGGGTCACTGTGGGGCTATCTTGCGGGAGAAGCTTGACTAGGGTTTGGTTTGCCTAGATTTATTGACCTGGCTAAGATAGGATTAGCCAATGGTCAGCCTGGTTCTGATACCAAGTCTGTCGTGCCCGGTTTTCTGGGGATTAAATTCCAGAAAATGGTCGTCGAGCTCATCAGCCCCAGGATTACTGTTAGCTGATGAGGCAATCAACTTGGTACAGAAATTCCAAGCAAGAGTACAAAATATGTAGTACGAGACCATTGTGGCCTATGAGTACATCGAATGGTTTCTAGTGGTTGAGGGCGGAAGCGGTTTGTGGATCACCATGGTCTATGGGACTCCATTTCCCACGGGAAAAGCTGACCAGGTTAACTCCTATCCTCGCGAGGCTGCTATCACCGCTGCTTAAGTACCGGGGCTGTCTTCGCAACGCTCCTCTCCAAGCAAGCAATCTGGCCAAGACAATAGCCAGGGACAAGCCAGTGAGTACTTTGAATGTACTCGCAAACATTATGAACATAGGTATAATATCACAACGATATGCTGAAAATATTTTATGCTCATGCCATTAGTTCACAAAAGGTAAATAAAACTCTGATGCGTGCAAACATGTTATTTATGAATAAGTAATAACATAGCGGTATTAATATTTATGAAATAATCAACAAGCATGCCACAGTCGGGCGTCTTAGCGACACCACTTCAAGGGCTTTAAAAGAAATGCCACAGTCGGGCATCTTAGCGACACCACAGAAAGGGCTTTAAAAGAAATACCACAGTCGGGCGTCTTAGCAACACCACAGAAAGGGCTTTAAAAGAAATACCACAGTCGGGCGTCTTAGCGACACCACAGAAAGGGCTTTAAAAGAAATACCACAGTTGGGCGTCTTAGCGACACCACAGAAAGGGCTTTAAAAGAAATACCACAGTCGGGCGTCTTAGCGACACCACAGAAAGGGCTTTAAAAGAAATACCACAGTCGGGCGTCTTAGCGATACCACAGAAAGGGCTTTAAAAGAAATACCACAGTCGGGCATCTTAGAGACACCACAGAAAGGGCTTTAAAAGAAATACCACAGTCGGGCGTCTTAGCGACACCACAGAAAGGGCTTTAAAAGAAATACCACAGTCGGGCGTCTTAGCGACACCACAGAAAGGGCTTTAAAAGAAATACCACAGTCGGGCGTCTTAGCGACACCACAGAAAGGGCTTTAAAAGAAATGCTACAGTCGGGCGTCTTAGCTACACCACAGAAAGGGCTTTAAAAGAAATGCCACAGTCGGGCGTGTTAGCGACACCACAGAAAGGGCTTTAAAAGAAATACCACAGTGAATATCCGGGAGGTAGAACCATCCCAGGGATATTCGATAATACCAACAATATACGGGTTAGTCCATAAAATAATAATCATAATTACCACCTGTCTCAAAAACGTGGTTTCAGTTCGGGTATAACAGTTTCTCCTCCGGAGACCGACTCTAAGACCGACACCTGACCCATCCCAGACTGTAATCTTTAACCAAGGATACGGCTATTCGAATAGGTTTCTATCTCTGCAGAGGGTGTACTCTTTACCCACGAGTAACGGATTCCTTTAGTCCATTGGGACTAATTCCATCTAAGGTCTTTTAATTGAAAACACACCTGACTTGCACAAACCAGTCTTAACTCACCGGCGTCTGGAATCACCCACGACACCTGTCAAGCAAACTCAAAGTGGGGAGGCTACAACCTCGTGTAGCATGGGATCAAACTTATATTGCACGCTCTAAGGGGTGGCCTCCCCTCTCGGTCCCAACCGGAAACACCCATGCCCCCGGACCAGGTGGCCAGCCTACCGGTCACGACCGGTACCTTCCACCATGGCCTCTCTGTAAGGTGTGTGCTTGAAAGGGGTTGACGACTTACTGAACCGTACCCTACCTGTGGTAGGGACAAGTGGTAGTACTAGGCAACTGTGGGGTTTACTGGAACAAGACTCGACTTGTGGTCGACTCAGGAGGTTTATGAGTTCCGGGTATAACCATCCCGACGGAGACCGGCGACAAGCTCACGCCTACCCAAGGCAGAGGCTTTCTCGGATCCTTCTCCGGCATGCATGTCAGGCACATGAGTATGATTACCATCACAAATGTGTTCACATCCAACAGCAAGGAAAAATCATCATTATGCATCCATGCAAAAGATCATAGCACATGAAATAACAATACCCCGAAATAAGCGGGGATTTAGAAACGTTTCAGCCATCACATCGCAATATTATTCCGAGGTTCAGAATGCTTGGCTTAATGGTGTGGAAAGGCAAGGTGCACTCCAAGATTCTTGCAAGTCTCCTATCCTCTCTCCAAAACTCCTATTTTCAAAAATATGCAAATAACACATATTTCAAAAACAGCACAAAAAAGTCGTTTGGAAAATTTTCAATTAAATCTTAAAATAAACTAGACAATATTTGAGAGACGTAGGAACAAGAATTAATTCATTTGGAGTTATATTTGAAAAGATATAGCCAGTCAAAGTTCTGGTCAAAAACTGATTTTAAAATAAAACAGAAACAGAAAAACGTTTCAGAGGGGAATACGCTTTCGGAGCGGGGAAAACGTACTGCGGAGGATTACGCCTTCACTTAAACACGTGGACGGCACGGTGCGTCACTGACAGTGGGTCCAGGGGGCCCACTAGTCAGGTTTGACTATTCTTCCCTCCCTCTCCTTCCTCTGTCCCGAGTGGAGGCGGGGCTCCGGCGATCGTCGCCGGCGACTGGCGGCTCCTCGCGGGGCCCCGAGGGCGGGGATGGATCCGCCACTCCAGTGTGGTCCTCCCGGTGGTCGCCAGGCCGGTGGGGACGGAGGGAGCTGCCGGCGGCGAGCTTCGCGGCGGAGGAGGCTTCGGGGGCAGAGTGAAAATTCTCCCGCAGTGAGCCCCGACCGAAATCGAGTGGTGGGAAAGGTTCACGGGAGGGAGAAGGTGTTCTTGGTGAAGAGAAATGGGAGGGAGAGGCCCTGGTGGCGCTGGGAGAGATAGGGCCATGGCGGCGGCCGCTGCTGCCGGAGCTGGGGAAGATGACCTCCCCGGGTCGATTGGCTGCCCCAAGGGGTCCTAGGGGGATGGCTTAGAGTCGCCTGCGTGCTCGAGAGGTTTCGGGGCTTTCTTTAATAGCGCCACGAGGTCGGTTCCGCGGCGGTGGATGAGGACGCCGGCGAACCGCCAATCTGTAGCTTGCAGGGTGTCGTGGCGGCGACGAATGCTAGCGGACACGCTTGCGGATGAGTTCGGGCTGTGCCAGGGGCCAGGTGGCGAGCCGGGGTGGCTTGGGCGGCGCTGAACGGAGCAGAGGCTGTCGGCCAACGCCGGCGTGCTGCCAAAATTGCTCTGGCGGTGGCGCTGTAGGGTGCCAGGGCGGGCTGGCGTGTAGCGGTGAGGCGGGGAGTGCGTGGCAGCTAGCTCCAGGTGGTCATGAGTCGGAACGGGTGCGGGGTGAGACGCGGCGGCTCGGGTGCACGCGTGCGCCAAACGCACGCTCTGCTCGCGCTCTGGGTGTGCACGAGACGTGCTTGATGAAATGCCAGTGCATGCTGCAGAGCTTGGGTGAGGCTGGCACTTAACAGATCCAGGCCAGGAGCAACTGGGAGTCTAGTGGACATGTTAGTTCGATCAGGGGTGCAAGCTCATAGTGCAATGTCAAAAGTCATGTCAAAACAGATCATGCCCACAAGGTGTTTGAAAAAATGCTAAGGGCACTTAGGCTTTTCTTGGAGGGGCCAAATCTTTCAGATCAGTGTCGCTTTAGAAGCAAGAGAAGGTGGTAAGGTCATTTGGACAAAAGGAGAAACTTGCTAGTGCAGGTTTTGATGAACTTCAGTCCTGGACAGGAGATGGATGGCATCATTTTATGAACTAAAAATGATCCAATAAGTGCATGGTCCTGGACTTAGGGGTTTTGCAGGGAGGACTATAAGCAGGAGAAAGCACAAGGTCATTGGAGCAAAATTAAATGGGGTTGTAGTATAAATCACAAGACTGGACCAGAGTGAAAAAGAGGTTGGTTCACTCAAAATTTTCAAAGAACAACACTGGGTCTTTGCACAAAGTTGAATCATATGATACTACTAATATCCCATAATTTTGGTGAAGGCCAGAAAGCAATATTTAAAAGGGTTATAGTGCAAAATTGTACTCTGGATCAGAGAAGAAAATTGGGAGTAGAACTCAAAATATTTCAAGAATAAAAGATATTTTTGTATAAAAGTGATTTAAAAACATCACATGACATCTCCAAATTTTGGTTGGAATTTTAAGTGAATTTATCAAATGGTTGTAGTTCAAATATGGCCATTTAGCCTTGAAAAACCATTTTCAAGAAAATAAAGATCAAGCAACTTAATTCTGTAATTAGTTTTACTGATAAAAGAAGAGTTTTTCTTGAGAGGTTAAACAAGTCCAATAACATATTTGAAAAGTTTTCACTATGGGAAAAACTCCGTAAAATCAAGGGAGGAAATGGTTAAAAATAAAAAGGGGGCCCAGAAAATAAAAGTTTGAATTTCCTGGTAAGATTTCAATTTATTAAAACAAGGCCAAAATTTTGGGGTGTCACAGCTACTGCTGCTAACTGAAGCCGATCGATGTTGCCTCTAGATGAACAGTGAGTGTTGCGGGGGGGGGGGGGGGGTGGATGAACAGTTCCCGGTGGGGGTGGATGAACAGGACCCCGTGGTGTTGCCTCTGGATGAACAGGACCCCGATCGATTGAGCCGGTTGGGGCTAGATGAACAGGACCCCGTGGAGGGCTGGATGAACAGGACCACCCCATGGAGGGTAGGATGAACAATAGACGGTGGAGGGCTGGATGAACAGTAGCCCGTGGAGGGGTGGTTGAACAAGAACCCGTGAAGAGGGCTAGTTGAACAGTAGCCGGTGGAGTAGCGCGCGGTGGAGGCTGGATGAACAGGAGCCCGTGGATGAACAGTCGCAGGTGGAGGCTGGAGGAGGTCGACGGTGGATGAGCAGTAGCTCGTGGAGGCTGGAGGGGGTCGACAGTGGAGATGAACAGTATCTCGTGGAGTCCCGTTTTGTGGTGCGCCACACCCCTCCCGATGAACAGGACCCCCGTTTCGACCGTAGCGCTCCAACACAAGTCCGTTTCCTCTGTTTTGCGGTACGCCACACCCCTCCCGATCAACAGGACCCCCGTTTCGACCGTAGGAGGTCCGTTTCATCCGTTTTGCGGTACGCCACACCCCTCCCGATCAACAGGACCCCCGTTTCGACCGTAGGAGGTCCGTTTCCTCTGTTGTGCAGTACGCCAGGCCTCGTTTCCATCGACTGTACCATCCAAGCCCTCCCGATGAACACGACCACACATTCCGTTCTGACCCAGCCGGTTGGCTCCCATGCGTTCCGTTCCCTCCCGATGAACACGAAGCATTCCGTTGCCTCCCCATGAACATGACGCATTCCGTTGCCTCCCCATGAACACGGCGATGACGCTGTTTCTCCGTTGCGACCCAGCCATGTCAACGAGCCCCCGCCGTATGTATGCGCGAGTAGGCGTTCGAGACCCCGCCCGTATGTACACATACGTGGCCGTATTTTCTTTCTTGCACCCTGGCCACCTCTACTACGACACGTGCACGCCTCTACATCCACCAGTATATATGTACGTACACGTTCGCGACTAGAACGACAACGCTACGTATGCTTCGACCAGGTGGGTCCCGACTGTTAGGCACTTCCTTGTGTGTGAAGATGTAGCTGGTGGGTCCCAGCAGTCAGGGGGCGAATTGTTTTGTTTTTTTTTGCCCGGACACACTTCCTTGCATGCGAAGGTGTAGCTGGTGGGTCCCATCAGTCAGGGGGAAAGGTTTTTTTCTCGAAATACGGTGGCCCGTTCGGTGGGTCCCCGCTATCAGGTGGAGGAATAATTATTTTGCACGTAATAAGGAGGCACTTCCTTGCTGCGGCCGTGGACCCAGCTGTCAGCCTCTCCACGTACAGTCCACGTCCGATGGAAGCCGTTCCTTGACCACGTTGACCACGCCGTGCCGAGAGCACCAGGGCGATGGACGACGGCGAGGCCTAGGAAGGGGACGACGGGGAGCCGGGGAAGACGCGGCAGTGGAAGCCCGCGCGGAGAGGAGTACGAGGCTTCACTGGTTCGGCTGCGGTGTGAGGCTGCCGTCGCCGCAGGGCCTGGCCAGTGGTGGGAATAGTAGGGGCTATCACATCCCTAGCTTCTGGCATTGCACTAGGATAGCTTCATGTGTACATCATGTCTAAATTCTTTCTTAAACTTGAAATGGGGACTAACAAACCCCAACACCCCCTTTGAAATACTAGGTTCCAACAATTGGAATTTCAATGAACCCAAAATGTTGTTCATAAATGTTCACCATCTTTGGTCCTGGCTAAACCCTCTGCCAAAAATGGTTTCATATTTTGGAGGCTATTCTGGATTTTTGCACCAAGCCATAAGTATTTGCATTTGGGCAATTTAAATACTATAAAATATTTCAAGTGGCCAAATAATTCTGGAAATAAGTGTGGGGTGTTGGAAATAATCTAAACACAACCCCTGATTATTTTCAGAATTATTGAAGATGCCCAAGTATTTTTAAAAATGCCACAAACTTGCAGAAATAAAGAAAACATAAATTAAAAGAGAGGGAGAGAACTTACCTGGCCGCAGCCCACCAGCCGGCCCACCTGGCGGCCCAGCGCTGTGCTGGCCCATGCCAACCAGCTGCTTCGTCCCCGCCAGGCAGGCAGAGAGCTGACGCCGGCGAGCACGAACTCGCCACGGCGCCAGCTGCTTGCCGCCCGCGCCCCTGGACACCTGAGCAGGCTCCACGTCGCCGCCCCAACCCCGCAGATACGTCGCCCGCTCCCCTGCCTCTCTCCCTTTCTCTCCCGCACCATGGCCGACGCTGCCGTGCCCGTGCCACTGTAGTTCTCGCGTCCTCAGTCGTCCCCGCGCCGCGCCACCGTGTCCAGAAGCTCCTCCGCCCTCCTTTCCTTCGAGCAAGCCGAGCCCCGAGTGCTCGCTTGCCGCGAAGCCTCTGCACCAACCTCGCCCGACTCCGCCACCACCGTAGATCCCCTTCGCCGTCACCGCCGCAACAGTTCATCCCCGACCGCGCCGTCTGCTCCTACGTAATCGCCGTGAGCTGCTGCACCTCCCCATCCTCTTCGTTCTCTCTCTCTCGAGCACCGTAGCGACTGCACGAAGCATCACCGCACAAGCCGCCGCTGAGCTCATCGCCGACGTGACTCCGGCCACCCACCGGCCACACGACCGTGTCCAACACTCTCACCGCATCGCGAGGAGTCCGTAGCACCACTCCACGTGCCTCGTCGTACCCCATAGCCTCGGGTTCGACTTCACCCGACTCCGGCGACCGCCAAGGTCGTCGCCGGTGACGTTCCCGGCCACCCCGAGCTCCACCACTGCCACCAAACGACGCGCCCCGTTCCTAGCTACGCGTAGATGGTCTCCGCCGTCCATTTGGTCGCCGGAGCACGAAACCACACTCCCATCGCCGCATCTGGCCTTGCCAGCAGCTAAACGCCGGCGGGTTTGACCCCGTTGACCATTGACTGGGTGGGCCCAGGTTGACTTCCCCCCGAGTCTATGACAAGTGGGGCCCGCTCTGCTAATTAACTTAGATTAGCACTAACTAAAATTAGTTTGTTTAAATAACTACTGACACGCGGGACCCACTGGTCAGTTTGACCTGGACCGGCCCCGTTGACCGCTGACGTCACCCTGACGCAATGCTGACGCATTAATTCAATTACTGGAATTATTCTTATACAAGAAATTCTAGAAAATAGTACAAACTTCTAAAAATCATAGAAAATCAACCATAGCTCCAAATCAAACAAATTATATATGAAAAATGATCAGAAAATCCAATCTATCCATCTGTACTGGTTTCATGTATGTTAGAGCAACCTAACCTTGCTGTTTAGATGAAACATGATAATGCACTTATATGAGTTCATAGTTTAGGCTTGTATTTGAATCCTTGATTCAAATAAGCTCAAAACCATCTGGTTGTAGTTGCATTATCCCAACACACTCATTTCTCTATGTTGTTGGTATTTGTCCCCTCTCGATAGATGTGGTTTCGACGATGAGATCGATGACACCGATGAAGAGCTATAATATCTTCAGAAGTGCCAGGCAAGCAAAACCCCCTTGTTCATTCCGATACAATCCAACTCTCTCGCTCCTGCTCTCTTTTACTGCATTAGGACAACATCGATTCAACTGTTACTTGCTGCGGTAGTTGAACCCCTTTCCTCTGCATGACCTGTCATTGCCACAGTAAATAGATGAAACCCACTAGCATGAGTAGGAGTTGTTTGAGCCCTGATGTGCCTACTCATCTATGCTTGTTTGTCATGTCTGCTACTTCTTAGAGTTGAGTCAGGTCCGATTCATCGGGGATGATTCAGAGGTGTGTGAACATGTCCTGCTGTTGAGAGCTAAGTGTGTGAACACGTTTTGGTAAAGGTAGTGGTGAGAGGCCATGTAGGAGTACATGGTGGGTTGTCTCATTGAAGCCATCCTCAGGAACTGAGTTCTGTGTTTGTGATCCATGAACAACTACTACCACACATTGGGATCCTTAATTGACTCTCTCGACTTATTAACCGCCTTGATCTCTGTCCATGAGTTGCAACTAGTTTCTGGTGTTTGTAGGATATGTGTTGGAGGTTGTGCGTAGCGCTGACCCTAGGGGTGGGCTATGATGCGGTAGATACATCGTGGCACGGTGTACTGGGCGCCCGTTTGGTGTCTCGGGAACCCTGCACACATTGTTTGGGGCTGTGAGCGAAACTCCGGCCGGATCTCCTCACGGATGGAACCCGAATAGGCGATAAACCTGGACTAGAGACTTGCGTGGTTAGTCAGGTCATGGCCGACTCCCTCGCCAGGCTTCCGCTTGAAGGTTGTCGAGATACACGACGTGTACATGGTGGTAAGTGGCGAGAGCGTGTGTGAAGAAGTACACCCCTGCAGGGTTATAAATGATCTATTCGAATAGTCGTGTCCACGGTAAAGGATTTCTGGGTTGCCTGTACAGTTCATAGACAAGTGAAAGTGGATACTGTAAAACTCGCATGATAAGTGTGAGTGCTATGGCTGGCCTTCTCGTAGGGAGATCGGAGCGGATCCATAGTGGTGTATTGATATGGTGAATATGTGGACTCATGTGTGCCACCTCAAAAGAGTTACTTGCAGTCGTAGTTCAGGATAGCCACCGAGTCAAAGATGGCTTGCTGCAGTTAAACTCCACCACCCCTTTGTTGATATCGATGCATATGTAGATAGTTCTGAAGTAAGTCTTGCTGGGTACATTTGTACTCACGTTTGCTTATTTTATGTTTTGCAGAGAGACGTGAGTCTCGCTAGTAGTTCCGTGTGGACTTCGACGTTTAGCTTGATACCTCAGCTACGATTTTGTGCCCTCGGCAGGATCTGGTAGATAGTCAGGCTTCTTAGCCTTTTTCATTTGTAGATGTCTGTACTCAGACATGTTAAGCTTCCGCATGTGCTTTGACTTGTATGCTCTGAATGTTGGGTCATGAGACCCATGTTTGTAATATCTCGCTCCCCGGAGCCTATTGAATAAATACTTGAGTCGTAGAGTTATGTTGTGATGCCATGTTGTATTTACGCATATCGAGCATATTGTGTGTATGATTGAAATGCTTGGTATGTGTGGGATCCGACAACCTAGTTGTTTATCCTTGGTAGCCTCTCTTATGGGGAACTGTAGTCTTGTGCTTCCATGAGCCATAGTAGTCCGCTACAGCCAGGTTCACCAGAGTCCTGCTAGCCCAGCACTACAGCTCAGGACACTTGACTGTCCGGCATGTGCTTTAGTTCGTTCTTGTGTCTGTCCCTTCGAGGAAATGTCACACGGTGACATCCGGAGTCCTGCCTAGCCTACTACAGCCCGGGTTACCAGAGTCCTGTTAGCCCAGTGCTACAGCCCGTATTCGCACGCTGCTGACCGACATGTTCGAAGTTGATTCATGTATGCCTGTCCCCATGGGTTAGTGCCGCTTTGGGTTCACGACTAGCCATGTCGGCCCGGGTTCTCTGTCATATGGATGTTAGCGACACTATCATATACGTGAGCCAAAAGGCGCAAATGGTCCCGGGCCATGGTAAGGCGACACCCGTGGGAATACCGTGCGTGAGGCCGCAAAGTGATATGAGGTGTTATTGGCTAGATCGATGTGACTTGGAATCGGGGTCCTGACAGCGTTGGTATCAGAGCCTGACTGCTTGTAGGATTACCAAGCCAAACTGGTCGAAGTCGAGTCTAGAAATGCTTTAGTTATATAAGGGAATTGATTGTGGAAGGGAACGTAAGGCTCTTTTTACTCCTTTACCTTACGCCCTTCTGATCTGAGTCAACCTCTTCTTTTCTACGGGGATTAAGAACTAGGCCTTCTCATCTATCTATCAGGATGGCGTGTTACTAATCCATAGACTTATAGGATTGATGGATTCAAGTCTCAGTTCAGTTTCTACTACTTCCGTGTGTTCATAGCTGGCCTCAGAACCTTGATATTGTGATGTTAAGTGGTTATGTCACCATTTTGCAGGATTTCTCAAATCATTTTGAGCATTTACAACCGTTATGTTGTCCAAGTCATCCCAGGTTTCTATATAGTCTGATGCACTTGCAATCATTCCTCCATGTTCCTGATGTCCATTTGGGCCAGATTAATCACACTTGTCGGTGAGTTGAGGTACTCTGTTGCCTCGACATATATGTTGGAGCTATTATTATGACCCTAGGTGTTTTTGGGAGTCACCTAGTAATCTAGCAATACTTTGTATCCCTAGTGTGATGATTCTGGCCACCATCCTCGAAAGCATCTCGTGATGTTATTAGTTAGTAGGCATTCTACTCTTGGGTTCTTGACCCAAGATTCACTCTACTTACCTCGTGTTGATAGTGTTGCTCATACCTTTAGGATATTAGTAACTTCTGCGATAGTCCTCGAGGTCCGTGGTATTTCCTTCTTCCAAATACCATGAACTGCTTATGGAAGAAGTTCTTTTGAACCAAAGGATCACAACCAAAGTGCTCTTGACAAGTTCTTGATTCTATGATGTGACTATGTTAGTTCTACCTTCTCTGCATGGGTTATCCGGAAGGAACCTGTTGAACCTGGTTCGACATACTAATCTATGCATCCACAACTCAGAAAATCATATGTTGTTTTGAGTTGTCCCTCTTTAGTCGTTTCCCGGCCCTCGTCTATCAACTGATAGTCAGGAATCGTTGTGCATTCGTGTTCATCGGTGCCTATCATTCTTGTGGTCCGTCAATCCATTCTATTTAAGAATGACTAGGAGAAACAAACTCCAGTACCTCATCCATATCTAGGAATGGGTCAAAGCAGTTGTATTCTGCAGATCAAAATGCCAATCCAGCTTTTGATTCAGTTCTACCTTGAAGTATTGCCCTCTTTATGTCAGGAATATCATAGGAATTGCACAACCTCCTATGAACTCTTGATCCAGTGATACTTCTTGCCATCATCGTTCATTCCTCGGTCTCCGTGTTATTGTAACCGGAATACCGACAAGTGAACCGTGATGTGTGAAATCGGTACTCCTAGCAACATCGTTGCTAGGTAGTTAATGGACAATATTCTCATTCTTAGCGTGTTGGTTATTGAATCATCATTCTAAGATAGATTGTGCTACCTAGTCCTTATTTCCGGTGCACTCTTCGATTAATGAGTTGGGATTGTGTCTATCCTTGCTTATTTGATCATATCGTCTTGCCCTGAAAAGCAAGATTGTTCTCGTGCTTAGTGACATATGGGTGGTTCATGATTTTCCGAAGGTCCTCTCGGAAGTATTACCTGGTTGTCACCTGACCGCTATGTTGAGTTCGTGATCAAGTCGGTTTTCTTATAAATCATTCCTTCTCCATAAATCTGTGTTGGATATCCCTGAGCTAGTTGGTTGAGCTAGACAACAACTTGGAGAGTTGGAAGATAAAAGCTTGTCCGACTTAGTTCATGTTAAGGGATATCTTTTTGTGTGTGTGTGTGTGTGTTGAAGAAGGATGATATCTCCATCGAATGGTCCTCGTGATCAGTTGTTGGATCTATTGCCTTGTCAAAACTTTGACTTGAGTATGGGCTATCATCAAGTCAAATCAGAACCAACGATGTTTGTAATGTTGTCTTACGCGTGGTTGATCCCTCGAGCATACACCATTACATCTTTTGGTCTGACCAATGCTATCACTGTGTTCACATGATGGTGGAAGTCCAGTGATATGGAAATTCTGATGAGTTGTTGTTGAGCCCATCAGCAGCATTTTGTCTCCCCCATGATTCATGTTGAACATCAACCTAGTGTTGGAAACTTTGTAAGCAATGCCTTCGTGTTCCGTTCATGAGGCTTATGCTTGGATGAAAGAAGTGACTTTCTCCAAGTTCACGTGCATTAGGTGTAAGTTGCCGCCATGGATTTGAGAAAGGTTTGTTTTGTTTCCTTTGGAATCATCCCAAGTCAGTCATGCATACGTGCGAAGTATTCTATGGTTTGGTAGATTAATTACCTCCACTTCATATGTGTTCCTAGCACACCAAGCCACTGATTGATTTGTACAAGGTGAAGAAGTTCCTTCTTAAGAATCATGACTTATGCTAGGACTTCGCTACCCTCGTTAATGGTTCCCCTCCGGAACTCGATAGTGTTTTGTTGTAAGACTACTATGTGGTCATGCTTGTCTAGGACAACGTGTTCACATGTATGTAGTAGAACCAGCTCATGTTTTGGAGCTTCCTATCATAGTTCAATTCAAGAGAATCTCGCAACATCATCTCATCGAATTGTGTTGCAAACTTTCTTTGCAGACATGTTGAGTCTGAAGTATCCTGTTACTAACCAGATCTGAATCTCAGGCAGATATGATGGTTAGAACATTCCCAGAAGTTGCATTTTGTTCCCAACTTGCACCGCCATTGTACCAGTTCCCCTTGGATTGCTCTTCTTAGCAATTGTTGTTCAGGATCATCTTCAGAGGTGGTCCTACCATGGGTCCAATCCATTTCCGATGATAAGCAAAATCATCCATTGTGTTGTCTTCAACAAGGTAGTCCACATCATCCATTCTGGTATGAGTATGCCATTCTTTCGAATTCGTTCACGCGATCGTTTGTGATTGCCTTAGGCTGGTATAAAGAATTTCAATGATCTTTGTATCAAAAATAATTCCTTTTGCCACTTAAGGGAATAGTTCTTCAAGTCACCTTCCCTGAGGTGCCCCGTTATGGATTCATGGCAATTTCCTCGCTACTTTGAAACCCTCGTCAAATTGTTTCTTCTGTTGCTCCTCATGCATGTTTTGCCTCTCAGCTCCAGAGATGTTTCTATATCTCATTCCGTGAGTTGATCTTGTGATCATTAAGATGATCCTAAATTGCTCGAACCTCAAGAAGACCGATTCTTCTAAAATCCTCCCTTTCTTCTCGTTGTCATGTTGGATGTAGTTCTCAAAGCAAGACGTCGATACCAACGTGATGCAATGAATCAATACCCTCGAGAAAGACATCTGGATCGTGAAGATTGTATTAGCTTGTGACCCTTTGTCTTCTTACCTGACGACCTAAATCTCGGGACGATATTCTTGTTTAGTAGGGGTGAGTTGTCACATCCCTAGCTTCTGGCATTGCACTAGGATAGCTTCATGTGTGCATCATGTCTAAATTTTTTCTTAAACTTGAAATTGGGACTAACAAACCCCAACACCCCCTTTGAAATACTAGGTTCCAACAATTGGAATTTCAATGAACACAAAATGCTCTTCATAAATGTTCACCATCTTTGGTCCGGGCTAAACCCTCTGCCAAAAATGGTTTCATATTTTGGAGGCTATTCTGGATTTTTGCACCAAGCCATAAGTATTTGCATTTGGGCAATTTAAATACTATAAAATATTTTAAATGGCCAAATAATTCTAGAAATAAGTGTGGGCTGTTGGAAATAATCTAAACAGAGCCCCTGATTATTTTCAGAATTTCTGAAGATGCCTTAAGTATTTTTAAAAATGCCACAAACTTGCAGAAATAAAGAAGACACAAATTAAAAGAGAGGGAGAGAACTTAAGTGGCCGCAGCCCACCAGCCGGCCCACCTGGCGGCCCAGCGCTGTGCTGGCCCATGCCAGCCAGCAGCTTCGTCCCCGCCAGGCAGGCAGAGAGCTGACTCCAGCGAGCACGAGCTCGCCATGGCGCCAGCTGCTGGCCGCCCGCGCCCCTGGACACCTAGGCAGGCTCCACGTCACCGCCCCGACCCCGCAGACACGTCGCCCGCTCCCGTGCCTCTCTCCCTCGCTCTTCCGCACCATGGCCGACGCTGCCGCGCCTGCGCCACACTAGTTCTCGCGTCCTCCGTCGTTCCCGCGCCGCGCCACCGTGTCCAGAAGCTCCGCTGCCCTCCTTTCCTTCGAGCAAGCCGAGCCCCGAGCGCTCGCTTGCCCCGAAGCCTCTGCACCAACCTCGCCCGACTCCGCCACCACTACCGATCCCCTTCGCCGTCACCGCCGCAACAGTTCGTCCCCGGCCACGCCGTCTGCTACTACGTGATCGCCGTGAGCTGTTGCACCTCCACATCCTCTCCGTTCTCTCTCTCGAGCACCGTAGCGACTGCATGAAGCATCACCGCACGCGCCGCCGCCGAGCTCGTCGCCAACATGACTTCGGCCACCCACCGGCCACACCACTGTGTCCAACACTCTCACCGCATCGCGAGGAGTCCGTAGCACCACTCCACGTGCCTCGCCATGCCCCGTAGCCTCAGGTTCGACTTCACCCGACTCTAGAGAACGCCAAGGTCGTCGCCGGCGACATTCCCGGCCACCCCAAGCTCCACCACTGCCACCAAACGACGCGGCCCGTTCCCAATTACGCGTAGATGGTCTCCGCCGTCCATTTGTTCGTCGGAGCACGAAACCGCACTTCCACCGTCGCGTCTGGCCTCGCCGGCGGGTTTGACCCTGTTGACCATTGACTGGGTGGGCCCAGGTTGACTTCCCCCCAAGTCTATGACAAGTGGGGCCCGCTCTGCTAATTAACTTAGATTAGCACTAACTAAAATTAGTTAGTTTAAATAAATACTAACACGCGGTACCCACTGGTCAGTTTGACCTGGACCGGCCCCGTTGACCGCTGACGTCACCCTGACGCACTAATTCAATTACTGGAATTATTCTTATACAGGAAATTCTAGAAAATAGTACAAACTTCTAAAACTCATAGAAAATCAACCGTAGATCCAAATCAAACCAATTATATATGAAAAATGATCAGAAAAATCCAATCTATCCATCTGTACTGGTTTCATGCATGTTAGAGCAACCTAACCTTGCTGTTTAGATGAAACATGATAATGCACTTATATGAGTTCATAGTTTAGGCTTGTATTTGAATCCTTGATTCAAATAAGCTCAAAACCTTCTAGTTGTAGTTGCATTAGCCCAACACACTCATTTTACCATGTCATCATCATGCATCATATTGTGCATTGCATTGATTGTGTTTCTTTCTCTATGTTGCCGGTATTTTTCCCCTCTCGATAGACGTGGTTTCGACGATGAGATCGATGACACCGATGAAGAGCTATAATATCTTCAGACGTGCCAGGCAAGCAAAACCCCCTTTATCATTCCGATACAATCCCACTCTCTCACTCCTGATCTCTTTTACTGCATTAGGACAACATAGATTCAACTGTTACCTGCTGCGGTAGTTGAACCCCTTTCCTCTGCATGACCTGTCATTGCCACAGTAAATAGATGAAACCCACTAGCATGAGTAGGAGTTGTTTGAGCCCTGATGTGCCTACTCATCTATGCTTGTTTGTCATGCCTGCTACTGCTTAGAGTTGAGTCAGGTCTGATTCATCGGGGATGATTCAGAGGTGTGTGAACATGTCCTGCTGTTGAGAGCTAAGTGTGTGAACACATTTTGGTAAAGGTAGCGGTGAGAGGCCATGTAGGAGTACATGGTGGGTTGTCTCATTGAAGCCGTCCTCAGGAACTGAGTTCTGTGTTTGTGATCCATGAACAGCTACGACCACACATTGGGATCCTTAATTGACTCTCTCGACTTATTAATCGCCTTGATCTCTGTCCAGGAGTTGCAACTAGTTTCTGGTGTTTGTAGGATATGTGTTGGAGGACGTGCGTAGCGCTGACCCTAGGGGTGGGCTATGATGCGGTAGATACACCATGGCACGGTGTACCGGGCGCCCGTTTGGTCTCTTGGGAACCCTGCACACATCGTTTGGGGCTGTGAGCGAAACTCCGGCCGGATCTCCTCGCGGATGGAACCCGAATAGGCGATAAACCTGGACTAGAGACTTGCATGGTTAGTCAGGTCATGGCTGACTCCCTCGCCAGGCTTCCGCTTGAAGGTTGCCGAGATACACGACGTGTACATGGTGGTAAGTGGCGGGAGCGTGTGTGAAGAAGTACACCCCTGCAGGGTTATAAATGATCTATTCGAATAGCCATGTCCGCGGTAAAGGACTTCTCGGTTGCCTGTACAGTTCATAGACAAGTGAAAGTGGATACTCTAAAACTCGCAAGATAAGTGTGAGTGATATGGATGGCTTTCTCGTAGGGAGACGGGAGCAGATCCATAGTGGTGTATTGATATGGTGAATTATGTGGACTCGTGTGCGCCACCTCAAAAGAGTTACTTGAAGTCGTAGTTCAGGACAGCCACCGAGTCAAAGCTGGCTTGCTGCAGTTAAACTCCACCACCCCTTTGTTGATACTGATGCATATGTAGATAGTTTAGATGTAAGTCTTGCTGGGTACATTTGTACTCACGTTTTCTTATTTTATGTTTTGCAGAGAGACGTCAGTCTCGCTAGTAGTTCCGTGTGGACTTCGACGTTTAGCTTGATACCTCAGCTACGATCTTGTGCCCTCGGCAGGATCTGGTAGATAGTCAGGCTTCTCAGCCTTTTTCGTTTGTAGATGTCTGTACTCAGACATGTTAAGCTTCCGCTTGTGCTTTGACTTGTATGCTCTGAATGTTGGGTCATGAGACCCATGTTTGTAATATCTTGCTCCCCGGAGCCTATTGAATAAATACTTGAGTCGTAGAGTTATGTTGTGATGCCATGTTGTATTTACGCATATCGAGCAGATTGTGTGTATGATTGAAATGCTTGGTATGTGTGGGATCCGACAACCTAGTTGTTTATCCTTGGTAGCCTCTCTTATGGGGAACTGTAGTCTTGTGCTTCCATGAGCCATAGTAGTCCGCTACAGCCCGGTTCACCGAAGTCCTGCTAGCCCAGCACTACAGCTCAGGACACTTGACTGGCCGGCATGTGCTTTAGTTCGTTCCTGTGTCTGTCCCTTCGGGGAAATGTCACGCGGTGACATCCGGAGTCCTGCCTAGCCTACTACAGCCCATGTTGCCGGAGTCCTGTTAGCCCAGTGCTACAGCCCGGATTCGCACGCTGCTGACCGACATGCTCGAAGTTGATTCATGTATGCCTGTCCCCATGGGTTAGTGCCGCTTTGGGTTCACGACTAGACATGTCGGCCCGGGTTCTCTGTCATATGGATGCTAGCAACACTATCATATACGTGAGACAAAAGGCGCAAACGGTCCCGAGCCATGGTAAGGCGACACCCGTGGGAATACCGTGCGTGAGGCCGCAAAGTGATGTGAGGTGTTACCGGCTAGATCGATGTGACTTGTAATCGGGGTCCTGACAGGGGCGGTGAGGCCTCCGCGGCAGCACAGCCGACCACGGGAGGCAGGAGCATGCGGCACGACCGGCGCTGCTTTGGGCGGCTGGAGCAAGAAGACCAGAGGTTGAAGAAGCACTACGGCCATTGGATGGACATCGTACGGTCACTAGAGCTAGAATCGTTCATATTAATTAAAGTTGACAAAGGCCCCCGTCCCAATCAACTTAGTAGGCCCACAAGTCAGCCTCCCATCATGGTGGGTCCCAGCTAGCAGGGGGAGTATTCATTTTTTGTGCGTAATAAGGAGGCACTTCCGGTGGGTCCGAGCTGACAGCGGGGGAACGTTTTTTTCGCCATATACGCTGGCCCGTCCGGTGGGTCCCAGCAGTCAGGGGGAATGTTTTTTTCGCAAAATAAGGTGGCCCGTCCGGTGGGTCCCTGCTGTCAGGTGGAGTAATAGTTATTTTGCGCGTAATAAGGAGGCACTTCCTTGCGGCCGCCTGGACCCAGCTGTCAGCCTCTCCACGTATAGTACTCTTCCGATGGAAGTCGCTCGTTGACCACGCCGCGCCGAGAGCACCAGGGCGGTGGTCTGGACGACGGCGAGGCCTAGGAAGGGGACGACGCAGAGCCGGGCAAGATGCAGTAGTGGAAGCCCGCGCGGAGAGGAGTACGAGGGTTCACTGGTTCGGCTGCGGTGTGAGGCTGCCGTCGCCGCCGAAGAACAGGGGGTGTGGATGAGTAGAGGGATGGCCTGGCCAGCGGTGGGAGTAGTATGGGGCGGTGAGGCCTCCGCGGCATCACAGCCGGCCACAGGAGGCAGGAGCACGCGACACGACCGGTGCTGCTTTGGGCGGCTGGAGCAAGAAGACCAGAGGTTGAAGAAGCACTACGGCCGTTGGATGGACATTGTACGATCACTATAGCTAGAATCGTTTATATTGACTAAGTTGACAAAGCCCTTGGTACGCGTCAACTTAGTAGGCCCACAGCTCGGATTTGGCAGAGAACATATAGCCCATTTGCGATTTGTAAGAATGTACAACCCATTTTGTAATTCTAATGGAATTTACTACAGCCCATTTACAGTTTGTTAAAAGTACAGCCCAACTTGTAGCTAGGACAACGATTAGTAATTTCAAACAACCGCTCAAAACAGAATTCAAAAACAATTCCCACATTTTGATGGGACCCGAAATATTTTTATCCGAAATTTCTAGTCAGGTTAAATATAATTTCAAAATAAAGTTGTATGACGTTAAAATCCAACGAAATATTGCACGCACAACAAGTAATGAAATTAAAAATTTCGAATTCCAAAAATATTATATTTTTCAAACTAATTACGTGTTTGGTGCATAGTAACTGTCCAGTTATTATTATTACATCCCATTTATTATTTCTTAAAGTCCATTTTCTTGTTAAGCCTAATGCATACCTCCTAGGAAAGTTTGCAGCCCAGCGGGGCGGAGAATAACTAGTTGACCCGGATATTGTGTACAACTGTCGGCCCAGTTGCATTGCTGATGTTGAAAAAAAGGCATGTGTAGTACAGTACAACCTAACATGGTTACTCAGCCCACATTCAGCGACGCCGGAAAGGCCCCAACAAGGCTTCTGTACAACTTTTTGAAGTCACTGAGCTCAATTAATAACTTAAGGAAAAAGTTAGATTACAGTGGAACCTAATTAAAAGCTGTCACGAGCAAATAAATAATTCAACGCGTCCCACTTGTGCGTGTGCGCGTGTGTGTGTGCGTGCGCGTGTGTGTGTGTGTGTGTGTGTGAGAGAGAGAGATAGAGAGAGAGACCCATCGGTCGATGCTCGTAAATACATATTTCAGCCATATGCATTGCTGTTGCTCAGTAAAAATTTATATAGTTGACACAATCATATAGAACATCATAGCACACTGAACTTGCATACAAAAATTTCACGCGGGCGGCACAATCATGATGGAAGCAGTGGATCGCTATGGGAAGGGCTATGTTGAAACCAACGAAGTCGTACATAACGGTTCATCGTCTTTATCAATGACGGGGAAATATCTTGAATGTTGTGCAAAGAAAACAGACAGACAACACAATAAGTTCTGCTAGCACATTAAGTTGACGTACAACCCTTTCTAAAAAAAGTTCAGGTACAAAATTAGAACATGTCACAATCAAATGTACTGGCATATCAGTGCTTCACACCCATAGCTCGAATTTCACTAGTATCTGACAAGATTCAGTTGTTACCTCAAATTAGAGCACATCCAGGCAGCCAGCCCTGCCTCTTCTCCCAAAGAAGAAGTGGCCTCCGCCGCGCGATGGAGTAGGCCCTGTGCCATCCATCCTTCCGAGCAACACGGGGATAGTCTGATGTTGAATCCTGTAATGGACGTCGTCGACGGACCCTGGCACCAGCGGCGGCGGCAGGACTTCAATTGATGGATTGACCACTTCTTCGACATGCACGAACACTCGATACAGGTACATCCCTAACATGGTCCGCCGCGGCCTTGGTGGCGATGAATAGTACAACCCCGGTTCCTGCACCGGTATCTCAACACCAATCACCTTCGGTATGGTGGACGACTTCTTCATCCATGCCATAACCGTCAGAGCCCAGCCGTCTGGAGGAACAAACATACTTACGAGCTCTCCTCCAAGGTCGTTGATAAGCTCGTTCATGGACTCACTGTTCCAAGCACGTCGAGGCATGCCGTGGAAGGTAAGCTTTGTTAAAAACTCAAGCTCAGAGGGCACCGAGCCCCATCCTGGGTGCCACCGATCAAAGCTCACCAGCGCGCCATCGCAGAACAAACACCGGGAAGATTCGAACAAACGACTGCAGTCGAAAGTTGTCCAGAACCTGACGAAGAAATCAGCTGGTGGTGGACAGACTTCGACGAGCAAGTCACTTATTTGGATGCCGTGCGCAATGCCAAGAGCTTTGACAAGGTCATCCAGCGAGACGGGAGGCCGGTCGCCGTTGATGGTTACCATCAGCACTTTGCCAGCAAATTGGTCGTCAAGCGCTGCCATGCCACTGTTGAGCGACATCACGCAGCGACCGAAGGCAGGACGGACCTCAGGATCTCCGGCTCGGAGATCCGCGTTGACCGGCGACATGATAGTGCACTTGAGTACAGGGAGTACAGGAGGGGGATTTGGGGGAACTAGAGTAGGAATCGAGATTCCAGAGGTGGGGGAGGGGCGGGGGACTGGGGATGAAAAGGTAGCATGAATTTCGAGCACGCGCCAATATGCTCTCGGCGCGCAAGCGCACGAAAACACCGGTGGCGCCCACATGTCGGCCTAAGAGTCCATATTCTTTCTTTTTTGGAGAGCCGGGCCTTTTTTTCCAGGATCTTTTGAGAGCCCGGCCTGAGAGTCATAATTGACCTGTTTGGCATTGCGCTACTACTCGGCCCATATTCAACGACACCTCACTGGCCCAAACAAGTGTACATCATCGAAAAGACACTGAGCTCAAATTATATAACTTGAAAAAAGGAGATATACTCTGAACACTGGAGAATGGTGATGCCCTCATTTAGCCCACCAGTAGTTCGAGACAATAAACAGTTCGAAACAAGGATATATACAACATTCAAACACTGACTAGTGACTACTACTGACATAAACAACAAGACATGATAGTTCATAAGAAGTCTTGCTACACCACCAAAACGCACCCATCTGTAGCGCTCAGACTCTCGTGATCCAGACGAGAATGACATTCTAAACAGAAGCAACTATTACATAGTAAGAGTGACATAGACGAGAATGACCAAATGACAAGGAATATGCATAACAAAAGAAAGAACTACCCATCCAGAACCAGCAGCAAAGACAACAAAGTCATTCGAAGAGATGATCCAACACCATCATAATTTGCAGCCCCGCTTCAGCAACCAGTGACCCGGAGACACCAGTACTCCACCCTTTCGATGCAACAGCCCAATTACCTATCAACCTGAAGGCTTGAACCACATCACTGCCTGTAGTAATTGAGACATCCAAGGATCAAAGTTAATCCGGATGCCTTTGTCATTCTCACCTTCTTTTGGCTGCAGGCTGTATCGTTGATAATCAGGGGAGTTTGCTCCCGAACTCCTAGGGCTCGCCATGTAGACACAGTTTTCCATAGCAAACAGAGCCTCTCTGCCATCAAGGCCCTTGCCAACGGTGATCTCCTGGTTAATCGGGTAACTGAGTCCGAGAAACAGAGAGTGTGAACCAAGGCTGTTTACCCGCCTCCAACTAAAAAATCCTAAAGGCCCCAACAAGCTGGTATCCTGCTCATAGACGTAACAGCCACTGTCCGGATACTCACGTATTACACATTGCTTGTATACAGTGGGGTTTTTGCAATATAACTTTTCCGGCTCATGTGTCCGAATGATCATCAGTCTTTTGCCGTCGTCTGATAGAGAGAGGAACCAGTTGTGCTTCCCTGTTTTTGGCAAAGGTGGTGTGATTACAAAGGGCAGTAACTGTAGGGACACTGCATCATATCAAAAAGGACATGCATTGTTAATATAAGCTCAGCATTGTTTAGAGTGAGTAGGATAATGCAAGAAACAGCATTGATATGTCCCTGTTGGAACTGGGAGGAAAATACAGGGAAATGTATACTGGGTTCAAAAATATAGAAGTGCCATGCATGGTAATACTCATGTTATCTCGCAATCGATTCTTCACAGGAAACTACCATGTCATGCATGTTATGTAATCATGTTCTGTCCTCACAAACAAATTCTTCAAGGTAACTAACAAACCATGCATTGTTATATACTCGTGTTCTGTGGGCAAAATTTTTGTGAGGACATTATTCTAGACATTGATTGCTGAAGGGCAAATATAGGTACGTACACATGGTAAGCATTGCAGGATTTCACTACTTCCAAATATAGAGTTCTCCATATGCACATTTACTTCCCTAATGTATGGGCGGATCAAATATGCTGCCCTCGATGCCCGTGTGAGTTTGAAGAAGAAGAAGAAGAAGAAGAAGAAGAAGAAGAAGGAGAAGAAGGAGAAGAAGGAGAAGAAGGAGAAGAAGGAGAAGAAGGAGAAGAAGGAGAAGAAGGAGAAGGAGAAGAAGAAGGAGAAGAAGAAGGAGAAGAAGAAGAAGAAGGAGAAGAAGAAGGAGAAGGAGAAGGAGAAGGAGAAGGAGAAGGAGAAGGAGAAGGAGAAGGAGAAGGAGAAGGAGAAGGAGAAGGAGAAGGAGAAGGAGAAGGAGAAGGAGAAGGAGAAGGAGAAGGAGAAGGAGAAGAAGAAGGAGAAGAAGAAGGAGAAGAAGAAGGAGAAGAAGAAGGAGAAGAAGAAGGAGAAGAAGAAGAAGAAGAAGAAGAAGAAGAAGAAGAAGAAGAAGAAGAAGAAGAAGAAGAAGAAGAAGAAGAAGAAGAAGAAGAAGAAGAAGAAGAAGAAGAAGAAGAAGAAGAAGAGAAGAAGAAGAAGAAGAAGAAGAAGAAGAAGAAGAAGAAGAAGAAGAAGAAGAAGAAGAAGAAGAAGAAGAAGAAGAAGAAGAAGAAGAAGAAGAAGAAGAAGAAGAAGAAGAAGAAGAAGAAGAAGAAGAAGAAGAAGAAGAAGAAGAAGAAGAAGAAGAAGAAGAAGAAGAAGAAGAAGAAGAAGAAGAAGAAGAAGAAGAAGAAGAAGAAGAAGAAGAAGAAGAAGAGGCTGCACCAGCAGGAGGGCATTATGGATGTATGAACTATTTCCTCTCTTGTAAAAAAAATTATCCCCTCTCGGTGTGGTTCCATCGTACCAATTCATGCAGTGGCCCGTTGCATGGCTGATCCCAATGTTGGACAAAGGTTCTACGGGAACGGTGTCACCATTGTAAATGTTGTGCAAATTGATGTTGGTACCCTCTCGTACATATGCAAGCCAATCTCCACTCGCACCGAGCCTAACATGTGAAATAGTGGGCAGGGGAGAATTAGGAAATGGACACGGAAGTAGTCTTTAGAATGCATTTACTACGTGATCAAACTCATCTTACATGCTCATCGGAGGAAATCCGAGTGCCCCTCAACATCGACATCTCAAGGGGCGTCAACTTGCAACTACGGCCACGCCGTGCTGGAGAGACCCCCAAGGAAACATCCTCGTGCGTTCCACGGAACATCAAGATGCATTTGTATGAGTATTTTATCTTGTGAGAGAAAAGGATGAACGAGGGAAGGCCTATAGAGATAGAGATGGACACTACTACTACCAATGTGCTGGCCCGTGCGTTGCAATGGATCCAAAGTAGTAGAATAATACTTGTTCACGTGCTTGAAATATAAACACTCTGGTTTTGATATACATGTGTTAGCAGAGCTGACAACTTGTCCATGGAAGTTGAACCACGGCGACCATCACGTTTCTTGTTTCTACCACTGCCACACCCACACACGATTCCCACGACGCCGCTCCAACCCACGGCACGACGTCCATCACATTTTTTGAAGAACTAATAACTTTGCCTAAGCTTAGTTGTGGCAAAGTTAGTCATGAATTAAGTTCAACCATGGAGTCTTCTAGATTATACATGTGGCAGAATCTGGTGGATGGTATCCAATGGCCAGTAGTGCTCGGATTTTCCATCTTTGTACCATCGGATTGGCTTCATCCAACAACCAACTTTCAAAGTTTTTCACACACTATATAGGGGGTATAGATATAGATGTGTCTGTCCGTTACAATGGATCCAAAGTATATCTATACCCCTATATAGTGTGCGAATAACTTTGAAAGATGGTCGTTGGATGAAGCCAATCCGACGGTGCAGAGATGGCAAATCCTAGCACTACTGGCCATTGGATATCATCTACATTCCACCAGATTTTGCCACATGTACAATCTAGAAGACTCCATGGTTGAACTTAAGCATAATGCACAAACCTCAAAACACAAGCACTTCTCCTTTGTTCTAGAATCTTCCGTATCATAATTGCCCAAATTTTTTCTACATGAATTGCCATTAGTTGTTTTTTACTTTATGCTTTATGTCGGTGGGAAACGACACCTATGGGATCACAAGAATCCCTTTCTGCGGTTGTGGGGCGCGGGGGTTGTGAGAAGAGCGGATCGAGCAGGCAGTACACGATTCCTTTACCCAGGTTCGGGCCGCGAAGATGCGTAAAACCCTACTCCTGCTTTGGTGGATTATATGCTTGTGTTCTTGAGCTAGCTATGGGGCGTGAGGAGCTCCAAAAAGCCGAATCCTCTTCCTGGTCGCCTGGCGCCTCCTTTTATAGGGAAAGGGGCTGCCACAGTGGCACACAGGAGGTGGAAAGGTTACAATGATGCGAGGTTATCCCTCGCATTACATGACAAGGTGCATTTAATGCGCCTTGCTTAGGCGTCCTAGCTTTATCGGGGGCGGGGGAGAGCCCTGTCTCGTCCGTCGCCGCTCTCTTCCGCGTCGACACGCGCCCTGGACAGTGGTGCCTGCGATGCCATGTAGGCGGGCAGGCAGCTGAGGTGGCGCAGCGGTGGGTCTCCACGAGGATCTGCATGCCGCCACGCAGGTGCCTGCCCAGCTGGTTGGGTCGGCAGCTGCATGCGAACGGTGGTGGAGGCATGACTGGTGCGGGTCCGATGGTGGTCACGTGGGTGTCCTTGGCAAGGGCCTTGTCGCGGCCCCGACAAGGGTCTTGCCGGGGTCCCGACAAGGGTCTTGCCGTGGCACCTGCTGCCATCCCCGGCAAGGCTCTTCCTGGGGGCCTTGTGGTTTTCCTTGGCTGGGATCCCGCCAAGGACCATCATCTTCTAAAGTGTGCATCTGATCTTGAATGTCTTCACAAAGATCTGCATACCACCACGGGGATGCCTCCCGAATCCTTGCCCCATGGGGGCAGTGGACTCAAGGGTGACCCGCTCTGTAGGTGTGGGGCGAGCTGCCACGGCAAGGGTCTTGCCGGGTTTGCAAAAACCGCCTCCCGGCAAGGATCTTGCCGGGGGGGCCTGCTTCGTCCCCTTTGCTCTTTGTGGTCTTGGTCTTGGCGTCGTTCTGCTCCTCTTTGGCTTCGGCCTTACCTTGGTTCTACCTCCCTTGCCGGGCTCAGTGCGGCGGTGCCCGTGGCTCAGACTGCCCGTGCACAGTCATAGGGGTACAAAAAGTGTATCCCTCTTTTTGTACACCGACAGGAGCCCCCGGGCCTGGGCCACACATAAGCGCTACGCGTTGTTGGGCCAGGCCCAAGAACAGTGCGTGGGCAGGCAGTGCGGTTTTTACCGCGGTAAGTTTCTTCGCGTGCTGCGCCTCCCACGCTTCCCGCGCATGGCGCGTCGTGGGGAGGCGTGCGTGATGTGGGCGGCATGCGTGAGGCTGGCCTCTGCACGCATGCATCACGTCGTAGTAAAAAGGGGGCGGCTCGCGTCTTCCCCATAAACGGAGGGAGGCGTGGAGGCGCGGCCCATTTACTGGACGGGGCCGAGGCGTGGTCTTTCAAGGCGCCCACTCCCTTTAATCATGGGGCGGGGAGAAGTCACCTCACCCGTCGCTTCGGTCCTGCACGTTCGCCACGCGGCGCTCATGTGCCTGGGGTGGCAGTTGGTGGAGGCGGGAAGCCGGGCCGTCGCGGGCTGGGGCGGCGGATCGGCCCCGGTCTCCTGCGCCATTCACGTCTTCATTGGCGGAACGGGGCGGTCGAGCCCCCACCCTGCTCCTTTATAAAGAGCGGGGGGGTTTGGTGCCCTGCATTCCTCCATCTCACTTCTTCAGCTTCTGCTCCCCTTCCTCTCATTTGCCATGGAGAAAGGGAACCCTGGTCCTTCGACGGTGGCGACAAGGGTCGCCGCTCGACAACGCGTCCCTCCTTCTCCTGCACCTGTGGTGGCAGAGCCAGCCGCGAGGGGAAGGGGGAGAGGGCGAGGTCGTGGGCGAGGCCGAGGCGCTCGGGGAAGAGGAGGACAGGGCGGCGCGCCGGCTTTGCCTCCGCCAACAGTTCCTCTTCCTATGGAGGGCCACGTTGGGGACGACCCTTGTGAGTTCTTCGTCAGGCTGCGGCGGCCGCCTCGCCGTCGTCTTCGTCTTCCGACTCCATTCGCGAGCGAGATGGAGCTGGACCCGCCCGAGACACTGAGGCTGCACATGAGGGGCTGTGGAATCAGCGGTACGCGAGTCTGCGTTGACTTCCCAGCCCCTAATGTGATGTATCTTGGTCGAGGGTGGAAGACGTTCGCCCGTATCCACCACCTGACGGAGGGGCTCGCCCTCCATTTTAAGCTGATGGAGGGCGGTCTCCTCTCCGTCAAGGTCTTCGGGTGCTTCGGGACTCAGGCAAGGTGCTGCGTTGAGAGCTCCTCCGATAGCGAAGACTCCTCCTCGAGCAGGAGTGACGAGGAGGACAGCGGCAGAGACGACGAGGGTAGCGGGCGGCAGGATGACGGGTCCGACTAGGTGTCAGGTGCCACTCCGTGCGGCACCGGCGACCCCATCATCCGTGTCGCCGGCTCCTTGAACTTCTCGGGGTCGTCTCCTTGGGCGGCTGGCGTTGGGAGGCTGCGGAAGAGGAAGAGGGCGGGCGGCAAGGCCGTCAACTCGGAGTACGTGGGCACGATGCCTTCAACGCGTGCTGACGTCCTGCCGCCTCGTCTTCGAGCTCTGCCTCCGACGCTGCCATCACCATCTAGCCTTTGGACGACCACCGAGATGTTCTCTTGGTGTCTTCTGCCACCGGTAGCTCATCTAGGCTCCCCTTTTGCCCTTTTCGCCTCCTTGACCTGCCTCCTGAAGAGAGGAACAAGAAAGGGATTACGGGCACCTTATCTCTTTTTAGTTTGTAAGCCTTCGGGCCTTAGCTGAATTTAAAGCTTGTAATCCCATCATTCATGTTTTTCATTCTCCATGAACTGTACCTGAGTGGAATGTTTTTAATGAAAAATGGATGCTTGCCGGGTCACTTGTCTTGCGGGTGGAACCCACGTCAAGGGGTAAATCCTTGATATCTTTAAGATAGACATTTCCTTTTCCGGCAGCAGGCCCTACCGTCTTCCCACGTCGCTCGACCTTTCTCACGCTTTTGGCGGAGGCAGGGATGAGGCGGGTTTAGGCTCCTTATTTTGTCCCTTCGCTGCCGCGACTACGACCAAACCTGGCCCCAGGAACGAGCCCTAGGGCCTAGAGTTAGGGGAGCACAGTAGCTTTAGGAAGAAACGAGGTTTCGCATACCTCAGTTCATAAGAGAATGCATGATAAGGGATGAAGAACTTATCTGAAACTGCAGCCCTCGGCAACTCTGGTTCGCCGTGGGGGGAATCTTTGTACTTGCAGCCCCCGGCAACACTGGCTTGCCGGGGTCCAGATGCTGGTCCGTCCCTCTTCTCCTTTTTTTCATCCTCAAGTGATCCGGCAAGGATATCCGAGCCCTGCGAACCAAAGGAGACAAAAGAACGGCAAAGAGACGCACACTCGACCTCTAAGCTAGGGGTTAGCCGCCGCTAAGCACTATCAACCCTAACCAAGGACAAGACTCGATCTAGCATGCATGCTATAACTTAGGGCGCCAGCGCTTCATTTATGCTCAGGTCTACGCCTGGCTTTGTACAAAGGGTTACATGCATCATCGGCAATGCTTGTACAAAAGGTGGCTTGCCGGGAGGCCCGACAAGCCACGCCTTATGGGTAAAACTTGCGAAGATGCTCGATGTTCCAGGAGTTGCTCACCGGAACGGCATCTTCGGTCTCCAGGCGGACTGCGCCGGGCCTGGTGACTCGTATTACCCGATAAGGGCCTTCCCACTTCGGCGTCAACTTGTTAGAATTCTTGGCCGATTGAACGCGCCGAAGAACAAGGTCGCCTTCCTCAAGGCTCCGGGCATGAACCTTGCGGCTATGGTAGCGGCGCAAGGCTTGCTGGTACCGTGCTGCTCTCACAGCCGTCCGAAGACGATCTTCCTCAAGGAGCAGTGCGTCGTCTTGCCGCAGTTGCTCTTGCTCAAGCTCATCATAAGCGAGCACTCGAGGTGACCCGTATATGAGTTCAGTGGGGGATAACTGCTTCTGCCCCGTATACCAGGGCAAAGGGTGTCTGGCCAGTGGCTCGATTTGGTGTTGTCCTGATTGACCAAAGAACCGTCGGCAACTCATCAATCCAGCGCCTTCCGCTCTTGTGCAGCCTGTCAAAGGTCTTGGTCCTTCAGCCTCGCAACACTTCAGCATTTGCCCTCTCAGCTTGCCCGTTGCTCCGCGGGTGAGCGACGGAAGTGAAACAGACTTTGCTGCCGAGGTCCTGAGTATATTGCATGAAGATGTAGCTTGTGAACTGCGTACCGTTGTCGGTGATGATCCGGTTGGGTACACCGTAACGGCACACTAGCCCCTTGAAGACATTGATGGCTGACTGAGCTGTGACCTTCCTCACTGCCTCCATTTCTGGCCACTTTGTGAACTTGTCGATGGCTACGTACAAGTACTCAAAGCCCCCGACAGCGCGGGGGAAAGGGCCCAGTATGTCGAGCCCCCAAACCGAGAAGGGCCAGGAGAGAGGAATGGTTTGAAGGGCTTGAGCTGGTTGATGAAGCTTTCTTGAATGGAACTGACACGCCTCACACCTGGTGACGAGTGTTGTTGCATCCTGGAGGGCGGTGGGCCAGAAGAAACCCTGCCGGAACGCCTTGCCGGCAAGGGCTCTCGACCCAATGTGGGATCCACATATGCCTCCATGTATCTCTGCCAACAACTCCAGTCCTTCCTCTCGAGGGATGCACTTCAATTTCACATCGTTCGGTCTCTTCCTGTATAGGACGTCATCGAAGAACTGGTACATGGCAGAGCGACGGGCTACTTTTTCCGCTTCTTCCTGCTCCTCAGGAAGCTCCCCTGTCTGGAGGAATCAGACGGTATGTTGTGCCCATGCTGGAGCCTGAGGCTCGACGGCGAGGACTAAAGGCATTTCCTCCGCTATAGGGGCGGCTATCTCGACGGCAAGAGCTTGGCGTCCTGCTGGAGCTAGCCGTCCCGTGGCGGGTTCAGTGTCTTCGGCAACATCCTAGCCGGCGGCTCCAGGGAGCTCGGCGGGAAAGTACTTGCCGGGTCCTGATTTCCTTCTCTTGTTTTGCTCTGTTGATGGATCAACGGATGGCTGAGTTAGCTGAAGCACAAAGGTACCTGGTTCCACAGGTAGCATGAGGGCAGCGCGCTTCGACAGGTAATCGGCGATATCGTTCTCCGTTCGGGGAACGTATTCAGCCTAGATACCGTCAAAACGCTCTTCCAGCTTTCTCACTTCATCAACATAGGCCTTCATCAACGAGCTCTGGTAATCCTTATTGATTTGCTTGACGACGAGCTGCGAGTCGCCCCTGACGATGAGCTTTTTGATTCCGAGGTCCGCCGCGATCCTAAGACCGGCGAGCGGCCCTTTGTATTCCGTCGTGTTGTTTGTTGACGCCTCCCTGGGGAAGTGCATCTGGATCACATACTTGAGGTGCTCTCCGGTGGGGGCGACGAGCAGTACGCAGGCCTCGACACCCTGGAGGGAGAAAGCCCCATCAAAGTACATAATCCAATTGCAACTTGCCTCCTTGCCGGGGAGAGCAGTCTCTTGGGCTTCTTCGTCAGGTGTGGCGGTCCATTCTGCAATGAACTCCGCCAGGACTCGGCTCTGGATCGTCGAAGTACTTTCAAACTTGAGGCCAAAGCTGGACAGCTCCAGTGCCCATTCCACAATCCTCCCCGTCGCATCTGGGATGTGCAATATCCGCTGTAGAGGGAGGCGGGTGACGACAGTGATCTCGTGTGCCTGGAAGTAGTGACGCAGCTTCCTCGAGGCCATGAGGAGGCCGAAGAGCAGTTTCTGCACACCGGAGTAACTCGACCTAGCCCCCTACAAGAGGGAGCTAACGAAGTAGACCGGGCGCTGCATCACTTTCTTCTTTGGCGGCACCTCGACCAACTGTGTCGCCTCCGCACTGGTGGCGTCGAACTCTGTTGCTGCCATTACCTCGTCGTCGACCTCCCTCTGCGCCACTAGCACGGTGCTGACCACCTGGTTCGTTGCTGCTAAGTATAGCAGCAACGGCTCCTGGGGCCTGGGCGCAACTAGTGTTGGTGCGGAGGAGAGGTACTTCTTCAAATCTTGCAATGCCGCTTCAGCTTCTGGTGTCCACTCCACCGGGCCCGCCTTTTTCAGGATCTTGAAAAAGGGAAGGGCGCGCTCGGCAGACTTGGATATGAACCTGCCCAGGGCAGCGACGCAACCAGCGACCCGGCGCACATCCTTGATTCGCTTGGGTGCTTCAATTTGCTCTGTAGCTTTGATCTTATCCGGGTTGGCCTCTATCCCCCACTGCGACACAAAGAATCCGAGAAGCTTGCCGGACGGGACGCCAAAGACGCACTTCTCAGGGTTCAGCTTGAGGTTGATCTTGTGCAGATTTGCAAATGTCTCCCGCAAATCTGATATGAGGGTGGCCCTGTCCTTGGTTTTGACCACTATGTCATCCATATAAGCCTCCATATTTCTATGGAGCTGGGGCTAAAAACCAATCTGGAGCGCCCTCGCAAACGTCGATCCAGCACTCTTCAACCCGAAAGGCATCCATATAAAACAATACGTACCACATGGGGTGATGAATGTTGTTTTCTCCTCGTCTTCTTTCATCATGAAGATCTGGTGGTAGCCGGAGTAGGCATCGAGGAATGACAACAGATCACACCTAGCCGTGGAGTCAACAATCTGGTCGATGCGCGACAACGGGAAGGGGTCTTTAGGACAAGCCTTATTGATATCTGTGTAATCAATACACAGCCTCCACTTCCCATTTGCCTTGCGCACCACGACCGGATTGGCCAACCACGTCGGATGGAGCACTCCTCTTACCAAACCCGCTGCCTCCAGTTTCCGGATTTCTTCTGTGATAAACTCTTGTCGTTCCAAATCTTGCTTTCTGACCTTCTGCTTGACGGGCCGCGCATGAGGACAGACAGCAAGGTGGTGCTCAATCACCTCCCTAGGAACGCCGGGGATGTCGGAAGCTTGCCATGCAAACACATCAACATTCGCCCGCAGGAAGGTGACGAGCGCGTCTTCCTATTTGTCGTCAAGGGTGGAGCTTATGGTGAAAGCTAATCCCGTGCCGTCCTTGTTGACGGAAACCTTCTTGGTTCCCGGCGGAGTGGCCCTGGACTTCTTGCTTCCGCCGGCGGAGCTCTCTGGCACGTCCTCGACGGCAGCGCTACACTCCGAAGAGGTGCGCTTGCCGGAGTGGGTGTCCGAGGTCTCACCGGCTTTCTTCTTCCCCCCCCCCCCCCCGGGGGTCCCGGCAGCAGGAGCGAGTGCCCCAGCGGTGGCAGCTGCTGCGGCTGCTTGCTGGTACACTTGATCAGCGCAAATCAGCGCATCCTTCTTGTCGGAGGGGATGGTGATGATCGTCACGGGCCCTGGCATCTTCAGGGTATTGTAGGTGTAGTGCGACGCCGCCATGAACTTGGCCAGCGCTGGGTGGCCAAGGATCCCGTTGTAGGGCAAGGGGATCTTGGCAACATCGAACACAATCCTCTCCGTCCTGAAGTTCAGGTCGCTCCCGAAAGTTACGGGAAACGTGACCTTTCCCTTGGGTTGGCTTCTCCCCGGGCTGACCCCTTGAAACGTGCCCGTTTCTTCGAGGTCTCCATCAGGGATCTGTAGCTTCTCGATCACGGCAGGCGAGATCAAGTTCAGACCGGCCCCGCCATCTACTAACATTTTTGTCACCTTGAGGTTGTGTATTGTTGGCGAAACCAACAACGGCAAGCACCCGACCGCAGTAGTGCGATCAGGGTGGTCCTCAAAGTCAAAAATGATAGGTGTGCTGGACCACTTCAGCGGCCTCTGGGCATCAAACGACGGCCCTGCTGCTGTAATTTCTCGCGCCCACTGTTTAAGCCGGCGTCGAGAGGCATGCAGCGAAGCGCCGCCATCAACGCACATGGCCTATGTAGCTTTCTAAAAATGTTGGTCGCCGGACTCGTCGTCCTCTTCGTGATCGTCATCTTCTGGCTTTCTGTCACGGCCCCGAGCAGGCCTCTCTTGTTGCTTATCATTGCCACGATGACCCACCTAGCCGTCGTGTTTCTTGCTGGATCCCTCAGCACGGTCTTGGCCTTTCTCCTTGTCCCTCCTCTCGTATTCAGCCCTCTGCTTCTCAGCGAGGAGCTCAACCTGCCGGCAGTCTTGGAGAGCATGGCCTTTGGTGCGATGGATCTTGCAGTATCGCTTGTCGGAGTTGCCTGGCTTCTCGACAACCGCCAAGGCCTGGCAGGCGACACATCCGGCAATTTCCTTGCCGGGGTCACCTGCCTTGGTCTTCTTGGTGGAGCCGGTGTCATCAGACCCCTCGACGGCAAGCACAGCTTTCCCTTTGCGCTTCCTGTTGCGGTGCCGGCCTTTCTTCGCCGGGGCGGCGGTGTCCTCTTCAGAGGAGTCGGTTTCCACGCCGGCATCTTCGCCGGGGTACTTCCTCCCCTCTTCAGCCCAGGCACACTTGTCCGTGAGAACATAGAGCTCCGCGACATCTTTCACCTTGTTCATCGCCAGCTCTTCGCGCATCTTGCGGTTCCGAACGTTCTGATGGAACGCGCTGATGATGGCGGCGGGGTGAACATCTGGGATATTGTACTGTACCCGGCTGAACCTCTATATGTACTTGTGGAGACTCTCGCCTCTCTTCTGGGGAATGACGTGGAGATCACTCACTTGGCCATGAGCTTGGTGACCGCCAGTGAAGGCGCCCACGAACTCATGGCACAAATCCGACCAGGAGGAAATGGAGTCTACCGGCAAGTGCATCAACCATGACATGGTGTTGGGTTTAAGAGCCAACGGGAAGTAATTTGCAAGCACCTTATCGTCACAAGCTCCGGCAGCCTGCATCACGATGGTGTAGATGCTGAGGAACTCGGATGGGTGGGTCTTGCCGCCGTACTTCTCGCCCACGTCAGGTTTGAAAGTGCGGTGAGTGGGCCACTGGAACTGCCGCAGCTCACGAGTAAAAGCCGGGCAGCCTACCTCGTAAGGCAGGCCCCCAGGGCTTCCCGGTGCCGGGTGGTCCACAGCAGGCCCCGCTCGCCTATCTGACTGGTGGCGCGCTCCGCGCCGGCACTCAATGGTGGTCCGAGCGTCTTCATGTTCCCGATCCCAAAGGACCTGGCGTTGGTCCTGGTGGGTCCGCGGGTCGGACGACGCTATGGAGATTTTGTCGCCCGCAACGTCGCGACGTGCCGGTGTTCGTGGCACCGGGCGAGGAGGAGGCGAGTGCACCGTGGTCGCGGCGCCGCCAGCCTTCCTGCCACTGGTACGCGGGACTCCGTTGGGACGTCGACCCGGGGGCTCCGTCGGGGCCGGCTCATCTTTGTTGGCCACCGCAACAAGGCTTCGGATGGTGGCTCTCCATTCGTCGAGTTTCCCCGTAGTGGGAGGAAAGTCGAGGAGCAATTGCGCGCGTGCCAGGGCTTCTGCTGGCGTCGGCGGCAGCGAAACCTGCGCGGATCGCGACGCGCTTCGACTTCTGACCACGTTAGAAGGAGCTCTATCACCACCGCGCGGTCGCACGCCGCCTTCGCCAGCACCTCGGCGAGCGGGCAGGTCTTCTACATCCCGGGAGTGGCGCTCGGGGCTTTTCCCGCGGCGACGCTCGGGGTCTTTGGGGCGATCACGCCGCTCGTCGCGCGCCGCTTGAGAGGAACGCGCCGTCGGCGCCGGAGTGGGAGTCCTGGAGGCCCTCGCGCCGCCAGCGGGCGGGGCAGCAGCGACCTCGGAAGGTCCCGCGCCACCTGCGGAGGGCCTGGCTCCGTCTTTGGATTTGGCGGCGTGCGGCCCGTTACCAGGCGCACGAACATCGCCGCCTCCCAAACTCCGGCTGCTGGGACGGTGTTGGTGTTCGCGAACAGCGCCCCGGGTCCTTTCGGCGATCGGTCCACTCCTCGCCCGCGTCGGAACGGGATGTCCGGCATCCGACGGGCCAACCGCCACCGTCGTCTTCTTCTTGGGCGCCATGACGATGAAGAAGCGTCGAACTAACTGCTAAAGCCGATTCTCACAACTGTGCAGCCCCTGCCTGGCGCGCCAAAGATGTCGGTGGGAAACGACACCTATGGGATCACAAGAATCCCTTTCTGCGGTTGCGGGGCGCGGGGGTCGTGAGAAGAGCGAATCGAGCAGGCAGTGCACGATTCCTTTACCCAAGTTCGGGCCGCGAAGATGCGTAAAACCCTACTCCTACTTTGGTGGATTATATGCTTGTGTTCTTGAGCTAGCTATGGGGCGTGAGGAGCTCCAAAAAGGCGAATCCTCTTCCTGGTCGCCTGGGGCCTCCTTTTATAGGGAAAGGGGCTGCCACAGTGGCACACAGGAGGTGGAAAGGGTACAGTGATGCGAGGTTATCCCTTGCATTACATGACAAGGTGCATTTAATGCACCTTGCTTAGGTGTCCTAGCTTTATCGGGGGCGGGGGAGAGCCATGTCTCGTCCGTCGCCGCTCTCTTCCGCGTCGACACGCGCCCTGGCCAGTGGTGCCTGCAATGCCATGTAGGCGGGCAGGCAGCTGAGGTGGCGCAGCGGTGGGTCTCCACAAGGATCTGCATGCCGCCACGCAGGTGCCTGCCCAGCTGGTTGGGTCGGCAGCTGCATGCGAATGGTGGTGGAGGCGTGACTGGTGCGGGTCCGATGGTGGTCCCGCGGGTGTCCTTGGCAAGGGCCTTGCCGGGGTCCCGACAAGGGTCTTGCCGTGGCACCTGCTGCCATTCCCGGCAAGGCTCTTGCCGGGGGCCTTGTGGTTTTCCTTGGCTGGGATACCGCCAAGGACCATCATCTTCTAAAGTGTGCATCTGATCTTGAATGTCTTCACAAAGATCTGCATACCACCACGGGGATGCCTCCCGAATCCTTGCCCCATGGGGGCAGTGGACTCAAGGGTGACCCGCTCCATAGGTGTGGTGCGAGCTGCCAGGGCAAGGGTCTTGCTGGGTTTGCAAAAACCGCCTCCCGGCAAGGATCTTGCCGGGGGGCCTGCTTCGTCCCCTTTGCACTTTGTGGTCTTGGTCTTGGCGTCGTTCTGCTCCTCTTTGGCTTTGGCCTTACCTTGGTTCTACCTCCCTTGCCAGGCTCGGTGCGGCGGCGCCCGTGGCTTAGACTGCCCGTGCACAGTCATAGGGGTACAAAAAGTGTACCCCTCTTTTTGTACACCGACACTTTACAACGCACAATTCCATGAATCTTAAAATAGATTAGCTTTTTTATGAAAACTAAATGATTTGAATGAGATGAACTATAAGTATTAAACGAACATCTACATCATGCATATATGACTCAAAGCTTACATGCTATAATGTTGTATTTATTCATAATTTGGTTGCCAAATCTCATGCGTGCAATGCACGTGTACCTTACTAGTATCTATTTAGTGGAGTGCACTCTAAACACATTATCTATTTATTTTTCTCTAACCTTCTGTAGCCATGCAACCAAACCACATAAGCTTCATGGGTGCCCCCCACATCATATTATTCATACTACGTTGATTGAAAAAAAGATAAATCACCCAAAACAAGATATTCCCATTTTTTGTTCCTACGATGTTGTGCCATGCACGTACCTACTAGTTGTATAGTGGTAGTACTAGTAATATAGTATTAGGAGTACAAACTTGGTACTAGTAGGAGTAGTACTAGTACGGAATCCTCCTACTCTATCAACGAGCCCCGTCTGACACCAAATTTCTTGGCTTCCATGCTACAGCTAGATCTTCCCCTCGTTTCTGTTTTCCAACCCGGCAGCGGGCGGGGTGTCGGTTTGCTCAACGGCGGTCCCACATGAAAGTGAAAATGCTAGGCAACACGCCTTCCCTAAGCTATGTGTCGTGCCGGACGGGCCGTGTTGTACTCCCGATTCCTGGGCGTGTGGGGGTGCGACGTGAACGCGGCATGCCTTTTCCTTTTACCAGCAATGTGCCCGTGCATTGCGGTCACAAACTTGAAAGAAATCACTATTGTTTTGATATACTCCTAATATATTACTCCCTCCGTACCTAAATATTTGTCTTTTTTGAGATTTCAAATGGACTATCACATACGGATTATATAGACATATTCTAGTGTTTCTAGCAAGATGCCCGCGCATTGCACGAAGTTGATGGAAAAGGTAAGCACAACTTATAAATTGACGGATGGAGTACTAGTTACAGTGATGCATATAATTAAGCAAAGGGATCGCACATGTCGGTATTGACTAGAACGAGAATGCAACAGCACACTAAGAATTAAGGCCACGATGATGCGATCGCAGTGGTGGTTACAGAAGGCAAGAAGAAAGATGGATCCACGAACGTACGACCTCCTCCTCCTCAACTTAGTGCGTCGGGCCACCGACCGGCGGCTAAGGAGCGGCGGCTTTTGTGGCGAGGTTGAGGTGCTTCTCAGCAAAGGCATCCAAGGCTTCCAGCCGGTTGAGGAAGGCCAACCTCGTAGCGTCCTCACTGGCATTGTAGATACCTATGTACATGATTTGCTCGTACACGTGGATGTGTAGGTCGACGAATTCATGTAGGGCGAGGCGCCTCGCGGCGAGCGCGACCTCCAGGTGGACATTCTTCGTGGCGACGGCGGGCAGTCGCAGGGCCACCAGTGCTTGAAAGAGGTTCCGGCCATGGAGGACGATTAGGGTGGCAGGCAATGAGGAGCCCGGGCGCGCGGGATGGAGGAGTACGGCGATGTCATCTGCGAGCTTCTTGATGACGGTGAACTTGTTGCTGGTGTCAACGATCATCTGGTCCAACTGAGAGTCGTAGTTGGCATCGACGGCGGCCATCCACCAGCCGGTCTCCAACACCGTCTGGAGACGATCCTCGGCGCCATGCCGCAGGCCGGCATCGTGGACCATCTGGCGCAGCCGCTGGCCACTCACGTGCATCGCTGCCATGGGTCTGGAGTGAGCTCTTTTGTGCTTAGTGTAGGTGCTTAGGCAAATGCTTAGGTGCGTACGATGTGGTATATGCATTGGAATGGAGGGGCACCTTTATATGGGGGCAATGAGGGCAAACTGCGTTGCATTCACATCGTAAAGCCTCTTTTCCCGGACCTCCTCCCATTACTTCCCTCATGCATTAATTGAAGGAGGATGCATTGGCCGTTCAACATATCGGGAACCGCTACTCCCTCCCTCGTCTGCATTAAAGCCGTATCGGGAACTGCGCCACCCGCTGTCAAATCGAATACTCCCTCCATCTAGGTGAGTATTAAGTCATCTTACGAAAACCAAATAGGCGTGGTGCATTAACTCTCACGTTGTTTCTTATTTTTTGACATAAATAGAGGAATCAACCAAGAAGAGATGTGGGGCTTGTATGCTTTTAATGACTTGAGACTATCAAACATGACATGCAGTGGTCAGTTCGTTGCACAAGAACAAATACAACCCACGTCAGCACACATGCATCTTATATAGCATCACATCCAATGGCTATAAAAGATGAATGAGACCAAATTATATCCCATCTAGATGAGGTCTAGCAAAACTGTATTAATAATACTTAGTAATCCTACGGCACGTATCATATATTAGTATCATGTACTACTTTATTTATTGCCATGTGTGACACATAGTAGTACTCAACTCTCTCTCTCTTTCTTCATTTAATTCTATGACACCTCATCAAAATTGCTAGGGCTAGTACCATTACAACCAGCCTTAGCAAGTACTACTAAACATTAAGTTCTCTCGTTTTCCTCTCCACCTTGGTCACCTAGATGGAGGGAGTATACTGCGCGGGCTTTTCCTACGCGGTAGGCGGAGCAGTTCCGCCTAGTCGCTTCGACAGAGACGCGAGAAGACGAGGGAGTAGGCTGCTGCAAACATAGGGTTGTGTGATTTGACAGCGAGTTACTGCTGGACAGGTGGGGCCTCGTGATTTGACTTGCCATTATCATTTTAACTGCGGTGCTACGACCGGCGTGAGTCTCCCGATTCCTGACCACCTCCATACAGGTGCCTCTCCCAATGCTCCACCATGTAGTAGAGGTTGGCTCTTGCATGAGAGCCCACTTCTCCACTTTTTCCTTGCCTCTCTTTCCTCCACATATGCAAAAATGCCATGTAAAGCGCACTATTGTACTTACATTTACTTGCTCCTACAGGTGCTTAAGCTTGCCACAGAGGCATAAAGTCTGATGTGGCAAGTTATTCAAGAAGAGAGAGACTAGTTTGGTGACCCAAGGAAGAAACGGTGCTAAGCGTGTGTACCTAGGTGAAAAGACAATTTTGAGTCTATAGCTAATTAAATGAAGCAAACTTAGCAACACCATTTCATTGGAAGAGGTCACTACACTAAATACTAGTACTTCCTGTGTCCCATAATATAAGAACATTTTTGGCACTACACTAGTGTCAAAAACGTTCTTATATTATGGGACGGAGGGAGTACGAAGAAAGAGATAGAGAGGACTAAAAAATACACTTATAGCCAACCTTGTTGTAGTATGAGTGACTAAGTGATGACTATGTATGACATGCCAACATCAGATAGCCTAACGCACCATGTTAAATCTCCAAGGGCGCGACCGCCCGAGCGACGCGACGGTCGTGGTAGGTGCGACCATGATACGGGCTGCTGGCAGCCCTTGGATCTGAGATCAAACGGTCGCATGCTAAGTTGCTCGAAATTTGCAGAATAACCCTCCAGGATAGGATATTCACCCATAGGTATAGAATCACGCCATGCAGCCGTTCGATCTCAGATCCAAGGGCTCTCGGAAGCCCGTATCATGGGGGAATGGAAAGCCACTACCCTGCCGTTCGCATGCTGGCAGTTCGCTCCTACTCGTCCCCGCACGTCCTTCAATACTATGGCGGTTCGCTCCTAGTCGTCCCGTCCATTCACATTACGGCAGTTCCACTAATCCTAACCCTCCTCCCAAATCCATGGCGTCCCAAATCTCCACGATCAGCGGTGAGTACAAGGTTAGAACCATCACCGACGATGAGTTCGACGTCATCTACACCCGTTCTTCCGCGACGGTGAAAGGATGCCTTTCTCGCTTCAGAGCCATGTTTGAAAACTCTGATGATGAGTGGGTCGCTGGGCTAGATGTTGAGTACACCACAGTCCTGGGACGAGAGAAGGAACTGAAGGACGAAGAGAGGAAGAAGCCCGCCGTGATCCAGGTTTGCATGCATGACTTATGCTTGGTCTACCACATATGCCATGCCGACGTTGAGTGCCAGGATTTTAAGGACTTCCTCGGGAGCAACCTAGTTAAATTTGTTATTGTAGACTTTGGTAACGGCAAAGAAGTCCTGTGTCGGATAGGCCTCATTGTAGGCAACACCTTCGACCTCCAGAAGAATCGGCTGGTGTCCTCTCTTCAGCCTTTAATGCTGACCCTGGCAGGAGCCATGGTTCATCCTTCGTACGGTAAACTGGAAAAACCTCCATACACATTTCATCGTCATGCATGGCAGCGGAATGTACTAGATATAGACCACATCCACTACGCTACAATGGATGGCTACCTTTGCTTCAATATCTACAATGGTTGGATGAAGAGCAACAGCCAAGTGTGCGGTTCAAGCAAAGAAGTATCGGCCAAGAGGAAGAGGGACAAGGACGAAGTCGAGGACGTGGACGAGGACTCCGAGTAAGGTGGCAGTGTCGTTGCTCATGGTGGTTCTAATGCAGTGTCTACCGAAATAGTTGCAAAGTTTAATTTCAGGTGTGCTTAATTTAATTTGAGGGGTGTTTTGTGCTGAGCCCCCAGCAGAACTATGTTATGTTTCTTCTTGTTACTTTAACTCTTCAGTACGTACATACTAGTATTTCTTACATTTCATCTTTTAGTTGGTATAGTACTACCACTCGTTTCTTCACATTATATACATACAATATATATGGCTAACATCATATAGCCAGTAGTTTAGTTGTCAAAGAATTTCAGGGTGCTTAGTTTTGTCAAAGAATTCCAGGGTGCTTAGTTTTATTTGAGGGGTGGGTTGTGCACTTGTGCTGGACACCATTATTGTGACAAGCCTTTTTAATAGTACTATATGCATAATTTGGCGACGAGTGCTCTCTATATGTACCACCTTTTTTTAATTTCAAGTTTTGCTCCATGGCGCAATCCATCGATACTACTACTGTACAAAAGTGGAGTATATACATTTTTTAAAAGGCTAGAGGGCGGGGCAGTCTAGATCGGTCGGTTTCACAAGAGGCGAGGGCCTTTGTGATTTGATGGCTTATTACTGCTGTCAAATCAAATAGTACTGCACCGCCCGCTGCACTCCTGGCGCCTCCATTAAACCCCTCCGTTAAACCCGCATGCAAACCGAGAATCCTACTCCGGCCACACGTCCGTTCATGAGCGGGCCGAAATTAAACGCAACACCGGCCGAGCTCCTCCCGTTCGCCCTCAGTTTAAACGAGGCCAGACGCCGGCCAAGCTCCTACCGTCCGCCCTCTATTTACACGAGGCCAGACAGACAGCGGGCAAGAAGTCGCACCCCTCCGCCGCTCCCCCATCTCCTCCTTCACCATTTTTTCCACTCCTCCGATGGCTTCCGATGAGCCGTTCTCCGGCATATTACCCAGGTGGGTGGCCTGCCGAGCCCTCCGGATACGGGCGAGGCCGCTCGGTGCTTCACCAACCTCTCTTGGCCCGACGGAGCCAGTTGCCGCCCGAAGCAGGCGCGTGGTTTAGCAACTCGCCGCTCTAGTTCAGCTCGATGAGGAGTGGCGAGTTGCTCCACGCCGGCACGGCGGCGAGCACGCCGGTACGGGCGCCGTCGCTGCTGCGTCATACCGCGCCACCAGTGGCCGCGCTTCCCGTGTCTGTGGGTGCGCCTCCCGTGCCTGCGGCAGCGCCATGCAGGCAGAGATAGAAGTCGGGTGCGTGGAGAGTGACGAGTCGGTGGCCAGCTTCTCCGTGTCCGTCGCCATCATCGAGGAGAAGTAGAACACAGGAGGCCGCCGCCACTTGGGACCCATGAAGGCCACCGCCGAGGCGACGACCGCGGATTCAGGTGGTTTCTTTGTTGTTTCGTCTCTTCCGAGGACCTTCATCGACCCTGCAAGTGTTTGATGGACATGAGGAAGACAAAGGGATCCGCGGGCGGCCATTTAGAACTAAAATAAGTCTAGATACATCTATTTTCGGATGGAGGGAGTATTAGTTATACAAGAGAGCCGGATTGGCATCTCTTAGTTCATGTAAATGTAATGAAATCCATGATGTTTATATGAAGATCCGGCTTTTTTATACGAAATCCTTCATGCTTATATGAAATCAGTCCTTGTTTGCACGAATTTCATCTGGTTAGTTAGAGTTGTAAAAATGTATGCCGCTGGCATTTGATTTCGTCCTCCGCTTAAGGAAGCGGGAGGAAATTTGCCGGCTGACATTGGAGATGCTCTTTATGCTGGAAATAATAGAGTGACATCCAATCCATTTGATTTAATTGCCTGTATGATTGTCCCTCTATAAAAAGTTAATTGCATGCACAGTGTACACGTGACTTGCAGGGTGGCTACAGCTTCGTACAGAAAGTTAAAAAGAAACAAGTACATCCTTGATCTTGTATTCTAAGTACTCTGTGGGTTCCACTGTCAGTATAGTGGCGAAAGAAGTATATATCAAATAAGTAGAGTAATATATAATATAAAAAATATAAAGTTAAAAGACAGAATACGAACTCATGTCATCGCGTTGCGAGCATCCGGCGCTAACCAGCCCAGCACATTTTTGTTGTAGACCATGCTGAAGATATATCTCCATGTCTACTCTTATATATACTCCATTTGTTCCTAAATATTTATCTTTTTCAGATTTCAAATGGACTACCACATACGGATGTGTATGTAGACATATTTTAGAGTGTAGATTCACTCATTTTCCTCTGTATGTCTTTTCAGGAAGGGGTAGATTTGTCCTTGATTTATTTATGAGGTATCCAGATGGCACTACACCGCTAAGAAAAGAGGGTAACATCAAAATTATTTACTACTTTTTTGAGTATGTTGGTAAGGTCCGGTCATAGTCACTTGTTGAAATCTCTGAAAAGACAAATACTCCATCCGTCCGGAAATACTTGTCATCAAAATGGATAAAAGGAAATGTATCTAGACGTATTTTAGTTTTAGATACATCTCTTTTTATCCATTTTGATGAAAAGTATTTTCGGACGGAGGGAGTAGAAAACAGAGTTGGTGATGATGGTGTGCGTGCCATCCTGCAATATAGGCCGTCGGATTTATATCTAACGGATAGGAAATAAACTATGGCAATTTTGCAAAAATATACCCACACGTCTCTCCACGTTCGCAAATAAGTCCTTCCCTTGTTCAACCTTTTCTCTCACAAGATAAACTACTCATACAAATGCATCTTGATGTTTCGTGCAATGAACGGGCAGCTAGCTAATTTCTTTTAAAATAGTTGCTGCGATAATTGGGTTGAAGTGATATATTAATGTCTGCCCCGAATGATTTCAGATTCACTAGTCCTAACAAAGAAAAGGTTGCCTTGTTCATTAACAGAAAACAGGGTGAAAACTATCACATGAGGCCGGTAAAAACAAGGCACGCTGGGTTCAGCGTCATCGTCACTACAGCTGTGCGCGCGAGAGAAGTCTACATATCGAGGGGGCTACCGAGCGAGGCACCGAGACACAATGTTTGAGAGAGAAACCAATTGACAAATTATGATCAGATCGAGTTGTCACCCTTCTGCTGTCATTGTTGGGGGGGAGGGAGAGAAAGACGTATCGAGAGTGTGCGTGGTAGGCACAGAGGCACAACTAGCGAGTGTGTGTGTGTGTGTTTGAAAGACGAGTAGATAGATTATTATCAAGATCGATGTGCCACCCTACTCCTTCGGTGTCGGGTAGTGTGTGTGTGTATGTTTGAGAGAGAAGCCAGTCGATAGATTAGTATCAAGATCGAGGTGTCACCCTACTCCTTCGGTGTTGGGAAGTGTGTGGGGGGGGCAGTGACACTCACATATCTCTACTCTTATAAAAAACAGAGTTGGTGATGATGGTGTTCCTGCCATCCTGCAATATAGGCCATCCGATTTATATCCGATGGACAGGAAGGAAACTATGGCAATTTTGCAAAAAGATACCCACACCCCTCTCCACATTTGCAAATAAGGCATTCCCTCGTTGATCCTTTTCTCCCACAAGATAAACTTCTCATACAAATGCATCTTGATGTTTCGTGCAACGCATGGGCATCTTGCTAGTAGGGAGAAGGAGTTTGTGTGACACATATCTAGCTATACTAAGGGATAGGTAGATAGCATATGTGTGAGAGACATTAGTGGCTGTGGGTGGGCGGAATTAAAGGGGTGGGCGTGTTAGACATAGAGAGCGTGTGTGTTTCTGTGTGAGAGACTTGTAGGACGGGGTAGAAAGACGAATTTAACCCTGACGGAGGGAGAGAAATACACGAAGTGCGCGTGTGTGATTCCGATGCCCACAGGGAAATGAGATATGTATGCGTGTGAGAGAGATTGCACAATTCATTCACGTATCACTATCTAGCGATCGTGGACGTGCATCGCTTGAACATAAGTCAATATCTACTTCGTATCGTGGCCAAAGGTACAATATCGATTCAACGCTATAAAGATTGGACACTCACATATCACATTTTTTTCTATTTAAATAAGCCTTTTCAGTTGTGCATGCCAAAGTTACAGTGATGTTTCTTCAAACAACCAATGTAGCTATCATGTACATGCACAATTGTTACTCTTGCATTCAAATTCATTAGTCTTGGGTGATTTAAGTTTCTATTTTGAAGTAATATATGTAATATTCATATATGAATTCAACGGGTACGCAATTTATGAAATGGAGGCTATGTAATCATATGAGGTAACACTTTTAAGTAGCTGACTACAATATCCATTTCTTTTTGTGCGCCTATGCACTAACACGTCAATGCATTATGTTTAAAGTAGATAACCAATGGCACTAAATTATCTATTTACACGAGAAATACATAGGCTGAGCGTTTGATCCCTTTTTTGTGAACGCGCCACTACACCCGTACGATTGGTCGCGCCCGTGTGAACGTCCAAGTTATCGGCGCATCATCCCGAGTTATTGTCTTTTTCTCTGGGGTGGACTTCACACAAGTTATTAACTGCTGACGTGTGCCCCGTGTACACAGTCTAGCATGACCTTCCCGCTAGCACGGTCCAAAATTAGTTGAAACTAGATACGAACGATCCCACGGGCAGCAAAATCTCCCGCCTCCTTCTAAAATTTCCGCCACCTTAGTCTTTAGCATGCGAAATCCCCCTTTTGCCCTTGGTGCACGGAGACCAACAGTTACAATACCGCCCTCATCTACATGATAGGTCGGGGCTGCTTTGGTAACTTCCGGTTCCCCCACTACACGGCACCCCCATTTCCTCTCCCCCTCCCGCAAAAACGACTAACTCCACAGCACCAGAGCATCTTACATCACGCCGTCCGTACTTCATCACCCTTTATCCCCTCCCCTCTCGAAACCCTAGACTGCTAATCCACCGGCGTACCATAGCCCATTCACTGCCAGCGGCGTCCACCTCGCCGGATCTGCTTCTGCGGCTGCATCTACCCCTCCCACCTCCCCTAGAAACAAGTAGATTGCTCATCCACCACTGTACCACAGCCCATTCAGTGCCGGCCTTGTCCACGGCGCCGGATCTGCTTCGCCGGTACTCTCGTCAACCGCCGCGCATCTGCAGCGGCTCATTCGTACTCCCCACCGGAGACGCTTCGTCCACACCCCCCGGAGCCGCCCCACCGATGCCCCCGTCGACGGCCTCTGATCCTCTTCGCTGACACCTTCCTCAACCCTACCGGAGCCGCTTCGCCGACACATTCCTCAACCCTACCGGAGTAGCTTCGCCTATACCATTCTCAACCCTACCGGGGCCGCTTTGCCAACTCACAAGTCCATGGCCTCAGATCCGCTTCCTCGCACCCTCATCCAACCTACCAGGGCAGCTTCTGACGCCCCATCCACGGCCGCAGATCCGCATCGTTGACACCACCCTTAACCCAACCACCGGAGCAGCTTCTGACGCCCCGTCCACGGCCGCAGATCCACATCGTCGACACCATCCTTAACCCAACCACCGGAGTAGCTTCTGACGCCCCGTCCACGGGCAGATCCGCGTCGTCGACACCATCCTTAACCCAACCACCGGAGCAGCTTCACCTACGCCCTCGTCCACGGCCACAGATCCGCTTTGCCCACGCCGTAGTCCACCCTACCGGAGCCGCTCCACAAACACCCTACTCGACGGTTCTAGATCTCCTTACCGGACCCCGACAGCCAGTGCAGTGTCATCACCCTCGACATTTCTAACCTGATTCCCACCATCTGGAGAGATGCCAAGCACCCGCCACGGCCTAGGTACTTGTCACCTTTAAACCCGTCCAGCATCACCTGCCCGATGTACTTCAAATATACTAACCGGTCGCTGTTACCTGTTATGCAGCTGGCAAAAACTACAAGGACGATGTTTCTTCTGGATCTAACAACTTGGACAACCAAGATCCTAGACTGAGGCATTGCTATGATATTGTAAGCGCGTCTCTCTCTCTTGTATTGTTTTGTGCCTGCCAGCGTGCTTTGCTAGGATTTTCGACCAGTAATCCCTTTGTGCAGACAATGATTTCTACTACTGGCTGCTAAATTAGATATGTAGATGTCATACATGATACTACCTCGTACCTTCGTTCCTAAATATAAGTCCTTCTAGAGATTCCACTATAGGCTACATACGGAGCAAAATGAGTGAATCTACATTCAAAAATGCATCTATATACATCTGTATGTGGTCCATACTAGAATCTCTACAAAGACATATATTTAGGAACAGGGGCAGTACATTACACAAAATCGTAGGTGGCATGTAGGAATTCCAGTGCACTACATTAGGCTCCCTTAGAGTGCCTGCTAGTCCAGCATACAGAGTCATGGCTAGTTTATGGTACGCACACAATCGTTAATTGGTGGTTTAAATATGCGCAAGGGACATGCAATGTAGTATCATGTAGAGATGTCTGAAATTAGCCGTGTCAACTTGCAGATAGGGTTACACAATGAAAAAGTACAAGATGTATGTAGCAATTTCATGGAACATCGCAAAAAAAGGAGAGGCAGCAGTGAGCCTATACAGTGTGCTATGGTACGTCACTCCTCCATTGCAATCATCGTGACATGTTATTTGTATGCCAGTTCTATTAGCCAGGTTTCTTAGGGACAATTATTATGAGTTATCCTAAGAAAATAAGCACCTGTGAATATAAGCTCCATGTAATAAGCCAACCAGTTCTTTTCATTGCGTTTTCAGCTTATCTTTGGTATGATCAGTGGAAAGTCTAGATTGCATTATATATTTTTTCATTTTGCTGCCCATATGGAAACTAATTTGACTTGCAAACATCACAAATTGAACCCAGTGCAGTAATTAATATGATAGGAAAACAAACCATCACTATTTGCTCAAAATGCAAATACAAAGATACCATCTACTTGGCACAATCTACTTTGGTCAATGTTTTCCATAGATATCCCATTGCCTAATTTAAACGAAGAACGCATGACCCATATTTAAATGAAGAACATTTATTTATTGAAATTCGATGGTCCAAGTGGCTGGTTATTATCGTATAGCAGCACCACCTGAAAGCATCATATAGCAGCAGCAACTCATATCAACTCATCATACAGCAGCAGCAGTCTGCAATTCATCATATACCAGCAGCAGCTCATAGCAATTCATTATATAGCAGCAGCAGGAGCAGCTCATAGCAATTCATCATATAGCAGCAGGAGGAGCAGCTCATAGCAATTCATCATATAGCAGCAGCAGGAGCAGCTTGTAGCAACTCATCATATAGCAGCAGCAGGAGCAGCTTGTAGCAACTCATCATATAGTAGCAGCACCAGCAGCTCATAGCAATTCATCATATAGCAGCAGCAGCTCATAGCAAGTCATCATACATCAGCAGCAGATCATAGCAATTCATCATATAGCAGCAGCAGGAGCAGCTCATAGCAATGCATCATATAGCAGCAGCAGAAGCAGCTCATAGCAATTCATCGTATAGTGGATCAGAATGAAAATTTGGCAAAAAATCAGAGGAGATCCTCACCTTGTTGGATGAGCTCATCCTTCAACAGCACCTCAAGGCCATGGCCTGGGAGGAGGGGAGGGGGAATAAGGTGCCTTTTGTCGTAGTGTGGCATCAGTCGTAGTTGTGCAGCGCCCGCCGGAGTAGTGCGTTGGATGAACCACAGTGGAGCAGCTGCTGGAGACCATGAGAATGAGGGGCGGCGCTAGAGGGAGGAGAAGCTAGGGAGATTTGCCTCTACCCGCCGGCCATGTAGCCTAGCTGGACATAGCATTATCGAGGTCCAGGCCAGATGGGACCAGTGGCGATGGCTTGCTGGAGGAACCCTAGTGCTGCAGGCAGGGGATCGAGGTGGAGGGAAAGGGGAGAGGAGATGCAAGCGGGCAGGGCAATGAATTCTTGCGTGTTTGTTTTTACTTGAGGGCCAGGTGTGACACGGGCGTCAGCAGTTGCATTTTGAGTGTAATATAGGCAGGCAACAGAGTCATTTCACTATTCCCCTTCCCTTTAATTTTTAGTGAGGTTCTACCCAAAACACCCCCCTCCAAAGTGAAATAGTTAAGCCCAAGCCCATAACTCAAAAATGACTTCTTTACATCTTTTATGGCTTATTTTGACAATATGCCCTGAAAAGGCGGAATCGAACTGGCCCTTAACCTGCAATTCAATTGTGCATGCAATGATGAACCACTCCTGCCTGCTACATGTACATTTAGGCATCATCATACATGGCATAACCTAATACATGTGCATTCCATTGTAGAATCTGGAATATGCAATGTTTATGTTAGTTCATACGTTGCACATGATGTTTAAATGCCCCTTAAATCTGGTCAGTCAAGTGATGATCTTTAAGCCTCCTTCTTTGCTTCTTTTCTTGATATGTAAGATTTGCTCACACATCTGTTCAATTGCTTGTTTGCATCAGCCAGCCATACTAGGACTGTTTGCTTTGATTACTTGTTGTTCTTGACCTAACACTCTAACAGAGCTTGTCAACGATTTAAACACTAAGGGCTGTTGTAGTGGGGCCTTGTCAAACTCATAGGTGACATAAAGGTTTGGATGTACACTACAGTAGGCTCTCCAAGAGTACCTGGAGATCCAGTTCGAAGGTATGCCTAGTTTTTACATAGTGCAGACATAGTAAATGCTCATTTCATTATGTGCAAGTGCAAGAGATGCGGCATGTTTCATTATGTGGTGTTGTTTTGTTATAATCTCATCCTTTTGTGTTCACAGACTGGAAAGTATGCATATTTATCTTCCAAGGAGACAAGTGACTAGTTTGTGTCACCTTGCAGAGGGGGTGCAATGAAGATAAGATTGAGGATTTCCAAGTACAAGATGTTAGGAAGGAGCCTTGCAAGAGAAGTAGGAGCTGCGCTGAGCCTCTTCAACATGCTAAGGTAATTCACTGTATGCAACTCAACAGTTCAATTCCTTGTTTGTTTCAGGCATAGTTAATTTTCTCTTTTCAATTGCTTTATTTGTCCTCAGTTAATGAGATGCCCAAATAATCATGTCTGATGTTCGGTACTTGTATCACTATTAGTTGACATAATTAAAGGCCTTACCATTTAATTACTCTGCCGAAGTGTGCCTGAAGCTTTGAAGTCTATTAACCAACTATTATTGCATGAGGCTCACAATCTAGTTTATACTACACTAATGATTGCATAGTTTTGCCTGCTGTAGTATGTTTGTATGAAACCCTCTGATGTTCATTATGCTCCCTAAGACTTTAATTGAGGCACAGAATGGCCAACTGCTTGCTTACTTATACGCAACATGCTGTCTAAATTTGTAACTTGCCTGTGTTTTCGATTGGGCCCCAACATCATGCTCCTCTCGTGAGCAAAGAGGGATTTCTGTATGCAGGCTGCACAGACTATCATTTTTATAATTTTTAAAATATCACCTACTTATGCTTCATGACATGTAACAATTTTTTTTGAAAGTGACGTGTAACATTATTGTTAGTCCTGTTTTGCCATGTAGTACAAAATAGTGTCTTGTTCGCTTCACTGTTGTAACTATATTTTTGCCCTAGTCATGTGTACTTACAGAAACATTTTAGGATGAAGTGACATCAACACAAAGATCTGCGAGCAGTGCGGCATGGCTGTTACCGAATGATTATGGATTGGAATTGGAATGTGCTGATGTTCTCGAGCATCAACTAGAGGTGGCAAGACAACATGTACATGATTGTCAACGTATAATCAACAAGTTGAGACTGGACATGCAGGTATTAGATGCAGGAGTCAAAAAATGAAACAAGACACTGAGGTAACCATGAAGGAGTTGGAGATTTTGCAGACTGAAATTTGTGCTGTCTGAATCCGGCCAATCCTATTTTCCGAAGAGATTATAGTTCAAATGGAGTTAAGTTGATGCGCGTCCATGATGTATGAGTTGTATTTGCCCAGTGTATGTAATTTGCTGTTTGTGTATGCTTTATTATCACCTGTGCCAAACCATAATGCCCAGTGGGTATAATCGGCTGTAATTTCTTTATTATATAGTGTAGGATTATTCTACCTTTCTATGCCTTGATCTATTTGTTGTAATAGTGTAGGATTTTTAGAGGTGATAGTATTGAGTAGGATAATTCTTTGAATATGCTATATCATTCAAACGGGGGCCAACTCGCCCGACCATGGCCCTTCACGGGATGTCGGATCCATGGGCCTTCTACGTCTCGTAGGATCCATGGGCCTTCTACGTCTCATAGGATCCATGGGCCTTGTATGTCTCATAGGATCCATGGGCCGCTGGCTCATTTATGGGTCTTGTACGGGCCTTTAATGGGCCATAGACGGACCTTTAATGGAAATCGTACATTTTATGGGCTGACCATAACGGGCCGTTAATAGGACGTATTTGGTGATGCTATGAAAATGGCCCAACAGACTAACGGTCCACAAACGGGCCGACTGTAACGACGGGCTGAATTTGGCCCACAAGCAGAAAATAACAGTAACGGGTCATAAGTAACCGAATGCTGCAAATGAGCCCAAGAATAAATGGGCCCTCAGAAGGCTGAAAGTTAAGTTGGGCTGAAAATGGCCCAACGGAATAACGGGCCGTTAATGGGTATAAAGTGATACACTGTTCATTACGGGCCAGTTTCACCACGGGCCGTTAATGGGTGTAAAGTAATACACTGTTCATTAAGGGCCAGTTTCAGCACGAGCCGCTAATGGGCCAAGAGTTACAAAGGGCCTCATATGGGCCGAAAGACAACATGGGCTATACATGGGCCAGAAGTGAAAACGGGCTGGAATCATATTGGACGGCCCAGATGACGCTACTGGGACTAATTCGGATAGGGCATAACGGGCCTTGGGTTAGCGGGTTGTAAATGGGATATATGCCAACAGGTCGTTAACAGGCTTTCCATGGGCCGACCCGCCAGCTTTTGACCAAGTCAAACGGACCGGCCTTTTCACAGGAATGGGCCACTATTGGGTCGTGCCACGTGTCGACGTATCATAGGCGCCTTCTGTCCAGTGAGTGGATGACATCTGTCCCAACGATGAGCCAACACGTGTTTCCTCTAGCCAATGATGATTTTACACGTGGAAAATCCCCATTGGTCGGGGCTGTTAACGGGTTATCGGATCCAAAACCCGACCCAGTAGCTTAATGGTGTTCCGTTACAGTGGATGCCACGTGTCGGTCACCCTTGACGAAAGCACTTCTGTGACGCGCGATTTATCGTCATGGAAATGGACACTTCCATGATGATAATTTTGGTAATGTCATGGAACACTTCTACGACAGCACAGGTATGACTATCTTGATTCTGTCATAAATTTGTCATGGATGTACATGCATGACAAAAAAACCGACCTACTATGACAAACACGTATCATCACAGAAGTGTATTTTTTTTGTAGTGATACCTGTTTGCAACAATTGGTACAGCCATCAGGTAACAAATTTATTAGTGTGTGTTACTAGTATTTGAGCCATATGCTAATAAAGCTAGCAATCAGAGCAACGAGTAGGTTGCAACTGATGGAGCAGCCAGCATGTACAACGAGAACTTCTCCAGCCAGCCAGTACTGCAATGAGCAGCTAAGTCTGGACGGGGCATGCGCTGCATAGGTACGGGCGACAAGTGGGGAAGGAGGAACGGCAAGGTGGTGGTGCGGGAAAGGAGGCACGGTGAGACGGTGGCTCGCCGGCGAGCTGGCATAGCGAGGCGGCGGCACCGGGAGTAGGCACGACGAGGCGGCGCCGTGCTTCGTTCTGTGATCACGTCGTATGACCAGGAAATGAGCTGAGGGTGCCCTGCCAACGGTCGGATGCCCTGCCAAGCGCTCCGGAGTGCGACTTTGGCCGACATCCGCGGCTTTCCCGCATTCGCGCGCGTCCACTTGTGACTGGTAGCTGAAGGGGGCATGGGCAAAAGCTGGGGGTGCCTTGGATGCTCTGGAAGGCTGAGAGGAGAGAGGGAGGCTGAGAGAGAGAAAGGAATCCACTATCTAGAGAAGAAAAATGGGGTTCTCCCCCCTTCAGCATTGCTTCCTCGGGCAGCAAAGCACCCAGGTGCTAGAGGGGGACTAGGAGAGGTCATGGTAGAAAGTTGAGCCTACGGAGATTAGTAGAAGAGGCCAAAAATGGGATTTTGGTAAAGTGGCAGAAGGTGTTTGATGCTGGTTTGGCCAAGTAGATGATTTCCATTTGCCATAAGACTCCACAGGGTGAAATTACACATATAATTAGGGCCTTCCACCAATTTGGAGCTTATTTGGGCAAAGTTGCCAATGCAACTTTTGTAAACCCTAGAAATTAGCAGAAATGAACTTGTGCAGATCTAGTTGAGCAAATCACTTCCCCTTGATGACCCACTTGGTGTAGTGGCCTCATTTGGTCATGTGAACATGCTCACAAAAGTTGGGGTCAAGGAAAGAAACTTGGTAGTACAAAGCTGTTCAAATTTGATTCTGGTCAGAGAGGGTTTTGGGGCATTTTGGTGAACCAAAATGACCTTGATTGACATGAGGCTTTGCAAGGTGATCACACTATGCTGCTTGGCTACATACTCTGCATCACCCATTTATACGTGTGGACGCACATGGTGCTGGCATGTCCCATGTCCCATCCACATGATCGTGCAGTGTGTTTTGAGATGTTGTGCTACTTGTATTGGTACTGTTTTAAATAAATATTGAATTGAAGCTATTGTATTTTAAGCAATGCCACTCTCAGAGTTAACTAATGAACTATTTTAAGAGAATTTCTCTATTAATATGAATCAATGCAACCGTTTTAGAAATGCTACTGTCCTATACTTTGTTTTCCATCAAGATAAGGTAGATGCTTCTTTTTGTGGCCGCATGTTTCATCCTCCTTTATTGGCAGTAATTGTTTCCTTTTTTGCCTATGCTAAATCAGGGATACCTATTCAACTTGTTGCTATAACAAACTTAAATGTCACACCGGCGACTTTACTTGATTTTAGAGTAACTGCACAAAACGAGATTGGATTTCCTATTCGTGTTGGCAGATTCATACGTGATCTCGTGTGCGTCATGATAGGTTGGTACTTGCCTTCATCCACATGATCGTGCAGTGTGTTTTGAGATGTTGTGCTACTTGTATTGGTACTGTTTTAAATAAATGTTGAATTGAATCTATTGTATTGTTGTCTTTTCCCATTAAGTAGTGAACAAAAATGGGACCAGCCCAGACATTATGCTTGTTGCTTTGTTACAACAAACTCTGCATCGCCCCCTTTATAAGTAGATGGAAGCACATGTTGTTTTTGCGCCCACTCTCCCCTGGAACTGTTTATGCTTTTTGTTAATCTAATGCCGCTGGTAAAATTAAGCAATGCCACTCTCAAAATTAGCTACTAAGTCTTATTTCAAAACTGCAACACATGTTAGGGATTGGCGGGATTACCATTTTTGTGGCCACATGTTTCATCCTCCTTTATTGGCCAGTAATTGATTCCTTTTTTGCCTCTATTAAAATAGGGTTATCTATTCAACTTGTTGCTATTGTGACATTTTGCTTCGCTTAATTTTGGTGGAACTGCACAAAATGAGACCGAATTTCCATTATGTGTTGAGATCTCTCTGAGGTCTTCGTCACGAGTTGTATCAAATCTTGGTCTTGAAAGGTCAGTACCGACTTTCCTTAGAATTAACTACTGAATTTTAGTTCAAAACTGCAACACTTGTTAGGGATCGGTGGGAGTACCATTTCTGTTAGGGATCGGCTGGAGTACATGTTAAGAAATGTATTGTTTAGATAATGTCTCTGTTATTATATATCAATTAAAGTGTTTTACAAATGATACTATCTTGCTTTTTAGTTCTTTCTACATGTTTAACCAAGGTATTGTTAAGATAATGTCTCTGTTAAAATGAATCAGTCGCATTGTTTTAGGAATGATACTTTTCTGCATTGTCGATCTTTATACATGTTGAAACAAGGCATTGTTAAGATAATGTCTCAGTTAATATGAATGAATACAACTGATTGAGAATTGCTACTCTCCTGCTTTGTTTCCCATTAAGATAAGGTAGATCAGCAGATGTTTTTTTCTGGGAGTACAAGTCATCAACCGTTATTTCTCAGTAATTGTTTCCCTTATACCTTTTGTTGCTTATAGGGATATCAAAATTAAAGCTCGGTTTTATTCCGACTTTGATTTTAGTTGAACTGCACAAAAGGAGCCAATGTGTCTAAGGCAAACTGCTGCATTAGTGGGTCCAGTTGGTCTTACCACTTTGCAGAAAGAAGCAGTCACTGTTTGCGCTACATTACACAAGGAATGATCGAGAAGCTTTACAGAGTATTAGTAGACATTGGTGACATGACTAGTCTGCAGAGAGCATAGGAAACTCTACAACACATGGAGTGCACTAGGCAAAAAGTGCCCAAACAAGTACAGGAAGCCAGGGCAGGACTCCAAATCTGTCAATGTCATTCTAAGCAACAATTATGGGGCATCTGGGTATGGTAATCTGTTTACCATACTTTCAGTTTGTTAGTCCACCGATTGGTGGGTTGACACTGTGTGGGGACCCTTACTCATAAGTCGTGATCACCGAATGCACGTGTACAGTGATCCCAGAGATCAATGCTCACTGAACACACAGAAGCTGAATAACAAGAGTCTTACATCCATACATACCGTCTTACACAAATTATGACCATTATGGTCAAGTCTTTACATAGATAACGCCACAAGGGCTGAATACCAAATAAACTCAAGCAGCGAAAATCTTCGTTGAAAACTAGAACCCATGCCATCTGCCTTAACCCTATAGGCATTCTGACTGAGAAACGTCCTAGTTCGCATGTTCGTCTCCAAAGAACTCTTCTTCAAACTCCTGTTCTTCCATGCCTGGCCAATTAAATAACCAGTGGCAAGCCAATGAGTACTTTGAATGTACTTGCAAGCAACCCACGATTGGAACAGGGCACAATGATGCAATGATATAGCACTAAGTAGGTAGTTTGCAGAAAGCTAGTTTTGAGTGCAATGACATGATCTATCAACATGTAAAGTATGCATCATGGGAGTACAGACATCCGTATGAACAAGTTACAGATATCAACATAAGCGGAGTTGGACACCAATCCAACTTGATCATCGCATCAAGCCATCTGACTTAACCCAAATAGTTTTATCAACACACACACACACACGGTTTGTAAAACTCTGGACGTAGTTTAAGCAGCACCGCCCAACTGTCCTTGACCGTGGACACGGCTATTCGAATAGTTTTACACTCTGCAGAGGTTGCACACTTTACCCACAAGATCCGGGGAACTTCCATGTCACCCACGACCCGCGGTACCTCAAGTACCCAGGGTAAGCACCCGATCACAATCTTTCCCTAGACGACACTAACAAGGAGTCCACTCATTGTTCCATATCCTCACGATGTACATCATACGAGACTCACTCGAGATCGTAACATCCGAGAGGGGACACAACGGTGTATCCGGTGCCCTGTGACAACAGTCATGGCCGCCCTACCTGGCACGACCCCGTCCCGAGAGAGAGCACCAACTCTCCCCCGTCACTAGTAATGCAGGCTCCAAGCTAGTATCGGCCTAGGTAATCAATAATGCCCTTTCCCACACAATGGTAGAGTGGTTGCGCATGTAAGGTTGGGACAGTCAACAAATCTTAAATCTAATCCGTTTTCGAAAATAACACACACACTTGCCTCGGTACACCACTTCGTCATCAAGTGGTTACCCATCTCATTATCTCCCTCGGGCATAAGTGGCACCCGACGGGGTTTTCAAAAAGTCTTTTGAAAATACTTTGTCTCCTTCACCATGCATATACCCGTCCCTTTTTGCGTAGCATCTACTTTAGCATCCTATCTACTCCCACTTGCATAACCCACATAGGAAGGTAGGGTCATGCACAATGCAAGTATCAACAAGGAGGAAATGAAGGCAACCCACCAAAGTGGCTACCATCTCATCATGATTCCGATGCAACAATAATAAAGTGCTATATGAAATGCATAAAAAGGGTTTCATAGACATGGTCAAAGGGCTGCTTGCCTGGCTCAAGAAAGTCTTCAGGGTCTTCAAAGTCTTCTGGTCCAACTCCTTCGTCAGCAACGCAATCTATCGTCGCAAAATATTAACGAGAAAAATAAGGCAATAATAAAACAGAAAAAACCAAAGTGCTCAGAAAAATGTCAACTCATTTTTGTTAAATACTAGGGTTAAAACTAAGAAGGGAAAAATTCTTATTTTTTTGACCTGGAGCTATAGGGACAGAGCAATGGATTTTTCAGACAAGGATTTAATTGTTCAAATTTGAATTTAAATTTGAACAGCACAGAAAAGTTGTTTGGGCATGTATGAAAGTTACACCATTAAATAGGTTAGATTTTTACAAGAATTTAGGAGCTGAAATTATTGCATTTGGATGTTTATTTAATCCTGTGGAATTTTTGCAAGTCTAACAGAAAAGAAAAAGGAAAAAGGGCACCGTGCAACTGGGCCAGAACAGCTGCAGCGCGGCAGGCCCAGAGAGGATCCAGCCCGCGCGAGGCTGCCACGTCGAAGGCGTAAATTCAAAATACGCCTTCAGCCGACGGGCGAACCGGTACGCGCGCGCGTGCGTTTCAAACCTGACGGGTGGATCCCACCCGTCAGAATGTGAGGCTGACCGACGGGCCCCCCGGCCGTCGTCTTCAACCTCAGGCCAGAGGGGGAGGCGAGCTCACCGGCGACGATGCAGGGCACGGCGAGGTCGGGCGAGGGCACGGCTGGGCTTAGCGTCGTGTCGCCGTTCGGGTGGAGGTGGAATTGGTCACCGGAGCAGCCTGGTTCGCAGACGACGAGGTCACGCGGCGAAGGTGCTTCGGGCGTCGGTGGTTCCGGCCGTTCCCCGCGGCAAAAGAGTGGGGAAAGAGAGGGGAAGGGGTCAGTGGTGCTGCGTGGTTCCAGATCGAGAGAGAACGGGGGCGGAGGATGCCTGTACCACGCGAATGCAGATGAGCCGAGGCGGCGGAGCTCGAGCTCGATCTCGAGCTCGAGCGGCTCTTGGGACAAATGGGTGGTGCGGGAGGTGAATTAGGAGTGTGGGGGAGCGACAGGGAGTGAGAGAGAGGCTCGGGGTCACCTTTTAGAGGCTGGTCGAGGTCCATCATAGGCACGGCCTACGGGTGCCCGCGGGATCGGGTCGGGTGGCCGTTAGAGAGGGAATGGAGGGCTCGGGGGTGTTCGTGGGAGTGGTCTAGGGTGCCAGGGAGAGGGAGGAGGAGCGGGGCGAGCTGCGGGCGGGCCATAGGAGCGGCGCGAGCATTGGCCAAACGGGGCGGCGTTCTGGCGCGAGCTGCAGGAGAGAGAGGAGGGCACGGGAGCAAGTGGGCGGCCTGCTGGCTTGGAGCGGACGTCGAGGGGCATCAACTGGCGAGCGGGGGAGGCACGAGGTGGCCGAGAGGCGCGGCGTCAACGGTCGGGTGCCCTGCCAAGCGCTCCAGAGCGCGACTTTGGCCGACATCCGCGGCTTTCCCGCGTCCGCGCGCGTCCACTTGCGTCTGGCAGCTGAAGGGGGCATGGGCAAAAGCTGGGGGTGCCTTGGATGCTCTGGAAGGCTGAGAGGAGAGAGGGAGGCTAAGAGAGAGGGAGGAATCCACTGTCCAGAGAAGAAAAATGGGGTTCTCCCCCCTTCATCATTGCTTCCTCGGGCAGCAAAGCACCCAGGTGCTAGAGGGGGACTAGGAGAGGTCATGGTAGAAAGTTGAGCCTACGGAGATTAGTGGAAGAGGCCAAAAATGGGATTTTGGTAAAGTGGCAGAAGGTGTTTGATGCTGGTTTGGGCAAGTAGATGATTTACATTTGCCATGAGACTCCACAGGGTGAAATTACACATATAATTAGGGCCTTCCACCAATTTGGAGCTTATTTGGGCAAAGTTGCCAATGCAACTTTTGTAAACCCTAGAAATTAGCAGAAATGAACTTGTGTAGATCTAGTTGAGCAAATCACTTCCCCTGGATGACCCACTTGGTGTAGTGGCCTCATTTGGTCATGTGAACATGCTCACAAAAGTTGGGGTCAAGGAAAGAAACTTGGTAGTACAAAGTTGTTCAAATTTGATTCTGGTCAGAGAGGGTTTTGGGGCATTTTGGTGAACCAAAATGACCTTGATTGACATGAGGCTTTGCAAGGTGATCACAGTATGCTGCTTGGCTACATACTCTGCATCACCCATTTATACGTGTGGACGCACATGGTGTTGGCATGTCCCATGTCCCATCCACATGATCGTGCAGTGTGTTTTGAGATGTTGTGCTACTTGTATTGGTACTGTTTTAAATAAATGTTGAATTGAAGCTATTGTATTTTAAGCAATGCCACTCTCAGAGTTAACTAATGAACTATTTTAAGAGAATTTCTCTATTAATATGAATCAATGCAACCGTTTTAGAAATGCTACTGTCCTATACTTTGTTTTCCATCAAGATAAGGTAGATGCTTCTTTTTGTGGCCGCATGTTTCATCCTCCTTTATTGGCAGTAATTGTTTCCTTTTTTGCCTCTGCTAAATCAGGGATACCTATTCAACTTGTTGCTATAACAAACTTAAATGTCACCGGCGACTTTACTTGATTTCAGTGTAACTGCACAAAACGAGATTGGATTTCCTATTCGTGTTGGCAGATTCATACGTGATCTTGTGTGTGTCATGATAGGTTGGTACTTGCCTTCATCCACATGATCGTGCAGTGTGTTTTGAGATGTTGTGCTACTTGTATTGGTACTGTTTTAAATAAATGTTGAATTGAATCGATTGTATTGCTGTCTTTTCCCATTAAGTAGTGAACAAAAATGGGACCAGCCCAGACATTATGCTTGTTGCTTTGTTACAACAAACTCTGCATCGCCCCCTTTATAAGTAGATGGAAGCACATGTTGTTTTTGCGCCCACTCTCCCCTGGAACTGTTTATGCTTTTTGTTAATCTAATGCCGCTGGTAAAATTAAGCAATGCCACTCTCAAAATTAGCTACCGAATCTTATTTCAAAACTGCAACACTTGTTAGGGATTGGCGGGATTACCAATTTTGTGGCCACATGTTTCATCCTCCTTTATTGGCCAGTAATTGATTACTTTTTTGCCTCTATTAAAACAGGGTTATCTATTCAACTTGTTGCTATTGCGACATTTTGCTTCGCTTAATTTTGGTAGAACTGCACAAAATGAGACCGGATTTCCATTATGTGTTGAGATCTCTCTGAGGTCTTCGTCACGAGTTGTTTCAAATCTTTGTCTTGAAAGGTCAGTACCGACTTTCCTCAGAATTAACTACTGAATTTTAGTTCAAAACTGCAACACTTGTTAGGGATCGGTGGGAGTACCATTTCTGTTAGGGATCGGCTGGAGTACATGTTTAAGAAATGTATTGTTCAGATAATGTCTCTGTTATTATATATCAATTACAGTGTTTTACAAATGGTACTATCCTGCTTTGTAGTTCTTTCTACATGTTTAACCAAGGTATTGTTAAGATAATGTCTCTGTTAAAATCAATCAGTCACATTGTTTTAGGAATGATACTTTTCTGCTTTGTCGATCTTTATACATGTTGAAACAAGGCATTGTTAAGATAATGTCTCAGTTAATATGAATGAATCACACTGATTGAGAATTGCTACTCTCTTGCTTTGTTTCCTATTAAGATAAGGTAGATCAGTAGATGTTTTTTCTGGGAGTACAAGTCATCAACCGTTATTTCTCAGTAATTGTTTCCCTTATACCTTTTGTTGCTTATAGGGATATCAAAATTAAAGCTCGGTTTTATTCCGACTTTGATTTTAACTGAACTGCACAAAAGGACCCAATGTGTCTAAGGCAAACTGCTGCATTAGTGGGTCCAGTTGGTCTTACCACTTTGCAGAAAGAAGCAGTCACTGTTTGCGCTACATTACACAAGGAATGATCAAGAAGCTTTACAGAGTATTAGTAGACATTGGTGACATGACTAGTCTGCAGAGAGCATAGGAAACTCTACAACACATGGAGTGCACTAGGTAAAAAGTGCCCAAACAAGTACAGGAAGCCAGGGCAGGACTCCAAATCTGTCAATGTCATTCTAAGCAACAATTATGGGGCATCTGGGTATGGTAATCTGTTTACCATACTTTCAGTTTGTTAGTCCACCGATTGGTGGGTTGACACTGTGTGGGGACCCTGACTCATAAGTCGTGATCACCGAATGCACGTGTACAGTGATCCCAGAGATCAATGCTCACTGAACACACAGAAGCTGAATAACAAGAGTCTTACATCCATACATACCGTATTACACAAATTATGACCATTATGGTCAAGTCTTTACATAGATAATGCCACAAGGGCTGAATACCAAATAAACTCAAGCAGCGGAAATCTTCGTTGAAAACTAGAACCCATGCCATCTGCCTTAACCCTACAGGCATTCTGACTGAGAAACGTCCTAGTTCGCATGTTCGTCTCCAAAGAACTCTTCTTCAAACTCCTGTTCTTCCATGCCTGGCCAATTAAATAACCAGTGGCAAGCCAATGAGTACTTTGAATGTACTTGCAAGCAACCCATGATTGGAACAGGGCACAATGATGCAATGATATAGCACTAAGCAGGTAGTTTGCAGAAAGCTAGTTTTGAGTGCAATGACATGATCTATCAACATGTAAAGTATGCATCATGGGAGTACAGACATCCGTATGAACAAGTTACAGATATCAACATAAGCGGAGTTGGACACCAATCCAACTTGATCATCGCGTCAAGCCATCTGACTTAACCCAAATAGTTTTATCAACACACATACACGGTTTGTAAAACTCTGGACGTAGTTTAAGCAGCACCGCCCAACTGTCCTTGACCGTGGACACGGCTATTCGAATAGTTTTACACTCTGCAGAGGTTGCACACTTTACCCACAAGATCCGGGGAACTTCCATGTCACCCACGACCCGCGGTACCTCAAGTACCTGGGGTAAGCACCCGATCACTATCTTTCCCTAGACGACACTAACAATGAGTCCATTCACTGTTCCATAGCCTCACGATGTACATCATACGAGACTCACTCGAGATCGTAACATCCGAGAGGGGACACAACGGTGTATCCGGTGCCCTGTGACAATAGTCATGGCCGCCCTAGCTGACACGACCCCGTCCCGAGAGAGAGCACCAACTCTCCCCCGTCACTAGTAATGCAGGCACCAAGCTAGTATCGGCCTAGGTAATCAATAATGCCAAATCCCATACAAGGGTAGAGTGGTTGCGCATGTAAGGTTGGGACAGTCAACAAATCTTAAATCTAATCCGTTTTCGAAAACAACACACACACTTGCCTCGGTACACCACTTCGTCATCAAGTGGTTACCCATCTCATTATCTCCCTCGGGCATAAGTGGCACCCGACGGGGTTTTCGAAAAGTCTTTTGAAAATACTTTGTCTCCTTCACCATGCATATACCTGTCCCTTTATGCGTAGCATCTACTTTAGCATCCTATCTACTCCCACTTGCATAACCCTCATAGGAAGGTAGGGTCATGCACAATGCAAGTATCAACAAGGAGGAAATGAAGGCAACCCACCAAAGTGGCTACCATCTCATCATGATTCCGATGCAACAATAATAAAGTGCTATATGAAATGCATAAAAAGGGTTTCATAGACATGGTCAAAGGGCCGCTTGCCTGGCTCAACAAAGTCTTCTGGGTCTTCAAAGTCTTCTGGTCCAACTCCTTCGTCAGCAACGCAAACTATCGTCGCAAAATATTAACGAGAAAAATAAGGCAATAATCAAACAGAAAAACCAAAGTGCTCAGAAAAATGTCAACTCATTTTTGTTAAATACTAGGGTTAAAACTAAGAAGGGAAAAATTCTTATTTTTTTTGACCTGGAGCTACAGGGACAGAGCAATGGATTTTTCAAACAAGGATTTAATTGTTCAAATTTGAATTTAAATTTGAACAGCACAGAAAAGTTGGTTGGGCATGTATGAAAGTTACACCATTAAATAGGTGAGATTTTTACAAGAATTTAGGAGCTGGAATTATTGCATTTGGATGTTTATTTAATCCTGTGGAATTTTTGCAAGTCTAACAGAAAAGAAAAAGGAAAAAGGGCACCGTGCAACTGGGCCAGAACAGCTGTAGCGCAGCAAGCCCAGAGAGGATCCAGCCCGCGCGAGGCTGCCACGTCGAAGGTGTAAATTCAAAATACGCCTTCAGCTGACGGGCGAACCGGTACACGCGCGCGTGCGTTTCAAACCTGACGGGTGGAGGCCACCCGTCAGAATGTGAGGCTGACCGATGGGCCCCACGGCCGTCGTCTTCAACCTGAGGCCAGAGGGGGAGGCGAGCTCACAGGTGACGATGCAGGGCACGGCTGGGCTTAGCGTCGTGTCGCCGTTCGGGTGGAGATGGAGTTGGTCACCGGAGCAACCTGGTTCGCCGGCGACGAGGTCACGCGGCGGAGGTGCTTCGGGCGTTGGTGGTTCCAGCCGTTCCCGGCTGCAAAAGAGTGGGGAAAGAGAGGGAAGGGGTCAGTGGTGCTGCGTGGTTCCAGATCGAGAGAGAAAGGGGGCGGAGGAGGCCTGTACCACGCGAATGCTGATGAGCCAAGGCGGCGGAGCTCGAGCTTGATCTCGAGCTCGAGCGGCTCTGGGGACAAATGGGTGGTGCGGGAGGTTGATTAGGAGTGTGGGGGAGCGAATAGGGAGTGAGAGAGAGGCTCGGGGGTTGCCTTTTAGAGGCTGGCCGAGGTCCATCATAGGCGCGGCCTACGGGTGCCCGCGGGATCGGCTCGGGTGGCCGTTAGAGAGGGAATGGAGGGCTCGGGGGTGTTCGTGGGAGTGGTCTAGGGTGCCAGGGAGAGAGAGGAGGAGCGGGGCGAGCTGCGGGCGGGCCATAGGAGCGGCGCGAGCATTGGTCGAACGGGGCGGCGTTCTGGCGCGAGCTGCAGGAGAGAGAGGAGGGCGCGGGAGCAAGTGGGCGGCCTGCTGGCTTGGAGCGGACGTCGAGGGGCATCGACTGGCGCGCGGGGGAGGCACGAGGTGGCCGAGAGGCGCGGCGTCAACGGTCGGGTGCCCTGCCAAGCGCTCCAGAGCGCGACTTTGGCCAACATCCGCGGCTTTCCCGCGTCCGCGCGCGTCCACTTGCGTCTGGCAGCTGAAGGGGGCATGGGCAAAAGCTGGGGGTGCCTTGGATGCTCTGGAAGGCTGAGAGGAGAGAGGAAGGCTGAGAGAGAGGGAGGAATCCACTGTCCAGAGAAGAAAAATGGGGTTCTCCCCCCTTCATCATTGCTTCCTCGGGCAGCAAAGCACCCAGGTGCTAGAGGGGGACTAGGAGAGGTCATGGTTGAAAGTAGAGCCTACGGAGATTAGTGGAAGAGGCCAAAAATGGGATTTTGGTAAAGTGGCAGAAGGTGTTTGATGCTGGTTTGGGCAAGTAGATGATTTACATTTGCCATGAGACTCCACAGGGTGAAATTACACATATAATTAGGGCCTTCCACCAATTTGGAGCTTATTTGGGCAAAGTTGCCAATGCAACTTTTGTAAACCCTAGAAATTAGCAGAAATGAACTTGTGTAGATCTAGTTGAGCAAATCACTTCCCCTGGATGACCCACTTGGTGTAGTGGCCTCATTTGGTCATGTGAACATGCTCACAAAAGTTGGGGTCAAGGAAAGAAACTTGGTAGTACAAAGTTGTTCAAATTTGATTCTGGTCAGAGAGGGTTTTGGGGCATTTTGGTGAACCAAAATGACCTTGATTGACATGAGGCTTTGCAAGGTGATCACAGTATGCTGCTTGGCTACATACTCTGCATCACCCATTTATACGTGTGGACGCACATGGTGTTGGCATGTCCCATGTCCCATCCACATGATCGTGCAGTGTGTTTTGAGATGTTGTGCTACTTGTATTGGTACTGTTTTAAATAAATGTTGAATTGAAGCTATTGTATTTTAAGCAATGCCACTCTCAGAGTTAACTAATGAACTATTTTAAGAGAATTTCTCTATTAATATGAATCAATGCAACCGTTTTAGAAATGCTACTGTCCTATACTTTGTTTTCCATCAAGATAAGGTAGATGCTTCTTTTTGTGGCCGCATGTTTCATCCTCCTTTATTGGCAGTAATTGTTTCCTTTTTTGCCTCTGCTAAATCAGGGATACCTATTCAACTTGTTGCTATAACAAACTTAAATGTCACCGGCGACTTTACTTGATTTCAGTGTAACTGCACAAAACGAGATTGGATTTCCTATTCGTGTTGGCAGATTCATACGTGATCTTGTGTGTGTCATGATAGGTTGGTACTTGCCTTCATCCACATGATCGTGCAGTGTGTTTTGAGATGTTGTGCTACTTGTATTGGTACTGTTTTAAATAAATGTTGAATTGAATCGATTGTATTGCTGTCTTTTCCCATTAAGTAGTGAACAAAAATGGGACCAGCCCAGACATTATGCTTGTTGCTTTGTTACAACAAACTCTGCATCGCCCCCTTTATAAGTAGATGGAAGCACATGTTGTTTTTGCGCCCACTCTCCCCTGGAACTGTTTATGCTTTTTGTTAATCTAATGCCGCTGGTAAAATTAAGCAATGCCACTCTCAAAATTAGCTACCGAATCTTATTTCAAAACTGCAACACTTGTTAGGGATTGGCGGGATTACCAATTTTGTGGCCACATGTTTCATCCTCCTTTATTGGCCAGTAATTGATTACTTTTTTGCCTCTATTAAAACAGGGTTATCTATTCAACTTGTTGCTATTGCGACATTTTGCTTCGCTTAATTTTGGTAGAACTGCACAAAATGAGACCGGATTTCCATTATGTGTTGAGATCTCTCTGAGGTCTTCGTCACGAGTTGTTTCAAATCTTTGTCTTGAAAGGTCAGTACCGACTTTCCTCAGAATTAACTACTGAATTTTAGTTCAAAACTGCAACACTTGTTAGGGATCGGTGGGAGTACCATTTCTGTTAGGGATCGGCTGGAGTACATGTTTAAGAAATGTATTGTTCAGATAATGTCTCTGTTATTATATATCAATTACAGTGTTTTACAAATGGTACTATCCTGCTTTGTAGTTCTTTCTACATGTTTAACCAAGGTATTGTTAAGATAATGTCTCTGTTAAAATCAATCAGTCACATTGTTTTAGGAATGATACTTTTCTGCTTTGTCGATCTTTATACATGTTGAAACAAGGCATTGTTAAGATAATGTCTCAGTTAATATGAATGAATCACACTGATTGAGAATTGCTACTCTCTTGCTTTGTTTCCTATTAAGATAAGGTAGATCAGTAGATGTTTTTTCTGGGAGTACAAGTCATCAACCGTTATTTCTCAGTAATTGTTTCCCTTATACCTTTTGTTGCTTATAGGGATATCAAAATTAAAGCTCGGTTTTATTCCGACTTTGATTTTAACTGAACTGCACAAAAGGACCCAATGTGTCTAAGGCAAACTGCTGCATTAGTGGGTCCAGTTGGTCTTACCACTTTGCAGAAAGAAGCAGTCACTGTTTGCGCTACATTACACAAGGAATGATCAAGAAGCTTTACAGAGTATTAGTAGACATTGGTGACATGACTAGTCTGCAGAGAGCATAGGAAACTCTACAACACATGGAGTGCACTAGGTAAAAAGTGCCCAAACAAGTACAGGAAGCCAGGGCAGGACTCCAAATCTGTCAATGTCATTCTAAGCAACAATTATGGGGCATCTGGGTATGGTAATCTGTTTACCATACTTTCAGTTTGTTAGTCCACCGATTGGTGGGTTGACACTGTGTGGGGACCCTGACTCATAAGTCGTGATCACCGAATGCACGTGTACAGTGATCCCAGAGATCAATGCTCACTGAACACACAGAAGCTGAATAACAAGAGTCTTACATCCATACATACCGTATTACACAAATTATGACCATTATGGTCAAGTCTTTACATAGATAATGCCACAAGGGCTGAATACCAAATAAACTCAAGCAGCGGAAATCTTCGTTGAAAACTAGAACCCATGCCATCTGCCTTAACCCTACAGGCATTCTGACTGAGAAACGTCCTAGTTCGCATGTTCGTCTCCAAAGAACTCTTCTTCAAACTCCTGTTCTTCCATGCCTGGCCAATTAAATAACCAGTGGCAAGCCAATGAGTACTTTGAATGTACTTGCAAGCAACCCATGATTGGAACAGGGCACAATGATGCAATGATATAGCACTAAGTAGGTAGTTTGCAGAAAGCTAGTTTTGAGTGCAATGACATGATCTATCAACATGTAAAGTATGCATCATGGGAGTACAGACATCCGTATGAACAAGTTACAGATATCAACATAAGCGGAGTTGGACACCAATCCAACTTGATCATCGCGTCAAGCCATCTGACTTAACCCAAATAGTTTTATCAACACACATACACGGTTTGTAAAACTCTGGACGTAGTTTAAGCAGCACCGCCCAACTGTCCTTGACCGTGGACACGGCTATTCGAATAGTTTTACACTCTGCAGAGGTTGCACACTTTACCCACAAGATCCGGGGAACTTCCATGTCACCCACGACCCGCGGTACCTCAAGTACCTGGGGTAAGCACCCGATCACTATCTTTCCCTAGACGACACTAACAACGAGTCCATTCACTGTTCCATAGCCTCACGATGTACATCATACGAGACTCACTCGAGATCGTAACATCCGAGAGGGGACACAACGGTGTATCCGGTGCCCTGTGACAATAGTCATGGCCGCCCTAGCTGACACGACCCCGTCCCGAGAGAGAGCACCAACTCTCCCCCGTCACTAGTAATGCAGGCACCAAGCTAGTATCGGCCTAGGTAATCAATAATGCCAAATCCCATACAAGGGTAGAGTGGTTGCGCATGTAAGGTTGGGACAGTCAACAAATCTTAAATCTAATCCGTTTTCGAAAACAACACACACACTTGCCTCGGTACACCACTTCGTCATCAAGTGGTTACCCATCTCATTATCTCCCTCGGGCATAAGTGGCACCCGACGGGGTTTTCGAAAAGTCTTTTGAAAATACTTTGTCTCCTTCACCATGCATATACCTGTCCCTTTATGCGTAGCATCTACTTTAGCATCCTATCTACTCCCACTTGCATAACCCTCATAGGAAGGTAGGGTCATGCACAATGCAAGTATCAACAAGGAGGAAATGAAGGCAACCCACCAAAGTGGCTACCATCTCATCATGATTCCGATGCAACAATAATAAAGTGCTATATGAAATGCATAAAAAGGGTTTCATAGACATGGTCAAAGGGCCGCTTGCCTGGCTCAACAAAGTCTTCTGGGTCTTCAAAGTCTTCTGGTCCAACTCCTTCGTCAGCAACGCAAACTATCGTCGCAAAATATTAACGAGAAAAATAAGGCAATAATCAAACAGAAAAACCAAAGTGCTCAGAAAAATGTCAACTCATTTTTGTTAAATACTAGGGTTAAAACTAAGAAGGGAAAAATTCTTATTTTTTTTTTTGACCTGGAGCTACAGGGACAGAGCAATGGATTTTTCAAACAAGGATTTAATTGTTCAAATTTGAATTTAAATTTGAACAGCACAGAAAAGTTGGTTGGGCATGTATGAAAGTTACACCATTAAATAGGTGGGATTTTTACAAGAATTTAGGAGCTGGAATTATTGCATTTGGATGTTTATTTAATCCTGTGGAATTTTTGCAAGTCTAACAGAAAAGAAAAAGGAAAAAGGGCACCGTGCAACTGGGCCAGAACAGCTGTAGCGCAGCAAGCCCAGAGAGGATCCAGCCCGCGCGAGGCTGCCACGTCGAAGGTGTAAATTCAAAATACGCCTTCAGCTGACGGGCGAACCGGTACGCGCGCGCGTGCGTTTCAAACCTGACGGGTGGAGGCCACCCGTCAGAATGTGAGGCTGACCGACGGGCCCCACGGCCGTCGTCTTCAACCTGAGGCCAGAGGGGGAGGCGAGCTCACAGGTGACGATGCAGGGCACGGCGAGGTCGGGCGAGGGCACGGCTGGGCTTAGCGTCGTGTCGCCGTTCGGGTGGAGATGGAGTTGGTCACCGGAGCAACCTGGTTCGCCGGCGACGAGGTCACGCGGCGGAGGTGCTTCGGGCGTTGGTGGTTCCAGCCGTTCCCGGCTGCAAAAGAGTGGGGAAAGAGAGGGAAGGGGTCAGTGGTGCTGCGTGGTTCCAGATCGAGAGAGAAAGGGGGCGGAGGAGGCCTGTACCACGCGAATGCTGATGAGCCAAGGCGGCGGAGCTCGAGCTTGATCTCGAGCTCGAGCGGCTCTGGGGACAAATGGGTGGTGCGGGAGGTTGATTAGGAGTGTGGGGGAGCGAATAGGGAGTGAGAGAGAGGCTCGGGGGTTGCCTTTTAGAGGCTGGCCGAGGTCCATCATAGGCGCGGCCTACGGGTGCCCGCGGGATCGGCTCGGGTGGCCGTTAGAGAGGGAATGGAGGGCTCGGGGGTGTTCGTGGGAGTGGTCTAGGGTGCCAGGGAGAGAGAGGAGGAGCGGGGCGAGCTGCGGGCGGGCCATAGGAGCGGCGCGAGCATTGGTCGAACGGGGCGGCGTTCTGGCGCGAGCTGCAGGAGAGAGAGGAGGGCGCGGGAGCAAGTGGGCGGCCTGCTGGCTTGGAGCGGACGTCGAGGGGCATCGACTGGCGCGCGGGGGAGGCACGAGGTGGCCGAGAGGCGCGGCGTCAACGGTCGGGTGCCCTGCCAAGCGCTCCAGAGCGCGACTTTGGCCAACATCCGCGGCTTTCCCGCGTCCGCGCGCGTCCACTTGCGTCTGGCAGCTGAAGGGGGCATGGGCAAAAGCTGGGGGTGCCTTGGATGCTCTGGAAGGCTGAGAGGAGAGAGGAAGGCTGAGAGAGAGGGAGGAATCCACTGTCCAGAGAAGAAAAATGGGGTTCTCCCCCCTTCATCATTGCTTCCTCGGGCAGCAAAGCACCCAGGTGCTAGAGGGGGACTAGGAGAGGTCATGGTTGAAAGTAGAGCCTACGGAGATTAGTGGAAGAGGCCAAAAATGGGATTTTGGTAAAGTGGCAGAAGGTGTTTGATGCTGGTTTGGGCAAGTAGATGATTTCCATTTGCCATGAGACTCCACAGGGTGAAATTACACATATAATTAGGGCCTTCCACCAATTTGGAGCTTATTTGGGCAAAGTTGCCAATGCAACTTTTGTAAACCCTAGAAATTAGCAGAAATGAACTTGTGTAGATCTAGTTGAGCAAATCACTTCCCCTGGATGACCCACTTGGTGTAGTGGCCTCATTTGGTTATGTGAACATGCTCACAAAAGTTGGGGTCAAGGAGACAAACTTGGTAGTACAAAGCTATTCAAATTTGATTCTGGTCAGAGAGGGTTTTGGGGCATTTTGGTGAACCAAAATGACCTTGATTGACATGAGGCTTTGCAAGGTGATCGCAATATGTATTTTTGACTTTCTGGATTTTCCTTGGATTTTTATGAAAATATTTCCTGTAGAAATATTTCAAATCCTTGAAATGGGCAGAAATGGTTTTGGGAGGTTTTGTCCAATATTTTGATCATGACCATGTGTTGGAACTCCTATATATGGAAGATATATGTCCACTGAGTTTCCCTGATTTTTGTCAAATATTTTTGAAACAATAAAATAATTTTTCCCTATTAAAGACCATTTCTGGCCTTAAAAAAAAGCTTTTAAATAAAATAGGAAAATAACTCTTAAAATTATATTTTTGTGGTTTACTGGAATCCTATATCTAATAGGTTTCAAATATACTCTTTGAAATATTTTTCATACCCCAAATCAAGTACTTGTAGTGCAAACCTTAACTCAGGGGTTTTTGGAAAACTAATTTTTTGAAAATACTATTTGGCCAAATTATTTTTGTAGGAAAATACTATACTGTACTATACACATGGCATGATCATTGGGTAGAAGTTTGGGGAAAGGAGATGAAGTGCAAAAGGTGGAGTAGTTGACTTTAAAGAGCACTTGAAAAAATCACACAGAAAAAACCAACTCCAAGATAAAAGACAAATAATGCAAAAGTTTTTGTTGGTCCAATTTTTCATGCTTTAATAATGCAAATGACATGTTACTAAATGCAGGGTGTGACAGACCTACCCCTCTTACAAGAATCTCGTCCCCGAGATTCCTAAACTAGGCTTTAAAGAGATACGGAAACTCGGACCTAAGGTAGTCTTCACGTTCCCAGGTTCCTTCTGCTTCAGTGTGGTTGCTCCACTGGACCTTGAAGTACTTGATGGTGCGGCTTCGAGTGCATCGCTCAGCCTGATCCAAAATGCAGATGGGCCTCTCACGGTAAGTCAAATCAGGCTAAAGGTCAATGGCTTGGTGATCGACGTCCTTGTAAAGATCAGGCTTGTTTGGAACTTGGAGACACTTCCGGAGTTGTGACACGTGGAATACGTTGTGCACATCGGATAGTTCAGGTGGCAGTTCCAACTAGTAAGCCACTTCTCCACGTCGTGCGGTGGTCTCGAAGGGGACGATAAATCTTGGTGCGAGCTTTCCCTTAACGTGGAAACGCTTGGTTCCCTTAAGAGGAGTTACTCGCAGGTATACATGGTCTCCGACTTGGAAGTCTACTTGTCGGCGACGAGTGTCAGCATAGCTCTTCTATCTTGACTTGGCAGTCTTCAGTCGCTTTCTGACTAGCTGAACTTGCTCTTCTGCTTCACGGAGGATATCAGGCCCAAATACTAGTCCTTCTCCGGTTTATGACCAATTGAGGGGCGTGCGGCACTTCCGTCCGTATAACACCTCAAATGGTGCCATTTGAAGGCTTGACTGATAACTGTTGTTATAGGAGAATTCGGCAAAAGGGAGGCATTCTTCCCACTTAGCTCCATATGCTAAGGCACAGGCTCGGAGCATGTCTTCGAGTATCTGATTCACTCGCTCTGTCTGACCTCCGGTCTGTGGGTGGAAAGCAGTGCTGAAGGACAATTTGGTTCCCATAGCCTCTTGGAACTTCTTCCAAAACCTTGAGGTAAACTGGGTCCTTCAATCAGATACGATCTCCTTAGGAACACCATGAAGGCTTACAATTCTGTTGATGTAAAGGGTTGCCAGCTGGTTGCCATCATAGGTAGTCTTGACAGGAATGAAATGGGCTACTTTGGTCAAATGATCGACTATGACCCAGATGGAGTCATGACCCTTGTTTGACTTAGGTAGTCCAGTGATGAAATACATTCTGACTTTATCCCATTTCCACTTGGGAACCTTGAGTGGTTGGAGCAATCCAGCAGGTCGCTGATATTCAGCCTTGACTCTTTGGCATACTGATACGTCTCCAACGTATCTATAATTTTTGATTGCTCCATGCTATATTATCTACTCTTTTAGGCAATATTGGGCTTTATTATCCACTTTTATATTATTTTTGGGACTAACCTATTAACCGGAGGCCCAGCCCAGATTTGTTGTTTTATGCCTATTTCAATGTTTCAAGGAAAAGGAATATCAGACGGAGTCAAAACGGAACGAAATCAACTGGAGAAGTTATTTTTGGAAGGAAACCTACCGGATGGGCTTGGAGTGCACGTCAGGGAAGAAGGGAGGTGCCCACGAGGGCGGGGGCACGCCCCCCTGCCTCGTGGCCCCCCTTCGGTCCACCGACGTATCCCTTTCACCCATATATACCTACGTATCGCAAAACTTCCAGAACAGAGGTTAGATCGGGAGTTCCGCCGCCGCAAGCCTGTGTAGCCACCAAAAACCTAATTGGGACCCTGTTCCGGCACCCTGCCGGAGGGGGGAACCCTCACCGGTGGCCATCTTCATCATCCCGGCGCTCTCCATGACGAGGAGGGAGTAGTTCACCCTCGGGGCTGAGGGTATGTACTAGTAGCTATGTGTTTGATCTCTCTCTCTCTCGTGTTCTTGATTTGGCACGATCTTGATGTATCGCGAGCTTTGCTATTATAGTTGGATCTTATGTTTCTTATCCCTCTCTTCTCTCTTGTAATGGATTGAGTTTTCCCTTTGAAGTAATTTTATTGGATTGAGTCTTTAAAGATTTGAGAACACTTGATGTATGTCTTGCCGTGCGTATCTGTGGTGACAATGGGATATCACGTGCCACTTGATGTATGTTTTGGTGACCAACTTGCGGGTTCCGCCCATGAACCTATGCATAGGGGTTGGCACACGTTTTCGTCGTGATTCTCCGGTAGAAACTTTTGGGCACTCTTTGAGGTTCTATGTGTTGGTTTGAGTAGATGAATTGAGATTGTGTGATGCATATCGTATAATCATACCCACGGATACTTGAGGTAACAATGGAGTATCTAGGTGACATTAGGGTTTTGGTTGATTTGTGTCTTAAGGTGTTATTCTAGTACGAACTCTAGGGCTGTTTGTGACACTTATAGGAATAGTCCAATGGATCGATTGGAAAGAATAACTTTGAGGTGGTTTCGTACCCTACCATAATCTCTTCGTTCGTTCTCCACTATTAGCGACTTTGGAGTGACTCTTTGTTGCATGTTGAGGGATAGTTATATGATCCAATTATGTTATTATTGTTGAGAGGACTTACACTAGTGAAAGTATGAACCCTAGGCCTTATTTCCTATCATTGCAATACCGTTTACGCTCACTTTTACTGCTCGCTACCTTGCTGTTTTTATATTTTCAGTTCACAAAAACCTATATCTACCATCCATATTGCACTTGTATCACCATCTCTTCACCGAACTAGTGCACCTATACAATTTACCATTGTATTGGGTGTGTTGGGGACACAAGAGACTCTTTGTTATTTGGTTGCAGGGTTGCTCGAGAGAGACCATGTTCATCCTACGCCTCCTGCGGATTGATAAACCTTAGGTCATCCACTTAAGGGAAATTTGCTACTGTCCTACAAACCCGTGCACTTGCAGGCCCAACAATGTCTACAAGAAGAAGATTGTGTAGTAGACATCAAACTCTTTTCTGGCGCCACTGCCGGGGAGGCTAGGTAAGTGAAGGTATATCTTTAGATCTTGCAATCGAATCTTTTTGTTTTTTGTTTTAGCACTAGTCTAGTTTATAAAAGAAAACTACAAAAAAATGGAATTGAGTTTGTCTCATACGCTTCACCTTTTTAATATCTTTCGTGAATATGATGGAAAGGAAAATTGTACCAAAGTGTTAGAAGAAGAATGCATTAAATTGTTTGGCACTAAATCTTTGAATGATGAGCATGATTGCAATGTCGTCAGTACGAATTCTTTGAATATCCATCTTATATTTACTAATTGAAGGCACCATACGAGACACCACGTTTAACCGTGAAATTAAAGAAGATTGACCGTCTGTTTAATATATAATACGTGTATAGCAGTTGGATGGAACTTGAGGAGGCGAGGCGTGATCTCCTCTCCCACGAGTCTTTCTCCACTTGGAGCGTACACAAGTCTTCCTTCACTTGGACTCTTCCCCTGGGCAAAAAATCTCACGTAAACAAGTCTTCATTAACTTGGACTCTTCCCCTGGGCAAAAACTGTAGAATAAACAACTCTTCGTTCACTTGAACTCTTCCCCTGGGCAAAAAATCCCACGTACACAAGTCTTCATTAACTTGGACTCTCCACATATCGTACATTAATTTTCCAAAAAGAAAAAGGCACTCCATCTAAACATGGTGTCGTTGACAATACAAACACATGCATAACTGTACATATATGTCAATATACACATCACGTACACATCAGGTGCATCAGGTGTTTTTCGTTCTCCAGGTTATCTCCTTGACGTGAGGCCATCCGATAGATCGTAATTCTTCTAGCACGCGTCTCTGGCTTCACGCTGCCGACAACAGCTTCTACAACATCTCTCATCATCCGCAACGGAGAGCACCTTCCCTCGCTTTCACGAACACGAATAGGCCGCCGTCCTTTCTGATCCGCTCTAATCACCCAAGTTTGGACAAATAGCTCCCCTGTACAAGTATAATCACATAAGCATCCTGATAGGTATTCTTAACTATCTCTTTGATGTTGCAGTTCATTGACGAAGTCTTCCATGGCATACAAAACCTTTTGTCAGATCAATACTTCCAGTAGAGGAAAGGAATTAACAATCAAGGCAAGAGTATCAAGACTATGGGATTCCATATTGATCAGTAACGGTGAAATACTTAGTCTAGACATGGTCCTTATAGATGAAGAGGTATTATGGTTCTCTCACAGAAATTACATCCTTTCTTGAATTATTTTCATAATTTAGATTCAATCTACATGCTAATTACAAAAACAATTGAAGGGTACAATGTTGCATGGAGTTATCAATAAGGCATATATCGAAAAGTTAAGGTCATTTATTCAAGAAGGCAATGTGTACCTCATAAAGAATGTGAGAGTCATTCCAGCAGCAGCAAAATTTCGACCTGTACAAAATGAGATGATGATCAACTTCTCTCCCACAACAAATATAGAGGAGATTGAAGATAATGAAGACATTCCAAAGCATCGTTTCAACTTTTCAAGCATGGAGGTACTCTCCCAAAGAGTAAACATTGGCACTTATCTCTCAGGTATGATATCATTGAACTTCTTAGATACAATATGCCATATTTTTTATGTCATGTATAAAATGCCATCTAAATTCATGTGCTAACAGATGTTATTGGAGTTGCAACACACATAGGACCAATTGAAGAAACTAGAACATATCTTGGGCTCTCCAGAATCCGTGATATCTACCTTCTAATTGAGTAAGCCAAAAAACAAATCTTATTTGCAGCCAAGGTGCTCATGCCATGTCTTCACAATTGTTTTACTTTTTGTTGACAGAGATCAGGAAGTCAAAGTTAGATTATGGGGTGACAAAGTTGATCTAATTGATGTCAAGTCAATAGGGAATGTCATTATAATTACATCAACAACAGTGAGATAATTTGGCAGTATGTCTTCTTTTAAATTTAATCACTTATTTTATTATCTCTCTACTTGGTTTTACATAGGAAAATGATGATTTGAACCACTATGCAGGATATTCTCTATCGCCAAATAGTGCAACTCAAGTTTTTATAAATTTAGATATTCCTAAGACTATGGATGTACAAAACAGGTAAGCGAAATTCCTACAAATATTGCCCTTTTAGTGTCAATGTCAGTACTACCTACCCTGCCTCATAACTTTTTGTTTCCAAATAGCATTTGTTCCAAGGAAAAAATTATCAAAGAACTACATGTTGAGGAGAACCATCTAAAAGGGACACTGGAAGAGCAAATGCGCTACAATAGAAAAACTTTAGAAGAGTTAAATGGCATTCTATTATACTCATCAAATTAGGTTCGTAATCCAGCGATAATAATGAATTGTCTTTTCCCACTCAGAAGCATAAATATATTTATATTTTCTCTACAAGGAAGGATATTTACCGTGGTTACATATTTTGCAGATATAAGATTAAGCTTCAAATCAGTGATTCAACAACATCTGCATCTTGCGTACTTTTTGAAAAAGAAGCTCAACAGTTAATTCATGAGTCGGCTGAAAACATGGTTGCATCAATTGGCAATGAAAGTGACGAGCTTCCAAAACCAATCCAAGAGATTTGTGGTCAGACTGTAATTTTTCAATTTAGATTTACAGACTACAATTTCACCAGTTGTAGACCAGACTACACAGTCTCAAGACTATTCTTTCTGGACACCAGTAGTTCATCTATAAAGAGTGACAACAATGAAACGGTATGCTATTTACTGATTTTCCTCCATTCTATTATATTTCTCAAAGTTAATATTTTCATTAAAAAAATTGAAATAAAATGAACATCAACAACATTCCTAATTATCTATAGATTACACTCCCTTATGCAACATCTATTTCAAAATATACTATATTTTAGACGCAACGGAAGTGGACTGATCTTCTAATGCTTTTGTAGAGTAAGCCGAAGAAGTTTTCAAAAGATGGTGTCATTAAACCTGAGTCAGGTGAAGAGAGTCGATTTGTTCAGATACATGATAAAAACAACGATGAAAGGTGCAAAAATAAAAGCACAAGTACATCCACCACCATTGTAGCTTGCCAGGAGGATAAAATGGTAATCACATATTTATTATCTCTTCAAATTCCTTTTAGTGTGCTATGTAGATCAAGTTTAACTCCTTTTATTTTCAGGGAATACCCAATGATCATTCTACAATAAACAAAGAGCAAGAAAGGTGCCCCCTTCAACGACGTAATCATGGCCACTAGGCCGTGCTTTATATAATGGACTAACAACTGCCAAATATATTTGTTACAGGATTTCACCAGGTACAAATAAACAAAATCCAAGAAAGAGGAAACAGATAGTCCATGGAAATCAGAGCAACAAGCGTGCAAGGTTGGTTCAAAGAAAACAAAATTGTGAAACTGAGTTTGCTTTGAGTACAACAGCTGGCGAACATGCTTTAGAAGCATCAAATTCTGCTACAAGCTCAGCAGATACCGATTTGATTAGAAGAAAAGAGATAAGCAAGTTGAATCGAGCAAATAGAAAGAAGTTACAAGCGATGAAAAAAGGAGGTAAATCTCATAGCTCTCCAAGTGAGGTTTCAAATTTTGGAAAATCAACATGCATATGTCCATTTTGCAATGCTATAACGTGGCATCAAGAGAGAAGCAAGCATAACACAAACAAATCAAGACCAACATTCGGACTTTGTTGCAAGGAAGGCAAAGTCAAACTGCCACCATTGAAAAAACCTCCAGCATACCTTCAGCAGCTACTAACATCTAATGAAAAGGGAGAATCGTAAAATTACAAAGACAATATCAGGAACTATAATTCAATGTTTGCATTTACTTCGATGGGTGGCCAGGTCGACTACGAGATAAACAAAAAAGGGGGTGGACCATATGTTTTTCGCTTGAATGGCCAAAACTATCATCAAATTGGCACATTGCTACCTAAAGATAATGGAGATAATGCTCTCAGGCCAAATTTTGCTCAATTGTACATTTATGATACAGAAAGCGAGGTCAGAAACAGAATTCAGGCTTCAACCTCAAAGGAAAGGAAAACACAACTTGATGAAGGCATTGTGTCTGGATTATTGCAGATGCTTGATGATCACAATGAGTTAGTGAAATCATTCCGTATGGCAAGGGATAGATACCAAGAGTCGGATCTTGAAAATGTTAGGTTGAGATTAATTGGTACAAGATCAAGTGATGGAAGACAATACAACCTACCAACTGCATCTGAAATAGCTGCACTCATTGTTGGGGAACAAACAGGAGAAAATGTTGAACGTGATATAATAGTAGAAAACAAAGACAAACAACTGCAGCGAATTTCGAAACTACATCCAAGCTTTGTGTCTATGCAATACCCGTTATTATTCCCGTACGGAGAAGATGGATTCAGACCGGAAATAAAATTAGAAAAAACAAAAGGTGTCGAAGGAAAGAGAAAGTATGTTACCATGATGGAGTATTATGCATATCGCATCCAGCAATGACTGAACCAGTCAGTAGTCTTGCAAACGAGTGGCAAGCTGTTCCTTCAGTTCATCGTAGACGCAGCAACATGCATTGAGCAATGGAGGCTCAATTGGTACAGGATGCATCAAGGGACACTTAGAACAGAGCTATATAGCGGTCTGCAAGACGCAATGGATAATGGTGATACCAGAACTGATCAAGTAGGTAAAAGAATTATACTACCTTCATCATATAATGGAAGTCCGAGGAATAAACAACAGTACTACCAGGATGCAATGGGCATATGTCGGTGGGCTGGATATCCAGATCTTTTTATCACTTTCACATGCAACCCAAAGTGGCCAGAAATACAGACCATGTTGGACTTCATACCAGGACAAAAACCAGAAGATCGTCCTGACATTGTCAATAGAGTGTTCCTTATAAAGCTGAATGAACTAATAGAAGACATATACAAACAGAAGCGGTTTGGAAAAGCAATAGCAAGTAAGTCAACAAAGTTTCGGCCAATTCATACCTATCATCACAACTAAGTTTGTTATGTACCTTATCTTCATATACCTTTGTAAATTATAATGTTTTGTTGCAGTTGTCTACACCATCGAGTTCCAAAAAAGAGGTCTACCTCATGCACATATACTAATACTTTTGGATCTAGATAGCAGGGATCCTAGCCCCCAAAATATTGACAAGATCATATCAGCAGAGGTGCCAGACAAGGATGTTGATCCAGAAGGTTACAAGGCAGTTGAAAATTTCATGATGTATGGACCATGTGGCCAGGCATGCTACAAGTCACCGTGCATGATCAATGGAAAGTTCTCAAAACATTTTCCTAAGATGTTCTGTGAGGAAACAAGCATCGATGAAGAAGGATTCCCAATATACAGAAGAAGAAATAATGGCAGTACAGTAGAAAAAAATGGAGTACAACTGGATAGCAGGTATGTTGTTCCATACAACAGGGACCTGATAGTCAAGTACCAGGCCCACATAAATGTGGAATGGTGCAATAAATCAAGATCCATAAAGTATTTGTTCAAGTACATCCACAAAGGAGAGGATAGAGCAACTGTAATTCTAGGTGCAGGAAATAACTATGACGAGATACAAATGTACCTTGATGCACGATACCTATCTGCAGGTGAAGCATCTTGGCGTATCTTTGGATTTGAACTTCAGCACCGACAACCTTCTGTACAGAGACTGCAATTCCATCTTCAAGATGAGAAAATGGTCGTGTTCCCGGACTCAACTGATATTGAGAAAATTGTACATAGACCTGGCATAGAGGAAACAGTTTTCACCGAATGGATGACCGCTAATCAATTGTATGAGGGGCCCCGTAATCTGACATATGCAGAATTCCCCACTAAGTGGACATGGCATGCAAAGGATAAAAGATGGAAACCAAGGAAAGGTGGGAAACGGTCTATAGGGAGGATCTACTATGCCCATCCAGCAAGTGGTGAGAAATATTACCTAAGGATTCTGCTAAATACTGTCAAAGGTTGTAAATCATATGAGGACATCAGAAAAGTAAATGGTATTGTACACCCAACCTATAAATCAGCATGTTATGCTCTTGGATTACTCAACGATGACCGAGAGTGGGATGATTGTATTAAGGAAGCATCACATTGGGCTTCTGCACAACAAATGCGACAACTTTTCTGCACAATACTCATTTTTTGTGAGGTCACAAATCCAGGGAAACTGTGGGAATCTACATGGGAATTACTCTCAGACGACATTCAGCGACGTCAGAGGAAAATCTTGAACTTCGATGAACTTCAGCTTAATCCTGAACAAATACAAAATCTCACACTTATAGAGATAGAGATGTTGCTAAGGAGAGGTGGAAAGTCATTAAAAGATTATGAAGGAATTCCATTACCAGATAGCAACTCACTACAAGGTCTGCAAAATAGGTTGGTAAGTGAAGAGCTTAACTATGACAGAGATTCTCTACAAATAGAGAAAGTGGCACTACTTGGAAAGTTAAATTCAGAACAGAAACAAGCTTTTGATGCAATACTACAATCTGTAAATAGCAAACTAGGCAAATTGATATTTGTCAATGGATATGGTGGAACAGGGAAAACATTTCTTTGGAAGGCACTCACGACATCACTACGGTCTGAAGGAAAAATAGTTTTAGCAGTAGCATCCAGTGCAATAGCAGCACTTCTTATACCCGGGGGAAGAACTGCACATTCAAGATTTCACATCCCACTAAACATCACTAATGAGTCCACATGTGACATCAAGCAAGGATCCTATCTTGCAGACCTGCTAAAGAAAACATCCTTAATTATATGGGATGAAGCACCTAAGGCGAACAAACATTGCTTCGAAGCATTGGACAAGAGCTTGAGAGACATTCTAAGGTTCACAAATGAAAGTAGTGCAGATAAACCATTTGGAGGGATGACAGTAGTGATGGGAGGTGACTTTAGACAAATCCTGCCAGTAATACCGAAAGGGCGAAGATCTCACATTGTAGATGCATCCTTAAAACGTTCCTACTTATGGAACCACTTTGAGGAATTCAAGCTCACTCAGAACATGCGCGTTTCTGCACTAACAGATACTCCAAAAGAATAAAAGAAGACCGCAGATTTTGCGGACTGGATTCTAAATATTGGAGATGGATTAGTTGGAAATAAAGAAGAAGAGGCATGGGTACATATACCGGAGGACTTACTACTGCAGAAAGAAGGGAACCTATTAGAAACAATCATCAACAGCACCTATCCAAACCTATGGACGAACTACATGAACCGAACATACTTAGAAGAGAGAGCCATCTTATGTCCAAGAAATGAGATGGTCGATGATGTAAATTCTTACATCATGGGTAGAATAGAAGGTGAGGAGGTAACCTATCGAAGTTCAGATACAGTGTGCAAAGCAATGTCAAATTCAGAAGATGGAGACCATTTGTACCCAACAGAATTCCTGAATAGCTTGAAGTGCCCTGGAATACCAGACCACGAAATACGGCTGAAAGTTGGACTGCCAGTTATGCTGCTACGGAATATCAACCAAAGCGAGGGCTTATGCAATGGTACGAGACTAACTATAACACAGCTAGGCAAATGGTTCATAGAAGCTCAAATAATAACAGGGACAAACATTGGAAACAAGGTATATATTCCAAGGACTATTATGTCACCAAGTGACTCAAAATGGCCGTTTGTGTTGAAAAGGAGGCAGTACCCAATATCAGTTTGTTTTGCAATGACGATAAATAAGAGTCAAGGACAGTCACTAAAACATGTGGGGCTATATTTACCAAAGCAGGTGTTCACACATGGCCAACTCTATGTAGCGGTATCAAGAGTCACAAGTAGAGATGGACTTAAAATTCTAATTTCAGATGAAGAATCTAAGGAAAATAATTCAGCAAAAAATATTGTGTACAAGGAGATCCTTTAGTCAAGAGACATTGGAATATTTCTATTTTACTCTTATGTAACCTTCTTATAAAGGAACTGCATACGGTTTTCAGATGAAACAGATATTTCTGCGGACACACATGACTATGTTTGCAAATTTGATCTAGCATTAAAACAATCCGTGGTATGTGCATTGCATAATCAATATTAAAAAAATATAACTAGATGAATCATGAATGTGTACCTTCAATTTACTAAGTTTGGGTCTCATGACTCATGCCCTAATTTGTCTCATAGCTCTGACATGACCACATTATAACTGAATGTAAAACCGACCAAACAAGGGCTAGATTTGATTATCATTTTGGTAACATGCCAAGATGAATTCTGTCAGTGGCAATCTGTGTGGTGTCATTAATCGTGGAGCGGTTGGATCTTCTTCTGATTGTGGTCTGCTATGCAGGTATGATAGCGACCACATATTACTGATCCTACAAATTCACAAACCAATTCAGCTCACGGAGTCTACTTCACGACTCCTCTGCCACCCATATCTACAAAACACCTACATGACCTCACTGCACATCTGCACAGCACCAAAAAGGAAATAAGGCATCCCTCAAAGCAAGTTTCCAATTCTTAAGATAATACGTACACAAAATCAAATGATTTAACCACACCTGATGTATCCCATAGTGGTTGGTTTGTCATATTTATCCCTGGGAAATTGAAGGACTGGGAACAGCATGTATGACCAGTGGTTGGATCGAGGGTTTCAGTTTGGGCGAACGGCGCGTGGAGAGAGGGAGAGCAGTCGGCAACGTCCATGGGATTGGAACTAGCGTAGACCCGGTGTCGCACCCCGGCGGATTCTTGGATCAATCTTTGCCATGGCTGAAGATGCCCATTTTTGCGAGATGAGGGAGGAAACGGCAGGAGGAAGAAAGTATAGCACACAATCTTTGAGTGCGGCCAATCTACACCCGGCTCAGCTGCACCCGGGTCGCAGTATAGCAGGCTACAAGCATGCTATTATATTTCTAAACATTTCCACTACATCGCACATGTGGACCCCATCAGTATGGACAGCACAACCATGTGCATATTCACGTTGCACACATATATACCTGATGTAGAGGGAACGACAAGGAGAAAAACATGAAAGAAATATTCTGTTTTTGAAATAACTATTTGGTTAACATAAAAAAAAATGCACTCGCACTAACACACTATCTTTTCAACTTTGGAGTTACAAAGGTCTAATTTTGTTGATCTTATTATTTCTAAATAGCTGTGATATTAAATATACAAGAAAAAAAAGCATCACTGTGTATGTGCTTATTTTACTATAAATAATAATAACTTTTTCTTTATGACGCTTCTTATACATATAAACTTTTCCATTCAATAAATATTAAAATGTGGTAACCCATGGAGAGCATGGCCAATATGCTTATATCTTTTATGTTGGCCTCGACCCTGTAACAACGAGGAAAAAAGTTCCAAAGAAAAAACAAGCAGAAATACCATAAATGATTTTTTCAGAGTATGATGCATCAATCAGGAAAATCTCATATACACATATGTCGTATACATATTACCGTTACACCCGCAAAAAAATACATATTACCGTTACAGATAAAATACAACTTCACACATTAAGTCTTTAATAAAAATCCAATGTTAAACTTAAAAGACAATATCAACTAATTCCTCGAGTAAGAAAGAACAAAAAAATCTAAAGAAGTCATCCCAGATAAGTTAACTACAAGAACAATACAATAAAGGACCTAACTTATTACCAGACGACAAAATTGAATACTCGCCTATTTATGTTCCTAATCACACCTAATTTTAATAAAGTTCAGATTTCAAGGTATTCCCTTTTTGGAAATTTACATGATCATATAAGACATTTTTAATACATCATGTACCGACCAACCTTAATTCGTTAAAATGTACTAATAACTAAGTAATATAAGCATCAATCGATAATAGATATATTCCATTACTATTGTGAGTGGCATCATGTGCATTCTGCCTTTTCTTCCAAATTATTCATAATATAAGTACATTGATTGTTGGAAAAGCGTAATGCACATCCAAAGCAATCGATGAAACAGTCCAGGAGATATGCCTCCTTTTGTCTCTACGTTTAACAAATAAATATTTTTGCATGTCATGTCTTTTAGCAATATACAAGCAGTTTATTTTTGTCTAATGTTTCTAATTTGTACAAACTTTGCATACAAACAATAGTAAAATTTCTAGCCCGTGCAGTCGCACGGGTTGACGACTAGTGATGCTAATGATGATTGCACTAGTTATGATGAAAATGTCTCCTATAAACATGTCAATTTTTGTGGAGTAGAATGGGTTTGTAAGTACACACCAAATAGGGAAGATAGATATTGCAAGAGGCATAAGTACTTAGAAACCAAATTGTTGCAAGAAGAGCTAGATGAATGTGCTGAAAGATTCAATATTTTTCGTGCCCCTTGTGAACTTTGCAATGAACATGGTCACTTAAAGCTCCAATGCTATTTGTTTCATGATCAAGTCGTGTCCAAATATTGTGATAATTTGATTACCCTTGAGCATCATAAAGAACTTAGCCTTCTTTTGGGTTATGAAGAAATGAAACGTATAACTGAGGGTATTCCAAAATTTAATCTTGATAAAATTCTTGATTTTGATCTAGAAAAGATTTATATGTATTGTGCGGTGAATTGCATTGAAAATCCTTATATTTACAATTACATAAAGAAAAGAACAAATAGAAGATGAAGAGAACACTAATGAAAGGGAAGAGACTTCCCAATATCCTCCTATTATTTCTTATGATGAATCAGGTAACGAGGAGGAGCCTTCTATTCAACCAATCTCATTAATAAGGATCTCCAAAATGAGGATTGAAACCACACATGATGTGGTGAAGAAGAAGAAAAGAAAAAGGAAGAGAGGTAAAAAGGTATCTCTCCCAAATAAAGTTGCTCCTATTATTGTTGTGCCTCATGAAAATGATACACTTGATGATGATCTCGTTATGCCTATTTCTTGTTATGATGATTATGATTGGGAAGATAATGATACTTCTTATGATCTTGAAAATCTTTTTGGCACTTTCTTAGAAGAATATAATAATTGCTATACTATTGGTGCTATCCATGCTATTAATGATGAGAGTGATTACTCTTATGATATGAAAAGTCCCAAGCTTGGGGAAGCTATGTTTGATGAGGATGACATATTTGAGAATATATTTGCTGCAATTAATGTTTGTCCCAAGCTTGGGGATGCTATGTTTAATAATGATGATATTTTTAGCCTCTCAAGTTTTGATATGCAAAGTAGTTATGATGATAGCATGCCTTTTACCTATGATGATTATATTTATGAAAGTGGGTTTGGAAGAGTGTCAACTTTAGGAAGTGGTGATCCCACTATTTTGGAGGATGTTGAATCTTATAATATTTATGAAAGTGGATTTGGAGAGGTCATGACTTTATTTAGTGATGTATCCACTATTTCGGAAGAGGTTTCAATCGATTATGATGAGAACAAAATTGCTACTTATGATGATTATTGTGATGAAACTTATGCTATAAAAAGTAGTGATGATTATATTTATAAAACTTGTCATGATTATGAGTACCCTTTCCCTGAACATTACTCTTTTAATGTGGAAACAATTTTTTGTATTCAAGTCTCTTATGATACTCCCACTATTCCTAATGAGAAGAATTTTGCTTATGTGGGGAGTAATAAAATTTCTATGCTAGTAGATCATGAAAAGAATGCTTTAGGTGCTGGTTATATTGTTGAATTCATTCATGATGCTACTGAAAATTATTATGAGGGAGGAATATATGCTTGTAGGAATTGCAATAATATCAAGTTTCCTCTCTATGTGCTTAAGGTTTTGAAGTTATGCTTGTTTTACCTTCCTATGCAAGATGATTCTTGTTCCCATAAGTTATTTGCTCACAAAATCCCTATGCATAGGAAGTGCGTTAGACTTAAATGTGCTAGTGATATTCTTCATGATGCTCTCTTTATGTTTCAACTCCTATCTTTTATGTGAGCATCATTGAAATCATCATGCCTAGCTAGGGGCGTTAAACGATAGCGCTTGTTGGGAGGCAACCCAATTTTATTTTAGTTTATTTCTTTTTGGTTCTGTTTAGGAATAAATAATCAATCTAGCTTCTGTTTAGATGTGGTTTTATGTTTTAATTAGTGTTTGTGCCAAGTAGAACCTTTGGGAAGACTTGGGTGAAGTCTTTATGATCATGCTGTAAAATACAGAAACTTTAGCGCTCACGAGATTAGCTTCAGATTTTTACTGGAGAGTGCTATTTAGTTGATTCTTTTTTCAGATGATTACTAGACAAATTCCTCAGGTCCACCAATTTATTTTAGAATTTTTGGAGTTCCATAAGTTTGTGTTAGTTACAGATTACTACAGACTGTTCTGTTTTTGACAGATTCTGTTTTTCGTGTGTTGTTTGCTTATTTTGATGAATCTATGGCTAGTAAAATAGTTTATAAACCATAGAGAAGTTGTAATACAGTAGGTTTAACACCAATATAAATAAAGAATGAGTTAATTACAGTACCATGAAGTGGTTTTTTATTTTCTTTCGCTAACGGAGCTCACGAGTTTTCTGTTAAGTTTTGTGTTGTGAAGTTTTCAAGTTTTGGGTAAAGATTCGATGGACTATGGAATAAGGAGTGGCAAGAGCCTAAGCTTGGGGATGCCCAAGGCACCCCAAGGTAATATTCAAGGATAACCAAGCGTCTAAGCTTGGGGATGCCCGAAAGGCATCCCCTCTTTCGTCTTCATTCATCGGTAACTTTAGTTGGAGCTATATTTTTATTCACCACATGATATGTGTTTTGCTTGGAGTGTCATTTTATTTTCTTTAGCTTTGCTTGCTGTTTGAATAAAGTATCAAGATCTGAAATCCTTAAATGTTAGAGAGTCTTCACATAGTTGCATAATTATTCAACTACTCATTGATCTTCACTTATATCTTTCGGAGTAGTTTGTTGTTTGCTCTAGTGCTTCACTTATATCTTTTAGAGCATGGTGGTAGTTTTATTTTGAATAAATATATGAACTCTCATTCTTAACTTATATTATTTTGAGAGTCTTAAATAGCATGGTAATTGAAGGAAATATGCCCTAGAGGCAATAATAAAGTTATTATTTATTTCCTTATATCATGATAAAGGTTTATTATTCATGCTAGAATTGTATTAACCGGAAACATAATACATGTGTGAATACATAGACAAACAGAGTGTCACTAGTATGCCTCTACTAGACTAGCTCGTTAATCAAAGATGGTTATATTTCCTAACCATGAACAAAGAGTTGTTATTTGATTAACGAGGTCACATCATTAGTTGAATGATCTGATTGACATGACCCATTATATTAGCTTAGCACCCGATCGTTTAGTATGTTGCTATTGCTTTCTTCATGACTTATACATGTTCCTTTGACTATGAGATTATGCAACTCCCGTTTGCCGGAGGAACACTTTGGGTGCTACCAAACGTCACAACGTAACTGGGTGATTATAAAGGAGTACTACAGGTGTCTCCAAAGGTAGATGTTGGGTTGGCGTATTTCAAGATTAGGATTTGTCACTCCGATTGTCGGAGAGGTATCTCTGGGCCCTCTCGGTAATGCACATCACTTAAGCCTTGCAAGCATTGCAACTAATGAGTTAGTTGCGAGATGATGTATTACGGAATGAGTAAAGAGACTTGCCGGTAACGAGATTGAACTAAGTATTGGATACTGACGATCGAATCTCGGGCAAGTAAACATACCGATGACAAAGGGAACAACGTATGTTGTTATGCGGTCTGACCGATAAAGATCTTCGTAGAATATGTAGGAGCCAATATGGGCATCCAGGTCCCGCTATTGGTTATTGACCGGAGATGTGTCTCGGTCATGTCTACATTGTTCTCGAACCGTAAGGTCCGCACGCTTAACGTTACGATGACAATTATTATGAGTTTATGCATTTTGATGTACCGAAGGTTGTTCGGAGTCCCGGATGTGATCACGGACATGACGAGGAGTCTTGAAATGGTCGAGACGTAAAGATTGATATATTGGAAGCCTATGTTTGGACATCGGAAGTGTTCCAGGTGAAATCGGGATTTTACCAGAATACCGGGAGGGTTACCGGAACCCCCCGGGAGCCAAATGGGCCAACATGGGCCTTGGTGGAAAGGTGAAAGGGCTGCCCTCATGGGCTGTGCGCCTCCCCCTTCCCCTAGTCCTATTAGGACTAGGAGAGGTGGCCGCCCCCCCCCCTCTCTCTCTCTCCCCCTTTGAGGAATCCTATTCCAACTAGGATTGGGGGGGGAATCCTACTCCCGGAGGGAGTAGGACTCTCCTGGCACGCCACCCTTGGCCGGCCAGCCCCTCCCCCTTGGATCCTTTATATACGGAGGCAGGGGGCACCCCATAGACACACAATTGATCATTGAGATCTTTCCTTAGCCGTGTGCGGTGCCCCCTGCCACCAAATTCCACCTCGGTCATATTGTCGCAGTGCTTAGGCGAAGCCCTGCGTCAGTAGTACATCAAGATCGTCACCACGCCGTCGTGCTGACGGAACTCTTCCCCGAAGCTTTGCTGGATCGGAGCCCGGGGAACGTCATCGAGCCGAACGTGTACCAAGAACTCGGAGGTGCCGGAGTAACGGTGCTTGGATCGGTCGGATCGTGAAGACGTACGACTACATCAACCGCGTTGATATAACGCTTCCGCTTTCGGTCTACAAGGGTACGTAGACAGCACTCTCCCCTCTCGTTGCTATGCATCACCATGATCTTGCGTGTGCGTAGGAAATTTTTTGAAATTACTACGTTCCCCAACAGTGGTATCAGAGCCAGGTTTTTATGGTTTGATGTTATTTGCACGAGTAGAACACAAGTGAGTTGTGGACGATACAAGTCATATTGCCTACCAGCATGTCATACTTTGGTTCAGCGGTATTGTTGGACGAGACGATCCGGACCAACCTTACGCGTACTCTTACGCGAGACCGGTTCCCTCGACGTGCTTTGCACATAGATGGCTTGCGGAAGACTGTCTCTCCAACTTTAGTTGAACCGAGTGTGGCTACGCCCGGTCCTTGAGAAGGTTAAAACGGAGTCTATTTGACGAACTATCGTTGTGGTTTTGATGCGTAGGTAAGATGAGTTCTTGATTAAGCCCGTAGCAGCCACGTAAAACTTGCAACAACAAAGTAGAGGACGTCTAACTTGTTTTTGCAGGGCATGTTGTGATGTGATATGGTCAAGACATGATGCTAAATTTTATTGTATGAGATGATCATGCTTTGTAACCGAGTTATCGGCAACTGGCAGGAGCCATATCACTACTAGAAAAACGGCTATAGGTAATATCACTATTAGTGGCGCACCAGAGAAGTGGTGCGCCACTACTATATAGCAGTGGCGCACCACAAACAGGTGCTCCACTAATAGTGACATTACTAGTGGCGCACCAGGTGTGCTGTGCGCCACTACTATTTTTTTGAACAGTAACCAGCCATGCCCAGGTAGTGGCGCACCAGGACAAGGTGCGCCACTACTATTTTTGATAGTAGTGGCGCACCTTGCCCTGGTGCGCCACTACTATTTTTTTTGAACAGTAGCCAGCCATGCCCAGGATTACCAGTGGCGCACCAGGCCAAGGTGCGCAACTACTATTTTTGATAGTAGTGGCGCACCTTGCCCTGGTGCGCCACTGGTAAAGCTGGGCATGGTGGTCCAAAAAAAAACATAGCAGTGGCGCACCCCTTCACTGGTGCGCCACTAGTATTGCTGGCTACTAGTGGCGCACCACTGAAGGGGTGCGCCACTGGTAACCTAGGAGCAGTAGCTATAATTAGGCAGCCACACCTACCACACACTCACTTTCCCCCCTCCACCAAAACAGATTTGGTCTTCTTGCTCCTCCTCCTCACCTCATTTGCACCATAGATTCACCCAAATTAAGTGGTCAAATTTCCTTTTTTTGATAGGTAAGTAAGGGGAAAGCTTTCTTTATGTTCTAGATCTACTTTTCTCTCCGTCTCCAACAACGTACACACTTTTTATGGCCTAGAGATCTACGTATGTTTGTGGTGTTGCATATGTTTGTGTTTGCAGGTACCGGTATTTGAAATGCGATAGTTGCCAATATTTTGCTGGAATGTTGATTCATTTCCGTTTCGGCGAGAATTTGGCACTATATGCATTCTTTTTGGTCCTATTTTTAGGCAAAGTCATGCCAAATTTTTTTTTTGTTCTAAAATATCATTTTGCTCTACCCCGCAGGCGACCATGGTCCGCACGATGACCGAAGGCATCGTAAATAGGTTTTTGAGCTCCGCGAAGGCCGAGATGCTTCAAAAGAACGAGACGGAGATAAGATGTCCGTGTCGAAGATGCAAGCTGAAGAGCCTTATTGCGGACCCGGATTCCGGGCAGGTGCGGGACCACTTGCTCTTGCGTGGTTTCATGGATGGCTATCGGTGGCAAGGTGATGAAGATGACTATGAAGTCATCCATGGGGGCCGGGCAAGCAGAAAAAAGGAAGGGCAGCAAGACAATAGCGGCGAGGGCGGGCGAGAAGACGAAGAATCTCCAGGACATGATCACGAAGTAGATGCAGGACACGGTCATCATGTAGAAGATGCCGGACATGATGATGAGGAAGATCAAGACGAAGGGCATCATCATGAAGATGAAGATGCCGGAGCAGACGACGATGGACCATCGATGGGCTGGGTGCATGACCCTCATATTCAAGAGCTGCTTCGCAAGCAGACGGGTAACGCAAGAGCTGCCGCCCGAGAGAAAGCCAAGCTGGATCAACTGGAGACAGACGCGGTTACTCCATTGTATGAAGGATGCAGGCCCGAGGATACCCGCCTGAAAGTAACGCTCATGGCTCTGGAGATGAAGGTAAAACACAAAATGACGGACGCATGCTTCGACGAGAACATGTCATTCTGGCACGAACGTCTTCCGAAGGGGAACAAGTGCCCGACCAGTTTGGAGGAGGCGAAGAAAATCGTGTGTCCTCTGGATTTACCGCACGTGAAATACCATGTCTGCATGAACAATTGCATCATTTATCGGGGCGAGCACGCGGAGTCTACCATATGTCCGGTGTGCGGCGTCACTCGATACAAGAAGAGGAAGAAAGCTCCTCGAAAAGTGGTGTGGTACTTTCCGATCACTCCTCGTCTGCAGCGGTATTTCGCGGATCCTAAGGTAGCAAAGCTCCTGCGTTGGCACGCGGATAGGGAGGAGAAGAAGCGAGAAGATGACGCAAATGATCCGGAGATAGATAAAAAAGACAAGATGCTGAGTCACCCTAAGGATGCGAGCCAGTGGCAAGCGTTGAATTTTGAATACCCAGAATTTGGGAAGGATCCAAGGAACATCGTGCTCGGCGCGAGCACCGATGGAGTCAATCCGTTTGGCAGCCAGAGAAGCACACATAGCACCTGGCCTGTGTTTGTGTGGATGTACAACCTTCCCCCCTGGTTGTGCATGAAGAGGAAGTACATTCACATGAGTATGCTAATTGAAGGGCTGAAACAACCAGGGAACGACATCAATCTGTATCTGGGGCTGCTGAAGGAGGAGCTAGACACGCTGTGGAAAACGCCAGCCAATACGTGGGACGCCGCTGAGAAAGAATATTTCCCTATGAGAGCCGCACTGCTCACGACGGTGCACGACTATCTCGGTTACGGATATCTCGCGGGGCAGGTAGTCCATGGATTTTCTGGATGCGTACGGTGCATGGATGACACAACGTATCGCCAGCTAGATAGAGATCCCGGGTCTTCGAAAACCGTATTCATGGGACATCGAAGGTGGCTTCGCGACGATGACGCATGGAGAAAACGCAAGGATCTGTTCGATGGTGAAACCGAACCCCGAAGACCCCCACGTACGAGGAGCGGCGAGGAAATAGACGAGCTGTTGAAAAATTGGAAAGAGTGCCCACCGCCGGGAAAGAAGCGAAAGGCGCCAGAGCCGCTGCTGAAGGTATGGAAAACGAGGTCTGTTTTCTGGGACTTGCCGTACTGGAAGATCCTCCGTGTGCCTCACAGCCTTGATGTCATGCATATCACGAAGAACGTGTGCGAGAGTCTGCTTGGTACCCTGCTCAACATGCCAGAGAGGACCAAAGATGGGCCGAAAGCAAGGGCAGACTTGCAAAAAATGGGCATCAGGGAGGAGCTCTGGCGCCCTAATGATGATGATGATGATGATGATGATGATGAGGCGAAGGACACGGAAAGTCATCGCAAAGGCAAAAAGGCCAAGAAGATCGAATATGACTACCCTCCCGCGTGCTTCACTCTAAGTCAGAAGGAGATCGAGCAGTTTTTCACCTGCCTCGTAGGAGTAAAACTTCCTTACGGTTACGCAGGGAAGATAAGCAGATACCTAGACTCAGCCAAGCAGAAGTTCAGCGGGATGAAGTCTCACGACTGTCACGTGCTGATGACGCAGATACTTCCAGTTGCAATCCGTGGGATCATGGACGCGCACGTCCGTGACACGCTATTTGGCCTATGCAACTTTTTCGACGTCATCTCTCGGAAGTCGGTTGGCGTGAGGCAACTCAGAAGGCTACAGGAAGAGATCGTGGTGATACTATGCGAGCTTGAGATGTACTTCCCGCCCGCATTCTTCGACGTTATGGTGCATCTGCTGGTCCATATAGTGGAGGATATCATCCAACTCGGGCCGACGTTCCTGCACAGCATGATGCCGTTCGAAAGGATGAATGGTGTCATCAAAGGATACGTTCGCAACATGTCACGTCCAGAGGGAAGCATAGCCAGGGGCTTTCTGACCGAAGAGTGCATCTCGTACTGCACGAATTATCTAGGCACCGAGTACGATCCGTGCTCAGGACGGGCCACCAATACCTAAGGATATCATGAGGGCGGTGCATGTGGCGGGTAGGCCGATGCTACCGGCTAATCTGCTCAAGGCTGCAACCGGTGCTATGCGGAGTCTGCATGACAGTGTTCTTTCTATGGAGAAGCGGCGTCTCTCCGAGAAAGATGACTCATACCCGGTTTTCGTGGCCAAGGTGCCAGAGGGCAAGGGCTTTGTCGATGGCACCATCGGGAGTATGATCGTCCTGCGGTTTGATGACATCTTCGCTATGTTTAACCTTCATCCGCTGCACTACACCTTCATTCGGCTATTTTTGCTCAATATGGAGATGCAGATCATTAGAGACAAGACCCCGGACATCGTGATAGTCGACCCCTTCTACATGCGTGCCAAGCACTTGGACAGCGCTGGGGACCGGCAAATCGCGAGTTCATACCTCGAAGGCGTCATTATGGCGAACAAAGATAAGGATACCTTCCTCGTGCCTTACTTTCCCGAGTAAGTCATCCCCTCACCGCCCCGTAACATATGATTTCTTAGATTTCGATCGTTCTTTTTTTTTCCTAACATTCCGTGTTTTGTGCAGTGACACACGTTGCACACTCATCCTCTTAAGCCCGAAATATTCCACGGCCACGTATTTCGACTCGGACCGTCAGTCGAAGAAAGACTACACAAATATCAAGAAAGTTCTTGATGATGCTCTCCCCGGCTACGCCAAATCTGGAGGCACCTTCAGGAAGGAAATGTGTAGGTACGGCAAGCACGTGTTCACCCACGTAACGACGTTCCCCTGCGTTAAGCAGCCGCCTAGCAGTCAGAAGGATGCCTACTACGCCCTCCATCACATGTGGGCGATCGTACGGGACCATAATCACCTTATGCTACCAAAGGGTCTCCAAGATTGGGCCGCACGCTTGTCGGCAATCCAGGACATGGACATCAGACAAGAATTCTTTCGCATCCAGTCGGAGTTTGCGGAAATCATCTGTCAAGATGTACTTCGTACCTCGGGGCAGTTCCACCTCAAATATCAACCATCCAACAGGGAAATAGAAACAACGCTACAAATGCAGGCTGACAACTACCGCACATTCATGACGCCGACGGATGACGGCGGCTTCATCCACGCTCCGGTCCCTGAGTCGAGTCGAAGAAAGTATTGATGGTATATAGTTCTGAAATGTCGATTAGCTCGTGTTGTAATTAAACTTTAATGAACTTGTATGTCTCTTTAGTTTGGAGAGTCGTTCAACTTATATGTAATCGATGCTATTTATTAGTAGGACCATGAACCGTGCTATTAATGTGTTGCTTTTCTCTTCCGATCCTTTTGTTGCATACTTATATATTATCTGTGAATTGCTACTAACGTTTTGTTTGTCTAGTGCATAGAGATGCCGTCGTATGTCGTGTACAAGGGTAGGGTTCCCGGAGTCTATGACGACTGGGAGGAGTGTCGGAGACAGGTTCACCGTTTCAGCGGTAACAGTTACAAAGGGTACACCACTAGGGCGGAGGCGGAAGCTAGATACGAGAGCTATCTAGAGGGAGAGAGGAGGGAGCGGAGGAGGAACCGGATGAAGACTAGTTTCATCGCGATGATGCTCATCGTGACCGCAGCTCTCTTCTATGTGATGGTAGTTTAGATGATATCAACTTTGTAATGTGACGACAAACTCGCTACTCGGTCTCGAGACCTAAACTTGTCTAATATTTGAACTTTGTTCGCTATTTCGAATTCGGAGACTGCTAATGTGATGATTTGTATTATGTGCTGTTTATATTCTGTGATGTATTGTATTTTGTAACCTGTGCAAATACCAGAAATGCAAAAAAAAATTCCTAGAATTAATAGTAGTGGCGCACCATATTGCACATTAGTGGCGCACCCAGTTAAATAACAGTGGCGCACCCATATGGCACTACTAGAAAAAGGGCTATCCGTAATATCACTATTAGTGGCGCACCGTGGATGTGGTGCGCCACTGCTATATAGCAGTGGCGCACCATAAGCAGGTGCGCCATTACTATTTTCTTACTAGTGGCGCACCTGGTGTGTGGTGCGCCACTAGTAAGTTTGTTCTGTGAAAAAAAAATTTGAAAAAAAAAATTCTGAAAAAATATCAGTGGCGCACCCTTATACTTAGTAGTGGCGCACCAGCAGGCCACCCCTATACATTATCAGTGGCGCACCAGGGGGGATATCAATGGCGCACCAGGTGGTGCGCCACTGATATCTGGATTAGTAATGGCGCACCTCCGGTGCGCCACTAATACACATTACTAGTGGCGTGGTAATAGTGGCGCACCAGAGGTGCGCCACTAATACCCAAAAGTGGTGCGCCACTAATGAGCTTTTTTCTAGTAGTGTATGGTTGTCGCTTTATTGTATGCAATGCAATCGCGATGTAATGCTTTACTTTATTACTAAGCGGTAGTGATAGTCGTGGAAGCATAAGATTGGCGAGACGACAACGATGCTACGATGGAGATCAAGGTGTCGCGCCGGTGACGATGGTGATCATGACGGTGCTTCGAAGATGGAGATCACAAGCACGAGATGATGATGGCCATATCATATCACTTATATTGATTGCATGTGATGTTTATCTTTTATGCATCTTATCTTGCTTTGATTGACGGTAGCATTATAAGATGATCTCTCACTAATTATCAAGAAGTGTTCTCCCTGAGTATGCACCGTTGCGAAAGTTCTTCGTGCTGAGACACCACGTGATGATCGGGTGTGATAGGCTCTACGTTCAAATACAACGGGTGCAAAACAGTTGCACACGCGGAATACTCAGGTTATACTTGACGAGCTATGCATATAAGATATGACCTCGGAACACGGAGACCGAAAGGTCGAGCGTGAATCATATAGTAGATATGATCAACATAATGATGTTCACCATTGAAGACTAAGCCATTTCACGTGATGATCGGTTATGGTTTAGTTGATTTGGATCACGTGATCACTTAGAAGATTAGAGGGATGTCTATCTAAGTGGGAGTTCTTAAGTAATATGATTAATTGAACTTTAATTTATCATGAACTTAGTCCTGGTAGTATTAGCATATCTATGTTGTAGATCAATAGCTCGCGTTGTTGCTTTCATATGTTTATTTTGATATGTTCCTAGAGAAAATTGTGTTGAAACATGTTAGTAGCAATGATGCGGATTGGATCCGTAATCTGAGGTTTATCCTCATTGCTGCACAGAATAATTATGTCCTTGATGCACCACTAGGTGACAGACCTATTGCAGGAGCAGATGCAGACGTTATGAACGTTTGGCTAGCTCAATATGATGACTACTTGATAGTTTAGTGCACCATGCTTAACAGCTTAGAATCGGGACTTCAAAGACGTTTTGAACGTCATGGACATATGAGATGTTCCAGGAGTTGAAGTTAATATTTCAAGCAGATACCCGAGTTGAGAGATATGAAGTCTCGAACAAGTTCTATAGCTAAAAGATGGAGGAAAATCGCTCAACTAGTGAGCATGTGCTCAGATTGTCTGGGTACTACAATTGCTTGAATCAAGTGGGAGTTAATCTTCCAGATAAGATAATGATTGACAGAATTCTCTAGTCACCATCACCAAGTTAGTAGAACTTCGTGATGAACTATAGTATGCAAGGGATGACGAAAACAATTCCCAAGCTCTTCGTGATGCTGAAATCGACGAAGGTAGAAATAAAGAAAAACATCAAGTGTTGATGGTTGACAAGATCACTAGTTTCAAGAAAAGGGCAAAGGGCAGAAGGGGAACTTCAAGAAGAACGGCAAGCAAGTTGCTTCTCAAGTGGAAAAGCCCAAGTCTGGTCCTAAGCCTGAGAATAAGTGCTTCTACTGCAAAGGGACTGGTCACTGGAAGCGGAACTACCCCAAGTGATTGGCGGATAAGAAGGATGGCAAAGTGAACATAAGTATATTTGATATACATGTTATTGATGTGGACTTTACTAGTGTTCATAGCAACCCCTCAGTATTTGGTACTAGTTCAGGTGCTAAGATTAGTAACTCGAAACGGGAGTTGCAGAATGAACAAAGACTAGTTAAAGGGCAAGGTGACGATGTGTGTTGGAAGTGGTTCCAAGATTGATATGATCATCATCACACACTCCCTATACTTTCGGGATTAGTGTTGAAACTAAATAAGTGTTATTTGGTGTTTGCGTTGAGCATAAATATGATTTGATCATGTCTATTGCAATACGGTTATTCATTTAAGTTAGAGAACAATTGTTGTTCTACTTACATGAATAGAACCTTCAATGGTCATACACCCAATGAAAATAGTTCGTTGGATCTCGATAGTAGTGATACACATATTCATAATGTTGAAGCCAAAAGATGCAGAGTTGATAATGAAAGTGCAACTTATTTGTGGCACTGTCGTTTAGGTCATATCGGTGTAAAGCGCATGAAGAAACTCCATACTGATGGACTTTTGGAACCACTTGATTATGAATCACTTGGTACTTGCGAACCGTGCCTCATGGGCAAGATGACTAAAACACCGTTCTCCGGTACTATGGAGAGAGCAACAGATTTGTTGGATATCATACATACCGATGTATGTGGACCGATGAATATTGAGGCTCGTGGCGGATATCGTTATTTTCTCACCTTCACAGATGACTTAAGCAGATATGGGTATATCTACTTAATGAAACACAAGTCTGAAACATTTGAAAAGTTCAAAGAATTTCAGAGTGAAGTTGAAAATCATCGTAACAAGAAAATAAAGTTTCTACGATCTGATCGTGGAGGAGAATATTTGAGTTACGAGTTTGGTGTACATTTGAAAAATTGTGGAATAGTTTCGCAACTCACGCCACCTGGAACACCACAGCATAATGGTGTGTCCTAGAGGCAATAATAAAGTTATTATTTATTTCCTTATTTCATGATAAATGTTTATTATTCATGCTAGAATTGTATTAACCGGAAACATGATACATGTGTGAATACATAGACAAACAGAGTGTCACTAGTATGCCTCTACTTGACTAGCTCGTTGATCAAAGATGGTTATGTTTCCTAGCCATAGACATGAGTTGTCATTTGATTAACGGGATCACATCATTAGGAGAATAATGTGATTGACATGACCCATTCCATTAGCTTAGCACCCGAGCGTTTAGTATGTTGCTATTGCTTTCTTCATGACTTATACATGTTCCTATGACTATGAGATTATGCAACCCCCGTTTACCAGAGGAACACTTTGTGTGCTACCAAACGTCACAACGTAACTGGGTGATTATAAAGGTGCTCTACAGGTGTCTCCAAAGGTACTTGTTGGGTTGGCGTATTTCGAGATTAGGATTTGTCACTCCGAATGTCGGAGAGGTATCTCTGGGCCCTCTCGGTAATGCACATCACTTAAGCCTTGCAAGCATTGCAACTAATGAGTTAGTTGCGAGATGATGTATTACGGAACGAGTAAAGAGACTTGCCGGTAACGAGATTGAACTAGGTATTGGATACCGACGATCGAATCTCGGGCAAGTAACATACCGATGACAAAGGGAACAACGTATGTTGTTATGCGGTCTGACCGATAAAGATCTTCGTAGAATATGTAGGAGCCAATATGGGCATCCAGGTCCCGCTATTGGTTATTGATCGGAGACATGTCTCGGTCATGTCTACATTGTTGCCGAACCGTAGGGTCCGCACGCTTAAGGTTTCGATGACAGTTATATTATGTGTTTATGAGTTTTGATGTACCGAAGGAGTTCGGAGTCCCGGATGAGATCGGGGACATGACGAGGAGTCTCGAAATGGTCGAGACGTAAAGATCGATATATTGGACGACTATATTCGGACATCGGAAAGGTTCTGAGTGATTCGGGTATTTTCGGGAGTACCGGGGGGTTACGGGAATACGGGGGAAGAAGTATTTGGGCCTTATTGGGCTTTAGGGGGGAGGGAGAGGCAGGCCGCGCACCCCCCATTGGCTAGTCCGAATTGGACTAGCGGGAGGGGCGGCGCCCCCTCCTTCCTTGTCTTCCCTCTTCCCCTTCCTTGTCTCCTACTCCTAATACATAGAAGGACTCCTAGTTGGACTAGGAAAGGGGGAATCCTACTCCCGGTGGGAGTAGGACTCCCCAGGGCGCGCCATAGAGAGGGCCGGCCCTCCCCTCCTCCACTCCTTTATATACGGGGGCAGGGGGCACCCCATGAACACACAAGTTGATCTTCGTGATCGTTCCTTAGCCGTGTGCGGTGCCCCCCTCCACCATATTCCACCTCGGTCATATTGTAGCGGTGCTTAGGCGAAGCCCTGCGATAGTAGAACATCAAGATCGTCACCACGCCGTCGTGCTGACGAAACTCCTCCCCGACGCTTTGCTGGATCGGAGCCCGGGGATCGTCATCGAGCTGAACGTGTGCCAAGAACTCGGAGGTGCCGGAGTAACGGTGCTTCGATCGGTCGGATCATGAAGACGTATGACTACATCAACCGCGTTGATATAACGCTTCCGCTTTCGGTCTACGAGGGTACGTAGACAACACTCTCCCCTCTCGTTGCTATGCATCACCATGATCTTGCGTGTGCGTAGGAATTTTTTTGAAATTACTACGTTCCCCAACAGTAATTTGCTTAAAATCCTAATATGCTAAGCATAAAAGATTTGTAAGAATTCTTATGAGTGTGTTGAATACTAAGAGAAGTTTGATGATTGATGATTGTTTTGAGATATGGAGGTAGTGATATCAAAGTTGTGCTAGTTGAGTAGTTATGAATTTGAGAAATGCTTGTGTTGAAGCTTGAAAGTCCCGTAGCATGCACGTATGGCAAACGTTATGTAACAAATTTGAAACATGAGGTGTTATTTGATCGTCCTCCTTATGAGTGCCGGTCGGGGACGAGCGATGGTCTTTTCCTACCAATCTATCCCCCTAGGAGCATGCGTGTAGTGCTTTGGTTTTTGATGGCTTGAAGATTTTTTGCAATAAGTATGTGAGTTCTTTATGACTAATGTTGAGTCCATGGATTATACGCACTCTCACGCTTCCATCATTGCTAGCCTCTTCGGTACCGTGCATTGCCCTTTCTCACATTGAGAGTTGGTGTAGACTTCGCCGGTGCATCCAAACCCCGTGATATGATACGCTCTTTCACACATAAACCTCCTTGTATCTTCTTCAAAACAGCCACCATACCTACCTATTATGGCATTTCCATAGCCACTCCGAGATGTATTGCCATGCAACTTTCCACCATTCCGTTTATTATGACACGCTCCATCATTGTCATATTGCTAGCATGATCATGTAGTTGACATAGTATTTGTGGCAAAGCCATCGTTCATAATTCTTTCATACATGTCACTCTTGGTTCATTGCATATCCCGGTATATCGCCGGAGGCATTCATATAGAGTCATACTTTGTTCTAGTATCGAGTTGTAATCATTGAGTTGTAAATAAATAGAAGTGTGATGATCATCATTCAATAGAGCATTGTCCCAAAAAAAAGAGAAAGGCTAAAAAAAAGAAGGCCCAAAAAAAAGGGGGCAATGCTACTATCCTTTTACCACACTTGTGCTTCAAAGTAGCACCATGTTCTTTATATAGAGAGTCTCCTATATTGTGCTTCAAAGTAGCACCATAGTCTTCATGGTAGAGAGTCTCTTGTTTTGTCACTTTCATATACTAGTGGGAACTTTTCATTAATAGAACTTGGCTTGTATATTCCAACAATGGGCCTCCTCAAGTGCCCTAGGTCTTCGTGAGCAAGCAAGTTGGATGCACACCCACTAGTCTCTTTTGTTGAGCTTTCATACATTTATAGCTCTAGTGCATCCGTTGCATGGCAATCCCTACTCCTCGCATTAACATCAATCGATGGGCCTCTCCATAGCCCGTTGATTATCCTTGTTGATGTGAGACTTTCTCTTTTTTTGTCTTCTCCACATAACCCCCATCATCATATTCTATTCCACCCAAAGTGCTATATCCATGGCTCACGCTCATGTATTGCGTGAAGGTTTATGAGTTTGTGATTACTAAAGTATGAAACAATTGCTTGGCTTGTCATCGGGGTTGTGCATGATGAGAGCATTCTTGTGTGACGAAAATGGAGCATGACTAAACTATATGATTTTGTAGGGATGAACTATCTTTGGCCATGTTATTTTGAGAAGACATAATTGCTTAGTTAGTATGCTTGAAGTATTAATATTTTTATGTCAATATGAACTTTTGTCTTGAATCTTTCGGAACTGAGTATTCATATCATAATTGAGGAGAAATACAATGAAATTATGCCAACTAGCATTCCACATCAAAAATTATCTTTTTTATCATTTACCTACTCAAGGACGAGCAGAATTAAGCTTGGGGATGCTTGATACATCTCCAACGTATCTATAATTTTTTATTGCTCCGTGCTATATTATCTACTGTTTTAGGCAATATTGGGATTTATTATCCACTTTTATATTATTTTTGGGACTAACCTATTAACCGGAGGCCCAGCCCAGATTTGTTGTTTTATGCCTATGTCAGTGTTTCGAGGAAAAGGAATATCAGACGGAGTCAAAACGGAACGAAATCAACTGGAGAAGTTATTTTTGGAAGGAAACCTACCGGATGGGCTTGGAGTGCACGTCAGGGAAGAAGGGAGGTGCCCACGAGGGTGGGGGCGCGCCCCCTGCCTCGTGGCCCCCCCTTCGGTCCACCGACGTATCCCTTTCACCCATATATACCTACGTATCGCAAAACTTCCAAAACAGAGATTAGATCGGGAGTTCCGCCGCCGCAAGCCTCTGTAGCCACCAAAAACCTAATCGGGACCCTGTTCCGGCACCCTGCCGGAGGGGGGAACCCTCACTGGTGGCCATCTTCATCATCCCGACGCTCTCCATGACGAGGAGGGAGTAGTTCACCCTCGGGGCTGAGGGTATGTACCAGTAGCTATGTGTTTGATCTCTCTCTCGTGTTCTTGATTTGGCACGATCTTGATGTATCGCGAGCTTTGCTATTATAGTTGGATCTTATGTTTCTTCTCCCCCTCTTCTCTCTTGTAATGGATTGAGTTTTCCCTTTGAAGTAATTTTATCGGATTGAGTCTTTAAAGATTTGAGAACACTTGATGTATGTCTTGCCGTGCGTATCTGTGGTGACAATGGGATATCACATGCCACTTGATGTATGTTTTGGTGACCAACTTGCGGGTTCCGCCCATGAACCTATGCATAGGGGTTGGCACACGTTTTCATCGTGATTCTCCGGTAGAAACTTTTGGGCACTCTTTGAGGTTCTGTGTGTTGATTTGAGTAGATGAATTGAGATTGTGTGATGCATATCGTATAATCATACCCACGGATACTTGAGGTGACATTGGAGTATCTAGGTGACATTAGGGTTTTGGTTGATTTGTGTCTTAAGGTGTTATTCTAGTACGAACTCTAGGGCTGTTTGTGACACTTATAGGAATAGCCCAACGGATTGATTGGAAAGAATAACTTTGAGGTGGTTTCGTACCCTACCATAATCTCTTCGTTTGTTCTCCACTATTAGCGACTTTGGAGTGACTCTTTGTTGCATGTTGAGGGATAGTTATACGATCCAATTATGTTATTATTGTTGAGAGGACTTACACTAGTGAAAGTATGAACCCTAGGCCTTGTTTCCTATCATTGCAATACCGTTTACGCTCACTTTTACCGCTCGCTACCCTTCTTTTTTTATATTTTCAGTTCACAAAAACCTATATGTACCATCCATATTGCACTTGTATCACCATCTCTTCGCCGAACTAGTGCACCTATACAATTTACCATTGTATTGGGTGTGTTGGGGACACAAGAGACTCTTTGTTATTTGGTTGCAGGGTTGCTTGAGAGAGACCATCTTCATCCTATGCCTCCTGCGGATTGATAAACCTTAGGTCATCCACTTGAGGGAAATTTGCTACTGTCCTACAAACATGTGCACTTGCAGGTCCAACAACGTCTACAAGAAGAAGGTTGTGTAGTAGACATCACATACATCAAAATTTGCAACATAGGTGGCAATCTCCCTTTTCATCCCGTGCCACCAAAATCTTTCCTTCAGGTCTTGATACATCTTGGTCCCTCCAGGATGGATGGTATACGGGGTGTCATGAGCTTCTTGCAAGATCAAGTTCTTGAGCTCAACCTTGTTGGGTACGCAAATGCGATTCCCAAACCACACAATTCCTTGCTCATCCTTTGAGAATCCTGGGGCCTTGCCTGCCCTGATCTTCCTCTTGATGCCTTCAATACTTTCGTGTCCCTTTTGAGCTTCCTTAACATCGTCCATCAGGGTAGGCTTGACTTCGAGGTTGGCCAAGAATCCTGGTGCAACCAGTTCCAACCCGAAGCTTTCAAGTTCTTCATACAAGGCGGGTAGCCTTTCCTTAAGCATAGCATTCAAGGAACAAGCCTTTCTGCTTAATGCATCTGCTACCACATTAGCCTTTCCAGGGTGGTATTGAACATTGAGATCATAATCCTTGATCAACTCTAGCCACCTTCTCTGCCTCATGTTCAATTCCTTCTGAGTGAAAATATACTTCAGACTTTTGTGGTCCGTGTATATCTCACACCGCTTCCCTAGGAGGTAATGTCGCCATGTCTTCAGGGCATGAACCACTGCTGCTAACTCAACATCATGAGTAGCATAGTTCTCTTCATGAGGACGTAGCTGTCTGGACGGATATGCTATGACTCTGCCTTCTTGCATAAGAACACCTCCAAGCCCGGCTCTCGACGCATCACAGTATATCACAAATTCTTTGTGAATATCAGGTGTGGCCAGAACTGGGGCGGTGGTCAATCTCTTCTTCAGCTCCTGGAAGCTTTCTTCGCACTTCGGCGTCCATTCAAACTTCTTGTACTTCTTCAAGAGTTGGGTCATGGGTCGGGGAATCCTTCAACGAATTTGCGGTAATATCCCGTGAGTCCGAGGAAGCTTCTGACTTCCTTCACATTGCTCGGGGTTTGCCATTCAGTCACGGCTTAGATCTTGGTGGGATCCACCGACAATTCTTTGGCAGTTAGTTTATGACCCAAGAATCCAACCTCATGCAGCCAAAATTGGCACTTGCTGAACTTGGTGTATAGTTGATGCTCTTGAAGCTTCTCTAGGACCATCCTCAAGTGTTGCTCGTGCTCTTCTTCCGTATTTGAGAAGACAAGAATGTCATCAATGAAGACGACAACAAACTTGTCCAAATATTCCATAAAGACCATATTCATGAGATACATGAAGTAAGCTGGGGCATTGGTCAACCCAGAGGACATGACCGTGCACTCATACAGGCCATATCTGGTTACAAATGTCGTCTTCGGAATATCTTGGTGTCTGATTTTCAGCTGGTAGTACCCAGATCTAAGGTCGATCTTGGAGAACACCTTGGCCCCATTGAGTTGATCGAACAGATCTTCAATCTTGGGAAGTGGATACTTGTTCTTGATTGTAACTTCATTGAGGGAACGATAGTCAATGCATAAGCGGATAGTACCGTCCTTCTTTTCCACAAACAGAACGGGTGATCCCCAAGGGAGGCACTAGGGCAAATAAATCCCTTCCTCAACTGCTCTTCCAGTTGCTTCTTCAACTCTGCTAACTCTTCCGATCCCATTCTATAAGGCTTCTTATAGATGGGTCCTGCTCCGGGTATGAGCTCGATGATGAAATCAATGTCTCGGTCAGGAGGCATTCCCGATAGCTCATCAGGGAAGACATCAGGGTATTCGCATACTACCGGCACTTGCTCCAATCCAACCTCAGTCAGACAGTTGACTTGGTCGGCTTGAGCAGAGGAGGGGTTGGAGGCAAATTTAAGTTCGACTCCTTGGTCATTGGTCACAGTGACAGTCCGGTTGGCACAATCTAACAAGCCTTGGTGCTTGATGAGCCAATCCATTCCTAAGATCACATCCAAGCCTTGCGATCTTAAGATGATAAGGTCCGCTAGGAAGTCTACCCCATTAATGACAATCCTGACTCCTTTACATCCTATCTTGGCTCTCATCTCTGCTCCGGGGGTACTTTTGGGTGACAAATGAATGTGTGGCTCCAGAATCAAACAAGACAGTTGCAGGTGCTGAGTTGACAAGAAACGTACCCAACACGACGTCCGGGTCTTCCTGGGCTTCTTCTGCACTGACATGATTCACACGACCCTTGCCATTGTTGGGCGGGTTGCAGGGAGCTTGGTTCCATGGTGGCATTCCGCGGCCTTGTCCTAGGTTCTGCGCATTGGGACGCGGGGCGTCGGGCTTCTTGTTGGGGCAATTCTTGGAGTAGTGTCCTGGATGACCACATCCAAAGCAAGTGACTTGGTTGGGGTTGCTGCTCTTGTTGGCATTGTTACTGGGGTTGTTGTAAGCTGTGTTGGGGAACGTAGTAATTTAAAAAATTTCCTACGCACACGCAAGATCATGGTGATGCATAGCAACGAGAGGGGAGAGTGTTGTCTACGTACCCTCGTAGACCGAAGCGGAAGCGTTGACACAACGTAGAGGAAGTAGTCGTACGTTCTCCTCGCGATCCAACCGATCACAGCACCGTTACTCCGGCACCTCCGAGTTCTTGGCACACGTTCAGCTCGATGACGATCCCCGGGCTCCGATCCAGCAAAGCGTCGGGCAAGAGTTCCGTCAGCACGACGGCGTGGTGACGATCTTGATGTGTTACCGGCGCAGGGCTTCGCCTAAGCACTGCAACGATATGACCGAGGTGGAATATGGTGGAGGGGGGCACCGCACACGGCTAAGGAACGATCACGTTGATCAATTGTCTGTCTATGGGGTGCCCCCTGCCCCCGTATATAAAGGAGCCAAGGGGGAGGGGCAGGCCGGCCAAGCCTGGCGCGCCAGGAGAGTCCTACTCCCTCTGGGAGTAGGATTCCCCCCCAATCCTAGTTGGACTAGGATTCTCCAAGGGGGAGAGAGAGAGAGGGGGCGCCCACCTCTCCTAGTCCTAATAGGACTAGGGGAAAGGGGCGAGGCGCGCAGCCCATGAGGGCAGCCCTCTCACCTCTCCTCCAAGGCCCATGTTGGCCCATTATGCTCCTGGGGGGTTCCGGTAACCCTCCCGGTATTCCGGTAAAATCCTGATTTCACCTGGAATGCATCCGATGTCCAAACATAGGCTTCCAATATATCATTCTTTACGTCTCGACCATTTCGAGACTCCTCGTCATGTCCGTTATCACATCCGGGACTCCGAACTCCTTCGGTACATCAAAATGCATAAACTCATAATAACTGTCATCGTAACGTTAAGCGCGCGGACCCTACGGTTCGAGAACAATGTAGACATGACCGAGACATGTCTCCGGTCAATAACCAATAGCGGGACCTGGATGCCCATATTGGCTCCTACATATTCTACGAAGATCTTTATCGGTCAGACCGCATAACAACATACGTTGTTCCCTTTGTCATCGGTATGTTACTTGCCCGAGATTCGATCGTCGGTATCCAATACCTAGTTCAATCTCGTTACCGGCAAGTCTCTTTACTCATTCTGTAATACATCATCTTGCAACTAACTCATTGGTTGCAATGCTTGCAAGGCTTATGTGATGTGCATTACCGAGAAGGCCCCGAGATACCTCCCCGACAATCGGAGTGACAAATCCTAATCTCGAAATACGCCAACCCAACATGTACCTTCGGAGACACCTGTAGAGCACCTTTGTAATCACCCAGTTACGTTGTGACGTTTGGTAGCACACAAAGTGTTCCTACGGTAAACGGGAGTTGCATAATCTCATAGTTAAAGGAACATGTATAAGTCATGGATAAAAGCAATAGCAACATACTAAACGATCGGGTGCTATGCTAATGGAATGGGTCATGTCAATCAGATCATTCAACTAATGATGTGATCTCGTTAATCAAATAACAACTCTTTGTTCATGGTTAGGAAACATAACCATCTTTGATTAATGAGCTAGTCAAGTAGAGGCATACTAGTGACACTCTGTTTGCCTATGTATTCACACATGTATTATGTTTCCAGTTAATACAATTCTAGCATGAATAATAAACATTTATCATGATATGTAAGGAAATAAATAATAACTTTATTATTGCCTCTAGGGCATATTTCCTTCAGTCTCCCACTTGCACTAGAGTCAATAATCTAGTTCACATCGCCATGTGATTTATCAGCAATAGTTCACATCGATATGTGACCAACACCCAAAGGGTTTACTAGATTCAGTAATCTAGTTCACATCGCTATGTGATTAACACCCAAAGAGTACTACGGTGTGATCATGTTTTGCCTGTGAGAGAAGTTTAGTCAACGGGTCTGCCACATTCAGATCCGTTATGTATTTTGCAATTTTCTATGTCTACAATGCTCTACACGGAGCTACTTTAGCTAATTGCTCCCACTTTCAATATGTATCTAGATTGAGACTTAGAGTCATCTAGATTAGTGTCAAAACTTGCATCGACGTAACCTTTTACGACGAACCTTTTTGTCACATCCATAATCGAGAAACATATCCTTATTCCACTAAGGATAATTTTGACCGCTTGTCCAGTGATCTACTCCTAGATCACTATTGTACTCCCTTGCCAAACTCAGTGGTAGGGTATGCAATAGATCTGGTACACAGCATGGCATACTTTATAGAACCTATGGCTGAGGCATAGGGAATGACTTTCATTCTCTTTCTATCTTCTGCCGTGGTCGTGCTTTGAGTCTTACTCAATTTCACACCTTGTAATACAGGCAAGAACTCTTTCTTTGACTGTTCCATTTTGAACTACTTCAAAATCTTTTCAAGGTATGTACTTATTGAAAAACTTATCAAGCGTCTTGATCTATCTCTATAGATCTTGATGCTCAATATGTAAGCAGCTTCACCGAGGTCCTTCTTCGAAAAACTCCTTTCAAATACTCCTTTATGCTTCACAGAATAATTCTACATTATTTCCGATCAATAATATGTCATTTACATATACTTATCAGAAATGTTGTAGTGCTCCCACTCACTTTCTTGTAAATACAGGCTTCACCGCAAGTCTGTATAAAACTATATGCTTTGATCAACTTATCAAAGTGTATATTCCAACTCCGAGATGCTTGCACCAGTCCATAGATGGATCGCTGGAGCTTGCATATTTTGTTAACACCTTTAGGATCGACAAAACCTTCTAGTTGCATCGTATACAACTCTTTTTTGAATAAATCCATTGAGGAATGCAGTTTTGTTGATCCATTTGCCAAATTTCATAAAATGCGGCAATTGCTAACATGATTCGGATAGACTTAAGCATAGATACGAGTGAGAAACTCTCATCGTAGTCAACACCTTGAACTTGTCGAAAACCTTTTGCGACAATTCTAGCTTTGTAGATAGTAACACTACTATCAGTGTCCGTCTTCCTCTTCAAGATCCATTTATTTTCTTTGGCTTGCCGATCATCGGGCAAATCCATCAAAGTCCATACTTTGTTCTCATACATGGATCATATCTCAGATTTCATGGCCTCAAACCATTTCGCGGAATCTGGGCTCACCATCGCTTCCTCATAGTTCGCAAGTTCATCATGGTCTAGTAACATGACTTCCAGAACAGGATTACCGTACCACTCTGGTGCGGATCTCACTCTGGTTTACTTACGAGATTCGGTAGTAACTTGATCTGAAGTTACATGATCATCATCATTAGCTTCCTCACTAATTGATGTAGTAGTCACAGGAACAGATTTCTGTGATGAACTACTTTCCAATAAGGGAGAAGGTACAATTACCTTATCAAGTTCTACTTTCCTCCCACTCACTTCTTTCGAAAGAAACTCTTTCTCTAGAAAGTTTCCGAACTTAGCAACAAAAGTCTTGCCTTCGGATCTGTGATAGAAGGTGTATCCAACAGTTTCCTTTGGATATCCTATGAAAACACATTTCTCCGATTTGGGTTCGAGCTTATTAGGTTGAAGCTTTTTCACATAAGCATCGCAGCCCCAAACTTTAAGAAACGACAGCTTAGGTTTATTGCTAAACCATAGTTCATACGGTGTCGTCTCAACGGATTTAGATGGTACCCTATTTAATGTGAATGCAGCTGTCTCTAATGCATAATCCCAAAAATGATAGTGGTAGATCGGTAAGATACATCATAGATTGTACTATATCTAATAAAGTACGGTTATGACGTTCGGACGCACCATTATGCTGCGGTGTTCCAGGTGGCATGAGTTTGTGAAACTATTCCACATTGTTTTAATTGAAGACCAAACTCGTAACTCAAATATTCGTCTCTGCGATCAGATCGTAGAAACTTTATTTTCTTGTCACGATGATTTTCCACTTCACTCTGAAATTCTTTGAACTTTTCAAATGTTTCAGACTTATGTTTCATCAAGTAGATATACCCATATCTGCTCAAATCATCTGTGAAAGTCAGAAAATAATGATATTTTGTCGCGAGCCTTAATATTCATCGGACCACATACATCAGTATGTATGATTTCCAACAATTCTGTTGCTTGCTTCATTGTTCCGGAGAACGTCGTTTTAGTCATCTTGCCTATGAGGCATGGTTCGCAAGCATCAAGTGATTCATAATCAAGTGATTCCAAAATCCCATCAGCATGGAGTTTCTTCATGCGCTTTACACCAATATGACCTAAACTGCAGTGCCACAAATAAGTTGCACTATCATTATTAACTTTGCATCTTTTGGCTTCAATATTATGAATATGTGTATCACTATGATCGAGATCCAACAAACCATTTCGTTGGTGTGTATAACCATAGAAGGTTTTATTCATGTAAATAGAACAACAATTTATTCTCTTACTTAAATGAATAGCCGTATTGCAATAAACATGATCAAATCATATTCATGCTCAACGCAAACACCAAATAACACTTATTTAGTTTCAACACTAATCCCGAAAGTATAGGGAGTGTGTGATGATGATCATATCAATCTTGGAACCACTTCCAACACACATTGTCACCTTGCCCTTTAACTAGTCTTTGTTCATTCTGCAACTCCCGTTTCGAGTTACTAATCTTAGCAACTTGAACTAGTACCAAATATTGAGGGGTTGCTATGAACACTAGTAAAGTACACATCAATAACATGTATATCAAATATACTTATGTTCACTTTGCCATCCTTCTTATCCGCCAATCACTTGGGGTAGTTCCGCTTCCAGTGACCAGTCCCTTTGCAGTAGAAGCACTTAGTCTCAGGCTTAGGACCAGACTTGGGCTTTTTTCACTTGAGCAGCAACTTGCTTGCCGTTCTTCTTGAAGTTCCCCTTCTTTCCTTTTGCCCCTTTTTGAAACTAGTGATCTTGTCAACCATCAACACTTGATGTTTTTCTTTGATTTCTACCTTCGCCGATTTTAGCATTGCGAAGAGCTTGGGAATATTTTCCGTTATCCCTTGCATATTATAGTTCATCATGAAGTTCTACTAACTTGGTGATGGTGACTAGAGAATTCTGTCAATCACTATTTCATCTGGAAGATTAACTCCCACTTGATTCAAGCGATTGTAGTACTCAGACTATCTGAGCACATGCTCACTAGTTGAGCGATTCTCCTCCATCTTTTAGCTATAGAACTTGTTGGAGACTTCATATCTCTCAACTCGGGTATTTACTTGAAATATTAACTTCAACTCCTGGAACATCTCATATGGTCCATGACGTTCAAAACGTCTTTGAAGTCCCGATTCTAAGCCGTTAAGCATGGTGCACTAAACTATCAAGTAGTCATCATATTGAGCTAGCCAAACGTTCATAACGTCTGTATCTGCTCCTGCAATAGGTCTGTCACCTAGCGGTGCATTAAGGACATAATTCTTCTATGCAGCAATGAGGATAAACCTCAGATCACGGATCCAATCCGCATCATTGCTACTAATAATTTTCAACACAATTTTCTCTAGGAACATATCAAAATAAACACAGGGAAGCAACAATGCGAGCTATTGATCTACAACATAGATATGCTAATACTACCAGGACTAAGTTCATGATAAATTAAAGTTCAATTAATCATATTACTTAAGAACTCCCACTTAGATAGACATCCCTCTAATCTTCTAAGTGATCACGTGATCCAAATCAACTAAACCATGTCCGATCATCACGTGAGATGGAGTAGTTTCAATGGTGAACATCACTATGTTGATCATATCTACTATATGATTCACGCTCGACCTTTCGGTCTCCGTGTTCCGAGGCCATATCTGTTATATGCTAGGCTCGTCAAGTTAAACCTGAGTATTCCGCGTGTGCAACTGTTTTGCACCCGTTGTATTTGAACGTAGAGCCTATCACACCCGATCATCACGTGGTGTCTCAGCACGAAGAACTTTCGCAACGGTGCATACTCAGGGAGAACACTTCTTGATAATTAGTGAGAGATCATCTTATAATGCTACCGTCAAACAAAGCAAGATAAGATGCATAAAAGATAAACATCACATGCAATCAATATAAGTGATATGATATGGCCATCATCATCTCGTGCTTGTGATCTCCATCTTCGAAGCACCGTCATGATCACCATCGTCACCGGCGCGACACCTTGATCTTCATCGCAGCATCGTTGTCGTCTCGCCAATCTTATGCTTCCACGACTATCACTACCGCTTAGTAATAAAGTAAAGCATTACATCGCGATTGCATTGCATACAATAAAGCGACAACCATATGGCTCCTGCCAGTTGCCGATAACTCGGTTACAAAACATGATCATCTCATACAATAAAATTTAGCATCATGTCTTGACCATATCACATCACAACATGCCCTGCAAAAACAAGTTAGACGTCCTCTACTTTGTTGTTGCAAGTTTTACGTGGCTGCTATGGGCTTTAAGCAAGAACTCATCTTACCTACGCATCAAAACCACAACGATAGTTTGTCAAATAGACTCCGTTTTAACCTTCTCAAGGACCGGGCGTAGCCACACTCGGTTCAACTAAAGTTGGAGAGACAGTCTTCCGCAAGCCATCTATGTGCAAAGCACGTCGAGGGAACCGGTCTCGCGTAAGAGTACGCGTAAGGTTGGTCCGGATCGTCTCGTCCAACAATACCGCTGAACCAAAGAATGACATGCTGGTAGGCAGTATGACTTGTATCGTCCACAACTCACTTGTGTTCTACTCGTGCAAATAACATCAAACCATAAAAAACCTAGGCTCCGATGCCACTGTTGGGGAACGTAGTAATTTAAAAAATTTCCTACGCACACGCAAGATCATGGTGATGCATAGCAACGAGAGGGGAGAGTGTTGTCTACGTACCCTCGTAGACCGAAGCGGAAGCGTTGACACAACATAGAGGAAGTAGTCGTACGTTCTCCTCGCGATCCAACCGATCACAGCACCGTTACTCCGGCACCTCCGAGTTCTTGGCACACGTTCAGCTCGATGACGATCCCCGGGCTCCGATCCAGCAAAATGTCGGGGAAGAGTTCCGTCAGCACGACGGCATGGTGACGATCTTGATGTGTTACCGGCGCAGGGCTTCGCCTAAGCACTGCAACGATATGACCGAGGTGGAATATGGTGGAGGGGGGCACCGCACACGGCTAAGGAACGATCACGTTGATCAATTGTCTGTCTATGGGGTGCCCCCTGCCCCCGTATATAAAGGAGCCAAGGGGGAGGGGCTGGCCGGCCAAGCCTGGCGCGCCAGGAGAGTCCTACTCCCTCTGGGAGTAGGATTCCCCCCCCCCAATCCTAGTTGGACTAGGATTCTCCAAGGGGGAGAGAGAGAGAGGGGGCGCCCACCTCTCCTAGTCCTAATAGGACTAGGGGAAAGGGGGGAGGCGCGCAGCCCATGAGGGCAGCCCTCTCACCTCTCCTCCAAGGCCCATGTTGGCCCATTATGCTCCTAGGGGGTTCCGGTAACCCTCCCGGTATTCCGGTAAAATCCTGATTTCACCTGGAATGCATCCGATGTCCAAACATAGGCTTCCAATATATCATTCTTTACGTCTCGACCATTTCGAGACTCCTCGTCATGTCCGTGATCACATCCGGGACTCCGGACTCCTTCGGTACATCAAAATGCATAAACTCATAATAACTGTCATCGTAACGTTAAGCGTGCGGACCCTACGGTTCGAGAACAATGTAGACATGACCGAGACATGTCTCCGGTCAATAACCAATAGCGGGACCTGGATGCCCATATTGGCTCCTACATATTCTACGAAGATCTTTATCGGTCAGACCGCATAACAACATACGTTGTTCCCTTTGTCATCGGTATGTTACTTGCCCGAGATTCGATCGTCGGTATCCAATACCTAGTTCAATCTCGTTACCGGCAAGTCTCTTTACTCGTTCCGTAATACATCATCTTGCAACTAACTCATTGGTTGCAATGCTTGCAAGGCTTATGTGATGTGCATTACCGAGAAGGCCCCGAGATACCTCCCCGACAATCGGAGTGACAAATCCTAATCTCGAAATACGCCAACCCAACATGTACCTTCGGAGACACCTGTAGAGCACCTTTGTAATCACCCAGTTACGTTGTGACGTTTGGTAGCACACAAAGTGTTCCTACGGTAAACGGGAGTTGCATAATCTCATAGTTAAAGGAACATGTATAAGTCATGGATAAAAGCAATAGCAACATACTAAACGATCGGGTGCTATGCTAATGGAATGGGTCATGTCAATCAGATCATTCAACTAATGATGTGATCTCGTTAATCAAATAACAACTCTTTGTTCATGGTTAGGAAACATAACCATCTTTGATTAATGAGCTAGTCAAGTAGAGGCATACTAGTGACACTCTGTTTGCCTATGTATTCACACATGTATTATGTTTCCAGTTAATACAATTCTAGCATGAATAATAAACATTTATCATGATATGTAAGGAAATAAATAATAACTTTATTATTGCCTCTAGGGCATATTTCCTTCAGTCTCCCACTTGCACTAGAGTCAATAATCTAGTTCACATCGCCATGTGATTTATCAGCAATAGTTCACATCGATATGTGACCAACACCCAAAGGGTTTACTAGATTCAGTAATCTAGTTCACATCGCTATGTGATTAACACCCAAAGAGTACTACGGTGTGATCATGTTTTGCCTGTGAGAGAAGTTTAGTCAACGGGTCTGCCACATTCAGATCCGTTATGTATTTTGCAATTTTCTATGTCTACAATGCTCTACACGGAGCTACTTTAGCTAATTGCTCCCACTTTCAATATGTATCTAGATTGAGACTTAGAGTCATCTAGATTAGTGTCAAAACTTGCATCGACGTAACCTTTTACGATGAACCTTTTTGTCACATCCATAATCGAGAAACATATCCTTATTCCACTAAGGATAATTTTGACCGCTTGTCTAGTGATCTACTCCTAGATCACTATTGTACTCCCTTGCCAAACTCAGTGGTAGGGTATGCAATAGATCTGGTACACAGCATGGCATACTTTATAGAACCTATGGCTGAGGCATAGGGAATGACTTTCATTCTCTTTCTATCTTCTGCCGTGGTCGTGCTTTGAGTCTTACTCAATTTCACACCTTGTAATACAGGCAAGAACTCTTTCTTTGACTGTTCCATTTTGAACTACTTCAAAATCTTTTCAAGGTATGTACTTATTGAAAAACTTATCAAGCGTCTTGATCTATCTCTAAAGATCTTGATGCTCAATATGTAAGCAGCTTCACCGAGGTCCTTCTTCGAAAAACTCCTTTCAAATACTCCTTTATGCTTCACAGAATAATTCTACATTATTTCCGATCAATAATATGTCATTTACATATACTTATCAGAAATGTTGTAGTGCTCCCACTCACTTTCTTGTAAATACAGGCTTCACCGCAAGTCTGTATAAAACTATATGCTTTGATCAACTTATCAAAGTGTATATTCCAACTCCGAGATGCTTGCACCAGTCCATAGATGGATCGCTGGAGCTTGCATATTTTGTTAACACCTTTAGGATCGACAAAACCTTCTAGTTGCATCGTATACAACTCTTTTTTGAATAAATCCATTGAGGAATGCAGTTTTGTTGATCCATTTGCCAAATTTCATAAAATGCGGCAATTGCCAACATGATTCGGACAGACTTAAGCATAGATACGAGTGAGAAACTCTCATCGTAGTCAACACCTTGAACTTGTCGAAAACCTTTTGCGACAATTCTAGCTTTGTAGATAGTAACACTACTATCAGTGTCCGTCTTCCTCTTCAAGATCCATTTATTTTCTTTGGCTTGCCGATCATCGGGCAAATCCATCAAAGTCCATACTTTGTTCTCATACATGGATCATATCTCAGATTTCATGGCCTCAAACCATTTCGAGGAATCTGGGCTCACCATCGCTTCCTCATAGTTCGCAAGTTCATCATGGTCTAGTAACATGACTTCCAGAACAGGATTACCGTACCACTCTGGTGCGGATCTCACTCTGGTTTACTTACGAGATTCGGTAGTAACTTGATCTGAAGTTACATGATCATCATCATTAGCTTCCTCACTAATTGATGTAGTAGTCACAGGAACAGATTTCTGTGATGAACTACTTTCCAATAAGGGAGAAGGTACAATTACCTTATCAAGTTCTACTTTCCTCCCACTCACTTCTTTCGAAAGAAACTCTTTCTCTAGAAAGTTTCCGAACTTAGAAACAAAAGTCTTGCCTTCGGATCTGTGATAGAAGGTGTATCCAACAGTTTCCTTTGGATATCCTATGAAAACACATTTCTCCGATTTGGGTTCGAGCTTATTAGGTTGAAGCTTTTTCACATAAGCATCGCAGCCCCAAACTTTAAGAAACGACAGCTTAGGGTTATTGCTAAACCATAGTTCATACGGTGTCGTCTCAACGGATTTAGATGGTGCCCTATTTAATGTGAATGCAGCCGTCTCTAATGCATAATCCCAAAAACGATAGTGGTAGATCGGTAAGATACATCATAGATTGTACTATATCTAATAAAGTACGGTTATGACGTTCGGACGCACCATTATGCTGCGGTGTTCCAGGTGGCATGAGTTTGTGAAACTATTCCACATTGTTTTAATTGAAGACCAAACTCGTAACTCAAATATTCGTCTCTGCGATCAGATCGTAGAAACTTTATTTTCTTGTCACGATGATTTTCCACTTCACTCTGAAATTCTTTGAACTTTTCAAATGTTTCAGACTTATGTTTCATCAAGTAGATATACCCATATCTGCTCAAATCATCTGTGAAAGTCAGAAAATAATGATATTTTGTCGCAAGCCTTAATATTCATCGGACCACATACATCAGTATGTATGATTTCCAACAATTCTGTTGCTTGCTTCATTGTTCCGGAGAACGTCGTTTTAGTCATCTTGCCTATGAGGCATGGTTCGCAAGCATCAAGTGATTCATAATCAAGTGATTCCAAAATCCCATCAGCATGGAGTTTCTTCATGCGCTTTACACCAATATGACCTAAACTGCAGTGCCACAAATAAGTTGCACTATCATTATTAACTTTGCATCTTTTGGCTTCAATATTATGAATATGTGTATCACTATGATCGAGATCCAACAAACCATTTCGTTGGTGTGTATAACCATAGAAGGTTTTATTCATGTAAACAGAACAACAATTTATTCTCTTACTTAAATGAATAGCCGTATTGCAATAAACATGATCAAATCATATTCATGCTCAACGCAAACACCAAATAACACTTATTTAGTTTCAACACTAATCCCGAAAGTATAGGGAGTGTGTGATGATGATCATATCAATCTTGGAACCACTTCCAACACACATTGTCACCTTGCCCTTTAACTAGTCTTTGTTCATTCTGCAACTCCCGTTTCGAGTTACTAATCTTAGCAACTTGAACTAGTACCAAATATTGAGGGGTTGCTATGAACACTAGTAAAGTACACATCAATAACATGTATATCAAATATACTTATGTTCACTTTGCCATCCTTCTTATCCGCCAATCACTTGGGGTAGTTCCGCTTCCAGTGACCAGTCCCTTTGCAGTAGAAGCACTTAGTCTCAGGCTTAGGACCAGACTTGGGCTTTTTTCACTTGAGCAGCAACTTGCTTGCCGTTCTTCTTGAAGTTCCCCTTCTTTCCTTTTGCCCCTTTTTGAAACTAGTGATCTTGTCAACCGTCAACACTTGATGTTTTTCTTTGATTTCTACCTTCGCCGATTTTAGCATTGCGAAGAGCTTGGGAATATTTTCCGTTATCCCTTGCATATTATAGTTCATCATGAAGTTCTACTAACTTGGTGATGGTGACTAGAGAATTCTGTCAATCACTATTTCATCTGGAAGATTAACTCCCACTTGATTCAAGCGATTGTAGTACTCAGACTATCTGAGCACATGCTCACTAGTTGAGCGATTCTCCTCCATCTTTTAGCTATAGAACTTGTTGGAGACTTCATATCTCTCAACTCGGGTATTTACTTGAAATATTAACTTCAACTCCTGGAACATCTCATATGGTCCATGACGTTCAAAACGTCTTTGAAGTCCCGATTCTAAGCCGTTAAGCATGGTGCACTAAACTATCAAGTAGTCATCATATTGAGCTAGCCAAACGTTCATAACGTCTGTATCTGCTCCTGCAATAGGTCTGTCACCTAGCGGTGCATTAAGGACATAATTCTTCTGTGCAGCAATGAGGATAAACCTCAGATCACGGATCCAATCCGCATCATTGCTACTAATAATTTTCAACACAATTTTCTCTAGGAACATATCAAAATAAACACAGGGAAGCAACAATGCGAGCTATTGATCTACAACATAGATATGCTAATACTACCAGGACTAAGTTCATGATAAATTAAAGTTCAATTAATCATATTACTTAAGAACTCCCACTTAGATAGACATCCCTCTAATCTTCTAAGTGATCACGTGATCCAAATCAACTAAACCATGTCCGATCATCACGTGAGATGGAGTAGTTTCAATGGTGAACATCACTATGTTGATCATATCTACTATATGATTCACGCTCGACCTTTCGGTCTCCGTGTTCCGAGGCCATATCTGTTATATGCTAGGCTCGTCAAGTTAAACCTGAGTATTCCGCGTGTGCAACTGTTTTGCACCCGTTGTATTTGAACGTAGAGCCTATCACACCCGATCATCACGTGGTGTCTCAGCACGAAGAACTTTTGCAACGGTGCATACTCAGGGAGAACACTTCTTGATAATTAGTGAGAGATCATCTTATAATGCCACCGTCAAACAAAGCAAGATAAGATGCATAAAAGATAAACATCACATGCAATCAATATAAGTGATATGATATGGCCATCATCATCTCGTGCTTGTGATCTCCATCTTCGAAGCACCGTCATGATCACCATCGTCACCGGCGCGACACCTTGATCTTCATCGCAGCATCGTTGTCGTCTCGCCAATCTTATGCTTCCACGACTATCACTACCGCTTAGTAATAAAGTAAAGCATTACATCGCGATTGCATTGCATACAATAAAGCGACAACCATATGGCTCCTGCCAGTTGCCGATAACTCGGTTACAAAACATGATCATCTCATACAATAAAATTTAGCATCATGTCTTGACCATATCACATCACAACATGCCCTGCAAAAACAAGTTAGACGTCCTCTACTTTGTTGTTGCAAGTTTTACGTGTCTGCTATGGGCTTTAAGCAAGAACTCATCTTACCTATGCATCAAAACCACAATTATAGTTTGTCAAATAGACTCCGTTTTAACCTTCTCAAGGATCGGGCGTAGCCACACTCGGTTCAACTAAAGTTGGAGAGACAGTCTTCCGCAAGCCATCTATGTGCAAAGCACGTCGAGGGAACCGGTCTCGCGTAAGAGTACGCGTAAGGTTGGTCCGGATCGTTCGTCCAACAATACCGCTGAACCAAAGTATGACATGCTGGTAGGCAGTATGACTTGTATCGTCCACAACTCACTTGTGTTCTACTCGTGCAAATAACATCAAACCATAAAAAACCTAGGCTCGGATGCCACTGTTGGGGAACGTAGTAATTTAAAAAATTTCCTACGCACACGCAAGATCATGGTGATGCATAGCAACGAGAGGGGAGAGTGTTGTCTACGTACCCTCGTAGACCGAAGCGGAAGCGTTGACACAACGTAGAGGAAGTAGTCGTACGTTCTCCTCGCGATCCAACCGATCACAGCACCGTTACTCCGGCACCTCCGAGTTCTTGGCACACGTTCAGCTCGATGACGATCCCCGGGCTCCGATCCAGCAAAGCGTCGGGGAAGAGTTCCGTCAGCACGACGGCGTGGTGACGATCTTGATGTGTTACCGGCGCAGGGCTTCGCCTAAGCACTGCAACGATATGACCGAGGTGGAATATGGTGGAGGGGGGCAGCGCACACGGCTAAGGAACGATCACGTTGATCAATTGTCTGTCTATGGGGTGCCCCCTGCCCCCGTATATAAAGGAGCCAAGGGGGAGGGGCTGGCCGGCCAAGCCTGGCGCGCAAGGAGAGTCCTACTCCCTCTGGGAGTAGGATTCCCCCCCCCCCAATCCTAGTTGGACTAGGATTCTCCAAGGGGGAGAGAGAGAGAGGGGGCGCCCACCTCTCCTAGTCCTAATAGGACTAGGGGAAAGGGGGGAGGCGCGCAGCCCATGAGGGCAGCCCTCTCACCTCTCCTCCAAGGCCCATGTTGGCCCATTATGCTCCTGGGGGGTTCCGGTAACCCTCCCGGTATTCCGGTAAAATCCTGATTTCACCTGGAATGCATCCGATGTCCAAACATAGGCTTCCAATATATCATTCTTTACGTCTCGACCATTTCGAGACTCCTCGTCATGTCCGTTATCACATCCGGGACTCCGAACTCCTTCGGTACATCAAAATGCATAAACTCATAATAACTGTCATCGTAACGTTAAGCGTGCGGACCCTACGGTTCGAGAACAATGTAGACATGACCGAGACACGTCTCCGGTCAATAACCAATAGCGGGACCTGGATGCCCATATTGGCTCCTACATATTCTACGAAGATCTTTATCGGTCAGACCGCATAACAACATACGTTGTTCCCTTTGTCATCGGTATGTTACTTGCCCGAGATTCGATCGTCGGTATCCAATACCTAGTTCAATCTCGTTACCGGCAAGTCTCTTTACTTGTTCCGTAATACATCATCTTGCAACTAACTCATTGGTTGCAATGCTTGCAAGGCTTATGTGATGTGCATTACCGAGAAGGCCCTGAGATACCTCCCCGACAATCGGAGTGACAAATCCTAATCTCGAAATACGCCAACCCAACATGTACCTTCGGAGACACCTGTAGAGCACCTTTATAATCACCCAGTTACGTTGTGACGTTTGGTAGCACACAAAGTGTTCCTACGGTAAACGGGAGTTGCATAATCTCATAGTTAAAGGAACATGTATAAGTCATGGATAAAAGCAATAGCAACATACTAAACGATCGGGTGCTATGCTAATGGAATGGGTCATGTCAATCAGATCATTCAACTAATGATGTGATCTCGTTAATCAAATAACAACTCTTTGTTCATGGTTAGGAAACATAACCATCTTTGATTAATGAGCTAGTCAAGTAGAGGCATACTAGTGACACTCTGTTTGCCTATGTATTCACACATGTATTATGTTTCCAGTTAATACAATTCTAGCATGAATAATAAACATTTATCATGATATGTAAGGAAATAAATAATAACTTTATTATTGCCTCTAGGGCATATTTCCTTCAAGCTGGCCTGGGGTTGGCATACTGCTGAGGCTGATAGTTGGTGCAGGGTGCAGGGGCTCTTGACTGCTGATAGGTTGGCTTGACCGGGGCTGGCTGCCACGGGCGAGGCTTCTGGTTGCTGGAGCTACCCCTGCTGATCATCTTGCGCTTACGGGTATCATCCAAAGCACGTCGCTTGTCCTCAAGCATAAGTGCCTTGTTCACCAGATCAAGAAAGGTTGGGCAGTCACACACAACAAGAGAGTACTGCAGAGTCTGGTTAGGCCTTCCATGAAGCGCTCTCTTTTGGCAGCATCAGTGCTGACATCCTCAGGAGCATACCTTGATAGAACACTGAACTTCTGCATGTACTCCTTGACGGTGCTACTTCCTTGCTTCAGGGCTCGGAACTCATGTTTCTTGATGGCCATGATTCCGAAAGGAATATGGGCCTTGCGGAATTCTGTCTTGAAGTCATTCCAAGTGATGTTTTGCCCAGCATGCATGACCTTGAATCTATCCCACCAAGCTCTGGCAGTCCCCCCGAGACAGTGGGCAGCATATGCCACCCTCTCACGGTCTTCAGTGCAGCAGACTAGTTCCAACAGATCCTCAATGGTACGGACCCAGTCGTCTGCATCCAGGGGTTCAGCAGTCTCGATGAAGGTGGGTGGTGCATGCTTCTTGAACTCTGCCAACATGGAGCGTCCATTGTCATTTCCCGCCGGCTGGCGGTTGACAGCCTGGGCAATCATTTGGAGGGCTGTAGTGTTGGCTTGGCGTTCCTCTCGGAAGGCTTGGAGAAGCTGAGCCATGTCCATGTTTGGAGGTGGTGGCGGTGGTGGAGCTTGTCCTTGGTTTTGGTCCTGACTAGCTCCCACTCCGGCTTCTTGCTGCTGAGTAGAGGCACCAGTACATGTTACAACAGGCATCCTGTTGGAGCGGTCAAGGTCTCATGATTGGGAAAGATGAGGGAAAACAATATAGATGGGATGCCTAGTGAGGGGGTGGGCGTGACACAATTTTAAGTTAAGCAAGGGCCAGAAGGGCTAAACTCATGCATTAAGACCAAATGGGTGATGTAGTCGTTTACAAGTTCCCGAAGAGAAACTACGACTTCCATCAAAACAAGTTGAAAGCAAACATAACACAACATGGTTTCATTTGAACCATTACATGGACTCGACTTCGCATAAGGGGTACACGACCTATCCTACCTTAAGGGTTACAGACTGGCCTATCCTAGCCCTGAACGGTGTCTAAGTGGTGGAATGCTCGGTCGCGTAGTCCGGCTCCTCTGGGTCTTCCTCCTCATCCTCATCTGTCTCAGTATCTTCGTCACTTGAGGGAATGGGGGAGTGGAGGAGTTGAACACGGCGCTGCTTCGCCGGTGGCACCGTGAAGAGGTTGCGGTATTCCTTCGCCGTCATATGGCGTGGCCGAGATGATCCCTTGGCATGCATAACCTGTGGGGGCGCCCGCCTTGATAGGCAACAACGGGCTGTCCCGGGGGTGCACCATCCTTCTTGATCCTGTCCGCCTTTGTCTGAGCTAGGCGGAGGAGTTCCTTGGTCTCATGGAGTTCCCTCCGAAGCTCCCTCGACTCCGAGGCCAAGTGATGTGCCAGGCTATCAGCACACAAGCTGAAGTAGGTCTGGAAACGGAGGGGAAGCCCCTCGTCCATGGGTGGAGCTGGTGCGCTGCTCTCGTCATCACCCTCCTTACGATAAGGCAGGTAACGAGTGGCTGGCTCACTTGCCATCTCTGGAAGAAGATCTCGAAGGCGAGTCAGCACCTTGAGTGCAACAATCTCAACGGCGAGGAGCAGGGTCGCCATCTGGGGTCCTTCAAAGTACCAGCTTGCCAGAGAGTCGTTCGCCCTCACGACTACCTCCACGTGATACTCCTTCTTGGTGCTGTTGATCCAGTGCTCGTGATAGGAGAAGGTGGGGACTCAAATGAACTGGCACTTCTTGAGGCTGTCCTCAAGAAGCACGGGAAATCCAGTGGTCAGGAGGTCCTCGGGTACGACGGCCATCTACAAAAGTGGAAAGGGAAGGGTCAATAGAGGAGATATGACCCATGTTTGGGATATGTTTAGAAAATATGGGTATATAGGTAATTTTGTAGATAGCCTCACAACGTCCATGCTAACTAAGGCTTCCTACAGTCAGGATGGCTCTGATACCAGCTCTGCGGGGACCCCGACTCATAAGTCGTGATCACCGAATGCACGTGTATAGTGATCCCAGAGATCAATGCTCACTGAACACACAGAAGCTAAATAACAAGAGTCTTTCATCCATACATACCGTCTTACACAAATTATGACCATTATGGTCAAGTCTTTACATAGATAACGCCACAATGACTGAATACCAAATAAACTCAAGCAGCGGAAATCTTCGTTGAAAAGTAGAACCCATGCCATCTACCTTAACCCTACATGCATTCTGACTGGGAAACGTCCTAGTTCGCATGTTCGTCTCCAAAGAACTCTTCTTCGAACTCCTGTTCTTCCATGCCTGGCCAATTAAATAATCAGAGGCAAGCCAATGAGTAATTTGAATGTACTCGCAAGCAACCCACGATTGGAACATGGCACAATGATGCAATGATATAGCACTAAGTAGGTAGTTTGCAGAAAGCTAGTTTTGAGTGCAATGACATGATCTATCAAAATGTAAAGTATGCATCATGGGAGTACAGACATCCGTATGAACAAGTTACAGATATCAACATAAGCGGAGTTGGACACCAATCCAACTAGATCATCGCGTCAAGCCATCTGACTTAACCCAAATAGTTTTATCAACACACACACACGGTTTGTAAAACTCTGGACGTAGTTTAAGCAGCATCGCCCAACTGTCCTTGACCGTGGACACGGCTATTCGAATAGTTTTACACTCTACAGAGGTTGCACACTTTACCAACAAGATCCGGGGAACTTCCGTGTCACCCACGACCCACGGTACCTCAAGTACCCGGGGTAAGCACCCGATCACTATCTTTACCTAGACGATACTAACAAGGAGTCCACTCGTTGTTCCATATCCTCACGATGTACATCATACGAGACTCACTCGAGATCGTAACATCCGAGAGGGGACACAACGGTGTATCCGGTGCCCTGTGAAAACAGTCATGGTCGCCCTACCTGGCACGACCTCGTCCCGAGAGAGAGCACCAACTCTCCCCCGTCACTAGTAATGCGGGCTCCAAGCTAGTATCGGCCTAGGTAATCAATAATGCCCTTTCCCATACAAGGGTAGAGTGGTTGCGCATGTAAGGTTGGGACAGTTGACAAATCTTAAATCTAATCCGTTTTCGAAAACAACACACACACTTGCCTCGGTACACCACTTCATCATCAAGTGGTTACCCATCTCATTATCTCCCTCGGGCATAAGTGGCACCCGACGGGGTTTTTGAAAAGTCTTTTGAAAATACTTTGTCTCCTTCACCATGCATATACCCGTCCCTTTTTGCGTAGCATCTACTTTAGCATCCTATCTACTCCCACTTGCATAACCCTCATAGGAAGGTAGGGTCATGCACAATGCAAGTATCAACAAGGAGGAAATGAAGGCAACCCACCAAAGTGGCTACCATCTCATCATGATTCCGATGCAACAATAATAAAGTGCTATATGAAATGCATAAAAAGGGTTTCATAGACATGGTCAAAGGGCTGCTTGCCTGGCTCAACAAAGTCTTCTGGTCCAACTCCTTCGTCAGCAACGCAAACTATCGTCGCAAAATATTAACGAGAAAAATAAGGCAATAATAAAACAGAAAAACCAAAGTGCTCAGAAAAATGTCAACTCATTTTTGTTAAATACTAGGGTTAAAACTAAGAAGGGAAAAATTCTTATTTTTTGACCTGGACCTACAGGGACAGAGCAATGGATTTTTCTGACAAGGATTAAATTGTTCAAATTTGAATTTAAATTTGAACAACACAAAAAAGTTGGTTGGGCATGTATGAATGTTACACAATTAAATAGGTGAGATTTTTACAAGAATTTAGGAGCTGGAATTATTGCATTTGGATGTTTATTTAATCTGTGGAATTTTTGCAAGTCTAACAAAAAAGAAAAAGGAAAAAGGGCACCGTGCAACTGGGCCAAAACAGCCGCAGCGCAGCAGGCCCAGAGAGGATCCAGCCCGCGTGAGGCTGCCACGTCGAAGGCGTAAATTCAAAATACGCCTTCAGCCAACGGGCGAACCGGTACGCGCGCGCGTGCATTTCAAACCTGACGGGTGGAGCCCACCCGTTAGAATGTGAGGCTGACCGACGGGCCCCACGGCCGTCATCTTCAACCTCAGGCCAGAGGGGGAGGCGAGCTCACCAGCGATGATGCAGGGCATGGCGAGGTCGGGCGAGGGCACGGCTGGGCTTAGCGTCGTGTCGCCGTTCGGGTGGAGGTGGAGGTGGAGTTGGTCACCGGAGCAGCCTAGTTTGCCGGCGACGAGGTCATGTGGCGGAGGTGCTTCGGGCGTCGGTAGTTCCGGCCGTTCCCGGCTGCAAAAGAGTGGGGAAAGAGAGGGGAAGGGGTCAGTGGTGCTGCGTGGTTCCAGATCAAGAGAGAACGGGGGCAGAGGAGGCCTGTACCACGCGAATGCCGACGAGCCGAGGCGGCGGAGCTCGAGCTCGATCTCGAGCTCGAGCAGCTCTGGGGACAAATGGGTGGTGCAGGAGGTGGATTAGGAGTGTCGGGGAGCGACAGGGAGTGAGAGAGAGGCTCGGGGTCTCCTTTTAGAGGCTGGACGAGGTCCACCGTAGGCGCGGCCTACGGGTGCCCGCGGGATCGGCTCAGGTGGCCGTTAGAGAGGGAATGGAGGGCTCGGGGGTGTTCGTGGGAGTGATCTAGGGTGCTAGGGAGAGAGAGGAGGAGCGGGACGAGCTGCGGGCGGGCCATAGGAGCGGCGTGAGCATTGGCCGAACGGGGCGGCGTTCTGGCGCGAGATGCAGGAGAGAGAGGAGGGCGCGGGAGCAAGTGGGTGGCCTGCTGGCTTGGAGCGAACGTCGAGGGGCATCGACTGGCGCGCGGGGGAGGCTCGAGGTGGCCGAGAGGCGCGGCGTCAACGGTCGGGTGCCCTGCCAGGCGCTCCAGAGCGCGACTTTGGCCGGCATCCCATTTTTGGCTGAAGGGGGCATGGGCAAAAGCTGGGGGTGCCTTGGATGCTCTGGAAGGCTAAGAGGAGAGAGGGAGGCTGAGAGAGAGGGAGGAATCCACTGTCCAGAGAAGAAAAATGGGGTTATCCCCCCCTTCATCATTGCTTCCTCGGGCAGCAAAGCACCCAGGTGCTAGAGGGGGACTAGGAGAGGTCGTGGCAGAAAGTTGAGCCTAAGGAGATTAGTGGAAGAGGCCAAAAATGGGATTTTGGAAAAGTGGCAGAAGGTGTTTGATGCTGTTTTGGGAAAGTAGATGATTTCCATTTGCCATGAGACTCCATAGGGTGAAATTACACATATAATTAGGGCCTTCCACCAATTTGGATCTTATTTGGGCAAAGTTGCCAATGCAACTTTTGTAGAACCTAGAAATTAGCAGAAATGAACTTGTGTAGATCTAGTTGAGCAAATCACTTCCACTTGATGAACCACTTGGTGTAGTGGCCTCATTTGGTCATGTGAACATGCTCACAAAAGTTGGGGTCAAGGAAAGAAACTTGGTAGTACAAAGCTGTTCAAATTTGATTCTGGTCAGAGAGGGTTCTGGGGCATTTTGGTGAACCAAAATGACCTTTATTGACATGAGGCTTTGCAAGGTGATCACAATATGTATTTTTGACTTTCTAGATTTTCCTTGTATTTTTACGAAAATATTTCCTGTAGAAATATTTCAAATCCTTGAAATGGGCAGAAATGGTTTTGGGAGGTTTTGTCCAATATTTTGATCATGACCATGTGTTAAAACTCTTATATATGGAAGATATATGTCCACTGAGTTTCCCTGATTTTTGTCAAATATTTTTGAAACAATAAAATAATTTTTCCCTATTAAAGACCATTTCTGGCCTTAAGAAAAAGCTTTTAAATAAAATAGGAAAATAACTCTTAAAATTATATTTTTGTGGTTTATGGGAATCCTATATCTAATAGGTTTCAAATATACTCTTTGAAATATTTTTCATACCCCAAATCAAGTACTTGTAGTGCAAACCTCAACTCAGGGGTTTTGGAAAACTAATTTTTTGAAAATACTATTTGGCCAAATTATTTTTGTAGGAAAATACTATACTGTACTATACACATGGCATGATCATTGGGCATAAGTTTGGGGCAAGGATATCAAGTACAGAAGGTGGAGTAGTTGACTTTAAAGAGCACTTAAAAAAATCACACAGAGAAAACCAACTCCAAGATAAAAGCCAAATAATGCAAAAGTTTTTGTTGGTCCAATTTTTCATGCTTTAATAATGCAAATGACATGTTACAAAATGCAGGGTGTGACACACTGGGGCCAATATTCATGTGTGTGCTGCTGTGTCTTTGTTTTCTTGCGACATATAAATACGATATCCATAGGGATGCTCAGCTTGATTTTAGTGGAACTGCACAAAATGTCCAGATGGTTTATGTCCTCCATAATACTTCATCATGCACAATACGTCGAATGGTTCTCTAATCATTCGTCGTCACCTTGAACCACCGGACTATATGTTTGAATGGTGCTGCTAGCGTCGGCCATTAAGAAGGGTAAGAAGAAAGACAAAAAGAGAGATGCATGCTTTACTTGTGGTTCGTAGGAACACTGGGCAAACAAGTGCCCAAACAAGTACCAAGAAGCCAGGACAGGACGCCAAGTCTGTCAATGTCACTCTAAGAAACAATGATGGGGCATCTGGGTATGGTAATCTGTTTACCGTACTTTCAGTTTGTTAGTCCACCGATTGGTGGGTTGACACTGGGGCCAATATTCATGTGTGTGCTGATGTGTCTTTGTTTTCTGGCAGCATATAAATACAAAATCCACAGGGATGCTCAGCTTGATTTTAGTGGAACTGCACAAAATGTTTAGATGGTTCGTGTCCTCCATAATACTTCACATCATGCACAATACATCGAATGGTTCTCTAATCATTCGTCGTCACCTTGAGCCACTGGACTATCAGATGACAAACTGATGACAAACCCAACCCATTCCACAATCATAGGCATTACATATTTTGAATGGGAAAAGCTTGTCAAAGTTGACATTAGTTTAATATATTGGAATTGGGAAACCTTGTCAATTTTTGCTCATTGATGTTAGCCAGAAGACATGCATTTGATATTATTGAGTGGGACGCCCTTTGTTGTGAGCAACGTCGATTGTTTTTTCCTATTCCTGTCTTCAGTTCAGAACTAAATATTTACTTTGCTGAGATGCATAGTCACATGAATGTTGACTTATGTAAGATATTTTAAGAGTTTGTTCTGAATATTGTCTATGTAATGCCAGGCCTTGTGTTTGATTGTAAAGTTGAGCTTGGAATGTTGTGGCATGCGGCATCACGAGATGTTCACCGTGCCTCCTAAGAATAATGCTTCGTATTGTTTGCATGTCGATCTAATGCCAGTGATTTTCTTGTTTGGAAGATCATCCTCTTCTGTTGTTTCCGTGCTTACGAAGTTCATCGTCTTATGTTTCATTCATAGCATATACGACAAGCCGGGTAGGTTAGATGTGAAACCATATGATCTTCCAACCAACTCATCATCTTAGGCCATGATTGGATCATTGTTTTCCAACAAAAACCACTTGTAAAACTGACGCTTGTAAATAAAAGCAGATGGTCTCGGCCGAAGCGCTTGGTTGGTCGATTTCGACTAGTAAAATATACACCGGTCTCTCAAATTACACGCGTAACCCGCCGGTTTTACTTACAGACCTCGGGCCCTCGGTTTCATTACGCCTGTATTTTATGCGTTGTTTCCGATGACGAGTAAATTACACTTGTATCTTAATACAGGTGTGAAATAAACTAGAGCTCCCAAGAGCGGCCTTACCGTTTCATGTTGTCTTAGTCTCTCGAAGGTGCTCATAGGTGTCCGATGATCCTGGCTTCCTTAATGAGCAGCCGGCGTTGTATCAGACCATACGTAGGGCCCGCGAGGCCCTCTCCGTCGTCCTTCAAGTTGTTGCGCTCGCCGTGGCGCTGAGCATTGTTAACATGGTCAATGAACATGAGGATTCAGGAGATGACTTTATTTTGACTGGATGATAGTAGGGACCCACTAGGGCCATAGCCATACGTACGCAAGTGCCTCCTTATTATTATGTACAACTATATTTTTTTTGCTTCCTCCTGGTTTCCTGACATCACGGTCCCACACCATTGTCAACCTATGTAGTCAATATAAACGAGAGAATTGCACAAGGTGCGACCAACAGCTGGGACCAAGTAGCTCGAGCAGTATTTGTGTTTTTGAGGCGTGAGCACTGCAAAGTTTTTCTTGGAGATGTTTTCGTTGTTGTTTAGAGGAGAGCAGGGTAATAACTTGGCGGGCTATGGCCCGTCTAGCCCAGGACAGATATCCAGCCCACATATTAATTTTTTTCAAGATGAAAATGGCTAGCCCAGCTATACGTTTTTTTGAGGAATACCCACGCAAGGTCAACTTGTTATTCTCCGCTCCGCTGGGCTGCAAATCTTTCCTAGGAGGGATGCATTAGGCTTAACAGGAAAATGGGCTTTTAAAAATAATAAATGGGATGTAATTATAAAAACTGGGCAGTAACTATAAAAAAATGCACCAAGCATGAAATTAGTTTATAAAATATTATTTATGGATTTTGAAAATCTTAATTTTTAATTGTTGCGCGCGCAATGTTTCGTTAGATTTTTACGTAATACAAATTTATATTTAATCTAACTAGAAATTTCAGGATAAAAATATTTCGGATCCCATCAAAATGTGGGAAATTTTATTGAATTCTATCTTAAACGGTTGGTTGAAATTATTAATCATTGTCCTAGCTAGAAAGTGGGATGTACTTTTAACAAACTGTAAATGGGCTGTAGTAAATTCCATTAGAATTAAAAATTGGGCTGTACATTCTTACAAATCACAAATGGGCTATAAGTTCTCTGCCACACACTTGTGGGCCTACTAAGTTGACGCGTCCCCTAAAAAAGAAGTTGACGTGTATCCAAGGCTTTGTCAACTTATTATAGTCAACACATGGTTCTAACAGCAGTGGTCGTTGGATGTCCATCCAACGGATGCCATGCTTCTTCTTCAATCTTGGATATTTTAGCTTCACCCACCCAAAAAATGATTCCTCCCCCTGACATCTGGGGTGCACCGTTTTGGAAGCTGACCTGTGGGCCTACTAAGTTGACGCGTACCAAGGGCTTTGTCAACTTAGTCAATATGAACGATTCTAGCTGCAGTGATCGTATGATTTCCATCCAACGGCCGTAGTGCTTCTTCAACCTCTGGTCTTCTTGCTCCAGCCGCCCAAAGCAGCACCGGTCATGCCGCCTGCTCCTGCCTCCCGTGGCCGGTTGTGCTGCCGCGGAGGCCTCACCGCCCCCTACTACTCCCACCGCTGGCCAGGCCATCCCTCCACTCACCCACACCCCCTGTTATTCTGCGGTGACGGCAGCCTCACACCGCAGCCGAACTAGTGAACCCTCGTACTCCTCTCCGCGAGGGCTTCCACTGCCGCATCTTCCCCGGCTCCGCGTTGTACCCTTCCTAGGCCTCACCGTCGTCCACCGCCCTGGTGCTCTCGGCGCGGCGTGGTCAACGTGGTCAAGGAACGACTTCCATCGGACGTGGAATGTATGTGGAGAGGCTGACAGCTGGGTCCATAGCTGCAGCAAGGAAGTGCCTCCTTATTACACGCAAAATAATTATTCCTCCACCTGACAGTGGGGACCCACCGGATGGGCCACCGTATTTCGCGAAAAAAACGTTACCGTCGCTGACAGCTCGGACCCACAAGCTATATCTTCGCACGCAAGGAAGTGCCTCCTTATTACGCACAAAAAAAATGAATACTCCCCATGTGAGCTGGGACCCAGTATTGTGGCAGGCTGACTTGTGGGCCTACTAAGTTGACGGGGACGGAGGGCTTTCTCAACTTAGTCAATATGCACGATTCTAGCTCAAGTGACCGTATGATGTCCATCCAACGACCGTAGTGCTTCTTCAACCTCTGGTCTTCTTGCTCCAGCCGCCCAAACCAGCGTCGGTCGTGCATCGCGCTCCTGCCTCCCGTGACCAGTTGTGCTGCCGCGGAGGCCTCACCGCCCCCCAATACTCCCACCGCTAGCCAGGCCATCCCTCCACTCACCTACACCCCCTGTTATTCTGCGGCAACGGCAGCCTCACACCGCAGCCGAACCAGTGAACCCTCGTACTCCTCTCCGCACGGGCTTCCACTGCCGCGTCTTCCTGGCTCCACGTCATCCCCTTCCTAGGCCTCGCCGTCGTCCACCGCCCTGGTGCTCTCGGCGCGGCGTGGTCAACATGGTCAAGGAACGGCTTCCATCGGACGTGGACTGTACGTGGAGAGGCTGACAGCTGGGTCCACGGCCGCAGCAAGGAAGTGCCTCCTTATTACGCGCAAAATAATTATTCCTCCACCTGACAGCGGGGACCCACCGGACGGGCCACCGTACTTCGTGAAAAAAGTTTCCCCCTAACTACTGGGACCCACCAGCTACATCTTCGCACGCAAGGAAGTGCGTCCGGGCAAAAAAACGATTCGCCCCTGACTCCTGGGACCCACCAACTACATCTTCGCAGGCAAGGAAGTGCCTGATAGTCGGGACCCACCTGGTCGAAGCGTACGTAGCGTTGTCATTCTGGTCGATGTAGAGGCGCGCACGTGTTTTAGTAGAGGCGCGCACGTAGCATGTACACGTACGTATAGCGGCCAGTGTGCAAGAAAGAAAATACGGCCACATACGTACATACGGGCAGGGTCTCGAACGCCTGCTCGCGCATACGTACGGCCAGGGCTCATGTACATGGCTTGGTCGAAACGGAGAAACTGCGTCGTCCTCGTGTTCATGAGGAGCCAACCGGCTGGGTCGGAACGGAATGCATCGTCGTGTTCATCGGGAGGGCTTGGACGGAACAACCGATGGAAACGAGGCCTGGCGTACCGCAGAATGGAGGAAATGGCCTTGTGTTCGACCGGCCATGTTCGAAACGGGATCCTGTTCATCCGGAGGGGTCTGGCGTACCGCAAAACGGAGGAAACAGACCTCCTAGGGTCGAAACGGGGGTCCTGTTGATCGGGAGGGGTGTGGCGTACTGCATAACAGAGGAAACGGACTTGTGTTGGAGCGCTACGGTCGAAACGGGGGTCCTGTTCATCGGGAGGGGTGTGGCGTACCGCAAAACGGGACTCCACGGGATACTGTTCATCTCCACTGTTGACCCCCTCCAGCCTCCACGGGCTACAGTTCATCCACCGTCGACCTCCTCCAGCCTCCACCTACGACTGTTCATCCATGGGCTCCTGTTCATCCAGCCTCCACCGCGCGGTACTCAACCGGCTACTATTCAACCAACCCTCTTCACGGGCTCCTGTTCAACCACCCCTCCACGGTCTACTGTTCATCCAGCCCTCCACCATCTACTATTCATCCTGCCCTCCACGGGGTGGTCCTGTTCATCCAGCCCTCCACGGGGCCCTGTTCATCCAGCCCCAACCGGCTCGATCAATCAGGGTCCTATTCATCCAGAGGCAACACCACGGGGTCCAGTTCATCCACCCCCACCAGGAACTGTTCATCCAAACCCCCCAGCAACGCTCACTGTTCATTGAGAGGCAGCATCAATCGGCTTCCGTTAGCAGCAGTAGCGAAGGAACCGCTTGATCAGGTTCAGTTAACAGCCATCGATTGATCGCTCGGGTTCAGTAACCCGTAGCCTGCAGTGCAATCGCTCGGGTTCAGTTAGAGCCCAACGCCTTGCACCAACGTGCGTGCGTGTATGAGAGAAACGCGCATCGCTCGACCCCGACCACCCATCGTAACCGGGAACACCCCGGTATTTTCCTCGCCCTCGCTTCTACCACGGGTTTTTCCGTCATGGACGGCCCAAAGAATGTCATGCAGCTGCATCTCCGGCCCGCCCAGGATGAAAAGCCCATTTTCTGTCATGATTTTTTGTCATAGAAGTAGGACCCCAGCACATCTATGATGATACCGGGTTTTGTCACAATTATCGTCATAGAAGTGTCATAAGTATGGCAAAAAAATTCATACGACCCAAAATGTCACGGATGTGTCTTTTTTTTGTAGTGGGGGTGAAAGACTTATCTGATTCTACGGTCCCCGGCAATCTTGCCTTGCCGTGGTCGGATCTCTGGATCTGCAGCCCCTGGCAACCTTGGCTTGCCAGGGTTGGGGCGTCGGTTTGTTTCCTTTCCCCCAAACAGCTCAGCAGAAACGTCCGCGCATCCCGCGAACCAAAAAAAGAGACGGAAGGAACAGAGAGATGCACACCCAACCTCTATGCTAGGTGTTAGTTGCCGCTAAGCACTATCGACCCTAACAAAGAGAGAGACTCAACCTAGCATGCATGCTAAAACTTAGGGCGCCAGCGCTTCATTTATTTATACTCAGGGTCTGCGCCTGGCTCTGTACATAGGGTTACATGCCTTGCTGGCAAGGCTAGTACAAAATGGGGGTTGACGGGGCTCTCGACAACCGCGCCTTAGGGTTAAAACTTGCGAAGATGTTTGATATTCCATGAGTTGCTCACTGGAATGCCATCTTCGGTCTCCAAGCGGACAGCGCCGGGCCTGGTGACTTGCATTACTCGATAAGGGCCCTCCCACTTCAGCGTCAACTTGTTTGAATTCTTGGCGGATTGAATCTGCCGAAGAACAAGGTCGCCTTCCTCAACGCTTCGGGCGTGAACCTTGCGGCTATGATAGCGGCGCAAGGCCTACTAGTCGCGAGTGGCTCGCACAGCAGCCCGAAGACGATCTTCCTCAAGGAGCGTTGCATCCTCTTGGCGCAACTGCTTTTGCTCAAGCTCATCATACTGACCCGTATATGAGTTCTGTGGGGAGAACTGCCTCTGCCCTGTAAACCAGGGCAAATGGTGTCTGGCTAGTAGCTCGATTTGGCATCATTCTGATCGACTAAAGAACTATTGGCAACTCATCAACCCAGCGCCTTCCGCACTTGTGCAACTTGTCAAAAGTCCTAGTCTTGAGGCCTCGCAGCACTTCTGCATTTGCCCTTTCGGCCTGGCCGTTACTTCTGGGATGGGCAACAGAAGCAAAACAGACCTTGCTGCCGAAGTCTTGAATGTACTGCATGAAGGTGCGGCTCGTGAACTGCGTACCGTTGTCGGTGATGACTATGTTGGCCACACCAAAATGGCAGACTAGCCCCTTGAAGAACTTGACGGCTGACTGTGATGTCACCGTTCTCACTGGTTCCACTTCCAGCCACTTTGTGAACTTGTCGATCGCAGCGCAAAAGTACTCAAAGCCCCCGACAGCGCGGGGAAAGGGGCCTAATATGTCAAGCCCCCAGACCGAAAATGGCCAGGAAAGAGGGATTGTCTGAAGGGCTTGGGCTAGTTGATGAAGCTTCTTTGAGTGGAACTGGCACGCTTCACACTTGGTTACTAGGGAAGTTGCATCCTGGAGGGCGGTGGGCCAAAAGAAGCCTTGCCGGAACGCTTTGCCGGCAAGGGCTCTCGACCCTATGTGGGAGTCACACATGCCTCCGTGTATTTCTGCGAACAGCCTCAGTTCGTCTTCCCGAGGAATGCACTTCAACTTCACACCGTTCGTTCTCCTTCTGTATAGGGCATCATCCACAAACTGGTACATGCTGGACCGACAGGCTACTTTCTCTGCTTCTTCTTGTTCCTCAGGAAGCTCCCCTGTTTGGAGGAAACGGACGGTGGACTGCGCCCATGCCGGAGCCTGGGGCTCAACGTCAAGGACTAAAGGCACATCCTCGGCTGTAGGGGCAACTGCCTCTACGGCCAGGGTCTGAGGCCCTGCCAAGGGTTGTTGCTCTCCGACAGGCTTGGGAACCCAGCAACGTCCTTGCTGGCGGCTCCTGGGAGCTCGGCGAGAAAGTACTTGCCAGGGCCTGCCTTCCTTCGCTTGTTCTGCCCTGCTGATGGCTCGACAAACGATTGAGTTAATTGAAGCACAAAGGTACCTGGTTCCACAGGCAACTTCAGGGCAGCGTGCTTTGATAGGTCGTCAGCAATGTTGTTCTCCGCTCGGGGGACATGCTCTGCTTGCAACCCATCAAAACGCTCTTCCAACTTCCTCACTTCATCCACGTATTCTTCCATCAACGGGCTCTGGTAATCCCTGTTGACTTTCTTGACGACGAGCTGTGAATCACCTCTGACGATGAGCTTCCCGATTCCAAGGTCTACCGCGATCCTGAGACCGACCAGCAGTCCCTCGTTCTCTGTCGTGTTGTTCGTTAATTTTTCCTGGGGAAAGTGCATCTGGATTACGTACTTGAGGTACTCTCCGGTGGGCGTGACGAGTAGCACGCCGGCACCAGCACCTTGGAGTGAGAAAGCTCCATCGAAGTACATAATCAACTCACTGCTCGTCTCCTTGCCAGGAAGGGTGGTCTCTTGAATCTCCTCATCGGGCGTTGCGGTCCATTGTGCTATGAACTCTTCCAAGGCTCGGCTCTTGATCATTGAAGTACTTTCAAACTTGAGGCCAAATATCTACAGCTCCAATGCCCACTCCACAATCCTCCCATTTGCATCTGGGTTGTGCAAGATTCATTGCAACGGGAGGCGGGTGACAACGGTGATCTCATGTGCTTGGAAATAGTGGCGCAGCTTTCTCGATGCCATGAGGAGGCCAAAAAGTAGCTTCTGCATACCAGAATATCTTGACCTAGCCCCCTGCAAGAGGGAACTGACAAAATAAACTGGGTGCTGCACCATCTTATTCTTCTGTTCAACTTCGCCCATCTACGCAGACTCCGCCTTGCTGGGACCGGGCCTTGCCGGGGGTTCTGCCTTGCCGGCATCAAGCCCCACTGAGGAGGGCCCCGACCTATCATCTGACGGCTCCGCTGCTGCCGCTACTTCTCCCTTGAGTTCCCTCTGTGCCACTAGCGCAACACTGACCACTTGATTCGTTGCCTCTAAGTATAGCAGCAACGGCTCTTGTGGTTTAGGTGCGACTAGTATCGGCGTGGAGGAAAGGTACCTCTTCAAATCTTGCAGTGCTGCCTCTGCCTCCGGAGTCCACTCTACTGGACCTGCCTTCTTCAAAATTTTGAGGAAGGGGAGGGCGCGCTCAGCAGATTTGGAGATGAACCTACTCAGGGCAGCAATGCAGCCGGCGAGCCTACAGACGTCCTTGACCCGTTTTGGCACCTCAATCTGCTCAATTAACTTGATCTTTTCGGGGTTCACCTTGATCCCACGTTGTGACACAAAGAACCCAAGAAGCTTGCCAAACGGAACGCCGAAGACACACTTCTCAGGGTTCATCTTGAGGTTGATCTTGCGCAAATTTGCAAATGTTTCTTCTAAGTCTTGCACGAGCGTGTCCCTGTCCTTGGGTTTTGACCACTATGTTGTCCATATAAGCTTCCATAATTCTATATAGCTGGGGCTCAAAACCAATTTGGACCGCTCGGGCAAACGTCGAACCCGCGCTCTTCAACCCGAAAGGCATTCATACAAAACAGTATGCACCACATGGGGTGATGAACGCGGTCTTCTCTTCGTCTTCCTTCATCATGAAGATCTGGTGGTATCCCGAATAGGTGTCGAGGAATGACAGCAGGTCACACCCGATAGTGGAGTCTACAATATGGTCGATGCGTGGCAGAGGGAAAGGATCCTTTGGACAAGCTTTATTGATATCTTTGTAGTCAATACACAACCTCCACTTCCCATTCGCCTTACGCACAACCACCGGATTGGCCAACCACGCGGGGTGGAGTACTCCTCTAACCAGGCCTACCGCCTCCAACTTCCTGATCTCTTCGATGATGAACTCTTGTCGCTCCAAAGCTTGCTTCCGGACCTTCTGCTTGACGGGCCGCGCATGAGGACAGATAGCAAGATGGTGCTCAATCACTTCCCTGGGAACGTCGGGGATGTCGGATGCTTGCCATGCAAACACATCGACATTCGCCCGCAGCAAGGTGACGAGCTCGCTTTCCTATTTGCTATCGAGGGTGGAGCTTATAGTAAAATCCCCGCCTGTACCGTCCTCCTTGACGGACACCTTCTTGGTTTCCGGTGGTGCAGTCTTGGATTTCTTGCTCTTGCCGGTGGAGCTCTCTGGCACGTCCTTGATGGGAGCGCTACACTCCAAAGAGGCGCGCTTACTGGAGTGGGTGCCGGAGGCATTGCCGGAAGAGGCCTCGCCGGAACGGGTCTTGCCGGCAGAAGTCATGCCGGCCTTCTTCCTTCTTAGGGCTTCAGCGGCAGGACCAAGTGCCTTGGCGGCAGTTGCTAAAACTGCCTCTCGGTAGAGCTGGTCGGCGCAGATGGGACGGTGATGACGGTGAGCGGCCCCGACATCTTCAATGTGTTGTAGGCGTAGTGCGACGCCGCCATGAACTTGGCCAGCGTTGGGCGGCCAAGGATCCCATTGCATGGCAAGGGGATCTCGGCAACATCGAAAACAATCTTCTCCGTCCTATAGTTCAGCTCGCCCCCAAGGTGGTTGATGCCCTTCTTCGGCCACAAGAAAGCTAATTTTTGGTTAAAAAAATCACGACGAAGGTTTTAGTACAATCGGAGTTACTTTCTCGTAACAAAAAGCTCTCTACTAAAAATAATTTAGTTGCTTCTTTATCTAAATAGACCCTACTTTTCATTTATGCGTTCTTTATATTCTAGCAAACCTATCCAACAACACCTACAAAGTACTTCTGGTTTCATACTTGTTCTAGGTAAAGCGAACGTCAAGCGTGCGTAGAGTTGTATCGGTGGTCGATAGAACTTGAGGGAATATTTGTTCTACCTTTAGCTCCTCGTTGGGTTCGACACTCTAACTTATCGAAAGAGGCTACAATTGATCCCCTATACTTGTGGGTTATCAAGACCTTTTTCTAGCGCCGTTGCCATGGAGCAATAGTGTGGGGTGAATATTCTCGTGTGTGCTTGTTTGCTTTATCACTAAGTAATTTTTATTTGATGTTCTTAGTTGTTTTCTATCTTTAGTTTTGGGTAGGAAACGCAAAGTACAAAAAAAATTAGTTGTACCTACTGAACCAATGGTTGAAGAACCAGTCAAAATCTATCACACTGTTGAAGCTTATTACTTGGATCATCTTCTATCCCTTTGTGCTCGTGCTGAAACCGCAACTAGCTTAGTTGAGGGCAAATCTTTAGATGAGCATGCTTGTTATGTGCGACACCGAATATCTGAAAAAAGGAAAAATTTACTGGGTCAAATTCATCGTTTGCAATGCTATGCTTGGAATTTATGCGAAATATATGATATTACTTGTTGTTTTGAAAACCCTAAGAAACACCTTCCCTATCAATGTGAGTTTAGTGATAATGGAATCGTATATTCGTATGCTAAGGGTGTTTATAGTTACTATGATGTTCAACAAATTGAAGAATTTGTTGATTTAAAGGGTGCTTATGAAATTTCTTCTTTGATTGAAACGTATGATGCTACTCTTTACAAATCTGAAAATTTTGCCATACTTAAATATTGCTATGATAATTATGCTTCTAATGCCTATGTTGAACCATATATTGAGGACTACCCCGTTGTCCAAGAAGAGACTAATATTTTGCAGGAGTCTATGGAAGAAGAAATTGATGAAACTGTGAGCTCATTGGATGAAAAAGATGAGGAGGAGAGTGAAGAACAAAAGGAGAAAGAGCGGATTAGTTACCCATGCCCACCTTCTAATGAGAGTTACTCTTCAACTCATACATTGTTTAATTTCCCTTCGTGCTTACCGAAGGATGATTGCTATGATGATTATTATGATCTCGTTGATTCTCTTGAAATATCCCTTTTTGATGATGCTTGCTATGCTTGTGGCCAAGATGCCAATATGAATTATGCTTATGAAGATGAACTTGCTATAGTTCCTTATGTTAAACATGAAGTTGTTGATATTGCACCCACACATGATAGTCGTATTATCTTTTTGAATTCTCCAAACTACACTATATCGGAGAAGCTTGCACTTATTAAGGATTATATTGATGGGTTGCATTTTACTACTACACATGATGATTTTGATGAGTATAATATTCATGTGCTTGCTGCTCCTACTTGCAATTATTATGGGAGAAGAACTATATCTCCACCTCTCTATGTTTCCCACATGACAAAATTGCAAGAAACTATTTATACTATGCATTGGCATGTACTATGTCTGCATGAATTGTTATTTTATGACATGCCGATGCATAGGAAGAGAGTTAGACTTCGTCATTACTTGATATATGTTGCTTCGTGCTCACTACTAAATTACAAATCATTGCTAATTGAAATTGGCTTTGATATACCTTGGGATCCGGGTGAATTCACTACTTGAGCACTATAAGCCTAGCTTAATGGCTTTAAAGAAAGCGCTGCCAGGGAGACAACCCGGAAGTTTTAGAGAGTCATTTATTTCTTTTGTGTGCTTTTATAAAATTTAGAAATAAAAATAATGTGCCAAGGTTTGCCTTTAGGATGTTTACAGTGCTTGTTGGTTTGCACGGTGCAGGACAGAAACTTTGGCTGTAGTGCGTGATTTTTAATTTTTTTACTGGAACGTCAAATGGTTCTGATTCTTTTTGCACTGTCTTTCTATACAATTTTTTTATTTTTCCTAATTTTGGCAGAATTTTTAAAGTATCATGAGTATGGTGAATGTTCAGATTATTACAGACTGTTCTATTTTAGACAGATTCTGTTTTTGATGCCTAGTTTGCTTGTTTTGATGAAACTGTCAATTTATATAAGTGGATTAAGCCATGAAAAATTTATATTACAGTATACACAATGCAAAAACAAAATATGAATTGGTTTTCAACAGTACTTAGAGTAGTGATTTGCTTTATTATACTAACGGATCTTACCGAGTTTTCTGTTGAAGTTTTGTGTGGATGAAGTGTTCGATGATCGAGAAGGCCTCGATGTGAGGAGAAGAAGGAGAGGCAAGAGCTCAAGCTTGTGGATGCCCGAGGCACCCCAAGTAAATATCCAAGGAAACTCAAGCGTCTAAGCTTGGGGATTCCCCGGAAGGCATCCCCTCTTTCTTCAACAAGTATCGGTATGTTTTCGGATTCGTTTCGTTCATGCGATATGTGCAATCTTGGAGCGTCTTTTGCATTCAGTATTCATTTTTATTTTATGCACCATGCTGGTATGAGATGGTCCTTGGTTGATTTAAATAATCCTCTTTGCACGTCACTTATATTCTTTGAGTATGGCTTTATAGAATGCTTCATGTGCTTCACTTATATCATTTGAAGTTTGGATTGCCTGTTTCTCTTCATTTAGACAACCGCCACTTGTAGAATGCTCTTTTGCTTCACTTATATTTGTTAGAGCTTGGGCATATCTTTTGTAGAAAGAATTAAACTCTCGTGCTTCACCTATATCTATTTAGAGAGATGACAGGAACTGGTCATTCACATGGTTAGTCATAAAATCCTACATAAACTTGTAGATCGCTGAATATGATATGTTTGATTCCTTGCAATAGTTTTGCGATATAAAGATGGTGATATTAGAGTCATGCTAGTGGGTAGTTGTGGATTGTAGAAATACTTGTGTTGAAGTTTGTGATTCCCGTAGCATGCACGTATGGTGAACCGTTATGTGATGAAGTCGGAACATGATTTATTTATTGATTGTCTTCCTTATGAGTGGCGGTCAGGGACGAGCGATGGTCTTTTCCTACCAATCTATCCCCCTAGGACCATGCGCGTAGTACTTTGTTTCGATAACTAATAGATTTTTGCAATAAGTATGTGAGTTCTTTATGACTAATGTTGAGTCCATGGATTATACGCACTCTCACACTTCCACCATTGCTAGCCTCTCTAGTTCCATGCAACTTTCGCCGGTACCATAAACCCACCATATACCTTCCTCAAAACAGCCACCATACCTACCTATTATGGCATTTCCATAGCCATTCCAAGATATATTGCCATGCAACTTCCATCATCATCATAGACATGACTTGAGCATTTATCGTCATATTGCTTTGCATGATCGTAAGATAGCTAGCATGATGTTTTCATGGCTTGTCCGTTTTTTGATGTCATTGCTACGCTAGATCGTTGCACATCCCAGTACACCCCGGAGGCATTCATATAGAGTCATACCTTTGTTCTAGCTATCGAGTTGTAATATTGAGTTGTAAGTAAATAAAAGTGTGATGATCATCATTATTAGAGCATTGCCCCAGTGAGGAAAGGATGATGGAGACTATGATTCCCCCACATTGGGATGAGACTCCGGACTTTATCAAAAAATAAAAGAGGCCAAAGAAGCCCAAATAAAAAAAGAGGCCAAAGAAGCCCACCAAAAAAAGAAAATATAAATATAAATGAAAAAAGAGAAAAAGAGAGAAGGGGCAATGTTACTATCCTTTTACCACACTTGTGCTTCAGAGTAGCACCATGTTCTTCATAGAGAGAGTATCCTATGCTTTCACTTTCATATACTAGTGGGAATTTTCATTATAGAACTTGGCTTGTATATTCCAATGATGGGCTTCCTCAAATGCCCTAGGTCTTCATGAGCAAGCAAGTTGGATGCACACCCACTTAGTTTCTAGTTTGAGCTTTCATACACTTATATCTCTTAGTGCATCCATTGCATGGCAATCCCTACTCACTCACATTGATATCTATTAATGGGCATCTCCATAGGCTGTTGATACGCCTAGTTGATGTGAGACTTTCTCCTTTTTTGTCTTCTCCACATAACCCCCACCATCATATTTTATTCCACCTATAGTGCTATGTCCGTGGCTCACACTCATGTATTGCGTGAAAGTTGAAAAGGTTTGAGAACATCAAAAGTATGAAACAATTGCTTGGCTTGTCATCGGGGTTGTGCATGATGTGAATATTTTATGTGGTGAAGATGGAGCATAGCCAGACTATATGATTTTGTAGGGATAACTTTCTTTGGCCATGTTATTTTGAAAAGACATGATTGCTTTATTAGTAGGCTTGAAGTATTATTGTTTTTATGCCAAATAATAGACTATTGCTTTGAATCACTCGTGTCTTAATATTCATGCCATGATTAGACATATTATCAAGATTATGCTAGGTAGCATTCCACATCAAAAATTATCTTTTTTATCATTTACCTACTCGAGGACGAGCAGGAATTAAGCTTGGGGATGCTGATACGTCTCCGTCGTATCTATAATTTTTGATTGTTCCATGCCAATATTATACAACTTTCATATACTTTTTGGCAACTTTTTATACTATTTTTGGGACTAACATATTGATTCAGTGCCCAGTGTCAGTTCCTGTCTGTTGCATGTTTTATGTTTCGCAGAATATCCATATCAAACGGAATCCAAACGGGATAAAAATGGACGGAGCTTATTTTTGGAATATTTGGAAAATCTGGGAGAAAGATCAACGTGATACAGTGCCTAAGGTGGCCACAAGGCAGGGGGGCGCGCCCACCCCCCTGGGCACGCTCCTGACCCTCGTGGGCCACTCGTAAGGCGGTTGATGCCTTTCTTCGGCCGCAAGAAAGCTAAGTTTTGGTAAAAAATCACAGCGAAGGTTTCAGTCCAATCGGAGTTACAGATCTCCATATATATACGAAACGGTGAAAGGGCAGCAGACGAGAACGCAGAAACAGAGAGAGACGGAGAGACAGATCCAATCTCGGAGGGGCTCTCGCCCCTCCCACGCCATGGAGGCCAAGGACCAAAGGGGAAACCCTTCTCCCATCTAGGGAGGAGGTCAAGGAAGAAGAAGACAAAGGGGGCCCCTCTCCCCTTCTCTTCCGGTGGCGCCGGAATGCTGCCGTGGCCATCACCATCACCGCAATCTTCACCAACAACTTCACCGCCATCATCACCAACTCTTCGCCCCTCTATGCAGCGGTGTAACCTCTCTCTTACCCGTTGTAATCTCTACTTAAACATGGTGCTCAACGCTATATATTATTTCGAGTTAATTACACTTATAGTACATGAACTTGCGCAATGGGTACAGATTCATACATAAACTTGAAAAATGATACAAATGGGCCACTAAACTATAATTTCGGGTACATTTTGATACATTTTCTATTAAATCAAACGGTGTGACATTAACTTGCAGCCCACTATGTTCTGTGACATTAATTTGGTTGTAGTTGGCCTCGGCATGCGCCTCCCGGGACTGCTTCTGCCACACCATGTCCATATAATGGGCACAAGCCTCGCCGATAGTCATGGTGCAATGCACTGGCGAGGGTGGAGCGGAAGAGGAGGGTGGCGCGGAGGAAGAGGAGGGTGGCGTTGGCTCGTTGTCAGAGGTTTCCTTCATTTGCACGTCCTCCAGCTGCCTGCCGGCCTGCCAATCGACAGCAATGGCGGGCATGGCCTTCTTCTGCTCCGACGTAAGCCCGTCTCAGAGAGCTTTGGCCGCAAAGGGATCCATGGCGGGGAGTGGTGTGGAGAGGGGTGACTGTGGATATGGCTGGGGTAGCGGTTTTGTATAGCGCCGGTGGGCGGCAGAGGGATGGACGGGTGGCGTCGGAGAAGACACCCCGGTAACTGCGTGCCATCAATGCAGGCGGCAGAGGGACGGGCGGCCGGCCGTCGTGTGGTTTGAACACGCGGCAATCACCTGCACTGGGAAGCGACGCAGGTGGCGCTCTCTCGGCCGGCGCGCTGCTTCAATGCCGGCGCCAGTGAGCAGTCGCATCCGTCTTGAAACATCTCACGTCCGAAGGTCAAATCCTATGTCTACATATTTGCTTCTCTTTCTCTAGTCATCTAACAAGTGGACCCAGCATATACATATACCCACTACCATGCTGGCCTGCGAGTTAAGGGCAAGCCTTGCAATTACCGTTAGATTTAACAGAAGATGTAGCAAAATGTACTCGAAATTATAGTTCAGTGACCCATTTGCATCATTTTTCAACTTTATGTATGATTTTGTACCCACCACGCAAGTTTATGTACTATAGGTGTATTTAACTCTATTATTTCCCAATGATGTATGGCTATCCTATGATGTTTGAGTAGATCCGTTTTGTCCTATCGGCTATTTGATGATCGAGATTGGTTTGAGTTGCATGTTTTATTATTGGTGTTGTCCTATGGTGCTCTCCGTGTCGCGCAAGCGTGAGGGGTCCCCGCTGTAGGGTTTGCAATATGTTCATGATTTGCTTATGGTGGGTGGCGTGAGTGATAGAAGCACAGACCCGAGTAAGTAGGTTGATTGCGTATGGGATAAAGGGGACTTGATACTATAATGCTATGGTTGGGTTTTACCTTAATGATCTTTAGTAGTTGCAGATGCTTGCTAGAGTTCCAATCATAAGTGCATATGATCCAAGTAGACAAAGTATGTTAGCTTATGCCTCTCTTGCAATAATGATTACCGGTCTAGTTATCGATTGCCTAGGGACAAATAACTTTCTCGTAACAAAAATCTCTCTACTAACACTAATTTAGTTGCTTCTTTATCTAAACAGCCCCTACTTTTTATTTACGCGCTCTTTATATTCTAGCAAACCTATCCAACAACACCTACAAAGTTGTTCTAGTTTCATACTTGTTCTAGGTCAAGCGAACGTCAAGCATGCATAGAGTTGTATCGGTGGTCGATAGAACTTGAGGGAATATTTGTTCTACCTTTAGCTCCTCGTTGGGTTCGACACTCTAACTTATCGAAAGAGGCTACAATTGATCCCCTATACTTGTGGGCTATCACCAAGGCCCGGCAGGCGGCACACCCGACAACCTCCTTGCCGGGGTCGTCAGCCTTGGCCTTCTTTGCGGCGTTGGGGTCGCCAGATCCTTTAACGGCAAGCACAGTCTTGCCCTTTCGCTTCCTGTTGCGGCGCCGGCCCTTCTTTGTCAGGGGCGGCGGTGTCTTTGTTAGTGGAGTCGGTTTCCGCGCCGACGTCCTCGTCAGGGTACTTCCTTCCTTCCTCAGCCCGAGCACATCTATCAGCCAGGACATAAAGTTCGTCTACATCCTTGACCTTGTTCATCGCCAGCTCTTCACGCATCTTGCGGTTGCGTATGTTTTGATCGAACGCACTGATGGCAGCGGCGGGATGAACATCTGGGATGGTGTACTGCACAAGGTTGAATCTTTGTATATACTTACGCAGGGACTCGCCATCCTTCTGGGGGATGACATGCAAGTCACTTGCCTGGCCAGGAGCTTGGTGGCCTCCGGTGAAGGTGCCAACAAACTCGTGGCACAGATCTGACCAGGAAGAGATGGAATCTATTGGCAGGAGCATTAACCACGACATAACGTTGGGCTTAAGTGCCAACGGAAAGTAGTTGACGAGCACCTTGTCATCGCGAGCCTCGGCGGCTTGCATCGTGATGGTGTAGATGCTGAGGAACTCTGACGGGTGAGTCTTGCTGTTGTACTTTTGTCCAACATCAGGCTTGAATGTATGGTGGGAGGATCACTGGAACCGTCGCAGCTCTCGGGTAAAGGCTGGACAACCCACCTCGTAGGGTAGGTCCCGAGAGCCCCCGGCGCTGGGTGGTCCATAGTAGGCCCCGCGCACCGATCCGACTGATGGCACGTCTCCCGTGGTCGCTCGATGGTGGTTTGAGCGTCTTCCTAGGCCCGATCCCGAAGGACTTGTCGTAGGTCGCGGCGGCTTCGCGGGTCAGACGATGCTATGGAGGCGTTGTCACAGGCGTTGGCCTGACGGGCCGGTGGCTGCTGTCGCGGCCGCGGGGGAGGAGAGTGCACCGTGGTCGCAGTGTCTTGATACGTTTTCAACGTATCTATAATTTTTGATTGCTCCATGCTATATTATCTACTGTTTTGGACCATATTGGGCTTTATTTTCCACTTTTATATTATTTTTGGGACTAAACTATTAACCGGAGGCCCATCCCAGAATTGCTGTTTTTTTGCCTATTTCAGTGTTTCGAAGAAACGGAATATCAAACAGAGTCCAAACGGAATGAAACCTTTGGGGACGTGATTTTCTCACCAAACATGATCCAGGAGACTTGGACCCTACGTCAAGAAAGCCAGGAGGTGGGCATGAGGTAGGGAGGCGCGCCCTACCCCCCAGGCGCGCCCCCACCCTCGTGGGCCCCACCTTGCTCCACTGACGTACTTCTTCCTCCTATATATACCTACGTACCCCCAAGAGATCAGATACGGAGCCAAAAACCTAATTCCACCGCCGCAACCTTCTGTACCCACGAGATCCCATCTTGGGGCCTGTTCCGGAGCTCCGCCGGAGAAGGCATCCACCACTGAGGGCTTCTACACCATCATAGCCCCTTCGATGAAGTGTGAGTAGTTTACCTCAGACCTTCGGGTCCATAGTTAGTAGCTAGATGGCTTCTTCTCTCTTTTTGGATCTCAACACAATGTTCTCCCCCTCTCTCGTGGAGATCTATTCGATGTAATCTTCTTTTTGCGGTGTGTTTGTTGAGACCGATGAATTGTGGGTTTATGATCAAGTGTATCTATGAACAATATTTGAATCTTCTCTGAATTCGTTTATGTATGATTGGTTATCTTTGCAAGTCTCTTCGAATTATCAGTTTGGTTTGGCCTACTAGATTGGTTTTTCATGCAATGGGAGAAGTGCTTAGCTTTGGGTTCAATCTTGCGGTATCCTTTCCCAGTGACAGTTGGGGCAGCAAGGCACGTATTGTATTGTTGCCATCGAGGATAACAAGATGGGGTGTTTATCATATTGCATGAAACTATCCCTCTACAGCATGTCATCTTGCTTAAGGTGTTACTCTGTTTTTAACTTAATACTCTAGATGCATGCTGGATAGCGGTCGATGAGTGGAGTAATAGTAGTAGATGCAGGCAGGAGTAGGTCTACTTGTCTCCGACATGATGCCTATATACATGATCATGCCTAGATATTCTCATAACTATGCGCAATTCTATCAATTGCTTAACAGTAATTTGTTCACCCACCGTAGAATACTTATGCTCTTGAGAGAAGCCACTAGTGAAATCTATGGCCCCCGGGTCTATCTTTATCATATTAATCTTCCATCACTTTATTATTGCTTTGCTTTTTACTTTGCCTTTTATTTTACTTTGCATCTTTATACCAAAAATACCAAAAATATTATCTATCATCTCTATCAGATCTCACCCTCGTAAGTGACCGTGAAGGGATTGACAACCCCTATTCGCGTTGGTTGCTAGGAGTTATTTGCTTTGTGTAGGTACGAGGGACTCGTGCGTAGCCTCCTACTGGATTGATACCTTGGTTCTCAAAAACTGAGGGAAATACTTACGCTACGTTGTTGCATCATCCTTTCCTCTTTGGGGAAATCCAATGCAGTGCTCAAGAGGTAGCAAGAAGAATTTCTTGCGCTGTTTCCGGGGAATCTACGCAAAAGTCAACATACCAAGTACCCATCACAACCCCTTATCTCTCGCATTACATTATTTGCCATTTGCCTCTCGTTTTCCTCTCCCCCACTTCACCCTTGCCATTTTATTCGCCCTCTCTTTTCCGTTTGCCTTTTTCTCGCTTGCTTTTTGTTTTCTCGTGTGTTGGATTGCTTGTTTGTCACGATGGCTCTTCCTAGATTTGGTGATCTTCACCTTAAAAAGCTAGAAGAGATAGAAAGCAACGTCAGGAGTTTTATGGTTTTGCAATTTGAGCATAATAATTTTTTCAGAAACGAGCTTAAGGAATAAAAAAGTTTTATGAGTTATATGAATAAAGAGCTCGATGATATGTCTAAAGAATTTGATGGTATAAGATCTCAAATTGCTCGTCTTGAGAAATTGACTGCTGAAATTTCGGATAAGCAGGCTACCTTAGTCAATAAGATGGCCGCTAAACTGGATACCTATGAAAATAAAGATGAAGATCTAAAAGTTATTGATGTGTCCCCTATTAAATCTTTTTTTTGCAATATGAACCTTGATAATGATGGGATTGAATATGATCCACCCTTACCTAGAAGGCGTTCCAAGAATTCAGAGTTTTTAGATCTTGATGCTAAAAGTGATAAAAGTGGGAAAACCCTAGATGTTGCTAAACCCACTATTTTGGATTTCAAGGAATTTAATTATGAAAATTGCTCCTTAATTGATTGTATTTCCTTGTTGCAATCCGTGCTAAATTATCCTCATGCTTATAGTCAAAATAAAGCCTTTACTAAACATATCGTTGATGCCTTGATGCAATCTTATGAAGAAAAACTTGAGTTGAAAGTTTCTATCCCTAGAAAACTTTTTGATGAGTGGGAACCTACTATTAAAATTAAAATTAAAGATCATGAGTTTTATGCTTTGTGTGATTTGGGTGCTAGTGTTTCCACTATTCCCGAAACTTTGTGTGATTTGCTAGATTTCCGTGATTTTGATGATTGCTCTCTAAACTTGCACCTTGCGGATTCCACTATTAAGAAATCTATGGGAAGAATTAATGATGTTCTTATTGTTGCAAATAGGAATTATGTGCCCGTAGATTTTATTGTTCTTGATATAGATTGCAATCCTTCATGCCTTATTATTCTTGGTAGACCTTTCCTTAGAACGGTTGGTGCAATTATTGATACGAAGGAAGGGAATATTAGATTCCAATTTCCATTAAAGAAAGGCATGGAACACTTCCCTAGAAATAAAATAAAATTACCATATGAATCTATCATGAGAGCCACTTATGGATTGCCTACCAAAGATGGCAATACCTAGATCTATCCTTGCTTTTATGCCTAGCTAGGGACGTTAAACGATAGCGCTTGTTGGGAGGCAACCCAATTTTATTTTTAGTTTTCTTTGCTATTGCTTCTGTTTAGGAATAAATCTTTGATCTAGCCTCCGGTTAGATGTGTTTTTATGTTTTAATTAGTGTTTGTGCCAAGTTAAACCTATAGGATCTTCTTGGATGATAGTTATTTGATCTTGCTGTAATTTCCAGAAACTTTCTGTTCACGAAAACAATTGTTAAAAATCACCAGAACGTGATAAAATATTGATTCCAATTCCTACTGATCAATAAACAAATTTTCTAGGTCATCCTATTTTGGTAGATGTTTTGTAGTTCCAGAAGTTTGCGTTAGTTACAGATTACTACAGACTGTTGTGTTTTTGACAGATTCTGTTTTTCGTGTGTTGTTTGGTTATTTTGATGAATCTATGGCTAGTAAAATAGTTTATAAACCATAGAGAAGTTGGAATACAGTAGGTTTAACACCAATATACATAAAGAATGAGTTTATTACAGTACCTTGAAGTGGTCTTTTGTTTTCTTTCGCTAACGGAGCTCACGAGATTTCAATTGAGTTTTGTGTTGTGAAGTTTTCAAGTTTTGGGTGAAATCTTTTGATGGATTATGGAACAAGGAGTGGCAAGAGCCTACGATTGGGGATGCCCATGGCACCCCCAAGATAATCTAAGGACACCAAAAAGTCAAAGCTTGGGGATACCCCGGAAGGCATCCCCTCTTTCGTCTACTTCCATCGGTAATTTTACTTGGAGCTATATTTTTATTCACCACATGATATGTGTTTTGCTTGGAGCGTCTTGTATTATTTGAGTCTTTGTTTGTTAGTTTTACGCAATCATCCTTGCTTTACACACATTTTGATAGATCCATACATGATTTGGAATTTGATAGAATACTCTATGTGCTTCACTTATATCTTTTGAGCTATATAGTATTGCTCTAGTGCTTCACTTATATCTTTTAGAGCACGGTGGTGGATTCGTTTTATAGAAACTATTGATCTCTCATGATTCACTTAGATTATTTTGAGAGTCTTAAATAGCATGGTAATTTGCTTAAAATTTAATATGCTTGGTATTCAAGATTTGTAAGACTTTCTTTTGAGTGCGTTGAATACTAAGAAAAGTTTGATGCTTGATAATTGTTTTGAGATATGAAGATGGTGATATTAGAGTCATGCTAGTTGAGTAGTTGTGAATTTGAGAAATACTTGTGTTAAAGTTTGTGATTCCCGTAGCATGCACTTATGGTGAACCGTTATGTGATGAAGTCGGAGCACGATTTATTTATTGATTGTCTTCCTTATGAGTGGCGGTCGGGGACGAGCGATGGTCTTTTCCTACCAATCTATCCCCCTAGGAGCATGCGCGTAATACTTTGCTTTGATAAATTGTAGATTTTTGCAATAAGTATATGAGTTCTTCATGACTAATGTTGAGTCCATGGATTATACGCACTTTTCTTCCTTCCACCATTGCTAGCCTCTCTAATACCGCGCACCTTTCGCCGGTATCATACACCCACCATATACCTTCCTCAAAACAACCACCATACCTACCTATCATGGCATTTCCATAGCCATTCCGAGATATATTGCCATGCAACTTTCCACCGTTCCGTTTATTATGACACGCTCCATCATTGTCATATTGCTAGCATGATCATGTAGTTGACATCGTATTTGTGGCAAAGCCATTGTTCATAATTCTTTCATACATGTCACTCTTGATTCATTGCATATCCCGGTACACCGCAGGAGGCATTCATATAGAGTCATATTTTGTTCTAAGTATCGAGTTGTAATTGTTGAGTTGTAAGAAAAATAAAAGTGTGATGATCATCATTTTTAGAGCATTGTCCCAAGTGAGGAAAGGATGATGGAGACTATGATTCCCCCACAAGTCAGGAAGAGACTCCGGATGAAAAATAATAATGAGAGAAAAAAGAGAAAAGGGACAATGTTACTATCCTTTTACCACACTTGTGCTTCAAAGTAGCACCATGATCTTCATGATAGAGAGTCTCTCATTTTGTCACTTTCATATACTAGTGGGAATTTTTCATTATAGAACTTGGCTTGTATATTCCAATGATGGGCTTCCTCAAAATGCCCTAGGTCTTCGTGAGCAAGCAAGTTGGATGCACACCCACTTAGATTCTTTTGTTGAGCTTTCATATACTTATAGCTCTAGTGCATCCCTTGCATGGCAATCCCTACTCACTCACATTGATATCTATTGATGGGCATCTCCATATCCCGTTGATACGCCTAGTTGATGTGAGACTATCTTCCCCTCTTTGTCTTCTCCACAACCACCATTCTATTCCACATATAGTGTTATATCCATGGCTCACGCTCATGTATTGCGTGAAGATCGAAAAAGTTTTGAGAATGTCAAAAGTATGAAACAATTGCTTGGCTTGTCATCGGGGTTGTGCATGATTTAAATACTTTGTGTCGTGAAGATAGAGCATAGCCAAACTATATGATTTTGTAGGGATAACTTTCTTTGGCCATGTTATTTTGAGAAGACATGATTGCTTTATTAGTATGCTTGAAGTATTATTATTTTTATGTCAATATAAACTTTTGTCTTGAATCTTTCGGATCTGAATATTCATACCACAATTAAGAAGAATTACATTGAAATTATGCCAAGTAGCACTCCGCATCAAAAATTCTTTTTTATCATTTACCTACTCGAGGACGAGCAGGAATTAAGCTTGGGGGTGCCTGATACGTCTTCAACGTATCTATAATGTTTGATTGCTCCATGCTATATTATCTACTATTTTGGACCATATTGGGCTTTATTTTCCACTTTTATATTATTTTTGGGACTAACCTATTAACCGGAGGCCCAGCCCAGAATTGCTGTTTTTTTGCCTATTTCAGTGTTTCGAAGAAATGGAATATCAAACGGAGTCCAAACGGAATGAAACCTTCGGGAACGTGATTTTCTCACCGAACATGATCCAGGAGACTTGGACCCTACGTCAACAAAGCCAGGAGGTGGGCACAAGGTAGGGGGCACGCCCTACCCCTCAGGCGCGCCCCCACCCTCGTGGGCCCCACCTTGCTCCACCGACGTACTTCTTCCTCCTATATATACCTAAGTACCCCCAAACAATCAGATACGGAGCCAAAAACCTAATTCCACCGCCGCAACCTTCTGTACCCGCGAGACCCATCTTGGGGCTTGTTCCGGAGCTCCACCGGAGAGGGCATCCACCATGGAGGGCTTCTACATCATCATAGCCCCTCCGATGAAGTGTGAGTTGTTCACCTCAGACCTTCGGGTCCATAGTTAGTAGCTAGATGGCTTCTTCTCTCCTTTTGGATCTCAATACAATGTTCTCCCCCTCTCTCGTGGAGATCTATTCGATGTAATCTTCTTTTTGCGGTGTGTTTGTTGAGACCGATGAATTGTGGGTTTATGATCAAGTCTATCTATGAACAATATTTGAATCTTCTCTGAATTCTTTTATGTATGATTGGTTATCTTTGCAAGTCTCTTCGAATTATCAGTTTGGTTTGGCCTACTAGATTGGTTTTTCTTGTAATGGGAGAAGTGCTTAGCTTTGGGTTCAATTTTGCGGTGTCCTTTCCCAGTGACAGTAGGGGCAGCAAGTCATGTATTGTATTGTTGCCATCGAGGATAACAAGATGGGGTTTTTATCATATTGCATGAAACTATCCCTCTACATCATGTCATCTTGCTTAAGGCGTTACTCTGTTTTTAACTTAATACTCTAGATGCATGCTGGATAGCGGTCGATGAGTGGAGTAATAGTAGTAGATGCAGGAAGGAGTCGGCCTATTTGTCTCGGACGTGATGCCTATATACATGATCATACCTAGATATTCTCATAACTATGCGCAATTCTGTCAATTGCTTAATAGTAATTTGTTCACCCACCATAGAATACTTATGCTCTTGAGAGAAGCCACTAGTGAAATCTTTGGCCCCCGGGTCTATCTTTATCATATTAATCTTCCATCACTTTATTATTGCTTTGCTTTTTTACTTTGCCTTTTATTTTACTTTGCATCTTTATACCAAAAATACCAAAAATATTATCTATCATCTCTATCAGATATCACTCTCGTAAGTGACCGTGAAGGGATTGACAAACCCTATTTGCGTTGGTTGCGAGGAGTTATTTGCTTTGTGTAGGTACGAGGGGATTGCGCATAGCCTCCTACTGGATTGATACCTTGGTTCTCAAAAACCGAGGGAAATACTTACGCTACTTTGATGCATCATCCTTTCCTCTTCAGGGAAATCCAACGCAGTGCTCAAGAGGTAGCACGTCTCTGGTCCCCCCACCGCCGGCACGCACCGGCTCGATAGAACGCCGGCGTGAGGGTCCCGTTGGGAGCGGCTTGTCTTTGTTGGCCAAGCTGACAAGGCTTCGGATGGTGGCCCTCCACTCGTCGAGCTTCTCCACAGCAGGGGGGGAGTCGAGGAGAAGTTGCACGCGTGCCAGCGCTTCTGCTGGTGTGGACGGCGGCGAGAGCTGCGTACATCGTGACACACTCCGACTTTTGACCGGGTTAGAAGGGGCTTTGTTACGGTCTCGTAGTCGCACGCCGCTTTCGCCAGCATCCGAGTGCGCATGCCGGCCTGGTGCGTCCTGCGAGCAGCGCTTTGGGCTCTTTTCGCGGCGGTGCCCGGGGGCTCAGGCATCACGGTGTCACTCATCACGCGTGCCCTGGGAAGGCCGCAGCGTGGGTGCGGTGGAGGTTGCTGCGCCGCCCCCAAACCCAGCGGTGTGCAGCTCTTCGTCTCGGATTCGAACGATGCCGCTCGCCTGGCTCCGTTTGCCAGAGTGCCGTGGATGCTCATGGGGCACGTCTCCGGCGCCATCCGTGGCCACCCGGTCGCCTGCCCGCGTTGGCGCGGACGGGCAGGCTCCGAGCGACCCGATCGCCGTGATCCCCTTTCTCTTGGGGGCCATGGTGATGATGAAGTCGATGCGCTGACCTTCAAACCAGATTCTCACAGCTTGCGCCCCCTACCTGGTGCGCCAAAGATGTCGATGGAAACGACACCTATGGGATCATGGGGAATCCCTTCTACGGTCGACGGGCGCGGGGCTATGGAAAGAGCGGGTTTAAGAGGTCAACATGGGAGATTTATCCAGGTTCGGGCCGCAAGTGATGTGTAATACCCTACTCCTGCTGGTTTGTGTTTATCTGGTGTTCTTGGACTAGCTACAAAGTGCGCAGGGTCCAAAAAGTCTGAATCCTCTCTCAGTACGCCGCGGGCCTCCTTTTATAGTCAAAGGGGCTGCCACAGTGGCACACAGGAGGTGGAAAGTTGTACAGTAGTCGAGTTTATCTCTGGCATCATAGGACAAAACACATTAAATGCGCTTCTTAGGTGTCCTCTTACTTTATCAGGGACGGTAACAAGGCCCATCCCGTCCGTCGCCACTTCGCCTTGCTTCGCCACGTGTCTGGGCCAACGAGGCATGCAGCGCCATGTAGGCTGGCTGGCAACTGAGCTGGTTTGGTGGCATAGTCTTCACGAAGATATGCATGCCGCCACGTAAGTGCTTGACTAGTTGGCTTAGGAGCCACGTACTGCCCCACATGAGTACCTGCTTAGTTGGTGGGTCGGCAACGGGGAGGTAAGGCCTTGCCGCGGTCTTGCTGATATTCCCGGCAAGGGACTTGCTGGGGCCTTGTTGATGCCCTCGGCAAGAGTCTTGCCGGGGCCTCGCGGGTATCTTCGACAGGAGCCTTGTCGTGGCCTCGTGGGCATCCTCGGCAAGGAGCCCCGCTGTCGTCTTGTCCTCTGGTTCCTACCTAGGCCTCGCAGGCCTTTCGTCTTCACAAAGATCTGCATGCCACCATGGAGGCGCCTCGCGAGCCTTGGTTCCAATGTGGTTGATGGCGTCGAAACTCTTAGACTCAAGGGTGGCAGCCTCGTTGGTGTTGGGTAAGTTGCCCCGGCAAGGCTATTGTCGGGGCTGTGAAGGCCGCCCCGGCAAGGGCCTTGCCGGGGGAGTTTCACCTCACCCCTCTGCTCTTCATGCTTCTGGTCTTGAGCACGGCTCTCGTGGTCTTGTGTCTTGGCTTCCTCTTCTATCCCGCCAAGCGCGGCTACGGGTGCGTGGCTGCGACTACCTGCGCACAAGTAAAGGGGTACAAAAAGGGCCCCCTACTTTTGTACACCGACACCCATCATATGAAGACATTGCCCTCTTTGTCAAGAAGTTTAGCGCGGGGAAAATTAAGGGAAGATTCCGAAAGAATATAGTAAGGAAGTGCTACAACTGTGAAGAAACCAACCACTTCTCCAACGAGTGCCCTTATGAGAAGAGAGAAGATAAACCAAGGTTTCCAAGACCTTTCGTAAGACGAAGTTGCCAAATCATCTGAACTCCAAGTTTAAGAAGAGAGAAGGGAAGGCAATGGTTTTTCAAGATAGATCCGACCGGGATGATGTTGGTGGTGTTGCCGGAGTAGCTCAAGATTCTCAAAACACCTTGAGGCTAGTCAACAAGAGTGGTGATGTTGTTACCTACAACTACATGAAAGACTACAAGGGCAACGCTCACAAGGGCTTAATGGCAAAGGCCATGGTGGAAGATGGAGAGAACCAAAACTCTCCTGACAAGGTCAAGGTAAGCCCATGTTCAAATCATCCTATTTCACTCCGTCTACTCCTAGTGATGAATATCTTGATGCGAAGGATAATTATTATTATGACGATGATATAGATGATCCTATGCTTGCTAAACTAAATAAGTTCATGTGCTCCCTTAAAGGAAAGAAGCTCACTATGTTCCATATGCTTATGGATATGGTGAGTAAGCACACCATCACCATTAAGGAACTCGAAACCCTCGTCACTGACGAAAAGGAAAAATATGAAATCCTTGAGCAGAAAGTCAATATGAGGAAGCACGAAATGATGAACTATGCTTAAAAATTGGTGCAAACATTGATGTTCATGCTAAAGAACTTGTCTCCTTGAAAAGGGTCGAGAACTCTTGCAAGGAGTTGAGGAATGATAAAAGTAAGCTTGTGAAATCTCATGCTTCTCTCTCTAAGGATTGTGAGCTTCTATCCGTGTCCCTCAAGACTAAGGAAGAGGAGCTCACCCTTCTTACAAAGAGCTTTGAGATGCTCAAACTTATCTTGAAACTCTAGCCATGGTTTATGATACGTCTCCAACGTATCTATAATTTTTGATTGCTCCATGCTATATTATCTACTGTTTTGGACATTATTGGGCTTTATTATTCACTTCTATATTATCTTTGGGACTAACCTATTAACCGGAGGCCCAGCCCGAATTGCTGTTTTTTGCCTGTTTCAGAGTTTCGCAGAAAAGGAATATCAAACGGAGTCCAAACGGAATGAAACCTTCAGGAACGTGATTTTTAGGAAGAATATGATCCAGGAGACTTGGACCCGACATCAACAAACAAAAGAGGAGGCCACGAGGTAGGGGGCGCGCCCTCCACCCTCGTGGGCCCCCTGTTGCTCCACCGACATACTCCTTCCTCCTATATATACCTATGTACCCCCAAACGATCAGATACGGAGCCAAAACCTAATTCCACCGCCGCAACCTTCTGTACCCACGAGATCCCATCTTGGGGCCTGTTCCGGAGCTCCGTCGGAGAGGGCATCCATCACGGAGGGCTTCTACATCATCACCATAGCCTCTCCGATGAAGTGTGAGTAGTTTACCTCAGACCTTCGGGTCCATAGTTAGTAGCTAGATGGCTTCTTCTCTCTTTTTGGATCTCAATACAATGTTCTCCCCCTCTCTCATGGAGATCTATTCGATGTAATCTTCTTTTTGCGATGTGTTTGTCGAGACCAATGAATTGTGGGTTTATGATCAAGTTTATCTTCTCTAAATTCTTTTATGCATGATTGGTTATCTTTGCAAGTCTCTTCGAATTATCAGTTTGGTTTGGCCTACTAGATTGATCTTTCTTGCAATGGGAGAAGTGCTTAGCTTTGGGTTCAATCTTGTAGTGTCCTTTCCCAGTGACAGTAGGGGCAGCAAGGCACGCATTGTATTGTTGCCATCGAGGATAACAAGATGGGGTTTTTATCATATTGCATGAATTTACCCCTCTACATCATGTCATCTTGCTTAAGGCGTTACTCTGTTTTCATGAACTTAATATTCTAGATGCATGCTGGATAGCGGTCGATGAGTGGAGTAATAGTTGTAGATGCAGGTAGGAGTCGGTCTACTTGTCTCGGACGTGATGCCTATATACATGATCATACCTAGATATTCTCATAACTATGCTCAATTCTGTCAATTGCTCAACAGTAATTTGTTCACCCACCGTAGAATACTTATGCTCTTGAGAGAAGCCACTAGTGAAACCTATGGCCCCCGGGTCTATCTTCATCATATTAATCTTCCAACACTTAGTTATTTCCTTTGCTTTTTTACTTTGCTTTTATTTTACTTTGCATCTTTATCATAAAAATACCAAAAATATTATCCTATCATATCTATCAGATCTCACTCTCGTAAATGACCGTGAAGGGATTGACAACCCCTTATTGCGTTGGTTGCGAGGATTTATTTGTTTTGTGTAGGTGCGAGGGACTCGCGCGTAGCCTCCTACTGGATTGATACCTTGGTTCTCAAAAACTGAGGGAAATACTTACGCTACTTTGCTGCATCACCCTTTCCTCTTCAAGGAAAAACCAACGCAGTGCTCAAGAGGTAGCAAGAAGGATTTCTGGCACCGTTGCCGGGGAGTCTATGCAAAAGTCAACATACCAAGTACCCATCACAAACCCTTATCTCTCGCATTACATTATTTGCCATTTGCCTCTTGTTTTCCTCTCCCCCACTTCACCCTTGCCGTTTTATTCTCCTTCTTCCCGCATGCCTTTTCGTTTGTGTTTCCATGTGCCTTCTATTTGCTTGCATCTTTGCTTGCTAAAAATCTATTGATATGGATCCACTTAAAGTGTTCTACTTGGATCATCTTCAATCCTTATGCGCTCGTGCTGAAACCCCAACTAGCCTAGTTGATGGGAAATCTTTAGTTGAGCATGCTCATTTTGTGCGTCATCGTTTATCTGAAAAAGGGAAGCTCTTATGGTATCATACAAATAGTTTGTTGTGTTATGCTTGGAATCTTTGTGAAATTTATGATTTTACTTATTGCTCTAAGAACCCTAAAAAACACCTTCCTTACCTATGTGAGTTTAATGAAAATGAAATCTTATCTTCTTATGCAAAGGGTGTTTATAGTTACTATGATATCGAACAAATTGAAGAATTTGTTGCTTTTAAGGGTGCTTATGAAGTTGTTTCTTTGATTGAAAAGTATGATATTACTCTTTACGAATCAGAAAATTTTGACATACTTAAATATTGCTATGAAAATTATGCTCATAATGTCTATGTCAAAGAATTTATTGAGAGAATGACCGTTGCTTTGGAAGAAAATAATGACATGCATGAATCTATAGATAATGATGATTCTGATGATTTGATTGAAATATCCCTTGACGAACATGATGCTTGCTATTCTTGTGGCCATGATGCCAATATTTATGAAGATGAATTTGCTATAGTTCCTTATGTTTAAACATGAGATCGTTGCTATTGCACCCATACTTGGTAGTTCCTTCGATGAAAAGCATGATTGCAATGATTTTATTATAAATTATATTGATGTCAATTGTGCTAATAATATGCAAAACCCTAAGCTTGGGGAAGCTAATTTTGCTATGTCTACTACTTGTTGCAATGATCATGATTGGGGTGATTCTTCTTACAATCTTGAAAATTTATTTAAGCCCCATGATGAATATACGATTGATAATAGTGTTTGCACTAATATTGAAAGTGGGTTTGGAAGAGTGTCAACTTAAGACCCCACATATTTGGAGAATATTCGATCTTATAAATTTTTTGATAAAAGTGGGTTTGGAGAGGTCATGACTTTAGTTAATGATAATCCCACTATTTTGGAAGAGCGTCAACTTCGCATGCATGTGGATCATGTTGAAAATATATTATGTGATAACTATTTTGTTGAATTTGCCTATGATCCTACATGTAATTATTATGAGAGAGGAAAATATGGTTGTCTTACTAAATTACCTCTCGTCATGTTGAGATTGCTATCGTCTCTTTCTTCTTCCTTGCATATGCTAGTTTTTGCTTGCCTTAATAATTTGTTTGCCTATAAGATGCCTATGCATAGGAAGTATGTTAGACTTAGATGTGTTTGTCACGTGTTTTATGATGCTCTCTTTGTGCCTCAATTCTTGTCTTTCTTGTGAGCATCATTGAAATCTTATGCCTAGCTAGGGGCGTTAAACGATAGCGCTTGTTGGGAGGCAACCCAATTTTATTTTTTGTTTTTTTGCTTTTTGCTTCTGTTTAGGAATAAATATTTTTTCTAGACTCTGGTTAGATGTTTTTTAATGTTTTAATTAGTGTTTGTGCCAAGTTAAACCTATAGGATCTTCTTGGATAATAGTTATTTAATCTTGCTGTAATTTCCAGAAACTTTCTGTTCACGAAAACAATTGTCACCAGAACGTGATAAAATAGTGATTCCAATTGATGCTGATCGATAAAAAAATTGTCTAGGTCGTCCTATTTTTTATGATTTTTTGGAGTTCCAAAAGTTTGCGTTAGTTACAAATTACTACAGACTGTTCTGTTTTTGACAGATTCTGTTTTTCGTGTGTTGTTTGCTTATTTTGATGAATCTATGGCTAGTAAAATAGTTTATAAACCATATAGAAGTTGGAATACAGTAGGTTTAACACCAATATAAATAAAGAATGAGTTCATTACAGTACCTTGAAGTGGTATTTTGTTTTCTTTCGCTAACGGAGCTCACAAGATTTTTCCGTTAAGTTTTGTGTTGTGAAGTTTTCAAGTTTTGGGTGAAAGATTTTGATGGATTATGGAACAAGGAGTGGCAAGAGCCTAAGCTTGGGGATGCCCATGGAACCCCCAAGATAATCTAAGGACACCAAAAAGCCAAAGCTTGGGGATGCCCCGGAAGGCATCCCCTCTTTCGTCTACTTCCATCGGTAACTTTACTTGGAGCTATATTTTTATTCACCACATGATATGTGTTTGCTTGGAGCGTCTTGTATGATTTGAGTCTTTGCTTTTTAGTTTACCACAGTCATACTTGTTGTACGCACCTTTTGAGAGAGCCATACATGATTTGGAATTTGTTAGAATACTCTATGTGCTTCACATATATCTTTTGAGTTATATAGTTTTGCTCTAGTACTTCACTTATATCTTTTAGAGCACGGTGGTGGATTTGTTTTATAGAAACTATTGATCTCTCATGCTTCACTTAGATTATTTTGAGAGTCTTAAATAGCATGGTAATTTGCTTAAATAATCCTAATATGCTTGGTATTCAAGATTTGTAAAAACTTTCTTATGAGTGTGTTGAATACTAAGAAATGTTTGATGCTTGATAATTGTTTTGAGATATAAAGATGGTGATATTAGAGTCATGCTAGTTGAGTAGTTGTGAATTTGAGAAATACTTGTGTTAAAGTTTGTGATTCCCGTAGCATGCACGTATGGTGAACCGTTATGTGATGAAGTCGGAGCATGATTTATTTATTGATTGTCTTCCTTATGAGTGGCGGTCTGGGACGAGTGATGGTCTTTTCCTACCAATCTATCCCCCTAGGAGCATGCGCGTAATACTTTGCTTTGATAACTTGTAAATTTTTGCAATAAATATATGAGTTCTTTACGACTAATGTTGTGTCCATGGACTATACGCACCCTTCTTCCTTCCATCATTGCTAGCACCTCTAATACCGCGCACTTTTCGCCGGTATCATACACCCACCATAAACCTTCCACAAAACAGCCACCATACCTACCTATCATGGCATTTCCATAGCCATTCCGAGATATATTGCCATGCAACTTTCCACCATTCCGTTTATTATGACACGCTCCATCATTGTCATATTGCTTTGCATGATCATGTAGTTGACATCGTATTTGTGGCAAAGCCACCGTTCATAATTCTTTCATACATGTCACTCTTTATTCATTGCATATCCCGGTACACCGCCGGAGGCATTCATATAGAGTCATATTTCGTTCTAAGTATCGAGTTGTAATTGTTGAGTTGTAAGAAAATAAAAGTGTGATGATCTTCATTTTTAGAGCATTGTCCCAAGTGAGCAAAGGATGATGGAGACTATGATTCCCCCACAAGTTAGGATGAGACTCCGGACTAAAAAAAGAGGCCATAAAAAAAGAGAAAAGGCCCAAATAAAAAAATGAGATAAAAAGAGAGAAGGGACAATGTTACTATCCTTTTACCACACTTGTGCTTCAAAGTAGCACCATGATCTTCATGATAGAGAGTCTCTCATTTTGTCACTTTCATATACTAGTGGGAATTTTTAATTATAGAACTTGGCTTGTATATTCCAATGATGGGCTTCCTCAAAATGCCCTAGGTCTTCGTGAGCAAGCAAGTTGGATGCACACCCACTTAGTTTCTTTTGTTGAGCTTTCATATACTTATAGCTCTAGTGCATCCGTTGCATGGCAATCCCTACTCACTCACATTGATATCTATTGATGGGCACCTCCATAGCCCGTTGATACGCCTAGTTGATGTGAGACTATCTTCTCCCTTTTTGTCTTCTCCACAACCACCATCCTATTCCACATATAGTGCTATGTCCATGGCTCACGCTCATGTATTGCGTGAAGATTGAAAAAGTTTGAAAACGTCAAAAGTATGAAACAATTGCTTGGATTGTCATCGGGGTTGTGCATGATTTAAATACTTTGTGTCGTGAAGATAGAGCATAGCCAGACTATATGATTTTGTAGGGATAACTTTCTTTGGCCATGTTATTTTGAGAAGACATAATTGCTTTGTAAGTATGCTTGAAGTATTATTATTTTTTATGTCAATATTAAACTTTTGTCTTGAATCTTCCGGATCTGAATATTCATACCACAATTAAGAAGAATTACATTGAAATTATTGCAAGTAGCACTCCGCATCAAATATTCTGTTTTTATCATTTACCTACTCGAGGACGAGCAGGAATTAAGCTTGGGGATGCCTGATACGTCTCCAATGTATCTATAATTTTTGATTGCTCCATGCTATATTAGCTACTATTTTGGACATTATTGGGCTTTATTATTCACTTATATATTATTTTTGGGACTAACCTATTAACCGGAGGCCCATCCCAGAATCGTTGTATTTTGCCTATTTCAGAGTTTCGCGGAAAAGGAATATCAAACGGAGTCCAAACGGAATGAAACCTTCCAGAACGTGATTTTTAGGAAGAATATGATCCAGGAGACTTGGACCCTACGTCAATAAACAAAAGAGGAGGCCATGAGGTAGGGGCGCGCCTACCCCCCCAAGGCGCGTCCTCCACCATCGGGGGCCCCCTGTTGCTCCACCGACGTACTCCTTCCTCCTATATATACCTACGTACCCCCAAACGATCAGATACGGAGCCAAAAACCTAATTCCACCACCGCAACCTTCTGTACCCACGAGATCCCATCTTTGGGCCTGTTCTGGAGCTCCGCCGGAGGGGGCATCCATCACAGAGGGCTTCTACATCATCACCATAGCCTCTCCAGTGAAGTGTGAGTAGTTTACCTTAGACCTTCGGGTCCATAGTTAGTAGCTAGATGGCTTCTTCTCTCTTTTTGGATCTCAATACAATGTTCTCCCCCTCTCTCGTGGAGATCTATTCGATGTAATCTTCTTTTTGCGGTGTGTTTGTTGAGATCAATGAATTGTGGGTTTATGATCATGTTTATCTATGAACAATATTTGAATCTTCTCTGAATTCTTTTATGCATGATTGGTTATCTTTGCAAGTCTCTTCGAATTATCAGTATGGTTTGGCCTACTAGATTGATCTTTCTTGCAATGGGAGAAGTGCTTAGCTTTGGGTTCAATCTTGGGGTGTCCTTTCCCAGTGACAGTAGGGGCAGCAAGGCACGTATTGTATTGTTGCCATCGAGGATAACAAGATGGGGTTTTTATCATATTGCATGAATTTATCCCTCTACATCATGTCATCTTGCTTAAGGCGTTACTCTGTTTTCATGAACTTAATACTCTAGATGCATGCTGGATAGCGGTCGATGAGTGGAGTAATAGTAGTAGATGCAGGCAGGAGTCGGTCTACTTGTCTCGGACGTGATACCTATATACATGATCATACCTAGATATTCTCATAACTATGCTCAATTCTGTCAATTGCTCAACAGTAATTTGTTCACCCACCGTAGAATACTTATGCTCTTGAGAGAAGCCACTAGTGAAACCTATGGCCCCCGGGTCTATCTTCATCATATTAATCTTCCAACACTTAGTTATTTCCTTTGCTTTTTTACTTTGCTTTTATTTTACTTTGCATCTTTATCATAAAAATACCAAAAATATTATCTTATCATATCTATCAGATCTCACTCTCGTAAATGACCGTGAAGGGATTGACAACCCCTTATCGCGTTGGTTGCGAGGATTTATTTGTTTTGTGTAGGTGCGAGGGACTCGCGCATAGCCTCCTACTGGATTGATACCTTGGTTCTCAAAAACTGAGGGAAATACTTACGCTACTTTGCTGCATCACCATTTCCTCTTCAAGGGAAAACCAACGCAGTGCTCAAGAGGTAGCAGTTTACTCCTCACCTATTATCAGTGTTGATGCTTGTACTACTAACTCTAGTGGTGACCTAGCATCTATTCTTGAGTAAAATCATATTCTTAAGGCACAAATCGAGAGAGGAATCATGACATGTGCTCAAGGACAAAAGAACCTTAATGAGGTATTTAGTCAACACAGTGAGGTGGTTGCCAAGGAAGGGGTTGGGTTTAACCCAAGCACAAGGAAGAAGAAAATGTATTCTTAAAAGTGCACCACACCTCTCAAGGAGATATTTGTACATGAAGGGCACAAGAAGAAAGGTAAGGTTGTGAGTGTGAAGGCCACTAGGGGCATGCACACTCTCAACAAACCAAAATAGTTCATGCCTCCATCCTATGTACTTCGTAAAACAAAGGATGGAGAAGTTTATGCTCAATTTGTTGGTCCTCATAATGCATTCTGGTTCTATGCTATTTGAAGGAAATATTCCCTAGAGGCAATAATAAATTGTTATTTTATATTTCCTTATATCATGATAAATGTTTATTATTCATGCTTGAATTTTATTAACCGGAAACTTGATACATGTGTGGATCCATAGACAAAACACCGTGTCCCTAGTAAGCCTCTACTAGACTAGCTCGTTAATCAAAGATGGTTAAGTTTCCTAACCATAGACATGTGTTGTCATTTGATGAATGGGATCACATCATTAGGTGAATGATGTGATGGACAAGACTCATCCGTTTGCTTATCATTATGATCGTTCAGTCTTATTGCTATAGCTTTTTTCATGTCATATACATATTCCTTTGACGATGAGATTATGCAACTCCCGGATACCGGAGGAATACCTTGTGTGCTATCAAACATCACAAAGTAACTGGGTGATTATAAAACATGCCCTACATGTATCTCCGAAGGTGTTTGTTGGGTCGGCATAGATCGAGATTAGGATTTGTCACTCCGAGTATCGAAGAGATATCTCTGGGCCCTCTCGGTAATGCACATCATGATAAGCCTTGTAAGCAATGTGACTAATGAGTTAGTTGTGGAATGATGCATTACGGAATGAGTAAAGAGATTTGCCGGTAACGAGATTGAACTAGGTATGAAGATACCGATGATGGAATCTCGGGCAAGTAACATACCGATGACAAAGGGAATTACGTATGTTGTCATTGCAGTGCGACCGATAAAGATCTTCGTAGAATATGTAGGAACCAATATGAGCATCCAGGTTCCGTTGTTGGTTATTGACCGGAGAGGTGTCTCGGCCATGTCTATATAGTTCTCGAACCCGTAGGGTCCGCACGCTTAATGTTCGATGATGATTTTGTATTATATGAGTTATGTGATTTGGTGACCGAATATTGTTCGGAGTCCTAGATGAGATCATGGACATGATGAGGAGTCTCGAAATGGTCGAGAGGTCAAGATTGATATATTGGATGATAGTATTCGGACACCGGAAGTGTTCTGGAGTGTATCGGGTACATATCGGACTACCGGGGGGTTACCGGAACGCCCCCCCCCCCCCCGGGGGGGAAGATATGGGCCATATGGGCCATAGGAGTGAGGCAAACCAGCCCACAAAGGGGTAGCGCGCCCCCCACAGGGAAGGAGGCCGAATTGGACTAGGGGAAGGGGCGGCGCCCCCCTTTCCTTCTCCCCCTCTCTCTCTTTCCCCCTTTCCCCCTCCGAAGAAAGGAAAGGGGGCCGAATCCAACTAGGAGCCCAAGTAGGATTCCTCCTACTTGGGCGCGCCTAGGGCGGGCTTCCTCCCCCTCCCTCCTTCATATACGTGGGGAGGGGGCGCCTACAACACACATCAATTGTTCCATGCCGTGTGCGGTGCCCCCTCCACAGTTTACGCCTCCGGTCATATCTTCGTAGTGCTTAGGCGAAGCCCTGCGCGGATCACTTCACCATCAGGCGTGGTGACAGGACTCTCCCTCGACATTGCTGGATCAAGAGATCGAGGGACGTCATTGAGATGAACGTGTGCAGAACTCTAAGGTGCCATACTTTCGGTGCTTGATCAGTCGGAACAAGAAGAAGTTCGACTACATCAACTGCGTTGTCAAATGCTTCCCCTTTCGGTCTACGAGGGTACGTGGACACACTCTTCCCCTCTCGTTGCTATGCATTTCCTAGATAGATCTTGCGTGAGCGTTGAGAATTTTTGAAATTGCATGCTATGTTACCTAACAGTGGCATCCGAGCCAGGTCTATGCGTAGATGATATGCACGAGTAGAACACAAAGAGTTGTGGGCGGTGATCGTCATACTAATTACCACCAATGTCTTATTTTGATTCGGCGGTATTGTTTGATGAAGCGGCTCGGGCCAACCTTACATGACCACGTTCATGAGACCGGTTCCACCAACAGACATGCAACTAGTTTTGCATAAAGGTGGCTGGCTGGTGTCTGTTTCTCCAATTTTAGTTGAATCGAATTTGACTGCGGCCGGTCCTTGTTGAAGGTCAAAACAACAAACTTGATAAATCACCATTGTGGTTTTGATGCGTAGGTAAGAACGTTAATTTCTAGATGCCCGTAGCAGCCACGTAAAACTTGTAACAACAAAGTAGAGGACGTCTAACTTGTTTTTGCAGGGCATGTTGTGATGTGATATGGTCAAGACATGATGTGATATACGTTATTATATGATATGGTCATGTTATGTAAAAGTTATCGACAACTGGCAGGAGCCTTATGGTTGTTGTTTTATTGTATGAAATGCAAACGCCATGTAATTGCTTTACTTTATCACTATGCATTAGCGATAGTTGTAGAAGCAATAGTTGGTGAGACGACCACGCCGCTACGATGGAGATCAAGGTGTCAAGCCGGTGATGATGGAGATCATGACGGTGCTTTAGAGATGGAGATCAAAGGCATAAGATGATGATGGCCATAACATGTCACATATTTTGATTGCATGTGATGTTTATCTTTTATGCATCTTATTTTGCTTAGTACGGCGATAGCATTATAAGATGATCCCTTACTAAAATTTCAAGGTATAAGTGTTCTCCCTGACTATGCACCGTTGCGACAGTTCTTCGTGCTGAGACACCATGTGATGATCGGGTGTGATAGGCTGTACATTCACATACAACGGGTGCAAGATAGTTTTGCACATGTGGAATACTCGGGTTAAACTTGACGAGCCTAGCATGTACAGACATGGCCTTGGAACACTAGAGACCGAAAGGTCGAACGTGAATCATATAATAGATATGATCAATATAGAGATGTTCACCATTGATGACTACTCCATCTCACGTGGTGATCGGGCATGGTTTAGTTGATTTGGATCACGTATCACTTAGATGACTTGAGGGATGTCTATTTAAGTGGCGGTTCTTTAGTAATTTGATTAATTGAACTTAATTTATCATGAACTTAGTCCTGATAGTATTTGCATATCTATTTTGTAGATCAATAGCTCGCGGTGTAGCTCCCCTATGTTTTTGATATGTTCCTAGAGAAAAATAAGTTGAAAGATGATAGTAGCAATGATGTGCACTGGGTCCGTGATCTGAGGATTACCCTCATTGCTACATAGAAGAATTATGTCCTTGATGCACCGCTAGGTGACAGACCTATTGCAGGAGCAGATGCAAACATTATGAACGTTTGACAAAGATCGGTATGATGACTACTTGATAGTTTAGTGCACCATGCTTTACGGCTTAGAACCGAGACTTCAAAAACGTTTTGAACGCCGCGGAGCATATGAGATGTTCCAACATATGAAATTGGTATTTCGGTCTCATGCCCATGTCGAGAGGTATATATGAGACCTCTGACAAGTACTTTGCCTACAAGATGGAGGAGAATAGCTCAGCCAGTGAGCATGTGCTCTGAATGTCTGGGTACTACAATCACTTGAATCAAGTGGGAGTTAATCTTCCTGATAAAATAGTGATTGACAGAGTTCTCTAGTCACTATCACCAAGCTACTAGAACTTTGTGATGAACAATATGCAAGGGATGACGAAAACGATTCTCGAGTTCTTCGCGATGCTGAAATCAGCGAAGGTAGAAATCAAGAAAAAGCATCAAGTGTTGATGGTTAACAAGACCACTAGTTTCAAGAAAAGGGGAAAGGGAAAGAAAGGGAACTTCAAGAAGAATGTCAAACAAGTTGCCACTCCCATGAAGAAGCCCAAAACTAGACCTAAGCCTGAAACTGAGTGCTTCTACTGCAAAGGGAATGGTCACTGGAAGCGGAACTACCCCAAATACTTGGCGGATAAGAAGGATGGCAAACTGAGCAAAGGTATATTTGATATACATGTTATTGATGTGTACTTTACTAGTGTTCATAGTAATCCCTGGGTATTTGATACCGGTTCAGTTGCTAGGATTAGTAACTGAAAACAGGAGCTGCAAGGTGAACAAAGACTAGTTAAGGGCAAGATGACGATGTGTGTTGGAAGTGATTCCAAGGTTGATAAGATCACCATCCCACACTCCCTCTACCTTCGGGATTAGTGTTGAACCTAAATAAATGTTATTTGGTGTTTGTGTTGAGCATAAATATGATTTGATCATGTTTATTGCAATACAGTTATTCATTTAAGTCAGAGAATAATTGTTGTTCTGTTTACATGAATAAAACATTCTATGGTCATACACCCAATGTGAATGGTTTACTGAATCTCATCGTAATGATACACATATTCACAATATTGATGGCAAAAGATGCAAAGTTGATAATGACAGTGCAACATATTTGTAGCACTGCCGTTTAGGTCATATTGGTGTAAAGCGCATGAGGAAACTCCATGCGGATGGACTTTTGGAATCACTTGATTAAGAATCATTTGATGCTTGCGAACCATGCCTCTTGGGCAAGATGACTAAAACTCCGTTCTCCGGAACAATGGAGCGAGCCACTAGCTTATTGGAAATAATACATACCGATGTATGCGGTCCGATAAGTGTTGAGGCTTGCGGTAGGTATCGTTATTTTCTGACCTTCACAGATGATTTGAGAAGATATGGGTATGTCTACTTGATGAAACACAAGTCTAAAACATTTGAAAAGTTCAAAGAATTTCAAAGTGAAGTGGAGAATCATCGTAACATGAAAATAAAGTTTCTACGATTTGATCGCAGAGGCGAACATTTGAGTTACGAGTTTGGCCTTCAATTAAAACAATGTGGAATAGTTTAACAACTCACGCCACCTGGAACACCACAACGTAATGGTGTGTCCGAATGTTGTAGCCGTACTTTATTAGATATGGTGCGATCTATGATGGCTCTTACCGATTTACCACTATTGTTTTGGGGTTATGCATTAGAGACATCTGCATTCACGTTACATAGGGCACCATCTAAATCCGTTGAGACAACACAGTATGAACTATGGTTTGGCAAGAAACCTAAGCTGTTGTTTCTTAAAGTTTGGGGTTGCGAAACTTATGTCAAATGGCTTCAGCCTGATAAGCTCGAACCCAAATCGGAGAAGTGTGTCTTCATAGGATACCCAAAATAAACTATTGGGTACACCTTCTATCACAGATCCGAAGGCAAGATCTTTGTTGCTAAGAATGGATCCTTTCTAGAGAAAGAGTTTCTCTCAAAAGAAGTGAGTGGGAGGAAAGTGGAACTTGATGAGGTAATTGTACCTCCTCTCAAATTGGAAATTAACTCATCACAGAAAACTATTCCCGTGATGCCTACACCAACTAGAGAGGAAGCTAATGATAATGATCATGAAACTTCAGATCAAGTTACTACTGAACCTCGTAGGTCAACCAGAGCACGTTCCGCATCAGAGTGGTACAGTAATCCTGTTCTGGAAGTCATGTTACTATACCATGACGAACGTACGAACTATGAGGAAGTGACGATGAGCCCAGATTCCGCAAAATGGCTTGAGGCCATGAAATCTGAGATAGGATCCATGTATGAGAACAAAGTATGGACTTTGGTTGACTTGCCCGATGATCGGCAAGCCATAAAGAATAAATGGATCTTCAAGAGGAAGACGGACACTGATGTAGTGTTACTATCTACAAAGCTCGAATTGTTGCAAAAGGTTTTTGACAAGTTCAAGGTGTTGACTAGAATGAGATTTTCTCACTCATATCAATGCTTAAGTCTGTCCGAATCATGTTAGCAATTGCTGCATTTTATGAAATCTGGCAAATGGATATCAAAACTGCATTCCTTAATGGATTTATTAAGAAGAGTTGTATATGATGCAACCAGAAGGTTTTGTCAATCCAAAAGGTGCTAACAAAGTGTGCAAGCTCCAGCGATCCATCTATGGACTGGTGCAAGCATCTCGGAGTTGGAATATACGCGATGATGAGTTGATCAAAGCATATAGTTTTATACAGACTTGCGGTGAAGCCTATATTTACAAGAAAGTGAGTGGGTGCACTACAACCTTTCTAATAAGTATATGTGAATGACATATTGTTGATCGGAAATGATGTAGAATTTTTCTGGAAAACATAAATGAGTGTTTGACAGGAGTTTTTCAAAGAAAGACCTCGGTGAAGCTGCTTACATATTGGGCATCAAGATCTACAGAGATAGATCAAGATGCTTGATAAGACTTTCGATGAGTACATACCTTGGTAAGATTTTGTAGGAGTTCAAAATGGATTAGTCAAAGAAAGAGTTCTTGCCTGAGTTGTAAGGTATGAAGTTGAGTAAGACTCAAAACCCGACCACGGCAGAAGATAGAGAGAGAATGAAAGTCATCCCCTATGCCTCAGCCATAGGTTCTATAAAGTATGCCATGTTGTATAACAAACTTGTTGTGTACCTTGCCATGAGTTTGGCAAGGGGGTACGATAGTGATCCAGAAGTGGATCATTGGACAACGGTCAAAGTTATCCTTAGTTACCTAAGAGGACTAAGGAAATATTTCTCAGTTATGGAGGTGATAAAGAGTTCGTTGTAAAGAGTTACGTCAATGCAAGCTTTTACACCGATCCGGATGACTCTGAGTCTCAATCTGGATACATGTTGAAAGTGGGAGCAATTAGCTAGAGTAGCTCCATGCAGAGCATTATAGACATAGAAAATTTGCAAAATACATACGACTGTGAATGTGGCAGACCCGTTGACTAAACTTCTCTCACAAGAAAAACATGAACACACCTTAGTACTCTTTGGGTGTTAATAACATAGTGATGTGAACTAGATTATTGACTCTAGTAAACCCTTTGGGTGTTGTTCACATGGCTATGTGAACTATGGGTGTTAATCACATAAAGATGTGAACTACTGATGTTAAATCACATGGCGATGTGAACTAGATTATTGACTCTAGTGCAAGTGGGATACTGAAGGAAATATGCCCTAGAGGCAATAAAAAAGTTGTTATTTTATATTTCCTTATATCATGATAAATGTTTATTATTCATGCTAGAATTTTATTAACTGGAAACTTGATACATGTGTGGATACATAGACAAAACACCGTGTCCCTAGTAAGCCTCTACTAGACTAGCTCATTAATCAAAGATGGTTAAGTTTCCTAACCATAGACATGTGTTGTCATCTGATGAATGGGATCACATCATTAGGAGAATGATGTGATGGACAAGACCCATCCACTAGCTTAGCATTATGATCGTTCAGTCTTATTGCTATAGCTTTCTTCATGTCATATACATATTCCTTTGACAATGAGATTATGCAACTCCCAGATACTGGAGGAATACCTTGTGTGCTATCAAACGTCACAACGTAATTGGGTGATTATAAAGATACTCTACAGGTATCTCCGAAAGTGTTTGTTGGGTTGGCATAGATCGAGATTAGGATTTGTCACTCCGAGTATCGGTGAGGTATCTCTGGGCCCTCTCGGTAATGCACATCATGATAAGCCTTGCAAACAATGTGACTAATGAGTTAGTTGCGGGGTGATGCATTATGGAACGAGTAAAGAGACTTGACGGTAACGAGATTGAACTAGGTATGAAGAAACCAACGATCGAATCTCGGGCAAGTAACATACCGATGACAAAGGGAATTACGTATCTTGTCATTGCGGTACGACCGATAAAGATCTTCGTAGAATATGTAGGAACCAATATGAGCATCTAGGTTCCGCAGTTGGTTATTGACCGGAGAGGTGTCTCGGTCATGTCTACATAGTTCTCGAACCCGTAGGATCCGCAAGCTTAACGTTCGATGATGATTATATGAGTTACGTGATTTGATGACCGAATATTGTTCGGAGTCCCGGATAAGATCACAGACATGACGTGGAGTCTCGAAATGGTTGAGAGTTAAAGATGGATATATTGAATGATAGTATTCGGACACCGGAAGTGCTCCAGAGTGTATCGGGTACATATGGGAGTACTCGAGGGTTACCGGAACCCCCCCCAGGGGAAGATATGGGCCATATGGGCCATAGGGGGGAGGCACACTAGCCCACAAAGGGGTGGCGCGCACCCCACAGGGAAGGAGGCCAAATTGGACTAGGGGAGGGGGCGGCGCCCCCCTTTCCTTCTCCCCCTCTCTCTTTCCCCGTTTCCCCCTCCGTTAAAAGGAAAGGGGGGCCGAATCCAACTAGGAGCCCAAGTAGGATTCCTCCTACTTGGGCGCTCCTAGGGCCGGCCTCCTCCCTCTCCCTCCTTTATATACGTGGGGATGGGGTGCCTACAACACACATCAATTGTTCCAAGCCGTGTGCGGCGCCCCCTCCACAGTTTACACCTCCGGTCATATTATCATAGTGCTTAGGCGAAGTCGTGCGTGGATCGCTTCACCATCACCGTCACCACGCCGTCGTGCTGACGGAACTCTCCCTTGACACTTTGCTGGATCAAGAGTTCGAGGGATGTCATCGAGCTGAATGTGTGTAGAAGTCGGAGGTGTCGTACGATCGGTGTTTGATCAGTCGGAACGAGAAGAAGTTCGACTACATCAACCGCGTTGTCAAACGCTTCCTCTTTCGGTCTATGAGGGTACATGGACACACTCTTCCCCTCACGTTGCTATGCATCTCCTAGATAGATCTTGCGTGAGCATAGGAAATTTTTGAAATTGCATGATACGTTACCCAACACTATTTGGGTTCCTAAGACCCTTATGACTAACTTGAGAGGTCCCATTGTAAAATGGGTGCCTCTAACCAAGTTGTGAATTGTTTGTAGGTTGCCTTCTTCAATGGAGTCAAATGGGTGATCGATAGTGGATGCACCAACCAGACCGGAGATAGCAAATTTCTTTTCGATTTCATGGAAGCTATTCAACCATTTATGAGCATTGTGTTTGGTGGAGGATTAGAAGGACAGGTACTCGGGTTGGGCAAGGTGGCTATCACAAATGACATGTCTCTTGCAAATGTCATGCTTTTCTAATCCCTTAAATACCATTTGCTTTCTGTTTGTCAATTAGATTCAGTTGGTTATGATACACTATTTGGACTAACGGATGTGGAAGTCTTTAATAGAGATACTCTCGAAGTGGCCTTTGTTGAAGAGTTGGATGGCAACCTTTACACGTTTGATTTATCGAAAGAGAGCACATTCCATGCAACTCTTCTAATGGCCAAGGCCGACAAGGGGTGGCTATGGCATCGCCGGCTAGCCCATGTCGGCATGAGAAATCTTCAAGATCTTTTAAAGGGTAATCACATCCTTTGACTAACCAATGTTTCTTTTGATAAAGATCATGTGTGTAGTGCATGCACAGCCAGAAAGCAGCATCAATCAAAGCACCCACCCAAGAATATTGTATCTACTTCAAGGGATTTTGATCTCCGTCATGTGGATCTCTTTGGACCTTCTTCATGGGATAGTGTTAGTTGGAAAAAGTATGGTCTTGTCATTGTTGATGATTATTCAAGATACACATGGGTGTTCTTCCTCAAGTTCAAGGACGAGACGAAGATCACCTTCATTGATTTTGCCAAGCAAGCCCAACGCAAATTTGACAAAGAAATCTTGGCAATAAGAAGCAACAATGGCACCGAGTTCAAGAACTACACCTTGGAAGAATTCCTTAGTGATGAGGGGATTGAGCATAAATACTCCACACTCTACACTCCTCCATAGAATGGTGTAGCTGAGAGGAAGAACCGTACTCTTGTGGAAATGGCAAGGTCCATGTTGGATGAGTACAAGTCACCGCATAGTTTTTGGGGAGGCCGTCAACACCGCATGTCATGCATCAAACCGGCTCTTCCTCCGCAAGATACTGGAAAAGACTCCATATGAACTCCTAACCGGGAACAAGCCCAATGTCAAGTACTCCTGTGTATTTGGGTGTAAGTGCTTCATTCTCAACAAGAGAGAACGGTTAGGAAAATTTCAATCCAAAACAATTGAGGGCATATTTGTTGGTTATGGATCAAACTCTCACGCCTATAGAGTCTACAACAAATCCAATGGATGTGTTGTAGAAACTTGTGACGTGGTGTTTGATGAATTTAATGGCTCCCATGGGGGCAAGTTGACCTAAGTGATGTAGGTGAAGAAGATTCTTCTCAAGATATTTTGACCATGGGTGTTGGTGCTCTTCTTCCAATGGAACAAGAACCTCATGATGATAGAGAAGAAGATGGGTGTTTCACTCAGCATCAAGCCACTACTACACGCATGCCACCACAAGATCCTATTGCTCAAATGGAGATTGTTGTTCATGAACAAGAAGAACAACAAGTCTCTCACCATGATCATATTCCATAACATGATAATCATCAAGACCAAGAACAAGAAAGTACAATAATTGATGATGAACCTCAACAAATGCAACATGAAGAAGAAGATCTTCCACCGCAAATTAATGATCCATATGTTGAAGATGTGGATGATGAAAAAAAAGTTAAACCTTGATACGTATCCAACGTATCTATGATTTTTGCTTGTTCCATGTTGTTATATTATCATTCTTGGATGTTTTATATTCATTTTATAACAACTTTATATCATTTTTTTGGGACTAATCTATTGACATAGTGCCCGGTGCCAGTTGCTGTTTTTTACTTCACAGAATATCAGTACCAAACGGAGTCCAAATGCAGCGAAACTTTTTGGAGATTTTTTTTGGACCAGAAGACACCAGTGGGCCAAGAAAGCGCCAGAGGGGAGGCCTGTGGGGAGCAAAACCCACCAGGGCGCCCAGGAGCCTAGGCATGCATGGGGGGTTGTGCCCTCCTATGGATACCTCCTGCACCACCTGTTCGCCCTATAAATTCCCAAATATTCCCCAAACCCTACGGGAGTCGACGAAACACAATTCCAGCCGCCGCAAGTTCTAGAACCATGAGATCCGATCTAGACACCATCACAGAGGGGTTCATCATTCTCATTGGTGCCTCTCTGATGATGCGTGAGTACTCCACCATAGACCTATGGGTCCGTAGGCAGTATCTAGATGGCTTCCTCACTCTCTTTTGATTCTCAATACAATGGTCTCTTGGAGATATATTTGATGTAACTCTTTTTGCGGTGTGTTTGTTGGGATCTGATGAACTTTGAGTTTATGATCAGATCTATATCCATGAATATTATTTGAGTTTCCTTTGATCTCTTATATGCATGATTATTTATAGCCTCGTATTTCTTCTTCGAATCTTTGGTTTAGTTAGGCCAACTAGATCGATTTTCCTTTCCATGGGAAGAGGTGCTTTGTGATGGGTTCGATCTTGCGGTGTTCTTTCCTAGTGATAGAAGGGGCAGCAAGACACGCGTGTATTGTTGCTATTAAAGATAACATGATGGGGGCTATTACTACATGAATAGATCCCGCCTACATCATTTCATCATTCTTATTACATTACTCCATTTCTTCATGAACTTAGTACACTAGATGCATGCTGGATAGCGGTCGATGTGCGGAGTAATAGTAGTTGATGCAGGCAGGACTCAGTCTACTAATCTTGGACGTGATGCCTATATATTGATCATTGCCTTGGATATCATCATAATTAATCGATCTTCTATCAATTGCCCAACAGTAATTTGTTTACCCACCGTGTGGTATTTCTCGAGAGAAGCCACTAGTGAAATCTACAGCCCCCGGGTCTGTTCTTTATCATATTTGCTTTGAGATACATTTTTATTCTCTTTAATTTTCAGATCTATTATTCCAAAAACCCCAAAATACCTTGCTGCACTTTTTTATTACTTATTTTATTTTGCGTTTTATCGAGAGCTATTTATCCAATCTACCACAAGTTTATCCATCTTTTTACCATGGAGGGATTGACAACCCCTCTTACGCGTCGGGTTGCAAGTATTTGTTCTTTGTGCGCAGGTACCGTTTACATAGTGTTGCTTGGTTCTCCTGATGGATTGATACCTTGGTTTCACAACTCAGGGAAATACCTACCATAGTTGTACTGCATCATCCCTTCCTCTTTGGGGAAATACCGACACAGTTTCAAGCGACATCAAAAGGAATTTCTGGCGCCGTTGTGGGGAGACATGATCAACATCTATCAGGTTCCTAATCACAAATCTCATCTCCTTACAATTTAGGTCATTTTCCATTTGCCTCTCGTTCTCATCTCCCCCACTTCACAAAATTTGTCATTTTATTCGTCCTCTTTTTCGTTCGCCGTTTTCTCGCCAGATCTATTTTTTGTTTGCAATCTTGTTTGCGTAGTCACGATGTCTCAAGAAAAACACCAAGTTGTGTGATTTTTACAATACCAATAATAATGATTTTATTCGCACTCCGATTGCTCCTCCCGCCACTAGTGCGAAATCTTGTGATATTAATGCCGCTTTGTTGAATATTGTTATGAAAGATCAATTTTCTGGTACTCCAACTGAGGATGTCGCGTCCCATCTAAACACATTCGTAGAATTGTGTGATATGCAAAATAAAAAAGATATGAACAATGATATTGTGAAGTTTAAATTATTTCCTTTCTTTTTGAGGGATCGTGCAAAAATTTGGTTTTCTTCTTTGCCTCGCAATAGTATCGATTCTTGGGATAAGTGCAAAGATGCTTTTATTACTAAGTATTTTCCGCCCATGAAAATTATTTCCCTTAGAACTCAAATCATGAATTTTAAGCAACCTGAGCATGAACACGTTGGACAATCTTGGGAAAGAATGAAGTTGATGCTAAGAAATTGTCCTACTCATGGTTTAATCTTTGGATGATCATACAAATTTTATGCTGGAATTGAACTTTGTTTCTAGAAATCTTTTAGATTCCGCCGTGAGTGGTACTTTTATGGAAATTACTTTGGGTGAAGCTACTAAATTACTAGATAATATCATGGTAAGTTATTCACAATGGCATACCCAAAGAGCACCTACTAGTAAAAAGTTAATTCGGTTGAAGAAATTAGTACGTTGAGTGAAAAAGTTGATGCTCTTATGAAATTGGTTGCTAATAAAAGTGCTCCTATTGATATTAATGATGTGCCTTTGTCTACTTTGATTGAGCAAAATAGTGATCCCGTAGATGTGAATTTTGTCTCCAAAACAATTTTAATAACAATGCTTATAGAGGTAATTTTAATCCTAGGCCTTTTCCTGAAAATTCCTCTAAAAATTATGACAATTCCTATGGTAATTATTCTTACAATAATAATAGGAACCCCTCTGATCTTGAGAGTAATATTAAATAATCTATCAATGCTCAATTTTTTCAATACTATGATAGAAGAAAAGTTGAATAAGATTGATGATATGTCTAGAAGCTTTGATAGAATTTCTCACGATGTAGAAAATCTCAAGTTGAAAACTTTTTCACCCAAGGTTTAGAAATCAATTAAATCTTTACATGCTTCTATGGGTGAAAGTAAGAAATGAACCGCTATGCTTAGAGCTAAAAGAGAATTTTTAGAAAGAGCATTTTCTAGTGATTGCTTTCATAAAAATGATGAAGATCGTAAAGTGATTGGTGTTTCTTATATTGACTCCTTGTTTAGTAAAATTAAAATTGATGATAAAGGGACTGAAGAAGGGTCAACTTTAGCTAGAGGGCGTCCCGATAATTTGGAGGTCGAAAATCTTGATGAAAAAATTGATAAAGGTGGGTTTGGAGAGGTCAAAACTTTAACTAGTGATGTGCCCACTCTTTTGTATTACAAAGACTTTAGTTATGATAATTGATCTTTGATTGAATGTATTTCTTTGTTGCAATGCATGAAAAATTCACCTCATGCCTATGAACAAAATAAAGCTTTTACTAAACATATCGTAGATGCCATGATGAAAGCTTTAGAAGAAAAATTAGAATTAGTGATTTAAATTCCTAGAAAATTAAATGATGAATGTGAACCTACCATTAAAGTCAAGATTAAAAATTATGAGTGTTTTGATTTATGTGATTTGGGTGCTAGTGTTTCCACAATTCTGAAATCTTTATGTGATGTGCTTGGTCTTACCAATATTGAAGAATGTTCTCTTAATTTGCACTTGGCGGATTCTACTATTAAAAAGCCTTTGGGAAGAATTAATGATGTTATTATTCTTGCAAATAGGAATTATGTGCCCATTGATTTTATTGTTCTTGGTATTGATTGTAATCCATCTTGTCCAAGTATACTTGGTAGACCATTTTTACGTACTATTGGTGTCGTGATTGATATGAAAGAAGGCAATATTAAATTTCAATTTCCACTAAGAAAGGGTATGGAACACTTCCCTAGAACAAGAATTAAACCACCATATGAATCAATCATGAGGACATCCTATGGATCAAAAACTAAAGATGACAATACTTGAATCTATGAATTATGCCTAGCTAGCAGCATAAAATGATAGTGCTTGTTGGGAGGCAACCCAATGGATAAATTTCATTTTTGCCTTTTTCTTTCTGTTCTTAAGTGTTTACACAATTATGCTACCGTTATGATTGTGTTTTTATTTTTAATTAGTATTTGTGCCAAGTAAAGCCTTTGGGATCATGCTGGGTGATAGTTGATTTGATCTTGTTGAAAAACAGAAACTTTTGCATCCAGTAGCAGAACTTTGTAAAATCACAGTGTTAGTGTACTAAAGTTTGGGCCCTTTGGTACCCCTTACTTGTGCACGGGTAGTTGCAGCCGCACCCGCAGCAAGGCTTGACGGGGGCAGCTGGGGGCAAGATGCAAGACGACCAAGACGGCGTCCAAACCAGTAACCAGAGAGCAGAAGACAAGCTGGACCCCCGGCAAGGTCCTTGCCGGGACGACTCGCGAAGCCCCGGCAAGATCCTTGCCGGGATGGCTTGCGGAGCACTAACAAGACCACCACCCTTGAGGTTGAGAGCTCTGACACCATCGACAATGTCAAGACCAAGACCCAGGGGCGCCTACGTGGTGGCATGCAGATCTTTGTGAAGACCAGAAGGCAAGGTTCCCAGTAAGGTTCTTGCCGGGGATGTTTGTGAGGCCCTAGCAAGGTTCTTGCCAGGGACGATTGCGAGTCCATGATGAGGCTCGCGCACGACAAGGCTCCGTCGCCCTGCCACCGTTCTAGCACAACAACTAGCCTGCCAACCAGGCAAGCACCTGCGTGGGGGCATGCAGATCTTCGTGAAGATCCTGCCACTGCTCCAGCGCAACGGCTAGCCAGTCAGCTTGGCATTGCATGCCTCATCATCCTGGATGCGTGTCAAGATGGGGTGAGGCATCGACGGACGGGACGGGCTGTGTTTCCATCCCCAATAAAGTTAGAGGGCACGTAAGCAGTGCATTTAATGCGTTTGTCCTAAGACGTCAGTGATAAGCACGTGCACTGTAGCACTCTACACCTCCTATGTGTCTGCACGGCACTATGGTAGCCCCTTGGTATAAGAGGAGGCCTAGGGCGATGTAGGAAGGGACTTTTCAACTTTCCGATCCAGTTTGCATGCGTAGCAACGAGCCGAAGCTCAACAACACTCAAATACACAAAAAGCAGGACTAAGGTTTTACGCTTCTCAGAGGCCCGAACCTGGGTAAAAATCCCTTGTGTTGATCTTTATATCTGCTCTTTGTGCACCCCTCTTCCCTGCCAACCGTAGAAGGGATCGCCGAGATCCCATAAGTGTCGTTTATCTGACATCTTTGGCGCACCAGGTAGGGGGTTTAGGTTGTGCAAACTTGGTCTAGCAGTTAGCGCGTCAGTTTCTTGATCACCATGTCTCCCAAGAAGAAGACGATCATGGCGATCGGCACATCTGCGGCTGATCTGCCCGTGCCAACACGGACGGGCAACGAGGAAGATGCTGGTGGCGGTGAAGACCTTGAGCATCCACAATGCTCTGGCGACTGAAGCCAGGCGAGCGGCATTGTCGGCGGCTGCGACGACGACCCGCGCACCGCTGGATCCAAGGACGGAGTTGTGCTGCCTACGGGTGGCGCGGGGACCTCCAAGGGTGGAAAGGCGACCTCCAAGACGCCCTCGCCGGTGCATGCGCCGCGGTCCTCCCAGGCCGTGCGCGAAGAGAAGCGTTGCGACGTTGGTGACCTCGGGCGTCGCCGCGGAAAGAGCCCTCGACATCATTCTCGAGATGTGCAGGGTCGGCATGCACGCCAAGATGCTGGTGGAAACGGCGCACGGCCGTGGAACCGTGATGGGGCTCCTTCTAACATGGTTAGAAGTCCGAGCACCTCCCGTTCCTCGCGCTTGTCGCTGCCACCTACGCCAGCAGAAGCGTTGGCATGAGCGCAGCTACTCCTTGACTTTCCTCCTGCTGCGGAGAAGCAAGAAGAGTGGAGGGCTGCTATCCAGAGCCTTATTGGCCACGCTAATAAAGATGGCCACCAGGAGGCAGGTCCTTCGCGGCGTCGGTCCACCGAGCTGGCGCGTGCCGACGGCGGAAGGGTTGGAGGAGCTGCAACCATGGTGCACTCCCCTCCACCACGACAGCAGCGGTCGCCAGCTCGCCGGGTCGATGCCCGTGACGACGGATCCACGACATTATCCGATCCATGAGCTCGTCGTGCCCAACGCCAAGTCCTTCGGGAATGGGTTAAGGAAGACGCTCGAACTATCATCAAGCGGCGGCGGGAAGCGCACCATCAATTTGACAGGCGCGCGGGTCCCACTGCGTACAAGCCTGCGCCGGGGGATTCTCGTGACTTGCCTTACGAGGTGGGTTGTCCAGCTTTTACCCGCGAGCTGCGGCAGTTCCAGTGGCCCACTACCCGCACGCTCAAACCTGAGGTCCCTGAGAAGTACGACGGCAAGACTCATCCGTCCGAGTTCCTGAGTGTTTACACCATCGCGATGCAAGCTGTCGGGGCTCGAGACGGCAAGGTGCTCACCAATTACTTCGTGTTGGTGCTCAAGCCCAACGTTAGGTCGTGGTTGACGCACCTGCTAGTAGATTCCATCTCTTCTTGGCCATATTTGTGCCACGAGTTTGTTGGCGCCTTTACCAGAGGCCACCAAGCTCTGGGCCAGGCAAGTGATTTACACCTCACCCCCCAGAAGGATGGAGAATCCTTGCGCAAATATATATAGAGATTCAGCCGTGTGTAGTACAACATCCCAGATGTTCATCATGTCGCTGTCATCAGCGCGTTTCATCAGAATGTGCACAATAGCAAGATGCGTGAAGAGCTGGCAATGAACAAAGTTAGAGATGTTGCCGAACTTTATGTTTTGGCTGACAAATGTGCTCGGGCTGAAGAAGGAAGTACCCCGGCGAAGATGTCGGCACGGTAAGTGACTCCGGAGATGAAGACGTCGTCGCCCCGACAAAGAAGGGCCGACGGTGCAACAGGAAGCGCAAGGGCAAGACTGTGCTTGCCGTCGAGGAATCTGGCAACCCCAGCACCACCAAGAAGGCCAAGGTCGATGACTCCGGCAAAGAGGTTGCCAGGTGCGCCGCCTGCCATGCCTTGGTGGCTGCTGACAAGCCAGAGGGCTCCGACAAGCAATATTGCAAGATCCATCGCACCAAGGGCCACGACCTCCAGAACTGCCGGCAAGTTGAGCAGCTTCTGGAAAGGCAGAAAGCTGAGTACGAGAGGCAAGACAAGGAGAAGGGCCAGGATGGTGCTGAGGGGTCCGGCAAGAAGTGCGGTAGCTGTCGGGGATATACCCCTGGCATTAAACCGGCCGGAAGTATAACCCGGCCGGACTGGACGACTCACTGGTAACCCGCCCGGAGCTTGTCGGTTCACGGGCTACCCGCCCCGTCTTGGCGGTTCATTAGTAACCCGGCGGGCGGGTCTGATGGATGACAAGGCCCAAGGCCCAGAAGGCCGGTTCACTTTTAATGGTGGGCCGGTTTATGAGGAACGCATAAGGACTATTCTCCTACAAAGGAAGCAAGACTAGGACTCCACTTGTAATAGAGTAATCCTAATCCAACTAGGACTAGTCATGTAAACCACCTCTTCAACATATATAAGGAGGGGCAGGGCTCCCCAAAGAGGGAGAAGCTACAAGCAAGAAGAAACAATCTTAGGGCTAGACACAAAGAGGAGAGCCGGTTTACGGCGACTCCCTCGTGATGATAATGAGACCTAGCCTCAAACAACATGCAGGGTTGTTACCGGATGATGTTTCCCGGGGCCCGAAGCTGTCTAAATCTCTGTCTTGTGTTGCATCTCTCGATTCCGCTCAACCCTTCTCAAGCTACCACATAGATGCGTTGGCCTCACGACTAAGTCCTCACCCTAGGACATCTGGCGTGACAATTCCACGACAGTTGGCGCCCACTGTGGAGCTCGCGCACGATGGTGTTGAGTTCTTGGAGGGATATGGGATATCTCCAGGGATCGAGAAGCTTGCGATTTTCCGAAGGAAGAAGAATCATTGCGGAAGGATTACATTATTTGCTTCCCCTGAGTCGCCGTCGCCGGCTCGTATTTCGCCTGGTCGGTTTACTACCTTGTGATGGGAACGCGTTGAACCGCCCCGCCTTGAAGCTGGTTGTGGACGCTGACCCGGATCTCCGCCTTCTGTGCTGTGGCCCATGGTGATTGAACCACCCCGGCCTCCGTCGCCTCGTTCCTTCTAGGTCGTGGCCGAGCCGCCGCCGGCTTTCTGCCTCTCCTTGCTGGACCACCTCAAGGTTGAAGCCATTGTCAAATCGCTGCTGAGCCTCCGCATGTACGTCGCAACCGTGTTTCAAACCGGCCGCAACCCTGCTTCGCTCTCGAGCCCCTCGGCCTTAAACCGCCGTCGATGACCTGCCGCAGTGGATGCGCCACGACCCGCTAGCCGCTGTATCAGGCCTCCACTTCCGACTCCAACCCACCTTCGCCGGAGAAATTCCAAATCACCGCGGCCCGGGCAGCATGTCGTAAACCGGATTCAAGATTCGATTGGAACCCGGATTTGGCCACCAATGCTTGCGTGTCCTTCGACCCTGAGTCATCTGAAGATTCAGTACCGCTGGGGACTCACCCATGCCTACGCCATGACCCGTCGGCCGCTCTACATCTGTTCCAAGTCATCGTGGCCAACTGTTTACTAGACTCCGGTTCATGTGTCTCTGCCACGCCGAGCCGGCTCCGCTGCCGCCACGGTGAGCCACACCACATACCTTCACCTTCGTTCTTCCCTGGGTCGCCTCCGTGCCTCGCCGAGCTATACGGCCCGTCCTGGCCACTTCAAGCTACCGAGCTGTGCGACCCGCCGTCGCCACTTCAAGATGCCATCGAGTTTGTCTCGTCACCACAATACCGAACCAACTCGCCGTCTGGGGCACCCTCGCCAAAATCGTCGGGGGCCTCAGCCTCCTTGATGGTCGCGGCCCGCCTCTACTACGGTGCCGCCCGGAGCCGCTCGGCCACAACCCGCCTTTGAGCATGCCCGCGCCGGTTCGTCTTTGCCACCAAAATCTGCTTCCACAGCCTCAATCCACCGAAGTCGCCATTCTTCAATCGGAGTCGCTGTCGCGGTCTCCACCTCCGCCGCGGAAAGGCCACTATTGGTGGTCCGCCTCTGTCCGGTTCACTGCTCGTTTCCTATGTTGCCGTGAATCGCCCCGTGGTGTTCCGCCTCGCCTCCTCCGAGCCGCCCCGCTTCTTCGCCCGCGTATCAAGGCCGCTACCAACTCACCCCGAGCTGCTTTGTATCGCTGGCTCTCCTCCGTTGCCTTGACGTATATTGCGCTAAACCGCTGGTCCTTTAGCCGAGCCGCTTTACTGCGCAAAGCCTCGCTGTTGCCTTAAAACTGCCATCACCTCTTCCTGCTATGCGCGTCGGCCTTAACCCGCTGCTCCCGCACCGGAAACGGCTGCTCCAAGTCACGGTGTCCACCACAACTGCGGTCTAGCAAGCACGCTGCCCTCGAACCGCTGATGGTATTTGCCTTAGTTCTTGCACGGTGCCTGGCGCTGCCGTGCCTCCCGCCGGCTTGTCATACGGACGGTTATGGTTGTGTTTCTGCTGGCTCGCACCAGTGTGCGCTCCGTCCGCGCACTGGAGAGACTAGTTTATTAATTTGCGTGGATGTCTTGATGAGGACAAAAATAAAGAAATATCTGCTGCACATGCACGTGAGGACAAAAGCAAACAGTGGGGCGGAAGCAAGGTCTATCAGTCAATCCTGCCGCTACTCACGCGAAAGATTTGATGGTCAGGTGCTGGTTGCAGGCCGAAAGCAACTATATACTTCTAGGCACTTGAAAACAAGAGAACCAGTATTACTATTCCTCTCAACATGGCACAATTTCCAAAGGAGCCAAAGGAGACGTATTTATCCATTTTCAGCAGCGTCCAGTTCATTTGACAGAGTATATCAGGTGTTATCTTTTCTGTATATTTTATTAGCGCATGTTAAATTATTTGCGAACAGTTACTCTGTCTTTCAGTATATTTTATGCAGGACAAAGTCCACTACAAAAGTGGCGTCGTACCATGGACCGGAGGCTTCTACCAATTTAAACGTTATGGCCAAGTCTTGCGCCTACACCGGTTTAAATGTCTTGGCCAACTCTCGCACCTGCATCGACTACCGTTGTCGCGCCCAAATTGCCAGTCCGCACTGGTTTACAAATCCCGCGGTCGACTCTTTTATCCGTACTGGCGTATAACCCCGCGATGGGTATCAACTGGCCTGGCATATCAGGTGAAATCCATCCAATATATTTTTATATTATATATTGCTTTCTTTGAAAAAACAATTACTCTGGCTTGCAAAAATTATCTAATGCAGGACCCTAAACTGCCATATTGGTGCAAATTTAAAGGCCGTCAGAAAATTTCCGGCTTAAAAAGAAGGTTTCCGGTTTAAAATCCGGTTCAAGGGAAAGCTATCTCCCACAAAGCTTTGAAGCTCTCAATATCCGGTTTAACATCTGGTTTAAGAAGGATTTATCTCTTGCAAAAAGTTAAAGGGTGCCAAAGAGGACCTGCTGCTATGATGCGCGGTTCAAACATGGGTATCCCGCCTTATCGGCCTAACATATTATTGATCACATGGGGGCTTCTGCTTCATAAAGCGGGGTCTATGTTCTTTTTACATCATGCATGGTTACACGGAGTTTCTGTATTAAAGCGGCCTCCGGTTTACCCCTTGAATTTGCTTTTTAAATATCACTTGGGGGCTTGGTCGTATCTGAACCAATGCAACTCCTTTTGATAGGCGAAAGCCACCAGATCACTTGGGGACATGGTCAAGTCTGAACCAGTCACGCCTCTTGATCGGCCTAAGGCCACAGAATCACTTGGGGGCTTGGTTGAACCCGAACCATTGCCACACCTCTTGATCGGCATAATGCCAATACATCACTTGGGGACTTGTGGTCACGTCTGAACCATAGTCATGCCTCTTGATCGGCCTAAGGCCACAAAATCACTTGGGGGCTTTGGTCGAACCCGAACCATCGCTACGCCTCTTGATCGGCATAATGCCACTGCATCATTTGGGGACCTGGCTGACATGAACCATAGTTACACCTATTGGGGGCTTGGTCGTGTCCGACCATGGTAATGCCACTTGATCAGCTTAATAGCCTCTTTTTGCAAATGGTTTTATCATTGCCTTTGCTTGAAATTTTATTTTGATAAATATTTCTTTTGTTGCGTTTTTAAACCGACAATTCTTAAACCGGTTCGACGGTCAAATTACAAATTGACGGAACACGGTCAAATCTTAATCCGGAGGCTATCTGCCCAGTTTGATTTTCTGTTACCATCCTATTATGGAGTAAACCGGTGTTTATCAACCCGGCTCGGCTTTCAACTACAAGTTGTCAGTACACGATCAAGTTATAATCCGGAGACTATCAGCCCGGTCTGGTTTGACTACAAGTCGCCAGTATTATATGTGGTTAAATCGGTGTTTACCACAACCCGGTACGGTTTTATCATAAACTGGCACAGTATGAAAGGAGTTATCATTACTCAAGATTGGGGTTATCACCCTTACTACAAAAAGTTGGTAAAACCAACAGTGTGATTCAATGTCACAGGTATGATATATTTCATATTTGATTATTCTTAAGTGCAGCCTTGGTTATAAACTCGGGTTATATGTTGGGCATTATGACCCGTCCGGCGGTAAACCTCCAGGACACTTTAAACTTGTTGTATGCAGAAACAGGTTGAATAAAGCATGATTATAAATCGCCGGCATTTATTAAACCGGCCTGGCTTTCGACTATATGTCGCCAGTATGATGATAAATTATCCAGTGTTTATTAAACCGGCCTGGCTTTAAGACGATAAATCGCCAGTCTATGATGAGAAATTGTCCGGTGTTTATTCAACCGGCCTGGCTTTGGACTATAAGTCGCCAGTATATATTTGGATTGCGCCATTGGAATCATGCGCTTATAAATCATTAGATTATATTATTCAAATAGCCAACATGGCTGGATTTTTATTATGGTTATTAATATTATGATTGAGGTTTTCAAAGTCGCTTTAGCGCAATGGATATGAATATGATTTATTCTGCAATGGAAGGAATAGTCCCAAGTCGCTGCAGGCTCACGACCCGACACTTGGGGGCTACATTATTCAAAGTTGAGATTATATCAAATATGCAAGTCTCATGTCCCTGCGAGCATGCACCATGACACTTGGGGGCTAATGCAAAGTCATTTTTTGCTCATCTTATTGAAGACCCGACTTATCATATCATAATGAGCCAGCCCTTGGGGGCTACCAATTGCTCATGTCAACAATTCAAGTCTACATGATCATATCTACATAGTCCCTGCTCATTATTGCATAATGACCCGGCCCTTGGGGGCTACACGTTGCTGTTCTAATCTATATGATCATATTTACAAAGTCCCTGCTCATTATTGCATAATGACATGGCCCTTGGGGGCTACATTGGTTGAATTTTTTATGAATATAAGGCAATTACAAGTCCCAGGTTGATGCAAGCATAACAACCTGGCACTTGGGGGCTACATATGTGGAATATTCAGTTGTGACTAGTAACTGAGATGAACAATCTGAATTTCTTCAAGGTTGCAACATTTATATTGACACAAGTCTTAAGCTATCATTATGTTCTCCTCTTAAGACTTGGGGGCTACAGGTAATATGCATATAAAGGAGGACCATCTTCAAAATTCTCAGTTTTTGGCAAATCAGGAAGATTAATTGTGTGATCTGGTGTTGGCAACAATCATAACCGGCGTCTATAAACGGTCATAATCCGGGATCATCAGTTTTTATAACCCGGCCATATTGGTAATGTTAAACCGGCAAGTTTTTACATCTTCAAACCGGCTGAATATCAGATGAATATTTCAAGACCAATATTTCTTAAACCGGCGCTTTGGAAGCCGACTCAAGTGGATTATTCTTCACAATATTTTTTTGTGAGAAACCAATGTCAGCAAATTGAGTATGACGCTGGCTTATTGACCTGGATTTTCTAGAAGGAAAAAATGACAAGGACTTAAGGATGATCAGGTGTCGGTTTACAAGAATTCTTAACCCGGAGCACAACCTGTCAAGTTTGTTCTTGCGTGTATTTTACAGGATCAGTTTAACATGGATAAATCCAAATTAAACTGGGGGCTAATGTCGGGGATATACCCCTGGCATTAAACCGGCCGGAAGTATAACCCGGCCAGACTGCACGACTCACTGGTAACCCGCCCGGAGCTTGTCGGTTCACGGGCTACCCGCCCCGTCTTGGCGGTTCATTAGTAACCCGGCGGGCGGGTCAGATGGATGACGAGGCCCAAGGCCCAGAAGGCCGGTTCACGTTTAATGGTGGGCCGGTTTATGAGGAAAGCATAAGGACCATTCTCCTACAAAGGAAGCAAGACTAGGACTCCACTTGTAATAGAGTAATCCTAATCCAACTAGGACTAGTCATGTAAACCGCCCCTTCAACATATATAAGGAGGGGCAGGGCTCCCCAAAGAGGGAGAAGCAACAAGCAAGAAGAAACAATCTTAGGGCTAGACACAAAGAGGAGAGCCGGTTTACGGCGACTCCCTCGTGATGATAATGAGACCTAGCCTCAAACAGCATGTAGGGTTGTTACCGGATGATGTTTCCCAGGGCCCGAAGCTGTCTAAATCTCTGTCTTGTGTTGCGTCTCTCGATTCCGCTCAACCCCTCTCAAGCTACCACATAGATGCGTTGGCCTCACGACTAAGTCCTCACCCTAGGACATCTGCCGTGACAATTCCACGACAGTAGCCGATGGGGTCGCCGCGGCAAGGACAAGCAACAAGAGAGGCCTGCTCGGGGCCGCGACAAGAAAGAGGGAGATGATGACCATGAAGAGGGCGACGAGTTTCAGAAAGCTACAGAAGCCATGTGCATTGATGGAGGTGCCTCATTGCATTCTTCTCACCGCCAACTTAAACAGTGGGCACGAGAGATTAACGCGACAGAGCCATCGATCGATGCCCAAAATCCACTGAAATGGTCCAACACGCCTATCTTTTTTACGCCGAGGATCACCCTAATCGCACAACCGCGGTCGGGTGCTTGCCGTTGTTGGTTTCGCCAACAATTCGCAACCTCAAGGTGACAAAAATGCTAGTAGACAATGGGGCCAATTTGAACCTGATCTCGCCCAAAGTGATCAAGAGTTGCAAATCCCTGATGGAGACCTCAAAGAGATGGGCACGTTTCAAGGGGTCAATCCGGAAAGAAGCCAACCGAAGGGTAAGATCAAACTACCAGTCACATTTGGTGGTGAGCTGAACTATAGAACAGAGAAGATCGTTTTTTATGTCGCCAAGATCCTGTTGCCGTATAACAGGATCCTTGGCCGTCCAACACTGGAAAAGTTTATGGCGGCGTCACACTACGGCTACAACACACTAAAGATGCCCGGCCCGATGAGCATCATCACTGTCGGCTCCGACAAGAAAGACGCACTCATCTGCATCGACCAATTATACCGGGAGGCGGTGGTAGCACGTGCCGCCAAGGCACTTGCTCCTGCCACTGGATCTCCCAGGGAGAAGAATATTGGCAAGACCTCTGGCCCTGGCAAGGCCTCTTGCACCCACTCCAGCAAACGCGCCTCCTCGGAGTGTTGCGTTCCTGTCGAGGACATGCCAGAGAGCTCCACCGGCAAGAGCAAGAAATCCAAGGCACCACCACCAGAGACCAAGAAGGTGCCCATCAAGGAGGAGGACATGGGCGGAGCTTTCACTATAAGTTCCACCCTCGACAACAAATAGGAAAGCGCGCTCATCGCCTTCCTGCGGGTGAATGTCAATGTGTTTGCATGGCAAGCATCTGACATCCTCGGCGTTCCCAGGGAGGTGATTGAGCACCATCTTGTTGTCTGTCCTCATGTGCGGCCCGTCAAGCAGAAGGTCGGGAAGCAAGCTTTGGAGCGGCAAGATTTTATCATCAAAGAGATTAGGAAGTTGGAAGCAGCAGGTTTGGTCAGAGGAGTGCTCCACCCAACGTGGTTGGCCAATCCGGTGGTGGTGCGCAAGGTGAACGGGAAATGGAAGTTGTGCATTGATTATACAGATATCAATAAAGCATGTCCAAAGGATCCTTTCCCTTTGCCGCGCATCGACCAGATCGTGGACTCCACTGTCGGGCGCGACTTGCTGTCGTTCCTTGACGCCTACTCAGGATACCACCAGATCTTCATGACGAGGGAAAATGAAGAGAAGACCATGTTTATCCCCCCATGTGGTAGGTATTGTTTTATACGAATGCCTTGCGGGTTGAAAAGCGCTGGTTTGACGTTTGCAAGAGCGGTTCATATTGGTTTTGAGCCCCAGCACATAGAAATATGGAAGCTTATATGGATGACATAGTGGTCAAAACCAAGAACAAGGCAACACTCGTGCAAGATTTGGAAGAAACATTTGCAAATTTGCGCAAGATCAACCCCAAGCTCAACCCTGAGAAGTGTGTGTTTGGTGTTCCATCCGGCAAACTTTTTAGGTTCTTTGTGTCTCAGCATGGGATCGAAGCAAATCCCGACAAGATCAAGGCGATCGAGCAGATTGAAGCACCAAGACGAGCCAAACATGTGTGTCGGCTTGCTGGCTGCGTTGCTGCTTTAAGTAGGTTCATCGACAAAGCTACTGAGTGCGCCCTGCCCTTTTTCAAGATTTTGAAAAAGCCAGGTCCAATGAAATGGACGCCAGAAGCAGAGGCAGCGCTGCAAGATTTGAAGAGGTACCTCTCCTCTATGCCAATACTAGTCGCGCCTAGGCCGCAAGAGCCATTGCTGCTATATGTAGTGGCAACGAATCAAGTGGTTTGTGTTGCACTAGTGGCGTAGAGGGAAATTGATGAAGAAGCAGTGGTGGCGGCGAGACCGTCGGATGACGAGCTAGAGCTCTCCTCGGCAGGGTCTGGCGCCGGCAAGGGAAGACCCCTGGCAGATTCTGGTCCCGGCAGGGCAGAGTCTGGTGCCGGCAAGGCAGGATCCACGCAAGCAAATGAAGTGATACATAATAAGAAGATGATGCAGCACCCAATTTATTTTATCAGCTCCCTCTTGCAGGGGGCTAGATCAAGATACTCGGATGTGTAGAAGTTGCTCTTCGGCCTCCTTATGGACTTGAGGAAGTTGCGTCACTATTTTCAGGCACATGAGATCATCGTCATCACTCGCTTCCCATTGCAACGGATCTTGCACAACCCAAATGCAATTGGAAGGATTGTGGAGTGGGCGTTGGAAATGTCAAGATTTGGTCTCAGATTTGAAAGCACTTCGACAATTCAGAGCAGAACCTTGGCGGAGTTCATTGCAGAATGGACCTCAACGCCTGATGAGGAAATTCAAGAGACCACTCTCCCCGGCAAGGAAACGATCCATGATTGGATTATGTACTTTGATGGGGCTTTCTCGCTTCAAGGTGTCGGTGCTAGTGTGCTGCTTGTTGCGCCCACCGGAGAGCACCTCAAGTACATAGTCCAGATGCACTTTCCCCGAGAGAGATCAAAAAACAACACTACAGAGTATGAGGGACTGCTTGCCAGTCTCAGGATTGCGGCGGACCTCGGAATTATGAAGCTCATCGTCAGAGGTGATTCACAGCTTGTCGTCAAGCAAGTCAACAAAGATTATCAGAGCCCGTTGATGGAAGCCTATGTAGATGAAGTGAGGAAGTTGAAGGAGCGTTTTGACGGCCTGCAAGCAGAGCATGTTCCTCGAGCAGAGAACAACATTGCTGACGACCTGTCAAAACGTGCTGCCCTCAAGTTACCTGTGGAACCAGGGACCTTTGTGCTCCAATTAACTCAACCATCCGTTGAACTATCGGCATGAAAGAATAAGTGAAGGAAGTCAGGCCCCAGCAAGTACTTTCCTGCTGAGCTCCCAGGAGTTGTCGGCAAGGAAGTTACCGGGAACGCCAAGCTTGTCGGGGAGCGACAGGCTCCGGCAGGGCCTCAAGCCCTTGCCGTAGAGACAACTGCTCCCACGGTAGAGGACATGCCTTTAGTCCTTGTCGTCGAGCCTCGGGCTCTGGCATGGGCACAGCACACCGTTCGGTTTCTCCAAATAGGGGAACTCCCTGAGGAACGGGAAGAAGCAGAGAAAGTAGCCCGTCGGTCCAACATGTACCAGTTTGTGGACGATGTACTATACAGGAAAAGACCAAACAGCTGAAACTGAAGTGCATTCCTCGGGAGGACGGATTGGAGCTGTTGGCAGAGATACATGGAGGCATATGTGGCTCTCACATAGGATCAAGAGCTCTTGCCGACAAAGCATTTCAGCAAGATTTCTTTTGGCCCACTGCTCTCCAGGATGCAACTGCACTAGTAACCAAGTGTGAAGCATGCTAGTTCCATTCAAAGAAACTCCATCAGCCAGCTAAAGCTCTTCAGACGATCCCTCTTTCCTAGCCATTTTTGGTCTGGGGGCTCGACATACTGGGCCCTTTTCCCCGTGCTGACGGGGGCTTTGAGTACTTGTACATCGCAATCGACAAGTTCACAAAGTGGCAAGAAGTGGAAGCAGTGAGAAAGGTGACAGCACAATCAACCGTCAAGTTCTTCAAAGGACTAGTTTGCCATTTTGGTGTGCCAAACAGAGTCATCATCGACAACAGCACACAGTTCACAAGCCGCACCTTCATGCAGTATATCCAGGACCTCGGCAGCAAAATCTATTTTGCTTCTGTTGCTCATCCGAGAAGCAACGGCCAGGTGAACAGGGCAAATGCTGAAGTACCGCGGGGCCTCAAAACAAGGACTTTTAATAGGTTGCACAAGTGTGGAAGACGCTAGATTGATGAGTTGCCGACGGTTCTTTGGTCAACCAGGACGACACCAAATCGAGCCACCGGCGAGACGCCCTTGTCCCTGGTGTACGGGGCAGAAGCTGTTCTCCCCACAGAACTCATATACGGGTCACCTCGAGTGCTCACTTATGATGAGCTTGAGCAAGAGCAGTTGCAACAAGATGATGCTACGCTCCTTGAGGAAGATCGTCTTTAGGCTGTTGTGCGAGCCACGCGCTACCAGCAAGCCTTGCGCCACTACCATAGCCGCAAGGTTCATGCCCGAAGCCTTGAGGAAGGCTACCTTGTTCTTCAGCGTGTTCAGTCTGCCAACCAACAAGTTGACGCCAAAGTGGGAAGGCCCTTATCGGGTAATATGACTCACCAGGCCTAGCGCGGTCCGCCTGGAGATCGAAGATGGCGTTCCAGTGAGCAACTCCTGGAACATCGAACATCTTCACAAGTTTTACCCTTGAGGTGCGGTTGTAGGGTCCCCGGCAACCCCCTTTTGTACTAGCCTTGCCGGAAAAGCATATAACCCTATGTACAGAGCCAGGCGCAGACCCTATGTGCAGTTGAATAAGTTTGTGTATGTACAGTTCTTGTTGATTTCCATGTTTATATATATGCATGCATGTCCAGGATATTGTGCTACCTTCATTTCCAGCAAGTACTGATGAACCGCCAAGGTTCCATGTTCCTATTTTCTCTTCTTTCTTTTTCCCAAAGGACAAAAGGTTCCCTCGCATACAAGTTTGCCGGGGAGATAGAGAGTATGGACACCAACAAGCGATGTTTGAAGTGGCATCTTGCGGGAAAGAATACAGCAGCAAAAAGCTAAGTTGCAAAACCTTGAGTGAATTTCTTTTAAATGTAAGGTTATTTTCCTCAAATGGTTTCGGTTCTTGTATGGAAAACCTGCACGTGAAGGAACTTTGTCGGGATTAGTTGCGCCTTTGCTCTGTTTCGAGTCCGCTCAACGGTTCAAGTGGCTGAGCTAAGAACGACAAGGTGCCTTGCCGGCAGCGGCACCCCCAATAGGCTATTAAGGATCCGTCCTCAAAGCGCTCGCGGCAAGGGTGCGTGCACCGACAAGTTTTTTCCAAAAAAGCGTAGGGTGTATGCCATACAAAGAGAGATCAAACGAGGAGGATAGCATGCATTCAATCCAAAACACAGCAGGTTATATTACATTGATGGTTGTCGCGGTTCTAACTTAAGATAAATTATCTTGGGCACGAGTTCATAGCGGCAAGGAAAAGTGAAGCGACTAGTCCCGGCGTTGGCCTTCCACCCTCTTGACTTGGTCAACCATGTTAATGATGGGTGCGACGAGCTCTTCGAGCGCCTTGCGGTCTGCATCCTTCGGCAGTCTGTCGAGCATGTTGGTGAGGCTGAGGCCAGGGTTCATGTACGCCACCTTGGTGAGCACCTTGAGAAGGACGCCCCGGCAAAGCTTGCGGGACTTGTTGGCCAGTTGGGTTGCTCGGCTAGAGTGGAGCAGCTTTAGGGCGTCAAGGACGGCCTCGAATAACATGGTCAGCCTAACGCTCGGAGTCACCCTCTCCTCGTGGGAAAACCTGAAGCTCGACATGCCCATGATGGACAGTTGCGTGGTGAGCCTCTCCGCGACGTCGATGAGGCGCTCAGTCCAGATTCCCACGCCTTTCCCATAATCATTATAGGTGGCAGCAGCACTCTCAAGCAGTTGCTTCTCCTCCTAGAGGTCCTTAGTTAGGGTCTTCTCTTGAGCCCTGCTGCCCTCAAGGGTCTCTGAGGGAGTCCTTGATTAGGGGGTGTTCGGATAGCCAGACAATACCTTCAGCCGGACTTCTGGACTATGAAGATACAAGATTGAAGACTTCGTCCCGTGTCCGGATGGGACTTTCCTTGGCGTGGAAGGCAAGCTTGGCGATGCGGATATTCAAGATCTCCTACCATTGTAACCGACTCTATGTAACCCTAACCCTATCCGGTGTCTATATAAACCGGAGGGTTCTAGTCCGTAGGACAACTCCATCATACAACAATCATACCATAGGCTAGCTTCTAGGGTTTAGCCTCCTTGATCCTGTGGTAGATCTACTCTTGTACTACCCATATCATCAATATTAATCAAGCAGGAGTAGGGTTTTACCTCCATCGAGAGGGCCTGAACCTGGGTAAACTTCGTGTCCCTTGTTTCCTGCTACCATCCGGCCTAGACGCACAGTTCGGGACCCCCTACCCGAGATCCGCCGGTTTTGACACCGACATTGGTGCTTTCATTGAGAGTTCCTCTGTGTCGTCACTTTTAGGCCTGATGGCTCCTTTGATCATCAACGATGATGCGGTCCAGGGTGAGACTTTTCTCCCCGGACAGATCTTCGTCTTCGGCGGCTTCGCACTGCGGGCCAATTCGTTTGGCCGCCTAGAGCAGATCGAAAGCTACGCCCCTGGCCATCAGGTCAGGTTTGGAAGTTTGAACTACACGGCTGACATCCGCGGGGACTTGATCTTCGACGGATTCGAGCCACAGCCAAGTGCGCCGCACTGTCTCGATGGGCATGATCTAGCTCTGCCGCCGAATAGTGCCCTCGAGCCCGCACGCGCGTCGGTTCCGACCCTTAATTCGGAACCTGCGGCGCCGATCGAGGGTGAGCGGTTGGACGCCACCTCAGGGGCTGCGATCTCAAAAGCGATCGAGCCAGATACCAGCCCCGCACTCTGCATGACCCGTGACTCCAAGGATTCGGATTCCCCTCCGGACTCCGAACCCCCCGCGCCCCTGCCAATCGAATCCGATTGGGCGCGGATCATGGAGTTCACCGCCGCGGACATCTTTCAACACTCGCCCTTTGGCGACATCCTGAACTCACTAAAGTCTCTCTCTTTATCGAGAGAGCCCTAGCCGGACTATGGCCAGCAAGGATGGGATACGGACGATGAAGAAATTCAAACCCCACCCACCACCCACTTTGTAGCCGCTGTCGACGATTTAAGCGACATGCTTGACTTCGACTCCGAAGACATCAACGGTATGGACGACGATGCAGGAGACGAACAGGAACCAGCGTCTGTAGGGCGCTGGAAGGCCACCTCGTCATATGATATATATATATATATATATATATATATATATATATATATATATATATATATATATATATATATGGTGGACGCTCCAAAAGATGGAGATGGCGATGGAAAAGCGGGAGATGATACTTCTAAGAAACATCCTAAACGCCGACGTCAGCGGCGCCGCTCTAAATCCCGCCAAAGCAAAAACGGTGATTCCGGCACCGGAGATAATACTACTCCGGATAGCGCCGAAGAACACCCCCTCCAGCAAGATTCAGCACAGGAAGATGGAGAAGCCAGCCCTCATGAGAGGGCGGCAGACCGAGAGGTTGAGGACGATAACTACATGCCTCCCTCCAAAGACGAGGCAAGCCTCGACGACGACGAATTCGTCGTACCATCAGACCCCGCCGAACAAGAGCGTTTCAAACGCAGGCTTTTAGCCACGGCAAGCAGCCTCAAGAAAAAGCAACAACAGCTTAGAGCTGATCAAGATTTGCTAGCTGACAGATGGATTGAAGTCCTTACGGCCGAAGAGTATGAACTCGAACGCCCCTCCAAGCGTTACCCAAAGCGCAGGCTGCTACCCCGATTAGAGGAGGAAGCACCTACATCACCAGCGCATGACATGGCCGACCGGCCACCTCATGGCCGCAACAGAGAGGCCTCCAAGCCCTCCACTCAAGCCCTGCCCCGACGCCGCTCAAAACATGCTAAGGCACGGGAAAACACGCCGGACCTGCGAGATATACTGGAGGACAAGGCAAGGCAAACAAGGTCGATCTACGGACCGCGCGGGCGCCCCATGGCACTTGACGGTGATCGTCACTCCGGATACGATAAATCCGGCCGGGCCGAACACAATGGACAAAACTCCTCCGAGCTGCGCCGCGATATAGCCCAGTATAGAGGCGCCGCACACCCGCTATGCTTCATAGATGAAGTAATGGATCATAAAATCCCTGAGGGCTTCAAACCCGTAAACATCGAATCATACGATGGCACAACAGATCCCGTGGTTTGGATCGAGGATTATCTCCTTCATATCCACATGGCCCGTGGTGATGATCTACACGCCATCAAATACCTCCCACTCAAACTCAAGGGATCGGCCCGGCATTGGCTCAACAGCTTGCCAGCAGACTCAATCGGTTCTTGGGAGGACCTGGAAGCCACATTCCTCGACAACTTCCAGGGCACTTATGTGCGACCACCGGATGCCGATGACCTAAGCCACATAATTCAGCAGCCAGAGGAATCGGCCAGGCAATTCTGGACACGGTTCCTAACAAAGAAAAACCAGATAGTCGACTGTCCGGGCGCTGAGGCCCTAGCAGCCTTCAAGCATAATATCCGCGACGAGTGGCTTGCCCGGCACCTGGGACAGGAAAAGCCGAAGTCCATGGCAGCCCTCACGACACTCATGACCCGCTTTTGCGCGGGAGAAGACAGCTGGCTAGCTCGCAGTAACAACTTAGCAAAGAACCCTGGTAATTCGGATACCAAGGACAAAAGTGGCAGGACACGCCGGAACAAGCAAAAGCGCCATGTTAACAGCGATAGCAACAAGGACACAACAGTAAATGCTGGATTCAGAGGCTATAAATCCGGTCAGTGGAAAAAGCCATTCAAAAAGAATACTCAGGGCCCGTCCAGTTTGGACCGAATACTCGACCGCTTGTGACAGATACATGGCACCCCTGAAAGGCCAGCAAATCACACCGACAGGGATTGTTGGGTGTTCAAACAAGAAGGCAAGTTAAGAGCCAAAAACAGAGACAAGGGGCTGCACAACGATGACGAGGAGGAGCCCAGGCCGCCGAACAGCAGTGGACAGAAGGGTTTTCCCCCACAAGTGTGGACGGTGAACATGATATACGCAACCCACATTCCCAAGAGGGAGCGGAAGCGTTCCTACGAGACGTATGCGCGCTGGAGCCAGTCGCTCCAAAGTTCAACCCATGGTCCTCCTGCCCGATCACCTTTGATCGAAGGGACCATCCCACTAGCATCCGTCATGGCAGGTTTGCCGCATTGGTTCTTGACCCAATTATCGACGGATTTCATCTCACAAGAGTCCTCATGGACGGTGGAAGTAGCCTGAACCTGCTTTATCAGGATACAGTGCGGAAAATGGGCATAGATCCCTCGAGGATTAAGCCCACAAAAACGACCTTTAAAGGCGTTATACCAGGTGTAGAGGCCAACTGTACAGGCTCAGTGACACTTGAAGTGGTCTTCGGATCTCCGGATAATTTCCGAAGCGAAGAGTTAATCTTCGATATAGTCCCGTTTCGTAGTGGCTATCATGCCCTGCTCGGGCAAACCGCATTTGCAAAGTTCAATGCGGTGCCGCACTACGTGTATCTCAAGCTCAAGATGCCAGGCCCTCGAGGAGTAATTTTGGTCAACGGAAACACCGAACGCTCCCTCTGTACGGAGGAGCACACGGCGGCTCTCGCAGCGGAAGTACAAAGCAACCATCTTAGGCAATTCTCCAGTCCGGCCGTTAAAAAGCCAGACACTGCCAAGCGCGCCCGGAGTAACCTACAACAAGACCGCCTGGCACGTTCTGAGCAGGCGTAGCAATACGGCCCCAACCCCAGCCCTCGCGACATAGCGAAACCAGTGCTCCGCGTACATAACTACGCCTTCGAAATACCATGGGCGCAGGGGAAGGGGCACAATAATGGCAAGCCCAAAATACGGCCTAAAACGTACTAGGGGCTGCCGAATTCTTTTTTTTTCTTACTTTCAGGACTCCATACTTTGGACGACCTGTTCGGCAATTCAACTGCCGCACAAACGATGCAAGATCCAGGGAAGCAGACAAGCCATGCCGCACTATGGAACTCCCAGGTGGTCTCTGTTACGAGCAGTATACCTGTTCTGAATACAATTCCGCGGCCTGCCCCTGCCCAGGACATGTTAAATAGTCCAGTATCTTTTGCTTATCGCACTATTTGTATCGTTCTGCTTTGATAGCAGCCTCTTTATGAACAATGCATAGCTTTTCGTCTATTTTTTGCATTATCCTCTTTTCGTATATATGTTTATTAAATGACATGTTGCACCCGTACACCATGGTACGGCAAACACGCCAGGGGCTTCAGTACCCCTCAATATGTTGTGAGAAGCCCGTACACTTTCACAAGTGCGGCACCCCGAACTTATAGCACTATATGCATCGACTCCGAATCATGATTTGGGTCAATAGTTGGGTTTGCCTGGCTCCTATTTTTTGGTGCCTTACGTTCCGCTATATCGGCTAAGGTAGCACTAGGAGAACCAGTATGATTGTGCCCCGGTTGAGCTGGGTTAAGCACCTTAGTGGAGAATGCTAAAACTGACTGTCATGATGAGGCGAGAGACCGGTCGCTGTTCGAGAGGTTTTTCTAGTCCCTAAAGACTTATGCCGCTTCGAGCGGGGAGCCGGCTTTGTCCGGCCAAGGCGTGGATAGCGCCCCGAACTCGGTCTTCTGAACTAGGGGCTTCGCCAAAATTTAAAATTATAAAGTTCTATGGCTAAGTGAGAGTGTTCAAGCATTATAGTCCGATTGCCTAGTTCGTTGTGCTAAGCACCTCCCTCGAAGGACCCAAACATGGGAAAAAGAGCGCTCAGGTTTATCCCGAACACCCCAGCACTAGTGGCATGGGGGCGAAAGCCGACGACTCGCCATCTCTCAATTTTTGATAAACGGCCGCACAGAAAATAATATTTTAAATTCAACAAGCATTGCTTAGCGCATATGAACAAGTTTTCAGCACACAGGATAAACACGAGAGAGTTCATTCAAAAATTACATCCTTGATACATTCATTCGCCACAAGGCGGGCACCCGCAAGAACATCCTTGTGATAGTTCTCGGGCTTGCGATGCTCCTTCCCCGGCGGCGGCCCGTCCCTCACAAGCTTCTCACCGTCTAGCTTACCCCAGTGCACCTTTGCACGAGCAAGGGCCCTACGGGCACCTTCGATGCAGACAGAGCGCTTGATGACATCGAGCCTTGGACAGGCCTCCACCAGCCGCCGCACCAGCCCGAAGTAGCTCCCAGGCAGGGCCTCTTCGGGCCGCAGCCGAACTATGAAGCCCTTCATGGCCTGTTCGGCTGCCTTGTGGAGCTCGACCAGCTGATTCAGCTGGTCGCTCAAGGGCACAGGGTGTCCGGCCTCAGCATACTGAGACCAGAACACCTTCTCCGTCGAGCTACCCTCTTCAGCTCGGTAGAATGCGGCGGCGTTGGATACGCTGCGGGGAAGATCTGTGAATGCCCCTGTAGAGCTCCGGATACGGGTAAGTAACAAGTAGTTTACTTTTATATTTCTGCTTTGCATAAAGAATGCCTTACCCGCTGCTATCTTTTTCATCTCCTCCAACTCTTGGAGGGCCTTTTGGGCTTCGGCCTTGGCAGACTTGGCAGTCTCAGAGGCCGCCGCGAGCTCGGACGCTTGCGTTTTTGACTCAAGCTCCAAACTCTCATGTTTTTTCATAAGAGCCTAAAGCTCTTGCCGCACCTCGCCAACATGGGCCTCAAGTTTCTCTCGCTCGGTGCACTCCGCGGCCGCTTTCTTTTCGACCTCGGACAGCGCCTGCTTGAGGGTCGCCACCTCAGTTGTGGCCCCTATAATAAGCAGTACAACCCTGTTATTTTTTGCAATCACGTCTTTTTGTAGGCATTTTTTCTGTAAGGTATTTCTTACCTTCTTTCTCCTCGAGCTGCCGCTTGGCAAGGCCGAGCTCTTGCTCGGTCCGCTCAAGGCCCTGTTTCAGGGCACCCACCTCCGCAGTCAGTGCGGCGGTGGCTAGCAGCGAAGCCTGCATATGCATATCGACTCTTTTTTGTTAGACTCCTGCGAAATTTAATAGATCCTCTATTCAGCTTTTCTTTCCGAACACCAAACAGAGCATCAGGGGCTACTGTCTATGCGATAATATTTTTACATATTTTTACTTACCTCGAAGCCTGTTAGAAGGCTAGCGCAAGCTTCGGTCAATCCGCTCTTGGCGGACTGAACCTTCTGGACCACCATACTCATGATAGTACGGTGCTCCTCGTCGATGGACGCGCCCTTAAGCACCTCCAGTAGATTCCCCGGCGCCTCCGGTTGGACGGAGGATGCCGGCTCATTAGGCTTGCTCCTCTTGATAGGAGTTCGCCTGCCGCGGTCCGGAACCGTTGAAGATTCCGGCGCGGTGTCCGGCTCAAAGCCGGACTTGGAGCCCTGGGGGGTTTTGTCCCCTTTACTCCTGGAGTCCGGGAGGTCGCCTTGCGGCTCCTCCAGGACCACCTCCTCCTGCCCCGGAACTTGTCGCGACACCACTTCGGCGTTGTCCGCAGTGCTGGAGGAGACAGCGGGCGGAACTGAGTTCACGTCCGACGAATCGAGGGAGCCGTTCGACGACTCGTCGAGTTCGGCCCGGGGCGGGCTGCACAATTATGTTCGACATTAGGGAAATTTGTGCAACAAAGGAACGTCATGAGTTACTCTGATATCCGAATACTTACGATTTCACCGGACGCTTGGCCCTGTCTGGCCACTCCTCTTTGTCCTCTTCGACATCGGGGGAGTAGTCCGACGGAGGGGTCTTCCTCTTTCTGGACCCTTCGGCCTCCCCCGTTGGGGAGGCCTTCCTTTTCTTTCCTCCCCCCGCTGGAGGGGGAGGGTTTTCTTCTTCCTCCTCCTCGTTCTCACGGGAGGAGAGCGTCTCGGACTCGTCAGATGACGAGTCCGACACCACCACATTACGGGCACTCTTTCGAGTCCCCGTGGTCTTCTTCTTCTCCGGCACCACATAAGGTGTCGGAGCCAGCAGCTTCACTAGGAGCGCAGGGGATGGGTCTTCGGGAAAGGGAGCCGGACAGTTAATCGGTCCGGATATCGCCTGCCAAGCCTATCAAAGGTGAGGGAGTTTAGATCCCGCATAGAGTCAAACTATGAAAAAACTTAATATCCTGTAAAAGGTGAAAATAGCTTACCTCGCTAGCGTGATGCTGCGAGCTGTATCCGCGGTCCTCGGAAGCGCATGTGGGAGCCTTGGAGCCTTTGGTTAGCACCTTCCAGACGTCTTCATACGTCGTGTCGAAGAGCCTGTTAAGGGTTCGGTGCTGCGCCGGGTCGAACTCCCACAGATTAAAGTCCCGTTGTTGGCACGGGAGGATCCGGCGGACGAGCATAACCTGGACTACATTGATGAGCCTGACCGGCTTGCTCACCAGGGACTGGATGCATGTCTGCAGTCCGGTCACCTCTTTCTCGTCGCCCCACGATAGGCCCGTCTCTTTCCAGGACATAAGCCGCGTGGGGGGTCCGGATCGGAACTCAAGGGCTGCGAACCATTTCGGATCGCGTGGCTCGGTGATGTAAAACCACCCGGATTGCCACCCCTTCAAAGTCTCCACAAAGGAGCCCTCGAGCCATAGGACGTTGGCCATTTTGCCCGCCATGGCGCCTCCGCACTCCGCCTGGCTGCCACGCACCACCTTGGGCTTGACGTTGAAAGTCTTGAGCCAGAGGCCGAAATGGGGGCGGATGCGGAGGAAAGCCTCGCACATGACGATAAACGCCGAGATGTTGAGGACGAAGTTCGGGGCCAGATCGTGGAAATCTAGGCCATAGTAGAACATGAGCCCCCGGACAAATGGGTGGATTGGAAAACCCAGTCCGCGGAGGAAGTGGGGAAGGAATACTACCCTCTCATGGGGCCTTGGGGTGGGGAGAAGCTGCCCCTCCTCGGGAAGCCGGTGCGCGATGTCTTTGGACAAGTATCCGACCTTCCTTAGCTTTTTGACATGGCCCTCCGTGACGGAGGAGACCATCCACTTGCCTCCCGCTTCGGACATTGCTGGAGAAGGTTGAGGTGGGAAGTGTGGGCTTGGGCGCTGGAGCTCGAGTGCGCAGGAGATGGATAGGCAAAGGAGGAAGAAGGCGTAGGTAAAAAGGTGGATCCATATCCCCTTATATGGGCGGATGCGGTTGTGCATCCCCACCAGCCTGGTAAAACTCGCTTGCCTCCCAAGCGCCGTGGTAAATGGCGCGGTTGGGTTACCCACGTCCGTATTGATGAGAATCCCGTAAAAAGGGGCACACGATCTCTGCTTTGACAAGACGTGCTAAGGAAACCGCCTCGCAAAACATGCTGAGGTGGAAAAGTAAAAACGATTCAAGTAAAGGACTTGGTCGTAGTGTGATGTCATGCTGCGGAATACGTCAGCAAATTAGATTTGTGTTAATATTATTCTCTCTATGGCAATATGTGGAAACTTATTTTGCAGAGCCGGACACTATCCTTGGTGTTTTAAATCTTCTTGAAGAACTTGGAGGAGGAACCCGCCTTGCAATGCCGAAGACAATCTGCACGCCGGACTTGTCGTCATTGAACCCTGGTTCAGGGGCTACTCAGGGAGTCCTGGATTAGGGGGTGTTCGGATAGCCGGACAATACCTTCAGCCGGACTCCTGGACTATGAAGATACAAGATTGAAGACTTCGTCCCGTGTCCGGATGGGACTTTCCTTGGCGTGGAAGGCAAGCTTGGCGATGCGGATATTCAAGATCTCCTACCATTGTAACCGACTCTGTGTAACCCTAACCCTATCCGGTGTCTATATAAACCGGAGGGTTCTAGTCCGTAGGACAACTCCATCATACAACAATCATACCATAGGCTAGCTTCTAGGGTTTAGCCTCCTTGATCTCGTGGTAGATCTACTCTTGTACTGCCCATATCATCAATATTAATCAAGTAGGAGTAGGGTTTTACCTCCATCGAGAGGGCCCGAACCTGGGCAAACTTCGTGTCCCTTGTCTCCTGTTACCATCCGGCCTAGACGCACAGTTCGGGACCCCCTACCCGAGATCCGCCGGTTTTGACACCGACAGTCTCCTCTAGTGTGGTCAGCTTCAGCTTCAGATGAGCCATGGAGTCATTGGCGGTAGAGATCTGCTTGGTCTTCTCAGATATGGTGACCTGCAACTCCGCCAAGGTGTAGGCAGTTTTGTCTCTGTAGCTCTCGAGCGTCGAGACCTCCTTGCTGTGCTTCTCCAGCTCCACCTCCAGTTTCTCCACCTTCCCGGCCAGCTTGTTCTTGGCGGCCTCTGCAGCTTTGGCACCATCGACAGCTTCCTTCAACTTGTCGGCATGATCCAGGACCAGAGCGTCGAGTGTGTCCTTATGCTTTTGCTCCAGCTCCTGGGTCCGCTACGCCACAAGTTAATCGATTTCTTCATCCTTGCTATGGAGCTTGGCGGCAAGTGCCTCTTCGCGAGCGGCAAGGTCCTCTTCTTGAGCGTCGAGCGGGACACGGTGCTCCCTTAGTTGGGCATCGTCCTTGGTAGCCTGTGCAGCGGCCTCCTCCTGGGCCTTCTCAACATCGGACTATTTCAGGAGGAGCTCATTCCAACGGTGGCTCAGCTGCTCCTGGCTAGTCTTCAGCTCCTGCCGGGCCTCGGCAAACCAGACATGCATCTGCTCGACGTGCTTTTGGAAGTCTGCCTCTGCCGCATCGACAACCGCCGCCCTGGAGTCCAGTTTCTCCTTGCGGGCATGGTGAAGCACCTAGAGCTTCTGAAAGTTGCTGCTCATGGCTTGGAGGAGCTGGTCTTCCTTCGAACCGCTGCTGCTGGAGCTCGACTCATCGACAACCTCGAGCCCGGCGGCGGCAATGACTTCTTCGTCAAAAACCTCCCCCTCGGTTGGTGCTCCGGTGCTTGCCGTCCCCGGGATGCTGACGAACAGATCGTCGCCTACCTTCAGATATCTTCTTGAGGTGGGGGCTTCAGAAGTTGACAGTTGGTCTTCGACCACCGTCTCACCGGCAGCTGAGGACTCTGGGACCGATGTAGCGTCAGGCGCTCCTGCGGCAGGGATGCCATCAGTACGGTCGCCGGTCTCCTTGCCGGCCTCCCCGGCAGACCCCTTGGCGGCCTCTTCATGCGCGTCCTTGGTGGCTTCGTCGGCAGCGACCTTGGCGGTCTCCTCGATGGTGGCGTCGACATCCATCTGAAGCACCAAGGGGGGATCTGAAAGCCAAGGAGGAGAAACAAGATGAAACCAAGATTGAAGCACAAAGAATGCAAAAAGGAGAAAAAGATCGCACTGGAAAAGTGACAAAGGCTAGGAAGCAGGCGGCTTACCTGTGACGAGTTGTAGAGGGGTGGTTCCCTCCCCGACAACACTCGTTGGTGGAATGGAGCTGCCGTCGCATGTGCTCGCAGGCTCTTCCTCCATGTGTGTGGGCTCGTCGGTGGAAGCCCTTGCTGGGGATCCCTCTCTGGGCGGTGTGGTTGACGGAGGAGGCATGTCGGGGGTGGCCCTCAGCGGCTCCTCCTGTTGTCGCTATTCTCCTGCAAACCCGGCAAGGTTAGCAGTAAAGATACACACCCCGACGCTCGCCAGCGGAAAGTGAGTAACAGGCTCACGCTGGGGGCTGAGTCGGGGGCTGCATCGTGGGCTGGGATCCGGGCTGATCGTGATCGTCTCCGGCGCGCCTGAGGTGCTTGTCGGGGGCTCGTCGCCCGTCAAGGTCTTGGCCTTCTTTGCTATCCTCTGCGCCAACATTTCCGTGTCTCTGCGGGACATGCCAAAACAAGATCAAATAAAATAAGGTAGCAAAACAGGGACTCGGGAGATGAAGAAAGCGGTAAGGCACTTACTCGTCTTCTTCTTCTAGACTCTTCTCCCTCCTCGGGCTAAAAGAAGAGATGTCAAAATCGTCCTCTGTTATGGTGTCCGTGCGAGGGGGTGGAGATGGATACCTAGGCCGCTTGGTCGTGGCAGAGGCGGCGGCCGCTGCTTCCCTTGTTGTCGCGGCCGTATGCCTCGTCTGGCGCACAGGTTGCGGCTGGACCTCTTGCCGCTACACGGCCTTGCCGGCCGCCCCCTTGACGGGGACCTCTTCGTGCGAGGAGGCTTGTCGTACTGGCTCGACGAAGCCAACCCGCCGAAGGAAGTGCTTCTTCTTCCCCGGGACTGGGGGCTCCTCATGCGGCTCCTCTTCATCTGCCTCTTCAGCCGCCTCTTCGTCTATCTCCTCGGCAGAAGGGCCCCCAGCAGCGGCGCCACTGTGTTCTCCGGCAGGCTCCCCTCGCTCGAAGAAGTCCTCCTCTGTGCCAGCCTCGTCTTCTTGGAAGCCGACGCTGCCGGCCTCCTCGGCAAGGGCTGCCTCTTCCGCTCTGCTAGCGATATACGCCACCTCTTCGTCGATGGTGGGGCGGATGAGCTGCCTTTCTTCCCGGATGGCCCTCTCCGACAAGTTATCAAATAACTCTTGCACCTGCTCCGCGTCCGGCTTGGCCTAGGTTTGATCAAGGCCATGGGCATTGAACACCGGCATCATGGCGATGATGGAGGTCAGGGCGGAGTTATTGCACAAGGGCCGGCAACCTGAGCGGCTTGTCGGCCTTCTCGGTCTTGTCGGCCTCCTTGGTCTTGTCGGCCTTGAGGTGGAACAGCCTTTGGCAGAGAGCCGCATGCTGCATGACCGTCAGGTTGTTGTTCAGGCCGGGGCGCAACCTCATGATGTCTGCCGCGTTTCGATACTCCCAAGCTGGCCTCCCCTTGTTCTGCAGAGGGGCGATCCAGCGGCGGAGGAAGTCGGCCCCAATCATTTCGATTGTGAGCCCGGCAGCCTTGAGGCGATGAATCCTGGTGGTTCCAACTGTGAGCTTCCTGTCTTGAGGGTCGAGGTCGCCCCAATTGCCGCCACGGACCAGTTTCGTCTGCCGGGGCATAAAAACGGTTGCAGGTCCTTCTCCATGATTCAGCACCATTTGTGCCGCCATTCATCCCACTTCTCCTTGTGGGTCCTGTCTGGGTACGTCTTCTTGCTCAGGGCCCTCGGGATCCAAGTGACGCAGCCAAAAAGGGCCCCTCCTGGCTGAATGCGGGGGACGAAGTAGTGGTGAAAAAGCGCCATGTTGGGGACCACCTCAGCAAAGTTCTCATAGAGGTGGGCGAAGGTGGCCATACACACCACAACATTTGGCATGAAGTCCAAGAGATGAAAGCCGAAGGTGTACATGATGTCGATCAAGAAATCCGAAAATGGGGGGCAGAGCCCGTATTAGAAGTAATCGACAAAGAAAGGGAATTTATCTGGGGCGGGCTCGGCGCGAGAATCAGGGATGACGCGGGTGGCAGGATGCCCCGTCGTCTCTCTTCCCCACATGCACAGGTATCGGTGCTTGAGCACGCGTGCGTCAGGCGTCGAAGCAAAGACGACATGCTCCCTCCGCATCTTCACCAGCTCGCTATAGCGACCCGACCTCAGACGGTCAAGTCTCTATGCTTCAGTGTCATCCCTGGATCGGTAATGCTGACACACACAGTACTCGAAGGATTTATAACAGAGTAGCAATCACACACTTATTACATCGAATGTCTCAAAAGAGAACTTATAACAATAAATATGGCTTAAGGCCATCTAATTAAGATAACAGCAGAAGGCTTGGAAGATAAAGCGAGTCCACCAACTCCAACGGCATAGCTGAGTGCACGACACCGACCTAGCGCACCTTACTCTTCGTCTGAAAAGTTTGCAACACGATATGTTGCAGCCCGAAAACAGGCCGGCACATGGAATATGCTGGCAATATAACACAGTAGAGCAATGAACAGATAAATGCTATCACTACATGCATGTATGGCCGGTGGAGGCTCTATGGTTATATTGTTTTTCCGAAAAGCCAATTTTTTCCTACAACAAAGGAATATGTTTTATTTAACTATCATGGTAGTTGAACAACATTGAGAAGGTTCCTCCAACTCAATCCCAATTAAAAGTAATTATCAACCCAACAAATTAATTTAGAGTGATGAGATCCATATGATAATCCAAGAACCAGATACTCAAGATGTCCATAACCGGGGACACGGCTAACCATGGTTAGTTTGTACACTCTGCAGAGGTTTGCGCACTTTTCCCCACAAGAATCGATCTCCTATGTTGGATTTCTCGCACTACATGGTGTTTGAGAAACGGATGACCGAGACACAGTCTTTCAGAAACTCCAACTCTTAACTCTGGGTGGACAGTTACACCTACTTTCCCCTACATCTGCTAGCCCGCCACTGAAAGAGGTCATGTAACATACTCAACTATGTTAGAGCCCATAATAGCTTGTGGCTACACACGGAAGTTTCTAGCATGAATAATCTTATGATCCCTTTGAGCCTGGGTGGCGAACCATAGGATGATCACACGGGTACTCCGGGATATCCTAGGACAACACTGGATTCTCCAGGTGCCCACAAGCAATCCACCCAGATGTGTATTAAAGTAGCCACCTTAAGTTAACCATTAATTAAAAACCTCACATCTGTCATGGATCTCTCAAACCAAACCACTTCTACGAGCATAGCATAGCAACATAAGCACAACGTAGAAGTAACTCCCAGGGTTTGATAATAAACAGGGCAATAGGTTCTACCTCATCATCTAGTTCCCAACACCCACATGTTAATCACATCCTAATCATGCAATGTTTGAGGATTGGAACTAATGCATAAAAACTGGGTATGAAAGGAGTATGATCAATGTGTTACTTGCCTTGCTGACAATATGCAAATCGTAGAGACTCGTAGTAGCATGCTTCGCACTCCAGGAATTCTATCGCAAACAAATAATAGCATACATAAGCACTCAAGCATAGATGCAAGGGTAAAACTCAAATAAGAAGATCGAATCAGAAAACCCAATCGAAGAGATTCGATTTGCAAAAGGAATCAACCAAATGGGAGCTACGGAACTGAAACTACGGTCAAAGGAACTTCGAATTCAAATCTGCTTGTAACCAAATTTTAAATTTTCAAAACCTTTTTTCAAGTTGATTAAATAGAAAGAGGGGCTCGAGACAAAGATTTTGGCGTTGGTTTCATTGGATTTGGACAAACGGTTAAAAGGTTACGAGGGTTTGAAGATCAGGGGCTAATTTGTGATAAAAATAATCGCGGATAGGTCCCTGGACGAAAATAAAATAAAAAGAAAAGACTAACGAACAAACGTTCGCTGCCAGAACCTAAACGGCGAATAGCGTTCATAAGAACGAACGAACGGATGAACGTCTACTAACTAACCAAACCGAGAAAAACTGAACCGATAAAAATAAAAAAAACGCATCTAGGGTTTCAGAAAAAACGATCAGTTTTACCTAAACCGAAAAAAAACAGGCGTCGGATTCCGGTGAGATCCGGCGAACGGCGGCGGCTCCGGCGGGCTTGCGCGGGCAGCGCGGCGAGGCGATGCTAGGCGGGGGGCGGCAGGCGGCGACGCGGCTCGATAACAGCAGCGGCGGGCGGCAGCGGTGGGGTTTGCGGCGGCGGCGGCGCGAGGCGGTTGCGCTGCAGCGAGAGGCGGTGGCGGCGGCGACTTGGGGGTCCAGGGGGTGCAGCGGCACTATTTAAGGAGGGGGGCTCGGCCTCGAGAGGAGTCTCGGGCGGCGACGGCGGCTCGCCCGTGTCCCGGCTGGACTCGGGCATGGCGGCGGAGGCGATGGTGCGGTGCGGGCCGGCCTGGCTCGGCTAGGCCTTCGGCCTAGTCGGGCGTTGACTTAAAAAACAGATTTCGCCAGAAAAATTCTAATAAATAAAATAAAAATCTAAAAATGGCAAAACAAATTTTCACCGTCTAAATAAAATATCTATAACAAAGTGATCATTTTCTTGGCCTAAAAATGCAATTTTGAAAAATGCATATTTTCCTAATTCAAATAAAATAGCAATAAAATCCAAATAAAATTATTTATTTGATTTTAACATTTTCCTCCAATATTTCATTTATTTTGGAGAAGTCATATTATCTCCTCTCATGTTATTTTAGTATGAAATATTTTTCGGAGAGAAAAATAATTACAACCAAAATGATCCTTGTTTTGATATTTGAGAAAATTCAAATATGAAAAACGTGAAATCCCCAACTCTCTTCGTGGGTCCTTGAGTTGCTTAGAATTTCGAGGATCGCAACACAAAATACAATAAAATATGATATGCATGGATGGCCTATGTATAACATTCCAAATTGAAAATTTGGGATGTTACAAACCTACCCCCCTTAAAATGAATCTCGCCCTTGAGATTCGGGTTGGCTAGAAAACAGGCATGGGTGGTCTTTGAGTAGATCTTCCTCCCGTTCCCGATGGCTTCATCCTCGGTATGGTGGCTCCACTGAACTTTGCAAAACTTGATGACCTTGGTGCGTGTAACTCGGCTGGCAAACTTGAGAATCTTGACAGGTTTCTCCTCATAGATCAGATCACTATCCAACTGAATTGCTTCCAGGGGCACTGTATCTCTCAGATGGATATTGGCCATCTCAGCATGGCATTTCTTCAACTGGGAAACGTGAAACACATCGTGAACTCCTGAGAGTCCTTCGGGTAACTCCAACTTGTAGGCTACTTCTCCCATACGTTCCAAAACTTGGTGTGGTCCTACAAATCTCAGGGCTAACTTTCCCTTACCTCCAAAACGTTTAACTCCTCGCAGAGGTGACACACAGAAATATGCTTTGTCTCCGATTTCATAGACAACCTCCTTTTGTTTTGAATCTACATAACTCTTCTGCCTGGACTGAGCTACCTTCAGTCTATCCCGAATCAGCTTAACCTTCTCCTCGGACTCCTTGATCAAATCCGGTCCAGACAACTGACGGTCTCCAACTCCATCCCACATCAACGATGTTCTGCACCTCCTTCCATACAAAGCTTCGAAAGGTGCCATCTTCAAACTGGCCTGGTAGCTATTGTTGTATGAGAACTCCATGTAAGGCAAATTGTCATCCCAACTAGATCCATAATCTAGTGCACAAGCTCTCAACATGTCCTCCAGAATCTGATTGACTCTCTCGGTCTGTCCATCTGTCTGCGGATGAAAAGCTATACTGAACTCTAGCCTGGTACCCAAAGTCTGGTGCAGCTGGTGCCAAAACTTTGAAGTAAACTGTGTCCCTCTATCCGATACGATGGTCCTCGGAACTCCGTGCACACATACGATCCTGGTCATGTATATCTTGGCCAACTTCGCACTTGTATAGGTGGTCTTCACTAGGATAAAGTGGGCTACTTTGGTCAAGCAATCCACTACTACCCAAATAGAATCACATCCTGATCGGTTCCTGGGTAATCCGGTGATGAAATCCATGCCAAGCTTGTCCACTTCCATTCGGGTATTGGCATAGCTTGCCGTAACCCTGTGTCGGTGTGGAATGACACCTATGGGATCAGAAGAATCCCTACTACGGTTGTCGGGGCGCGGGGTTGCAAGAAGAGCAGGGCTAGTAGACAACACCAAGATCGTTTACCCAGGTTCGGGCCGCGAGGATGCGTAAAACCATAGTCCTGCTTTGGTGGGTGTATTTCAGATAGTTCTTGAGCTCTCTAACTAGCTGTGGTCAGTGCGTGGTTCGAAAGAGCCGAATCCTTCTCCAGTATGCCATGGGCCTCCTTTTATAGTCGGAAGGGGCTGCCACCGTGTCACACAGGAGGTGGAAAGGCGTACAGTGCCCTGAGCTTATCGCTCGTATTATAGGACAAGACGCATTTAATGCGTAGCTTAGGTGTCCCCTTGCTTTATTGGGGATGGGGGCGAGGCCCATCCCGTCCGTCGCCGCTCCTCCTCGCTTTGACAAGCGCCCTGGCCAGTGAGGTGCGTGGTGCCATGTACGCAGGCACACAGCTAAGGTGGCGCAGCGGCGGAGCCTTCACAAAGATCTGCATGCCGCCACGCAGGCGCTCGATGAGTTGGCATGGGATCTGCATGTTGCCACGCAGGTGCCCGCCCAGCTGGTTGGGCTGGCAGCTGCATGTGAACGGCGGTGGAAGCTTGGTTGGTGCGGGCGTGGCGGTGGCCCTGCTAGCGTCCTTGGTGAGGGCCTTGCCGGGTGACCCAGCAAAGGTCTTGCCGTGTGGCCCGACAAGGGTCTTGCCATGGCGCGCTGTCGTACCTGGCAAGGGCCTTGCCGGGGGTCTGGTGGCCTTCCTCGGCAAGGACCTTGCCAAGGATCGTCGTCTTCTATTCCTCATATGATCTTGAATATGTCTTCACAAAGATCTGCATGCCACCACGGAGGTGCTTCCCGAGCCCTGGCCCAACGTGATGTTGGAGACCGTGGGCTCAAGGGTGGCCCGCTCTGTTGGTGTGGGACAGGCTGCCCCGGCAAGGGTCTTGCCGGGGGAACCTACTTCGTCCCTCTGCTCTTTGCGGTCTTGGCCTTGGTGTTGCTCTGGTTATCTTGGGCTTCGGTCTTACCTTGGCTCACCTCCCCTGCTCTGCTTGGAGTGACCGCGGGCACGGCTACGACTACCCGTGCATAGGTAAAGGGGTACAAAAGCGTGCCCCTCTTTTTGTACACCGACAGGATCCCCCGGGCCTGGGCCACACATAAGTGCGACACGTTGTTGGGCCAGGCCCAAAACGGTGCGCGTGCAGGCGGGGCGGTTTTTACCGCGGTAAGACTTTTCGCGCGCTGCGCTTCCCACGACCCGTGCGCGTGGCGCGGCGTGGAGGGGTGTGCATGATGTGGGCGGCATGCGTGGGGCGGTTTCCACACGCATGAGTCACATCGTAGTAAAGAGGCGGCTCGCGCCTTCCCCGTAAAAAGAGGGAGGCGTGGAGGCGCGGCTCATTTATTGAGCGGGGCCGGGGCGTGGTCTTAAAGGCGTGCACTCCCCACGATCACGGGGTGGGGAGAGATCGCTTCGCCCATCCCCTCGCTTCTGCACGTCCGCCACGCGTCCCCCATGCACCTGGGGTGGCAAGCGGTGGAGGCGGGAAACCGGGCCCTCGCTGGTTGGGGTAGCGGGTCGGTCCTTATTCCCCATGCCTTTGGTGGTTGGATTGGCCGAGCGGGGCGGCCGAGCCCCGACCCTGCCCCTTTATAAAGAGGGGGAAGGGGGGATGGCGTCCCGCATTCTTCTGTCATCTGCCTCCTCTTGCTTCTGCTTCTTCCTTCCACTTGCCATGGAGAAAGGGAATCCGGGTCCCTCGATGGTGGCGGCGAGGGTCGCCGCTCGACAGCGCGTCCCTCCTGAGCCCGTGGCGGTGGAACCGTCCGCGATGGTAAGGGGGAGGGGCGAGGCCATGTGCGAGGCTGGGGCAGAGGTCGCAGTGCTCGGGGAAGAGGAGGACGGGGCGGCGCGCCGGCTTCGCCCCCGCCAATGGTTCCTTTCTCGATGGAAGGCCATGTCGGAGATCAGCCCCGCGAGTTCTTCATTAGGTTGTGCCGGCCTCCGCGTCTCCGTCTCCGTCTTCTCGCCCCATTTGCATGGGAGATGGAGTGCGACCGTCTCCAATCCCTCAGATTGCACATGAGGGGTTGTGGGAATGGAGGCACGCGGGTCTACGTCGACTTCCCGGCTCCTCGGGTCATGTACCTTCATCGTGGGTGGAAGACATTCGCTCGCATCCACAGCCTGACGGCGGGGCTCATCCTCTACTTCAAATTGATGGAGGATGGCCTGCTCTCCGTCAAGGTCTTCGGAGAGTTCAGGACTCGCCTGAAGTGCTGCGTGGAGAGCTCCTCCAATGGAGATTCTGACGATGGAAGCTCTTACTCGAGTGAAAGTGATGAGGAGGACAGCGGGGCAGATGATGGGGACGAGTCCGACTAGGCGTCGGACGCCCCGCGCCTGGGCGGGTGCGGCAGCAGTAGCATCTGCACCTGGCCACTTCTCCGGTAGGGTTTTGCCGGGGGTGGGGCCAGCTCCTTGAACTTCTCGGGGCCGTCTCCTTGGGCGGCTGGCGTTGGGAGGCTGCAGAAGAGGAAGAGGGCGGGCGGCAAGGTCGTCAACTCGGAGTACGCGGGAACCGATGCCTTCGTCGCATACTGCTGGTCCTGCCGCCTCGTCTTCCAGCTCCTTTCCCGGCACCGTCATCACCGGCCTACCCGTGGGCGGCCACCGAGGTGTTCTCTTGGTGCTTTCTGCCGTTCGTAGCTTGCCTAGGCGCCCCTTTTGTCCTTTCGCCTCCTTGACCTGCCTCCTGAGGAGAGGGACAAGAAAGGAATCACGGGCACCTTATCTCTTTTTAATCTGTAAGCCTTCGGGCCTTGTTAAATTTAAAGCTTGTAATCCCCTTTGTTCATGTTTTTCATTTCATACGAACTGTACCTGTATGGGATGTTTTTAATGAAAAAGGGATGCTTGCCGGGTTTTTCGTTCATGGGTAAATCCCGCGACAAGGAGCGAATCCTTGTTATTGTTTAAGATAAACGTTTTTCGCCCGGCAACAGGCCTTGCCGTCCCCCCACTCCACTCGACCATTCTCGCGCTCTTGGCGGAGGCAGGGATGAAGTGGGCTTTAGGCTCCTCGTTCTACCTCCTTGCCGCTGTGGCTACAACCAAATCTGGACCCAGGAAATAATCCTTAGGTGTAGGAAAAAGGGGAGCACGACAGCCTAGAGATAAAAACGAGGTTTCACATGCCCCAGTCATGTTTTGAAATGCATGACAGAGGATAAAATACATCTGGATCTACAGCCCCCGGCAATCTCATCTTGCCGCGGTTGGATCCTTGTGCTTGCAACCCCCGACAACTCTGGTTTGCCGGGGTCGGGACGCCGGTCCGTTTCCTTTCTTCCAAGTAGCTCGACAGAAGTGCTCATGTGCCCTGCGAACCAAAGGAGGACAGAAGAGAAACAGATAGACGCACACTCGACCTCTAAGATAGGGGTTAGTCGTTGCTGAGCACTATCAACCCTAACCAAGGAAGAGACTCGACCTAGCATGCATGCTATGACTTAGGGCGCCAGTGCTTCATTTATTTATGCTTAGGGTCTGCGCCTGGCTTTGTACGAAGGGTTACATGCCTTGCCGGCAAAGCTTGTACAAAAGGTGGCTTGCCGGGAGGCCCAGCAAGCTGCGCCTTATGGGTAAAACTTGCGAAGATGCTCGATGTTCCAGGAGTTGTTCACTGGGACGGCATCTTCGGTCTCCAGGCGGACTGCGCCGGGTCTGGTGACTCGTATTACCCGATAAGGGCCTTCCCACTTCGGTGTCAACTTGTTGGCATTCTTGGCCGACTGAACGTGCCGAAGAACAAGGTTGCCTTCCTCAAAGCTTCGGGCATGAACCTTGCGGCTATGGTAGCGGTGCAAGGCTTGCTGGTAGCATGCTGCTCTCACAGCCGCCCAAAGACGATCTTCCTCAAGGAGCGTCGCGTCATCTTGGCGCAACTGCTCCTGCGCAAGCTCATCATAAGCGAGCACTCGAGGTGACACGTATATGAGTTCCGTGGGGAGAACTGCTTCTGCCCCGTAGACCAGGGCAAAAGGTGTCTGGCTGGTGGCTCGATTTGGCGTCATCCTGATCAACCAAAGTACCGCCGGCAATTCATCAATCCAGCGCCTTCCGCTCTTGCGCAGCTTGTCAAAAGTCTTTGTCCTTAGGCCTCTCAACACTTCAACATTCGCCCTCTCCGCTTGGTCGTTGCTCCGTGGGTGTGCCACGGAAGCAAAACAGACCTTGCTGCCGAGGTCTTGAATGTATTGCATGAAGGTGTGGCTCGTGAACTGCATGCCGTTGTCCGTGATGACTCTATTTGGCACACCAAAACGGCAGACCAGTCCCTTGAAAAACTTGACAGGTCACTGAGCAGTCACCTTTCTCACTGCTTCCACCTCCGGCCACTTTGTGAACTTGTCGATTGCAACGTACAAGTACTCAAAGCCCCCAGGCCGAGAATGGCCAGGAGAGAGGGATTGTTTGAAGGGCTTGAGCTGATTGATGAAGCTTCTTTGAATGGAACTGGCACTCTTCACACTTGGTTACTAGTGCCATCGCATCCTGGAGGGCGGTGGGCCAGAAGAACCCTTGCCGGAATGCCTTCCCGGCAAGGGCCCTCGACCCTATGTGCGAGCCACATATGCCTCCATGTATCTCCGCCAACAGCTCCAGTCCTTCCTCCCGGGGGATGCACTTCAATTTCACACCGTTTGGCCTTCTCCTGTACAGGACGTCATCGACGAACTGGTACAGGGCGAACCGATGGGCTACCTTTTCCGCTTCTTCCTGCTCCTCAGGAAGCTCCCTTGTCTGGAGGAATTGGACGGTATGTTGCGCCCATGCCGGAGCCTAGGGCTTGACGGCAAGGACCAAAGGCATTTCTTCTGCCATGGGAGCGGCTGTCTCTACGGCCAGGGCTTGACCCCCTGCCGGAGCCAGTTGCTCTTGGGCAGGCTCAGCGTCTGCGGTAGCACCCTTGCTGGCAGCCCCAGGGGGCTCGGTAGGAAAGTACTTGTCGGGACCTAACTTCCTTCTCTTGTTCTGCCCCGCTGATGGTTCGGCGGATGGTTGAGTTAGCCGGAGCAAAAAGGTACCTGGTTCCATAGGTAGCTTGAATGCGGCGCGTTTTGACAGGTAATCGGCAATGTCGTTCTCCGCTCGGGGGACGTGCTTCGCTTGGATACCGTCAAAGCGTTCCTCCAGCTTCCTCACCTCATCTACATAAGCTTCCATCAATGGGCTCTGATAATCCTTGTTGACCTGCCTAACAACAAGCTGCGAGTCACCCCTGACGATGAGCTTCTTAACCCCGAGGTCTGCCACGATCCTGAGACCGGCAAGCAATCCCTCGCACTCAGCAGTGTTGTTGGTGGACATCTCTCGGGGAAAGTGCATCTGGATCACGTACTTGAGGTGCTCCCCGGTAGGTGCGACGAGCAGCACACCGGCACCAATGCCTTGTAGCGAGAAAGCCCCATCAAAGTACATGATCCAGTCGCGATCTTCCTCCTTGTCGGGGAGAGTGGTCTCCTGGATTTCTTCGTTAGGCCTTGAGGTCCATTCTACAATGAACTCCGCCAAGACTTTGCTCTGAATTGTCGAGGTACTTTCAAACTTTAACCCAAAGCTTGACAACTCCAAGGCCCATTCCACAATCCTTCCAGTCGCATCTGGGTTATGCAGTATCCGTTGCAATGGGAGGCGGGTGACGACAGTGATCTCGTGGGCTTGGAAGTAATGACGCAGCTTCCTCGAGGCCATAAGGAGGCTGAAGAGCAATTTCTGCACACTAGAGTACCTCGATCTAGCTCCCTGCAAGAGGGAGCTGACAAAGTAAACCGGGTGCTGCATCATCTTCTTCTTCTGCACCACCTCACTTGACTGCGCGGGCGCTGCCTCGGCGGCATCAGACTCTGCCGGGGGCCTCGTCTTGCCGGCACCAGGCCCTGCCGGGGGAATTTTGGGCTTGCCATCCGCTGGTTCTGCCGCCGTCACTGCCTCCTTGTTGACCTCCCTCAGTGCCACCAGCGCGACGCTGACCACTTGATTCGTCACTGCCAGATACAACAGCAACGGCTCTTGTGGTTTAGGCACAACCAGTATTGGCATGGAGGAAAGGTATTTCTTCAGATCCTGCAATGCTGCCTCGGCTTATGGGGTCCACTCTATTGGGCCAGCCTTCTTCAAGATTTTGAAGAAGGGAAGGGCGCGCTCGGAGGACTTGGAGATGAATCGGCTCATGGTGGCAACGCAGCCGGTGAGCCGACGCACATCCTTGATCCGCTTGGGCACCTCAATATGCTTAATAGCCTTGATCTTGTCTGGGTTTGCCTCGATCCCGTGCTGCGACACAAAGAACCTGAGAAGCTTGCCGGATGGGACGCCGAAGACACACTTCTCAGGGTTCAGCTTGAGGTTGATCTTGCGCAGGTTGGAAAATGTCTCTTCCAGATCTTGCACAAGAGTTGGCCCGTCCTTGGTTTTGACCACTATGTCATCCATGTATGCCTCCATATTTCTATGGAGCTGAGGTTCAAAACCAATTTGGACTGCCCTTGCGAGCGTTGAGCCAGCACTCTTCAACTCGAAAGGCATCCGTAAAAAGCAATACGTACCACATGGGGTGATGAATGCTGTCTTTTCTTCATCCTCTCTTGTCATGAAGATCTGGTGGTAGCCCGAGTAGGCATCAAGGAATGACAACAGATCACACCCAGCCGTGGAGTCAACAATCTGATCGATGCGCGGCAACGAGAAGGGGTCCTTATGACAAGCCTTATTGATATATGTGTAATCAATACACAGTCTCCACTTCCCATTCGCCTTGCGCACCACTACCGGATTGGCCAACCACGTCGGGGGGAGCAATCCTCTCACCAAACTTGCCGCTTCCAAGTTCCTGATCTCCTCTGTGATGAACTCCTGCCTCTCCAGAGCCTGCTTTCTGACCTTCTGCTTGACGGGCTGCGCGTGGGGGCGGGCAGCTAGGTGGTGCTCAATCACCTCCCTGGGAACACCGGGGATGTCGGATGCTTTCCATGCAAACACGTCGACATTCGCCCGCAGGAAGGTGACAAGCGCGCCTTCCTATTTGCTGTCGAGGGTGGAGCCTATGGTGAAGGCCCCTCCCATGCCATCCTCCCTGACGGGCACCTTCTTGGTCCGCGGCGGCTCGGCTCTGGATCTCCTGCTCTTGTCGGTAGAGCTCTCTGGCACGTCCTTGACGGCGGCACAACACTCCGAAGAGGTGCGCTTGCTGGAGTGGGTGTGAGAGGTCTTGCCGGGCTTCTTCCTCCCTCCCGGGGCTTCAGCGGTAGGAGCAGGTGCCTTGATGGCAGCTGCTGCAACTGCCTCCCGGTAGAGTTGGTCGGCGCAAATCAGCACGTCCTTCTTGTCGGAGGGGACGGAGATGATGGTCAACGGCACGGGCATCTTTAGCATGTTGTAGGCGTAGTGTGACGCCGCCATGAACTTGGCTACTGCCGGGGGCCGAGGATCCCGTTGTAGGGCAAAGGGATCTTGGCCACCTCGAAGATGATCCTCTCCGTCCTGTAGTTCAACTCTCCTCCAAACATCACGGGCAGTGTGACCTTTCCCTTCGGCTGGCTCCTCCCCGGATTGACCCCTTGAAACATGTCTGTTTCCTCGAGGTTTCCATCAGGGATTTGCAACTTTTTGATCACGACGGGCGAGATCAGGTTCAGGCTGGCCCCACCATCAACCAACATCTTGTTCACCCTGAGGTTGTGTATCGTTGGTGAGACCAACAATGGCAAACACCCGACCGCGGTAATGCGGTCAGGGTGGTCCTCGGCGTCAAAGATGAGGGGCGTGCTGGACTACTTCAGCGGCTTCTGAGCGTCGAACGACGGCTCTGCTGCTGTAATCTCACGCGCCCACTGCTTGAGCTGGCGGTGAGAGGTATGCAGCAAGGCGCCGCCATTGACGCACATGGCCTCCATAGCCTTCTGGAACCCTTGCTCACCAGATTCGTCATCCTCGTCGTGATCATCGTCTTCTTGCTTCTTGTCGCGGCCCCGGGCGGGTCTCTCTTATTGGTTGTCCTTGCCGGGGCGGCATCCTTGGCCACCACGCTTCTTGCCGGATCCCTTGGCACCGTCCTGGTCCTTCTCCTTGTCCCTCCTCTCATACTCAGCCTTTTGCTTCTTAGCAAGCAACTCGACTTGTCGGCAGTTCTGGAGGTCGTGGCCCTTGGTGCGGTGGATCTTGCAGTATTGCTTGCCGAAGCTTCCTGGCTTGTCGGTAGCCGCCAAGGCCCGGCAGGCGGCGCACCCAGCAATCTCCTTGCCGGGGGCGTCTGGCTTGACCTTCTTGCCGGCACCGGTGTCGTCAGATCCCTCAACGGCAAGCACGGCCTTGCCTTTGCGTTTCCTGTTGCGACGCCGGCCCTTCTTCGTCGGGGTAGCAGCGTCTTCATCGGTAGAGTCGGTTTCCGCGCCGGCGTCTTTGCCGGGGTACTTCCTTCCCTCTTCAGCCCGGGCGCATCTATCGGCCAGAACGTAGAGCTCGGCCACATCCTTAACCTTGGTCATCGCCAGCTCCTCGCGCATCTTGCGATTGCGCATGTTCTGGTGGAACGAGCTAATCACAGCGGCGGGGTGAACGTCGGGGATGTTGTACTGCACCCGGCTGAATCTCTGGATGTACTTGCGCAGGGTCTCCCCTTCCTTTTAGCGAATGTTATGCGGATCACTGGCCTGGCCATGAGCTTGGTGGCCTCCTGTGAAGGCGCCAACGAACTCATGGCACAGATCCGACCAAGAAGAAATGGAATCCACCAGCAAGTGCATCAACCAAGACATCCCATTGGGCTTGAGCGCCAGTGGGAAATAGTTGGCAAGCACCTTGTCATCGCGAGCCCCAGCAGCCTGCATCGCGATGGTGTAGATGCTGAGGAACTCGGACGGATGGGTCTTGCCAGTGTACTTATCACCGACGTCGGGCTTGAACGTGTGGTGGGATGGCCACTGGAACTGCCGCAGCTCACGTGTAAAGGCCGGGCAGCCCACCTCGTAAGGTAGGCCATCAGAGCCCCCCGGTGTCGGGTGGTCCATAGCGGGTCCCGCCCGCTTGTCCGACTAGCGGCGCGTTTCGCACCCACGCTCGACAGTGGTTCGAGCGTCTTCGTGAGCTCGTTCCCGAAGGACCTGGCGCTGGTCGCGGAGGGTCCGCGGGTCGGACGATGCTATGGAGATGTTATCACAAACGTCGTCACGACGGTGACGCTCGCGTCGGATGGCGAGGAGGAGGAGAGTGCACCGTGGCCGCAGCTCCCCCGGTCCTGCCAGCGACAGCATGTGGCAGCTCAGTGGAGCGCCGACCCGAGGGCCCCGCCGGTCGCGGATCGTCTTTGTTGGCGACGGCGACGAGGCTCTGGATGGTGGCCCTCCACTTGTCGAGCTTCTCCGCAGCAGGAGGGAAGTCGAGGAGCAGCTGCGCGCGCGCCAAAGCTTCCGCTGGTGTCGGCGGTGGCGACAGCTACGTGGATCGCGGCATGCTTCGAATTCTAACTACGTTAGAAGGAGCTCCGTTACGACCCAGCGGCTGCGTGCCATTTTCGCCAGCGCTTCAGCGGGCGTGCTGAACCCCTTCATCTTGCGGATGACGCACATGGCTCTTCCCACGGCGGTGCCCAGGGTCACCAACGTGGTGACACTGCTCGGCGCGCATACCATGGGAAGAAAGCGTGGTGGTCGTCGGTGTGGGCGTCCTAGAGGTCGCTGCGCCGCCCGGAGGTGGCACAGCGACACCTCTGGAGGGCCCTGCGCCACCTGCGGGGGGCCCAGCTCCGTCTTTGGATCCGGCGACGTGTAGCCGGTCGTCTGGCGCGCGAACGATGCCGCTCTCCAGGCTCCGACTGCCTGGGTGATGCTGGTGCTTGCGGACCGCGGCCCGAGTCCTGTCCGCAACCGGTCCACTGCTCGTCCGCACCGGCACGGGCCATTCGGCTCCCAACGAGCCGATCGTCGTGGCCGTCTTCTTCTTAGGAGCCATGGCGACGAAGAACTGCTAGGCTAACTACTAGACTAGATTCTCACAATTGTGCCCCCTACCTGGCGCGCCAAAGATGTTGGTGTGGAACGACACCTATGGGATCACAAGAATCCCTACTACGGTTGCCGGGGCACGGGGTTGCAAGAAGAGTAGGGCTAGTAGACAGCACAAAGATCGTTTACCCAGGTTCGGGCCGCGAGGATGCGTAAAACACTAGTCCTGCTTTGGTGGGTGTATTTCAGAGAGTTCTCGAGCTCTCGAACTAGCTATGGTCAGTGCGTGGTTCGAAAGAGCCGAATCCTTCTCCAGTATGCCATGGGCCTCCTTTTATAGTCGGAAGGGGCTGCCACAGTGGTGCACAGGAGGTGGAAAGGCGTACAGTGCCCTGAGCTTATCACTCGTATTATAGTACAAGACACATCTAATGCGTAGCTTAGGTGTCCCCTTGCTTTATTGGGGATGGGGGCGAGGCCCGTCCCATCCGTTGCCGCTCCTCCTTGCTTTGACACGCGCCCTGGCCAGTGAGGCGCGTGGTGCCATGTAGGCAGGCAGACAGCTGAGGTGGCGCAGCGGCGGAGCCTTCACGAAGATGTTACCGCCATGCAGGCGCTCGATGAGTTGGCCTGGGAGGTGCATGTTGCCACGCAGGTGCTCGCCCAGCTGGTTGGGCTGGCAGCTGGATGTGAACGACGGTGGAAGCTTGGTTGGTGCGGGCCTGGCGGTGGCCCTGCTGGCGTCCTTGGTGAGGGCCTTGCCGAGTGACCCGGCAAGGGTCTTGCCGTGTGGCCCGGCAAGGGTCTTGCCGTGGCGTGTTGTCGTCCCCGGCAAGGGCCTCGCCGGGGGTCTGGTGGCCTTCCCCGGCAAGGACCTTGTCGAGGATCGTCGTCTTCTATTCCTCATCTGATCTTGAATATGTCTTCACAAAGATCTGCATGCCACCACGGAGGTGCCTCCCGAGCCCTGGCCCAACGTGATGTTGGAGACCGTGGGCTCAAGGGTGGCCCGCTCTGTTGGTGTGGGGCGGGCTGCCCCGACAAGGGTATTGTCGGGGCTGCTGAGGCTGCCCCGGCAAGGGTCTTGCCGGGAGAACCTGCTTTGTTCCTCTGCTCTTTGTGATCTTGGCCTTGGCGTTGCTCTGGTTATCTTGGGCTTCGGTCTTACCTTGGCTCACCTCCCCTGCTCTGCTTGGTGTGACCACGGGCGCGGCTCCGACTGCCCGTGCACAGGTAAAGGGGCACAAAAGTGTGCCCCTCTTTTTGTACACCGACACCCTGCTGGCTTCTGATGTTCTTCCTTCACTCTCTGACATACATGACATACGGCTACATACTCGGCAATATCCTTCTTCATTCCGGTCCACGAGAAACGCTCCTTCAAATCCAAATACATCTTGGTGTTTCTGGGGTGTATCGAGTATGGCGAGTCATGAGCTTCCTGAAGTATCAACTTCCTGATTTCTGCATTGTTGAGCACATATACACGGTCCTCAAACCACAAGGTGTCGTGCTCATCCTCGCGAAAACCTTTGGCTTTTCCTTTGACCATTCTCTCCTTTATCTCGGAAATTTCTTTGTCGTCCTTCTGAGCTTCTCGGATCTTTCCCAATAATGTTGACTGAACCTCCAATGCTGCAACAAAACCTCTAGGAACTAACTCCAAACAAAGCTCCCTGAGATCTTCTGCTAACTCCTTTGGTAATCCTCCACTTACGAGGGTATTGGCATAGCTCTTCCGGCTCAAAGCGTCTGCTGCAACATTGGCCTTGCCTGGATGATAGTGCAACTTCATATCATAATCCTTTATGAGCTCCAACCATCTCCTTTGCCTGAGTTTCAGATCCTTCTGTGTGAAAATGTACTTCAAACTCTTATGATCCGTGTACACATCGCAACAGTTTCCAATAAGAAAATGCCTCCAGGTCTTGAGCGCATGCACTACCGCTGCCAACTCCAAATCATGCATGGCATAATTCAACTCATGCGGTCGAAGCTGACGTGAGGCATAGGAAACAACTCTTCCGTCTTGCATAAGTACTCCTCCAAGTCCTAAGCGAGATGCATCGCAATACACTTGGAAATCCTTGCGTATATCTGGCAGAATCAACACTGGGGCTGTAGTCAAATGTTTCTTCAATTCCTGAAAACTGGCCTCACATTCTTCTGTCCAGTTGTACTTGGTGTCCTTCTTCCACAACTCCATCATGGGCTTCGCAATCTTAGAAAAATTCTCAATGAATCTCCGGTAATATCCTACGAGTCCAAGAAAACTGCGGATCTCCCCAACTGAGGTGGGTGCTAACCACTCAGTGACTGACTGAACCTTGGTGGGGTCTACAGCTATACCTTCTCCTGATATAACATGTCCAAGGAATCCAACTTCCTTCAACCAAAACTCACATTTGCTGAACTTGGAATATAACTGATGTTCCCTGAGCTTCTCGAGAACTAAACACAAATGCTCCTTGTGTTCCTCTTCATTCTTCGAGTATACCAAGATATCATCAATGAACACCACGACAAACTTATCCAAAAACTCCATAAACACCTTATTCATCATGCTCATGAAATAGGCAGGGGCATTAGTCAATCCAAATGACATAACCGTATACTCATATAACCCATACCTTGTGGTGAAAGTTGTCTTAGGTATATCCTTTTCTCGGATCTTCAGCTAGTGATATCCCAATCGCAGATCGATCTTGAAGAATACTTTAGCTCCTTGCAGCTGGTCAAACAAATCATTGATCATCGACAGTGGGTACTTGTTCTTGATTGTCACCTCATTCAGAGCACGATAATCAACAATCATTCTCAATGATCCATCCTTCTTCTCAACCAAGAGTACTAGATCTCCCCACGGCGATGAACTTTGTCGGATGTAACCTTTCTCCAATAACTCCTTAATCTGCTTCTTGATCTCCTCTAGATCATTCGCGGGCATCCGGTATGGTCTCTTCGATATCGGTCCGGTGCCTGGCAATAACTCTATCAAAAACTCAATGTCTCGATTCGGCGGCATGCCTGGTAATTCCTCTGGAAACACATCCGGGTAATCCTTCACTACAGGAACTTCCTCCTGAACAACTCCTAAGAGGGAATTTACTTGGGTACTCCTTGGCGCATGCCTAGATACATACTTGATCCTTTTTCCCTCCGGGGTGGTGAGCAAAATCGATTTACTGGCGCAATCGATGTTTCCTCCATACATCAACAGCCAATCCATGCCTAGAATCACATCCAATCCTTGGGACTCTAGAATTATCAGGTTTGAGGGGAAAAGATGCCTACCTATGGTTAATGGCATCTGAAAACATCCACTGCAGGCCATATACTCAGCTCCTGGCGAGCTTACTAACATAGGTGTTCTAAGAACTTTGGTGGGCAACTTATACTTATCCACGAATCCCCTTGAAATGTATGAATGCGATGCACTAGTATAAAAAAGAATGATTGTAGTAAATGATTTAACCAAAAACTTACCGATAACTGCATCTGGCTGCTCTTCAACCTCCTCCACGTTAATGCGGTTTACTTGTCCCTTGTTGAAAGGGTTGGGCTTCTTCCCAGAGCTTCCATTGCCATTTCTGTTCTTTGCTTCAGGGCACTCAGTGGCATGGCACTACTTGGTTTAAGGAATTTGGATGCACAAGCAGTATACCCACTTAGTACAAATGAAGGCTAGCAAATAGTTTGAGAAGCAATCAACCAAGAAATGAAAACGATCATAAACGAGCATTGAACATAACTAACACCAAATAATGCACCACAAGTAGGATATAACTTCATTGCATAACTATTGACTTTCGTGCATGCATAGGGAATCACAAACCTTAACACCAATATTCCTACTAAATCATAGTTACTCACCAACCTAACTCACATATTATTATCTCAATATTGCAAAACTATTGCAAGGAATCAAACTTATGATATCCAATGATCTATTTGAAAGTTTTTATTATATCATTCTTGGATATTCATCATATTAAGACCAATTTCATAGCTTGTGCAAATTTTCATCACTATTATAAACTCCCAAAATAATATAAGTGAAGCCTGAGAGTGTTCGAGAACTACTCAAGATATAAGTGAAGATCAAGTGAGTAGTTAAGTAAATAGGTAGCTATGTGAGGACTCTCTCTTATTTAAAAATTTCAGATCTTAGTATTTTATTAAAACAACAAGCAAAACAAAATAAAAAGACATTCGAAGAATAGCACATATCATGTGAAGAAGCAAAAGCTTAGGTTCAACCGATACTAACTGATAATTGTTGATGAAGAAAGGTGGGATGCCTACCGGAGCATCCCCAAGCTTAGATGCTTGAGACTTATTGGAATATTATCTTCGGATGCCTTGGGCATCCCCAAGCTGGAGCTTTTGTGTCTCCTTAAATTCCTTTTATATCACGGTTTCCCTAAATCTTAAAAACTTTATCCACACAAAACTCAACAAGAACTCGTGAGATACGTTACTATAAATCAACTCAAAACCTTATCATTCTATACTATAACAAATCACTAAAATTATAATTTAACATTGCATACTAAATGCTTCTGCATATTTAATACTCCTATCCTCAAATAGAATCATTAAACAAGCAAACATATGTAAACAATGCAATTATAACAGCAATCTGCCTAAACATGATAGTCTATAAAGGACGAAGAAGGATCTGTACTTATTTAACTCAAAAAATCTGAAACTTTACCAAGCTGTAGAAAATTTAATATAGCTTATTGTGCAAAAAATTTCAAGCTTTTATCATATTCTGACTTTTTCTCAAAAATTCACGCACTAGCGTGCAACTTTCTGTTTTCAAACAGCCACATATAGACTTGCAAATAAGCATGGTAAAGGCTATACTTGACATTTTTATTGAAATAAAAGATGCAAAACGTTTCTAAATAATAGCAAGCAAATCCTAACAAAATAAAATGACGCTCCAAGCAAAACACATATCATGTGACGAATGAAAATATAGCTCCAAGTGAGGTTACCGGTAATATTGGAGACGAAAGAGGGGATGCCTTCTGAGGCATCCCCAAGCTTAGTTGCTTGGATCTTCCTTGAATATTACCTTGGGCATCCCCAAGCTTACGGTCTTGTCACTCCTTTTGAATGTGCATTGCATTGAATTGTGTTCCTTCTCTCCTAGCCGGTGTTGTTCCTTCTCGGTAGCCGATGTTTCCGACAATGTGATCGTTGACGCCGGTGAAGAGCTATACTATCTTCAGAAGTGACAGGCAAGCAACCCCCCTTGATCATTCCGATACAACTCTACTCGTTGCTCCTGCTCTCTTTTACTGCATTAGGACAACAACAATTCAACTGTTACTTGTCACGGTAGTTGAACCCATTCCTCTGCACGACCTGTCTTTGCCACAGTAAATAGTTAAAACTCACTAGCATGAATAGGAGTTGTTTGAGCCATGATGTGCCTACTCATTCTTGCTTGCTTGTTATGCCTGCTGTGCTTAGAGTTGTGTCAGGTCTGATTCATCTGGGATGGATTGGAATGGTGGCGAACATGTCCTACTGTTGAGAGCTAAGTGTGTGAATACGATTTGGTAAAGGTAGCGATGAGAGGCCATGTAGGAGTACATGGTGGGTTGTCTCATTAAAACCGTCCTCAGAAACTAGGTTTCGTGTTTGTGATCCAAGATAGTTACTACCACACATTGGGATACTTAATTTACCCTCCTGACTTATGAATCGCCTTGATCTCTGTCCAGGAGTTGCAACTAGTTTTTGGTGTTTGTAGGATATGTGTTAGAGGCCGTGCATAGCATTGACCCTAGGGTGGGCTATGATGTAGTAGAGAAACCAAGGCACGGTGTACCAGGATGACACCCGAACGGTGCTCTTGGGAACCCCGCTCTCATCGTTTGGGACCGTGATAGAACCTCAGTTGGACTTCCACTGCGGGTACAACCTCAAATAGGCGATAAACCTCGACTAGAGTCTTGTGTGGTTAGTCAGGTCGTGGCTGACACCCTCGCCAGGCTTCCGCTTGAAGGTTGCCGAGATACATGACGTGTACATGGTGGTAAGTGGTGAGAGCGTGTGTGAAGAAGTACACCCCTGCAGGGTTAATGATCTATTTGGATAGACGCGTTGAAAGGAACGAGAAGAGGGGTCTAGAGGGGGGTGATTAGACCCTTAACAAGTAAAAGTGGCAGTTTTTAGTTTCTTCAAGTTAAGGTTGAGTTTAGCACATGTTAAAGGACATCCAATACATCTCAAGCAAGCATGACAAGAGTATAGGCAGCGGAAAAGAGTAAAGCATGCAATTTGCAATAATGTAAAGGGATGGGATTGGAGTGCGCAAACACAATGGAGACGGAGAATTTTTGGTGTGGTTCCGATAGGTAGTGCTATTGTACTTCCACGTTGATGGAGACTTCAACCCACGAAGGGTAACAGTTGTGAGAGTCCACGGAGGGCTCCACCCACGAAGGGTCCACGAAGAAGCAACCTTGTCTATCCCACCATGGCGATCGCCCATGAATGACTTGCCTCACTCGGGTAGATCTTCACAAAGTAGGAGATCTCCTTGCCCTTACAAACTTCTTGGTTCAACTCCACATCATGTCGGACGCTCCCAAGCGACACCTAACCAATCTAGGAGACACCACACTCCAAAAGGTAATAGATGGTGTGTTGATGATGAACTCCTTGCTCTTGTGCTTCGAATGATAGTATCCCCAACAGTCAACTCTCTCTCACAGATTTGGCTATGGTGGAAGAAGGATTTGAGTGGAAAGCAACTTGGGGAAGGCTAGAAATCAAGGTTCAAATGGTAGGAATGGAATTTCTTGATCTCAACACATGAGTAGGTGGTCTCTCTCAAAAAATGAATGATGGAAGTGTAGGCACGTTCTGATGGCTCTCCTCACTTATGAAGAAGGGGTGGAGGGGTATATATAGCCTCTGATAACCCACAAGTATGGGGGATCATTTGTAGCCTTTTTCGATAAATAAGATGTCGAACCCAACGAGGAGATAAATGTAGAACAAATATTCCCTCAAGTTTTATCGACCACTGATAAATCTCTACACACACTTAACCTTTGCTTTACCCAAAATAACAATAAAACTAGAAGTACTTTGCGAGAATAAAACTATGAATAAATTGCAAGATAATAAATTTAGTAGTTTAGTAGAAAGCTTTTGTCACACAAGAAAGTTATTTGTCCCTAGGTGATCGATAACTAGACCGGTAATCATTATTGCAATTTTATATGAGGGAGAGGCATGAGCTAAAATACTTTCCGTACTTGGATCATATGCACTTATGATTAGAACTCTAGCAAGCATCCGCAACTACCAAAGATCATTAAGGTAAAATCCAACCATAGCATTAAGTATCAAGTCCTCTTTATCCCATACGCAACAACCCCCTTACTCGGGTATGTGCTTCTGTCACTCACGCCACCCACCATAAGCAAATCATGAACGTATTACAACACCCTACAGCATGGATCCCTCACGTTTGCGCGACACGAAGGGCACTATTGGATAGCACCAAAATAAAATATACAACTCAAACCAATCATGATCATCAATCAACCCAGAGGACAAAACATGTCTACTCAAACATCATATGATAACCACATATCATTGGACAATAATATATGGTGTTGAAAACCATGTTTAAGTAGACAATTGCAGTGAGAATAGAGAGGTTACACCGCTGCACAGAGGGGGAGAAAGTTGGTGTTAATGGTAGCAAGGTTGTTGATGTAGATCGGCGTCACGATCCTAGCCCCGACGACACTCTGGTGCCACCGGGAGAGAGGGGGAGAGAGCCCTGTTGGGGAACGTAGTAATTTCAAAAAATTTCCTACGCACGCAAGATCATGGTGATGCATAGCAACGAGCGGGGAGAGTGTTGTCTACGTACCCTCGTAGACCGAAGCGGAAGCGTTGACACAATGTAGAGGAAGTAGTCGTATGTTCTCCTCGCGATCCAACCGATCACAGCACCGTTACTCCGGCACCTCCGAGTTCTTGGCACACGTTCAGCTCGATGACGATCCCCGGGCTCCGATCCAGCAAAGCGTCGGGGAAGAGTTCCGTCAGCACGACGGCGTGGTGACGATCTTGATGTGTTACCGGCGCAGGGCTTCGCCTAAGCACTGCAACGATATTACCGAGGTGGAATTTGGTGGAAGGGGGCACCGCACACGGCTAAGGAACGATCCGTAGATCAACTTGTGTGTCCAAGGGGTGCCCCTTGCCTCAGTATATAAAGGATGGAGGAGGAGGAGGCTGGCCAAGCCAATTGGTGCGGCCAAGATATGGAGTCCTACTAGGACTCCAAGTCCTAGTAGGAGTCCACCAAGAGGGGAGGAAGGGAGAAGGAATAGGAGGAGAAGGAGAGGTGGCCGGCCCCCTTTTCCCTAGTCCAATTCGGACTAGAGGGGAGGGGGGGCGCAGCAGCCTTTTTCCTTTTCCCACTAAAGCCCATCAAGGCCCATTACTTCTCCCGTAATCCCGTAACTCCCCGGTACCTCCGAAAATACCCGAACCACTCAGAACCCTTCCGATGTCCGAATATAGTCGTCCAATATATCGATCTTTACGTCTCGACCATTTCGAGACTCCTCGTCATGTCCCTGATCTCATCCGGGACTCCGAACTCCTTCGGTACATCAAAACTCATAAACTCATAATATAACTGTCATCGAAACCTTAAGCGTGCGGACCCTACGGTTCGAGAACAATGTAGACATGACCGAGACACGTCTCCGGTCAATAACCAATAGCGGGACCTGGATGCCCATATTGGCTCCTACATATTCTACGAAGATCTTTATCGGTCAGACCGCATAACAACATACGTCGTTCCCTTTGTCATCGGTATGTTACTTGCCCGAGATTCGATCGTCGGTATCCAATACCTAGTTCAATCTCGTTACCGGCAAGTCTCTTTACTCGTTCCGTAATACATCATCTCACAACTAACACATTAGTTGCAATGCTTGCAAGGCTTATGTGATGTGCATTACCGAGAGGGCCCAGAGATACCTCTCCGACAATCGGAGTGACAAATCCTAATCTCGAAATACGCCAACCCAACATGTACCTTCGGAGACACCTGTAGAGCACCTTTATAATCACCCAGTTACGTTGTGACGTTTGGTAGCACACAAAGTGTTCCTACGGTAAACGGGAGTTTGCATAATCTCATAGTTAAAGGAACATGTATAAGTCATGGATAAAAGCAATAGCAACATACTAAACGATCGGGTGCTATGCTAATGGAATGGGTCATGTCAATCAGATCATTCAACTAATGATGTGATCTCGTTAATCAAATAACAACTCTTTGTTCATGGTTAGGAAACATAACCATCTTTGATTAATGAGCTAGTCAAGTAGAGGCATACTAGTGACACTCTGTTTGTCTATGTATTCACACATGTATTATGTTTCCAATTAATACAATTCTAGCATGAATAATAAACATTTATCATGATATAAGGAAATAAATAATAACTTTATTATTGCCTCTAGGGCATATTTCCTTCAGTCTCCCACTTGCACTAGAGTCAATAATCTAGATCACATCACCATGTGATTAACATCAATAGTTCACATCATCATGTGATTAACACCCATAGTTCACATCGCTATGTGACCGACACCCAAAGGGTTTACTAGATTCAGTAATCTAGTTTACATCGCTATGTAATTAACACCCAAAGAGTACTAAGGTGTGATCATGTTTTGCTTGTGAGAGAAATTTAGTCAACGGGTCTGCCACATTCAGATCCGTTATGTATTTTGCAATTTTCTATGTCTACAATGCTCTGCACGGAGCTACTTTAGCTAATTGCTCCCACTTTCAATATGTATCTAGATTGAGACTTAGAGTCATCTAGATTAGTGTCAAAACTTGCATCGACGTAACCTTTTACGACGAACCTTTTTGTCACCTCCATAATCGAGAAACATATCCTTATTCCACTAAGGATAATTTTGACCGCCGTCCAGTGATCTACTCCTAGATCACTATTGTACTCCCGTGCCAATCTCAGGGTAGGGTATACAATAGGTCTGGTACACAGCATGGCATACTTTATAGAACCTATGGCCAAAGCATAGGGAATGACTTTCATTCTCTTTCTATCTTCTGCCGTGGTCGGGTTTTGAGTCTTACTCAATTTCACACTTTGTAACACAGGCAAGAACTCTTTCTTTGACTGTTCCATTTTGAACTACTTCAAAATCTTATCAAGGTATGTACTCATTGAAAAAACTTATCAAGCGTCTCGATCTATCTCTATAGATCTTGATGCTCGATATGTAAGTAGCTTCCCCGAGGTCTTTCTTTGAAAATCTCCTTTCAAATACTCCTTTATGCTTCACAGAATAATTCTACATTATTTCCGATCAATAATATGTCATTTACATATACTTATCAGAAATGCTGTAGTGCTCCCACTCACTTTCTTGTAAATACAGGCTTCACCGCAAGTCTGTACAAAACAATGTGCTTTGATCAACTTATCAAAGCGTATATTCCAACTCCGAGATGCTTGCACCAGTCCATAGATGGATCGCTGGAGCTTGCATATTTTGTTAGCACCTTTAGGATTGACAAAACCTTCTGGTTGCATCATATACAACTTTTCTTTAATAAATCCAATGCAGTTTTGTTTATCCATTTGCCAGATTTAAAAAAATGCGGCAATTGCTAACATGATCGGACAGACTTAAGCATAGATACGAGTGAGAAACTCTCATCGTAGTCAACACCTTGAACTTGTCAAAAACCTTTTGCGACAATTCTAGCTTTGTAGATAGTAACGCTACTATCAGCGTCCGTCTTCCTCTTGAAGATCCATTTATATTCTATGGCTTGCCGATCATCGGGCAAATCCATCAAAGTCCATACTTTGTTCTCATACATGGATCATATCTCAGATTTCATGGCCTCTAACCATTTTGCGGAATCTGGGCTCATCATCGCTTCCTCATAGTTCGCAAGTTCGTCATGGTCTAGTAACATGACTTCCAGAACAGGATTACCGTACCACTCTGGTGCGGATCTCACTCTGATTTACCTACGAGATTCGGTAGTAACTTGATCTGAAGTTACATGATCATCATCATTAGCTTCCTCACTAATTGGTGTAGTAGTCACAAGAACAGATTTCTGTGATGAACTACTTTCCAATAAGGGAGAAGGTACAATTACCTCATCAAGTTTTCTACTTTCCTCCTACTCACTTCTTTCGAGAGAAACTCCTTCTCTAGAAAGTTTCCGACTTTAGCAACAAAAATTTTGCCTTCGGATCTGTGATAGAAGGTATACCCAACAGTCTCCTTTGGGTATCCTATGAAGACACATTTTTCCGATTTGGGTTCGAGCTTATCAGGTTGAAGCTTTTTCACATAAGCATCGCAGCCCCAAACTTTAAGAAACGACAACTTTGGTTTCTTGCCAAACCACAGTTCATAAGGTGTCGTCTCAACGGATTTTGATGGTGCCCTATTTAACGTGAATGCGGCCGTCTCTAAATCATAACCCCAAAACGATAGCGGTAAATCGGTAAGAGACATCATAGATCGCACCATATCCAGTAAAGTACGATTATGACGTTCGGACACACCATTACGTTGTGGTGTTCCGGGTGGCGTGAGTTGCGAAACTATTCCGCATTGTTTCAAATGTAGACCAAACTCGTAACTCAAATATTCTCCTCCACGATCAGATCGTAGAAACTTTATTTTCTTGTTACGATGATTTTCCACTTCACTCTGAAATTCTTTGAACTTTTCAAATGTTTCAGACTTGTGTTTCATTAAGTAGATATACCCATATCTGCTTAAATCATCAGTGAAGGTGAGAAAATAACGATATCCGCCACGAGCCTCAACATTCATTGGACCACATACATCAGTATGTATGATTTCCAATAAATCTGTTGCTCTCTCCACAGTACCGGAGAACGGTGTTTTAGTCATCTTGCCCATAAGGCACGGTTCGCAAGTGCCAAGTGATTCATAATCAAGTGACTCCAAAAGTCCATCAGTATGGAGTTTCTTCATGCGTTTTACACCGATATGACCTAAACGGCAGTGCCACAAATAAGTTGCACTATCATTATCAACTCTGCATCTTTTGGCTTCAACATTATGAATATGTGTATCACTACTATCGAGATCCAATGAACTATTTTCATTGGTGTGTATGACCATAGAAGGTTTTATTCATGTAAACAGAACAACAATTGTTCTCTAACTTAAATGAATAACTGTATTGCAATTAACATGATCAAATCATATTCATGCTCAACGCAAACACCAAATAACACTTATTTAGGTTTAACACTAATCCCGAAAGTATAGGGAGTGCGCGATGATGATCATATCAATCTTGGAACCACTTCCAACACATCGTCACTTCACCCTTTAACTAGTCTCTGTTCATTTTGCAACTCCCGTTTCGAGTTACTAATCTTAGCAACTTGAACTAGTACCAAATACTGAGGGGTTGCTATGAACACTAGTAAAGTACACATCAATAACATGTATATCAAATATACTTATGTTCACTTTGCCATCCTTCTTATCCGCCAATCACTTGGGGTAGTTCCGCTTCCAGTGACCAGTCCCTTTGCAGTAGAAGCACTTAGTCTCAGGCTTAGGACCAGACTTGGGCTTTTTCACTTGAGCAGCAACTTGCTTGTCGTTCTTCTTGAAGTTCCCCTTCTTTCCTTTTGCCCTTTTCTTGAAACTAGTGATCTTGTCAACCATCAACACTTGATGTTTTTCTTTGATTTCTACCTTCGCCGATTTTAGCATCGCGAAGAGCTTGGGAATATTTTCCGTTATCCCTTGCATATTATAGTTCATCACGAAGTTCTACTAACTTGGTGATGGTGACTAGAGAATTCTGTCAATCACTATCTTATCTGGAAGATTAACTCCCACTTGATTCAAGCGATTGTAGTACCCAGACAATCTGAGCACATGCTCACTAGTTGAGCGATTCTCCTCCATCTTTTAGCTATAGAACTTGTTGGAGACTTCATATCTCTCAACTCGGGTATTTGCTTGAAATATTAACTTCAACTCCTGGAACATCTTGTATGGTCCATGACGTTCAAAACGTCTTTGAAGTCCCGATTCTTAAGCCGTTAAGCATGGTGCACTAAACTATTAAGTAGTCATCATATTGAGTCTAGCAAAACGTTCATAACGTCTGCATCTGCTCCTGCAAAAGGTCCGTCACCTAGCGGTGCATCAAGGACAAAATTCTTCTGTGCAGCAATGAGGATAAACCTCAGATTACGGATCCAATCCGTATCATTGCTACTAACATTTTTCAACACAATTTTCTCTAGGAACATATCAAAATAAACACAGGGAAGCAACAATGCGAGCTATTGATCTACAACATAGATATGCTAATACTACCAGGACTAAGTTCATGATAAATTAAAGTTCAATTAATCATATTACTTAAGAACTCCCACTTAGATAGACATCCCTCTAATCCTCTAAGTGATCACGTGATCCAAATCAACTAAACCATGTCCGATCATCACGTGAGATGGAGTAGTTTCAATGGTGAACATCACTATGTTGATCATATCTACTATATGATTCACGCTCGACCTTTCGGTCTCCGTGTTCCGAGGCCATATCTGTTATATGCTAGGCTCGTCAAGTATAACCTGAGTATTCCGCGTGTGCAACTGTTTTGCACCCGTTGTATTTGAACGTAGAGCCTATCACACCCGATCATCACGTGGTGTCTCAGCACGAAGAACTTTCGCAACGGTGCATACTCAGGGAGAACACTTCTTGATAATTAGTGAGAGATCATCTTATAATGCTACCGTCAATCAAAGCAAGATAAGATGCATAAAAGATAAACATCACATGCAATCAATATAAGTGATATGATATGGCCATCATCATCTCGTGCTTGTGATCTCCATCTTCGAAGCACCGTCATGATCACCATCGTCACCGGCGCGACACCTTGATCTCCATCGTAGCATCGTTGTCGTCTCTCCAATCTTATGCTTCCACGACTATCACTACCGCTTAGTAATAAAGTAAAGCATTACATCGCGATTGCATTGCATACAATAAAGCGACAACCATATGGCTCCTGCCAGTTGCCGATAACTCGGTTACAAAACATGATCATCTCATACAATAAAATTTAGCATCATGTCTTGACCATATCACATCACAACATGCCCTGCAAAAACAAGTTAGACGTCCTCTACTTTGTTGTTGCAAGTTTTACGTGGCTGCTACGGGCTTAAGCAAGAACTCATCTTACCTACGCATCAAAACCACAACGATAGTTTGTCAAATAGACTCCGTTTTAACCTTCTCAAGGACCGGGCGTAGTCACACTCGGTTCAACTAAAGTTGGAGAGACAGTCTTCCGCAAGCCATCTATGTGCAAAGCACGTCGAGGGAACCGGTCTCGCGTAAGAGTACGCATAAGGTTGGTCCGGATTGTCTCGTCCAACAATACCGCTGAACCAAAGTATGACATGCTGGTAGGCAGTATGACTTGTATCGTCCACAACTCACTTATGTTCTACTCGTGCAAATAACATCAAACCATAAAAAAACCTAGGCTCGGATGCCACTGTTGGGGAACGTAGTAATTTCAAAAAAATTCCTACGCACACGCAAGATCATGGTGATGCATAGCAACGAGCGGGGAGAGTGTTGTCTACGTACCCTCGTAGACCGAAGCGGAAGCGTTGACACAATGTAGAGGAAGTAGTCGTACGTTCTCCTCGCGATCCAACCGATCACAGCACCGTTACTCCGGCACCTCCGAGTTCTTGGCACACGTTCAGCTCGATGACGATCCCCGGGCTCCGATCCAGCAAAGCGTCGGGGAAGAGTTCCGTCAGCACGACGGCGTGGTGACGATCTTGATGTGTTACCGGCGCAGGGCTTCGCCTAAGCACTGCAACGATATTACCGAGGTGGAATTTGGTGGAAGGGGGCATCGCACACGGCTAAGGAACGATCCGTAGATCAACTTGTGTGTCCAAGGGGTGCCCCTTGCCTTAGTATATAAAGGATGGAGGAGGAGGAGGCCGGCCAAGCCAATTGGTGCGGCCAAGATATGGAGTCCTACTAGGACTCCAAGTCCTAGTAGGAGTCCACCAAGAGGGGAGGAAGGGAGAAGGAATAGGAGGAGAAGGAGAGGTGGCCGGCCCCCTTTTCCCTAGTCCAATTCGGACTAGAGGGGAGGGGGGGCGCAGCAGCCTTTTTCCTTTTCCCACTAAAGCCCATCAAGGCCCATTACTTCTCCCGTAATCCCGTAACTCCCCGGTACCTCCGAAAATACCCGAACCACTCAGAACCCTTCCGATGTCCGAATATAGTCGTCCAATATATCGATATTTACGTCTCGACCATTTCGAGACTCCTCGTCATGTCCCTGATCTCATCCGGGACTCCGAACTCCTTCGGTACATCAAAACTCATAAACTCATAATATAACTGTCATCGAAACCTTAAGCGTGCGGACCCTACGGTTCGAGAACAATGTAGACATGACCGAGACACGTCTCCGGTCAATAACCAATAGCGGGACCTGGATGCCCATATTGGCTCCTACATATTCTACGAAGATCTTTATCGGTCAGACCGCATAACAACATACGTCGTTCCCTTTGTCATCGGTATGTTACTTGCCCGAGATTCGATCGTCGGTATCCAATACCTAGTTCAATCTCGTTACCGGCAAGTCTCTTTACTCGTTCCGTAATACATCATCTCACAACTAACACATTAGTTGCAATGCTTGCAAGGCTTATGTGATGTGCATTACCGAGAGGGCCCAGAGATACCTCTCCGACAATCGGAGTGACAAATCCTAATCTCGAAATACGCCAACCCAACATGTACCTTCGGAGACACCTGTAGAGCACCTTTATAATCACCCAGTTACATTGTGATGTTTGGTAGCACACAAAGTGTTCCTACGGTAAACGGGAGTTTGCATAATCTCATAGTTAAAGGAACATGTATAAGTCATGGATAAAAGCAATAGCAACATACTAAACGATCGGGTGCTATGCTAATGGAATGGGTCATGTCAATCAGATCATTCAACTAATGATGTGATCTCGTTAATCAAATAACAACTCTTTGTTCATGGTTAGGAAACATAACCATCTTTGTGTTGGGGAACGTAGCAGAAATTCAAAATTTTCCTACGTGTCACCAAGATCTATCTATGGAGAAACCAGCAACGAGGGGAAGGAGAGTGTATCTACATACCCTTGTAGATCGCTAAGCGGAAGCGTTCAAGTGAACGGGGTTGATGGAGTCGTACTCGTCGTGATTCAGATCACCGATGACCAAGTGCCGAACGGACGGCACCTCCGCGTTCAACACACGTACAGCCCGGTGATGTCTCCCAAGCCTTGATCCAGCAAGGAGAGAGGGAGAGGTTGAGGAAGACTTCATCCAACAGCAGCACAACGGCGTGGTGGTGGTGGAGGAGCGTGGCTATCCTGCAGGGCTTCGCCAAGCACCATAGAAGAGGAGGAAGAAGAGACGCAGGGCTGCACCAACGAGGGAGAGATCAAATCGTGTCTCTTGGGCAGCCCCTAGGCCTCATATATATAGGGGAAAAGGGGGAGGGGAGGCGCCCTAGGGTTTCCCCTAGGGGGGGGCGGCGGCCAAGGGGGGAAGGAGTGCCTCCCAAGTCAAGTGGAGGCCCTTCCCCTTAGGGTTTCCCCTCTCCATGCGCATGGGCCTTGGGGTGGCTGGTTCCCCTGGCCCATTAAGGCTAGGGCGCCCCCTTACAGCCCATGCTGCTGTATTGGACGTGGTGGAACAATCTCCGGACCTCCGGACCCCTCCGGAGTCCTCAGGAACCTTCTAGAAGCTTCCCGGTACAATACCGAAAAACCGAACTTTTCCCGAAACCCGAACAACAACTTTCCATATATAAATCTTTACCTCCGGACCATTCCGGAACTCCTCGTGACGTCCGGGATCTCATCCGGGACTCCGAACAACATTCGGTAACCACATACAAGCTTCCTTTATAACCCTAGCGTCATCGAACCTTAAGTGTGTAGACCCTACGGGTTCGGGAGACATGCAGACATGACCGAGATGTTCTCCGGTCAATAACCAACAGCGGGATCTGGATACCCATGTTGGCTCCCACATGTTCCACGATGATCTCATCGGATGAACCACGATGTCAAGGACTTAATCAATCCCGTATACAAATCCCTTTGTCTAGCGGTATAGTACTTGCCCGAGATTCGATCGTCGGTATGCCGATACCTTGTTCAATCTCGTTACCGGCAAGTCTCTTTTACTCGTTCCGCAACACATCATCCCGTGATCAACTCCTTGATCACATTGTGCACATTATGATGATGTCCTACCGAGTGGGCCCAGAGATACCTCTCCGTTTTCACGGAGTGACAAATCCCAGTCTTGATTTGTGCCAACCCAACAGACACTTTCGGAGATACCCGTAGTGCACCTTTATAGTCACCCAGTTACGTTGTGACGTTTGGCACACCCAAAGCATTCCTACGGTATCCGGGAGTTGCACAATCTCATGGTCTAAGGAAATGATACTTGACATTATAAAAGCTTTAGCATACGAACTACATGATCTTGGGCTAGGCTTAGGATTGGGTCTTGTCCATCACATCATTCTCCTAATGATGTGATCCCGTTATCAATGACATCCAATGTCCATGGTCAGGAAACCGTAACCATCTATTGATCAACGAGCTAGTCAACTAGAGGCTTACTAGGGACATGGTGTTGTCTATGTATCCACACATGTATCTGAGTTTCCTATCAATACAATTCTAGCATGGATAATAAACGATTATCATGAACAAGGAAATATAATAATAACCTATTTATTATTGCCTCTAGGGCATATTTCCAACAGTCTCCCACTTGCACTAGAGTCAATAATCCAGCTCACATCGATATGTCATTGCAATGATTCCAACACCCAAGGTCACATCCCCATGTGACTAACACCCAAAGAGTTTACTAGAGTCAATAATCTAGTTCACATTACTATGTGATTAACACTCAATGAGTTTTTGGTTTGATCATGTTATGCTTGTGAGAGATGTTATAGTCAACGGGTCTGAACCTTTCAGATCCGTGTGTCCTTTACAAATCTCTATGTCATCTCCTAGATGCAGTTACCACGCTCTATTTGGAACTATTCCAAATAACTGTTCTACTATACGAATCCAATTTACTACTTAGTATAATCTGGATCAGTGTCAAAGTTTGCATCGGCGTAACCCTTTACGACGAACTCTTTTCCACCTCCATAATCGAGAAAATTCCTTAGTCCACTAGTTACTAAGGATAACCTTGACCGTTGTCCTGTGATCCATTACTGGATCACACTTGTACCCCTTGACTGACTCATGGCTTGGCACACTTCAGGTGCGGTACAACATAGCATACTTTACAGCCTATGTCTAAGCATAGGGGACGACCTTCGTCCTTTCTCTCTATTCTGCCGTGGTCAGGTCTTGAGTCTTACTCAATACTCACATGTGTAATACAGCCAAGAACTCCTTCTTTGCTGATCTATTTTGAATTCCTTCAAAATCTTGTCACGGTATGTATTCATTTGAAAGTGCTATTAAGCGATTTTGATCTATCCTTATAGATCTTGATGCTCAATGTTCAAGTAGCTTAATCCAGGTTTTCCATTGAAAACACTCTTCAAATAACCCTATATGCTTTCCAGAAATTCTACATCATTTCTGATCAACAATATGTCAACAACATATACTCATCAGAAATTCTATAGTGCTCCCACTCACTTCTTTGGAAATACAAGTTTCTCATAAACTTTATATAAACCTAAAATCTTTGATCAACTCATCAAAGTGTACATTCCAACTCCGAGATGCTTACTCCAGTCCTCAGGAGGATTGCTGGTGCTTTGCATACTTATTAGCATCTTTCAGGATTGACAAAACCTTCTGGCTGTATCACATACAACCTTTCCTCAAGAAAATCGTCGAGGAAACAATGTTTTGACATCCTATCTGCACAATTTCATAAATAATGCAGTAATCGCTAACATAATTCCAACAGACTCTTAGCATCGCTACGAGTGAGAAAGTCTCATCGCAGTCAACTCCTTGAACTTGTCGGAAAACATCTTAATGACAAGTCGAGGTTTCTTAATGGTGACATTTACCATCATTGTCCGTCTTCCTTTTAAAATCCATCTGTACTCAACAGCCTCACGACCATCAAGCCGTTCTGCCAAAGTCTACACTTTGTTTTCATACATGGATCCTCTCTCGGATTTTATGGCCTTGAGCCATTCATCGGAATCCGGGCCCACCATCGCTTCTCCATAGCTTGTAGGTTCATTGTTGTCTAGCAACATGACTTCCAAGACAGGATTACGTACCACTCTGAAGTAGTACGCATCCTTGTCATCCTACGAGGTTTGGGAGTGACTTGATCCGAAGTCTCATGATCACTATCATAAGCTTCCACTTCAATCGGTGTAGGTGCCATAGGAACAATTCCTGTGCCCTGCTACACACTGGTTGAAGTGACGGTTCAATAACCTCATCAAGTCTCCACCATCCTCCCACTCAATTCTTTCGAGAGAAACTTTTCCTCGAGAAAGGACCTGATTTGAGAAACAATCCCTATTGCTTTCGGATCTGAGACAGGAGGTATACCCAACTGTTTTGGGTGACCTATGAAGATGCAGTTATCCGCTTTGGGTTTGAGCTTATCAACCTGAAACCTTTTCATATAAGCGTCGCAGCCCCAAACTTTTAAGAAATGACAGCTTAGGTTTCTCTGAACCATAGTTCATACGGTGACATCTCATCGGAATTACGTGGTGCCCTATTAAAGTGAGTGCGGTTGTCTCTAATGCCTAACCCATGAACGATAGTGGTAATTCGATAAGAGACATCATGGTATGCATCATATCCAATAGGGTGCAGTTATGATGTTCGGACACACCATCACACTATGGTGTTCCAGGCGGTACTAGTCATGAAACAATTTCCACAATGTCTCAATTGTGTACCAAACTCGCAACTCAGATATTCATCTCTATGATCATATCATAGATATTTTATCCTCTTGTCACGACGATATTCAACTTCACTCTGAAATTACTTGAACCATTCAATAATTCAGACTTGTGTTTCATCAAGTAAATATGCTCAGTATCTACTCAAATCATCTGTGAAGTAAGAGCATAACGATATTCACTGCGTGCTTCAGCACTCATTGGACTGCACACATCAAAATGTGTTACTTCCAACAAGTTGCTTTCTTGTTCCATTTTACCGAAACCGAAGCTTCTTGCCCATGTGGTATGATTTGCATATCTCAAGTGATTCAAAATCAAGTGAGTCCAAATGGTCCATCTGCATGGAGTTTCTTCATGCGTATACACCAACAGACATGGTTCACATGTCTCAATCTTTTCAGAAATGAGTGAGTTCAAAGATCCATCAGCATGGAGCTTCTTCATGCGTTTTATACCAATATGACTTACATGGCAGTGCCACAAGTAGGTGGTACTATCATTACTATCTTATATCTTTTGGCATGAACATGTGTATCACTATGATCGAGATTCAATAAACCATTCATTTTAGGTGCAAGACCATTGAAGGTATTATTCAAAAATAACCATTATTCTCCTTAAATGAATAACCGTATTGCGATAGACATAATCCAATCATGTCTATGCTCAACGCAAACACCAAATAACAATTATTTAGGTTTAACACCAATCTCGATGGTAGAGGGAGCGAGCGATGCTTGATCATATCAACTTTGGAAACACTTCCAACACATATCGTCAGCTCACCTTTAGCTAGTCTCCGTTTATTCCGTAGCTTTTATTTCGAGTTACTAACACTTAGCAACCGAACCGGTATCTAATACCCTGATGCTACTAGGAGTACTAGTAAAGTACACATTCACATAATGTATATCCAATATACTTCTACCGACAGCCTTCTCATCTACCAAGTATCTAGGGTAATTCTGCTCCAGTGGCTGTTCCCCTTATTACAGAAGCACTCAGTCTTGGGTTTGGGTTCAACCTTGGGTTTCTTCACTAGAGCAGCAGCTGATTTGCCATTTCATGAAGTATCCCTTCTTGCCCTTGCCCTTCTTGAAACTAGTGGTTTTACTAACCATCAACAATTGATGCTCCTGCTTGATTTCTACTTTCGCGGTGTCAAACATCGCGAATATTTCAAGGATCATCATATCTATCCCTGATATGTTATAGTTCATCACGAAGCTCTAGCAGCTTGGTGGCAATGACTTTGGTGAAACATCACTATCTTATCTGGAAGATCAACTCCCACTCGATTCTAGTGATTGTTGTACTCAGACAATCTGAGCACAAGCTCAACGATTGGGCTTTTCTCCCTTAGTTTGCAGGCTAAGAAAATCGTCGGAGGTCTTATACCTCTTGACGTGGGCACGAGCCTGAAATCCCAATTTCAGTCCTCGAAACATATCATATGTTCCGCGACATAAAATGTCTTCGGTGCCTCAATTCTAAACCATTTATCATTACCGAACTATCATGTAGTCATCAAATCGTGTATGTCAGATGTTCGCAACATCCACAGACCACGTTCGAGGTCCAGCACACCGAGCGGTGCATTAAGGACATAAGCCTTGTACTGTCCGCATAATTGCTACTATCAACTTTCAACTATATTTTCTCTAGGAACATATCTAAAATAGTAGAACTAAAGCGCGAGCTACGACATAATTTGCAAAATCTTTTTGACTATGTTCAGGATAATTAAGTTCATCTTATGAACTCCCACTCAGATAGACATCCCTCTAGTCATCTAAGTGATTACATGATCCGAGTCAACTAGGCCGTGTCCGATCATCACGTGAGACGGACTAGTCAACGTCGGTGAACATCTTCATGTTGATCGTATCTACCATACGACTCATGCTCGACCTTTCGGTCTTCTGTGTTCCGAGGCCATGTCTGTACATGCTAGGCTCGTCAAGTTAACCCTAAGTGTTTTGCATGTGTAAAACTGTCTTACACCCGTTGTATGTGAACGTAAGGATCTATCACACCCGATCATCACGTGGTGCTTCGAAACGACGAACTGTAGCAACGGTGCACAGTTAGGGGAGAACACATTCTTGAAATTGTTTATGAGGGATCATCTTATTTACTACCGTCGTTCTAAGCAAATAAGATGTATAAACATGATAAACATCACATGCAATCAAATAGTGACATGATATGGCCATCATCACTTTGCTCCTTTTGATCTCCATCTTCGGGGCTCCATGATCATCGTTGTCACCGGCATGACACCATGATCTTCATCATCATGATCTCCATCATCGTGTCTTCATGAAGTTGTCACGTCAACTATTACTTCTACTACTATGGCTAACGGTTAGCAATAAAGTAAAGTAATTACATGACGTTTATGTTGACACGCAGGTCATAAATAAATTAAAGACAACTCCTATGGCTCCTGCCGGTTGTCATACTCATCGACATGCAAGTCGTGATTCCTATTACAAGAACATGATCATCTCATACATCACATATATCATACATCACATCCTTTGGCCATATCACATCACAAGGCATACCCTGCAAAAACAAGTTAGACGTCCTGTAATTGTTGTTTGCATGTTTTACGTGGCTGCTATGGGTTTCTAGCAAGAACGTTTCTTACCTACGCAAAACCACAACGTGATATGTCAATTGCTATTTACCCTTCATAAGGACCCTTTTCATCGAATCCAATCCGACTAAAGTGGGAGAGACTGGCACCCGCTAGCCACCTTATGCAACTAGTGCATGTCAGTCGGTGGAACCTGTCTCACGTAAGTGTACGTGTAAGGTCGGTCCGGGCCGCTTCATCCCACAATGCCGCCAAATCAAGATTGACTAGTAACGGTAAGCATATTGAACAAAATCAACGCCCACAACTACTTTGTGTTCTACTCGTGCAAAGAATCTACGCAATAGACCTAGCTCATGATGCCACTGTTGGGGAACGTAGCAGAAATTTAAAATTTTCCTACGTGTCACCAAGATCTATCTATGGAGAAACCAGCAACGAGGGGAAGGAGAGTGTATCTACATACCCTTGTAGATCGCTAAGCGGAAGCGTTCAAGTGAACGGGGTTGATGGAGTCGTACTCGTCGTGATTCAGATCACCGATGACCAAGTGCCGAACGGACGGCACCTCCGCGTTCAACACACGTACAGCCCGGTGACGTCTCCCAAGCCTTGATCCAGCAAGGAGAGAGGGAGAGGTTGAGGAAGACTTCATCCAACAGCAGCACAACGGCGTGGTGGTGGTGGAGGAGCGTGGCTATCCTGCAGGGCTTCGCCAAGCACCATAGAAGAGGAGGAAGAAGAGACGCAGGGCTGCACCAACGAGGGAGAGATCAAATCGTGTCTCTTGGGCAGCCCCTAGGCCTCATATATATAGGGGCAAAGGGGGAGGGGAGGCGCCCTAGGGTTTCCCCTAGGGGGGGCGGCGGCCAAGGGGGGAAGGAGTGCCTCCCAAGTCAAGTGGAGGCCCTTCCCCTTAGGGTTTCCCCTCTCCATGCGCATGGGCCTTGGGGTGGCTGGTTCCCCTGGCCCATTAAGGCTAGGGCGCCCCCTTACAGCCTATGCTGCTGTATTGGACGTGGTGGAACAATCTCCGGACCTCCGGACCCCTCCGGAGTCCTCAGGAACCTTCTAGAAGCTTCCCGGTACAATACCGAAAAACCGAACTTTTCCCGAAACCCGAACAACAACTTTCCATATATAAATCTTTACCTCCGGACCATTCCGGAACTCCTCGTGACGTCCGGGATCTCATCCGGGACTCCGAACAACATTCGGTAACCACATACAAGCTTCCTTTATAACCCTAGCGTCATCGAACCTTAAGTGTGTAGACCCTACGGGTTCGGGAGACATGCAGACATGACCGAGATGTTCTCCGGTCAATAACCAACAGCGGGATCTGGATACCCATGTTGGCTCCCACATGTTCCACGATGATCTCATCGGATGAACCACGATGTCAAGGACTTAATCAATCCCGTATACAAATCCCTTTGTCTAGCGGTATAGTACTTGCCCGAGATTCGATCGTCGGTATGCCGATACCTTGTTCAATCTCGTTACCGGCAAGTCTCTTTTACTCGTTCCGCAACACATCATCCCGTGATCAACTCCTTGATCACATTGTGCACATTATGATGATGTCCTACCGAGTGGGCCCAGAGATACCTCTCCGTTTTCACGGAGTGACAAATCCCAGTCTTGATTTGTGCCAACCCAACAGACACTTTCGGAGATACCCGTAGTGCACCTTTATAGTCACCCAGTTACGTTGTGACGTTTGGCACACCCAAAGCATTCCTACGGTATCCGGGAGTTGCACAATCTCATGGTCTAAGGAAATGATACTTGACATTATAAAAGCTTTAGCATACGAACTACATGATCTTGGGCTAGGCTTAGGATTGGGTCTTGTCCATCACATCATTCTCCTAATGATGTGATCCCGTTATCAATGACATCCAATGTCCATGGTCAGGAAACCGTAACCATCTATTGATCAACGAGCTAGTCAACTAGAGGCTTACTAGGGACATGGTGTTGTCTATGTATCCACACATGTATCTGAGTTTCCTATCAATACAATTCTAGTATGGATAATAAACGATTATCATGAACAAGGAAATATAATAATAACCTATTTATTATTGCCTCTAGGGCATATTTCCAACACTTTGATTAATGAGCTAGTCAAGTAGAGGCATACTAGTGACACTCTGTTTGTCTATGTATTCACACATGTATTATGTTTCCAATTAATACAATTCTAGCATGAATAATAAACATTTATCATGATATAAGGAAATAAATAATAACTTTATTATTGCCTCTAGGGCATATTTCCTTCAAGCCCCCCTCCTTCTTCTTCTTCCTTGGACCCCCCTAGATGGGAGGAGGGTTTCCCCTCTGGTCCATGGCCTCCATGGCGGCGGAGGGGCGAGAGCCCCTCCTAGATTGGATCTATCCCTCTGTTCTCTTCTGTTTCGCGTTCCTGTTTTTTGGCCGAAAACCATTTCTTATATTCCTAGAGATCCGTAACTCCGATTGCGTTGAAATTTTAACAAGATTTTTTTTCTGGATATAAGCTTCCTTGCACCCGAAGTAGAGCCCCAACTGACTTACGGGGTGCCCACAAGGCACCACCGCACGCCGGGGGGGAGGCGTGCCCTGGTAGGTAGTGGAGGCCGTGGGCCTCCGTTTGCGTTGATTCCACCTCCCAAAAATCACATATATTCCAAAGTAATTCTCCGTAAATTTTTATCGCATTCAGACTTTGTTTGATATGAATATTCTGTGAAACAAAAAACATGCAACAAACAGGAACTGACGCTGGGCACTGGATCAATATGTTAGTCCAATAAATCATATATATTGTTGCCAAAAGTATGTGAAAATTGTATAATATTGGTATGGAACAATCAAAAATTATAGATACGAGGGAGCCGTATCAGCCTCCACACAAAATCCAACCGTTACACACTTTTGACCCATCTCGGTGGCACCGATCAGTACAAAAATATGAACGTTAGGAATGTCGGTGGGACCGACTGGAAGAACTCAGTGGTACCGATGTGCCAGGGCTTAGGGCAAACCTCAACTTGGTGGCGCTGATTGCATCAACTCGGTGGGACCGAAGTGAAGCAATAGGCAACATAGTATCAGACAGGCCAACTCGGTGAGACCAAAGTGAATGCAACAAGTCATAGAGCGCTGGCAAGGCCCCTCGCGGGCGAACAAGCTAGGAGCAGCCTGGCGGGTCGCGCGGCACTGCGTCCCCACGTGGGTGACGCGCGCAATGACGAGCGGCGCCAGAGGCCGTGCCAGCAGGAGTGGATGCGAAGGCTTTCCTCTTTCGTGCTAAGGGCGCACAGACAGTTCGCCAGTTCCCAAAGCAACCCCCAAAGGTTGCCCGCTCGGTGCTAGAGGACCAGGACGAGGGACGCGCCAGGACGGAGGTCATCGCCGAGCCCACTGGTGCGTCATGGACAACGGCTTTGCAGGCGAGGACTGCTTTTGTCAGGATAGATTGCGCCCCTGTCCCCCTTCAAACTAGCCATTCTGGCAACCCTTCTCGCCGGGTGTTTTCGGGGGAAGAGGACCAAGGCCAGTATAAGAGGGGGCAGGGCGCCATCGTAGAGAAGGATCAACTCATTTGGCAACTAGAGCTACACGCTTGTACTCCATCTCCCCAAGCAATTCCAACCAAGCAGGAGTAGGATTTTACACCGCGAGGTGGCCCGAACCTGGGTAAACTGTCGTGTCTGTTGTTGTTCTTCCTCAGCTCGAGCATGCTGGAGCATCGCCGTGAGGTTGTGAGGCTGAGTAGGGCGGTAGTAACAAGCGCACTCTAGAGTTCGAATCTTCTTAGGTCCCCGGAGCCCCGATTCCGACAACAACTGCCGACGCTCCCAAGAAGGTGCCACCCCTTTTTTGGCGAGAACAAGAAGGTGCCACCCCGATCACGACACACCACACCAACTACGCCAAAACGCCCAGCCTCGACACTACGGTGTCAATATATATTTTTGCATGATCATCAGGAGGTGGGATCCACCTAGGGACACCGGAGCAAAGTGGTGGTATCACCTAATATTCAGAGCATCTCTAGCAGACCCCTTATATCCCACCGAACTATAAAATAACCGTGAGTTTTCAGTTTTGGACGGAAAAAGTAGCCCGAACAGACACCTTATACACCTCCGACCTTTTAATTTTTGAAGGGTTGCGGTAAAAAGCTCCTCCCAATCTGCAAAAACACGGTTTCCGCGCCCGCTTCTACGGTGCGCTGTATCGGGAGAAAACAGTTGGCGGGAGCCCAACTGCCACGGAAACATCGCCATGACCCGTCCGCGTCCGCCGTCTGCGCTACTCCGGAAGCCGTCCGCCCGCCCCGCCTCCCCCCTCCCCCCCCCCCCCCCCGCGTCTCTCCCGGCGACGGGATGGGTGCTAGCTAGCTACGGCGACGTCGACAACTCCTGGAGTAGATAGCTAGTTTGGATCGATTTGATGGGAGCTAGCTAGCTAGTTCGCTCATGAGTCAATTACGACGACAACTCCTGGATCGATTTGACGCCGTCCTGGACGCCGGCGGCTTCGTGCGAGCCGTCCTAGACGCCGGCGACTCCGTAGTTGGCCGCTTCGTGGGTTGTCTGCCGGCTTCATAGGAGTGAGCTAGCTGATCGTGGACACGGACGAGAGAGAGAAAGAAGAAGACGTGAGGAAAAATAAAAACGAATATTCTATTTTACAGTTTAAATTTGAAGGGTCTGTTCGGCCGCACCTTAAACCGATTCTTAGAAAAGAGAGAGCGCGCGCGCCAGAGAGGAAACAATCGACTGACAAATACCGTACGCGAAAAAAAAAAGTTTCGAACCTGCAACTGGTGGCGCTGCTTCCCCTTTGCCGCCGTAGCGCCGGCCATGCTCACGGTGTCTCTCCTAGACGCGCAACTCGCTCGGTGCTCCTCCGCGCGCCATCTCCTCCAGATTCACGGCCAGTTCATCGCCTCCGGCCTCCTCGCCGATGCCTTCGCTGCCAGCCGCCTCCTCCTCTTCACCTCCGCCACCCGCCTTCTCCCGCTCCCCATCCACCATTCGTTCCGCCTCCTCCGACTCGTCCGCTGCCCCAACGCCTTCTCCTGCAACACGCTCCTCAAGGCGGCCCTGCTCGCCGGGACGCCGCACCTCTGCCTACCACTCTACACCTCCCTGCCGGCGTCCCCCGACGCCTACACCCACCCCATCCTCGCCGCCGCCTGCGCCGCCAGGAGGGACGTGAATGAAGGCAGGCAGGTGCACTCACACGCTATCAAGCACGGGTTCGGTGATGATTTGTACCTCAGGAACGGCCTGATGCATATGTACTCTGTTTGCGGCTGCCTCTGGGACGCACGCAGGGTGTTTGACGCAGGTCCCGTGTGGGACGCTGTTTCGTGGAACACCATCCTGGCTGCGTACGTGCATGCTGGGGATGTTGATCAGGCGGTTGGGGTGTTCGCACGGATGCCAAAGCGGAATGCCACAGCGGTGAGCTCCATGGTGTCATTGTTTGGGAGGAGGGGTATGGTGGACGAGGCAAGAGGGGTGTTTGACGAGGCCGATTGCAGGGATATTTTCACGTGGACTGCCATGATTTCTTGCTTTGAGCGGAACAGCATGTTTGCAGAGGCGTTGCACATGTTTTCGTGCATGCGTCGAGAGATGTGGCCTGTGGACGAGGCGCTGATGGTCAGCGTGGTGGCTGCTTGTGCTCAGTCGGAGGTGATTCGAAATGGGGAACTATGCCATGGACTGGTTATCAGGGCTGGCCTTTGTTCGCTGCTAAATATTCAGAATGTGCTGATCCACATGTACTCATGTTGCCTGGATGTTGTTGCAGCACGGAGGTTGTTTGACAGCGGTGACTGCTTGGACCAGTTCTCCTGGAACTCGATGATAGCAGGTTATCTAAAGAATGGTCATGTCGAAAATGCAATGGCATTGTTCAATGCAATGCCTGACAAGGACAATGTTTCTTGGAGTACAATGATTTCTGGTTGTGTGCAGAATAACCAATCGTCAGATGCACTCGCTGTCTTCGATAACATGCGAGCCCAGGGAGTCAGGCCGGATGAGGTTACTATTGTTAGTGTTATATCTGCATGCACTAATCTGTCTGCTCTGGAGAAAGGAAAGTCGGTGCATGATTATGTAAGGCAAAACAAATGTTACATCACTCTTGTACTTGGGACTAGCCTCATTGACATGTACATGAAGTGTGGATACTTGGAAGCTGCAATGGATGTCTTCAACATAATGGAAGAAAAAGGAGCACCTTGCTGGAATGCTGTCATTGTGGGGTTGGCCATGAACGGCCTTGTGACGAAATCCCTTGAGATTTTCTCAGAGATGGAAGCATCCGGCACTGCCATCCCGAATGAGATAACTTTCATCGGAGTTTTAAGTGCTTGCAGACATGCTGGCCTAGTTGAGGAGGGCCGCCACTTCTTCAAGTTGATGCAGCACAAGTACCAAATTGTGCCAAACATCAGACACTATGGATGCATGGTTGATCTTCTTGGACGTGCTGGATATGTTAAGGAGGCTGAGGATCTGATTGAGAGCATGCCCATGTTACCTGATGTTTCAGCATGGGGTGCATTGCTTGGTGCCTGCTGGAAGCATGGTGAAAATGAGGTTGGAGAAAGGGTGGGCAGGAAGCTTGTCAATCTGGATCCTCGCCATGACGGATTTCACACTATGTTATCTAACATATATGCTAAAGAGGGGATGTGGCAATCAGTAAATGACCTAAGGGACTCCATGAAGCAACGACATGTCCCAAAAGTTTCAGGATATAGTGTCGTTGAAATGTCTCATTCTTGAGATTCTAGCAGTGGATCGCATCTCAAATGAAAATCTTTAGATAGGTCCAAGTTGAAGCCTTACAAGGTCATGAATGGATCTGTACTTATCTGCGATTTGTGTTTCTAACTTTCTATCATCGTGTGTATTCTGATAAGCCTGTTGTTCACTTCATGTTTCCTCTATCTATGCTTGCAGATTCAAATAAAATATTCACATGGCATCAACGACCAAATTATTAATCTTTTAAACTTTTACCAGAGGTCAGGCAGAACTTCCTTTCTTTCCTTATTTCTTTCCATGATAATCCATCCATCTGGAATACTGAACAGGGAACAACACACGCCATGGTCAGGGTTTCCTTATTTTATATTTTATTTTAGTCGTGAACCATGGTGCAAGCAAATGAATATCTTTCTCAAATGTCAAATGCAATGCTAAACTTACCAGGGTAAGTATAAAAAGAAGATATAACTGGGATCATGATGATGGAAAAAGAAAGGAAGAGTAAAGGTAAATTTACTATGGAGTGGAAAGGTGATACAGAAAAAAGACTTGTAATTCTTTTATCGTCTGAACAACATGTATAAGTAATGTTCAGAAAAAGATTTGTGGGTATTTTTTTCTTCATAAAAAGGCTATATCTAGGCTAATTCCTTTCCAAGCTACACATATGTTTATTAGGAAAATATGTTTTCTTCACCATCTTCAGAATTGTTACGAAAATGTGATGCCATACTGAACATATCTTATTTGTGTTAGAAGAATACAATTCGATTTGGTACCAAGAAAATTTTGATTAGGAAGGGAGGTAGAATAAAAGGTATTGGGTATGCAGGTGCTAGTGGTTCTAGTTGAGGTTTACTAATTTCACATAGCTATGGTTAGTTAATAAAGTAATTTCTTAGAACCTTGTAGTTGTAAAGGGAAATGAATTAGAGTCTTATTGACTGATAAAACAAATATGAGAAGACAATTCACGTGTATTGACTTAAAAAATTCTCATATGCTTGTTGCAAGTGTGAATCATGTGAGTTGCGAGATCAACCTAGACAGAGTCACATTGGACCTACTAAATTATAATTGTAAGACTTGGGGGGACAACAATAAATGACTAAGTGACTCTTGGGGGCTTCCCTACGGTTTTCTGGTGAAAAATAAGACTGACTGGTCTGTTTTTAAACCAACTGAAAATATTGCTGGATACCCACTGTGAGTTCCTGGCACATTACTAGGAAATACGGAACAATTTTTTATTTTTCATATGAGAAGAGATATTATGAAATAACCATCACAGTCGAGCATGGTTTTTCTTTACTTTGTTCAAGTCCTAGGCTCCTAGGTTAATAGTTACCGTCGGTCTATGCTAAAGGGAAAACAATATGTCTCTTTGACCGATAAACAAATAGGGATAGACGGATGGTACTATTCACGTTTGTTGGCTTCACAAAAATCTCACATGCTTGTTACAAGAGCTAACATGAACCATGGAAATTGTGAGATCCACACTCACAGTAAACCTGTCTCGAGGGGATATCTGTGCATGACCAAGTTTTTTTGTTTATGAAAGGAGGGCAGGCCCCCAGCCTCTCCATCGATCGATGCAATCTGTACTTGACCAGCTGACCGGTCAATTTTAAAACTGACCGGAAGTGCCGCTGGATATTGACTGACGGTTCCTTTTACGTGGCTAGCTTTTTAGGATGAGAAGAGAAAATATGAAACAAGCATCACATTTCAGCATTTTTTTTGTTTGCTTTGCTGAAGTCCTGGCTAATCAAGGTAATATATGCTAATGGGAAAATAGTCTCATTGAACAATAACAGAAAAACTGTGTGAAGATGAGGATCGTTTGAGTGGGAGAAATTGCATTATGATGACAGACCTATTTACATGGCCAAAATAATATCATTATGATGCTGATCCAGATGTATGGCGCAGCAAGTCAACTCTGCCTGCCAGACGTAGAGATTTAAGCCGAAGAATTGGACGATATTCAGTGCCTTAGAAATACATATAAAAAATCTCCAACTTAGAGAAACAGAAGACAAGAACTTAGTTGATGCGATGCATGGATATGCTGGCAATGGCATCAAAGAATCTTGAAAGGGTGTCACAAAACAGGACACTATATCACGACATGCAATCCATCGCTATCGGCCAGCCACACGGCTTTGAAGCCACAACTGCTCACAAAGGGAAATTTCAATAACGCGTTCCCATCCACCAATCCACACGGTAAGAAATTACCACTGCAGTCTTGTTTCAATTATTTCATGAGTCCTCTAGTCCATTGAATGTGAATATTGTTTCTCTTGACATGGTGATTTTTTTGTATACCTCTGACGATGACCATTACATATTTACATTCGTACAGGGACAGGGCTTTTTTTCCGATCAACAAGAGATAAGAGACATAATGGACGCAGAGGCCGGGAAGAACGCTGGTGAAGCGGAACGGATAACAGATGGCGATTGGACTGGCGCGCGCGCACACACACACACTGCCAATGATCTCCAAAGAGAGACTGGATCGTGTTCTCATCAAGCCATGACAGGCCTGCGGATGCGCTGGAGCGTGACCATGGCCTAGACCCAGGGTACTTCGTTGTTTACTTAATAAACACAATCGACCGCTCTGTGGTGAGGGTAATCCAGAGCGGATATGATTTCTCCAGGCACGTGAACCATCCAGTCTTCAGTCCAGATGGGCAGAGCATCGCCGTGACATCGGACCTCGCCGCGGTGTCCGCTAACCCAATGCCGCCTCCAATCTACTTGCACTCGGTGAGGCCCTATTATGACATCTTCACCGTTGATATTGACCCTGGCGACATGGAGGAGAACCAGGATGTGGAGAAGTTTGCCCACGTCACGCATAACAGATACGAGAACTCCACTCCTGCCTGGTCCGTGTTCTGGACTCATGACCCGCATGCACAGTGGAACCTCCTGGTCATGGAGGAAAGTTACACCCCTTCATACCTGTATGCGCAAATTGACGGAGGTGAAAGTTGGCACATGACAGGCTAGGTCTGCATCCTGAAAGGGCCTGTTTCTTGCTCGTTTGGGATAAATTGTTTGAGATGTATCTGGAATTTCTGTTTGGATTGCTGTTGGACATTTGCATTTTACACATTTCATCTTGCTGTAACGAGACTTCAGAGTTTTATAAGAGGGTTCTGAATTGATTACTCAGACAAGTTTTAGAGAAGTGTTCGTTTTCATCACACAAGTACAAGTGGCCGTAATGATTTATTTACATAGAAAGGGGTTCAGGTTTTCGCGGGGGTGATTTGTGTGGTTTGTGGCTCTGGTAGGAGGCGGCAACCATGGATCCTCCTCCCCTTCCTAGGACGTAAGATTATCTGGACGTCAAAGAATCGGGAGGGATGCTTGGTTTTCAGTACACATTTTGTCTTGTTTTCCGTTCTGGTTAGTGTGGTAACAGCGATCTGAGGAAGTACCTGATCTGAGAAAGAAGTTGCCTGCTCTGGAAGCAGGATCCAGTTTGGCTGGGGTTCAAGGATTATTTTTGTTTGTTTGCTTGCATAAGGGGCTACCGTTAATTTTAGTTGTCATTTTACAACATTTAATTTTCAAAAATTTAAGCAAAGGCCAACAAGACCAGTAGAGAAATACAAAATGTAGTAATCCCTCCTATCATATTACTTGTCGCGGCTTTAATATTCAGTACAAAGTTGTACTGAAGCTGCGATAATTAATTTGGATTAGAGGAAGTACAATTTTACCGCTATCGGTCGACCTCAGCTAAGTTACAAAGCTAAGAATTGCATGCAGAAAGTATACACTAAGAATACAATGAGTCCTTCCTGACCAGAACTACGACATGTGATAGATACACTAGCAGGTAGTGGGGCGGCACGCCGCGCCTCACTGGCACGTCTGGGAATTGTCGAGTACAGCATCGCATGATTTTTTGTTGAACACAACAAATATTGAGTAAATTTGGCAATACGAAGCACAAGAGAGAAAAAGGGAGTGAAATATAGACAACTATTGATAAAAGCTAGATTTCAAGGAAACCCATGGGAATTTGGTTTACTTGACTATATGAAATCCAAACAACTATCGGTAAAAGCAATATTTTAGAGATAACCTATGAGAATTCGTTGTACTCAATTGAAGCAACAACTTGCAAGAGGAAATTTGATGTAAGCAACAACAATTGTAACACATGGTAACCCAGTAGATAGTCACCCAAGTATTTAGAATACAAAATCGGAAGTCATGAATAGAAATAAAAACTAATTACAGATACATCTGATGCGGCATGTAGATTCCAATTTATGAAGACACAAGTCAAGTTTTCTGTGCTCTAACATGTACAGCATAAACTTGTAGATGAACAGATCCTATGATAGAGATAAATTGGCCCAATTATTATGTGAAATACAAACTGAAATTTGGAGAGTAATATGAAACATGAAAGTTTAAGTTGTACAAAGGACAAATGTCTAACGCAAAATGCTTGTTAATATCTATTGCTAATTATTACCACCACTACCAGAGTATATGGCAGGGTAACAGAATACCATACTGGAAAGGAATTGAGGATGAATTCAGAGAGCAATCTTTGGAATCAACAACAGGGCATGTGAGCCCACTTTTGATCATAGTCTGGAAATAATATCATGCCTATATTGTGCAAAATTGCTTATAGATGGATCTAGATCATATAACCTTCTCTAGTACCTATATCAACAATGATACCCTTCTCATCTGATATGCTTCGTTAGGTATTCTCTAATAGTCTTGTAACAAAATAAATAGCTATCTCAACAAATTGAATGAGTAGTCAAACTAACTATTTTGGCCAGTTAAAAAAATAGCAAGCCAACAAAAGATATGTTGAATTTCTTTCAGGATTTTTTTCATAGTCTGAGAGCAACAAAGAATGAATAGAGAAGACCTCAGAATGAACATGATATCCTAATTGTGAAGCTGCCAGGACTGGCTTGATCTGGCCATCTTTGCTTGAGTCAACTTTCAGCCAAATCAAGGCAACGTGAACTTCAGCACCCCTCTTGGCAAGAAATAATATGGAACATGGAAGGAAAGGCGATGATTTGCAATGTACAGACGCATACAAACATTTTTTTATCATTTCTATTTATAGTGCAGGCAGGGAAGATGCATCTCCAATTCACTCACAATCTAAATCTATTAGATAGTGTTCTTACACAAAGCCATGAGATTTGAACTCAGAGAAGATATACAATTCAAAACATCAGAATTGTTTAGCACATAACATCCAGCTCATCTTAATTGCAAAAATATATATTAATGCCAATGAGTCCACTGGACACTTAGGGAGGAAATATGTACAGTAATAACCAGTATTAAAAATAAGCAGGCAACATCAGAGTCCAAGTATTTGATCCAAATTTACAGGCAACAACCTAAATGAAGACAACCCAACCGCAACGTTAAATGATTTTTGTTCACTCCTAGTACAGGCACAAGTTGTGTTGGGATGAAAGGAGCTACTCAATGGCACACTTTGCTGCTAACTGGAAAAATTAACATCACAGTTCAATATAGTTCGATTATTATATTTTCTGCAGTTAATTTAGGACATTGCTTATCTGCTTATTATCATGATTTCTTGGGAGGAGGTCATTTTATTTGCTTGCGCCTGAAAACTCAGCAGTGGATAATTTTGTAACTTATGCAGGTTATGTGCACATTGGAAGTTGTCCAGTATCTCCTGATCATAGATTTCTTGCATATACTCTCCATACATCTGGGGTGAACTGTTTTCGCTGGAACTGAAAGATCTTCAGTCTAAGCATGTCATTTTTACTTCGCCAGACAAGGGAATGTCAGTTTAGCATGGGCTCACGACAGTGAAGATTTATTTTATACTGTGCGATGAGACTCTATGTCCCAATCAGTAATTCTCCTTCCTGCAATTGAGTGTTACACTCAAGAAGCCTGTAGTCTTTTACTGATTTGATACGTCTACATGTTATAGGGTTTTCTGTAAAAAGATGCAGTCAGATGTGGCCGATCAATTGAGTGACCTATTAGGATACATGGCTGAAATGCGTGCACACTTACAATTTCGGTTGTTGTGCAGTTAAATTCTAAATCGATTTGATATGATGGATTTAAAAAATAGCTTTCAGCTAAACACTTTCAGCCAAACAGACTATTCTTTATTTTATACATAATAGTATAGCTATATACAGTGAATGCAAAAGCTATTTGTTTGCCACTTAACCTTATATTCTCCTATTTTCTTTAGCTATCGTCCTTTTACATTTTCTTTATGCAATGGTTGGTTGATCAAGCCGAGGACTTCTCTGCAGTGCTTGGTTTGTTGGAACATGTTTCATTTGGCTAATAAATAGCACAAGTGTGTGTGTGATTGCTTCATCAATTTTCAGAAACATTTGTTGCCCAGTAGCTTCCAAATAGCAGTTTAGCTTTCTTTACTGCACCTATATACTGGTACATTACCACAACCACTATGTTCGCAAATCCTCATTTAGGAGTTATGAGTTGATTAATATGTCACCCTCAATGAAGTGTTTACTTTAACTGATGAATGACATATATAGTTGGTTCTACAGTGTCAACTTATTTGTTGATTAGTCAAATACTGGCTTTGTGTTAAAGACTACCCAGCCATGCCCTAGATTTTTCTGTTTGTATGAATTTCATATTTCCCTGGAATATGAGAATACACCAACTGGGAGAACTGTGGATCAACAAATTTTCATGGGATTTTAGAAGTTTTATGTTGTGATGTCTTTGATTTTTGTCTCTCTTCCAGATTTACATAGAGAAGCCTCGGTAAGTTCTCAAGAATTACGTTTTCTTTTCTATTGACTGCCTTTAGGTATTTTTATTTTTAGAATGACTCTGAAACGAGGTCACTCCTGGTTTTGCCTCTTTGTGTCTGGTGGCAGGATGCTAGGTCAAGAATGCAGGGTGAGCGAAAGAAAACTATGAATGTCTCTGGTCATTTGGAGCATATGGAGGGAGCAAGACAGCGGACTTTGACACTGGTGTGAGCCTGGGTCATTTGATCATCCCGATCGTGTAAAGACTCCTCTCTGTAATACTATATGCAATCCTACTGCATGGTTTGAAAAATGAATGATTCTGAAACTGGGGTTTAGAGTAGTGTACGTGCTTGGCCATGGCTAAACCAACTAAATCACGGGTTTTCTTTTCAATGCGCACAGCGGGTCTCTGCGCCATTTGGCGCAAACGGGTCCACTAGTTAAGTTATCTTGTTAAAGCTAGATGCCATATGTAGCAATAATCTACAGTGTACTTTTGAAAGGGAAATGCAGAGCACGTGGAATTAAAATCTAAGGTTCAGTTTCACATGTATCCCAAGAACAAATTCCCAATATTGGACAGTGAGCATAAAAGGTAAACTGAACCAAGTAGTCCCCAATATTCTGCAGTAACTAATAAGTAATAACCCATGATTTGCAAACACAGTATTACTACTCCAGATGGGCACTAAACTCACCACGGCAATAGTATTTATGTTTTTAGGAAAAAAAGAGAATGTTTGTCAGTTAACAATCAAATAATCAAACAGGCAAAAACACATAAATAATACTCCCTCCGTCCCGAAATAAGTGTCAACTTTGTACTAACTCTAGTACAAAGTTGTACTAAGGTTGAGACACTTATTTTGGGACGGAGGGAGTAGCTGAATAGTCTAAAAAGGCATGTGTTTGGAGTCATTACATATGACTGAATAACAAATTTGAGATGTCGTAATTGTGACGGTCAAGGAAAATGGTGAGATGGAATGGAACATGACACGATTGGCAAACAGAACAGATCAATATAGTATACTGCAGCCAGCAACACATTTACTATATCCAAAAGTACTGCAACCCACAAACTTATTTCAGTAGCACTTAATCTAAGGAAAAAAGTAAGTGGTGCCTTATCAACGGGCTTGACCATGCAGAGGCAGCTGACCACAATTTATCATATTATCCATGCATAAGTATTACTCCCTCTGTTCCTAAATGTAAGTCTTTTTAAAGATTTCACTACTGACTACATACGGAGTAAAATGAGTGAATCTACACTGTAAAACATGTCTATATACATTCGTATGTAGTCCGTAGTGGAATATCTAAAAGACTTATATTTAGGAACGGAGGGTGTAGTAGATTGTCCATGCAAGAGTCAAAATCACCAGTTATATTGATATTTGTAGTGAAAGTCAAATGATGACAGTACCAATCCTTCTTAGACTGTTATATGTATCTCAGAAATAAATTGGTACTGCAGAACATCATTGTGTTCATGTGCCATCCTAAAATAAGAAGAATTGGGAGAAATAATAGATTGGATAAGTAATTCTTACATGAAAGATACTTGCCCACAGTGCCATCGCGGACGGCCACGCAGTTGATACACCTGCTCACCGCCGGCATTGGCCCCACTCCACTCATGTCTCTCCTCTCAAGGAACAGCGACAATGCAGCCAGGGCATATGCCCTATTTCTCCTCCAAATCCCCCGTCGCAGGCACCACCAGGAGAGGCGGACTGTTGCGGTGGAAGTCGAGGTGGTGGCCGCGACGACGACGGCGAAAGACCGCTGAGGCAGAGGCAGCAGGGGATGGCAAAGACGGAAGAGCCCAAAAGACCCGCGGAACCGATGTAAAAACTTAAACATGTCGATCGAAGAACCCAACAGTCAAAGTAACACCCCTAAAGAAAACAGTCAAAGTAACATGCCGAAGCCAGGTAAAGCGGCGACTGCCACATCAAACAAAACGTGCAAAACATCCAGCCAGATAAAAAAAGAGCGCGCCCAGGAATTCTTTCACTCCCCCCATACGTCACGCTATGGTAAATCGTAAAGAGTCAAAAAAAAGAGAAAAATTGAATCCTTACGGGCCTAATTTCTTAGTTACATATGCTGGTGTACTCTTTTTTTAGAGCACGACAAGACTTTCATTCAAACAGAGGCAACAGTACAAATACTTTCCCAAATACAGTCTGGGATTACACATGATAAACCTGATTAACAGTGCTCACAGCTACGAGCTGGATTGTGCGCTGAAACATTCAGCAAACGACCAACATGAATAACAGAACAAGAGTAAATAAAGGGTCTGGTGTACTCTTCGTGCCGAACTTGAGCATAGACCATTGAATGATGCGACTTGACGATGCTTGTCATTTATAAAGGGTCTGTGATAAGCCATATGACAAGGTGACCTTGATTCACAACCAAGATATCAGTAACTCTATGCAGCGCCAATCAGGCCCCTTAATTGGTCAAGGCAGTCATTAAGTGATTTATACTCCTCCGTGCCTGAAAAGTCCATTGCCTGTTTCAAGGAACTTTTAAGATGCATCTCAGCTGACAATAATTCTCGTCTGCTTCCAGTCGTGGAGGAAATTTCAATATAGACCTTGCAAAGTTGCAGAGAAGCTTGAGCATACTTTGTGAACTTCTTCTGGTCATGCCATATTTCTGAACCCTGGAGGGATCGAACTTGCTTCAACAAAGCTTCAGAGCATGCCATGAGGTTGCCCTTGCTTTTATGCCATCTTGCATATAATCCCCATATCTCTGCATTGCTAGCCCCATTCCGTACAATCTGCTTAAGGATATCACCAATTATATCTAGCAATTGATTTGGTAGCCTGGTCTCTCTATTTGCATCATCTGAAGTGTTGCTTATGGATTTAGCTTCTCGAGTATCACTAAGATGTGTAGCTTGTTCTTCGACAGAGACCATCACCTTGTCCAATACATCAACATTGAAGCGCTTGTTTGAGGACAGATTCAATACCATTTTGACAGCTTCAAGTGTCAGTCGCATGTTGCATGTGTCCAAAGCAACCTTACTGTAATTTTCCCAAACTTCCCAGCTATTCCTCTTGAACTTTACAGCTTCCTTGAATGCCTGGACTGCCGCCTGGCTCTTTCCTCTAATCATGTGCAGGCAGGCTATGTTGTTCCACGCTTCTCCGTTTTCAGGATCTATCTGCACAGCACGACTAAAAGCATCCACTGCCTTCTCAAGATCTTTATCCTTCCATGCAGCTGTACCATAGGCAAACCAGCCATCTGGATACAAAGAATTCAATGCCAATGCAGATCCCCAAAGAATTTTGGATGTATGGAAATCATTCTTGTTGTATGCACTGCGAGCCAGAGAGCGCAGAGCTCGAGCAGATTTGTTATTTGAGACTTCCAGTGCTTTCTTATAATGGTCATCATTATTAGTAGCATCGCCAAGTGAACACCATAGCCTTGGGTCATTTGGTGTAACAGAGAGCCGGGTATTTATTAGACTAACAGCATCAGCAACTTTACCCGATAATCGATAGCAATAGATTAGATTATCCCACAATTCGAGTTCTTTGAAGACACTAAGAGCTTCACCAAGTAAACCACAACTTATCAAAAGTTCACCATACTCTTTCCTTAATGCAGGGATAGGCGGCATATGAACTCCAAAAACCAGTTTGGCTCTTTGTGAAACTACAGGAAATTCTTTGGCAATATCTTCAACCAAATTCTCCATCATTAACAGTGCCCGCTGTTTTGTCCGACTGCGGGTGGACTCCCACCTAATACGCAGAACATCACACAAGCTCCTGACCACAAAGTATGACTTGTCTTGAGAATCAATTGACTCTATGTATGGTGCCATCTCCCACCCAGACATTTCATCACTCCGACTCCTCCGACTCACATGTAAACATTGTGCAAGTACAGCGGCCTGCTGGATAGCAGATAGCGATATCTGTGTGTTTGCAGATGTCATACTCTCATTGCTTGAGTCATTCCCATTTTCAGCCAGTCTTGGTGTTCTTAGTATATCACAAAATTCATCACTTTCATCTGGAACAGAGTTCGTCGCGCTTCTGAAAGCCACACCATCACTCTGAGGTCCTGCTAACTCTGTTGATTGGCCATCATCAGCTGCTGGTTTAGAAGTCTTCGCAACTAGAACCATTTGGGACTTGGCGTCCACCTGGTGTATAGTTCGAAAACCAAGAATCCCTGTGAGAGAGAGATGAATCCCACATGCCTCTTGAGCACTATCCAGATGCAGCCTTGAAGCATCAACTCGCCCATATTTATACTCCACGATTCCAGCTTCCAGAAAAGCAGCCGAGACAAAAGAACGGCCTTCTCCATCACATAACAAAGAAGCCCAGTAGCTAGAGACCTTTTCAAGTTCACCAAAGTGGGTCAACATTTCATTCTTGTACACTTGTACTTGATCAAACAAAGAGGACGATAGCTCATCTAAAATATTTTGCTGGGACAAGGATGTTCTGCACAACCACCATGACACACTGCAACAATCAGAGGAGTCCAGACCCTTTATGCTTGAGAAGAGTAGTTCTGCAAAGACAATGAAGGGCAAGAGAGCGAATTTCCCATGAACATGGGAACCAAAAGAAGCTAACTGATCCGAAGCCCAATCAACCCATTTGCTTCCAGGATCACTATGCCCCCCTTCATCCAAAGGCGAAGTCTGGAAAGGGAAGGGTGAACACTTCCCCGACGGTCCCGTCACGTTCTGCTGCGTGAATGCGAGCAGCGCGGCCACAGCCGCGGAGAGAACAAGCGCGCACCTGCACTGGAACCCCTCGCCCGCGGCCCCTCCGCCATCCCCCCGGAGGAACGCCTCGGCAGCGGCAGTGAGGTCGGCGTAAACTTGCGCTGGGGAGCCATGGACAACCTCGGCAAAGGCGGAGGAGTGGAAGATGTGGGGGACGGCGGAGGCGATAGCAGCCGCGTAGTCCCCGGCCTCGACGGCGGCGAGGGCGGAGGCCGCGACAGGACCGAGCGGGTGAGCTGGGGGAGGTGAGGGGGGAACTGGTTGGGAGATTGGGGAGGGGAGGGTGCAGCGAAGGAGGCGGAGCTCGGTCGCGCGGAGGAAGGCGGGGGTAGCGGTGGTGGCCGCCATGGCCGTGGCCGGTGGCGAGGTTTAGGGTTTTTGCCTATTCCTTTCTCTGGTCCCTGTGTATGCCCGGCTGCGCGAGCGCTCAGGCTATCACGAGTTCTCTGGTCGGTTCGGTTCGAGGCCGCTGCCTTTTGAGCCCACATGGCGTTTCTGGGCTCGTGCTCTTTTCTTGGGCTGGGTGGTGGTCCTGTCTACGTTCGGGCCTCTGGGCAGTGGTTATTCGCCTATTCCTTTATTTGGTGCATGTTCGTTGTTGCTGTTCTGCCTGCTAGGATATTTGGTGCATGTTCGTTGTTGCTGCCTTTGGCCCCCCTGATTGCGGCTGCCTCTTCTGTACCGTTTTACTAAATCATTGATGGCGCGTGTTGCCGCGCCCGTCATTTTGTCAATTGAATGATAGGAAATTGCACATAAATATAGGCACGGAACACGAATATAAGATGATTGTTCGCTATATCCTCATTTCCATCATACAGAAGAATAATGCTCACAGGAATCTCGGTAAAAACATGGACGCATGAGAAGCTTGGCCAGTTAACTTTAGGCCCATCTTGAGCAAATAACAAATAATAATTGAGAAATTTAAAATGCTAGCAACGTATAATGGAAATTAAACATCCTGATTTACATATAATTAACATTGTGAGAATGTAAAGCAAGACAATAATGAAACAAACCAAAACCTAAATCAATATCACCAAAAAGAATAAAAGAAATGCTTCAATAGTTGTCAGAGTGCTTTACACTGCTTCATCCAGTAACATTACACTGATATTCCAAAAACTTGTTCTACTACACGGTGCCATTCATACTCGGTGTTCTTCCATGCTAGAGTAGACGACCACCCACTCCCTTATGCAATGGTGTTTCAAAATACGACATCATCTCTTTGGGGACCATAAAGAGGAAACAAAATATATCTATGAGTACAATGCAACATTTTGTTAATTTGTAACCTTTGTAGTTTGTTTGTTTTGATAAAGATTACCTCCTAGGGTTATGAGGTTCTCAAACTTCGGATTTCAAAGCATAGAACTGAAGTGACAATAACATTAGGATGCAATCACATCTCAACAGTTGTAGATAGCGTCTTACATGGTACCACTATGGTAGGGAAATAAGTAATGCTTATGTGCTATCAGTTATATGTTAGGTGTTGCTTTCTGAGCAATCTAAAAATTACACTGAAAGATCAGATTGTTGGTGTGTCATCATACTCATAAGACTTATACAAGTATAAAAGATGTTCCTTGTACGAAATTACTAAGGACGTTTTCTTTTAATTTACACACATGTCCGTGGTAAACACATAACAAATTTGTATTAGTGAAATAAATAACTCAAATTCTGAATGTTCACATGTGAAGACAGATCGCAATCATTGATCAATGAAAAGCTGGCCCTTTAAGCTCACTTACAGTGGGTCGTACTGATAATACCCATGCATTCTGACAATAGTTCACTACATGTTGCTTTTATATTTGTCCCAGTTTTTTATGGTGCTAGGTGCTCAGCTTCACAAGTTAAATCATGTTTGGGTGCTCAGCTTCACAAATTAAATCCTGTTTGGGTGCTCAGCTTCACAAGTTAAATCCTGATTCCTTTAATCAAATGGCTACACTGTCTTGCTAGTATCACAAGAAGGAAAGGTCCATTCAGATATTCAATATATAACCTGTGAATGCATATTATATACTCCCTCTGTCACATAATATAAGAACGTTTTTTATACTATGTTAGCTTGAAAAACGTTATTATATTATAGGACGGAGGGAGTAGATTACTTGGTGAAATTTTCTTATAAAGGAAATAATAATTAACAATGATCTAAGCAACAGCTGAGCTGCCTATTTTAGCACAACTATCATCATAATAACAAATGAAATACCAAGCAACGTGAACACCTTAGAAGAGTCATTGCAGTGTTCATAATTCAGAAGAGCAGACATGCAAGAATGTGGTTGCAATTTCACACAATTCACATAGTTATGAACCGAAAAAGGAAGGAAATTCATAAGTTAAGTATTTGATATTGGCAAGCTTCCACGAGGCATTGTTAACATAGCAACAATACAGTGTGATTCAAGGAATTATGTTACATGATGATTTGGTGTCTAATTATGAGTAGATTTCACATGATCAAGTAAATAACCAATAATGTAAGTGGAGAGAATGTTAAGTACTAAAACCAGAATTATAACCGAGGGATGCAAAACCTCTTTTACTGGGAAGGACGCCCATAGGCCGGAGATGGAAACATACAATGATGGGTTTCCGTCCCATCAGCACATTTTGAAAAAAAATCTTGTACATCTATGTTTTTCAAGTTAAGGAGCATTCTGCTCCCGATTTTGTTAAAAATGAACCGGCATGCTCTCATACACCAATGAACTCATAGTTTTTTTGTGAGAATACACGATGTCCCTTTTATCAAATTAAAGGCATTTAAAAAATACCAAACAATAGTGTGGAACCGAAAATATCATAACTAATCAAATTAAAGGTGTTAAAAAATTACCAAACAATAGTGTGGAACCGAAAATATCATAACTAATCTTCAATGCACAATTTTTTTTGCAAAATACTAACATCTTCAGCATGTCAGTGTTCTGTTGCTGTGACGCAAAAGCTCAGCTAGAATAAAAAAACTGAGAATATGAGGGTGCCTGAATTTGCCAACTGTGAGGGTATAGTTTCCTGACCACATAGTTGAAGAATGAAAGCACACCACATACATTTACGAATCGAATCCGCCTGAGCCATGGAGAGGCTAACTAATTTCTCAATAAGGCTTGGTTGACCGGCCAATATTCTTGAGGAATGTATACACCTGCATTAGTCAAACAAACACATCAATTTAGATTCACATGACCAATTCGCTCAACGAAACAAAATGATATCTGACTACTTTTAACTTGGTAGTCCTGGATAAAAATAACGATTTGTTCTCTGTGACAATTGAAGGGATAGCCCAAAGAAAGAAAGCAATCTCCATCTAAATATTTATGAAGAAAAAAATACTTGCAGCTGACATTTGAAGCCACCAGTGGTAGGGAAAAGAATCATGCAGCTGATTATGTAAAAGGACAACAAGGAATCTCACCCGCAAAAAAAACAAGGAATCTGTATGTTGAATTTTTGGAATGAGAGCATATTACGATATATAATTGCTTGCTGGAAGAATCTTACATGAACTGAACAGAGATATAGGGATCTAGACGAGCATCATGGTTCATGCTCTGCTGCGGGAGTATTGGCTTGGTAGGGGAGGTAACACATATATATATACACAGACCTGTACCCGGAGGTAGCGGAAAGGACATGCACATCACCCCCGCCGTGAATTGTGCACAAAAACTGAAGAATAATTGCGCCCTTGAAATCTCCGTGGAGCAGTTTCTCGCAGACGAAGGGTCGGCTTGAATCAGCTGCGTCGGCTGGATCCCCTCCTTTGTCCTTCGTAGATCGATCGCCCGCGTCGACTGGATCTAGCGATCCCCGCATCACCCGCAGTGGCTGCATCGATCCCCTCCTCTGTCTGATCCCCTTTTTTCTCTCGCAACAACCGGTCTTCTGGACACGATGGACGCGGTCACTCGTCGGTATAATGGTCTGGCCGATGGCCCAATTTACCAGATGGCTTCGTTTTGGTCTCTGGAGGGGATCGATGCAGCCCACAGGACAGCTGGGCCAGTTTTTGACAGATGCGGGATAGATGGATATACACACGAGATCCGACGGCCGGAAATGTCCAGATCATGAAAACAGACGGTCAGAAACGTGGATCGCTGAGAGAGCTCGATTTAGGCTCAGTTTTACTGTTCTTAATTTCGGTGGAAGGGATTTTAATAAATGAGCAACGGAGTTGTCGAGAATGTAACCATCACGCATAACATTGGATCGACTCTTACTCAAATTAGTTTGATATAATTCTAGAGCAGCCAAAAATCAAGATACAAGGAATTTGATGGACTGTAAGGAACGCAGATTACACAAACTGCTAGGCAAGAGGTATGTGTTTGATCTTGGCACCACAAGGACCAAGCTCACCTAAATTGACCAATAAACCGCGCTTCTCTAGCCGGGCATGGCATAGCGAGACAACCCATCTAGTCTAGTTGGTGAACAGAGGGGACAGGCTGTCTTCCTTGAAAGAGGGTGGACAAACAGGCTGTTTTACCGCTGAACGGGTTGTTGCATGGATTTGGACCACTCAAAGTAGCCGGAGCATTAGACCGGATACAAATTTGATGATAAAACCCAATGGTAGAAGAAGATCAAAGTAAATTTGGCCCGCAAAACGCAGCCCGTCAGCCGGCTTGGAGCGTGAGAATTTGAGAAAAGTTCATGAAATTCAAAAGAGTTCACGAATTGAGAAAAAGTTCATATATTAAAAAATCATGAATTCGAAATAGTTCACGAATTTGAATTTTTTTATGACTATGAAATAAACATTAATTTGAAAAAAGTTCATTAAAAAAAGGTTCACAAATTTGGAAAAATATTCGGGCATTTGAAAAAGTTCACGCATTAAAAAAACGTGCATCTGAAAAGAGGTCCTTGATTTAAAAAATCTCATGAATTATAAAAAGTTAACAAATTTGAAAAAATATTGTGTATTTGAAAAAGTTTACACCTTTGGAAAAAGTTCATCCATTAGAACAAATGTTTGCCAATTTTAAAACTTTCATCAACTTAAAAACAATAAAGTTTTAAAAAGTTCAACGATTTGTAGAAAAATCATGAATTTGACGAAAACAGTTCATAGATTTAAAAAATGACAAAAAAATGAAAACAAAACACAAGAGAGGATGAGAAAGGAAAAAATAAAAAATGGAAAAAACTGAAAAGAAAAATAAAAACCAATTTGGGAAGCATCTGGAAGCTTGCAAAATTGGAATAGCACCGACGTCTTGTGCGCGATGCGTCGAGCAGAATGCAATAAAGAAGAGAGGAGAGTTAAATGGGCTGAGCACAGGACGGAGAGAGTGTGCGCCAACTGACAAAAACAGTAAGAAGCATCACGTGGCTAATCTGCACCCGGGCTCAAACGAACCCGGAGATAAACAGTAAAATTGCAAAAAAAAAACATTCTTTTAATAAAATCTGTTTTTTTACATGCAAGATGCTCCTGTTCATGATGTCCGTGCAAAAATTGGTAAAATTTAGTATTCAAGGAGTTCGTGACAGAAAAGACAATCGAATGTTCAAACACATCAAAATTTTGCGCGGTCATCACACATTTGAGCATCTTAGATGACAAAAGAAATCAGGCTTACTTCAAAATTTTATGACTTCTTTACAGTTCATCAAATGAAGATAAGGGCATATACAATGATGCTATCTTAGGAGTGCCACGTAGGATAAATGATGAGGTGGAGGAGAGAGAACTCATAAAAAAAGGCTTGTAAGAGAAGACAAGAGATGATCTCTTAGTACAATATGTCTCACCATATTTTTAGGAATAGCTAGTTGTTGAAGATAAGACTAAGAGATGACCCATTGTATACATCTTTTTTTGTCTTCTTTAAATAAGATGCAAGACTTTTTTTTGAGGGGTAAAACTTGCCGCTGCTTTATTGACTACGTAAAGTTTGGAATATCATCCGAAATTACAGACAAAATAAAATCAGGAAGAGTATGAAACCAAGACTCTGATCTCTTCTCTCCTACCCCTACTCTAGCAAGCTTGTGTGCAGCGACATTGGTTGATCTCCTAACCCACGAAACCTTGAACTCTGTAAAAGAGTTGAGCATGTCCTTGATTTCCTGAATCCAGGGACCGACAGCAGACAGCGCCTTCTCCTCTTGGCGAATCATCTTCACCAGCGTTTGGCTATCCAACTCCACCTGAACCCTTGCCACATTCATATCTAATGCCAACTGTAGAGCACGACTACACGCAAGGGTCTCCACCGCCTCCGGGTCTGCTATGTGAGGAAAGAATTGACAGAAGCCCGCCCGGAACGCCCCATTATGATCCCGGATAACCGCACCACCACCTCCTTTGTCACCATGTTTCGAAGTAGCTCCATCAGCGTTGATCTTGAGCCAACCATCGTCAGGAGGGTTCCACTTATCAACAACCCTGGTAACCGGCTTTCTCGGCTTTGTTACATGAACCTGCTTCCATTCCTGCATGTGATCATACACAGACATCACTATCTCATGTGGAGAAGTAATCTTCTTGCCATCTCTAACCTCATTGCGTGCGAGCCAAAGGCCATAAACTGACTGTATCATCGCCTCCTTTTCCTCGTCGGCTGCCCCCGCGAACCATCCCAACAACCAGCTTGCTAATGCACTCTGAGAGTTCATCGGACTCGGTGGGGTCGCCACCGAAACTCCCTTTTCCGCTTGCATCAACTGCCAGAATTGTGATGAATGTTGACATGTCCAGAATCTATGAAGGATCGTCTCCTCTCTGCCACATGCAACACAAAAAATGCCGGGTTTTATCCGACGACGGTGGAGTTCCGCCCCTACAGCCACACCATTTCTGATGACTCTCCACATGTGAATCTTTGCTTTGCCCGGAGCATTTGTACTCCATAGTCCCATATACCCTTTGTGGCCCTGAACAGAGTTTGAGTGACCCAGCTGTCCGGTCCTCGCTCGTTTCATTGCCATCCTCAAATGATATGCAGACCGCACTGAGAACACGCCACTTTTCGTGTAATTCCACGCCAAAAAATCATCAACTCCCGGCCCGCCTACATCAATTTGCCTTATATCACTAGCATCCGTCGGTGTGAACATCTCCTGTATTTTATGTGCATCCCAGCTCTTCCCATCTGGTAGTAGCAAGTCCGCGACCTTGGTTATGCCCTGCATATATGTTTGTCCAAGGGGGTGTAAACAACTCGCTCGTGGAATCCAGTTGTCGTGGTGAATATTGACTCTGGAGCCATCCCCAATCCTCCAAACCAACCCCTCTCGGAGTAAGTTCCTGCCATGGATGATGCTCTTGAAAGTGAAGGAACCCGCCGCAGGACAACTAGCCGTCATGATCGATTGATCTGGGAAGTATCTCGCCTTGAGTACTCTTGCACACAAAGACGTTGGTACCTGTAGGATGCGCCACGCTTGCTTCACCAGGAGGGCTTGGTTGAAAGCCTCAATGTCACGAAATCCTAGACCTCCACTCCTCTTTCCTAAGCACATCTTCTCCCAAGCAATCCAGTGTACTTTTCTTTCACCATTCGTTGCCCCCCACCAGAATTTCGAAGAGATTGAGTTCAGGTTCCGGCATGTTTTCTTTGTGAGTTGAAAGCAACTCATGGTGAAAGTTGGTACAACTTGAAGCCCTGACTTGACTAACACTTCCCTTGCGGCCTTTGAGAGACCCTGTCCTTTCAGTCCATTCACTTTACCTTTGGAGCTCTTCGTAACATATTTGAAAGTACCCTCCTTGGATTTTCCAACCAGTGTTGGCAAACCCAAATACTTCTCACTAAGGGCCTCCGAGGTGACTCCCAAAGTCTCTTTCAAAGCAGCCTTATCCTCATCACTACTGCCCCTGCCAAAGAAAATTGACGATTTATCTAAATTCACTTTTTGACCAGAAGCCAGTTCATACTCCTGCAAGATCTGCTTGAGTGTGTGCATATTCTCATGTGTCCCCTCAAGAAAAACAATACTCTTATCCGCAAACAGTAGGTGTGTAACACGGGGGCCAGTGCCTCCAAACGCCACCCCTTTTAATATATTCTCGCTTTGTGCTTTCTTGAGCAGCGCCGAGAAGCCCTCCACACAGAAGAGGAATAAGTAGGGTGAGAGGGGATCCCCCTGGCGAAGACCGCGGGAAGGAGAAAAACTCCTAGAACACCCACCATTAAGCTTAACTGATAAACGCGCTGATGTCACACACCTCATTATCATGGCCACCCACTCTGGTGCAAAGCCAAATCGCAGCATCGTCCGTTCCAAAAAGACCCACTCCACTCTGTCGTACGCCTTCATCATGTCAAGTTTCACCGCACATAGAGGTTTTTTCCTCTTCCTCTTCCGAATTGCGTGAACACATTCGTATGCCACCAAAACATTGTCCGTAATGAGCCGTCCCGGTACAAAGGCACTCTGCTCTTCAGAAATAAGAATTGGAAGGATACCTTTAAGCCTGTTAGCAAGAACCTTAGTGGCAATTTTGTACAACACGTTGCAAAGGCTTATGGGGCAGAATTGGGTTAGCAACTCCGGTGAGTTGACCTTAGGTATCATTACAAGCACAGTGTCATTAAAGGTAGCCGGAGCCGGTGCCCCATTTAGGAAGTCGCGTACAGCCCGGCAAACATCCTCGCACACCAACGACCAGTGTCGTTGATAAAAGAGGGCGGGTAGTCCGTCCGGTCCAGGAGCTTTTGTCGGTCCCATCTGGAATAAAGCAGCTTCAATTTCTTCGTCGGAAAACTGAGAAACCAACTTTGCATTCATATTTCCTGTGACCACCTCGTTTATGTTCTGAAGAAGCGCCTCAGCCTCGCTTGAGCCCTCCGACGAGAAAAGGGTCTCGTAGAAGGTAGCAGCCAGCTCCCGCATCTCCTCGTCCACTGTACAGCGAGTGCCGTCCTCCTTTCGCAAGGCCTTCACGGTGTTTTTCTGTTTCCTATGGGTCGCTCGGTTTTGGAAATATTTCATATTCATGTCCCCTGCTGACAGCCAGTCGACCCGAGACCGCTGTCGGTACAGGATCTCCTCCCGCTCATAGGTCTCATGCAGCTGCTCTTCAATTTCCCGGATCTCCAGTGAGACACCGGTCGACGCAGCCCTAGTTTTTGCATCTGCTAGCTGGCCTTTCAGGTTTGAAATTTTCCGTCTAATAGATCCGAAGACCTCACGTGCCCACCTTGCATACAGCTCGTTAAGTTGCCAAGGCGCTGCCACACAGCAGCCAAGTCATGCTCGCCTGTCCCCGCTGCAGCCCAAGCTTCCCGCACCATCTCATCGTATTTCTCATGTTTTGTCCATGCCTCCTCAAACCTAAAAGGTCGATCCCCTCGTTCTGGACGACGTGGAGCTGTCTCCAGCGCCCTCACAAGGATTGCTTGATGATCTGACTCCTCTGTAATGAGATGCTCCACCAATGTCTCAGGGAATAGCTCAAGGAAAGAATCATTGCAAGTGGCTCTATCCAGCCTTACCTGAATGTTCTCCCCACCGTCTCGTTTATTATCCCACGTGTACGGGTATCCTATAAAGCCCAAGTCAGCCAGCCCGCTCTCTGCCAGACAGTCCCTGAAGTCCTCCATCTGATTGAAACTTCTCAGGTTACCGCCTATTTGATCCGTCTGAAAAAGAGCCTCGTTAAAATCCCCCGCACATAACCACGGCAGGTTGTCTTGCCTTGTGAGGTATCTTATTGCATCCCATGATTTTTTGCGTAGCTCGGTCTTGGGCTCACCGTAGAAACCAGTGAATCTACATGTTTTGCCCTCCCAAGATAACTCAGCATCAATGAAATATTGGCACCAAGGCCTCACCTTCACCTCAATATGCTCTCTCCACCACAAGGGTGGTCCTCCGCTTCTCCCCACACAGTCCACCGCTATCCCACTCTTGAACCCAAGGCTCCACTTCAACTTCTCCATCGCCCTAGATTTCTTTTTTGTTTCACAAAGGAACACCACCGCTAGGTTGTGCGACCTAATTAGGTCCCGGAGCTCGCCAACTGTCGAGGTCAACCCCAACCCTCGACAGTTCCAGGCTAACAGATTCATGGTGGCCGGCGGCCCCGCCTCGCGGAGTCTGCCATATCCTTGTTCTCAGAGATACGGTCAAACACAGTCGATGTCTTACGCTGCGTCTCGCGAATGAACGCTGTTGGGGAACGTAGCAATTTCAAAAAAATTCCTACGCACACGCAAGATCATGGTGATGCATAGCAACGAGAGGGGAGAGTGTTGTCTACGTACCCTCGTAGACCGAAGCGGAAGCGTTGACACAACATAGAGGAAGTAGTCGTACGTCTTCCCGGTCCAACCGATCCAAGCACCGTTACTCCGGCACCTCCGAGTTCTTGACACACGTTCAGCTCGATGACGCTCCCCGGGCTCCGATTCAGCAAAGCTTCGGAGAGGAGTTCCGTCAGCATGACGGCGTGGTGACGATCTTGATGTTCAACTGTCGCAGGGCTTCGCCTAAGCACCGCTGCAATATGACCGAGGTGTAATATCGTGGAGGGGGGCACCGCACACGGCTAAGGAGCGATCACGAAGATCAACTTGTGTGTCTATGGGGTGCCCCCTGCCCCCGTATATAAAGGAGTGGAGGAGGGGAGGGCCGGCCCTCTCTATGGCGCGCCCTAGGGAGTCCTACTCCCACCGGGAGTAGGATTCCCCCTTTCCTAGTCCAACTAGGAGTCCTTCCATGTAGTAGGAGTAGTAGACAAGGAAGGGGAAAAGAGAAGGGAAGGAAGGAGGGGGCGCAGCCCCTCCCCCTAGTCCAATTCGGACTAGGCCTTGGGGGGCGCGCGTCCTGCCCTAGGCAGCCCCTCTCTCTTTCCCGTATGGCCCAATAAGGCCCAATACTTCTCCCTCGTGTTCCCGTAACTCCCCGGTACTCCGAAAAATACCCGAACCACTCAGAACCTTTTCGATGTCCGAATATAGTCGTCCAATATATCGATCTTTACGTCTCGACCATTTCGAGACTCCTCGTCATGTCCCCGATCTCATCCGGGACTCCGAACTCTTTCGGTACATCAAAACTCATAAACTCATAATATAACTGTCATCGAAACCTTAAGCGTGCGGACCCTACGGTTCGAGAACAATGTAGACATGACCGAGACATGTCTCCGGTCAATAACCAATAGCGGAACCTGGATGCTCATATTGGCTCCTACATATTCTACGAAGATCTTTATCGGTCAGACCGCATAACAACATACGTTGTTCCCTTTGTCATTGGTATGTTACTTGCCCGAGATTCGATCGTCGGTATCTCAATACCTAGTTCAATCTCGTTACCGTCAAGTCTCTTTACTCGTTTTGTAATACATCATCCCGCAACTAACTCATTAGTTGCAATGCTTGCAAGGCTTAAGTGATGTGCATTACCGAGAGGGCCCAGAGATACCTCTCCGACATTCGGAGTGACAAATCCTAATCTCGAAATACGCCAACCCAACAAATACCTTCGGAGACACCTGTAGAGCACCTTTATAATCACCCAGTTATGTTGTGACGTTTGGTAGCACACAAAGTGTTCCTCCGGTAAACGAGAGTTGCATAATCTCATAGTCATAGGAACATGTGTAAGTCATGAAGAAAGCAATAGCAACATACTTAAACGATCGAGTGCTAAGCTAACGGAATGGGTCATGTCAATCACATCATTCTCCTAATGACGTGATCCCGTTAATCAAATGACAACTCATGTCTATGGCTAGGAAACTTAACCATCTTTGATCAACGAGCTAGTCAAGTAGAGGCATACTAGTGACACTCTGTTTGTCTATGTATTCACACATGTATTATGTTTCCGGTTAATACAATTCTAGCATGAATAATAAACATTTATCATGAAATAAGGAAATAAATAATAACTTTATTATTGCCTCTAGGGCATATTTCCTTCAGTCTCCCACTTGCACTAGAGTCAATAATCTAGTTCACATCGCCATGTGATTTAACAGCAATAGTTCACACCACCATTTGATTAACACCCATAGTTCACATTGACATGTGATCTACACCCAAAGGGTTTACTAGAGTCAGTAGTCTAGTTCACATCGCTATGTGATTAACACCCAAAGAGTATTAAGGTGTGATCATGTTTTGCCTATGAGAGAAGTTTAGTCAACGGGTCTGCCATATTCAGATCCGTATGTATTTTGCAAATTTCTATGTCAACAATGCTCTGCACGGAGCTACTCTAGCTAATTGCTCCCACTTTCAATATGTATTCAGATTGATATTTACAGTCATCTAGATCAGTGTCAAAATTTGCATCGACGTAACCCTTTACGACGAACCTTTTTGTCACGTCCATAATCGAGAAACATATCCTTATTCCACTAAGGATAACTTTGACCGCTGTCCAGTGATCTACTCCTAGATCACTATTGTACTCCCTTGCCAAAATCAGTGTAGGGTATACAATAGATCTGGTACACAGCATGGCATACTTTATAGAACCTATGGCCAAGGCATAGGGAATGACTTTCATTCTCTTTCTATCTTCTACCGTGGTCGAGTTTTGAGTCTTACTCAATTTCACACCTTGTAACACAGGCAAGAACTCTTTCTTTGACTATTCCATTTTGAACTACTTCAAAATCTTGTCAAGGTATGTATTCATTGAAAAAAACTTATCAAGCGTATTGATCTATCTCTATAGATCCTGATGCTCAATATGTAAGCAGCTTCATCGAGGTTTTTCTTTGAAAAACTCCTTTCAAACACTCCTTTATGCTTTGCAGAATAATCCTACAATATTTCCAATCAACAATATGTCATTCACATATACTTATCAGAAATGTTGTAGTGCTCCCACTCACTTTCTTGTAAATACAGGCTTCACCGCAAGTCTGTATAAAACTATATGATTTGATCAACTTATCAAAGCGTATATTCCAACTCCGAGATGCTTGCACCAGTCCATAGATGGATCGCTGGAGCTTTCATATTTTGTTAGCACCTTTAGGATTGACAAAACCTTCTGGTTGCATCATATACAACTCTTCTTTAATAAATCCATTAAGGAATGCAGTTTTGTTTATCCATTTTCCAGATTTCATAAAATGCGGCAATTGCTAACATGATTCGGACAGACTTAAGTATAGATACGAGTGAGAAACTCTCATCGTAGTCAACACCTTGAACTTGTCGAAAACCTTTTGCGACAATTCTAGCTTTGTAGATAGTAACACTACTATCAGTGTCCATCTTCCTCTTGAAGATCCATTTAATCTCAATGGCTCGCCGATCATTGGACAAGTCAATCAAAGTCCATACTTTGTTCTCATACATGGATCTCATCTCAGATTTCATGGCCTCAAACCATTTCGCGGAATCTGGGCTCATCATCGCTTCCTCATAGTTCGTAGGTTCGTCATGGTCAAGTAACATGACCTCCAGAATAGGATTACCGTACCACTCTGGTGCGGATCTCACTCTGGTTGACCTACGAGGTTCGGTAGTAACTTGATCCGAAGTTACATGATCATCATCATTATCTTCCTCACTAATTGGTGTAGTAGTCACAGGAACAGATTTATGTGATGAACTACTTTCCAATAAGGGAGATGGTACAATTACCTTATCAAGTTTTCTACTTTCCTCCCACTCACTTCTTTCGAGAGAAACTCCTTCTCTGGAAAGGATCTATTCTCAGCAACGAATATCTTGCCTTCAGATCTGTGATAGAAGGTGTACCCAACTGTCTCCTTTGGGTATCCTATGAAGACACATTTCTACGATTTGGGTTTGAGCTTATCAGGATGAAACTTTTCATATAAGCATTGCAACCCCAAATTTTAAGAAACGACAACTTTGGTTTCTTGCCAAACCACAGTTCAGATTGTGTCGTCTCAACGGATTTAGATGGTTCCCTTTTTAACGTGAATGCGGCTGTCTCTAATGCATAACCCCAAAACGATAGTGGTAAATCGGTAAGAAACATCATAGATTGCACTATATCCAATAAAGTACGGTTATGACGTTCGGACACACCATTATGCTGTGGTGTTCCAGGTGGCATGAGTTTGTGAAACTATTCCACATTGTTTTAATTGAAGGCCAAACTCGTAACTCAAATATTTTACCTCTACGATCATATCGTAGAAACTTTTATTTTTGTTACGATGATTCTCCACTTCACTCTGAAATTATATGAACTTTTCAAATGTTTCAGACTTCTTATTTCATTAAGTAGATATACCCATATCTGCTCAAATCATCTGTGAAGGTCAGAAAATAATGATACCCGCTGCAAGCATTAATATTCATCGGACCACATACATCAGTACGTATGATTTCCAACAAATCTGTTGCTTGCTCCATTGTTCCGGAGAACGGCGTTTTAGTCATCTTGCCCATGAGGCACGGTTCGCAAGCATCAAGTGATTCGTAATCAAGTGATTCCAAAATCCCATCAGCATGGAGTTTCTTCATGTGCTTTACACCAATATGACTTAAACGGCAGTGCCACAAATAAGTTGCACTATCATTATTAACTTTGCATCTTTTGGCTTCAATATTATGAATATGTGTATCACTACGATCGAGATCCAACGAACCATTTTCATTGGGTGTGTAACCATTCATGTAAATAGAATAACAATTTATTCTCTTACTTAAATGAATAACCGTATTGCAATAAACATGATCGAATCATATTCATGCTCAACGCAAACACCAAATAACACTTATTTAGGTTCAACACCCACCGAAAGTATAGGGAGTGCGCGATGATGATCATATCAATCTTGGAACCACTTCCAACACATCGTCACTTCACCCTTAACTAGTGTCTGTTCATTTTGCAACTCCCGTTTCGAGTTACTACTCTTAGCAACTGAACCAGTATCAAATACCGAGGGGTTGCTACGAACATTAGTAAAATACACATCAATAATCTGTATATCTAATATACCTTTGTTCACTTTGCCATCCTTCTTATTTGCCAAATACTTGGGGTAGTTCCGCTCCCAGTGACCAGTCCCTTTGCAGTAGAAGCACTTAGTCTCAGGCTTAGGTCCAGACTTGGGCTTCTTCACTTGAGCAGCAACTTGCTTGCCGTTCTTTTTGAAGTTCCCCTTTTGCCCTTTGCCCTTTTTCTTGAAACTAGTGATCTTGTCAACCATCAACACTTGATGTTTTTCTTTGATTTCTACCTTCGCCGATTTTAGCATCGCGAAGAGCTTGGGAATAGTTTTCGTTATCCCTTGCATATTATAGTTCATCACAAAGTTCTACTAACTTGGTGATGGTGAATAGAGAATTCTGTTAATCACTATCTTATTTGGAAGATTAACTCCGACTTGATTCAAGCGATTGTAGTACTCAGACAATCTGAGCACATGCTCACTGCTTGAGCTATTCTCATCCATCTTTTAGCTATAGAACTTGTTGGAGACTTCATATCTCTCAACTCGGGTATTTGCTTGAAATATTAACTTCAACTCCTGGAACATCTAATATGGTCCATGACGTTCAAAACGTCTTTGAAGTCCCGATTCTAGACCGTTAAGCATGGTGCACTAAACTATCAAGTAGTCATCATATTGAGCTAGCCAAACGTTCATAACGTCTGTATCTGCTCCTGCAATAGGTCTGTCACCTAGCGGTGCATCAAGGACATAATTCTTCTGTGCAGCAATGAGGATAAACCTCAGATCACGGATCCAATCCGCATCTTTGCTACTAACATCTTTCAACTTAGTTTTCTCTAGGAACATATCAAAATAAACATAGGGAAGCAACAACGCGAGCCATTGATCTACAACATAGATATGCTAATACTACCAGGACTAAGTTCATGATAAATTAAAGTTCAATTTAATCATATTACTTAAGAACTCCCACTTAGAAAGACATCCCTCTAATCTTCTAAGTGATCACGTGATCCAAATCAACTAAACCATAACCGATCATCACGTGAAATGGAGTAGCTTTCAATGGTGAACATCACTATGTTGATCATATCTACTATATGATTCACGCTCGACCTTTCGGTCTCTATGTTCCGAGGCCATATCTGCATATGCTAGGCTCGTCAAGTTTAACCTGAGTATTCTGCGTGTGCAAAACTTGCTTGCACCCGTTGTATATGGACGTAGAGCTTATCACACCCGATCATCACGTGGTGTCTGGGCACGACGAACTTTGGCAACGGTGCATACTCAGGAAGAACACTTTTATCTTAAAATTTAGTGAGAGATCATCTTATAATGCTACCGTCAATCAAAGCAAGATAAGATGCATAAAAGATAAACATCACATGCAATCAAAATATATGACATGATATGGCCATCATCGTCTTGTGCCTTTGATCTCCATCTCCAAAGCACTGTCATGATTTCCATCTTCACCGGCATGACACCATGATCTCCATCATCTTGATCTATATCAATGTGTCGTCACATGGTCGTCTCGCCAACAATTGCTATTGCAACTATTGCTATCGCATAGCGATAAAGTAACGCAATTATTTGGCGCTTGCATCTTATGCAATAGAGACAACCATAAGGCTTCTGCCAGTTGCCGATAACCTCGACAAAACACGATCGTATTATACAACAACTTATATCTCATCACGTCTTGACCATATCACATCACAACATGCCCTGCAAAAACAAGTTAGACGTCCTCTACTTTGTTGTTGCAAGTTTTACGTGGTTGCTACGGGCTTAGCAAGAACCGTTCTTACCTACGCATCAAAACCACAACGATAGTTTGTCAAGTTGGTGCTGTTTTAAACTTCGCAAGGACCGGGCGTAGCCACACTCGGTTCAACTAAAGTTGGAGAAACTGACAACCGCTAGCTACCTGTGTGCAAAGCACGGTGGTAGAACCAGTCTCGGGTAAGCGTACGCGTAATGTCGGTCCGGGCCGCTTCATCCAACAATACCGCCGACCCAAAGTATGACATGCTGGTAAGCAGTATGACTTATATCGTCCACAACTCACTTGTGTTCTACTCGTGCATATAAGATCAAACCATAAAACCTGGCTCGGACGCCACTGTTGGGGAACGTAGTAATTTCAAAAAATTCCTACGCACACGCAAGATCATGGTGATGCATAGCAACGAGAGGGGAGAGTGTTGTCTACGTACCCTCGTAGACCGAAGCGGAAGCGTTGACGCAACGTAGAGGAAGTAGTCGTACGTCTTCCCGGTCCAACCGATCCAAGCACCGTTACTCCGGCACCTCCGAGTTCTTGACACACGTTCAGCTCGATGACGCTCCCCGGGCTCCGATCCAGCAAAGCTTCGGGGAGGAGTTCCGTCAGCACGATGGCGTGGTGACGATCTTGATGTTCAACTATCGCAGGGCTTTGCCTAAGCACCGCTGCAATATGACCGAGGTGTAATATCGTGGAGGGGGGCACCGCACACGGCTAAGGAGCGATCACGAAGATCAACTTGTGTGTCTATGGGTGCCCCCTGCCCCCGTATATAAAGAAGTGGAGGAGGGGAGGGTCGGCCCTCTCTATGGCGCGCCCTAGGGAGTCCTACTCCCACCGGGAGTAGGATTCCCCCTTTTCTAGTCCAACTAGGAGTCCTTCCATGTAGTAGGAGTAGGAGACAAGAAAGGGGAAAAGAGAAGGGAAGGAAGGAGGGGGCGCGGCCCCTCCCCCTAGTCCAATTCGGACTAGGCCTTGGGAGGGCGCGCGGCCTGCCTTAGGCAGCCCCTCTCTCTTTCCCGTATGGCCCAATAAGGCCCAATACTTCTCCCCCGTGTTCCCGTAACTCCCCGGTACTTCGAAAAATACCCGAACCACTCAGAACCTTTTCGATGTCCGAATATAGTCGTCCAATATATCGATCTTTACGTCTCGACCATTTCGAGACTCCTCGTCATGTCCTCGATCTCATCCGGGACTCCAAACTCCTTCGGTACATCAAAACTCATAAACTCATAATATAATTGTCATCGAAACCTTAAGCGTGCGGACCCTACGGTTCGAGAACAATGTAGACATGACCGAGACATGTCTCCGGTCAATAACCAATAGCGGAACCTAGATGCTCATATTGGCTCCTACATATTCTACGAAGATCTTTATCGGTCAGACCGCATAACAACATACGTTGTTCCCTTTGTCACTGGTATGTTACTTGCCCGAGATTCGATCGTCGGTATCTCAATACCTAGTTCAATCTCGTTACCGGCAAGTCTCTTTACTCGTTTTGTAATACATCATCCCGCAACTAACTCATTAGTTGCAATGCTTGCAAGGCTTAAGTGATGTGCATTACCGAGAGGGCCCAGAGATACCTCTCCGACATCCGGAGTGACAAATCCTAATCTCGAAATACGCCAACCCAACAAGTACCTTCGGAGACACCTGTAGAGCACCTTTGTAATCACCTAGTTACGTTGTGACGTTTGGTAGCACACAAAGTGTTCCTCCGGTAAACGGGAGTTGCATAATCTCATAGTCATAGGAACATGTATAAGTCATGAACAAAGCAATAGCAACATACTTAAACGATCGAGTGCTAAGCTAACGGAATGGGTCATGTCAATCACATCATTCTCCTAATGATGTGATCCCGTTAATCAAATGACAACTCATGTCTATGGCTAGGAAACTTAACCATCTTTGATCAACAAGCTAGTCAAGTAGAGGCATACTAGTGACACTCTGTTTGTCTATGTATTCACACATGTATTATGTTTCCGGTTAATACAATTCTAGCATGAATAATAAACATTTATCATGAAATAAGGAAATAAATAATAACTTTATTATTGCCTCTAGGGCATATTTCCTTCAAACACATCGTTTTGATGAGGACATGACTACCTTGGATACGACCAAAAATATTGCATACATGCATATTTGTCAGGTGTATGGGACATTTGTACAATCCACATATGAAGATAGGGGAAAAAGAGAAGTTTAGGTGCTGTTCAAAAAGTCCCTTCACGTCACTTTTGGGCCAAGAGAAGATAGAGTCCAAGTCTCTCACGTTCTGGATTCAGATTCGGACTGCACAGACATACCTGACTCAAAACGGCAAGAACTTTTTCATATGGACTCCGAATTGGGTGATTCTTTTTTTGTTGGAAAGTAGATTTAGTCCTCTTTCCACTCCAATTGGATTCACCTTTTAATTCGTCCGGAGCATTGAGATATGGATGAAACAATCTAACGCTGCAGTAGAATCCGAGTCAAACAACAAGTCCAAATGTGTTGCATCACCTCCACTTGGGCCCATGAGCCTTGTACGACCTAGGGTTGGTTTTAGGCTGCCTTGGGACGTCCTCCCACCTCCTTGGTCGCCACCCCTTGCTCCTATATAAGTAGATTCACCTAGTAACTTTTTCCTTGGGATTTGTTTAGTTAAAAGTTAGCCATTGCAACTTCGTGTACTTCGTTTGTGTCCAACGACCAGACCAAGACCACTTTCGGATCCCCACCATTATCAAGACTTCATATATATTCGCAATATTCAGATTGCTTTATCATATTCTTGCTTGTTCTTCGATTGCTTGCAGGAATAGACCTTCGTGGTCAGGTTGATTGTGCTGCGGCGTGGTCAATAACCTCTCGGAGTTGGTTTAGCGATTGCTAAGGCGCAACATCGTGCACGTTTGTAGTCGGATCGTCAAAGTCATCTCCACCAAATCGATAGTTATCATCTCATTGAAAGATCGGGACACCCTCGCCTCTATCAAGTGGTATCAGTTTTCAGGTTGCTCGGTGAGAGTTTCCAGTTTCCCCTAGATTAGATTTATTTTCTTACCTGTTGTCCAAGAAAAAGCCACAAAAAAGTTAGATATATTCATCCTTTTTGTTCAAGCCAGTCTGAGCCTTTGCAATTTTCTTTTCATTGTTTGCATTATTGAATTATCGGTTGCATCGCCGTGTCGAGTTGCTGGTCTTAGTGTCTAGTTCGTTTAGAGTTTCGAGTTTTGTTCACATTAGTCACGTCGCCGCTGCATCATTATCCCTTCCGCTGTCCACCACATCATCCAACAATTTCCACCACATGTTACCCATAATTCATTGTCACAATCATAGTTGAGGTCGTTCACATCTTCGCTTGATCCAATCTGCATCTTGTCTAGTTTGTCTTGGAAAGTGGCAGAGAAAAAAAGACAGAGAAAAAAAAGAGAAAAAAGGAAAAAAGTCAGAGAAAAAAAAAGAGAAAGAAAAAGAAAATAAGTGTGAGAAAAAAAAGAGAAGAAAAAAAACAAAATTCGGATCCATCTAGACTCAATCTCGTAGTTGAATTCGGATTGGAATCTGTTTTGTGCACTGTTCAGTAAAACAGGCATAACTTCCTCATACGAAGTCCGTTTTGGCTCCACGAGTAATCAAATGAAAGCTAGCGACGAGATGCATATAAATAGTTGGAGAGGCTAGTTCAATATTTGACACCTCCAAATCGGCTTCTAAATAGGTCTTTTTGCCCTCCGAAGTTCGCGGACACATCTTATTCCAGTTTTTCAGGCCAGTTTTAGAATTCTTTGACTCCTCATATCAATTCGAAATTGAGTGATTCTTTTTGCATTGGAAAGCTTGAGTTAGTAGCATTCTTTGAAAAAATTTATCAGAAAATTGGCTCAAACTTTTCAAGAGGAAAGTTGGAGAGAGAGAGAGTTGTTGTATATCCTACTTGGCAGTTGTTTTTCATCATTATCTTTACTGCCTTGTGATCTTCACTTATATCTTGCTGTCCAGAGCTACTTAGTATTCTTCATTGATGCTAGTTGTGCTACGTCGTGACCTCATTAGTGTTCTAGGCTCGCATCTCTAGTCCGGTCTATCCTAGGACCAGCACAGTACCGTCGTTGAGCGTTTATTCAACATTGCATCTTTGAATTGATTATTGCTAATATTCTGCTACCATATATAGCCAACCCAGCTCCACATATTTCTACACCGTGTATACTTATGTTCCCCTGGCAATCGCTTTACACAATCTTCAGAGTTATTTGAGACCGCTGGTTGCCTGTCACCATCTGCCGCATGGTAAGAACTTGTAAGATATTGATATTTGCTTTACTGTGAGCACTTTACAACCACATCCTAGTAGTTGATAGGAACATTATTCTCGAATTTTGTTTCTTGTTTCTACTAATCATGACAGGTTCCGGAGACAGAAGTTCTTGGACGATAGACACATCATCACCATCACGAGAGTTGGGACAACACACACAAGCACATGGTCAGGTTATCTCTTTACCGTCCTTTGAGGGTAGATTTAATCCTGCTATTTATCTAGCGAAGTAGAACAAGTTTTTAGTCACCATGACTTTTCTGGACTTGAGCGAGTACGAGCTATCACTAGAGCATTTACTGGTTTTGCTTCTGTTTGGTGGAATGTGCATTGTAAGAAAAACATTGATAACCAACCCACAACTTGGAAAGATTTAAAAAATGTAATGAGACAACAATTTTTCCCTCCTTACTATCGTCGTGAATTGCTTCGCAAATTTGAACAATTTAAACAAGGCAACAACACTGTTCATGCTTACTACCAAGAGTTCAAATCTTATATGCATCATTGTGACATAGAAGAATCTGAGGATGATACAATGAATAGATTTTTTGGTGGTTTGAACCATGATATTCAGGCACGATTTTAGTATATTCCTCGTTGCATTAATGGTATGTATGTTCGTGCTTGTACCTTTGAGAGACAGTTACAGGAGGATGCATTGGGTGACTACAACAACTACTATTCTAGTTCCTGCTCACCACCACCGCTTGGTTCCTCCACCGTTGTACCTACTAGAGCAGCCACACCTCAGATTGTGAGCGCGACATCATCTCAAGAGTATGGTACATTGCCATCATCCGTATCTACATCAGCTACATCTTTGCGACAAGGTAACTGTAAAGGTATTGATGATATAACTTCACATGAGAATGATGCATGCCTAGTTAACTTGAATACATTATGTGTTGAGTTACCTATTGATTTGAGCGCATCACCTATTTTAGAGAATCATGTTACTGTCATGAATGCGTCATGTGATCAAACAACTGAAATACCAACAATTTTTAGTGCACCCAATGAATTAACTGTTGATGCAAAAGAACCAATGTTTAATCATTTTAATATGACCTCTAATCTTAGTGATGATTCTGTGTCAAATGACTTATTGCATGTTTGCTTATTTAAGCATGTTGTAGCATGTAAAATTGATGCAAGTAAGGTTTATTCACCAATATTGGGATGGTTTAATGATGAATATTGTCAATCTTTTCATATGAATATGAGTTTCACTTATATGTGCAAACTGAGTTGCAATACTTTCATGCCTTCTACTTCTTGTGATAATATTTTGGCTTTATATTTTATTCACTATGAAAGTTACTCATGTATACATGTGTCATATGTGCAAATTCCACGGGAAGTAAAAATTGATGACATATACATATACAACATGTACACCATGTCTCTTTTGTTAGCCACATTTCAGATAAAGCAACGCCGATGACGGCTTTATTTTCAAGAAGGGGAGGATGATGAGGACATGACTACCTTGGATACGACCAAAAATATTTCATACATGCATATTTGTCAGGTGTATGGGACATTTGTACAATCCACATATGAAGATAAGGGAAAAAGAGAAGTTTAGGTGCTGTTCAAAAAGTCCCTTCACGTCACTTTTGGGCCAAGAGAAGATAGAGTCCAAGTCTCTCACGTTCTGGATTTAGATTCGGACTGCACAGACATACCTGACTCAAAACGGCAAGAACTTTTTCATACGGACTCCGAATTGGGTGATTCTTTTTTTGTTGGAAAGTAGATTTCGTCCTCTTTCCACTCCAATTGGATTCACCTTTTAATTCGTCCGGAGCATTGAGATACGGACGAAACAATCTAACGCTGCAGTAGAATCCGAGTCAAACAACAAGTCCAAAGGTGTTGCATCACCTCCACTTGGGCCCATGAGCCTTGTACGACCTAGGGTTGGTTTTAGGCTACCTTGGGACGTCCTCCCACCTCCTTGGCCGCCACCCCTTGCTCCTATATAAGTAGATCCACCTAGTAACTTTTTCCTTGGGATTTGTTTAGTTAAAAGTTAGCCATTACAACTTCGTGTACTTCGTTTGTGTCCAACGACCAGACCAAGACCACTTTCGGATCCCCACCATTATCAAGACTTCATATATATTCGCAATATTCAGATTGCTTTATCATATTCTTGCTTGTTCTTCGATTGCTTGCAGGAATAGACCTTCGTGGTCAGGTTGATTGTGCTGCGGCGTGGTCAATAACCTCTCGGAGTTGGTTTAGCGATTGCTAAGGCGCAACGTCGTGCATGTTTGTAGTCGGATCATCAAAGTCGTCTCCACCAAATCGATAGTTATCATCTCATTGAAAGATCGGGACACCCTCGCCTCTATCACGTTTGATGTTTGTCTGTCAGGGTCATCTTTGGCCACCCAAATATGCTTCGGTCCCCTCTTCCTGCTCTCCTGCTCCCCCCTTGGGTTACTCGTGTAGTGGCGTCCATAATCATAATCAGGACGCGGCTTCCTCACATATGTACCCCTTCTCTTGTCTTTAGGATCCCGAGCCCCAGAGCCAGTGCCCCCATCTCGGTCCTCACTATAGTATGTCTCCTGCTGCTCATAACCGTGCCGCACATCATCCTTGCCCTTCCGGTGCCACTCCCCGTCATATTTAGCATGGCCTTGTTGTTGATCAAAGAGTTTTTTCTTAAGCTCTCTCTCCCTCCTTTGTTCTAAACCATGGCGCAAATCATTCTCCTGGGGTGGAACAGGATTTGTATTTCTCTTATTAGGGCTGGTAACCTCCGTTTCACCCGTGGCCCGGCCATGACCCTCGCCCGTGCGATTGTCTACCGATCCACTAAAATCACCATATAAGTTCCGTTTGACTGGGACCTCTGCCTTCTTGTTGCCCGAGCGCCCCGCATATGCATTTCCTTTGCCCTTGAAGTCCATGTTTCCACTGCTACTACTCCCTCCCGCTCCAAGTGAGCTTTCCTTTATATTGCTATTTCTGCCAGCAGAAACCCTGAGCCATTCACCCCATTGGAGTGATGAGTCCACCGGAGGGTCACATCTCCCCCCTACATGCACCAGCCTTCCACACTCGAAGCAGAAGTGTGGTATTTTCTCATAGTGAAAGTCGAACCAGGTCCGGGTCTTGTCGTTCCGTGAGGTCCTAAGAAAGAATCCTCTGACAAGTGGTTCAAAAACTGAAATTTTCGCCCGAACCCTTAGTTCATTCCCTCGTGCACGGCCCTCCTTGTCCACATCCACCTTTACCACCTCACCCAACCAGTTACCCAGCGCCTTCCTAGAGACTTCTGTCCTTCTGTCCGGTGGCATATCGGTGACCCTAACCCATACGTCTATCTTGTCAAAAATCATCTCAGAGGGTCTTTTATCACCTTCATACTCCTTCATAATCAAAACATTGAAATCATACTGCCACGGCCCATTATTCAGTGCATGGCGCCAGTCCCCCTCACAGCCAAACTGCACCTCAAAACACGTTTGAGCCCAACTCTCTGAACTTTGCTTCCTTGTGTAGTCCCCAAGCCCTGTGCATAGTCTTCTCTAGAACACTTCTCACGAGCGGTCTAGAGGAGCATCCCTTGCCTACTGCCAGTCACTTGGGTGATTTGGCCACTGGTTCATCCTCCCCAAAAACAATGCCTTCCGCTTCCTTGTCCAACAAAACCATCCCTCCCAATCTAGCCGAAAGGCTCGACGTGGGATCCGGGGTCCTGCTCTCCATCGGAGATTCAGATGCAACCCTACTCGCCGTGCCATCCGATCTGCGCGCCACCGGTGTGGCTCTCTCCTTCCCCGCGTCCGTTCCGGCCGCGTGCGAGGCTCCCACCTTCGTCTGGTTCGTCGAACCCCCTGCTCCCACCGGTTGAACATGTGCCTTCTTTGGGGTAGCCGCCGCCGTCGGTGGAGAAGATGCCATCTTCCTCGGAATTCCCGACGTCTTTCCCGAAGTCTTCTCCGCCATCAGCTCCGCCCCCTGGTGGAGAAGCAACTTCGCTGGCCGGTGTCCCGGATTGTGCCGTCGCCGTCCAGTCCACCACCGTATCTTCACCACCCCCGCACACGAAACCCTAACCCTAGCACAGGTTCGCGATCGCCAAGCAATCGCCTTCCTGTCGCCTTAGCGAATCGTTACGTGGTGGACCCTCCCGGGTACGCCCATGGTGCATTTCCTTGTCAACTAATAAGATGCAAGACTTAAGATAAGACCATCTTATCAATCATTGTACATGCCCAAGTCTGGGCACCAAATTGAATTATCGCGCTATAAGCGCTAAATAGGAACCTGTAACGTTTACCAAAGAGAAAACGGAGTAAAATATCTCCTGGAGTTTGGTAGTAGTACTGATCTTTGCCCCTGACTCCTTCAGCAGAGGGATACACGACCACACACGGCAAACAATGGAGGCGTCGCTGACCGCGGCCGCCGCCGCTACCTCGTCGTTTCCGCCGCAAATCCGTCGCCGAATCATCAAATCCAACCCGCTCGTGCTCCCTAGGCGACCCCAATTGGGGGACTCCAAGATCTGGACCGCCAACTTCCGGGGACACCTGGCTGCGGCCTCGGCATCCACGCCGCCGCCGCCGGGAGGCGGCCTGTACTCGGCGGCGACCTACGAACTGACGCCGGATAACGTCGACCGCGTCCTCGACGACGTGCGCCCCTACCTCATCTCCGACGGCGGCGACGTGGCCGTCGTGTCCGTAGAGGACGGCGTCGTCTCCCTTAGGCTTGAAGGTAAACTGGATTTGTCGCCTTGCGTCCATACAGAAATTCATGGCCAAGATTCCATCGGGGCATCAAATCTTACCGTGCTTACTGACTGTGGTCTTGTCACCACAATCCAGGGGCGTGCAGCAGTTGTCCCAGCTCGACGACGACGATGAACATGGGCATCGAGCGAGTGCTCAAGGAGAAGTTCGGTGACGCCATCAAGGACATCCGCCAGGTGTTCGACGGGGACCAGCAGCCGGAGGAGACGACGCCTGAGGTCGAGGAGCTGCCACCACCAGAGCAATCTCAATCTCGTAGTATTTTTGCCTTGAAAGACTTGAGAAACAGTGTGATCTTACAGCGTTCCTTGGATGGATGTTGCTTGCAGGCGGTGAACCGGCACCTGGACATACTGCGGCCGGCGATCGCGAACTACGGCGGGAGTGTGGAGGTGCTCGCCGTTGACGGCGAGGACTGCCTGGTTAAGTATGACGGCCCAGAGTCCATCGGGAGTGGAGTGAAGGCAGCCATCAAGGAGAAGTTCCCCGACATCACGAATGTGGTGTTCACCCAGTGATCTACAGGTAGGCTGGCCGGCTTGATGCCATCCCAGTGCAGTAAAATGGCGACATGTACGAAATGCAGCGAGATTTTGTTTCTATGTATTGTCTAGACAAGAGTTTCGATGTTTCGTTTGGGCAGAAAAAGTTGCAGCGCACGCAAACACTGCGATGGAAAATGAAATGGAATAATTTCTGCATTTTGGATATGCGAGATGAGAATATGAATATATCCCCCCGCAAAAAAAAAAGAATATGAATATATCCGGTTTACTGAACTAAAGCTGAATCCGGCCTCGGGTCGAGCCTCGATTACCGCACGGTTTGTTGAGCTTTGCGCGTCGAATTGTGGTTAGATTTTTGCTTTGCGCCTGGTAGCTCAAACGATCGAGATCGTAAATAGTATGGTGTCCCCTCCGGAGAGAGGAATACTGAACTGTGCCTTCGTTCGGCACAATTACTTTTTTTTTTAGAGTACGCCAATGGCACAATGACTGATGTCTACACATTTCCTTCATTGCATAACATTCTCGGACTACTAAGTTTCCATCTTATTCTTCAAGCATGGAATGCTTTCCTTCTCAATTAAGGTGTCAATCTATGATCTGAAGTCTTATGGTGAGGGCATGGATGTTGCTTATGTTTGATTGGTTGCATCATTTTGGGGTACTAGACGATTCCCCGCGCGTTGCTGCGGGGAGGTATGGTGTAAAGAAAGGCCCATTATGTAATGCCACATGAATTTAGCTTTAGAATGAAATCATTTGTAATATAATAAAAAGATATTATCAAATTATAGGAGTAACATCTTTTTATGTGATCAAGGAACTAAACATAAGTCGTAGCACTGAAACTCACATGTGAGTTCTGCACATATGTGTGCTTACAATTTACTACTGGATATGACATGGCAGATATGAAAGGAAATTCAAGCTGCATGTATGAAGTTAGCTAGAACCTTTTGTTCATGACCCCATCCGCCATCCTAATGTCTTCACGTACGTGATCATTAACCATTCTATATATGTTTGGACCCAGTTCATTCTCCGATTCAGATTATGGCATGCATATTCTATATATGTACAGATAGCATAAGGTGATATTGCGAGATAATTTTTTTTTATTAGCGAAGATCCATTGGCATTAAGATGACGTAAGCACTCACCAATACTCAAGACAGTTTTTTTTTTTTTTTTTTTGAACTGTGAAGGACCCCGAAGGACCCAGAACTTCATTATTCAAAGCGGTGCGCAGCACATCTTACAAACAGGACTCCAAAGAAACTGAAAATTACAGGCAAGTCCCTGATACTTATGAAAAGGACCCCAAAACTGAAAGGAAAAAGCGATCGGGTCCAAACTGCTCTCCAGTGGATCCAATCATCGCCGGCGCCGGGGACGAACCACTTGGTTCGGCGAGACCTCTGCGGCTGCACCACAGACTCCACTTCAAGCAGCACTCACCAATACTCAAGACAGTTGATGTATTCCTTGCTTTACCTTGTGCACCTCTTGATGATTTGTCATTCCTTAGATGATATCTCGCTGCCGTAACCAAGCGTAAAGAACATATATGAAAAGAAAAGAGTAGTAATAGAAAGCACAGGCAAATGGAAATTGTCACGTGCCTCTTCAGCATTGCATGTGCCAAAATCGCATCACATCAGGTAGATGCAGCAAGGTCAGGCACATGTGGATGCAGTAGCAAGCACAGCTCCAGCTCTAAAGCCAGGACACCATGGGACAGATGCACCTCATGTGTACGGATGGCGCATATGTGGATGTGCGTGAATATCTCGCGGCGGCCGCAAGTACAGCTCCCGCTCCAAAGCCATGCCATGCCACCATGGCACTGTTGCATTTTTTTTTCAAATGGACGCAAAAGCTTTGCCTTATCCATTAAATAAGAGAGAATATAGTTTGTTACAAGCAACCCAATTACACGGTATGGGAATTACTCTCGCAATATTATTGACCCTAGTTTTTTTGCACCGGCGATGATCCAGAGGCTAGCCTCGGTCGTGATGGAGGCAAGCAATGCAGTCGGTGGCGCGCTCTTCTGCTTGAACACTCTCGCGTTTCGCTCGTTCCAAATAGTCCATGAGACAAGCATGGTAAGGGATGTCTTGGCTTGTCTGAATGGCGTGGCGCTGTCGCAAGTACTTGCCCACCAAGCCTCAAGCGTGTCGAACAAGGGCCAAGTGTTTGTGTCGAGTCCGAGAATGTGGTATTTGTCAATGACTAAAGACCATAGCCTTCTCGTGTAGCAGCACTTGTAGAGGAGGTGAGTCCCGCTTTCTTGCACCCTCTTGCAAAGAGGGCACATGTCACAATTTGGCCATCCACGCTTTGCCAATCTATCGGCCGTCCAAATTCTATCTTGAAGAGCTAACCCAGCAAAGAACTTGACTTTTGGAGGAGCCCAAGCCTTCCAAATCATTTTATCCATGGGTGAGAGAACCATCCCTAAGAACTATGCCTTGTATGCAGATGCCGCCGAATATTGCCCACTAGCCGTGTGCTTCCATAGGATGTCGTCCTCGGCGAGCTCATCGAGTTCGACCTTGTGCAAGAGCATCCAAAGAGTGAAAAACTGCGAGATGTGCTCGGCGGAGACGTTGTTTTGGTGGCTTGATCTTTAGAATCCATGCGTTATGCTTGAGGGCCTCCCGCACCTTCCAATTCTTTCTCGTGGAAGCCTCGTGAATGAGCGGGGCAATGTCCTTTTGCATGCGCCCAAGGAGCCAAGGCAAGTCCCAGAAAGGGGTCTTCGCACCATTACCGACTGTGATAGTGGTGGATGCATAGAAGAAATTGAGGTCCTCCACGCTCACACGGGTTTCCCAATCCCACCCACATTTTGGTGGGCTCCTTCCATTCATACCATGGCCAACGCAACCGGAGAGCACGTGTGAACTTGTCGGTGTTGAGCACCCCGAGTCCCCCATACTCGAGAGGCCGGCAGACAATCTCCCAATTTACCTTGCATTTTGCCCCTGTCGTCTTGTCCGCACCGGACCAAAGAAAAGCTCTCTCAAGCTTGTTTACACTGTGAAGGATGGTTTGCGAGATGACCAACGGTGTGGCGGGGTAGACGAGTTGAGAGGTGATTACAGACTTGACAAGAGCCGTTCGTCCAATGGTTGTGATATTTTGTCCCTCATAAGTTGTTAGCTTGCTTGAAACATTATCCACCAGAAATTAAAGATCCACCAACTTTAGCTTCCAAACGGATAGGGGGAGTCCCAGGTAGCGCAAAGAGAAGGACGTCCGCGTTGCCGGCAAACCTTGGGTTAAAATACCCAAGTCGAGATGGTTGCAGCGGATGGGCACAAACGAACTCTTGTGGAAGTTGGTGCAAAGGCCCGTGACCTCCCTGAAGCCCCGCAAAATGTTTGCAAGGTTGTCCACATCCCTTTTGATTGGAGCCAGGAAGACTGCCGCGTTGTCCGCGTAGAGAGATTTCCTCATCACAGGTTCCCTTCCCATGATTTTATGTAGGAGCCCCTTTCTCGTAGCTAGCTCAAGAATTTTTTGTAGCGGGTCAATGGCGATGACAAAGAGAAATGGGGATATGGGGTCCCCTTGCCGGAGGCCCTGGCCATGCTTGATTGGGCTGCCAGCAATACCGTTGAGAATGATCCTCGAGGATGATGAGGTAAGGAGGGCCGCAATCCAGTTCCTAAATTTGCTTGGGAACCCTCGCCGTTGGAGTAGATCGAGCAAGTACTCCCATTTGACGGTGTCGAATGCCTTGCGGATATCAAGCTTGAAGAGGAGCGAAGGGGTCTTGCTCTTGTGAAGGCGCCGAGCAAAATTACGAACATACAGGAAGTTGTCGTGGATGCTTCTTGTTTTGATGAAGGCGCTTTGGGCGTTGCACACAAGGTTTGTCATGTAGGGGGAAAGCCTTAGGGAGAGCACTTTCGCAATGATTTTTGTGATCGAATGGATGAGACTAATGTGTCTATAGTCGGCGATCCCCTCCGCTCCTTCCTTCTTGGACAGGAGCACCACATTTGCGGAATTAAGCCACTGCAGGTTTTCGATGTGAAGGGTGTCGAAGTTAGTAATAACCCTCATGAGTTCGGGCTTAACAACGTCCCAACACTTCTTGAAGAAGAGGCCCATGAATCCGTCCGGCCCCGGGGCCTTGTCACTTGGCATGTCGTTGATCGCTTCCAGGACCTCACTCTCTGTCGTCGGGGATTCAAGGCCATGCAAGTCAAGCCGTTCCAAATTTAGCTCCTACCAATTGAAATCTTTGTGGCTTTTGGGACCTCTCTTCATGCTCGTGGAAAAATGGTCTTGGATTATCTGCTCTTTAGCGTCGTGTTCGGTGACCCAACCATGCTCATTCTTGATTCTGTGGATATGATTTTTCCTCCTTCTTGCAGTAACTCGGCGGTGGAAGAATTTGGTATTCGCGTCCCCCTCCCTAAGATTGGTAATTCTTGCACACTACTTCTTTCGTGATCGTTCAAGCACAACAAGGGAAATGACCCTTCTCTTGAGCCTGGATCGGAGCTTGTGTTCCTCGGCGGACAAGGGCCTGTTTTCTTGGGCGATGTCTAGGCGTAGAATCACCAAGAGAGCAGCTTGGTGGTGAATTTTTGCCTTTGAGAAAAGGCCTCGACTCCATTCGGATAGGCGGAGCGCCGTATTTCTGAGCTTGTGGAAGAGGATTTGGTACGGCTCAGTGTGATCCATTGTTTCGTTCCACGCCCTTAGAACCACCTCGTTGAAACCGGGCATGGACGCCCAAAATTTTTCAAACTTGAAGACTCTCGGCCTTCTCGGGCCCTTATCATCAGCAAGCAGTAGCGGGAAGTGGTCGGAGAGGGAGGAGGAGAGTGCATTCAAGACATGTGTGTTGAAAATTGCATCCCATTCGGCATTGCAAAAGAAAGAGTCCAGTTTGCACAAGGTTGGGTTAGTCCTCTCGTTGCTCCAGGTGTATCTTCGGTTTTGGAGGTGGATTTCTTTGAGTTCACAACTCTGAAGCGTTGCTCGGAAACGGTTAATTCTGCTGCGGTTTACATTCCTCTTATTTTTGTCTCTTGCCCTATAAATCTGGTTGAAATCTCCTGTGGCAAGCCAAGCCAATCCAGATGGCGGTTTCTGGCTTAGGAGCTCAGCAAAGAAAGCTTCTTTGCAAACGGGGTATGTGGGGCCATAGACGGAAGTGATCTTGAAGGGTACGTCGGTCCCTCGCACCCCGACCATGGCGGAGAGACAGTAAGCTGTGAAGGTGATGTTGGACACATCAACAAGAGCATCGTCCGAGAGCAGTAAAATGCCTCCCCTAATGCCATTTGCCGGTCTTTGTGTGAAACTGCGCAGTCTCTGCCCACCCAAAAAGGCTGCCATGAACTGATCGACATTGTCAAGTTTTGTCTCTTGGAGGCATACAATATGACAGGAAGACGAGGCAATCGTGGCGTTGACCATAGTGCGTCGATCCGGGCAGTTCAGACCCTCACATTCCAACCGAAGAAATTAATCGGTTGTTGTAACATTATGTAACCAGAACCACCCTGTAGTCTAGCCTTTCAACAGCAACAGGCATAGCAGAAAACAACAACATCCAGGGCATCTTTGGAAAGCCTTGAACGGCAAAACAACTGTAGTACAAGCCTTCTAGCGGTGGCAGCAGAGGCGTCCTACAGTTACATGGCCAGAGGCCAGCTAATAGCTCGCTCCAACAACAACAGGAAGCACCCTTACACACGATGGAAACCTCTAAGGAAACGCAGATTTGCACTAACATATATGGAAACTAATGACCCCAGGAGACATAGAACCAACAAGCGCTCAGTTAGCCTCCTGGTGCATCATGGCACCGTTGCCGTTTGCCTCCAGGTCCATCACGCCTCCTCCTCCGTGAGCAATGAGGGCGTCCTCGACATCCATCGCGCAACCGTCGTCCAACTTGAACAGTCCACGCATGGCCACGATGACATCGGGTGGCAACTGCTGCTTGAAGCGGTCGACGAAGGCGTCCAATGCTGCAACAGTTACGTCTTCCCCGTCTTTGACGATGCCTAGGCTGCGGCGCACAAGAATCTCTGCAGCCCTGGCAGCCGGAGCCGCCTTGGGCCGGCCTCCAGCACACGTCTTGGTGATTGAGAAACCTTGTCCGGTCTTGGATATGGCGATCCCAGCCATGGTTTTCCGACGAGTTGCCGTTGCCCTCGGAGGAGTTGGGGCAGGGGAAGGTAGCAGGGCCTCCTGGCGTTCCTCGAAGAGCGGCGCAAGGCATTGCAAGCCAACCGCTCCACCAGCAGCAGCCCCCGCGCGCAGACGCACCGGCGAGGGTGTTCGCCGCAATGGCCCACTAGACACCAATGAAGGCGTTGGAGACGCCTCGAAACCTGGCGGCTTGGCGGGCGACGACCACGGCTCCTGAAGCGTGACAGGCGAGCAGAGCTGGAGCAGTCCCTGGCTTGGCCGCACCAAAGAGAGCGGAGTGGGGCGGTCTTCGCTTCTCCTGGACCGAGGCGACGGCGGGAGCACTGTCGTGGGCGACAGCAGGGGGGGAGGCTGGTGGCGTGCGAGCTTCCTGGGAGCGGCGACGTGCAGAGCGAGGCGAGAGCTGGCGCGCTGGGCTGCGGCCACGCCCAACAACAAGCACTGGAGGGGCCTGGAGTGGCAGCAAGTGGCAACGACTCGAGGACACGGGCGGCGTCCCCACTGGCAGAGCCGGAGCCGAGGAGCAGAGTGGGCGGCGGAGGCAGCGTCCGGGCCTGCAGCCCGGCGACGGCCTCCGCCGTCGCGACGACCATCCCGCCCATCATCACGGCGGTTGTCGCGCGAAGCGTCCCTTGGCTGGCGCGAGAGGCTGCGCCTGATGCGGTCACTCCATCCCTCGCGGCTCCTTGAGTTGTCGCGGCCGCGGCGGTCCCGGTAGTCACGGCCGCGCTCAGGGTCGTCGTCACGGTCACCCCGGTGGTGGTCGACGGGGCGCGAGATGCGCACGTGGGGATCGCGCGCCTGCCGCTCGCCATCAACGACACCCTTCTGATAGTTGTACCCCTTTGAGACGATTCTTGGCCCTTGCGTGGGATCTTCGTGAATTGACAGATGGATGATCACCCGACGCTCCAGGCTGCGACGCCCGACGATGGGTTGACCCCCCGCGCGCGCCGGCAGGGTCACCCAGTTCACGCGCGGCACGTTTGCGGGCGAGGCTGTCCATGCCCACACCCCTAGGACCTCAGTGTCCGTCTTGAGCTTGGACGCTGTTTCGATGTAGTCGATGGAGCACCCTGGGCCGATGGCCTGTTGCACCTCATGTGCGTGGATGGCGCAACTCCAGTGGGAGGGGTTCTGTGCGGATACAACGATAGGCAAGCTTATAGGGAAGTGGTTATATCATCAATGTGGAGGAGGCAAGTAAAGAGACATGGATAACAAAGAGGGGAATTACCTTGGCAAATCATTGTAGAAATATATAACTGGGTAAAGCAAGTAAAAAATAGTTGCAGCTAAAGGTGACAAATATTCTAAATATTACAAATGAGAGAAACATCCTTACCTTCTCAAGAATTCCAAATTTGATTGATAGCAGACGTCTTACCACACATCGTCAAGAATCCTAGCAAGTTTGAATCAACAATTTTAAAATAGAAATTATAGAATAAGATATCAATCACTAAATTATTGAAAATAAAAATGGGAGTACATAAATGTCACGGAGATGCCATGGTTCAAGTGCTACTTCTACCCTTCTGTTGCATGATCAGGGACCAAAATTAATTTGCAATTTAGGAAGTCATCACAGAGAGAAAAAACGGTTGTGGGATTAGGCACGCACGCTATAGATGCCATGCTTCAAGGAGGAGTTAATTGCAGGAAACTACCACACTTCGGCACGTCGTAACGAATCAGTACCATTAGTTATTTTTTTTGCCATGCAGTACCAACTCTAAGCCTAAGTGTTGTAAAACGGTCTAACCCACGTATAAACATGTATTGACGGTGTATCTGACCGCTGGGACCCGTGTGTCAGGAGCCAAACCTGGCATGTTTTTTTGCAGAAAACACCTTTGTTGTAAATTTAATTGCTCAAAGCCCCGCCGCCTTGACCTCGCCGGCCTCCCCTCGCCGGAGCCCCGTCGCTGGCTCGCCGGTGCCCAGACGCTGGCTCGCCGGAGCAACAGAGCGGCGGCTGGCTCACCGGTGCAGCAGAGAAGCGGCTGGCTCGCGGGAGCAGCGGCTCGTGATAGGCGACGAGGGGCGCAGTCGGGTGGTGCGGCGATGCGGAGGCGCGGCGGCGCGGTCGGGCGGTGCGGAGGCGCAGAGGCGCGGCGGCGCGGTGGCCGGAACCGTCGCTGAATTCAAACGCCGCCGCCCGTGTCTCACGTCCCTGAATCCCCTTTCTTCTCGAGCTAAACGAGTCAGCGTTGCATGGGCTGCAGCATGGCCCAACCGTGGCCTAGTGAGGCCAACACATTTAAAAAAAGTATGTGATAACATGTATTTTTTTAATGCACAGTTACTCAAAAATTTGATAACATGTACTAAAAATTATTGTGTAATCGTAATAAATTTTATAATGCATGTTGAACATTTTATAAAATACTATAATTTTTAAATACACGTTCAACTTTTCTCAAAAATGTTCTGAACATTATTTTAAATGCACAAACACTTTATTTACCTTTCAGAGTAATTTTAATTTTTTTGAACTCAACCCAAAAATAATGCAGAGACTAGCAGGTTTATTCTTCAGACCGAATGTAGTGTGTGTATATTGATAAAAATCACACACACACATATATATAGACATCATATATTATAAAATGTTCAATATATACACTATTAAGTTTTTATAATATGATATCGTATATTTAAATAAGATCATTGTATATTAGAAAATGTTCAATATACATATTAAACGATGCGGCGAAGATTTTTTTAATTGTACGACGTGATGGACATATAATACCTTTTAGTATCGCATAAAACCCGGAATGGCTCGGAGTTTAAAGACGTATACACGTACTAGCTTTTTTTTTGCATAGTATACATGTACTAGTTGAGGCAGCCACTAGTTGACGCATAGGATGGCGTGTGGCAGAGGCGAACGACTCGGCGGGATCGATTCGGCGGTCGCGCGATTTTCTGCTTTGTAAAAAAAAACGAATGGCACAAGGTATAACTAAGATTACGCGTGCAGTTTAGACGAGAAGGAGCAGCAGCAGCGAGCGTTCTCTTCTAACCGCACGTTGCGGGTTCGAATCCAGGCGGCGGGACGCGCGCGCGTGGTGTTATTTTTGAAAAAAAGGTTTTTGTGGCAAGACCTTTTTTTGAAAAAATAGAGGATATATGCGTGATTAAATAAAAAGTAAAGGTTGTTTTTGTAAAAGAGTATGCCACGCCAGTCCCTGACACACGGGTCCCAGCGGTCAGATACGTGGTCAATACGCGCTTATACGGCTGTTAGATCGTTTTGCAACACTTAGGCTTAGAGTTGGTACTGCATGGCAAAAAAAAAGACTAATGGTACTGATTCGTTACGACGTGCCGAAGTGTGGTAATTTTCTGCAATTAACTCTTCAAAGAGAGAAGCTAGGAACTGCAAGCGGTGTGTGGTGTCGCCGACAGATTCAGTGATGTTAGCTCTGACACAAAATTCCAGTCAACTTTGAATTTGTGGTCAAGCAAACAACTACCGATCACAACATACTACAGCTGAAATGCAAGTCCATGCAAAACCTACGAAATTCTACCCGAGGTGCATTTGAGAGTTTTGAACTTTTTAAAACAAAATTGAGATTTTTGAACTTGTGCATACTACTGTTGTAATGAAACTACACGAAAGTTCAAAAGGTCATACCTTGGGAGTATATAGAGAGGGGGGAATAGATACGATCGATTATAATCTACTACAGTGACCTGATGAAAAAGAGATGTTTAATTATCAAGTTTGCCAATCATGAAAAAACAACATTCAGATAAGTAAAGCTCACCGTAAAGATTAAGCAGACCAATGTTGTTGAAAAGATGTTCCATTCCACTTGGGTCGGTTGCGTTCCTGTGTTTGGAATAGACAATTAGGTGGAATACAGAACAGTTTCATTTAGATGTTTGGTTAGAGAGACGAAATGTAATGGATTTGATTGAACTCACCTCTCGACACGGGAATGATGAGATTACCTATAACATATATCTTTTTTACATTTATAATTCAAATACATAGTAGGTCATGAAAATATATGCCAAAATCTATCGGCTGAACCTGCAATCCTTTTTAGAAATTAAACTAATGTTTGGTCATGCAACAAACAAACCTATAACAAACTTGACAGATTGGAGTGCTAAATCAAAATAAAATTCATCCGCTAAATAACCAGAAAAAGAAATTGTAAATATAGTGATTCATTTGTGGGTGACATGCATAGCATAACATGGTTCTGCACACAAACAAATCAACTTTTTCACCGGTTGGCAACTGCTTGTGGCTGGACGGATCTTGATCCGCCTACTTGCTGCTGATTGCTGTTGGTCGCCACACGGCCAAGAACTCGCACCAACACTTACGTGGAGACGGATGGCGGGTGGAAGAGGAGATGCGACCTGGGTCATTTGGGATGGTGGTGCTGCGCGTCCTTGCCGTCGCCAAGCCCGGACCGAGCAGGTTCCCCAGTTGCAGGTGCCACCAGCGGCTGTCGCTCCCCAAGAAACAATTGACGTGCTTCCCCTCTCGTTAGGGTTTAGGTCCTCTCGGCGGCCACGATAGCACCCCGTAGAGAACTTCTCCCCTGCTTTCCCCCGCCGATCTTCATCGCCGCCGGAGCCCTGGGTTCTGGTCGGTGCATCGGTGCTGGGGAACGGCTAGGGTCCCTACCGCCCGTGGAACGTCGAATCTCGGGCAAGAGATCTGATGGAGGATGTGGCCTCGGACTCGGGTACGGCGATAGCCGAGCTGGAGGCCATGATGGAAGAATTAGGTTTGAAGGAGGATGACCTGCAGGATGTGATCGTTGAGGACGATGAATTGGCAACAGAAGAAACGCGGTGGATGGCGATCGCCCGGGTTCATACAGATAAGTCATACAACCAGTACTGGTTCTATCGCAACATGAGAGTAGCTTGGGATCTAGCTCAGGAAGTGAAAATCCGTCCGCTTGAAGATAATCTGTACACGCTAAAGTTCTCATGTCTTGGAGATTGGGAACGGGTTATGGAGGAGGGATCATGGATGTCCAAGGGCAAGGCGGTGGTTATAGCTCCATACGATGTACAGTTCTGAAGATGTAGCGATGGCAGTTGGCGGCGGCGGCCTCTGAGAGCACGCCGGACCAGTGTGTGCCCCAGAACCGGCAAGTGGCTAGGTTGGGGTCTCAGGTCTTAGATGTTAGGCTTGGCTGCGATGTCTGTTTGGTATTAGGCCCAGGCTATCTGCGCCCCTTCATCAACTAGATAGGTGTAGCGACAGTTTGTTGCTTAGACGGCGGCTTTAGTCTTACTGTTGTATGACTTTGTAAGGTCTTGTGAGAATAATTAATAAAGTGGCTGAGGGAGTCCTGGATTAGGGGGTGTTCGGGTAGCCAGACTATACCTTCGCCGGACTCCTGGACTATGAAGATACAAGATTGAAGACTTCGTCCCGTGTTCGGATGGAACTTTCCTTGGCGTGGAAGGCAAGCTTGGCGATGCAGATATTCAAGATCTCCTACCATTGTAACCGACTCTATGTAACCATAGCCCTATCCGGTGTCTATATAAACTGGAGGGTTGTAGTCCGTAGGCCAATCAACTCCATACACAACAATCATACCATAGGCTAGCTTCTAGGGTTTAGCCTCCTTGATCTCGTGGTAGATCTACTCTTGTACTACCCATATCATCAATATTAGTCAAGTAGGAGTAGGGTATTACCTCCATCGAGAGGGCCCGAACCTGGGTAAAAACATCGTGTCCCTTGTCTCCTGTTACTATCCGGCCTTGGCGCACAGTTCGGGACCCCCTACCCGAGATCCGTCGGTTTTGACACCGACATTGGTGCTTTCATTGAGAGTTCCTCTGTGTCATCGCCTTTAGGCCCGATGGCTCCTTTGATCATCAGCAACGATGAGGTCCATGGTGAGACTTTTCTCCCTGGACAAATCTTCGTCTTCGGCGGCTTCGCTCTGCAGGCCAATTCGCTTGGCCACCTGGAGTAGATCGAAAGCTACGCCCCTGGCCATCAGGTCAGGTCTAGAAGCCTAAACTGCACGGCAGACATCCGTGGAGATTCGATCTTCGACGGATTCGAGCCACAGCCAAGCGTGCCGCACTATCTCGAGGGGCATGATCTAGCTCTGCCTCCGAACAGTGTCCTGGAGGCCGCACCCGCACCGGTTCCGACCCTTAACTCGGATCCTATTGCGCCGGTCGAGGGTGAGCGGTTGGACGTCACCTCGGGGGCTGCGATCTCAAAGGCGATCGAGCCGAACGCCAGCCCCGCACCCCGCATGACTCATAACTCCTAGGATCCGGACTCCTCTCCGGACTCCGAACCCCCCGCGCCCCTGTCAATCGAATCCGATTGGGCGCCGATAATGGAGTTCACCGCCGCGGACATTTTTCAGCACTCGCCTTTTGGCGACATCCTGAATTCTCTTAAGTCTCTCTCTTTATCAGGAGAGCCCTGGCCGGATTACGGTCAGCAAGGATGGGATACAGACGATGAAGAAATTCAAAGCCCACCCACCACCCACTTTGTAGCCACTGTCGACAATTTAAACGACGTGCTCAACTTCGACTCCGCAGACATCGACAGCATGGATGACGATGCAGGAGATACCGATGAACCAACGCCCATAGGGCATTGGACAGCCACCCCATCTCACGATGTGTACATGGTGGATACCCCTAAAGGAAGCGACAACAAGGAAAAAGGGGATGGAACGGGAGATCGACCCCCCGGAAAGCAATCAAAGCGTCGGCGTAAACGCCGACCCTAGCCCTGCCTCGATAAAAACCCAGCCATAGAGCAGGACGAGCTGGTAGATGACGAGCAAGCCTCATAGCAACCGTCCGAACAGGGCAACACGGGTAGAGAAACCGAACATCCCTTCCCCGGCGAAAACGGCATTCCGGACGACCTTACGCCGGATAAATCGATGGAGCAAAAGAGTCTCCACAAGAGGCTCATTGCAACTGCACGCAGCCTGAAAAAGCAGAAGCGGAAGCTAAAAACAGCGGAAGATGCACTCCGGATTAGATGGAGTAAAGTAATCAACACCGCAGATACATACGGCGACGATCGCCGCACTAAAAGCTATCCGAAAAGAAAGCTACTGCCTGAATTCGACGAAGAGGCCCTAGAGCCCTCACATTCAAAAAATAAGAAAGCCACATGGTCGGATAGACGACCCCAAAAAGCGGCAAGCGGCGCCGCACTTAAATCGGCATGCGACCCACTTAAGGATTCGCATCATGACCCAGTTAGGTCCATTTATGGGCCAAGAAAGCAAGCTTTCGTAAGCAATGCAATAAAGCCATCATCAGAATCCGGCACACCCAAATACAGGGGCGCCGCACACCCCCTATGTTTCACCGATGAGGTTCTGGACTATGAATTTCCAGAGGGATTCAAACCCGTAAACATAGAGGCATATGATGGAACAACAGACCCTGGAGTCTGGATCGAGGATTATATCCTCCACATACATATGGCCAGAGGAGATGATCTTCACGCCATCAAATATTTACCCCTTAAGCTTAAAGGGCCAGCCCGGCATTGGCTTAAAAGCCTTCCCGAAAACACAATTGGAAGTTGGGAAGAGCTCGAGGATGCTTTCCAAGCAAATTTTCAAGGAACCTATGTCCGCCCTCCGGATGCAGACGATCTTAGTCACATAACTCAACAGCTCGGAGAATTAGCTCGGCAGTTCTAGAACAGATTCCTCACTAAAAAGAATCAGATAGTCGACTGTCCGGACGCCGAAGCCTTAGCAGCTTTCAGGCATAACGTCCGAGACGAATGGCTTGCCAGACACCTCGGCCAAGAAAAGCCAAGAACAATGGCCGCACTAACAAGCCTCATGGCCCGCTTTTGTGCAGGAGAGGACAGCTGGCTGGCAAGATGCAGCCCCAGCGACCCAAGTACATCCGAAATTCGGAATGGAAACGGAAAACCGCGACGCAACATGGACCGTCGCCGGACTAAGGAAAAAAGTCCGAAGAGCACGACAGTTAATGCCGGATTCAAAGGCTCACGACAAAATCAGACAAAACCGCCCCTCCAGGATAACAGGGATGATCCATCCAATTTAAATAAAATCCTGGACAGGATATGTCAGATCCACAGTACTCTCGGGAAGCCTGCTAACCATACCCACAGAGATTGTTGGGTTTTCAAACAATCCGGCAGACTCAATGCCGAACACAAGGGGCTCGACACACGAAGCGAAGACGAGGACGAACCCCAAAAGCAGAGCACCAGGAAACAAAAGAACTTCCCACAAGAAGTAAAAACAGTGAACTTACTTCACATAACAAAACATGCGGCGTCCATAAAGGCACGCATCACACGACCTATCACCAAAGGGTCCCGCCACTGGTTGTCAAAACCAATCATCTTCGATCAGCTAGATTATTCTAGAAGTATCAAGAATGCAGGCTGGACTGCCTTGATACTCGATCCAATCATTGGCAGACTCCAGTTTTCAAATGTCCTTATGGACGGCGACAGTGGACTAAACCTGATATATCAGGATACAATCCATCACATGGGGATAAACCCAGCAAGAATCCGCCGCAGCAAAACCTCCTTTCAAGGGGTAACACCTGGTCCGGACACCCATTGTATGGGTTTTCTCCGGCTCGAAGTTATATTCGGCTCTGTCGATAACTTCCGCTGCGAAAAGCTGACCTTCCATATCGTCCCGTTCTCAAGTCGCTATCAAGCACTACTGGGGCGCGAAGCTTTCACTCGCTTTAACGCGATACCGCATTATGCATCCCTCACGCTTAAGATGCCCGGTCCATGAGGCATCATCTCTTTAAAGGGGAAGCACTAAAGTGCGCCTCCCCCAAGCGGAGGACTGTGCGGCCGCCTTGACAGCCCCACGGTAAAATGGCCTCAGCGGCCAAACAACTTTGAAATAGGTCATTAAAGACCACGAACGCGGATAGACGAGTTCGGCACAAAATCATCATTAATGCAGGCTTATACCCCCGAACTAGGGGTTACATGCAGAGACAATAAAGCTCAATTCTATATATTTTACTTTATACTTTGTTTATTTCAAACTTTTGTTCGGCACGACCCGTTTTTAAACTCAGTTCCTCTCTCTTACAGATGAACGTCGTGCGGCACCCGTCCAGGATACGACACAACGGAGACACAGGCGCAGACATGCAGTAGGGACCCATCCTAAAGGATTCTTTTTAGATTAAGACCCTGCGTAAACCTTTTTTTCTGTCTCTTGTTGCTACACATCCCCTGGTTCTTTCTGATATAAGCAAGGAGGAGGCTGGCGTCTTGGCATGTGGCCACGTCAGAATTTTTGCACGTACCTGGACACTAGGGGCTTTTTTAACAAAGAGTGTTGTTTCGCCCGCACTCATAAAGACCGAACACCTTAGGGAGTGTTCGGCGTCGCGAGTTTTGGCATTATATGCATCAGCTCCGAATCATGTCTTTGGTCAAATGTTGGGTTGCTCGGCTCCTGAGTTCGGCTACCTTACGTTCCGCTCTATCGGCTAAGGTAGCACCAGGAGAACTACTGCGATTGTGCCCCGGTTCGGCCGGGCGAGCACCTCAGTAGAGAAAGCCGAAAACTGACTGTCATGATGTAGCGTGAGACTGGTCAGCCACTCGATGACCTATCAGAACTATCGGATTCCTCCGCTTTAACGAAGGGCCGCTTCCCGGTCAGGCACATACGCGCCCCGAACTCGGGCGAGCGCAGTCGCCACTAAGGGGCTACTTAAATAGTCCCACTGTCAAGCTCCTATGGCTAAGTAAAAGTGTTAAAGCATTATAGTCCGGTTGCCTGGCCCGCTTCGCTATCACCTCCTTTGTAGGACCAAGACGTTGGGTTAAGTGTGAAAATGCGTCTTCTGCGAGCACCCCCGCACTATGTGCGTGGGGGTTGAAGCCAACGACTGCCATCTTTCAGATTTTGTATATATATATATCTTAAAACAGCCGCACAGGAGGTGTTCCCAATACTTGAAGGCACAAGTATAAAAAGGTCACTAAACTTTATCAAAATATTACTTTATCATTACATATGCTATAATAACATAGCATCTTTCGAGCACTGCGTCTCTATTACACGAGCGCCTTCAAGGGCTTCCTGAAAATAGTGCTCGGAGGACACTCGGCTTTTGTCCGAATCTCGGGACGCAACAACGGTGGTCTCCATCTCTGCCCAGTATGTCTTGACACGGGCAAGAGCCATCCTTGCGCCCTCTATGCATGCTGACCTCTTCATTGCATTAATGCGCAGCACCGCGTCAAGGAATTGCTGCACCGAGCTGAAATAACTCTTCGGCTCCGATCTCCCCGGCCACAGATGACCCATGACGTACTTCATGGCGAGTCCGGACAACCTATTCAGTTCGGCCCATCGAGCCAAACGATCGTCCACTGCAAGTGGACGCTCTGGATTGTGAAACTGCGACCAGAAAAGCTTTTCCACTTCGCGATCTTTTTTATCTCGAAAGTGTTCGGTCGCATCAGCAGCACTCGCTGCCAAATCCAGATAGGTATCCTCCACACTCCACATCCGGTCCAACGGAGCAAACTTTGGATCACAAAATTTCCTTCGCAGCATAAAGGGCTTTCCAGCCGCAATCTGTTCGGCCTGACGCAGCTCATCCTTCGCAGCTCTCATCGCAGAGCGTGCATCCTTGACATCGTCAACGACCTTCTCTAGGTCCGTCTGTTTCGCCTGGTCTTCTTTCTCAAGAAGCCTGCAATGGTCTGCAGCGCTCTTTAACTTTTCGTCCATCTCGGCCATCTCTTCGTTGCTTCGGCAGTGAGCAGCCTGTTCGGCTCTCAGCTCTTCAAAGGCTTCCTTGGCAGCCGCATCACTTTTTCTGGCTTGTTCTTTAGCTCGGGCAAGTTCTGCCCTAAGACTCTCCACGGCGGGCGCACCATCTGCGTCAAGCACATACATCGTAAGACACTGGCATTAAACTCTTCTTACCTAATGCCGCCCGAGGAATTACATACCTTGAGCCTCATCAAGCTGCTTGTTGACAAGCGCGATGTCGGCATCGGCCACGTCCAGTTGCCGCTTTAGTACGGCAAAATCATCAGTTCGGCTTGATCCCGGACACCCTACCGCCTACATTCAAAGGCGACATCTTATACCTGGGACTATGATCCTCCGCGTGTCGTCATTTCTTGAAGACGCGCAGAGTCTCAGGGGCTACTATCTACACAGGGCGCATCTTATTTATGCGCAACTGACAAAAGTGTACATTATCTAATGTACCTCAAAACCCGTCAGTAAACTTTTGACGGCTTCATGCAATCCACTCTCTGCGGATGAGATCCTTTCAATCACCGTGCCCATCAATGCACGGTGTTCCTCCGAGATAGAAGCTCGCCCCAGCAGAATCTTTAACTCCTCCGGCCGAGCACCATACGGTGCCGGACTCGTCCTACGGCCTCTTTCGAAGGCCGGATGCGGAGAACCTCGGGGGACCGCATAGCCATCTTTCGCCCCTGCCGGATTCGGAGAAACCCTCCGCGACGACACCTCAGGGTCGCCCGCCTCGCTAGGCGGCACGGCAGGGGGAGGCGTCCCGCTCTCCATCATCTCCGGAAGGAGATCCCCCGAAGATGAGCTCCGCTGAGAAGGGCTGAGGTCTGAGCTACAAGGTAAAATTTCAGTTAATCTTCTCAGATATAAAATCAAGGATTTCTCTCATCCCTCAAAAGGAAAATCTTTCTCTACTTATGGCTCGCTGGAGGGTTGATCCCTTCGAGGGCGCAGTTCGGCCGAGGAACTCCCCGGCGCCGGACCCTCTGACGAGGATTTTTTCCCCCGCTTCGAGGCTATGGTCTCCGGGTCGTCAGAGGCGGCCCTCTTCTTCCCCTTAGGAGAGGAATCGTCGGCTCCTCCCTTCAGAACAACCTCCTTCGAGGAGGCCATAGTTTCCTTGTCCTCCCCCTTACTTCCCTCCAAAGGCATTATTTTCAACATCCTGACAAGCACAGGATCCGGCCTGGTTTCGGGAAGGGGGGCCGGACACCTGATCAGCTTTGCCTTCGCTATCCACTCCTGCTTAAAAGGACAGTTCTTTTAGGGGCAAGTTTATAACAATTATACGGATAGAAGGTCCGGGCACAAGGTTACTTACTTGAGTATCCGGGCGATTGCAGCTTAGGCCTGCGTCCTCGGTTAAATCCGGACACGCTTCTTGTGATCCGAAGAACAGTTTATACATCTCCACGGGCGTTGTGCCCATGAAATTCTAGAGAGCTCACGGTCCCTCTGGATTAAACTCCCACATGCGAAGGGAGCGACGTTTGCCGGGCAATATTCGGCGAATCAACATGACCTGCGTCACCTTGACCAGGCTGAGGTCTCCTTCCAAGAGATCCTTAATACGGCCCTGCAACAAAGGCACGTCTTTGGGCAAACCCCAATCTAACCCTCTGTTGACCCATGACGCTAGCCGTGGTGGGGGACCCGAGCGAAAGGCAGGAGGCGCCACCCACTTGGAGCCCCGGGGAGCAGTGATATAAAACCACTCTCGTTGCCACAAGCCTAGATCCTCTTGAAAAGAGCCCTCGGGCCATGGAGCATCGGCATTTTTGCTTATAACAGTGCCTCCGCACTCTACGTGCCGTCCCTTGATCATCTTCGGCTCCACTTTGAAGGTCTTGAGCCATAATCCGAAGTGAGGGGTAACACGAAGGAACGCTTCACACACGACAATAAACGAGGAGATGTGGAGGATGGACTCCGGAGCTAAGTCGTGGAATTCCAGCCCGTAATAAAACAACAGTCCCCTCACAAAGGGATCCATTGGGAAGCCCAACCCTCGAAGGAAGTGAGACATGAACACCATGCTCTCACCGGGCTGGAGACTGGGAATGACCTGCCCTTGAGCAGGCAACCTATGCGGAATTTCGCCGGTCAGGAACTTAGCCCCCCTCAACTTTAGTACGTCCTCCTCCGTGACGGAGGAGGGCGTCCATCAGCCTTGAAGGTCAGAACCGGACATTGTCGAAGGTCCGAAGCGCCTGGAATCTGGAGCCTAGGGTGTTGGAACTCGAGGCGACGGGCGAACTTGCTTGAGATTGAAAAAAGGAGTAAGGCCTTGGTCTCTTTATAAGAGGTCGAATACCAAGAGCCCTCCCCGTAACCGTTTGGGACTCGCCTTAAATCGAGGAAACGTGCTAACGGGCACGATTGGGTTACCCACGTCCGTATTGATGAGAATCCCATAAAAAGGCACACGATCTCTGCTTTGACAAGACGTGCCAAGGAAACCGCCTCGCAAAACGTGCTGAGGTGGAAAAGTAAAAACGATTCGAGTAAAGGACTTGGCCGTAGTGTGATGACGCACTGCGGAATACGTCAGCAGATTTGATTTGTGTTAGTATTATTCTCTCTATGGCAATATGTGGAGATTTATCTTGCAGAGCCGGACACTATTCTTGGTATTTAAAATCTTCTATGAAGGACTTGGAGGAGGAACCTGCCTTGCAATGCTGAAGACAATCTGCGCGCCGGACTCGTCGTCATTGAAGCCTGGTTCAGGGGCTACTGAGGGAGTCCTGGATTAGGGGGTGTTCGGGTAGCCGGACTATACCTTCGCCGGACTCCTGGACTATGAAGATACAAGATTGAAGACTTCGTCCCATGTCCGGATGGAACTTTCCTTGGCGTGGAAGGCAAGCTTGGCGATGCGGATATTCAAGATCTCCTACCACTGTAACCGACTATGTGTAACCCTAACCCTATCCGGTGTCTATATAAACCGGAGGGTTGTAGTCCGTAGGCCAATCAACTCCATACACAACAATCATACCATAGGCTAGCTTCTAGGGTTTAGCCTCCTTGATCTCGTGGTAGATCTACTCTTGTACTACCCATATCATCAATATTAATCAACCAGGAGTAGGGTATTACCTCCATCGAGAGGGCCCGAACCTGGGTAAAAACATCGTGTCCCTTGTCTCCTGTTACCATCCGGCCTTGACGCACAGTTCGGGACCCCCTACCCGAGATCCACCGGTTTTGACATCGGCAGTGGCCGTATGCATCGCCCAGATGCAGAGGCCGGGGGTCATCCTCCTTTTCTAAAAAAATAGCCCCATACGATGGTTATACAAGACTGTCCTCAATTGTTCTGAACAAGTTAGATATTTGGATGCAGATTCATGATCTGCCCGATGGCTTTTTTCCCAAGATCAAGGCGTTATCGGCAACAGTCGGCGAGTTTATATATGCTGAGCCAAAGTCACATGATTTTGAAGGTATTTTTTACCGGGTTCGAGTAAAGATCGATGTTACAAAGCCTTTGAAGAATGTGGTGTCACTCGTCGTAAGACAGAAGAGGGAGATTTTTAGGGTTAAATATGAAAGGCTGCCAGATTGGTGCGCAGTCTGCGGCCATCTGGGTCATCTATTCAAGGAGTGTGGAGATGGTGTTCATCCTCCAAAAGCTCTGGTCTTCAAAGACCTCAAAGCTACATGGTTCCGTGGAGCTGGACCTGGTCCGGCTGGGGGACGAGGCAGAGGCAGAGGTCAAGGACGTGGAGGAGGCCGCTCTGGACGTGGTCCTGGGCGCGGGAGCACACATGGCAAGGAGGATGTTTATAATCCAGAAGAGGATGATGTTGATGCTACTATGACTGAGGCAGATGGCAATAGGAAGTGTGCATCAGAAAGAGACTTGTTGATGGTTCTTGCAGCGTCCAACATAGCAGCCACAGTACATGCAGCACCTCAAGCTCAGCCACCAAGCAATCTTTTGGCTTTGCCCCCGTCACGAATCCCTCCAAGTCCCACGTCAAAGCAAGACCCAAAGAGGATCCGAACAACATATGAAAAAGTTTTTACAACAACAACTTCAAATTTTGGCAAGAGTTCTAAAGCAACTTTGGCAGGCTCCAATACGGAGCGCCGCCAGGGCCAATGAGTGTGTTATGCTGGAACTGTCACGGCGCGGGCAAGTCGGCGACAGTTCGTGAGCTTCGTGATCTAGCGAAGCAATTTGCCCCTACCGTGTTATGTATAGTTGAAACTCAAATCTCAGCAACACGGGTAGAAGGTCTAGCTAGTACGCTAGGTTTTGATAATGGTTATGCAGTTAGTAGTAATGGATGTAGTGGTGGTATCGGAATGTTTTGGAACAATGAAATAAATCTTGAAATTTTGGGCTACTCGGAATACCATTTAGATGCAAAAGTGAGTATGGCAAATATTCCAGACTGGAGACTGACATGTGTTTATGGCGAGGCTCAAACAAGTGAAAGGTATAAAACATGGAATACTATGAAATCACTGGCTTCCATGAGCACTTTGCCTTGGACATGCATCGGGGATTTTAATGAGGTCTTGCGAGCGGAAGAGCATGTTGGAACGGGCACCCGACGTCCGGCGCAGATAGCAGGTTTCCGGGACGCAGTTGATGTCTGTGGTCTGGTTGATATGGGGTACACAGGAAGGAGTTGGACTTTTGAGAAGAAAATATCGAGCGGTGCCTATTGCAGGGTGTGGTTTGATCGAGCTCTAGCAAATGCTGACTGGACGAACCTGTTCCCTAATGCAAATCTGCAACATCTAACTGCAGCATCATCGGATCATGCGCCAATCTGTCTGGAATTTACTCCGGAGTCTCGGGGGAAGAGGGGAAGGAGACAGTTTAGGTATGAAATATTCTAGGAAAGACACGAGCAATTCAGAGATTCTCTGGGATCGAGATGGGACGCAGAACCTGTAGCGCTGACAGCAACTGGGCTAGCGACAAAGCTAAGTAATTTATCTGGCGCGCTGGTTTCCTGGTCAGCCCGTCACATCGGCAATGTCCGACAAGAAATAACGAAGCTTAAAAAGGAGTTGGACATTTTACATAATGCACCCTCCAGAACTATGCCATCACATACAGAGACTAAGATACGTGATAAACTCATTGAGTTATACCACATGGAAGAGATCATGCAGCGGCAGCGATCACGTATTGATTGGCTTTCTGACGGCGATCGGAACACCAAGTTCTTCCAACAACGTGCTAGTATGCGCCGGCGAAAAAATAAAATAAAGGAACGCATGCGTGCTGATGGTACTGTAACAGATGACCCAGCCGAGATGGAGCAATTGGCGACCTCTTTTTACAGGAATTTATTCACGGCAGAGGGCACATCTGGTATGGACGAGGTGTTTAATGCAGTTCCAGTCAAAGTAACACCAGGTATGAACCAATAGCTCCTTGCTCCGTACTCACCTGAAGAGGTTAAAAAGGCACTTTTTTCAAATGTTTCCAACCAAAGCGCCGGGCCTGGATGGATATCCAGCACATTTTTTTCCAGAGGCATTGGGACCTAGTTGGAAACGAGGTGACAAATATAGTGTTAAGAATCCTTCGAGGGGAGGAAAGCGTGGAAGTGCTCAACAAGGCTGTCCTAGTGCTGATCCCAAAGGTAGCCAATCCAAACTCACTGACTCAATTTCGTCCCATAAGTCTGTGCAACGTCCTCTACAAGATAGCTTCCAAGGATGTCTCAAATCATCTAAAGCTAATCTTACCTGACATTATATCAGAAGAGCAATCCGCTTTTGTTCCTGGACGTCTTATTACAGATAATATAATCTCAACTTATGAGTATCTACATTTTATGAAGCGTAACGAGGCAAAACAGATTTGCTGCACTAAAGCTAGACATGATGAAGGCTTATGACAGAGTGGAGTGGAGCTATTTGCAAGCCATAATGACCAAGATGGGTTTTGCACCATCTTGGGTCTCTATGATTATGGGTATGTGAAAGTGCAACTATCCCTGGGTGGTTTTGGTAATTCCTAACAACATATAGCTCATTGAGCTAACATTATTCCAAGATGAATATTTCAGAAAAGCTCAATGGATGGCATGGCATGGATGAGGAAAGTGGATCCCTCAAAATTAAGGACAAAGGATTGGCTCAAGCTTCAAGAACAAGACTCTACATTTTATACTTTAGTGATCCAAGATCACATTGAGTCCATAGGAAAAGCCAATACTATTAAGGAGGGATGAGGTGTTGCTTAATGAGCTTCTTGCTTCATGTGCTTAGTGATATGCTCCAAAATCCTCAACTACCTTTCCATATCCACATATGACCCAAACCTAAAGTCAAACTCGGCCCCACCGATTCTTTCTATCCGGAGCCACCGAGTTTCACATGTCATAGCCACTGCCACAAACCCTAGCAAATCGGTTTCACCGATAGGGATCTCGGTCTCACCGAGATGGGATCGCAATTTCTCTGTTTCCCTTTGTAACATTTCGGTCCAACCGAAGTGAGCGATCGGTCCCACCGAGATTGCAATGTAAACTCACTGTTTCCCTTTTGTAACATTTCGGTCTCACCGAAAAGAGCGAATCGGTCCCACCGAGTTTACCTGACCAACTCTCTGGTTAGCTTATTACCAAAATCGGTCTCACCGAGTTTGTGTAATCGGTCACACCGAGATTACGTTATGCCCTAACCCTAACCATATCGGTCTTACCGAGTTGCATCTCAGTCCCACCGAAAATCCTAACGGTCACTAGGTTTGCTGAATCGATTCGACCGAGTTTAATGATTCGGTCCCACCGAGTTTAGCAGATTGTGTGTAACGGCTAGATTTTGTGTGGAGGCTATATATACCCCTCCACCCACTCTTCATTCGTGGAGAGAGCCATCAGAATAGATCTTCACTTCCAATACACATTTTCTGAGAGAGAACCACCTACCCTTGTGTTGAGCTCAAGATATTTCATTCCTACAATATGAATCTTGATCTCTAGCCTTCCCCAAGTTGCTTTCCACTCAAATCTTCTTTCCACCAAATCCAAATCCTGTGTGAGAGAGAGTTGAGTGTTGGGGAGACTATCATTTGAAGCACAAGAGCAAGGAGTTCATCATCAACACACCATTTGTTACTTCTTGGAGAGTGGTGTCTCCTAGATTGGCTAGGTGTCACTTGGGAGCCTCCGACAAGATTGTGGAGTTGAACCAAGGAGTTTGTAAGGGCAAGGAGATCGCCTACTTCGTGAAGATCTACCGCTAGTGAGGCAAGTCCTTCGTGGGCGACGACCGTGATGGAATAGACAAGGTTGCTTCTTTGTGGACCCTTTGTGGGAGGAGCCCTCCGTGGACTCGCGCGACCGTTACCCTTCGTGGGTTGAAGTCTCCATCAACGTGGATGTACGATAGCACCACCTGTAGGAACAACGACAAAAACATCCGTGTCTCCAATTGCGTTTGAATCCTCCAAACCCTTCCCCTTTACATTCTTGCAAGTTGTATGCTTTACTTTCCGCTGCTCATATACTCTTTGCATGCTTGCTTGAATTGTGTGGAGATTGCTTGACTTGTGCTAAGATAGCCAAAATCTGCCAAGAACTGAAATTGGGAAAATGATAGATTTTTATTTGGTCAAGTAGTCTAATCCCCCCCTCTAGACATACTTCCGATCCTACAAGTGGTATCAGAGCTTTGGTCTCCATTTGCTTTGATTTCCATAGCTTTTGGTGGTCATAGCCTTGGTTTCACAACCTAGGAGAGTATGGCGTCTAGCGAGGGAAATTATCACCGTAGAGGTCCTTACTTTGATGGTACTAATTTTGCTAGTTGGAAGCATAAAATGAAAATGCATATTCTTGGACATAACCCCGCCGTTTGGGCTATTGTGTGTGTTGGCTTGCAAGGTGACTTCTTTGATGGGAAAGAACCAAACCGTGAAGCTACCGCGGAAGAGTTAAAGATGCTGCAATACAACGCTCAAGCTTGTGATATTCTCTTCAACGGATTGTGCCCCGAAGAATTCAACAAAATCAGCCGTCTTGAGAATGCAAAGGAAATTTGGGATACTTTGATTGATATGCACGAAGGTACCGACTCCGTCAAGGAATCCAAATTGGATGTGCTTCAAAGTCAACTTGACAAGTTCAAAATGAAGGATGGTGAAGGTGTTGCTGAAATGTACTCTAGGCTTGCTCTTATCACAAATGAGATTGTCGGCTTAGGGAGTGAAGAGATGACCGGTAGATTCATCATCAAGAAGATCCTAAGAGCCTTGGATGGAAAATATGATACCGTGTGCACATTGATCCAAATGATGCCCAATTACAAAGATCTCAAGCCAACGGAAGTCATTGGAAGAATTGTTGCTCATGATATGTCACTCAAGGATAAAGAGGAACTTCACAACAAATCAAGTGGTGCTTACAAAGCCTCATGTGAAGCCCCCACATCATCAAGTGAGAAGCAAATCTTCAATGAAGAATTGAGCTTAATGGTGAAGAATTTCAACAAGTTCTACAAGAGTAGAAGCAAAGACAGAAGCTCCAAGTCAAGGTCCTACAATGACAAAAGATCTTCTACTCGAGAGCGAAACTGCTACAATTGTGGAAGACTTGGACACTATTCCAATGAGTGTACGACTCCCTACAAGAAAAGAGAAGACTCTCCCAAAAGAAGAAACCGAAGAGAGGAATCACCATCTAGAGAAAGAAGGAGTAGAGATGATCGTTATGAACGAAGATACTCACAGAGAAGCAAGGATTCGGAAAGAAAGGACAAGTCATCAAGGAGCTACACAAAACGAAGACATCAAGCTCATGTTGGTGAATGGGTATCCGGCTCCGACTCCAACAACCACTCCGAGAGAAGTTATCACTCCGATTCCGAATATACTCAAGATGAAGGTGTTGCCGGTCTAGCACTTGTGTCAACCGACTCCTACGACATATTTGACTCACCAAATGAAGAAGTTGGGACATGCTTCATGGCTAAAGGCCCAAAGGTATCACACCCCGAGTATGTTGATTTCAATAGTGATGAAGATGACTTGTTAGGTGATGATGATTTACTTGTTGACAACTCTAGTGATGAATGCTATGATGAAACGTCAATTAATCATGCTAATCAAGATAAAATGAATGACAATGATAAGGAGAAGATTGAGACTCTAACTAAAGAACTAAACACTCTTAAGTTAGCTCATGAAACTATCTTAGAAGATCATCGAGAACTTTTAAGAACACATGAGAAATTACGCTTTGAAAAGCTCAACCTTGAGCAAGAGCATGAGTTCTTAAAATCAATCAATGATGATCTTCGTAAGAAAAGTTCTTCTAACATTGCCAAGCGTTTACTTTTATCCACTTACATGCCTCAAGTTAAGTCTAGTAACAAGAACAAGAAAGATTCTTCCTCTAGTAGTAACAATGATCATGTTATATCCAATATTGTTACTTCTAGTAGTTCTCTTGATTCCACTAATGATTCTCTTAGCCAAGTTACACTTGAGCAAGAAAATAGCCTATTGAAGGGAATTATAGAGAAAGGAGTGTACAAGAGCCTTGCCGGGAGTAAGCAATTCGAGGAAATTGTACGCAAGCAAGGAAGGCACCGGAAGAATCAAGGTGTTGGTTTTGAACGAAAGTTCAATGCCAATGGAGTTGAGTGGGAAGAAGATCAATACCCCAAGACAAAGTTTGTTCCTCAACAAGAGAAGTATGATCCTACTTCCTTCAAAGGGACACAAGCTCAAGATGATCTTCCACCACATGACTACAAGCAAAAAGGCAAGGACAAGCTTCAAGAGGAAATTGATGCATTCGAAGAAGCTCCTAAGACCTTAGTCAAGTGGATTCCCAAGACTACTTCAAGTTCCACTTCATCAAGTACGACTACAACTCCAAGGATTCCCATCAAGATGGTGTGGATCCAAAAGAAGAAGAACTAGAGAGTTCTTGAGGGTGACTCCGCTAACATACTTTCACTTTTTTCATTTTGGCAAGAACAAGTGCAATCAACTTCCACATCTTGCACTAGTTCAAGGAGTCACAAACCCTATTGTTGGTAAGTCAAGGGTCAAGGTAACCTAAAAGCTTTCATAGACATCATCTTGTGTGTGCATCACTCTATGTCTATGGATATCCTTGTTTGTTCCTTGTGGGACTAACCCATGTAGGTATTGAAAGTGCAATTCACTCCAATGGATAGCTCCAAGTGATCTACATCAACATTGAGCATCCACATCTTCAACATCTACATGAAGTCATCATCAACAAAACCCAAGGTTAGTTCATCCCTCTTAGGGGGGATATCACATCTAGGGGGAGCTTTACTCTAAAAATTGAGCTAAAGTAACTCTAATGATGTGAACACAACAATGCTTTATGTAAAAGTGGTAACCCCACTTGTGGTTAAACGATGAGTATGACCTATGATCAAATGTTCTCATTTGACTCCTAAGTCAATATACTCATATATAGATGACCTAGTCATCGCCATTTGCTTGATAGATGCTAGAATTGGTTGTGCATGCTTTGCCACATATTTCAATTGCCATTTTATTGTTTGAGCATGTTGAGAGCATATTTTACTCATCTGAGGACATCCACTTGTTGTTTTGATTGATTGGTTTTTCTTTTCCTTGCCAAGTGGATGGACAAGAATGCGTAAGCCTTCTCTAGCTATCTATGCTTTTCTCGTCTCAAACTCTATTCATGCTACATCACAAAATTTGGTCAAGTCAGATTCAAACCACTCTGTGTGAGGAGCACTCGGAGTCCCCGATTTGTCATAGACTTAAACTTCCAAAACTTCTTTGTGCTTTTCGGTCTAACCAATTCCTCCATTTCGGTCATACCGAGATCACTAAGTCAATCTAGGTTTTCACCTCGGTGCAGCCGATTTGAACTTTTCGGTCACACCGAGTTGCTATAACTGTCAACAGTTATGCATCTCGGTGCCACCGAGTTGTTCCACTCGGTCACACCGACAGGGTCGGGCTATATATACTCACGGGCAAAATTTTGGAAATTTCTCCGAAACCTCTTCGCCCGCGCATAGCTCACTCTGCCTCCTGGGTCTCCGGATCGTCTTCCTCGTCGCCAGCCGCCTCCAGTCGCTGGTCTCCGCCGCCGTCAACGAAATTCGTCTCCGCCGTTGCCGCCGTAGCGAGTCCGCCGCCGAACTAGGGTATGGACTCGATCACAGTGCTATTCCCCGTCCAATTCCTAGCACATTGTGTTCTTAATGAATCTTGCTACGATTGAAACACTCCTATCCAGTCAAAACAATCCTTAGAATAGTTGAGATTCAAAAATTTAGGTTTAGGTTTCCGCCGAAATCATCTCGGACCCACCGGGTTGCGGAACTCGGTTCCACCGATTCGGCCACGGCCATTGCACATGTGGTTCTCGGTCTGACCGAGAATTACAAACCGGTGAGACCTAGTTTAGGACTTTGTGAAACCCTAGCAGTCTCGGTGCCACCGAACTGTGACTCGGTCTGACCGAGTTCACTAGTTTTGGTTCCAAAAGCTGCTTCGGTATCACCGAGTTTGCAAATCGGTCGATCCGAAATGCTTTATGTGAAAAACTAAAACTAACTTTTTGACTCATTCTTTTGCAAAAATCTCTGCATTTTGTGATGCTCATCCACTCTATCTCATCTATAAACTATTCACAGGATCAGCAGTCTGAACTTCAACATGTCTGATCAGAGTGATAGCCAGAATGGATCAGAGGAGCAGGCTCATTTGAGTGAGGGCACTAGTCCCTCTAGCAGTTCTGATGAGGGTAGAAGGAGCACCCCAAGCAATCTGCCCAAAGCTGCCACTAGAGCAAGCAAGAAGAGAACCTTTGAATCAGAGGATGAGGACTACGTGGCAGAAGAGGAAGCCACATCCAAGAAGAAGGTGCTCAAGAAAGAATATGGCTCAGCTGCAGCCATAAAGCCAGGACTGAAAATCAAAAGAACAGCAGGGAGACAACCAATGTCCAAAGCCAGGGCATCCTCTCAGAAATCTTCCAAGTCAACTGGAGAAGATGAGGCTGTGAAAGAAAAGAAGGAAAGAAAAAGGGGCAGATGGTGCAAGAAGGTTGATCCAATGGCTGAGTTTGAAAAACATTCATCAGATGAAGAAGAGGAAGAAGAGGTTGCTGCACCAGCACCTAAGGCACAGAAACTCATGGGAGATGCCATAAGGTCAGGGGCTACTGCATCCAAGCCCAAGGAAGCACCCAAAGCTGCATCTAAGCCCAAGAGTGCACCAAAGAGAAACACCAGAAACATATCTGCTGCTGAAAAGAACAAGGCCCCAGTGCCTGACATTGCTGAAGAAGAAGAAGGTCAAGTGCTCAGGAAACTTAAGCCCAAGATCCCAGACCACAATGATGCTCATCCTGTGGCTGAGGACATGAAAATTAGAAGAGATTCAGGGCTGAAGAAGTGGAGAGAAGCAGATCCATATGCTTCAAGGAGAAGAACTGCTGTGGATTACAGGTTTCATACCAAGGAACAGCAGGATTTCTATGAGACAATGCTGCTTGATAAGAAGCCCATAGTTTGTGACATGAGATGGGTTGATTGGGAGTACATCAAGGAGAATGAAGAGCACTATCCTGGAGTATATGACAGCTTCAAGGGTTGTGGAGTTGCAGACTTTGTTGGGCAAAAGCTCACAAAGTGGAATGAAGAGCTGATCATGCAATTCTACTCCACAACACACTTCTATCCAGATGGCAGGATTGTGTGGATGTCAGAAGGAAGCAGATATCAGTCAACAGTTGCTGAGTGGGCACAGCTCATCAATGCCCCAGAAGAACAGGAAGATGACCTGGACATATATGCCAAGAAGAAGATGGATCACAACTCCATGTCCAACATGTACAAGGAGATCCCAAACAAGGCACTTGATACTTTCAAGTTTGGCTCAGTGCATTATCTTCTGTCAGGGCTGCCCACTATAAATTGGATTCTGAGGCATACCCTATTACCCAAGTCAGGTGATCACAAGATGATCCGAGGCCATGCAATAAACATGCTCCACATATTTGATGTGCCACAGAAGTTCAAGGTGATGAGCCTCATGGTAGAAACCATTAAGAGGACATCAGCTGATCAGAAGAAGAGCTGTGGATATGCCCCACAAATTCAAGAACTGATAAACTCAAAGATGGGCACAGGCACATACCTGCTGGATAAGGAACACCTGCCCATCCATCCAGACTTTGAAGACAATCAGGTTGTCATGAACAAGGATGAACCATCATCTGCACATGCTCAAGCAAAGAAGGAGAAGGCAAAGATGGAGAAAGCTGCCAAGATGCCAACTCAAGCAGGAGCAGCTCAGTTACCTGATAGCATCCACTCTGAGGATTGAGAAAGGACTGACACCCTGACTCAAAACCAAGAGAGTTTGGAAAGAATCATGGAACAAAAGTTCTATGACCTAGATGTGAAGGTGACAGAGGTCCAGTCTGCTGTGGAACAACTACAAGAAGATATGCAGGAGAGGAAGGGCAAGACCACAATTGATGCATTTGCTAGGGTGCCCAGAGCTCAGAGATCATCTGCAGTGCCAGTTCCTGACACTAGAGCCACCACTTCTGCACCAGCTACAGCTTCAGTTCCACAAGCTCCAGCTCCTACCCCAGCAGCTCCAACTACTTCTACTGAAGCCTTCGTCCTTGGCGTCATCCGGACTCCACCACCTGAAGACCAAGCCTGAGAGTCGTTTAGTGCTATGCATTTTCTATGAACTTTTTGGTAACTTGTTGCCAAAGGGGGAGAAAAATGTATAGATCATAGGCTTCGAGAGAGAGACTTTGCATTTGTTCTCTCTTGTCTTCTTGGTTGAACTTTATTTTGCTTTTGAGTGCTTGAGATAATATGCTTTTATCTGTGAGACATTGATGATCATGTGTTTGATCATAAGTTACACTTAATGCTTGTTGGATGTTACTATTAGTTTATCCTTATTTTGATCATTCACTTTGCTTGGTGATGAGTGCATGCATTTAATTCTTATCATGTTGAGCACTCCACCAAGATGTATGTGACATGGAAGAGTAACACATGATCCTAACTCATTGTGCATTTGCAGTCCAAAGCAAATCTTAAATATGCACAAATTTAGGGGGAGCTCTTGCTTATCACATACTTCTCAAAGCGACGATATATTCCATTCTTATTATCATTTGTCGAAGCTTTGATCTATATGTTGTCATCAATTACCAAAAAGGGGGAGATTGAAAGTGCAACTATCCCTGGGTGGTTTTGGTAATTCCTAACAACATATAGCTCATTGAGCTAACATTATTCCAAGATGAATATTTCAGAAAAGCTCAATGGATGGCATGGCATGGATGAGGAAAGTGGATCCCTCAAAATTAAGGACAAAGGATTGGCTCAAGCTTCAAGAACAATACTCTACATTTTATACTTTATTGATCCAAGATCACATTGAGTCCATAGGAAAAGCCAATACTATTAAGGAGGGATGAGGTGTTGCTTAATGAGCCTCTTGCTTCATGTGCTTAGTGATATGCTCCAAAATCCTCAACTACCTTTCCATATCCACATATGACCCAAACCTAAAGTCAAACTCGGCCCCACCGATTCTTTCTATCCGGAGCCACCGAGTTTCACATGTCATAGCCACCGCCACAAACCCTAGCAAATCGGTTTCACCGATAGGGATCTCGGTCCCACCGAGATGGGATTGCAATTTCTCTGTTTCCCTTCGTAACATTTCGGTCCAACCGAAGTGAGCGATCGGTCCCACCGAGATTGCAATGTAAACTCACTGTTTCCCTTTCGTAACATTTCGGTCTCACCGAAAAGAGTGAATCGGTCCCACCGATTTTACCTGACCAACTCTCTGGTTAGCTTATTACCAAAATCGGTCTCACCAAGTTTGTGTAATCGGTCACACCGAGATTACGTTATGCCCTAACCCTAACCATATCGGTCTTACCGAGTTGCATCTCAGTCCCACCGAAAATCCTAACGGTCACTAGGTTTGCTGAATCGGTCCGACCGAGTTTAACGATTCGGTCCCACCAAGTTTAGCAGATTGTGTGTACCGGTTAGATTTTGTGTGGAGGCTATATATACCCCTCCACCCACTCTTCATTCGTGGAGAGAGCCATCAGAATAGATCTTCACTTCCAATACACATTTTCTGAGAGAGAATCACCTACCCTTGTGTTGAGCTCAAGATATTCCATTCCTACCATATGAATCTTGATCTCTAGCCTTCCCCAAGTTGCTTTCCACTCAAATCTTCTTTCCACCAAATCCAAATCCTGTGAGAGAGAGTTGAGTGTTGGGGAGACTATCATTTGAAGCACAAGAGCAAGGAGTTCATCATCAACACACCATTTGTTACTTCTTGGAGAGTGGTGTCTCCTAGATTGGCTAGGTGTCACTTGGGAGCCTCCGACAAGATTGTGGAGTTGAACCAAGGAGTTTGTAAGGGCAAGGAGATCGCCTACTTCGTGAAGATCTACCGCTAGTGAGGCAAGTCCTTCGTGGGCGACGGCCGTGATGGAATAACAAGGTTGCTTCTTCGTGGACCCTTCGTGGGAGGAGCCCTTCGTGGACTCGCGCGACTGTTACCCTCCGTGGGTTGAAGTCTCCATCAACGTGGATGTACGATAGCACCACCTACCGGAACCACGACAAAAACATCCGTGTCTCCAATTGCGTTTGAATCCTCCAAATCCTTCCCCTTTACATTCTTGCAAGTTGTATGCTTTACTTTCCACTGCTCATATACTCTTTGCATGGTTGCTTGAATTGTGTGAAGATTGCTTGACTTGTGCTAAGATAGCCAAAATCTGCCAAGAACTAAAATTGGGAAAAGGATAGATTTTTATTTGGTCAAGTAGTGTAATCCCCCCCTCTAGACATACTTCCGATCCTACAGTATGGTAAGCTCAGTTAATTTCTCAGTGTTGATGAATGGTAATAAACTTGAGAAGTTTAAACCTACCCGAGGTATCCGGCAGGGGGACCCGATATCTCCTTACCTGTTCTTGCTGGCAGCAGAGGGCCTTTTGTGCCTCCTAAAAAACAATGAGTCATCGCACCTCAGTGGTATTGAAGTGGTCCAAACGGCTCCGCCGGTAAGCCACTTACTTTTTGCAGATGACAGCCTGTTGTTCTTCAAGGCACATGGTGATGGAGCTAGAGAGTTATCCTCGGTTTTGGACAAATATTGTAAAGCGCCAGGGCAGAAAATAAATCGGTCAAAATCATCTATCTTTTTCAGCAAGGGGTGCCCTACAGCTCTAAGGAATGAGATTAAAGAGGTGTTGGAAGTCCCAAACGAAACACTTTCTGAAAAGTATTTGGGTATGCGTAGTGATGTGGGAAGCTCAAAAAATGGGGCTTTCAAATACCTGAGAGACAGAGTCTGGAGCAAAGTTAAAGGGTGGATGGAAAAATTATTATCTGCTGGTGGAAAAGTGGTCCTCATTAGAAGTGTGGCACAGGCTGTTCATGTTTACTCAATGTCCTGCTTTTTACTCCCTAGAGGCCTTTGCCAACATATAAATTCTCTTATTAGGAAATTTTGGTGGGGAAGTAAGGGGGAGAAAAAAAGGCTGCTTGGGTGTCTTGGGAAGTCATGACAAGACCAAAATACATGGGAGGCTTGGGTTTCCGTGATATAGAACTTTTTAACCTTGCTCTGTTGGCGAGGCAGGCTTGGCGTATTCTTCAGGATCCCACCTCCCTTAGTGCAAGAATCTTGAAGGCAAAGTATTTTCCGAACACAGATTTCTTACAAGCTGAGTTGGGGAGTTCTCCCTCTCAAGTGTGGCGAGCAATATATGAAGGAAAGGGTGTTTTATCTCAGGGCCTAGTCCGTAGAGTTGGTAATGGAGTTACTACCAACATATGGCGGGATAATTGGCTACCCCGGGAGCATAACATGAGGACAATTAGAAGTTTGATACAGAACTCTCCACAGATGGTGAACGAGCTCATTTTGCATAATGTGGGAGACTGGAACAGGGGGCTAGTCCGAAGCATTTTTATCAAGTTCGACGCTGATGCTATCCTATCCATTCCGGTGTGCACAAGACCTGTTGATGACTTCTGGGTTTGGAGCCATGAGCGTAAGGGTATATTTACAGTAAGATCAGCCTACCGCATGTTGGTCATAACAAAAATCAGGAGGGAAGCTTGGCTAGAAGGACGGAGCGACTCGTCGAATATGGAATCAGAGGAAAGGGCGTGGTGTCAACTCTGGAAGATCCAGGTTCCTGCTAAAATCCGAGTGTTTCTTTGGAGATTAGCACAACAGTCTATACCTTCTGCTGACCTGCTCCACCACCGGAAAATGGCGACGACAAGCCGGTGCAGAATTTGCGGCAATGAGGATTCATGGCGTCACTCGTTGTTGGAATGTACCATGTCGTGATGCATGTGGGCGCTGGAGGAAGAGCATTTGCTGTCGGCTTTGAGTGAGGTAACAACCTGATGCACGCAGATGGATCTTCACTATAATGGAGAAAGTATCATCGTCAGATTTCATCAGAGCTCTAGTCACTCTATGGGCTATTTGGCACGCTCGCCGGATACATTCCAAAGTCCAGCGGGCACACACCTTTTTGTTGATCGTTTCATCTCAGAGATATCAACCTTGAGACCTACGCAACAGAACCAGGTGCGAGCTCCAACGGTGATTCAATGCTGGATTCCTCCACCACATGGACACTGCAAGATCAAGGTGGATGGGGCTACAACCAAATCAGCAAGGCGCGGATCAGTTGGTGTCATTTGTCGAGCCATTGATGGCTCGTTCATGGGAGCTTCAGCCATATGTTTTGAGGGTGTTTCCGACCCGGCGTCTCTTGAAGCCCTAGCTTGCAGGGAGGCTTTGGCTTTAGCGTCCGATCTAATGCAAACACAAGTGGTGGTCGCATCGGATTGCAAGGAAGTGGTCTCTAATATTTCTGAAGGCAATGGAGGAAAACATGCACACATTATCTGGGAGATCAAGCAAATGGAGTCTGATTTTCAATCTTGTCATTTTATTTTTGAACATAGAACCACAAATATCGAGGCACATAGTGTAGCGACCAGACCTCAAACAGTCTGATCTCTGTGCTCAGGTGTCATCCCTGGATCAGTAATGCTGACACCACACAGTACTTGAAGGAATTATAACAGAGTAGCAATCACACACTTATTACATCAAATGTCTCAAAAGAGAACTTATTATAATAAATATGGCTTAAGGCCATCTAATAACGATAACATTGGAAGACTTGGAAGATAACTGAGTCCATCAACTCCAACGACATCACTGAGTATAGAACCATGACCTAAAGGAACCTTACTCGTCGTCTGAAAAGTCTGCAACATGAAACGTTGCAGCCCGAAAACGGGTCAGCACGTGGAATATGCTGGCAATGTAACACATAGAGAGTAATGAAAGAGTAAGCCTATACTATATGCATATATGGCTGGTGGAAAAGCTCTATGGTTACAGTTTTGCGTAAAGCCAATTTTTCCCTACTACAAAGGAATAAATTTTTATTTAACTATCATGGTGGTTGTTAAACATTGAGAATGGTTGACAACATCCTCAATCCCAATTAAGTATCATCATTAAAACCCAACAAAATTAATTAAAGTAACATGATGAGATTCACATGATAATCCAAGTACTAGATACTCAAAACGTCCATAACCGGGGACACGGCTAACCATGATTAGTTTATACACTCTGCAGAGGTTGCGCACTTTTCCCCACAAGACTCGATCTCCTCCGTTGGATTTCTCGCACTACATGGTGTTTGAGAAACGGATGACCGAGACATAGTCTTTCAGAAGCGCTAGCACCTTACTATGGGTAGACCGTTACACCTACTTTCCCCTACATCTGCTAGTCTACCACTTTAAGAGTTCGCACGACTTAGTCAACTATGCTAGAGCCCATAGTAGCTTGTGGCTGCACACAGAAGGTTCTAGTATGAATAATCTCATGATCCCTTTGAGCCTGGGTGGCGGTCCATAAAGAAAAACAGGCAATCCTGGAATACCCAGCTACCTCAATCCACCCAGATGTGTGTTTAAGTTGCCACCTTAAATAAACCATTAATTAACAAACTCACATCTGTCATGGATATCACTCACCCAATCCACGTCTACTAGCATAGCATGGCATAATAAGCAAACGTAGAAGTAACTCCCAAGGGTTTGATAATAAAACAGGTAATAGGTACTACCTCAACTACTTCCCATCGCACAGTTTAATTAGATCCTAATCATGCAATGTTTGAGGGTTGATCTAATGCAATAAAACTGGGTAGTAAAGATGTATGATCAAAGTGTTACTTGCCTTGCTGATGATCCGCGAAACCTAGAGATTCGAAGTAACAAGCGGCGCACTACGGATACTCTATCGCAAGCAAACAAACAAACAAGCATACAATAAGTACTCATCTAATGCACAGGTAAAACTCAAATAAGAGATCTAACCAGAAAGTTCAACTTAAGAACTCCGGTTTGCAAAAAGATTCAAATCAAACGAAGCAACGGAAGTCAAATGGCGAAAGAAACCAACTTCGTTTTACTAATCTGGACCCAAGTCAAATTTTACAGAAGCAAAAACTTGTTTAAGTTGGTTAAACGGAAAGAGGGTTTCGATACGAAACTCCAGGCGCTTGAATCGCCTGATTCCGATAAACGAGCGAAAAGTTATACTAAAACGAAAATCGGATCAGAAATCGCGATCAGAAATAATCGCGGAAAATCCAAGAAAAAGAAAAACGACGAACAGATTAACGAACGAACGTTCGTTATCTGGATCTAAACGACGAACGCGTTCGTTAAAATGAACGAACGAGCGAATGCTCGCTAATTAACCTAAACGAAAAAAAACCGATCTAATAAAAAAACAGATCTAAAAAAATAAACCGCGGTTAATAAAAAACCAGGCGGTTTTCTGAGGAAAACCGCCGACGAAGGCGGCTACCTCGGGCAGCGGAATGGCGGGGTCGGCGGCGAGCTCCGGCGTGGGGTCCCGCTCGGGGAGGCGTGGGGGCGCTGGCGGCGGCGGCGGCGGGGCGGGGCTAGGGTTCGGGCGCGGGGCTCGAGGCGGGCGGTGGCTGGGGGTTTCGGCTGGGCCTCCCCGGCTTATAAAGCCGACCGGGCCAGGTGTCCGGGTCGGACACGGCCCGTTAGGTCGATTCGCGTTTTTTTTAAATAATAACACACAGAAAAACAAATAAAAGAAATACTAAACGGACTCCAAAAATCCCGAAATAAATTTTCCACGACTTCTAAAATCGAGCCGGACAAAGTGAACATTTATTTGGGGCCTAAATGAAATTTTGAAAGACGCACATTTTTCCTAAATTCAAATAAAATAGCGAAAACTCCGAAATAAAATGTTATTTGATTTTGTTATTAAACCCTAAATATTTATTTATTTTGGGAAAGTCATTTTATTCGCTCTCTCATATTTCTGTAATAGAAATAATTGAAGATAAAATAATTAAAATCAAATGATCCTATTCTCAAAATTTGAGAAAACTCAAATATAAAAATAACGAAATCCCCAACTCTCTCCGTGGGTCCTTGAGTTGCATAGAATTTCTAGGATCATAACCAAAAGCAAATAAAATATGATATGCAATGATGATCTAATGTATAACATTCCAAATTGAAAATTTGAGATGTTACATACCTACCCCCCTTAAGATGAATCTCGCCGTCGAGATTCGGGTTGGCTAGAAAATAGGTGAGTGGGGTCTTTCAGCAAATCTTCTCTCACTCCCAGGTGGCTTCATCCTCTGTGTGGTGGCTCCACTGAACTTTGCAAAACTTGATAACCTTGCTGCGGTTGACTCGGCTGGCATACTCGAGAATCTTAACTGGTTTCTCTTCATAAGTCAAATCACTGTCCAACTGAATCGCTTCCAACGGCACGGTATCTCTTAGTAGTATATCAGCCATCTCCGCATGGCACTTCTTTAACATGGAAACGTGGAACACATCATGAACTCCTGACAAACCTTCGGGCAATTCCAACTTTTAGGCCACTTCTCCCATACGCTCCAAAACTCGGTATGGTCCTACAAAACGTGGCGCTAACTTTCCCTTAACACCGAAACGCTTAACTCCTCAAAGTGGAGATACTCGAAGATAAACTCGGTCTCCGACTTCGTAAACTGTCTCCTTGCGTTTAGAATCTGCGTAGCTCTTTTGCCTGGACTGGGCTACCTTGAGCCTATCGCGAATCAACTTCACCTTCTGTTCAGACTCTTTAATCAAATCAGGTCCAAACAACTGGCGATCTCCAACCTCATCCCAAGACAACGGTGTCCTGCACCTCCTTCCATACAATGCTTCGAAAGGGGCCATTTTCAAACTGGATTGATAGCTGTTGTTGTAAGAGAATTCTGCATATGGCAAATTGTCGTCCCAACTAGATCCATAATCTAGCGCACAAGCTCTCAGCATATCCTCCAAAATCTGATTGACTCTCTCGGTCTGTCCATCTGTCTGTGGATGAAAAGCTGTGCTGAATTCCAGCCTGGTACCCAAGGTTTTGTGCAACTGATTCCAGAACTTTGAGGTAAATTGGGTTCCTCTATCTGATATGATACTCCTCGGAACTCCATGCAGACATACTATCCTGGTCATGTATATCTTTGCCAACTTAGTACTGGTGTAAGTGGTCTTTACTGGGATGAAATGAGCTACCTTCGTCAATCGATCGACTACAACCCAAATTGAGTCATAGCCTGAACGGGTCCTGGGTAATCCTGTGATAAAATCCATGCCTAACTTATCCCACTTCCATTCGGGTATTGGCAATGACTGTAGCAATCCCGCTGGCTTTTGATGCTCTGCCTTTACTCTCTGACATACATCACAAACTGCTACGTACTCCGCGGTATCTTTCTTCATTCCGGTCCACCAGAAAGTATCCTTCAAATCCAAATACATCTTGGTATTTCTTGGGTGAATCGAATATGGTGAATCATGGGCCTCTTGCAGAATTAACTTCCTGATCTCCGGGTCATTTGGCACATAAACACGATCCTCAAACCATAGTGTATCGTGCTCATCCTCACGAAATCCTTTAGCCTTCCCTTTGCTCATTTTCTCCTTAGAGGCAATCTCCTTGTAAGTCTTCTGAGCTTCTCTGATCCTATCCATCAAAGTAGACTGAATCTCCAACGCTGCTACATAGCCTCTCGAAACTATCTCCAAACATAGCTCATGAAGATCTTCGGCTAACTCCTTCGGTAAATCTCCCGTCATTAGTGTATTGACATGACTCTTACGGCTCAATGTATCAGCTACTACATTAGCCTTTCCGGGATGGTAATGCAACCTCATGTCATAATCCTTGATGAGCTCCAACCATATCCTTTGTCTGAGGTTTAACTCCTTCTGCATGAAAATGTACTTCAAACTCTTGTGATCCGTGTACACCTAACAATGGTTTCCAATGAGGAAATGTCTCTAGGTTTTTAATGCATGCACTACGGCTGCTAACTCCAAATCATGCGTGGCATAATTCAACTCATGAGGTTTCAGTTGTCGTGAGGCGTACGAAACAGCTCTTCCCTCCTGCATAAGCACTGTTCCAAGTCCTCGACGTGAAGCGTCGCAATACACCTCATAATCCTTGGTCTGATCTGGCAGAATCAACACTGGTGAGGTAACCAAATGTTTATTCAACCCCTGGAAACTAGCCTCACATTCCTCAGTCCATATGAACTTGGTATCATTCTTCAACAACTCTGTCATCGGTTTGGAAATCTTCGAGAAATTCTCAATAAATCTCCGGTAGTATCCTGCGAGTCCAAGGAAACTCCGTATCTCTCCAACTGTTGTTGGTGCCTCCCAATTGGTCACGGTGATAACCTTTGTGGAATCTACTGCTATTCCTTCCCCGGATATAACATGTCCGAGGAATCCTACTTCCTTCAACCAAAACTCACATTTGCTGAACTTGGCATATAACTGATGTTCTCTGAGCTTCTCAAGTACTAATCAAAAATGCTCCTTATGTTCCTCTTCATTCTTCGACTAAACCAGAATATCATCAACGAACACTACGACGAACTTATCCAAAAACTCCATAAACACCTTGTTCATCATGTTCATAAAATAGGCAGGTGCATTAGTCAGTCCAAATGACATAACTATGTACTCATACAGCCCATACCTTGCGGTGAAAGCTGTCTTAGGTATATCCTGCTCTCGAATCTTCAACTGATGGTACCCTGATCGCAGATCGATTTTTGAAAACACCTTAGCTCCTTGCAATCGGTCAAACAGATCATTAATCATCGGTAGTGGGTATTTGTTCTTGATTATTACTTCATTCAATACACGACAATCAACAACCATTCTTAACGATCCATCCTTCTTCTCCACTATAAGTACTGGCGATCCCCAAGGCGAAGAACTTGGGCGAATATAACCTTTATCCAGTAACTCCTTAATCTGGTATATAGTATCCTTGAGATCATTGCGGTAAACTTCTCCAATGCGTCCCATGGTGATGTGGGCTGACATACTCTTTCCTAGGCTCCAGGTGGGTGCATCAATGGAAAACTCTATGGGCTCAGTGATTGGTGCGAACGTCCTTCCTGGAACTTGAACTTGAATCATCCAGCACTCCTCTTTGGGTAAAGTGGCGTTGTAAGTCCCGGTGAAGCTTGGTACTCCGATGTTCAGGTACTTAGTGACTTCCTTCAGGTGGCGTCCAAAGGGTGTATCTTCATCTGGTTGAGTGAACTTAATCCTCGCTTCCGTCATCCTAAAAGAGTAGAAAAGGTGAGGAGTCAGAAATGAGAAGAGTGTAGTGATCTAGGGCTTTAGCTTAGTGGTCGTGTCCCACAGTTAACGTGTGCTCTAATACCATCATGTAGCGACTAGACCTCAAACAGTCTGATCTCTGTGCTAAGGTGTCATCCCTGGATCAGTAATGCTGACACCACACAGTACTTGAAGGAATTATAACAGAGTAGCAATCACACACTTATTACATCGAATGTCTCAAAAGAGAACTTATTATAATAAATATGGCTTAAGGCCATCTAATAACGATAACAGCGGAAGACTTGGAAGATAAGCGAGTCCATCAACTCAAACGGCATCACTGAGTATAGAACCACGACCTAAAGGCACCTTACTCGTCGTCTGAGAAGTCTGCAACATGAAATGTTGCAGCCCGAAAACGGGTCAGCACATGGAATATGCTGGCAAGGTAACACATAGAGAGTAATGAAAGAGTAAGCCTATACTATATGCATATATGGCTGGTGGAAAAGCTCTATGGTTACAGTTTTGCGTAAAGCCAATTTTTCCCTACTGCAAAGGAATAAATTTTTATTTAACTATCATGGTGGTTGTTAAACATTGAGAATGGTTAACAGCATCCTCAATCCCAATTAAGCATCATCATTAAAACCCAACAAAATTAATTAAAGTAACATGATGAGATTCACATGATAATCCAAGTACTAGATACTCAAAACGTCCATAACCGGGGACACGACTAACCATGATTAGTTTATACACTCTGCAGAGGTTGCGCACTTTTACCCACAAGACTCGATCTCCTCCGTTGGATTTCTCGCACTACATGGTGTTTGAGAAACGGATGACCGAGACATAGTCTTTCAGAAGCGCTAGCACCTTACTATGGGTAGACCGTTACACCTACTTTCCCCTACATCTGCTAGTCTACCACTTTAAGAGTTCGCACGACTTAGTCAACTATGCTAGAGCCCATAGTAGCTTGTGGCTGCACACAGAAGGTTCTAGTATGAATAATCTCATGATCCCTTTGAGCCTGGGTGGCGGTCCATAAAGAAAAACAGGCAATCCTGGAATACCCAGCTACCTCAATCCACCCAGATGTGTGTTTAAGTTGCCACCTTAAATAAACCATTAATTAACAAACTCACATCTGTCATGGATATCACTCACCCAATCCACGTCTACTAGCATAGCATGGCATAATAAGCAAACGTAGAAGTAACTCCCAAGGGTTTGATAATAAAACAGGTAATAGGTACTACCTCAACTACTTCCCATCGCATAGTTTAATTAGATCCTAATCATGCAATGTTTGAGGGTTGATCTAATGCAATAAAACTGGGTAGTAAAGAGGTATGATCAAAGTGTTACTTGCCTTGCTGATGGTTCGCGTTTTTTTAAATAATAACGCGCAGAAAAACAAATAAAGGAAATACTAAACGGACTCCAAAAATCCCAAAATAAATTTTCCCCGACTTCTAAAATCAAGATGGACAAAGTGAACATTTATTTGGGGCCTAATGCAATTTTGAAAAACGCACATTTTTCCTAAATTCAAATAAAAGAGCGAAAAACTCTGAAATAAAAATCTTATTTGATTTTATTGTTAAACCCTCAACATTTCTTTATTTTGGGAAAGTCATTTTATTCCCTCTCACATATTTTTGTAATAGAAATAATTGAAGATAAAATAATTAAAATCAAATGATCCTATTCTGAAAATTTGAGAAAACTCAAATATGAAAATAACGAAATCCCCAACTCTCTCCGTGGGTCCTTGAGTTGCATTAGAATTTCTAGGATCAAAACCAAAAGCAAATAAAATATGATATGCAATGATGATCTAATGTATAACATTGAAAATTGAAATTTTGGGATGTTACAACCCTACCCCCCTTAAGATGAATCTTGTCCTCGAAATTCGGGTTGGCTAGAAAATAGGTGAGACTGATCTTTCAGCAAATCTTCCTCTCGCTCCCAGGTGGCTTCATCCTCTGTGTGGTGGCTCCACTGAACTTTGCAAAACTTGATAACCTTGCTGCGGGTGACTCGGCTGGCATACTCGAGAATCTTAACTGGTTTCTCTTCATAAGTCAAATCACTGTCCAACTGAATCGCTTCCAACGACACGATATCTCTTAGTGGTATATCAGCCATCTCCGCATGGCACTTTTTTAACTGGGAAACATGGAACACATCATGAACTCCTGACAAACCTTCGGGCAATTCCAACTTGTAGGCCACTTCTCCCATACTCTCCAAAACTTGGTATGGTCCTACAAAACGTGGCGCTAACTTTCCCTTAACACCAAAACGCTTAACTCCTCGAAGTGGAGATACTCAAAGATAAAATCGGTCTCCGACTTCGTAAACTGTCTCCTTGCGTTTAGAATCTGCGTAGCTCTTTTGCCTGGACTGGGCTACCTTGAGCCTATCGCGGATCAACTTCACCTTCTGTTCAGACTCTTTAATCAAATCAGGTCCAAACAACTGGCGATCTCCAACCTCATCCCATGACAACGGTGTCCTGCACCTCCTTCCATACAATGCTTCGAAAGGGGCCATTTTCAAACTGGATTGATAGCTGTTGTTGTAAGAGAATTCTGCATATGGCAAATTGTCGTCCCAACTAGATCCATAATCTAGTGCACAAGCTCTCAGCATATCCTCCAAAATCTGATTGACTCTCTCGGTCTGTCCATCTGTCTGTGGATGAAAAGCTGTGCTGAATTCCAGCCTGGTACCCAAGGTTTCATGCAACTGATTCCACAATTTTGAGGTAAACTGGGTTCCTCTATCTGATACGATACTCCTCAGAACTCCATTCAGACATACTATCCTGGTCATGTATATATTTGCCAACTTAGCACTGGTGTAAGTGGTATTTACTGGGATGAAATGAGCTACCTTCGTCAATCGATCGATATCTTTCTTCATTCCGGTCCACCAGAAAGTATCCTTCAAATCCAAATACATCTTGGTATTTCCTAGGTGAATCGAATATGGTGAATCATGGGCCTCTTGCAGAATTAACTTCCTGATCTCCGGGTCATTTGGCACATAAACACGATCCTCAAACCATAGTGTATCGTGCTCATCCTCACGAAATCCTTTAGCCTTCCCTTTGCTCATTTTCTCCTTTATAGAGGCAATCTCCTTGTCAGTCTTCTGAGCTTCTCTGATCCTATCCATCAAAGTAGACTGAATCTCCAATGCTGCTACATAGCCTCTCGGAACTATCTCCAAACATAGCTTGTGAAGATCTTTGGCTAACTCCTTCGGTAAATCTCCCGTCATTAGTGTATTGACATGACTCTTACGGCTCAATGCATCAGCTACTACATTAGCCTTTCCGGGATGGTAATGCAACCTCATGTCATAATCCTTGATGAGCTCCAACCATCTCCTTTGTCTGAGGTTTAACTCCTTCTGCGTGAAAATGTACTTCAAACTCTTGTGATCCGTGTACACCTCACAATGGTTTCCAATGAGGAAATATCTCCAGTTTTTAATGCATGCACTACGGCTGCTAACTCCATATCATGCGTGGCATAATTCAACTCATGAGGTTTCAGTTGTCGTGAGGCGTACGAAACAACTCTTCCCTCCTGCATAAGCACTGCTCCAAGTCGTCGACGTGAAGCGTCGCAATACACCTCATAATCCTTGGTCTGATCTGGCAGAATCAACACTGGTGAGGTAACCAAACCTTTCTTCAACTTCTGGAAACTAGCCTCACATTCCTCAGTCCATATGAACTTGGTATCCTTCTTCAACAACTCTGTCATCGTTTTTGCAATCTTTGAGAAATTCTCAATAAATCTTCGGTAGTATCCTGCAAGTCCAAGGAAACTCCGGATCTCTCCAACTATTGTTGGTGCCTCCCAATTGGTCACGGTGATAACCTTTGTGGGATCAACTGCTATTCCTTCTCCGGATATAACGTGTCCGAGGAATCCTACTTCCTTAAACCAAAACTCACATTTGCTGAACTTGGCATATAACTGATGTTCTCTGAGCTTCTCAAGTACCAATCGCAAATGCTCCTTATGTTCCTCTTCATTTTTTGAGTAAACCAGAATATCATCAATGAACACTACGACGAACTTATCCAAAAACTCCATAAACACCTTCTTCATCATGTTCATAAAATAGGCAGGTGCGTTAGTCAGTCCAAATGACATAACTGTGTACTCATACAGCCCATACCTTGTGGTGAAAGCTGTCTTAGGTATATCCTGTTCTCGAATCTTCAACTGATGGTACCCTGATCGCAGATCGATTTTAGAAAACACCTTAGCTCCTTGCAATCGATCAAACAGATCATTGATCATCGGTATTGGGTATTTGTTCTTGATTGTTACTTCATTCAATCCACGATAATCAACAACCATTCTTAACGATCCATTCTTCTTCTCCACTAGAAGTACTGGCGATCCCCAAGGCGAAGAACTTGGGTGAATATAACCTTTATCTAGTAACTCCTTAATCTGCTTCTTAATCTCTTCCAAATCTTTTGCGGGCATCATGTATGGTCTCTTCGATATTGGTCCTGTGCCTGGCAAAAGCTCAATCAAAAACTCAATATCTCTATCCGGTGGCATGCCTGGCAACTCTTCTGGAAATATGTCAGGGAAATCCTTTACCACTAGTACTTCCTCCTGCACAACTCCTGATAAGGAATTTACTTGCGTCCTCTTCGACACATGCCGGGATACATACTTTATCCTTCTTCCTTCTGGCGTCGTAAGCAAAATCGACTTACTGGCGTAATCGATGTTTTCCCCATACATCGATAGCCAATCCATACCCAGAATTACATCCAATCCTTGCGATTCCAGAATAATTAAATCCGAAGGGAAAACATGCCTTCCTATACTCAATGGCACTTGGAAACATCCTTGACTGGCCATATACTCTGCTCCTGGTGAGCTTACTAACATAGGTGTTCTAAGAACCTTAGTGGGCAAGTTATACTTATCCACAAATCCCCTTGATATGTATGAATGCGATGCACCAGTATAAAAAAGAACGAGTGCAGTAAATGACTTAACCAAAAACTTACCTATTACTGCATCAGGCTGGGCTTCAACCTCCTCCATGTTAACGTGGTTCACCTATCCCCTGTTGAAAGGGTTCGGCTTCTTCCCAGAGCTTCCATTGCCATTTTGTGCTTCAGGACATTCATTGGCATAATGTCCAGTCTTCTGACACTTAAAACAGGTGACTTGGCTTAGGTCTCTCTTGGCCGGGGTTGATGGGTTGGTACGGTTCTAGCCGTTGCTTCCTCCATTCCCATTAGCATTCTTGGGGCCATTATGGTTGTGCGAGCTACTTCCTCCATGAGTATGCTGAAAAGGTCCTCCCGGTTTAGGGGTAAAACGCGGCTTCTGCTGAGCTCCAGAATTCTACTTTCCTTACCCATACTTCCTCTTGCGATTTTCAATCTGCTGCTGCTGCTTCCCTTCAATCATAAGAGCACGGTCTACCAACTCCTGGTAGTTGTTGAAGCTTGCTACCATCAACTGCATGCTCAGCTCATCATTCAGTCCTTCCAGAAACTTTTCCTGCTTAGCTGCATCCGTAGCAACGTCATCTGGAGCATAACGTGCTAGCTTACTAAAATCATCCACATACTGGCCAACTGTGCGTCCTCCTTGGCGCAAGTTGTGAAACTCACGCTTCTTCATGGCCATAGCTCCTGCTGAAACATGGGCAGTACGAAAAGTTTGCTGAAACTGATCCCATGTGACAGTGTCTACATGATAAGTGGTTGTAAAATTCTCCCACCATGCTGTTGCGGGTCCTTCAAGCTGATGGGCGGCAAATTTCACCTTTTCCACATCCGTGCATCCTACTGTGGTCAACTCCCTCCCTGTCTTACGGAGCCAATCATCTGCAACAATCGTCTCGGTGCTACTGGAGAACACCGGTGGATTTAGCCTAAGAAAGCGGGTTAAGTGATCCACAGGTGGTGGGGGTGGTGGTGGGTTATTGTTGTTGTTGTTCCTCTGATTCTGATTCTGGACTAGCAACTGCATCAAAGCATTCTACTGCTGGATCAACTGAATGAGCTCCGATGGGAAAGTGAATCCATTGTCACGTCTTGGAGGCATCTGAGGGTTTAGAAAAGATGAGAATTAAGAATAGAATGAGGTCTAAAGAGAAAACACTACCCATATGCTCATGAGGCAAATGCACACAAAATCACTTCATTCAATCAAGCAAAGCATACAATCGGTCTAGAACTATCGCAAAAAGTGCCGAACTATGCTATATACATGGTGGAACACTACTGCTGTTATGGTGGTCTACTAGAAAAACTGCTCCAATGAAGACTCCATGATATCTGCTCCAGCTTCGTCTTCGAAGTCATCATCACTAGGATCGGAATCGGTGTCGTCGATGATGATGTAGTTCTCCGGGCAAGTGGAATCATCATATTCTCCTCCTGGTGCTGAATCTCCCATGATTACTTCGATCTTCTCTTTTAGGTCGCCGTTCTGTCTCACTAGAGCGATGATCTCCTCCACATAGTCCTTGCGAGTGGCCTTCAGTTCTCCTTCTAGCTCGATAATTCTAGCCTTCGCTTTCTTCAAGTCCATCATGTCGGCACACATCTGGTTCTCCTGGCGTCGAATGTGCTGGTTTAACTCCTGGATGAAAGCTGCAATGGATCTATCCTTCTTGGTGCTGATCATCTCCCAATGCTCATCTCGGCGCCCACAAATCTGGTATATAGTATCCTTGAGATCATTGCGGTAAACTTCTCCAATGCATCCCATGGTGATGTGGGCTGCCATACTCTTTCCTAGGCTCCAGGTGGGTGCATCAAAGGAAAACTCTATGGGCTCAGTGATTGGTGCAAACGTCCTTCCTGTAACTTGAACTTGAATCATCCAGCGCTCCTCTTCGGGTAAAGTGGCGTTTTAAGTCCCGGTGAAGCTTGGTACTCCGATGTTCAGGTACTTAGTGACTTCCTTCAGGTGGCGTCCAAAGGGTGTATCTTCATCCGGTTGAGTGAACTTAATCCTCGCTTCCGTCATCCTAAAAGAGTAGAAAAGGTGAGGAGTCAGAAATGAGAAGAGTGTAGTGATCTAGGGCTTTAGCTTAGTGGTCGTGTCCCACAGTTAACGTGTGCTCTAATACCATCGTGTAGCGACTAGACCTCAAACAGTCTGATCTCTGTGCTAAGGTGTCATCCCTGGATCAGTAATGCTGACACCACACAGTACTTGAAGGAATTATAACAGAGTAGCAATCACACACTTATTACATCAAATGTCTCAAAAGAGAACTTATTATAATAAATATGGCTTAAGGCCATCTAATAACGATAACAACGGAAGACTTGGAAGATAAGCGAGTCCATCAACTCCAACGGCATCACTGAGTATAGAACCACGACCTAAAGGCACCTTACTCGTTGTCTGAAAAGTCTGCAACATGAAACGCTGCATCCCGAAAACGGGTCAGCACATGGAATATGTTGGCAATTTAACACATAGAGAATAATGAAAGAGTAAGCCTATACTATATGCATATATGGTTGGTGGAAAAGCTCTATGGTTACAGTTTTGCGAAAAGCCAATTTTTCCGTACTGCAAAGGAATAAATTTTATTTAACTATCATGGTGGTTGTTAAACATTGAGAATGGTTGACAACATCCTCAATCCCAATTAAGCATCATCATTAAAACCCAACAAAATTAATTAAAGTAACATGATGAGATTCACATGATAATCCAAGTACTAGATACTCAAAACGTCCATAACCGGGGACACGACTAACCATGATTAGTTTATACACTCTGCAGAGGTTGCGCACTTTTCCCCACAAGACTCGATCTCCTCCGTTGGATTTCTCGCACTACATGGTGTTTGAGAAACGGATGACCGAGACATAGTCTTTGAGAAGCGCTAGCACCTTACGATGGGTAGACCGTTACACCTACTTTCCCCTACATCTGCTAGTCTACTACTGTAAGAGTTCGCACAATTTATTCAACTATCTAGAGCCCATAGTAGCTTGTGGCTGCACACGGAAGTTTCTAGTATGAATAATCTCATGATCCCTTTGAGCCTGGGTGGCGGTCCATAAAGAAAAACAGGCAATCCTGGAATACCCAGGTACCTCAATCCATCCAGATGTGTGTTTAAGTTGCCACCTTAAATAAACCATTAATTAACAAACTCACATCTGTCATGGATATCACTCACCCAATCTGTCGGTGGGAAACGACACCTATGGGATCACAAGAATCCCTACTACGGTTGCCGGGCGTGGGGTCGTGAGAAGAGCGGATCAAACAGGTAGCACACGGTTCGTTTATCCAGGTTCGGGCCGCGAGGATGCGTAAACCCTACTCCTGCTTTGGTGGATCGTATATCTGTGTTCTTGAGCTAGCTATGGGGCGTGAGGAGCTCCAAAAAGCCGAATCCCCCTCCTGGTCGCCTCGGGCCTCCTTTTATAGGAAAGGGGCTGCCACAATGGCACACATGAGGTGGAAAGGGTACAGTAATGCGAGTTTATCCCTTGCATTACATGACAAGGCGCATTTAATGCGCCTTGCCTAGGTGTCCTTGCTTTATCGGGGACGGGGGAGAGCCCTGTCCCGTCCGTTGCCGCCCCTTCTGGTGTTGACACGCGCCCTGACCAGTGGTGCTTGTGGTGCCATGTAGGTAGGCAAGCAGCTGAGGTGGCGCAGTGGTGGGTCTCGACGAAGATCTGTATGCCGCCACGCAGGCGCCTGCCCAATTGGTTGGGTCGGCAGCTGCATGCGAACGGCGGTGGAGGCGCGACTGGTGCTGGCCTGATGGTGGCCCCATGGGTGTCCTTGGCAAGGGCCTTGCCGGGGCCCCGGCAAGGGTCTTGCCGTGGCGCTCGCTGTCATCCCCGGCAAGGCTCTTGCCGGGGGCCTTGTGGTCCTCCTTGGCTGGAATCCCGCCGAGGGTCATCACCTTCTTAAGTGGGTATCTGGTCTTGAATGTCTTCACAAAGATCTGCATGCCACCACGGGGATGTCTCCCGAATCCTTGCCCCATGGGGGCAGTGGACTCAAGGGTGACCTCGCTCCGTAGGTGTGGGGCGAGCTGCCATGGCAAGGATCTTGCCGGGCTAGCTAAAGCTGCCCCCCGGCAAGGATCTTGTCGGGGGGGGGGTCTGCTTTGTTCCCTTTGCTCTTCGTGGTCTTGGTCTTGGCGCCGTTCTGCTCCTCTTCAGCTTTGGCCTTACCTTGGTTTTACCTCCCTTGCCGTGCTCGGTGTGGCGGCGCCCGTGGCTCAGACTGCCCGTGCACAGTCATAGGGGTACGAAAAGTGTACCCCCTTTTTGTACAGCGACAGGAGCCCCCGGGCCTGGGCCACACATAAGCGCAACGCGTTGTTGGGCTAGGCCCAAAAACGGTGCGCGGGCAGGCGGGGCGGTTTTTACCCCGGTAAGTTTCTTCGCGCGCAGCGCTTCCCATGCGTCCCGCGCGTGGCGCGGCATGGGGAGGCGTGCGTGATGTGGGCGGCATGCGTGGGGCTAAGCTCTGCACGCATGCGTCACGTCGTAGTAAAGGGGACGGTTCACGCCTTCCCCATAAACGGAGGGAGGCGTGGAGGCGCGACCCATTTACTGAACGGGGCCGAGGCGTGGTCTTCAAGGCATCCACTCCCTTCGATCACGGGGTGGGGAGAGGTCGCCTCACCCGTCGCCTCGGTCCTGCACGCTCGCCACATGGCGCCCATGCGCTTGGGATGGCAATCGGTGGAGGCGGAAAACCGGGCCGTCGCGGGCTGGGGCAGCGGGTTGGTCCCGGTCCCCTGTGCCTTCCGCGTCTTGATTGGTGGAGCGGGGCGGCCGAGCCCCCACCCCGTCCCTTTATAAAGAGCGAGGAGGGGGGGGATGGCGTCCTGCATTCCTTCATCTCCTTCCTTCTTCAGCTTCTGCTCCCCTCCCTTCCATTCGCCATGGAGAGAGGGAACCCTGATCCTTCAACGGTGGCGATGCGGGTCGCCGCTCGACAACGCGTCCCTCCTTCTCCTGTACCTGCGGTGGCAGAGCCAGCCTCAAGGGGAAGGGGGAGGGGCGAGGCCATGGGCGAGGCCGAGGCACTCGGGGAAGAGGAGGACGGGGCGGTGCGCCGGCCTCGCCTCCACCAGCGGTTCCTCCTCCCATGGAGGGCCACGTTGGGGACGACCCTTGCGAGTTCTTCGTCAGGCTGCGCCGGCCGCCTCATCGTCACCTTCGCCTCCCAACTCCATTTGCATGGGAGATGGAGCTGGATCCGCCGGAGTCATTGCGGCTGCATGTGAGGGGCTGCGGGATCAGCGGCACGCGGGTTCGCGTTGATTTCCCAGCCCCTCACGTGATGTATCTTCGTCGAGGATGGAAGACGTTCGCTCACATCCACCGCCTGACGGAGGGGCTCACTCTCCATTTCAAGCTGATGGAGGGCGGCCTCCTCTCCGTCAAGGTCTTCGGGCTCTTCGGGACCCGCGCAAGGTGCTGCGTAGAGAGTTCTTCTGATAGCGAAGACTCCTCCTCGGGCGGGAGTGACGAGGAGGACAGCGGCAGCGATGACGAGGGCAGTAGGCGGCAGGATGACGGGTCCGACTAAGTGTCGGGTGCCGCTCCGTGCGGCACCGGCGACCCCATCATCCGTGTCGCCGGCTCCTTGAACTTCTCGGGGTCGTCTCCTTGGGCGGCTGGCGTTGGGAGGCTGCGGAAGAGGAAGAGGGCGGGCGGCAAGGCTGTCAACTCGGAGTACGCGGGCACCGACGCCTTCGACGCGTGCTGACGTCCTGCCGCCTCGTCTTCTTCTGGCGCCGCCATCACCACCCAGCCTTTGGACGGCCACCGGGATGTTCTCTTGGTGTCTTCTGCCATCCGTAGCTCGCCTAGGCACCTCTTTTACCCTTTTCGCCTCCTTGGCCTGCCTCCTAAGGAGAGGGACAAGAAAGGGATTACGGGCATCTTATCTCTTTTTAGTTTGTAAGCCTTCGGGCCTTAGCTGAATTTAAAACTTGTAATCCCATCATTCATGTTTTTCATTCCCTACGGACTGTACCTGAATGGAATGTTTTTAATGAAAAGGGATGTTTGCCGGGCCATTTGTTTGCGGGTAGAACCCACGACAAGGAGTAAATCCTTGATATCTCTAAGATAAACATTTCCTCGCCCGGCAACAGGCCTTGCCGTCTCTCCACCTCACTCGACCTTTCTCACGCCTTTGGCGGAGGCAGGGATGAGGCGGGTTCGGGCTCCTCGTTTCATCCTTTTGCTGTCGCGACTACGATCAAACCTGGCCCCAGGAACGAGTCCTAGGGCCTAGGGTTAGAGGAGCACGGTAGCTTTTTAGGAAAAACGAGGTTTCACATACCTCAGTCCATAAGGGAATGCATGATAAGGGATGAAGAACTTATCTGAAGTTGTAGCCCCCGGCAACTTTGGTTTGCCGTGGGTGAACCTTTGCTCTTGCAGCCCCCGGTAATACTGGCTTGCCGGGGTCTAGATGCTGGTCCGTCCTCCTTCTCTTTTTCGTCCTTAAGTGGTCCGGCAAGGATATGTGTGAGTCCTGCGAACCAAAGAAGACGAAAGAACGGCAAAGGGACGCACACTCGAACTCTAAGCTAGGGGTTAGTCGCCGCTAAGCACTATCAACCCTAACCAAGGACGAGACTCGACCTAGCATGCATGCTATAACTTAGGGCGCCAGCGCTTCATTTATTTATGCTCAGGGTCTGCGCCTGGCTTTGTACAAAGGGTTACATGCATCATCGGCAATGCTTGTACAAAAGGGGGCTTGCCGGGGGGCCCGACAAGCCGCGCCTTACGGGTAAAACTTGCGAAGATGCTCAATGTTCCAGGAGTTGCTCACCGGAACGGCATCTTCGGTCTCCAGGCGGACCGCGCCGGGCCTGGTGACTCGTATTACCCGATAAGGGCCTTCCCACTTTGGCGTCAACTTGTTGGAATTCAAGGCTTCGGGCATGAACCTTGCGGCTATGGTAGGAGCGCAAGGCTTGCTGGTAGCGTGCTGCTCTCACAGCCGCCCGAAGACGATCTTCCTCAAGGAGCAGTGCGTCATCTTGCCGCAGTTGCTCTTGCTCAAGATCATCATAAGCGAGCACTCGAGGTGACCCGTATATGAGTTCAGTGGGGATAATTGCTTCTGCCCCGTATACCAGGGCAAAGGGTGTCTGGCCGGTGGCTCAATTTGGTGTCGTCCTGATTGACCAAAGAACCGTCGACAACTCATCAATCCAGCGCCTTCCGCTCTTGTGCAGCCTGTCAAAGGTCTTGGTCCTTAAGCCTCGCAGCACTTCAGCATTTGCCCTCTCAGCTTGACCGTTGCTTCGTGGGTGAGCAACGGAAGCGAAACAGACTTTGCTGCCGAGGTCTTGAGTATATTGCATGAAGGTGCGGCTCGTGAACTGTGTGCCGTTGTCGGTGATGACCCTGTTGGGTACACTGAAACGGCACACTAGTCCCTTGAAGAACTTGACGGCTGACAGAGTTGTGACCTTCCTCACTGCTTCCACCTCTGGCCACTTTGTGAACTTGTCGATTGCAACGTACAAGTACTCAAAGCCCCCGACAGCGCGGGGGAAAGGGCCCAGTTGAAGGAAATATGCCCTAGAGGCAATAATAAAGTTATTATTTATTTCCTTATATCATGATAAAGGTTTATTATTCATGCTAGAATTGTATTAACCGGAAACATAATACATGTGTGGATACATAGACAAACAGAGTGTCACTAGTATGCCTCTACTTGACTAGCTCATTAATCAAAGATGGTTATGTTTCCTAACCATGAACAAAGAGTTGTTATTTGATTAACGAGATCACATCATTAGTTGAATGATCTGATTCACATGACCCATTCCATTAGCATAGCACCCGATCGTTTAGTATGTTGCTATTGCTTTTATCCATGACTTATACATGTTCCTTTAACTATGAGATTATGCAACTCCCGTTTACCGTAGGAACACTTTGTGTGCTACCAAACGTCACAATGTAACTGAGTGATTATAAAGGTGCTCTACAGGTGTCTCCGAAAGTATTTGTTGGGTTGGCGTATTTCGAGATTAGGATTTGTCACTCCGAATGTCGGAGAGGTATCTCAGGGCCTTCTCGGTAATGCACATCACATAAGCCTTCCAAGCATTGCAACCAATGAGTTAGTTGCGAGATGATGTATTACGGAACGAGTAAAGAGACTTGCCGGTAACGAGATTGAACTAGGTATTGGATACCGACGATCGAATCTCGGGCAAGTAACATACCGATGACAAAGGGAACAACGTATGTTGTTATGCGGTCTGACCGATAAAGATCTTCGCAGAATATGTAGGAGCCAATATGGGCATCCAGGTCCCGCTATTGGTTATTGACCGGAGACGTGTCTCGGTCATGTCTACATTGTTCTCGAACCGTAGGGTCCGCACGCTTAAGGTTTCGATGACAGTTATATAATGAGTTTATGAGTTTTGATGTACCGAAGGAGTTCGGAGTCCCGGATGTGATGACGGACATGACGAGGAGTCTCGAAATGGTCGAGACGTAAAGAATGATATATTGGAAGCCTATGTTTGGACATCGGATGTGTTCCAGGTGAAATCAGGATTTTACCGGAATACCGGGAGGGTTACCGGAACCCCCCGGGAGCATAATGGGCCAACATGGGCCTTGGTGGAGAGGTGAGAGGGCTGCCCTCATGGGCTGCGCGCCTCCCCCCTCCCCTAGTCCTATTAGGACTAGGAGAGGTGGCCGTCCCCCCCTCTCTCTCTCCCCCTTGGAGAATCCTAGTCCAACTAGGATTGGGGGGGGGGGAATCCTACTCCCGGAGGGAGTAGGACTCACCTGGCGCGCCAAGGCTTGGCCGGCCAGCCCCTCCCCCTTGGCTCCTTTATATACGGGGGCAGGGGGCACCCCATAGAGACAATTGATCATTGAGATCTTTCCTTAGCCATGTGCGGTGCCCCCTGCCACCAAATTCCACCTCGGTCATATTGTCGCAGTGCTTAGGCGAAGCCCTGCGTCAGTAGTACATCAAGATCGTCACCACGCCGTCGTGCTGACGGAACTCTTCCCCGAAGCTTTGCTGGATCGGAGCCCGGGGAACATCATCGAGCTGAACGTGTGCCAAGAACTCGGAGGTGCCGGAGTAACGGTGCTTGGATCGGTCGGATCGTGAAGACGTACGACTACATCAACCGCATTGATATAACGCTTCCGCTTTCGGTCTACAAGGGTACGTAGACAACACTCTCCCCTCTCGTTGCTATGCATCACCATGATCTTGCGTGTGCGTAGGAAATTTTTGAAATTACTACGTTCCCCAACAGTGGCATCCGAGCCTAGGTTTTTATGGTTTGATGTTATTTGCACGAGTAGAACACAAGTAAGTTGTGGACGATACAAGTCATACTACCTACCAGCATGTCATACTTTGGTTCAACGGTATTGTTGGACGAGACGATCCGGACCAACCTTACGCGTACGCTTACGCGAGACCGGTTCCCTCGACGTGCTTTGCACATAGATGGCTTGCGGAAGACTGTCTCTCCAACTTTAGTTGAACCGAGTGTGGCTACGCCCGGTCCTTGAGAAGGTTAAAATGGAGTCTATTTGACAAACTATCGTTGTGGGTTTGATGCGTAGGTAAGATGAGTTCTTGCTTAAGCCCGTAGCAGCCACGTAAAACTTGCAACAACAAAGTAGAGGACGTCTAACTTGTTTTTGCAGGGCATGTTGTGATGTGATATGGTCAAGACATGATGCTAAATTTTATTGTATGAGATGATCATGTTTTGTAACCGAGTTATCGGCAACTGGCAGGAGCCATATGGTTGTCGCTTTATTGTATGCAATGCAATTGCGATGTAATGCTTTACTTTATTACTAAGCGGTAGTGATAGTCGTGAAAGCATAAGATTGGCGAGACGACAACGATGCTACGATGGAGATCAAGGTGTCGCGCCGGTGACGATGGTGATCATGACGGTGCTTCGGAGATGGAGATCACAAGCACAAGATGATGATGACCATATCATATCACTTATATTGATTGCATGTGATGTTTATCTTTTTATGCATCTTATCTTGCTTTGATTGACGGTAGCATTATAAGATGATCTCTCACTAAATTATCAAGAAGTGTTCTCCCTGAGTATGCACCGTTGCAAAAGTTCTTCGTGCTGAGACACCACGTGATGATCGGGTGTGATAGGCTCTACGTTCAAATACAACGGGTGCAAAACAGTTGCACACGCGGAATACTCGGGTTATACTTGACGAGCTATGCATATAAGATATGACCTCGGAACACGGAGACCGAAAGGTCGAGCATGAATCATATAGTAGATATGATCAACATAATGATGTTCACCATTGAAGACTAAGCCATTTCACGTGATGATCGGTTATGGTTTAGTTGATTTGGATCACGTGATCACTTAGAAGATTAGAGGGATGTCTATCTAAATGGGAGTTCTTAAGTAATATGATTAATTGAACTTTAATTTATCATGAACTTAGTCCTGGTAGTATTAGCATATCTATGTTGTAGAACAATAGCTCGCATTGTTGCATCCCTGTGTTTATTTTGATATGTTCCTAGAGAAAATTGTGTTGAAAAATGTTAGTAGCAATGATGCGGATTGGATCCGTAATCTGAGGTTTATCCTCATTGCTGCACAGAAGAATTTTGTCCTTGATGCACCGCTAGGTGACGGACCTTTTGCAGGAGCAGATGCAGACGTTATGAACGTTTTGCTAGCTCAATATGATGACTACTTAATAGTTTAGTGCACCATGCTTAACGGCTTAGAATCGGGACTTCAAAGACGTTTTGAACGTCCTGGACCATACAAGATGTTCCAGGAGTTGAAGTTAATATTTCAAGCAAATACCCGAGTTGAGAGATATGAAGTCTCCAACAAGTTCTATAGCTAAAAGATGGAGGAGAATCGCTCAACTAGTGAGCATGTGCTCAGATTGTCTGGGAACTACAATCGCTTGAATCAAGTGGGAGTTAATCTTCCAGATAAGATAGTGATTGACAGAATTCTCTAGTCACCATCACCAAGTTAGTAGAACTTCGTGATGAACTATAATATGCAAGGGATAACGGAAAATATTCCCAAGCTCTTCACGATGCTAAAATCAGCGAAGGTAGAAATCAAAGAAAAACATCAAGTGTTGATGGTTGACAAGATCACTAGTTTCAAGAAAAGGGCAAAAGGAAAGAAGGGGAACTTCAAGAAGAACGGCAAGCAAGTTGCTGCTCAAGTGAAAAAGCCCAAGTCTGGTCCTAAGCCTGAGACTAAGTGCTTCTACTGCAAAGGGACTGGTCACTGGAAGCGGAACTACCCCAAGTGATTGGCGGATAAGAAGGATGGCAAAGTGAACATAAGTATATTTGATATACATGTTATTGATGTGTACTTTACTAGTGTTCATAGCAACCCCTCAGTATTTGGTACTAGTTCAAGTTGCTAAGATTAGTAACTCGAAACGGGAGTTGCAGAATGAACAAAGACTAGTTAAAGGGCAAGGTGACGATGTGTGTTGGAAGTGGTTCCAAGATTGATATGATCATCATCACACACTCCCTATACTTTCGGGATTAGTGTTGAAACTAAATAAGTGTTATTTGGTGTTTGCGTTGAGCATGAATATGATTTGATCATGTTAATTGCAATACAGTTATTCATTTAAGTTAGAGAACAATTGTTGTTCTGTTTACATGAATAAAACCTTGTATGGTCATACACACCAATGAAAATAGTTCATTGGATCTCGATCGTAGTGATACACATATTCATAATATTGAAACCAAAAGATGCGAAGTTAATAATGATAGTGCAACCTATTTATGGCACTGCCGTTTAGGTCATATTGGTGTAAAGCGCATGAAGAAACTCCATGCTGATGGGATTTTGGAATCACTTGATTATGAATCACTTGATGCTTGCGAACCATGCCTCTTGGGCAAGATGACTAAAACGCCGTTCTCCGGAACAATGGAGCAAGCAACAGATTTGTTGGAAATCATACATACTGATGTATATGGTCCGATGAATATTAAGGCTCGCGACAAGTATCATTATTTTCTAACCTTCACAGATGATTTGAGCAGATATGGGTATATCTACTTGATGAAACATAAGTCTGAAACGTTTGAAAAGTTCAAAGAATTTTAGAGTGAAGTGGAAAATCATCATGACAAGAAAATAAGGTTTCTACGATCTGATCGCGGAGACGAATATTTGAGTTACGAGTTTGGTCTTCAGTTAAAACAATGTGAAATAGTTTCACTACTCACGCCACCTGGAACACCACGGCATAATGGTACGTCCGAACGTCATAACCGTACTTTATTGGATATAGTACAATCTATGATGTCTCTTACCGATCTACCACTATCGTTTTTGGGGTTATGCATTAAAGACAGCTGCATTCACGTTAAAAAGGGCACCATCTAAGTCCGTTGAGACGACACAATCTGAAATATGGTTTGGCAAGAAACCAAAGTTGTCGTTTCTTAAAGTTTGGGGTTGCGATGCTTATGTGAAAAAAGTTTCAACATGATAAGCTCAAACCCAAATCGGAGAAATATGTCTTCATAGGATACCCAAAGAGTCAGTTGGGTACACCTTCTATCACAGATCCAAAGGCAAGACATTCGTTGCTAAGAATGGATCCTTTCCAGAGAAGGAGTTTCTCTTGAAAGAAGTGAGTGGAAGGAAAATAGAAAACTTTATAAGGTAATTGTACCTTCTCCCTTATTGGAAAGTAGTTCATCACAAAAATCTGTTCTTGTGACTACTACACCAATTAGTAAGGAAGCTGATGATGATGATCATATAACTTCAAGATCAAGTTACTACCGAATCTCGTAAGTAAACCAGAGTGAGATCCGCATCAGAGTGGTACGGTAATCCTGTTCTGAAAGTCATGTTACTAGACCATGATGAACTTGCGAACTATGAGGAAGCGATGATGAGCCCAGATTCCGCGAAATGGTTTGAGGCCATGAAATCTGAGATGGGATCCATGTATGAGAACAAAGTATGGACTTTGGTTGACTTGCCCGATGATCGGCAAGCAATTGAGAATAAATGGATCTTCAGGAGGAAGATGGACGCTGATAGTATTATTACTATCTACAAAGCTAGAATTGTCGCAAAAGGTTTTCGACAAGTTCAAGGTGTTGACTACGATAAGAGTTTCTCACTCGTATCTATGCTTAAGTCTGTCTGAATCATGTTAGCAATTGCAGCATTTATGAAATCTGGCAAATGGATAAACAAAACTGCATTCCTTAATGGATTTATTAAAGAAGAGTTGTATACGATGCAACTAGAAAGTTTTGTCGATCCTAAAGGTGTTAACAAAATATGCAAGCTCCAGCGATCCATCTATAGACTGGTGCAAGCATCTCGGAGTTGGAATATACGCTTTGATAAGTTGATCAAAGCATATGGTTTTATACAGACTTGCGGTGAAGCCTGTATTTACAAGAAAGTGAGTGGGAGCACTACAACATTTCTGATAAGTATATGTAAATGACATATTGTTGATCGGAAATAGTGTAGAATTATTCTGCAAAGCATAAACGAGTATTTGAAAGGAGTTTTTCGAAGAAAGACCTCGGTGAAGCTGCTTACATATTGAGTATCAAGATCTATAGAGATAGATCAAGACACTTGATAAGTTTTTTCAATGAGTACATAACTTGACAAGATTTTGAAGTAGTTCAAAATGGAACAGTCAAAGAAAAGAGTTCTTTCCTGTGTTACAAGGTATGAAGTTGAGTAAAGACTCAAAACTCAACCACGGCAGAAGATAGAAAGAGAATGAAAGTCATTCCCTATGCCTTGGCCATAGGTTCTATAAAGTATGCCATACTGTGTACCAGATCTATTGTATACCCTACGCTGAGTTTGGCAACGGAATACAATAGTGATCTAGGAGTAGATCACTGGACAGCGGTCAAAATTATCCTTAGTGGAATAAGGATATGTTTCTCGATTATGGACGTGACAGAAAGGTTCGCCGTAAAGGGTTACGTCGATACAAATTTTGACACTGATCTGGATGACTCTAAGTATCAATCTAGATACATATTGAAAGTGGGAGCAATTAGCTAGAGTAGCTCTGTGCGGAGTATTGTAGACATAGAATTCGCAAAATACTTACGGATCTGTATGTGACAGACCCGTTGACTAAAATTATCTCACAAGCAAAACATGATCACACCTTAGTACTCTTTGGGTGTTAATCACATAGCGATGTGAACTAGATTACTGACTCTAGTAAACCCTTTGGGTGTTGGTCACATATCGATGTGAACTATGGGTGTTAATCACATGGTGATGTGAACTATTGCTAGTAAATCACATGGCGATGTGAACTAGATTATTGACTCTAGTGCAAGTGGGAGACTGAAGGAAATATGCCCTAGAGGCAATAATAAAGTTATTATTTATTTCCTTATATCATGATAAAGGTTTATTATTCATGCTAGAATTGTATTAACCGGAAACATAATACATGTGTGGATACATAGACAAACAGAGTGTCACTAGTATGCCTCTACTTGACTAGCTCATTAATCAAAGATGGTTATGTTTCCTAACCATGAACAAAGAGTTGTTATTTGATTAACGAGATCACATCATTAGTTGAATGATCTGATTGACATGACCCATTCCATTAGCATAGCACCCGATCGTTTAGTATGTTGCTATTGCTTTTATCCATGACTTATACATGTTCCTTTAACTATGAGATTATGCAACTCCCGTTTACCGTAGGAACACTTTGTGTGCTACCAAACATCACAACGTAACTGAGTGATTATAAAGGTGCTCTACAGGTGTCTCCGAAAGTATTTGTTTGGTTGGCGTATTTCGAGATTAGGATTTGTCACTCCGAATGTCGGAGAGGTATCTCAGGGCCTTCTCGGTAATGCACATCACATAAGCCTTGCAAGCATTGCAACCAATGAGTTAGTTGCGAGATGATGTATTACGGAACGAGTAAAGAGACTTGCCGGTAACGAGATTGAACTAGGTATTGGATACCGACGATCGAATCTCGGGCAAGTAACATACCGATGACAAAGGGAACAACGTATGTTGTTATGCGGTCTGACCGATAAAGATCTTCGCAGAATATGTAGGAGCCAATATGGGCATCCAGGTCCCGCTATTGGTTATTGACCGGAGACGTGTCTCGGTCATGTCTACATTGTTCTCGAACCGTAGGGTCCGCACGCTTAAGGTTTCGATGACAGTTATATAATGAGTTTATGAGTTTTGATGTACCGAAGGAGTTCGGAGTCCCGGATGTGATGACGGACATGACGAGGAGTCTCGAAATGGTCGAGACGTAAAGAATGATATATTGGAAGCCTATGTTTGGACATCGGATGTGTTCCAGGTGAAATCAGGATTTTACCGGAATACCGGGAGGGTTACCGGAACCCCCCGGGAGCATAATGGGCCAACATGGGCCTTGGTGGAGAGGTGAGAGGGCTGCCCTCATGGGCTGCGCGCCTCCCCCCTCCCCTAGTCCTATTAGGACTAGGAGAGGTGGCCGGCCCCCCCCCTCTCTCTCTCCCCCTTGGAGAATCCTAGTCCAACTAGGATTGGGGGGGGGGGGAATCCTACTCCCGGAGGGAGTAGGACTCACCTGGCGCGCCAAGGCTTGGCCGGCCAGCCCCTCCCACTTGGCTCCTTTATATACGGGGGCAGGGGGCACCCCATAGAGACAATTGATCATTGAGATCTTTCCTTAGCCGTGTGCGGTGCCCCCTGCCACCCACCTCGGTCATATTGTCGCAGTGCTTAGGCGAAGCCCTGCGTCAGTAGTACATCAAGATCGTCACCACGTCGTCGTGCTGACGGAACTCTTCCCCGAAGCTTTGCTGGATCGGAGCCCGGGGAACGTCATCGAGCTGAACGTGTGCCAAGAACTCGGAGGTGCCGGAGTAACGGTGCTTGGATCGGTCGGATCGTGAAGACGTACGACTACATCAACCGCGTTGATATAACGCTTCCGCTTTCGGTCTACGAGGGTACGTAGACAACACTCTCCCCTCTCGTTGCTATGCATCACCATGATCTTGCGTGTGCGTAGGAAATTTTTGAAATTACTACGTTCCCCAACACCAGTATGTCGAGCCCCCAGACCGAGAAGGGCCAAGAGAGAGGAATGGTTTGAAGGGCTTGAGCTGGCTGATGAAGCTTCTTTGAATGGAACTGACACGCCTCACACCTGGTGATGAGTGTCGTCGCATCCTGGAGGGCGGTGGGCCAAAAGAAACCTTGCCGGAATGCCTTGTCGGCAAGGGCCCTTGACCCAATGTGGGATCCACACATGCCTCCATGTATCTCCGCCAACAGCTCCAGTCCTTCCTCTCGAGGGATACACTTCAATTTCACACCGTTCGGTCTCTTCCTGTACAGGACGTCATCGACGAACTGGTACATGGTAGAGCGACAAGCTACTTTTTCCGCTTCTTCCTGCTCCTCAGGAAGTTCCCCTGTTTGGAGGAATCGGACGGTATGCTGTGCCTACGCTGGAGCCTGGGGCTCGACGGCGAGGACTAAAGGCATGTCCTCCGCTATAGGAGCAGCTGTCTCGATGGCAAGAGCTTGACGCTCCGCCGGAGCTAGCCGTCCCGTGGCGGGCCCAGTGTCCTCGGCAACATCCTTGCCGGCGGCTCTGGGGAGCTCGGCGGGAAAGTACTTGCCGGGCCCTGATTTCCTCCTTTTGTTCTGCTCTGTTGATGGATCAACGGATGGCTGAGTTAGCTGAAGCACAAAGGTACCTGGTTCCATAGGTAGCTTGAGGGCAGCGCGCTTCGACAGGTAATCGGCGATATCGTTCTCTACTCGGGGAATGTGTTCAGCCTGTATACCATCGAAACGCTCTTCCAGCTTTCTCATTTCATCAATGTAGGCCTTCATCAACGGGCCCTGTTAATCCTTGTTGACTTGCTTGACGACAAGCTGCGAGTCGCCCCTGACGATGAGCTTTTTGATTCCGAGGTCCGCCGCGATCCTAAGACCGGCAAGCAGCCCTTCGTACTCTGTCGTATTATTTGTTGACACCTCCCTGGGGAAGTGCATCTGGATCACGTACTTGAGGTGCTCTCCGGTGGGGGCGATGAGCAGTACGCCACCCCCGACACCTTGTAGGGAGAAAGCCCCATCAAAGTACATAATTCAATTGCAACTTGCCTCCTTGCCGGGGAGAGCAGTCTCTCGGGCTTCTTCGTCAGGTGTTGCGGTCCACTCTGCAATGAACTCCGCCAGGAATCGACTCCGGATCGTCGAAGTACTTTCAAACTTGAGGCCGAAGCTGGACAGCTCCAGTGCCCATTCCACAATCCTCCCCATCGCATCTGGATTGTGCAATATCCGTTGTAGAGGGAGGCGAGTGACGACAGTGATCTCGTGTGCCTGGAAGTAGTGACGCAGCTTCCTCGAGGCCATGAGGAGGCCGAAGAGTAGTTTCTGCACGCCGGAGTACCTTGACCTAGCCCCCTGCAGGAGGGAGCTAACAAAGTAGACTGGGTGCTGCATCATTTTCTTCTTCGGCGGCACTTCGACTGGCTGCGTCGTCTCCGCATTGGTGGCGTCGGGCTCTGTCGCTGCCATTACCTCGTCGTCAACCTCTCTCTGCGCCACTAGTGCGACGCTGACCACCTGGTTCGTTGCCGCTAGGTATAGCAGCAATGGCTCCTGGGGCCAAGGCGCGCGGAGGAGAGGTACTTCTTCAAATCTTGCAATGCTGCTTCGGCTTCTGGCGTCCACTCCACCGGGCGTGCCTTTTTCAGGATCTTGAAAAAGGGAAGGGTGTGCTCGGCAGACTTGGATATGAACCTGCCCATGGCAGCGACACAACCAGCAAGCCGACGCACATCCTTGATTCGCTTGGGTGCCTCAATCTGCTCTATAGCCTTGATTTTATCTAGATTGGCCTCTATCCCATGCTGTGACACAAAGAACCCGAGAAGCTTGCCGGACGGGATGACGAAGACGCACTTCTCAGGGTTCAGCTTGAGATTGATCTTGCGCAGGTTTGCGAATGTCTCTTGCAAATTTGGTATGAGGGTTGCCCTGTCTTTGGTTTTGACCACTATGTCATCCATATAAGCTTCCATATTTCTATGGAGCTGGGGTTCAAAACCAATTTGGACAGCCCTCGCAAATGTTGAACCAGCACTCTTCAACCCGAAAGGCATCTGCATGAAACAATACGTACCACATGGGGTGATGAATGCTGTTTTCTCTTCGTCTTCTCTTGTCATGAAAATCTGGTGGTAGCCGGAGTAGGCATCGAGGAATGACAACAGATCACACCCAGCTGTGGAGTTAACAATCTGGTCAATGCGCGGCAACGGGAAGGGGTCTTTGGGACAAGCCTTATTGATATCTATGTAATCAATACATAGCCTCCACTTCCCATTTGCCTTGCGCACCACGACCGGATTGGCCAACCACGTTGGATGGAGCACTCCTCTTACCAAACCCGCCGCCTCCAGTTTCCGGATCTCTTCCGTGATGAACTCTTGTCGTTCCAAAGCTTTCTTCCTGACCTTTTGCTTAACGGGCCGCGCATGAGGACAGACCGCAAGGTGGTGCTCAATCACCTCCCTGGGAACGCCGGGGATGTCGGAAGCTTGCCATGCAAACACATCTACATTCGCCCGCAGGAAGGTGACGAGCGCGTCTTCCTATTTGTCGTCAAGGGTGGAGCTTATGGTAAAAGCTCCTCCCGTGCCGTCCTCATTGACGGAAACCTTCTTGGTTCCCAGCGGTGTGGCCCTGGACTTCTTGTTTCCGCCGTTGGAGCTCTCTGGCACGTCCTCAACGGCAGCGCTATACTCCGAAGAGGTGCGCTTGCCGGAGTGGGTGTCCGAGGTCTCACCGGCCTTCTTCTTCTTCTTCCCTCCCGGGGTCCCAGCGGCAGGAGCAAGTGCCCTAGCGGCGGCAGCTGCTGCAACTGCTTGCTGGTATAGTTGGTCAGCGCAAATCAGCGCATCTTTCTTGTCGGAGGGGATGGTGATGATCGTCACGGGACCTGGCATCTTCAGGGTGTTATATGCGTAGTGTGACGCCGCCATGAACTTGGCCAGCGCTGCGCGGCCAAGGATCCCGTTGTAGGGCAAGGGGATCTTGGCAACATCAAACACGATCCTCTCCATCCCGAAGTTCAGGTCGCTTCCAAAAGTTACGGGCAGCGTGACCTTTCCCTTGGGTTGGCTTCTTCCCGGGTTGACCCCTTGAAACGTGCCCGTCTCTTCGAGGTCTCCATCAGGAATCTGCAGCTTCTCGATCACGGCAGGCGAGATTAGGTTCAGACCGGCCCCTCCATCGACTAGCATCTTTGTCACCTTGAGGTTGCGTATCGTTGGTGAAACCAACAATGGCAAGCACCTGACCGCAGTAGTGCGATCAGGGTGATCCTCGGTGTCAAAAATGATAGGTGTGCTGGACCACTTCAGTGGCCTTTGGGCATCAAATGACAGCTCTGCCGCTGTAATCTCTCGCGCCCACTATTTAAGCCGGCGATGAGAGGTATGCAGCGAGGCGCCGCCGTCGACGCACATGGCCTCTGTAGCTTTCTAAAACTCTTGGTCGCCGGACTCGTCGTCCTCTTCGTGACCGTCGTCTTCTGGCTTTCTGTCACGGCCCCGGGCGGGCCTCTCCTGTTGTTTATCCTTGCCGCGACGGCCCGCCTGGCCGTCACGCTTCTTGCCGGATCCCTCAGCACCGTCTTGGCCCTTCTCCTTGTCCCGCCTCTCATATTCAGCCCTTTGCTTCTCAGCGAGGAGCTCAACCCGTTGGCAGTCTTGGAGAGCATGGCCTTTGGTGCGATGGATCTTGCAGTACCGCTTGTCGGAGTTGCCTGGCTTCTAGGCCGCCGCCAAGGCCCGGCAGGCGACACATGCAGCAATTTCCTTGCTGGGGTCATCTGCCTTGGTTTTCTTGGTGGAGCCGGTGTCATCAGACCCCTCGACGGCAAGCACGACTTTTCCTTTGTGCTTCCTGTTGCGGCGCCGGCCTTTCTTTGCCGGGGCGGCGGTATCCTCATCTGAGGAGTCGGTTTCCACGCCGGCATCTTCGCCGGGGTACTTCCTTCCCTCTTCAGCCCGGGCACATCTGTCAGCAAGAACATAGAGTTCTGCGACATCTTTCACCTTGTTCATCCCCAGCTCTTCGCGCATCTTGCGGTTACGCACGTTCTAATGGAACGCGCTGATGATGGCGGCGGGGTGAACATCAGGGATATTGTACTGTATCCGGCTGAACCTCTGTATGTACTTGCGGAGACTCTCGCCTCCCTTCTGGGGAATGACGTGCAGATCACTTGCTTGGCCATGAGCTTGGTGACCGCCAGTGAAGGCGCCCACGAACTCATGGCACAAATCCGACCAGGAGGAAATGGAGTCTACCGGCAAGTGCATCAACCATGACATGGCGTTGGGTTTAAGAGCCAACGGAAAGTAATTCGCAAGCACCTTATCGTCGCGGGCTCCGGCAGCCTGCATCGCGATGGTGTAGATGCTGAGGAACTCGGACGGCTGGGTCTTGCCGCCGTACTTCTCGCCCACGTCAGGTTTGAAGGTGCGGTGAGTGGGCCACTGGAACTGCCGCAGCTCACGGGTAAAAGCCGGGCAACCTACCTCGTAAGGCAGGCCTCCAGGGCTCTCCAGTGCCGGGTGGTCCACAGCAGGCCCTGCTCGCCTGTCTGACTGGTGGCGCGCTCCGCGCCGACGCTCGATAGTGGTCCGAGCGTCTTCATGTTCCCGATCCCGAAGGACCTGGCGCTGGTCACGGTGGGTCCACGGGTCGGACGACGCTATGGAGATTTCGTCGCCCATAACGTTGCGACGGGCAGGTGTCTGTGGTACCGGGCGAGGAGGAGGCGAATGCACCATGGTCGCGGCGCCACCAGCTTTCCTGCCACTGGTACACGGGACTCCGTCGGAACATCGACCCAGGGGCTCCGCCGGGCTCGGTTCGTCTTTGTTCGCCACCGCAACAAGGCTTCGGATGGTGGCTCTCCATTCGTCGAGTTTCCCCATAGTGGGAGGAAAATCGAGGAGCAACTGCGCGCGCGCCAAGGCTTCTGCTGGCGTCGGTGGCAGCGAAACCTGCACATATCGCGATGCGCTTCGACTTCTGACCATGTCAGAAGGAGCTCTATCACGATCACGCGGTCGCATGCCATCTTCACCAGCGCCTCGGCGAGCGGGCAGGTCTTCTACATCCTGGGAGTGGCGCTCGGGGCTCTTCCCGCGGCGACGCCCGGGGTCTTCGGTGCGATCACGCCGTTCGTAGCGCGCCGCTTGAGAGGAGCGCGCCGTCGGCGCCAGCGTGGGAGTCTTGGAAGCCCTTGAGTCGCCCTCGGGCGGGGCGGCAGCGAGCCTGGAAGGCCCGCGCCACCCGCGGAGGGCCCGACTCCATCCTTGGATTTGGCGGCGTGCGGCCGGTTGCCAGGCGCACGAACATCGCCGCCTCCCAAACTCCGGCTGCTGGGACGGTGTTGGTGTTCGCGAACAGCGCCCCGGGTCCTTTCTGCGACCGGTCCGCTGCTCGCCCGCGTCGGGACGGGATGCCCGGCCTCCGACGGGCCAACCGCCACCGTCGTCTTCTTCTTGGGCGCCATGATGATGAAGAAGCGTCGAACTAACTGCTAAAGCTGATTCTCACAACTGCGCTGCCCCCTACCTGGAGCGCCAAAGATGTCGGTGGGAAATGACACCTATGGGATCACAAGAATCCCTACTACGGTTGCGGGGCGCGGGGGTCGTGAGAAGAGCGGATCAAACAGGTAGCACACGGTTAGTTTATCCAGGTTCGGGCCGCGAGGATGCGTAAAACCCTACTCCTGCTTTGGTGGATCATATATCTGTGTTCTTGAGCTAGCTATGGGGCGTGAGGAGCTCCAAAAAGCCGAATCCCCCTCCTGGTCGCCTCGGGCCTCCTTTTATAGGAAAGGGGCTGCCACAGTGGCACACAGGAGGTGGAAAGGGCACAGTAATGCGAGTTTATCCCTCGCATTACATGACAAGGCGCATTTAATGCGCCTTGCCTAGGTGTCCTTGCTTTATCGCGGGCAAGGGAGAGCCCTGTCCCGTCCGTTGCCGCTCCTTCTGGTGTTGACACGCGCCCTGGCCAGCGGTGCTTGTGGTGCCATGTAGGCAGGCAAGCAGTTGAGGTGGCGCAGTGGTGGGTCTCCATGAAGATCTGTATGCCGCCACGCAGGTGCTTGCCCAACTGGTTGGGTCGGCAGCTGCATGCGAACGGCGGTGGAGGCGCGACTGGTGCGGGCCTGATGGTGGCCCCACAGGTGTTCTTGGCAAGCGCCTTGCCAGGGCCCCGGCAAGGGTCTTGCCGTGGCGCTCGCTGTCATCCCCGGCAAGGCTCTTGCCGGGGGCCTTGTGGTCCTCCTTGGCTGGAATCCCGCCAAGGGTCATCACCTTCTTAAGTGGGTATCTGGTCTTGAATGTCTTCACAAAGATCTGCATGCCACCACGGGGATGTCTCACGAATCCTTGCCCCATGGGGGAAGTGGACTCAAGGGTGACCTCGCTCCGTAGGTGTGGGGCGAGCTGCCACGGCAAGGATCTTGCCGGGCTAGCTAGAGCTGCCCCCCGACAAGGATCTTGTCGGGGGGGGGGGGGTTCTGCTTTGTTCCGTTTGCTCTTCGTGGTCTTGGTCTTGGCGCCGTTCTGCTCCTCATCATCTTCGGCCTTACCTTGGTTTTACCTCCCTTGCCGTGCTCGGTGTGGCGGCGCCCGTGGCTCAGACTGCCCGTGCACAGTCATAGGGGTACGAAAAGTGTACCCCCCTTTTTGTACACCGACACAATCCACGTCTACTAGCATAGCATGGCATAATAAGCAAACGTAGAAGTAACTCCCAAGGGTTTGATAATAAAACAGGTAATAGGTACTACCTCAACTACTTCCCATCCCACAGTTTAATTAGATCCTAATCATGCAATGTTTGAGGGTTGATCTAATGCAATAAAACTGGGTAGTAAAGAGGTATGATCAAAGTGTTACTTGCCTTGCTTATGATCCGCGAAACCTAGAGATTCGAAGTAACAGGCAGTGCACTCCGGATACTCTATCGCAAGCAAACAAACAAACAGGCATACAATAAGTACTCATATAATCGCAGGTAAAACTCAAATAAGAGATCTAACCAGAAAGTTCAACTTAAGAACTCCGGTTTGCAAAAAGATTCAAATCAAACGAAGCAACGGAAGTCAAACGGCAAAAAAAACCAACTTCGTTTTACTAATCTGGACCTAAGTCAAATTTTACAGAAGCAAAAACATGTTTGAGTTGGTTAAACGGAAAGAGGGTTTCGAGGCGATACTCCAGGCGCTTGAATCGCCTGATTCCGATAAACGAGCGAAAAGTTATACTAAAACAAAAATCGGATCAAAAATCGCGATCAGAAATAATCGCGGAAAATCCAAGAAAAAGAAAAACGACGAACAGACGAAGGAACGTTCGTTATCTGGATCTAAACGACGAACGTGCTCGTTACAACGAACGAACGAGCGAACGCTCGCTAATTAACCGAAACGAAAAAAACCGATCTAATAAAAAAATGGATCTAAAAAAAATAAACTACGGTTAATAAAAAAACCAGGCGGTTTTTTGAGGAAAACCGCCAACGAAGGCGGCTACCTCGGGCGGCGGAACGACGGGGTCGGCGGCGAGCTCCGGCGCGGGGTCCGACGCGGGGCGGCGCTGGCGGCCGCGGCGTGGCGACGCTAGGGTTCGGGCGCGGGGCTCGAGGCGGGCGGCGGCTGGGGGTTTCGGCTGGGCCTCCCTGGCTTATCAAGCAGGCCGGGCTAGGTGTCCGGGTCGGACACGGCCCGTTAGGTCGGTTCGCGTTTTTTTAAATAATAACGCGCAGAAAAACTAATAAAAGAAACACTAAACGGACTCCAAATATCCTGAAATAAATTTTCCTCGACTTCTAAAATCAAGCCGGACAAAGTGAACATTTATTTGGGGCCTAAATGCAATTTTGAAAAACGCACATTTTTCCTAAATTCAAATAAAATAGCGAAAACTCCGAAATAAAATCTTATTTGGTTTTATTATTAAACCCTCAATATTTCTTTATTTTGGGAAAGTCATTTTATTCCCTCTCTCATATTTTTGTAATAGAAATAATTGAAGATAAAATAATTAAAATCAAATGATCCTATTCCCAAAATTTGAGAAAACTCAAATATGGAAATAACGAAATCCCCAACTCTCTCCGTGGGTCCTTGAGTTGCATAGAATTTCTAGGATCAAAACCAAAAACAAATAAAATATGATATACAATGATGATCTAATGTATAACATTCCAAATTTAAAATTTGGGATGTTACACATAGCCTCGCTAAATACGCGCTTAGTTTGTCTATTGGTCGCCATGTTTGGCTGCTTCAACCTCCAAACTTGAGATGTATTCCTCAGAACATTCTTGAGTAATAAAGCGTGTGTTTTAGCCTTAAAAAACCAGCGGCTGTCGCTTGTTGAGTCAACCTTGGTCTTCCGTTGCATACAACGGAAACAACAACATTTACGTCTCAGATGCATGCATGGCTGCATGTCGGCACAACAGCAAGTAAAATCTTTTTTACTAGCAAGAACAACAGGCGTGCCTTAGTAGCTAAGGGCCTGTTTGGTTCCAATAAGTCACCTGACTTATAAGTCAGGTGACTTAAAAACAGTGACTTATAAGTCACGCTTGTTTGGTTGTCACCTGACTTATAAGTCACCTGACCACACATTTTCATCTTGTTTTTTATGTAAAGGTGGTGGGACCCACACAAAAGGGGGTGACTTATAAGTTTTAAGTTGGGGTGGAGCAACTTATGACTTATAAGTTGGGTCTGTTTGGCAAAATAAGTTACTTTTTTTCACTTTTCGACTTATAAGTTGGTGACTTATTTGGAACCAAGCAGGCCCTAAGTAGTAAGAGGTCAACAGTGACGTAGTTCACTTGTTTGACATCAGCCTATGCGTAGTATGGTCGGTTCATTACACTATATATAGGGCCGATGCCCTTCGTTGTAAGCCAGGCCAACTCCATTCTGATCAATACAAGGCAACAAGCCACTTCAATTTCCTCCTTTGCTCAAGTAGTACTCCAGTCTCTAGTGTGTGTGTGTGCATTGCACTAGTCCGTGGTGCAACCAGTGAGTGCAGCCGCTGTTGTAGTGTTCCTATGCTAGATTGTATTGAGAGAGAGAGAGCTAGCTACTCGCTAGTAGTTCAGACCAACAATTGGCATCAGAGCCTCAGGTTATGCCGAAGCATATGCCGAAAGGAGGCGTCGCCGACGACGGTTCCAAGACCGCCGAGCAGAGCTCGGCTGAGGACACCCGTGCGGTGGACGCGCTCGCGCTGCGAGGCAGGCCGGGAGGTGAGCTGGGTGAGCCACGCTCCGTGCGAGACGTGTGCATGTCCAGTACCTCCTTCCCTCTCCTCACGCGGACCCAGTTGGTCCATCCTGATGAAATTCATCATGGAGGCGCGGCATATGTGGAAAGCCGTGGAAACCGGCGATGTCGAGTACGAGGAGGACCGGCTGGCGATGGAGGCGATCTTGCGCTCCGTCCCAGAGCAGATGGTTCTCACCCATGGCGCCAAGGAGACGGCCAAGGAAGCATGGGACACCATCAAGACTCTGCGCATCGGCGTGGAGCGCGTACGGGAGTCGAAGGCCCAGACCTTGCGCCTCCAATACGAGGAGATCCGGTTCAAGGCCGGTGAACAAGTCGACGACTTTGTCTTGCGGCTGCAAGGTCTCGTCAATGAGCTGGCAACGCTCGGAGATCACATCGACAACAAGATGGTGATTCTCAAGTTCCTCTGCGTCGTCCCCAGGCAGTACAAGCAATTGGCCTGGTCCATCGAGAGTTTGGTGGATCTCTCCAGCATGACGATGGAGGAGCTGGTAGGGCGGCTGAAGGTCGTCGAGGAGCGCGGCGACGAAGCCGACAACCGTGCTGGCGGCGAACTACTGCTCACCAGGGAGCAGTGGGACGCGCAGCTTCAGCAGCGCGTCTGCGACGGCTCTTCCGGCAATGGGGGAGGCGCCCCCACGGGAAGCAGAGGTCACGACAAAGGCGGAGGCCGCGCCCAGAGCGACGGCGGCAACCGCGGTCGCAAGCCAAGCCAGGCAGGGCGAGGCGCTGGCAACGATGGCAAGTGCCACTACTACAACATGCTGGGTCACTGGATCCGGGATTGCCACAGGAGGAACGCCGGCGCCTGATACGTCTCCAACGTATCTATAATTTTTGATTGCTCCATGCTATATTATCTACTGTTTTGGACTATATTGGGCTTTATTTTCCACTTTTATATTATTTTTGGGACTAACCTATTAACCGGAGGCCCAACCCAGAATTGTTGTTTTTTTTGCCTATTTCAGTGTTTCGAAGAAACAGAATATCAAATGGAGTCCAAACGGAATAAAACCTTCGGGAACGTGATTTTCTCACCAAACATGATCCAGGAGACCTGGACCCTACTCCAAGGAACAAAATAGGCGGTCACGAGGGTGGGGGGGCGCGCCCCCCTAGGGTGCGCCCCTGCCTCGTGGGCCCCCTGTTGCTCCACCGACATACTCCTTCGTCCTATATATACCTACGTACCCCCAAACGATCATATACGGAGCCAAAAACCTAATTCCACCGCCGCAACTTTCTGTATCCACGAGATCCCATCTTGGGGCCTGTTCCGGAGCTCCGCCGGAGAGGGCCATCATCACGGAGGGCTTCTACATCATCATAGCCTCTCCGATGAAGTGTGAGTAGTTTACCTCAGACCTACGGGTCCATAGTTATTAGCTAGTTGGCTTCTTCTCTCTTTTTGGATCTCAATACAATGTTCTCCCCCTCTCTCGTGGAGATCTATTCGATGTAATCTTCTTTTTGCGGTGTATTTGTTGAGACCGACGAATTATGGGTTTATGATCAAGTCTATCTATGAATAATATTTGAATCTTGTTTGAATTCTTTTATGTATGATTAGTTATCTTTGCAAGTCTCTTCGAATTATCAGTTTGGTTTGGCCTACTAGATTGGTTTTTTCTTGCCATGGGAGAAGTGCTTGGCTTTGGGTTCAATCTTGCGGTGTCCTTTCCCAGTGACAAAAGGGGCAGCAAGGCACGTATTGTATTGTTGCCATCGAGGATAACAAGATGGGGTTTTTATCATATTGCATGAAACTATCCCTCTACATCATGTCATCTTGCTTAAGGTGTTACTCTGTTTTTAACTTAATACACTAGATGCATGCTGGATAGCTGTCGATGAGTGGAGTAATAGTAGTAGATGCAGGCAGGAGTCGGTCTACTTGTCTCGGACGTGATGCCTATATACATGATCATACCTAGATATTCTCATAACTATGCTCAATTCTGTCAATTGCTCAAAAGTAATTTGTTCACCCACCATAGAATACTTATGCTCTTGAGAGAAGCCACTAGTGAAACCTATGGCCCCCGGGGTCTATTCTCATCATATCAATCTCCATCACTTTAATCTTGCTTGCTTTTTACTTTTCACTTTGCATCTCTATACCAAAAATACCAAAAATATTATCTCTATCAGATCTCACTCCCGTAAGTGACCGTGAAGGGATTGACAACCCCTAATCGCGTTGGTTGCGTTGAGCTATTGTTTTGTGCAGGTAGGAGGGACTTGAGCGTAGCCTCCTACTGGATTGATACCTTGGTTCTCAAAAGCTGAGGGAAATACTTACGCTACTTTGCTGCATCATCCTCTCCTCTTCAGGTAAATCCAACGCAATGCTCAAGAGGTAGCAAGAAGAATTTCTGGTGCCGTTGCCGGGGAGTCTGCGCAAAAGTTAACATACCAAGTACCCACAATCCCTATCTCCCGCATTACATTGGTTGCCATTTGCCTCTCGTTGTCCTCCCCCACTTCACCCTTGCCGTTTTATTTTCCCTCTCTTTCCCAATCTCCTTCTCTTTTTCCGTTGCCTTTTTCTCGCTTACCTTTTGTTTGCTCGTGTGTTGGATTTCTTGGTTGTCGCGATGGATCAAGATACTACCAAATCGTGTGACTTCACCAATACCAATAATAATGATTTCCTTGGCACTCCGATTGCTCATCTTGCCAATACTGAATCTTGTGAAATCAATACTGGTTTGTTGAATCTTGTTATAAAAGATCAATTCGCTGGCCTTCCTAGTGAAGATGCCGCAACTCATCTGAATAGCTGTTGATTTATGTGATATGCAAAAGAAGAAAGATGTCGATAATGATGTTGTTAAATTGAAGCTATTTCCTTTTTCGCTTAGAAATCGTGCTAAAGCTTGGTTTTCGTCTTTGCCTAAAAATAGTATTGATTCTTGGAACAAGTGCAAAGATGCTTTTATCTCTAAGTATTTTCCTCCCGCTAAGATCATCTCTCTTAGAAACGACATTATGAATTTTAAGCAACTTGATCATGAACATGTTGCACAAGCTTGGGAGAGGATGAAATTAATGATACGTAATTGCCCTACTCATGGTTTGAATTTGTGGATGATTATACAAAAAATTTATGCCAGATTGAATTTTGCTTCTAGAAATCTTTTAGATTCGGCCGCGGGAGGCACTTTTATGGAAATCACTTTAGGAGATGCTACTAAACTCCTAGATAATATTATGGTTAATTATTCTCAATGGCACACGGAAAGATCTACTAATAAAAAAGTATATGCAATAGAAGAAATTAATATTTTGAGTGAAAAGATGGATGAACTTATGAAACTATTTGCTACTAAGAGTGTTTCTTCTGATCCTAATGTAATGCCTTTGTCTACTTTGATTGAGAATAATAATGAATCTATGGATGTGAATTTTGTTGGTAGGAATGATTTTGGTAACAACGCGTATAGAGGGAATTTTAATCCTAGGCCTTATCCTAGTAATCCTTCTAATAATTATGGAAATTCCTACCATAACTCTTATGGAAATTTTAATAAGATGCCCTATGAATTTGAGAATAGTGTTAAAGAGTTTATGAATTCACAAAAGAATTTTAATGCTTTGCTTGAAGAGAAATTGCTTAAAGTTGATGATTTGGCTAGGAACGTCGATAGAATTTCTCTTGAGGTTGATTCTTTAAAGCTTAGATCTATTCCTCCTAAGCATGATATCAATGAGTCCCTCAAAGCCATGAGAATTTCCATTGATGAGTGCAAGGAAAGAACCGCTAGGATGCGTGCTACGAAAGATGCCTTTATTAAAGCGTGTTCTTCCAATTCTTATGAAAATCAAGATGAAGATCTAAAAGTTATTGATGTGTCCCCGATTAAATCTTTGTTTTGCAATATGAATCTTGATGAAACTGAATATGATCTTACTTTACCTAGAAGGCGTTCTAAAAATTTGGAGTATTTAGATCTTGATGAAGAAATTGATAAACGTGGGATTGAAAGAAATAAAAATCTAGATGTTGCTAAACCCACTATATTGGATTTCAAGAAATTTAATTATGAAAGTTGCTATTTAATTGATTCTATTTCCTTGTTGCAATCCATGCTAAATTCTCCGCATGCTTATAGTCAAAATAAAGCCTTTACCGAACATATCGTTGATGCCTTGATGCAATCTTATGAAGAAAAACTTGAGTTGAAAGTTTCTATCCCTAGAAAACTCTATGATGAGTGGGAACCTACTATTAAAATTAAAATTAAAGATCATGAGTTTTATGCTTTGTGTGATTTGGGTGCTAGTGTCTCCACTATCCCCAAAACTTTGTGTGATTTGCTATATTTCCGTGATTTTGATGATTGCTCTCTAAACTTGCTTCTTGCGGATTCCACTATTAAAAAACCTATGGGAAGAATTAATGATGTTCTTATTGTTGCAAATAGGAATTATGTGACTATAGATTTTATCGTTCTTGATATATATTGCAATCCTTCTTGCCCTATTATTCTTGGTAGACCTTTCCTTAGAACGGTTGGTGCAATTATTGATATGAAGGAAGGGAATATTAGATTTCAATTTCCATTAAAAAGGGCATGGAACACTTCCCTAGAAAGAAAATGAAATTGCCATATGAATCTATCAGGAGAGCCACTTATGGATTGCCTACCAAAGATGGCAACACCTAGATCTATCCTCGCTTTTATGCCTAGCTAGGGGCGTTAAACGATAGCGCTTGTTGGGAGGCAACCCAATTTTATTTTTGTTTTTTCTTCTGTTTAGGAATAAATATTCCATCTACCTTCTGTTTAGATGTGTTTTTGTGTTTCAATTAGTGTTTGTGCCAAGTTAAACCTATAGGATCTTCTTGGATGATAGTTATTCGATCTTGCTGTAATTTCCAGAAACTTTCTGTTCACGAAAACAATTGTTAAAAATCACCAGAACGTGATAAAATACTGATTCAAATTTCTTCTGATCAACAAACAAATTTTCTAGGTCGTCCTATTTTGGTAGATTTTTTGGAGTTCCAGAAGTTTACGTTAGTTACATATTACTACAGACTATTCTGTTTTTGACAGATTCTGTTTTGCGTGTGTTGTTTGCTTATTTTTATGAATCTATGGCTAGTAAAATAGTTTATAATCCATAGAGAAGTTGGAATACAGTATGTTTAACACCTATATAAATAAAGAATGAGTTCATTACAGTACCTTGAAGTGGTCTTTTGTTTTCTTTCTCTAACGGAGCTCACGAGATTTCTATTGAGTTTTGTGTTGTGAAGTTTTCAAGTTTTGGGATCTTTTGATGGATTGTGGAACAAGGAGTGGCAAGAGCCTAAGCTTTGGGATGACCATGGCACCCCTAATATAATTCAAGGACACTAAAAAGTCAGATCTTGGGGATGCCCCGGAAGGCATCCCCTCTTTCGTCTACTTCCATCGGTAATTTTACTTGGAGCTACATTTTTATTCACCACATGCTATGTGTTTTGCTTGGAGCGTCTTGTATTATTTGTGTCTTTGTTTGTTAGTGTGTCACAATCATCCTTGATGTACACACCTTTTGAGAGAGCCATACATGAATTATAATTTGATAGAATACTCTATGTGCTTCACTTATATCTTTTGAGCTTTGTAGTTTTGCTCTATGTGCTTCACTTATATCTTTTGAGCGTTATAATTTTGCTCTACGTGCTTCACTTAGATCTTTTAGAGCACGGTGGTGTATTTGTTTTCAAGAAACTATTGATCTCTCATTGCTTCACTTAGATTATTTTGAGAGTCTTTAATAGCATGGTATTTGCTTAATAATAATAATAAGCTTGGTATTCAAGATTTGTGAAACTTTCTTTTGAGTGCGTTGAATACTAAGAAAAGATTGAAGCTTGATAATTGTTTTGAGATATGAAGATGGTGATATTAGAGTGAAAGTGCGTTATATCGACTAGAGGGGGGGGGGTGAATAGGCGATTTTTATGAAATTCTTCACTGAGGAATTTGCTCGTGAGGAAATTCCTTAGAGAAGAACTACTAGCAGCGGAATAAGTACTCAGATGAAAACATAACATAATTCAAGCATAGTCATCATGATGAAATGAAGACAAACATACAGAAAGCGTAAATACAGGATAACACAAGTTGAAGACAAACAGACTGAAGAAATTGAACTGAGGAAATTGAGAAAGTCTTCAGTCAAAGTCTTCAAACACAGATATGATACACAAACAGCACACTACTGAGGAAATGAAGGAGTTGAGGAAATAGAACCAGTAAGCTTGGTGAAGACAATGATTTGGTAGACCAGTTCCAACTGCTGTCTCAGTTGTACATCTGGTTGGAGCGGCTGAGTATTTAAACTCGAGGACACCCAGTCCCGGACACACAGTCCTCACCGTATTCTCCTTGAGCTAAGAACACACAGTCCTCTCCCAATCACTCGTGGTAAGTCTTCAGGTGACTTCCAAACCTTCACAGACTTGGTCACTCGGCGATCCACAATTCCTCTTGGATGCTCTAGACCTTGACGCCTAACCGTCTGGAAGAAGCACAGTCTTCAAAGGTAACAAGCGTCGGATCCACGCAGGATCAATCTCTTCAGTGATGCTCAATCACTTTGGGTTTGTAAGTGGTTTGGGTTTGGGGTTTGGATTTTCCTCACTTGATGATTTTCGCTCAAAGTCCTCGGAGGATGGGTTGCTCTCAAATGACAAGTGTCAAGTTCTCGTGGAGCAGCCAACCAGCTAGTGGTTGTAGGGGGCAGCTATTTATAGCCTAGGGAGCAGCCCGACATGATAAGACATAAATGCCCTTCAATGATATGACCGTTAGGTGGACAAGATATTTTAGGACAGCTGGCGTGCAACACAACAACGGTCGGAAATTTGAGGTACAAATTCCTCAGGGCTATCATGTTCCGCACTGGCGAATTCCTAACTTCTCAGTCAGAGCAAAGTCCTCAGTGACCAGAAGAACTGCGTCTCTGTCACTGAAGAAATTAACTGAAATGTATGAGATTTCCAATTGCTTCACTCGAAGGGATTGGTAGGTGTAGGATTTGAGTTGAGCATCACATGGAAATTTTCTCCTTAGTATTTCCTCGACCCCCTTTAACAGTACGATGTTTCCTATGAATCAAGAAAGAGAAAATGAAACTTCGAAAACAAAAGTCTTCACGCTTCATGTTCCTCGAATGAATACCAAGTCTTCAAGGCCACACCAATTTCTTCACTTTCAAAGTCTTCAGAAAGTCTTTAGTATATCAAAGTCTTCAGTCGAAGAACTTCATTTTTAGGGCTGGACTTTCTCTGTAAATATCAAACTCCTCATAGACTTAAGGATCTGTGTACACTCATAAACGCATTAGATACTTAACCTATAAGTCTTCAATACACCAAAATCACTAAGGGGCACTAGATGCACTTACAATCTCCCCCTTTTTGGTGATTGATGACAACATAGGTTAAGTTTTCAACAGGGATAAATATATGAAGTGTAAGTACTGATATTGAGGAATTTGATTGCAAGATATGGAAGAACTCCCCCTGAAGGTGTGCATAGTGAGGAATTTGCTTTTGAAGCAATGCACACTTGAAGAGTTGAATCATGGAGATCTCCCCCTATATCTTGTAATTCATACACGCATTTGATATATAATATGAAGAATTTGAAATGCATGATGAAATATGGTGCCTGATGTAATTCAGCATGCGTGCAATAATATTAGTGAGGAATAAGCATGCAGAATAGCGCATCAAAGTATCAAAGCATAGTGCAACAAAAGTATCAGCGCACCATCGGACTTAAGATTACAACTCGATCCAATAAAAGTTTCGGAAGAACGAGAGTTGTCACTTAGCAAAAAAAAAAACCAATAAGCCCTTATTATAGACCTGCTTGAAGACTAACTCAGATTTCTCCCCCTTTGTCATCAAATGACCAAAAGGATCAAAACTGAGGACTAACGCCCCTGAAGATTTTCAAGTTGATGAAGGAGCGCCAGCGTTGTTGGGGTCGGTTGTTGAAGTAGGGCCTACTGAAGTGTCATCCAAGTCTTCATTTCCATCAGTCGCACGCGATGAAGAATATGAACTGGCCACCAAAGAAGGAACCTTGACCTTCTTGTATTTCTTCGGAGGAGGTGCAAACCAGTCAAAGTCTTCTTTGAGACCCATTTTCTCCAAGTCTTCAGCACTGTACACTTGAGATAGAACAACCCAGGTGCGGTTGAGGGTTTCATGAAGGTAGTAGTGGTTTTTGTTCACTGCATTGTGTGTGGAATTCATGTTGTGAAGAATTGAATCAAACTGACGCTTGACCCATTTGTGGTTGCGATCAACCTTTTGATGAAGACTAAGGAGTAACTCACGGTCAGTCATCACCCTGGGTGCTGTGGCTTGAGGATTTGGCTTGGCAGTGTTAGCAGCAGAGTCATGTGTGGCAGAGTCATCATTGGTGGAGTAAGATGCAGCTTTGCGAAATTGGCCATCCAATGGACGAATGCCTTCATCTATCACAACAGTGGCTTGCCTTTTTCTTCAGCTGAGGAAAATGTCCTTTTGAGGACTTCAATGGGAGGCAAGTAGCTGCAGTGGTTGAGCGTTTCAGCTTTGTAGTTAAGTGAAGACCTTATCCTAATGAATTTCATTATCCAAGGTGCATAAGGCTTCAGCTCAAATGGTGACATAGCAATGTTGGCCAGAGTCCTCATGAAGAAATCATGGAAGTTGACGGGAACGCCATGGATGATGTTGAAAAGCAGATTCTTCATGATGCCAACGACTTCTTCATCAGACGAGTCGTGGCCTTTGTTGGGACTCATTGTCTTCGTCAGAATACGATAGACAGTCCTTGGCACATACAGCAATTCCTTGACGAGGAAATTGGTTCTAGGAGCTTGACCTGGCTTCAAAGGCTTCATCAGCACTTGCATATAATGATTTGAAAGCTCAGGTTCGTTGTACAAACAGCGAGCATCTTCAGTGGGTGGACTCAGAGGAAGGACCCGAAGCAATTCAGATGCGGGGGCCTTATGGTGGGTGTTGTCAGTCATCCAGTCCAAAAACCATGAATTGATATCTTCAGAGTTGCCGGTGATGTGCAATGTTGCATAGAATTGAAGAATAAGTTCTTCATTCCAATCGCATATATCTGTGCAGAAATTGAGCAGCCCAGCGTCGTGAAGAACACTGAGCACTGGTGTGAAGCACGACAAATACTCCATATCCACGTGAGGAATATGAGCATGGTCGAAGACTTTGTCTTTGTTGTAAAGCACTGAGGAATAGAAATTTGCTTGGCTGGCAGTCCAGAAACGCCTCTTCCTTATGTGAGCAAAGTCATATGGGTTGTATTCAGTGAAGAACACGTGCTCGCCATAGAAGTCTTCAGCCTTGAATTTCTATTTTCGTGAGAACGGATCCTTTGGCCTTGGCAGAGGAGTGTCAGTGAGTTGCATCACGACCTCAGGAATCACGATCTCAGGTTCTTCAGGCTGAGGAATTTCAGGATTTTCCTCAGGTGCAGTCACCTTGTCTGTATCAGCAGCAGTTTCTTCAGCGCTAGTGGCTGGAATTTCTTCATTCACAGATGTAGTGGGATGAGTTTCTTCAGAGCCCAATTGTACTGTTGGTGAAGGAGAGTGAGGAATTTGCTGCAGGGGAGTGAAGAGTGGGGAATTGGGATGCTGACTTTCCCAAAAGTCATCATTCATCACTGGAGTGGTGCTTCCAATATCCACATCTTCATCAATTTCTTCAACACCAGCCTCTTCAGCATCAAACTGAGGCATTGGTGATGAGACCATTGGGGTTGAAGGGATTGTATCCGCTTCAATTTCTTCATCAATCTGCTCTGACGAAGCAGCATATTGAGTTTCTTCATCTGATCCACTAGGGATCTCATAATCTTCACCAAAAGGAACAAGGTCCTTTGATGGCACGGAGGAGATAGGAACGACATCAATGGGATTTGCAAAAGAGCTTGTCATCGGCTTCATCTTCTTGGGAGCTGATGATTCTGAAGCATTGGATGCCTTCCTTTTCTTCACAGCAGCTCGTTCTGCAGCCTTTGTTTTCCTCACATCCAATGCAGATGGAAGAATTGGAGTTGGTGTAGGCGCAGGTGGAGCTGAGGAATCTGGTTGATTTTCCTCAGGCGCAACTGATGCAGTTGCCCTGGTTTCTTCAATTTCTTCAGGCGCACCACTAGTGGATGCCCTGGCAATTTCATCAACGGCTGGAGCAGAGTCATCAGCCTTGGAACTAGCATTTTCTTCAGCAGCCTGAACTTCATCAGCGGTGCTGGCATGTTCTTCAGTTTGCTGAACAGATGCTTCAGCTTGAGGAATTTGTGGCGTTGAGGCTGCACCCTTGGTGAGGGTATCAGTCAGCCTCACAAATCTGACCTTGGCTCCTTGCCAATCAGCATAATACGAGTCAAATTTGTCGCTGAGGGCTTTGATGTCAGCCTGCATCTTGATGAGTTCTTCAGGCTTCATTGTGAGAACATTTTTCTTTAGTAGCTTCTCTTTGCGGTACTGCGATTTCTTGATCTCTCTAGCCTTATCATATTTCCACTTCTCCTCTTGGATGAAGTGAGTCAACATGTGACTTTGACCAGGTGTCAGCTTGAAATCAGGCATAGGTGTGTGAAGATCCTTATGCCAGAGATCAATATAATCTAGGATCGCCTTTGGATCCAATAGCAGGGGCACAGGTGTGCCTTTGGCTTTAGCAGCCCGTTCTTGTCGGTCCCTGATGATTTCAGTAAGTTCTTCCTCATCAGCTTCATCACCATCAGATGGCACAGTGAAGACTACCTGCTTCTTCTGAGGACTTGTGCGAGTGACGCGTCCAGCAGTAGCCTTTTTCTTCAGTAGTGAGGGTCTTGCTGAGGAATTTGGTGCAGCTGAAGAACTAGCTGAGACACCAGAGGCAATAGAGATGCCAGTCGTCCTTTGGCATGAGGCCAGATGCACAGGTGCTGAGGACTTTGTCGGAATAGCTGAGGACTTTGGTGGAGCAGAAGCAGCATGAGGAATTTGCGTTGAAGATTTTGAAGATTCTGGCCGTGAGGGCGCAGCTGAGGAACTTGGCCGTGAGGGCATTGAAGATGAAGCAATTGGCTTGCGAGCGGGCTTCTTTAGCATCGCTTTCTTCGGCTTGACCGAGGCCTCAGTGGCAGTAGCAGCAGCAGAGTCTTCATTGAATTTCCTCACTGCTTCTCTGGCTTGCCTTGCCAGTTTAGCTTGGCGCTTGGCCTATTCTTTAGGAAATTCCTCACCACGCTTGATGCTGGTGGGATCAGCCACTTGGCCAGGTGCCAATGGAGGTCTTTGGCATGGAGGGTTTACAGCGAATTTCTTCATGTACTTTGGAGTAACATATCTATATTCCCTCCATTCACGTGCCCATCTCCTTTCAATCCTCTGGATTCGCACCTTGCGCTGATTTTTATCTTCTTTGCCAAACTTGGCTTCATCAGGCGTGCAGTACTCATCATAGATGTCCTCAGGTATTTCAAAAGCTGTCATAACCTCAGGCTTCTTTCCTCCTTTCTGTGGCCTTTTACCTTCAGCCATTTTCTTCAGATGAGGAATTTGAACAATTGAATTCTCTGAAGAAGTATGCAACTTTTCTTCGAGGAACGCTGCAAACGAGTTAAGTTGATGAGAACCTAAAGATTCAGCAGCGGACATGTGTACCTGTGAACAGAGTATAGTTGCGAGGAATTTGAAGAGGTCATATGCGTTCTCAGAGGGTCTTTCATAAAGAACAAGTTTGAGGAATTTGACTAGATTCGTCTTGAGGAATTTCACTAAGCGCTTTATATCTTAGGTTCCAGAGTTGTATAGATCGAAGATCCACACAATTGAGGAATCTTTGAAGAAATTGAGGCTTAGGAAAATGAATCAAGAACAGATAACATGTGAGGTGTTTTGTGTGTGAGGATTTGAAGAATAAAACACCTTTGAAGATTTTGTAGAAAAATTTCGAATCAACGAGGGCAGTAAAATTAGCTTTTAATTACCCTGAGCGAAGAACACGACGAACTGGGAGTTGGAACAGTGAAGTTCGTCGATGCAGATCTTCCACGCCCTAACTTGGCGGAGGAAGACGTCTAGGGCAGCGGCGGAGGTGAAGATTTCCGCGGTCGGCGCGAGTACGACGGCGACGAGGTCGAGGCAGTGAAGCTCTTCCCCACCGGCGACGATGGAGTAGCGACGGCTCTAGGGTTTGGAGAGTCGAGCGAGGGAGTGAGATCGAGCGGGGTAAAAGAAGTGAGGATGGCGAAGGGGGTATTTATAGCCGCAGTGAAAAACAGTTTATCCGAAGATTTGGGACGAACGTGCCCCTGGCCGTTCTCCTTCTTGCGACATGTCTCACCCACGTACTGTGTGGTGGAGATCGTGTAAGATCGTGGGTGGATAAAATAATCCATCGTGGGATGCCGAACGGTTTGGTCGGCAAAACCGAAAGTTTGGATAAGATTAGTTTTAACTTTCCGTTCGCAATTTCTTCAGCTGACAAGGACACAGTGAAGAATTTGAACGAGTTTCAAATAGAACCCACATGAGGAATTTGTGAATAGATTGGATTGAGTATAGCATAGAGGGGAAGGGTCCGATCACATTCACTTAGCAGAAAAGTTCCAACTTGAAGAAATAGCTATAAGTGAATGCTGTAGAGGACATAAACTCTCACACACACACACACACACACACACACACACACACACACACACACACACACACACACACACACACACACACACATATATATATATATATATATATATATATATATATATATATATATATAGCCAATGAAGAAAAACGACGGCACAAGTGAAGACTTTGTAAAGTTTGAAGAATTTGAAAAACTGAAGAATTTCAAAAGTTGAGGAAAAACTCAAATTGAAGATTTTCAACTTTTGTGGTGGCGCGACCCACCGTGTAAGAATGATGATTTCAGACACCGCGTACAATTGTCGTAGGGTTTTGAGAATCAAATTCTTCATTAATTTCTTCACACTTAGAGTGTTATACTTCATTGATTGAAGAAAAATGTTTCTTCATGTGTTGCACATCTAAGTCATCAATTTTGCATAAGTGTTAGGGTGAGTGCCTTTTCAAAGTACACTCGATGATTCTAAGATATTTAGCTCACACCGCAACTTGCAAAATCTCTTCTCATCCAAGGGCTTAGTGAAGATATCGGCTAGCTGTTCTTCAGTCTTCACATGCTCAATAGAAATGTCGCCCTTCAACACATGATCACGAAGAAAATGATGACGAATCTGAATGTGCTTTGTCTTCGAGTGTTGAACTGGGTTGTGAGCAATCTTGATGGCACTCTCATTGTCACAGAGGAGAGGCATATTCTTCACGTTGATGCCATAGTCCTTGAGCGTTTGCTTCATCCATAGCAATTGAGCACAACAAGAACCAGCAACAATGTACTCAGCTTCAGCATTAGACAGTGATACGCAGTTCTGTTTCTTCGGGGACCAACAGACTAAGGATCGTCCGAGGAAATGACAAGTACCAGATGTTGACTTGCGATCCACACGGTCACCAGCATAGTCAGAGTCTGAATATCCAATGAGATCAAAATCCGAGCCCTTGGGATACCATAATCCTAGTGTTGGTGTGTGAGCTAGATATCGAAGAATATGCTTCACAGCCTTATGGTGTGATTCCTTCGGTGCAGCTTGAAATCGTGCACACATGCAAACACTAAGCATTATATCTGGCCTAGATGCACATAAGTACAATAAAGAACCAATCATGGAGCGGTATACCTTATGGTCGAAGTCAGTACCATTTTCATCAGTGCATAGTTGACCATTTGTGGGCATAGGAATTTTGATGCCTTTGCAATCTTGCATGCCGAATTTCTTCAGGACATCCTTGAGGTATTTCTCCTGAGATATGAATATACCATTGCGCTGTTGGCGAATTTGAAGACCTAAGAAGAATTTCAACTCTCCCATCATAGACATTTGATATTCTTCTCTCATCATATAGGCAAATTCATCACGGGTGTGAAGCCTTTCTTCATGAAGAATTTCTTCAATGTATCATACCACGCCCGTGGGGCCTGCTTGAGGCCATAGAGGGCCTTGTTAAGTCTGAAGACTTTGTCAGGATGCTTTGGATCTTCAAAACCTAGTGGTTGAGCAACATATACTTCTTCCTCAAGCTTACCATTGAGGAATGCACTTTTCACATCCATTTGGTGTAAGATGATATCATGATGGTTAGCATAAGCAAGCAATATGCGAATAGCCTCAAGTCTAGCAACAGGTGCAAAAGTTTCATCGAAATCAATTCCTTCAACCTGTGTGTAGCCTTGAGCTACTAGTCGTGCCTTATTCCTCACCACAACACCATTTTCATCTTGCTTGTTGCGGTAGATCCACTTTGTGCCAATGATGTTATGCTTGCGAGGATCGGGACGATCGACTAATTCCCATACGTTGTTGAGCTTGAACTGATGTAATTCTTCTTGCATGGCCTGAATCCACTCAGGCTCCAGAAATGCTTCATCTACCTTAGTGGGTTCTGTGATAGAGACAAAAGCAAAGTGCCCACAAAAGTTAGATAGATGTGAAGCTTTTGAGTGTGTGAGAGGACCTGGTGCTCTAATGTCATTGATGATCTTCTCCACTTGCACTTCTTTTGCAACGCGAGGGTGAGCTGGTTGTCGTTGAGGAATTTGATCAGCATTTTCTTCACCATCAATTTCCTCAGCATTTTCTTCAGGTGCATCAGCTCGACGTTCTTCACGTTCTGGAATGAATTCTTCAGCAGATTGTTCAGTAGGAATGACATCTTCACTAGCCTTGTGCTTGATTGAATCCTCATGTGCAGGTTCATCTAACACAGAAGGTAGGTGCTCTCTTTGCGAGCCATTAGTTTCATCGAACCGCACATCTACAGTTTCAACAATCTTGTGAAGAACATTGTTGAAGACTCTGTAGGTGTGCGGGTCCTTTCCGTAACCAAGCATAAAACCTTCATGTGCTTTCGGTGCAAATTTAGAGTTGTGATGAGGATCTCTAATCCAGCATTTAGCACCGAAGACTTTGAAATAACTCACATTGGGTTTCTTGTCAGTGAGGAGTTCATATGCAGTCTTCTTGAAGAATTTGTGAAGATATACTCTGTTGATGATATGGCACGCAGTATCAATTGCATCAACCCAAAAACGACGAGGGGTTTTGTACTCATCGAGCATAGTGCGAGCCATCTCAGCAAGAGTCCTGTTCTTGCGCTCCACGACGCCATTCTGTTGAGGAGTATAAGGAGCAGATAACTCATGAGTAATACCAAGTTTATCAAGGTAGTCATCGAGACCCGAATTCTTGAACTCAGTGCCGTTGTCACTTCTGATGTGCTTAATCTTCACACCAAAGTTGGTTGAAGCCCTCGAGGAAAATCGTTTGAAGACTTCCTGCACTTCAGTTTTGTAAGAGACAAGGTGTACCCATGTGTAACGAGAGTAATCATCAACAATAACAAAGCCATATTGAGATGCTTCATTTGAAACAGAGGAATAATGGTTAGGACCGAAGAGATCCATGTGAAGCAATTCAAATGGACGAGTAGTAGTCATGATAGTCTTCGCTGGATGCTTGGCCTTTGTCATCTTTCCAGCTTCACATGCACCGCACAAGTGATCCTTGAGGAATTTGACATTATCAATGCCAATGACGTGCTTCTTCTTTGCAAGCGTGTTCAAATTCCTCATGCCTGCATGACCAAGTCGTCGATGCCATAGCCATCCTTCTGAAGCTTTTGCAAGTAGGCACACGGCTGGTTGTGAATCTGCAGAGAAATCAACAATATACAAGTCTCCTCTCCTAAAGCCTTCGAAGACTTTGGAATTGTCAGCTTCCATAATCACAACACAACGATACTTGCCAAAGACAACAACCATATCAAGATCACAAAGCATTGAGACAGACATAAGATTATATCCTAAGGACTCAACAAGCATGACTTTGTCCATGTGTCGATCCTTTGTGATAGCAACCTTACCAAGACCCAATACCTGACTTTTGCTTTTATCAGCGAAGATGATATGCTTCATGTGTGACGCTGATAAGGGAGCATCCATCAACAGATTCTTGTCACCAGTCATGTGATTTGTACATCCACTATCAAGTACCCATTCAGTGGATTTGGGTTGATCATCCTGCAGATGAATTAGTGCATCTTACGACCTCATATACTTCAACAGTGATGAATATGATATCACAATTCATCAGATCAATTTCATCAAGTAGTAGACAGATAAAACAGAGGGAGGACGTGTGAAATGAAAGTTCATTTCATCATGGTTAGCCTGCGTCCTTTCAGGCACTTTTGTCAGGTCCCCAGCAAATTCTTCAGACGTTATTGCACGTCTGGAGACCTAACCCTGCAGAAGGGATTAGTTCTTTTTCTTCACCACCCACATCTGAAGGGGTGGCAAAGAGTTCATCACTCTGCGAGCTCCATATGAGAATGGTGGCAAAGCAACCAAACCATTTCGTTTCACACAAGAGGGGTTAGGGTAAGCATATGCATAAACAGAGAAATTCTTCGAGGACTTATGAACATAATAATTTGAAGAATAATGCTCATATTCATAGCCCTTGGCTCTTCCCTGCGAAACAGAGTTGTTAGCATGATGATGTTCATATGAGGACTTTGATCCATGTGAGGAATTTGATCCCTTTGAGGAATTTGGTCCCTATGAGGACTTGGATCCATATGAAGAATTTGATCTGAAGTTACTTTTCTTCACAGGTGGTATCATGAGGACATTCACCTGAAGACTTTCAAGGCGCCTTTTGGGAACCCAGATTTTCTTCACTGGGGAACCGTTCCTGCAGTTAGTGCCAACATATCTAGCAAATACTTCACCATTCTGATTTTTGAACAGTTTATAGTTGGAGTCAAAAGACTCATCAGAAGAATGAGAAGATTCACATGTATAGCCAGATAAATTAGATGGATCAACTGGAGGACCCTTTGCAGCAACCCATGAGGTTTTGGGGTACTGCTCAGGCTTCCAATATGTACCATCAACATTGAGTTTCCTCTCAAAGGCAATACCCTCTTTCCTAGGGTTCCTGTTGAGGATCTGCTTTTTAAGCACATCACAAAGAGTCTGATGCCCTTTGAGGCTTTTGTACATGCCTGTTATGTACAATTCCTTCAGTCCTGCATCATCAGTAATACTAGCAATGTCCTCAGATGAGGAATTAGTGATAGCAGAGGCAGGTCAAGAATTTGTAACATTTGAAGCATTTGAACATTCAGGTGAGGAATTAGCAGATTCTCGTTAAATGCATTTTAAACATGGAGGAATAAATTCTTCCTGGGCAGCGCTGATTTGTTGAGCAAGCAATGAATCGCGCTCCTTCTGAAGATCTTCATAACTCTCTCTTAGCTTCTCAAGATCTTGCTTCTTTTGAAGATATTCATAAGAAAGCTTCTCATGATCAGATAAGAGAGTGTTATGATGATTTTGAAGGTTGTCAAACCTGGTCTGAAGTCTCTGAAGATTTTCAGTTAAGGCCTTAGTGCGATCCAATTCTTCACCCAACATATCATCACTTTTGTCTAGCATGTTTTGAACCTTTTCAAAAGCCTTTTGTTGTTGCACAGCAATCTTAGCAAGTTTAGAGTAGCTAGGCTTAAGATTTTCATCAGATTCATCATCGCTAGATTCAGAGGAGGCGTATTTGAGTACCTTGGCACCCTTTGCCATGAAGCAATAGGTGGGAGCGTAGTCATCACTGCTTTCATCAGCCTTGTTGGTGAGTTCACTTTCTTTAGTGTTGGAGATGGATTTGCTGACGAATGCAGTAGCGAGGGCTAGGCTTGACACACCAGACTCAGAATCTTCAGATTGTTCCTCTTCCTCATTTTCTTCAGATTTAGCCTCAGAGTCCATTTCCTTGCCAATGAATGCCCGAGCCTTCTTGGAGCTGCTCTTCTTGTGAGACAAAGACTTTGAGGATTTTGATGATGAAGATTTTGAGGAATTCTTCTTTTTCTTCACATCATCAGAACTGTAATCCTTGTATTTCTTCTTCTTTGATTCCTTTTCCCACTGAGGACAGTCTTGGATGTAATGCCTTGGTTTCTTGCACTTGTCATAGAGCCTCTTCTTATAGTCACTGGATGAGGAATCATTGCTCCTTGAGGGTTTTCCAAAGCGACCACGTCTTGAGAACTTCTGGAATTTCTTCACAAGCAGTGCTAGATCACGACTCAGTTCTTCAGGATCACCAAGGCTGCTACCAGAGTCTTCATCTTCGGACTCAGATACTACCTTGGCCTTTAGTGCACGTGATCTACTATAGCTTGTACCGTAGAGATCTCTCTTCTCAGCAAGCTGGAACTCATGAGTGTTTAGCCTCTCGAGGATATCAATGGGGTCAAGTGACTTGTAATCACCACGCGCTTGTATCATCAGTGCCAGAGTGTCAAATGAGGAATCAAGCGATCTCAACAATTTCTTCACCACCTCATGGTCGGTGATGTCAGTGGCACCAAGTGCTTGAAGCTCATTTGAGATGTCAGTGAGGCGATCGAAGGTTTGCTGCACATTTTCATTGTCGAGTCTTTTGAAGCGGTTGAAGAGATTGCGAAGAACATCAACTCGAGAGTCACGCTGAGTTGAAACTCCTTCATTGACCTTGGATAGCCTATCCCAGATAAGCTTTGCAGTCTCCGAAGCACTTACTCTACCATACTGACCCTTACTCAGATGGCCACATATGATATTCTTCGCTTGGGAGTCGAGTTGCTTGAATCTCTTCACATCGGTAGCGTTCAGTGAGGGAGTGACGGAGGGAACACCATTTTCCACAATGTACCAGAGATTGTTATCAATTGCCTCAAGATGCATTCGCATCTTATTCTTCCAGTAGGGATAGTCCGTCCCATCGAAGGTAGGACACCCAGCAGAGACCTTGATCATACCTGCAGTCGACATAACTAAAACTCCAGGCGGTTAAACCAAAATCACACAGAACAAGGGAGTACCTTGCTCTGATACCAATTGAAAGTGCGTTATATCGACTAGAGGGGGGGGGGGGTGAATAGGCGATTTTTATGAAATTCTTCACTGAGGAATTTGCTCGTGAGGAAATTCCTTAGAGAAGAACTACTAGCAGCAGAATAAGTACTCAGATGAAAACATAACATAATTCAAGCATAGTCATCATGATGAAATGAAGACAAACACAGAGTACAGAAAGCGTAAACACAGGATAACACAAGTTGAAGACAAACAGATTGAAGAAATTGAACTGAGGAAATTGAGAAAGTCTTCAGTCAAAGTCTTCAAACACAAATATGATACACAAACAACACACTACTGAGGAAATGAAAGAGTTGAGGAAATAGAACCAGTAAGCTTGGTGAAGACAATGATTTGGTAGACCAGTTCCAACTGCTGTCTCAGTTGTACATCTGGTTGGAGCGGCTGAGTATTTAACTCGAGGACACCCAGTCCCGGACACACAGTCCTCACCGTATTCTCCTTGAGCTAAGAACACACAGTCCTCGCCCAATCACTCGTGGTAAGTCTTCAGGTGACTTCAAAACCTTCACAGACTTGGTCACTCGGCGATCCACAATTCCTCTTGGATACTCTAGACCTTGACGCCTAACCGTCTGGAAGAAGCACAGTCTTCAAAGGTAACAAGCGTCGGATCCATGCAGGATCAATCTCTTCAGTGATGCTCAATCACTTTGGTTTTGTAGGTGTTTTGGGTTTGGGGTTTGGATTTTCCTCACTTGATGATTTTCGCTCAAAGTCCTCGGAGGATGGGTTGCTCTCAAATGACAAGTGTCAAGTTCTCGCGGAGCAGCCAACCAGCTAGTGGTTGTAGGGGGCGGCTATTTATAGCCTAGGGAGCAGCCCGACATGATAAGACATAAATGCCCTTCAATGATATGACCGTTAGGTGGACAAGATATTTTAGGACAGCTAGCGCGTAGCACAGCAACGGTCGGAAATTTGAGGTACAAATTCCTTAGGGCTAGCATGTTCCTCACTGTGTAGGCAATTCACACTGGCGAATTCCTAACTCCTCAGTCAGAGCAAAGTCCTCAGTGACTAGAAGAACTGCGTCTCTGACACTGAAGAAATTAACTGAACTGTATGAGATTTCCAATGGCTTCACTCGAAGGGATTGGTAGGTGTAGGATTTGAGTTGAGCATCACATGGAAATTTTCTCCTTAGTATTTCCTCGACCCCCTTTAACAGTACGGTGTTTCCTATGACTCAAGAAAGAGAAAATGAAACTTCGAAAACAAAAGTCTTCACGCTTCATGTTCCTCGAATGAATACCAAGTCTTCAAGGTCACACCAATTTCTTCACTTTCAAAGTCTTCAGAAAGTCTTCAGTATATCAAAGTCTTTAGTCGAAGAACTTCATTTTTAGGGGTCGACTTTCTATGTAAATATCAAACTCCTCATAGACTTAAGGATCTGTGTACACTCATAAACGCATTAGATACTTAACCTATAAGTCTTCAATACACCAAAATCACTAAGGGGCACTAGATGCACTTACATAGAGTCATGCTAGTTGAGGAGTTGTTAATTTAAAGAATACTTGTGTTAAAGTTTGTGATTCCCGTAGCATGCACGTATGCTGAACCGTTATGGGATGAAGTCGGAGCATGATTTATTTATTGATTGTCTTCCTTATGAGTGGCGGCCGGGGACGAGCGATGGTCTTTTCCTACCAATCTATCCCCCTAGGAGCATGCGCGTAACACTTTGCTTTGATAACTTCTAGATTTTTGCAATAAGTATATGAGTTCTTTATGACTAATGTTGAGTCCATGGATTATATGCACTTTTCCCCATCCTTCCACCATTGCTAGCCTCTCTAATACCGCACACTTTTCGCCGATATCATACACCCACCATATATCTTCCTCAAAACAGCCACCATACCTACCTATCATGGCATTTCCATAGCCATTCCGAGATATATTGCCATGCAACTTTCCACCGTTCTGTTTATTATGACACGCTCCATCATTGTCATATTGCTAGCATGATCATGTAGTTGACATCGTATTTGTGGCAAAGCCACCGTTCATAATTCTTTCATACATGTCACTCTTGAATCATTGCATATCCCGGTACACCGCCGGAGGCATTCATATAGAGTCATATTTTTTTCTAAGTATCGAGTTGTAATTGTTGAGTTGTAAGAAAAATAAAAGTGTGATGATCATCATTTTTAGAGCATTGTCCCAAGTGAGGAAAAGATGATGGAGACTATGATTCCCCCACAAGTCGGGATGAGACTCCGGACGAAGAAAAAAAAGAGGCCATAAAAAAAGAGAAAAAGCCCAAATAAAAAATTTTAAAAAATGAGAGAAAAAGAGAGAAGGGACAATGTTACTATCCTTTTACCACACTTGTGCTTCAAAGTAGCACCAAAATCTTCATGATAGAGAGTCTCTCATTTTGTCACTTTCATATACTAGTGGGAATTTTTCATTATAGAACTTGGCTTGTATATTCCAATGACGGGCTTCCTCAAATTGCCCTAGGTCTTCCTGAGCAAGCGAGTTGGATGCACACCCACTTAGTTTCTTTTGTTGAGCTTTCATACACTTATAGCTCTAGTGCATCCGTTGCATGGCAATCCCTACTCACTCACATTGATATCTATTGATGGGCATCTCCATAGCCCGTTGATACGCCTAGTTGATGTGAGACCATCTTCCCCTCTTTTTGTCTTCTCTACAACCACCATTCTATTCCACATATAGTGCTATATCCATGGCTCACGCTCATGTATTGCGTGAAGTTCAAAAAAGTTTTGAAAATGTTAAAGTATGAAACAATTGCTTGGCTTATCATCGGGGTTGTGCATGATTTAAATACTCTGTGTGGTGAAGATAGAGCATAGCCAGACTATATGATTTTGTAGGGATAACTTTCTTTGGCCATGTTATTTTGAGAAGACATAATTGCTTTGTTAGTATGCTTGAAGTATTATTATTTTTATGTCAATATGAACTTTTGTCTTGAATCTTTCGGATCTGAACATTCATATCACAATTAAGAAGATTTGCATTGAAATTATGCCAAGTAGCACTCCGCATCAAAAATTCTCTTTTTATCATTTACCTACTCGAGGACGAGCAGGAATTAAGCTTGGGATGCCTGATACGTCTCCAACGTATCTATAATTTTTGATTGCTCCATGCTATATTATCTACTGTTTTGGACTATATTGGGCTTTATTTTCCACTTTTATATTATTTTTGGGACTAACCTATTAACTGGAGGCCCAGCCCAGAATTGCTGTTTTTTTGCCTATTTCAGTGTTTCGAAGAAACAGAATATCAAACGGAGTCCAAACGGAATAAAACCTTCGGGAACGTGATTTTCTCACCGAACATGATCCAGGAGACCTGGACCCTACTCCAAGGAACAAAAGAGGCGGTCACGAGGGTGGGGGGCACGCCCCCCTAGGGTGCGCCCCTGCCTCGTGGTCCCCCTGTTGCTCCACCGACGTACTCCTTCGTCCTATATATACCTACGTACCCCCAAACGATCAGATACGGAGCCAAAAACCTAATTCCACCGCCGCAACTTTCTGTATCCACGAGATCCCATCTTGGGGCCTGTTCCGGAGCTCCACCGGAGAGGGCCATCATCATGGAGGGCTTCTACATCATCATAGCCTCTCCGATGAAGTGTGAGTAGTTTACCTCAGACCTACGGGTCCATAGTTATTAGCTAGTTGGCTTCTTCTCTCTTTTTGGATGTCAATACAATGTTCTCCCCCTCTCTCGTGGAGATCTATTTGATGTAATCTTGTTTTTGCGGTGTGTTTGTTGAGACCGATGAATTGTCGGTTTATGATCAAGTCTATCTATGAATAATATTTGAATCTTGTCTGAATTCTTTTATGTATGATTGGTTATCTTTGCAAGTCTCTTCGAATTATCAGTTTGGTTTGGCCTACTAGATTGGTTTTTCTTGCCATGGGAGAAGTGCTTGGCTTTGGGTTCAATCTTGCGGTGTCCTTTCCCAGTGACAGAAGGGGCAGCAAGGCACGTATTGTATTGTTGCCATCGAGGATAACAAGATGGGGTTTTTATCATATTGCATGAAACTATCCCTCTACATCATGTCATCTTGCTTAAGGAGTTACTCTGTTTTTAACTTAATACACTAGATGCATGCTGGATAGCGGTCGATGAGTGGAGTAATAGTAGTAGATGCAGGCAGGAGTCGGTCTACTTGTCTCGGACGTTATTCCTATATACATGATCATACCTAGATATTCTCATAACTATGCTCAATTCTGTCAATTGCTCAACAGTAATTTGTTCACCCACCGTAGAATACTTATGCTCTTGAGAGAAGCCACTAGTGAAACCTATGGCCCCCGGGTCTATTCTCATCATATCAATCTCCATCACTTTAATCTTGCTTGCTTTTACTTTGCTTTTTTACTTTTCACTTTGCATCTCTATACCAAAAATACCAAAAATATTATCTCTATCAGATCTAAGTCCCGTAAGTGACCGTGAAGGGATTGACAACCCCTAATCGCGTTGGTTGCGTTGAGCTATTGTTTTGTGCAGGTACGAGGGAGTTGAGTGTAGCCTCCTACTGGATTGATACCTTGGTTCTCAAAAACTGAGGGAAATACTTACGCTACTTTGCTGCATCATCCTCTCCTCTTCGGGGAAATCCAACGTAGTGCTCAAGAGGTAGCAGCGCCACGAACCACATGACTGGTTCGGTCGACGCGTTTGCGGAGCTGGATCGCTCAATCACCGGGAAGCTGCGGTTCGCGGACGGATCTGTGGTGGAGATCCACGGGCGCGGGACCGTCGTCTTCGCCGACAAAGGAGGTGATCATAGGGCGTTCACGGACGTCTACTTCATCCCGGCGCTCAAGAGCAGCGTCATGAGTGTTGGACAGCTCGACGAGGGCTGGTTCGACATCGGCATTCGACGCGATGTTCTCACCGTGCACGACCAACAGAAGAGGCTGCTCATCGAGGTAACCCGCTCGGCAAACCGCCTCTACAAGATCTTCTTTTGACCCATGCATCCTGTGTGCCTTGCCATGGGCCATGTCTCCGACGCGTGGCGTTGGCATGCCCGGCTAGGACACCAGCACTTCGATGGGTTGCGAAAGATGACGCGAGGCAACTTCATTCATGGGCTACCTCACATCGAGCACGCCGATGAGTTGTGCGATGCGTGTCTTGCCGGGAAGCAGTGGCGCCTGCCCTTTCTCGAGAAGGCACGCTATCGGGCGCAGAAACCCCTGGAGCTGGTTCACGGGGACCTCTGCAGCCCAATCACCCCGGCAACGCTAGGAGGGCGTCTCTACATCCTGCTGCTCGTCAACGACTATAGCTGGTTCATGTGGGTGCTGCTCCTTGCCTCCGAGGATGAGGCGGAGCGAGCCATCGTCAAGCAGCAAGCGGCAGCAGAGGTCGAGTGTGGCCACAAGCTGCGCGTGCTGCGCATGGACCGTGGCGGCGAGTTCACGTCGGCCACGTTATATAAGCACTGCGACGAGAAAGGGGTGCAACGTCACCTCACAGCCCCTTACTCGCCGCAGCAGAATGGCGTCGTCAAGCGGAGGAACCAGACGGTGCCCGGGATGGCACGCTGCATGCTCAAGGCAAAGCAGGTGCCGAGCACGTATTGGGGGGAGGTCGTGCTCACGGCCGTCTTCATCCTCAACCGCTCCTTCACAAGGAGCATCGATGGCAAGACGCCTTATGAGGTGTGGTACGGAAGGAAGCCCGATGTACGCTTCCTCCGCACCTTTGGCTGCGTCGGGCATGTCAAGACGGCACGCCCTGAGCTGAAGAAGCTCGACGACAGGAGCTCCCTGATGGTGTTCATGGGCTACGAGACGGGCTCTAAGGCGTACAAGATGTACGACCCCATCTCAAAGCGTGTGCATGTCTCGCACGACGTCATCTTCGACGAAGATGTGCGATGGACTTGGGAGACGTCGGGGGAGTCCCCGGCAAGCAGCTCCTTCGCCGAAGAGTACCCGATGTACTCTGCAACCCCGGGAAGCAAGACCTCGGGAATTGCCACGCCGGGAAGCCCAGGAGGTGTGGATCCGGGAACCGCAACCCCGAGAACACCGCCCCCGGGTATGGTGTCCCCAGACACCCCGACATCAAGCAAGGTGGTTCCCGGGAGGCTGCTCGCGACCCCGCCAACAGGAAGGTCAGAGCTGTTTGACGCCGCCGACAGCGTTGGCGCCCCCACAGGTTTCGGCGCATGGGGGATCTCCTCGGCGATGTTGCAGCAACACTGCAACAACCCGAGGAAGAGGACGTTGATGACGACGACGTCTTGCATCTGAGGTCGGCGAGGAGCCGACCACGTTCGTGGAGGCCGAGCAAGAGGATTGCTGGCGCCACGCGATGCTGGACGAGCTGGCGTCGATCAATGACAACGCCACTTCACCACACTGCCTGCTGGGCACCGAGCCATCGGGCTCAAGTGGGTGTTCAAGGTGAAGAAGGACGAGAACGGCGCCATTGTCAAGCACAAGGCGCGCCTCATTGCAAAGGGCTATGTGCAGCGTGAGGGAGTGAACTTCGAGGAAGTCTTTGCTCCGGTGGCAAGGCTGGAGTCTGTGCGGCTCATCCTTGCCGTGGCCGCTCACCATGGGTGGGAGGTACACCACATGGACGTCAAGTCGGCGTTTCTCAACGGCGACCTTAATGAGGAGGTGTACGTCTCCCAACCACCCGGGTTCGTTGCCAAGGGCCACGAGCAGGGCGTGTATCGACTACACAAGGCCCTGTATGGTCTTCGGCAAGCCCCAAGGGCGTGGAACGCCAAGCTTGATGCAAGCCTCGCATCCCTTGGGTTCTCACGTAGCGCTTCTGAGCACGCTGTGTACTCGCGTGGCACCGCGAACACGCTGCTCATCGTTGGCATCTACGTCGACGACCTGGTCATCGCCGGGGCAGAGCCTAAAGAGGTTCAACGCTTCAGGGGAGAGATGCATCGTCTCTTCTGTATGAGCAACCTCGGGCTGCTCTGGTACTACCTCGGGCTAGAGGTGAATCAGGAGGGTGGGCGCATCACGATCACGCAGACGGCCTACGCCACCAAGATGCTTGAACGAGCAGGCATGAAGGACTGCCATGCCGTGCACGCTCCAATGGAGGCACGGCTGAAGCTCAACAAGGATAGCTCCGAGAAGGCGGTGGATGCTACACTCTACCGCAGTATCATCGGGATCCTCAGGTACCTCGTGCACACCCGACCGGACATCGCGTTCATTGTCGGGTACCTGAGTAGTTTCATGGAAGCCCCGACAAGGGATCATCTCGCTGCCGTCAAGCACCTACTCCGGTACATCGCGGGTACGCTCACGCATGGATGCGTGTATCGTCGTGGCGATTGCGAGAGCTTGGTCGGGTACAGCGACTCCGACCACGCTGGTGATGTGGACTCCCGGAAGAGCACCTCGGGCATACTATTCCTTCTCGGGAATAGTCCCGTCAGCTGGCAATCGGTGAGGCAAAAGGTTGTCGCCGTATCTTCGTGCGAAGCGGAGTACATCGTGGCAGCTACAGCGGCCTGTCAAGGCATTTGGCTTGCTCGCTTTCTCGGCGAGATGCTGAATCAGGACACAACCCCTGCGCTCATCTTCGTCGACAACAATTCGGTGATCTCCCTCTACAAGAATCCAGTGCTTCACGACCACAGCAAGCACATCGCTCTCTGCTATCACTTCATACGTGATCGTGGAGTTCATCAGGACTGGTGAGCAGAAGGCGGACATCCTGACAAAGGCACTTGGTCGCGTCCGGTTCCATGAACTGCGCGACAAGACCGGGATCGTCAACATCAAGCTTCTCCGACAAGGTTGAGGGGGAGATTGTTGAGTCAACCTTGGTCTTCCGGTGCACACAACGGCAGCAGCAGCATTTACGTCTCAGATGCATGCATGGCTGCATGTCGGCACGACAGCAAGTAAAATCTTTTTTACTAGCAAGAACAGCAGGCGTGCCTTAGTATCTAAGTAGTAAGAGGCCAGCAGTGACGTAGTTCACTTGTTTGACGTCAGCCTATGCGTAGTATAGTTGGTTCATTACACTATATATAGGGACGATGCCCATCGTTGTAAGCCAGGCCAACTCCATTCTGATCAATACAATGCAACAATCCACTTCAGTTTCCTCCTTTGCTCAAGTAGTACTCCAGTCTCTAGTGTGTGTGTGTGCACATTGCACTAGTCCGTGGTGCAGCCAGTGAGTGCAGCCGCTATTGTAGTGTTCCTCTACTAGATTGTACACAGAGAGAGAGAGAGAGAGAGAGAGAGAGAGAGAGAGAGCTAGCTATTCGCTAGTAGTTCGGGCCAACATCGCTCGCCTCCCCAGCTACCACATCCCCGCCGGTGTTACCTTCCCCTAAAGCCCTGCTGCTAGCCGCCGCCCTAGTCGTTGGTGGCACCAAACGAGGGGAGGATAGATCGAGAGGTTCACGAAGAGAGAGGGAGTGGCGGTGCCGATGACAAGGGGTCGCGGGTGAGCAATCCCCGGGAAATCGCAGAGGGGAGCTGAGCCGGCGGTCCTGCCGTGTGATATGTAATGGGATCCCAGCCGCCACATTGGACTATACATAAGGGAAAGGAAGTCGATGGATTTAGCTGAACCGAGGGAGAGAGACGGTCGCATTTCTGTACGTTATTTTTCTTTCGGCTTCTGTACACTGTTTGTGTACGCTGGGAAGCCGGTGGTGGGTCTCTACAGCTGCTAACCGAAGTGGTCCATCTGTGGTGGGTGCCTTATGTAAGCTAGTGAAGAAATGCTGACGTGGCAGGTTGATGATGTGGATAGTTTGCATGTCAAGGGAAATAGAATAGTGGGGATGAATTATTTAGGTATTATAGATTTGCATTTGTGACTGAGTTTGGCCTAGCTGAGTAAATATAGGGCAAAAAACATGTTCTGCACATAGTTTGGCGGACTGCATGCTGCATTAGAGAAGAAAAATTTCCCTCTTGTTTGGTGGCCTGCGTTGAGCTAGGCTCATGCATTACACATTGTTTGGTTGCATACACTCGACCCGATTAAGAGTAAACAACTTAACATGACACACAGAGTTATAATAGAGTAGATAGGCATAGGTCTATCGCCTTGGCAAGTGGGGTGAACGGTGGCCGTGGCGCCGGGTCTCACGCGATGTGCACGGAGTCGCGGGCGAGCGATCCCGGCATCGGCGCGACGAACCAGTTGCTAGCCCCGGCGTAGCATGGGAAGTCCGCGAGAAGGGAAGAGGAGGAGGGCATCGAGGTGAAGGACGGTGAAAAGTGGAGTGCGCTCCCAATGGTGGCGTAAGTGTAGTAGGTTGCACGCGAGGAGGCCGAGAGGAACTAGGCATGACATGTCGCCCATGCCGGAAGGTTGATGATGATCAGTGAGGCATCCGTGAGGCAAGGTTGACGATGATTAGTGAGAATAGAAAGAAGCCACTCTGAATTTTGTATAAACCATTACATGAACACCTTAAATGGTACAATAGGGAGATACACATACACTCATTTATGACCGTTGAAATAGAAAAACATGAAAGTCGCGTGAAATAGTGAGATGAAACTACTGGTCAAAGAAATTTTCAAAGGATTGACCGTGCGCAATGAGTTTGACAAAAGGTATAAAAAATAACTCACTCTGAATTTTGTATAAACCATTACATGAACACCTTAAATAGTACAATAGGGAGATACACATACACTCATTTATGACCGTTGAAATAGAAAAACATGAAAGTCATGTGAAATAGTGAGATGAAACTACTGGTCACAGAAAATTTCAAAGGATTGACCGTGCGCAATGAGTTTGACAAAAGGTATCCAAAATAACTCACGAACACGAACTTGAACATTTACATTCAATGAAACTACAAGTCAATCGTCTAAACGGAACCACGATGTCGATGTGCATATTTTTCATCTACAACTTATCTCGAATCGAAACATCGTAGCGTAGATTAGAAGGGACTAAGTGAAGAAGATTAAGGAGAGTCACTAAACAAGACCATATATCTCTATTATTAAAGGGGAACCCGTTGTCGTCTCATGATGGTTCGACCTCCGCTCATATGACCTACCTGAACAAAAAAATTACAGGCAAAAAAATCCCACGTTTGAGGCCAGGGACCGAAGCGACCTGCACGTTCCCCACTTATCCATCCTCAGATCTTTCTACTCGAACAAAAATCTCCTCACCACCCCGACGCCTCCTTGTCCATTGAAGGACACCCTCGGTGCCACCTCCCACTCCATCGGACGGCCCCCTCTCCGGCGACTGATGACCCACAAGTATATGGGATCTATCATAGTCCTTTCGATAAGTAAGAGTGTTGAACCCAACGAGGAGCAGAAGGAAATGATAAGCGGTTTTCAGCAAGGTATTCTCTGCAAGTACTAAAATAAGTGGTAACAGATAGTTTGGTGATAGGATAATTTGTAACGAACAACAAGTAATAAAAGTACATAAAGTGCAGCAAGGTGGCCCAATCCTTTTAGTAGCAAAGGACAAGCCTGGACAAACTCTTATATAAGGAAAAGCGCTCCCGAGGACACATGGGAATATCATCAAGCTAGTTTTCATCACGTTCATATGATTCGCGGTCGGTAGTTTGATACTTTGATATGTGGGTGGACCGGTGCTTGGGTGCTGTTCTTACTTGAACAAGCATCCCACTTATGATTAACCTCTATTGCAAGCATCCGCAACTACAACAAAAGTATTAAGGTAAACCTAACCATAGCATGAAACATATGGATCCAAATCAATCCCTTACGAAGTAACGCATAAACTAGGGTTTAAGCTTCTGTCACTCTAGTAACCCATCATCTACTTATTACTTCCCAATGCCTTCCTCTAGGCCCAAATAATGGTGAAGTGTTATGTAGTCGACGTTCACATAACACCACTAGATGCCAGACAACATACATCTCATCAAAATATCGAACGAATACCAAATTCACATGACTACTAATAGCAAGACTTCTCCCATGTCCTCAGGAACAGATGTAACTACTCACAAAGCATATTCATGTTCATAATTAGAGGGGTATTAATATGCATATAGGATCTAAACATATGATCTTTCACCAAATAAACCAACTAGCATCAACTACAAGGAGTAATCAACACTACTAGCAACCTACTAGTACCAATCCCGGACTTGGAGACAAGAATTGGATACAAGAGATGAACTAGGGTCTTGAGAGGAGATGGTGCTGGTGATGACGATGGTGATGATTTCCCCCTCCCGGAGGAAGTGTCCCCGGCAGAACAGCTCTGACGGAGCCCTAGATTGGTTCCGCCAAGGTTCCGCCTCGTGGCGGCGGAGTTTCTTCCCGAAACGTTGCTTATGATTTTTTCCCTTGACGAAAGACCTCATATAGTAGAAGATGGCCATCGGAGAGCCAACAGGGGGCCCACGAGGCAGGGGGGCGCGCCCTGGGGGATAGGGCGTGCCTCCACCCTCGTGGCCAGGTGGGTCCCCCTCTGGTGAACTTCTTCAGCTCAATATTTTGTATTATTTCCAAAAAGGACTTTCGTGGAGTTTCAGGACTTTTAGAGTTGTGCAGAATAGGTCTCTAATATTTGCTCCTTTTCCAGCCCAGAATTCCAGCTGCCGGCATTCTCCCTCTTTATGTAAACCTTGTAAAATAAGAGAGAATAGGCATAAGTATTGTAACATAACGTGTAGTAACAACCCATAATGCAATAAATATCGATATAAAAGCATGATGCAAAATAGATGTGTCAACTCCCCCAAGCTTAGACCTCGCTTGTCCTCAAGCGGAAGCCGATAACGATAAATATGTCCCCATGTTTAGAGGTAGAGGTGTCGATAAAAATAAAATACGGACATGAAGGCATCATGATTATTTTCATAACAACAACATATATAGATTTTGTCATATGATTTCTTATGCTCAGTAATAATCCATTCACAATGCAGAGTACGAATCATAAACTTTATTGAGAACCAACAAACTATAATCTCAGTCATTGAAGCAATTGCAATTTATCAGAACATTAGAAAGAGTCTATGTCAGAGCTTTCTAGCAAGTCCACATACTCAACTATCATTTAGTCTTTCATAATTGCTAACACTCAAGCGATACTTGTGGTTATGGAGTTTTAATCGGACATAGAGAAAGATAGGGGCTTATAGTTTCGCCTCCCAACCTTTTACCTCAAGGGTAATGTTAACAATAATAACTCATGCTCCCCTACATCCAATTAGATATATCTATTAGGATCTTTCCAACACCCTGTGCTTGCCAAAGGATAAAATGTAAAAAGGAAAGGTGAAGATCACCATGACTCTTGCATAATGTAGAGGATAATAGTAACAGATAGGCCCTTCGCAGAGGGAAGCAGAGGTTGCCATGCGCTTTTATGGTTGGATGCACAAAATCTTAATGCGAAAGAACGTCACTTTATATTGCCCCTTGTGATATGAACCTTTATTATGCAGTCTGTCGCTTTTATTTATTCCACATCACAAGATCATATAAAGCTTATTTCCCCCACACCAATCAATCATACATATTTAGAGAGCAATTTTTATTGCTTTGCACCGATGACAACTTACTTGAAGGATCTTACTCAATCCATAGGTAGGTATAGTGGACTCTCATGGCAAAACTGGTTTATGGGTTTTCGGAAGCACAAGTAGTATCTCTACTTGGTGCTGAGAATTTGGCTGGCATGAGGGGAAAGGCAAGCTCAACATGTTGGATGATCCATGACAACATACTTTATCTCGGATATAAGAAAACATAACCCATTATGTTGTCTTCCTTGTCCAACATCAACTCTTTAACATGTCATATTTCAATGGGTGCTCCCAATCATAAAAGATGTCAAGATAGTATATTTATATGTGAAACCTCTCTTTCTTTATTACTTCCTATTAATTGCAACGATGACCAAAGCTATGTTTGCCAACTCTCAACAATTTTTAATCATCATACTCTTCCTATGTGAAGTCATCACTCTCGATAAGATCAATATGATCTCTTTGTTTCTTTTTTATTCTTTTTCTCTTTTCTTTTATTCACTCAAGATCATGACAAAATAATCAAGCCCTTAACCCAACACTAATCTTTATTATATATAGCTCACGGACTCGATTACATAGAGAGATCATGCCAAAACTTTATTCTACTAGATCAAGATACTACTAATAGGATCTAACTAAGAAAACGGTAAAGATAGGAGTGTGATGGTGATACGATACCGGGGCACCCCCCCAAGCTTGGCAGTTGCCAAGGGGAGTGCCCATACCCATGTGATTATGTCTCCTTCTTTGTTGTTGGAGAAGAAGGTGATTTGGTTGATGGCGTAGGCTTCTTCCTTAATTTGTACTTGAGGACGGAATTTTGATCCCTCAAGTCGTCAATCTCCTGCTCCAAGATTAATATCTTTTTGCATAATTCCTGCTTGTTTTCCTGCAAGAGACGAAAAGGGATAAACTCGATCTTAGGTTTCTTTGCTCTATCAGGGAGGCTTGACTTCTTGAACTCCACATGCATGTCCCCAGGTTGAGGTAATGGGGCTTCATCTTCATCTGAGCTCGTCTCCTCCTTCCTCTTGGGTTCATAGTCCTCTTCTTACTCCGTAGTCTAGCCACAATGCTCTACATCTCCATAGACCCTAGGGTCTGCAAGGTAATCGTCCACATAACTTTCTCCTTCCGAATCCTGGGACGACATGTTGCTCTAATCTGCAGCAGGACAACTCGAAACAAGAATAGAGGATATTTGCGTGATACAGGAGTCAAAACCTTCGGGAGATTATGTAATGAATTTTTACCGACCAAAATACGTATCGTGCAAGAAAACGGAGTCCGGAAGGCACACGAGGTGCCCACGAGGTAGGGGGCGAGCCCAGGGGGGTAGGGCGCGCCCTCCACCCTCGTGGAGCCCTCGTGTCCTTCCTGGACTGCTACTTATTTTTCTAAATATTCCAAAATGGAGAAATATTGCCTTAAAAATTGTTTTGGAGTCGGTTTACTTACCGTACCACATACCTATTCCTTTTCGGAGTCTGAAACATTCCGGAAAGTGTCCCTTATGTATTCCTTCGGGGTTACGGTTTCAATAACATTGGTTTCAACATTTATAGGATTACCTGAGATATAATGTTTGATTCTTTGACCATTCACCACCTTCGGATTTGTGCCTTTCAAGTTGTTGATTTTTATGGCACCGGAACGATAAACCTCCTCAATAACGTAAGGGCCTTCCCATTTAGAGAGAAGTTTTCCTGCAAAAAATCTTAAATGAGAGTTGTATAGTAATACATAATCACCTACATTAAACTCACGCTTTTGTATCCTTTTGTCATGCCATCTTTTAACTTTTTGTTTAAACAACTTGGCATTTTCATAAGCTTGGGTTCTCCATTCATCAAGTGAGCTTATATCAAATAACCTCTTCTCACTGGCAAGTTTGAAATCATAGTTGAGCTCTTTAATAGCCCAATACGCCTTATGTTCTAGTTCGAGAGGTAAGTGACATGCTTTTCCATAGACCATTTTATATGGAGACATGCCCATAGGATTTTTATATGAAGTTCTGTAGGCCCATAATGCATCATCAAGTTTCTTGGACCAATTCTTTCTAGACCTATTGATAGTCTTTTGGAAAATTAATTTGAGCTCTCTATTACTCAATTCTTCTTGGCCACTAGACTGTGGGTGATAAGGAGATGCAATTCTATGATTAACATCATGTTTATCAAGCATTTTACGGAAAACACCATGAATAAAATGTGAACCACCATCAGTCATTAAATATCTAGGGACTCCAAACCTCGGAAAAATAACTTCCTTAAGCCTTTTAATAGAGGTGTTGTGATCAGCACTACTAGTTGGAATAGCTTCTACCCACTTAGTAACGTAATCAACAGCAACTAAAATATGTGTGTATCCATTAGAGGCAGGAAAAGGTCCCATATAATCAAAGCCCCAAACATCAAATGGTTCAATAACAAGTGAATAATTCATAGGAATTTCTTGACGTCTACTAATATTACCAATTCTTTGACATTCATCACAAGATAAGACAAACTTACGGGCATCCTTGAAAAGAATAGGCCAATAAAAACCAAATTGCAATACCTTATGTGCAGTTCTATCTCCAGCGTGGTGTCCTCCATATGCTTCGGAGTGACACTTGCGTAGGATCTGTTCCTATTCATGCTCAGGTACACAACGTCTAATAACACCATCTACTCCTTCTTTATAAAGATGTGGGTCATCCCAAAAGTAATGTCTCGAACCATAGAAAAACTCTTTCTTTTGCTGGTATGTGAAACTAGGTGGTATAAATTTAGCAACAATGTAATTAGCATAATCAGCATACCATGGAGTACTACAAGAAGTACTTATAACATTTAATTGCTCATCAGGAAAGCTATCATCAATATGTAGTGGGTCATCAAGAACATTTTCTAACCTAGACAAGTTGTCTACAATGGGGTTCTCAACCCCTTTTCTATCAACAATATGTAAATCAAATTCTTGTAGCAAGAGAACCAATCTAATGAGTCTAGGTTTAGCATCTTTCTTTTCCATAAGATATTTAATAGCGGCATGATCAGTGTGAATAGTTACTTTAGAATCAACCATATAAGGTCTGAACTTATCACAAGCAAATACAACTGCTAAGAATTCTTTTTTAGTAGTAGCATAATTTCTTTGAGCATTGTCTAGAGTTTTACTAGCATAATGAATAACATTTAATTTCTTATCAACTCTTTGCCCTAAAACAACACCTACATCATAATCACTAGCATCACACATAATTTCAAAGGGTAAATTCCAATCAGGTGGCTGAACAATAGGTGCGAAGATCAATGCTTTCTTAAGTATTTCAAATGCTTCTACACAGTCATCATCAAAGACAAATGGTATATCTTTTTGTAATAAATTAGTCAGAGGCCGAGAAATTTTGGAGAAGTCCTTAATGAACCTCCTATAAAATCCGGTGTGACCAAGGAAACTTCTTATACCTTTGATGTTGTCGGCGTTCTAGGAACGGGGGTCCCCAGACTTGCCTGCCTGCGGCCTGCGGCGTGGCTCAAAGGGGGGGCCCAACACGGCCCATCTTCATGAACACAGACCCAAGACCCTCGCGAGGGGCCAAGCCTCGCGGGGCGGACGACACGGAGCTTCCTTAGGCACGACCTCATCAGGCTGGCTCGCGAGGAGGCGGAGAGTTCAAGGCGGGGTACCTCACGAGGTGCCCATGACGCAAGCCATGACGACCAAGGGCGCCAGGCGGGCGCCAGCCAGCGTAGTGTCCTCCTTTCCTCTTTGGTGCAAAGGGAGCAAGCGCAGGCGAGAGCATCAAGCAAACGCACCCATTTCGGTGCAACGAGACCAAGACCAGTCCAACGGCCGGAAGGAAGTCATTGTGGAGCCCAAGCCAGCGTCACCACCAGAGCCTTTGGTAGGCGAGGACCAACTTTAGTCAGGATAAGTGTACCAGATGTTCCCCTTCAAAATGGCCGATTGTTGGCGCCCTTCCCGCTCAATATTTGGGAAGAGGCCCAGGGCCTTTGCCTATAAATAGGACTAGCCACCCCCAGGGTAGAGGTAATTAGAATCGAAAGGAGATAGAAGATCGATAGCATCATACAGACAGAGAGAGAAGGGTGACTGAACTTCTCCTAGCAGTTCATCCCCCCAGCTAAGAACAGACCCTCGCGAGGCTGTTCTTCCTTGTATTGTTCATCATCATCAGCCCAAGAGGCAACCCTCCACCACCACACTGGAGTAGGGTATTACACCACATTGGTGGCCCGAACCAGTATAAACCTTGTGTCTCTTGTGCTGTTCTTTCCATAGCTTAGATCTTTGCGAGGCGGAGGGGTGCAGGTTGGTAGAAGGCGTAATCTCCGCGCGCACCCCAGAGTTCGAACCTCAAGGGTCTGCCGGAACCCTAAATCCGACATTTGGCGCGCCAGGTAGGGGTGCGCCGGAATTCGTCTTCCACCTCCCCGTTCTCCTCCGACCATCGCGTCCATGTCTGACGCTCGTCGGGCCCGCGCCGAGCGCTGAGCCGCTCTCGCTTCCCGCGTCGCCCGGACGGCTCCCGTCGGCGGGCGTCCTCGCCATTCCCCGTCACCCGCCATCAACGCCGCCAGCAGCCCGGCGGGGAACGAGCAGCAAGCGTCGTCTCAGCATCCGCCCGTGCGGCAAGACGGCCGCACCGCTACTCCCTCGCTCACCCCAGCTGGTTCTTCGTCCCGCGCACTCCGTGCACCCATGGAGGATCGAGCTGCGCTCATCGCGGCAAACGAGCTCCCGCACTACCGTCCCGTCGACGACGTCTACGAAGAATGGCTCGACCGCGTCGCCGAGCTCGTCCGCGCCGCAGGGGGCTCTCCTGCGCTGTCTTTTCCGCTGCACCGAACCCCGCCCCGCGCGGGCGACGAAGCTCTGGGGGCACCCCAGCCGCCTCCTCATCAGGAAGACGCCCTGGCTCCAAGGCGCATGGCCCCTGGCCGGAACCCGCTCTGTCAGGTGCCAGCATGGCAAGAGCAGAGCGGCCAAGAAGTCCCTCGCCCACAAGAAGCTGCCCGGGCGCTCCCTGCTCCAGCACGTCGCGACCATGCTCCTGGTCCCGCACGTCAAGACCCCGCGCTGCTCCCAGCTGCAGCGCATGGGGACCGGCAAGACCAAGCTCTCCGTCACCCAAGGCCTCCCGTGGCCACAACAGGCTGCCGCGCCTACACCACTGAGCTACGCAGCGTCGCGTGGCCCGGCAAGTTCAAGCCAGACCTGCCTCCTCGCTACGACGGCACGACCGACCCTGCGGAGTTCCTCCAGCTCTATGAGCTGGGCATCAAAGCCGTCAACGGAGACGAGAAGGTCATGGCGAACTGGTTTCCCATGGCGCTCAAGGACGGGGCCCGCACCTGGCTCTTGAACCTGGCTCCAGGCACGATCTCCTCCTGGGACCAGATGCGCACCCGCTTCATCGCCAACTTCCAAGGTACTCGCGACCAGCCACCCGCCGTGAGCGACATGCGCCGCATCAAGCAACAACCCAGAGAGACCCTGCAAAAGTACATCCAGCGCTTCAACAACGCACGCCTCAAGATTCCCAAGGTGTCCGAGGAGGCCATCATCTCAGCCTTCTCCGACGGCGTGCGCGACGTCAAGATGAAGGAGGAGCTGGCGATGCATGAAGACCTGTGCACTTCCTTAGAGCTGTTCAACTTGGCGACTAAGTGCGCCAGGGCTGAGGAAGGGCGTCTCTCCCTCCTCGAGCTGCCTGCCGCAGACCCAGAAGAGAAGAAGCCCAAGGCCAAGGATGTGAAGCGCAAGGGGGCTGCCGTTCTCGCGGCAGAACCAGACACCAAGCGGGGCAGAGATCAGCCCGAATCCTCCAAAGGGAGTTGGTACTGTGTGTACCACGACCTCCACACCCACAACACAAACGAATGCCAAGAGCTCCGAGCCGTGCGAGAAGGAAGGATCGGCCGTCGCCCTGACCGCGGTGACCGGGGCTACGGTCGAGGAGGAGGAAGAAACGCAGGACGATGGGAAGACCATGGCCCACGCCAAGGGTGACGCGATCGACCTCGCGAGGATCGCTGGCAAGACCCACCTCGCGAGGGAGACTGGAGGGACCAGCCTCGCGAGGATCGCCCGCAAGGCAACGCAGGCCTCCCTCCGCTGCTGCCTCAGCTAAGGAGAAACGAGGACCGCCATGAGGATGAAGGGGCTGGGGGCTTCCAGGAGCCGCGTGCGATCGCCTGCATCCTGGGCGGGGCTCAAGCCCCAGCCTCTCAGCGCATCTTCAAGCAGTTCGCCCGCGAGGTGAATGCAGTCCTCCCCAAGCTCGAAGCCATGCGCCCTCTCAGGTGGTCGGCGTGCGCCATCACCTTCAGCCCAGCGGATCAGCTCAAATGTGCGGCCACAGCCGGAGTCCTCCCGATGCTTTGTTCCCCAATCATCAGCAACGTGGCGGTCACCAGGACCCTCATCGATGGCGGGGCAGGGCTCAACGTCCTGTCCGTGGAAACATTCAACAATCTCCAAGTGCCCTACAACCAGCTTCAGCCAACCAAGCCTTTCTCCGGAGTCACCGACGGCTCCACGGTCCCGATTGGGCAGGTCCGCCTCCCTTTCACCTTCGGGGCACGCGACAACTACCGCACCAAACTCATCGACTTCGACGTCGCTCACATTCGCCTGCCGTACAACGCCATCCTCGGTTACCCAGCGCTGGCCCAGTTCATGGCCGTAACTCACCACGGCTACAATGTCCTCAAGATGCCAGGGAGTGGCGGAGTCATCACGGTGCCCTGTGAAGAGAAGGATGCGGTGTGTTCCCTGGAACGAGCCTTTCAGGCCGCATCGCTGGAAGACCAAGATCGCGGAAGCAGGAGGCTTCCCGAGACCACCCCCAAGAAGAAAAAGACATCGTCCAGCCCGACCCCTCAGGAGGCAGGCCCCTCAGGGCCCGCTCCTGCCCAGGGGGAACCTCCTTCCATCGCATAGGAAAGCGCGCCCGGCGCCCTCCTCAGGCAGGGCTCGGGGCTCTCCCCTAGAGGGCCACCGACCTGGCTAAGGTCACGAGGGAGGCGCTTGGGCACCACATGGAGGCGTGTTTCGAAGCACGTTTCCCTCAGGAAGGAGTAAGGCAAGGAGGGTCAGATCCTTAGGAGTTCGTCAGCAAGGCCATTCAAGAGCTACAGGAGTCAAGAGTCATGAGAGGCGGCCGCCGCCTACCAGCTGTGGCTCCCCATCCAGGCGAGGATGGTGGGCTGCGCGTCTGTATCGACGTACCAGGGCTCAATCGAGTCGCCTCTCTGGAGCGCCTTTGGCCCTCGCGAGTGGGGCGCTGTGAAGGTCCACCCCACAGCTACGTTCGCATGCCTTACGGCTTGCCAAACGCGGCTGCCACGTACCAGCGCCTCATGAGGGGCATCATGGAGACTCAAGAGGCCAGGCGTTCCGCAGCCTTGGCGGAGATGGAGATGGTCCGTGAGGAGCCACCAGCGCCTCTGGAGCCTCCCGAGGCTCCTGGGCCTGGGGGCTCGTGAGGATCGGCTTCCGCAGCCCACCGAGCCTGCTACACCAACACTCCTTTGTCCTCAACATCATCAGGTGACATCTTTGAAGTTTCATTTCCAGCTGGGAGCGCCCACCCAGGGCTGCATTATTCCCAGGCCGCGTGGGTCTGTCCCTGCAGCATGTATCCCTTTTATTTCATGTTGTTAGCTTACTCTGTTGGGGGCGCCCCTCGGGCTGCATCATCCCCAAGCCGCTCGGGCCAGACCCAGCGGCATGTATCCCTTTTGCATTCATTTATGGCTATGCGTTCGACCCATCATGCTTGATTATTCGTCGACGGTCCACGGCACCTCTTCTTCTCCATGCCGACCACTTGCACATTAAAGGGGGGGTACCTGAGCATCGCGACTCAGGGCTCTTACTGACTCTCCAGCCCTCACCCTCTGGCCTTGTCCACGGCATCGCGACCTGGCATACCAGCGACGGCTGAGACCAGCTCGAGGGCCGGGACCCGAGGACGTAGAGTGCAGGCATCTAGCCAAATTTGCAGGAACACATCACAAGATAAGGCCCAGTGCCATGCGCAACCCGCCTAGAGGTAGGGCCCCTGAGTCCCGCGCTGGCTCACGGGTGCCTAGATACACCTCACCAGGCCCTACCGTGCCAGCCACGTGTCAGGGCGGGGCTGTACACGCCCCGGGGGCTCCTCCCGGAGGGGAGCCCCCTCCCACGTACCAGTGGAAGCACCATGCTCCGCGCTGGCTGACGACACTGCCGAGGAGCGGCTATGCCCGTACACATACAGAAGCGCTATGGTCCGCGCTGGTGATAAACAACTGAGGGTGGCCCCCGGGCCGCATCAACCTCAGGGAGCCCAGAGCTCAGTGTCTAGCCTCATCGCAACGCCTCCCCTCGGGAGTGCCACGCGAGGGGGCTGGGCACGGGGGCTGCGCCTGGGTCACGCCCAGATGCACGCCACCCACCCAGGCCCCCCCGGGCCTGGTTCGTCGCGCGTCTCTCCCCGAGCGGAGCCAAGGTACGAAGGCCATTTGAGCGTCAAGGGGGACTCCTGAGCATCGCGACTCAGGAGCCTAACTGGTCACGTAGCCCCTCACTCCTTTGGTCCTGTCCTGGTTTCGTGGCGGGGCTAATGCTGGGTGAGGTATGCGCGGGGCCGGGCTCTGCAGACGTAGAACGGTAGATCCACCCACATCTCACCTCCCTACTTGTTGTTCGTGCGCCAAGGGGGACTCTTGAGCATCGCGACCCAGGAGCCTAACTTGTCACGTAGCCCCTCACTCCTTTGGTCCCGTCCTGGTTTCCGGTCAGGGCTAATGCTGGATGAGGTACGCCCGGGGCCGGGCTCTGCCGGCGTAGAACGTAAGCAAGTAGGAAGGAAAGGCGTAAAATTCAAGGAATTCAAAAGCAAATATTACAGTCCACACTGTTATCTCAATACCAAACGCAAGTTTAAACGCCTCCCCGAGGCATGATACATGTGCAGGAATTAAAAGCAAGACAGCCGCCACAACGGAATCACTTGTCGGCGGTGGAGCAGCGCGGAGTGGGTCCGCCTCATGGAGCAGCAGGGTCGGCAGCGCCTTGCTTCGGCTTGGTGCTGAAGGCCCGGAACTTCCCCAGCAGAGCCTCCGCGCGACCCTTCACGGCCTCGGCAGCGGCAGCGGCACGCTCGCCGCTTACTGGCTCCAGCAGGCTGTCGAGGTCGATGCTGGGATCGCGAAGGTAGATGTGGGTGAAGACCCGCGTCAGCGCTGCAGAAGACAGGACATGCGCGTCGGCCTCGGTCGTGAGGCCAAGGCCAAGGGCGACATCTTCAAGAGCACGAACCAGGAAGGGAAGCAGCTTGGCGGGGCCGTCCTCGGCGCCAGCCAGCGGGCTCTCCAGGCCGTTGGCGTAAAGCATCTTCAGCGAGGAGCGAGCCTTCGCCTCCATGTCCATGAAGGCCACGTGGTCCTCAGCAAGAACCCGGGCCTTGTCGTCCAGCTCGACCTTCCACGCCCCCAACTCCTGCTCCAGCGCGCCTAGGCGGTCACTGCGCTTCTTGAGCGTGGCCTCCCGGCCCTCGACGGCCGCCTCGCGAGCCTTCACGCCTTCTTCTTGCTCTTGGAGAAGGCGGACCTCTTTCGCGAGCTGGTCCCACAGGCCTTGCAGCTCGCCCTCCAGCGCCTTGCAGCGGCCACGGACGGCGACCACCTCCCCCAGGGCTGCGTCCCGAGCAGCCTTCGTCTCAAGGACGGCCTGCCTCTCCTCATCGCAAGCCGTTGAGGCCTGGACCAGCGGCGCCCGAATCGAAGCGTCGGAGCAAATCCATCCTGAAGCCAGCTCCAAGCGCCCGGCCACCAAGCAAGGGTCGGCGCCAAGAAGGTCCTGCCACAGCTGGTCCAGCTCAGCAGCAACACGATCCAGAACGACATGAGGAGTCGGGGAGACAGCAGTCGGTGGAGTGGGAGGAGAAGGCGGCGGCACGACCTCAGCATCCTGAGGCGGAGCCTGCTGCGTCCCAACGGCTGTGGTGGCGGCAGCAGGCAAAGGCACATCGGGAGTCACTTGGGCCATGGGGGCTGAGCTCGCCCCAGCCAACTCAGCCAGGCCTCGCGAGGACGACCGGGCGGGAGAGGCCCGTGCGTCGCAGTCACCTTCCTTCGCGGGCAGAGGCGCTGCCACGGATGGAACCTCAGGAGCTCCCTTTAGCTTCTTTGCTGCGGGCGCCAGCCTATCAAAGAGACGCAGACGTCAAGCCTCAGCAGCAGAACAAGAAATAAAGACAAAAATCAAGCGCTTACGGGTCGTCGCCAGTAAGCTCAGGCAGCCTCGGCCAAATTTGAGGCCTGAAAGCCGGCTGGAAGGGTCAACCTCGGAAGCGGAAGGCGCGTCTGCGGTCTGCCTCGGTGCTGGGGCAGACCCGCGGGAGATTAGCCCGGTCCTGTCCTTCTTCGGGATCGGGGGCAAGCTCCCGCTGCCCTGCTCGTATCATCCTCGTCGTCATTGCTCGGAGAGAGGCGAAGAGCGCGGGACCTGCACCGGGGGAGGGGAGCCCTCGACTCTCCGTCAGTCGCCTTGGAGTCAGGCCCTTTCTCCCGCTCCCCTCTGTCCTCCTCTTCGCTGGAGTCGTCGGAGGACACGTCCACCGGATCCTCGGGAGCTTCCGTGGGCACGGGCCCTTCCCCGTTGAAGACGGGCATAGACTCCACCACCTGCTCCCAGTCATCGCGGAGGAACAAGGGCGTAGGAGCGCCCTCCAACCTCGCCACATCGCCCCCGACCAAAGATTGGAGGACTGCAGCCAGGTCTTCGCCGGCCAAGGCCGCGGGGCTCGGATGGGGCCTCCACATCGGAAGTGTGTACTGCCGAAGCGGAGCCAACTGGTGCTCCAAGAATTCCCTCAGCAGCGATGCGCCGGTCAGCTTCGCCGCCGTCATGTTGGCCGGCCTCAGATCTGCGTCCATCTTCTCCAACACCAGCTTTGCACGGGGGTCCGTGAGCTCCGCTCGACCCCAATCGCGGGAGCTCGTGGGTAGCTCCATGGGCAAGATCAGCCGAGGGTGGATGCGCCCAGCATTTGCCAAGACCCACTTGCTCCTGAAGCCCTCAATCCTTTTCCCGAGTTTCGAAATGGCAATGGCGCCACCATACGCGATGAAGCTCGCGCACGCAGAAGCAGAACCGCGAGAGGTCCGGAGGTAGAAGTAGTGGCGCAGCAAGGCCACTGAGGGCTGCACCCCTACGTGAGCCTCGCAGTAATAGGCGAAGATTGCCAGGAGAAGGACAGAGTTGGGATGGAGATGCAGAGCCTGTAGCTTATAATGGCGGAGGACAGAGAGGAAGAACTTGGAGAAGGGAGGCACCAGCCCAACATCAATGGAGCTTACAAAGAGCGGATAAAAGGTGCTCCCCCGGCCCTCAGGGGTGGCAAAGCCGTCCTTGAACACCTTCGCTCCGTCGATGCCCTGTGCCACCGCCATCCGGCGCAGCCGGGCGAGGCTCGCCTCCGACATGTTCGGCGAATCCAGGTCGGGCGAGTACCAAGCTCCGGCCGGGGACTGACGAGGCGCCATGGCTTCTGAGATCACGCGGTCGAAGTAGATCTGGAAATTTGGAGGAAGGAAGGAGAGGCGCAGGAAAGGGGATCTGAGCAGCAACCGGAGAAAGCAAAAAAGCGAAGCCTAGGCAGATGCCGCTCCTTTATCAACTCGCGCGGTTGCTGAGACGCCCACATCTAATCAACCGCCACGCGGCGCCCAAGGCTGCAGGCTATTAGGGCCCGCGGCGCTTCGCCCTTGCCCTTTCGCCTCCCTGCACGGCCAAGTCCGGGCACACCTTGGGCCCGGGGGCTACTGTCGGCGTTCTGGGAACAGGGGTCCCCAGACTTGCCTGCCTGCGGCCTGCGGCGTGGTTCAAAGGGGGGGCCCAGCACGGCCCATCTTCATCAACACAGACCCAAGACCCTCGCGAGGGGCCAAGCCTCGCGGGGCGGATGACACGGAGCTTCCTCAGGCATGACCTCATCAGGCTGGCTCGCGAGGAGGCGGAGAGTTCAAGGCGGGGTACCTCACGAGGTGCCCATGACGCAAGCCATGACGACCAAGGGCACCAGCTAGCGTAGTGTCCTCCTTTCCTCTTTGGTGCAAAGGGAGCAAGCGCAGGCGAGGGCATCAAGCAAACGCACCCATTTCGGTGCAACGAGACCAAGACCAGTCCAACGGCCGGAAGGAAGTCATTGTGGAGCCCAAGCCAGCGTCACCACTAGAGCCTTTGGCAGGCGAGGACCAACTTTAGTCAGGATAAGTGTACCAGATGTTCCCCTTCAAAATGGCCGATTGTTGGCGCCCTTCCCGCTCAATATTTGGGAAGAGGCCCAGGGCCTTTGCCTATAAATAGGACTAGCCACCCCCAAGGTACAGGCAATTAGAATCGAAAGGAGATAGAAGATCGATAGCATCATACAGAGAGAGAGAGAGAGGAGGGTGACTGAACTTCTCCTAGCAGTTCATCCCCCCAGCTAAGAACAGACCCTCGCGAGGCTGTTCTTCCTTGTATTGTTCATCATCATCAGCCCAAGAGGCAATCCACCACCACCACACTGGAGTAGGGTATTACACCACATCAGTGGCCCAAACCAGTATAAACCTTGTGTCTCTTGTGCTGTTCTTTCCATAGCTTAGATCTTTGCGAGGCGGAGGGGTGCAGGTAGGTAGAAGGCATAATCTCCGCGCGCACCCCAGAGTTCGAACCTCAAGGGTCTGCTGGAACCCTAAATCTGACAGATGTCCTTGGGACATGGCATCTTTTCAATAACATCTACCTTGGCTTTATCAACTTCAATACCTCTTTCAGAAACCTTATGCCCCAAGACAATACCTTCATTAACCATAAAGTGGCACTTTTCCCAATTCAAGACAAGATTAGTTTCTTCACATCTCTGCAAAACTCGATCAAGATTGCTCAAGCAATCGTCAAAAGAAGATCCATAGACGGAAAAATTGTCCATGAAAACCTCACAAATCTTTTCACAAAAGTCATAGAATATAGCCATCATGCATCTTTGAAAGGTAGCAGGTGCATTACATAAACCAAAAGGCATACGTCTATAAGCAAAAGTACGAAAAGGGAAAGTAAAAGTAGTCTTTGGTTGATCATTGGCTGACACAGGTATTTGAGAGAAACCAGAATTACCATCTAGAAAGCAATAATGTGTATGTTTGCATAGTCTTTCTAGCATTTGATCGATAAAAGGTAAGGCGTAATGGTCTTTCTTAGTAGCTTTATTTAATTTGCAGAAATCAATTACCATCCTATACCATGTAATAATTCTTTGCGGAATCAATTCATCTTTATCATTAGGAACAACACTAATACCTCCCTTCTTAAGGACACAATGGACAGGACTTACCCACTGACTATCAGCAACGGGATAAATTATACCTGCCTCCAGAAGCTTTAGTATTTCTTTTCTTACCACTTCTTTCATCTTAGGTTTCGGCCTTCGTTGATGATCACGAACTGGTTTGGCATCTTCTTCCAAATTTATTTTATGTTGACATAGAGTGGGACTAATTCCCATAAGATCATCAAGAGTATATCCAATAGCAGCATGGTGCTTCTTCAGAGTTTTCAATGATCTCTCTTCTTCATGCTCTGAAAGGTTAGCACTGATAATAACATGATATATCTTCTTTTCATCAAGATAAGCATATTTAAGAGTATCAGGCAATGGTTTAAGCTCAAACATGGGATCACCCTTGGGTGGAGGAGGATCCCCTAGGATTTCAACAGGCAAATTGTGTTTCAGAATAGGTTCCTATTTAAAAAATACTTCATCTATTTCCCTTCTTTCATTCATAAACATATCATTTTCATGGTCTAGCAAATATTGTTCTAAAGGATCACTAGGAGGTATAGCAATAGAAGCAAGACCAATAATTTCATCTTTACTAGGCAATTCTTCTTCACGTTGTTGTCTACTAAATTTAGAGAAATTAAACTCATGAGACATATCACCCAAACCTATAGTAACAACATTCTTTTCGCAGTCTATTCTAGCATTGACAGTGTTCAAGAAGGGTATACCAAATATAATGGGACAAAAGCTATCTTGTGGGGAACCAAGAACAAGAAAATCAGCAGGATATTTAGTTTTCCCACACAAGACTTCAACATCTCTAACAATTCCCATTGCTGATATAGTATCTCTATTGGCAAGTTTAATTGTAACATCAATACCTTCTAACTCAGCAGGTGCAATTTCATGCTTAATTTCTTTGTATAAAGTATGCGGTATAACACTAGCACTAGCATCCATATCACATAAGCCATGATAACAATGATCTCCTATTTTAACAGAAATAATAGGAACACCTACCACAGGTCTATGTTTATCTTTAGCACAAGGTTTGGCAATTTTAGTAGTTTCACCGCAGAAATGAATAACATGCCCGTCAATATTATCAGCTAAGAGGTCTTTAACAATAGCAATATTAGGTTCAACTTTAATTTGCTCAGGAGGTGGATAAGTTCTAATATTGCTTTTACGAACCACAGTTGAAGCTTTAGCATGATCCTTTATTCTAACAGGGAAAGGTGGTTTCTCAACATAAGAAGTAGGAACAATAGGATCATTATAAGTGACCATCTTTTCTTCAACTTTAGTAGGTGCAGCTACTTTTACTTCTATGGGAGGATGATATTTAAACCACTTCTCCTTGGGGAGATCAACATAAGTAGCAAAAGATTCACAGAAAGAGGCTACTATCTCAGAGTCAAGTCCATATTTAGTGCTAAATTTACGGAAAACATCGGTATCCATAAAAGACTTGACACAATCAAACTTAGGTGTCATACCTGACTCCTTACCTTCGTCGAGATCCCAATCTTTAGATTTGCGTTTAATTATATCCAATAAATTCCATTTGAATTCAATAGTCTTCATCATAAAAGAGCCATCACAAGAAGTATCAAGCATGATGCGATTGTTTTCAAAAAGCCGAGCATAAATTTTTTGAAGAATTATTTCTTTTGAGAGTTCATGATTGGGGCATGAATATAACATTGATTTAAGCCTCCCCCAAGCTTGAGCGATGCTTTCTCGTTCACGAGGCCAAAAATTATATATATAATTGCGATCACAATGAACAAGATGCATATGATAATACTTCTGATGAAATTCCAATTTCATTCGTTTATAGTTCCATGATCCCGTGTCATCACATAGGCTATACCATGTCGATGCATCTCCCTTCAAAGATAAAGGGAGACCTTCTTCTTAACAACATCATCGGGTATACCTGCAAGCTTAAATAATCCACAAACTTCATCCACATATATTAGGTGCTCATGAGGATGCTTAGTTCCATCTCTTGTGAAAGGATTATCTAGCAGTTTTTCTAACATACCCGAAGGAACTTCAAAAGGAACATTTTCATTTTTAGTAGGTTTAGTAGGTTGAGGAGCAACTCTTTGTTCTACTGGTTGGGGTGAAGATACCCCGAACAAGCCCCTCAGAGGATTACTTTCCATAGTAACAAGTGACAGTAAATTTCAACACACTATGTAAATTTTTCCTTACCAAATTCCACCTACCAAAGGCGCTTCACTCCCCGGCAATGTCACCATAAAAGAGTCTTGATGACCCACAAGTATAGGGGAGCTATCATAGTCCTTTCGATAAGTAAGAGTGTCGAACCCAACGAGGAGCAGAAGGAAATGATAAGCGGTTTTCAGCAAGGTGGCCCACTCCTTTTAGTAGCAAAGGACAAGCCTGGACAAACTCACATATAAGGAAAAGCGATCCCGAGGACACATGGGAATATCGTCAAGTTAGTTTTCATCACGTTCATATGATTCGCGTTCGGTACTTTGATAATTTGATATGTGGGTGGACCGGTGCTTGGGTGTTGTTCTTACTTGAACACGCATCCCACTTATGATTAACCTCTATTGCAAGCATCGGCAACTACAACAAAAGTATTAAGGTAAACCTAACCATAGCATAAACCATATGGATCCAAATCAGCCCCTTACGAAGCAACGCATAAACTAGGGTTTAAGCTTCTGTCACTCTAGCAACCCATCATCTACTTATTACTTCCCAATGCCTTCCTCTAGGCCAAAATAATGGTGAAGTGTTATGTAGTCGACGTTCACATAACACCACTAGAGGCTAGACAACATACATCTCATCAAAATATCGAATGAATACCAAATTCACATGACTACTAATAGAAAGACTTCTCCCATGTCCTCAGGAACAAACGTAACTACTCACAAAGCATATTCATATTCATAATCAGAGGGGTATTAATATGCATATAGGATCTGAACATATGATCTTTCACCAAATAAACCAACTAGCATCAACTACAAGGAGTAATCAACACTACTAGCAACCTACTAGTACCAATCCCGGACTTGGAGACAAGAATTGGATACAAGAGATGAACTAGGGTTTTGAGAGGAGATGGTGCTGGTGAAGATGTTGATGGAGATTTCCCTCTCCCGATGAGAGGAACGTTGGTGATGACGATGGTGATGATTTCCCCCTCCCGGAGGGAAGTGTCCCCGGCAGAACAGCTCCGCCGGAGCCCTAGATTGGTTCCGCCTCGTGGCGTCGGAGTTTCGTCCCGAAAGGTTGCTTATGATTTTTCCCTTGACGAAAGACCTCATATAGCAGAAGATGTCCATCGGAGAGCCAACAGGGGGCCCACGAGGCAGGGGGCGCGCCTTGGGGGGGGGGGGGTAGGGCGCGCCCCCACCCTCGTGGCCAGGTGGGTCCCCATCTGGTGAACTTCTTCCGCTCAATATTTTTTATTATTTCCAAAAATGACTTTCGTGGAGTTTTAGGACTTTTGGAGTTGTGCAGAATAGGTCTCTAATATTTGCTCCTTTTCCAGCCCAGAATTCTAGCTGCCGACATTCTCCCTCTTTATGTAAACCTTGTAAAATAAGAGAGAATAGGCATAAGTATTGTAACATAACGTGTAGTAACAGCCCATAATGCAATAAATATCGATATAAAGGCATGATGCAAAATGGACGTATCAGCGACTGACGAGGATACGTACCTAGGGTAGGGTAACTTATCATACCTGAGGTACCCAATCAAGGACATGACTCCTATAATGAAAGACATTCTAAGAAGTATCAACATTTCAGTCGACCTGGTCAGCCTAGTCGACGGACACGAGCGTACTCGACCAGAAGCACAAGCAGTCGACCATGAAGACAGCCACTCGACTGCAAGAAGACCTAAAGGCACTGCCTACAAACGGTCATCTCATAAGTAGCTTTTATGGCCTTCATGGCCCTTTATTACAGGCGTTACCAGTAACCCCCTCTCTTTATGTACATTAAATTCCTTGTAACGTGGGCTGGCTGGGGTCCTGGCGAACTCTGTATAAGCCACCCCCCTCCACTAGGACAGGGGTTCGGAACTTTGTAACACACATACACATAATCCAGTCGACTGCCTCCGGGCTCCGATACGTAGGGTTGTTACTTCCTCAGAGAAGGGCCCGAACTCGTAAAACTCCTTGCGCATACAACTACTCCATAGCTAGGATCTTGCCTCGCCATACTTACCCCCCATTCTCACTGTCAGACTTAGAACCACGACAGTTGGCGCCCACCGTGGGGCAGGTGTTCTAGCGATTTGTTGGAGGAGTTGGGATTCTTTCACCCCACATCATGTTTTCGAGCGGAGTCATGGTCGAGAGCCGCGAGATCCGTCTCGGCGCTCTCTCCTTCATCGTCGACAACTCTGCTTGGCTGCAGGAGGCTCCACTCGACGTGGACGCGCTTCCCGCCCGCGGAGCCACGCATTTTCGCGCATGCGTCCGCGGCATCCTCCTGCGGCAACCGTCGACCCAGTACAGGTCGGCATTCGTTTCGCCATCGTCGTCATCAGTTTCCCACCGGCGCAAGCGCACCGGTCGGTCGAGACTCCAGCGGTGGGTGAAGCACGCACTGGCCCGCCAGTCGGCCATCCCCCAAGTCGCGGCAATCGAGCCCGACGAGTCACTCTACGGCCTGTTCGACTGGCTCCGTAGAGACTGCGTCCGAGTGCGACAGCAGCGATCCAGCGGCGGAAGTACTAATGGTCGACGGACCACGTAGTCCCCCCGGATTCCCCCACACCGAAGAGGTTGCCGCAGGGGGGATTCCGGTGCGGGGTCACGAAGAGTACAGGCCCGAGCCCCTTACCTCGGTGCAGAGGGAGGAACTCCGTCGCCGGAACATGGACGCCCTTCACACTCCTATCGTTGGAGAAACCCCTGAGGCACGAGCCGTGGAGGAGGTGCGCTTGGCCAACTTGGCTGAACGTACTCGACTGGAGAATCTTCAGAGAGCACTCGACGAGCGCGCACGACCGCACGTTCCCGAGTCCAGTCGTCGTCGCCTCTTCCAGCCGCCGACCCAGGTATACCGTACCCCGATTCAGAATTTGGCAGCTGCGGCTCGCATAGCGGAGTCGATCCAGCCTTCACAGTCAGAGGCAGGGAGAGGTCTGTTGCAGATCAGAGATTTGCTCCGTGCAGCGGGTGACCAGAATTCAGCCGTATCTCAGTCGCGCGACAGGATTCACAGTCGATCCATCGCTGCGAATTCCGTTCAGTCGGCTTATAGTCCAGGGTCGCCCCCGAGGCGTGAAGGACACAGAGGCCGGCACGAGGATCAATACCAAGGGCACGAGCGATATGAGCACCGATTCGATCGCAACGATCAACGTCGAGTGCCTTCTCCTACCCCAAGAGCGGGGTCGTACATTCCTCGACGGCAAGAAGACAGACGCCAGTTCAGTACTGGGCGAAGGGTCCCCGTCGACCCCAGGGAACCAGGCTTTGATGCGAGATCCATCATCGTTCAAGGTCTGGTCGACCGAAATAGAGCTCACCGAGAAGATCGTGACAGAGGCGCGCCGTCCAGCAGCAGAGTTCGCGTTTCAGGTCCCGAGTGTTTCAGCAGAGCAATCAGAGCTGCAGTGATTCCTCCCAACTTCAGGTTGGCGGCTGGAGTCAGCAAGTTCACCGGAGAATCCAAGCCGGACACATGGCTCGAGGATTACCGAGTGGCTGTTCAGATCGGAGGCAGCAATGACGAGGTGGCCATGAAGCATTTGCCCCTCATGTTGGAAGGATCAGCCAGAGCGTGGTTGAATCGGTTGGCTCCCAGTAGTATTAATACTTGGGAAGATCTAGCCCAGGTGTTTGTCAGGACATTCGAAGGGACTTGCAAGCGACCGACAGGGTTGACAGAATTGCAGTCATGTGTTCAGAAGTCGAGTGAAACCCTGAGGGATTATATCCAAAGGTGGATCACTCTGAATCACACGGTCGAGAATGTGTCCGATCATCAGGCAGTTTGCGCCTTCAAGGAAGGCGTCAGAAACAGGGAATTAACTTTGAAGTTCGGTCGAACCGGGGATATGACCCTGAGTCGAATGATGGAAATCGCCACCAAGTACGCAAACGGAGAAGAGGAAGATAGACTCCGGAGTGGCAAGTATAAGGCAGCCGCTAATGAGGCCGGCGGGGGACACTCCAGTCGGAAGCAGAAGCGCAAGGCCGAGCCAGTCGCCCCCGGGGAAGCCTTAGCTGTGACCCCAGGGAAGTTTAAGGGGAAACCCAAGGGTCCTTGGAACCCCAAGAAAGTGAAAGACCAGGACGGGAACGATGTGATGGACTTACCATGCCACATTCACATGAAGAAAGATGAAGAGGGAAAGCTCATTTACCCTAAGCATACCACTCGACAATGTCGACTCCTGATGCAACAGTTCCAAGGGAAGCAGGCCAAGGACAAAGAGAAAGAGTCAGACAAAGTTGAAGACAGGGAAGACAGCGGTGAAGAATACCCCCAAATCAATTCCACTCTGATGATTTTCGCTGATGTCGAAAGTAAGAGTCGACTGAAGGTCATCAATCGCGAAGTAAACATGGTCGCTCCGGTGACACCCCATTACCTGAAGTGGTCCCAGACCGCCATCACCTTCGATCAGTCCGATCATCCGACTCATATTGTCACCCCAGGGAGGCAAGCGTTGGTGGTCGACCCAATTATTGAAGGCACTCGACTGACCAAGGTTCTGATGGACGGCGGCAGTGGGCTAAACTTGTTGTATGCAGAGACGTTGAAGGGGATGGGCATTCCGATGTCCCGACTCAGCCCCAGCAACATGAGCTTCCACGGAGTCATTCCTGGGAAGAAAGCTGAGTCACTCGGTCAAATCACTCTCGACGTCGTCTTTGGTGACTCGAAGAATTTCTGGAAAGAAAAGTTAACCTTTGAGGTCGTGGATTTTCAGAGTGCGTACCACGCCATTCTTGGGAGGCCAGCCTATGCTCGTTTCATGGCTCGACCATGCTACGTATACCTCAAGCTGAAGATGCCTGGCCCCAAAGGTGTAATCACCATCGTTGGCAATCGGAAGAAGGCAGAGGAGTGCTTCCAGAAAGGCGCCAAAATTGCTGACGCTCAGATGGCCAAGATAGAGATACAAGAGTACCAGAATACTGCGGATCCGAGTGAGTTGTTACGAGCCAAGAAGCCCGCCACGGAGTCGGCATTTCAGTCGACTGGTGAGACCAAGCAAGTCCACATCCACCCGACCGATCCAAATGCGGCTCCAACCAACATCTCCACTACACTCGACCCCAAATAGGAAGAAGCGCTCGTCCAGTTCCTCCGTGAGAACTGGGACATCTTTGCATGGAAGCCCACTGACATGCCAGGTGTGCCCAGGGGACTGGCCGAGCACCGCCTTCGAGTCGACCCAAAGGTCAAACCAGTCAAGGAGCATCTCCGACGGTCCGCCGTTCAGAAGAGAAAGGCCATTGGCGAAGAAGTGGCCCGACTCCTAGCAGCAGAATTCATTCGCGAGATCTACCACTCCGAGTGGCTCGCCAATGTTGTGATGGTCCCTAAGAAGGACAGATCGTTGCGCATGTGCATCGATTTTAAGCATATCAATCGGGCCTGCCCGAAAGATCATTTTCCTCTTCCTCGCATCGACCAAATAGTCGACTCGACTGCAGGATGCGAGAGGTTATCTTTTTTAGATGCTTACTCTGGATACCATCAGATCCGTCTGTATGGACCCGATGAAATAAAAACAGCCTTCATCACCCCATTTGGGTGTTTCTGCTATGTTACCATGCCTTTCGGTCTCAAGAACGCCGGAGCTACATTCATGAGAATGATTCAGAAGTGCCTAATCACTCAAATCAGTCGGAATGTAGAAGCATACATGGATGACATAGTGGTCAAGTCACGAAAAGGTTCCGACCTACTGACTGACCTAGCTGAAACTTTTGCCAATCTCAGGAATTATGATATCAAGCTCAATCCGTCGAAGTGCACATTTGGAGTCCCTGGAGGAAAGTTACTCGGTTTTCTTGTTTCCGAACGAGGAATCGACGCTAACCCCGAAAAAGTTGGCACCATACTCCGGATGAAACGCCCCGTGCGTGTGCACGATGTCCAAAAACTTACTGGATGAATCGACTTAGGGCGGCCACGGGACAAGTCGTTAGTACCGTTCTTACGGTCGAGCGGGAAGAGGAAGGAAAGACCTTCAAAGTTCAACGCCCAGTTTATTATCTCTCTGAAGTTCTGACCCCGTCGAAGCAAAGATATCCCCACTATCAGAAGCTTGTTTACGGGATTTACATGACCACGAAGAAGGTTGCTCATTATTTGTCTGATCACTCTATCACAGTCGTCAGCGACGCTCCATTATCGGAGATTCTTCATAACAGAGATGCAACCGGTCGAGTGGCGAAATGGGCAATTGAACTTCTTCCTCTTGATATCAAGTTCGAGGCAAAGAAAGCTATTAAGTCCCAGGCAATAGCTGATTTCCTCGCCGAGTGGACCGAGCAGGAGCTTCCGACTCAAGTTCACTCGGAGCACTGGACTATGTTTTTCGATGGCTCCAAGATGCTGAACGGATCCGGTGCAGGGGTTGTACTGGTTTCCCCCCGAGGAGATAAGCTCAAGTATGTCCTCCAGATTCACTTTGATTCCTCCAACAATGAGGCAGAGTATGAAGCGCTTCTATACGGATTACGTATGGCCATTTCACTCGGCGTCCGTCGCCTCATGGTCTACGGCGACTCAGATCTGGTTGTTAATCAAGTGATGGAGGAGTGGGACGTCCGAAGCCCATCCATGACGGGATATTGCAGCGCAGTGAGAAAGCTGGAGAAACGATTCGAGGGGTTGGAGCTCCATCATATACCCCGACTAAAAAATCAAGCTGCAGATGATCTGGCGAAGATAGGGTCCAAAAGGGAGGCCATCCCTAAAGATGTGTGTTTGGAGCACATTCACACACCATCAGTGCAAGAAGATCCTTTCACAGAAGAGCCTCCACAACCAAAAAGCGCCTCTGACTCGACCGAAGTGGAGATTCCAGCTGTGGTCGACCTGATTATGGAAGTTATGATCACCACTCCCGATTGGACAGTGCCGTACATTACGTATATCATGAGAAAAGAGCTCCCAGAAGATGAAGAAGAGGCTCGACAGATCGTCCGTCGATCCAAAGCCTTTACAGTAATCAAAGGGCAGCTATACAGAGAAAGCGCGACTGGAGTTGGTCAGAAGTGCATCACACCTGAAGAAGGACAGATAATTCTTGAGGATATCCACTCGGGGACCTGTGGCCATCATGCGTCCTCTCGGACCATCGTGGCCAAAGCATACCGAGCGGGTTTTTACTGGCCAAAGGCCAACGAAATGGCAAAAGATATAGTCGACAAGTGCGAGGGGTGCCAGTTTTATTCCAACATGTCTCACAAGCCTGCCTCCACCTTGAAGACCATCCCACTCGTCTGGCCTTTCGCTGTCTGGGGTCTAGACATGATCGGACCACTGAGAACTGGTAGGAGTGGCTTCACCCACTTGTTGGTTGCAGTCGACAAGTTCACGAAGTGGATAGAAGCCATACCCATAAAGGACCTCGACGCAAGCACTGCCATCAGTTTTATCAGGGGATTGATATTCAGATATGGAGTTCCGCACAGCATCATCACGGATAACGGATCAAACTTTGATAATGACAGATTCAAAGCCTTCTGCGCCTCTCAGGGCACTCGAGTCGACTACGCTTCAGTTGCTCATCCTCAGTTGAATGGACAGGCCGAACGCGCGAATGGCCTCATCCTCAAAGGACTAAAACCCCGACTGATGCGTGATCTCAAACACGCAGCAGGCGCCTGGGTCGACGAACTTCCGTCAGTTCTATGGGGGTTGAGGACCACCCCTAACCGGTCGACTGGAAGAACACCATTCTTTCTGGTCTATGGAGCCGAAGCGGTTTTGCCGAGCGACCTGCTCCACAACGCGCCTCGAGTCGAGTTATATTCCGAAGCAGAAGCAGAACAGGCCCGGCAAGATGCAGTCGACCTATTAGAGGAGGAAAGAGAGATGGCTCTAATCCACTCGACCATCTACCAGCAAGAGTTGCGTCGGTTCTACGCCAGAAATGTGAAGGGTCGAGCCTTTCAGGAAGGAGATTTGGTCCTCCGCGTGGATCAGCAAAAACCTCACAAACTTGCCCCGACCTGGGAAGGCCCCTTCATCATCACCAAAGTCCTGCACAACGGAGCGTATCACCTCTACAACATCGATCGACGGATCGACGAGCCTCGAGCATGGAACGCAGACCTGCTCCGTCCTTTTTACACTTAAAAACTCACTCGACTGAGATGTAATAAAAGTACCTCTGTAGTTCTTTTGTTTCAAGCAAGAATTTCTTTTTCTGTTTGTCCAAATTTCCCCCAGTGGGTGACTTAGCTGCGAATCCGCTTCGCCTCAGTTTTCAGAAAACCCTACCGAGTGGAGAGCAAGTCTCCCACTCGGGGGCTTAGCTGCGAATCCGTTTCGCCTAAGAAATTAAAATCCTACCGAGTGGAGAGCCAGCCTCCCACTCGGGGGCTTAGCTGCAGTCCAAGTACTCGCCTAAGATTGAAAAAATCCTACCGAGTGGAGAGCAAACCTCCCACTCGGGGGCTTAGCTGCAGTCCAAGCACTCGCCTAAGTAATTGAAATCCTACCGAGTGGAGAGCAAACCTCCCACTTGGGGGCTTAGCTGCAGTCCAAGTACTCGCCTAAGTAATTGAAATCCTACCGAGTGGAGAGCAAACCTCCCACTCGGGGGCTTAGCTGCAGTCCAAGGACTCGCCTAAGTAATTGAAATCCTACCGAGTGGAGAGCAAACCTCCCACTCGGGGGCTTAGCTGCAGTCCAAGTACTCGCCTAAGTAATTGAAATCCTACCGAGTGGAGAGCAAACCTCCCACTCGGGGGCTTAGCTGCAGTCCAAGTACTCGCCTAAGTAATTGAAATCCTACCGAGTGGAGAGCAAACCTCCCACTCGGGGGCTTAGCTGCAGTCCAAGCACTCGCCTAAGTAATTGAAATCCTACCGAGTGGAGAGCAAACCTCCCACTCGGGGGCTTAGCTGCAGTCCAAGTACTCGCCTAAGTAATTGAAATCCTACCGAGTGGAGAGCAAACCTCCCACTCGGGGGCTTAGCTGCAGTCCAAGGACTCGCCTAAGTAATTGAAATCCTACCGAGTGGAGAGCAAACCTCCCACTCGGGGGCTTAGCTGCAGTCCAAGTACTCGCCTAAGCAATTGAAATCCTACCGAGTGGAGAGCAAACCTCCCACTCGGGGGCTTAGCTGCAGTCCAAGTACTCGCCTAAGTAATTGAAATCCTACCGAGTGGAGAGCAAACCTCCCACTCGAGGGCTTAGCTGCAGTCCAAGCACTCGCCTAAGTAATTGAAATCCTACCGAGTGGAGAGCAAACCTCCCACTCGGGGGCTTAGCTGCAGTCCAAGTACTCGCCTAAGTAATTGAAATCCTACCGAGTGGAGAGCAAACCTCCCACTCGGGGGCTTAGCTGCAGTCCAAGCACTCGCCTAAGTAATTGAAATCCTACCGAGTGGAGAGCAAACCTCCCACTCGGGGGCTTAGCTGCAGTCCAAGTACTCGCCTAAGTAATTGAAATCCTACCGAGTGGAGAGCAAACCTCCCACTCGGGGGCTTAGCTGCAGTCCAAGCACTCGCCTAAGTAATTGAAATCCTACCGAGTGGAGAGCAAACCTCCCACTCGGGGGCTTAGCTGCAGTCCAAGTACTCGCCTAAGTAATTGGAATCCTACCGAGTGGAGAGCAAACCTCCCACTCGGGGACTTAGCTGCAGCCCAGTGCTCGCCTAAGCCATGTTGATAGACACCATCGCGGCGATAAGCATCATGCAAACCAGGCAGCCTCTGAGGGAACAACGAATAGTAGATCGGCGGATCAAGTCACGAAGACATTCAGCGTCGAGCCAAGTTCGGATAAAATCAAAAGATCCTAGATCGCAAATAAAAGTACTCGAGCTATAAGCTCGATGGAGTTTATCGGTTACATAAACCACTCGGCATTCCGAGGCAAATTTAAGGCAAGGAACAACAGTTTTTTACTCCTCCGGTGGAGGACTGGATGGTGCAACAAATTCGTCCAAGTCGATCCCATCAGAGATCCGAGTGGCAGCAGCGATGAAGGTCTCCATGAAATCCTGAAAGTTATGCTTCCTGGTATTGGCAACCTGGAGAGCGGCCATCTTCTCCTCTCGCGCCTCCTTGCAGTGGACACGAACCAGTGACAGAGCCACATCAGCACCGCACCTAGCAGAAGACTTCTTCCATTCTTGCACTCGACCTGGAACCTCACTTAGTCGAGTGACCAAGGATTCAAGGTCGTTCTGAAGCGTCTCCTTGGGCCAGAGTGCGGAGTCGATCCGTGACACTGCAGCTTTCAGTCGAGCCAGGTAGTCCACCACACCAGCGACACGGGATTCCAACCGGAAGACATTCATGGCCACTTCGTCCTTCACAGGAGAGTTGATAGGGTCCAGGCGGGTCTCCACTCGACTGGTCTCTTCCTCAAAGTTCCGGCAGAATTCTGAAAGAAGTTTCGACAGAGCAAAACTGTAACCAAATGGTGAGTCGACAACAACAAGATTAATCGCACAAAGGGGGTTACCTTCAAGCATGAGGTATAGCTTCTTGGCAAGACCCCCAAGATAATCCCCCAAGTCCTTGTGCTTCCCCGCCAGCTGGCCGATCTTGTCGTTCAGAGTACTCTTGTCAGTCTTTAGTCGACTCGCTTCCCTATTGGCCTCGTCAAGAGCAGACTTCAGCCTAGCATTCTCGCTCTCAAGTTGACCGACTGAAGCAAGTTTCTCTTCAGCGAGCTTCAACTTCTCCGCAGCCGCCTTTTGTGCCTCCGCAAGGTCAAGGTCTTTCTTCTTCAGGGCCTTCTCCAGTTCATCTGCAAAGCAACAACAGACACAGAGTTCAGAACGGGCAGAGGAACAGAGATAGACGTCGAGTCCTCACCAGCCATACCTTTTGCTTCATCCTTCACCTTCTGCATGTTTTCCTGAGCAAACTGCAAATCAAGATTAAGCTGGATCTGCTTATTCTTCAGATCAGCGAGCTGAGCAACAAGCTCACAAGACTTCTGCAAAGAGTCAATCGACAAAGGGTATCAAAGACAAGTTACTCCCGAGTGACTGAAAGAAAGAGCACAACACTTCTAAGACTACAGCCGAATCAAAACATTCAACAGTAGCCTCGGGGACTACACCCAGTGGGTGCACTCAGCGTGCCCCCACTGGTTTTCCTTGATTTCCACTCGACCCAATCCGATCAGTCGAGTGAGGAAGTTTGAAAGCATAAAGACCGCAGTCGACTGCCAGCAGTCGACCGCGGCCTTGGGGACTACACCCAGTGGGTGCACTCAGCGTGCCCCCACAAGTGAAAAATTTCAGATCAACAGCACCCAGTGGGTGTACAACGCAAGTGAAGACCAACTAACCTGGACGTTCTGCTGCAGCGCCGAGCTGATGTCATAGGCCGCTTGACTGGCATCCCGAGCCGCTTTGGTCTGCTCCATCACGAGCCCCGCCTGACGTATAGCCTCCTTAGCAGCACTCGCTTGATCCTCCGGGGTCTGGTAGGCGGCGGAGAACGAGGGCGGGTCGACCAGTGGGAGAGCAGTCGAGGACAAAGGCCGGGCAGTCGTCAGTGGCTCAGCAAAAGTCACAGTAGTCCGGGCGATGTTGTCACCCCCTTGGACCACCTCCTCAGCAGTCGACGCGGTCTGAGCAGCCTTGTCGACCAGAGCCCTCCGGCCTCTCCTCCCAAAAGGACTGAGCGGCACTTCCGCCTCCTCCTCATCATCCGGAAGGTCAATAATGTTGGTCGGAGCTACAAAAGTTCAGAAATGAATATCCAATCGACTCAGCAGTTAAACAGTCGGATCATGTCAAAGATTATACCTAAGTTGGAAGTGACGGCGTCCTCCATCGTCTCATCGACATTCTGGGTGGAAGTCTCGGAAGTAGCGGCGCTGCACGATTCCAAGCAAATAATTTGAAAGTGAATCGACTAAGAATCCGTTCTAGTCGACTCAAGAAAGATAAAAACAGTCACTTACCCGGAGATGACAGGGATGGCGACCCTGATCTTGGGCAAGGCCTTGGGCGGCTTGGTCGGGATGGCTCTGGGATGCTTGGGCGCCTTCTCAGTTGGGGTCGGCGACGCGGTCCGAGGGCGCTTGGATGACTGGCCCACCGGAGCACTCGACTGACTGCGCCCCACGGCGGGATCCTGAGCGTTCTTGGAGCGTCTCTCGCGTCGAGGAGGGTCGACCTCCACCTCTTCATCTTCATCACCCGAGTCGTCGCTGGCCTCCTCCTCTACGTCATCATTGGATTCCCACTCCTCGACTTCAACTTCATTCTCACTTCCTTCGCCTCCACTCCCTCCTCCTTCAGATACTTGCTCCTGGTTCCCATTCGGCATCGAATACATGTCGTTGATCTCCTGCAAGACAACGGGCAGAGCAAGGATCAGTCGACTTATCGCAAGCCAGTTACTAGACGGAGTGAAAATTTCAGTCGGAAGAAGTAAAACGTACCTTGTCTGTCTCCATCATCCCATCAAGCGGAGCAATCCTCCTAGAACCCCTGGGGTTGTCCTTGTTCCCGGTCATGCTGGTCAGCCAGCTCTCCAGTACAGAAGCCTCGACCGCCTCCGGGTGGATCCGAGTGGAGTCGTCGGGCCCGGAATACAACCACATCGAGTGATCCCGAGCCTGGAGAGGTTGGATTCGTCGCTGGAGGAAGACTTCGAGCAAGTCCATGCCGGTCACGCCTTCCCGAACCAACTCAACCACTCGACTGACTAATACCTTCACCTGAGCCTTCTCCTCTGGAACCACTTTCAAAGAAGCGGGTTTCTGCACTCGGTCCAAGGTAAAAGGAGGAAGGCCGGTCGAGTGGCCAGGGGTCGGCTGGTCCTTGCAGTAGAACCAAGTCGACTGCCACCCGCGCACGGAATCGGGAAGTGTCATGGGAGGAAAACAACTCTTACCCCTCGTCTGGATCCCGAGGCCCCCGCACATCTGGATCACCTGCGGCCTTTCCCCGTCCGGGTTAAGCCTTTTAACCGACTGGGATCGGCAAGTGAAGATATGCTTGAAGAGGCCCCAGTGAGGTCGACAGCCTAAGAAACACTCGCACAGAGACACGAATGCAGCAAGATAGACTATGGAGTTGGGCGTGAAATGGTGGAGCTGCGCTCCGAAGAAGTTCAGAAAGGCCCTAAAAAAAGGACTCGGGGGCAGGGAAAACCCCCGGTCGACATGGGTGGCTATCAGGACGCACTCACCCTCGCGAGGTTTCGGCTCCGTCTCCTTCCCAGGAAGGCGAGCAGCCTTGTGGGGAATGAGTCCCCCCTCCACCATGTCGTCGATATCCGCTTGAGTAAGGATGGAGGGCATCCAATCCCCCTGCAACCAGCCGGACGGCAGAGCGGCCCGCGAGGACGACCCGCCTCGGCCAGATTTCTTCCCCTTGCCCTTTGCCGCGGCCTTCTTCGCGCGTTCCGCCGCCGCCGTCTTGTCCGTCCCCATCGTCTCGAACGAGGTCTTGGCCGAGCGGCGGTGTCGAGATTGCGGCGGAGAGCGAGGCGGAAGCTTACGGAGGAAGGGAGAAGAAGAACAAGGGCGCACAGTAAAAAAAAATCAGAATCATTGCCTTATATAAGGCCACACCCGAGTGGCTGATCAGTGGGCCTGCGCCCCCTAGTCAGATCCCGCAACAGGCGCGCGCGCAGTACGTGGCGAAAAAGGTGGCGCGGAGATTGAGGCGCCCTTGCCTTATCCAGCCGATTCGCACGATTTTCTCCGTCCGGTGCGCTCCCCAATTTTCAAATCCCGCAAGATCCGCGATCGACAGGACGGGTTGTCAGACGAAAAGATCCGTTTCCTTAAGTCTCCCAAGAGACTCGTCACGTAAACACACCCGACGGTAATATGAAACCACTCGACGGACATCTGAATGGATCAAGGCAACTGAAGAATGGGTTCCCACCGTAACTTCCATTTATCCAAGACAGATGCAACCGAAGCATGGAGGTTGAGTCGGAAGCATAGGCTCGACCCCATTCTCACTTAACCACTGACCCATTCGGGGGCTAATGACGAGGATACGTACCTAGGGTAGGGTAACTTATCATACCTGAGGTACCCAATCAAGGACATGACTCCTACAATGAAAGACATTCTAAGAAGTATCAACATTTCAGTCGACCTGGTCAGCCCAGTCGACGGACACGAGCGTACTCGACTAGAAGCACAAGCAGTCGACCATGAAGACAGCCACTCGACTGCAAGAAGACCTAAAGGCACTGCCTACAAACGGTCATCTCATAAGTAGCTTTTATGGCCTTCATGGCCCTTTATTACAGGCGTTACCAGTAACCCCCTCTCTTTATGTACATTAAATTCCTTGTAACGTGGGCTGGCTGGGGTCCTGGAGAACTCTATATAAGCCACCCCCCTCCACTAGGACAGGGGTTCGGAACTTTGTAACACACATACACATAATCCAGTCGACTGCCTCCGGGCTCCGAGACGTAGGGTTGTTACTTCCTCAGAGAAGGGCCCGAACTCGTAAAACTCCTTGCGCATACAACTACTCCATAGCTAGGATCTTGCCTCTCCATACTTACCCCCCATTCTCACTGTCAGACTTAGAACCACGACAGCGACCACCGACGCCTCCCTCTATCCCCATCGATTTTGTGCTGCCACGACCATGGTCAAGACCGACACCACACCTGGATGGGGTGGTATGACCATGGACCAATGCGACAACGGGGTGGGGTCACGGTGGTCCAAGGCCCCGATTCACGGGGGTGCATGCACGCAATCATAAACCTTTATCATGTCCAGTTTTAGAGCACACCACATGTGCTTTTGGGACTATCTATACAGAAAATGTAAACACTCATAAATAGATATGATGTTGTTAGTAATAAAGCGATCGAGAACACAACAAACTGCTCATTGAATATAATTTCAGGAAGAATTTTCTGCAAATGGATTGTCAACACCTTTGAAGCAATCATGTACAAAACATTACATAAGCTAATTAGGTGGAAATGGGAGAGCTTGGTATGGTTCGATACCTTAGGAATTAACACTAGAATAGTTGAAATCAGGCTTGCATCAAGCGAGTAGATTAACATGCAAGGTTGAGTGAACACAAGCCCATCTACAAACTCAAACCCTAGCCCAGGCTCACACAAACTACATTTGGTCAAACCTAATAAAATGACGGCCCAGGCCAGTAATCCCTATAAACACTATTCACCTGAAAAACCAGCCAATTGAGTCACTAATTTCTACGCATTTATTTGTCTCAAAGTGATGCGGTCCCCCCTCGTTAGGGTTACCTTTTCTCTCGGGGCGACTCTCCGCTGCCGGTGAGATCTGATCTTCCCTACCCTCGTTCTGCCACACTGACGATCTCTGACTGATCAAGGGGTGATCCCAGTGATCAACGCCTGGTTTTGGAGAGGCTGTTGTGGCACGGGGAGTCTAGGGTCCCTCGGAGAAGGCCCGATTAGTTTCCTCGGGTTAGGGTTCGAAGTGGCTGTTGCGGCGCCGTCGGGTGCGGGGGGGGGGGGGGGGGAACCTCAGCGGCTGATGTGGCGCGGCTGATGGAAGAATTGGGACTGAAGGAGAAAGACCTCGATGATGTAGTGTTCGATGAGAAGGAAGCTCCTCCAAAGGCTGCTCGTTGGATTGCAGTAGCAAGGGTGCACTCAAAAAAGCACTATAGCCAGTATTGGTTTTACAAGAACATGCGTTCGGCCTGGGATCTAGTGTAGGAGGCAAAGTTCATGCCTCTGTAAGATAATCTCTACACGATTCAGTTCTCTTGTCTAGGGGACTGGGAGCGTGTCATGCAGGATGGGCCATGGCACTTCCGAGGTCATACGGTAATAATCAAACCATATGATGGTGTGATGAAGCCCTCAACAATTAAGCTAGATATTGAGATATGGGTGCAAATTCATGATGTTCCTGATCTATATGCGCACCTGGTGCCGTTCCTTGCGGCTAATATTGGAGAGATCTTGTCCATAGAACAACAATCATAGGATTTCACGGGTAACTTTTATCGTGTTTGGGTCAAAATTAATGTTGATAAACCCCTAAAGAATGTTGTGTTGATGACCCGAGATGCCAAGAGACAGATCTAGAAAGTGAAATACGAGAAGCTCCTGGACTGGTGCGTAGTCTGTGGCTTGCTGGGGCATCTCTACAAGGAGCATGGTTCTGGGATTCACCCTCCCTCGGCCCTAGTCTTCAAGGAGCTATGTGCAACTTGGTTCATGAGAACCTCGGATCACGCAACATTGCTCCTCGAGTTTGGTACTCTCCAGGGCGAGCATAAAAATTGCACTTTCAAGTATGAGCTGATGTGGGAGACTCACGAGGGACAGAGAGATATGATAATGAAGGGCTGGGACCCCAGGGCGCCATGTGCCACAGTTGATGAGATGCGCATCAAGCGCCAGAATCTATCACGGGGTTTGGGCAAGTGGAGTAATGAATCTTTTGGTAGTGTCCGCAAGGAGATTAAGAAGCTAAAACAGATGTTGGAAGAGCTACGTAATGATCCACTCCGGACGGCTCCATCTCATGTCGAACTGACAATTAATGAACAATTAATTGAGATATATCACAGGGAAGAGATCATGTGGCGACAAAGGGCATGAGTAGAATGGCTCTCGACAGGAGATAAGAATACTAAAAATTTTCATCTTCGCGGAAGCATGAGGAGAAAAAAATTATATGATAAAGGTTCTTCAAAATTCACTATGAGTGGAGATAACTGGTCCGGCGTAGCGGCGGCAATTGTTCAACGATTTTTATCAGAATCTGTATGCATCAGCGGGAGTACAAAAGATGGATGGGGTGCTCGACCATGTCCCTAGGAAGGTAACAGAGGAGATGAATGCAACACTTTGTGCACCCTATACTAGCGGCGAAGTAAAAACTGCCTTATTTCAAATGTTTCCTACAAAGCACCAGGTCCAGACGGTTTTCCTGCTCATTTTTATCAGTGCCATTGGGACATCTGCGGGGAAGAGGTCACACAAATAGTTTTGAGGATTGTCAAAGGAGAGAAAAGCCCTGAATGCATTAATGACACAATCCAAGTTCTGATCCCCAAGGTAACTGAAAGTGCGTTATATCGACTAGGGGGAGTGAATAGGCGATTTTTACAAATTCGTCACTGAGGAATTTCTAGGTGAGGAAATTCCTAAGCAATGAACTTGTAACGCCCCGAATTCGATGCGCCAAGTGTCCGCCAGTTATTTGCCATCCCTGCCATGTCATTTGCTTGCGTGTTGCATTTTGCCATGTCATCATATGCTTTGCATCCTCATATTTGCAAACTTGCATCCGCCCCGGTCTCCCGGTTCTCTCCGTTGTCCGTTTCGAGCCCTTGTTCACACTCGCACGTGCCCCGGCACCTCCGAAATATTATTTTATTAGTGGCATAAAAATGTTCTCGGAATGGGTTGAAACTTGGCGTGCGGTCTTATTATAGTGTAGACAGAGCGCCTGCCAAGTTTCATCGCATTCGGAGTTCGTTTGACTGCCCAACCATCATTCGTAGCGGCGCCGTTGCCGATTTAATCGTCGGATGTTTTCGGTCTCCGGAAACCGTTGCCGGGCTGCATTTCTCTTTTCTCCTCTCAGCCCAAGCCTCTCTCTCACAACCCAAGGTCCAACCTACCCCTCCTCACATCCGGTGCCGTCCGATCGAGATCGGAGGGCTCCGAAACCCCTCAAAACCCCCTAACCCTAGCACTTACCCTATATAAACACCCCTCCTTCCTAAATTGGGCAACCCTAGCCCCTAGCCTCCCCTAACCTCCCGCAGCCGCCAGCTCCCCCCTGTCTCCTCGCTTTCAGCGCCGCTAACCCGCCGCCGCCACTTGTCATCGCCGTCGCCAAGTCTTTCGGCCAATACCAGCGCGCCACCTCATCCCGCGAGGCGCTCCCAGCCTATCCCTCCGCGCCACGTCGCCCTTGCCTCCCTCCACCTCCCGCAGGGCCCGCCGAAGCCCATCTCAGGCCCGCCCCGGGCCGGATCTGGGCCCGAGGCGCCCGTGCCGCGCCCCACCGTTCGCCGTTCTCCTGCCCCGAGCGGGATCGAGGAGAGGAGCTCCCGATCGAGAACTTAGCGCCGCCCGACCCCGTCCTCACCGGCGGCCTTGCCGGAGCCGCCGCCGGAGACCTCCCAGGCCAGACCCTCGCCGGAGATGAGTGACCCGACCTCCCTTTTCCCTTCCTTGGTCTCCTTCTCGATCTAACCTCTCTCGGCCTCCTACTTCTCTCGCTGCAGGAGCACAGCAGCCATGGCGCCGCCCCTGCCACCTCCCAACGCCGGCCATGTGGGGCCCCGAGGCCCTCGTCCGTCGCCGGATCCAGACGCCCCATGCCTTGATCTACCCATTCCCGGCCTCCCCGATGCCTACCGGAGTCTCACGCCGCCCCACCGTCGCCATTGACTTCCGCCGGAGCCGTCCAGTACGAAGAATGGGGCTGGCCCGATCTAGATCCCGTTTTCGCGCTGGTAGTTTTTCACTACGTCCCAGAATTTTCATCTCATGTGCACTTTTTTGACATAGTGAAACTTCCTGCTCGTTACTCCGTTTTGCATGTATGATACGTCGGAATGTTCACCAGGATGTGATATTCATTTTGTTCTATTATGCCATGTTCATTTGAGTTCATCTTAATGACCTAATCATCATTGCGAGAGTTCTATGTAATGTTAGTTTCAGATTCTTATCAGGTTTTGGACATTTGTCATTTTTGCCATGTTTAATGTGTGCCTCCTATGAACTTGAGCCCTAGATGTGTTTTAAAGTATGTCATGCCATCTTTACAGGGGTGTATGCCATGTATTTTTGTGATCTATGTGGTGACTAGAACAAGCATGCAAACTAGGCTTCGTGATGTTGCTGATTTCAGCCCTTGTTCTGCTGTTATTGTGATGTCATGTATTCATGTTGCTACAGTGAGATCCATACCTCTTTTGAGTATGTTCAGTAAGAGTGTTTTGTTCATATGGTTATGCTCTATCCATTTATGCCTCTGGTTGCAATTATAGTATGCTCTATCATGTCTTAATCTTGCTCTACTTTTGCTATAAAATGTTAATAGCAGATTGTTTACATGTTAATCAAGCTTGCCATGGTTGTTGTTGTTGATCCGTGCATGCAATGTTGTTTTTCTTGCCATGTCTTGATTCTATGCCATGTCTATCTTCTGGGTGTATGCTTAGTTTGTCATGCAATGCCATGTAGGGAGTGCATCGAGCTCGTAAACATGCCTACTCGTTATCTGTTTTGCCATGCTCCAGTTTTTCACCAAGTCTGAATCTGTAATGAAACTTGCTATGTTTACATGGGCGCCATCATATTTTCTGTGCCCTTTTGGCTCACGGTCAGTAAGGGACTTTTGTTTTTTGTAATTAGTAGATTAATTCCATGCCTTCAGTTGCCATGATAAGTTCCTGTAGCTTGTTGCTTGATAGCTCTAAACATTGGGACCTGATGTTATTTCTGCCATGTCCTGAAATTCTACCAAGTCCGTGAACCTGTTATTATTTGCAATCTTGCCATGCTCGTGTTGAGTATGATCTAGTGATTTCTAGAGATAGCTCAGTGTTCATGATTTGTTATGCTTTACCCGTACATCATGTACATGCCTTTTGTTTTCATGTTGAGATCCTGTAGCATGTTGTTTTGATGCTTGCAATATGCCTAGTTGCTGTTCTGGATAGCATGCCCTTTAAACTTATATGGTGTGTATGTGTTGAACCGTTGCTCCATTTTGAGTGTGCTCTATACGAAACTTGCTTAGTTTTGTATGTAGCTTCATGTTACCTTGTTGGATCCATGTCTTGAATGTGTTTTCTTGATGTTTGAATGCATTTTGCATTAATGCCATGCTTATCTTGTTTTGCTCATATCTTCTAGGCCGTAGCTCTGAATTAAATGAACTTTATATGTAACTTGACTAGAATTTTGTGTAGATCATCGCGGTGCATCTTAACTTGCTGTTTAACAACTTGAACATAAGGTTTATTCAGATATGGATCAATTTCAAAATTTGCATACGGGGACTTACCGGAATTGTCATATGTTGTTTCCGGCCTCATTTAAACTTGCTTTGATGTGTTGCTCTTGTATGCATCATCTCTTGCCATGAGTAGCTTCATGTAGTCTTGTCATGCATCATACTTGGTTGAGCATCATGCCTTGTTCATGTGTGGTGTGTTTACCATGTTGTGTGCTTCTTCTCGATAGTTCCCGTTTCGTTGCGATCGTGAGGATTCGTTCGTCTACGCTTGGTTCGTCTTCATGGCTTCATCTTCTTCATGGACTCGTTCTTCTTCCTAGCGGGATTTCAGGCAAGATGACCGTCACCTTGGATCTCATTACTATCATTGCTATGCTAGTTGCTTTGTTCTATCGCTATGCTGCGTTACCTACCACTTGCTTATCAAGCCTCCCAAATTGCCATGAACCTCTAACCTTGTCACCCTTCCTAGCAATCGTTGTTTGGCTATGTTACCGCTTTTGCTCATCCCCTCTTATAGCCTTGCTAGTTGCAGGTGAAGATGAAGATTGCTCCATGTTGGATTATGTTTTATGTTGGGATATCACAATATTTCTTATATTATTAATGCATCTATATACTTGGTAAAGGGTGGAAGGATCGGCCTTATGCCTGGTGTTTTATTCCACTCTTGCCGCCCTAGTTTCCGTCATACCAGTATTATGTTCCCGGATTTTGCGTCCCTAACGCGGTTGGGTGATTTATGGGACCGCCTTGACAGTTCGCTTTGAATAAAACTCCTCCAGCAAGGCCCAACCTTGGTTTTACCATTTGCCTCACCACCACCTATACCTTTCCCTTGGGTCGGCCAACCCGAGGATCATCTTTATTTTAGCCCCCCCGGGCCAGTGCTTCTCTAAGTGCTGGTCCAAACCGAGCGATGTCCGGCGCCCCCTGGGCAATCAGGGTCTATGCCAACCCGACGTCTTGCTCATCCGGTGTGCCCTGAGAACGAGATATGTGCAGCTCCTATCGGGATTTGTCGGCACATTCGGGTGGTCTTGCTGGTATTGTTTTACCATTGTCGAAATGTCTTGTAGCCGGGATTCCGAGACTGATCGGGTCTTCCCGGGAGAAGGAATATCCTTCATTGATCGCGAGAGCTTATCATGGGCTAAGTTGGGACACCCCTGCAGGGTTTGAACTTTTGAAAGCCGTGCCCGCAGTTATGTGGCAGATGGGAATTTGTCAATGTTCGGTTGTAGTTAACTTGAAGTAAACTCTTCTAAAATACACCAACCGTGTGCGTAACCGTGATGGTCTCTTTTCGGGGCTGTTCGAGAGGAGAACACGGTTTTGGGTTATGTTTGACGTAAGTAGGAGTTCAGGATCACTTCTTGATCATCTCCAGTTGACGACCGCTTGCTTTGCTTCTCTCCTCTCTCTTATTTGCGTAAGTTAGCCACCATACATTGCTTAGCCGCTGCTGCAACCTCAACACTTTACCCCTTCCTTACCCATTAAGCTCTGTTAGTCTTGATACCCATGGTTATGGGATTGTTGAGTCCTCGTGGCTCACAGATTACTACAACGCTAGTTGCAGGTACAGGTTATGCGATGATCATGACGCGAGAGCGGTGATTGTTTGTGTTGGATTTCTTCTTCTTCTTCGTTGATCTTGGGTTAGGTTCCTGGTCGGCAGCCTGGGCTAGCAGGGTGGATGTCGTTTGAGTTTCTGTTTATGTTTCATCCGTAGTCGGATGATGATCTTGTATATGATGTATTGTTGTATTCATGTGACATTGTATGACTTGAATGTTTTCCCTCTATTATGTAATGTTGATGTAATGATATCCACCTTGCAAAAGCGTCTTCAAGATGCGCTTCTATCCTTGGTGGGACCTTCGAGTTCCTTTAGGATAGGGTCGCGTCTTGGGCGTGACAAGTTGGTATCAGAGCCTCGACCGACCCTAGGAGCCCCCTTGATTGATCGTGTAGTTTGGCCGATGTCGAGTCTAGAAGAAAACTTTTTTTTTAGTCTAGTTATATCGGAGAGTAGGATTTGTTTTTACTCCTCAGCCCCTTCGTCGCTCTGGTGAGAAATCTTGACGTAAATGTTTTGAATTACTCCTCTTCCCCTTCAAATTTTTCTTTAGGATCATGCGGTTAGTTTTCGTTCGTTGTCCATCCTCTTTTCAATCCGGTGCATGTCTTGTCAAGTCGACCCAAACCTCTTTGTCTTTTGGGAGATCCATCCTCAGCTCTTTTTAATCGACGTTGTTTCCCTGTCCGAAGTTGTCCTTGTTTTTCCCACCCGCCCACCCTTCTTCTTCTCGGAATCGTAGTCCATAATCGAGTATCCATTCTTCTCGTGCGAAGCCTTTGCATTCTTTCCTCATTTAATTCAACCGGTGCCTTTCTCGTCAAGTTATTCGTCGGTTCTCCATTCCAAGTTGCCTTTGTTTTTTTTTCGCCCTCCCACCCCTTTTATTTCCGGAGTCTAAGCCTTTATTTCGAGCAATCTATTTCATTCATGCGGAGTATCTTCAGTCTTTCGTCAATTGTCTCAACCGGTGAAGTCTCGTCTAGTTAATCATTGTTCGTCGCATTTTCTTTCTGGTGGATTGAAATTCAAGTTTTTCGTTGTCGATCGTATTCTTTCCCTTATCTTCAAATATTTCCCTTTGCTCGTTCGCCTCTCGCCATTCTATTACCCCGGAGTGTTGAAGACATCTCAGAAGATTCATGTTTGCATTCTACTATTTTGAGGTTGTCACCTCATTCAAATCTTTCAAGCGTTCCGGTGCATCATTTCTCATTCGGCAATCATTTCCAACGGTGTTTCTTTTCAGTGGGCCCTAACCCACAGGTCTTTTCCCAGGATCTTACCTGAATCTTCTGATTTCTCAGAGGTATTCTCAAGTTCTTTTGAAGTTTGATGTAAGCATGGACTTCATCAGTCAGAGCCTTTCCGAGATCGATTCCAAATCATTTTCATTGTTGTCTCAACCTCTTCGTTTTTCATTGTCCTGGAGTATCTATCTAATTCTTCAAGGTGTTTCTCGTCGACCGAAGAAGAGTTTCTCTTAAATCTTGTTCGTCCTCCCAGAGATTGTGGTGCTAGTGCGATTTTATCTTATCTAATTGTTTCCAGTCGTGCAATTCTTTTCAATCATCCGGAGTAGCTCAGGAGTTGTCTTCCGTTTCGATCATTCGGAAGCCTCCATTTCAGAAGATTTCTTCATTCCAAGTTTTCAGATTCGTTCTCCAATTATTCTATATCCGTGCCCCTTCATTCGTCTCAATATTCTTCCGCTAATTTGTTCAAATAATCTGTAATTAGTTCGAGATCTCTTCATTCCGCGGCATCAAATTCTCTCAATTATCTTCATTCATTTTCTAATTCTTTCCGGCGATCCGTTCTCTTCTCTTCGTTCATTTTAATTTCTAACGGTGGTTCATTCACAGATTCCTTTTCCGTTCTTATCATATCAATTAATTCGTTATTCCCAATCATACCGGTGGTTCATGAAGATTTTCCCAAGTGTTGCGATATATCTCTCCTTAACCTTTTTAAACGCGGATAAGTTGTATGCGATCTATTGCTCTCATCAATATAATTTATGTAGGATAAGCATAACATAATTCTTATCCTCATTTCATCTGAAGGAAATATGCCCTAGAGGCAATAATAAAGTTATTATTTATTTCCTTACATATCATGATAAATGTTTATTATTCATGCTAGAATTGTATTAACTGGAAACATAATACATGTGTGAATACATAGACAAACAGAGTGTCACTAGTATGCCTCTACTTGACTAGCTCATTAATCAAAGATGGTTATGTTTCCTAACCATGAACAAAGAGTTGTTATTTGATTAACGAGATCACATCATTAGTTGAATGATCTGATTCACATGACCCATTCCATTAGCATAGCACCCGATCGTTTAGTATGTTGCTATTGCTTTTATCCATGACTTATACATGTTCCTTTAAGTATGAGATTATGCAACTCCCGTTTACCGTAGGAACACTTTGTGTGCTACCAAACGTCACAACGTAACTGGGTGATTATAAAGGAGTACTACAGGTGTCACCAAAGGTAGATGTGGGGTTGGCGTATTTCGAGATTAGGATTTGTCACTCCGATTGTCGGAGAGGTATCTCTGGGCCCTCTCGGTAATGCACATCACTTAAGCCTTGCAAGCATTGCAACTGATGAGTTAGTTGCGAGATGATGTATTATGGAATGAGTAAAGAGACTTGCTGGTAACGAGATTCAACTAGGTATTGGATACCGACGATCGAATCTCGGGCAAGTAACATACCGATGACAAAGGGAACAACGTATGTTGTTATGCGGTCTGACCGATAAAGATCTTCGTAGAATATGTAGGAGCCAATATGGGCATCCAGGTCCCGCTATTGGTTATTGACCGGAGACGTGTCTCGGTCATGTCTACATTGTTCTCGAACCATAGGGTCCGCACGCTTAAGGTTTCGATGACAGTTATATAATGAGTTTATGAGTTTTGATGTACCGAAGGAGTTCTGAGTCCCGGATGAGATCGGGGACATGACGTGGAGTCTCGAAATGGTCGAGACGTAAAGATCGATATATTGGACGACTATATTCGGACATCGGAAAGGTTCTGAGTGGTTCGGGTATTTTCGGAGGTATCGGGGACTTACGGGAATACGGGGAAGAGTATTGGGCCTTATTGGGCCTTAGTGGGAAGGAGCCAGGAGGTGGCGCGCGCCCCTCCCAAGCCCAGTCCGAATTGGACAAGGGGTTTGGGGGCGCGGCCCCCTCTCCCTTCCTTCTCCTCTCCCCTCCTTTCCCCCCCCCTTCTCCTAATTGGACTAGGAAAGGTGGAATCCTACTCCCGGTGGGAGTAGGACTCCCCTTGGCACGCCCAAACCAGGCCGGCCGCCCCTCGCCCTTGGCTCCTTTATATACGTGGGCAGGGGGGCACCCTAGAACACACAAGTTGATCCTTGAGATCGTTCCTTAGCCGTGTGCGGTGCCCCCCTCCACCATATTCCACCTCGGTCATATTGTAGCGGTGCTTAGGCGAAGCCCTGCGACAGTAGAACATCAAGATCGTCACCACGCCGTCGTGCTGACGGAACTCTTCCCTGAAGCTTTGTTGGATAGGAGCCCGGGGAACGTCATCAAGCTGAACGTGTGCCAAGAACTCGGAGGTGCCGGAGTAACGGTGCTTGGATCGGTCGGATCGTGAAGACGTACGACTACATCAACCGCGTTGATATAACGCTTCCGCTTTCGTTCTACGAGGGTACGTAGACAACACTCTCCCCTCTCGTTGCTATGCATCACCATGATCTTGCGTGTGCGTAGGAAAATTTTGAAATTACTACGTTCCCCAACAGTGGCATCAGAGCCTAGGTTTTTATGGTTTGATGTTATTTGCACGAGTAGAACACAAGTAAGTTGTGGACGATACAAGTCATACTGTCTACCAGCATGTCATACTTTGGTTCAGCGGTATTGTTGGACGAGACGATCCGGACCAACCTTACGCGTACGCTTACGCGAGACCGGTTCCCTCGACGTGCTTTGCACATAGATGGCTTGCGGAAGACTGTCTCTCCAACTTTAGTTGAACCGAGTGTGGCTACGCCCGGTCCTTGAGAAGGTTAAAACGGAGTCTATTTGACAAACTATCGTTGTGGTTTTGATGCGTAGGTAAGATGAGTTCTTGCTTAAGCCCGTAGCAGCCACGTAAAACTTGCAACAAACAAAGTAGAGGACGTCTAACTTGTTTTTGCAGGGCATGTTGTGATGTGATATGGTCAAGACATGATGCTATATTTTATTGTATGAGATGATCATGTTTTGTAACCGAGTTATCGGCAACCGGCAGGAGCCGTATGGTTGTCGCTTTATTGTATGCAATGCAATCGCCCTGTAATGCTTTACTTTATCACTAAGCGGTAGCGATAGTCGTAGAAGCATAAGATTGGCGAGACGACAACGATGCTACGATGGAGATCAAGGTGTCGCGCCGGTGACGATGGTGATCATGATGGTGCTGCAGAGATGGAGATCATGAAGCACAAGATGATGATGACCATATCATATCACTTATATTGATTTGCATGTGATGTTTATCTTTTATGCATCTTATCTTGCTTTGATTGACGGTAGCATTATAAGATGATCTCTCACTAAATTATCAAGAAGTGTTCTCCCTGAGTATGCACCGTTGCAAAAGTTCTTCGTGCTGAGACACCACGTGATGATCGGGTGTGATAGGCTCTACGTTCAAATACAACGGGTGCAAAACAGTTGCACACGCGGAATACTCAGGTTATACTTGACGAGCTATGCATATAAGATATGACCTCGGAACACGGAGACCGAAAGGTCGAGCGTGAATCATATAGTAGATATGATCAACATAATGATGTTCACCATTGAAGACTAAGCCATTTCACGTGATGATCGGTTATGGTTTGGTTGATTTGGATCACGTGATCACTTAGAAGATTAGAGGGATGTCTATCTAAGTGGGAGTTCTTAAGTAATATGATTAATTGAACTTTAATTTATCATGAACTTAGTCCTGGTAGTATTAGCATATCTATGTTGTAGAACAATAGCTCGCATTGTTGCATCCCTGTGTTTATTTTGATATGTTCCTAGAGAAAATTGTGTTGAAAAATGTTAGTAGCAATGATGCGGATTGGATCCGTAATCTGAGGTTTATCCTCATTGCTGCACAGAAGAATTTTGTCCTTGATGCACCGCTAGGTGACGGACCTTTTGCAGGAGCAGATGCAGACGTTATGAACGTTTTTCTAGCTCAATATGATGACTACTTAATAGTTTAGTGCACCATGCTTAACGGCTTAGAATCGGGACTTCAAAGACGTTTTGAACGTCATGGACCATACAAGATGTTCCAGGAGTTGAAGTTAATATTTCAAGCAAATACCCGAGTTGAGAGATATGAAGTCTCCAACAAGTTCTATAGCTAAAAGATGGAGGAGAATCGCTCAACTAGTGAGCATGTGCTCAGATTGTCTGGGAACTACAATCGCTTGAATCAAGTGGGAGTTAATCTTCCAGATAAGATAGTGATTGACAGAATTCTCTAGTCACCATCACCAAGTTAGTAGAACTTCGTGATGAACTATAATATGCAAGGGATAACGGAAAATATTCCCAAGCTCTTCACGATGCTAAAATCGGCGAAGGTAGAAATCAAAGAAAAACATCAAGTGTTGATGGTTGACAAGATCACTAGTTTCAAGAAAAGGGTAAAAGGAAAGAAGGGGAACTTCAAGAAGAACGGCAAGCAAGTTGCTGCTCAAGTGAAAAAGCCCAAGTCTGGTCCTAAGCCTGAGACTAAGTGCTTCTACTGCAAAGGGACTGGTCACTGGAAGCGGAACTACCCCAAGTGATTGGCGGATAAGAAGGATGGCAAAGTGAACATAAGTATATTTGATATACATGTTATTGATGTGTACTTTACTAGTGTTCATAGCAACCCCTTAGTATTTGGTACTAGTTCAAGTTGCTAAGATTAGTAACTCGAAACGGGAGTTGCAGAATGAACAAAGACTAGTTAAAGGGCAAGGTGACGATGTGTGTTGGAAGTGGTTCCAAGATTGATATGATCATCATCACACACTCCCTATACTTTCGGGATTAGTGTTGAAACTAAATAAGTGTTATTTGGTGTTTGCGTTGAGCATGAATATGATTTGATCATGTTAATTGCAATACGGTTATTCATTTAAGTTAGAGAACAATTGTTGTTCTGTTTACATGAATAAAACCTTCTATGGTCATACACACCAATGAAAATAGTTCATTGGATCTCGATCGTAGTGATACACATATTCATAATATTGAAACCAAAAGATGCGAAGTTAATAATGATAGTGCAACCTATTTATGGCACTGCCATTTAGGTCATATTGGTGTAAAGCGCATGAAGAAACTCCATGCTGATGGGATTTTGGAATCACTTGATGCTTGCGAACCATGCCTCTTGGGCATGATGACTAAAACGCCGTTCTCTGGAACAATGGAGCAAGCAACAGATTTGTTGGAAATCATACATACTGATGTATATGGTCCGATGAATATTAAGGCTCGCGACAACTATCATTATTTTCTAACCTTCACAGATGATTTGAGCAGATATGGGTATATCTACTTGATGAAACATAAGTCTGAAACGTTTGAAAAGTTCAAAGAATTTTAGAGTGAAGTGGAAAATCATCGTGACAAGAAAATAAGGTTTCTACGATCTGATCGCGGAGACGAATATTTGAGTTACGAGTTTGGTCTTCAGTTAAAACAATGTGAAATAGTTTCACTACTCACGCCACCTGGAACACCACGGCATAATGGTACGTCCGAACGTCATAACCGTACTTTATTGGATATAGTACAATCTATGATGTCTCTTACCGATCTACCACTATCGTTTTTGGGGTTATGCATTAAAGACAGCTGCATTCACGTTAAAAAGGGCACCATCTAAGTCCGTTGAGACGACACAATCTGAACTATGGTTTGGCAAGAAACCAAAGTTGTCGTTTCTTAAAGTTTGGGGTTGCGATGCTTATGTGAAAAAGGTTTCAACATGATAAGCTCAAACCCAAATCGAAGAAATATGTCTTCATAGGATACCCAAAGAGTCAGTTGGGTACACCTTCTATCACAGATCCAAAGGCAAGACATTCGTTGCTAAGAATGGATCCTTTCCAGAGAAGGAGTTTCTATTGAAAGAAGTGAGTGGGAGGAAAATAGAAAACTTGATAAGGTAATTGTACCTTCTCCCTTATTGGAAAGTAGTTCATCACAGAAATCTGTTCTTGTGACTACTACACCAATTAGTAAGGAAGCTAATGATAATGATCATGAAACTTCAGATCAAGTTTCTACTGAACCTCGTAGATCAACCAGAGTAAGATCCGCACCAGAGTGGTACGGTAATCCTATTTTGGAAGTCATGTTACTAGACCATGATGAACCTACGAACTATGAAGAAGCGATGGTGAGCCCAGATTCCGCAAAGTGGCTTGAGGCCATGAAATCTGAGATGGGATCCATGTATGAGAACAAAGTGTGGACTTTGGTTGACTTGCCCGATGATCGGCAAGCAATTGAGAATAAATGGATTTTTAAGAAGAAGACTGACGCTGATGGTAATGTTACTGTCTATAAAGCTCGACTTGTTGCAAAAGGTTTTCGACAAGTTCAAGGGATTGACTACGATGAGACTTTCTCACCCGTAGCGATGCTTAAGTCTGTCCGAATCATGTTAGCAGTTGCCGCATTTTATGATTATGAAATTTGGCAAATGGATGTCAAAACTGCATTCCTGAATGGATTTCTGGAAGAAGAGTTGTATATGATGCAACCAGAAGGTTTTGTCGATCCAAAGGGAGCTAACAAAGTGTGCAAGCTCCAGCGATCCATTTATGGACTGGTGCAAGCCTCTCGGAGTTGGAATAAACGCTTTGATAGTGTGATCAAAGCATTTGGTTTTATACAGACTTTTGGAGAAGCCTGTATTTACAAAAAGGTGAGTGGGAGCTCTGTAGCATTTCTGATATTATATGTGGATGACATATTACTGATCGGAAATAATATAGAATTTCTGGATAGCATAAAGGGATACTTGAATAAGAGTTTTTCGATGAAAGACCTCGGTGAAGCTGCTTACATATTGGGCATTAAGATCTATAGAGATAGATCAAGACGCTTAATAGGACTTTCACAAAGCACATACCTTGACAAAGTTTTGAAAAAGTTCAAAATGGATCAGGCAAAGAAAGGGTTCTTGCCTGTGTTACAAGGTGTGAAGTTGAGTAAGACTCAATGCCCGACCACCGCAGAAGATAGAGAGAAAATGAAAAATGTTCCCTATGCTTCAGCCATAGGCTCTATCATGTATGCAATGTTGTGTACCAGACCTGATGTGTGCCTTGTTGTAAGCTTAGCAGGCAGGTACCAAAGTAATCCAGGAGTGGATCACTGGACAGCGGTCAAGAACATCCTTAAGTACTTGAGAAGGACTAAGGATATGTTTCTCATTTATGGAGGTGACAAAGAGCTCGTCGTAAACGGTTACGTCGATGCAAGCTTTGACACTGATCCGGACGATTCTAAATCGCAAACCGGATACGTATTTACATTAAACGGTGGAGCTGTCAGTTGGTGCAGTTCTAAACAAAGCGTCGTGGCGGGATCTACATGTGAAGCCGAGTACATAGCTGCTTCGGAAGCAGCTAATGAAGGAGTCTGGATGAAGGAGTTCATATCCGATCTAGGTGTTGTACCTAGCGTATCGGGTCCAATGAAAATCTTTTGTGACAATACTGGTGCAATTGCCTTGGCAAAGGAATCCAGATTTCACAAAAGAACCAAACACATCAAAAGACGCTTCAACTCCATCCGGGATTTAGTCCAGGTGGGAGACATAGAGATATACAAGATACATACGGATCTGAATGTTGCAGACCCGTTGACTAAGCCTTCTCTCACAAGCAAAACATGATCACACCTTAGTACTCTTTGGGTGTTAATCACATAGCGATGTGAACTAGATTACTGACTCTAGTAAACCCTTTGGGTGTTGATCACATATCGATGTGAACTATGGGTGTTAATCACATGGTGATGTAAAGTATTGTTGGTAAATCACATGGCGATGTGAACTAGATTATTGACTCTAGTGCAAGTGGGAGACTGAAGGAAATATGCCATAGAGGCAATAATAAACTTATTATTTATTTCCTTACATATCATGATAAATGTTTATTATTCATGCTAGAATTGTATTAATTGGAAACATAATACATGTGTGAATACATAGACAAACAGAGTGTCACTAGTATGCCTCTACTTGACTAGCTCATTAATCAAAGATGGTTATGTTTCCTAACCATGAACAAAGAGTTGTTATTTGATTAACGAGATCACATCATTAGTTGAATGATCTGATTCACATGACCCATTCCATTAGCATAGCACCCGATCGTTTAGTATGTTGCTATTGCTTTTATCCATGACTTATACATGTTCCTTTAACTATGAGATTATGCAACTCCCATTTACCGTAGGAACACTTTGTGTGCTACCAAACGTCACAACGTAACTGGGTGATTATAAAGGAGTACTACAGGTGTCACCAAAGGTAGATGTGGGGTTGGCGTATTTCGAGATTAGGATTTGTCACTCCGATTGTCGGAGAGGTATCTCTGGGCCCTCTCGGTAATGCACATCACTTAAGCCTTGCAAGCATTGCAACTAATGAGTTAGTTGCGAGATGATGTATTATGGAACGAGTAAAGAGACTTGCTGGTAACGAGATTCAACTAGGTATTGGATACCGACGATCGAATCTCGGGCAAGTAACATACCGATGACAAAGGGAACAACGTATGTTGTTATGCGGTCTGACCGATAAAGATCTTCGTAGAATATGTAGGAGCCAATATGGGCATCTAGGTCCCGCTATTGGTTATTGACCGGAGACGTGTCTCGGTCATGTCTACATTGTTCTCGAACCGTAGGGTCCGCACGCTTAAGGTTTCGATGACAGTTATATAATGAGTTTATGAGTTTTGATGTACCGAAGGAGTTCGGAGTCCCGGATGAGATCGGGGACATGACGAGGAGTCTCGAAATGGTCGAGACGTAAAGATCGATATATTGGACAACTATATTCGGACATCGGAAAGGTTCTGAGTGGTTCGGGTATTTTCGGAGGTACCGGGGACTTACGGGAATACGGGGAAGAGTATTGGGCCTTATTGGGCCTTAGTGGGAAGGAGCCAGGAGGTGGCGCGCGCCCCTCCCAAGCCCAGTCCGAATTGGACAAGGGGTTTGGGGGCGCGGCCCCCTCTCCCTTCCTTCTCCTCTCCCCTCCTTTCCCCTCCTTCTCCTAATTGGACTAGGAAAGATGGAATCCTACTCCCGGTGGGAGTAGGACTCCCCTTGGCGCGCCCAAACCAGGCCGGCCGCCCCTCCCCCTTGGCTCCTTTATATACGGGGGCAGGGGGGCACCCTAGAACACACAAGTTGATCCTTGAGATCGTTCCTTAGCCGTGTGCGGTGCCCCCCTCCACCATATTCCACCTCGGTCATATTGTAGCGGTGCTTAGGCGAAGCCCTGCGACAGTAGAACATCAAGATCGTCACCACGCCGTCGTGGTGACGGAACTCTTCCCCGAAGCTTTGCTGGATCGGAGCCCGGGGAACGTCATCAAGCTGAACGTGTGCCAAGAACTCGGAGGTGCCGGAGTAACGGTGCTTAGATCGGTCGGATCGTGAAGACGTACGACTACATCAACCGCGTTGATATAACGCTTCCGCTTTCGGTCTACAAGGGTACGTAGACAACACTCTCCCCTCTCGTTGCTATGCATCACCATGATCTTGCGTGTGCGTAGGAAAATTTTGAAATTACTACGTTCCCCAACATCATCATGGTCAAGTTGATTAATTCTTTTCTTCGGAGATTGTTCGTGTTGAATAATTTCTCGGTTCTAAGTTGTTCGTCTTTTCCTTTCCGGAGTTTCATGTCTTCTCGCTTGTTCCGTCACGAAGCTCCATCTTAATCATCGCAAGGCTTTAATCTTATCCCTTTCATCCTTCAACTTTATCTCGTCATTCTTTGGTTACCGGAGTTCTTCGCGGTGGATCATCATGATTTAATTCATTCTTCAAGTGTTCATCAAGATTCTTGTGAGGGAGCGCAAGTATCTTTCCCTCTTGCCTCTCGAAGTGCAATTAATTCTCCGTATTCTTTTGAAGTGGAGTTTTGCATTTCTTCGTTCTTCTCAGCTATTCAATCTTTTCCGCTTGTGGTCGGTTATCACCTCAGAATTTTGAGATGTTATCTATAAGTCCACAACAAACAATTCTTTTGTTGTTGATTTTCCAACAACTCCATTCAATCCTTCCTCCTGTGCATGCTTTCAATTTCATTCATGGTAGAAATTGTCATCTTCTTCCCCGTTCTTCTGATTCCACTCTTTCAAGTCTTCCGGAGGTTTTACGTTGTTCTTCAAGTCAAGGATCATTCCATCTTCTCAAGTTCATGTTCTATTCTTTCCCATGTGGTGTCAGAGGTGTTCCATTCTTATCTTGCTCTAGACGGAGTGTTGCGTAAATTCTTTCGTTCTTATTCCTTGTCTATCTTGTTCTAACCGGAGTGGTTTCAGTGTCTATCTCATTCCTCGAGCTTTTGGTTCTCGTCATAATCGTAATTCCTCTTTTCTACCTCAGTGTTCTCGTCCTTGTTCTTCCTCTCTCTTTTGTTCTTATTTCACCTCATCCCTTTTTCCTCCCCGTCTCGGTCCTAAGATCTCGGGACGAGATCTCTTGTTAGTAGAGGAGAGTTGTAATGCCCCGGATCCGATGCGCCAAGTGTCCGCCAGTTATTCGCCATCCCAGCCATGTCATTTGCTTGCGTGTTGCATTTTGCCATGTCATCATATGCTTTGCATCCTCATATTTGCAAACTTGCATCCGTCCCGGTCTCCCGGTTCTCTCTGTTGTCCGTTCCGAGCCCTTGTTCACACTCGCACGTGCCCCGGCACCTCCGAAATATTATTTTATTAGTGGCATAAAAAGGTTCTCGGAATGGGTTGAAACTTGGTGTGCGGTCTTATTATAGTGTAGACAAAGGGCCTGCCAAGTTTCGCCGCATTCGGAGTTTGTTTGACTGCCAAACCGTCATTCGTAGCGGCACCGTTGCCGGTTTAATCGTCGGATGTTTTCGGTCTTCGGAAACCATTGCCGGGCTGCATTTCTCTTTTCTCCTCTCAGCCCAAGCCTCTCTCTCACAACCCAAGGTCCAACCTACCCCTCCTCACGTCCGGTGCCGTCCGATCGAGATTGGAGGGCTCCGAAACCCCTCAAAACCCCCTAACCCTAGCACTTACCCTGTATAAACACCCCTCCTTCGTAATTTGGGCAACCCTAGCCCCTAGCCTCCCCTAACCTCCCGCAGCCGCCAGCTCCCCCCTGTCTCCTCGCTTTCAGCGCCGCTAACCCGTCGTCGCAACTTGTCGTCGCCACGCCTTTCGGCCAATACCAGCGCGCCACCTCATCCCGCGAGGCGCTCCCAGCCTATCCCTCCGCGCCACGTCACCCCTGCCTCCCTGCACCTCCCGCAGGGCCCACCGAAGCCCATCTCAGGCCCGCCCCGGGCCGGATCTGGGCCCGAGGCGCACGTGCCACGCCCCACCGTTCGCCGTCCTCCTGCCCCGAGCGGGATCGGGGAGAGGAGCTCTCGATCGAGCTCCTAGCGCCGCCCGACCCCGTCCTCACCGGCAGCCTTGCCGGAGCCGCCGCCGGAGACCTCCCAGGACAGACCCTCGCCGGAGATGAGTGCCCCGACCTCCCTTTTCCCTTCCTTGCTCTCCTTCTTGATCTAACCTCTCCCGGCCTCCTGCTTCTCTCGCTGCAGGTGCACAACAGCCATGGCGCCTCCCCTGCCACCTCCCAACGCCGGCCATGTGGGGCCCCGAGGCCCTCGTCCGTCGCCGGATCCGGACGCCCCATGCCATGATCTACCCATTCCCGGCCTCCCCGATGCCTACCGGAGTCTCACGCCGCCCCACCGCCGCCGTTGACTTCTGCCGGAGCCGTCCAGTACGAAGAATGGGGCTGGCCCGATTTAGATCCCGTTTTCGCGCTGGTAGTTTTTCACTAAGTCCCAGAATTTTCATCTCATGTGCACTTGTTTGACCTAGTGAAACTTCCTGCTTGCAACTCAGTTTTGCATGTATGATATGTTGAAATGTTCATCAGGATGTGCTCTTCATTTTGTTCCATTGTGCCATGTTCATTTGAGTTACTCTTGATGCCCTAATCATCATTGCAAGAGTGCTATGTAATGTTAGTTTCAGATTCTTATCAGGATTTGGACATTTGTCATTTTTGCCATGTTCAATGTGTGCCTCCTATGAACTTGAGCCCTACATGTGTTTTGAAGTATGCCATGCCATATTTACAGGGGCGTATGCCATGTATTTTTGTGATCTATGTGGTGACTAGAACAAGCATGCAAACTACGCTTCGTGATGTTGCTGATTTCAGCATGCCATGTATTCATGTTGCTACAGTGAGATCCATACCTCTTTTGAGTATGTTTAGTAAGAGTGTTTTGTTCATATGGTTTTGCTCTATCCATTTATGCCTCTGGTTGAAATTATAGAGGGCTCTATCATGTCTTAATCTTGCTCTACATTTGCTATAAAATATTCCTGGCAGATTGTTTACATGTTAATCAAGTTTGCCATGGTTGTTGTAGTTGATCTGTGCATTCTATGTTGTTTTTATTGCCATGTCTTGCTTCTATGCCATGTATATTTTCTGGGTGTATGCTTAGTTTGTCACGCAATGCCTTGTAGGGAGTGCATCGAGCTCGTAAACATGCCTACTCGTTATCTGTTTTGCCATGCTCCAGTTTTTCACCAAGTCTGAATCTGTAACGAAACTTACTATGTTTACATGGGCGCCATCATATTCTCTGTGCCCTTTTGGCTCACGGTCATTAAGGTACTTTTGTACTTTGTAATTAGTAGATTCATTACATGCCTTTGGTTTCCATGATAAGTTCATGTAGCTTGTTGCTTGATAGCTCTAAACATTGTGACCTGATGTTATTTCTGCCATGTCCTGAAATTCTGCAAGTCTGTGAACCTGTTATTATTTGCAATCTTGCCATGCTTGTGTTGAGTATGATCTAGTGATTTCTGGAGATAGCTCAGTGTTCATGATTTGTTAGGCTTTACCCTTACATCATGTATATGCCTTTTGTTTTCATGTTGAGATCCTGTAGCATGTTGTTTTGATGCTTGCAATATGCCTAGTTGCTGTTCTGGACAGCATGCCCTTTAAACTTATATGGTGTGTATGTGTTGAACCGTTGCTCCGTTTTGAGTGTGATCTATATGAAACTTGCTTAGTTTTGTATGTAGCTTCATGTTACTTTGTTGGATCCATGTCTTGAATGTATTAGCTTGATGTTTGAATGCATTTTGCATCAATGCCATGCTTATCTTGTTTTGCTCATATCTTCTAGGCCATAGCTTCGAATTAAATGAACTTTATATGTAACTTGACTAGAATTTCGTGTAGATCATCGTGGTGCATCTTAACTTGCTGTTTAACAACTTGAACATAAGGTTTATTCAGATATGGACCAATTTCGAAATTTGCATACGGGGACTTACCAGAATTGTCATATGTTGTTTCCGGCCTCATTTAAACTTGCTTTGATGTGTTGCTCTTGTATGCATCATCTCTTGCCATGAGTAGCTTCATGTAGTCTTGTCATGCATCATACTTGGTTGAGCATCATGCCTTGTTCATGTGTGGTCTGTTTACCATGTTGTGTGCTTCTTCTCGATAGTTCCCGTTTTGTTGCGATCGTGAGGATTCGTTCGTCTACGCTTGGTTCGTCTTCATGGCTTCATCTTCTTCATGGACTTGTTCTTATTCCTAGCGGGATTTCAGGCAAGATGACCGTCACCTTGGATCTCATTACTATCATTGCTATGCTAGTTGCTTCGTTCTATCGCTATGCTGCGTTACCTACCACTTGCTTATCAAGCCTCCCAAATTGCCATGAACCTCTAACCTTGTCACCCTTCCTAGCAATCGTTGTTTGGCTATGTTACCGCTTTTGCTCATCCCCTCTTATAGCGTTGCTAGTTGCAGGTGAAGATGAAGATTGCTCCATGTTGGATTATGTTTTATGTTGGGATATCACAATATTTCTTATATTATTAATGCATCTATATACTTGGTAAAGGGTGGAAGGCTCGGCCTTATGCCTGGTGTTTTGTTCCACTCTTGCCGCCCTAGTTTTCTTCATACCGGTATTATGTTCCCGGATTTTGCGTCCCTAACGCGGTTGGGTGATTTATGGGACCCCCTTGACAGTTCGCTTTGAATAAAACTCCTCCAGCAAGGCCCAACCTTGGATTTACCATTTGCCTCACCACCACCTATACCTTTCCCTTGGGTCGGCCAACCCGAGGGTCATCTTTATTTTAGCCCCCCCGGGCCAGTGCTTATCTAAGTGCTGTTCCAAACCGAGCGATGTCCGGCGCCCCCTAGGCAATCAGGGTCTATGCCAACCCGACGTCTTGCTCATCCGGTGTGCCCTGAGAACGAGATATGTGCAGCTCCTATCGGGATTTGTCGGCACATTTGGGTGGTCTTGCTGGTCTTGTTTTACCATTGTCGAAATGTCTTGTAGCCGGGATTCCGAGACTGATCGGGTCTTCCCGGGAGAAGGAATATCCTTCGTTGATCGCGGGAGCTTATCATGGGCTAAGTTGGGACACCCCTGCAGGGTTTGATCTTTCGAAAGCCGTGCCCGCAGTTATGTGGCAGATGGGAATTTGTCAATGTTCGGTTGTAGTTAACTTGAAGTAAACTCTTCTAAAATACACCAACCGTGTGCGTAACCGTGATGGTCTCTTTTCGGGGCTGTTCGAGAGGAGAACACGGTTTTGGGTTATGTTTGACGTAAGTAGGAGTTCAGGATCACTTCTTGATCATATCTAGTTGACGACCGCTTGCTTTGCTTCTCCCCTCGCTCTTATTTGCGTAAGTTAGCCACCATACATTGCTTAGCCGCTGCTGCAACCTCACCACTTTACCCCTTCCTTACCCATTAAGCTTTGCTAGTCTTGATACCCATGGTTATGGGATTGCTGAGTCCTCGTGGCTCACAGATTACTACAACACCAGTTGCAGGTACAAGTTATGCGATGATCATGACGCGAGAGCGATGATTGTTTGTGTTGGAGTTCTTCTTCTTCGTCGATCTTGGGTTAGGTTCCTGGTCGGCAGCCTGGGCTAGCAGGGTGGATGTCGTTTGAGTTTCTGTTTATGTTTCATCCGTAGTCGGATGTGATCTTGTATATGATGCATTGTTGTATTCATGTGACATTGTATGACTTGAATGTTTTCCCTCTATTATGTAATGTTGATGTAATGATATCCACCTTGCAAAAGCGTCTTCAAGATGCGCTTCTATCCTTGGTGGGACCTTTGAGTTCCTTTAGGATAGGGTCGCATCTTGGGAGTGACAAGTTGGTATCAGAGCCTCGACTGACCCTAGGAGCCCCGTTGATTGATCATGTAGTTTTGCCGATGTCGAGTCTAGAAGAAAACTTTTTTTTGGAGTCTAGTTATATCAGAGAGTAGGATTTCTTTTTACTCCTCAGCCCCTTCGTCGCTCTGGTGAGAAATCTTGACGTAGGTGTTTTGAATTACTCCTCTTCCCCTTCAATTTTTTCTTTAGGATCATGCGGTTAGTTTTCGTTCATTGTCCATCCTCTTTTCAATCCGGTGCATGTCTTGTCAAGTCGACTCAAACCTCTTTGTCTTTTGGGAGATCCATGCTCAGCTCTTTTCAATCAACGTTGTTTCCCTGTCCGAAGTTGTCCTTGTTTTTCCCACCCACCCACCCTTCTTCTTCTCGGAACCAGAGTCCATAATCGAGTATCCATTCTTCTCATGCGAAGCCTTTGCATTCTTTCCTCATTTAATTCAACCGGTGCCTTTCTCGTAAAGTTATTCGTTGGTTCTCCATTCCAAGTTGCCTTTGTTTTTTTTTTCGCCCTCCCACCCCTTTTATTTCTGGAGTCTGCGCCTTTATTTCGAGCAATCTATTTCATTCGTGCGGAGTATCTTCAGTCTTTCCTCAATTGTCTCAATCGGTGAAGTCTCTTCTAGTTAATCATTGTTCGTCGCATTCTCTTTCCAGTGGATTGAAATTCAAGTTTTTTGTTGTCGATCGTATTCTTTCCCTTAGCTTCAAACATTTCCCTTTGCGTTCGCCTCTCGCCATTCTATTACCCCGGAGTGTTGAAGACATCTCAGAAGATTCATGTTTGCATTCTATTATTTTGAGGTTGTCACCTCATTCAAATCTTTCAAGCATTCCGATGCATCATTTCTCATTCGGCAATCATTTCCAACGGTGTTTCTTTTCAGTGGGCCCTAACCCACAGGTCTTTTCCCAGGATCTTACCTGACTCTTCTGATTTCCCGGAGGTATTCTCAAGTTCTTTTGAAATTTGATGTAAGCATGGACTTCATCAGTCAGAGCCTTTCCAAGATCGATTCCAAATCATTTTTATCGTTGTCTCAACCTCTACGTTTTTCATTGTCCCGGAGTATCTATCTAATTCTTCAAGGTGTTTCTCGTCGACCGAAGAAGAGTTTCTCTTAAATCTTGTTCGTCCTCCCAGAGATTGTGGTGCTAGTGCGATTTTATCTTATCTAATTGTTTATAGTCGTGCAATTCTTTTCAATCATCCGGAGTAGCTCAGGAGTTGTCCTCCGTTTCGATCATTCGGGAGCCTCCATTTCAGAAGATTTCTTCATTCCAAGTTTTCAGATTCGTTCTCCAATTATTCTATATCCGTGCCCCTTCGTTCGTCTCAATATTCTTCCGGTGCTTTGTTCAAATAATCTGTAATTAGTTCGAGATCTCTTCATTCTGCGGTATCAAATTCTCTCAAGTATCTTCGTTCATTTTCTAATTCTTTCCGGCGATCCATTCTCTTCTCTTCGTTCATTTTCATTTCTAACGGTGGTTCGTTCAGATATTCGTTTTCCGTTCTTATCATATCAATTAATTAATTATACCCAATCATACCGGTGGTTCATGAAGATTTTCCCAAGTGTTGCGATATATCTCTCCTTAACCTTTTTAAACGCGGATAAGTTGTATGCGATCTATTGCTCTCATCAATATAATTTATGTAGGATAAGCATAACATAATTCTTATCCTCATTTCATCGTGATCAAGTTGATTAATTCTTTTCTTCAAAGATTGTTCATGTTGAATAATTTCACGGTTCTAAGTTGTTCGTCTTTTCCTTTCCGGAGTTTCAAGTCTTCTCGCTTGTTCCGTCACAAAGCTCCATCTTAATCATCGCAAGGTGTCGTGGGTTTGTCACGGCAGATGTCCTAGCCAAAGGACTTAGTCGTGGAGCCATCGCAACGGGTTAACTCGAAGGGGTTAAAGCGGACACAGGGACACAGAGGGTTTATACTAGTTCGGCCCCTTCGATGAAGGTAAAAGCCTACGTCTAGTTTGTGGTGGAATTGATGAAGTCTCGATGGCTAGGGAGCAGATAAGCTTCGCCTAGGCCTCGAGTTGTGGTTCTCTGTCCCTGAACCGATATCGGGTCGTCCCCTTATATACATGGGTGACGCCCGTCGGTTCATAGAGTCCCAATCTCCGGTTTATACTCGTACCCGGGTTGGTCTCTTCCTTATCCCTAACTTACAATACAAGTTGTACACAGGCCGGTTTATGGCTACAGGTGTTAAACCGACTACGGCCTCGGGCATTTACATAGCCTCCTGGGCTTTACCATTCTTGAACTACAGATGAAGTTAACCCGGCCCGTATAGGTCGGTTTACGCTCAGTAGTAATATGCCCAACATTAGGCCCCAGGTTGATTTGAATGAGTTCATGTCAACCCTTAGCATAAATCTTCATATTCAGCACCTTCCCTTCGTCGCTAAACCGCTACGTCGTCATCTTCGTCGGTGGCCGTAAACCGGCATGACATCATCATGAAGCTAGCTTTTATGATGCCTTCTTTGTTTAACCAATTCGCAATAACCGAGGCGACAGCTCTGCTTCCGAAATCTGTGGCTCCTGGATTCGCGCGCTTGACACATGTGTTTTGCCTTATAAATAGGGGCGAAGGGTCATTTATTTTTCCCCTTCACCCTTTTCCTCTTCGTCTTCTCCGCGCCGTCCGCTTCGTAGCTCCACCACTGTCGCTGACCTCCGCATCGTCTCGGGCCGCTGCATCAACCTGCCTGGACCAGAGAAACTGCGGCATGCTTCCGCATCCCTCCGAGCTCCGGTGAGATCCCCACCTTCTCAACTCAGATCTGCCTCTAGGGTTTACTATGTTCTTCATGTTCTTCACGTTCTTCGCGTTCTTCACGTTCTTCGCACTTAAACTGAGATGCACCTTCATATGACCCCACGACCTTTGCTCCGTTCAGTAGTAGTTTTCGGCATCTGTTTTCATGGCAATATACCTGGACCATAGATCTGATCCATAGCTTGACCTTGCTGTTCTTGCACAATTTTCTTTAAATCATGAGTATTTTACCCCTTTTACGAGATCGCCCCAGATCCAATATCATACTGAGATAATGTGAAACCTGTTTCCGTACACTTGCTCTTTTGCAATTTCCACTGTTTCACAGTCTTAGGTCCAGCGGTTTAACCTTGTTGTAGAATATCACCAAATCGGTACATACCATTAGTCCCCTTGTTGAACCGCCAGTAATCCCTTGATAGACAGCACCGCTTTACCAACGTCGGTTTGTAATTGATTTCCTCCGGTTTAACATTGATAGTATCAACATGAAAAACCTGTGCACCACACAGTCCTGAACCGGAATCATTTTCATTTTGTAGACTTCCTCATGGCTAAGCAAGTGTATGAGTGCAACTGGGCTCCTTCCCGGGTCACGGAAACTCAACTGAATAATCTGGTTCTGACCGGTGCTTTGAGCAGCAGAAAAACCATTCATTGGAGGGTGCCGGGCAAAGAGTGCCCCCCTACACCCCAAGACGGCGAAGTCGTTGTTTTTGCGGATCACTTAGCCCGCGGTTTCAACCCGCCCGGTTCAAAATTTTATCGCGACGTTTTGGCTAATTTTCAACTCCATCCACAAGATATTGGCCCCAACTCTGTCACTAACATATGCCACTTTCAAGTGCTCTGTGAGGTGTTTTTTCAAGAGGAACCTATAGTTGAGTTGTTCCGAGATTGCTTTCACCTAAACCGCCGCACAGAATTTACTGATGGCTCCAACATGGAACTGGGTGGCGTGTCAATCCAGAAAAGGAAAGAGGTCACTTACCCTCATGCGAAACTGCATAGTCACCCCCAAGAGTGGAATAACTCCTGGTTTTATTGTAAAGACACCTCTCCAGAGAATGAGAATATCCTGCCCGGCTTTCGTCCAGAACGGCTCAGCAACACTCACCCCCTTCCTCAGAGGCTGACTGCTAAAGAGAGGAGTAAATACGCTCCCCAACTGTCCAAGCTCAGAGCCTTCATGGCCAACGGTTTAACAGGAGTCGACCTCGCTCGTTGCTGGATATCTTGGAGTATACTGCCACTCAGTCAACGCTCCGGTTTGATGTGTGAATACACAGGCAGTGTTGATGATCCGTTGCGTCATGTAAACATCCAGCTTACGGATGACGAGGTCACCGAAGCCGTAAAGAAGATTTTAAATGAACCGGAACGCGTCTATGCACGAACTGGCCTTCTTCCCTTCTGCGCCATCAACAAAACACCAGCGGTAAAAATTTCTTCTCATTAAGTCTGATGTTATTTTGTGCGCGTATGACTGATTCTAATGTCTGTTGACGCAGGGTGATGACCCATTCTGGAGCAAAAAACTCCCTCAAGGAAAGGCGGATAAACCGGAGCAATCGACCAGGCCTAAGACGAGAGTCGTCAAAAAGTCTGCTCACAAGAGGAAAACCACGGCCTCTTCCGATCCTGCCGATGATGAGGTGGGTAATCCGGGTTTTGAAGCTGATCTTGACTCCCTCGGTTTGTTGTTCATATAGCTTATTGACGATGCAATTTGTCAGTATGATGCCGAAGCGAGCCATGCTGATGATGCAGAGGTAATTACCATTTCTTCTGATTCAAGCCTTCTGCGTTTCCACAAAATCCGTCAGGCGAACCGTAAAGTTAAATTTTCCCATCCTCTTGCTTACTTGGATCCCAACTTTCTTATGAAGACCCGTCAACACGAGGTGCGCCGTACAACCCGACACAGCGGTCAGGTAGTTACCTCCGCCGGTTTACCGAACAGTCCGGTTCGGAGACGTCGTTCAGAGGTCTCTAACTTGCTTGTCAAATTTTGTCCTAAAGCGGGCTGTTTTCGTCAACCGCTTAATCCGTCTGACTCCGATTATCAGGTCACCTCGCACTCATCCTCTGGCGAGTCAACTGGTACTCAGCTGCCTCCGCTCAAAACCGTGCTTGGGTAAGCTTACTTTTCTCATCAAGTTGTCCATTGTTGTAACCTTCACCATATGCTGTCTTCAACTTTGCTGCTTCTTTCAGAGCTAAACCAAGGCCGAGCAAAAAAGCTCGCCAAGACAAAACAGGAGAAGAAAACGCTCCTCCTGAACCGGACACTGCCCCGAACATTGAAACGACCACCCTTGAGGATGTAATTGATGACCCATTAGTCCGAGATGAAGTCATTGTTCCTGAAGAAGGCTCTGTTAACCCCTCCGGCCCAACGGATCAACCAGCCAGCCCGATTCGTGCTGAGAAAACCATTAGTTCCTAAAAGCCTGTCGAGAAACCGGCCGTGCCAGTCCAGACCGACGACCACAACGATGATGAAGTCATGATTACTGGCATAGGTCGTACTGAACCTGGAAATCCCATCGCTTTGGCCAAGCACACTGCTAAAGAAGAAATTTCTGCTTTAAGTAAAGGTAAATGGGATGTTGATCTGGCCACGTACTCCACTCTTGGCGCTCAAGACATTCATTCTGGCTATTTAAACCGGCTATATACTAGCCGCGACTATGAAGCCAATCTTGTGAAGATGATGAAAGACAAATTCGAGGTAACTTCCATGCCCTCACTCCTGCTTCTTACCACCGTAGCCCCCAAGGGTCGGTTTAACTTTATCATAATTGAATCGACACTTGCAATCATCATACCGTAGCATCCGAAATATCATTAAAGCAAATAGCCATTAGCCCCCAAGTGCCAAGTTGAATATTTGTATTGAGCTTGGGACTTTGATAATGACCTGAGAACTTGAGATCAAATAAGCATTAGCCCCCAAGTACGAAGTATCTAACTTGTTATGTGCTTGGTACTTTCTTTGTTTAAACTGTATAACTTGTCGGACTGCAGGCTGAACTGAAGGTCAAAGAGAGCCAAATCGCTGATCTTCAAGAGAATGTGAAGTCCCAGCAAGCAGAATCTTCCAAAGCCAAGGAGGAACTAACCAGCGCTTTGGGCAGCATGGAACAATTGAAGGAAGGTTTTAACAAGGAGCGGGCGGACTGGGCTACAGAAAAGGCCGCTTTAACCAAGAAGATTGAAACCACAGAAGCTGCCCTTAAAATGGTAACGGATGAATTGACCAGTGTGAAGCGACAGGTGCACGCAATGGCTGCAGCCATCTTTGGTAAGCCTCCTATAACATGTGCAATGCCCTTGATTCTTCTACAAAACAGCTCGGTTTACGAACTACTGATCGTATTACAGGCACTCGCATCCATCACTTGGGATCAGACGTGCGTATGAAGCTGAAAGCGGTCTATACCTTAGTCGAGCAGCTGTATACGGGCGCTCAGCGGATTATCACCACTGCTTCACACAACAATCCGGCACCCACATTGATCCAGGACACACTGAAGAGGTTGTTGATGCTCCCTGCTCGGATCGAAGAGCTAAAAAGATCTGCTGCTCGAACCGGAGCCATTAATGCCTTAATCCGGGCCAAAGCCTGGGTGCCTGATTTTGATCCCGTTGAAGCGGCTCAAGGCTATCCTAGCTTAAAGGAGGATGGCTCCGAATTCGATGAAGAAGAATTGAGAAAGATAAACCGGGCAGTGCGCCCTCTGGCCTGCCAATTGGTAGAAGAAGCAAACTTGTCTCATTATCAAGCCCAGTATGACGATCAGAACAAGCGGGTAGCTGTGCCAATCCCTAAAGCGGAAAACTTAATTCCTCCAATCCGTAAGCACACTTATGCCCCTGATATTGAACCGTCGTCACTGATACATGAGGAAGCCGTTTTTCAAGCATTAATGGGGATCGATTGGACCACTGTTGACTTCCAGCCGCTGGGTAGGGAGGAGGACGCTGAAGTGGAGCAGGATGATCCAGAACCATCAAACCAGAATGGCACGCAGGCGTGAACCGAGGGCAGTTTTAAATGGTTTCCTTTTGATACTTTGTTAAGAAACAATCACCTTATTTGGGCACCGTGTTGCCTTGTAATAGGATAGACCGTACCTTATGCTTCATGAGATGCCTTCGCGCATCAGCACTGATATCCTCCTTTGGAAAATCATTATTGCCAACTTATATCTCCTACGATCACAAATTTTTAAACTACCAGGGCGGTTGTACCGTCATCCAGTTTGCGAATTATTATAGTTACGCAAGGAAACGTGCAAGTATGATCAAACTTTTGTGATACAAAATACCTGTCATATAATGGGCATGAAATAGGCGTTCGTAGCCAATATTGATGCGGGAGTTGATAACTCTTAAGCCGTCATGGGAAAATTGAACCCTTGTGTATATAACACCGGTTTACAATGTAAACCGTCTTTTAATAACAGCAGCCTTTCGTTGCTCAAAAGAGGATATTTAGCAGAAAAAACTCAAACCGAGCCAACAATCTCAGATTTTTGCAAAAGAGGGTCGTGTTCCTGCCAACTTGGCTATGTCAGACCGGTGCCGAATGTTGTTGGTTTAAGAGAAAAGCAAAAAACTACCAACTCTTTGCAAAAAAGGAAAGAGATCAAAATACGGCGAAAAAAACCTTTTGCAAAAGAAGAGCTCTATCGAGCTTGGTCAGACGGAATCACCATGGTCAGACGCAACCAAGCCCCCTTAAGGTGTAGCGATGGTGCCAGTCAGCCAGGACCCCAAAATGACGCATGGCATTATGCCGGCCAAGTGGCATTGCTATGGTTCGGGTTCAACCAAGCCCCCAAATGACTCTAAGGCCCGTAGGCCGACCAAGAGGCGTGACCGGTTCAGACGTGACCGTGTCCCCAAATGATTCTAGTGGCTTTCGCCGGCCAAGAGGTATTGAATCGGTTCGGACACGACCGAGCCCCCAAATGACTCTGGTGGCTTTCGCCGGCCAAGAGGTATTGCATCGGTTCAAACATGACCGAGCCCCCAAATGACTCATAAGGATAGCCATGTTCTCTTTGGTTCGAACATGACCTATGTTTGAACAGGAAGCCTCAAGTGATCTCGTTAAGACTTGCAAGGGGTAAACCGACTGTTGCTTAAAGACAACCCCGTGTAACCACACATGATATAAAGGAACAGATACCCCGCTTTAGCTGAGGATCCGGTTTATTATAATATATACATATTCATGATATATACATAAGCAGAGCCCATGGCTCAGGTATAGTAAGGCCGAAGATGAGCTATATTCCACGGTCTGTCGGTCTCTTGTCCGGATTTGCGTGAATCTTTGTGCTCTCGAACATCTACCAGGTAGTATGAACCATTGTGTAGATTCTTGCTGACCACGAAAGGCCCTTCCCAAGGAGGAGACAATTTATGCATCTCGGTTTGATCTTGAATAAGTCGAAGCACCAAATCTCCTCTTGAAAGGTTCTGGTCCTGATCCGACGATTGTGATAGCGACGAAGATCCTGTTGGTAGATCGCTGAACGGGCAGCTGCTATGTCTCGTTCTTCATCTAGCCGGTCCAAAGCGTCCTGTCTGGAACTTTCGTTGTCTGCTTCAACGTAAGCCGCCACACGAGGTGAATCGTGTCGTATGTCACTAGGAAGAACTGCCTCTGCCCCATAAACCATGAAGAACGGCGTATATCCAGTTGACCTGTTAGGCGTGGTGTTGATGCTCCATAACACAGAGGGTAACTCTTCGACCCAACAACCCGGCGTCCGCTGCAAAGGAACCATAAGCCTGGGCTTAATTCCTCTCAAGATCTCCTGATTAGCTCTTTCTGCTTGACCATTGGACTGTGGGTGTGCCACTGAAGACACATCAAGGCGGATGTGCTCTCGTTCGCAAAACTCCTTCATGGCACCTTTAGATAAATTGGTACCATTGTCTGTGATGATGCTGTGTGGAAAACCAAACCGGAAAATCACTTTTTTGATGAACCAAACCGCGGTGGCCGCATCACACTTGCTAACGGGCTCTGCTTCTATCCACTTTGTAAATTTGTCCACCGCCACCAGAAGGTGGGTCTTCTTGTCCTTGTACCGTTTGAAAGGCCCAACCATGTCCAGCCCCCAGGTTGCAAATGGCCAAGTAATTGGAATCATCCTCAATTCTTGAGCCGGGACGTGAGCGCGTCTTGAGAATTTTTGACAACCATCACACCGCCTGACCAGATCCTCCGCATCCGCATGAGCAGTCAGCCAATAGAAACCGTGACGAAAAGCTTTTGCCACTAAAGACTTTGAACCGGCGTGGTGACCACAATCTCCTTCGTGGATCTCACGCAAAATTTCACGGCCTTCCTCAGGAGATACACACCGTTGAAAGGCTCCTGTCACACTGCGATGATGTAGTTCGCCGTTTTCCACTACCATGGACTTGGACCGCCGTACTATCTGCCTGGACAGAACCTCATCCTCTGGCAACTCCCCTCGGTTCATGTACGCCAGGTAGGGGAGCGTCCAATCCGGGATGACATGTAATGCCGCGACCAATTGAGCCTCTGGGTCAGGAACCGCCAAATCTGCTTCGCCAGGCAGTTGAACCGACGGGTTGTAAAGCACATCAAGGAAAACATTAGGTGGTACCGGTTTACGCTGTGACCCAAGTCGACTTAAAGCATCCGCCGCCTTGTTCTTTCGTCGGTCCACATGGTCCACCTGATAACCTTTGAAGTGACCTGCGACCACATCAACCTCACGACGATAAGCAGCCATGAGTGGATCTTTTGAATCCCATGTACCAGACACCTGCTGGGCCACCAAATCTGAGTCGCCAAAGCACTTAACCCGGCTTAAATTCATCTCCTTAGCTATCCGGAGACCATGGAGCAAGGCCTCATATTCTGCTGCATTGTTAGTACAAGGGAACATTAAACGGAGAACATAACAAAACTTATCACCTCGTGGGGAAGTTAGTATGACTCCAGCCCCCGATCCTTCTAATTGACGTGATCCGTCAAAATGAATGGTCCAGTAAGTGTGATCCGACTTCTCTTCAGGGACTTGCAACTCCGTCCAATCATTGATAAAATCCACCAAGGCCTGAGACTTTATCGCAGTGCGAGGCGCATACTTTAAACCGTGCGGTCCAAGCTCTATAGCCCACTTGGCAATCCGACCAGTCGCTTCCCGGTTCTGGATGATATCACCCAAAGGAGCAGAGCTGACCACCGTGATAGGGTGGCCTTGGAAATACTGCTTCAGCTTCCGGCTTGCCATAAAAACTCCATATACTAGCTTTTGCCAATGCGGATATCGTTGTTTGGATTCAATCAGCACCTCGCTGATGTAATAAACCGGATGCTGAACCGGGTATTCTTTGCCTGCCTCCTTCCGCTCTACCACAATAGCCACACTGACCGCGCGAGCGTTAGCAGCTACATACAACAGCAATGGTTCCTTATCAGTGGGAGCAGCGAGTACGGGCGGATTGACCAGCTGTCGCTTTAAATCCTCGAACGCCTGATCAGCAGCAGAATTCCAGACAAACTGATATGTCTTCTTCAACATTTGATACAGAGGAATTGCTTTCTCTCCGAGGCGGCTGATAAACCGGCTTAGCGCAACAATTCTGCCTGCCAGACGTTGGACGTCATTGATGCATTTCGGTTTAGCTAGAGAGGTGATAGCCGTAATTTTGTCCGGATTAGCCTCAATTCCCCTGTTGGACACCAAGAAACCCAACAGCTTACCAGCTGGTACACCAAAGACACACTTGGCTGGATTGAGCATCATCTTGTATATCCTTAAGTTATCAAAGGTCTCCTTCAAATCATCGACCAACATTTCCTTCTTCCTTGACTTGACCACAATGTCGTCCACATAAGCATGCACATTATGGCCAATCTGCTTGTGGAGACAATTTTGCACACACCGTTGATAAGTTGCCTGGGCACTTTTGAGCCCAAAAGGCATAGATACATAGCAGAAGGCTCCAAAGGGAGTAATGAACGCCGTCTTCTCCTGGTACTTAACCGCCATCTTAATCTGATGATAACCAGAGTATGCATCCAGAAAGCATAAACGCTCGCAACCCGCCGTAGCATCAATGATTTGATCAATACGGGGGAGGGCAAAAGGATCTGCAGGGCAGGCCTTATTAAGATCTGTATAGTCCACACACATACACCAAGTGCCATTTTTCTTAAGGACCAGCACCGGATTAGCAAGCCATTCAGGGTGAAAAACTTCAACGATGAAGCCGGCCGCTAAGAGCCTGGCCACCTCTTCTCCAATAGCCTTTCTTCTCTCCTCATTGAACCGACGGAGGAACTGTTTCACCGGTTTGTATTTAGGATCCATATTAAGGGTGTGCTCAGCGAGTTGCCTCGGTACACCTGGCATGTCAGAGGGCTTCCATGCAAAGATGTCCCGATTCTCACGGAGGAACTCGATGAGCGCGCTTTCCTATTTTGGATCCAAATTAGTACTGATGCTGAATTGCTTGGACGAATCACCAGCTACGAAATCAACAAGCTTGGTCTCCGCGGCTGACGTGAATTTTAAAACCGGATCATGCTCTGTGGTAGGCTTCTTTAAAGGAGTCATATCCGTTGGATCAACATTATCCTTGTAGTATTTGAGTTCCTCCGCAGCACAAACCGATTCCGCATAGGCGGCATCTCCCTCTTCACACTCCAAAGCGATCCTGCGGCTCCCGTGAACCGTGATGGTTCCCTTGTGGCCTGGCATCTTGAGCTGTAGATATACATAACAGGGCCGTGCCATGAATTTGGCATAAGCCGGCCGACCAAACAAGGCATGGTACGGGCTTTTGATCTTCACCACCTCAAAAGTCAGTGTTTCTGACCGGGAATCGCGATCATCACCAAAAGCCACCCCCAATGCTATCTTGCCCACGGGATACGCAGACTTGCCTGGCACCACGCCATGAAAAACCATGTGTGAAGGCCGTAGATCTTTATCCTTGAGCCCCATACGTCGAAAGGTCTCATAGTACAGGATGTTAATACTGCTGCCCCCATTCATGAGCACCTTGGTGAACTTATAACCTCCTACCTGAGGCGCCACCACTAAAGCCAGTTGACCCGGATTATCCACCCGAGGAGGGTGATCCTCTCTACTCCAGGTGATCGGCTGCTCTGACCATCGTAGATATCGGGGCACAGCCTGTTCAACAGAGTTAACTGCCCTCTTCCGGACCTTCTGGTCTCGTTTGTCCAAGCTAGTGGTGAATACATGGTACTGGCCACTGTTTAACTGCTTCGGATTGCTCTGGTATCCCGACTGCTGCTGATTATAGCCCCCTTGATCATTCTGGTTATGTTGGTTACCATGTCCGCCCGGATTACCAGCCCCGCTCGGATTACCATTAAACCCTGAACCAGAGTTTCCTCCACCGTGGTTTGGCCCGGATCCTGAACCGCCACCGGGATTATGATCATACCGGAAGGCGTTGGAATTCTTGAACTCTCGCATGATGTAACAATCCTTCCATAGATGGTTTGTTGGTTCCTCCGTCGTTCCATGCTTTGGGCAGGGCTGATTCAACAAACTATTCAAGCGCTCTGGATTGGGGCTGGGTCCGCCACCGCGGCCCTTGCCCCTACGCGCCCGGCCCCTATTCTGCACATTGGTGTTAGCCACAAAATCCATGGAACCATCCGCTTTACGCTTGCCTCCAACGCCGCTCCCCGGGTGATGTTGCTGTCCTCTGAAATTGCCGTTCTTCTTTCCCTTCCCTGCCTTTTCATCATCAGACTCGGGATCCTTGGTACTATCAGAATCAGCATACTTTACCAAAGCGGCCATGAGCGTCCCTATGTCAGTGCAATGGCGCTTCATTCGTCCTAATTTCCATCTCAAGGGCCCAAACCGGCAATTGCTTTCCAAAGTCACAACTGCAGTGTCAGCATTGATGCGGTCTGATGAATGCAAGATCTGCGAAATGCGGCGCACCCAATGAGTGGTTGATTCTCCTTCCGCCTGGACGCAAGCGGCTAAGTCCACTATCGACGTGGGCTGCCTGCACGTATCTTTGAAATTACTGATAAACCGTGCTCGCAATTGAGCCCATGAACCGATGGTATTGGGCGGCAGGCTTTTTAACCAAGTGCGGGCCGTTCCTTCAAGCATCATAGAGAAATATTTTGCACATGCAGCTTCATCTACGTCAAGCATCTCCATGGCCATCTCATAACTCTCCACCCACGCCTCCGGGGGTTGATCTGCTGTATAATTTGGTACCTTGCGCGGCCCCTTGAAATCCTTAGGCAGGCGCACATTGCGCAAAGCCGGTATAAGGCAAGGCACCCCCAAAGCGCTAGAAGCAAGCCCTGGTTCGACCGAAGTGGTGGGACGAACCGGCGTAGTCTGATGTGCTGCCAATGCGGCTTCTCTGCGTGCCCGGGCCCGGTCTACCAACTCCTGAGCATCAGGAGCCGGATTGTCGCCGCGGGGCCCTCCATGTCGTGCATTGCTGGACTCAGCTTGTTCTTCCAGGTGCCTGTTATAACTCCGGATTGGACGTGGAGTAGAATGAATCCGCTCGCGGCTGTATGAATACGCCTCCTGTTGGACCAGCGCCGTTCTGAGGAGCTCCTTGACCCGGCGCGTCTCTACGGCCTGTAACGAATCTCCTTCGACCGGAATAGCCTCTAGACACGCTGCCGCAGCAACAAGATTATCCAGCGGGTTGGAGTAATGATCCGGGGGTGTGGTCACAATCCGCGGCTCCGGGTTATAACGGGGTAGATCTATTACGCGGGGCTGAACCGGCGCGCTTGTCCCGGGCGCCTCTGCTCGGTTTACTACTGGCTGATTACAGATCCCTGCTCCAGGAGTTTTGAAAAGATCCCTTCCTTCAAAAACCGGTGGCAGGCAGGACCAATATTTCCTCCTCATGACCTCCTGTGAAGCGTTCTGATCCAGCATGAACTTATAGGCTTGAGCGTCCAAAGCGGCCCGTTCCGTAGTCATCCTGACCTCCTCGGCTGCCAGATCGGCCTTGGCCTGACTAATCTTCTCTCACCTTTGCAATCTCTGCGTTATGAGCATCCCGATCCGCCGGATTAGCCTCTGTCAAGAGCGCCGCCAGTGCGTCGAACAGATCGGATAATACTTGAACCGGGGGGCGCACAGAACCTCCTGCTCCGGCAGCCGTTGAACCGGAAACCATGGCTGCGACCGTCGATGAATGAGGCGCTGCCTGGGCGCCATCCATGAATATGCCAACCCGACTAGGCAGATCAGAGGGTTCCGGAATACTGTTGCCATCGGAACAGCCCCCAATCCGATCATCATGTACTTGATACAGGGACTCAGTTTCCCCGTTTGACGACTCATCACCGGAATAAACAACGGTTTCGCCACCAGATTCTGATCCGTCCTCATAGTCTCGCCCGTGGATGACTCCCACAAAGGCACGCTTTATAGCTGGCTTAACCCGGGCAGGTCGCCCACGCTGAGCTGTCTCGATGAGGTCGGTGCAGGTGTCCAGCTGAGGGCCCGGTTCACCAATCTTGCTAATGAAAACATGTATACCGCCAAAGGGGACCCGGTACCCGTACTCAATTGAGCCGGCCTCAGGGCCCCAGCTTGCGTCGTCGATGTAGATCTTGCCGCGGCGACTCTTGGTCATCCGGCCCACGGCATATCCCTTGAGTCCTTCAAAGCGGCCCTCCAAGAACTTGAAACCATCGTGCGATAGCCCCACGGTGGGCGCCAACTGTCGTGGGTTTGTCATGGCAGATGTCCTAGCCAAAGGACTTAGTCGTGGAGCCATCGCAACGGGTTAACTCAAAGGGGTTAAAGCGGACACAGGGACACAGAGGGTTTATACTAGTTCGGCCCCTTCGATGAAGGTAAAAGCCTACGTCTAGTTTGTGGTGGAATTGATGAAGTCTCGATGGCTAGGGAGGAGATAAGCTTCGCCTAGGCCTCGAGTTGTGGTTCTCTGTCCCTGAACCGATATCGGGTCGTCCCCTTATATACACGGGTGACGCCCGTCGGTTCATAGAGTCCCAATCTCCGGTTTATACTCGTACCCGGGTTGGTCTCTTCCTTATCCCTAACTTACAATACAAGTTGTACACAGGCCGGTTTATGGCTACAGATGTTAAACCGACTACGGCCTCGGGCCTTTACATAGCCTCCTGGGCTTTACCATTCTTGAACTACAGATGAAGTTAACCCGGCCCGTATAGGCCGGTTTACGCTCAGTAGTAATATCCCCAACACAAGGCTTTAATCTTATCCCTTTCATCCTTCAATTTTATCTCGTCATTCTTTGGTTACCGGAGTTCTTCGCGGTGGATCGTCATGATTTAATTCATTCTTCAAGTGTTCATCAAGATTCTTGTGAAGGAGCGCAAGTATCTTTCCCTCTTGCCTCTCAAAGTGCAATTAATTCTCCGTATTCTTTTGAAGTGGAGTTTTGCATTTCTTCGTTCTTCTCAGCTATTCAATCTTTTCCGCTTGTGGTCGGTTATCACCTCAGAATTTTGAGATGTTATCTATAAGTCCACAACAAACAATTCTTTTGTTGTTGATTTTCCAACAACTCCATTCAATCCTTCCTCCTGTGCATGCTTTCAATTTCATTCATGGTAGAAATTGTCATCTTCTTCCCCGTTCTTCTGATTCCACTCTTTCAAGTCTTCCGGAGGTTTTGCGTTGTTCTTCAAGTCAAGGATCATTCCATCTTCTCAAGTTCATGTTCTATTCTTTCCCTTGTGGTGTCAGAGGTATTCCATTCTTATCTTGCTCTAGACGGAGTGCTGCATAAATTCTTTCGTTCTTATTCCTTGTCTATCTTGTTCTAACCGGAGTGGTTTCAGAGTCTATCTCGTTCCTCGAGGTTTTGGTTCTCGTCATAATCGTAATTCCTCTTTTCTACCTGAGTGTTCTCGTCCTTGTTCTTCCTCTCTCTTTTGTTCTTATTTCACCTCATCCCTTTTTCCTCCCTGTCTCGGTCCTAAGATCTCGGGACGAGATCTCTTGTTAGTAGAAGAGAGTTGTAACGCCCCGGATCCGATGCGCCAAGTGTCCGCCAGTTATTCGCCATCCCTGCCATGTCATTTGCTTGCGTGTTGCATTTTTCCATGTCATCATATGCTTTGCATCCTCATATTTGCAAACTTGCATCCGTCCCGGTCTCCCGGTTCTCTCCGTTGTCCGTTCTGAGCCCTTGTTCACACTCGCACGTGCCCCGGCACCTCCAAAATATTATTTTATTAGTGACATAAAAATGTTCTCGGAATGGGTTAAAACTTGGCGTGCGGTCTTATTATAGTGTAGACAGAGCGCCTGCCAAGTTTCGTCGCATTCGGAGTTCATTTGACAGCCCAACCGTCATTCGTAGCGGCGCCGTTGCCGGTTTAATCGTCGGATGTTTTCGGTCTCCGGGAACCGTTGCCGGGCTGCATTTCTCTTTTCTCCTCTCAGCCCAAGCCTCTCTCTCACAACCCAAGGTCCAACCTACCCCTCCTCACGTCCGGTGCCGTCCGATCGAGATCGGAGGGCTCCGAAACCCCTCAAAACCCCCTAACCCTAGCACTTACCGTATATAAACACCCCTCCTTCCTAATTTGGGCAACCCTAGCCCCTAGCCTCCTCTAACCTCCCGCAGCCGCCAGCTCCCCCCTGTCTCCTCGCTTTCAGCGCCGCTAACCCGCCGCCGCCACTTGTCGTCGCCGTCGCCACGCCTTTCGGCCAATACCAGCGCGCCACCTCATCCCGCGAGGCGCTCCCAGCCTATCCCTCCGTGCCACGTCGCCCTGCCTCCCTCCACCTCCCGTAGGGCCCGCTGAAGCCCATCTCAGGCCCGCCCCGGGCCGGATCTGGGCCCGAGGCGCCCGTGTCGCGCCCCACCGTTCGTCGTCCTCCTGCCCCGAGCGGGATCGAGAAGAGGAGCTCCTGATCGAGCTCCTAGCGCCTCCCGACCCCGTCCTCACCGGCGGCCTTGCCGGAGCCGCCGCCGGAGACCTCCCAGGCCAAACCCTCGCCGGAGATGAGTGCCCCGACCTCCCTTTTCCATTCCTGGCTCTCCTTCTCGATCTAACCTCTCCCGGCCTCCTGCTTCTCTCGCTGCAGGAGCACAGCAGCCATGGCGCCGCCCCTGCCACCTACCAACGTCGGCCATGTGGGGCCCCGAGGCCCTCGTCCGTCGCCGGATCCGGACGCCCCATGCCTTGATCTACCCATTCCTGGCCTCCCCGATGCCTACCGGAGTCTCACGCCGCCCCACCGTCGCCGTTGACTTCCGCCGGAGCTCTCCAGTACGAAGAATGGGGCTGGCCTGATCTAGATCCCGTTTTCGCGCTGGTAGTTTTTCACTAAGTCCCAGAATTTTCATCTCATGTGCACTTGTTTGACCTAGTGAAACTTCCTGCTCGTAACTTAGTTTTGCATGTATGATATGTCTAAATGTTCATCAGGATGTGCTCTTCATTTTGTTCCATTGTGCCATGTTCATTTGAGTTCATCTTGATGCCCTAATCATCATTTCAACAGTGCTATGTAATGTTAATTTCAGATTCTTATCAGGATTTGGACATTTGTCATTTTTGCCATGTTTAATGTGTGCCTCCTATGAACTTGAGCCCTACATGTGTTTTGAAGTATGCCATGCCATACTTACAGGGGTGTATGCCATGTATTTTTGTGATCTATGTGGTGACTAGAACAAGCATGCAAACTAGGCTTCGTGATGTTGCTGATTTCAGCCCTTGTTCTGCTGTTATTGTGATGCCATGTATTCATGTTGCTAAAGTGAGATCCATACCTCTTTTGAGTATGTTCAGTAAGAGTGTTTTGTTCATATGGTTATGCTCTATCCATTTATGCCTCTAATTGCAATTATAGAGGGCTCTATCATGTCTTAATCTTGCTCTACATTTGCTATAAAATATTCCTGGCAGATTGTTTACATGTTAATCTAGTTTGCCATGGTTGTTGTAGTTGATTTGTGCATGCTATGTTGTTTTTCTTGCCATGTATTGCTTCTATGCCATGTATATTTTCTGGGTGTGTGCTTAGTTTGTCACGCAATGCCTAGTAGGGAGTGCATCGAGCTTGTAAACATGCCTACTCGTTATCTATTTTGCCATGCTCCAGTTTTTCACCAAGTCTGAATCTGTAACGAAACTTGCTATGTTTACATGGGCGCCATCATATTTTCTGTGCCCTTTTGGCTCACGGTCAGTAAGGTACTTTTGTTCTTTGTAATTAGTAGATTCATTCCATGCCTTTAGTTGCCATGATAAGTTCCTGTAGCTTGTTGCTTGATAGCTCTAAACATTGTGACCTGATGTTAAGCTCAAACCCAAATCGGAGAAATATTTCTTCATAGGATACCGAAAGGAGACAGTTGGGTACACTTTCTATCACAGATCCGAAGGCAAGATATTTGTTGCTAAGAATGGATTCTTTCTAGAGAAAGGAGTTTCTCTCAAAAGAAGTGAGTGGGAGGAAAGTAGAACTTGATGAGGTAATTGTAGCTTCTCCCGAATTGGAAAGTAGTTCATCACAGAAATTAGTTCCAGTGATTCCTACACCAATTAGTGAGGAAGCTAATGATGATGATCATGTAACTTCAGATCAAGTTACTACCGAATCTCGTAGGTCAACCAGAGTGAGATCCGCACCAGAGTGGTATGGTAATCCTGTTCTGGAGGTGATGTTACTTGACCATGACAAACCTACGAACTATGAGGAGGCGATGATGAGCCCAGATTCCGCGAAATGGCTTGAGGCCATGAAATCTGAGATAGGATCCATGTATGAGAACAAAGTATGGACTTTGGTTGACTTGCCCATTGATCGGCAAGCCATAGAAAATAAATGGACCTTCAAGAGGAAGACGGACACTGATAGTAGTGTTACTATCTACAAAGCTCGAATTGTCAAAAAAATGTTTTCGACAAGTTCAAGGTGTTGACTACAATGAGATTTTCACTCGTAGCGATGTTTAAGTCTATCCGAATCATGTTAGCCAATTGCCACATTTTATGAAATCTGGCAAATGGATGTCAAAACTACATTCCTTAATGGATTTCTTAAAAAGAGTTGTATATGATGCAACCAGAAGGTTTTGTCGATCCTAAAGGTGCTAACAAAATGTGTAAGCTCCAGCGATCCATCTATGGACTAGTGCAAGCATCTCGGAGTTGGAATATACACTTTGATAAGTTGATCAAAGCGTATTGAGGGAGTCCTGGATTAGGGGGTCTCCGGACAGCCGAACTAATCCTTTGGCCGAACTGTTGGACTATGAAGATACAAGATTGAAGACTCCGTCCCGTGTCCGGATGGGACTTTCCTTGGCGTGGAAGGCAAGCTTGGCAATACGGATATGTAGATCTCCTGCCTTGTAACTGACTCTGTGTAACCCTAGCCCCCTCCGGTGTCCATATAAACCGGAGGGTTTAGTCCGTAGGACAACAACAATCATACCATAGGCTAGCTTCTAGGGTTTAGCCTCTACGATCTCGTGGTAGATCAACTCTTGTAACACTCATATCATCAAGATCAATCAAGTAGAAAGTAGGGTATTACCTCCATCGAGAGGGCCCGAACTTGGGTAAACATTGTGTCGCCCGCCTCCTGTTACCATCCGCCTTAGACGCACAGTTCGGGAGCCCCTACCCGAGATCCACCGGTTTTGACACCGACATTGGTGCTTTCATTGAGAGTTCCACTGTGCCGTCACCGCAAGGCTTGATGACTCCTTCGATCATCAACAACGATGCAATCCAGGGTGAGGTTTTCCTCCCCGGACAGATCTTCGTATTCGGTGGCTTCGTACTGTGGGCCAATTCGCTTGGCCATCTGGAGTAGATAGAAAGCTACGCCCCTGGCCATCAGGTCAGGTTTGGAAGTTTGAACTACACTGCCGACATCCGCAGAGACTTGATCTTCGACGGATTCGAGCCCATGCGAGGTGCGCCGCACGATCACGACGAGCATGATTTAACTCTGCCATCGGACAGTGTTCGGGAGATCACACCTGCAACTACTCCGGCCTTCAATCCAGAGCAAATTGCGCCATCCGAGGACGGGTGGATAGACCCCGCCAAGGAGAACGTGCTCTCAGCGGCGATAGAGCCGGATACGGACTTCACCCCTTACGAGAGCCTTGTTGCCGAACCATTGGATTCGTCCCCGGCCACAGGCTCCAAGCCGCCTGCGTCCATGACTATCGAATCCGATTGGGCGCCGATCATGGAGTTTACCTCCACGGATATTTTTGAGCACTCGCCCTTTGGAGATGTGCTAAATTCGTTAAGGTCTCTCTCCTTGTCAGGAGAACCTTGGCCGAACTATGTCCGGCTAGAATGGGATGCGGACGATGAAGAAATTCGCTGCCCACCCACCACCCACTTAGTAGCCACTGTCGACGATTTAACCGGCATGCTCGACTTCGACTCCGAAGACATCGACGGTATGGACGACGATGCAGGAGAAGAACAGGAACCACCGCCCACGGGGCGCTGGATCGCCACCTCATCATACGTTATATACATGGTGGATACCCCCAAAGAAGGCAATGGCAACAAGACAACGAAGGATGACCCCTCCAAGAAGCAACCCAAGCACCGACATCAGCGGCGCCGTTCTAATTCCCGCCACAGCAAAAGTAGTGATACCGGCACAAGAGATAATAACACTCTGAATAGTGCTGAAGACGATGGCAACCCCCTCCAGCCAGATTTAGAGCAGGAGGATGAACAAGCTAGCCCTCCAGAACAGGCAGCAAATGGAGAAACGAAGGATGATAATTACATGCCTCTCTCCGAAGACGAGGTGAGCCTCGACGATGAAGAATTCATCGTTCCTGAGGATCCCATTGAGCAGGAGCGCTTCAAGCGCCGGCTTATACCCACAACAAACAGCCTGAAGAAAAAGCAACAACAGCTTCGAGCTGATCAAGATTTGCTAGCAGACAGATGGACCAAAGTCCTTGCGGCCGAGGAATACGAACTCGGATGCCCCTCCAAGAGTTTCCCAAAACGCGGGTCACTACTCGAGGAGGAAGCAGTGAAACCTACTTCACCAGCGTACAATGCGGCTGACTGTGCATCGCGTGGCCGAGATAGAGAGGCGTTTCAGCCTGAAGTTCAGCCTGCACCCCACGCCACTCAAACAAAAATACCAAGGCCCGGGGCGACACGTGGGACCTGCGAGATGAATTGAAAAGCAGGGCAAAACATGCAAGATCGATATACATGTCACGGGAGCACGCACCAACGCGGGACAATGACCGTCATGCCGGATACACTAAAGATAAATCTGGTCGGGCCGAATACAGTAGACAAGACTCATATGAACTGCGTCGTGATATAGCCCGGCACAGAGGCGCCGCACACCCCCTATGCTTCACTGATGAAGTTATGGATCACGAATTCCTGGAGGGTTTTAAACCCGTAAATATCGAATCGTGTGATGGTACAACATACCCCGCGATATGGATTGAGGATTTCCTCCATATCAACATGGCTCGCGGTGATGATCTACATGCCATCAAGTACCTCCCACTAAAACTCAAAGGACCAGCTCGACATTGGTTGAATAGCTTGCTAGCAGACTCCGTCGGTAGTTGGGAGGATTTGGAAGATGCATTCCTTGACAACTTCCAGGGCACTTATGTGCGACCACCGGATGCTGACGACTTGAGCCATATAACTCAGCAGCCAGGGGAATCGGCCAGGCAATTCTGGACGCGGTTCCTAACCAAGAAAAACCAAATTGTCGACTGTCCGGATGCTGAGGCCTTAGCGGCATTTAAGCATAACATCCGTGACGAGTGGCTTGCCCGGCACCTCGGCCAGGAGAAGCCGAAATCTATGGCAGCCCTCACGACACTCATGACCCGCTTTTGCGTGGGCGAGGATAGCTGGCTGGCTCGCAGCAACAATACATCAAGGAATCCGGCCACTTCAGATACTAAAGATGCTAACGGTAGACCACGTCGTAACAGACACAAGGTCCGCAACAACGGTGATAACGCTGAAGATACGGCAGTCAATGCCGGATTCAGAGGCCCCAGATCCGTTCAGTGGAAAAATCCATTCAAAAGAAGTACTCCAGGCCCGTCCAGTTTGGACCGCATACTCGATCGCTCGTGTCAAATTCTCGGCACCCCCGATAAGCCAGCCAATCACATCAACAGAGAATGCTGGGTGTTCGAGTAGGCCGGCAAGTTGAATGCTGAAAACAAGGACAAGGGGCTGCATAGCGATGACGAGGAGGAGCCCCGGCCGCCGAACACGGGAGGACAGAAGAAATTCCCCCCACAAGTGAAGACGGTGAATCTGATATACGCAACCCACATTCCCAAGAGGGAACAGAAGCGTGCACTAAGGGACGTCTATGCGATGGAGCCTGTTGCCCCAAAGTTCAACCCGTGGTCCTCTTATCTGATCACCTTCGAGGGCACGGACCACCCCACTAGTATCTGTCATGGCGGATCCGCCGCATTGGTCCTAGACCCCATCATTGATGGATTTCACCTCACTCGAGTCCTCATGGACGGTGGCAGCAGCCTAAACCTGCTCTTTCAGGATACAGTGCGCAAAATGGGTATAGATCCCTCGAGGATCAAACCCACCAAAACCACCTTTAAGGGTGTCATCCCAGGTGTAGAGGCCCATTGCACGGGCTCAATCACATTGGAAGTGGCCTTCGGATCTCCGGACAACTTCCGAAGCGAGGAGTTAATCTTCGATATCGTCCCGTTCCGCAGTGGCTATCACGCACTGCTCGGGCGAGCCGCATTTGCAAAATTCAATGCGGTACCGCATTACGCATACCTCAAGATCAAGATGCCAGGACCTAGGAGGGTCATAACAGTCAATGGCAACACAGAGCACTCGCTCCGCACGGAGGAGCACACTGCGGCCCTCGCAGCAGAAGCAAAAAACAACCTTTTAAGGCAAACCGCCAATTAGGTGATAAAGCCCCCGGACACGTCAAGCGAGTCCGGAGTAATCTACAGCAGGATCGCCTGGCACGTTCAGAGCTCGCCTAGCAATTCGTCCCCCATCCTACTCCCAGTCAAGCGATGAAATCCTTGCCCCGCGTACATAATTACGCACTGAAAATACCATGGGCACAGGAGGGGGCACGATCAGGACACGCCCCACAATGCAGCTCAACCGCCCTAGGGGCTGCCTACCTTCATCATTTTTTCTCTTTCAGGACCTTACTCTCTGGAAGCCCTATCCGGCAATACGAATGCCGGGCATATAATACAACAACCAAGGAGGCAGGAAGCTACGCCGTACAACGGAATCCCCAGGTGGTCTCTGATAACGAGAGAAATACCTACTTTAAATACCAGTCCGCAGCTTGCCCTTGGATAGGACATGTCAAATAGTCCTCTTTTTGCTTATTGCACTACTTGTATCAGTACGCTTCGACGTATTCTTGAAATAACAATGCATAGCATTAGTCTATTATTGCATTATCTATTCTCTTTGTTATATGTTCATTTACGACAATTTGCACCCGTACATTCTGGTACGGCCAATACGCCAGGGGCTTTCGTATACCCTGTAATGTGGCATGAGAAGTCCGAACACTTTCGACAGTGCAACACCCCAAACTTATAGCATTATATGCATCAGCTACGAATCTTGTCTTGGGTAAATAGTTGGGTTTGCCCGGCTGCCATGTTTTGGTGCCTTATGTTCCACAATATTGGCTAAGGTAGCACTGGGAAAACTACTGCGATTGTGTCCCGGTTCTTCCGGACGAGCACCTCAGTAGAGAAAGCCAAAACTGACTGTCATGATAAGGCGAGAGCTGGTCGCTGTTCGAGAGGTCTCAAGTCCTTAAAGACGTTTTGCGCTTCGAGCGAGGAGTCAGCCTTGTCCGACTTAGGCATATATTGCGCCCCAAATTCAGCCCTCTGAATACTAGGGGCTTCGCCAAAATTTAAAATTGTAGACTAATATGGCTAAGTGAGAGTGATAAAGCATTATAGTCCGATTGCCTGGTTCGTTGCGCTGAGCACCTCCCTCGAAGGACCCAAAAATGGGAAAAAGACTGCTCAGATTTATCCCGAACACCCCAGTACTAGTTGCATGGGGGTAGAAGCCGACGACTAGCCAACTCTTAGATTTGATAAACGCCGCACAGAAGGTAATATTTTAAATTCAAAAAGTGTTGCATAGCGCAAATGAACTAGTTTTCACATTACAGGATCACATGAGCACGTTCATTCAAAAATTACATCTTTGGCACACTCCTCCGCCACAAGGCAGGCACCCTTCAGGACACTGTCATAATACATCTCGGGGTGGCGATGCTCCTTGCCCTGCGGTGGCCCCTCCTTCACCAGCTTCTCAGCGTCCATCTTCGCCTAGTGCACTTTCGCACGGGCAAAGGCCCTGCGTGCACCTTCGATGCAGAAGGATCGCTTGATGAATTCAAACCGGGGGCAGGCATTCACAAGCTGCCTCACCAAACTGAAGTAGCTGTTAGGCAGGGGATCGCCAGGCCACATCCGGACTATAAGGCCCTTCATGGCCTGTTCGGCCGCCTTGTGGAGCTCGACCAGTTGCTTCAGCTGGTCGCTCAAGGGCATCGGGTGTTCGGTCCCAGTATACTGAGATCAGAACAACATCTCCGTTGAGCTCCCCTCCTCGGCCCGGCAGAACTCCGCGGCATCCGACACACTGCGGGGCAGATCTGCGAACGCTCCTGGAGAGCTCCGAACTCAGGTAAGTAAAAAGAAATTTTCTTTCACATGCTTGCTTTGCATAATGAATGCCTTACCCGCCACTATCTTCTTAACCGCCTCAATTTCCTGGAGGGCCTTTTGGGCTTCGGCCTTGGCATGTTTTGCGCTTTCGAGGGCCTTCGCAAGCTCGAACTCTCACGTCTTAGAGTCAAGCTCCAAGGACTCGTGCTTCTTGACGAGAGCCTGGAGCTCTTGCTGCAGCTCGCCTACTCGGGGCTCTTTTTTTCTCGCTCGATGCGCTCCTCGGCCGCTTTGTTTTCGGCCTCGGACAACGCCTTCTTCAGGGTCGCCACTTCGGTCGTGGCCCCTGGCATATTCACGATGATCCTATTATTTTGCAACCAAATCTCTTTTTTTATATATAGACAAGGTATTTCTTACCTTTGCTCTCCTCGAGCCGCCTCTTGGCTAGGCCGAGCTCTTCCTCGGACCGCTCAAGGTCCTGCTTCAGTGCAGCGACCTCCGCAGTACGTGTGGCAGTGGCCAGCAGTGAAGCCTGCATATCCACATAGACATATTCTGATTAGACTACTGTGATTATTATTTGATCCTCTATTCGGCTTTTCTTCTCGAATGCCAAACAGAGCATCAGGGGCTACTGTCTATACGGTAATATTTTCCTATATTTTGATTACTTACCTAAAAGCCTGTTAGGAGGCTGGCACAAGCTTCATTTAGTCCGTTTTTGGCGGACTGAACCTTCTCGATCACCGCGCTCATAATAGTGCGGTGCTCTTCATCGATGGAAGCGCTGCAAAGCGCTTCCAGCAAGTTGTCCGATGCCTCTAGATGGACAGAGGCCACCAGCACGAGCGGCTTGCCCCTCCTAACAGGGGGTCGCCTGCCGGAGTCCGGAACCACTAGAGGTTATGGCATGGTGTTCGGCTGGGGGCCGAACTTGGGGCCCATGGGAGTCTTGCCCCCTTTGCGCCCAGGGTCCGGAATGTCGCCTCGAGGCGCCTCCAGGACTACCTCCCCTCGGCTCGGTGCCCTTTGAGACAACACCTCAACGTTGTCCGTAGGGCGAGGGGAGGAGGCGGTCGGAAGTGAATCGCTATTCATATCCGACGGGTCCAAAGAACCATTCGATGAATATACGTCGATATGGGCTCGGGCCGGACTGCATAATCATGTTCGGCATAAAGAGAAGCAGTGCAATAAAACATACCCTGAATTACTATGACATCTGGATACTTACGATTTCACCAGGGGCTTGTCCCTGGGTAACCACTCGTTGCCGCTGTAGGCGGCCGTCGTGGAGCAGTCCGGAAGGAGGGTCCTTCCCTTCTTGGACCCTTCGGCCTCCCCGGTTGGGGCGGCCTTCCTTTTCTTGTCTCCCCCAGTGGGGAGGGAGCTTTCCTCTTCCTCCTCCTTGTTTTCATGGAAGGAGTGCGCCTCAGAGTTATCGGACAATGAGTCTGATATCACCTGACGCCGGAGACCCTTTCGGGTCCAAGTGGCCTTCTTCTTGGCCTTCTTCTCCGGCACCTCATAAGGTGCCAGAGCCAGCATCTCCGTTAGGAGAGCATCTGCTAGATCTTCGGGCAGGGGGGATGGACAGTCAATCTGCTCCGCTATCTCGACCCAGTCCTGCTGGAAAATGGCGTGGGGGTTTAGATCCCGCACATGGTCAAACTGGGGAATGCGAACATCTTATAAAAGACTTACCGAATTGGCATGGCACTTTGCGCTGAGTCCGCGGTCTTCGGTAAGGGGAGGAGGTACCTCGGTGCCCTTGAACAACACCCTCCAGACGTCCTTGTGCGTCGTGCCGCAGAGCTCTTGCAGCGTCTGGTGCTTGGACGGGTCGAACTCCCATAAGTTGAATGCCCGTCTTTGACACGGGAGGATCCGGCGGAAGAGCATGACTTGGACCATGTTGACGAGCTTGATTTTCTTGCTCATCATGTTTTTGATGCACGTCTGGAGTCCGGTCAGCTCCACCGATGGACCCCAGGACATGCCCTTCTCTTTCCAGGAGGTGAGCCGCGTGGGGATTACGGATCAGAATTCGGGGGCCGCCACCCAGTTGGTGTCGCGCGGCTCGGTGATGTAGAACCACCCTGATTGCCACCCCTTTATGGTCTCCACATAGGAGCCCTCGAGTCACGTGACGTTGGGCATTTTGCCCACCATGGCGCCTCCGTATTTCGCTTGCTGGCCGCCCACTACCTTCAGTTTAACATTGAAGGTCTTCAGCCATAGGCCGAAGTGGGGCCGGATGCGGAGGAAGGCCTCGCACACGACGATAAACGCCGAGATGTTGAGGATAAAGTTTGGGGCCAGATCATGGAAGTCCAACCCGTAGTAGAACATGAGGCCGCGGACAAACGGGTGGAGGGAAATCCTAGTCCGCGGACGAAGTGGGTGAGAAAAACTACCCTCTCATGGGATTCTGGAGTAGGGACGATCTGCCCCGTGTTGGGCAGCCGGTGCGCGATATCTGTGGCCAAGTATCCGGCTCCCCGCAGCTTTTTGATGTCCTCCTCCGTGACGGAGGATTTCATCCACTTGCCTCCCGCTCCGGACATGCTTGGTGCGGTTTGAGGAGAAAGACACAAACTTGGGTGTTGGAGCTCGAGTGCGCAAGAACGGATGAGCAAGGAGGAAGAAGGCGTGGGTGAAAAAGGTGAACCCTTATCCCTTTATAAGGGCGGAAGAAGCTGTACGTCCCCACCTGCCTAGTAAACTTGCTTATTCCCCAAGCGCCGTAATTGATGGCGTGGTTGGGTTACCCACACTCGTATTGATGAGAATCCCGTGATAAGGGGACACGATCTCTGCTTCGACAAGAAGTGCCAAGGAAACCGCCTCGCAATATGCGCCGAGGTTGGTTGAGAAAAACGGTTCGAATAATGACCGGGCCGTGGTGTGATGTCATGCTACTGAATGTGTCAGCAAATTAGATTTGTGGAAATATTGTTCTCTCTACGGTGGCATGTGGAATTTATTTTGCAGAGCCGGACACTATCCTTGTGTTCAAAATCTTCTATGGAGTATTCGGAGGAAGAAACCGCCTTGCAATGTCGAAGACAATCTGCACGCCGGACTCATCGTCATTGAAGCCTGGTTCAGGGGCTACCGAGGGAGTCCTGGATTAGGGGGTCTCCGGACAGCCGGACTAATCCTTTGGCCAGACTGTTGGACTATGAAGATACAAGATTGAAGACTCTGTCCCGTGTCCAGATGGGACTTCCCTTGGCGTGGAAGGCAAGCTTGGCAATACGGATATGTAGATCTCCTCCCTTGTAACCGACTCTGTGTAACCCTAGCCCCCTCCGGAGTCTATATAAACCGAAGGGTTTAGTCCGTAGGACAACAACAATCATACCATAGGCTAGCTTCTAGGGTTTAGCCTCTACGATCTCATGGTAGATCAACTCTTGTAATACTCATATCATGAAGATCAATCAAGCAGGAAGTAGGGTATTACCTCCTTCGAGAGGGCCAGAACCTGGGTAAACATCGTGTCCCCCGCTTCCTGTTACCATCCGCTTTAGACGCACATTTCGGGACCCCCTACCTGAGATCCGCCGGTTTTGACACTAACACATATAGTTTTGTACAGACTTGCGGTAAAGCCTGTATTTACAAGAAAGTGAGTGGGAACACTATAGCATTTCTGAGAAATATATGTGAATGGCATATTGTTGATCGAAAATCATGTAGAATTTTCTAGAAAGCATAAAGGAGTAGTTGAAAGGAGTTTTTCAAAGAAAGACCTCGGTGAAGCTGCTTACATATTGAGCATCAAGATCTATAGAGATAGATCAAGACACTTGGTAAGTTTTTTCAATGAGTACATACCTTGAAAAGTTTTTTGAAGTAGTTCAAAATGGAACAGTCAAACAAAGAGTTTTTGCCTATGTTGCAAGGTGTGAAGTTGAGTAAGACTCAAATCCCGACCACGGCAGAAGATAGAAAGAGAATGAAAGTCATTCCCTATGCCTCAGCCATAGGTTCTATAAGTATGCCATGCTGTGTACCAGATCTATTGTATATCCTATACTGAGTTTGGCAAGGGAGTACAATGGTGATCTAGGAGTAGATCACTGGACAGCGGTCGAAATTATCCTTAGTAGAATAAGGATATGTTTCTCGATTATGGAGGTGACAAAAGGTTTGTCATAAAGAGTTACGTTGATGCAAGCTTTGAAACTGATCTGGATGACTCTAAGTCTCGGTCTAGATACATATTGAAAGTGGGAGCAATTAGCTAGAGTAGCTCCGTGCAGAGCATTGTTGACATAGAAATTTGCATAATACACACGGATCTGAATTTGGCAGACCCGTTGACAAAATTTCTCTCACAAGCAAAACATGATCAAACCTTAGTACTCTTTGGGTGTTAATCACATGGTGATGTGAACTAGATTACCGACTCTAGTAAATCCTTTGAGTGTTGGTCACATGACAATGTGAACTATGGGTGTTAATCACATGGTAATGTAAACTATTGGTGTTAAATCACATGGCGATGTGAACTAGATTATTGACTCTAGTGCAAGTGGGAGACTGAATGTCGGGGGAAATCTGCCTCCTCGAACACCTATGGGGACCGAGCCCCTTTCTTGGTTCGGCGGGGGGCGGAGGTCGCGTGAAGAGCGGATCGAGGCGATGCACACAAGGGGTTTACCCAGCTTCGGGCCGCACGGATGCGTAAAACCCTACTGCTGCTTTGTGGTTTTGTATTGTGTTCTTGCTCGGGAGCGTGTGGTGCTACAGTACACGCGAGCCGCTGGCGAGACCGAGCGTGAATGGCCTCCTCCCCCCCCCCCCGTTGCGCATGGGGCCTCCTTTTATATGTGCAAGGGGTTACCCACAGGTGGCAACGTAGGCGGGGGTAAAACTGGAAGACGCTGTATTGGGTACAGCTGTTTGCACAGTGCTATCATACCTAACTCTGACGGCAGGGGACAAGGGCATTAAATGCCCATCTGGGTCGCCCAAACAGTGCAGAAAAGGGACTGTCAGGAGCGCCACCGTTTGCCACGATGGCTACTCTGTCAGCGTTGCTTCGCCATCGCATGCCCCTGGTTGCGCAGCCTCTCGCCACGTACGCCTGGAATGGCCCCAGAGCGACGCGTGGGTGGATGAGCTGGAGCGCAGGCGCGGGGTGGTGACTTGCCGCGGCAAGCGCCTTGCCGCGGTCGATGCCTTGTCGCGCCCTGGAGCTTGTTGCTCACCGGTCCTTGCCGGGACGCGGGGCGCGTCGCAGCAGGTCTCTTGTCGTGCCTTGGTCGGCCTTCCCAGCAAGCTCCTCTTGCCGGGGCCTTGTGCTTCGAGCGGCCGTCCCAGCAAGCTCCTCTTGCCGGGGCCTTGCTCTCTTCGGGTGGCCTTCCCGGCAAGCTCCTCCTGCCGGGGCCTTGGCTCAAATACTTTGTTCTTGGATGGCCCAGAAAGGGACCATGGAGAGTTTTGGCGGTCGCCTGGCAAGCCTTGCCGCGGGGTGCTACGACTGCCCGTGCACAAGTTCGGGGTACTAAGGTACCCCTACTTTAGTACACCGTTAGGAGCCCCCGGGCCTGGGCCATACACGGTGCCGAGCGGGCTGTTGGGCCAGGCCCAGAACAGTGCACGGGCACGCGTGGCCTGGGTCACGCTGCATCTTCTTCTGCATCCACCACGTCCTCCCCGAACGGCACGCGTCGAATGCGGCATCATGGGGAGAGGCGTGCGTGACGTGGGCGGCGTGCGCGGGGCTGAGCCCCGCGGGCATGCGTCACGTCGCATGTGATTTGTTTATTCGGAAAGGCGAAACGCCCCCTCCCTTCCCCCTTATAAGCAGGGGAAACAGGGGCAGTCTTCCCACCCACCAGTTGCGATTCCTCGAAAGTCTCCGCCACTTCCCAAGAGAAGCAGCGTTCCGCCCCTTCCGTCGCCACCAATGCTACCGACGCCGTCGACCTCCCTCCCTGCTTCCACCATGGCCCCGAAGGGCGATAAGGGGAAAGGGAAGGCCGTGAAGTTGGCCGAGGCGCAGCGGCTTGAGGCGCTGCGAAAGGAGCAGGCGACCTTCCCCCCTGAGCTCGACGCGTTGGTCCTGAGGGAGGAATACTACCTCTTCTGGTCGACGGGGACGCGAGCGCATCCGCGCACGAGGGTTCTTCCGGCCGCCGCCCAGAAGGAGTATCCGACCGGGTATCCCTTCTTTGCTCTGTTCTTCTATTGCGGGCTCTGCCCGCCCTTCTCTGAATTTTTCTGCGACATCATGAACACCTACGGGTTCCACCTCCTTGATTTCACCCCCAATGCTGTCCTGACCATGGCAATTTTCGCACATCTTTGCGAAAACTTTGTCGGAGTCTATCCAAATGTAGCCCTCTTCCGCCACTTCTTCACGCCTCGAGTAGAGAGAGGAGAGCCCCTCTCTGGCGGAATCGCCTGGATCTCGAAGCTCGGCAAGAAGGATGCTTATCTGGAGGGAGAGCTCCGCAGCAAATGGGAGGAATGGAGAGCAGACTGGTGCCTGATCGTCGAGGAGAACCCGCAGCCATTCACTGCGGTGCACCGAACTCCGGTGGTGCGCAGCAGGGATTGGAGCGACGTGGCTCCGGACGACGACAAGCTGCAGATTGCTGTTACCCGGATCATGCGGCTTAGGCATGCTGGGCTCACAGTTGGCGCCGTTGGTGCCGATTTCCTCCGCCGCCGCATCGCTCCCCTGCAGGAGAAAGGGAGACCCGCCTGGGAGTTCCAGAATGCGGCGGACATCATGAGGCTGCGCCCTGGCCTCAACTTTAATTTCACCGTCTTGGAGCTTGACGGGACGCTCAGGGAGCTGTCCAAGCACGACCCCGATCACCCCGAATGGTTCAAGCTGCCGCGAGGCGTCGTCCCGTTGTGCAACAATTCGTCGCTCAGCCGCATCCTCGCAATGATGCCGCTGTGCGACTCGCACGGGATCGACTCCACTTGGCAGGAGCCCGCCGGCGATGTTGTGCGGGCGTTCTTCGACGACTTGGTGGATGTGCCAGTCGACGCCAACGAGCAGAAGGGCCTCACCCGAGACACCACCGACGCGGAGTTGGCGCGCATCGCCTCCAGGATGGAAGAGGCGGCGGCAGCCGCGGCCGCGGGCGAGTTTGGCTTCACATTGGCGGAGGCGGACGCAGCGGAGGCGGAAAGCCTTGCCGACCGAGCGGAGTTTGTCGGCGAGGAAGAGCCTGCCGGGCATGGCGTCAGGGCGGACGAGTCCACCGAGGGCACGAGCGGCTTGCCGGAGGTTGACGCCTCTTCCTCCCGACCTTCGGGCAGCTCGTCGCAAGCGGAGCCCCCGGCTCAACCACGGAGGCGTCTCCGCAAGGCCGGAGAAGTGGTGGGGCGGCAGACGAGCCAACAGTCGCAGCGCCGCGTGACGCGCTCTGCTGTGTCAGTAGGAGCGGGGTCTTCGCAGGCCGCTGCTTCTGCTCCTGCCGCCCCTCTCGCCGCGGCGGCGGCCGAGGCAAGGCCGTCTCGGGCCAGCGCCACCACTTCCTCCGCCAAGCGGCCGAGGGAGCCTACTCCTCCGCCTCCTCGCGCCAGAAGCGGGCCAGTCTTCGACTTCTCCGCGCTTAGCTCCGACGAGGAAGAGGGAGAGGAGTAAGATCCCCGCTGTACTTGTGTTTCTTCAATTCTTGCAGTTGTGCCTCGCACCTCATTTGCTTTCCTCTGAATTTGCTCCTTTTCAGGACTCTGGCTCAGAGGGCGGCAAAGAGAGCCAAGGTCCCGGTGGTCATCCTTGACGACGAGCCCACCGTGACGGCAGGGGGTGCGCCTGAGATGACCTTGTCGGAGCCGCCAACTAATCCTCTGAGCAGCCCCCAGCGTAAGCATATGGCTTGCTTTCTGCCGTTGGGCGCGCCCGGGTACCCTTCGTTTTTCTTGACATCTGGCTAACGATTTGCGTAGGAGCAGAGCAGCCCCACCAGGAGCGTCCGGAGACCGCCCCTGATGCGCCACCCGCTACAACCACACCGCCAAGGGGGAGTTCCTCGGCAAGGGAGGGATCTCCGGCAAGGGAGCAGTCCCCGGCAAGGGAGCAGTCCCCGGCAAGAGAGCAGTCCCTGGCATGGGAGCAGTCTCCGGCGAGGGACGGCACCGGCGACCCCTTGGCGATGGAGACCGTGACTACAGACCCTAGCCCAGGTAACCTTCTTGCATCAAAACTCCCCTGGGGTTCTTCTTCTTTGGATAGTTGCTTGACTTCTCCCCCTCTTTCGGCCTTCAGATCCGCCCGCCACGGACCCAATGGAGACCGAGGTCGTCGTCGAGGAGGATGCGCGCGGCCATACCGACGACGTGGCCGCCACCGGAGGGGCGGACGGTGCTGAAGATCCGGCTGGCGAAGAGGCCGCCAAGGCTGCCGCAGCAGCCGCGGCGCGAGGGGGTCGGTGATCGTACTGACGGCCCTGGGGCCGCAGGAGCGCCAAGCGCTGCGCCGACCGCCGATCCCGCCTCCACAGCAGCGTCGGGCCCCGAGGAGCCCCAGCCAGGCGTCTACCTGAAGGCCGGCGATGATATCTTCATCAAGCTCCCCTGGGAGTCGACTTCCAGGGCGCCGGTCGAGGAGGAGACCTTGGATGGAGAGGTGCTTGCCTCCGCCGGGCTGACGCTGGTTGATGCGCCAAGCAGCAGTGGCGGCGAGCCTGAGGAGGAGCGGCTGCTCCAGAAGCTGGTGTCACTCTACCGCGCCCGACAAGCCCAGGTGGAACACCGGGAAGCGCTTGTCGCGAAGGCGGGAGTAGACATGGAGAAGCGCGCCAGGGAGCTCCGGGAGCTCAACCAGGAGGCCCTCCGATCCTTGGCGGAGGAGCGAAGGCAGCTCGACGAGGCGCGGACGGCCTTCATCCTCAAGAAGGCAGAAGCCAAAGAGCAGCAAAGGCTTGCCGCCGCGGGGCTGGCCGCGCGGGAGGGCAAGCTGGCGCAGCAGAAAGCCAGCCTCACCAGCCACGAGGAGGAGGTCACTGCGCGCGAGCAAGCGCTCGGCGGAGCCCTCAAGGAAGCGCAAGATGCTGCCGCGGCCGCCGAGGGCGCCAAGAAGGCGCTGGAGGCGAAGGTGGCGCAGCTCGACATTGATCTCAAGGCGAGCGGTGAGGAGCTCGCCGCGCTCAAACAGGAGCGCGAGAAGGGTGCCCACACCCTCGGCGAGCTGCAGGGCCGCTTCGCCAAGAAGATCAAGGAGCTTGATGCCGCCAAGGGCTCCAACGCTGATCTCGAGCTGAAGCTGGACACCTTGACCAAGGCGCTGGACAGCGCCAAGGAGCAAGAGGCGATCTTGGTGAAGGAGGTCACGGACAACGAGGCGCTGTTGGAGAGCGCCGCAGTCACCCAGAACGAATTCAGGGCAGTGGTGGAGCAGTGGACGGAGGGTCTGGTGGACATCGCCGCCTCCATCGATAAGGAGCTATCGCTGCTGGGGATGGAGGGTCACGAGTATCCCTCCGACGCGAATCTCCCACCCAGCCCCAAGCTTACTTCGTTTTTCAAAGGCTTGGCGGCGACTCTTCAGCATCTCCGGAACACGATCCCAGAGCAGTTGGCCGGCGAGACGCGCGAGGCCATCGCCGGAGCCCTCAAGAAGGTGCTGGTGAAGATCGCCTTCCGCAACCTAGGCCTCAAGCTCACCAACGTCCTCAGGTCCCTGCCGGCAGACGCTGACCTCGAGGAGATCAGGACCCTCGTCGCGCCCATCATGGAAAGGGTGGCCGGGATCAAGAGGATCGAGGGCGACCGCGTGGATTAGGCCGCCTGCCCTTTTCTTTTCTTGCCGCCGCTGGCCGAGTTATGAAAACGATTCATTAGGGCTGCGACAAGTTATCTTGTAATATAACTTTATCTTAGGTAGTGATTGCACTGTTATCTCCTCTACTTGATTCCGTGCTTTGTATGTTTTTGCCCTACGCTTTTGGGGACTCGCCGGCATAGGCCTCCGCCTTGCCGCGGGCTCTGAGTGCGGGACATCAGCAGCCCGCCAGCGGTGCCATTACCGGCAAGAAACCTTGCTGCGGCTAGCTGCAGCTCACTTAAATTGTTGAGCAGGCTCAAAACAAAGTAATTGTTGCGACTGCAGTCGCAGCACACTTAAGCTGCCGAGCGAGCTCGAAACAAAGTAAGGATGCCACTCTGGTTGTAGCACACTTAAGTCGTTGAGAGGACTCGAAACGAAGTAAGGGCGCAACTAGCCACGAGCCGGTCCCTCCGCGCATAGGTTTTTCAAACAAAGCACGGTCGTTCAAGGGGGATAACTCAAAAATTCAAAAACTCGATTGCTCAAACTTTGGCAACTTAGCTTTTCCGTGGCTCGCTGCCCGGCAAGGTCGCTTTCTGGCAAGGCGAAACATGGGGCTCGCCATTGCTTACCGGGGGTCAGTGCTGCACAGAGTGTCAGATAATGCATGCAAAGAATAAAGAGCATGATATCGACGAGATGCGCGGAACACATGAGCTCAATCTGCGCACAGGGTCTGCACCTGGCTCTGTACAAAGGATCACATGCAACAGCGGCAAGACTTTGTACAGAAGGGTGGTTGCCGGACGGTGTCCGACAACCGCGCCTTACGGGCGAAACTTGCGAAGATGCCCAACGTTTCGGGAGTTGCTCACCGGAGTGGTATCTTCGGTCTCAAGGCGGACAGCGCCAGGCCTAGCGACTTGTTTCACCCGGTAAGGGCCTTCCCACTTCCTCGGAACTTCTGGCACTAACTTTGCGGCTATAAAAAGTAGCGCAAAGCTTGCTGGTAGCAAGCAGCTCGCACAGCGGCCTGAAGACGGTCCTCCTCGAGGAGCAGCGCGTCATCTCGTCGTAGCTGCTCTTGCTCGAGCTCAGCGTGAGCGAGCACTCGAGGTGGCCCGTATGCGAGATCCGTGGGGCTAACTGTACCCGCTCCATGGAATAGAGCGAGAGGTTGCCTGGTCATACCAGGGCTTACCTGCGCCGAGAGGTGTCGGCGTATGTTCGGACGCCGCGGCACCATGAGCTGGTTCGGCGATGCCCGTTCCGCCGCCGGTGCCGTCCCCACCACCCGTTTGCTCCAGGGGCGGTGGGTTCGACGCGGACGGACCAGCCACCTCCGGAGCCTTCTTGTTCGGTGGCATGTCGATGAAGATGATGGAGATCTAGCCTGTGCAGACGCCGGATCAGGTTCGCACAACTTCGACGCCCCCTACCTGGCGCGCCAAAGATGTCGGGGGAAATCTGCCTCCTCGAACACCTATGGGGACCGAGCCCCTTTCTTGGTTCGGCGAGGGGCGGAGGTCGCGCGAAGAGCAGATCGAGGCGATGCACACAAGGGGTTTACCCAGCTTCGGGCCGCACGGATGCGTAAAACCCTACTCCTGCTTTGTGGTTTTGTATTGTGTTCTTGCTTGGGAGCGTGTGGTGCTACAGTACACGCGAGCCGCTGGCGAAACCGAGCGTGAATGACCTCCTCCCCCTCCCCCGTTGCGCATGGGGCCTCCTTTTATATGTGCAAGGGGTTACCCACAGGTGGCAACATAGGTGGGGGTAAAACTGGAAGACGCTGTGTTGGGTACAGCTGTTTGCACAGTGCTATCATACCTAACTCTGACGGCAGGGGACAAGGGCATTAAATGCCCGTCTGGGTCGCCCAAACAGTGCAGAAAAGGGACCGTCAGGAGCGCCACCGTTTGCCACGATGGCTACTCTGTCAGCGTTGCTTGGCCATCGCATGCCCCTGGCTGCGCAGCCTCTCGCCACGTACGCCTGGAATGGCCCCAGAGCGACGCGTGGGTGGATGAGCTGGAGCGCAGGCGCGGGGTGGTGACTTGCCGCGGCAAGCGCCTTGCCGCGGTCGATGCCTTGTCGCGCCCGGGAGCTTGTTGCTCACCGGTCCTTGCCGGGACGCGGGGCGCGTCGCAGCAGGTCTCTTGTCGTGCCTTGGTTGGCCTTCCCAGCAAGCTCCTCTTGCCGGGGCCTTGTGCTCCGAGCGGCCGTCCCGGCAAGTTCCTCTTGCCGGGGCCTTGCTCTCTTCGGGTGGCCTTCCCGGCAAGCTCCTCCTGCCGGGGCCTTGGCTCAAATACTTTGTTCTTGGATGGCCCAGAAAGGGACCATGGAGAGTTTTGGCGGTCCCCTGGCAAGCCTTGCCGCGGGGTGCTACGACTGCCCGTGCACAAGTTCGGGGTACTAAGGTACCCCTACTTTAGTACACCGACACTGAAGGAAATATGCCTTAGAAGCAATAATAAATTTATTATTTATTTCCTTATTTCATGATAAATGTTTATTATTCATGCTAGAATTGTATTAACCGGAAACTTGATACATGTGTGAATACATAGACAAACAGAGTGTGACTAGTATACCTCTACTTGACTAGCTCATTGAATCAAAGATGGTTAAGTTTCCTAGCCATAGACATGAGTTGTCATTTGATTAACGGGATCACATCATTAGAGAATGATGTAATTGACTTGACCATTCCATTAGCTTAGCACTTGATCGTTTAGTATGTTGCTATTGCTTTCTTCAAGACTTATACATGTTCCTATGACTATGAGATTATGCAACTCCTGTTTACTGGAGGAACACTTTGTGTGCTACCCAACGTCACAACATTATTGGGTGATTATAAAGGTGCTCTACAGGTGTCTCCAAAGGTACTTGTTGAGTTGGCGTATTTCAAGATTAGGATTTGTCACTCCGATTGTCGGAGAGGTATCTCTGGGCCCACTCGGTAATACACATCACTATAAGCCTTGCAAGCATTGTAACTAATGAGTTAGTTGCGGGATGATGTATTACGGAACGAGTAAAGAGACTTACCGGTAAAAAGATTGAACTAGGTATTGACATACCGACGATCGAATCTCGGGCAAGTAACATACCGATGACAAAGGGAACAACGTATGTTGTTATGCAGTTCGACCGATAAAGATTTTCGTAGAATATGTAGGAGCCAATATGGGCATCCAGGTTCCGCTATTGGTTATTGACCAGAGAAGTGTCTCGGTCATGTCTACATAGTTCCCGAACCCGTAGGGTCCGCACGCTTAAACGTTCGTTGACGATATAGTATTATATGAGTTATGTATGTTGGCGACTGAATATTGTTCGGAGTCCAAGATGAGATCATGGACATGAGAGGAGCTCCGAAATGGTCTGGAGGTAAAGATTCATATATTGGATGATATGGTTAGGCCAAGGGGTCAGGCCCACGGGGCTATAAGTCGGTGCAAAAGGAGTTTTGCGGAGGCCAGGGGGCCAAACGCCGGAGACCCTGGCGTCTTGCCCTGGGCTAGACGCCGAGGCCCATGGCATCTGGGCCAGACGCCAAGGTTTGTGGTGTTTGGTCCTTTAGTCCGAGTGGGACTCTTGCCTTTTGGGCAAAACCAACTTTGAGGAGGCTTTTGCTCAAAGTTTCGACCCCAGGGCTCAACATATAAATAGAGGGGCAGGGCTAGCACCAAAGACACGTCAAGAAACACCAAGCCATGTGCCGGCAACCCCGTCCCCTCTAGTTTATCCTCCGTCATAGTTTTCATAGTGCTTAGGCGAAGTCCTGCGGCGATTGTTCTTCACCAACACTGTCACCACGCCATCATGCTGTCGAAACTCATCTACTACTTCACCCCTCTTGCTGGATCGAGAAGGCGAGGACGTCATCGAGCTGAACGTGTGCAGAACTCGGAGGCGACGTGCATTCGGTACTTGGATCGGTCGGATCGTGAAGATGTACGACTACATAAACCGCATTGATAAACGCTTCCGCTTACGGTCTACGAGGGTACGTGGACTACACTCTCCCCTCTTGTTGCTATGCATCACCATTATCTTGCGTGTGCGTAGGATTTTTTTTAAATTACTACGTTCCCCAACACACTACACCAGCAATCATCAACGGGCCAATCACAAGAAGTCACACAATGCAAATACATGATCAGGTGAACGCTATCTTAAGTTTATTATTTGACCTTGAAAACATGGTTGTTCCTTCACCTACACATTTAAATTCATGCAAAACAATGTTTTATGGTGAACAAACAAAGTTAGGAGTTCATGAAGAAATGAGTTGTCTGCTGAAAAAACATTGTTCCGATTCTGACAAAACAATGTTTTGCACGATTTGGATATCCCAACTTGCGAAAGGTTTCCAGAACTCGAATTTGCTGCTGAAACATTGTTTGACCCCAGTGAACAATGTTTGGTCGGGAACTGCCAACCACCTCCGATGAGAGATTTCCAGAAGATACCTCATTAAGTCTCGCAACCATTTAGTCAAACCAAAGCTGGTTCTCTTTCACACCTAAGCTGGTTCCCAAAGCTAGTTTGATTTCACACCTATCTAGGGGGGTTGTCCCGATTATAAATAGGCTAGCTCTTCCCTTTGTTGGGAACTTTTGCCATTTCTATCAAAGACCAAAGACATAGACTCCCTCTGAGATTGGAGAGCTCTTGCTATCCTTATTCTCGTGATTCCTTGAGAAATTTGTCCTAATTCGTGCTCCATAACTAGATCGTGTTGTGTGGGTTAGAGTTCGTGGTTTCCCTTGAGGATTGAACCTATCCTGTGCTCCACGACTTGAGCATGGTTGTGTGGGGTAGTATTACGGGTTGTGGATTGGTGAATCTTCGGATTGCAGGCTTCGGTGAGCATCCTCCTCGTCAGGCCATAATCTCTTATTTTCCAGTTTCTGGCTGCTTGTAGCTAGTTATCCTCATACATTTATCGATCCTACACCATGAAGATCGGACCTCCCCTTGAACACCCTCTTCTTCGAAGACGGTGTCGCATCATATCGTATTCAGAGCAAGGTTTACACGGTAGGGTCTGTATCCTTGTAGCTAGATCTATCCTATTTAGTTTGGTTTTCCCCTTCAAAGTCCAAAGCCAGAAAAGCCACAAAAAGTCCAAGCCTTTGTTTGCTGAGATCTAGTTGTTTGCTTTCCTCTTTGTGTTTGCACCAAGTTCTATCCAAACTTGCTATTTTTTTCTTTGAGTCTTGTTGTTGGATCAATTGTGTTGCAAAAAAAGAGAGAGAAAAAGAGCAAGAGAGAGAGAGAGATAGATAGAGAGAGCAAAAAACAAGAAGAGAAAGTGTTGAGCAAGTGTGCAATCATATTCAGTTGGGTGAGAAATTTCAGAAGTTGTAGTGGCAAGTGTTGTAGCTCAAACGTGGTGCAAGGATCTACAAATTTTTCTTGTTCATTTGGTTTGCATCGATTGGATAGCCCTCCTCATTTTACCTCACCCAGATCCATCTAGAAACCGCTAGCTTCCTTCCTTTCATTCGCCTGCCCACTCCTTATTTTCTACAACCGCACAACCGCCAAGGAATCCCTAGAATTCGGGTAAGCAAGAAGGTGAGCTGAGTGTTTTCCACATTTTTTTCTTTTGACCACTTGTTTCCGAGAGTTAACATGAAAGGATCCAACTCGAGTGTACATGGACATCAACATGTGGAAGATGATCTCCTAAAAACTCGCGGAATACTTGGTGATATGATTTAGGAGAGTATAGTTGCAGCCTCGAAGGATGTTCGGCGACCGTCTTCCTATCGCGGGTAATGGGGATCAACATCAATAGAGCCCTGCTGCCTCGCTGGCCGTCAACAACCCATGACATCAAGGAAACGAGGACCGCCACGGTGATCATGGAAGATAGGCAAGAGCTGTTGCCCACGGCGCCCCTACTGTTGGTGTTGAACGGAGGCGTGTCGACTTTGCTGCCCCCCGTGAGGGTGGGGTGCATGGAGGAGAAGTTCACGGGTGAGCCCATGACCCCCGCGGGTTTGCCGTTGATCACCGGTGACGAGCTGCACATGATGGTGATGCCATCTCCCTTGAAGATCTCTCTGAGCATGGTGAAGAAGATGAAGGCATGGGGACTATGAACCCTATTCCCTGCCTCGCCGTCGTGCTGTTTTCGGTCGCAACGGTCAACATTATGATCGTCGTGATTAAGATGACCATGACAACCAAGCTAGAGTGAAGCTACATGTGCCATCCTTCACGGGAAAAGAGGATCCGGATATATATATATATATATATATATATATATATATATATATATATATATATATATATATATATATATATATATTGAGTGGGAGGAGAAGTGCGATCAAATATTTCGCATCCATGGTTTTTCTAAAGCCAAGAGAGTTGATCTTGCTGTTATGGAGTTCTCTGGTTATGCTCTTACATGGTGGAATCAATTCGAAGACGATAGGTTGATGTCGGGAAATAATTATATCCGCAACTGGACTTTGATGAAGCAAGTCATGAGGCATCATTTTGTTCCATCATACTATGAGAGGCAATTGTACAAGCGGTTGGAGGAGCTCACTCAAGGTTCCCGCACTGTTGAGGAGTACTATTAAAGAGATGGAGGTGTTGCTAATTTGGACAAGAACCCGTGAAAGTGATGAGGCGAAGATGGCAAGGTTTTTACATGGGCTAAATGATGAAATATCAGATTTTGTGGAGATGTTTCCTTATGATACATTACAAGATGTGGTACATCAAGCAATATGAGTTGAGAAGAAGAATATGCATAATGATCGTACTCATGCTTTCCAAGGCCGCACCACCACACTCTCATGGCAGCGAACACAACAACCATATGGTTCTCAGTTTGAGGGTGCACCACCTAGGCACTGGTACGTCTCCAACGTATCTATAATTTTTGATTGTTCCATGCTGTTATATTATCAATCTTGGATGTTTTATAATCATTTTATAGCATTTTTTGGTACTAACCTATTGACATAGTGCCAAGTACCAGTTGCTATATTCTGCATGTTTTTTACATCGCAGGAAATCAATATCAAACGGAGTGCAAACGCAACGGAACTTTACGGAGATTTTTTTGGACCATAAGGAACATAATGGGCCCTGGCTGCACCTGGGGGTGCTCCGAGGAGAGCACAACCCACCAGGGCGCGCCCTGGAGGGTTGTGCCCACCTCGGGTGCCCCCTGGACCGCATCTTTGCTCTATAAATACCCCAATATTCCAGAAACCCTAAAGACATCGACGAAATATTCATCCAGACGCCGCAGAGTACAGAACCACCAGATGCAATCTAGACACCATCTCTGATGGGGTTCACCACCTCCATTGGTGCCTCTATGATGATGCGTGAGTAGTTATTTGTAGACCTTTAGGTCCGTAGTTAGTAGCTAGATGGCTTTCTCTCTCTCGCTGAATTCTCAATACAATGGTTTCTTGGAGATCCATATGATGTAACTCTTTTGCGGTGTGTTTGTTGGGATCGATGAACTTTGAGTTTATGATCAAATCTATATTTTTATATCCATGCAAGTATTTGAGTTTCTTTGATCTATTTTATGCATGATCTCTTATAGCCTCATATTTCTTCTCCGATATTTGGGTTTTGTTTGGCCAACTTGATCTATTTATCTTGCAATGGGAAGAGGTGCTTTGTAGTGGGTTCGATCTTACGGTGCTTGATCCCATTTATAGAAGGGGAACCGACACGTATGTATCGTTGCTACTAAAGATAAAACGATGGGGTCTATCTCTACATACATAGATCTTGTCTACACCATGTCATCGTTCTTATTGCATTACTCCGTTTTTCCATGAACTTAATACACTAGATGCTGGATATCGGTCGATGTGTGGAGTAATAGTAGTAGATGCAGGCAGGAGTCGGTCTACTAATCTTGGACGTGATGCTTATATAATGATCATTGCCTGGATATCATCATGAGTATTTGAAGTTCTATCAATTGCCCAACAGTAATTTGTTCACCCACCGTTTGCTATTTTTCTCGAGAGAAGCCACTAGTGAAATCTACGGCCCCCGGGTCTGTTTCTCATATATTTGCCTTTGCGTTCTACTTTTCCTTTGCATATATTTTCAGATCTATTAAACCAAAAATACAAAAATACCTTACTGCAATTTATTCTTATTTATTTTATTTGGCACTCGATCTATCAATCTAGTACATTTTTATCTCACGTCTGTTTACCCATCTGGGGCGCCGCTAACTGATAGGGATTGACAACCCCTTTTACACGTCGGGTTGCGGGGATTTGCTATCTGTGTGCAGGGTCTATTTACATTGTGTTGCTTGGTTCTCCTACTGGTTCGATAACCTTGGTTTCATAACTGAGGGAAATACCTACCGCCGTTGTGCTGCATCATCACTTCCTCTTTGGAGAAATATCGACGTAGCTTCAAGCGACATCAAAAGGAATTTCTGGGTCCGTTGCCAGGGAGGATCTTCAACATATACCAGGTTCCTAATTACAAATATCATCTCCTCGCAATTTATATTATTTGCCATTTGCCTCTCGTTTTCCACTCCCCAACTTCACAAAAATTTGCCATTTAATTCGCCCCTCTTTTTCGTTCGCTGTTTTCTTGCCGGATCTGTTTTTTCTGTGTGTTGTTGTCTGCGTAGTCATGATGCCTCAAAGAAAATATTATGATGTCCCTTAACCAAATATTTTTCTTGAAATTGAGAAAAGTACTAAGGAATATATGACTACACAATTTGAGCATAATAAGTATTTTACTGAAGAACTTAAGGAGCACTCCGTTGTGCTGGATGCTATCACAAAACCACTTGATGATATTAGTAGAGAAGTTTGCAATCTCCAATCTAAGTATACTTTTGCTGAAAGTTTGCTAGGAAAAATATTCGATGCACAAGCTACTCTAGTAAATCAAATGGTCGCCAAACGAATCTCATTAGAGGATAAAAGTGATAAAAATCTTAAAATGATTGGTGTTTGTTCCATTTATTCCTTGTTTATTAAAGTTAAGATTGATGAAAAAGGGACTGGAGAAGAGTCAACTTTTGGTAGAAGGCGTCCCAATATTTCGGAGGGTGAAAATCTTGTTGAGAAAATTGATGAGAGTGGGTTTGAAGAGGTGAAAAACTTTAACTAGTGATGTGCCCACTCTTTTAGATTACAAAGACTTTAATTATGATAGTTGCTCTTTGATTGATTGTATTTCTTTGTTGCAATCCATGATAAATTCACCCCGTGCTTATGAACAAAATAAAGCTTTTACTAAACATATATTGATGCTATGATGAAAGCTTTTGAAGAAAAATTGGAATTAGAAGTATCAATTCCTAGAAAATTGCATGATGAGTGGGAACCTACTATCAAAGTCAAGATTAAATATTATGAATATTTTTCTTTGTGTGATTTGGGTGCTATTGTTTCTACAAGTCCGAAATCTTTATGTGATGTGCTTGGTTTTACCGATCTTGAAGATTGTTCTTTAAATTTGCACTTGGCGGATTCTACTATTAAAAAGCCTATGGGTAGAATTAATGATGTTCTTATTCATGCAAATAAGAATTATGTGCCCATAGATTTATTGTTCTTGATATTGATGTCAATCCGTCTTGTCCAATTATTCTTGGTAGACCGTTTTAACGCACTACCGGTGTCGTGATTGATATGAAAGAAGGCAATATTAAGTTCCAATTTCCTTTGATGAAGGGTATGGAACACTTCCCTAGAACAAGAATTAGGCCACCATATGAATCAATCATGAGGGCATCTTATGGATCTCGAACCAAAGATGACAAAACATAGATCCTTCCTTTATGCCTAGCTAAGGGCGTAAAACTATAGCGCTTGTTGGGAGGCAACCCAATGAATAAAATTTATTTTCGCTTTTTGCTTTCTGCTCTTGCGTGTTTGCACAATTATGCTACTATTATGATTGTGTTTTTTATGTTTTAATTAGTGTTTGTGCCTGATACGTCTCCGTCGTATCTATAATTTTTGATTGTTCCATGCCAATATTATTCAACTTTCATATACTTTTGGCAACTTTTTATACTATTTTTAGGACTAATATATTGATCCAGTGCCCAGTGCCCGTTCCTGTTTGTTGCATGTTTTTGGTTTCGCAGAATATCCATATCAAGCAGAATCCGAACGGGATAAAAACGGACGGAGATTATTTTTGGAATAATTGGAAAGTCTGGGAGAAAGATCAACGCGAAACGGTGTCCGAGGTGGGCACGAGGTAGGGTGGCGCGCCCTACCCCCAGGGCGCGCCCCTGACCCTTGTGATCCACCCGTAAGGCGGTTGACGCCCTTCTTCGGCCTCAAGAAAGCTAATTTTCAGAAAAAAAATCACGGCGAAGGTTTCAGTCCAACCGGAGTTACGGGTCTCTCTATATATACGAAACGGTGAAAGGGCAGCAGAATAGAACGCAGAAACAGAGAGACAGAGAGACAGATCCAATCTCGGAGGGGCTCTCGCCCCTCCCACGCCATGGAGGCCATGGACCAGAGGGGAAACCCTTCTCCCATCTAGGGAGAAGGTCAAGGAAGAAGAATAAGGAGGGGGGCTCTCTCCCCCTCGCTTCCGGTGGCGCCGGAACGCCGCCGGGGGCCATCATCATCACCGCGATCTTCACCAACACCTCCGCCATCTTCACCAACATCTCCATCACCTTCCCCCCTGTATCTAAAGCGGTCCACTCTCCCGCAACTCGTTGTACCCTCTACTTGAACATGGTGCTTTGTGCTTCATATTATTATCCAATGATGTGTTGCCATCCTATGATGTCTGAGTAGATTTTCGTTGTCCTATCGGTAGTTGATGAATTGCTATGATTGATTTAATTTGCTTGTGGTTATCTTGTTGTCCTTTGGTGCCCATCATATGAGCGCGCGCGTGGATCACACCATAGGGTTAGTTGTATGTTGATAGGACTATGTATTGGAGGGCAAGAGTGACAGAAGCTTCAACCTAGCATAGAAATTGATGCATACGAGACCAATATATCTTAATGCTATGGTTGGGTTTTACCTTAATGAACGTTAGTAGTTGCAGATGCTTGCTAATAGTTCCAATCATAAGTGCATAGAATTCCAAGTCAGGGATGACATGCTAGTAGTGGCCTCTCCCACATAATACTTGCTATCGGTCTAGTAAAGTAGTCAATTGCTTAAGGGACAATTTCGCAACTCCTACCACCACTTCTCCACACTCGCTATATTTACTTTATTGCTTCTGTACTTAAACAGCCCCTAGTTTTTATTCTCGCGCTCTTTATTTTTCTTGCAAGCCTATCCAAAAACACCTACAAAGTACTTCTAGTTTCATACTTGTTCTAGGTAAAGTAAACGCTAAGCGTGCGTAGAGTTGTATCAGTGGTCAATAGAACTTGAGGGAATATTTGTTCTACCTTTAGCTCCTCGTTGGGTTCAACACTCTTTCTTATCGAAAACTGTTGCGATCCCCTATACTTGTGGGTTATCAGTGCCAAGTAAAGCCTTTAGGATCTTCTTGGGTGATAGTTCTTTGATCTTGCTGAAAAATAGAAACTTTTGTGCTCACGAAGACAATTCTAATTTTTTACCAGAGCGTGATAAAATACCAATTCTTTTTGCAGAAGATTAATATACAAATTTCTCAGGTCTTTTCAGAATTTTTGGAGTTCCAGAAGTTTTCAAAATAGTCAGATTGCTACAGACTGTTCTTTTTTGACAGATTCTGTTTTCTTTGCGTTGTGTGCTTATTTTGATGGCTCTATGGTTTTCTTTGATGAGTTTTTCCATAGAAAATTTGGAATACAGTAGATATAATGCAAAAAAATATGAATTGGTTTGGTACCGTACTTATAGTAGTGATTTGCTTTCTTACACTAACAGATCTCACGAAGGTTTTGTTGAGTTTTGTGTGATTGAAGTTTTCAAGTTTTGGGTTATCTTACGATGGATGGAGGAATAAGGAGTAGAAGAGCCTAAGCTTGGGGATGCTCTGGCATCCCAAGCTATTATCAAAAAGTGAGCAACCAACTAAGCTTGGGGATGCCCCCGAGTGGCATCCCCTCTTTCTTCTAACGACCATCGATATTTTACTCAAAGCTATATTTTTATACGTCACATACTATGTGTTTTGCTTGGAGCATTTTGTATGATATGAGTCTTTGTTTGTTTTATTTTGTGTTCTAAGTCTTGTTGTCTTGCTGGACACACCTATTTGGGAGATCCAAAATTATGTCATGACTTGTTAGAATTGCTCTCTATGCTTCACTTAAATTTTTATGAGCTATGGACTTGGTCTAGTGCTTCACTTATATCTCTTTGAGCAGGGTGTGCTTTAGTATTTTTGAAGAAATGCTCTCTTGCTTCACTTAGATTTATTTGAGAGCTAGTAAAATTTTCAAGAAATTCTCTCTTGCTTCACTTAAATTAATTTGAGAGAAAGAAAGAAATATTATGCTCATGATCTTCACTTATGTTTGTTTGAGCTTATAAAAAGCAACACATCAAAATTAGTCCCAAAGTGATAGATATCCAAGAAGGATATAATTAAAACTTTCATGAAGATCATTGGACAAAGTAAACTTGATTCTTAGTAATAGTTTTGAGATATGATGATGTGATATGTGAGTTATGTTGATGAGTAATTATGCTTTAGTAAGAATATTGGTGTTAAGGTTTGTGATTCCCTACGCAAGCACGAAAGTCAATAGTCATGCAATGAAATTATATCCTACTTGTGGTGCATTATTCGGTGTTAATTATGCTCAATTCTCGCCTACGAGATATCGGTTTCTTGGTTGGTCGCTTCTCAATCTTTTGCTAGCCTCATTTTGCACTAAGTATGATCTCTACTTGTGCATCCAAAAACCTTTAAACCAGTTTTGCCATATGAGTCCACTATATCTACCTATATGCGGTATTCTTTTGCCGTTCTAAGCAAATTTGTATGTGCCGTCTGTAATTTTCATAATAAACTTCTGTTTTGTGTGTTCGTTTCACTCGCGGAGCGGTGAGGGGTGGCTAATATTTTCCATGCTAGATGTATTATTCTCAAGATGAGTGTTTATTCACTTGTCATTGCACAAAAGTAAGGCAAAGGTATTAGGGATGCCCATTCCCAAAATGAAAAATGAGTTTACTTTATGTTGTCAAATAATAAATTCCTTGGAAAGTGTTGGTATGGAGGGCAACCATGGACACGGCTAGCCATGGAAAGTGAAAGTATGGTTGAAAAAGGAATAAACTTTATTTTCTATTTGGGAGCCGCCTATGATATATCTAGCATGGAAAGTGTTGGGAACTCTAAGTCATTTTCGTTGGTGGGATGGATACACCTCCCAAAATGTTTTTATCTCTAAGTTTTTCGCTTTGAGCTCTGGCACCTCTACAAATCCCTACTTCCCTTTGCGAAGGGACTTTCTTTTACTTTATGCATTTTTTATTTTTGAGTCTCCATCTTATCTTATAAAAGCACCAACTAGGAGGCAATATGATCGTACTTGAGTATTGGGTGTAGCTAATATGCGAGTGTGTTTCATGAATGGATAATTGGTTGAGCATGATGGGCTAGGGATAACTTATTTTAGCGTTGATATTTTGAAAGACATGGTTTCTTGTTGATATGCTTGAGTATTTAAATTATCATGTCAAAACTAGACTATTGCATTGAACTATATAAAAGTCCAAATGTCCATGCTATAAAGAAAGAAATATGACATGACATGATAGGCAGCATTCCACATCAAAAATTTTGTTTTTATCACTTCCTTACTCGAGGACGAGTAGGAGTTAAGCTTGGGGATGCTGCACGTCTCCAACGTATCTATAATTTTTTAATGTTCCATGTTGTTATATTATCAATCTTGGATGTTTTATAATTATTTTATAGTCATTATATATCATTTTTTGGTACTAACCTATTGACATAGTGCCAAGTGCCAGTTGCTGTTTTCTGCATGTTTTTTACATCGCAAGAAACCAATATCAAACGGAGTCCAAACGCAATGAAACTTTACGAAGATTTTTTTTGGACCAGAAGGAACATAAGGGTCCCTGGGTGCGCATGGGGGTGCTCCGAGGAGAGAACAATCCACCAGGGTGCGCCAGGAGGCCCAGGCGCGCCCTGGTGGGTTGTGCCCACCTCGGGTGCCCCCCGGACCGCCTCTTTGCTCTATAAATACCTCAATATTCCAGAAACCCTAAAGGCATCGATGAAATATTCATCCAGCCGCCACAGAGTCCAGAACCACCGGATCCAATCTAGACACCATCTCGGATGGGGATCACCACCTCCATTGGTGCCTCTCCGATGTTGCATGAGTAGTTCTTTGTAGACCTTCGGGCCTGTAGTTAGTAGCTAGATGGCTTTCTCTCTCTCGCTGAATTCTCGATACAACGGTCTCTTGGAGATCCATATGATGTAACTCTTTTGTGGTGTGTTTGTTGCGTTCAATGAACTTTGAGTTTATGATCAGATCTATCTTTTATATCCATGAAAGTATTTGAGTTTCTTTGATCTCTTTTATTCATGATCTCTTATAGCCTCATATTTTTCTCTGATATTTGGGTTTTGTTTGGCCAACTTGATCTATTTATCTTGCAATGGGAAGAGGTGCTTTGTAGTGGGTTCGATCTTACGATGCTTGATCCCAGTGACAGAAGGGGAACCGACACGTATGTATCATTGCTACTAAGGATAAAACGATGGGGTATATCTCTACATAGATAGATCTTGTCTATATCATGTTATCGTTCTTATTGCATTACTCCATTTTTCCATGAACTTAATACACTAGATGCATGCTGGATAGTGGTCCATGTGTGAAGTAATTGTAGTAGATGCAGGCAGGAGTTGGTCTACTAATCTTGGACATGATGCCTATATAATGATCATTGCCTATATATTGTCATGAGTATTTGAAATTCTATCAATTGCCCAACAGTAATTTGTTCACCCACCGTTTGCTATTTTTCTCGAGAGAAGCCACTAGCGAAATCTACGACCCTCTAGTCTCCTTCTCATCTATTTGCCTTTGCGATCTACTTTTCCTTTGCATTTATTTTCAGATCTATTAAACCAAAAATACAAAAATACCTTGCTGCAATTTATTCTTATTTATTTTATTTGGCGTTCGATCTATCAATCTACTACAATTTTATCTCACATCCGTTTTCCCATCTGGGGCGCCGCTACCCGAAAGGGATTGACAACCCCTTTTACACGTCAGGTTGCGAGGATTTGTTATGTGTGTGCAGGGGTTGTTTACGTTGTGTTGCTTGGTTCTCTTGCTGATTCGATAACCTTGATTTCATATCGTAGGGAAATACCTATCATCGCTGTGATGCATCATCCCTTCCTCTTTGGGGAAATACCGACGTAGCTTCAAGCGACATTAGGCACCCACATGCCTCGACTGCTTCCTCACCTACTATTTACAATCAAGATAAGGGGTCATCATCGACAGGAGGAGTATCATCCACTCAACCTCCAGAAAAGAGTTCTACACGCAGCAACGACATTCAATGCCACAAGTGCAAAGGAAGAGGTCACATTTCTTCAGAATGTCCAAGCAAGAAAACTACGATCATCAATGAACGAGGTGAATGGGAGTTTGAAAGTGACCCTGAAGGTGGCAATGATGAAGTGGAAGAGGAGCAACGTTGGGAAGTAGGAGGCGCTATTTTATCTCATGAATAACTTGATGGTGAAGCTTTGGTTGTATGTCGTTCACTTAATGCCTAGGTTGTGGAGGAGGAAAAGGGGCAGCGGCATAGTCTTTTCCACACCATTACCTTATCAACTCAAAGATATCTCAAGTGATTGTTGATAGTGGCAGCTGCAACAATATTCCAAGCACGGAGATGGCCGAGAAGCTTCAATTGCAAACAAACACCACCCACATCCATACCGCATGCAATGGTTGAATGATTCTGGTGTACTTAAGGTGATTAGTAGTGTGCGAATACCAAATTCAGTAGGGACATATTAGGATGAGGTTGAGTGCGATGTGGTGTCGATGCATGCTTGTCACTTGCTTCTTGGACGACCATTGTTGCGTGACCATGATGTGCAAATCAGCGTGTGTGCGAATCGCTTATGTTTTGTCCATAGAGGAGAAAAGTTCACGTGTCTGCCCATGACACCCGAGGAAGTCTATCTTGATGAGATGAAAAGAAAAGGAAAGAAAAAGGGAGAGAGTGATCATACACAAAGAGTGAGCCACCAACATAGTGAGGGAGTGTTTCCATGGCTAAAAGCTCCACAACCAAATATGACCAAACCCCGAGAAAGATAGGGATTAGTTATGATGGCTAGGAAAAGGGATATGCAGGCATTGAGAAAACCTAATACTCCATTCCTTGTACTCATGTACAAGGAAACTTTATTGGCTGCTAACGACTTACCCTCAACTCTTCCTAGTGTTGTATTTGATCTTTTGCAGGAGTATAAGGATGTGTTTCCCAAGGAGGTGCCACCTGGTTTGCCACCAAAGAGAGGCATTGAACACCAAATCGACTTGGTTCCGGGCGCCCCACTACCAAACCGACCACCGTACCGAGCAAACCCAGAGGAGATGAAGGAAATTCAGAGGCAAGTAGGAGATCTTCTTAACAAAGGGTATGTAAGGGAAAGACTTTCTCCTTGTGTTGTTCCCATTCTTTTAGTTCCAAAGAAAGACAATACTATGCGAATGTGCACTGTCTGTAGATCCATTAACAACATAACTTGAGATATCGGCACCCTATACCTAGGCTCGATGACATGCTTGATGAACTTTGTGGTTCCACCATATTTTCCAAAATTGATTTGCGAAGTGGATACCACCAAATAAGAATGAAAGAGGGTGACGAATATAAAACTACATTCAAGACAAAATTTGGCTTGTGTGAATGGTTGGTTATGCCTTTTGGATTAACAAATGCACCTAGTACTTACATGAGATCGATGAATCATATACTTAGGTCCTTCATTGGAAAGTTTGTAGTGGTTTACTTTGATGACATATTGATTTATAGCAAAACTTTGGAGGATCGTGTTGGACATACAAAATGTGTGCTTGCTGTCCTACAGGAGGAAAAGTTGTATGCTAAGATGGACAAGTGCACATTTTGCACAAACAAGGTTGTGTTTCTTGGCTTTGTTATTTCAGGAAAAGGTGTGGATATCGACGAAGAGAAGATCAAGGCTATTCGTGAGTGGATGCCTCCACAAAATGTGAGCCAAGTACGTAATTTCCTCGGACTTGCAGGTTTCTATCGCCGGTTCATGAAGGATTTCAGCACCATTGCTGCACCAATGAATGAGCAAACGAAGAAAGACACTCCATTCCAATGGGGTCATGCTTGATGACCCACAAGTATAGGGGATCAATCGTAGTCCTTCGATAAGTAAGAGTGTCGAACCCAACGAGGAGCAGAAGGAAATGACAAGCGGTTTTTAGCAAGGTAATTTCTACAAGCACTGAAATTGTAGGTAACAGATAGTTTGATAGCAAGATAATTTGCAACGAGCAAGTAAAGGTAACGATAAAAAAAGTGCAGCAAGGTATCCCAATCCTTTTGTGGCAAAGGACACGCCGGAACGGTCTCTTATAATAAGCAAAATGTTCTTGAGGACGCACGGGAATTTCATCTAGTCACTTTCATCATGTTGGTTTGATTCACATTCGCTACTTTGATAATATGGTATATGGGTGGACCGGTGCTTGGGTGTTGTTCTTACTTGAACAAGCCTCCCATTTATGATGAACCCCCTTGCAAGCATCTGCAACTACGAGAAAAGTATTAAGATGAAATCTAACCATAACATTAAACATACAGAGCCAAATCAGCCCCTTATGAAATAGCGCATAAACTAGGGTTTGAGCTTCTGTCACTCTAGCAACCCATCATCTAATAACTACTCCACAATGCATTCCCAAAGATGGTTAAGTTTCATGTAGTCAACGTTCACATAACACCACTAAGGGAATCACAACATACATATCATCAAAATATCGAACAAATATCAAATTCACATGATTACTTGCAACATGACTTCTCCCGTGGCCTCAAGAACAAGGACAATTACTCACAAATAATATTCATCCTCAAGATTTGAGGGATATTAAATAGCATAATGGATATGAACATATGATCTTCCACCAAATAAACCGGCTAGCATCAACTACAAGATGTAATCAACACTACTAGCTAGTCACCCACAGGTACCAATATGAGGTTTTGATACAAAGATTAAGATGACCTAGGGTTTGAGATGAGATGATGATGTTGAATATGTTGATGATGATTGGCCTCCCAAAGATGAGAGGGTTGTTGGTGATGACGATGGCTTCGATTTCCCCCTCCTGGGGGGAATTCCCCTAGCGGAATCGCTTCGCTGGAGGGAAAAAGTGCTCCTGCCCAAGTTCCGTCTCGAGACGGCGGCGCTCCATCCTGAAATTCCTCTGTTTATTTTTGTAGGTGAAAAGACCTTATATACCAGAAGATGGGCACCCGAGGTGGGCCTGGGTGCCCACTACCCACCAGGGCTGCCTGGGGGGCCTGGCGCACCCTGGTGTCTTGTGGACACCTGACAGCCTCCCTCTCATAGTTCTTTTCTCCAATATTTATTATATATTCCAAAATAATTCTTCATAAAATTTCAGATCATTTGGAGATGTGCAGAATAGGTATCTCTGACATAGATTTTTCAGGTCCCGAATTCCAACTGCGTGCATTCTCCCTCTTTGTGTAAACCTTGCATATTATGAGAGAAAAGGCATTAGAATTACTCCATAAAGTGTTATAGTGAATAAAAAAACTATAAATAATAGTAGAAAAAACATGATGCAAAATGGACGTATCAACTCCCCCAAGCTTAGACCTAGCTTGTCCTCAAGCGAAAGCCGATATCGAAAATCATGTCCACATGTTTAGAGAGAGAGAGGTGTCGATATAAAAAATACAGATATAGTAGCATCATGGTAATAATTATAACAACAATAAACTTTAGCATATAACTTTATCATACGACTTTTCATGAGCAAGTAATAATTCATCACAACATCAAAGGATAAAGCATAAACTTTCTTGATAGCAAACAAACTATGTTCTCAGTCAACTTTGCAATTACAATTCATCATATTTTCAGGAAGGGTCTCGTGTCTGAGCCTTTTTGGCAAGTCCACATAATCAACCATCATTTAGTGTTCTATGATTGCTAACACTCACAGCATATATATGAGCAAAAAGTTTCAACCGGATACATAGAAAGATAGGGGCTTATAGTTTCGCCTCCCAACTTATTCACCTTAAGGGTGTTCTCAACAATAATAACTCATGATCACTCACATTCAACTGGCTATATGTGCCTTGATCTTTCCCCACCACATTGTGCTTGCAAAAGAGAAAATAAAAAGGAATAGAGGAGAATACTTTGACTCTTGCATAAAAAGTAAGTACATAAAAGTAAAAGATAGGCCCTTCGCAGAGGGAAGTACTGGTTGCCATGCGCTTTTTTGTTTCATATGTACAATCTCTTAATGCAAAAGAATGTCACGTTATATTGCCCCTTATGATAGAAACCTTTATTATGCAGTCCGTCGCTTTTATTACTTTGCCATCTCAAGTTCGCACAACGCTTATTTTCCATTACACTAAAATATCAAACACATTTAGAGGCAATTTTTATTGCCCTTTTTGCACCTATGACAACTTACTTGAAGGATCTTTCTAAATGCATAGGTAGGTATGGTGGACTCTCAAAACATGAATTTGGGTTTAAGGTTTTTGGATGCACAAGTAGTATCTCTACTTAGTGCGGATGTTTGGCTAGCAAAGGTATTGGGCAAGCACCACATGTTAGAGGATCTATGACAATATAACTTCTATGTGAATATGAACAAATATAAATCATTATGTTGTCTTCCTTGTCCAATGTCAACAATTTGGCATAAGATATTTAATGGGGGCTCACAATCATAAAAGATATCCAAGATAGTATATTTGCATGTGAATCTTCTCTTCCCTTATTAATTCTTTGATGAATTGCATCATTAACCAATGCTTTTTTGTCAAATATCAATAAATTTTACCACTTATACTTTTCCTTATGTAATGTCATTACTTTCCATAAGATTAGTATATGATATTTTTCATCATTTCCTTTATTTTGATTGAAACAAGAAAGCAAAGAAGCAAAAAATTAAACTAAACTTTATTATATAACTATCACTCGATTACATAGATAGATAGATCACGAAACTAACACTCGAAAATAGATCATACTAAACTTTTATTCGACTAAATCATGAAATAACTAAGGATCAAACTAAGATAGGTAAAGGTAATAAAAGTGATGGTGATACGATACCGGGGTATCTCCCCCAAGCTTGGCACAAGCCAAGGGGAGTGCCCATACCGGTGCACTCAAGTCTCCTTCTCGGGTGATGATGATGATAGTGGTGGTGTTGACGTAGTAGCTTCACACTTCAGCCTCAATAGGTACTCAAACCTACGATTGATGCTCCGGAGGGCGGTGTTTTGCTCTTTCATTAAAATAATTTCACAAGTGAGATATTTATTCTAAACACAAACAGTTTCGAAGGCTCGAAAGGCTTCGATTTCAGCAGGGGTGAGATGATTGTAGTGTGGTTGAAGGATATATTCCTCTTCTTCATCTTCTCCCATTGACATGGCATGCTCCTCTTCTTGATCTTGATCTCCCGTAGCTTCCTTGACCTCGTCCTCCTTGATGGCCTCTTTTGGTTCCTCTCTTTTTAGCCCAATCTTTAGAAGCCAAGCATCTTCCTCCACGTTGTTGGGGGAGGGACAAGACATGATGTCGGGCTTGATAGATCTGACAGAGAAACAACACGAAACAAGAACAGAGGGTTTCTCCACAGTGCGGTGATCAATATGCCCGGGGTAGTATATAAAGAATTTTTATCTTGGGAAACAAGCATACCAAAGGAAAACAGAGTCGAGAAGGTGCCCGAGGGGCCCACTACCCACCAGGGCGTGCCCTGGTGCCTTGCGGGCACCTGGGTTGCCTTCCCGGGTGTTTCTTATTTTTCTATTTTTTGTAATATACCAAAACTGACAGAAAATATTTTTGCAGATTTTTCGGAGTCCATTTACTTACCTTATCACGTACCTCTTCCTTTTCAGGGTTCTAGAGTGTTTTGGAAGGACTCTTTTAGATGTTCCTCCGGTGTCATGGTTTGAATAATGTTAATTTCAACATTAATAGGTGTACCTGAAATATAGTGCTTAATTCTTTGTCCATTGACCACCTTCGGATTAGTGCCTTCGGCAATATTAATCTTGATAGCTCCATAGCGATAAACTTCTTCGATGATATATGGTCCTTCCCATTTGGATAGAAGTTTTCCTGCAAAAAATCTAAAACAAGAATTGTACAATAGAACATATTCACCAACTTTGAATTCCCGCTTTTGGATTCTTCTATGATGCCATCTTTTGACTTTTTTTAAATAGTTTGGCATTTTCGTAAGCTTGGTTTCTCCATTCATCTAGTGAGTTAATAGCAAATAACCTCTTTTCACCAGCAATTTTGAAGCCATAGTTGAGTTTTTAATTGCCCAAAATGCTATATGTTCTAACTCAAGAGGCAAATGAAAAGCTTTCCCATAAACCATTTTATACGGAGACATACCCATAGGATTTTTATAGGCTGTGCTGTAGCCCCAAAGTGCATCATCTAATTTCTTAGACCAATTCTTTCGAGACCTATTGACAGTTTTTTGTAATATTAATTTTATTTCTCTATTGCTAAGTTCAACTTGTCCACTAGATTGAGAATGATAGGGTGATGCAATTCTATGGTTGACATCATAGTTAGCAAGCATTTTACGGAAAGCACCATGAATAAAATGTGAACCACCATCAGCCATTAAATACCTATGGACACCAAACCTTGGTGAAATAACTTCTTTAAGCATCTTAATGGAAGTGTTATGATCAGCACTGCTAGTTGGAATAGCTTCCACCCACTTAGTGACATAATCAACAACAACCAAAATATGTGTATACCCATTAGAGGAAGGAAAAGGTTCCATATAATCAAAGCCCCAAACATCAAATGGTTCAATAACAAGTGATTAATTCATAGGCATTTCCTGACATCTACCAATATTACCAATTCTTTGACATTAATCACAAGATAAAACAAACTTACGGGCATCCTTGAAGAGAGTAGGCTAATAAAAACAGACTGTAATACCTTGTGTGCAGTTCTATCTCCCGCATGATGTCTTCTGTAGGCCTCAGAGTGACATTTCCGTAGGATTTGTTCCTGTTCATGCTCAGGCACACAACGTCTAATAATACCTTCTACTCCTTCTTTATGAAGACGTGGGTCATCCCAAAATTAATGTCTTAATCATAGAAGAATTTTTTCTTTTGTTGGTATGTGAAACTAGGTGGTATAAATTTAGCAACAATATAATCAGCATATCAGCATACCAAGGAGTATTATGAGATGTGTTTATGACAGCTAGCTGTTCATCAGGGAAACTATCATCAATAGGCAGTGGGTCATCAAGAATATTTTCTAGCCTAGACAAGTTGTCAGCTACGGGGTTCTCAGCTCCTTTCCTATCAGTGACGTGTAAGTCAAATTCTTGTAGCAAAAGAACTGATGCGTATCCAACGTATCTATAATTTTTGCTTGTTCCATGCTATTATATTTTCATTTTTGGATGTTTTACAATCATTTTATATCATTTTTGAGACTAACCTACTAACATAGTGCCAAGTGCCAGTTGCTATTTTTTTGCTTATTTTCTACATAGCAGGAAATCAATACCAAACGGAGTCCAAATGCAGCAAAACTTTTCGTGGATTTTTCTGGATCAGAAGATATCAGATAAGCCAAGAAAGTACCTGAGGGGTGCTCCGAGGGGAGCACAGCCCACCAGGGCGCGCCCGGGTGGGTTGTGCCCACCTCAATGGCCTTCAGCACCGCCTCTTTGCTCTATAAATACCCCAATATTCCAGAAACCCTAGGGGAGTCGCCGAAAATCAATTCCAGCCGCCGCAAGTTCCAGAACCACTAGATCCAATCTAGACACCATCACAGAGGGGTTCATCATCCTCATTGGTGCCTCTTCGATGATGTGTGAGTAGTTCATTGTAGACCTACGTGTCCGTAGTTAGTAGCTTGATGGCTTCCTCTCTCTCTCTCTCTCTCTCTCTCTCTCTCTCTCTCTCTTTTGATTCTCAATATAATGGTCTCTTTGAGATGTATTTGATGTAACTCTTTTTGCGGTGTGTTTGTTGGGATCCGATGAACTTTGAGTTCATGATAAGATCTATGTTTTTATCCATGAAAGTTATTTGAGTCTTCTTTGATCTCTTATATGCATGATTACTTATAGCCTCGTATTTCTTCTTTGAATCTTTGGTTTAGTTAGGCCAACTAGATCGATTTTCTTGCCATGGGAAGAGGTGCTTCGTGATGGGTTCGATCTTACGGTGCTTGATCCCAGTGACAGAAGGGGAAACGACACGTATGTATCGTTGCTATTAAGGATAACAAGATGGGGTCTATTTCTACATAAATAGATCTTGTCTACATCATGTCATCGTTCTTATTGCATTACTCCGTTTCTCCACGAACTTAATACACTAGATGCCTGCTGGATAGCGGTCGATGTGTGGAGTAATAGTAGTAGATGAAGGAAGGAGTCGGTCTACTAATCGTGGACGTGATGCCTATATAATGATCATTGCCTGGATATCGTCATTATTATTTGAAGTTCTATCAATTGCCCAATAGTAATTTGTTTACCCACCGTATGGTATTTTTCTCAAGAGAAGCCACTAGTGAAATCTACGGCCCCCTGGTCTCTTTCTCATATATTTGCCTTTGTGATCTACTTTTCCTTTGCATTTATTTTCAGATCTATTAAACCAAAAATACAAAAATACCTTACTGCAACTTATTCTTATTTATTTTATTTGGCGTTCGATCTATCAATCTAGTACATTTTTATCTCACGTCTGTTTGCCCATCTGGGGCGCCGCTACGTGAAAGGGATTGACAACCCCTTTTACACATTGGGTTGCGGGGATTTGCTATCTTTGTGCAGGGGCTATTTACATTGTGTTGCTCGGTTGTCCTACTGGTTCGATAACCTTGGTTTCATATCTGAGGGAAATACCTACCACCGTTGTGCTGCATCATCCCTTCCTCTTTGGGGAAATACCGACGTAGCTTCAAGCGACATCAAAAGGAATTTCCGGGTTCGTTGCCGGGGAGGATCTTCAACATATACCAGGTTCCTAATCACAAATCTCATCTCCTCGCAATTTACATTATTTTCCATTTGCCTCTCGTTTTCTTCTCCCCAACTTCACAAAAATTTGCCATTTAATTCGCCCCTCTTTTTCGTTTGCTGTTTTCTTGCCGGATCTGTTTTTCCTGTGTGTTCTTGTCTACGTAGTCATGATGCCTCAAAGAAAATATTATGATGTCCCTTAACCAAATATTTTTCTTGAAATTGAGAAAAGTACTAAGGAATATATGACTACACAATTTGAGCACAATAAGTATTTTACTGAAGAACTTAAGGAGCACTCCATTGTGCTGGATGCTATCACAAAACAACTTGATGATATTAGTAGAGAAGTTTGCAATCTCCAATCTAAGTATGCTTTTGCTGAAAGTTTGCTAGGAAAAATATTCGATGCACAAGCTACTCTAGTAAATCAAACGGCCGCCAAACCAATCTCATTAGAGGATAAAAGTGATAAAGATCTTAAAATGATTGGTTTTTGCTCCATTGACTCCTTGTTTAGTAAAGTTAAGATCGATGAAAAAGGGACTGGAGAAGAGTCAACTTTAGGTAGAAGGCGTCCCAATATTTCGGAGGGTGAAAATCTTGTTGAGAAAATTGATGAGAGTGGATTTTAAGAGGTCAAAAACTTTAACTAGTGATGTGCTCACTCTTTTGGATTACAAAGACTTTAATTATGATAGTTGCTCTTTGATTGATTGTATTTCTTTAACTAGTGATATGCCCCCGGGTCTCTTCTTTATTATATTTGCCATTGCGATCTATTTTTATTTGATTTTATTTTCAGATCTATATTTCCACCCAAAAATACCTTGCTGGACTTTATTTTATTTTGCATTTATTCGAGATCTATTTATTCAATCTATCACAATTTTTATCCCATCTACTTGCCAATTTTTGGCGCGGTTACCCGAAAGGGATTGACAACCCCTTTAATACATCGGGTTGCGAGTATTTGTTATTTGTGTGCAGGTGTCATTCACGTAGTGCTGCGTGGTTCTCCTATTGGTTCGATAACCTTGGTCTCATCACTGAGGAAAATACCACCGTAGCTGTGCTGCATCATCCCTTCCTCTTTGGGGAAATACCGACATAGTTCAAGCCGCATCAAAAGGAATTTCTGGTGCCATTGCCGGGGAGGCATCATCAACATCTACCAGGTTCCTAATCACAAATCTCATCTCCTTGCAATTTACATTATTTGCCATTTGTCTCTCGTTTTCCTCTCCCCCACTTCACAAAAATTTTCCGTTTTATTCGCCCTCTTTTTCGTTCGCCGTTTTCTCGTCAGATCTATCTTTTTTGAAATCATGAGTGATTTCGGTATGGCAGAAACAGATGATGGCCTAACTCCTAAAATTGGACGATCTGGCAATCTGGATGCTAAAACTTTTGTTTTGGGGCATGGGAATTTTATAGGAAAAGAACGTATCCAAGAATTTTTCAATTGTGTTGGAAATTTAAGTCTTGATGATGTTCCTATACTTAAGAGCACTAACTCTTATGCGGAAGCTATTTCAGCACTAGTTCTGAAACTTGAAAATAAATTTATCTATACTCATCCTGCCTTGCAAAGATTGTTTTTGAGTTACCCTTATAAAGAACCCCAAGGCTAAAAAGTTGGCTACTCTTGTTCTTATGAATGAATTTGACTACATAATATGGGAAGCTAGGGGAATCTTTGATTTTTATGGTATGAATCATGAAAAACCCGTGATTGACGAAATTCTTTATAATAGTGATTATGCATTAAGACATTTGCTTGGGGATAATCAAATCTTTGATGACAATCTTAAAAAGGAAGTCCTTATTTTAGATATAATCCAACAAGTTTTCAATGATGTTAATCAACATTATTCTTGGATTGTTGCCGGAAACCAAAGAGGTTATGATGATAAGCAACTTGATAGTGCTAAGGTTTCCGTGGATAATGTGCCTTACGTTGTTTTTGCAAAACCTCCTAACAAAAACACCTCTAAGGAAATTAAGGGGAAATATGACAATACTTAAATCCTTTGCGTTATGCCTAGCTAGGGGTATAAAACGATAGCGCTTGTTGGGAGGCAACCCAATGAATAAAATTTGGTTTTGTCTTTTTCTTTTTGTTCTTGAGTGTTTGCACAACTATGCCTCTGTTTAGATGTGTTTTTGTGGTTTAAATTAGTGTTTGTGCCAAGCAAAGCCATTGGGATCATGTTGGGTGATAGTTGATTTGATCTTGATGAAAAACAGAAACTTTTGCATCCATAAAAATAATTTTTTAAAATCATAGAAGCGACGAAAAATTCTGAATTTTTACAAAAGATTGATATACAAATTGCTCACGTTGTCCTATTTTTTCAGAATTTTTGGAGTTACAAAAGTATTCGAAATATCCAGATTGCTACAGATTGTTCTGTTTTTGACATATTCCGTTTTATTTGTGTTGTGTGCTTGTTTCGATGATTCTATGGTTTTCCTTTGAAGAGTTTTTGCCATAGAAAAGTTGGAATACAATAGATATAATGCAAAAATAAAATATGAATGGGTTTGCAACAATACTTATAGTAGTGATTTGCTTTCTTATACTAATGGATCTCATGAAGGTTTTGTTGAGTTTTGTGTGATTGAAGTTTTCAAGTTTTGGGTGATATTACGATGGATGAAGGAAAAAGGATTAGCAAAAGGCTAAGCTTGGGGATTCGCAAGGCACCCCAAGATAATATTCAATAAGTATCAAGCAACTAAGCTTGGGGATGCCCCTGAGTGGCATCCCCTCGTTATTCTAACAAACATCGGTATTTTACTTGAAACTATATTTTTATTCATCACATATTATGAGTTTTGCTTGGAGCGTCTTCTATGATATGAGTCTTTGCTTGTTTTTCTTTTTAATTTTTTATAAGCATCCTTGCTGTACACAACTATTTGAGAGAGCCAAAATTATGCTATAACTTGTTAGAATGGCTCTCTATGCTTCACTTAAACCTTTATGAGCTATGGAAATACTCTAGTTCTTCACTTATATCTTTTTGAGCACGGTGTGCTTTAGTATTTTTGAAGAAATGCTCTCATGCTTCACTTAGATTTATTTGAGAGTTATTACATTTGTTAAGAAGTTCTCTCTTGCTTCACTTAAATTATTTTGAGAGAAAGAAATGTGATGCTCATGTTCTTCACTTATATTTATTTTAGCTTATGAAAAGCAACATATGAAACTAGTTCCAAAGTGATAGATATCCAAGGAGGATGAATAAAAAGTTTCATGAAGATCATTGGATAACATAAACTTGATTCTTTGTAATAGTTTTGAGATATGATGATTGTGATATGTGAGTCATGTTGATGAGTAATTATGCTATAGTAAGAATATTTGTGTTAAGGTTTGTGATTCCCTATGCAAGCATGAAAGTCAATAGTTATGCAATGAAATTACATCCTACTTGTGGTGCATTATTCGGTGTTAGTTATGCTTAATGCTCGCTTATGAGATTTTTTGTTTCTTGGTTGGATGCTTCTCAATCTTTTTGCTAGTCTTCATTTGCATTAAGTATGATCACTACTTGTGCAACCAAAATCCTTCAAACCAATTTTTTCCACATGAGTCCACTATACCTACCTATATGCGATATTCTTTTGCCGTTCTAAGCAAATTTATATGTCCCATCTCTAATTTTCAAAATAAATTTCTCTTCTGTGTGCTCGTACCGCTCATGAAACGGTAGGGGTGGCTAATATATTTCCATGCTAGATATGTTATTCTCAAGATGAGTGTTTATTCACTTGTCATTGCACGAGAGTACGGCAAAGTTATTAGGGATGCCCAGTCCCGAAATGAAAAATGAGTTTACTTTATGTTGTCCAATAATAAATTCCTTCGAAAGTGTTGGTATGGAAGGCACCCGTGGATACGGCTAGCCATGGAAAGTGAAAGTATGGTGGAAAAAGGAATAAACATTGTTTTCTGTTTGGGAACCGCCTATGATATATCTAGCATGGAAAGTATTGGGAACTACTCGATCATTTTCGTTGACAGGAAAAGCATGCCACCCAAAATGTTTTATCTCTATCTTTTTCGCTTTGAGCTCTGGCACCTCTACAAATCCCTACTTCCCTCTGCGAAGGGCCTTTCTATTTACTTTATGCAATTTTTATATTTTACTTGAGTCTCCATCTTCTCTTATAAAGCACCAACTAAGGGGCACTATGATCGTACTTGAGCATTGGGTGTAGCTAATATGCGAGTGTGTTTCATGAATGGATCAATGATTGAGCATACTGGGCTAGGGATAACTTGCTTTAGTGTTGATATTTTGAAAGACATGTGTGACGCATGGATAATTAAGCTACAGTAACCCTCTGCTAATGATGCCCTGTCCTCACGATTACTTTTGTTAATCATGAGATGATTCAAATCTCGTTCGAATTTAAAATTTAAAATCAAGCCAAACAATTTAAATTTTCAGAAGTCAAAACTAAAAAGTTCTAAATGTGTTAAATAATTCATAAGTAATAATGGTGGAGAATCCACATTTTTATAAAGTAACTAATGCACTGAAATAAATATAACAATGGCTTAATCAATTAATTAATGCCTTTTGTACTTAATAAAATGTTAGAGAATTTTATTTGGTTGCCATAATTAAATGTGGCAGTAGTATATTTAGCTATACTGATTAGGAGTTGTTTTTCTATTTTTGAAGTCAACGATAAATTGAAACTATAGGGGAAAGTAAATGAGCAGAAAAGGAAAGGTAAAACAAAACATAACAAAACAAAAACTATCCTATCGGGCCATTTGGCCCAACTAACTTAAACCAGCCCAACAACCCTCCGTTTCCCCTACCTCGTGCTACAGAAGCAGAGGACGCCATGGAGGCCATCCACCATGGCTACCGGCCACGTGCCGGCCATCCCGTGGCCTTCCGTGGAGGTTAAGAGCATCACCTTTGCACTCCCCCGAGAACCCTAGCCCCATTCTCCCCCTTCCTCGCGCCGCTTCTCTCTCCCACATACACCCTAGGCGTAGTCGACGCCGCGCCCTCGTCGATCCCGCGACCATCATCGTCCTCGCGCCCCGCCAAGCTGTCCAGCAGCTCTATTGTCGTCTTCTTCGTCTTCCTCAACCACCAGATCAAGCCCGGAGGGACCGCATCGACCGGATCGACGTCGTCTTCCACCTTCGGACACCGCGACACCATCGTCGGAATTGACGCCTCTGCAGCTCCTAAACTCCTCAAAGAGCCTCCTTGAGCTCCCTTGGTGAGCTCCGCGTCTTTCCCCTCTCTCCTTGGCCTTTCGCGCACCCGTTAGCTCGTTTCTTCGTCGGGAATGACCCACCACCGCGGGACCTCGCCGGAGCCGTTGTTTTAGTCCGCCTTAGCCAACACCTGTGGCGTGGTTCGATCTATAAGAGCTTGCGCCACTCCGTTTGGCCACCCGTAGCTCACTCCATGGTCGCCGCTGCCGGCACGCCCCTGTACAGCGCGCGCGGCCGCCCGCATTTGTCACCGCCCCCTGCCGCTTTCACCTGTTGCCCTGCCTGCTGTTGCCGCTAGCCAACTGCCGCCGTTCCTCGCGGCGCCCGCTTCACCCGCTCCCGCTTGGCGACCGCGCCTTCCCTTGCTCACTACAGCCCCGTTCCCTGCGGCTACTTTCGCCGCTCGGTGCTACATGTTACCCGCGCCTTTGCTCCCGCTGCAGGTCGCGCCCGCCTCCGTCGCAGCTCACCTCCCGCCTCTGCTCACCGGAACCGCCGGCCACGCCCGCTGCGCCTCCCCTGCTCGCCGCTCCCCTGCCACCTAGCGCCCGCGCCCACTGGAGTTGCCTCCCCCTCGTGCACCCTCCTCCCCTGCACCTGCGCATGCCGCCCCGCGCCCCGCCTCTGTCCCCGCTGGCCGCAACCACGCTCGGCAGTGCCCGCTCGCGCGCGCTCCGCTTCCCCTCGCCGCGCTCCGCCCCTGGCCTCGTCTCTGCTGCTGCTGCTCGCTGCGGTGGCTGCCGGCGTTGCTGCCTCCCGCGGCGCCCCGCACCCGGGCGGGCTCGGCCTTCTCCTGACTGCGCCCGTTAGCCGCGCCCGATTCAGTGGCCATATGGGCCACTACCAAGGGGGCCCACACCCCCCTTTTTATTGAAACAAAAAAACAAATTTAAAATAATAATAGTAATCAAATTAAATTATTAGTTAATTAATAATTAACTTAATTAACCTGGTTATTTAATCCTAATTATCTGTATAGCTAAAATGTGACAATGACATGTGGGTCCCACACGCACTATTCACACCATTGACCAGTCAACAGTTGACTTGGTCAACTGGGTCCCCTGGCCCCACAGGTCATAGGCTGTGGCTGGCCTTTGCTGTGTACACATAGCTTTCTACTACTTAAATCGAGTTAAAATAATTTAGAACATGAATTAAAACATTAGAAATTAATATAAAATAATCCGTAACTCGGATGCAAATATTTTGTACATGAAAGATGCTCAGAACGACGAGACAAATCCTGATACACAGCCTGTTCGTCCGCCACACATCCCTAGCATAGCAAACACACAACTTTCCCCCTTGGTTCATCTCTCCGAAAACGCGAAACACCGGGAATACCTTCCCGAATGTTTCCCTCCTTCGCCGGTATCACGTACTACCGCGTTAGGGCACACCTAGCACTGCGTATTGCCATATTATACTTTGTGATGCTTTGATTGCTCTGTTATTTATTGTGTTACCCCTCCGCTACTTCTTTTCGGTAGACCCCGAGGCCGTTGCCGATACCCCCGTGATAGACTACATCGACGACGACGTCTCCTTGCCAGAGCAACCAGGCAAGCCCCCACTTTGATCACCTAATATCGCATATTCCTTCTCTCTACTGCTTGCATTAGAGTAGTGTAGCATGTTACTGCTTTTGGTTAATCCTATTCTGCTGCATAGCCCGTCATTGTTGCTACAGTTGTTACCCTTACCTGCAATCCTAAATGCTTAGTATAGGATGCTAGAATTTCATCAGTGGCCCTACATTCTTGTACGTCTGCCATGCTATACTAACAAGCTGTGATCACTCGGGAGGTGATCACGGGTATATACTTATATACATAATATATGATACATGTGGTGACTAAAATCGGGTCGGCTCGTAGAGTACCCGCAAGTGATTTCGATGTGGGGGCTGAAAGGACAGGTGGCTCCATCCAGGTAGTGGTGGGCTTGAGTTCCCGAAGGCCCCCGATTGTTACTTTGTGGCGGAGCAACACGGCAGGTTGAGACCACCTAGGTGAGAGGTGGGCCTGTCCCTGGTCGGCGTTCGCGGTTACATCAATTAATACGCTTAACGAGATCTTGGTGTTTGATCTGAGTCTGGCCACTGGCCTATATGCACCAACCAACTACGCGGGAACAGTTATTGGCACTCGACATCATGGTATCAGCCGAACCCTTCTTGACATCAGGGACTGAGCGGCGCGCGCCGGGTTGGACCGCATAACGCAACTTCCTTTGTAATGGAGGTTGCTAGGTCTGCTCACCAGCCGCGTTCGCAACGTGCAGGTGTGCAATGGGCGATGGGACCAGACCCCTGCGCGCATAGGATTTAGACCAGCTTGCTGACCTCTCCGTTGTGCCTAGGTAGGGTTGCGACGTGTTGATCTTCCGAGGCCGGGCATGACCCAGGAAAGTGTGTCTGGCCGAAGGGGATCAAGCGTGTTGGGTAATGTGGTGCACACCTACAGGGAAGTTTACCTATTCGAATAGTCGTGGTCTTCGATAACAGGACGACCCAAAGTTGTACCTTGACCTTATGACAAATAGAACCAGATACTTAATAAAACACACCCTTCCAAGTGCCAGATATAACCCGGTGATCGCTCTCACACAGGGCGACGATGGGAGGATCGCCGAGTAGGATTATGCTATGCGATGATACTTGGTGAACTTACCATCTACTCTCTTCTACATGCTACAAGATGGAGGCTGCCAGAAGCGTAGTCTTCGATAGGACTAGCTATCCCCCTCTCATTCTGGCATTCTGCAGTTAAGTCCACCAATATTGCCCCTTTACACTGATACCCATGCATATGTAGTGTAGATCCATGCTTGCGAGTACTTTGGATGAGTACTCACGGTTGCTTTTCTCCCTGTTTTCCCCATTTCCTTTCCTCTCGGTTGTCGCAACCAGATGCTGGAGCCCAGGAGCCAGACGCCACCATCGACGATGACTCCTACTACACCGTAGGTGCCTACTACTACGTGCAGGCCACTGACGACGACCAGGAGTAGTTTAGGAGGATCCCAGGCAAGAGGCCTACGCCTCTTTCGATCTGTATCCCAATTTGTGCTAGCCTTCTTAAGGAAAACTTGTTTAACTTATGTCTGTACTCAGATATTGTTGCTTCTGTTGACTCGTCTATGATCGAGCACTTGTATTCGATCTCTTGAGGCCCCTGGCTTGTATTATGATGCTTGTATGACTTATATGTTTTTAGAGTTGTGTTGTGATATATTCCCGCGAGTCCTTGATCTTGATCGTACATGTTTGCGTGCGTGATTAGTGTACGATTGAATCAGGGGCGTCACAAGTTGGTATCAGAGCCGACTTCCTGTAGGAATCCCTCTTCCACACTCCTTGGCCAAAGTCGAGTCTAGACATTACAAAACTTTTACTAACATGGCTGTGTGGCTTATGGGCCCACGTCGCCATTGGGTGGTATTAGGATCTTTTATTCCTAGCCTATACTTTGGGACTCTGATCTCTCTTCTATTCGGGTTAAATGAATTTTACTAACTCTGACTCTAGTTTCTCGTAACTACTTCCTCCCGGAGAGCCCTTATCACAGATGATCGCCTGCTGCACCAGAAGATTCTGAAGATACCCTATGATGTTCTATTGAGACTTTGTGCTCGTCGTTTTTGCAAATCCCTATCACCGATATATCCCTATGGGATAAATACATACACTCGTTGTCCATACCTTCATCCCCAGATGCTCTTGATATTACTAGATACCATGAAATATTTTCCAATATCTCGAGAATCCATTGTGCCTACTGTTAGCTCTATTCATCATGAATACCCCTACGGATAATTCCTTGCACTTACCGAGTGTCCGCTCATCTCCAGTTGTTTAGGTGTTTCAGAAAAGTCTTTGAAGTACTATTCGATCCTTCGAAAAACCTTAGCAGCTTTATTACTCTGCAAATACTTGTCTGCTTGCATTATGGATGGTTCCCATATGTCTGGCAATATTCATTAGTCTCCTTTGACACCGTCATTTTGATCCTATTGATTCAACATGAGTGTGAATGCACGCAATCATCGGTTGATCCTTTTAAATTATCTTTTCGTCTCAGATGTCATTTTGAACATGAGCTGGTTATCGACCAATCAAATTGTCGGCGGTTATACCCCTAAGTCTATTCAACTTATCCATTCTTAATCAGGCCATTGGCTTCCGATCCCTTGATTTGGAAATGATAATTCCTTTGCATTTGATCTTTGAATTAGTCAGTTGTTTCTATAACCCGATGCCTTTTCGTTCCTTCGTCCTCTGATAGAGTATCGATACTCGCAACAGCTTTGTTATAGACCACAAACCCCTTGTTGGATTATTATTCGACAGTGTCCTTCATATTCAATAACCTTACGAGCTTTTCCATGGGTATATAACGCCTTTGGTAATTTGTATCTGCTGCTTTGATAACCCTACTCTACTTTCGAGCTTGTATTACTTACCCCGAAGTTTGTGGTATATGTTCCTAAGATGCCCCGATGGGTTGAACAAACGCCTTCCCTAATTTGTGTGAACCCGAAAGATTTCACTATCCATACTTATCTGGTATTACACTAGGTAAAACTTTCAACAACTAATGCCATTTTTGAAACACGAGAAGTGAATGGAAGGTTATGCATTGAAGAATTGGGAGTCGACCTTGAACTTTGTGTTCATGCCCATGGAAATGATGTTGAGCTTATCATGGTAGCTTCTTGTAACAATAATTATTCACTTTGCATAATTTGATCTTGTACCTATGATTTTGTCCTTTGCAATCGTGGTTCCGACCGTGATTGTTCTTCTTTGATCCCATTCTCGGACAAGTTAAAAGTACTTGCCTTCTACAGATCATTATGTCTGCCCAATCTCTATTTTGATCTACCTTCGAGTATTACCCCCTGGTATCTCGAGGATATCAACCCATTACACTACATCTTATGAATTTCTGATGAAGTGGTAACTTTCCCCGTCATGGTCACTCCACGGGTTCTGGGTTGTCGTCAACCGAGAACACCGATTTTAAATAAAATCAACACCATGATTCAGTACTTTCAGTACTTTGTTTTTGAGAAGTTTAATACTCCATCACGTCATTCCGAGCCTGATCAGCTGCATCATTATCGTACTAATTTTAACCGTGCTACCTTGTCCTTCTTCCCGGAGCACAAGTTTTGATGATGAGCTAACCTTACGTTGATCTTCCTCGTCTTATCATTTTAGCTCGAACAACAAACTTCATTCCGAGTTTGTGTCGTATCTGTGGTTCCAACAATCTTTCGTTGCATCAGTCCTTTGCTCGATGCAGTCGCTATTCGATTGCTTCTTTGTGGAGCCTCCTGACAAAACTTGTTGTGATCATCATCAACATTTTGAATCCTTCCAAGATATAAATCGAAATCATGATTATAAGTGCCATCCTCGTCCCTTGGTAATTTGAGTTACCATCGGCAGCATCCTTACCTTCCTTTCATCACAAAATTGTTTATGTTATGGATGCAACATGCCTTCCAGCTTGTATTATGTTCTACCTTGAAGTAATAATGTCTTTTATGTCAAGGATGTTGTGAGGATTGCTCCACCTCTTAAGAGTTCCTGGTATAGTGATACTTCTCATCATCACCATTAATTCTTGGACCCCGTGTCGATTATAACCGGGACACCAACAAGTGAACGGTACTGTTTGGATTATGCCCTTCTAGCAACCCTATTGCTTTGAAGTTAATGGTCGATAGTTTCATTCTAAGTCTATTTCTTATTGAATCACCATTCTAACATCGATTGGGATACTTAGTCCATCGTTCCAGGTGCACGTTTTGATCAATGTTTACTCGTGGATGTTTTCCTCGAAAATACTTTGTTATCTACTTCTATATGTCCAATATTATATCCTTGTTCACATAATTGTGGAAATCCATCTTTTTGGAAACCTCGATGAATTGTCACTAATTCCATCAGCCACCTCCTCATCCTCTCGTTGGTTTACTGATGAACTCTTGCTTCGGAACTCGCTTCCATAGTTCATTTCCTGAGAATCTTTGATGTCATCTCGTCAATTTGTGTCACACCTTTTCTCCTCGAGCATCCTGAGTTTGAGGTATCCTGACACCAATCAGATCTGAATCTCTGTCAGATATGATGGTTGGAACATATATCCAAGAGTTATAACATTGGTCTTTATATGACCCGGTAAGATGATGTCATGCCTAGCACACCTAGCCGGAGGACCTATTGTTATAGTTTGCTTTATAGCAAGCTTAGCGATTCTTCCATGAGGAAATTGTAAGACTTGTTTTATAAGTTGTTCCTGATGAATCCTTTGTGTATGCAAAGTCCGACCTTTGCTTGAAGACCATGTCAATGCTATCTCAAAGCATGTATGTGGTACTCCCATCATCAATAAGAACATTTGAAGCATAATGCTAAATTTTCCTTATCAATTATCCAAACACCTTTGTATGGCTAATGTCATGAAATTTCTCTCCTCTTACCTAAAGTGTTTTATATGTTATATCCTGTCATGGATATCATGCCCGGCTTGTCCTTGGGAAGGATATACCCCTGAAATATGTGTTTAAACACATTTCCCTTTCATTGTTTTGTTTAATCTGATAAACATAATTTCCTTTCCATTGTTTTGTTTAGCCTTTCTGTGATCTATATGGCATAAGCAGTAATATCTCCCTGCTTATGTAAACACCGTGGTGTACAACTCAGTCAGTAAGACCCTGTTACTATTGTTGATGATATTCCGGTAACCACCAACAGACGAGAACTTTGCCTATTGGTCTGCCTCATTTCGATGAGCAGGAATATGGTTCTCTTCGTCCATCTCCCTTGGCACCGATGTTGTTGCCGACATAAATGACAGGCTATCCTATGACATGCCTTGCTTACATGATCACGCAAGATGTCTCCGCCCTTCCTACTTTTAACCCACATGGTGGGCCCATAACCCACTGTCGGGTGGTTGGTGCGACATATGCCAACGGGTGGCTTATCTGTGTGGGAGCCAGTAAGACGTCGCCGGTGCCTGGAAGCGGGATAAGGCGAAGACATGCACGCCGGCAAATCTTACCCAGCTTCAGGGCTCTCCGTGGAGATAACACCCCTACTGCTGTTCTGTGGGGGTCTCCGCATGATCACTCGATGAACAAGTTCAAGTAGCTACAAGGTGCTCCTCGAGCTGTTTGGCGAGAGGAAGAAGAAGGGCAAGGCTAGCTTTATTCTTCTCTCTATGTGTGTGGTAACCTAGATGAGATCAACCCTTTGCATGGGTGCCCCGGGGGGTTTATATAGGCCTACCCCCCGAGGGTACAATGGTAATACGGCTGGGAGCGGGTCCTAGCCGTCAGTGTCTACGCTTGCCGGCTTTCGCGCCGGCTGCTGGGGCCCGCCGGCTGGTGGGCCCCGCCGGCTGCCGGCATCTGGTCGACAGGCAGGCCCTACGGCCTAGGGCTCTGCCGGTGGCTGGTTACTGTTGCCTCAATCCTGATGATGAGGGCTTTGTCGAGGTAAGCGTAGCTACAGTGCCGCCGCCTGGCGGGCGATCACTGTAGCCTCATGTCGTCTTGTCTCCTTAATGGGGCGCCTCCTCCGAGGGAGGAAGCAAGCCGACTTAGGGAAGCCGGCCATGTCTTGGGCCGACTGGGGGAGGCCTAGCCGCCTTCGGGTGTCTCTCTGCCCAAAGGGGCCCACCGCCCGTGGGCTGCGCTGACAGCCCGCCGTGGATGGCGCCATAGTCATCATGGCAACAGTGTCGCGCTGGACAGGTCAGGGCTACCCCGTACGGCGCACTGTGCCAGGCGTGCTCCGGGTTTTGGGGGTGGCAGGCTTCACTGTAGCCACGCCCCGTCCCATCGCCGTTATGTGGTTGCGGGCCTCGAGGGTACGATCTTGACCGCGCCGTGGGAGCCGGCTTCTTGGAGTCGGCCTTCTCGACGCCGGCTTCTTGGAGCCGGCCCTCCCGCGGCTTTATTCATGAGGGTTAAGGCCGGGCCACCTCCCGACAGTTGGCCTGAGAGGCAGCCGGCAGGGGGAAGGCGGCCCCACGTCTTGGTTTCTTGGAGGCCGGGTTGGCTTGTAATTTTTTCTGAAGTGCCAAGGGGAGCCGGCTAGGCTACCAATGGTCATTTACCCCGACAATAGTCCCCGAAGCTGGTCGCTCTTCGAGGTCGGCAAGGGGAACGAGAAGCTCGGTCAGCTTCCTATCTTGAGGAGCCTGCAGCTGGGAGCCAGCTCTGCTTAAGCGCGCCGCCTTGGGTGGGCGCCGTGGTCTCGTCAACGGGAAAGTGGGCCAACTCGCGCGCTGACCGCGCGCCTCCCCGCGTGTCACGTGGCAGGAAAGGCCTGCCATGGCGCGTGCGCGATGGGACATCGCCGCAGGCCCGGGCCCGCCACTCCCGGCTTCGGCCCAGGCGCGGATCTTCTGCGGCCCAGGGTGGTCTGTTGGCCTTCCCGCGGCGGTTTCACCACGCCATCAAGGCGCAATAATAGCGGGACGTGGGGGAGTGGGCGCAGTTAATCCCACGTCCCCCACACCACGCCTCCTCGGCTCCGCCGCGAGAGCCTATAAGTAGGGGGAGGAGAGGGAGCGGCAGAGGCTCGCACGCTCTCCCTCGCTCCCCCCTCCCTCGTCTTCTTTGTTCTCTCTTTCCGCCATCGCAGCACCTCTCCACCGCGCCGTTCCGCCGCCATCGCGTCTTGCCTCTCGCCGCGCCGCTCCAATGGCGCTGTCGAGCTCGTGGGATGGCTCGAACATCCTCGATGAGCTCATCGAGTTCCTCCGCCGGACGCGGCGTCTGCCCGGTGAGAACTACGTGCGGGTCCGGCGCGCGCCGGAGGAGGAGATCTTGTCGGCGCCGGAGGAGGGCGAGCGGGTGGTTTTCCGCTCGCACTGCATACGCGGCTTCGGCCTCCCGGCGAGCGGATTCCTCCACTCGTTCCTCGAGTTTTACCATCTTCAGCCGCATCACCTCACCCCCAACACCGTGATGCTACTGTCAGCCTTCGTCACCCTCTGCGAGGGTTTCCTTGGCGTCCTCCCCACCATAGAGCTCTGGGGGGAGTTCTTCCAGAGAAAACTCGGCACCGTCGTCGCCGGCGTGCCCACCCCATGCGGATCCTACATCGCCATGAGGCGGACGGGTGAGAACAATCCGTTCCCCTCCATCCCGCTGATCCAGTCGGTGAAGCTCTGGCAGAAGTCATACTTCTACGTGAAGAACGTCGCCCCGCAAGGCGACTTTGTCAATCTGTCGCCTTACGTAGCCGGCCCGCCGGCCTCGAGGCCGGCCTCATGGAGCTACCGGGCCAGGACGCTGTCCCAGGCCGGGAACGCCGCCGTCACCCGACTCCGGGTGATGGCGCAGTCGGAGGGCCTGGTCGGATCCGACCTCGTGGCCGCCTTCGTGGAGCGCCGGGTTCTCCCGCTCCAAGGCTGGCCGCACATGATCTGTCAAATGAGCGACCGCTTCGACCTGTGCCGGCTGAGCACCAGGGAGATGCCTCACACCGAGGTGTCCTACCTGGTGAACTATATCGCCAAATGCAAGCTCGCCGAGGATTGGCGATTCGGCAAGGAGCCATACTCTCGGGCCAAACCTCCGCCTGCCGTAAGTATCTCTTCTTTCCTTTTCTTTTTGTAGTCGGTCGCTTGGTAGCCGGCCTCTGACCAGCCGACTTGTCTTCTGCAGAATCCTCTTCTTCCGCCAGCGCCGGGACCGCAGGGGCAGAGCGCCCGTTTCTCCCCGATCGCATGGTAGATGACGTCGACGACCCGGACCACAGAGCGGCCGCCATGGAGGACGCCGACGAGGGGGAGGCGGCGAGGCAGGCGGCGCCGGGCTCGGAGCCGGCCTCCAGGACTGGGCGGACGACGACGAGGTCGAAACCGTCCCGCATCGCCAGCCGGCGCCGGATCCTCAAGGCGCGGGCTCCTCTGCCGCGTCGGCCGCCCGTGGCGCCGCACCGAAGCGCCGGGCTGCGTCGACCTACTTCGGCAGCCGGCCGAAGAAACCCAGGGGCACCGCCGCGGCAACCAAGCGGGACGAGGCGGCCGCTAAGGCGGCCCGCTTCCAGAAGGTCGTGAAGCGGCCGCAGGCGGTTTCGGCGTAAGTGTCAATCATCGTGTACTCTTGTCGTGTCCTTGGATTGGAGTTCTTCTAAGCTCCTTCTTGGTTGGCCGGCCAGGGCGCCGCTTTCCCTCGAACGGGGCCCTGCCGCCTCCGTGATTGACTCGGCCGGAGGGTCTTCGAGCTCCCGCCGCGTGGACCCCCGCGCCGATCTCATGGAGGCTACGGCACGGAACGCATGGGAGGCGCGGGAGGAGCAGGAAGCATCGGAGCGGAGGGCCGCCCAGGTGGCGAAGGAGCAGGCCGACGCGACGGCCAAGGCCCAGGCGGAGGTGACGGCCGCGGAGAGGGAGGCGGAGGCCTCGCGCAACCAGCCTCCACAGCTCGTCATCCCCCTGCGGGGTGTGGCTCCCAACGCCCCTGTGCCTCCGTCTGAGGAGGCCGACCGCGGCCAGGCGACGGCGGAGCGGAGGGAGGATGATGTGGTCGTCTTGGAGGAGGTGCCGCGGACGGCGCCGACTGGAGCGGGCCAGGACGGCCAGCCGGCTACGGCGCCGGTGCAGCCGGCCGGGAGCGAGCCGGCAGCAGGAGCCGGCCTGGTGGTGCAGCCGTCATCACGCCCGCGCGCGGGGGAATCCACCTTCGTGCCGGAGCCAGACAGAGCTGCAACCGCCCGACAGACGGCGGAGGCCTTGGAGGCGGCCAGCTCCAGCACGTCCGAGTGGGCGCCCAATGAGGAGACGGGTGAACTGAACGCGTCGGCCCAGGAGGTCCGGGGCCGGCTTCAGGCTCATGCCACCGCGCTGCAGCGATATACTCGCGATTTCCTTGGGACGCGGGCCGTCGTTCGAGTGAGTCTTCTGGCCCTGGCTGCTTCACCTTTTTGATTTCTTCTGTGGGGGTGCGTCAGCGCACCCACTGGGTGTAGTCCCCGAGTTCGGAGTCGGCTGCTGAGCAGGCGGCTTGGAACTTACTAGGTCCTGATAGTTATCTTATTCTTGCATCCTATCTGATCTTCCAGGAGTACCATAACCGGAGTGCTGCCGCCTTCGACTCCCAGGCTCGGGAGCTGCGCCAGAAGAGCGAGGATCTGACCAACAGCCAGAGTGCGTGCTCCATTTTCTTCATATCTTGTGGGGGCGCGTCAGCGCACCCACTGGGTGTAGTCCCCGAGATCCGGGCCGACTGCTTAGCAGTCGGGTCGGATCTTCCCCGACGACTTCTTCCTTACTATTTCTTCCTTTGTCTTCATGCTTGCAGGGGCCAACGCCGACTTGAGGGAGCAGCTCGGCGGGGCCCAGACCGCCCTTCGCGCCAAGGAGGCCGAGCTCAATGCCTTAGTCCAGGAGCGCGGCCGCCTGGCCAAGAAGTTGGCCGACCAGGAGGAGAGCCACAAGGCGGCCCTGAAGGAGGCGCGAGATAGCGAGGCCGCCCTCAAAGCTGTTTTTGAGACCGAAGCGGCGGGCTGGGCTGAGGCAAAGCAAGCGCTGAGCGAGGGTTACAGCCGGATCGAGGATCTGATCGACGGTAAGCCGCCTCCCTTACTCTTTGCTCGCCCCCTTGCCCTTTGATTTGTCTTCTAATTTGTGTTGCTTTTGTTCTCTGCGCAGACTACTTCCCCCGCCACTCCGTCGTGGCCACTCAGGCCATCGAGGCCCACCGCGAGGCACGCCGTCAGGCAGGAGTTGAGATTGCGCCGGACGCGAACCGGACACTTGAGGAGCATCTCCTGGCGATCCAAGCCCGGCTGCAGCCGGCACACAGCATGCTCCGCCGCCTTCAACGTGCTGGAGTGCAGGTGCTGGCCGCCCTCTGGCCAGGCGAGGCGATTCCCCGCACCCCGAGCTAGACTGCCGACTGGCTGGAGGTGGCAGTCGGCCGCTTCGAGGCCTAGAAGGCCTCCGCTGCCCGGTCTAGTGCCAGGCGGGCGCTGGAGTTCGTCCGGGCCTGGTACCCCGGGCTGAATTTGGAGTAGCTGAGGACTTGGCGGGAGGAGGCTGATGAAGAGCTGGTGGAGGTGCGGCCGACTATCATCCGGCGTGCTCCAGCTCTTGCCGATTTTACCGACACTAGCGTCTTCGCTCCTGAGGTGGACGAGAACGACGTCACCCAGCCGGAGGAGTGGTTCGGGCTGAACCCGGCGGAAGGTGAAGACTCGGCGGAGGAAATCGCCTCCAGTGATGAAGGTGAAGACGAAGAAGGGGAGGAGGGCGAAGACGTCGAGCCGGCCGGTGAAGCAACCAGCCAGCCTCGGTATGATCGTGCCTCCAGCAACGAGGCGTGCGCTAGCGCGCCCTCTGCGGGAGGCGGTGATCATGCCGAGGTTCACCAGCCAGCCACTCCTCTAGCCGGCGCTACTGTCTCAGCCGACCTACCCGACACGCCAGTCGCTCCCTTGGCTTGATCTGCCGTCTTTGTTTTTCCTGTTTGTTACTCATTGAACAATTTTTATTAAGTTTGCGCAGTTCCACCCATTGGGGGTGTATTCAAACTATGTTGAATGTTGGCCTTTTCGAGGCCTTTTGTGTAAATATAATCATGCATGTGCTTGGCTTCCATTCTCGTATGCTTTTTATCCTTAGGCTGTTTCCTTTGCCGCCTTCCCCTGATTGCTGCCTTCCCAGCCGGCAGCTGCTCTGCAGTCTGTGGCTAAGGAAGGACTCGGCTATCTTTTTTGGGGAAGGCAAGTACTCGAGATTTCTTAGATTATAGCGAAGTGAATGGAAACCGGCCGGCCGGCTACTCTTGTAGTCGGTTGGAGGTGGGAAAAAGCCGGCTTTTTATTATGTTGGTCCGTTAGCCCCTAGCCGTTTTTCGTTAGGGTGTCCTTTCCTGCCTTTGGCTCTTGCCAGCCGGACAGCCGATTCTTCGAACTGTGACTTTTGTCACGAGAGGGCTTTGGAGCCGGCACACTACTTGTCTGACCGCGGGTAGGACTTCTAACATAACTCAAGGCGGCCAGTCCCCGGGCCGACTAGTCGAACCCGGTGCCGGACGAGAGAAGTGAATATAATGACATAATCATAGGCATGGTACACTTCATAGATAAAAAGATGGCAGTCCCCGAGTTCTCCTCGGGGAGCCTATTGTCTCGTACTTAGTACAAAAGTTAGCGTGATACATACTGCGTTTCAACTGTAAAATCTTCGGAGGAGGTTGGCGTTCCATGGCCGTTCTGACTCCTTGCCGGAGTCGTCTCTCTTTCGTGCCTTAGGCTTCTGTGCGTCGATCAGGTAGTAGGAGTCGTTTCCTAGCGCTCTGCTGATGATGAAGGGGCCTTCCCAAGGGGCCGAGAGCTTGTGCTGGCCGGCTGTTCGCTGGATCAGCCGGAGCACAAGGTCGCCCTCTTGGAAGGATCTTGGCTTGACCTTCCGGCTGTGGTAGCGGCGCAGACCCTGCTGGTAGATGGCTGACCGGCTGAGGGCTAACAGCCGGCTTTCTTCCAGCAGGTCGACGCCGTCTTCTCGTGCTTCCTTGGCCTCCGCTTCCGTGTAGATGGTCACCCGAGGCGAGTTGAATTCGATGTCGGTTGGGATGACCGCCTCGGCACCATATACGAGGAAGAAAGGAGTGAAGCCGGTTGACCTGTTTGGGGTAGTGCGCAGACTCCAGAGGACTGCCGGCAGCTCGTCGAGCCAGCAGCCGGCTGAACGCTCCAGTGGCACGACCAGTCGGGGCTTGATACCGGAAAGGATGAGGCCGTTGGCTCGTTCGACTTTACCATTTGACTGCGGGTGGGCAACGGACGCTAAGTCCAGTCGGATGCCCTGCGTCGCGCAGAAACGTGCCAAGGCTCCCTTGGCAAAATTTGTGTCGTTGTCGGTGATGATGCTGTGCGGCACGCCGTACCGAGTTGTTATATCTGCGATGAATGTCACAGTAGTCGGCCCATTCAGCTTCTTGATCGGCTTTGCTTCGATCCACTTGGTGAACTTGTCCACGGCGATAAGCAGATGTGTCATGCCGCCGCGCGCCATCTTGAAAGGGCCCACCATGTCCAAACCCCAAACGGCAAAGGGACAAGTGAGGGGAATGGTCTTGAGTGCCGAAGCCGGCAGGTGTTGCTTGGAGCTGAAGACTTGGCACCCTTTGCAATGCTTGACTAGTTCCTTGGCGTCATCCAAAGCAGTCAGCCAAAAGAATCCATGGCGGAAAGCTTTGGCGACTAGTGATCTTGAGGCCGCATGGTGGTCGCATTCACCTTGGTGAATGTCTCTGAGGATTGCTATGCCCTTCTCTTGTTCAACGCGTCGCTGGAAAACTCCAGTGACGCTATGCCTGAGGATCTCTCTGTTGACGATTGTGTATGCTCCGGCTCGGCGTTGGACTTGTCTTGCCTCTGTCTCGTCAGCCGGCAGTTCTTGGTTTGTCAGGAAGTTGAGGATGGGCTGGGCCCATGATGGAGCTGTGACTTCTTCTATTGCCAACGCGGCTACTGCAACCAGGGTGGGCGGGCTGGGTTGTGAAATGCTGGGGTCGGCCGCCGCCTGTGGTGTTGGTGCAGCCCCCGGGCCGACTACCGCAGTCCTCGAGCCGGGTTCAGAAGTCCCCGGGTCGGGTGCGACTACGGAAGTCCCCGAGCCGCCTGCTGATGTCCCCGCGCTGCCTATCGAAGCCCCCGAGCCGCCTGCTTGGTTCTTCAAGCCGGATCCGGCTGCATTGGGGCTAGGCGGCACGAAGATGGAATCGGACTCTGGAGACGGCTTGATAGACGGCTTGAGGAGGCGTTGCAGAGAGACGCCGGTTGGTATTGCTTGCCGAGTGGAGCCTAATCGAGCCAGGGCATCTGCTGGCCCGCTGTCGGCTCGTGGTACGTGGAGGAACTCGCATCCTTCAAAGTACCCGCTAATCTGCTGGACGAGGAAGCGGTAGCTTGCCATGTTTGCGTCCTTGGCGCCCCAATCGCCGGATGACTGCTGGACTATCAAGTCTGAGTCGCCGTAACACAGGATCCGGCGTATGCCGAATTCTTTGGCAAGCCAGAGCCCGTGTACGAGCGCCTCATACTCGGCCACGTTGTTGGAGGCGGCAAAGTGAATTTGCAGCGTGTATCTGAGCTTGTCGCCTTTGAGAGAGGCGAGGATGGCGCCGGCTCCCAAGCCGGTGAGCATCTTGGACCCGTCGAAGTGCAGGCGCCAGTGAGTGGAGTCCGGAGCCGGCGGCAGGTATTGGGTCTCGGCCCAGTCTACGAGGAAGTCGGCCAATGGTTGGGACTTGATGGCGGTGCGGGGCTGGTAGAAGATCGTATAAGGGGCCAGCTCGATGGCCCATTTCGCCACCCGGCCGGATGCATCCCGGCTGCCGATGATCTCGGCAAGCGGGGCAGTGCATACGACCGTGATGGGGTGCTCTTGGAAGTAGGGCTTCAGCTTCTTGGCGGCAAAGTACACGTCGTAGCACATCTTCTGGTAGTGCGGGTAGTTCTGCTTCGAGGTAGACAGCACCTCGCTCAAATAGTACACCGGCCTTTGGACCGGCTGGGCTCGGCCCTCTTCTGGGCGCTGGACTATGATGACGGTGCTGACCACCCGGCTGGTTGCAACAATGTAGAGGAGCATGGGATCCTTCTCAGTCGGCGCCGCCAAGACAGGCGGCGTGGTCAGCATCTTCTTCAGCTCGTGAAAAGCTTGGTCGGCTTGGTCGTTCCACTCGAAGTGAGTGGTCTTCTTCATGAGGTGGTAGAGGGGGGGAGCCTTCTCTCCGAGCCGGCTGATGAAGCGGTTCAGGGAAGCCAAGCATCCGGTGAACTTCCGGACGTCTCGCAGCTTGGTGGGAATCGCCATTCTCTCAATGGCCTTGATCTTTACGGGGTGGCATTCGATGCCGCGTGCGGAGACCAGGAAGCCTAGGAGCTGGCCGGCTGGCACTCCGAACATGCATTTCTCGGGGTTGAGCTTGATCCGGAATCGGAGCAGGTTCTCGAATGTTTCCTTGAGGTCTTCTAGCAAGGTGTTGCGCTTCTCCATCTTCACCACAATGTCGTCCACATAGACATGGGCGTTTCTGCCGAGTTGCTTGAGGAGGCACTTCTGCATGCAACGCTGAAAAGTGGCACCGACATTTCTCAAACCGAATGTCATAGTCAGGTAGCAGAAGGCTCCGAATGGCGTGATGAAGGCGGTCTTCAGGCGGTCGGCCGGGTCCAACTTTATCTGATGGTACTCGGAGTAAGCATCCAAAAAACTCAGCAGCTCGCATCTGGCTGTGGAGTCTATCACTTGATCTATCCTTGGCAGAGCAAAAGGATCTTTGGGGCAGGCCTTGTTGAGGCTCGTGTAGTCTATGCACATGCGCCACTTGTTGTTCTTCTTCAGCACGAGGACCGGGTTGGCGAGCCACTCCGGAAAGAACACTTCCATGATGAAGCCGGCAGCCAGAAGCCGGGCTATCTCTTCTCCTACAATCCTTCTCTTTTCCTCTGACAGTCGGCGGAGGGGTTGCTTGACTGGTTTTGCACCTTCTCGGACGTGTAATTTGTGCTCGGCGAAATCCTTTGGAACACCCGGCATGTCCTTGGGGGACCATGCAAAGATGTCCCAATTCTCACGGAGGAAATCGGCGAGCTCGCCTTCCTATTTGTTGTTTAGGTTTGCCCCAATGACGGCAAACCTTTCCGGGTGCTCGGGGTCAAGAGGTATCTTCTTCGTTTCCTTGGCCGGCTGGAAGGAACCTTGGGCATCACATTCTTTGGGATCGGCGGACAGGGCCGGCTGCTTGCCGGCCATGGCCACGATCCGGTCCAACTTCTTCTTCTCGTCGGCAATCACTAGGGACTCGGCCAGCCGGCTGCTGGCAGCTGCGCACTCGGCCGATTTCTTGTAATCGCCGACTATGGTGATGATGCCCTTGGTGCTCGGCATCTTCATCTTGAGGTAAGCATAGTGGGGAACAGCCATGAACTTGGCCAAGGCAGGTCGGCCAAGCAGTGCACGGTAAGAGCTCTCAAGGTCCACCACTTCAAACCAGATGGCCTCCCTGCGGAAATGATCCTTGTCCCCAAAGAGGACATCAATCTTGATGTTGCCAATGGGGGAGCAGGACAGGCCGGGTACGATGCCGTGGAACACAGTTCGGGTGGGCGTGAGCTGCTTCGTCTTGACGTTGAGCTTCTTCAGGGTGTCAAGGTACAGGATGTTGATGTTGCTCCCACCGTCTATCAACACGCGGGAGAAACGGGATGCGCGTCTGTCGGTTGCAAGGGTGGCATCTAGAACCAGTGCATAAGAGCCGGGAGATGGCATCACCTCTGGGTGGTCGGCCCGGCTCCAGCTGATGGGTTTTTCTGACCAATGCATGTGCTCGGAGGGGTTGGCGGCAACCGCGTTGACTTCCTGGTGCTCTCAGCGTCTGCTGCACCGGTCTTCGGGCTGGCTGTTGAAGACGATATAGGCGGCGTGCTCGTCGGGGAACTCGTCGTGCACGGCTCCGGCTGCTGGCCGAGCGGCCGGATGCTGCGGAGCCGGAGGCGGCGGACCAGCAGGTGGAGGCGGTGCGAGCCCTTCGCCTTTGGAGATTCGGGTGAGCCAGTGACACTTCTGGGTTGTGTGGTTGGACGGCTTCGCGCCGCTGTGGAACTTGCATGGGGCGTCGAGGGTTTGCTCGTAGGAGAAGGCCGGCTGCCAAGCCGGCCGGCCGCCTTTCTGCTTCTTGGGTGCGGGCCGCCCTTCGGGCTGCTCGCCCTCGACCGTGGCCACCTGCCGACTGGTGGAAGGCGGCACGGGGCCCTTGCCCTTGTGGTCGTTTTGGTATGGGCGTCGGCCGGAGTCCCCAGCCGGCGTCTTGGGCGCCGGGTTGAGTACCTTTCCGGACGCGTCAACCCAAAGTTCAGTCTTCATTGAGGAGTCGGCGGTGGCGTACTTGTCCGCTATGACCAGAAGCTCGTCGAGGGTAGTCGGCTCGTCACAGAGGAGCTTGTGCTTGAGGAGGGTGCCCTCTCGGCACCCGGCTGTGAAGTATTGGATGGCTTGCACCTCGTGCACTCCTTTGCAAGTGTTGCGGAGCTCGGCCCAACTCGTGAGGTAGTCGCGAGTGGACTCGGCGGGGCCTTGTACGCACAAGGAGAGCTGTCTGGGCTTGGGAGCCCGCTTGTAGGTGCTGGTGAAGTTGCGGACGAAGGCTTCTGTGAAGTCTAGCCAGCTGTTGACGCTGTATGGCTTGAGGCTGTTGAGCCAGGTCCATGTTGTGCCTTGGAGCATGAGGGGCACGTACTTCACGGCAACACGCCTGTTGCCGTTCGGGATGCGTACTGCGGTGGAGTAGTCGATCAACCAATCTTCCGGCTTCACGGAGCCGTTGTACTTGGGCGTGTCTCTTGGGAGCGAGAACCCTTTGGGGAAGGGCTCGTCGTGGATGCGGGGGCCGAACCAAGGCGGGCCGACATCATCTTCTTCTTCTAGCGCCAGGGATCACGCTAGGCGGTCGATCCGATGGCGGGCGTCGTTCTCGCCGACTCCTTCGCGGTGACCTAGTCGGCCGCTGAGAGTCGGATGCGTGACAGGCGGTGGGGTGGGATACCTCTCCCCATGAGGCGGAGGCGGAGGCGGGTTGCCCCACCGCTCCACGTCTCGAGTGTGGCCTTCTGCGTCTCGCTCGATGGAGATCCGGGTTCGGCTTTGGCTGGCAGCCGGCTCTTTCTTGTGTCGCGCGCGGGTTCTACCCGCAGTCGGCGTCCGGGACGTCGCGCCGTGCTCTCGGTGCGATGGAGGGCTTTCCTCGCGGACGTAAGCTTTGTGCCGCTGCGCGGCCGCATCAATTAGCTGCTGGATGCGTCTGGTCATGTAGGGGAGCTCCTCGGCCCCGAGTCCATCCAGCTCGTCTACGGCCGCCTGGCGGCGCGCAGGTTCTCGAGTGGGGTGGCATAGACTGGGAGGTCGACTCCAAGCAAGTCGGCGATGACGGTGCCGCGCTGTGTGACGACGCCGACTCGGCTCGGCCCGCCAGGAGGTGGCGTGCCGAAGGCGGCGCGGTCGACTTCGCGCTGGTGGGCCTCGGTGAGGCGTCTCACGGAAGCTAGCTTCCGGCCCTCCGCGAGGAGGGCGAGGCGGCGAGCCTCCGGTGCTTCGGCGTCGGCATCGGCCGGGAGGGGGACGGACAGATCGTCGATCGCCGCTTGCGGGGCGTCGTGGGCGTTCTCGCCAAAAGCGCCGCCGTGGCTGATGACCATCACCTTGATGGTGGCAACGTCACAGCCATCGGCTCGGGGAAGCGGGTCGTCATAGATCACGACGTTGGTGGGGAAGGCGTCGGGCGAGGCAGTGTTGGAGTCGACATGCATCGGATCGGTGGAGCCAACGGACTCCTGGTCCACGGCAGGCTCGCTGGAGACGTGGAGCTGGCCGAGGAGGTCGATGAGGCGGTCGGTGCCCGCGTCAGAAGCGGGCTCGTCGGAGATGAGGGCCTCGCCAAGGAGATCGACGAGGTCGCTTGCTGCGCAAGCGTTGGTGACGCCTTGCAGCGCGTCGTGGCAAGCACCATCGGGCGTGCCGGGCTGGCTACGCTCGCTGGGGAGGAAGAAGGTTCCCGTCCAGAACAGGTCTCCGGACGACGGTGCACCTGGCCCCACGGTGGGCGCCAAATGTCGGGTGGTTGGTGCGACATATGCCAACGGGTGGCTTATCTGTGTGGGAGCCAGTAAGACGTCGCCGGTGCCTGGAAGCGGGATAAGGCGAAGACATGCACGCCGGTGAATCTTACCCAGCTTCGGGGCTCTCCGTGGAGATAACACCCCTACTGCTGCTCTGCGGGGTCTCTGCATGATCACTCGATGAACAAGTTCAAGTAGCTACAAGGTGCTCCTCGAGCTGTTTGGCGAGAGGAAGAAGAAGGGCAAGGCTAGCTTTATTCTTCTCTCTATGTGTGTGGTAACCTAGATGAGATCAACCCTTTGCACGGGTGCCCCGGGGGGGTTTATATAGGCCTACCCCCCGGGGGTACAATGGTAATCTGGCTGGGAGCAGGTCCCAGCCGTCAGTGTCTACGCTTGCCGGCTTCCGCGCCGGCTGCTGGGGGCCGCCGGCTGGTGGGCCCCGCCGGCTGCCGGCATCTTGGTCGACAGGCAGGCCCTACGGCCTAGGGCTCTGCCGGTGGCTAGTTACTGTTGCCTCAATCCTGATGATGAGGGCTTTGTCGAGGTAAGCATGGCTACAGTGCCGCCGCCTGGCGGGCGATCACTGTAGCCTCATGTCGTCTTGTCTCCTTAATGGGGCGCCTCCTCCGAGGGAGGGAGCAAGCCGGCTTAGGGAAGCCAGCCATGTCTTGGGCCGACTGGGGGAGGCCTAGCCTCCTTCGGGTGTCTCTCTGCCCAAAGGGGCCCACCGCCCGTGGGCTGCGCTAACAGAACGCCGTGGATGGCGCCATAGTCATCATGGCAACAGTGCCACGCCGGACGGGTTAGGGCTACCCCGTACGGCGCACTGTGCCAGGCGTGCTCCGGGTTTCGGGGGTGGCAGGCTTCACTGTAGCCACGCCCCGTCCCATCGCCGTTATGTGGTTGCGGGCCTCGAGGGTACGATCTTGATCGCGCCGTGGGAGCCGGCTTCTTGGAGTCGGCCTTCTCGAGGCCGGCTTCTTGGAGCCGGCCCTCCCGCGGCTTTCTTCATGAGGGTTAAGGCGGGGCCGCCTCCCGACAGTAGGCCTGAGAGGCAGCCGCCAGGGGGAAGGCGTCCCCACGTCTTGGTTTCTTGGAGGCCGGATTGGCTTGTAATTTTTTCTGAAGTGCCAAGGGGAGCCGGCTAGGCTACCCGTGGTCATTTACCCCGACACCCACAGTTCTGCAGGATCGAAACCTGACTCTCATGTACAACCCTGTTTCTAATGGTTATTCCTCATGCTTGGCTTCATATTTAATTCACGGGCCACCTTCCTAGTGCTCTATTCTGGTATCAGACGCAATACTTACTCTCGCCGCTCTGAACCCCTTTCTCACTGTTGTTCAGACTTCGAGCAACTATCTATCCACTTGGAACCTCTTATTGTACCTTCATGCATTACTCTCGATGTATTTTATTTGTTCAAATCGATAGATACACTTATGCTCATTCATGGGTTAACCCCAGATTGTTTCCCTCATAAGCATTCAGTCGTAACCGAGCTGTCCCTTACCGATTCATAAGAACGTTGGAGTTCCCAAAGAAAAGGACGACTTCACCATGATGACCTGAAGCAGAGAAATGAAAACGTCAATGTAATGGATCGACCTCTTCGAGAAGAGCAACGAAGGCTGAGAAGATCCGTTAGAATTTCGTAACCAGTTCCTTCCCTTTTACTCCACCTCTTAAATCTCGGGACGATATTTCTTGTAGTGGAGGAGAATTGTGACGCCCGGATAATTAAGCTATAGTAACCCTCTGCTAATGATGCCACGTCCTCATGATTACTGTTGTTAATCTTGAGATGATTCAAATCTCGTTCAAATTTAAAACTTAATATCAAGCCAAACATTTAAAGTTTTCAGAAGTCAAAACTAAAAGGTTCTAAATGTGTTAAATAATTCATAAGTAATAATGGTGGAGAACCCACATTTTTATAAAGTAACTAATGCACTGAAATAAATAAAACAATGGCTTAATCAATTAATTAATGCCTTTTGTACTTAATAGAATATTAGACTATTTTATTTGGTTGCCATAATTAAATGTGGCAGTAGTATATTTAGCTATACTAATTAGGAGTTGTTTTGTATTTTTAAACTATAGGGAAAAGTAAGTGAGCAGAAAAGGAAAAGGTAAAACAAAACATAACAAAACAAAAACTATCCTACCGGGCCATTTGGCCCAACTAACTAAAACCAGCCCAACACCCACCGTTTCCCCTACCTCGTGCTACAGAAGTAGAGGACGCCGTTGATGCCATCCGCCATGGCCACCGGCCACGTGCCGGCCATCTCGCGGCCTTCCCTGGAGGTTAAGAGCATCGCCTTTGCACTCCCCCGAGAACCCTAGCCCCATTCTTCCCCTTCCTCGCGCCGCTTCTCTCTCCCACATACACCCTAGGCGTAGTCGATGCCGCCCCTCGTCGATCCCGCGACCATCGTCATCCCCGCGCCCCGCCAAGGTGTCCAGCAGCTCTGCCGTCGGCTTCTTCGTCTTCCTCGTCCACTAGATCAAGCCCGGAGGCACCGCATCGACCGGATCGACGCCGTCTTCCACCTTCGGCCACCGCGACACCATCGTCGTAATTGACGCCTCTGCAGCTCCTAAACTCCTCGAAGAGCCTCCTTGAGCTCCCTTGGTGAGCTCCGCTTCTTTCCCCTCTCTCCTTGGCCTTTCGCGCACCCGTTAGCTAGTTTCTTCGTTGGGAACGACCCACCACCGCGGGACCTCGTCGGAGCCATTGTTTTAGTCCGCCACAGCCAACACCTGTGGCGTGGTTCAATGTATAAGAGCTTGCGCCACTCCGTTTGGTGACTCATAGCTCACTCCGCGGTCGCTGCTGCCGCCACGCCCCTGAACAGCGCACGCGGCCGCCCGCATTTGCCGCCGCCCGCTGCCGCTTTCACCTACTGCCCTGCCTGCTCTTGATGCTAGCCAACTGCCTCCGTTCCTCGCGGCGCCCGCTTCCCCCGCTCCCGCTCGGCGCCCGCGCCTGCCCTCGCTCTCTACAGCCCCGCGCCCTGCTGCTACTCTTGCCGCTCGCCGCTGCATGCTACCCACGCCTTTGATCCCGCTGCAGGCCGCGCCTGCCCCCGTCGCAGCTCACCTCCCTCCTCTACTCACCGGAACCGCCGGCCACGCCCGCTGCGCCTCCCCTGCTCGCCTCTCCCCTGCCGCCTAGCGCCCGTGCCCGCCGGAATTGCCTCCCCCGCGTGCGCCCTCTTCCCCTGCACCCGCGCATGCCGCCCTGCGCCCCGCCTCTGTCCCCGCTGGCCGCGGTCATGCTCGGCAGTGCCCGCTCGCGTGCGCTCCGCCCCTGGCCTCCTCTCCGTTGCTGCTGCTCGCTGCGGTGGCCGCCGGCGCTGCTGCCTCCCGCCAACGCCCTGTCGCGCCCCGTTCCCGGGCGGGCTCGGCCTTCGCCCGGCAGCGCCCGTTAGCCGCGCCTGATTCAGTGGCCATATGGGCCACTACCAAGGGGGCCCACACCCCCTTTTTATTGAAACAAAAAAAGAATGTAAAATAATAATAGTAATCAAAATAACTAATTAGTTAATTAATAATTAACTTAATTATCCTTGTTATTTTATCCTTATTATCTGCATAGCTAAAATGTGACAATGACATGTGGGTCCCACACACACTATTCACACCATTGACCAGTCAACAGTTGACTTGGTCAATTTGGTCCCCTGGCCCAGGTCATAGGCTGTGGCTGGCCTTTGCTGTGTACACATAGCTTTTTACTACTTAAATCGAGTTAAAATAATTTAGAAAATAAATTAAAACTTTAGAAATTAATATATAATAATCCATAACTCAGATGCAAATATTTTGTACATGAAAGTTGCTCACAATGACGAGACGAATCCGGATACGCAACCCGTGCGTCCGCCGCACATCCCTAGCATAGCAAACACGCAACTTTCCCCCTCTAGTTCATTTGTCTGAAAATGCGAAACACTGGGAATACCTTCCCGGATGTTCCCCTCCGCCGCCGTTATCACCTACTACCACGTTAGGGCACACCTAGCACCATGTATTGCCCTATTATACTTTGTGATGCTTTGATTGCTCTGTTATTTATTGTGTTCCCCCTCCCTTACTTCTTTCCGGTAGACCCCGAGACCGTTGCCGATACCCCCATGATCGACTACATCGACGATGACCTCTCCTTGCCAGAGCAACCAGACAAGCCCCCCCCCTTTGATCACCCGATATCGCCTATTCCTTCTCTCTACTGCTTGCATTAGAGTAGTGTAGCATGTTACTGCTTTCGGTTAATCCTATTCTGCTGCATCGCCTGTCATTGTTGCTACAGTTGTTACCCTTACCTGCAATCTTAAATGCTCAGTATAGGATGCTAGTATTCTATCAGTGGCCCTACATTCTTGTCCGTCTGCCATGCTGTACTACCGGGCCGTGATCACTCGGGAGGTAATCATGTGTATATACTTATATACATAATATATGATACATGTGGTGACTAAAGTCGGGTCGGCTCGTAGAGTACCGGCAAGTGATTCCGATGTGGGGGCTGAAAGGACAGGTGGCTCCATCCAGGTAGTGGTGGGCCTGAGTTCCCGACGGCCCCCGACTGTTACTTTGTGGCGGAGCGACAGGGCAGGTTGAGACCATCTAGGTGAGAGGTGGGCCTGGCCCTGGCGTTCACGGTTACATCAATTAATACGCTTAACAAGATCTTGGTATTTGATCTGAGTCTGGCCACTGGCCTATACGCACTAACCAACTACGCGGGAACAGTTATGGGCACTCGACGTCGTGGTATCAGCCGAAACCTTCTTGACGTCAGCGACTGAGCGACGCGCGCCGGGTTGGATCGCGTAACGCAACTTCCTTTGTAATGGAGGTTGCTAGGTCTACTCACCGGCCGCGTTTGCAACGTGCAGGTGTGCAATGGGTGATGGGCCAAGACCCCTACGCGCATAGGATTTAGACCGGTGTGCTGACCTCTCTGTTGTGCCTAGGTAGGGCTGCAACGTGTTGATCTTCCGAGGTCAGGCATGACCAAGGAAAGTGTGTCCTACCGAAGGGGATCGAATGTGTTGGGTAATGTGGTGCACCCCTGTAGGGAAGTTTATCTATTCGAATAGCCGTGATCTTCGGTAACAGGACGACCCGGAGTTGAACCTTGACCTTATGACAAGTAGAACCGGATACTTAATAAAACACACCCTTCGAAGTGCCAGATATAACCCGGTGATCGCTCTCACACATGGCGATGAGGGGAGGATCGCCGGGTAGGATTATGCTATGCGATGATACTTGGTGAACTTACCATCAACTCTCTTCTAGATGTTGCAAGATGGAGGCTGCCAGAAACGTAGTCTTCGACAGGACTAGCTATCCCCCTCTCATTATGGCATTCTACAGTTAAGTCCACCGATATTGCCCCTTTACACTGATACCCATGCATATGTAGTGTAGATCCTTGCTTGCGAGTACTTTGGATGAGTACTCACGGTTGCTTTTCTCCCTCTTTTCCCCATTTCCTTTCCTCTCGGTTGTCGCAAGTAGATGTTGGAGCCCAGGAGCCAAACGCCGCTGTCGATGATGACTCCTACTACAATGGAGGTGCCTACTAATACGTGCAGGCCGCTGACGATGACCAGGAGTAGTTTAGGAGGATCCCAAGCAGGAGGCCTGCACCTCTTTCGATATGTATTCCAGGTTGTGCTAGCCTTCTTAAGACAAAGTTATTTAACTTATGTCTGTACTCGGATATTGTTGCTTCCGTTGACTCGTCTACGATCGAGCACTTGTATTCGAGCCCTAGACGCCCCTGGCTTGTATTATGATGCTTGTATGACTTATTTATGTTTTTAGAGTTATGTTGTGATATCTTCCCGTGAGTCCCTGATCTTGATCGTACATGTTTGCGTGCATGATTAGTGTATGATTGAATTGGGGGCGTCACAACATGGTTGCTTGTTGATATGCTTGAGTATTAAAGTCCTCATGTCAAAACTAGACTATTGATTTGAACCATATAAAAGTCAAAATGTCCATGCTATAAAGAAAAGAATATGTGATGAACATGTTAGGCACCATTCCACATCAAAAATTCTGTTTTTATCATTTACCTACTCGAGGACGAGCAGGAATTAAGCTCGGGGATGCTGATACATCTCCAACGTATCTATCATTTTTTATTGTTCCATTATATTATCATTTTTGGATGTTTTACAATCATTTTATATCATTTTTGGGGACTAACCTATTGACATAGTGCCAAGTGCGAGTTGCTATTTTTTGCTTGTTTTTTACATCGCATGAAATCAATATCAGACGGAGTCCAAACGCAGCGAGACTTTTTGGGGAATTTTTCTGGACCAGAAGACACCAGATGGGCCAAGAAAGTACCTGAGGGGTGCTCCGAGGGGAGCACAACCCACCAGGGTCTGCCTGCGGGCCCAGTTGTGCCCAGGTGGGTTGTGCCCACCTCGGTGGCCTCCCGCACCACCTCTTTGCTCTATAAATACCCCAATATTCCAGAAACCCTAGGGGAGTCGACGAAAATCAATTCCAGCCGCCGCAAGTTCCAGAACCACCAGATCCAATCTAGACACCATCATGGAGGGGTTCATCATCCTCATTGGTGCCTCTCCGATGATGCGTGAGTAGTTCATTGTAGACCAACGGGTCCGTAGTTAGTAGCTAGATGGCTTCCTCTCTCTCTCTCTCTCTTTTGACTCTCAATACAATGGTCTCTTGGTGATCTATTTGATGTAACTCTTTTTGTGGTGTGTTTGTTGGGATCCGATGAACTTTGAGTTTATGATCAGATCTATGTTTTTATCCATGAAAGTTATTTGAGTCTTCTTCGATCTCTTATATGCATGATTACTTATAGCCTCGTATTTCTTCTTTGAATCTTTGGTTTAGTTAGGCCAACTAGATCGATTTTTCTTGCCATGGGAAGAGGTGCTTTGTGATGGGTTCGATCTTACGGTGCTTGATCCCAGTGACAGAAGGGGTACCGACACGTATGTATCGTTACTATTAAGGATAACAAGATGGGGTCTATTTCTACATAAATAGATCTTGACTACATCATGTCATCGTTCTTATTGCATTACTCCGTTTCTCCATGAACTTAATACACTAGATGCATGTTGGATAGCGGTCGATGTGTGGAGTAATAGTCGTAGATGCAGGCAGGAGTCGGTCTATTAGTCTTGGACATGGTGCCTATATAATGATCATTGCCTGGATAGTGTCATGATTATTTGAAGTTCTATCAATTGCCCAACAGTAATTTGTTTACCCACTGTATGCTTGTTTTCTTGAGAGAGAGAGAGAGAGAGGCCACTAGTGAATTATACGATCCCCGGGTCTCTTCTTTATTATATTTGCCTTTGCGATCTATTTTTATTTGCTTTTATTTTCGGATCTATATTTCCAAAAGCCCAAAAATACCTTTCTGCACTTTATTTTATTTTGCGTTTATTCGAGATCTATTTATTCAATCTATCACAATTTTTATCCCGCCTACTTGCCAATTTTTGGCGCCATTACCGGAAAGGGGTTGAGAACCCCTTTAATACGTCGGGTTGCGAGTATTCGTTATTTGTGTGCAGGTGCCGTTCGCGTAGTGTTGCGTGGTTCTCCTACTGGTTCGATAACCTTGGTCTCATCACTGAGGGAAATAGCTACCGTAGCTATGTTGCATCATCCCATCCTCTTTGGGGAAATACCGACGTAGTTCAAGCCGCGTCAAATAAGTCTAGGCTTAGCATCTTTCTTTTCCATAAAGTATTTAATAGCAACATGATCAGTGTGAACAATTACTTTAGAGTCGACTATATAAGATCTGAACTTATCACAAGCAAACATAAATGCTAAAAATTCTTTTTCAGTAATAGCATAATTTCTTTGGGTACTGTCTAGAGTTTTACTAGCATAGTAAATAACATTTAATTTCTTATCAACTCTTTGTCCTAGAACAACACCAATAGCATAATCACTAGCATCACACATAACTTTAAAGGGCAAGTTCCAATCAAGTGATTGAACAATAGGTTAAGAAATTAAGGCTTTTTAAGTGTTTCGAAGGTTTATACACAATCATCATAAAAAAACAAATGGAATGTCCTTTTGTAAAAGATTAGTAAGAGGCCTAGAAATTTTAGAGAACTCTTTAATAAGCCTCCTATAGAAACCAACATGGCCAAGGAAACTACAAATACCTTTAATGTCTTTAGGACAGGGCATTTTCCCAATTGCATCAACTTTAGCGTTATCCACCTCAATACCTCGTTCAAAAAATTTATGCCCCAAGACAATGCCTTCATTAACCATAAAGTGGCACTTCTCCCAATTCAAGACAATATTAGTTTGCTCACATCTCTGCAAAACTCGATCAAGGTTGCTTAAGCAATTATCAAAAGAAGTTCCGTAAACAGAAAAATCATCCATGAAAACCTCAACAATCTTTTCACAGAAGTCATAGAATATAGCAGTCATACATCTTTGAAAGGTAGCAGGTGCATTACACAAACCAAAGGGCATACGTCTATAAGCATAAGTTCCAAAAGGACAAGTAAAGGTGGTTTTCTCTTGATAGGGTTGTGATACAGGTATTTGAGAGAAACCAGAATATCCATCAAGAAAACAAAATTATGTGTGCTTAGACAGTCTTTCTAACATTTGATCAATAAAAGTCAAAGGGTAATGATCATTTCTAGTAGCTTTATTTAATTTCCTAAAATTAATTACCATTCTATAGCCAGTCACTGTTCTTTGTGGAATGAGTTCATTTTTATCATTAGGAACAACAGTAATACCTCCTTTATTAGGGACACAATGAACGGGACTTACCAATCTACTATCAGCGTTGGGATAGATTATACCTGCTTCTAGAAGCTTTAATATTTCAGCTCTTAACATCTCTTTCATTTTGGTATTTAGTCGTCGTTGATGATCAACAACTAGTTTAGCATCGGGTTCCATATTGATCTTGTGCTGACAGAGAATGGGACTAATACCCTTAAGATCATCAAGAGTATATCCAATAGCAACACGATGCTTCCTCAGAGTTTTTAATAATCTTTTATCTTCATGCTCTATAAGGTTAGCACTAATAATAACATGATATATCTTCTTTTCATCAAGATAAGCATACTTCAAAGTATTAGGAAATTGCTTCAGTTCAAACACAGGATCACCTTTAGGTGGAGGAGGACCTCCTAAAGTTTCAATAGGCAAATTGCTTTAAGGAGAGGTTGTTGCTCAAAAAATATTTTGTCTATTTCAGTTCTTTCATGCAAGTGCACATTATTTTCATGGTTTTGAAAATACTGTTCTGGTGGATCAGTATGAGGCACAAAAATAGAAGCAAGACCAATTATTTCATCCTTACTAGGTAATTATTTTATCACGAGGTTGCCTATGAAAGTTAGAGAAATTAAACTCACGAGACACATCACAAAAACTATCACTGAAAGTTTCTTTCTCACAATCTATCTTAGCATTAATAGTGTTCAAGAAGGGTTGATGACCCCCAAGTATAGGAGATCAATTGTAGCTCTTTTCAATAAGTAAGAGTCTCGAACCCAACGAGGAGCAGAAGGAAATGACAAGTAGTTTTCAGTAAGGTAGTGTGTGTAAGTGCTGAAATTGTAAGTAGCAGAGTAGTTTGATAGCAAGATAATTTGTAACGAGCAAGTAACGATAGTAGTAACAAAAGTGCAGCAAGGTAGCCCAATCCTTTTGAGGCAAAGGACGGGCCAAAACGGTCTCTTATGATAAGCAAAGAGTTCTTGAGGGTACACGGGAATTTCATCTAGTCAATTTCATCATGTTGTTCAATTTGTGTTTGCTACTTTGATAATTTTATATGTGGGTGGACTGGTGCTTAGGTGTTGTTCTTACTTGAACAAACCTCCTACTTGATTAACCCTCTCGCAAGCATCCGCAACTACGAGAAAAGTATTAAGAATAAATTCTAACCATAGCATTAAACTTTTGGATCCAATCGGTCCATTACGGAATAGCGCATAAACTGGGGTTTAAGTTTCTGTCACTCTCGCAACCCATCATCTAATTGCTACTCGACAATGCATTCCTTAGGCCCAAATATGGTGAAGTGTCATGTAGTCAACGTTCACATGACACCACTAAGGGAATTACAACATACATACTATCAAAATATCGAACACATATCAATTTCACATGATTACTTGCAACATGATTTCTCCCGTGACCTCAAGAACAAAAGTAACTACTCATAAATGATAAACATGCTCATGATCAGAGGAGTATTAAATAGCATATTGGATCTGTACATATAATCTTCCACCAAATAAACCATATAGTAATCAACTACAAGATGTAATCAACACTACTAGTCACCCACAAGCACCAATCTATAGTTCCGGTAACAAGATTGAACACAAGAGATGAACTAGGGTTTGAGATGAGATGGTGCTGTTGAATATGTTGATGGAGATTTCCCTCCCCAAGATGAGAGAGTTGTTGGTGATGACGGTGACGATGATTTCCCCCTCCGGGAGGGAAGTTCCCCCGGCGGAATCGCTCCGCTGGAGGGCAAAAGTGCTCCTGCCCAAGTTCCGCCGCGAGGCGGCGGCTCTCCGTCTCGAAACTCCTCTCCTTATTTTTTCTAGGTCAAAATGATCTATATAGCAGAAGATGGGCACCGGAGGTGGGACGAGGAGCGCACAACCCACCAGGGCGTGTCTGGGGGCCCTGGTGTGCCCAGGTGGGTTGTGCCCACCTGGTTGGCCCCCTCTGGTAGTTATTTGCTCCAATAATTATTATATATTCCATAAAAAATCTCCGTGAATTTTCAGCTCATTTGGAGTTGTGCAGAATAGGTAGCCTGACGTAGGTTTTTCAGGTCCAGATTTCCAGCTGCCGGAATTCTCCCTCTTTATGTATACCTTGCATATTATGAGAGAAAAGGCATTAGAATTACTCCAAAAAGCATTATTATGGATAAAATATTATAAATAACAGTAAGAAAGCATGATGCAAAATGGACGTATCAACTCCCCCAAGCTTAGACCTCGCTTGTCCTCAAGCGAAAACCGAAATCGAAAAACATGTGGACATGCTTTGAGAGGTGCCGATAAAAACAAAATACGGACATAGAAGCATGATGTTGATTATTATAACAACAAAAAAATTAAACATAGGACTTTAATCATAGAACTTTTATCATATACTTCTCATGCATAAGTAATAGTTCATCACACAATCGAAGTATAAAGCAAAAACTTTATTAAAAACCAACAAACTAGGTTCTCAGTCAACTTTGCAACTACAATTCATGATCTTTTCAGGAAGGGTCACGTATCGGAGCCTTTAGGCAAGTCCACATACTCAACCATCATATAGTCTTCTATGATTGCTAACACTCACCGCGTACCCATGAGCAAAACATTTCAACCGTAGACATAGAAAGATAGGAGCTTATAGTTTCGCCTCCCAACATATTCACCTCAAGGGTGATGTCAACAATAATAACTCATGCTATCTATATTCAACTGGACATATGTGCCTAGATCTTTCCTCACCACATGATGCTTGCTAAAGGAGGAAAATAAAAGGAATAGAAGGAGAACTTTGACTCTTTGCATGAAAGTAAATACATAAAAATAAAATATAGGCCTTTCGCAGAGGGAAGCAGAGGTTGCCATGCGCTTATTTGTTTGTATGATCAATCCCTTAGTGCAAAAGAACATCACGTTGTATTTCCCCTTAAGATGACAACCTTTATTATGCAGCCTGTCGCTTTTATTCTTTGCCATCCAAGTTCGTACAACGCTCAATTTTCTCTTACACTAAATGATCTCACACTTTTAGAAGCAATTTTTATTGCCTTTTTGCACCGATGACAACTTACCTGAGGGATCTTGCTCAATCCCTAGGTAGGTATGGTGGACACTTGAAAATAAGATTTGCGTTTAAGGGTTTTTGGATGCACAAGTAGTATCTCTACTTAGTGCGGAATTTTTGGCTAGCAAAGATAGGGGGAAAGCATCACATGTTAAAGGATCTATGACAATATGAGTTCTGTGTGAATATAAACACGCATAAACCATTAAGTTGTCTTCCTTGTCCAACGTCAACAGTTTTGGCATATAATATTTTGATGAGGGCTCACAATCACAAAAGATTTCTAGGATAGTTTATTTATATGTGAATATTCTCTTCCCTTATTAATTCTTTCATGAGTTGCATCATTGACTAATGATATGTTTTTCAATCTCTAATAAAATTTTCTACTTATACTTTTCCTTATGTGGTGCCGTCACCTACCATAGGATTAGTATATAATCTTATTGATTTATTTCTTTCCTTTTATTTATTTTCTTCCTCCTTTTCTTCTTTATTTCTTTTCTTTTATTTGCAACATGAAATTAAAGAAAGAAAATACTCGCACAAACTTTATTATATAACTTGCACACGATTACAAGGATAAATCACTAAGCAAACTCTCAAAGAAGAAAGGATCGAACTTAACTTTTATTAATATAAAGCAAAAGATCGAACTAAAATAGGTAATAGTAATAATATAGTGGGATGATACGATACCGGGGCACCTCGCCCAAGCTTGGCGGAAGCCAAGGGGAGTTCCCATACCCGATACTCAGTTCTCCTTTGGTGGTGAAGAAGATGATGGTGGTGATGAAGCGATTCTATCCTTAAGGATCAAGAGATTCTCCAGTCAACGGATGACACTCCGGAGATGGATTATATGTTCTGGATGCAGAATATTTTCGCGAATAAGATACTTATTCTGTATGCAAACTATTTCAATGACGTGAAAATCTTAAATCTCAGCAGGAGTAAGATGAGTAAAGTAGGGCTTAAGGATATCCTCTTCCTCCTCCTCGGCTAGCAGCACTTGTGCTGCCACAGGGGATGGATCTAAGGTAGCTTTCTTGCCCTTGTCTCCCTTGATGGCGTCCATAGGCTCCTCCCGCTTCATCTCGATCTTCATCAGCCAAGCATCTTCTTCCATGTTGTTGGAGGAGCAAGAAGACATGATGCATGGCTTGATAAATCTGACCGGAAATAGCAAGAAAAGAGAACAAAGGATTTCTTCGCGATACGGTGACCAACAGGTTCGGGAAGTATATATAGATTTTTTATCTTGGAGGACAAGCATACGGGAGAAAAACGGAGTACGGAAGGTGTCCCAGGTGGGCACAACCCACCTGGGCGCGCCAGGCACCAGGGGACGCTTCCTAGAAGTTTCTTTATTTCCAAAATCTTAAATATTCCAAAACTGATAAAAAAATATTTTTGCAGATTTTCGGAGTCCGTTTACTTACAGTATCACGTACTTCCTTATTTTCACGATTCTGGAGTGTTCCGGAAGGACTCTTTTATGTGTTCTTCCGGTGTCAAAGTTTGGATAATATTACTTTCAATATTAATGGGCGTACCTGAGATATAATGCTTTGTTCCTTGCCCAATGACAACCTTCGGGTTAGTACCATCGAGATTATTTATTTTGATGGCTCCAGACCCGTAAACCTCCTCGATGACATACGAGCCTTCCCATTTCGAGAGGATTTTTCCTGCAAAGAATCTGAAATGAGAGTTGTACAAAAGAACATATTCTCCGACTTTAAACTCAGGCTTTTGGATTCTTTTGCCATGCCATCTTTTGACTTTTTCTTTAAATAATTTTGCATTTTCATAAGCTTGGGTTCCCCACTCATCTAGAGAGCTAATATCACATAACCTCTTTTCACCAGCAAGTTCGAAATCATACTTGAGTTCTTTAACTGCCCAAAATGTATTATGTTCTAACTCAAGAGGCAAATGACAAGCTTTTCCATAAACCATTTTATATGGAGACATACCCATAGGATTTTTATATGTTGTTCTATAAGCCCAAAGTGCATCATCTAATTTCTTAGACCAATTCTTCCTGGACCTATTGACAGTATTTTGCAAAAATAATTTTATTTCTCTATTGCTAAGTTCAACTTGACCACTAGATTGAGGATGATAAGGTGATGCAATTCTATGGTTAAGATCATACTTGGCAAGCATTTTATGAAAAGCTCCATGAATAAAGTGTGAACCACCATCAGTCATTAAATATCTACGGACACCAAACCTTGGGAAAATAACTTCCTTAAGCATTTTAATAAAGGTGTTGTGATCAACACTACTAGTTGGAATAGCTTCTACCCATTTAGTAACATAATCAACAACAACCAAATTAAATATGTGTATACCCATTAGAGGAAGGAAAAGGTCCCATGTAATCAAATCCCCAAACATTAAATGGTTCAACAACAAGTGAATAATTTATAGGCATTTCTTGACGCTTACCGATATTACCTATTATTTGACATTCATCACAAGATAAGACAAATTTACGGGCATCCTTGAAGAGAGTAGGCCAATAAAATCCAGACTGCAATACCTTATGAGCAGTTCTATCTCCAGCATGATGCCCTCCATAAGCTTCGGAGTGAAATTTCCGTAGGATTTGTCCCTGTTCATGCTCAGGTACACAACGTCTAATAATACCATCTACTCCTTCTTTATAAAGATGTGGGTCATCCCAAAAGTAATGTCTTAAATCATAGAATAATTTTTTATTTTATTGGTATGTAAAGCTAGGTGGTAAATATTTAGCAGCAATGTAATTAGCATAATCAGCATACCAAGGACTACTATGAGAAACATTTATTGCAGCTAACTACTCATCAGGTAAACTATCATCAATAGGTAGTGGGTCATCAAGCACATTTTCAAGCCTAGACAAATTATTAGCTACTAGTTTCTCAGCTCCTTTTCTATCAGTGATATGTAAATCAAATTCTTGTAACAAGAGAACCCATCGAATAAGTATATGTTTAGCATCTTTCTTTTCCATAAGATATTTAATAGCAGCATGGTCTGTGTGAATAGTTACTTTTGAAAAAGGTCTAAATTTATCACAAGCAAACACCACTGCTAAGAATTCTTTTTCAGTAGTAGCATAATTTCTTTGAGCACTGTCTAGAGTTTTACTAGCATAATGAATAATGTTAAGTTTCTTATCAACTCTTTGTCCTAGAATAGCACCAACAACATAATCACTAGCATCACACATAATTTCAAAAGGCAAGTTCCAATCAGGTGGTTGAACAATAGGTGCAGAAATTAAGGCTTTCTTGAGTGTTTCAAAGGCTACTAAACAATCATCATAAAAAATAAAGGGAATATCATTTTGCAAGAGACTAGTAAGAGGCCTAGAAATTTTAGGAAAGTCTTTGATAAATCTCCTATTGAAACATGCATGACCTAGGAAACTACGAATACCTTTTATATCCTTAGGACATGGCATTTTCTCAATTGCATCAACCTTAGCTTGGTCCACTTCAATACCTCTTTAAGAAATTGTATGACCCAAGACAATGCCTTCATTAAGCATAAAGTGGCACTTCTCCCAATTCAAGACAAGATTTGTTTGTTCACATATCTGCAAAACTCGATCAAGATTGCTTAAACAATCATCAAAAGACTTCCCATAAACTAAAAAGTCATCCATGATAACCTCAACAATCTTTTCACAAAAGTCAGAGAGCAGTCATACATCTTTGAAAGGTAGCAGGTGCATCTATAAGCATAGGTTCCAAAGGGACAAGTAAAAGTGGTATTTTCTTGATCAGGTTGAGAAACAGGTATTTGTGAAAAACCAGGATATCCATCAAGGAAGCAAAAGACAAAGGGTAATGATCTTTTCTAGTTGCTTTGTTTAATTTTCTAAAATCAATTACCATTCTATAGCTTGTAACAATTCTTTGTGGAATAAGTTCATTCGTATCGTTAGGAACAACAATAATACATCCTTTCTTAGGAACACAATGAACATGACTAAACCATCTACTATCAGCTATAGGATAGATTATACCTGCATCCAGAAGTTGTAAGATTTCCGTTCTTACCACCTCCTTCATCTTTGGATTTAACCAACATTGGTGGTCAACAACGGGTTTAGCATCAGGTTCCATATTAATTTTGTGCTGACATAGAGTGGGACTAATGCCCTTTAGATCATCAAGAGTATATCCAATAGCAGCCCGGTGCTTCCTTAGAACTTCCAATAATCTTTCTTCTTCATGGCCTGAAAGGTTAGCACTAATAATAAAAGGATATATCTTGTTTTCATCAAGATAAGCATATCTCAAAGTGTCTGGAAATTGTTTTAATTCAAACACATGATCACCTTTAGGTGGAGGAGGACCTCCTAGAGTTTCAATAGGCAAGTTGTGTTTAAGCAGAGGACGTTGTTCAAAGAAAATTTTATCTATTTCATTTCTTTCATGCATATGTAAATCATTTTCATGGTCTAGCAGATATTGTTCTAAAGGATCAGTAGGTGGAACAACAATAGAAGCAAGACCAATTAATTCATCTTTACTAGGCAATTATATTTCCTGAAGCTTTCTACTAAACTTGGAAAAATTATACTCATGAGACTCATCACCCAAACTAACACCGACAGTTTGTTTCTCACAATCTATCTTAGCACTAACGGTGTTCAAGAAAGATCTACCAAAGATAATGGGACAAAAGTCATCTTGTGGGGAACCAAGAACAAGAAAATCAGTAGGGTATTTTATTTTCCCACACAAGACTTCAACATCTCTAACAATCCCAATTGGTGATATGGTGTCTCTATTGGCAAGTTTAATAGTAAAATCTATGTCTTCAATTTCTGCAGGTGCTATGTCATTCATAATTTCTTGATATAAAGTGTAAGGAATGGCACTCACACTAGCACCTATATCACATAAACCATGATAACAGTTATCTCCTATTTTAACTAAGATGACATGCATGCCAACAACAGGTCTATGTTTAACCTTTTTATCAGGTCTGGCAATTCTAGCAACTTCTTCACAAAACTAAATAACGTGCCCATCCATATCTTCTTCTAAGAGATCTTAAACCATAGCCATGCTAGGTTCTACTTTGATTTGTTCATCAGTTTTAGGTGTTCTAATATAGCTTTTGTCAACCATAATTGAAACTTTAGCATGTTCCTTCATCCTAACAGAGAAAGGTGGTTTCTAACTATAAGTAGAAGGAACAACTGGATCAACATTATAAAGTATAGTTTTATCTTTAGATGGTACCGGTTCTGTAATTTCTTCTTTAATAGGTGGGTGATGTTTAAACCACTTCAGTTTAGGAGTTCAACATAAGTAGAAAATGATTCACAAAAGGAGGCTACTATCTCAGAGTCAAGTCCATATTTAGTGCTAAACTTTTGAAAAGCATCGGTATTCATAAAAGATTTAACACAATCATGTTTAATTTTAGTACCTGACTCTTTACCTTCGTCGAGTTCCCAATGTTCAGAGTAGTGTTTAATTCTTTCCAAAAGATGCCGCTGGAATTCAATAGTCTTCTTCATAAAAGAACCAGCACAACAAGTATCAAGCATGCTTTGATCATTATGAGAAAGTCGAGCATAAAAATTATGGATAATAATTTCTCTTGAGAGCTCATGATTGGGGCATGAATATAACATTGACTTAAGACTCCCCCAAGCTAGAGCGATACTTTCTCCTTCACGAGGCCAAAAATTATATATATAATTCCGATCACGATGAACTAGATGCATAGGATATTTTTTTGGTGGAACTCCAGTTTCAATCGATTCCAATTCCAAGATCCAATATCATCGCATAGCATGTACCATGGCAATACTTTTCCCTTCAAAGATAAAGGGAAAACCTTCTTCATAACTTGATCTCCGGGTAAACCTGCAATCTTGAACAATCCACAAATTTGTTCTACATATATCAAGTGCATATTAGGATGTTCGGTTCCATCTCCTGTATAAGGATTAGCTAGCAGTTGTTCTATCATACCCGAAGGAACTTCATATTCAATATTTTCAGTAGGTGTTGTAGGTTGAGGGGTAGCTAATTGTGGTTCCGGATGAGATGAAGATACCCCGAATAAACCCCTCAAAGGATAGTTTTCCATAGTAACAAGTGACAATAAATTTGAGCACACTATATACATGTTTCCTTACCAGATTCCACTTACCAAAGGCGCTTCACTCCCAGGCAACAGTGCCAGAAAATAGCCTTGATGACCCACAAGTATAGGGGATCAATTGTAGCTATTTTCGATAAGTAAGAGTGTCAAACCCAACAAGGAGCAGAAGGAAATGACAAGTAGTTTTTAGTAAGGTAGTGTCTGCAAGTGCTGAAATTGTAAGTAGCGGAGTAGTTTGGTAGCAAGATAATTTGTAACGAGCAAGTAACGACAGTAGTAACAAAAGTTCAGCAAGAGGAGTATTAAATAGCATATTGGATCTGAACATATAATCTTCCACCAAATAAACCATATAGTAATCAACTATAAGATGTAATCAACACTACTAGTCACCCACAAGCACCAATCTATAGTTCCGGTAACAAGATTGAACACAAGAGATGAACTAGGGTTTGAGATGAGATGGTGTCGTTGAAGATGTTGATGGAGTTTGCCCTCCCCAAGATGGGAGAGTTGTTAGTGATGATGATGACGATGATTTCCCCCTCCGGAGGGAAGTTCCCCCAGCGGAATTGCTCCGCCAAAGGTCAAAAGTGCTCCTGCCCAAGTTCCGCCTCGAGGCGGCGGCACTCCATCCCAAAAGTCCTCTCCTTCTTTTTTTTTCTAGGTCAAAATGACCTATACACCAGAAGATGGGCACCGGAGGTGGGCCGAGGAGGGCACAACCCACCAGGGCGCGACTGGGGCCCTGGCGCGCCTAGGTGGGTTGTGCCCACCTGGTGGGCCCCCTCTGGTAGTTATTTTCTCCAATAATTCATATATATTCCATAAAAAATCTCCATGAAGTTTCAGCTCATTTAGAGTTGTGCAGAATAGGTAGCCTGACATAGCTTTTTCAGGTCCAGATTTCCATCTACCGGAATTCTCCCCTCTTTATGTATACCTTGCATATTATGAGAGAAAAGGCATTAGAATCACTCCAAAAAGCATTATTATGGATAAAAATATTATATATAACTGTAAGAAAACAGGATGCAAAATGGACGTATCAAGGGTCTACCAAAAATTATGGAACAAAATGATGGAATTATGCCCTAGAGGCAATAATATAATGGTTATTATTATATTTCCTTAATCATGATAAAGGTTTATTATTCATGCTAGAATTGTATTGATCGGAAACTTAAATACATGTGTGGATACGTAAACAAATACTGTGTCCCTAGTGAGCCTCTACTAGACTAGCTCGTTGATCAAAGATGGTTAAGGTTTCCTAACCATGGACATGAGTTGTCATTTGATAACGGGATCACATAATTAGGAGATTGATGTGATGGACAAGACCCATCCGTTAGCTTAGCATATTAATCGTTTAGTTTATTGATATTTCTTTCTTCATGTCAAATACATGTTCCTTTCACTATGAGATTATGCTACTCCCGGATACCGGAGGAATGCCTTATGTGCTATCAAACGTCACAACGTAACTGGGTGATTATCAAGATGCTCTACAGGTATCTCCGAAGGTGTTTGTTGGGTTGGCATAGATCGAGATTAGGATTTGTCACTCTGAGTATCGAAGAGGTATCTCTGGGCCCTCTCGGTAATACACATCATAAGCTTGCAAGAAAACGACTAAGGACTTAGTCATGAGGTGATGTATTATGAAATGAGTAAAGAAACTTGCCGGTAACGAGATTGAACTAGGTAAGAAGATCGACGATCGAATCTCGGGCAAGTAACATACCGATAGACAAAGGAAATTATGTATGTTGTCATAAGGTTCGACCGATAAAGATCCTCGTAGAATATGTAGGAGCCAATATGGGCATCAGGTTCCGCTATTGGTTATACCGAAGAGGTGTCTCAATCATGTCTACATAGTTCTCGAACCTGTAGGGTCCGCACGCTTAACGTTCGTTGACGATATAGTATTATATGAGTTATGTATGTTGGTGACCGAATGTTGTTCGGAGTCCCGGATGCAATCACGGACATGGTGAGGAGCTCCGGAATGGTGTGGAGGTAAAGATTGATATATACAATGATATGGTTAGGCTAAGGGGTTAAGCCCACGGGGCTTTAGGTCGGTGCAAAATGAGTTTTGCGGAGGCCAGGGGGCCAAACGCCAGAGACCCTGGCGTCTGGCCCTGGGCCAGACGCCAAGGCCCATGGCATCTGGGCCAAACGCCAAGGCCCATGGCGTCTGGGCCAAACGCCAAGGGACTGTGGCGTATGGTCCTGGAAGTCCGAGAAGAACTCTTCCTTGTGGGCATAACCGAGTTTGAGGAGGCTCTTTCACCAAATTTCGACCCCAGGGCTCAACATATAAGTAGAGGGGTCGGGCTAGCACCTAAAACACATCAAGATACACCAAGTCGTGTGCTGGAAACCCCGCCCCTCTAGTTTATCCTCCCTCATAGTTTCCGTTGTGCTTGGCGAAGCCCTGCGGAGATTGTTCTTCACCAACACCGTCACCACACCGTCGTGCTGCCGGAACTCACCTACTACTTCGCCCCTCTTGCTGGATCAAGAAGGCGAGGGTGTCATTGAGCTGAACGTGTGCTGAACGCGGAGGTGCCGAACCTTCAGTACATGATCGAGACGAATTGTGAAGGTGTACGACTACATCAACCGCATTGATAAATGCTTCCGCTTAGCGATCTTCAAGGGTATGAAGATGCTCTCCCCCTATCGTTGCTATGCATCTCCATGGATAGATCATTGAGTGTGCGTAGAAAAATTTTCTTTTCCATGCAACGTTTCCCAACAGTGGCATTATGAGCCAGGTCTATGCGTAGATGATATGCACGATTAGAACACAAAGAGTTGTGGGCGGTGATAGTCATACTGCTTACCACCAACGTCTTATTTTTATTCGACGGTATTGTGGGATGAAGCGGCTCGGACCAACCTTACATGTCCACGCACATGAGACCGGTTCTACCGACTGACATGCAACTAGTTTTGCATAAAAGTAGCTGGCGGGTGTCTGTTTCTTCTACTTTAGTTGAATCAAATTTGACTATCGCCGGTCCTTGAAGAAGGTTAAAATAGCAAACTTGACGAATCACCATTGTGTTTTTTGCCGTAGGTAAGAACGCTTCTTGCTAGAAGCCCGTAGCAGCCATGTAAAAACCTGCAACAACAAAGTAGAGGACGTCTAACTTGTTTTTGTAGGGTATGTTGTAATGTGATATGGTCAAGACATGATGTGATATACGTTATTGTATGAGATGATCATGTTTTGTAAGTTATCGATATGGTCAATGTTTTGTGATATGGTCAATGCCATGTAATTGCTTTACTTTATCACTATGCGTTAGAGATAGTTGTAGAAGCAATAGTTGGCGAGACGACCATGACGCAATGATACGTCTCCAACGTATCTATAATTTTTGATTGCTCCATGCTATATTATCTTCTGTTTTGGACATTATTGGGCTTTATTATTCACTTTTATATTATTTTTGGGACTAACCTATTAACCGGAGGCCCAGCCCAGAATTACTGTTTTTTGCCAATTTCAGAGTTTCGCAGAAAAAGAATATCAAACGGAGTCCAAACGGAATGAAACCTTTGGGAACGTGATTTTCGAAACGAACATGATCCAGAGGACTTGGACCCTACGTCAAGAAATCAATAAGGAAGCCACGGGGTAGGGGGCGCGCCTACCCCCCCCCCCCCCGCCAGGCGCGCCCTCCACCCTCGTGGGCCCCACGTTGCTCCACTGACGTACTCCTTCCTCCTATATATACCTACGTACCCCCAAACGATCAGATACGGAGCCAAAACCTAATTCCACCGCCGCAACCTTCTGTACTAACGAGATCCCATCTTGGGGCCTGTTCCGGAGCTCCGCCGGAGGGGGCATCGATCACGGAGGGCTTCTACATCAACACCATAGCCTCTCCGATGAAGTGTGAGTAGTTTACCTCAGACCTTCGGGTCCATAGTTATTAGCTAGATGGCTTATTCTCTCTTTTTGGATCTCAATACACTGTTCTCCCCCTCTCTCGTGGAGATCTATTCGATGTAATCTTCTTTTGCGGTGTGTTTGTTGAGACCGATGAATTGTGGGTTTATGATTAAGTTTATCTATGAACAATATTTGAATCTTTTGAATTCTTTTATGTATGATTGGTTATCTTTGCAAGTCTCTTCGAATTGTCAGTTGGTTTGGCATACTAGATTGATCTTTCTTGCAATGGGAGAAGTGCTTAGCTTTGGGTTCATTCTTGCGGTGTCCTTTCCCAGTGACAGTAGGGGCAGCAAGGCACGTATTGTATTGTTGCCATCGAGGATAACAAGATGGGGTTTTTATCATATTGCATGAATTTATCCCTCTACATCATGTCATCTTGCTTAAAGCGTTACTCTGTTCTTATGAACTTAATACTCTAGATGCATGCTGGATAGCGGTCGATGTGTGGAGTAATAGTAGTAGATGCAGGCAGGAGTCGGTCTACTTGTCTCGGACGTGATGCCTATATACATGATCATATCTAGATATTCTCATAACTATGCTCAATTCTGTCAATTGCTCAACAGTAATTTGTTCACCCACCGTAAAATATTTATGCTCTTGAGAGAAACCACTAGTGAAACCTATGGCCCCCGGGTCTATTTTCCATCATATTAATCTCCCGACAACAAGCTATTTCTTTTGCCATTTTTATTTTACTTTCTTTACTTTGCATATTTATCACAAAAATACCAAAAATATTATCCTATCATATCTATCAAATCTCACTCTCGTAAGTGACCGTGTAGGGATTGACAACCCCTTATCGCGTTGGTTGCGAGGATTTATTTGTTTGTGTAGGTGCGAGGGACTTGCGTGTAGCCTCCTACTGGATTGATACCTTGGTTCTCAAAAACTGAGGCAAATACTTACGCTACTTTGCTGCATCACCCTTTCCTCTTTAAGGGAAAACCAACGGAGTGCTCAAGAGGTGGCAAGAAGGATTTCTGGTGCCGTTGCCGGGGAGGTCTACGCAAAAGTCAACATACCAAGTACCCATCACAAACCCTTTATCTCCCGCATTACATTATTTTCCATTTGCCTCTCGTTTTCCTCTCCCCCACTTCACCCTTGCCGTTTTATTCGCCCTCTCTTTTCCGTTTGACTCTTTTTGCCCGTCTCTTGTTTGCTCGTGTGTTGGATTGCTTGTTTGTCACGATGGCTCAAGATAATACAAAATTATGTGACTTTACCAATACCAACAATAATGATTTCCTTAGCACTCCGATTGCTCCTCTTACCGATACTGAATCTTGTGAAATCAATGCTGCTTTGTTGAATCTTGTCATGAAAGATCAATTCGCCGGCCTTCCTAATGAAGATGCCGCTACTCATCTAAATAGCTTCATTGATTTGTGTGATATGCAAAATAAGAAAGATGTTGACAATGATATTGTTAAATTGAAGCTATTTCCTTTTTTCGCTTAGAGATCGTGCTAAAGCTTGGTTTTCGTCTTTGCCTAAAAATAGTATTGATTCTTGGAATAAGTGCAAAGATGCTTTTATCTCTAAGTATTTTCCTCCCACTAAGATTATCTCTCTTAGAAACGATATTATGAATTTTAAGCAACTTGATCATGAACATGTTGCACAAGCTTGGGAGAGGATGAAATTAATGATACGTAATTGCCCTACGCATGGTTTAAATTTGTGGATGATTATACAACAATTTTATGCCGGATTGAATTTTGCTTCTAGAAATCTTTCAGATTTGGCCGCAGGAGGCACTTTTATGGAAATCACTTTAGGAGAAGCTACTAAATTCCTAGATAATATTATGGTTAATTATTCTCAATGGCACACTGAAAGATCTACTAATAAAAAAGTGCATGCGACAGAAGAAATTAATGTTTTGAGTGGAAAGATGGATGAACTTATGAAATTATTTTCTACTAAGAGTGTTTCTTCTTATCCTAATGGTATGCCTTTGTCTACTTTGATTGAGAATAATAATGAATCTATGGATGTGAATTTTGTTGGTAGGAATAATTTTGGTAACAACCCGTATAGAGGAAACTTTAATCCTAGGTCTTATCCTAGTAATTCCTCTAATAATTATGGTAATTACTACAACAACTCTTATGGAAATTTTAATAAGATGCCCTCTGAATTTGAGACTAGTGTTAAAGAATTTATGAATTCACAAAAGAATTTCAATGCTTTGCTTGAAGAGAAATTGCTTAAAGTTGATGAATTGGCTAGGAACGTTGATAGAATTTCTCTTGATGTTGATTCTTTGAAACTGAAATCTATTCCTCCTAAGCATGATATCAATGAGTCTCTCAAAGCCATGAGAATTTCCATTGATGAATGCAAAGAAAGAACCGCTAGGATGCGTGCTAAGAAAGATTGCTTTATAAAAGCGTGTTCTTCTAATTTTTATGAAAACAAAGATGAAGATCTAAAAGTTATTGATGTCTCCCCTATTAAATCTTTGTTATGCAATATGAATCTTGATAATGATGGGACTGAATATGATCCACCTTTACCTAGAAGGCGTTCAAAAAATTCGGAGTTTTTAGAAATGATAAAAGTGGGATTGAAGAAATCAAAACATTAGATGTTAATAAACCCACTATTTTCGATTTCAAGGAATTTAATTATGATAATTGCTCTTTGATAGATTGTATTTCCTTGTTGCAATCCGTGCTAAATTCTCCTCATGCTTATAGTCAAAATAAAGCTTTTACCAGACATATCATTGATGCTTTGATGCAATCTTATGAAGAAAAACTTGAGTTGGAAGTTTCTATCCCTAGAAAACTTTATGATGAGTGGGAACCTACTATTAAAATCAAAATTAAAGATCATGAATGCTATGCTTTGTGTGATTTGGGTGCTAGTGTTTCCACGATTCCAAAAACTTTGTGTGATTTGCTAGGTTTCCGTGATTTTGATGATTGCTCTTTAAATTTGCACCTTGCGGATTCCACTATTAAGAAACCTATGGGAAGAATTAATGATGTTCTTATTGTTGCAAATAGGAACTATGTTCCTGTAGATTTTATTGTTCTTGACATAGATTGCAATCCTTCATGTCCTATTATTCTTGGTAGACCTTTCCTTAGAACGATTGGTGCAATTATTGATATGAAGGAAGGGAATATTAGATTCCAATTTCCATTAAAGAAAGGCATGGAACACTTCCCTAGGAAGAAAATAAAATTACCATATGAATATATCATGAGAGCCACTTATGGATTGCCCACCAAAGATGGCAATACCTAGATCTATCCTTACTTTTATGCCTAGCTAGGGGCGTTAAACGATAGCGCTTGTTGGGAGGCAACCCAATTTTATTTTTAGTTTTTTGATTTTTGCTTCTGTTTAGGAATAAATATTTGTTCTAGCCTCTGTTTAGATGTGTTTTTATGTTTTAATTAGTGTTTGTGCCAAGTTAAACCTATAGGATCTTCTTGGATGATAGTTATTTGATCTTGCTGTAATTTCCAGAAAGTTTCTGTTCACGAAAATAATTGTTAAAAATCACCAGAACATGATAAAATATTGATTCCAATTTATTCTGATCAGTAAAAAAATTTAATAGGTCTTCCTATTTTGGCTGAATTTTTGGAGTTCCAGAAGTTTGCGTTAGTAACAGATTACTACAGTCTGTTCTGTTTTTGACAGATTCTATTTTTCGTGTGTTGTTTGCTTATTTTGATGAATCTGTGGCTAGTAAAAGAGTTTATAAACCATAGAGAAGTTGGAATACAATAGGTTTAACACCAATATAAATAAAGAATGAGTTCATTACAGTACCTTGAAGTGGTCTTTTGTTTTCTTTCGCTAAGAGAGCTCACGAGATTTTCTGCTGAGTTTTGTGTTGTGAAGTTTTCAAGTTTTGGGTAAAAGATTTGATGGATTATGGAAGGCAAGAGCCTAAGCTTTGGGATGACCATGGAACCCCCAAGATAATCTAAGGACACCAAAAAGCCAAAGCTTGGGGATGCCCCGGAAGGCATCCCCTCTTTCGTCTACTTCCATCGGTAACTTTACTTGGAGCTATATTTTTATTCACCACATGATATGTGTTTTGCTTGGAGCGTATTGTATGATTTGAGTCTTTGTTTTTTAGTTTACCACAATCATCCTTGCTGTACACACCTTTTGAGAGAGACACACATGATTCGGAAATTATTAGATTACTCTGTGTGCTTCACTTATATCTTTTGAGTTATATAGTTTTTGCTCTAGTGCTTCACTTATATCTTTTAGAGCACGGTGGTGGATTTGTTTTATAGAAACTATTGATCTCTCATGCTTCACTTAGATTATTTTGAGAGTCCTACAAAACAGCATGGTAGTTTGCTTTAACAATAATAGGCATACAAGATTAGTAAAAGAAAAATTCTTATGAGTGTGTTGAATACTATGAGAAGTTTGATGCTTGATAATTGTTTTGAGATATGGAGATGGTGATATTAGAGTCATGCTAGTTGAGTAGTTGTGAATATGAGAAATACTTGTGTTAAAGTTTGTGATTCCCGTAGCATGCACGTATGGTGAACCGTTATGTGATGAAGTCGGAGCATGATTTATTTATTGATTGTCTTCCTTATGAGTGGCGGTCGGGAACGAGCAATGGTCTGTTCCTACCAATCCATCCCCCTAGGAGCATGCGCGTAATACTTTGCTTTGATAACTTGTAGATTTTTGCAATAAGTATATGAGTTCTTTATGACTAATGTTGAGTCCATGGAATATACGCACTTTTCCTCCTTCCACCATTGCTAGCCTCTCTAATACCGCGCACTTTTCGCCGGCATCATGCACCCATCATATACCTTCCTCAAAACAGCCACCATACCTACCTATCATGGCATTTCCATAGCCATTCCGAGATATATTGCCACACAACTTACCACCGTTCCGTTTACTATGACACGCTCCATCATTGTCATATTGCTTTGCATGATCATGTAGTGGACATTGTATTTGTGGCAAAGCCACCGTTCATAATTCTTTCATACATGTCACTCTTGATTCATTGCATATCCCAGTACACCGCCGGAGGCATTCATATAGAGCTATATTCTGTTCTAAGTATTGAGTTGTAATTGTTGAGTTGTAATAAAATAAAAGTGTGATGATCATCATTTTTAGAGCATTGTCCCAAGTGAGGAAAGGATGATGGAGACTATGATTCCCCCACAAGTCGGGATGAGACTCCGGACGAAAAAAAAGAGGCCAAAAAAGAGAAAAAAGGCCCAAATAAAAAAAATGAGAGAAAAAGAGAGAAGGGACAGTGTTACTATCCTTTTACCACACTTGTGCTTCAAAGTAGCACCATGATCTTCATGATAGAGAGTCTCCTATGACATCACTTTCATATACTAGTGGGAATTTTTCATTATAGAACTTGGCTTGTATATTCCAATGATGGGCTCCCTCAAAATGCCCTAGGTCTTCGTGAGCAAGCGAGTTGGATGCACACCCACTTAGTTTCTTTTGTTGAGCTTTCATATACTTATAGCTCTAGTGCATCCGTTGCATGGCAATCACTACTCACTCGCATTGATATCTATTGATGGGCATCTCCATAGCCCGTTGATACGCCTAGTTGATGTGAGACTATGTTCTCCTTTTTGTCTTCTCCACAACCACCATTCTATTCCACATATAGTGCTATGTCCATGGCTCACGCTCATGTATTGCGTGAAGATTGAAAAAGTTTGAGAATGTCAAGAGTATGAAACAATTGCTTGGCTTGTCATCGGGGTTGTGCATGATTTAAATTTTTTGTGTGGTGAAGATAGAGCATATCCAGTGTAACATCCCAAAATTCTAAATTTTGGAATGTTATATTAAATAAATTGTTTTGATTGTTTGTTTGGGTGATTGATTTATTGAAATCGAGTGGAATTTGTAACTTTTAAAAAAAATGAATGAGAGGGAATGAAATGACTTTCCCAAACTTTCACTTTGCATTTTGATCTCGAAGAATTCAATTTCAATTCAAACACAAAACCCTAGAGTGAAGAAGACATGACTTCTTCCATTTGAAATGAAAAATGGTTTTGAAAAGATTTGAATTCCATTCGGACATATTTCAAATTCAGAAGCTTTATGCAACTCAATGATTTTCATGAAAGAAGATAAAATGACTTCTTCAAATTCTATGAAATAGAGTTGGAAGTGGTTTGAAATTCAAATTCAAAACCATTTAGGAGTTATTTGGGTTTTATTCAAATTATTTTTCTCCAAAAATAAATTATTTGGAAATAAGGGTAAAATGATTTACTTCAAAGGAAAATTAGGAGAAAATAATTTTGAAGTCATTTTGGTATTTCAAAAATGATTTTTTTGGGGTTTTAATGCAACAGTACCACTGAGGGAGTCCTGGATTAGGGGGTGTTCGGATAGCCGGACTATACCTTTAGCCGGACTCCAGGACTATGAAGATACAAGATTGAAGACTTTGTCCCGTGTCCGGAAGGATCTTTTCTTGGCGTGGAAGGCAAGCTAGGCGTGCGGATATTCGAGATCTCCTACCATTGTAACCAACTCTGTGTAACCCTAACCCTATCCGGTGTCTATATAAACCAGAGGGTTGTAGTCCGTAGGACAACCATCGTCATACACAATCATACCATAGGCCAGCTTCTAGGGTTTAGCCTCCTTGATCTCGTGGTAGATCCACTCTTGTACTACCCATATCATCAATATTAATCTAGCAGGAGTAGGGTTTTACCTCCATCGAGAGGGCCCGAACCTGGGTAAAATAAAGTGTCCCTTGTCTCCTGTTACCATTCGACCTTGATGCACAGTTCGGGACCCCCTACCCGAGATCCGCCGGTTTTGACACCGACATTGGTGCTTTTATTGAGAGTTCCTCTGTGCCGTCGCGATCAGGAAGGATGCCTCTTCCCGTCTTTAAAGACGGCGCCATTACGAAAGGAGCCTTGGCTGTCGGCCAAACTCTCCGGCTAGGTGGTTTTCTCGCAACCGCCTGTTCGGCTGTTGCGCCGACGGTGACCTCCCGGGTCATCGAAAGCAACCTCCACGTCGGCTCAGAACTCGCCGAGCAATTGGATCCGATGGAGCTCTCTTCTATAAATGAGCTCCTGGATCGTATCGCCGCACTGGGCGTCGCCACAAATTACGACCGGGTTGGGCATAAACCCGATCTGAGAGAAATTAACTCTCCCCAGGTCACCCACCACGTTGTTGTGGTGGAAACACAATGCGGCGACCCTTCATCTATCTTAAGGACTAGCTACGTCCGAATCCCCGAACCCTCCATGACGGATATCTGCAGAGGGGAGGATACAATCCAAGACCCGAGCTTAAAATCAGGCAAATTGGATAACATCCAAGACTCCGGATCTCAGAATCCGGAAGTTCTTTGGCCTCCGAACAACAAACTGGGCGAGGTCTCAGATTCAATGACACCTGCCCACCCGATCTTAAGCGATCTTTCCCAAATCAGGCAAATGCCCGAAGAAACAGTACATCATTACTGGGCCAGATTCCTCCTGGTTATGAACAGGATAAAGGACTGTCGCGAGGGAGACGCAATTTCAATCTTTTGCAGTAACTGCACGGACAAGGGAATACTCAACGGCATAAGCCGTCGTAATATTACACGCTTTGCTGACCTGGCGTCCATAGTACAAAAATACTGTGCCATGAAAAGTGCTCGGAAAACCGAAATTGAATTTCGGGATAATCCGGCCCTGAATAGCAATCCCGTCCGAATCAAGAGGGCGCACCACAGTAAGGTGCCCGGACTAAACGCTAAAAAATCAAAACCCTCTAGGGGGCATGGAACCGTACTAGAAAAGTGGGTAGATGGACCCTGCAAGATTCACAGTGCAGAGGACGCCACCCCAACTCACAGCCTCCGGGCATGTTGGATACTCCGGCAGGTGGCCAAAATTGGCGAGGACCTCCTAATTCCAGAGGTCGAAGGAAACCAGCCCGAGAATTTCAGTTCAGTTCTCACAGTCTTTGAGACTTTCGCATCAAATAACATGCGAAAAAGAACACTCCGCAGCCTCACTGAAGTCTATCAAGTAGCGACAATAAACCCATGGAGTAATACTGCTATCACCTTCGACGCGAGTGACGAGCCTAAAATTCGAGCAGCCAGAGCGCCAGCCGCATTGGTCCTCAGTCCCATAGTGGACGGCTGTCGCCTCGCAAAGGTACTCATGGACGGAGGTAGTGGATTGAACCTCATTTACGAGGAAACCCTCCAAAAGATGGAAATAGACTGGAACCGCATTGAGCGAAGCAGCACAACCTTTAGAGGAATAATCCCCAGTCAGGAAGCGCGCCGCACCGGAAAGATCACACTAGATGTGGTATTCGGCACGCCGGATAATTACAGGTCCGAACAGATCACGTTCCAGGTGGCCCCGTTCAAAAGCGGATATCACGCTATACTAGGACGGGAGACTTTCACAATTTTTCAAGCCATACCCCATTACGGGTACATGAAGCTTAAGATGCCTGGGCCAAACGGAATTATCACCCTCGCTAGTGATCCGGACATAGCACTCCGCGCCGAGAACAAGACAGCCGCATTGGCCCTCGAAGCACTATCCGAAACCTTAGCGGCCGAAGAACTGACTGCGCTGCGATCCACGGTCAACAGGGATGACGTGATACTCGATAAGAGATCCAAATCCACATCTTTCAAACCAGCGGATGAAATAGTCAAATTCCAGGTCCACCCAACGGACCCCCATAAAACAGCCTCCATCGGCGCATGACTGAACCCTGATGTAGACGCCGCACTGCGAGAGTTCCTATGAGAGAACCGGGACATTTTTGCTTGGCACCCCTCAGACATGCCAGGAATCCCATGCAGTTTGGCCGAACACAGCCTAAACATCCAGAAAGGATTCAAACCTGTCAAGCAGGCCCTTCGGCGTTCCTCCGAACCAAAGAGACAGGCTATGGGAGAGGAGCTAGCCAAGTTATTGGAAGCCGGATTCATTAGAGACATAAAACACCCGGACTGGCTAGCAAACCTGGTGATGGTACCAAAGAAGGACAAATCCTGGCGCCTGTGTGTCGATTTCAAAGACCTTAATAAGGCTTGCCCAAAGGATCCCTTCCCCCTCCCTCGAATAGATCAAATCATCGATGCCACTGCAGGACACGATTCGTTGTGCTTCCTCGACGCATACTCCGGTTACCATCAAATCAAGATGGCAGAATCAGACCAAGCCGCAACAGCATTCATCACACCATACGGCCCATTCTGCTTCAACACAATGCCCTCTGGGCTAAAAAACGCCGGCGCAACATATCAGCGCATGATTCAAACATGTCTGGCAAACCAGATCGGCAAAACAGTAGAGGCGTATGTAGATGATGTGGTCGTTAAATCAAGACATGTCGAATCTCTAGTAGACGACTTGAGGCTCACATTCGACAACCTCCGAAAATACGACATTAAGCTCAATCCGGAAAAATGCGTTTTCGGCGTTCCAGCCGGAAAGCTCCTGGCTTCATTGTATCCGGTAGAGGAATTGAAGCAAATCCAGCTAAAATCCGAGCTCTGTCACAATTGGATGTCCCAAAAGACCTCAAAAAAATACAGAAACTCACCGGATGCGTGGTGGCTTTAAGCCGCTTTATCTCCCGCCTGGGAGAAAAGGCATTGCCCCTTTACCGCCTCCTTATGCACACCAAACACTTCGAGTAGACAGACGCTGCCATAGCCGGACTCGAGGAAATAAAGGCCATCTTGGCAACAAACCCAGTCCTGGCCGCGCCGAACACTGGCGAACCCATGCTATTGTACATTGCCGCAACCCATCAAGTTGTTAGCGCAGTACTCGTCGTTGAGCGGGCAACGGACAGACACAAACTCCCCCTTCAAAGGCCGGTTTACTACGTGTCCACTGTCCTCACACCATGCAAATCACGGTACCCGCATTACCAAAAGATCGCATACACAGTGTTTATGGCATCCCGGAAGCTACGACACTACTTTCAAGAGTGTTCTATAACAGTAGCCTCGGAAGTACCACTCAACGATATTATCAACAACCGCGATGCAACGGGCCGGATAGCAAAATGGGCCATAGAGCTCCTCCCGTTCGACATAACCTACAAACCACGGCGAGCCATTAAATCGCAAGTCCTAGCCGACTTCGTCGCCGAATGGACAGAGGCCGAACTCCCTAAAGAGTACGACACATATTCAAACTAGATCATGCATTTCGACGGCTCCAAAATGTTGGCCGGACTGGGGGCTGGCGTTGTTTTGACGTCCCCTACAGGGGACACAGTCCAATATGTACTCCAAATTATGTACACGGACTCCAACAATGCAGCCGAATACGAGGCCCTTCTACATGGTCTCCGGATGGCAGTATCCATGGGCATTCGACGCCTAGAAGTACGCGGGGATTCAAACCTCGCGATATCCCAAATAAATGGCGACTTCGACGCCAAAGACCCAAAAATGGCAGCTTATCGCAATGCCGTCCTAAAAATGTCAGTCCGGTTCGAGGGACTGGAGTTTCACCATGTAGCCCGAGAAAATAATCAGGCAGCGGACGTCCTGGCACGCATCGGAGCAAAACGAGATGCAGTCCCCCCCAACATCTTAGAAAGATTATTCAAGCCATTTGTAGCATGGGAGGGTGAACCCTCGGATAACAGTCCGGACATAACCGCACAACCCGACGCCGAACAATCCGACATAATCGGAGGCCCTGCCACCGAAATCACACCTTCAGCCCACGTAATAATGGCGGTCATCGCCCCGTGGACAGAACCATTCCTAGCCTACCTTACTAGGCAGGAACTCCCAGAGGACCAAAACGAGGCACGCTGCATAGTGCGGCGATCTCAATCATATAAAGTCCACGAGGGAGAGCTATATAAGAAAAGCACTACAGGAGTCCTTCAAAGATGTATCTCCGAAGAGGAAGGGCGGAGTCTGTTGGCCGAAATTCATGCTGGACTCGGTGGCCACCACGCTGCAGCTCGGTTCCTTGTAAGCAAGGCTTTCCGTACGTGCTTTTATTGGCCGACGGCCCGAGCAGACGCTCATGACTTAGTCAAAAGATGCGTCGGTTGCCAGCTCTTTGCAAATCAAAGCCATATGCCGCCCAACGCCCTCCGAACCATCCCCATCACTTGGCCTTTTGCGGTCTGGGGGCTTGATATGGTGGGACCCCATAAGGGTGGAACCCACAAGAAAAAATACTTATTGGTCATGGTGGATAAATTCACCAAATGGATAGAAGCCAAGCCTGTTAAGACGGCCGAATCCGGACCTGTGATAGACTTCATATCTGGGGTCGTACACCATTACGGTGTCCCCCACAGCATTATCACTGATAACGGCACAAACTTCATCTCTGACGAAGTAAAGCTATGGTGCAAAAACATGGGCATTAAGCTCGATTATGCTTCTGTCTATCACCCACACACTAACGGTCAGGTCGAACGTGCAAATGGTCTCATCATGAGCGGTATCAAACCTAGACTAGTGCGGTCCCTAAAGGAATCTAATACGCACTGGGTAGAGGAGCTCGACTCCGTACTCTGGGGGCTGCGAACCACGCCAAATCGTACCACCGGATTCACACCATTCTTTATGGTGTACGGCGTAGAGGCAGTCCTGCCCTGCGATATAATTCATGACTCACCTCAAGTGCACATGTATGAAGAAAGAGAAGCCGAACTTGATCGGCAGGACAACCTGGACGCCTTAGAGGAGGAGCGCGACGTGGCCAAAGCCCGTTCCGCATTTTATCAACAACAGGCTCGAAGATATCAAAGCAGAGAAGTACGAGCCAAAAATTACAACGTTGGCGAACTAGTCCTACGCCTGCCGGATAAGAAAAAGGACAAACTCAAGCCCAAATGGGAAGGTCCCTTCATAATTGACCAAGTCCTGACTGGTGGAGCGTACCGCCTGCGAGATGCGTCGGATAACCGACTCGAGCCGAACCCATGGAACGCCGCACGTCTCCGAAGATTCTATGCCTAGCGCCGGACTCGGGGTTTGTCTCCTTCCTCTGTCCACTTATATATATATTTTTCTGTTTTTGTCTCTCCCCACTCTTTCCTTTTATAGCCCTTAAAGGCTCATCATGTGACGCGCCACTCGCGCTCCTTACACCTGGGGGCTTCTCTAACAGAAGCTTGTTTATATGGGTTTCACGCCCAACGCATGCGTCAGACTTCCGCATGCACCTTTTCTTCACCATTATATGCATCGATATGACTTAAGTTTTGGCCAAGCTGGGTTGCCTGGCTCCTGTGCTTACCCCTACGTTCCCGATTGTTCGGCTAGGCGGTAAAGGGAGCACCTCTGCGATTGTTACTGCCGGATAAGCCGGATGTGTACCTCAGACTGGGTGAAGCCGAAAGCTAACGTTCTTAAGGGAATATTCGGTCGGTGAACTAAAGATGAACCTTTTTTACTTATACATGCCCCCAGATGTTTTCCTGCATTTGCAGTCCGGACGTGCACTTTAGGGCACGCCACCCCAGCGAAAGGAACCCTTAACGGAACTATTCTCTCTGGAACATGTTTCTTACTAACCATGTAATATAACATAACTAGTTGGGCACTTGTCTGATAAAGCACTAATGACCCCTACGCCTGGTCTCCACGCATACCTTGGTTCTCATATAACCGTTATGGTATTCGGACACACTCCGGACCGTCAGGTCCCGAGGTCGAAGCGAAAAGGTCGGCAACGACAAACGATCTACAATCCGGCTAGAAGGCATTACACATGTCAATTATAAATTACATAGTCATCCTGACTGATTGTATTCCTCTTCTATACCATCTAACAGGCTGTCTAATTTACAGTCCTGCTGGGAATACTTTGCGGCAAATTCCACCTGGCCATACACTAAGCTCACAGGGATCTCCTTCCCGTCAGGCCCCACCGGTCCGACCTCGGCCATATGATTGGGGTCAGACTTCGTAAAGCGGGTCTTCACCATGGCCCAAGCCTCCCTAGCGCCCTGCCGGCAGGCCGATATCTTCCACAACCGGAAGCGCCGCCGAGCTCCCTTCAACTTCTCCGCAAGTTCTCCAAGGCCCTCGGGTATGGAGTGGGCAGGCCACAAGGCTTGGGCAATACCTCGCATCGCCTGCCGAACTCGTTCATGCAGTTGCAAGAGTTCGGGAAGAAGATCGCCCGTTGAACCGGGCATCTCCTCTGCAGGACGACCTGTCAGCATACCTACAGACATAACTCTGTTAGTCGTCTTCCTCGCCGAACTCCTTTTTCAAGAGTTCTCTTAAGCACTTACTAAAAATGCCGCGTCAAAGTCGCTGATTCTCCTTATTGGAGTCCGACAACTGGCCACGAACATCTTTTAGTTCAACATCCAACCTGGTGTTGGCATCCTGGAGATCATTCTTCTCCCGCCTCACCTTTGTTAGCACGCTTTCACCAGACTCTAACCGGTGTAGAAGCTGTTGCCTGTCCGGATCGAGTCCGGCGCCATATGCAATACAATTTGTCAGATTGGCACTTAAATCCTTACAATACTAAATATTCTAGAGTATTGTTTACCTGCAGGGGTCTCTTTAGACCCCCCCTACTGTCGTTCGTGCGGCCTCTAGTTGGGCCCTGCACCTTTCCAGCTCTTGGGCCAGCGCGGTATTCTTCTCGGTAAGAAACTGCATGTTATATGATTCTCGAATCAGTTATTTCCACTGCTTCAAGTCTCGGGGGCTACTGGAATATCTATATTCACCAAAATTTTCTTACCCGTATGTCTTTTACATACTGCTCCGTGGCTCTGGCTAAACCATTTTGAGCGGCACGGAGGTACGCATCTCCTGAATTGATGGCATTTAAAGCCTCCTGGGAGAAACAAGCGTCTCGAAGAACTGTCCGGTGACGCCTGTGGTTCATGGCACTCTCCACCTCGGAATGGGTGGCAGACAGCCTGTCTGCATCCTCTGATGGAGGAGCGTTCGGTGCATGCCTTGCGCTGGCTTCCGCCTCTGGGCCGGGCGTTGGGGTCTGGCTGGTGGAGGCGCGGTTGGCAACCTCTCCGGATATAGTCCGACAAGGTCTCTTTGTCCTGAAGATAGCACGAATGTTAATATACCCTGGAGGAGTAAAACACCGGGGGAAAAGAGAGGGTACGCCATACCTTTGCTTGGGCACCTCAGATCGGACTACGTTCCTTTTTGCCCCACGGGGCCCTGCGCCCCCCGCTAGTTAGCTGCAGCGGGGTCGGCTTCCCCCCTCGGGAATCTCCCCTACAAAGCGCGGTTGTTGTTAGAACAAGCAAACCCATGAAAACGGAACCCCTCTTAAGGGGGTAAAGCTCCGATATTTGTCACCTGGGAGGCCGGGATCAACCCTGGGTAATCAGCTATAATAGCTACCAAGGTATCATCCTTGCTTAGTTGATGAAACACTCCGTCGATGAAATCCACCGCTAAGTCCGGATCCTCTTCGGAGTCCGGATCGAGGGACCATTCTGGGTCCTCTGGCTGTGGAGGACGGTTGTTTATGTTTTTTACCTCCTGACGCAGGTCCTGCATTGAAGTCGTTAGACTGCCTATTTAATCATGGGAATGTAAAATGAACAGGGAAGTACGATTGTCCGCTTACCCAATTCGGAGGACTATACATGGAAAATCCGCCCTGCGGGTCGACGCGGAGGAATTCCTCTTCTTCTCCCTTATACAAAGAGGATAAAATCTTTATTAAAGCGGCAGGCGAGTCCGGCCCCTTACGGCCGTAACGGGAGGCGTCATCCTCCCCGTTGAAATCCCACATGGGGTGGCTTCTGTATTGGAGCGGCTGCACCCCTCGCATAATGCATATGGCCATGACTTTAATCATGGTTAGTCCGGAATGAGCCAGTAGCTTAATCCGGCCCATTAAGTAAAGGACGTCTCTGTCATTCTCTCTCTGAGAGCTCCGAGGGCGCCAGCTCAGGCGTTTCTTCAGGGGAGCATTGTTGAACTCAAGGAGACCGGCCCGGATAGGTTCCGGCAGGGGGACGTCGTCTATGTAGAACCATTCTGAAGGCCAGTCCTCGGACACCTTCTTCGGGGTTTCGGACGGGTATCCGGTCCCGGCGATGCACCATACTTCGGCTCCGCCCACTTGATATATAGACCCCTTTTGGGAACGGGGCACCAGGCAGAATATCTTCTTCCACAGCGCAAAATGAGCCTCGACGCCTAAAAATAGCTCGCAGAGAGCAACGAAGCCCGCGATGTGTAACACGGAACCGGGCGTAAGGTGGTGCAGATGGAGGCCATAGAACTCCAAAAGCCCGCGGATAAAGGGATGAATTGGAAATCCCAATCCCCTTACTAGATAAGGGATCAGGCACACCCGCTCCCCTTTAGAGGGACTAGGTGAGTTCTCCCCTTGTTTTCCGCCTTGATAAGTGGCGAGTCCGGCTCGGACCGAGACCATATAGGCTTGAGGGAGAAATCCCTTGGCTTGGAGCGACACTAACTCGCTGTGTGGGATGGTGCATCTCTCCCAGTCTCCGGGTTTAGGACTGGAGGGGCGAGGGGAGGAGCTGCGACGGCTGGCCATGTTGGAATGGACCTTTGTTGGAGACGCTCTGATGATAACTCGCAGAGAGGAGAAGATGTGGTTTGGATCTAAATCCCCATCCTGTTAAATAGGCGGCTCGTTTATATGACTAAGGGTGTGGATGTAAAAAACACCCCAAGCTCTTCGCATTCGTTCAGCACGTGGAAGACGGCCATTATTGGGCACTGAAGCCGAGGAGTGCTACATTACAAAAAGCGGACATTATTCATACAGGTACACATGATTCGGAGGAGGAACCCGCCTTGCAATGCCGAAGACGATTTGCCCGCCGGACTCGTCGTCATTGAAGCCTGGTTCGGGGGCTACTGAGGGAGTCCTGGATTAGGGGGTGATCGGATAGCCGGACTATACCTTCAGCCGGACTCCAGGACTATGAAGATACAAGATTGAAGACTTCGTCCCGTGTCCGAAAGGATCTTTTCTTGGCGTGGAAGGCAAGCTAGGTGTGTGGATATTCGAGATCTCCTACCATTGTAACCGACTCTGTGTAACCCTAACCCTATCCGGTGTCTATATAAACCGGAGGGTTGTAGTCCGTAGGACAACCATCGTCATACACAATCATACCATAGGCTAGCTTCTAGGGTTTAGCCTCCTTGATCTCGTGGTAGATCCACTCTTGTACTACCCATATCATCAATATTAATCTAGCAGGAGTAGGGTTTTACCTCCATCGAGAGGGCCCAAACCTGGGTAAAATAAAGTGTTCCTTGTCTCCTGTTACCATCCGACCTTGACGCACAGTTCGGGACCCCCTACCCGAGATCCGCCGGTTTTGACACCGACAACCACTATTTGCTTTATTTGAATTTTTGTAGATTTTATTTGCCTCTGAAAATGTGTTCATGTTTTTGAATTTATTTTTCCGAAACTTTTGATATATAATATGCCTATATAATAGTTCTTTTATTGCTCTTTATTTCAGTTTTCCTTGTCTTTGTTTTAAAAAAAAGCTGGCCAAAGCCCAGCCGCACCAGGCCCAGCCTCCTCCACAACCCAACATGGTCATCTTCCTCCTACGAACCTTCAGAAGCAGAACTCAAGCACGCACCCCACGTCGCGCCCCACCCCGTCCCTCCTTCCCCTTCGCCAAGAATCCTCTGAATGGATCCACCTCCTTCTCCTACACCTCCTTCTCCAAGTAAAAGGCCATTAATGCCCCGGATTTCCTCGCCGGAGATCCGAACTTGCCCTTTTTTGCTCATCATGGCTGCACGCATCTGGACACCCCCTCACCCTATAAATACCTCCCTCGTGTTTCCCTCCTTCCCCTCGCCCAAAGCCCTCTCCTATGTGAGCTTATACCCCTCCCTATCCAGCAGAATTACTCATCGGAGTTCATAAACTCCGGCGGCTTCTCCATCGCCGCCCAAGGCTCGATTGGTACTTCTTCGGCCTCCCCTGAGGTTGCTGAGATATCCTTTGCACCGTTCCGATGTCTCCTTCCTCTAGGATCCCCCACAACCTCGGATCCGATCTTCTTCCCCAACTCCGGCGACTACTCCGGTGAGATCAAAGAAATCCCGAAATTCTTCTTTTCAGAAATGTAGCGATCTTAGAAAATTCATATCTATTAGTATACATATCCAAATTGAGTGATTCTTTTTGCATCGTGTCACAAATTTGTTGACGTTTCTGCTTGCATACGTAGTTTTACAATTCGAGTAGTTTAAATTTGAATTTGATAAAATTTGTTCAAATCACTATTTTGGTCATATCTTGAGTTTTATAAAATATTTTTGATTGATTCATTTTGCTACTGTTTTGTTATTGTTTTGTCTATCCATAGTCATATTGTGATTTATTTTTAGTTTATTTTAAATTAAGTTTTTAGCAAAACAGTACTGTTTTAGTTATAGTTTTGTTTTAGTCTTTTCTTTATTGTTTTTATTAGTTTTAAATTATTTCTTTTTCTCACTCTTGAAAAATTTAGTTTTGTTTCTGTTAGTCAACAAAAGAAAATTTTGTTTTTATTTTAAAAATTTATTTTACTTAGTTTTGTATGAGAACCTGTTTAGGTCATAGTTAGTGTTTCATAAAAGCTTTTTATTTGTTTCTTTTTGCAAATAAAATTTTATGAAAAATACCTTCTGTTAACTTAGTTGTTTTACTTTGTATTTTCTGTTAGTTTATTAGTTTAGTGTTTTAATTGTTGTTAAGCTTTTACTTAGGACAAACTGTTTTGTGTTATGTCTTAGAGTTTTCTTTAGTAGTTTTGTTGTGTAGTTTTCCTTTGTTCTTATTTGGTGTCCCTTGTTGTTTTGCAATTTATTTGTTGGTTTTATTATGAGTGTTAGAATTGCTTGCTAGTATGTTTGCTTATATGAATGCTATGTTTGACAATATAGATTTTCAACGGAGTGACGAATAGTTCTACCAAGTCTTTATTTGAGTGCGGTTATCTTCATCAACTTACCAGGTAAGTTCACTTTGACCATGCTTTTTCATACCTATGTTTTTATTGCAGTTAGTGTCATCTTTGCAACAATTCCCTCCAGTAGTGATATTGATTTCTTGTAGTTGAGTAGAATGCATGAGGTAGGAACCGATCTCCCTGTTACCAAGCCCGGGACGTATATAGTTTTAATGCTACGCTATTGTAGACGGGGTTTGGTATGAGTGCTCGGGAGTGGTGTGAGAATGGAGGACTCTACGTCAATGACGATAACTTCATGATGGCATCGGTAAGGACTGCATCGTCATGACCTCAAGACTTCAAGACCTCAAGATTTCGAGACTACAAGAATTCAATACACACTACTGGGTGAAGGATGGTTGACGGGCACCCTGGAGAAACCAGTGGATGGCCAGGATGCATGGAGAAGCGCCATGACATCTTGCGGAAAGCTTCACCCAGATTCAAAGAGACGGAAGAATACTTCATGCCCGGAAGCTTACCTGTGCAACCGCAATATTCTCATAACTATGCTCAATTCTATCAATTGCTCAACAGTAATTTGTTCACCCACCGTAAAATATTTATGCTCTTGAGAGAAGCCACTAGTGAAACCGATGGCCCTGGGTCTATTTTCCATCATATTAATCTCTCGACAACAAGCTATTTCTTTTGCCGTTTTTATTTTACTTTCTTTACTTTGCATCTTTATCACAAAAATACCAAAAATATTATCCTATCATATATATCAAATCTCACTCTCGTAAGTGACCGTGTAGGGATTGACAACCCCTTATCGCGTTAGTTGCGAGGATTTATTTGTTTGTGTAGGTGCGAGGGACTTGCATGTAGCCTCCTACTGGATTGATACCTTGGTTCTCAAAAACTGAGGGAAATACTTACGCTACTTTTATGCATCACCCTTTCCTCTTCAAAGGAAAACCAACGCAGTGCTCAAGAGGTAGCACGCAACGATGGAGATCAAGGTGTCGAGTCGGTGACGATGGAGATCATGACGATGCTTTGGAGATGGAGAGGAAATGCACAAGATGATGATGGCCATATCATGTCACGTATTTTGATTGCATGTGATGTTTATCTTTTATGCATGTTATTTTGCTTAGTACGGCGGTAGCATTATAAGATGATCCCTTCACTAAATTTCAAGGAAAAAGTGTTCTCCCTGAGTATGCACCATTGCTACAGTTCACTGTGCTGAGACACCACGTGATGATCGGGTGTGATAGACTCTACGTTCACATACAATAAGTGCAAGACAGTTTTGCACATGTGGAATACTTGGGTTAAACTTGACGAGCCTAGCATGTACTGACATGGCCTCAGAACACTAGAGACTGAAAGGTCGAACGTGAGTCATATAGTAGATATGATCAACATAGAGATGTTCACCATTGATGACTACCCTATCTCACATGATGATCGAACATGGGTTAGTTGATTTGGATCACGTATCACTTAGATAACTTGAGGGATGTTTATTTAAGTGGGTGTTCATTAGTAATTTGATTAATTGAACTTAAATTTATCATGAACATAGTCTTAATAGTTTTTGCATATCTATGTTGTAGATCAATAGCTCGCGATTTAGCTCCCTTAATTTTGATATGCTCCTAGAGAAAACTAAGTTGAAAGATGATAGTAGCAATGATGCGGATTGGGTCCGTGATTTGAGGATTATCCTCATTGCTGCATAGAAGAATTATGTCCTTAATGCACCGCTAGGTGACAGACCTATTGCAGGAGCAGATGCAGACGTTATGAACGTTTGGCAAGCTCGATATGATGACTACTTAATAGTTTAGTGCGCCATGCTTTACGGCTTAGAATCAGGCCTTCAAAAATATTTTGAACGCCGCGGAGTATATGAGATGTTCCAAGAGATGAAATTGGTAGTTCAGAATCATGTCAGTGTCAAGAGGTATGAGACCTCTCAGAAGTACTTTGCCTACAATATGGAGAATAGCTCAACGAGTGAGCATGTGTTCAGAATGTCTGGGTACTACAATCACTTGAATCAAGTGGGAGCTAATCTTCTAGATAAGATAGTGATTGACAAAGTTCTTTAGTCACTATCACCAAGCTACTAGAACTTCGTGATGAACTGTAATAAGCAAGGGATGACGAAAACGATTCCCAGGCTCTTTGCGATGATGAAATCAGCGAAGGTAGAAATCAAGAAAGAGCATCAAATGTTGATGGTTAACAAGACCACTAGTTTTAAGAAAAAGGGCAAAGGGAAAGAAAGGGAACTTTAAGAAGAATGGCAAGCAAGTTGCCACTCCCGTGAAGAAGCCCAAAACTGGACCCAAGCCTGAAACTGAGTGCTTCTACTGCAAAGTAAATGGTCACTAGAAGCGGAATGCCCCAAACATTTTGCGGATAACAAGGATGGCAAAGTGAACAATGGTATATTTGATATACAGATTATTGTTGTGTACCTTACTAGTGTTCATAGTAGCCCTGTGTATTTGATACTAGTTCAGTTGCTAAGATTAGTAATTCGAAACAGGAGTTGCAGAATGAATAGAGACTAGTTAAGGGCGACGTGACGATGCGTGTTGGAAGTGATTCCAACGTTGATAAGATCACCATTGCACACTCCCTTTACCTTCAGGATTAGTGTTGACCCTAAATAAATGTTATTTGGTGTTTGCGTTGAGCATGAATATGATTGGATCATGTTTATTGCAATACGGTTATTCATTTAAGTCAGAGAATAATTGTTGTTCTGTTTACATGAATAAAACCTTCTATGGTCATACACCCAATGTAAATGGTTTATTGAATCTCGATCGTAAGTGATACACATCTTCATAATATTGATGCCAAAATATGCAAAGTTGATAATGATAGTGCAACATACTTGTGGCACTGCCATTTAGGTCATATTGGTGTAAAGCGCATGAAGAAACTCCATGCAGATGGACTTTTGGAATCACTTGATTATGCATCATTTGATACTTGCGAACCATGCCTCATGGGCAAGATGACTAAAACTCCGTTCTCCAGAGCAAGCTAATGACTTATTGGAAACATACATGCCGATGTATGTAGTCCGATGAGTGTTGAGGCATGCGGCGGGTATCGTTATTTTCTGACCTTCACATATGATTTGAGCAAATATGGGTATATCTACTTAATGAAACACAAATCCGAAACATTTGAAAAGTTCAAAGAATTTCAGAGTGAAGTGGAGAATCATCGTAACAAGAAAATATAGTTTCCAGGATCTGATCGCGGAGGCGAATATTTGAGTCATGAGTTTGGCCTTCATTTAAAACAATGTGGAATAGTTTCACAATTCACGCCACCTGGAACACCACAACGAAATGGTGTGTCTGAATGTCGTAACCATACTTTATTGGATATGGTGTGTTCTATGATGTCTCTTACCAATTTACCACTATCAGTTTGGGGTTATGCACTAGAGACAGTTGCATTCATGTTAAATAGGGCACCGTCTAAATCCGTTGAGACGACACCGTATGAACTATGGTTTGGCAAGAAACTTAAAATGTCGTTTCTTAAAGTTTGGGGTTGCGATGCTTATGTCCAAAGGCTTCAGCCTGATTAGCTCAAACCTAAATCGGAGAAGTGCTTCTTCATAGGATACCCTAAGGAAACAATTGGGTACACATTCTACCACAGATCTGAAGGCAAGATCTTTGTTGCTAAGAATGGGTCCTTTCCATAGAAGGAGTTTCTCTAGAAAGAAGTGAGTGGGAGGAAAGTGGAACTTGATGAGGTAATCATACCTTCTCTTAAATTGGAAAGTAGCACATCAGAGAAATCCGTTCTCGTGATGCCTACACCAACTAGAGAGGAAGCAGATGATAATGATCATGAAACTTTAGATCAAGTTGCTACTAAACCTCGTAGGTCAACCAAAGCACGATCCGCACCAGAGTGGTACGGTAATCCTGTTCTAGAAGTCATGTTATTAGACCAAGGCGAACCTACGAACTATAAAGAAGCTATGATGAGCCCAGATTTCAATAGATGGCTTGAGGCCATGCAATCTGAGATAGGATCCATGTATGAGAACAAAGTGTGGACTTTGGTGGACTTGCCCGATGATCGGCAAGCCATAGAGAGTAAATGGATCTTCAAGAAGAAGACTGACGTTGATGGAAATGTTACTGTCTACAAAGCTCGACTTGTCGCCAAAGATTTTCGACAAGTTCAAGGTGTTGACTACGATGAGACTTTCTCACCCGTAGCGATGCTTAGGTCTGTCCGAATCATGTTAGCAATTGCCGCATTTTATAATTATGAAATCTAACAAATGGATGTCAAAAATGCATTCCTTAATGGTTTCTTAAAGAAGAGTTGTATATGATGCAACCAGAAGGTTTTGTCGATCCTAAAGGTGCTAACAAAGTGTGCAAGCTCCAACAATCCATCTATGGACTGGTGCAAGCATCTCGGAGTTTTAATATATGCTTTGATGAGGTGATCAAGGCATATGGTTTTATACAAAGTTTCGGTGAAGCCTGTATTTACAATAAAGTGAGTGGGAGCTCTATAGCATTTTCGATATTATATGTGGATGGCATATTGTTGATCGGAAATGATATATAACTTTTGGATAGCATAAAAGGATACTTGAATAAGAATTTTTCAATGAAAGACCTCGGTGAAGCTACTTATATATTGGGCATCAAGATCTATAGAGATAGACCAAGATGCTTGATAGGACTTTCACAAAGCACATACCTTGATAAAGTTTTGAAGAAGTTCAAAATGGATCAGTCAAACAAAGGGTTCTTGCCTGTGTTACAAGGTGTGAAGTTGAGTAAGACTCAAAACAGGACCATGACAAAATATATAGAGAGAATGAAAGTCATTCCCTATGCCTCAGTCATAGGTTCTATAAAGTATGCTATGCTATGTACCAGACCTGTTGTGTGCCTTGCCATGAGTTTGGCAAGGGGGTACAATAGTGATCCAGGAGTAGATCACTGGACATCAGTCAAAAATTATCCTTAGGTACCTAAGGAGGACTAAGGAAATGTTTCTCGGTTATGGAGGTGATAAAGATTTCCTCATAAAGAGTTATGTTCATGTAAGCTTTGACACCGATCCAGATGACTTTGAATCTCGATCTAGATACATATTGAAAGTGGGAGCAATTACCTAGAGTAGCTCCATGCAGAGCATTGTAGACATAGAAATTTGCAAAATACATATGGATCTGAATATGGCAGACCCGTTGACTAAACCTCTCTCACAAGCAAAACATGATCACACCTTAGTACTCTTTGAGTGTTAATCACATGGCGATGTGAACTAGATTATTGACTCTAGTAAAATCTTTGGGTTTTAATCACATGGCGATGTGAACTATGGGTACTAATCACATGGTGATGTGAACTAGATTATTGACTCTAGTAAACTCTTTGGGTGTTAGTCACACGGCGATGTGAGATATGGGTATTAATCACATTGCGATGTGAACTAGATTATTGACTCTAGTGCAAGTGGGAGACCGATGGAAATATGCCCTAGAGGCAATAGTATAATGGTTATTATTATACCTTAATCATGATAAAGGGTTATTATTCATGCTTGAATTGTCTTGATCGGAAACTTAAATACACGTGTGGATACATAAACAAATACCGTGTCCCTGGTGAGTCTCTACTAGACTAGCTCATTGATCAAAGATGGTTAATGTCGTGGAATTGTCATGGCAGATGTCCTAGTGTGAGGAATTAGTCATGAGGCCAACGCATCTATGTGGTAGCTTGAGAGGGGTTCAGCAGAATCGATAGACGCAACATAATACAAGGATTTAGATAGCTTCGGGCCCCGAGAAACATCACCCGGTAACAACCCTACATGATGTTTATGGGTAGGTCTCATTATCATCACGAGGGAGTCGCCGTAAACCGGCTCTCCTCTCGTTGTGTCTAGCCCTAGAGATTATTCAACTTGTCCTCTTGGGGTGCCCTGCCCCTTCTTATACAAGTTGAAGGGGCGGGTTACATGACTAGTCCTAGTAGGATTAGGATTACTCTATTACAAGTGGAATCCTAGTCTTGCTTCCTTTGTAAGGGAATATTCCTTACGCTTTCCTCTTAAGCTGACCCACTATAATATGAGCCGGCCTTCTGGGCCTTGGGCCTAGTCCTTTGTCTGACCCGTCCGCCGGGTCACTAGTGAGTTGTAATGTTCAGGAGGGTTGCCCGTGAACCGCCAAGCTCCAGCTGGGTCATACATCCAGCGGGTTACACCGCGGGGTATATCCCCGACATTAGCCCCCCAGTTTAGCTTGGATTTATCCATGCTAAACTTATCCTGCAAAACGTGACCAACTTTGATAGATTATACGCCGGGTCAAATGTCTTTCTGAGCCGGAGATTGATCATCGTTAAATCCTTGTTGATATATACATGTCCATGATCTCATAGCAAATCTTCCTTAGCAGATATGTTTCAACTTTGTCAATGCAAAAAATACAGATACTTCTTTTGAAACATCCTGGTCAACAAGCCAGCTTCAGAGTCAATTTGCTGACATTGGTCTCTTGTAGAGAAATATTGTAAGAAATAATCCACTTGAGTCGGCTTCCAAAGCGCTGGCTCAAAAAATATTGGTCTTGAAATACTCATATGATTTTCAGTCGGCTTGAGGATGTAGAACTTGCTGGTTTATGGTTACCAAAATTGCCGGGTTATAAAAAGATGATGACGAGTCATAATTGTTGCTGACGCCGGGTCATAATTATTGGTGACGCCTGGTCATGATTGTTGCAGACACCGGGTCAATCTGGTTTGCTCAAAACTGAGAATTTGAAGATATTTCTCCTTTATATCCATATTACCTGTAGCCCCCAAGTCTTGAGTAGAGCAAAGTGATGACTTAAGACTTGCTTCAATATAAATACTACCACTTTGAAGAAATCCATTTTGTTCATCTCAATCCCTAGTAAAAACTGAATATTCCATATATGTAGCCCCCAAGTGCCGGGTCATCATGCAATAATGAGCAGGGACTTTGTAGATATGATCATGTAGACTTGAACAACAACGTGTAGCCCCCAAGGGTCGGCTCAGTAAGATAATAATGAGCTAGGACTTTATATATATACTTCATTGAAAATAACATCATATGATGTAACCCCACCATGGGGCTTGAACCCATGTCCACAAGGTTAAGATTCTTGTCCTCTACCAAGTGAGCAATAAACCCTTCAATATAATGGATTAAGGCTTGTGTACCTTGAATTTTTGACAGGAGCAATTGGTAGCCCTCAAGGGCCGGCTCAAAGATGTGATGAGTCGGGTCTTCAATAAGGTGAGCAAAAAATGACTTTGCATTAGCCCCCAAGTGCCATGGTGCATGCTGGCAGTGACATGGGACTTGCATAATTGATGTAATCTCAACTTGAATAATGTAGCCCCCAAGTGTCGGGTCGTAAGCCTGCAGCGACTCGGGACTATTCCTTTCATTGTAAAATAAATCATATTCATTGATAACAGAATAGCCATTGCGCTAAAGCGACTTTGAAAACCTTAATCATAACACTCGTTATTAATAACCATAAAATCCAGCCATGTCGGCTATTCAAGATTTGCATAATATAATCCGGTATGAAAACCTCAATCATTCAATATCATTATGAAAATCCAGCCAATTTTGTCTATGAAAGATGTGAATACCTTATCGGTTGATAAGTAAATCCGGAGTTTAAATACTCGGCGGCTCTTGGCCGATGGCGACTTAATGCACATTCATTGTAAGCCGGAATTTTTATAACCCGGCGGCCAATAGCCTTTGAAAAAATCCAGAATGGATAACCCTTTTGAAACATCAGTTTTGATGATGAGCTTGAATTTATATGTCATAGTTCTGCAAATCCTGCACAAAGTTTAAACAACATATATCCTGGCGACTTAACGTCAAAAGCCAGGGTGGGTAACAACCCAAACATAATATAGTCTTATGCGATTATGGAAAAGACTAGTATTAAGGCCATTGAAGCCTAAACATACTGGCAACTTAAAGTTTAAAAGCCAGGGCGGGTTATCAAACCTCGCATATTCATATAAACAGGAAAATCATACCTGTAGAATTGATTTATATTGTTTTTCTTATATTGCCATGCCCAGTGAGGGTAATAATCCAATGATTTATAAGAGCATGAATTCCAATGGCGCAATCGAAAATATACCAGCGAGTTAACGTCCAAGGCCAGGGCCAGTTTATCAAACCCATATGTACTTATATCAAAATAAATATCATACCTGTGATACTTTTGGTCATACTGCCGGTTCATCATATACCTATGTTTGAGCTGTGCTGTGCAACAGACTCCTTTGGTCCTTTTAACCTGGGCATTAAGCCTCCAAGTAGGTCAGAGCTATGCTCATATAAAGTTATAATAATGGCTTGATAGCCGAAATCCCAAGGTAATCAGAGTTGTGCTCTTATGAAATTATCATATTGCCTTGATAGCCGAATTATCAAGGTAATCAGAGTTGTGCTGTTATGAAATTATCATATTGGCTTGATAGCCGAATTACCAAGATAACCAGGGCTATGCTCTTATGAAATTATCTTATTGGCTTGATAGCCGAATTACCAAGATAACCAGAGTTGTGCTCTTATGAAATTATCATATTGGCTTGTGTTGGGGAACGTAGTAATTTCAAAAAAATTCCTACGCACACGCAAGATCATGGTGAAGCATAGCAACGAGAGGGGAGAGTGTTGTCTACGTACCCTCGTAGACCGAAAGCGGAAGCGTTATATCAACGCGGTTGATGTAGTCGTACGTCTTCACGATCCGACCGATCCAAGCACCGTTACTCCGGCACCTCCGAGTTCTTGGCACACGTTCGGCTCGATGACGTTCCCCGGGCTCCGATCCAGCAAAGCTTCGGGGAAGAGTTCCGTCAGCACGACGGCGTGGTGACGATCTTGATGTACTACTGACGCAGGGCTTCGCCTAAGCACTGCGACAATATGACCGAGGTGGAATTTGGTGGCAGGGGGCACCGCACACGGCTAAGGAAAGATCTCAATGATCAGTTGTGTGTCTATGGGGTGCCCCCTGCCTCCGTATATAAAGGATCCAAGGGGGAGGGGCTGGCCAGCCAAGGGTGGCGCGCCAGGAGAGTCCTACTCCCTCCGGGAGTAGGATCCCCCCCCCAATCCTAGTTGGAATAGGATTCCTCAAAGGGGGAGAGAGAGAGGGGGGGCCGGCCACCTCTCCTAGTCCTAATAGGACTAGGGGAAGGGGGAGGCGCACATCCCATGAGGGCAGCGCTTTCACCTTTCCACCAAGGCCCATGTTGGCCCATTTGGCTCCCGGGGGGTTCCGGTAACCCTCCCGGTATTCTGGTAAAATCCCGATTTCACCTGGAACACTTCCGATGTCCAAACATAGGCTTCCAATATATCAATCTTTACGTCTCGACCATTTTGAGACTCCTCGTCATGTCCGTGATCACATCCGGGACTCCGAACAACCTTCGGTACATCAAAATGCATAAACTCATAATAACTGTCATCGTAACGTTAAGCGTGCGGACCCTACGGTTCGAGAACAATGTAGACATGACCGAGACACATCTCCGGTCAATAACCAATAGCGGGACCTGGATGCCCATATTGGCTCCTACATATTCTACGAAGATCTTTATCGGTCAGACCGCATAACAACATACGTTGTTCCCTTTGTCATCGGTATGTTTACTTGCCCGAGATTCGATCGTCAGTATCCAATACTTAGTTCAGTCTCGTTACCGGCAAGTCTCTTTACTCGTTCCATAATACATCATCTCGCAACTAACTCATTAGTTGCAATGCTTGCAAGGCTTAAGTGATGTGCATTACCGAGAGGGCCCAGAGATACCTCTCTGACAATCGGAGTGACAAATCCTAATCTTGAAATACGCCAACCCAACATCTACCTTTGGAGACACCTGTAGTACTCCTTTATAATCACCTAGTTACGTTGTGACGTTTGGTAGCACCCAAAGTGTTCCTCCGGCAAACGGGAGTTGCATAATCTCATAGTCAAAGGAACATGTATAAGTCATGAAGAAAGCAATAGCAACATACTAAACGATCGGGTGCTAAGCTAATATAATGGGTCATGTCAATTAGATCATTCAACTAATGATGTGACCTCGTTAATCAAATAACAACTCTTTGTTCATGGTTAGGAAACATAACCATCTTTGATTAACGAGCTAGTCTAGTAGAGGCATACTAGTGACACTCTGTTTGTCTATGTATTCACACATGTATTATGTTTCCGGTTAATACAATTCTAGCATGAATAATAAACCTTTATCATGATATAAGGAATGTAGTTTTGTTATCCATTTGCCAGATTTCAAAAAATGTGGCAATTGCTAACATGATTCAGACAGACTTAAGCATAGATACGAGTGAGAAACTCTCATCGTAGTCAACACCTTGAACTTGTCGAAAACCTTTTGCGACAATTCTAGCTTTGTAGATAGTAACACTACTATCAGCGTCCGTCTTCCTCTTGAAGATCCATTTATTTTCTATGGCTTGCCGATCATCGGGCAAATCCATCAAAGTCCATACTTTGTTCTCATACATGGATCATATCTCAGATTTCATGGTCTCAAACCATTTCGCGGAATCTGGGCTCATCATCGCTTCCTCATAGTTCGCAAGTTCATCATGGTCTAGTAACATGACTTCCAGAACAGGATTACCGTACCACTCTGGTGCGGATCTCACTCTGGTTTACCTACGAGATTCGGTAGTAACTTGATCTGAAGTTACATGATCATCATCATTAGCTTCCTCACTAATTGGTGTAGTAGTCACAGGAACAGATTTATGTGATGAACTACTTTCCAATAAGGGAGAAGGTACAATTACTTCATCAAGTTTTCTACTTTCCTCCCACTCACTTCTTTCGAGAGAAACTCCTTCTCTGGAAAGGATCCATTCTCAGCAACGAATATCTTGCCTTCGGATCTGTGATAGAAGGTGTACCCAACTGTCTTCTTTGGGTATCCTATGAAGACATATTTTTCCGATTTGGGTTTGAGCTTATTAGGATGAAACTTTTTCATGTAAGCATCACAACCCCAAACTTTAAGACACGACAACTTTGGTTTCATGCCAAACCACAGTTTAGATTGTGTCGTCTCAACGGACTTTAGATGGTACCCTTTTAAACGTGAAGGCAGCTGTCTCTAATGCATGATCCCAAAACGATATTGGTAAATCGGTAAGAAACATCATAGATTGTACTATATCCTAATAAAGTACGGTTATGACGTTCGGACACACCATTATGCTGTGGTGTTCCAGGTGGCGTGAGTTGCGAAACTATTCCACAATTTTTCAAATGTACACCAAACTCGTAACTCAAATATTCTCCTCCACGATCAGATCGTAGAAACTTTATTTTCTTGTTACGATGATTTTCAACTTCACTCTGAAATTCTTTGAACTTTTCAAATGTTTCAGACTTGTGTTTCATTAAGTAGACATACCCATATCTGCTTAAGTCATCTGTGAAGGTGAGAAAATAACGATATCCGCCACGAGCCTCAATATTCATCGGTCCACATACATCGGTATGTATGATTTCCAACAAATCTGTTGCTCTCTCCATAGTACCGGAGAACGGTGTTTTAGTCATCTTGCCCATGAGGCACGGTTCGCAAGTACCAAGTGATTCATAATCAAGTGGTTCCAAAAGTCCATCAGTATGGAGTTTCTTCATGCGCTTTACACCGATATGACCTAAACGACAGTGCCACAAATAAGTTGCACTTTCATTATCAACTCTACATCTTTTGGCTTCAACATTATGAATATGTGTATCACTACTATCGAGATCCAACGAACTATTTTCATTGGGTGTATGACCATTGAAGGTTCTATTCATGTAAGTAGAACAACAATTGTTCTCTAACTTAAATGAATAACCGTATTGCAATAGACATGATCAAATCATATTTATGCTCAACGCAAACACCAAATAACACTTATTTAGTTTCAACACTAATCCCGAAAGTATAGGGAGTGTGTGATGATGATCATATCAATCTTGGAACCACTTCCAACACACATCGTCACCTTGCCCTTTAACTAGTCTTTGTTCATTCTGCAACTCCCGTTTCGAGTTACTAATCTTAGCAACTGAACTAGTACCAAATACTGAGGGGTTGCTATGAACACTAGTAAAGTACACATCAATAACATGTATATCAAATATACTTATGTTCACTTTGCCATCCTTCTTATCTGCCAATCACTTGGGGTAGTTCCGCTTCCAGTGACCAGTCCCTTTGCAGTAGAAGCACTTAGTCTCAGGCTTAGGACCAGACTTGGGCTTTTTCACTTGAGCAGCAACTTGCTTGCCGTTCTTCTTGAAGTTCCCCTTCTTCCCTTTGCCCTTTTCTTGAAACTAGTGATCTTGTCAACCATCAACACTTGATGTTTTTCTTTATTTCTACCTTCATCGATTTCAGCATCACGAAGAGCTTGGGAATTGTTTTCATCATCCCTTGCATACTATAGTTCATCATGAAGTTCTACTAACTTGGTGATGGTGACTAGAGAATTCTGTCAATCATTATCTTATCTGGAAGATTAACTCCCACTTGATTCAAGCAATTGTAGTACCCAGACAATCTGAGCACATGCTCACTAGTTGAGCGATTCTCCTCCATCTTTTAGCTATAGAACTTGTTCGAGACTTCATATCTCTCAACTCGGGTATTTGCTTGAAATATTAACTTCAACTCCTGGAACATCTCATATGTCCATGACGTTCAAAACATCTTTGAAGTCCCGATTCTAAGCTGTTAAGCATGGTGCACTAAACTATCAAGTAGTCATCATATTGAGCTAGCAAAACGTTCATAACGTCTGCATCTGCTCCTGCAAAAGGTCCGTCACCTAGCGGTGCATCAAGGACAAAATTCTTCTGTGCAGCAATGAGGATAAACCTCAGATTACGGATCCAATCCGCATCATTGCTACTAACATGTTTCAACACAATTTTCTCTAGGAACATATCAAAATAAACATATGAAAGCAACAACGCGAGCTATTGATCTACAACATAGATATGCTAATACTACCAGGACTAAGTTCATGATAAATTAAAGTTCAATTAATCATATTACTTAAGAACTCCCACTTAGATAGACATCCCTCTAATCTTCTAAGTGATCACGTGATCCAAATCAACTAAACCATAACCGATCATCACGTGAAATGGCTTAGTCTTCAATGGTGAACATCATTATGTTGATCATATCTACTATATGATTCACGCTCGACCTTTCGGTCTCCGTGTTCCGAGGTCATATCTTATATGCATAGCTCGTCAAGTATAACCTGAGTATTCCGCGTGTGCAACTGTTTTGCACCCGTTGTATTTGAACGTAGAGCCTATCACACCCGATCATCACGTGGTGTCTCAGCACGAAGAACTTTCGCAACGGTGCATACTCAGGGAGAACACTTCTTGATAATTAGTGAGAGATCATCTTATAATGCTACCGTCAATCAAAGCAAGATAAGATGCATAAAAGATAAACATCACATGCAATCAATATAAGTGATATGATATGAAGGAAATATGCCCTAGAGGCAATAATAAAGTTATTATTTATTTCCTTATATCATGATAAATGTTTATTATTCATGCTAGAATTGTATTAACTGGAAACATAATACATGTGTGAATACATAGACAAACAGAGTGTCACTAGTATGCCTCTACTTGACTAGCTCATTGATCAAAGATGGTTATGTTTCCTAGCCATGAACAAAGAGTTGTTATTTGATTAACGAGATCACATCATTAGTTGAATGATCTGATTGACATGACCCATTCCATTAGCATAGCACCCGATCGTTTAAGTATGTTGCTATTGCTTTTATCCATGACTTATACATGTTCCTTTAACTATGAGATTATGCAACTCCCGTTTACCGTAGGAACACTTTGTGTGCTACCAAACGTCACAACGTAACTGGGTGATTATAAAGGTGCTCTACAGGTGTCTCCGAAGGTACATGTTGGGTTGGCGTATTTCGAGATTAGGATTTGTCACTCCAATTGTCGGAGAGGTATCTCAGGGCCTTCTCGATAATACACATCACATAAGCCTTGCAAGCATTGCAACCAATGAGTTAGTTGCGAGATGATGTATTACGGAACGAGAAAAGAGACTTGCCGGTAACGAGATTGAACTAGGTATTGGATACCGACGATCGAATCTCGGGCAAGTAACATACCGATGACAAAGGGAACAAACGTATGTTGTTATGCGGTCTGACCGATAAAGATCTTCGTAGAATATGTAGGAGCCAATATGGGCATCCAGGTCCCGCTATTGGTTATTGACTGGAGACATGTCTCGGTCATGTCTACATTGTTCTCGAACCCGTAGGGTCCGCACGCTTAAGGTTTCGATGACAGTTATATTATGAGTTTATGAGTTTTGATGTACCGAAGGAGTTCGGAGTCCCGGATGAGATCGGGGACGTGACGAGGAGTCTCGAAATGGTCGATACATAAAGAATTATATATTGGAAGCCTATGTTTGGACATCGGATGCATTCCGGGTGAAATCAGGATTTTACCGGAATACCGGGAGGGTTACCGGAACCCCCCGGAAGCATAATGGGCCAACATGGGCCTTGGAGGAAAGGTGAGAGGGCAGCCCTAGGGGCTGCGCGCCTCCCCCCCCTTCCCTAGTCCTATTAGGACTAGGAGAGGTGGGCGCCCCCTCTCTCTCTTTCTCTCCCCCTTGGAGCAATCCTAGTCCAACTAGGATTGGGGGGGGGGGGAATCCTACTCCCAGAGGGAGTAGGACTCTCCTGGCGCACCAAACCTGGCCGGCCAGCCCCTCCCCCTTGGATCCTTTATATACGGGGGCAGGGGGCACCCCAAAGACACACAAGTTGATCTACGGATCGTTCCTTAGCCGTGTGCGGTGCCCCCTTCCACCAAATTCCACCTCGATCATATCATTGCAGTGCTTAGGCGAAGCCCTGCGCCGGTAACACATCAAGATCGTCACCACGCCGTCGTGCTGACGGAACTCTTCCCCGACGCTTTGCTGGATCGGAGCCCGGGGATCGTCATCGAGCTGAACGTGTGCAGAACTCGGAGGTGCCGTACGTTCGGTGCTTAGATCGGTTGGATCGTGAAGAAGTACGACTACATCAACCGCGTTGATATAACGCTTCCGCTTTCGGTCTACGAGGGTACGTAGACAAACACTCTCCCCTCTCGTTGCTATGCATCACCATGATCTTGCGTGTGCGTAGGAATTTTTTTTTGAAATTACTACGTTCCCCAACAGTGGCATCCGAGCCTAGGTTTTTATGGTTTGATGTTATTTGCACGAGTAGAACACAAGTGAGTTGTGGACGATACAAGTCATACTGCCTACCAGCATGTCATACTTTGGTTCAGCGGTATTGTTGGACGAGACGATCCGGACCAACCTTACGCGTACGCTTACGCGAGACCGGTTCCCTCGACGTGCTTTGCACATAGATGGCTTGCGGAAGACTGTCTCTCCAACTTTAGTTGAACCGAGTGTGGCTACGCCCGGTCCTTGAGAAGGTTAAAACGGAGTCTATTTGACAAACTATCGTTGTGGTTTTGATGCGTAGGTAAGATGAGTTCTTGCTTAAAGCCCGTAGCAGCCACGTAAAACTTGCAACAACAAAGTAGAGGACGTCTAACTTGTTTTTGCAGGGCATGTTGTGATGTGATATGGTCAAGACATGATGCTAAATTTTATTGTATGAGATGATCATGTTTTGTAACCGAGTTATCGGCAACTGGCAGGAGCCATATGGTTGTCGCTTTATTGTATGCAATGCAATCGCGATGTAATGCTTTACTTTATTACTAAGCGGTAGTGATAGTCGTGGAAGCATAAGATTGGCGAGACGACAACGATGCTACGATGGAGATCAAGGTGTCGCGCCGGTGACGATGGTGATCATGACGGTGCTGCTCACAAGCACAAGATGATGATGGCCATATCATATCACTTATATTGATTGCATGTGATGTTTATCTTTTATGCATCTTATCTTGCTTTGTTTGACGGTAGCATTATAAGATGATCTCTCACTAAATTATCAAGAAGTGTTCTCCCTGAGTATGCACCGTTGCGAAAGTTCTTCGTGCTGAGACACCACGTGATGATCGGGTGTGATAGGCTCTACGTTCAAATACAACGGGTGCAAAACAGTTGCACACGCGGAATACTCAGGTTTAACTTGACGAGCCTAGCATATACAGATATGGCCTCGGAACACAGAGACCGAAAGGTCGAGCGTGAATCATATAGAAGATATGATCAACATAAATGATGTTCACCATTGAAACTACTCCATCTCACGTGATGATCGGACATGGTTTAGTTGATTTGGATCACGTGATCACTTAGAGGATTAGAGGGATGTCTATCTAAGTGGGAGTTCTTAAGTAATATGATTAATTGAACATTAATTTATCATGAACTTAGTCCTGGTAGTATTAGCATATCTATGTTGTAGATCAATAGCTCGCATTGTTGCTTCCCTGTGTTTATTTTGATATGTTCCTAGAGAAAATTGTGTTGAAAAATGTTAGTAGCAATGATGCGGATTGGATCCGTAATCTGAGGTTTATCCTCATTGCTGCACAGAAGAATTTTGTCCTTGATGCACCGCTAGGTGACGGACCTTTTGCAGGAGCAGATGCAGACGTTATGAACGTTTTGCTAGCTCAATATGATGACTACTTAATAGTTTAGTGCACCATGCTTAATGGCTTAAGAATCGGGACTTCAAAGATGTTTTGAACGTCATGGACCATACAAGATGTTCCAGGAGTTGAAGTTAATATTTCAAGCAAATACCCGAGTTGAGAGATATGAAGTCTCCAACAAGTTCTATAGCTAAAAGATGGAGGAGAATCGCTCAACTAGTGAGCATGTGCTCAGATTGTCTGGGTACTACAATCGCTTGAATCAAGTGGGAGTTAATCTTCCAGATAAGATAGTGATTGACAGAATTCTCTAGTCACCATCACCAAGTTAGTAGAACTTCGTGATGAACTATAATATGCAAGGGATAACGGAGAATATTCCCAAGCTCTTCGCGATGCTAAAATCGACGAAGGTAGAAATCAAAGAAAAACATCAAGTGTTGATGGTTGACAAGATCACTAGTTTCAAGAAAAGGGCAAAAGGAAAGAAGGGGAACTTCAAGAAGAACGGCAAGCAAGTTGCTACTCATGTGAAAAAGCCCAAGTCTAGTCCTAAGCCTAAGACTAAGTGCTTCTACTGCAAAGAGACTGGTCACTGGAAGCGGAACTACCCCAAGTGATTGGCGGATAAGAAGGATGGCAAAGTGAACATAAGTATATTTGATATACGTGTTATTGATGTGTACTTTACTAGTGTTCATAGCAACCCCTCAGTATTTGGAACTAGTTCAGTTGCTAAAATTTAGTAACTCGAAACGGGAGTTGCAGAATGAACAAAGACTAGTTAAAGGGCAAGGTGACGATGTGTGTTGGAAGTGGTTCCAAGATTGATATGATCATCATCACACACTACCTATACTTTCGGGATTAGTGTTGAAACTAAATAAGTGTTATTTGGTGTTTGCGTTGAGCATGAATATGATTTGATCATGTTAATTGCAATACAGTTATTCATTTAAAGTTAGAGAACAATTGTTGTTCTGTTTACATGAATAAAACCTTCTATGGTCATACACACCAATGAAAATAGTTCATTGGATCTCGATCGTAGTGATACACATATTCATAATATTGAAACCAGAAAGATGCGAAGTTAATAATGATAGTGCAACCTATTTGTGGCACTGCCGTTTAGGTCATATTGGTGTAAAGCGCATGAAGAAACTCCATGCTGATGGGATTTTGGAATCACTTGATTATGAATCACTTGATGCTTGCGAACCATGCCTCTTGGGCAAGATGACTAAAACGCCGTTCTCCGGAACAATGGAGCAAGCAACAGATTTGTTGGAAATCATACATACTGATGTATGTGGTCCGATGAATATTAAGGCTCGCGACAAGTATCATTATTTTCAGAACTTCACAGATGATTTAAGCAGATATGGGTATATCTACTTAATGAAACATAAGTCTGAAACGTTTGAAAAGTTCAAAGAATTTCAGAGTGAAGTGGATAATCATCGTAACAAGAAAATAAAAAGTTTCTACGATATGATCGCAGAGGTAAAATATTTGAGTTACGAGTTTTGGCCTTCAGTTAAAAACCGTGTGGAATAGTTTCACAAATTCATGCCACCTGGAACACCACAGCATAATGGTGTGTCCGAACGTCATAACCGTACTTTATTGGATATAGTACAATCTATGATGTTTCTTACCAATATCGTTTTGGGATCATGCATTAGAGACAGCTGCATTCACGTTAAAAGGGGCACCATCTAAATCCGTTGAGACGACACCGTATGAACTATGGTTTAGCAATAAACCTAAGCTGTCGTTTCTTAAAGTTTGGGGCTGCGATGCTTATGTGAAAAAGCTTCAACCTGATAAGCTCGAACCCAAATCGGAGAAATGTGTCTTCATAGGATATCCAAAGGAAACTGTTGGATACACCTTCTATCACAGATCCGAAGGCAAGACTTTTGTTGCTAAGTTCGGAAACTTTCTAGAGAAAGAGTTTCTTTCGAAAGAAGTGAGTGGGAGGAAAGTAGAACTTGATAAGGTAATTGTACCTTCTCCCTTATTGGAAAGTAGTTCATCACAGAAAACTATTCCTGTGACTACTACACCAATTAGTGAGGAAGCTAATGATGATGATCATGTAACTTCAAGATCAAGTTACTACCGAATCTCGTAAGTAAACCAGAGTGAGATCCGCACCAGAGTGGTACGGTAATCCTGTTCTGGAAGTCATGTTACTAGACCATGACGAACTTGCGAACTATGAGGAAGCGATGATGAGCCCAGATTCCGCAAAATGGTTAGAGGCCATGAAATCTGAGATATGATCCATGTATGAGAACAAAGTATGGACTTTGATGGATTTGCCAAATGATCGGCAAGCCAAAGAAAATAAATGGATCTTGAAGAGGAAGACGGACACTGATAGTAGTGTTACTATCTACAAAGCTAGAATTGTCGCAAAAGGTTTTCGACAAGTTCAAGGTGTTGACTACGATGAGAGTTTCTCACTCGTATCTATGCTTAAGTCTGTCCGAATCATGTTAGCAATTGCCGCATTTTATGAAATCCGGCAAATGGATAAACAAAACTACATTCCTTAATGGATTTATTAAATAAGAGTTGTATACGATGCAACTAGAAGGTTTTGTCGATCCTGAAGGTGTTAACAAAATGTGCAAAGCTCCAGCGATCCATCTATGGACTGGTGCAAGCATCTCGGAGTTGGAATATACGCTTTGATAAGTTGATCAAAGCATATAGTTTTATACAGACTTGCGGTGAAGCCTGTATTTACAAGAAAGTGAGTGGGAGCACTACAGTATTTCTGATAAGTATATGTAAATGACATATTATTGATCGGAGATAATGTAGAATTATTCTGTAAAGCATAAAGGAGTATTTGAAAGGAGTTTTTCGAAGAAGGACCTCGGTGAAGCTGCTTACATATTGAGCATCAAGATCTATAGAGATAGATCAAGACGCTTGATAAGTTTTTCAATAAGTACATACCTTGAAAAGATTTTGAAGTAGTTCAAAATGGAACAGTCAAAGAAAGAGTTCTTGCCTGTATTACAAGGTGTGAAATTGAGTAAGACTCAAAGCCCGACCACGGCAGAAGATAGAAAGAGAATGAAAGTCATTCCCTATGCCTCAGCCATAGGTTCTATAAAGTATGCCATGCTGTATACCAGACCTATTGTATACCCTACCCTGAGATTGGCACGGGAGTACAATAGTGATCTAGGAGTAGATCACTGGACGGCGGTCAAAATTATCCTTAGTGGAATAAGGATATGTTTCTCGATTATGGAGGTGACAAAAAGGTTCGTCGTAAAAGGTTACGTCGATACAAGTTTTGACACTAATCTGGATGACTCTAAGTCTCAATCTAGATACATATTGAAAGTGGGAGCAATTAGCTAAAGTAGCTCCGTGCAGAGCATTGTAGACATAGAAAATTGCAAAATACATAACGGATCTGAATGTTGCAGACCCGTTGACTAAACTTCTCTCACAAGTCACACTATAGTACTCTTTGGGTGTTAATCACATAGCAATGTGAACTAGATTACTGAATCTAGTAAACCCTTTGGGTGTTGGTCACATATCGATGTGAACTATTGCTGATAAATCACATGGCGATGTGAACTAGATTATTGACTCTAGTGCAAGTGGGAGACTGAAGGAAATATGCCCTAGAGGCAATAATAAAGTTATTATTTATTTCCTTTTATCATGATAAATGTTTATTATTCATGCTAGAATTGTATTAACTGGAAACATAATACATGTGTGAATACATAGACAAACAGAGTGTCACTAGTATGCCTCTACTTGACTAGCTCATTGATCAAAGATGGTTATGTTTCCTAGCCATGAACAAAGAGTTGTTATTTGATTAACGAGATCACATCATTAGTTGAATGATCTGATTGACATGACCCATTCCATTAGCATAGCACCCGATCGTTTAAGTATGTTGCTATTGCTTTTATCCATGACTTATACATGTTCCTTTAACTATGAGATTATGCAACTCCCGTTTACCGTAGGAACACTTTGTGTGCTACCAAACGTCACAACGTAACTGGGTGATTATAAAGGTGCTCTACAGGTGTCTCCGAAGGTACATGTTGGGTTGGCGTATTTCGAGATTAGGATTTGTCACTCCAATTGTCGGAGAGGTATCTCAGGGCCTTCTCGATAATACACATCACATAAGCCTTGCAAGCATTGCAACCAATGAGTTAGTTGCGAGATGATGTATTACGGAACGAGAAAAGAGACTTGCCGGTAACGAGATTGAACTAGGTATTGGATACCGACGATCGAATCTCGGGCAAGTAACATACCGATGACAAAGGGAACAAACGTATGTTGTTATGCGGTCTGACCGATAAAGATCTTCGTAGAATATGTAGGAGCCAATATGGGCATCCAGGTCCCGCTATTGGTTATTGACTGGAGACATGTCTCGGTCATGTCTACATTGTTCTCGAACCCGTAGGGTCCGCACGCTTAAGGTTTCGATGACAGTTATATTATGAGTTTATGAGTTTTGATGTACCGAAGGAGTTCGGAGTCCCGGATGAGATCGGGGACGTGACGAGGAGTCTCGAAATGGTCGAGACATAAAGAATTATATATTGGAAGCCTATGTTTGGACATCGGATGCATTCCGGGTGAAATCAGGATTTTACCGGAATACCGGGAGGGTTACCGGAACCCCCCGGAAGCATAATGGGCCAACATGGGCCTTGGAGGAAAGGTGAGAGGGCAGCCCTAGGGGCTGCGCGCCTCCCCCCCCTTCCCTAGTCCTATTAGGACTAGGAGAGGTGGGCGCCCCCTCTCTCTCTTTCTCTCCCCCTTGGAGCAATCCTAGTCCAACTAGGATTGGGGGGGGGGGGGGAATCCTACTCCCAGAGGGAGTAGGACTCTCCTGGCGCACCAAACCTGGCCGGCCAGCCCCTCCCCCTTGGATCCTTTATATACGGGGGCAGGGGGCACCCCAAAGACACACAAGTTGATCTACGGATCGTTCCTTAGCCGTGTGCGGTGCCCCCTTCCACCAAATTCCACCTCGATCATATCATTGCAGTGCTTAGGCGAAGCCCTGCGCCGGTAACACATCAAGATCGTCACCACGCCGTCGTGCTGACGGAACTCTTCCCCGACGCTTTGCTGGATCGGAGCCCGGGGATCGTCATCGAGCTGAACGTGTGCAGAACTCGGAGGTGCCGTACGTTCGGTGCTTAGATCGGTTGGATCGTGAAGAAGTACGACTACATCAACCGCGTTGATATAACGCTTCCGCTTTCGGTCTACGAGGGTACGTAGACAAACACTCTCCCCTCTCGTTGCTATGCATCACCATGATCTTGCGTGTGCGTAGGATTTTTTTTTTGAAATTACTACGTTCCCCAACATGATATGGCCATCATCATCTCGTGCTTGTGATCTCCATCTTCGAAGCACCGTCATGATCACCATCGTCACCGGCGCGACACCTTGATCTCCATCGTAGCATCGTTGTCGTCTCGCCAATCTTATGCTTCCACGACTATCACTACCGCTTAGTAATAAAGTAAAGCATTACATCGCGATTGCATTGCATACAATAAAGCGACAACCATATGGCTCCTGCCAGTTGCCGATAACTCGGTTACAAAACATGATCATCTCATACAATAAAATTTAGCATCATGTCTTGACCATATCACATCACAACATGCCCTGCAAAAACAAGGTAGACGTCCTCTACTTTGTTGTTGCAAGTTTTACGTGGCTGCTACGGGCTTAAGCAAGAACTCATCTTACCTACGCATCAAAACCACAACGATAGTTCGTCAAATAGACTCCGTTTTAAACTTCTCAAGGACCGGGCGTAGCCACACTCGGTTCAACTAAAGTTGGAGAGACAGTCTTCCGCAAGCCATCTATGTGCAAAGCACGTCGAGGGAACCGGTCTCGCGTAAGAGTACGCGTAAGGTTGGTCCGGATCGTCTCGTCCAACAATACCGCTGAACCAAAGTATAACATGCTGGTAGGCAGTATGACTTGTATCGTCCACAACTCACTTGTGTTCTACTCGTGCAAATAACATCAAACCATAAAAACCTGGCTCGGATACCACTGTTGGGGAACGTAGTAATTTCAAAAAAATTCCTACGCACACGCAAGATCATGGTGATGCATAGCAACGAGAGGGGAGAGTGTTGTCTACGTACCCTCGTAGACCGAAAGCGGAAGCGTTATATCAACGCGGTTGATGTAGTCGTACGTCTTCACGATCCGACCGATCCAAGCACCGTTACTCCGGCACCTCCGAGTTCTTGGCACACGTTCGGCTCGATGACGTTCCCCGGGCTCCGATCCAGCAAAGCTTCGGGGAAGAGTTCCGTCAGCACGACGGCGTGGTGACGATCTTGATGTACTACTGACGCAGGGCTTCGCCTAAGCACTGCGACAATATGACCGAGGTGGAATTTGGTGGCAGGGGCACCGCACACGGCTAAGGAAAGATCTCAATGATCAATTGTGTGTCTATGGGGTGCCCCCTGCCTCCGTATATAAAGGATCCAAGGGGGAGGGGCTGGACGGCCAAGGGTGGCGCGCCAGGAGAGTCCTACTCCCTCCGGGAGTAGGATTCCCCCCCCCCCCAATCCTAGTTGGAATAGGATTCCTCAAAGGGAGAGAGAGAGAGAGGGGGCCGACCACCTCTCCTAGTCCTAATAGGACTAGGGGAAGGGGGAGGCTCACAGCCCATGAGGGCAGCCCTTTCACCTTTCCACCAAGGCCCATGTTGGCCCATTTGGCTCCCGGGGGGTTCCGGTAACCCTCCCGGTATTCTGGTAAAATCCCGATTTCACCTGGAACACTTCCGATGTCCAAACATAGGCTTCCAATATATCAATCTTTACGTCTCGACCATTTCGAGACTCCTCGTCATGTCCGTGATCACATCCGGGACTCCGAACAACCTTCGGTACATCAAAATGCATAAACTCATAATAACTGTCATCGTAACGTTAAGCGTGCGGACCCTACGGTTCGAGAACAATGTAGACATGACCGAGACACATCTCCGGTCAATAACCAATAGCGGGACCTAGATGCCCATATTGGATCCTACATATTCTACGAAGATCTTTATCGGTCAGACCGCATAACAACATACGTTGTTCCCTTTGTCATCGGTATGTTTACTTGCCCGAGATTCGATCGTCAGTATCCAATACTTAGTGCAATCTCGTTACCGGCAAGTCTCTTTACTCGTTCCGTAATACATCATCTCGCAACTAACTCATTAGTTGCAATGCTTGCAAGGCTTAAGTGATGTGCATTACCGAGAGGGCCCAGAGATACCTCTCCGACAATCGGAGTGACAAATCCTAATCTTGAAATACGCTAACCCAACATCTACCTTTGGAGACACCTGTAGTACTCCTTTATAATCACCCAGTTACGTTGTGACGTTTGGTAGCACCCAAAGTGTTCCTCCGGCAAATGGGAGTTGCATAATCTCATAGTCAAAGGAACATGTATAAGTCATGAAGAAAGCAATAGCAACATACTAAACGATCGGGTGCTAAGCTAATATAATGGGTCATGTCAATCAGATCATTCAACTAATGATGTGACCTCGTTAATCAAATAACAACTCTTTGTTCATGGTTAGGAAACATAACCATCTTTGATTAACGAGCTAGTCTAGTAGAGGCATACTAGTGACACTCTGTTTGTCTATGTATTCACACATGTATTATGTTTCCGGTTAATACAATTCTAGCATGAATAATAAACCTTTATCATGATATAAGGAAATAAATAATAACTTTATTATTGCCTCTAGGGCATATTTCCTTCAGCTTGATAGCCGAATTACCAAGAGGGCAGTACCGTTATGTTCTCTTTGGTGAATACACCTATGTTTGAACAGGAAGCCCCCAAGTGATTTGTAAGAACGGCATTGCGCCGGGTCAAGTGGGTAGTAACGCTATGTTCTCTTTGGTGAATACACCTATGTTTGAACAGGAAGCCCCCAAGTGATTTGGAAGAACGGTGTTGCGCCTGATCAAGAGGGATATTCACGGCTATGCTCAATGAGCAGGAAGCCCCCAAGTGACCATCTGAAAGTGTGGCGTTGCCCCGGATCAAGAGGGATATTCACAGCTATGCTCAATGAGCAGGAAGCCCCCAAGTGACCAATGATATGATAAGCCAATAAGGCAGGATACCCATGTTTGAACCACGCATCATGGCAGCAAGTTCTCTTTGGCAACCTTTAATTTTTCTGAGAAACTCGAACTTGCGAGAGATGAATTCTTTTTTGAGCCGGAATTTTAAACCGGATTTGAAAGCTTCCAAAACTTTGTGGGAGATAGATTGTCCTTGAGCCGGATTGTGAACCGGATATTGAGAGCTTCAAAGCTTTGTAGTAGATAAGTTTCCCTTGAACTGGATTTTGAACCAGAATCCTCATTTTGAGTTGCAAATCTTCTGGCGGCATTTAAATTTTCACCAATATTACGGTAGCCTCCGGATCGTGTTATGTTCCCTCCAATGACCCGGAGTTCTTGAATTTTGTGGAAACCGGCCGATTCTGCCGAGTCATGTCATTGAAGCCCCCGAGTCTTAAGACGACTCAAGGAGTTGGCTTGAGATTCTCCGTATTTGAACGTGATATAACCGATATGAATCTTTCAACAGCTCGGTGATATAAAAATCCCTTTTGCATTAGACACCTTGTCCTGCACTGAAACACTTGCCAGCCAGAGTAATTGCTCTTTTTAAAGAAAACAATATAAAATATAAAAATATACTAGATGGATTTCACCTGATATGTCAGGCCAGTTAATATCCACCACTTGGTTGATGATCACCATGGTGAATCTAAAATCAATCATGGCCGAGTCGGCGGCAGCAGGCAGATGAGCCGGCCGCAGCAATGTAAGCCGGCCCGGACGGGCAAGGCAATCACAGGCATGGACGATGAGTTAGTCGCGTGTGTTGATGTAGCAGAGGCCGCGACTTGCGCACGTATTCTTCGAGCAGCACAGTACGGACAAACGCTAGTACAAAAATAATTTGTTGTGCGCCCCTTTGCGACATCTTTGTAATGAATAATGATCCTGCGAAAAAATACCGCAGACCAAAGTAATTGTTCTCGAATAATATGCACTAATAAAATACATAAGGAGGATAGCACCTGATGTTTAGCAGACGTCCATGTAGATTGGTCAAATGACACAACCGCTTCGCCAATCGCACGCAGGAACAGGAAACAAAGGCGCCTCGACGACGGGCGACTCATGGCGAAACTTGCCAGGCAACAGTGGTGAATGCAAAGGCGGTGGCTGACGGAGGTAGCGGTTTGAAACACAGCCGCAGCAGGATCGGAGCTGGGCGGTTCAGAATGAACCTTTTTATTAACCGGCCACACTTTATCCCTTCATCAGCAGGTACAAAGGTGCACGGGGTGTCGACGGCAGCAGGAGGTGAGGCGTAGCGACTCGTGGCAGAGGGTAGGCAGATCAAGGCGGCCACAACGGAAACAGTTTGACGGAGATGAAAGCGACCAGCACGACCACAGTAGCAGCGGAACTATGATGGCTATGTGAGGCGGAGACGGGTCAGCACGACGGCTCCACACAGCTCTGGTTGAACATTCAGTTTTCCGGTGAAGCAGCGCGGGCGACGCAAGTGAGAGCACGACAATGAAGGTAGAGGTGGCAGCAGGCTTTAGCAGTAGCTGACCACAACCATGGTGGAATTGAATTGCCGGCTTAACGTGAGGCGCGATGGTCAATAGGGCGGGTCAACGTAGGAGAAGCGGATGTGGAGGGGCAAACGGCGATGATGACTCTAGCTGGTCTCGGTGGTGGCGGTTCAGGAGCGGCCGGTTTGACGAGGCGATGGCGGATTATGGACGTGCTCGCGACCACAGCAACAGAGGCTAAAGACCGTGGCAGAAGTGTGGCCGACTCACGGCTAAGGTGATGAAAATGACGGTTTGAACACCGAGGGGGCGGCTCATGGCCGAGGCATCAAGCCGGCGGGGTGGTATAGCAAGACTGCACGTGCATCGACCCACGACAACGGTTTGGAGAGAGGACATGGCAGAGGCATCAAGCCAGCGGGCCGGTTTGACACGCGGCAACGGAGGCGACCGAACCGCGCGGCAACGGCGAGTCAAGGTAGTCCCACGGCGGCCGTTTTGACGAAAGTGACCCGTGCCCAGGGATGGCTCAAGGGAAGAAGCGAGACCGCGACGGCTCGTGTATCGGGAGTTGAGACAAGTGCCTCGCAGACGGGCCATGACCGAATGGCAGTGGGACGCGAGACCATAGGTGTGAGTGTCCTTTCAATAAGTAAGAGTGTCGAACCAACGAGGAGCAGAAGGAAATGATACGCGGTTTTCAGGAAGGTATTCTCTCCAAGTACTTAAATAAGTGGTAACAGATAGTTTTGTGGTAAGATAATTTGTAACGAGCAACAAGTAACAAAAGTAAATAAAGTGCAGCAAGGTGTCCCAATCCTTTTTGTAGCAAAGGACAAGCCGGAACAAACTCTTATATAAGGAAAAGCGCTCTCGAGGACACATGGGAATATCGTCAAGCTAGTTTTCATCACGTTCATATGATTCGCGTTCGGTACTTTGATAATTTGATATGTGGGTGGACCGGTGCTTGGGTGATGTTCTTACTTGAACAAGCATCCCACTTATGATTAACCTCTATTGCAAGCATCCGCAACTACAACAAAAGTATTAAGGTAAACCTAACCATAGCATGAAACATATGGATCCAAATCAGCCCCTTACGAAGCAACGCATAAACTAGGGTTTAAGCTTCTGTCACTCTAGCAACCCATCATCTACTTATTACTTCCCAATGCCTTCCTCTAGGCCCAAATAATGGTGAAGTGTTATCTAGTCGACGTTCACATAACACCACTAGAGGCTAGACAACATACATCTCATCAAAATATCGAACGAATACCAAATTCACATGACTACTAATAGCAAGACTTCTCCCTTGTCCTCAGGAACAAACGTAACTACTCACAAAGCATATTCATGTTCATAATCAGAGGGGTAATAATATGCATAAAGGATCTGAACATATGATCTTCCACCAAATAAACCAACTAGCATCAACTACATGGAGTAATCAACACTACTAGCAACCTACTAGCACCAATCCCGGACTTGGAGACAAGAATTGGATACAAGAGATGAACTAGGGTTTGGAGATGAGATGATGCTGGTGAATATGTTGATGGAGATTGCGTTCTCCTGATGAGAGGAGCGTTGGTGATGATGATGGCGATGATTTCCCCCTCCCGGAGGGAAGTATCCCCGGCAGAACAGCTCTGCCGGAGCCCTAGATTGGTTTCGTCAAGGTTCCGCCTCGTGGCGGCGGAGCTTCGTCCCGAAAGGTTTCTTCTGGTTCTTTTCTTGACGAAAGACTTCATATAGGAGAAGATGGGTGTCGGAGAGCCACCAGGGGGCCCACGAGGTAGGGGGGCGCGCCCTAGGAGGGGGGCGCGCCCCCCACCCTCGTGAGCAGGGTGTGGGCCCCCTGGCCTTCATCTTTGGCGAGGATTTTTTATTTATTTTAAGATATTCCGTGGAGTTTCAGGACTTTTGGAGTTGCGTAGAATAGGTCTCTAATATTTGCTCCTTTTCCAGCCCAAAATTCCAGCTGTCGGCATTCTCCCTCTTCATGTAAACCTTGTAAAATAAGAGAGAATACCCATAAGTATTGTGACATAACATGAAATAACAGCCCAAAATGCAATAAATATCGATATAAAAGCATGATGCAAAATGGACGTATCAACTCCCCCAAGCTTAGACCTCGCTTGTCCTCAAGCGAAAAGCCGATAACAATAAATATGTCCTCATGTTTAGAGGTAGAGGCGTCGATAAAAATAAAATACGGACATAAAGGCATCATGATTATTCTCATAACAGCAACATATATAGATTTTGTCATATGATTACTTATGTTCAAGTGATGATCTTTTCGCAGTGCAAAAGTATGAATCAGAAACCTTATTGAGAACCAACAAACTATAATCTCTATCATTGAAGCAATTGCAATTTATCATAACATCGGAAAGATTCTATGTCAGAGCTAAAAAGCAAGTCCACAAACTCAACTATCATCTAGTCCTTCATAATTGCTAACACTCACGCAATACTTGTGGTTATGAAGTTTTAATCGGACACAGAGGAAGATAGGGGCTTATAGTTTTGCCCCACAACCTTTTACCTCAAGGGAAATGTCAACAATAATAACTCATGCTCCCCTACATCCAATTAGATATATATATATCATGTTCTTTCCAACATGCTGGGCTTGCCAAAGGATAAAATGAAAAAGGAAAGGTGAATATCACCATGACTCTGGCATAAGGTAGAAGATAATGATAAAAGATAGGCCCTTCGCAGAGGGAAGCAGAGGTTGTCATGCGCTTTTATGGTTGGATGCACAAAATCTCAATGCGAAAGAACGTCACTTTATATTGCCCCTTGTGATATGAACCTTTATTATGCAGTCCGTCGCTTTTATTACTTTCACATCACAAGATCGTATAAAGCTTATTTCTCCCACACCAATCAATCATACATATTTAGAGCAATTTTTATTGCTTTGCACCGATGACAACTTACTTGAAGGATCTTACTCAATCCATAGGTAGATATGGTGGACTCTCATGGCAAAACTGGTTTAAGGGTATTTGGAAGCACAAGTAGTATCTCTACTTGGTGCTGAGAATTTGGCTAGCAAGAGGGGGAAAGGCAAGCTCAACATGTTAGAGGATCCATGACAACATACTTTATCTCGGATATAAGAAAACATAACTCATTACATTGTCTTCCTTGTCCAACATCAACTCTTTAGCATGTCATATTTTAATGAGTGCTCCCAATCATAAAAGATGTCAATGATAATATATCTATATGTGAAACCTCTCTTTCCTTATTACTTCCTATTAATTGCAACAATGACCAAAGCTATGTCTGCCAACTCCCAACAACTTTTAATCATCATACTCTTTCTATGTGAAGTCATTACTCTCAATAAGATCAATATGAGCTCTATGTTTCTTTTTATTCTTTTTCTTCCCTTCTTTTATTCACCCAAGATCATGGCAAAATAATCAAGCCCTTGACTCAACACTAACATTTATTATATATAGCTCATGGACTCGATTACATAGAGAGAGATCATAAAGCAAAACTCAAAACTAGATCATGCCATAAACTTTATTCTACTAGATCAATATACTACTAATAGGATTGAACTAAGAAAAACGGTAAAGGTAGGAGTTGTGATTGTGATACGATACCGGGGCACCTCCCCAAGGCTTGGCAGTTGCCAAGGGGAGTGCCCATACCCATGTGATTATGTCTCCTTCTTTATTGTTGGTGAAGAAGGTAGAGGTGTTGTTGATGATACAGGCTTGTCGTCCATCTTCCAAGGCATAGGCTCACCATCATAGAAACATGATCGAGTCTCCGGGATCCTCAAATCTGCAGCCAAACTCATCCTTTTGAATCTATATTCATACTCACAGCTTTGGTTTTGCAGGTCATAGAATTGGGCTTGGAGGTGCTCGATCTTCTCATGAAGCTTGAAGATGTCCTCCCCGATGTTGTCAGCATCCAACTTGTGGTTGCTAGTGAACTCCGCGATCATCATGTGATTGGAGTTGAGTCCACGTTCCACCATGCCTTGACACTTGAAAACTTGATGCTCCACTTTTTCGAGCCTCGTGTCCATGCTTCCGGTTCCCTTTGGTCCCTCTTCATCGCGGATGTGCAGCAACCCATCACGCAACTCAATGGTTTGAGGGTGTCGCAGCACCTCCGCAAGGTAAGGGTTGATGACCTTCTCGAAGAACTTGTCCTTGGAAGCACTTGGGGACGTCATGATGATCTAGATCTGTCAGAAAAATAGCTCGAAACAAGAACAGAGGAGATTTGCGTGATACGGGAGTCAAAACCTTCGGGAGTATATATAATGAATTTTTACTAACCAAAATACATATCGTGCAAGAAAACGGAGTCCGGAAGGGGAGTCCGGAAGGCACACGAGGTGCTCACGAGGTAGGGGGGCGCGCCTAGGGGGTAGGGCGCGCCCACCACCCCCGTGGGGCCCTCGTGTCCTTCCCGGACTTCCACTTATTTTTCTATTTTTCTAAATATTCCAAAACGGAGGAATATTGCCTTAAAAATTCTTTTGGAGTCGGTTTACTTACCGTACCACATACCTATTCCTTTTCGGTGTCTAAAACGGTCTGGAAAGTGTCCCTTATGTATTCCTCCGGGGTTATGGTTTCAATAATATTGGTTTCAACATTTATGGGATTACCTGAGATATAATGTTTGATTCTTTGACCGTTTACCACCTTCGGATTTGTGCCTTCGAAGTTGTTGATTTTTATGGCACCGGAACGATAGACCTCCTCGATAACGTAGGGGCCTACCCATTTAGGGAGAAGTTTTCCTGCAAAAAATCTTAAACGAGAGTTATATAGCAATACATAATCACCTACGTTAAACTCACGGTTTGGTATTCTTTTGTCATGCCATATTTTAACTTTTTCTTTAAATAACTTGGCATTTTCATAAGCTTAGGTTCTCCATTCATCAAGTGAGCTAATATCAAATAACCTCTTTTCACCGGCAAGTTTGAAATCATAGTTGAGCTCTTTGATAGCCCAATATGCCTTATGTTCTAGTTCGAGAGGTAAGTGACATGCTTTTCCATATACCATTTTATACGGAGACATACCCATAGGATTTTTATATGCAGTTCTATATGCCCATAATGCATCATCAAGTTTCTTAGACCAATTCTTTCTAGACCTATTGACAGTCTTTTGCAAAATTAATTTGAGCTCTCTGTTGCTCAATTCTACTTGACAACTAGACTGTGGGTGATAAGGCGATGCAATTCTATGATTAACGTCATATTTAGCAAGCATTTTACGGAAAGCACCATGAATAAAGTGTGAACCACCATCTGTCATTAAATATATAGGGACTCCAAACCTCGGAAAAATAACTTCCTTAAGCATTTTAATAGAAGTGTTATGATCAGCACTACTAGTTGGAATAGCTTCTACCCACTTAGTAACGTAATCAACAGCAACTAAAATATGTGTATATCCATTAGAGGCAGGAAAAGTTCCCATATAATCAAAGCCCCAAACATCAAATGGTTCAATAACAAGTGAATAATTCATAGGCATTTCTTGACGTCTACTAATATTACCAATTCTTTGACATTCATCACAAGACAAGACAAACTTACGAGCATCCTTGAAGAGAGTAGGCCAATAAAAACCGGATTGCAATACCTTATGTGCAGTTCTGTCTCCAGCATGGTGTCCTCCATAAGCTTCGGAATGACACTTGCGTAGGATCTTTTCCTGTTCATGCTCAGGTACACAACGTCTAATAACACCATCTACTCCTTCTTTATAAAGATGTGGGTCATCCCAAAAGTAATGTCTCAAATCATAGAAGAAATTTTTCTTTTGTTGGTATGTGAAACTAGGCGGTATAAATTTAGCAACAATATAATTAGCATAATCAGCATACCAAGGAGTACTACGAGAAGTACTTATAACATTTAATTGTTCATTAGGAAAGCTATCATCAATGGGTAGTGGGTCATCAAGAACATTCTCTAACCTAGACAAGTTGTCTACAACGGGGTTCTTAGCTCCCTTTCTATCAACGATATGCAGATCAAGTTCTTGTAGCAAGAGAACCCATCTAATAAGTCTAGGTTTAACATCTTTCTTTTCCATAAGATATTTAATAGCAGCATGATCAGTGTGAATAGTTACTTTAGAATCAACAATATAGGGTCTGAACTTATCACAAGCAAATACAACTGCTAAAAGTTCTTTTTCAGTAGTAGCATAATTTCTTTGAGCATTGTCTAGAGTCTTACTGGCATAATGGATAACATTTAATTTCTTATCAACTCTTTGCCCTAGAATAGCACCTACAACATAATCACTAGCATCACACATAATTTCAAAGGGTAAATTCCAATCAGGTGGCTGAACAATTTCAAACGCTTCTACACAATCATCATCAAAGACAAATGGTATATCTTTTTGTAATAAATTAGTCAGAGGCCGAGAAATTTTCGAGAAGTCCTTAATGAATCTCCTATAAAATCCAGCGTGACCAAGGAAACTTGTTATACCTTTGATGTCCTTGGGACATGGCATCTTTTCAATAGCATCAACCTTGGCTTTATCAACTTCAATACCTCTTTCAAAAACTTTATGCCCCAAGACAATACCTTCATTAACCATAAAGTGGCACTTTTCCCAATTCAAGACAAGATTAGTTTCTTCACATATCTGCAAAACTCGATAAAGACTGCTCAAGCAATCATCAAAAGAGGAACCATAGACGGAAAATTCGTCCATGAAAACCTCACAAATCTTTTCACAAAAGTCAGAGAATATAGCCATCATGCATCTTTGAAAGGTGGCAGGTGCATTACATAGACCAAAAGGCATACGTCTATAAGCAAAAGTACCAAAAGGGCATGTAAAAGTAGTCTTTGATTGATCTTTAGCCGACATAGGTATTTGAGAGAAACCAGAATAACCATCTAGAAAGCAATAATGTTTATGTTTGCATAATCTTTCTAGCATTTGATCAATAAAAGGTAAGGGGTAATGATCTTTCTTAGTAGCCTTATTTAATTTATGGAAATCAATTACCATCCTATAACCTGTGATAATTCTTTGTGGAATCAATTCATCTTTATCATTAGGAACAACAGTAATAACTCCCTTCTTAGGGACACGATGGACAGGACTTACCCATTGACTATCAGCAACGGGATAAATTATACCTGCCTCCAGAAGCTTAAGTATTTCTTTTCTTACCACTTCTTTCATTTTAGGATTCAGACGTCGTTGAGGATCATGAACTGGTTTGGCATCTGCATCCAAATTTATTTTATGTTGACATAGAGTGGGACTAATGCCCTTAAGATCATCAAGAGTATATCCAATAGCCGCACGGTGCTTCTTTGGAGTTTTCACTAATCTCTTCTTCATGATCTCAAAGGTTAGCACTAATAATAACAGGATATATCTTCTTTTCATCAAGATAAGCATATTTAAGATTATCAGGTAGTGGTCTAAGCTCAAACACGGGACCACCCTTGGGTGGAGGAGGATCCCCTAAGATTTCAACAGGCAAATTGTGTTTCAGAATAGGTTCCTGTTTAAAGAATACTTCATCTATTTCCCTTCTTTCATTAATGAACATATCATTTTCATGGTCTAGCAAATAGTGTTCTAAAGGATCACTAGGAGGTATGGCAATAGAAGCAAGACCAATAATTTCATCCTTACTAGGCAATTCTTCCTCACGATGTTGTTTACTAAATTTAGAGAAATTAAACTCATGAACCATATCATCCAAGCCAATACTAACAACATTCTTTTCGCAATCTATCTTAGCATTAACAGTGTTCAAGAAGGGTCTACCAAATATAATGGGACAAAAGCTATCTTGTGGAGAGCCAAGAAAAAGAAAATCAGCAGGATATTTAGTTTTGCCACACAGGACTTCAACATCTCAAACAATCCCAATTGGTGAAATAGTATCTCTATTGGCAAGCTTAATTGTAACATCAATATCTTCTAACTCAGCAGGTGCAATTTCATGCTTGATTTCCTCAAATAAGGTAATAGGTATAACACTAGCACTAGCACCCATATCACATAATCCATGATAACAATGATCTCCTATTTTAACAGAAATAACAGGCACGCCTACCACAGGTCTATGTTTATCTTTAGCACAAGGTTTAGCAATTCTAGCAGTTTCACCGTTGAACTGAATAACATGCCCATCAATATTATCAGACAAGAGATCTTTAACAATAGCAATATTAGGTTCTACTTTAACTTGTTCAGGAAGTGTATAAGTTCTAATGTTGCTTTTACGAACCACAGTTGAAGCTTTAGCATGATCCTTTATTCTAACGGGGAAAGGTGGTTTCTCAACATAAGAAGTAGGAACAATAGGATCATTATAAGTGACAGTCTTTTCTTCAACTGTAATAGGTGCAGCTACTTTTACTTCTATGGGAGGATGATATTTAAACCACTTCTCCTTAGGGAGATCGACATAAGTAGAAAAAGATTCATAGAAAGAAGCTACTATCTCAGAGTCAAGTCCATATTTAGTGCTAAACTTACGGAAAATATCGGTATCCATAAAAGATTTAACACAATCAAACTTAGGTGTCATACCTGACTCCTTACCTTCGTCGAGATCCCAATCTTCAGAGTTGCGTTTAATTCTATCCAATAAATCCCATCTAAATTTAATAGTCTTCATCATAAAATAGCCAGCACAAGAAATATCGAGCATGGTGCGATTGTTTTCAGAAAACCGAGCATAATTTTTTTGAATAATTGTCGCTATTGAGAGATCATGATTGAATCATGAATATAACATTGATTTAAGCCTCCCCCAAGCTTGAGCGATGCTTTCTCCTTCGCGAGGCCAGAAATTATATATATAATTGCAATCACAATGAACAAGATGCATAGGGTAATACTTTTGATGAAATTCCAATTTCAATCTTTTATAGTTCCATGATCTCGTATCATCACATAGCCTATACCATGTCAATGCGTCTCCCTTCAAAGATAAAGGGAAGACCTTCTTCTTAGCAACATCATCAGGTATACCTGCAAGCTAAAATATTCCACAAACTTCATCCACATATATTAAGTGCTCATCAGGATGCTTTGTTCCATCTCCTGTAAAAGGATTAGCTAGCAGTTTTTCCATCATACCCGAAGGAAATTCAAAAGGAGTTTCATCTTCAATAGGTTCAGTAGGTTGAGTAGCAACTCTTTGCTCTATTGGACGGGGTGAAGATACCCCGAACAAGCCCCTCAAAGGATTAATTTCCATAGTAACAAGTGACAGTAAATTTCAACACACTATATAAATTTTTCCTTACCAAATTCCACCTACCAAAGGCGCTTCACTCCCCGGCAATGACGCCATAAAAGAGTCTTGATGACCCACGGGTATAGGGGATCTATCGTAGTCCTTTTGATAAGTAAGAGTGTCGAACCCAACGAGGAGCAGAAGGAAATGATAAGCGGTTTTCAGGAAGGTATTCTCTGCAAGTACTAAAATAAGTGGTAACAGATAGTTTTGTGGTAAGATAATTTGTAACGAGAAACAAGTAACAAAAGTAAATAAAGTGCAGCAAGGTGGCCCAATCCTTTTTGTAGCAAAGGACAAGCCGGAACAAACTCTTATATAAGGAAAAGCGCTCCCGAGGACACATGGGAATATCGTCAAGCTAGTTTTCATCACGTTCATATGATTCGCATTCGGTACTTTGATAATTTGATATGTGGGTGGACCGGTGCTTGGGTGCTGTTCTTACTTGAACAAGCATCCCACTTATTATTAACCTCTATTGCAAGCATCCGCAACTACAACAAAAGTATTAAGGTAAACCTAACCATAGCATGAAACATATGGATCCAAATCAGCCCCTTACGAAGCAACGTATAAATTAGGGTTTAAGCTTCTGTCACTCTAGCAACCCATCATCTACTTATTACTTCCCAATGCCTTCCTCTAGGCCCAAATAATGGTGAAGTGTTATGTAGTCGACGTTCACATAACACCACTAGAGGCTAGACAACATACATCTCATCAAAATATCGAACGAATACCAAATTCACATGACTACTAATAGCAAGACTTCTCCCTTGTCCTCAGGAACAAACATAACTACTCACAAAGCATATTCATGTTCATAACCATAGGGGTAATAATATGCATAAAGGATCTGAACATGTGATCTTCCACCAAATAAACCAACTAGCATCAACTACAAGGAGTAATCAACACTACTAGCAACCTACTAGCACCAATCCCGAACTTCGAGACAAGAATTGGATACAAGAGATGAACTAGGGTTTGGAGATGAGATGGTGCTGGTGAAGATGTTGATGGAGATTTCCCTCTCGATGAGAGGAGCGTTGGTGATGACGATGGTGATGATTTCCCCCTCCCGGAGGGAAGTATCCCCTGTAGAACAGCTCTGCCGGAGCCCTAGATTGGTTCCGCCAAGGTTCCGCCTTGTGGGTGTACTAGAGTAGAGGTACCCTAGTATCCCGAACTTGTGCATGGGCAGTCGCAGCGTCCCGCGGCAAGGCTTGCCGGGTGACCGCCAATATCCTCTGTGGTTCCTTTTGAGCCATTCAAGAACAAAGTATTCAAGCCAAGAAGACAAGGCCCCGGCAAGAGGAGCTTGCCGGGAAGGCCACTCAAGGCACAAGACCCCGGCAAGAGGAGCTTGCCGGGAAGGCCAACCAAGGCATCTCGAGGTACTTACCGCGACGCACCACGCATCCCGGCAAGGCCCAGCGAGCGGCAAGCTTCCAGACGCGACAAGACAACTACCGCGGCAAGGCACTTTGCCGCGGCAGGCTACCACTCCGTACCCACGCTCCAGCACATCCACCAACGTGTTGCTCAGGGACTATCCCAAGCGTACGTGGCGAGAGGCTGCGTGGCCAGGGGTACGCGGTGGAAAACGGCGCTGACAAGATCGCCATCGTGGCGAACGGTGGCGTCCCTGACGGTCCCTTTCTGCATTGTTTGGACGATGCAGACGAGCATTTAATGCCCTTGTCCCCTGCCATTAGGGTTAGGTAGGATACACTGTACAGGTAGCTGTACCAACCGCAGCACCTTTCCATTTTTACCCTTGTCTACATTGCCACCTGTTGGAGACCCCTTGAGCATATAAAAGGAGGCCCATGCACAATGTAGGGGGGGGGGGACAGTAGAACACTCACGCTCGGTCTCGTTAGCTGCTGGTGCGTACTGTAGCACTCAGCGCTCCCGAGCAAGAACTCAATACAAACCACAAAGCAGCAATAGGAGTATTATCTCTCCGAAGAGCTCCGAAGTTGGGTAAACCGCTCGTGTGCTTCGCCTCGATCTGCTCTTCGTGCGACCTCCGCCCCCCCGCCGAACCGAAAGGGTCTCCATCCCCATAGGTGCTCGTGGATCAGTTTCCCCGACATCTTTGGCGCGCCAGGTAGGGGGCGTCGAGGTTGTGTGAACCTGATCCAGCGTTCACACGAGCTAGATCTTCATCATCTTCATCAACATGCCGCCAAAGAAGAAGGCTTCGAGGCGGCTGCTCCGTCCGCGACAAACCCACCACCACCGGAGCAAACGGCTGGTGGGGAAGACGCCGGCGGAAGAACGGGCATCGACGAGGGAGCTCACGGTGCCGCCAGGTCCAAGGACAAGGCTGCGCAGACCTCGGCGTCCGCACATCCATCGCGCGCATCTCAGGAGGCGCGGAACCGGCAGCGACATGGTACTCACAGTACCATCCGCTCGCTGGACCCGGATCGAGCTGGTGGATCTCGGGATGCTCAAGGCCAGCATGCACGCCAACATGCTGGCACGAGCAAGGCACGGTCGCCTGGACGGGATACTGCTCCTTCTAACATAGTTAGAAGTTCAAGCATATCCCGCTCCACACACCGTTCGCCACCGCTACCCGCCACTCCAGCAGAAGCTTTGGCGCGAGCCCAACTGCTCCTAGATTACCCTCCAACGGCGGACAAGATCGACGACTGGAGGGCCACCATTCAGAGTCTCATCGGCTTTGCCAACGGCGACACTCCGCGGCAGCCGAGTACATCGCAGCCACGGCGAGTCAGCCAAACGCGGGCCGATGGCGACAAAATTGGTGGGGGTGCAACCACCGTGCACTCTCCGCCGCGGAGGCCAAGATCGCCACCTCACCGGATCCACCTCGACAGCGACTCCACCGCGTCATCGGATCCACGAGCTCGTCGCGATCAACGCCAAGTTCTTCACGAACGACGGCAAGAAGACGCTCGTACTCGCATCGAGCACCAAAGAGAAGCGCGGCGTTAGTCAGACTAGCGCGCTGGGCCCACTATCGACATGCGTGCGCCAGGGGAACCAGGCGACCTGTCGTATGCGGTAGGTTGCCCTGCGTTTACCCGTGAGCTGCGGCAAGTCCAGTGGCCTAGCACGAAGAATTTCAAGCCAGACGTACCCGAGAAGTACGACGGCAAGTTGCATTCGTCGGAGTTCCTCAGCATCTACACCATCGCGGTGCAAGCTGCTGGGGGGCGCGACGACAAGATCCTTGCCAACTACTTCCCGCTGGTGCTCAAACCCAACGTCTGGTCCTGGCTCATGCACTTGCCGGACAACTCCATATCTTCCTGGGCAGACCTATGCCATTAGTTTGTCGGCGCCTTTACAGGCGGCCACAAACCTCATGGCCAGGAGAGTGATCTTCATCTGCTCGCCCAGAAAGAAGGAGAGCCCCTGCGCAAGTACATCCAGAGATTCAGCCATGTGCAACGCAACATCCCAGATGTCCACCCTGCCGCAGTCATCAGCGCGTTCCATCAGAACGTGCGTAACCGCAGGATGCGGGAGGAGATGGCAATGTGCAAGATCAGAGACGTCACTGAGCCGTATGCCCTGTCCGATAGGTGTGCACGTGCTGAGGAAGGGAGGAAACTCGCCGGAGAGAATACAGAAACAGGAGGATCTGACAGCGATGATGCCGCCCCGGCAAAGAAAAGCCGGCGGCGGAACAACAGGAAGAGGAAAGGCAAAGATGTGCTAGTTGTTGAGCAGTCCGGCATCGAAGGTGGCGCCAAGAAAGCCCAGATTGGTAGCTCCGGCAAGGAGGTTGCCGCATGCGCCAACTGCCAGGCTGTGGCGGCCGCCGACAAGCAGGACGGCACCAACAAACAGTACTGCAAGATCCACCGCACCAAGGGCCATGACCTCCAGAGCTGCAAGAAGGTCGAGCAGCTTGTCGAGCTGCAAAAGGCCGAATACGAGCGACGCGACAAGGAGAAAGCCCAAGGAGGTGCTGGAGGACCCGGTACGAAGCGCCTCGGTTTGGGAGGATGCCGCGGCAAGGCCAAGCAGCGGCAAGGAGACAGACCTCCCCGCGGCCGCGACAAGGATGAAGATGACGACGACGACGAAGACATGGATGATGATGAAACCAGTGAACAAGAGTTCCAGAAAGCCACAGAAGTCTTGTGCGTTGACGGCGGTGCTTCTCTGTATACTTCACACCGCCAACTCAAGCAGTGGGTGCGGGAAGTCAATGCGGCAGAACCACCCGTTGAGTCATGCAAGCTTCTGAAATGGTCCAGCACGCCTATCATCTTTGATATTGAGGACCACCCTGATCGCACAACTGCTATCGGGTGCTTGCCGATGTTGGTTTCACCAACTATCCGCAACCTCAAGGTCACTAAGATGCTAGTTGACGGCGGGGCCGGCTTGAACCTGATCTCCTCCGCTGTGCTCAGGAAACTCCAGGTCCCTGACAGCAAGCTCGAAGAGACCGGCACATTCCAAGGAATCAACCCGGGAAGGAGCAAGCCGAAGGGGAAGATCACGTTGCCAGTGACATTTGACAGCGAGTTGAACTTCAGAACTGAGAGGGTCACTTTTGACGTCGCCGATTTTCCATTGCCTTACAATGGGATTCTCGGCCGTCCAGCACTCGCCAAGTTCATGGCGGCCTCTCACTATGCGTATAACATGCTGAAGATGCCAGGCCCGATAAGTGTCATCTCTGTCCCTGGCGACAAGAAGGATGCTCTTATCTGCGCCGACAAAATCTACCGAGAAGCAGCAGCCGCAACAGATCGCAAGCCACTTGCCGCCGAAGCTCCCGGGGGGAAGAAGAAGACCAAGTCCGGCAAGAGTTCTGATGCTCACTCCGGCAAGCGCACCTCTTCGGAGTGCTGCGCTACCGTCGAGGACGCACCATCGAGCTCCACCGGCAAGTGTAAGAAGACAATGGCAGCTCGGCCAGCGACCAAGAAGGTGTCCGCCAAGGAGGACGGCACTGGTGGTACTTTCACCATCAGTGCCACTCTCGACCCTAAATAGGAAAGCGCGCTCATTGCTTTCCTGCGGGCGAATGTCGATGTCTTTGCGTGGCAACCGTCTGACATCCCCGGTGTTCCCAGGAGAGTAATTGAGCACCACCTTGCCGTCTGTCCTCATGCCCGGCCCGTCAAGCAGAAAGTCAGAAAGCAAGCAGTGGAGCGCCAAGAATTCATCGCAGTAGAGATCAAGAAGTTGGAAGCAGCAGGCCTTGTCAGAGGAGTGCTCCATCCTACGTGGTTGGCCAATCATGTAGTCGTGCGCAAGGCAAACGGGAAATGGAGGCTTTGTATCGACTTTACCGATGTCAATAAAGCTTGTCCCAAAGACCCATTTCCCTTGACGCGCATCGACCAGATTGTTGACTCCACGGCCGGATGTGACTTGCTTTCATTTCTTGACGCATACTCAGGATACCATCAGATCTTCATGGCAGAAGAGGATGAGGAGAAAACCGCATTCATCACTCCCTGTGGCACGTACTGTTTCATACGGATGCCTTTTGGTTTAAAGAATGCTGGTTCAACATTTGCAAGGGTAGTCCATACTGCTTTTGAACCGCAAATACACATAAATGTGGAAGCCTACACGGACGACATAGTGGTCAAGAGCAAGGATAAGGCAACTCTGATTCAAGATTTAGACGAGACTTTCGCAAATCTGCACAAAATCAGCCTCAAGCTCAACCCCGAGAAGTGCATGTTTGGAGTCCCTTCCGGCAAGCTTCTCGGGTTCTTCATGTCTTAGCGGGGAATTGAAGCCAATCCCGACAAGATCAAGGCCATTGAGCAGATTGAAGCACCGAAGCGCGTCAAGGATGTACGGAGAATTGCCGGCTGCGTGGCGGCTCTCAGCAGGTTAATCTCTAAGTCTGCTGAGCGCGCCCTGCCATTTTTCAAAATTTTGAAAAAGGCAGGTCCAATGAAATGGACTCCGGAAGCGGAGGATGCGCTGCAGGACTTGAAGAGATACCTGTCCTCCACTCCAATACTTGTTGCACCTAAGCCACAAGAGAAGTTGCTGCTGTATCTGGCGGCAACCAATCTAGTGGTTAGTGCTGCGTTAGTAGCGGAGAGGGAGGCAGATGATGAGCCAGCAACCACGGCGAGCGCATCCAGCGACAAGCAGGGGGCTTCCCCGACAAGCTCTGGTCCCAGCAAAGATGGATCTGCGCAGGCACCCGAGGAGATACAGAAGAAAATGGTGCAGCGCCCAGTCTACTTTATCAGTTCCCTTCTGCAGGGGGCTAGATCAAGGTACTCTGGTGTGCAGAAATTGCTTTTCGGCCTTCTCATGGCCTCGAGAAAGCTGCGCCATTACTTCCAAGCACATGAGATAATAGTTGTCACTCGTTTTCCGCTGAAGAGGATACTGCAGAATCCAGAAGCAACAGGCAGGATTGTTGAGTGGGCACTGGAACTGTCAAGCTTTGGCCTCAAGTTTGAGAGCACTTCAACTATCCAAAGCAAAGCATTGGCAGAATTCATAGCAGAGTGGACGCCAACACCAGATGAAGAAATTCCAGAAACGAGCATCCCCGTCAAGGAAGCAAGCAAAGAGTGGCTGATGTACTTTGATGGTGCTTTCCCGCTGCAAGGCGCCGGTGCTGGCGTACTGCTTGTCGCACCCACCGGAGAGCACCTTAAGATCGCGGCAGACCTTGGGATCAAGAAGCTCATTGTCAGGGGTGACTCACAGCTTGTCGTCCGCCAAGTGAATAAGAGTTATGAGAGTCCGTTGATGGAAGCTTACGTTGATGAAGTGAGGAAGCTAGAAGAGCACTTTGTCGGCCTACAGATGGAACATGTTCCAAGAACTCAGAACGACATTGCCGATGGCCTGTCAAAGTGCGCATCACTTAAGTTACCTGTGGAACCAGGGATCTTTGTGCTCAAACTGACTCAACCGTCTGTGGCGCCATCAACTGGACAGAGTAAGAAGAGGAAGTTAATTTCTGGTGACTATTTGCCGGCAGAGCTTCCCGAAGCCGCCGCCAAGAAGGTCCCCAAGATCAACACCAAGAGTGTTGGGGAGCAGTCTGCTCCGGCAAACCCAGGGTTTGTTCCGTTGAAGCAGACGCTCCCGACAAGTTTTGCTCCGGCAAGCTTGCCGGGGAACGTCAAGCTCCGGCTGAGCCGCAGTTTCTCGCCGTAGAAGCGGATGTTCCCACAGCAGCAGATGTGCCTTTTGTCCTTGTTGTCGAGCTACAAGCTCCAGCATGGGCACAGCAGATCGTCCGTTTCCTTTAGACAGGAGAACTTCCCGAAGAGCAAGAAGAAGCGGAAAGAGTAGCCCGGCAGTCAAGTATGTACCAGTTTGTCGACAACGCACTGTACAGAAGAAGACTCAATGGGGTGAAATTGAAGTGTATTCACCGGGAAGACGGACAAAAGCTGTTGGCAGAGATACATGGAGGCATATGTGGTCACCACATTGGCGCAAGAGCGCTTGCCGGCAAAGCTTTCCGGCAAGGTTTCTTTTGGCCGACAGCCCTCCAGGATGCGACTGCACAAGTAACCAAGTGTGAAGCGTGCCAGTTTCATTCCAAGCAGACACACCAGGCAGCTCAAGCTCTCCAGACGATCCCTTTAACCTGGCCATTTTCGGTCTGGGGGCTCGACATCCTCGGCCCCTTCCCCCGAGCAGTCGGGGGCTTTGAGTACTTGTACGTCGCAATCGACAAGTTCACAAAGTGGCCGGAGGTGGAAGCAGTGAGGAAGGTAACAGCACAGTCAGCAGTCAAGTTCTTCAGGTCGATTGTTTGCTGCTTCGGGATCCCTAACAGGATCATCACCGACAATGGTACGCAATTCACGAGCCGCACCTTCATGCAGTACGTCCAAGATCTTGGCGCCAAGGTCTGCTTCGCTTCTGTTGCTCACCCCAGGAGTAACGGTCAAGCGGAGAGGGCAAATGCTGAAGTGCTGCGTGGACTCAAGACCAGGACTTTCGACAGTCTGCACGGGTGCGGAAGAAACTGGATTGAGGAGCTGCCGGTGGTTCTTTGGTCGATCAGGATGACGCCAAATCGAGCCACTGGCCAGACAACTTTCGCTCTAGTCTATGGAGCAGAGGCAGTTCTCCCCACAGAACTCGTATACGGGTCGCCTCGAGTGCTCGCTTATGATGAGCTTGAGCAAGAGCAGCTGCGACAAGATGACGCGCTGCTCCTTCAGGAAGACCGTCTTCAGGCTGCTGTATGAGCTGCTCGCTACCAGCAAGCTTTGCGCCGCTACCATAGCCGCAAAGTTAACGCCAGAAGTCTCGAGGAAGGCGACCTTGTTCTTCGGTGCGTTCAGTCCGCCAAGAATTCCAACAAGTTGACGCCGAAGTGGGAAGGCCCTTACCGAGTGAAACGAGTCACTAGGCCTGGCGCTGTCCGCCTTGAGACCGAAGATGGCATTCCGTTGAGCAACTCCTGGAACATTGAGCATCTTCGTAAGTTTTACCCGTAAGGCGCGGTTGCCAGACCCTGCTCCGGCAACCATCTTTTGTACAAGTCTTGCCGTTGTTGCATGTAATCCTTTGTACAAAGCCAGGCGCAGACCCTGTGCATAAATAAAGCTCATGTGCTCCGCACATCTTGTCAATTTCATGCTTTTTATTTTTTGCATGAGTTATCTGACACTTTGTGCAGCGAATACCCCCGGTAAGCAATAACGAGCCATAAGGCTCCATATCATTATTTTCTCCACTTCCTTTTTTCTCAAGGAAATGAAGGTTCCTTCGCCCACAAGTTTGCCGGGGGGGGGGGGGGGGGGAGGGGAAGATAATGGTATGGACCAGGCGTCGTTCAAGAAAGTTTCGCCTTGCCGGGAAGCAAAAGACAGAAAAGCTAAGTTGCCAAAGTTTGAGCAATCAGATGTTTTTAAATTTTTAAGTTATCTTCCTTAAACGACCATGCTTTGTATGGAAAACCTGTGCGCGAAGGAACCGGCTCGTGGCTAGTTGCGCCCTTACTTTGTTTCGAGTTCGCTCAACAGTTTAAGTGTGCTGCGACTAGAGTCGCGCCCTTACTTTGTTTCGAGTTCGCTCAACAACTTAAGCGAGCTGCGACTAGTTACGACAAGGTTTCTTGTCGGCAACGGCACTGCCAGCAGGCTGCTGACGTCTCGCACTCAGCGCTTGCGGCGAGGGTGCCTGCGCCGGCAAGTTCCCTAAAAGCGTAGGGCAAAAACATACAAAGGAAGGAATCAAGTAAAGGAAATAACATTGCAATCGCTGCCCAAAACAGAGTTATGTTACAAGATAGCTTGTCGCGGTTCTAATAAATTGTTTTCATAACATGACCAACAGCGGCAAGAAAAGAAGAAAACGGGCGGCCTAGTCTACACGATCGCCCTCAACCCCCTTGATCCCACTCACCTTGTCCACAATGGGTGCGACAAGGGCCTTGAGCGCCTCCAGATCGGCATCCGACGGCAGGGACTTGAGGACGTTGGTGAGGATGAGGCCCGGGTTGCGGTAGGCCACCTTCACCAACACCTTCTGAAGAGCTCCCGCGCAGATCTTGCGCGACTCGTCGGCCAACTGCTTTGGGATCCTCTCCCGGAGTCGCTGGAGGGCCGTCGCCACGCCTTTGAAGAACAGAGTGAGCTTGGCACTGGATGGGAGGCTCTCATCAGAAGGATACCCGAGATCCTCCATCCCCAGCTGCGCCAGCTCCCTGTCAATATCTGCGGCAGCATTCACAAGACCCTCCGTCCACTACTCCACATTCTCCCTGAAGGTGTTCTGGGTGACAGCAATGCTCTCCAGCAGCGCCTTGTCGGCCTTGATTTCCTTCTTCAGGGCCGCCTCCTGCTCCCTGGCGCCGTCCAGCGTCTTGGTCAAAGCGGTCAGCTTCCACTCAAGATCGGCGTTGGAGTCCTTGGCGGCGCCAAGCTCCTTGATCTTCTCGGCGAGATGACCCTGCAGCTCGCCAAAGGTGTAGGCGTCCTATGAGCGCGGCAAGCTCTTCACCGCTCGCCCTGAGATCGGTTTCCAGCTGCGCCACCTTCATCTCCAGCTCCTTCTTGGCGGCCTCGGCAGCTACGGCAGCATCCTTCGCTTGCTTGATAGCTCCCCCAAGTGTTCGCTCGCGCGCGGCAAGCTCCTCCTCGTGGTTATCGAGGTTGACCTTCCGCTGCACCAGTTCACCCTCCTGCGCCGACAGCTTCTCAGCGGCAAGCCGTTGTTGCTCCTCGACGTCAGCCTTCTCGAGGAGGAAGGCCTTCTGCGCCTCCTCGAGCTGCTCCCGCCAGGGACCGGAGAGCCGCCTGGTTGATGCCGCGGAGCTCCGCCGTGCGCTTCTCAATGTCGGCTCCCGCCTTCGCGGCAAGCGCTTCGCGGGATTCCAGCTTGGCTTGCCGAGCGCGATAGAGCGACAACAGCTTCCGCAGCAGTCGCTCCTCCTCAGGCTCGTCGCTGCTGCTGCTTGGCGCGTCGACCAGCGTCAGCCCAGCGGAGGCAAGCACCTCCACGTCAAAGCTTTCTCCTTCGACTGACGCCCTGGACGTTGACGCCCAGGGGAGGTTGATGAAGACGCCATCGCCGGCCTTCAAGTAGACGCCTGGCTAGGGCCCTTCGAAGCCCGACGCTGCGGCAGCGGCGGGAGGGTCGGCGGTCGGCGTAGCGCCTGACGCTCCTGCGGCCTCAGGGCCGTCAGTGCGATCGCCAGACCCCTTGTCGGCTGCTGCGGCGGCAGCCTTGGCGGCCTCTTCACCGGCGGGATCATCAACGCAAGCCGCTTCTTCGGTGGCGGCGGCATCATCAACAGCAACCTCGGTCTCCATCGGCTCCGTAGTAGATATCCAAAAAGGAGATCAAACGAAGAAGAACCCAAGGGAAGTTTAGAAGCAAGAAGTACCTGTACCAGGCTCGGCAGTTGGGATCTCCGCTGCCGGGGGTTCGCTGGTACTGTCCCTTGCCGGAGAGCTCTCCTTGTCGGAGGATTCTCCCTTGCCGGAGAACTCTCCCTTTGCGGCGTAGTCGAAGCAGATGGCATGTCAGGGGCAGCATCCGGACGCTCCTGGTGGGGCTGCTTTGCTCCTACACAAGCCAACAGTCAGATATCAGCAAACAAAGAGTATCCATGCACGCCCAACAGCGGGAAACAAACCATATACTTACGCTAGGGGCTGCTCTGAAGAACAGTTGCCGGGTCCGGTAAGTTTGTCTCAGGCGCACCCCCTGCTGACATGGTGGGATCGTCCTCGATGACAATCACCGGGACCTTGGCTCTCTTTGCCGCTCTCTGGGCCAGAGTCCTAAAAAGGAATAAGTTCAGAGTAAAGCAAATGAGATACAAGACAAGACAACAAGTATTGAAGAGATACAAGTACATCAAGAATCTTACTCTTCTTCTTCCTCGTCGGAGTTGAGCGCGGAGAAGTCAAAGCCTGGCCCACCTCCGGCGCGAGGAGGCGGAGGAGTAGGATCCCCTGGACGCTTGGCGGGAGCTGGAGCGGCGGACCGGGAGGACCCCGGTCCAGTTGCCGCTGCAGCATGAGGTGCTTCCGCGGCAACAGAACTTGCCGCGGTGGAGCGTGTCGTGCGGCGTGGCGGGGGTTGACTCGTCCGCCGCTCCGCTACGTCCCCGGCCTTGCGAAGATGCCTTCTTGGTGGAGCCCGGGGCTCTACTTGTGGAGCTGGGGGCTCTGCTTGCGGCAAGCTGCCCGAAGACGAAGAGGAAGAGGAGGAGATCTCCAACGAGCCGCTCGTATCCTCGGCGGGCCCGCTCGGCCCGACGTCATGCCCGGCGGACTTCTCCTCGTCGGCAAGATCCTCTCGCTCGGCAAGGCTTGCCACCTCTGCTGCCTCTGCCTCCTCCACGGTGAACCCAAACTCGCCCGCAGCTGCGGCTGCCGCCGCCTCTTCTAGCCTGGTGGCGATGCGCTTGATCTCCTCGTCGGTGGTGTCCCGGGTGAGGCCCCTCTGCTCATCGGCGTCGATCGGCACTTCTACCAAGCCATCGAAGAACGCATGCACGACATCATCTGCAGGCTCTATCCAGGCTGGGTCAATTCCATGCGAGTCGCACAGCGGCATCATTGCACGGATGCGGTCGAGCGAGGAGTTGTTGCACAGCGGAACAACGCCCCTCGGCAACCTGAACACTTCGGGATGCTGAGGGTCGTACTTGAACAGCTCCTGGAGCATCGCGTTGAGCTCTAGGACAGTGAAGTTGAAGTTGAGGCCCGGCCGCAGCCTCTGGATATCCGCCGCGTTCTGGAACTCCTAGGCAGGTCTTCTCCTCTCCTGCAGGGGGCGATGCGGCGGCAAAGGAAATCTGCGCCAACCGCTCCTATAGTAAGCCCGGCAAGCCTGAGGCGTTGGATCTGGGCGACGGCAATCTTCAGTTTGTCGTCTTCCGGGGCCAAGCTACTCCAATCACTACCGCGCACTACTGGAGTTTGGCGCTGGGCGGTAAACGGCTGCGGGTTCTCCTCGACAATCAGGCACCAGTCCGCCCTCCACTCCTCCCACTTGCTGCGGATCTCTCCATCCAGATAAGCATCCTTCTTGCCGGCTTTTGAGATCCAGGCGATTCCGCCGGATAAAGGCTCTCCTTTCTCAACTCGAGGCGAGAAGAAGTGGCGGAAAAGGGCTACGTTTGGATGGATTCCGACATAGTTTTCGCAGAGATGTGCAAAAACTGCCATGGTCAGGACAGCATTGGGGGTGAAGTCAAGGAGGCGGAGCCCATAGGTGTTCATGACGTCATAGAAAAATTCAGAAAAGGGCGGGCAGAGCCCGCAGTAGAAGAACAAGGTGAAGAAAGGGTACCAAGTGGGAGCCTTTTCCCAAGCAGCGGCTGGGAGTACCTTCGTGCGCGGATGCGCTCGTGTCCCCGTCGACCAGAAGAGGTAGTAGTACTCCTTCAGCTCTTCCGCGGCAAGCTTAGGAGGGAAGATCGCCTCGGCCGACTTCACCTTCTCGGCTTTCGGAGCCATGGCGGGAGTGGTGAGGGAGGATGACGGCGCTGGTGGTGCTGGTGGCAATGGGGGCGGGGCGCTGCTCTCCTTCGGCTTTGGGAAGAAGGGGAGTGGCGGAGATTCTCGAGGAAGGAATAGCAACGGGAAGATGGGCGAACTGCCCCTGTTTCCCCTGCTTATAATGAGGAAGGGAGCGGACGTTCCGCCTTTCCGAATAAAGAAACCACCCACGATCTCTCCCACGACGCCGCAATCGACGCGTGCCATTCGGGGAGGGCGCGGTGGATACGGAGTAAGATACGGCGTGATCCAGGCCGCGCGTGCCCGTGCCCTGTTTTGGGCCTGGCCCAACAGCGCTCGGCACCGTGTATGGCCCAGGCCCGGGGGCTCCTGTCGGTGTACTAGAGTAGGGGTACCCTAGTATCCGGAACTTGTGCACGGGCAGTCGCAGCGTCCCGCGGCAAGGCTTGCCGGGTGACCTCCAATATCCTCTGTGGTTCCTTTTGAGCCATTCAAGAACAAAGTATTCAAGCCAAGAAGACAAGGCCCCGACAAGAGGAGCTTGCCGAGAAGGCCACTCAAGGCACAAGACCCCGGCAAGAGGAGCTTGCCGGGAAGGCCAACCAAGGCATCTCGAGGTACTTACCGCGACGCACCACGCGTCCCGGCAAGGCCCGGCGAGCGGCAAGCTTCCGGACGCGACAAGACAACGACCGCGGCAAGGCACTTTGCCCCGGCAGGCTACCACTCCGTACCCACGCTCCAGCACATCCACCAACGTGTCGCTCAAGGACTATCCCTAGCGTACGTGGCGAGAGGCTGTGCGGCCAGGGGTACACGGTGGCAAACGGCGCAGACAAGATCGCCATCGTGGCGAACGGTGGCGTCCCTGACGGTCCCTTTCTGCATTGTATGGATGACGCAGACGGGCATTTAATGCCCTTGTCCCCTACCGTTAGGGTTAGGTAGGATACACTGTACAGGTAGCTGTACCAACCGCAGCACCTTTCCATTTTTACCCTTGTCTACGTTGCCACCTGTTGGAGACCCCTCGAGCATATAAAAGGAGGCCCATGCACAACGTAGGGGGGGGACAGTAGAACACTCACGCTCGGTCTCGTTAGCTGCTGGTGCGTACTGTAGCACTCAGCGCTCCCGAGCAAGAACTCAATACAAACCACAAAGCAGCAGTAGGAGTATTATCTCTCCGAAGAGCTCCGAAGCTGGGTAAACCGCTCGTGTGCTTCGCCTCGATCTGCTCTTCGTGCGACCTCCGCCCCCCCGCCGAACCGAAAGGGGCTCCGTCCCCATAGGTGCTCGTGGATCAGTTTCCCCGACATGCCTCGTGGCAGCAGAGTTTCATCCCGAAAGGTTTCTTCTGGTTTTTTCTTGACGAAAGACATCATATAGGAGAAGATGGGCGTCGGAGAGCCACCAGGGGGGCCCATGAGGTAGGGGGCGCGCCCTATGAGGGGGGCGCGCCGCCCACCCTCGTGAGCAGGGTGTGGGCCCCTGGCCTTCATCTTTGGCAAGGAATTTTATTTATTTATTTTAAGATATTCCGTGGAGTTTCAAGACTTTTGGAGTTGCGCCAAATAGGTCTCTAATATTTGCTCCTTTTCCAGCCCAGAATGCCAGCTGACGGCATTCTCCCTCTTCATGTAACCCTTGTAAAATAAGAGAGAATAGCCATAAGTATTGTGACATAACATGAAATAATAGCCCAAAATGCAATAAATATCGATATAAAAGCATGATGCAAAATGGACGTATCAAGGGTGCGCCTGGCGGCTCAGGGCCAGCGGTTCGATGAGGCGGCACATTGCCGGGCCAGGTGGCAGTTCCAGGATGCGGCTGGGCGGTTTATAAGCCAGCGACACATGCTTGGCACGAAGGATCATGCCGGAATGGAGGTATGCCGACGCGAGCTCAAGCGAATCGGACCGGTTTGCAGGCGGCCGAAGGCGGGCCGTTACGACACCAGTGAGTCGGCGATGGAGGTGGCAGTTCGGAGCGGCCCAAAGGAGGACTGAGGCGGCGCTTTTCATCGCTGCGTGGTTGAGACTTGATAAGGCGGAGACCCGGCAACCCGGATCAGAAGCACATGAGGCGGGTCCCCTATGGCGGCTCAGGTAAGCCATGGCGGGCAGCTCAGTATGGCCACGCGCCGGTTTGGACGCGGAGGCGAGGGCGATTTAAGGCCCGAGGTGTGGCGGTTTATGGGTGGCAGTTGAAGGCCATGGCCGAGTCAAAGCGCAGTGAGGGCGACTCATCAGCGAGAGGAAAGCAAGCAAGATCCAACTCGTCATCTCGTACTACTCTTGATAGCTTTGTTTTAATGGATTACTTGGAGTCCACTTTTGCATTGACCTGGTCTTGGCAGATCGGAGTTGCGTTTAGTGTCTTTTGAATCGGCAGCAGTGATGACTCAATCTGAGATCGAGGGGAGATGGCAGTTTTGGGCAGCGCAGGCGCAACCGATGGACGAGTCCGGGCCGCAGACGGCTCTGTTCCCTTTCCTTGACCCTTTCTTTAACTTTGATTTTATTCCAATTTGCTGCAGCACGCCCGGCCCTCCAATCCGGCTTAGTTCCGATGTCTATCTTGTTTCAATTCGGTTTCGCCGGATCATCTAGACGTAGAGGCGTGTACTGCTGTATAACTCCAGCTTTAATCCAAAAGCAATGACTTGTCGGTTCTGCCTACGGCTATCGCATGCCGGTTTATCTTGTGTGATTCCTCTGTGCCGGTTCAACTGATTGATAACGAGCTTCTCGATCCCTCGGAGAGATCCCTCCAAGAACTCATCACCACCGTGCGCATGCCCCACGGTGGGCGCCAACTGTCGTGGAATTGTCACGGCAGATGTCCTAGTGTGAGGACTTAGTCGTGAGGCCAACGCATCTATGTGGTAGCTTGAGAGGGGTCAAGCAGAATCGAGAGACACAACATAAGACAAGGATTTAGACAGCTTCGGGCCCCGGGAATCATCAGCCGGTAACAACCCTACATGTTGTTTGTGGCTAGTTCTCATTATCATCACGAGGGAGTCGCCGTAAACCAGCTCTCCTCTCGTTGTGTCTAGCCCTAGAGATTATTCAACTTGTCCTCTTGGGGTTCCTTGCCCCTTCTTATATGAGTTGAAGGGGCGGGTTACATGACAAGTCCTAGTAGGATTAGGATTACTCTATTACAAGTGGAATCCTAGTCTTGCTTCCTTTGTAAGGGAATATTCCTTACGCTTTCCTCTTAAGTCGGCCCACTATAATATGAGCCGGCCTTATGGGCCTTGGTCCTAGTCCTCTGTCTGACTCATCCGCCGGGTCACCAGTGAGTTGTAATGTTCGGGCGGGTTGCCCGTGAACCGCCAAGCTCCAGCCGGGTCATATATCCGGCAGGTTACACCACGGGGTATATCCCCGATAGTTAAGGTTTCCTAACCATATGTTGGCATAAGCCATGCCATGTGCGCTATGCGGTAGTGACTGGCGTCGGGTGCGCCAGATGCGTATTCGTGTATGCGTGGGAGAGGCAACCTGAGTCGTGTGTGACGTGACAGTTCATGCATGGATGTAGCTGGATTAGTGGTCTCATGTGGTGACCGAGCCACACGGGTCATACATGCATCTAGTTTAGGTAGTTAGTATATGGATGCATGCATGGGCTGTTAGCGTGTTAGCTGGCCAGTGGTGGTTGGATTACTACGTGTGTGCGTGAGTTAGTGGCCGGTGTGATGGCCGGGTTGTGTGTGTGCGTCCGGGTATAAAAAGCCCTCCCATGTACTGATCGAAGTGCGCCGGTATGAGCCGAGTGTAAGCCATGTAGCCATTGTAAAGAAGAAAAGATTGGGGTGTTTGAGCGCCCGTAGCGGCGTTCGTCGCCGGCCAGAAAATCTTGTGTGCACTGTTCTTCTTCTTCCACCTCCGTTCGAGTGAGAGGAGAGGTAGCTAGAGGGTTGCGGTTCCAGCAATTGGTATCATGAGCTTCGTTGTCTTGGGTGTCATTCTCCTTGCCGGAGCCGTGACGACGGTGGCAGAGTTCGCCAGCGGCTGCGTGATGCTCTGGGCCGTGTGTCGGTCTATGGAGGTGCGCGGCGCGGCGAGGAGGCCGCGGTGGCTGCGGCGGCACGGTGAGGAGGCCGTTGAGGACCTGCATGGTGCCGGCTTCAACGGCACACAACGGCATGGCGGCATGGAGGTGTTGCGCTGCGGTTGAGGCCGCAGCGGTGCAGGGCAATAAGCCGTGGCGGCGAGCCGGCCGCGACTAGTGCGTGTTATGGGTGCGCACTAGACGCTTCGGGCGCGTCGGGACCACGGGCGCGCAAACGAGCATGCGGTTGACGTTGGGAGGAGGCGTATGTCGTCGTTGTGCTCGAGTTCGGCTACATCCTTCCGGCATTTGTCACTGGCGGCTACCATGGCGGATGCGGAGGCAGCGCGCGGTGAGCATCTGGTGCGGTCGCGCTCGTCGGGCGCGTCGGGTGCGCGCGGGACGTGCGGGATGCACTGGTGCGGTCGGGCTTGTCGGGCGCATCGGATGCGCTCTGGACGTGTGGGGCATAGAGGTACGCCAGGCGTGTGTCGCGAGCAGAGAAGGAGCTTGGCGTATGTCACTGGGGTCGTGACAGAGCACGGTGCGACCGGCGTCAGTGCGCCAGGTCGGGTCCTTGGCGGTGCGACCGGCGTCGATGCGCCGGGTCGGGTCCGCGGGCTGGGTCACGCCCGTGACGACGACGGGAGCTCCAACGAGGACAACGACGGCGATGTCATGGCTTAGGAGGTGAGTGTTGGCATAAGCCATGCCATGTGCGATGTGCGGTGGCGATTGGCGTCGGGTGCGCCAGATGCGTGAGAGAGGCAGCCTAAGTCATGTGTGTTGTGACAGTTCGTGCATGGATGTAGCTGGATTAGTGGTCGTATATGGTGACCGAGCCACACGGGTCATACATGCATCTAGTCTAGGTATTTAGTATATGGATGCATGCATGGGCTATTAGCGTGTTAGCCGGCCAGTGGTGGTTGGATTACTACGTGTGTGCGTGAGTTAGTGGCCGGTGTGATGGCCGGGTTGTGTGTGTGCGTCCGGGTATAAAAAGCCCTCCCATGTACTGATCGAAGTGCGCCGGTATGAGCCGAGTGTAAGCCATGTAGCCATTGTAAAGAAGAAAAGATTGGGGAGTTTGAGCGCCCGTGGCGGCGTTCGTCGCCAGCCAAAAAATCTTGTGTCCACTGTTCTTCTTCTTCCACCTCTGTTCGAGTGAGAGGAGAGGTAGCTAGAAGGTTGCGGTTCCAGCAATTGGTATTATGAGCTTCATTGTCTTGGGTGTCATTCTCCATGCCGGAGGCGTGCCGACGGTGGCGGAGTTCGCCGGTGGCTGCGCGATGCTCCGGCCGTGTGTCGGTCTATGGAGGTGTGCGGCGCGGCGAGGAGGCCGCGGTGGCTGCGGCGGCACGGTGAGGAGGCCGTTGAGGACCTGAGTGGTGCGGGCTTCAACGACACACAGCGGCATGGCAGCATGGAGGTGCTGTGCTGCGGTTGAGGCCGCAGCGGTGCAGGGCAATAAGCCATGGCGGCGAGCCGGGCGCGACCAGTGCGTGTTATGGGTGCGCACTAGACGCGTCGGGCGCGTCAGGACCACGGGCGCGCATACGAGCGTGCGGTTGACGTTGGGAGTCGTATGTCGCCGTTGTGCTCGAGTCCGTGCTCGAGTTCGGCTACATCATTCCGGCGTTTGTCGCTGGCGGCTACCATGGCGGATGCGGAGGCGGCGCGCGGTGAGCGTCTGGTGCGGTCGCGCTCGTCGGGCGCGTCGGGTGCGCGGGGGACGTGCGGGATGCACTGGTGCGGTCGGGCTTGTCGGGCGCGTCGGATGCGCTCGGGACGTGTGGGGCACAGAGGGACGCCAGGCGTGTGTCACGAGCAGAGAAGGAGCTTGGCGTATGTCACTGGGGTCGTGACAGAGCACGGTGCGACCGGCGTCAGTGCGCCAGGTCGGGTCCGTGGCGGTGCGACCGGCGTCGATGCGCCGGGTCGGGTCCGCGGGCTGGGTCACGCCCGTGACGACGACGGGAGCTCCAGCGAGGACAACGACGGCGATGTCATGGCTTAGGAGGTGAGTGTTGGCATAAGCCATGCCATGTGCGATGTGCGGTGGCGATTGGCGTCGGGTGCGCTAGATGCGTGAGAGAGGCAGCCTGAGTCATGTGTGTTGTGACAGTTCGTGCATGGATGTAGCTGGATTAGTGGTCGTATATGGTGACCGAGCCACACGGGTCATACATGCATCTAGTCTAGGTATTTAGTATATGGATGCATGCATGGGCTATTAGCGTGTTAGCCGGCCAGTGGTGGTTGGATTACTACGTGTGTGCGTGAGTTAGTGGCCGGTGTGATGGCCGGGTTGTGTGTGTGCGTCCGGGTATAAAAAGCCCTCCCATGTACTGATCGAAGTGCGCCGGTATGAGCCGAGTGTAAGCCATGTAGCCATTGTAAAGAAGAAAAGATTGGGGAGTTTGAGCGCCCGTGGCGGCGTTCGTCGCCAGCCAAAAAATCTTGTGTCCACTGTTCTTCTTCTTCCACCTCTGTTCGAGTGAGAGGAGAGGTAGCTAGAAGGTTGCGGTTCCAGCAATTGGTATTATGAGCTTCATTGTCTTGGGTGTCATTCTCCATGCCGGAGGCGTGCCGACGGTGGCGGAGTTCGCCGGTGGCTGCGCGATGCTCCGGCCGTGTGTCGGTCTATGGAGGTGTGCGGCGCGGCGAGGAGGCCGCGGTGGCTGCGGCGGCACGGTGAGGAGGCCGTTGAGGACCTGAGTGGTGCGGGCTTCAACGACACACAGCGGCATGGCAGCATGGAGGTGCTGTGCTGCGGTTGAGGCCGCAGCGGTGCAGGGCAATAAGCCATGGCGGCGAGCCGGGCGCGACCAGTGCGTGTTATGGGTGCGCACTAGACGCGTCGGGCGCGTCAGGACCACGGGCGCGCATACGAGCGTGCGGTTGACGTTGGGAGTCGTATGTCGCCGTTGTGCTCGAGTCCGTGCTCGAGTTCGGCTACATCATTCCGGCGTTTGTCGCTGGCGGCTACCATGGCGGATGCGGAGGCGGCGCGCGGTGAGCGTCTGGTGCGGTCGCGCTCGTCGGGCGCGTCGGGTGCGCGGGGGACGTGCGGGATGCACTGGTGCGGTCGGGCTTGTCGGGCGCGTCGGATGCGCTCGGGACGTGTGGGGCACAGAGGGACGCCAGGCGTGTGTCACGAGCAGAGAAGGAGCTTGGCGTATGTCACTGGGGTCGTGACAGAGCACGGTGCGACCGGCGTCAGTGCGCCAGGTCGGGTCCGTGGCGGTGCGACCGGCGTCGATGCGCCGGGTCGGGTCCGCGGGCTGGGTCACGCCCGTGACGACGACGGGAGCTCCAGCGAGGACAACGACGGCGATGTCATGGCTTAGGAGGTGAGTGTTGGCATAAGCCATGCCATGTGCGATGTGCGGTGGCGATTGGCGTCGGGTGCGCTAGATGCGTGAGAGAGGCAGCCTGAGTCATGTGTGTTGTGACAGTTCGTGCATGGATGTAGTTGGATTATTGGTCGTATGTGGTGACCGAGCCACACGGGTCATACATGCATCTAGTCTAGGTATTTAGTATATGGATGCATGCATGGGCTGTTAGCGTGTTAGCCGGCCAGTGGTGGTTGGATTACTATGTGTGTGCGTGAGTTAGTGGCCGGTGTGATGGCCGGGTTGTGTGTGTGCGTCCGGGTATAAAAAGCCCTCCCATGTACTGATCGAAGTGCGCCGGTATGAGCCGAGTGTAAGCCATGTAGCCATTGTAAAGAAGAAAAGATTTTGGCGTTTGAGCGCCCGTGGCGGCGTTCGTCGCCAGCCAAAAAATCTTGTGTCCACTGTTCTTCTTCTTCCACCTCTGTTCGAGTGAGAGGAGAGGTAGCTAGAAGGTTGCGGTTCCAGCAATTGGTATCATGAGCTTCGTTGTCTTGGGTGTCATTCTCCATGCCGGAGGCGTGCCGACGGTGGCGGAGTTCGCCGGTGGCTGCGCGATGCTCCGGGCCGTGTGTCGGTCTATGGAGGTGTGCGGCGCGGCGAGGAGGCCGCGGTGGCTGCGGCGGCACGGTGAGGAGGCCGTTGAGGACCTGAGTGGTGCCGGCTTCAACGACACACAGCGGCATGGCGGCATGGAGGTGCTGTGCTACGGTTGAGGCCGCAGCGGTGCAGGGCAATAAGCCGTGGCGGCGAGCCGGGCGCGACCAGTGCGTATTATGGGTGCGCACTAGACGCGTCGGGCGCGTGGTACCACGGGCGCGCATACGAGCGTGCGGTTGACGTTGGGAGTCATATGTCGCCGTTGTGCTCGAGTCCGTGCTCGAGTTCGGCTACATCCTTCCGGCGTTTGTCGCTGGCGGCTACCATGGCGGATGCGGAGGCGGCGCACGGTGAGCATCTGGTGCGGTCACGCTCGTCGGGTGCGTCGGGTGCGCGCGGGACGTGCGCGACGCACTGGTGCGGTCGGGCTCGTCGGGCGCGTCGGATGCGCTCGGGACGTGTGGGGTACAGAGGGACGCCAGGCGTGTGTCACGAGCAGAGAAGGAGCTTGGCGTATGTCACTAGGGTCGTGACGGAGCACGGTGCGACCGGCGTCAGTGCGCCAGGTCGGGTCCGTGGCGGTGCGACCGGCGTCGATGCGCCGGGTCGGGTCCGCGGGCTGGGTCACGTCCGTGACGACGACGGGAGCTGCAGCGAGGACAACAACGGCGATGTCATGGCTTAGGAGGTGAGTGTTGGCATAAGCCATGCCATGTGCGTTGTGCGGTGGCGACTAGCGTCGGGTGCGCCAGATGCGTGTTCGTGTATGCGTGGGAGAGGCAGCCCGAGTCATGTGTGCTATGACAGTTCGTGCATGGATGTAGCTGGATTAGTGGTCGCATGTGGTGACTGAGCCACACGGGTCATACATGCATCTAGTCTAGGTAGTTAGTATATGGATGCATGCATGGGCTGTTAGCCTGTTAGGCGGCCAGTGGTGGTTGGATTACTACGTGCATGCATGAGTTAGTGGCCGGTGTGATGGCCGGGTTGTGTTTGTGCGTCCGTGTATAAAAGCCCTCCCATGTACTGATCGAAGTGCGCTGGTATGAGCCGAGTGTAAGCCATGTAGCCATTGTAAAGAAGAAAAGATTGGGGCGTTGAGCGCCCGCGGCGGCGTTCGTCGCCGGCCAGAAAATCTTGTGTACGCTGTTCTTCTTCTTCCACCTCCGTTCGAGTGAGAAGAGAGGTAGCTAGAGGGCTGCGGTTCCAACACCATATACATGAGTTGTCATTTGATAATGGGATCACATCATTAGGAGAATGATGTGTTGGACAAGACCCATCTGTTAGCTTAGCATATTGATCGTTCAGTATTGCTATTGCTTTCTTCATGTCAAATACATATTCCTTCGACTATGAGATTATGCAACTTCCGTATACCGGAGGAATGCCTTGTGTGCTATCAAATGTCACAACGTAACTGGGTGATTATAAAGATGCTCTACAGGTATATCCGAAGGTGTTTGTTGGGTAGGCATAGATTGAGATTGGGATTTGTCACTCCGAGTATCGGAGAGGTATCTCTTGGCCCTCTCCGTAATACACATCATAATCTTGCAAGCAAACGACTAAGGATTAGTCACGAGGTGATGTATTACTAAACGAGTAAAGAGACTTGCCAGTAACTAGATTGAACTAGGTATGAAGATACCGAGGATCGGATCTTGGGCAAGTAACATAGCCATAGACAAAGGAAATTACAGATGTTGTCATAAGGTTCGACCGATAAAGATCTTCGTAGAATATGTAGGAGCCATATGGGCATCCAGGTTCCGCTATTGATTATTGACTGGAGAGCTGTCTCGGTCATGTATACATAGTTCTCGAACCCATAGGGTGCACACTCCTAACATTCATTCATGATATAGTATTGTATGAGTTATGTATGTTGGTGACCGAATGTTGTTTGGAGTCCCAGATGCGATCACAGACATAACGAGGAGCTCTGAAATGGTCCGGACGTAAATATTGATGTATAGGATGATATGGTTAGGACAAGGGGTTAATCCCACGGGGCTTTAGGTTGGTGCAAAAGGATTTTTAGAGAGGCCGGGGGGGGGGGGCAAACACCGAAGACCCTGGGCCAGACGCCAAGGACTCTGGCGTCTGGTTCTGGAAGTCCGACAAGGACTCTTCCTTGCGGGCAAAACCAACTTTGAGGAGGCTCTTTCTCCAAGTTTCGACCCAAGGGCTCAACATTTAAATAGAGGGGCATGGCTAGCACCCAAAACACATCAAGATAAACCAAGCTGTGTTCCGACAACCCCGCCCCTCTAGTTTATCCTTCCTCATAGTTTTCGTTGTGCTTGGCAAAGCCCTGCGTAGATTGTTCTTCTCCAACACTATCACCACACCGTCGTGCTGCCGGAACTCATCTACTACTTTGCCCCTCTTGCTGGATCAAGAAGGCGAGGACGTCATCCAGCTGAACGTGTGTTGAACGCGGAGGTGTTGTACGTTATGTACTTGATCGGGGCGGATCGTGAAGGTGTACGACTACATCAACCGCGTTGATAAACACTTCCGCTTAGCAATCTTCAAGGGTATGAAGATGCTCTCCCCCTCTTGTTGTTATGCATCTCCATGGATAGATCATTGCATGTGCCTAGAAATTTTTTGTTTTTCATGCAACGTTTCCCAACACAAAAGTCATCTTGTGGGGAACCAAGGACTAGAAAATCAGTAGGATATTTAATTTTCCCACACAAGACTTCAACATCTCTAAAAATCCCAAGTGGTGTGATGGTGTCTCTATTAGCAAGTTTAATAGTAACATCTATGTCTTCAATTTTAAGGGGTGCTATATCATTCATAATTTCTTGGTATAAAGTAAAAGGGATAGCACTCACACTAGCACCTAATTCACATAAACCATGATAGCAATGATCTCCTATTTTAACTGAGACGACAAGCATGCCAACAACAGGCTTGTTCTTATCTTTAGTATCGGGTTTAGCAATTCTAGCAGCTTCATCATAGAAGTAGATAACATGCCATCAACATTTTCGACCAACAGATCTTTAACCATAGCAACACTAGGTTCTACTTTAATTTTTTTTCAGAGGGTTTAGGTGCTTTAATATTACTTTTTCGAACCACAGCCGAAACCTTAGTATATTCCTTTATCCTAATAGTGAAAGGTGGTTTTTCAATAGAGCATTAGGCACAACTAGATCAACATTGTAAACGATAGTTTCATCTTTAACTACTACCGGTTCTTTAATTCTTCTTTAATAGGGGGATGATATTTAAACCACTTCTCCTTAGGGAGATCAACATGACACTACAAAAAAAGACACATTCTGACATTTTTGGCCGAACGAATTTTTTTTCTGTCATGCTTATGACACTTCTATGATGATAATTGTGACAAAACCGGGTATCATCATAGATGTGGTGGGATCCTACTTCTATGATAAAAAATCATGACAGAAAATGGGCTTTTCGTCTTGGGCGGGCTGGAGACTCAGCTGCATGACATTTTTTGGGCCGTCCATGACGGAAAAAATCGTGGTAGAAGCAAGGGAGAGGAAAATATCGCGGAGTTACCGGTTACGGTGGGTGGTCGGGGCCGAGCGATGCATTATGGTTTGTGCATTTCTCGCATGTACGCGCGTGTGTGCGAGGCGTTGGCTAACTGAACCCGAGCGGTCGCACGTTACTGAACCCGAGCGATCAATCCCTTGGCTATTAACTGAACCCGAGCGATTCATTCGCTGCTGACTGAACCCGAGCAATTCCTTTGCTACTGCCGCTAACTGAACCCGAGCGATCGATCACTGTTGCTGCTTACTAAAGTCAATCGAGCCCCCGTGTGAGACGTAGCCAGCCGGTGTTGGGTTGCCTCTCGATGAACTATGGCCGTTGCTACCGTGCGCGTGGTACGTAGAACGAGTCGAGACATGGTGAGTCGAGCCGGTTTGTTGGCTATGGATGAACAAATCCCGGTGGGGGTTGGATGAACAGGGCGCCGTGGTAGTAGGTTGTTGCCGCCGGATGAATAGGACCCCGAGGAGGCTGCCACACCCTAGTCGGTTTGGGTGGATGAATAGGACCCCGTGGAGGCTCTATGAACAGCAGCCGGTGGACGTTGGATGAACAGTAGCTCGTGGAGGCTCGAGGAGATCAACGGTGGATGAACAGTAGCCCGTGGAGGCTGGAGCGAGGCAGTAGACAATGGATGAACAGGACCCCATTTCGACCGTAGGCGCTCCAACACAAGTCTATTTCCTTCATTTTGAAGTACGCCACACCCCTCCTGATCAACAGGACCCCATTTCAACCGTAGTCACTCGAACACAAGTCCGTTTTCTCCATTTTGCGGCACGCCAGACCCCTCCCGATGAACAGGATCCCGTTTCGACCATGGCCGGTCGAACAGAAGGCTGTTTCCTCCGTTCTGCGGTACGCCAGGTTGGCTCCCATTGAACAGGACGCATTCCGACCCAGTCGGTTGCCTCCCGATGAACAGGATGATATTTCTCCGTTCCGACCCAGCCGGTTCGCAACCCGATGAACAGGACGTTGTTGCTGCCGTCCATTGCCTCTCCTTGTACACAAGCCCTGGCCGTCCGTATATATGCGCGAGTACGTGCTTGATACCCCGCTCGTATGTACGTACGTGGCCATATTTTTTTGCCCTGTGGTTGTACGTACATGTACATTACTTAGACGGGACTGCGTGAACTGCTATGTCAGGTGCTCTACAACGACACATGCCGCTACTTACTCGGCCATGATTCATACTTGTAGAGAGATCGATCGACCAATATGTACGTACACTTTCGTGACCAGACGGACAATGCTACGTACACTTTGACCGGAGAGGTCCCAGCGGTCAGGGAGGATAAGGACGTACTTTCTTGCGTGCAAAGATATAGCTGGTCGGTCCCAGCTGTCAGGGGGAGGAATCGTTTTTATTTTGCGAATAATAAGGAGGCACTTCCTTGTGTTTGAAGATGTAGCTGGTGGGTCCAGCTGTCAGCCTCACCGCCTAAAGTCCTCTTCTGATGGCTGTCCTTCATTGACCACGCCGCGCCGAGAGCACCAAGGCGGTGGACGACGGCGAGGCCTAGGAAGGGAATGATGCGGAGCTGGGGAAGACGCGATAGTGGATGCCCGTGCGGAGGGGAGTATGTGGGTTGACTGCTTCGGCTGCGGTGTGAGTCTGTCATCGTCGGAGAATAACAGGAGGTGCGGGTGAGTATAGAGGGATGTCATGGCCAGCGGTGGCAGCACAGCCGGATACGAGAGGCAGGAGCAGGCAGCATGGCCGGCGCTGGTTTGGGCGGATGGAGCAAGAAGACCAGAGGTTGAAGAAACACAACGGCCGTTGGATGGACATCGTACGGTCACTGCAGCTAGAATCGTTTATATTGACTAAGTTGACAAAGCCCTTGGTACGCGTCAACTTAGTAGGCCCACAGGTCAGGCTCCGAAATGGTGTGCCCCTGATGTCAGGGGAAGGAATCATTTTTTGGGCGGCTGAAGCAAGAATATCCGAGATTGAAGAAGGAGCACGACATCCGTTCGATGGACATCCAATGGCCACTACTGAAAGAACTGTGTGTTGACTATAACTTGACAAAGCCTTGCGTACACGTCAACTTAGTAGGCCCACAAGTGTGTGGCAGAGAACAAATAGCCCATTTGCGATTTGTAAGAATGTACAACCCATTTTTGAATTCTAGTGGAAATTCATACAGCCCATTTACAGTTTGTTAAAAGTACAACCCATTTTCTAGCTAGGGCAACGATTAATAATTTCAACCAACCGCTAAAAACAGAATTCAATAAAATTTCTCATGTTTTGATGGGATCCGAAATATTTTTATCCCGAAATTTCAAGTCAGATTAAATATAATTTAAAATTAAATTTGTATTACATAAAAATCCAATTAAATATTGCGCGCGCAACAGTTAATGAAATTAAAATTTTCAAAATCCAATAATAATATTTTCTAAACTAATTACATGTTTGGTGCATTTTTTATTGTTACTTCCCAATTTTTATAGTTACATCCCATTTATTATTTCTTAAAGCCCATTTTCTTGTTAAGCCTAATGCATCCTGATACGTCTCCAACGTATCTATAATTTTTTATTGTTCCGTGTTGTTATATTATCAATCTTGGATGTTTTATAATCATTTTATAGTCATTTTATATCATTTTTTGGTACTAACCTATTGACATAGTGCCAAGTGCCGGTTGCTATTTTCTGCATGTTTTTTACATCGCAGGAAATCAATATCAAACGGAGTCCAAACGCAATGAAACTTTACGAAGATTTTTTTGGACCAGAAGGAACATAATAGGCCCTGGCTGCACCTGAGGGGTGCTCGGAGGAGAGCACAACCTGCCAGGGCGCGCCAATAGGCCCAAGCGCACCCTGGTGGGTTGTGCCCACCTCGGGTGCCCCCAGACAGCCTCTTTGCTCTATAAATAGCCCAATGTTCCAGAAACCCTAAAGGCATCGACAAAATATTCATCCAGCTGCGAATGGGCCTATAGCTTAGTGGTTGCAGTGACCTTAGTAGCACCCCAGATCCTGGGTTCGACTCCCGGTGGGAGCGGATTTAAAAAACAGGCTTGGGCGAAAATTTCTGGAATAAAAAGACTGTGGGGCTGTTGCTCTACAGTAAATAGTCAAAAAAAATATTCATCCAGCTGCCCCAGAGTCCAGAACCACCAGATCCAATCTAGACACCATCTTAGATGGGGTTCACCACCTCCATTGGTGCCTCTTCAATGATGCGTGAGTAGTTGCTTGTAGACCTTTGGGTCCGTAGTTAGTAGCTAGATGGCTTTTTCTCTCTCTCTCTCCCTGAATTGTCAATACAATGGTCTCTTGGAGATCCATATGATGTAACTCTTTCGCAGTGTGTTTGTTGGGATCGATGAACTTTGATTTTATGATCAGATCTGTTGGGGATATTACTACTGGGCGTAAACCGGCCTAACTGGGCCGGGTTGACTTCATCAGTAGTCCAAAGGTGCTAAAGCCCAGAGGCTAGACAAAGGCCCAAGGCCATAGTCGGTTCAGTATCTGTAGCCGTAAACCGGCGTGTATATAAACTTGTATCATAAGTTAGGAATAGGGAGAGACCAACCCGGATACGAATATAAACCGGAGATTGGGACTCTATGAACCGACGGGTGTCACCCGTGTATATAAGGGGACAACCCGATAGCGGTTCAGGGAGAGAACCATAACTCGAGGCTTAGGCGAAGCTTGTTTGCTCCCTAGTCATCGAAACCCCATCAATTACATCACAAACTAGACGTAGGCTTTTACCTTCATCGAAGGGGCCGAACTAGTATAAACTTCCTGTGTCCCTTGTCCGCTTTAACCCCTTCGAGTTAACCCGTTGCGATGGCTCCATGACTAAGTCCTTTCGCTAGGACATCTGCCATGACAAACCCACGACAGTTGGCGCCCACCGTGGGGCTATCACACGATGGTTTCAAGTTCTTGGAGGGCCGCTTTGGAGGACTCAAGGGATACGCCGTGGGCCGGATGACCAAGAGTCGTCGCGGCAAGATCTACATCGACGACGCAGGCTGCGGCCCCGACGCCGGCTCAATTGAGTACGGGTACCGGGTCCCCTTTGGTGGCATACATGTCTTCATCGGCAAGATCGGTGAACCGGGCCCTGAGCTGGACACCTGCACCGACGTCGTCGAGACAGCTCAGTGTGCATGACCTGCCCGGGTTAAACCGGCCGTGAAGCGTGCCTTCGTGGGAGTCATCCATGTAGGAAGCTATGAGGACGGATCAGGATCTGGTGGTGAAACCGTCGTTTACTCTGGCGACGAGTCATCGACCGGAGAGACTGAGTCATTGTATCAGCTACAAGATGGCCGGATTGGGGGCTGTTCCGATTGCGACAGTATTCCGGACCCCTCTGATCTGCCCAACCGGGTTGGAATATTCATGGCCGGTACACAAGCAGCACCTCACTCATCGACGGCCGCGGCAATGATTTCCGGTTCAGCAGCAGCAACGGCTGCCGGAGCAGGAGGCCCGGTGCGCCCGCCGGCTCAAGTGTTATCAGAACTATTCGACGCATTGGCTGCACTCATGGCGGAGGCTAATCCGGTGGATCAGGATGCTCATAACGCAGAGATCGCAAAGGTGAGAGAGCAGATTACCCAGGCCAAAGCGGATCTGGCAGCGGAAGAGGTCAGGATGACTGCGGAACGGGCCGCTTTGGACGCCCAAGCTTATAAACTCATGCTGGACCAGAATGCCTCACAGGAAGTCATGAGAAGGAAATACCGATCTCGGTTGCCCTCAGTTTTTGAAGGAAGGAAACTTTTCAACACCCCTGAAGCGGGAATCAATAATCCGCCGGTAGTAAACCGGGCGGAGGCACCTGCGACAGGAGCGTCGGTTCAGCCCCGTCTAATAGATCTGCCTCGACATAATGCTGGTGTACCGCAAGCCGTGCCTACACCTCCGGGTCACTACTCCAATCCGATGGATAACCTCCTTGCAGCTGCGGCACGGTTGGAGGCTATTCCGGTTGAAGGTGATTCATTACAGGCGATCGAAACGCGCCGGGTTAAGGAGCTCCTCAGGACGGCTTTAATCCAACAGGAAGCGTACTCATACAGCCATGACCGGATTCATTCTACCCCACGTCCGGCCCAGAGTTATAGCAGGCGTATGGAGGAACCAACTGTGTCAAGTAACGCGCGGCGTGAAGCGCCCCGTGGCAACAATCCGGCTCCCGATGCCCAGGAGGTGGTAGACCGGGCCCGAGCACGCAGGGAAGCTGAGTTAGCAGCGCAGCATCAGACTCATCAGTTCACGCCTGTTCGTCCCACCACTTCGGTTGAACCGGGGCTCACTTCTAGCGCTTTGGGAGTGCCTTGTCTTGTCCCCGCTTTACGCAATGTGCGCCTGCCCAAGGATTTTAAGGGCCCGCGCAAAGTACCGAATTATACGGCGGATCAACCCCCAGAGACGTGGGTGGAGAGTTATGAGATGGCCATGGAGATGCTTGATGTTGATGAGGCGGCGTGTGCAAAATATTTCACCATGATGCTTGAAGGGACAGCCTGCACTTGGTTAAAAAGCCTGCCGCCCAATTCTATCAGCTCATGGGCCCAGTTGCGAGAACGGTTCATCAATAATTTCAAAGACACATGTAAGCAGCCCATGTCGATAGTGGATTTAGCTGCCTGTGTTCAGGAGGAAGGAGAGTCAACGACTCATTGGGTGCGCAGGGTCTCACGGGTTCTGCATTCCTCAGACCGCATCAATGCGGACACCGCAGTTATAACCTTGGAAGGCAATTGCCTGTTTGGACCCCTGAAGTTGAAATTAGGACGGATGAAACGCCATTGTACTGACATGGGGACCCTCATGGGCGCCTTGGTAAAGTACGCTGATTCTGATAGTACCAAGGATCCCGAGTCTGATGATGAAAAGACAGGGAAGGGAAAGAAGAATGGCAACTTCAGAGGTCAGCAGCATCACTCAGCAGGAAACGGTGGCGGAGGCAAGCGTAAAGCGGATGGCAACATGGATTTTGTGGCCAATACTAACGTGCAGAACGGGGGCCAGCGACGAAAAGGCAAAAACCGCAGTGGAGCGCCTAGTCCTAATCCGGAACGCCTAAATTATTTGTTGAACCAGCCCTGTCCAAAGCATGGGACACGGGAGGAACCAGCAAACCACCTCTGGAAAGATTGCTATATTATGCAAGAGTTCAAGAGCTCCAATGCCTTCCGGTATGACCCCGGCGCTGGTGGTGGTTCTGGATCTGGACCGAGTCACGGTGGAGGAAATTCCGGTTCAGGGTTTAATGGTAACCCGAGCGGACATAACAATCAGCATAATCAAAATAACCAGGGTGGTCACAATCAGCAACAGCAGCAGTCGGGTTACCAGAGCAATCCAAAGCAGCTAAATAGTGGACAGTATCATGTATTCACCACTAGCTTGGACAAGCGGGACCGGAAGGTCCAGAAGCGGGCAGTTAACTCGGTTGAACCGGCTGTGCCCCGGTATCTGCGCTGGTCAGAGCAGCCAATCATATGGAGTAGAGAGGATCACCCTCCCCGGGTTGACAATCCGGGTCAGCTGGCTTTAGTGGTGGCACCTTAGGTGGGAGGTTATAAGTTCACCAAGGTGCTCATGGATGGAGGTAGCAGCATTAACATCCTGTACTATGAGACTTTCCGTCGAATGGGGCTAACACATAAGGAACTCCGGCCTTCAAATACGGTTTTTCATGGTGTGGTACCTGGCAAGTCAGCATACCACGTTGGGAAGATAGCATTGGAAGTGGCTTTCGGAGATGATCACGATTCCCGGTCTGAGACGCTGACATTCGAGGTGGTGAAAATCAAAAGCCCGTATCACGCCCTGTTCGGTAGACCGGCCTATGCGAAATTCATGGCACGTCCCTGTTATGTCTACTTGCAACTCAAGATGCCAGGTCATAAAGGGACCATCACGGTTCACGGAAGCCGCAAGGTCGCTTTGGAATGGGAAGAAGGAGATGCGGCCTACGCAGAGTCAGTTTGTAGTACCGAGGAACTCAAGTATTACAAAGACAATGTTGATCCGACGGATATTGTTGGGGATGTCGCTATCTGGGGTAAACCGGCCTGCAGGGCCCGGGTTACCGCCGTCAAACAGACCCGAGATGTTAAAGCCCAAGGAGAAATAGAAAGGCCCAAGGCCTATAACCGGTTTAAAGGTTTATGGTGTAAACCGGCCTGGGGCCAACTTGTACTGTAAGTTAGGAATAGAGAGACCGACCCGGGCACGTTTATAAGCCGGAGGTTGGGATTTTGCAGACCGACGGGCGTCACCCGTGTATATAAGGGGACGACCCGACGGCGGTTTAGGACAGAGAAGAAGAACTCGAGGTTTAGGCGAAGCTTATCGCTCCCTAAGCCCTCGAAACCCATCAATCCCATCACAACTAGACGTAGGCTTTTACCTTCATCGAAGGGGCCGAACTAGTATAAAAACCGTGTCCTTGTGTCCACTTTAACCCCTTCAAGCTAACCCGTTGCGATGGCTCCACGACTAAGTCCTCTTACTTGGACATCTGCCGTGACAAATCCACGACAGTTGGCGCCCACCGTGGGGCTATCGCGAGATGGTTTCAGGTTCTTGGAGGGCCGCTTTGAAGGACTCGAGGGTTACGCTGTGGGACGGATGACCAAGAGCCGCCGCGGAAAACTCTACATCGACAGCACAGGCTGGGGCCCCGACGCCGGCTCGATCGAGTACGGGTACCGGGTCCCCTTTGGCGGCATCCATGTTTTCATCGGCAAGATCGGAGAACCGGGCCCCGAGTTAGGCGTCTGCGCCGACCTCATCGAGACAGCTCAGTGCACGAGATCGACCCTGGCTAAACCGACCAGGAAGCACGCCTTCGTGGGAGTCATCCACGGGGGAAGCTACGAGGAAGGATCCGAATCTGGTGACGAAACCTCCATCTACTCTGGCGATGAAACGTCGACCGGGGAGACCGAATCTCTTTACCAGCTACAAGGTGATCGGGTTGGGGGCGGCTCCGATGGCAACAGTATTCCGGACCCCTCTGTTCTACCCTATCGGGTTGGGATCTTCATGGCTGGAACACAGGCGGCGCCACGATCATCAACTGCAGCAGCAGCGATCTCCGGATCGGCAGCAGCGACGGCTGCGCGGGCAGGAGGCCCTACGGGTTCACCAGCCCAAGTTTTGTCAGACCTGTTTGACGCACTAGCAGCGCTCATGGCGGAGGCCAACCCGGTGGACCAGGAGGTTCACAATGCTGAGATTGCCAAAGTGAGAGAGCAGATCACTCGGGCTAAAGCGGAGCTGGCTGCAGAAGAGATCAGGATGACGGCGGAGCGCGCCGCTTTAGATGCACAGGCTTAGAGGCTCATGATGGACCAGAAGGCGTCTCAGGAGGTCCTGAAGAGAAAATCCCGGTCTCGGTTGCCCGCCGCCCTCGACGCTCGAAATCTCTTCAACACCCCGGGGGTAAACCGTGCGGAGGCGACAGCCGGCGCCCCGGTTCAGCACCGGATTATAGACCTGCCTCGTCATAACACTGATACGCCACCGGCCATGCCAACGCCGTCGGGTTATTATTCCAATCCGATGGATAACCTCGTCGCGGCGGCGGCTCGGTTGGAAGCCATTCCGATCGAAGGAGATTCACCGCAGGATGAAGAGACACGCCGGGTCAAGGAGCTCCTTAGGACCGCGTTGGCCCAGCAAGAAGCATATTCGCAAAGCCGTGATCGGATTCACTCCACCCCTCGCCCCAGCAGGAGCTATAGTAGGCGCGTGGAGGAGCCGGCCGTTTCAAGTAACGCCAGGCGTGAAGCGCTCCGCGGCAACAATCCGGCGGGCGACGACAATGCTCACGAGAATGCGGATCGCACCCGTGCACGGGAGGCCGGATTGGCAGCGCAGCATCAGGCTCGTCAGCTTACGCCTATCTTCCCAGCAGCTGCGGCTGAGCCGGGGGTGGTTTCCAGTTCTTTGGGAGTACCGTGCCTTGTTCCCACCTTGCGCAACGTACGCCTGCCCAAAGACTTCAAAGGCCCCCGCAAAGTACCAAACTACACGGCAGATCAGCCTCCGGAGACGTGGGTGGAGAGTTATGAAATGGCTATGGAGATGCTGGATGTGGATGACGCGGCGTGTGCCAAGTATTTTACTATGATGTTAGAAGGAACGGCCCGGACTTGGCTAAAGAGTTTGCTGCCTAATTCAATTAGCTCGTGGGCCCAATTGCGCGCCCGGTTTATCAAGAACTTCAAGGACACGTGCAAACAGCCAATGTCAATTGTGGACTTAGCTGCTTGCGTTCAGCAGGAAGGGGAATCAACTACCCATTGGGTACAACGAGTATCAGAAGTTTTGCACTCATCAGATCGCATCAACGCAGACACCGCCGTAGTGCTATTGGAAAGCAACTGTCGGTTTGGCCCTTTGAAGCTAAAGCTGGGCCGGATGAAGCGTGATTGTACAGATATAGGAACGCTCATGACCGCTTTAGTGAAGTATGCGGATTCTGACAGTACCAAGGATCCTGACTCTGGTGATGACAAAGCAGGGAAGGGAAGGAAGAATAGCAACACCAAAGGCCAGCAACATCGGCCGGCAGGTAATGGAGGCGGAGGTAAGCGTAAACCGGACGGGAGCATGGACTTGGTGGCCAGCACAAGTGCGCAGGATAAAGGCCAGCGGCGTAAGGGGAAACAGCCAAGTTTTCGCGCACATCCCGGTCCTAACCCGGAGCGTTTGAACTTTTTCTTAAACCAGCCCTGTCCGAAGCACGGAACAAAGGAGGAACCAGCAGCCCATCTTTGGAAGGATTGTTATATCATGAAGGAATTCAAAAGCTCAAACACTTTCCAATATGATCACAGCTCCGGCGGCGGTTCTGGTTCCGGATCAGGGTACGGTGGCGGAAATTCCGGTCCAGGGTTCCAGGGTAATCCGGGCGGACAGGTCAGCCAAAATAATCAAAATAATCAAAGTAATCAAGGTGGTTATCAGAGCAACCCGAAACAGTTGAGCGGTGGACAGTATCATGTTTTTACTACAAGCTTGGATAAACGGGATAGAAAGCTTCAGAGGCGAGCAGTCAGTGCTATTGAACCGGCCACGCCTCACTATCTGCGCTGGTCAGAACAGCCTATCATATGGAGCCGAGAGGATCACCCTCCCAGGGTTTATAATCCGGGTCAGTTAGCGTTGGTGGTGGCGCCTCAGGTGGGAGGTTATAAGCTCACTAAGGTGCTCATGGACGGAGGGAGCAGCATTAACATCTTGTATTACGAAACCTTCCGTCGTATGGGACTGGTAGATAAGGATCTCAAACCGACCAATACAGTGTTCCACGGGGTGGTGCCTGGCAAATCTGCATATCCGGTTGGTAAGATAGCCCTTGAAGTGGTATTTGGCGATAGTCACGATTCCAGATCAGAGACGCTGACGTTTGAGGTGGTTAAAATCCAAAGTCCGTACCACGCTTTGTTCGGACGGCCAGCTTATGCAAAATTTATGGCACGGCCCTGCTATGTGTATCTGCAACTTAAGATGCCAGGTTACAAGGGCACTATAACGGTTCATGGGAGCCGTCGAATCGCTTTGGAATGCGAGGAAGGAGATGCGACTTATGCAGAATCGGTTTGTGCTACGGAGGAGCTAAAGCAGTACAAAGACAGTGTTGATCCGGAGGACATGACTTCATTAAAAAAGCCAACTACGGACCACGATCCGGCCTTGAAGTTCAAGTCAGCGGACGAAACTAAGCTTGTTGACTTCGTACCTGGCGATTCATCCAAGCAGTTCAGCATCAGTGCAAACTTGGATCCAAAATAGGAAAGCGCGCTCATCGAGTTCATCCGTGAGAATCGGGACATCTTTGCATGGAAGCCGTCTGACATGCCTGGTGTACCGAGGCGACTCGCTGAGCACACCCTTAATGTGGATCCTAAGTACAAGCCGGTAAAGCAGTTTTTACGGCGGTTTAACGAAGAAAGACGTAAAGCGATTGGTGAGGAAGTGGCCAGGCTCCTGGCAGCTGGGTTTATCATTGAGGTTTTTCATCCCGAATGGCTCGCTAATCCGGTGCTAGTTCTTAAGAAAAACGGCACCTGGCGCATGTGTGTGGACTACACAGACTTGAATAAAGCTTGCCCAGCAGATCCTTTTGCTCTCCCCCGGATTGATCAGATCATTGATGCTACGGCGGGTTGCGAGCGTTTAAGTTTTTTGGATGCCTATTCGGGTTATCATCAGATCAAGATGGCAGTTAAGGACCAGGAGAAGACAGCGTTCATTACCCCCTTTGGAGCCTTCTGCTATGTGTCTATGCCCTTTGGGCTTAAGAGTGCACAGGCTACTTATCAACGATGTGTGCAAAATTGCCTCCACGAGCAGATTGGTCGTAATGTGCATGCTTATGTGGATGATATTGTGGTCAAGTCACGAAAGAAGGAGACCCTGGTTGACGATTTGAAGGAGACTTTCGATAACTTGAGAGTGTACCAAATGATGCTCAACCCAGCTAAATGTGTTTTTGGTGTTCCTGCAGGCAAGTTGTTGGGATTTTTAGTGTCCCATAGAGGAATTGAGGCTAATCCGGAAAAGATCACAGCCATCACCTCCCTGGCCAAACCGAAATGCATCAACGATGTTCAGCGCATGGCCGGGCGGATTGCAGCGTTAAGCCGGTTCATCAGTCGCCTCGGTGAAAAGGCGATCCCCTTGTATCAAATGCTCAAGAAGACGGATCAATTTGTCTGGAGTCCGGAGGCTGATAAAGCGTTTGAGGACTTGAAGCGACAGCTAGTCAATCCGCCAGTGTTAGCAGCCCCTGTAGATAAAGAGCCACTCCTGTTATATGTTGCAGCGAATGCCAGAGCGGTCAGTGTGGCGATGGTGGTAGAACGAATGGAGGCTGGAAAGGAACATCTGGTTCAGCGACCGGTTTACTATATCAGTGAAGTACTTATCGAGTCCAAACAAAGGTATCCGCATTGGCAGAAGCTGGTGTATGGCGTTTTTATGGCAAGCCGGAAGCTGAGGCAATATTTCCAAGGACACCCAATCACGGTGGTCAGTTCTGCTCCTTTGGGTGACATTATACAGAACCGGGAGGCGACCGGTCGGATTGCCAAGTGGGCTATCGAGCTCGGGCCGCACGATTTAAGGTACGTACCCCGAACGGCCATAAAATCACAGGCACTTGTCGATTTCATAAACGATTGGACAGAGTTACAAGCGCCTGAGGAGAAGCCAGATAACACCTATTGGACCGTTCATTTTGACGGGTCAAGACAATTGGAAGGCTCGGGGGCTGGAGTCGTTTTAACTTCCCCACGAGGAGATAAGTTTTGTTATGTCCTCCGTTTAATGTTCCCCTGTACAAATAATGCGGCGGAGTATGAAGCTTTGCTTCATGGTCTTCGGGTGGCTAAAGAGATGAATCTGAGCAGAGTTAGGTGCTTTGGTGATTCGGATCTGGTGGCTCAGCAGGTATCTGGCACCTGGGATTCTAAGGATCCGCTTATGGCTGCATACCGACGTGAAGTAGATATGGTGGCTGGGCATTTCAAAGGCTATCAAGTGGATCATGTGGACCGCAGAAAGAATGAGGCAGCGGACGCTTTAAGTCGCTTGGGCTCTCAGCGTAAACCGGTCCCACCCAATGTTTCCTTGGATGTATTGTACCACCCATCGGTACAGCTGCCCGGTGAGCTGGAGTTGGCTGTTCCTGATCCGGAGGCTCAGTTAGTGGCGGCTCTCCACGCCACCCCGGATTGGACGCTCCCGTATCTGGCATATATGAACCGGGGTGAGTTGCCAGAGGACGAAAGCTTGGCTCGACAGATAGTACGCCGGTCCAAGTCTATGACCATCTTCAAAGGAGAGCTACATCATCGCAGCGTATCAGGAGCGCTGCAACGGTGCGTGTCCCCTGAGGAGGGGTGTGAGATATTACGAGAAATACATGAAGGGGATTGCGGCCACCACGCCGGTTCAAAATCATTGGTGGCTAAAGCGTTCCGCCACGGTTTCTACTGGTTAACTGCTCATGCTGATGCGGAAGACCTGGTCAGATTATGTGATGGTTGCCAGAAATTTTCCAGACGAGCACACATACCGGCTCAAGAATTGAGGATGATTCCAATCACTTGGCCGTTTGCGACTTGGGGGCTTGATATGGTTGGGCCTTTTAAGCGTTCCAAAGATAAGAAGACCCACCTACTGGTGGCGGTTGACAAATTTACAAAGTGGGTAGAGGCAGAACCTGTCAGTAAGTGTGATGCGGCCACGGCAGTTCGGTTTATAAAAAAGGTGATCTTCCGGTTTGGTTTTCCACACAGTATCATCACAGATAATGGTACCAATTTATCTAAAGGGGCCATGAAAGAGTTCTGTGCACGGGAGCATATACGGCTTGATGTTTCTTCGGTAGCGCACCCACAGTCTAATGGTCAGGCAGAACGAGCGAACCAAGAGATCTTGAGAGGTATCAAACCCCGGCTTCTGGTCCCTTTGCAAAGGACGCTGGGTTGTTGGGTGGAGGAGCTACCGTCTGTATTATGGAGCATCAACACCACGCCTAACAGATCCACGGGGTTTACGCCGTTTTTTATGGTTTATGGAGCAGAGGCGGTTCTCCCAAGTGATATACGACATGACTCACCTCGCGTGGCAGCATATGTTGAAGCGGATAATGAGCAGACACGGCAGAACGCCCTTGACTTGTTGGATGAGGAGCGTGACTTGGCAGCTGCCCGTTCAGCGATTTACCAGCAAGATCTTCGCCGCTACCACAGCCGTCGGGTTAGGACCAGAACCTTTCAGGAGGGGGATTTGGTGCTTCGGCTCATCCAGGATCAATCTGATCAGCATAAATTATCCCCGCCTTGGGAGGGACCCTTTGTGGTCAGCAAGAATCTGAATAATGGGTCATATTACCTGATTGATATTCGAGAGCGCAAGGATTCACGCACGTCAGAGGAGGAGACCAGCAGGCCGTGGAACATAGCTCATCTTCGACCTTATTATACATGAGCCCTGGGCTCTGTTTATGTACATATCATGACCATGTATATATTATGATTAAATACAATAAACCGGAGCCTCGAGTAAAGCGGGGTCTCTATTGTTCTTCACATCATGTGTGCTTACCCCTGGAGGTCGCTTCACAGAAGTTCAAATTATAGATTCCGGTTTAAAAGCCGTTTCAAGGGAAGATGTCTCCTACAAGGCTGTGAAGCTATTAATATCCGGTTCAATATCCCGGTTCAAGCATGAGGCTTCCTGTTCAAACATGGGTCGTATTCGAACCAAAGAGAACATAGCTATTCAAGCACGAGGCTTCCTGTTCAAACATAGGTCGTATTCGAACCAAAGAGAACATAGCTATTCAAGCACGAGGCTTCCTGTTCAAACATAGGTCGTATTCGAACCAAAGAGAACATAGCTATTCAAACACGGGGCTTCCTGTTCAAACATAGGTCGTATTCGAACCAAAGAGAACATAGCTATCCCTATAAAGTCAGTTGGGGACCTGGTCGGCCTGAACCGTAGCTACACCTCCGGGGGGCTTGGTCATGTCTTGACGACGGTAATGCCTTCTGGCTGGCACATTTGCCACTGAATCAGTTGGGGACCTAATCGACTTGAACCGTAGATTACGCCTTATGGGAACTCGGTCATGTCTTGATGATGGTAATGCCTTCTGGTCGGCTTTTTAGCCAATGAATCATTTGGGGGCTTGGTCGTGTCCGAACCAACGCAATGCCACTTGATCGGCCCTTGGCCATTGAGTCACTTGGGGGCTTGGTTGACGAACCAATGCAATGCCATTTGGCCGGCATATTTGCCACGATTCAGTTAGGAACCTAGTCGACCTAAACCGTGGCTACACCTCTTGGGGGCTTGGTTTTGTCTTGACGATGGTCACGCCTTCTGAACGGTTCATAGTAACCACTATTCGCATGCGTTTTGCTATCGCGTTGCCTTTTCATATTTGGTTTTGTTTTCTGCCTTTATTGTGGTGTTTTTTGGTTCTTCGGAACGTCAAGTATTCTTAAAACCGGTTCAGCTGGCATAGCCTGGTCCGTTTTTTAACCCGGAGGCAAATTGCCCGGTTTGGCAAAGGCGCAGCACGGTTCAGGTGGTCGAAAAATCACATTGTGTACTCAGTAAAGACAGGAAACAAAGTTGGAAAACGTCATTGGAAAGAGCATCAGTACCCGTGCGCGAAGGCACATTCAAATGCAGAGGTATTAAACTATCTTATTACAAGGCAAACGTAGTGCCTGAATATATTGTTCGTTGACGGATTAAAACGCCACCAAGTAAGGTGAACCGGAGCGTCGATTAGGCCTGTTCGCCGCCTCGGTTCGAAGGCTGGGGATCGTCTTGCGCCGCTTCAGCTCTATCTTGGTTACCCATTGGCTGGAAATCAGCAGTGGTCCAGTCGATTCCCATTAGCGCTTGAAAGACGGCCTCTTCGTGAATCAGCAAAGACGGTTCAATGTCAGGGGCGTAAGTATGCTTACGGATTGGAGGAATAAGGTTTCCCGCTTCAGGGACCGGAGCAGCCACTCGTTTGTTCTGGTTGTCGTATTGGGCTTGGTAACGTGACAGATCTGCTTCCTCAGCCAATTGACAAGCTAGGGGGCGCACCGCCCGGTTTATCGCCCTCAAATCGTCTTCACCAAAATCTGAACCGTCTTCCTTCAAGCTGGGGTATCCTTGGGCCGCTTCGACAGGATCGAAATCTGGTACCCATGCTTTGGCCCGGATCAAGGCAGTAATGGCTCCAGTTCGAGCAGCTGATCTTTTCAATTCTTCAATCCGGGCTGGAAGCATGGACAGCCTCTTTAATGTGTCTTGAATCAGGGACGGCGCAGGGTTGTTATGCGACGCAGTGGTGATAGCCCTTTGTGCTCCGGTGTACAACTGTTCAATCAGAGTATAAGCAGCTTTGAGTTTCATCCGCACATCAGAACCCAAGTGTCCAATACGTGAGCCTGCAGTGTTTCAAGATGGATTACAAACCGGACATAGGATGTAACAGACAAGGTACAAATTGGAAGAAGGGCGTCGAAAAGCTTACCAAAGACAGCAGAGGTCATGGAGTGTATCTGTCGCTTCACGGTGGATAATTCATCGACCACCGGTTTAAGAGCAGCTTCGGCATTTTCAGCCCTCTTCGTCAAAAGAGCTCTCTCAGTAACCCAATCAGCTTGTTCTTTCTGGTGGCTTTCTTTCAGCTGTTCCATGATGGTTAAAGCATGGGCCAATTCGTCCTTCGTTTTTTCAGTTTCAGCCTGTTGGGTTTTTAAGATTTCCTGAAGGTCCGAGACTTGTTTCGCTTTGGTCTTTAGATCCCCCTGCAGCAGGTCGTCAAAACAGTGTTCAGAAAATATTGCACGGTTTGGAAGTATCAACCACACAAGCAAGTTATGTGCTCGATACTTGGGGGCTAATGCATATTTGATTTTAACGCAAGTTTCCCATTGCAAAAAGTCCCAATATTAATACAAGTATTTAAACTTGGCACTTGGGGGCTAATAGTTATCTAATGATGTTTTCTGGTTATGGCCTATGTTGAAGCCTTGGGTTTTCTAAGCCGGACTTTAGTTGTCAAGACAGCCTGATCCGGTTTACCATCTCGGTTTGGAAATATTGATAAGCTAAGTTGCAATGGAATGAAGCACAAGGGAGTTACCTCAAGTTTCTCCTTCATCATCTTGATCATGCCAGCTTCATAATCCCGACTGGTGTACAGTCGGTTCAGGTACCCGGAATAAAGATCCGGGGCGCTTAAAGCGGCGTACGTAGAAGAGTCAAGGTCCCATTTGCCCTTCATGGCCGAGATTTCGTCCTTGGCAGTATGCTTGGCTAAGGTAGCAGTGTTCCCCGGTTCAGAGTGACCGATGCCGGTAATCACAACATCATCATCCTTGGAATCGCTGCTCTGCAGGGGCCCTGTCGGTTTATCAACAGTTCGAGAAGGGGGGATGGATTCCTCAACCCGAACAGGGCTGGCAGGGCTGGCAGGTTCGATAGTCCTTTCTTCAGCGCAGGTGTCATCTTGCGGAGATAGATAATTCTGAGCATCCTCACGACCCAGAGTGTCAGCACCAGGAGTTTTCTCCGGTTCAGGAGCGGCAGTCCCTTCAGCCGGGTTATCCAAACGAGCCTTCTTGCTCGGTCTAGGTTTAGCCCTGAAAAAAGCCCAAAGATTGAAAAAACAGTATAAGATGGATTAAGAGACCCATACAGAGATATGTTGTGATCGGTCCAACTTACCCAATGACTGTCTTCAACGGTGGCAGTTGAGTGGCTGAAGATTCGCCGGAAGATGAATGGGAAGTGACCTGATAATCGGAGTCAGATGGATTTAGAGGCTGACGAGTTAAACCTGCTTTAGGAGGAAAGCTAGCGCATAAATTGGGGACCTCTGAGCGGCGTTTCCGAACCGGGCTGTTCGGTAAACCGGCGGAGGTGACTACCTGACCGCTATGACGAGTGGTGCGTCGAGCCTCATGTTGCTGGGTCTTCACAAGAAATTTGGGATCCAAATAAGCAAGAGGGTGAGAAAATTTAATTTTCCGGTTTGCTTGGCGAGGTTTTTTCAAAGGCAAAGGAACAGCATCAGAAGAAAGAATAGTTACCTCTGGGCCTTCAGCATTGCTCGCTTCAGCATCGTCCTGACAAATATCAGCATCAATAAGACGTACAAAAAGTAAGCCAACTGAATCGAGGTCTACCCCAAGGTCCGGATTACCCACATCATCCTCCTCTAAATCGGGGGTACAGGAAGCAGTGTTCCTTTTCTTCGTAGCAGGCTTCTTCACCCTTGTCTTGGGTCTGATTATCTTTTCGGTTGGTTCCTGAAGCTTCTTGCTCCAAAACGGATCATCTCCCTGTTTCGAAAAGGACTGGAAGTTAACAACGTATATATAAGGAGATCAAAGATTCTATAAACAGAGGAGTTACTTACAGCAGGTGGTTTGTTTGTGGCACAAAATGGAAGCAAGCCGGTTCGAGCGCAGACAGGTTCCGGTTCGTTCAGCATCTTCTTCACAGCTTCAGCGACTTCGTCCTCCGTCAGCTGAATGTTGCAGTGCCTCAAAGGATCATCAACCCGACCCGTGTATTGGCACATCAAACCGGAGCGGATGCTAAGGGGCAGGATGCTCCATGAAATCCAGCAACGAGCAAGATCAACCCCCGTTAAACCATTAGCCATGAAGGCTCTGAGCTTGGATAGCTGAGGGGCATACTTACTCCTCTCTTTGGCAGTTAGCCGTGGGGGGAAGGGGTGAGTGTTGCTAAGTCTCTCTGGACGGAAACCGGGCAGTGGATTTTCTTCAGCAGGGGAAGTATCCTTGCAATAGAACCAAGTGCAATTCCATTCTTGCGGATGACTATGCAACTTGGCGTGAGGATAAGTCACCTCTTTCCTCTTCTGAATCGCCATACCACCCAGTTCCATATTAGGGCCATCGGTGAATTCAGTACGTCGGTTCAGATGGAAAAAGTCCCGGAACAGCTCTACAGTGGGTTCCTCTTGAAAGTACGCCTCGCAAAGTACTTGAAAATGGCAGATGTTCGTGACTGAATTTGGACCAACATCTTGTGGGCGCAACCTAAAATTAGCCAAGACGTCCCGATAAAATTTTGAACCGGGTGGGTTAAACCCCCGGGCCAGGTGATCCGCAAACACCACCACTTCTCCCTCCTGCGGGGTAGGAGGACATTCGTCTCCTGGAACCCTCCAATGGATGGTATTTTTGCTACTCAAAGCACCAGTCAGAACTAAGTTGTTTAGTTGGGTCTCAGTGATGCAAGAGGGAACCCAGTTACATTCGTACACCTGTTTTGCCATGAGGAAATCTACAAGATAAAGGTATTCCGGTTTGAGAACAAGTGTGATTATAAACCGAAGGTGATCTTATATAGAGTCAGGTTATCCACGATGATATCAACCAGCGGTTCATCAAGGGGACTAATGGATGTGTGGATTGTTTTGTTCACTTTGCTAAGAGTTAAACCGACCAGATCTAACAGCTGTGAGTATGAAAGCAGAAACAGATCCCATACGGATTCTTTCAAGCAATGGATCTACAGCTAGGGCGAAAAAGAAATAAAAATACGAAGTTTGGCTCACAGCAGGACAACATAAGTTCGACAAGCAGGAAATGAGCGAGGTCTAAGAAGACGAATGCAGATTTATGGCGAATACCGAGAGGAACTACAAATCCAGGTACAGGTATCATCATCTATTCGCAAAGGCTGCTATGGGGATGAGCAAGAAACAGTAGCAGGACGACGAACCCTAGAACAGATCCAAAGCAACAAGAACAGGGGCTTTACCGGGGTCCAAACAGATGTGGAAAGTCGCCGCGGTGCTCTGATCCGATCAGGTTGATGCAGCGGCCGGAGTTGATGCAGCAGCTGACGGCGGCGGCGGAGCTCTGAGGTCTGGGTCGCGAGGAAGACGAAGAAGGGGAGGAAAAGAAGATGGCCTTCAAGTCCTATTTATAAGGCGCGGCGCGCGTGTCAGGCGCGCGAATCCAGGGGCCGGAGATTTCGGAAGCCCAGCCGTCGCCCTGATTCTTGCGGGTTAGCGAAAGGAGACGGTAGCTTGCGCTGACGTCATATCGGTTTACCATAGCAAGAGGAGACGGAGAGACAGCGGTTTAACAAGTTACTGGAAGACATTTGAGGACAGAAATTCTTATTAAGGATTGACATGAACCTGTTCAAATCAATCTGGGGCCTAATGTTGGGGATGTCGCTATCTGGGGTAAACCGGCCTGCAGGGCCCGGGTTACCGCCGTCAAACAGACCCGAGATGTTAAAGCCCAAGGAGAAATAGAAAGGCCCAAGGCCTATAACCGGTTTAAAGGTTTATGGTGTAAACCGGCCTGGGGCCAACTTGTACTGTAAGTTAGGAATAGAGAGACCGACCCGGGCACGTTTATAAGCCGGAGGTTGGGATTTTGCAGACCGACGGGCGTCACCCGTGTATATAAGGGGACGACCCGACGGCGGTTTAGGACAGAGAAGAAGAACTCGAGGTTTAGGCGAAGCTTATCGCTCCCTAAGCCCTCGAAACCCATCAATCCCATCACAACTAGACGTAGGCTTTTACCTTCATCGAAGGGGCCGAACTAGTATAAAAACCGTGTCCTTGTGTCCACTTTAACCCCTTCAAGCTAACCCGTTGCGATGGCTCCACGACTAAGTCCTCTTACTTGGACATCTGCCGTGACAAATCCACGACAGATATGACTCCTTTAAAGAAGCCTACTACGGAGCATGATCCGGCTCTGAAGTTTATGTCAGCCGCTGGGACTAAGCTTGTTGACTTCGTACCTGGCGATTCGTCCATGCAGTTCAGTATCAGTGCCAATCTGGATCCGAAATAGGAAAGCGCGCTCATCGAGTTCATCCGTGAGAATCGGGACATCTTTGCGTGGAAGCCTTCTGACATGCCTGGTGTACCGAGGCGACTCGCTGAGCACACTCTTAACGTGGATCCTAAATACAAACCGGTGAAACAGTTCCTCCGCCGGTTCAACGAGGAGAGGCAAAAATCTATTGGAGAAGAGGTGGCCAGGCTCTTAGCAGCTGGCTTCATTGTTGAAGTTTTCCACCCTGAGTGGCTTGCTAATCTGGTGCTAGTCCTTAAGAAAAACGGCACCTGGCGCATGTGTGTGGATTATACTGATCTTAATAAAGCCTGTCCCGTAGATCCTTTTGCCCTCCCCCGTATTGATCAGATTATTGATGCTACGGTGGGTTGCGAGCGTTTATGTTTCCTGGATGCTTATTCCGGCTATCACTAGATCAAAATGGCAGTTAAGGACCAGGAGAAGACGGCGTTCATAACTCCTTTTGGAGCCTTCTGCTATGTGTCTATGCCTTTTGGGCTCAAAAGTGCCCAGGCAACCTATCAACGGTGTGTGCAAAATTGTCTACACAATCAGATTGGCCGTAATGTGCATGCTTATGTGGATGATATCGTTGTTAAGTCAAGGAAGAAGGAGACTTTGGTCGATGACTTGAAGGAAACCTTTGATAACCTGAGGACGTACAAGATGATGCTCAATCCGGCCAAATGTGTCTTTGGTGTACCAGCAGGCAAGTTATTGGGTTTTCTGGTGTCCAACAGGGGAATTGAGGCTAATTCGGAGAAGATCACGGCTATTACTTCTCTGGCTAAACCGAAATGTATTAATGATGTTCAACGTTTGGCTGGCCAGATTGCCGCGTTGAGCCGGTTTATCAGCCGCCTTGGTGAGAAAGCGATCCCGTTGTATCAGATGTTGAAGAAAACGGATCAGTTCGTCTAGAGTTTTGCCGCGGATCAGGCATTGGAGGATTTAAAGCGGCAATTGGCCAATCCGCCTGTACTCGCCGCCCCCGTTGACAAGGAACCATTATTGTTGTATGTCGCTGCTAATGCTCGTGCGGTCAGTGTAGCTATAGTGGTGGAGAGGAAGGAGGCAGGCAAAGAGTACCCGGTTCAGCGTCCGGTTTATTATATCAGCGAAGTGCTTATTGATTCCAAACAAAGATATCCGCATTGGCAAAAGCTGGTATACGGAGTTTTCATGGCAAGCCGGAAGCTGAAGTAATATTTCCAAGGGCATCCCATCATAGTGGTCAGCTCTGCCCCTTTGGGTGATATCATCCAGAACCGGGAAGCAACAGGTCGGATTGCCAAGTGGGCTATAGAGCTTGGGCCACACGGTTTGAAATACGTGCCTCGGACAGCGGTGAAGTCCCAAGCACTTGTCGATTTTATTAACGACTGGACAGAGCTGCAGGCCCCTAAAGAGAAGCCGGATCACACATATTGGACCATCCATTTTGACGGATCACGGCAATTGGAGGGCTCGGGGGCTGGAGTCATATTAACTTCCCCACGAGGTGACAAGTTTTGTTATGTTCTCCGCTTAATGTTCCCTTGTACTAACAATGCAGCTGAGTACGAAGCCTTGCTCCATGGTCTCCGGATGGCTAAAGAGATGAACTTAAGCCGGGTTAAGTGCTTCGGTGACTCGGACCTGGTAGCTCAACAGGTGTCTGGTACTTGGGATTCTAAGGACCCACTCATGGCGGCATATCGTCGTGAGGTTGATGCTGTTGCTGGTCATTTCAAGGGTTACCAGGTGGACCACGTGGACCGTCGGAAGAATGAAGCGGCGGACGCTTTGAGCCGGCTAGGCTCACAGCGTAAACCGGTCCCGCCTAATGTCTTTCTCGACATACTACACAACCCATCGGTTCAGCTACCTGGAGAAGCAGATTTGGCTGTTCCTCATCCGGAGGCTCAGTTGGTGGCCGCACTCCACGTCATTCCGGATTGGACACTTCCCTACCTGGCGTACATGAACCGGGGCGAGTTACCAGAGGATGAGACTCTGGCCAGACAAATAATACGGCGGTCCAAGTCCATGACAATCATCAACGGCGAGTTGCATCATTGCAGTGTATCAGGAGCATTTCAACGCTGTGTGTCTCCTGAGGAAGGCTGTGATATTTTGCGTGAGATCCATGAAGGGGATTGTGGTCACCACGCTGGTTCAAAGTCTTTGGTGGCTAAGGCGTTTCGCCATGGTTTCTATTGGCTGACTGCCCATGCTAATGCGGAGGATCTGGTCAGGCGATGTGATGGTTGCCAAAAATTCTCAAGACGCGCTCATGTTCCAGCTCAAGAATTGAGGATGATTCCAATTACTAGGCCGTTTGCAACCTGGGGGCTGGATATGGTTGGACCTTTCAAAAGGTCCAAAGACAAGAAGACCCACCTCCTGGTGGCGCTTGATAAATTTACAAAATGGGTGGAGGCAGAGCCCGTTAGCAAGTGTGATGCAGCCACTGCGGTTCAGTCCATCAAAAAGGTGATTTTCCGGTTTGGCTTTCCACACAGTATCATCACAGATAATGGTACCAATTTATCTAAGGGTGCCATGAGAGAGTTCTACAAACGAGAGCACATCCGCCTTGACGTTTCATCAGTGGCACACCCGCAGTCCAATGGTCAAGCAGAAAGAGCTAATCAGGAGATCTTGAGAGGCATCAAACCCCGGCTTATGGTTCCTTTGCAGAGGACACCGTTGGGTCGAAGAATTGCCCTCTGTGTTATGGAGCATCAATACCACGCCCAACAGATCAACTGGATACATGCCGTTCTTCATGGTTTATGGGGTAGAGGCGGTTCTCCCTAGTGATATCCGTCATGATTCACCCCGTGTTGCGGCTTATGTTGAAGCGGACAACGAGACGGCTCGACAGGACGCTTTGGACCGGTTGGATGAAGAGCGAGACATTGCGGCTGCCCGCTCGGCGATTTACCAACATGATCTTCGTCGCTATCACAGTCGTCGGGTCAGGACCAGAACCTTTCAAGAAGGAGATTTGGTGCTTCGACTCATTCAAGATCAAACCGATATGCATAAATTATCCCCACCTTGGGAGGGACCTTTTGTCGTTAGCAAGAATTTGCATAACGGGTCATACTATCTGATTGATATTCGAGAGCATAAGGACTCATGTAAGTCAGAAGAGGAGACCAGCAGGCCGTGGAGCATAGCTCATCTTCGGCCTTACTATACTTGAGCCATTGGCTCTGTTTATGTACATATTATGACAATGTATATATTATAATAAACCAAATCCTCAGCTAAAGCGGGGTATCTGTTCTTTTATATCATGTGTGGTTACACGGAGTTGTTCTATTTTAAGACGGCCTCCGGTTTACCCCTTGCAAGAATTATCAATATCACTTGGGGGCTCGGTCATGTCTGAACCGATGCAACACCTTTTGATAGGCGAAAGCCACCAGATCACTTGGGGGCTCGGTCGTGTCCGAACCGATGCAACACCTCTTGATCGGCGAAAGCCACCAGATCACTTGGGGACACGGTCAAGTCTGAACCGGTCACGCCTCTTGGTCGGCCTACAGGCCTTAGAGTCACTTGGGGGCTTGGTCGAACCCGAACCATTGCCATGCCACTTGGCCGGCGTAATGCCACGAGTCATTTGGGGACCTGGCCGACTAGCACCATAGCTACACCTTTGGGGAGCTTGGTTGCGTCTGACCATGGTAACACCATCTGATCGGCTCAGTAAAGCCTCTCTTTTTGCAAAAAGTTTTATCATTGCTTTTGCTTTAAATAGCCTTTCTTAAGGAGTTGCTATTTTCTTTTAGTTGCGTTTTTTAAACCAACAGTGCTTTGTACCGGTTCAAACTGCCAAGTTGGCAGAACACGGTCCATTTTTAAACCGAAGATAATTTGCCCGGTTTGATTTTTTTCTGCTCACATCCTTTTTTGGAGTAACAAAAGGCTATTATGATCAAAGCACGGTTTACACAGTAAGCCGGCGTTATATATACAGGAGCTGTTTTCTCCCATGGCGGTTTAGGGTTATCAAACCCCCGTTTCAAGATTGGCTACACGCCTACTTCGTGCCCAATAAATGGCAGGTATTTCGTATCACAAAATTTGATCATATTTGCAAGTCTCCTGGCGTATCTACATAAAGATTCATAAACCGGATGGCGGTACAACCGCCTTGGTAGTTTAAGATTTTACGATTGCAGGAGATATAAGTTGGCAATATTGACCTTCCAAATAAAGGTATCAGCACAGATGCACGAAGGCATCTCAAGAAGCAAAAAGTATTGTCTATCCTATTACAAGGAAGCTTGGTGCCCAAATGAGATCATTGTTTTCTTGACAAGATATAACAAGGAAGCTAGTTAAAGCTGCCTTCGGTTCACGCCTGCTGGCCACCCCGGTTTGATTGTTCTGGATCATCCTGCGCCGCTTCAGCTTCCTCGTCTCTACCCAGCGGCTGGAAGTCAACGGTGGTCCAGTCGATTCCCATTAATGCTTGAAAGATAGCCTCTTCATGGATCAGTGAAGACGGTTCAATATCAGGGCGTAAGTATGTTTACGGATTGGAGGAATCATGTTTTCCGCTTCAGGGATTGGTGCAGCCACTCATTTGTTCTGGTCATTATACTGAGCTTGATAATGCGACAAATTTGCTTCCTCTACCAATTGGCAGGCCAGAGGGCGCACCGCCCGGTTGATCTCTCTTAAATCCTCTTCGCTGAATTCTGAGCCATCCTCCTTCAAGCTGGGATAGCCTTGAGCTGCTTCTACAGGATCAAAATCAGGCACCCATGCTTTGGCCCGGATTAAGGCGTTGATGGCTCCGGTTCGAGCAGCAGACTTTTTTAGCTCAACAATCCGAGCAGGGAGCATTGACAGTCTCTTCAGCGTATCTTGGATCAAAGTGGGTGCTGGATTATTGTGTGACGCAGTTGAGATAATCCGCTGCGCTCTAGTGTACAGCTGCTCGATTAAGGTGTAGGCGGCTTTCAGTTTCATCCGCACATCCGACCCCAAGTGGTTAATGCGAGTGCCTGTAACATGATCAGCAGTTTACAAACCGGGCTGTTTATAAGAGGATCACGATTATTATGCAAGTTGCAAGAAGCTTACCAAAGATGGCGGCAGTCATTGCGTGCACTTGTCGCTTTACGCTGGTTAATTCATCAGTTACCGGTTTAAGAGCAGCCTCCGCATCTTCATTCTTCTTGGTTAAAGCGGCCTTTTCTGTGGCCCAGTCAGCCCGTTCCTTCTTGAAGTCCTCCTTCAGCTGCTCCATGCAGCTTAAAGTGCTGGTTAGCTCTTCCTTTGCCTTTGAGGTTTCAGCTTGTTGGGTTTTCAAGTACTCTTGAAGGTCGGCAACTTGGTTTTCTTTGGCCCTTACTTCAGCCTGCATTCCGACAGTTATACGGTTTAACAACAAATATGAACAATGAAGTACCAACCACATAACAAGTTATGCGCTTTGTACTTGGGGGCTAATGCTTATTTGATCTATAGCTATCAGTTAATTGTCAAGTCCTAAGCTCAATACAAGTATTCAACTTGGCACTTGGGGGCTAATGGCTATTTTCTCTGATAAGTTTCTGATGCCACGGTATGAAGATTAAAATCTCGGTTACACTACATCAAGTTAAACCGACCCTTGGGGGCTATATCAATGAATTTTGAAGCATGGAATTTTTTATGTCAAGACCCGATTCAACTATAATAGGTTGAACCGGCCCTTGGGGGCTACAATGGTGATAAGTAGGAACAAATTCATGGAAGTTACCTCAAGCTTCTCTTTCATCAGCCTTACCAGATTAGCTTCATAATCACGGCTAGTATATAGCCGGTTTAAATAACCAGAATGAATATCTTGGGCGCTGAGAGCAGTGTATGTTGCCAGATCAACATCCCATTTGCCTTTGCTCATGGCAGAAAATTCTTCTTTGGCAGTATGCTTGGCTAAAGCGACGGGATTCCCTGGTTCAGAACGACCAATGCCAGTGATTATGACTTCATCATCCTTAGACTCGCTGGTTTGAACTAGCGCAGTCGGTTTATCGGCAGGTTTGGAGGGACTGGTGGTTTTCTCAATCCGGATGGGACTGGCTGGCTGGTCAGCAGGACCAGAGGTGTTAACAAAACCTTCTTCAGCAGTAACAACTTCATCTCGTACTAGTGGGTCATTAACCACATCTTCATGGATGACCGCTTCAATGTTTGGGGTAGCATCCGGTTCAGGAGCGGCGTCTTCCTCAGCTGCCTTATCCAGGCGAGCTTTCTTACTTGGCCTCGGTTTGGCCCTAAAAAGAAGCAGCAAAATCAAAGACAGTACATATTGAAAGCTACAAAAATCAACAACGTTATGATAAGTGCAAGCTTACCCAAGCACGGTTTTAAGTGGAGGCAGCTGGGTGCCAGTTGACTCGCCAGAAGATGAGTGCGAGGTGACCTGATAATCGGAGTCAGACGGATTAAGCGGTTGACGAAAACAGCCCGCTTTAGGACGAATACTGACAAGCAAATTAGAGACCTCTGAATGACGTCTCCGAACCGGATTGTTCGGTAAACCGGCGGAGGTAACTTCCTGACCGCTGTGTCGAGTTGTGCGGCGCACCTCATGCAGTTGGGTCTTCATAAGAAAGTTGGGATCCAAATAAGCAAGGGGATGAGAAAATTTAACTTTGCGGTTTGCCTGACGGATTTTATGTGAAGGCGGAAGGCTTGAGTCAGAGGAAAGAACAATTACCTCTACGTCGTCAGCATGGCTAGCTTTGGCATCATCCTGACAAATATCATCATCAATAAGGTGTATAAAAAGTAAACCGAGGGAATCAAGTTCTGCCTCAAGGTCCGGATTACCCACATCGTCATCAGCGGGCGGACCAGAGGAAGCGGTGGTTCTCCTTTTATGAGCAGACTTCTTAACGACCTTGGTCTTAGGCTGGATTGGTCTGTTCGGTTTATCGGTTTTCTCTTGTGTGATTTTCTTGCTCCAAAACGGATCATTACCTTGCATCAAATAGATGTCGGCATCAGTAATAGACAAGTACAATAGCATCAAAGCTAGTACAAAGGAAAAATGCAGACTTACGGCTGGCGGTTTGTTGGTGGCGCAAAAAGGAAGCAGGCCGATATGAGCGCAGACGTGCTCCGGTTCGTTCAAAATTTTCTTTACAGCTTCTCTGACTTCTTCATCAGTAAGCTGGATGTTTACATGCCGCAGCGGATCGTCAACACTACCCGTATATTCACACATCAAACCGGAGCGTCGGCTGAGGGGCAGTATACTCCAGGATATCCAACAACGGGCAAGATCAACTCCAGTTAAACCGTTGGCTAGGAAAGCTCTGAGCTTGGACAATTGGGGAGCGTACTTACTCCTCTCTCTGCCAGTTAACCTCTGAGGAAAAGGGTGAGTGTTGCTAAGCCGTTCCGGACGGAGACCAGGCAATGGATTCTCTTCGGCAGGGGAGGTGTCTTTGCAATAGAACCAGGAATTATTCCACTCCTGGGGATGACTGTGTAGTTTCGCATGAGGATAAGTGACTTCCTTCCTTTTTTGAATTGCCATACCACCCAGTTCCATATTGGGGCCATCAGTAAACTCTGTGCGACGGTTCAAGTGAAAGAAGTCTCGGAACAATTCCACTGTGGGTTCCTCTTGGAAGTACACTTCGCAAAGCACTTGGAGGTGGCATATATTAGTGACAGAGTTGGGACCGATATATTCTGGGCGCAGTTGGAAATTGGCTAAGACATCCCGATAAAACTTTGAACCGGGCGGGCTAAAGCCCCGGGCCAGGTGATCCGCAAAAACAACAACCTCTCCCTCTTCAGGGATGGGAGGACATTCTGTGCCTAGGACTCTCCAGTGGATGGTGTTTTTACTGCTTAAAGCGCCGGTGAGAACTAAGTTGTTCAGCTGTGTTTCCGTAACACGGGAAGGAACCCAGTTGCACTCATATATTTGCTTGGCCATGAGGAAATCTACAAGATAAGTGGTTCCGGTTCAAGTATATGTTTGATTAAACCGGATGCATATCTATTTAAACCGAAGGCAGTCCTATCTAAGCCAGATTTATGCAAGGTGGCAGCGTCTGGCGGTTCAAACAAGGGGACTAATGATATATATTGGTCCTTTACATTTTCTACGCCAAAGTTAAACCGTCGGATCTGAACATTGAAAGCAATTGAGGGTGTACAAATACAGAAACAGATTTCACAAGACTTCTCTACAACGATGGATCTAAAGCCAGTTCAGAAAAAGGAAAATATTTAAAAGCTTAAGGCGGAACAATATTGATTCAAAGAGCAGAAAGGTTATTGGGATCTATGAACTTAAGCATGAATCTACAAGACGAAGGCTAAAGGCCCATTGGTAATCATAGCAGGGTTTTCTTGGATCTATCCAGAGGTATGAGCAGGAATACGAACAGTGAGCAAGAACACGGCAAGAACATGAAACCCTAGTATGGATCCAGGTTGATAAAAATAGAGATCTTACCGGAGCTGGGGGAGATGCGGAAGGACTCCGCGGTTTTCTGGTACGGTCAGGTCGATGCAGCGGCCCAAGATGATGCAGAGGTAAGCAACGACGGCGGAGCTCCGAGGCGGGCGGCGCGAAGAAGACGAAGAGAAAGGGGATGAAGGGGAGAAAAGGAAATGACCCTTCGGCCCTATTTATGAGGCAAAGGACATGTGTCAGGCGCGCGAATCCAGGAGCCACAAATTTCGGAGTTGTCGCCTCGATTATTGCGGACCTGTTAAACAAAGAAGGCATCATAAAAGCTAGCTTCATGATGACGTCATGCCGGTTTACAGCAACCAAAGAAGATGACGACATGACGGTTCAACAGATACAGGAAGATGATGAAGACAAAGATTTTGGCTAAGGATTGACATGAACCCGTTCAAATCAATCGGGGCCTAATGTTAGGGATATTACTACTGGGCGTAAACCGGCCTAACTGGGCCGGGTTGACTTCATCAGTAGTCCAAAGGTGCTAAAGCCCAGAGGCTAGACAAAGGCCCAAGGCCATAGTCGGTTCAGTATCTGTAGCCGTAAACCGGCGTGTATATAAACTTGTATCATAAGTTAGGAATAGGGAGAGACCAACCCGGATACGAATATAAACCGGAGATTGGGACTCTATGAACCGACGGGTGTCACCCGTGTATATAAGGGGACAACCTGATAGCGGTTCAGGGAGAGAACCATAACTCGAGGCCTAGGCGAAGCTTGTTTGCTCCCTAGTCATCGAAACCCCATCAATTCCATCACAAACTAGACGTAGGCTTTTACCTTCATCAAACGGGCCGAACTAGTATAAACTTCCTGTGTCCCTTGTCCACTTTAACCCCTTCTAGTTAACCCGTTGCGATGGCTCCACGACTAAGTCCTTTCGCTAGGACATCTGCCGTGACAAACCCACGACAAGATCTATATTTTTATGAGTTTCTTTGATCTCTTTTATGCATGATCTCTTATAGCCTCATATTTCTTCTCAGATATTTGAGTTTTGTTTGGCCAGCTTGATCTATTTATCTTGCAATGGGAAGAGGTGCTTTGTAGTGGGTTCGATCTTACAGTGCTTGATCCCAGTGACAGAAGGGGAACCGACACATTTGTATCGTTGCTACTAAGATAAAACGATGGGGTCTATCTCTACATAGATAGATCTTGTCTACATCGTGTCATCGTTCTTATTGCATCACTCCGTTTTTGCATGAACTTAGTACACTAGATGCTTGTTGGATGCAGTCGATGTGTGGAGTAATAGTAGTAGATATAGGCAAGAGTCGGTCTACTAATCTTGGACGTGATGCCAATATAATGATCATGGCCTGGATATTGTCATGAGTATTTGAAGTTCTATCAATTGCCCAACAGTAATTTGTTCACCCACCGTTTTCTATTTTTCTCAAGAGAAGCCACTAGTGAAATCTACGGCCCCGAGTCTCTTTCTCATATATTTGCCTTGGCGATCTACTTTTCCCTTCTTTTTATTTTTAGATCTTTTAAACCAAAAATACAAAAATACCTTGCTGCAATTTATCCTTATTTATTTTATTTGGCGTTCGATCTATCAATCTACTACAATTTTATCTCATGTCTGTTTGCCCATCTGGGGTGCCGCTACCCGAAAGGGATTAACAACCCCTTTTACACGTCGGGTTGCGAGGATTTGTTATCTGTGTGCAGAGGCTGTTTACGTTGTGTTGCTTGGTTCTCCTACTTGTTCGATAACCTTGGTTTCATATCTGAGGGAAATACCTACCGCCGTTGTGCTACATCATCCCTTCCTCCTTGGGGAAATACCGACGTAGCTTCAAGCGACATCACATCCCTCCTAGGAAAGATTTGCAGCCCAGCGGGGCGGAGAATAACAAGTTGACCTTGCCTGGGTATTCCTCAAAAAAAAGTATAGCTCGGCTAGCCATTTTTAGCTTGAAAAAATTAATATCTGGGCTGGATATCTGGCCTGGGCTAGACGGGCCACAGCTGGCCCAGTTGATACCCTGCTCTCCTTTGAACAACAACAAAAACATCTGTCAAGAAAAACTCTGCAATGCTCACACCTCAAAAAAATAAATATTGCTCGAGCTGCTTGGTCCCAGCTGGCGGCGGCTCCTTGTGCAATTCTCTCGTTTATTGACTACATAGGTTGACAATGGTATGGGACCGTGATGTCTGGAAACTAGGAGGAAGCAAAAAAATTATAGTTGTATATAATAAGGAGGCACTTCCGTATGTGTGGCTATGTCCCTGGTGGGTCCCCACTGTCATCCTCTCCAAGTAAAGTCATCTCCTCATTCCTCATGTCCGTTGACCATGTTGACAACGCGAGACGGCGGTGCCACGACGAGCACAACAACTCGAAGGATGACGCAGAGGGCCTCGCGGGCCCAACGAATGGTCTGATACAGCGACTGCTGCTCATTCAGGAAGCCAGGATCATAGGGCCACATGTCCGCGACGACATTGTCGTTCGCTTGTTCTCCGGTGCTCTTTGAGGAGACGGATGTTGCAGCACATGTCCTCCTGCGCTATGCTACCTCTTGAGCACTGCGTTGGTTTTCCCTTGAAGAGGAAAGGGTGATGCAGCAAAGTAGCGTAAGTATTTCCCTCAGTTTTTGAGAACCAAGGTATCAATCCAATAGTAGGCTACGCGCGAGTCCCTCGCACCTACACAAACAAATAAATCCTCCCAACCAACGCGATAAGGTGTTGTCAATCCCTACACGGTCACTTACGAGAGTGAGATCTGATAGATATGGTAAGATAATATTTTTGGTATTTTTATAATAAAGATGCAAAGTAAAATAAAAGCAACGGAAATAACTAAGTGTTGGAAGATTAATATGATGGAAGATAGACCCGGGGCCATAGGTTTCACAAGTGGCTTCTCTCAAGAGCATAAGTATTTTACGGTGGGTGAACAAAATGCTGTTGAGCAATTGATAGAATTGAGCATAGTTATGATAATATCTAGGTATGATCATGTATATAGGCATCACGTCCGAGACAAGTAGACCGACTCCTGCCTGCATCTACTACTATTACTCCACACATCGACCGCTATCCAGCATGCATCTAGAGTATTAAGTTCATAAGAACATAGTAACGCTTTAAGCAAGATGACATGATGTAGAGGGATAAATTCATGCAATATGATAAAAAAACCATCTTGTTATCCTCGATGGCAACAATACAATACATGCCTTGCTGCCCCTACTGTCACTGGGAAAGGACACCGCAAGATTGAACCCAAAGCTAAGCACTTCTCCCATTGCAAGAAAGATCAATCTAGTAGGCCAAACCAAACTGATAATTCGAAGAGACTTGCAAAGATAACAAATCATACATAAAAGAACTCAGAAGATTCAAATATTGTTCATAGATAAACTTTGATCATAAACCCACAATTCATCGGTCTCAACAAACACACCGCAAAAGAAGATTATATCGAATAGATCTCCACAAGAGAGGGGGAGAACATTGTATTGAGATCCAAAAAGAGAGAGTAAGCCATCTAGCTAATAATTATAGACTCGAAGGTCTGAGGTAGACTACTCACACTTCATCGGAGAGGCTATGGTGTTGATGTAGAAGCCCTCCATGATCGATGCCCCCTTCGGCGGAGCTCCGGAACAGGCCCCGAGATGGGATCTCGTGGGTACGGAAGGTTACGGCGGTGGAATTAGGTTTTTGGCTCCGTATCTGATTGTTTGGGGGTACGTAGGTATGAATAGGAGGAAGGAGTACGTCGGTGGAGCAACATGGGGCCCACGAGGGTCGAGGGCGCGCCTGGGGGGTAGGCGCGCCCCTACCTCGTGGCTTCCTGGTAGCTTTCTTGACGTAGGGTCCAAGTCCTCTTGATCACGTTTTTTTCCGAAATTCACGTTCCCGAAGGTTTCATTCCGTTTGGACTCCGTTTGATATTCTTTTTCTGCGAAACTCTAAAATAGGCAAAAAACATCAATTCTGGGCTGGGCCTCCGGTTAATAGGTTAGTCCCAAAAATAATATAAAAGTGCATAATAAAACCCAATAATGTCCAAAACAGAAGATAATATAGCAAGGAGCAATAAAAAATTATAGATACGTTGGAGACGTATCAAGCATCCCCAAGCTTAATTCCTGCTCGTCATTGAGTAGGTAAATGATAAAAAACAGAATTTTTGATGTGGAATGCTACTTGGCATAATTTCAATGTAATTCTTCTTAATTGTGGTATGAATATTCAGATCCTAAAGATTCAAGATAAAAGTTCATATTGACATAAAAATAATAATACTTCAAGCATACTAACTAAGCAATTATGTCCTCTCAAAATAACATGGCCAAAGAAAGTTCATCCCTAGTCATGCTCCATTTTCGTCACACAAGAATGCTCTCATCATGCACAACCCCGATTACAAGCCAAACAATTGTTTCATACTTTAGTAATCTCAAACCTTTTCAACCTTCACGCAATACATGAGCGTGAGCCATGGATATACCACTATGGGTGGAATAGAATATGATGATGGGGGTTATGTGGAGAAGACAAAAAAGGAGAAAGTCTCATATCAATGAGGCTAATCAATGAGCTATGGAGATGCCCATCGATTGATGTTAATGCAAGGAGTAGGGATTGCCATGCAATGGATGCACTAGAGCTATAAATATATGAAAGCTCAACAAAAGAAACTAAGTGGGTGTGCATCCAACTTGCTTGCTCACGAAGACCTAGGGCACTTGAGGAGGCCCATTGTTGGAATATACAAGCCAAGTTCTATAATGAAAAATTCCCACTAGTATATGAAAGTGACAAAACAAGAGACTCTCTATTATGAAGATCATGGTGCTACTTTGAAGCACAAGTGTGGTAAAAGGATAGTAACATTGTCCCTTCTCTCTTTTTCTCTCATTTTTTTGGGCCTTCTCTTTTTTTATGGCCTTTCTCTTTTTTTTATTCCTCACTTGGGACAATGCTCTAGAAAAATGATGATCATCACACTTCTATTTATTTACAACTCAATGATTACAACTCGATACTAGAACAAAGTATGACTCTATATGAATGCCACCGGCAGTGTACCGAGATATGCAATGAACCAAGAGTGACATGTATGAAAGAATTATGAACGCTGGCTTTGCCACAAATACTATGTCAACTACATGATCATGCAAAGCAATATGACAATGATGAACGTGTCATGATAAATGGGGTGGTGGAAAGTTGCATGGCAATATATCTCGGAATGGCTATGGAAATGCCATAATAGGTAGGTATGGTGGCTGTTTTGAGGAAGATATAAGGAGGTTTATGTGTGAAAGAACGTATCATATCACGGGGTTTGGATGCACCGGCGAAGTTTGCACCAACTCTCAATGTGAGAAAGGGCAATGCACGGTACCGAAGAGGCTAGCAATGGTGGAAAGGTGAGAGTGCGTATAATCCATGGACTCAACATTAGTCATAAAGAACTCACATACTTATTGCAAAAATCTACAAGTCATAAAAAACCAAGCACTACGCGCATGCTCCTAGGGGGATAGATTGGTAGGAAAAGACCATCGCTCATCCCCGACCGCCACTCATAAGGAGGACAATCAAAGAACACCTCATGTTTCAAATTTGTTACAAAATGTTTACCACATGTGCATGCTACGGGACTTGCAAACTTCAACACAAGTATTTCTCAAATTCACAACTACTCAACTGGCACAACTTTGATATCACTACCTCCATGTTCAAAACAATCATCAAGCATCAAACTTCTCTTAGTATTCCACACACTCATAAGAAAGTTTTTACTATTCTTGAATACCTAGCATATTAGGATTATTTTTAAGCAAATTACCATGCTATTTAAGACTCTCAAAATAATCTAAGTGAAGCATGAGAGATCAACAGTTTCTTTAAAACAAATCCACCACCATGCTCTAAAAGATATAAGTGAAGTACTAGAGAAAAAACTATATAACTCAAAAGATGTAAGTTAAGCACATAGAGTATTCTAATAATTTCCGAATCATGTTTGTCTCTCTCAAAAGACATGTACAGCAAGGATGATTGTGGTAAACTAAAAGCAAAGACTCAAATCATACAAGACGCTCCAAGCAAAACACATATCATGTGGTGAATAAAAGTATAGCTCCAAGTAAAGTTACCGATGGAAGTAGGCGAAAGAGGGGATGCCTTCCGGGGCATCCCCAAGCTTTGGATTTTAGGTGTCCTTAGATTATATTGGGGGTGACATGGGCAACCCCAAGCTTAGGCTCTTTCCACTCCTTGTTCCATAAGCCATCAAATCTTTCACCCAAAACTTGAAAACTTCACAACACAAAACTCAGCAGAAAATCTCGTGAGCTCCGTTAGCGAAAGAAAACAAAAGACCACTTGAAGGTACTGTAATGAACTCATTATTTCTTTATATTGGTGTTAAACCTACTGTATTACAACTTATGTATGGTTTATAAACTCTTTTACTAGCCATAGATTCATCAAAATAAGCAAACAACACACGAAAAACAGAATCTGTCAAAAACAGAACAGTCTGTAGTAATCTGTAACTAACGCAAACTTCAGGAACTCCAAAAAATCAGCAAAAATAGGAAGACCTACAAAATTTGTTTATTGATCAGAAGCAATTGGAATCAATATTTTATCACGTTCTGGTGATTTTTAACAATTATTTTCGTGAACAAAAAGTTTCTGGAAATTATAGCAAGATTAAATAACTATCATCCAAGAAGATCCTATAGGTTTAACTTGGCACAAATACTAATTAAAACATAAAAACACATCTAAACAGAGTCTAGATCAAATATTTATTCCTAAACAGAAGCAAAAAGCAAAAAACTAAAAATAAAATTGGGTTGCCTCCCAACAAGCGCTATCGTTTAACGCCCCTAGCTAGGCATAAAAGCGAGGATAGATCTAGGAAGTGCCATAGTAATAGGATAGATCATTAAAAATCATTTCGTATTATCTACTTTCAGCAGAAAGTTTCCTTTTAGGCAAGCAAAAGTAATCAAACGGGCTAAATTTAATGGGACAAAAGTCCCCAAGATCAATTTTAGGAGGTATAGGTTCCTCCTTTGGCCCTTCATATTGCACAACAAATTCATCATTATAAGCATTCTTTTGACAGAACTTTGTGAGCCTATACTCGAGAGAATATCCTAGCTCATTATTTCGAATAGCCAAATCATCATTAAGTTCAGAAATTCTATCAACTAAAACATTGGTAGGGACCTTTTTTCTAAGGTTTTCATTGAAAGCAACATAGTCTAGAGATTGAAAACGCATTATTTCTTCTTGATCAAAGAGGATAGTGCCGGGGTTTCCTGGGCTCCCCGAGCACCTATGGGGACGGAGCCCCTTCTTGGTTCGGCGGGGGGCGGAGGTAGCGCGAAGAGCGGATCGAGGCAAGGCACGCGGGGGAAGGTTTTTTACCCAGCTTCGGAGCTCTCCGGAGAGATAACACTCCTACTGCTGCTTTGTGGATTGTATTGAGTTCTTGCTCGGGAGCGCCGAGTGCTACAGTACACTCGAGCAGCTAACGAGACCGAGCGCTTCTCTGAGGATCGATCCCCTCCCTACGTTGTGCATGGACCTCCTTTTATATGTTCAAGGGGTTTCCAACAGGTGGCAACGTAGGTAAGGGCAAAAGTGTAAATATGCTGCGGTAGGTACAGCTACCTACACAGTGTATCATACCTAACCCTGACGGCAGGGGACAAAGGCATTAAATGCCCGTCTACGTCGCCCAGACGGTGCAGAAAAGGGACCGTCAGGGGCGCCATCGCTCGCCACGATGGCGATCCTGTCAGTGCTGCATGCCATAGTGTGCCCCTGGCTGCACAGCCTCTCGCCATGTACGCTGGGAAGGGTCCCAGAGCGACACGTAGGTGGGTGAGCTGGGGCGCGGGTATAGAGTGGCTGCCTGCCGCGGCAAGTGCCTTGCCGCGGCCGTTGTCTTGTCGCGCCCGGGAACTTGTCGCTCGCCGGGTCCTGCCGGGACGCGTGGCGCGCTGCGGCAGGTTCTTTGAGATGCTCTTGTTGGGCTTCTCGGCAAGCTCCTCTTGCCGGGGTCTTGTACCTTGAATGGCCTTCCCGGCAAGCTCCTCTTGTCGGGGACTTGTCTCCTTGACTTAATACTTTGTTCTCGAATGGCTCCAAAGGAACCATAGAGAACCTTGGTGATCATCTGGTGGGTCTTGCCGCGGGGTGCTGCGACTGCCCGTGCACAAGTTTGGGATACTAGAGTACCCCTACTTTAGTACACCGACAGGAGCCCCCGGGCCTGGGCCATACACGGTGCCGAGCGCTGTTGGGCCAGGCCCAAAATAGGGCACGGGCACGCACGGCCTGGGTCGCGTTGTACCTTGCTCCGCATCCACCACGCCCTCCCGAACGGCACGCGTCAATTGCGGCATCGTGGGGGAGGTCGTGGGTGGTTCCTTTACTCGGAAAGGCGAAACATCCGCCCCCTGGCGGTTCGTATCTTCCTCATAAACGGAGGGAGGCGTGGAGGCGTGGTCTTCGAGGCGTCCACCCCCCCACGATCACGGGGTGGGGAGAGGTCGCCTCATCCGTCGCCTCAACTCTGCCCTCCCGCCATGCGGCCTCCATGCGCTTGGAGTGGCAAACGGTGGAGGCGGGAAATCGGGTTGTCACGGGTTGAGGCAGCGGGTCAGGCCCAGTTCCCTGCGCCTTCTATGTCTCGATTGGCCGAGCGGGGCGGCCGAGCCCCCACCCTGCTCCTTTATAAGGAGTGGGATAGGGGGGGACGGAAACCCGCATTCTCTCATCTCCTCCTTTCTTCAGTTTCTGCTCCTGTTTCTTCCATCCGCCATGGAGAAAGGGAACCCTGGTCCTTCGACGGTAGCGACGAGGGTTGCCGCTAGGCAACGCGTTCCTCCTCCCTCCGCACCCGTGGCGGCAGAGCCAGCCGCAAGGGGAAGAGGGAGGGGACGAGGCCGCGGGCGAGGTCAAGGGCGAGGCCGAGGCGGTCGGGGAAGAGGCGGACGAGGCAGCTCGCCGGCCTCGCCTCCGCCAACAGATCCTCTCCCCGTGGCGGACCACATTGGGGACGACCCTTGCGAGTTCTTCGTCAGGCTGCGGCGGCCGCCTCGTCGTCGCCTTCGTCTCCCGACTCCATTTGCGAGTGTGATGGAGTTGGATCCGCCCGAGACACTGAGGTTGCATATGAGGGGCTGCGGAATCAGCGTTACGCGAGTCCGCGTCGACTTCCCGGCCCCTGATGTGATGTATCTTGGTCGAGGGTGGAAGACGTTCACCCGCATCCAGAGCTTGACGGCGGGCCTCACCCTCCATTTTAAGCTGATGGAGGGCGGTCTCCTCTCCGTCAAGGTCTTCGGGTGCTTCGGGACTTGGGCACGGTGCTGCGTGGAGAGCTCCTCCGATAGCGAAGGCTCCTCCTCGAGCGGGAGTGACGAGGAGGACAGCGACAGCGGCGACGAGGGTAACGGGCGGCGGGATGACGGGTCCGACTAGGTGTCGGGCGCCGCTCCACGGGGCACCGGCGACCCCATCATCTGCGTCGCTGGTTCCTGGAGCTTCTCGGGGTCGTCTCCTGGGGCGGCTGGCGTAGGGAGGCTGCGGAAGAGGAAGAGGGCAGGCGGCGAGGCCATCAACTCGGAGTACGAGGGCACGATGCCCTTGACAGCGTGCTGACGTCCTGCCGCCTCGTCTTCAAGCTTTTGCCTCCGGCGCCGCCATCACCATGCTGCCGAGACGTTCTGTTGGTGTCTTCTGGCACCCGTAGCTCATCTAGGCGCCCCTTTTGCCCTTTTTGCCTCCTTGACCTGCCTCCTGAAGATAGGGACAAAAGAGGGATTACGGGCACCTTATCTCTTTTTAGTTTGTAAGCCCTCGGGCCTTAGTTGCGTTTAAAACTTGTAATCCCATTATTCATGTTCTTCATCCTCTTATGAACTGTACCTGAGTGGAATGCTTTTTAATGAAAAGGGGATGCTTGCCGGGTCACTTGTCTCGCGGGTGGAACCCACGTCAAGGAGCGAATCCTTTATATCTTTTAAGATAGACACTTTCTTTCCCGGCAGCAGGCCCTGCCTTCTTCCCACGTCGCTCGCCCTTTCTCACACTCTTGGCGGAGGCAGGGAGGAGGCGGGATCAGGCTCCTCGCTTCGTCCCTTAGCTGCCGCGACTATGACCTTACCTGGCCCTGGGGACGAGCCCTAGGGCCTAGAGTTAAGGGAGCATGGTAACTTTTAGGAAGAAACGAGGTTTCACATACCTCAATCCATAAGAGAATGCATGATAAGGGATGAAAAACTTATCTGAGATAGCAGCCCCCAGCAACTCTGGTTCGCCGTGGGCTGATCCTTGCACTTGCAGCCCCCGGCATTACTGGCTTGCCGGGGTCTTGCAGTCCCCGGCAACACTGGCTTGCCGGGGTCCAGATGTTGGTCCGTCCTCCTTCTCCTTTTCGTCCTCAAGTGGTCCGGCATGGATATGGTGAGTCCTGCGAACCAGGGAAACGAAATAACGGCAAAGGGACGCACGCTCGACCTCTAAGTTAGGGGTTAGCCACCACTAAGCACTATCAACCCTAACCAAGGACGAGACTTGACTCAGCATGCATGCTAAAACTCAGGGCGCCAGCGCTTTATCTTCGCTCAGGGTCTGCGCCTGGCTTTGTACAAAGGATTACATGCAACAGCGGCAAGACTTGTACAAAATGGTGGTTGCCGAACAGGGTCCGACAACCGCGCCTTACGGGTAAAACTTACGAAGATGCTCGATGTCCCAGGAGTTTCTCACCGGAATGCCATCCTCGGTCTCAAGGTGGACAGCGCCAGGCCTCGTGACTCATTTCACCCAGTAAGGGCCTTCCCACTTCGGCGTCAACTTGTTGGAATTCTTGGCGGAATGAACACGCCGAAGAACAAGGTCGCCTTCCTCGAGACTTCTCGCTTTAACTTTGCGGCTGTGGTAGCGCGCGTAAAGCTTGCTGGTATCGAGCAGCTCGTACAGCAGCCTGAAGACGGTCCTCCTCAAGGAGCAGCGCGTCATCTCGCCGCAGCTGCTCTTGCTCAAGCTCATCATAAGCGAGCACTCGAGGTGACCCGTATACGAGTTCCGTGGGGGTAACTGCCTCTGCTCCATAGACTAGAGCGAAAGGTGTCTGGCCAGTGGCTCGATTTGGCGTCGTCCTGATCGACCAAAGAACCACCGGCAGCTCCTCGATCCAGTTTCTTCCGCACTTGTGCAGCCTGTCGAAAGTCCGGGTCTTGAGTCCACGCAGCACTTCAGCATTTGCCCTCTCTGCTTGACCATTGCTCCCGGGGTGAGCAACAGAAGCGAAGCAGACCTTGGCGCCAAGGTCTTGGACGTACTGCATGAAGTTGCTACTCGTGAATTGTGTACCGTTGTCGGTGATGATCCTGTTAGGGATTCCGAAGCGGCAAACAATCGACCTGAAGAACTTGACTGCTGATTGTGCTGTCACCTTCCTCACTGGTTCCACTTCTGGCCACTTTGTGAACTTGTCGATTGCGACGTACAAGTACTCAAAGCCCCCGACTGCTCGGGGGAAAGAGCCGAGGATGTCGAGCCCCCAGACCGAAAATGGCCAGGATAGAGGGATTGTCTGGAGAGCTTGAGCTGGTTGGTGTATCTGCTTGGAATGGAACTGGCACGCTTCACACTTGGTTACTTGTGCAGTTGCATCCTGGAGGGCTGTCGGCCAAAAGAAACCTTGTCGGAACGCTTTGCCGGCAAGTGCTCTGGCGCCAATGTGATGACCACATATGCCGCCATGCACCTCTGCCAACAGCTTCTGTCCATCTTCCCGGGGAATACACTTCAATTTCACTCCGTTGAGCCTTCTTCTGTACAGTGCGTTGTCAACGAACTGGTACATACTAGACTGCCGGGCTACTCTTTCCGCTTCTTCTGGCTCTTTGGGAAGTTCTCCTGACTGGAGGAAACGGACGATCTGCTGTGCCCATGCTGGAGCCTGTGGCTCGACAACAAGGACTAAAGGCATATCTGCTGCTGCGGGAACATCCGCTTCTACGGCGAGAACCCGCGGTTCAGCCAGAGCTTGATGATCCCCGGCAAGTTTGCCGGAGCGAAACTTGTCGGGAGTGTCTGCTTCAACGAAACAAACCTTGGGGCTTGTCGGAGCAGACTGCTCCTCAGCACTCTTGGCGTTGATCTTGGGGACCTTCTTGGCGGCGGCTTCGGGAAGCTCAGCCGGAAGATGGTCACCAGAAATCAACTTCCTCTTCCTGCTCTGTCCAGTTGGTGGCGTCACGGATGGTTGAGTCAGCTTGAGCACAAAGATCCCTGGTTCCACAGGTAACTTAAATGCCGCACACTTTGACAGGTCGTCAGCGATGTCGTTCTGAGCTCTAGGAACATGTTCCATCTGTAGGCCGACAAAGCGCTCTTCCAGCTTCCTCACTTCATCAATATAAGCTTCCATCAACGGACTCTGATAATCCTTGTTTACTTGGCGGACGACAAGTTGCGAGTCACCCCTGCCAATGAGCTGCTTGATCCCAAGGTCTGCCGCGATCCTGAGACCGGCGAGCAATCCTTCATACTCTGCAGTATTGTTTGTTGCTTGCTCCTTGGGAAAGTGCATATGGAAAATGTACTTGAGGTGCTCTCCGGTGGGTGCGACAAGCAGCACGCCAGCACCGGCGCCTTGTAGCGAGGACGCGCCATCAAACTACATCAGCCACTCTATGTTTGCTTCCTTGACGGGGATGCTCGTCTCTGGGGTTTCTTCGTCAGGTGTTGGCGTCCACTCTGCTATGAATTCTGCCAATGCTCTGCTTCGAATAGTTGAACTGCTCTCAAACTTGAGGCCAAAGCTCGACAGTTCCAATGCCCACTCAACAATCCTGCCTGTTGCTTCTGGATTCTGCAGTATCCTCTTCAGCGGAAAGCGAGTGATAACTGTGATCTCATGTGCTCGGAAGTAATGGCGCAGCTTTCTCGAGGCCATAAGAAGGCCGAAAAGCAACTTCTGCACACCAGAGTACCTCGACCTAGCCCCCTGCAGAAGGGAACTTAAAAAGTAGACTGGGCGCTGCACCATTTTCTTCTGTATCCCTTCGCACATCTGCGCAGATCTATCTTCGTCGGGACCAGAGCTTGTCGGGGAAGCCCCCAGCTTGTCGCTGGATGTGCTTGCCGCAGTTTCTGGCTCATCATCTGCCTCTCTCTCCGCTACTAACGCAGCACTAACCACTTGATTGGTTGCCGCCAGATATAGCAGCAACTTCTCTTGTGGTTTAGGTGCGACAAGTATTGGAGTGGAGGACAGGTATCTCTTCAAGTCCTGCAGTGCAGCCTCCGCTTCCGGAGTCCATTTCATTGGACCTGCCCTTTTCAAGATTTTGAAAAACGGCAGGGCGCGCTTAGCAGACTTAGAGATAAACTTGCTGAGAGCCGCCACGCAGCCGGCAAGTTTTCGTACATCCTTGACGCGCTTCGGTGCTTCGATCTGCTCAATGGCCTTGATCTTGTCGGGATTGGCTTCAATCCCCCGCTGGGACACAAAGAACCCGAGAAGCTTGCCGGAAGGGACTCCAAACATGCACTTCTCGGGGTTGAGCTTGAGGCTAATCTTACGCAGATTTGCAAAAGTCTCTTCTAGATCTTGAATCAGAGTAGACTTGTCCCTGTTTTTTACCACTATATCATCCATGTAGGCTTCCACATTTCTGTGTATTTGCGGCTCAAAAGCAGTATGGACGACCCTTGCAAATGTTGAACCAGCATTCTTCAAACCGAAAGGCATTCGTACAAAACAGTACGTGCCACATGGAGTGATGAACGCGGTTTTCTCCTCATCCTCTTCTGCCATGAAGATCTGATGGTATCCTGAGTATGCGTCAAGAAACGAAAGCAAGTCGCATCCGGCTGTGGAGTCGACAATCTGGTCAATGCGCGGCAAGGGAAATGGGTCTTTGGGACAAGCTTTGTTGACATCGGTGAAGTCGATGCAAAGTCTCCATTTCCCGTTCGCCTTGCGCACGACTACAGGATTGGCCAACCACGTAGGATGGAGCACTCCTCTGACGAGGCCTGCTGCTTCCAACTTCTTGATCTCTTCGGCGATGAACTCTTGGCGCTCCACCGCTTGCTTCCTGACTCTCTGCTTGACGGGTCGCGCGTGAGGACAGACGGCGAGGTGGTGCTCGATTACTTTCCTGGGAACGCCGAGGATGTCAGACGGTTGCCACGCAAACACGTCGACATTCGCCCGCAGGAAAGCAACGAGCGCGCTTTCCTATTTAGGGTCGAGAGTGGCACTGATGGTGAAGGTACCACCAGTGCCGTCCTCCTTGGCGGACACCTTCTTGGTTGCTGGTGGAGCTGCCATTGTCTTCTTACACTTGCCGATGGAGCTCGATGGTGCGTCCTCGACGGTAGCGCAGCACTCCGAAGAGGTGCGCTTGCCGGAGTGGCCATCGGAGCTCTTGCCGGACTTGGTCTTCTTCTTCTCCCCGGGAGCTTCAGCGGCGAGTGTCTCGCGATCCGCGGCGGCTGTTGCTTCCCGGTAGATCTTGTCGGCACAGATGAGAGCGTCTTTCTTGTCGCCATGTACAGAGATGACACTTATCGGGTCTGACATCTTCAGCATGTTATACGCGTAGTGAGAGGCCGCCATGAACTTGGCGAGCGCTGGACGGCCGAGAATTCCATTGTAAGGCAATGGAAAATCGGCAACGTCGAAAGTGATCCTCTCAGTCCTGAAGTTCAACTCACTGCCAAATGTCACCGGCAGCGTGATCTTCCCCTTTGGCTTGCTCCTTCCCGTGTTGATTCCTTGAAACGTGCCGGTCTCTTCGAGCTCGCTGTCAGGGACTTGGAGTCTCCGAAGTACAGCGGAGGAGATCAGGTTCAAGCCGGCCCCGCCGTCAACTAGCATCTTAGTGACCTTGAGGTTGCGGATAGTTGGTGAGACCAACATCAGCAAACATCTGACAGCAGTTGTGCGATCGGGGTGGTCCTCAATATCAAAGATGACAGGCGTGCTGGACCATTTCAGAAGCTTGCGTGACTCGACGGGTGGTTCTGCTGCATTAACTTCCTGCACCCACTGCTTGAGTTGGCGGTGTGAAGAATGCAGAGAAGCACCGCCGTCAACGCACAAAACTTCTGTGGCTTTCTAGAACTCCTGCTCGCTGGTCTCGGCGTCATCCATGTCTTCGTCGTCGTCGTCATCTTCATCCTTGTCGCGGCCGCGGGGAGGTCTGTCGCCTTGCCGCTGCTTGGTGTTGCCGCGGCGTCCCCCCCGGCCAGTGCGCTTCGTACTAGATCCTCTAGCACCTCCTTGGGCCTTCCTCTTGTCGCGTCGCTCGTACTCGGCCTTTTGCAGCTCAACGAGCTGTTCGACCTTCTTGCAGCTCTGGAGGTCATGGCCTTTGGTGCGGTGAATCTTGTAGTACTGCTTGTTGGTGCCATCCTGCTTGTCGGCGGCCGCCACAACCTGGCAGTTGGCGCATGCGGCAACCTCCTTGCCGGAGCTATCAGTCTTGGCTGTCTTGGCACCACCTTCGTTGCCGGATTGCTCGACAACTAGCACATCTTTGCCTTTCCTCTTTCTGTTGTTCCGCCGCCTGTTTTTGCTTGCTGGGGCGGCATCGTCGCTGTCAGATCCTCCGGTTCCTACGTTCTCTCCGGGGAGTTTCCTTCCTTCCTCAGCACGTGCACATCTGTCGACCAGGGCATACAGCTCGCTGACGTCTCTGATCTTGCACGTCGCCATCTCCTCTCGCATCCTGCGGTTGCGTACGTTCTGATGGAACGCACTAATGACCGCGTCAGGGTGGACGTCTGGGATGTTGCGTTGCACTTGGCTGAATCTCTGGATGTACTTACGTAGAGGCTCGCCTTCCTTCTGGGAAAGCAGGTGAAGATCACTCTCCTGGCCATGGGATTTGTGGCCGCCTGTAAAGGCGCCGACAAACTGATGGCATAGGTCCGCCCAGGAAGATATGGAGTTTCCCGGCAAGTGCATGAGCCAGGACCTGACGTTGGTCTTGAGCACCAGAGGGAAGTAATTGGCGAGGATCTTGTCGTCCCGCCCCCCGGCAGCCTGCACCGCAATGGTGTAGATGCTGAGGAACTCGGACAGATGCAGCCTGCCGTCGTACTTCTCTGGTACGTCTGGCTTGAAATTCTTCGTGCTGGGCCACTGGACTTGCCGCAGCTCACGGGTAAACGCAGGGCAACCTACCGCGTACGGCAGGTCGCCTGGTTCCCCTGGCGCTTGCATGTTGACAGTGGGGCCAGTGGGTCAGTCTGATTGACGCCGCGTTTCTCTCCGGCGCTCAATGCGGGTGCGGGCGTCTTCTTGCTGCCGTTCGTGAAGAACGTGGCACTGATCGCGACGAGTTCGCGGATCTGAGGAAGCAGTGGAGTCGCTGTCGTGGCGGACCCGGCGAGTCGGCGATCTTGGCCTTTGGGGCGGAGAGTGCACGGTAGTTGCACCCCCACCGGTTTTGTCGCCATAGGCTCGCACTTGGCTGGCCTGCCGCGGCTGCGATGTGGTCGCTGGCCGCGGAGTGTCGCCGTTGGCGAAGCCGATGAGACTCTGAATGGTGGCCCTCCAGTCGTCGATCTTGTCTGGCGCTGGAGGGAAGTCTAGGAGCAGTTGAGCTCGCGCTAGAGCTTTTGCTGGGGTGGCGGGTAGCGGTGGCGAACGGTGCGAGGAGAGGGATATGCTCGGGCTCCCAACGATGTTGGAAGGGGCAGTATTCCGCCCAGGCGACCGTGGCTCGCTCGCGCCAGCACGTCGGCGTGCATGTTGGCCTTGAGCGTCCCGGGATCCGCTAGCTCGATTTGGGTCCAGCGAGCGTATGGTACCGTGAGTACCACGACGCTGTCGGTGCTGCGCCTATTGAGATGGGCGCGGTGCGTCTACGGACGCCCGGTCGTCGTGGGAGCCGACTACGCCGCCAACGGGCAGCGCGGCCTTGTCCTTGGACTTGTTGGCACCGTGGGCTCCCTCGTCAGCGCCCGTTCCACCGCCGGTGTTCTCCCCGCCGGCCGTTTGCTGCGGCGGCGGTGGATTCGACGTGGACGGCGCAGCCGCCTCCGAAGCCTTCTTCTTCGGCGGCATGTCGATGAAGATTCAGCTCGCGTGAACGCCGGATCAGGTTCACACAACCTCGACGCCCCCTACCTGGCGCGCCAGAGATGCCGGGGTTTCCTGGGATCCCCGAGCACCTATGGGGACGGAGCCCCTTCTTGGTTCGGTGGGGGGCGGAGGTCGCGCGAGGAGCGGATCGAGGCGAGGCACGCGGGGGAAGGTTTTTACCCAGCTTCGGAGCTCTCCGGAGAGATAACACTCCTACTGCTGCTTTGTGGATTGTATTGAGTTCTTGCTCGGGAGCGCCGAGTGCTACAGTACACTCGAGCAGCTAACGAGACTGAGCGCTTCTCTAAGGATCGATCCCCTCCCTACGTTGTGCATGGGCCTCCTTTTATATGTTCAAGGGGTCTCCAACAGGTGGCAACGTAGGTAAGGGCAAAAGTGTAAATATGCTGCGGTAGGTACAGCTGCCTACACAGTGTATCATACCTAACCCTGACGGCAGGGGACAAAGGCATTAAATGCCCTTCTACGTCGCCCAGACGATGCAGAAAAGGGACCATCAGGGGCGCCATCGCTCGCCACGATGGCGATCCTGTCAGTGCTGCATGCCATAGTGTACCCCTGGCTGCACAGCCTCCCGCCACGTACGCTGGGAAGGGTCCCGGAGCGACACGTAGGTGGGTGAGCTGGGGCGCGGGTACAGAGTGGCTGCCTGCCGCGGCAAGTGCCTTGCCGCGGCGTTGTCTTGTCGCGCCCGGGAACTTGTCGCTCGTCGGGTCCTGCCGGGACGCGTGGCGCGCTGCGGCAGGTACTTTGAGATGCTCTTGTTGGGCTTCCCGGCAAGCTCCTCTTGCCAGGGTCTTGTACCTTGAATGGCCTTCCCGGCAAGCTCCTCTTGCCGGGGACTTGTCTCCTTGACTTAAATACTTTGTTCTCAAATGGCTCCAAAGGAACCATAGAGAGCCTTGGTGATCATCTGGCGGCTCTTGCCGCGGGGTGCTGCGACTACCCGTGCATAAGTTCGGGATACTAGAGTACCCCTACTTTAGTAAACCGACAGGTAGCCTCTATGGGAGGACGGCCAGCGTCCACCCTATAATGCACAAAGATTTCCTTGGCCTCTTTTATTATAAATTTGAACTCATGAGGCTAAAAGATAGTAGCGGCACGCTTAACAGAGGAATGCTCTATATTAGAAAATTCTAGGAAGATCCTTTGTATGCAAGGGTGCAAGTGCATAAATTGGCTTTCAAGTTCAACTATAAGCATGGCAATAGCGTCCGCAAGACTACTAGTTCTATGAAGAATGGAACTGCCCATAGAACAAAAAGCACCGGCACAAGTAAATAAATCTTGAATAACACCTTTTCCAATAATATTACCACTACCAATTCGATTTTTTTTTGTATGCAAGGTAGGGGGTTCTTCAGCAGGAGCATCAGAATTTTCCATGATATTATTATTATCCATATCGACAATAATTTTCCCAATTTCAGACATAACGGCAGAAAGAGCGAGAGGCAAAAAAAGGAAAGAAGAAGGCGAACAGAAAAGAGAGGGCGAATAAAACGGCAAGGGTGAGTGGGGGAGAGGAAAACGAGAGGAAACTGGCAAATAATGTAATGCGGGAGATAAGGGTTTGTGATGGGTACTTGGTATGTTGACTTTTGCGTAGACCTCCCCGGCAACGGCACCAGAAATCCTTCTTGCTACCTCTTGAGCACTGCGTTGGTTTTCCCTTGAAGAGGAAAGGGTGATGCAGCAAAGTAGTATAAGTATTTCCCTTAGTTTTTCAGAACCAAGGTATCAATCCAGTAGGAGGCTATGCGTGAGTCCCTCGCACCTACACAAACAAATAAATCCTCGCAACCAACGCGATAACGGGTTGCCAATCCCTACACGGTCACTTACGAGAGTGAGATCTGATAGATATGATAAGATAATATTTTTGGTATTTTTATAATTAAGATGCAAAGTAAAATAAAAGCAATGGAAATAACTAAGTGTTGGAAGATTAATATGATGGAAGATAGACCCGGGTCCATAGGTTTCACTAGTGGCTTCTCTCAAGAGCATAAGTATTTTATGGTGGGTGAACAAATTACTGTTGAGCAATTGACAGAATTGAGCATAGTTATGAGAATATCTAGGTATGATCATGCATATCGGCATCACGTCCGAGACAAGTAGACCGACTCCTGCCTGCATCTACTACTATTACTCCACACATCGACCGCTATCCAGCATGCATCTAGAGTATTAAGTTCATAAGAACAGAGTAACGCTTTAAGCAAGATGACATGATGTAGAGGGATAAATTCATGCAATATGATTAAAACACCATCTTGTTATCCTTGATGGCAACAATACAATACGTGCCTTGCTGCCCCTACTGTCACTGGGAAAGGACACCGCAAGATTGAACCCAAAGCTAAGCACTTCTCCCATTGCAAGAAAGATCAATCTAGTAGGCCAAACCACACTAATAATTCGAAGAGACTTGCAAATATAACCAATCCTACATAAAATAATTCAGAAGATTCAAATATTGTTCGTAGATAAACTTTGATCATAAACCCACAATTCATCGGTCTCAACAAACTCACCGCAAAAGAAGATTACATCGAATAGATCTGCACAAGAGAGGGGGAGAACATTGTATTGAGATCCAAAAAGAGAGAGGAAGTCGTCTAGCTAATAACTATGGACCCGAAGGTCTGAGGTAAACTACCCACACTTCCTCGGAGAGGCTAAGGTGTTGATGTAGAATCCCTCCATGATCGATGCCCCCTCCGGCGGAGCACCGGAACAGGCCCCAAGATGGTATCTCGTGGGTACATAAGGTTGCGGCGGTGGAATTCAGTTTTTGGCTCCGTATCTGATCGTTTGGGGGTACGTAGGTATATATAGGAGGAAGGAGTACGTCGGTGGAGCAACGTGGGGCCCACGAGGGTGGAGGGTGCGCCTGGGGGGGTAGGCGCGCCCCCCTACCTCGTGGCTTCCTGGTAGCGTTCTTGACGTAGGGTCCAAGTCCTCTGGATCACGTTCGTTCCGAAAATCATGTTCCCGAAGGTTTCATTCCGTTTGGACTCCGTTTGATATTCTTTTTCTATGAAACTCTGAAATAGGCAAAAAAACAGCAATTCTGGGCTGGGCCTCCGGTTAATAGGTTAGTCCCAAAAATAATATATAAGTGAATAATAAAGCCCAATAATGTCCAAAACAGAAGATAATGTAGCATGGAGCAATCAAAAATTATAGATACGTTGGAGACGTATCACGCTGGTAGCTCTTCCGCCATTAGGGCGTCGAAGTGCGGCCGCACCTGCTCTATGGTGAACATGGCAAAAACTGGCTTGGACGGTGGCGCTGGCTCCTGATCAAAAGCTACGTCCATCGTCTGATTGTCGTCGCTATCCGGCTGCGGGACCGACCCGCTGCCAAGCACGAGTCTGACCGCCCTAGCCCGCCCAGACCGCCTTCCTCGCCCGCGCGCACTTTTTGCCTAAAACAGTCAGCGTCGCCTGCATTGCTTCCTGGTGCAGGCGATTGCTCTGTGTTTAAATGACACAAGTGCCATCCATCCGTCCATATGCCGCCCACACTAATGATACGCGGTTGCCGAGGCGGCTACTCTGGCGCCACCCGTCCATCCCTCCATCGTTCACCATTGCTATATAAAATGTTGCGCCAGCCATAGCCGCAGTCATCTGCCTCTATTCCCTTTCTCCTGTCCACACCACTACTTCCCACCATGGCTTCCTCGCGCTCCAGCACTCTTCGGGACGGGCGGACAACGGACCACAGGGAGATGGCAGCCATTGCTGCCGACTGGCTAGCTGGCAGGCAGCGGAGGATGCCGACGTCCCAATGGAGAACATGGTAGTCGATGATCCGGCGTGAACCCCCTACTCCGCGCCATCCTCGCCGGTGCATTGCACCATGACCATCGGCGAGGCCCGTGCTAATACATGGACACGGTGAGGCAGAAGTGCCAGGAGCAGTTCCGGGAGGCATAGGCCGACGCCGCCTACAACCACCATCTCCTCCAGGAGCACCTGCACGCGGAGGAGCAGATCGCCGCAGAGCGAGCGGAGCAGGAGGTGCTACTCGACTCGTACCGCTCCGCTCGCAAGAGCCGCCACGTGCGCTTGTGGTACCGCATGTGGGTGGAGGAGGTTGCGGTCGCCTACAAAGAGGGCGATGAAGCGGGCAAGGCGCTCTTTGGCCAGACCAAGGACGAGGTGGAGGACAATGCCGGCTCTGTCGAGTCCCCGCTCCACTAGCGTCGACGAGGACCTGCTCCGTCGAGGCCCCGCCGCACCAACAACGAGGCAAAGGACACCACCGGCTCCGACGATGCCCCGCCCCGCCGGCACCAAGGCGAAGGATTTCGCCGGCTTCAGTGAGGCCCTGCTCCGCCGAGGCCCCGCCGCGCCAACAACAAGGCAGAGGACATCGCCAGCTCTGTCGAGGCCCCGCCCCGCCGGCGCCGAGGTGGAGGACTTTGCCGACTTCAACGAGGCCCTACTCCGCCGAGGCCCGGCCCCGCCAACAACAAGGCAGATGACATCGTCGGCTCCATCGAGGCGCCACCCTACCGGCAACGAGGGGGAGGATTTCCCCCGCTCCGCCGAGGCACCACCCCGGCGGCAATGAGACAGAGGACATCGCCGGCTCCGTCGAGGCCCCGCCCCGCGGCCAACGAGGTCGCGCCACACAGAAAACAAGAAAGAGTAGAACACGGTAGGTCACCGTCGCTCGGGTCCAAGTAAGGCCACCGCTACTACCCTCCGGTTGAAACCAAGCTTGGCGGGTTGACCATTGACGACCGATTAGCTTCTTGGCGGTGACGTGGAGTTGGAGAGCTGTGCTGGAGAAGGACGCTGCTTCAGTGACTTAACTGTAGTGCAGTTGGGTCACTGACATGTGGGCCCAACAGGTATCTGGCCCACATGTCAGTGACCCAACTGCAACTGCAGTTAAGTCACTCAAGATTCTGTTCGGCTGAGCCGGACACGGGTGGGTAGCTTCGGTTAATTAATTATACCTCTAGTGCACCCATTTTTAGTTGAAGAATGTATGAAATGTAATGAAATCTAGCATGTTTATGTGAAATCCTGCCATGTATGAATGAATTTAGTTCGATTAGTTTGAATTCTTGTATCACTGGCATTGGATGAACATGCAAAACAACACGTACTAGCATTATTCCCAGGGCAATTACTGTTGGGGACACACGTAACAGGTAGGCCCACGAAGGGTCAAAATATCACAAAGCATGGGGTCCACACATGAGGTGGGTCCAGATAAATCTCATTCGTACATACTATCCACTCGGACATATCGACGTACCATCCACTCGGATGGCACTCAACCACTAGGCGGTATGATTCACTCGGATATGCGAGGACCAACAGTCGTCAAGGCAGTTGAAGCATCATACTAGTAGTAAGCTAACATTATGGCATTCATGCTCCACCTTGTAACATAAGGGGTGAGGGGGTGGCGCACTCTATATAAGCCACCCCCACCACTAGACTCGGGGGCAGGCCCTCATTCTTCTCCTCCTAACTCTCTCTCTCTCTCTCTCTCTCTCTCTCGTCACTAGTCTCAGGACTTAGCTCAGGCAAGGGGATCTGTTCTCCTCTCTCTCGCATACATTGTAATCTCCGGATACATACTCAGATAAAACTAAGCCTCTCCGGAGCATGATACGTAGGGATGTTATCTCCACTGTGAGAGGCCCGAACTCGCTAAAATCACCATGTCACCCATATGCATCTCGATAGATCATGCTCCTTTACCCTATCCCTTATTATTGTCGAAATCGTTCCCACAATAGTTGGTGCCCACCTTGGGGCATGGCGTCTATCGAGCCATGATGCAAATGGTTTTTCTTCAACATTCAACAGTGAATCAACTACCATCACCAGAGAAATTGGCCGCTAGAGCTCTGGTCATCCCGCCATTCGTACAAACAAAAGGATCAGGATCAGACACACCCATGCATGAATAAATCAGACAAGAGATGAGGAAGGGAAAGGGGCATCAACACGGTGCGCCAAGAGTCGTGGCCATCCGTCCTCATGCATGGCCGGTCAGCCACTAGCGTGCCGGACTGCACCTCTTGCTTCCTCTTCTCGATCGTCTTCAACTCGCTCGACAGTGGGCTGCAAAGATCGCAGGCGCTCGATAGTCCATCTGGCAGCACGGGCGCTCGGCTGTGGTCACTGTGACGTGCGCATGGGCCTGGCGCTGCAGCGGCCTCTCCACGACATCCTAACACGACATGTTGCGGCGGTGTCCCTCGTGAACCGCTGCACGGCGACCTTCGCGGTGAATGCACGAGCGGAACGCGGCACCAGTGTTGGGGCTGTCCACGTCTCTGATCACGACAAGACGAGAGCCGCCGGATCGACTCAGTGCCGCCTCAAGCTCCGCCCGCGCGCGGCCTTGCAGGAAGACGCCGCCCCGCACTTAGATTCATCGCGGTCACCTCTCGCGATGGATCCGTGCCAAAAGCCGCCGCCACCGTGGCCGACCAGGGAGTTTTGGACGTGGGCAACCCATCATTGCATCGTAACGGCAGGCGTTGGAGAATCCGTATGACCAATGGCCTCGGCACAACTCCCCGACGGTTCCTCGGTCTGACATACGGCAAGCACTCGCTGATAACCTGTATGATGGAGTCAATAGCACACTTCAACATCCAATGATGGTAGCAGCACACCGCCGCAATCGGAAGTTGGCTCCGCCATCGCACACGATAGCGTCTCCCGCGCAGGAGGCACAGACCCGACGCGGCGTGGGGACCAGAAATTGGCCATGCTGCCATGCTCTGCAGCTTCTCCCTCCGATGTCGATGGTTCGGCGGAAGCCTCTGCGGGCGCTCAGTGGCTCATCCCTCGTGTATCGTATGCCCGACGTGGCGCGGGCACACACACCCTCTGGAATCGTCCACTCGGCAGCAACTCCCACCAGTCGACACGGTCACTCGGATGGTACTAGCTCACTCAGACCAAACAGGATCATAGGCGCTCAGCCGCCCGTGCGTCATCGCTCGGCTGGACATGACATCATCACTCGGCCGCCCTGCACACCGGTGAAGAAGTTGTTCGCATCATCATCAACTTGTCCGACTCGTCCACCCCCGTGCATCATCACTCCACGGGATGCATCTACATCACTTGGCCGCCCCGCGCATCGGCACTCCGCGGGATGCGTCTACATCACTCGGACGCCCCGTGCGTCGCCACTTCGCAGGACACGTCTGCATCACTCGGACGCCCCATGTGTCACCACTACGCGAGATGGTCTGCATCACTCAGACGCCCCATGCGTCGCCACTCCATGAGACAGGTCTATGTCACTCGGACGCCCTGCGCGTTGCCTCTCGGTTGGTCACCTCATCACCACTCGGCCGCCCCGCGCGTGGCCTATCGGTTGGTGACCTCATCACCACTCGGCCGCCCCGCGTGTCGCCACTCGGTTGGTCACCTCATCACTGCTCAGCCGCCCCACGCGTCGCCACTCGGGTGGTCACATCATCACCACTCGGCCGCCACGTGCGTCGCCTCTCGGTTGGTCACCTCATCACCACTCGGCCGCCCCGCGTGTTGCCACTCGGCTGGTCACCTCATCACCACTCGGCCGCCCCGCATGTCATGACTCGGTTAGTCACCTCATCACCACTCGGCTGCCCCGCGTCTTGCCTCTCGGTTGGTCACCTCATCACCACTCGACCGCCCCACGCGTTGCCACTCGGTTGGTCACCTCACCACCACTCGGCCGCCCCGCGCGTCGCCACTCGGTTGGTCACCTCATCACCACTCGGCCGCCCGTGCGTCACCACTCAGTTGGTCACCTCATCACCACTCGGCCGCCCCACGCGTCGCCACTAGGTTGGTCACGTCATCACCACTTGGCTGCCCCGCGCGTCGCCACTCGATTGGTCACCTCATCACCACTCGGCCGCCCCACGCATCGCCATCGGTTGAACATATCTTCACCACTCTGTCACTCGCGCGCCTTCTGACAGCTAAGTTATTCTACATGCACTATATTATGTTATTTCCGCGTTCCTGAGTATCTCATAAGTCACAAATCATGTTCACTCGGAGGCCATGCCACCGAGTGTGCCTCTATGCTCGGTTGCTTTCACATACTTTCTTAGTACTGGTTATTTAACTCCTGAGTCCAACTTCCATTTTAACGCATACGTCATTCATGAACACCATGTGTTCTTCATTTCGTGTTTGCATCAGTCCTCGTGGGCTGCAACTCAGTTGGAACACTACACTTCCGTTTTATTTGAGCTAGCACTCCAACATGTCCGGTTGGATCATTCACTTCGTCAAGTTCGATCAATTCATTTGCTCTTCTAGACTCTTGTTGGTTCTGAACCAGCAATCCCCTTGCACACCCAGCGAGTGTCTATGGGTGTCACTTACACAAATCATTTCAGCACACATCAAATTTCCTTGAGAAATTATTACGTTGGCTTGTGCTATTTTTCATGCACAAGTTACACGACCACTCGATGGCCCTACGCGCCAACTTCATCGCTAATCAGACTCGGTCACCATACCGGTCTTAGAGCACCACAACACTGACCTTGTCGCTCTGTTGACTTCAAACACATCTGGCCGACCCCTCTATGGAATCCTCTTCATCATATCAATGATATAGACCTCGCGGGCAGGAGAAAGAGAAGTCGTTTTTGTAATCAAACTGCACACTTCACTCCTTTGCATGTTTGCCTCTTTCGAGCATCACTCGGAAGCTCCTCCTCACCTTTACCTGAGTCTGACTCGATGAATTACAATTTATCCATTCAAAACTATATTAATCGTGTTCCGGCAGGACCGCGATCGAAGCCTATAGTATGGACGGGGGCTATGCCGCACTCGGGGGCTGCAGCTCATTCAGAATCACACTCTCCTGAGTGGTCGGGTACTTCAACACCAGTCAGATCCTTCACTTCAACGAGTGCACTCGTACCCGCCACTTCGTTAAATTGCATGATCACTCAGGCGCTCTACGCGCCATCTTCGTTCCTACTCAGAATCAGTTGGCACACCGGTCTTCTCGCACCGCAACCATGTTACACCAACCTCATCACTGCCTCAGCTTTGAAAGCATCCGACTAACTCCTCCGGGGACCATTTTCGCTGTTCGGTGGCACGTGCCTTTGCCTTAGCCGCATCGCGCGTTGTCACTCGGTTGTGCACGTCTTCACCACTCGGCCGCCCCGCGCGTCACCACTCGGTTGTGCACGTCTTCACCACTCGGCCGCCCCGCGCGTCGCCACTTAGTTGTGCACGTCTTCACTACTAGGCCGCCCCGTGCGTCGCCACACGGTTGTGCACGTCTTCACCACTTAGCCGTCCTACGCGTCGCCACTTGGTTGTGCACGTCTTCACCACTCGGTTGCCCTACACGTTGCCACTCGGTTGTGCACTTCTTCACCACTCGGCCGCCCCGCGCGTCGCCACTCGGTTGTGCACGTCTTCACCACTCAGCCGCCTCGCGTGTCGCCACTCGGTTGTGCACGTCTTCACCACTCGGCCACCCCGCACGTCGCCACTCGGTTGTGCATGTCTTCAACCCTCGGCCGCCCCACGCGTCGCCACTCGGTTGTACACGTCTTCACCACTTGGCCGCCCTGCGTGTCGCCATTCGGTTGTGCATGTCTTCACCACTTGGCCGCCCCACGCGTCGCCACTCAGTTGTGCACATCTTCACCACTCGGCCATCCCGTGCGTCGCCACTCGGTTGTGCACATTTTCACCGCTCGGCCGCCGCGCACGTCACCACTCGGCTGCCTCGTGTGTCGCCACTCGATTGTGCATGTCTTTACCACTCAGCCGCTCCGCGCGTCGTCACTCAGTTGTATACGTCCTCGCCCCTCGGCCGCCCCGCGCGTCACCATCAGTTGGACATGTCTTCACCACTACACCCCCAACAGGGGAACGACTAAGTTACTCATCTGATCAAACCTCATATCGCACTCTGTAGCAAGCTTACCTCTTTCGAGCATCACTCGGGGGCTGCGCACAGCCGTGGGCTATGCCGCCCTCAGGGGTTACACCCATTTGAGCAACATGTTGATCATACCAGGAATATTTCTCTCACCATACTGTTGGGGAACGTAGTAATTTCAAAAAAATTCCTACGCACACGCAAGATCATGGTGATGCATAGCAACGACAGGGGAGAGTGTTGTCTACGTACCCTCGTAGACCGAAAGCGGAAGCGTTATATCAACGCGGTTGATGTAGTCGTACGTCTTCACGATCCGACCGATCCAAGCACCGTTACTCCGGCACCTCCGAGTTCTTGGCACACGTTCAACTCGATGACGATCCCCGGGCTCCGATCCAGCAAAGCGTCGGGGAAGAGTTCCGTCAGCACGACGGCGTGGTGACGATCTTGATGTATTACCGGCGCAGGGCTTCGCCTAAGCACTGCAACGATATGACCGAGGTGGAATATGGTGGAGGGGGGCACCGCACACGGCTAAGGAACGATCACGAAGATCAACTTGTGTGTTTCTGGGGTGCCCCCTGCCTCCGTATATAAAGGATCCAAGGGGGAGGGGCTGGCCGGCCAAGGGTGGCGCGCCAGGAGAGTCCTACTCCCTCCGGGAGTAGGATTCCCCCCCCCCCAATCCTAGTTGGAATAGGATTCCTCAAAGGGGGAGAGAGAGAGAGGGGGCCGGCCACCTCTCCTAGTCCTAATAGGACTAGGGGAAGGGGGGAGGCGTGCGGCCACCTAGGGCAGCCCCTTTCTCCTTTCCACTAAGGCCCACTATGGCCCATTTGACTCCCGGGGGGTTCCGGTAACCCTCCCGGTATTCCGGTAAAATCCTGATTTCACCTGGATCACTTCCGATGTCCAAACATAGGCTTCCAATATATCAATCTTTACGTCTCGACCATTTCGAGACTCCTCGTCATATCCATGATCACATCCGGGACTCCGAACAACCTTCGGTACATCAAAATGCATAAACTCATAATAACTGTCATCGTAACGTTAAGCGTGCGGACCCTACGGTTCGAGAACAATGTAGACATGACCGAGACACGTCTCCGGTCAATAACCAATAGCGGGACCTGGATGCCCATATTGGCTCCTACATATTCTACGAAGATCTTTATCGGTCAGACCGCATAACAACATACGTTGTTCCCTTTGTCATCGGTATGTTACTTGTCCGAGATTCGATCGTCAGTATCCAAAACTTAGTTCAATCTCGTTACCGGCAAGTCTCTTTACTCGTTTCGTAATACATCATCCCGCAACTAACTCATGAGTTGCAATGCTTGCAAGGCTTAAGTGATGTGCATTACCGAGAGGGCCCAGAGATACCTCTCCGACGATCGGAGTGACAAATCCTAATCTCGAAATACGCCAACCCAACATCTACCATTGGAGACACCTGTAGTACTCCTTTATAGTCAACCAGTTACGTTGTGACGTTTGGTAGTACCCAAAGTGTTCCTCTGGCAAACGGGAGTTGCATAATCTCATAGTCATAGGAACATGTATAAGTCATGGATAAAGCAATAGCAACATACTAAACGATCGGGTGCTAAGCTAATATAATGGGTCATGTCAATCAGATCATTCAACTAATGATGTGACCTCGTTAATCAAATAACAACTCTTTGTTCATGGTTAGGAAACATAACCATCTTTGATTAACGAGCTAGTCTAGTAGAGGCATACTAGTGACACTCTGTTTGTCTATGTATTCACACATGTATTATGTTTTCGGTTAATACAATTCTAGCATGAATAATAAACCTTTATCATGATATAAGGAAATAAATAATAACTTTATTATTGCCTCTAGGGCATATTTCCTTCAGTCTCCCACTTGCACTAGAGTCAATAATCTAGATTACACTGTAATGATCCTAACACCCATGGAGTCTTGGTGTTGATCATGTTTTGCTCGTGGAAGAGGCTTAGTCAACGGGTCTGCAACATTCAGATCCGTATGTATCTTGCAAATCTCTATGTCTCCCATCTGGACTAGATCCCGGATGGAGTTGAAGCATCTCTTGATGTGTTTGGTCCTTTTGTGAAATCTGGATTCCTTTGCCAAGGCAATTGCACCAGTATTGTCACAAAAGATTTTCATTGGACCCGATGCACTAGGTATGACACCTAGATCGGATATGAACTCCTTCATCCAGACTCCTTCGTTTGCTGCTTCCGAAGCAGCTATGTACTCCACCTCACATGTAGATCCCGCTACGACGCTTTGTTTAGAACTGCACCAACTGACAGCTCCACCGTTTAATGTAAACACGTATCCGGTTTGCGATTTAGAATCGTCCGGATCAGTGTCAAAGCTTGCATCAACGTAACCTCTTACGGTGAGCTCTTTGTCACCTCCATATATGAGAAACATATCCTTAGTCCTTTTCAGGTATTTCAGGATGTTCTTGACCGCTGTCCAGTGATCCACTCCTGGATTACTTTGGTACCTCCCTACTAAACTTATAGCAAGGCACACATCAGGTCTGGTACACAGCATTGCATACATGATAGAGCCTATGGCTGAAGCATAGGGAACATCTTTCATTTTCTCTCTATCTTCTGCAGTGGTCGGGCTTTGAGTCTTACTCAATCTCACACCTTGTAACACAGGCAAGAACCCTTTCTTTGCTTGATCCATTTTGAACTTCTTCAAAATCTTGTCAAGGTATGTGCTTTGTGAAAGTCCAATTAAGCGTCTTGATCTATCTCTATAGATCTTTATGCCTAATATGTAAGCAGCTTCTCCGAGGTCTTTCATTGAAAAACTTTTATTCAAGTATCCCTTTATGCTATCCAGAAATTCTATATCATTTCCAATCAGTAATATGTCATCCACATATAATATTAGAAATGCTACAGAGCTCCCACTCACTTTCTTGTAAATACAGGCTTCACCGAAAGTCTGTATAAAACCAAATGCTTTGATCACACTATCAAAGCGTTTATTCCAACTCCGAGAGGCTTGCACCAGTCCATAAATGGATCGCTGGAGCTTGCACACTTTGTTAGCTCCCTTTGGATCGACAAAACCTTCCGGTTGCATCATATACAACTCTTCTTCCAGAAATCCATTCAGGAATGCAGTTTTGACATCCATCTGCCAAATTTCATAATCATAAAATGCGGCAATTGCTAACATGATTCGGACAGACTTAAGCATCGCTACGGGTGAGAAAGTCTCATCATAGTCAATCCCTTGAACTTGTCGAAAACCTTTTGCAACAAGTCGAGCTTTGTAGACAATAACATTACCATCAGCGTCAGTCTTCTTCTTAAAGATCCATTTGTTCTCAATTGCTTGCCGATCATCAGGCAAGTCAACCAAAGTCCATACTTTGTTCTCATACATGGATCCCATCTCAGATTTCATGGCTTCAAGCCACTTTGCGGAATCTGGGCTCACCATCGCTTCTTCATAGTTCATAGGTTCATCATGATCTAATATCATGACCACCAGAACAGGATTACCGTACCACTCTGGTGCGGATCTCACTCTGGTTGATCTACGAGGTTCAGTAGTATCTTGATCTAAAGTTTCATGATCATCATCATTAGCTTCCTCAATTATTGGTGTAGGTGTCGCAGAAACAGTTTTCTGTGATGTACTACTTCTCAATAAAGGAGTAGGTACAATTACCTCGTCAAGTTCTACTTTCCTCCCACTCACTTCTTTCGAAAGAAACTCCTCCTCTAGAAAGTTTCCGAACTTAGCAACAAAAGTCTTGCCTTCGGATCTGTGATAGAAGGTGTATCCAACAGTTTCCTTTGGATATCCTATGAAGACACATTTCTCCGATTTGGGTTCGAGCTTATCAGGTTGAAGCTTTTTCACATAAGCATTGCAGCCCCAAACTTTAAGAAACGACAACTTTGGTTTCTTGCCAAACCATAGTTCATAAGGCGTCGTCTCAACGGATTTAGATGGTGCCCTATTTAACGTGAATGCGGCCGTCTCTAGAGCGTATCCCCAAAACGATAGCGGTAAATCAGTAAGAGACATCATAGATCGCACCATATCTAGTAAAGTACGATTACGACGTTCGGACACACCATTACGCTATGGTGTTCCGGGTGGCGTGAGTTGCGAAACAATTCCACAATTTTTCAAATGTACACCAAACTCGTAACTCAAATATTCTCCTCCACGATCTGATCGTAGAAACTTTATTTTCTTGTTACGATGATTTTCAACTTCACTCTGAAATTCTTTGAACTTTTCAAATGTTTCAGACTTGTGTTTCATTAAGTAGATATACCCATATCTGCTCAAATCATCTGTGAAGGTGAGAAAATAACAATATCCGCCACGAGCCTCAACATTCATCGGACCACATACATCCGTATGTATGATTTCCAACAAATCTGTTGCTCTCTCCATAGTTCTGAAGAACGGTGTTTTAGTCATCTTGCCCATGAGGCACGGTTCGCAAGTGCCAAGTGATTCATAATCAAGTGACTCCAAAAGTCCATCAGTATGGAGTTTCTTCATGCGCTTTATACCGATATGAACTAAACAGCAGTGCCACAAATAAGTTGCACTATCATTATCAACTCTGCATCTTTTGGCTTCAACATTATGAATATGTGTATCACTACTATCGAGATTCATCAAAAATAGACCACTCTTCAAGGGTGCATGACCATAAAAGACATTACTCATATAAATAGAACAACCATTATTCTATGATTTAAATGAATAACCGTCTCGCATCAAACAAGATCCAGATATAATGTTCATGCTCAACGTTGGCACCAAATAACAATTATTTAGGTCTAATACTAATCCCGAAGGTAGATGTAGAGGTAGCGTGCCGACTGCGATCACATCGACTTTGGAACCATTTCCCACGCGCATCGTCACCTCGTCCTTTGCTAGTGTCCGCTTATTCTGTAGTCCCTGTTTTGAGTTGCAAATATTAGCAACAGAACCAGTATCAAATACCCAGGTGCTACTGCGAACATTAGTAAGGTACACATCAATAACATGTATATCACATATACCTTTGTTCACCTTGCCATCCTTCTTATCCGCCAAATACTTGGGGCAGTTCCGCTTCCAGTGACCAGTCTGCTTGCAGTAGAAGCACTCAGTTTCAGGCTTAGGTCCAGACTTGGGTTTCTTCTCTTGAGCAGCAACTCGCTTGCCGTTCTTCTTGAAGTTCCCCTTTTTCTTCCCTTTGCCCTTTTTCTTGAAACTAGTGGTTTTGTTAACCATCAACACTTGATGCTCCTTCTTGATTTCTAGCTCCGCAGTTTTTAGCATTGCGAAGAGCTCGGGAATAGTCTTGGTCATCCCTTGCATATTATAGTTCATCACGAAGCTCTTGTAGCTTGGTGGCAGTGATTGGAGAATTCTGTCAATGACGCAATCATCTGGAAGAGTAACTCCCAATTGAATCAAGTGATTATTATACCCAGACATTTTGAGTATATGCTCACTGACAGAACTGTTCTCCTCCATTTTGCAGCTATAGAACTTATTGGAGACTTCATATCTCTCAATCCGGGCATTTGCTTGAAATATTAACTTCAACTCCTGGAACATCTCATATGCTCCATGACGTTCAAAACGTCGTTGAAGTCCCGTTTCTAAGCCGTAAAGCATGGCACACTGAACTATCGAGTAGTCATCAGCTTTGCTCTGCCAGACGTTCATAACTTCTGGTGTTGCTCTAGCAGCAGGCCTAGCACCTAGCGGTGCTTCCAGGACGTAATTCTTCTGTGCAGCAATGAGGATAATCCTCAAGTTACGGACCCAGTCCATGTAATTGCTACCATCATCTTTCAACTTTGCTTTCTCAAGGAACGTATTAAAATTTAACGGAACAACAGCACGAGCCATCTATCTACAATCAACATATACAAGCAAGATACTATCAGATACTAAGTTCATGATAAGTTTAAGTTCAGTTAATCAAATTAATTAAGAACTCCCACTTAGATAGACATCCCTCTAATCCTCTAAGTGATCACGTGATCCAAATCAACTAAACCATAACCGATCATCACGTGAAATGGAGTAGCTTTCAATGGTGAACATCATTATGTTGATCATATCTACTATATGATTCACGCTCGACCTTTCGGTCTCTGTGTTCCGAGGTCATATCTTATATGCATAGCTCGTCAAGTATAACCTGAGTATTCCGCGTGTGCAACTGTTTTGCACCCGTTGTATTTGAACGTAGAGCCTATCACACCCGATCATCACGTGGTGTCTCAGCACGAAGAACTTTTGCAACGGTGCATACTCAGGGAGAACACTTCTTGATAATTTAGTGAGAGATCATCTTATAATGCTACCGTCAATCAAAGCAAGATAAGATGCATAAAAGATAAACATCACATGCAATCAATATAAGTGATATGATATGGCCATCATCATCTCGTGCTTGTGATCTCCATCTTCGAAGCACCGTCATGATCACCATCGTCACCGGCGCGACACCTTGATCTCCATCGTAGCATCGTTGTCGTCTCGCCAATCTTATGCTTCCATGACTATCACTACCGCTTAGTAATAAAGTAAAGCATTACATCGCGATTGCATTGCATACAATAAAGCGACAACCATATGGCTCCTGCCAGTTGCCGATAACTCGGTTACAAAACATGATCATCTCATACAATAAAATTTAGCATCATGTCTTGACCATATCACATCACAACATGCCCTGCAAAAACAAGTTAGACGTCCTCTACTTTGTTGTTGCAAGTTTTACGTGGCTGCTACGGGTTTAAGCAAGAACTCATCTTACCTACGCATCAAAACCACAACGATAGTTTGTCAAATAGACTCCATTTTAACCTTCTCAAGGACCGGGCGTAGCCACACTCGGTTCAACTAAAGTTGGAGAGACAGTCTTCCGCAAGCCATCTATGTGCAAAGCACGTCGAGGGAACCGGTCTCGCGTAAGCGTACGCGTAAGGTTGGTCCGGATCGTCTCGTCCAACAATACCGCTGAACCAAAGTATGACATGCTGGTAGGCAGTATGACTTGTATCGTCCACAACTTACTTGTGTTCTAATCGTGCAAATAACATCAAACCATAAAAACCTAGGCTCTGATGCCACTGTTGGGGAAAGTAGTAATTTCAAAAAAATTCCTACGCACACGCAAGATCATGGTGATGCATAGCAACGACAGGGGAGAGTGTTGTCTACGTACCCTCGTAGACCGAAAGCGGAAGCGTTATATCAACGCGGTTGATGTAGTCGTACGTCTTCACGATCCGACCGATCCAAGCACCGTTACTCCGGCACCTCCGAGTTCTTGGCACACGTTCAGCTCGATGACGATCCCCGGGCTCCGATCCAGCAAAGCGTCGGGGAAGAGTTCCGTCAGCACGACGGCGTGGTGACGATCTTGATGTATTACCGGCGCAGGGCTTCGACTAAGCACTGCAACGATATGACCGAGGTGGAATATGGTGGAGGGGGGCACCGCACACGGCTAAGGAACGATCACGAAGATCAACTTGTGTGTTTCTGGGGTGCCCCCTGCCTCCGTATATAAAGGATCCAAGGGGGAGGGGCTGGCCGGCCAAGGGTGGCGCGCCAGGAGAGTCCTACTCCCTCCGGGAGTAGGATCCCCCCCCCAATCCTAGTTGGAATAGGATTCCTCAAAGGGGGAGAGAGAGAGAGGGGGCCGGCCACCTCTCCTAGTCCTAATAGGACTAGGGGAAGGGGGGAGGCGCGCGGCCACCTAGGGCAGCCCCTTTCTCCTTTCTACTAAGGCCCACTATGGCCCATTTGACTCCCGGGGGGTTCCGGTAACCCTCCCGGTATTCCGGTAAAATCCTGATTTCACCTGGATCACTTCCGATGTCCAAACTGAAGGAAATATGCCCTAGAGGCAATAATAAAGTTATTATTTATTTCCTTAATTCATGATAAATGTTTATTATTCATGCTAGAATTGTATTAACAGGAAACATAATACATGTGTGAATACATAGACAAACAGAGTGTCACTAGTATGCCTCTACTTGACTAGCTCATTAATCAAAGATGGTTATGTTTCCTAACCATGAACAAGGAGTTGTTATTTGATTAATGAGGTCACATCATTAGTTGAATGATCTGATTGACATGACCCATTCCATTAGCTTAGCACCCGATCGTTTAGTATGTTGCTATTGCTTTTATCCATGACTTATACATGTTCCTTTAACTATGAGATTATGCAACTCCCGTTTACCGTAGGAACACTTTGTGTGCTACCAAACGTCACAACGTAACTGAGTGATTATAAAGGTGCTCTACAGGTGTCTCCGAAAGTATTTGTTGGGTTGGCGTATTTCAAGATTAGGATTTGTCACTCCGATTGTCGGAGAGGTATCTCTGGGCCTTCTCGGTAATGCACATCACATAAAGCCTTGCAAGCATTGCAACTAATGAGTTAGTTGCGGGATGATGTATTACGAAATGAGTAAAGAGACTTGCCGGTAACGAGATTGAACTAGGTATTGGATACCGACGATCGAATCTCGGGCAAGTAACATACCGATGACAAAGGGAACAACGTATGTTGTTATGCGGTCTGACCGATAAAGATCTTCGTAGAATATGTAGGAGCCAATATGGGCATCCAGGTCCCGCTATTGGTTATTGACCGGAGACGTGTCTCGGTCATGTCTACATTGTTCTCGAACCGTAGGGTCCGCACGCTTAACGTTACGATGACAGTTATTATGAGTTTATGCATTTTGATGTACCGAAGGAGTTCGGAGTCCCGGATGTGATCACGGACATGACGAGGAGTCTCGAAATGGTCGAGACATAAAGAATGATATATTGGAAGCCTATGTTTGGACATCGGATGCATTCCAGGTGAAATCAGGATTTTACCGGAATACCGGGAGGGTTACCGGAACCCCCCAGGAGCATAATGGGCCAACATGGGCCTTGGAGGAGAGGTGAGAGGGCTGCCCTCATGGGCAGCGCGCCTCCCCCCTTCCCCTAGTCCTATTAGGACTAGGAGAGGTGGGCGCCCCCTCTCTCTCTCTCTCCCCCTTGGAGAATCCTAGTCCAACTAGGATTGGGGGGGGGGAATCCTACTCCCAGAGGGAGTAGGACTCTCCTGGCGCGCCAGGCTTGGCCGGCCAGCCCCTCCCCCTTGGCTCCTTTATATACAGGGGCAAGGGGCACCCCATAGACACACAATTGATCATTGAGATCTTTCCTTAGCCGTGTGCGGTGCCCCCTTCCACCAAATTCCACCTCGGTCATATCGTTGCAGTGCTTAGGCGAAGCCCTGCGCCGGTAACACATCAAGATCGTCACCACGCCGTCGTGCTGACGGAACTCTTCCCCGACGCTTTGCTGGATCGGAGCCCGGGGATCGTCATCGAGCTGAACGTGTGCCAAGAACTCGGAGATGCCGGAGTAACGGTGTTGTGATCGGTTGGATCGCGAGGAGAACGTACGACTACTTCCTCTACGTTGTGTCAACGCTTCCGCTTCGGTCTACGAGGGTACGTAGACAACACTCTCCCCTCTCGTTGCTATGCATCACCATGATCTTGCGTGTGCGTAGGAGTTTTTTTTTGAAATTACTACGTTCCCTAACAGTGGCATCCGAGCCAGGTTTTTTATGGTTTGATGTTATTTGCACGAGTAGAACACAAGTGAGTTGTGGACGATACAAGTCATACTGCCTACCAGCATGTCATACTTTGGTTCAGCGGTATTGTTGGACGAGACGATCCGGACCAACCTTACGCGTACTCTTACGCGAGACCGGTTCCCTCGACGTGCTTTGCACATAGATGGCTTGCGGAAGACTGTCTCTCCAACTTTAGTTGAACCGAGTGTGGCTACGCCCGGTCCTTGAGAAGGTTAAAACGGAGTCTATTTGACAAACTATCGTTGTGGTTTTGATGCGTAGGTAAGATGAGTTCTTGCTTAAGCCCGTAGCAGCCACGTAAAACTTGCAACAACAAAGTAGAGGACGTCTAACTTATTTTTGCAGGGCATGTTGTGATGTGATATGGTCAAGACATGATGCTAAATTTTATTGTATGAGATGATCATGTTTTGTAACCGAGTTATCGGCAACTGGCAGGAGCCATATGGTTGTCGCTTTATTGTATGCAATGCAATCGCGATGTAATGTTTTACTTTATTACTAAGCGGTAGTGATAGTCGTGGAAGCATAAGATTGGCGAGACGACAACGATGCTACGATGGAGATCAAGGTGTCGCGCCGGTGACGATGGTGATCATGACGGTGCTTCGAAGATGGAGATCACAAGCACGAGATGATGATGGCCATATCATATCACTTATATTGATTGCATGTGATGTTTATCTTTTATGCATCTTATCTTGCTTTGATTGACGGTAGCATTATAAGATGATCTCTCACTAATTATCAAGAAGTGTTCTCCCTGAGTATGCACCGTTGCGAAAGTTCTTCGTGCTGAGACACCACGTGATGATCGGGTGTGATAGGCTCTACGTTCAAATACAACGGGTGCAAAACAGTTGCACACGCGGAATACTCAGGTTTAACTTGACGAGCCTAGCATATAACAGATATGGCCTCGGAACACGGAGACCGAAAGGTCGAGCGTGAATCATATAGTAGATATGATCAACATAGTGATGTTCACCATTGAAACTACTCCATCTCACGTGATGATCGGACATGGTTTAGTTGATTTGGATCACGTGATCACTTAGAGGATTAGAGGGATGTCTATCTAAGTGGGAGTTCTTAAGTAATATGATTAATTGAACTTTAATTTATCATGAACTTAGTCCTGGTAGTATTAGCATATCTATGTTGTAGATCAATAGCTCGCGTTGTTACTTCCCTATGTTTATTTTGATATGTTCCTAGAGAGAATTATAAAATGTTAGTAGCAATGATGCGGATTGGATCCGTGATCTGAGGTTTATCCTCATTGCTGCACAGAAGAATTATGTCCTTGATGCACCGCTAGGTGACGGACCTATTGCAGGAGCAGATGCAGACATTATGAACGTTTTGCTAGCTCAATATGATGACTACTTAATAGTTTAGTGCACCATGCTTAACTGCTTAGAATCGGGACTTCAAAGACGTTTTGAACGTCATGGAGCATATGAGATGTTCTAGGAGTTGAAGTTAATATTTCAAGCAAATACCCGAGTTGAGAGATATGAAGTCTCCAACAAGTTCTATAGCTAAAAGATGGAGGAGAATCGCTCAACTAGTGAGCATGTGCTCAGATTGTCTGGGTACTACAATCGCTTGAATCAAGTGGGAGTTAATCTTCCAGATAAAATAGTGATTGACAGAATTCTCTAGTCACCATCACCAAGTTAGTAGAACTTCGTGATGAACTATAATATGCAAGGGATAACGGAAAATATTCCCAAGCTCTTCGCGATGCTAAAATCAGCGAAGGTAGAAATCAAAGAAAAAACATCAAGTGTTGATGGTTGACAAGATCACTAGTTTCAAGAAAAGGGCAAAAGGAAAGAAGGGGAACTTCAAGAAGAACGGCAAGCAAGTTGCTGCTCAAGTGAAAAAGCCCAAGTATGGTCCTAAGCCTGAGACTAAGTGCTTCTACTGCAAAGGGACTGGTCACTGGAAGCGGAACTACCCCAAGTGATTGGCGGATAAGAAGGATGGCAAAGTGAACATAAGTATAATTGATATACATGTTATTGATGTGTACTTTACTAGTGTTCATAGCAACCCCTTAGTATTTGGTACTAGTTCAGTTGCTAAAATTTAGTAACTCGAAACGGGAGTTGCAGAATGAACAAAGACTAGTTAAAGGGCAAGGTGACGATGTGTGTTGGAAGTGGTTCCAAGCTTGATATGATCATCATCACACACTCCCTATACTTTCAGGATTAGTGTTGAAACTAAATAAGTGTTATTTGGTGTTTGCGTTGAGCATGAATATGATTTGATCATGTTAATTGCAATACAGTTATTCATTTAAGTTAGAGAACAATTGTTGTTTTGTTTACATGAATAAAACCTTCTATGGTCATACACACCAATGAAAATAGTTCATTGGATCTCGATCGTAGTGATACACATATTCATAATATTGAAACCAAAAGATGCGAAGTTAATAATGATAGTGCAACCTATTTGTGGCACTGTCGTTTAGGTCATATTGGTGTAAAGCGCATGAAGAAACTCCATGCTGATGGGATTTTGGAATCACTTGATTATGAATCACTTGATGCTTGCGAACCATGCCTCTTGGGCAAGATGACTAAAACGACGTTCTCCGGAACAATGGAGCAAGCAACAGATTTGTTGGAAATCATACATACCGATGTATATGGTCCGATGAATATTAAGGCTCGCGACAAGTATCATTATTTTCTAAACTTCACAGATGATTTGAGCAGATATGGGTATATCTACTTGATGAAACATAAGTCTAAAACATTTGAAAAGTTCAAAGAATTTTAGAGTGAAGTGGAAAATCATCGTGACAAGAAAATAAAGGTTTCTACGATCTGATCGCGGAGACAAATATTTGAGTTACGAGTTTGGTCTTCAATTAAAACAATGTGGAATAGTTTCACAAATTCATGCCACCTGGAACACCACAGCATAATGGTGTGTCCGAACGTCATAACCGTACTTTATTGGATATAGTACAATCTATGATGTTTCTTACCGATTTACCAATATCATTTTGGGATCATGCATTAGAGACAGCTGCATTCACGTTAAAAGGGGCACCATCTAAAGTCCGTTGAGACAACACAATATGAACTGTGGTTTGGCAAGAAACCAAAGTTGTCGTTTCTTAAAGTTTGGGGTTACGATGCTTATGTGAAAGAGTTTCATCCTGATAAGCTCAAACCCAAATCGGAGAAATGTGTCTTCATAGGTACCCAAAGGAGACTGTTGGGTACACCTTCTATCACAGATCCAAAGTCAAGATATTCGTTGCTGAGAATGGATCCTTTCTAGAGAAGGAGATTCTCTCGAAAGAAGTGAGTGGGAGGAAAGTAGAAAACTTGATAAGGTAATTGTACCTTCTCCCTTATTGGAAAGTAGTTCATCACAGAAATCTGTTCTTGTGACTACTACACCAATTAGTAAGGAAGCTAATGATGATGATCATGTAACTTCAAGATCAAGTTACTACCGAATCTCGTAAGTAAACTAGAGTGAGATCCGCACCAGAGTGGTACAGTAATCTTGTTCTGGAAGTCATGTTACTAGACCATGACGAAACTTGCGCACTATGAGGAAGCAATGATGAGCCTAGATTCCACAAAATGGTTTGAGGCCATGAAATCTGAGATATGATCCATGTATGAGAACAAAGTATGGACTTTGATGGATTTGCCCGATGATCGGCAAAGCCATAGAAAATAAATGGATCTTCAAGAGGAAGACGGACGCTGATAGTAGTGTTACTATCTACAAAGCTAGAATTGTCGCAAAAGGGTTTTCGACAAGTTGAAGGTGTTGACTACGATGAGAGTTTCTCACTCGTATCTATGCTTAAGTCTGTCCGAATCATGTTAGCAATTGCCGCATTTTATGAAATCCGGCAAATGGATGAACAAAACTACATTCTTTAATGGATTTATTAAAGAAGAATTGTATACGATGCAACCAGAAGGTTTTGTCAATCCTAAAGGTGTTAACAAAATATGCAAGCCCCAGCGATCCATCTATGGACTGGTGCAAGCATCTCGGAGTTGGAATATACGCTTTGATGAGTTGATCAAAGCATATAGTTTTATACAGACTTGCGGTGAAGCCTGTATTTACAAGAAAGTGAGTGGGAGCACTACAACATTTCTGATAAGTATATGTAAATGACATATTATTGATCGGAAATAATGTAGAATTATTCTGTGAAGCATAAAGGAGTATTTGAAAGGAGTTTTTTCGAAGAAGGACCTCGGTGAAGCTGCTTACATATTGAGCATCAAGATCTATAGAGATAGATCAAGACGCTTGATAAGTTTTTCAATAAGTACATACCTTGAAAAGATTTTGAAGTAGTTCAAAATGGAACAGTCAAAGAAAGAGTTCTTGCTTGTATTACAAGGTGTGAAATTGAGTAAGACTCAAAACCCGACCACGGCAGATGATAGAAAAAGAATGAAAGTCATTTCCTATGCCTCAGCCATAGATTCTATAAAGTATGCCATGCTATGTACCAGATCTATTGTATACCCTACACTGTGTTAAAGCAAGGGAGTACAATAGTGATCTAGGAAGTAGATCACTGGACATCGGTCAAAATTATCCTTAGTAAAATAAGGATATGTTTCTCGATTATGGATGTGACAAAAAGGTTCGTCGTAAAAGGTTACGTCGATGCAAGTTTTTGACACTAATCTAGATGACTCTAAGTCTCAATCTAGATACATATTGAAAGTGGGAGCAATTAGCTAAAGTAGCTCCGTGCAGAGCATTGTAGACATAGAAAATTGCAAAATACATAACGGATCTGAATGTGGCAGACCCGTTGACTAAACTTCTCTCACAAGCAAAACATGATCACACCGTAGTACTCTTTGGGTGTTAATCACATAGCAATGTGAACTAGATTACTGAATCTAGTAAACCCTTTGGGTGTTGGTCACATATCGATGTGAACTATGGGTGTTAATCACATGGTGATGTGAACTATTGCTGATAAATCACATGGCGATGTGAACTAGATTATTGACTCTAGTGCAAGTGGGAGACTGAAGGAAATATGCCCTAGAGGCAATAATAAAGTTATTATTTATTTCCTTAATTCATGATAAATGTTTATTATTCATGCTAGAATTGTATTAACAGGAAACATAATACATGTGTGAATACATAGACAAACAGAGTGTCACTAGTATGCCTCTACTTGACTAGCTCATTAATCAAAGATGGTTATGTTTCCTAACCATGAACAAGGAGTTTTTATTTGATTAATGAGGTCACATCATTAGTTGAATGATCTGATTCACATGACGCATTCCATTAGCTTAGCACCCGATCGTTTAGTATGTTGCTATTGCTTTTATCCATGACTTATACATGTTCCTTTAACTATGAGATTATGCAACTCCCATTTACCGTAGGAACACTTTGTGTGCTACCAAACGTCACAACGTAACTGAGTGATTACAAAGGTGCTCTACAGGTGTCTCCGAAAGTATTTGTTGGGTTGGCGTATTTCGAGATTAGGATTTGTCACTCCGATTGTCGGAGAGGTATCTTTGGGCCTTCTCGGTAATGCACATCACATAAAGCCTTGCAAGCATTGCAACTAATGAGTTAGTTGCGGGATGATGTATTACGGAACGAGTAAAGAGACTTGCCGGTAACGAGATTGAACTAGGTATTGGATACCGACGATCGAATCTCGGGCAAGTAACATACCGATGACAAAGGGAACAACGTATGTTGTTATGCGGTCTGACCGATAAAGATCTTCGTAGAATATGTAGGAGCCAATATGGGCATCCAGGTCCCGCTATTGGTTATTGACCGGAGACGTGTCTCGGTCATGTCTACATTGTTCTCGAACCGTAGGGTCCGCACGCTTAACGTTACGATGACAGTTATTATGAGTTTATGCATTTTGATGTACCGAAGGAGTTCAGAGTCCCGGATGTGATCACGGACATGACGAGGAGTCTCGAAATGGTCGAGACATAAAGAATGATATATTGGAAGCCTATGTTTGGACATCGGATGCATTCCAGGTGAAATCAGGATTTTACCGGAATACCGGGAGGGTTACCGGAACCCCCCAGGAGCATAATGGGCCAACATGGGCCTTGGAGGAGAGGTGAGAGGGCTGCCCTCATGGGTTGCGCGCCTCCCCCCTTCCCCTAGTCCTATTAGGACTAGGAGAGGTGGGCGCCCCCTCTCTCTCTCTTTCCCCCCCTTGGAGAATCCTAGTCCAACTAGGATTGGGGGGGGGGGGGATCCTACTCCCAGAGGGAGTAGGACTCTCCTGGCGCGCCAGGCTTGGCCGGCCAGCCCCTCCCCCTTGGCTCCTTTATATACAGGGGCAGGGGGCACCCCATAGACACACAATTGATCATTGAGATCTTTCCTTAGCCGTGTGCGGTGCCCCCTTCCACCAAATTCCACCTCGGTCATATCGTTGCAGTGCTTAGGCGAAGCCCTGCGCCGGTAACACATCAAGATCGTCACCACGCCGTCGTGCTGACGGAACTCTTCCCCGACGCTTTGCTGGATCGGAGCCCGGGGATCGTCCTCGAGTTGAACGTGTGCCAAGAACTCGGAGGTGCCGGAGTAACGGTGCTGTGATCGGTTGGATCGCGAGGAGAACGTACGACTACTTCCTCTATGTTGTGTCAACGCTTCCGCTTCGGTCTACGAGGGTACGTAGACAACACTCTCCCCGCTCGTTGCTATGCATCACCATGATCTTGCGTGTGCGTAGGAATTTTTTTGAAATTACTACGTTCCCCAACACAAACATAGGCTTCCAATATATCAATCTTTACGTCTCGACCATTTTGAGACTCCTCGTCATGTCCGTGATCACATCCGGGGCTCCGAACAACCTTCGGTACATCAAAATGCATAAACTCATAATAACTGTCATCATAACGTTAAGCGTGCGGACCCTACGGTTCGAGAACAATGTAGACATGACCGAGACACATCTCCGATCAATAACCAATAGCGGGACCTGGATGCCCATATTGGCTCCTACATATTCTACGAAGATCTTTATCGGTCAGACCGCATAACAACATACGTTGTTCCCTTTGTCATCGGTATGTTACTTGTCCGAGATTCGATCGTCAATATCCAATACTTAGTTCAATCTCGTTACCGGCAAGTCTCTTTACTCGTTCCGTAATACATCATCCCGCAACTAACTCATTAGTTGCAATGCTTGCAAGGCTTAAGTGATGTGCATTACCGAGAGGGCCCAGAGATACCTCTCCGACGATCGAAGTGACAAATCCTAATCTCGAAATACGCCAACCCAACATCTACCATTGGAGACACCTGTAGTACTCCTTTATAATCACCCAGTTACGTTGTGACGTTTGGTAGTACCCAAAGTGTTCCTCTGGCAAACGGGAGTTGCATAATCTCATAGTCATAGGAACATGTATAAGTCATGGATAAAGCAATAGCAACATACTAAACGATCGGGTGCTAAGCTAATATAATGGGTCATGTCAATCAGATCATTCAACTAATGATGTGACCTCGTTAATCAAATAACAACTCTTTGTTCATGGTTAGGAAACATAACCATCTTTGATTAACGAGCTAGTCTAGTAGAGGCATACTAGTGACACTCTGTTTGTCTATGTATTCACACATGTATTATGTTTCCGGTTAATACAATTCTAGCATGAATAATAAACCTTTATCATGATATAAGGAAATAAATAATAACTTTATTATTGCCTCTAGGGCATATTTCCTTCACATACATGGTCGGTCCGCCGAAGATCTATGAGGGTAGCACCGTCCACTGGGACAATCACCCATATCATTACTTGGAGTCATCTTCAGGACCGCAAAAGGGTGAAAATGACGCTCCGCTACGGATACACTTGGCCCTTATTCTAGGCTCCAAGGCATCATTTTCGCAAACTTGGACTCAAAGATGGCATGTGCTGGTGTTCCCTGGGGATAATGAGTGGCCTCTCTCCGGAGAGTCAGCCCACACACTAACTTCGCCACTCTGGTTTCAAGGCATGTCCACATCAGACCACTAGTCTATCTCCTCCAGGAGACATACGAGTGCCACCAAGTTTTTCCTTGCAGTCAACATACCCCCGATCAGTCGGGAAGCACGTCCACTCGGATAAATACCCCTTTCATGCAAAAGGGTGAAAACAAACCTCCTCTACGGATACAATGTACTCTTACAAATACCCCTTTCATGCAAAAGCTAACGGCCAATGTAAGAAGTACTACCGGAACGATTACTCCCTAGAGTGTCCAGATTTTTTCCATACAGTCGGTAGTTCCGAGGGCGAATTCATTCATCATGCCGAGGGCATGAAGATTCGCCTGCTTGTCCCAGTTCCAGGCTAACTTTATTTACCGTGCCAAGTGCACGAAGATCAGTCCGACCGATTTAACTCCAGGCTGAGCTTATTTGTCGTGCCAAGTGCATGAAGATCCATCCGATTGACTCAATTTCACACTAAAAGGTATTTACCATGCCGACTGCATGGGGGATTACCAGAAGACTTAAGCCCTCTGCCAGACTCATCTAGTCTCACAGAGGCTCGGGGACTACGCCCAGTGGGTGCACTCAGCGTGCCCCCACTGGAAGAGACCTCAGAAAGAAACATTTTTGCTCGATGCAAGACTAGCTCCAGATCACTCAAGTACTACTCGACCTCTGCATCGAGGAGAAACAAGCTAGACCAATACCAGATCCTCAAGTACTACTCGACCTCCAAGTTGGAGAGGAACAAGTTTGATCAGTACCAGCTAAGAAAATTTTTAGTTCTCTCAGACCCCAGTCGACTGCTCGGAGTCGACAGCGGTCTCAGGGACTACACCCAGTGGGTGCATGCTGACTACACCAAGTGGGTGCACTCGGCGTGCCCCCACTGGAGTAATCTCCACTCAGTATGGCCTGACCGGTCCGAGTGACTAACCACAAACAAACAAGTTCTAATGCTCTCGTAGACTAAAAAAATGCTATAATTGAGTTTAACGCTCCTCTATGGACCTGTTTTAAGCCTTCTTCTAGGACTCAAAGCGTGAAACTCATAAGTTCGGATCTAGAGCTAAATCATATTGACGTTCCTCCGGGATAAGAATGGCATCTCTCCAAGAGAGCAGTCCATGCGTCGATCTTGTTGCTCAGATTTAATGACACATCCATACTCTGATCACGAGTTAACCTCTTCCGAGAGATGATCGAATGTCACCAAGTTGCTCCTCGCAGGCACTTACCCTAGATCAGTCGGGAAGCGCAGTACCAGAATCCATTGAGATTTTGTTCAAACCTTGGTTGTCTGAAAGCACGATGACGGGTACCGAGTATTTCCGTAATCACTCAGGCCAAATTGTGTTTTTCACAAACTCGTTCTGCAAAATCACAACCGATTCGGGGGCTAATGTTGGCGACACACATAATAGGTAGGCCCACGAAGGGTCAAAATATCACAAAGCATGGGGTCCACACATGAGGTGGGTCCAGATAAATCTCATTCCTACATACTATCCACTCGGACATATCGACGTACCATCCACTCGGATGGTAGGCAACCACTCGGTAGTATGATTCACTCGGATATGCGAGGACCAACAGTCGGCAAAGCAGTTGAAGCATCATACTAGTAGTAGGCTAACATTATGGCATTCATGCTCCACCTTGTAACATAAGGGGTGAGGGGGTAGCGCAGTCTATATAAGCCACCCCCACCACTAGACTCGGGGGCATGCCCTCATTCTTCTCCTCCTAGCTCTCTCTCTCGTCACTAGTCTGAGGACTTAGCTAAGGCAAGGGGATCCATTCTCCTCTCTCTCTCGCATACATTGTAATCTCCGGATACATACTCAGATGAAACAAAGCCTCTCTAGAGCACGAGACGTAGGGCTGTTATCTCCACTGTGAGAGACCCGAACTCGCTAAAATCACCGTGTCACCCATATGCATCTCGATAGATCATTCTCCTTTAGCCTATCCCTTATTATTGTCAGAATCGTTCCCACGACAATCACCTCGTTTGCAGCAGTTTCACACGTACTCACTCCGGTCCTTTTTAGTCCGCATATAAGTTTTGTCTGAAGTCAAATTATCTCTACTTTGAACAATCTTATAAAACAATGTATCAACATTCACAATGTAAAATCAATTGACTTGAAAGAAAACTAATATGCAAAGTAAAAAAGGAACAGAGGGAGTACAAAAAGTTTGAGCAGCTTTTTAGCGTTCCTGTAAATTGCAATCAAACACACAGCCTGGCAATTCATAGAGAAAAGTCAAAACAATCGATGATTATGCATCTCAGCGATTCACATGTCAGAGCCAATATTTACTTCACAACTAAAGAATAAAGAAAAATTGATCGATGTTGCTGACAGCAAAGGGCGTCCCATTCAAAAATATCAAATGCATGTCTTCTTGCTAACATCAATGAGCAAAATTTGACAAGGTTGTCCCATTCCAAAATGTCAAATGCGTATTGTTTTGCATACATCAATGAGCAAACTTTGACAAGGTTTTCCCATTCCCAAATATCAAATGCCTACGATTGTGGAATGGGCAGGGTTTGCCATCAGTTCGGACATTGACATGGCACCATGTGCTAAATAAACCAGTTGTTCTTTTTGTGCAGTTTCACCAAAATCAACCAAATTCACGTGTAGCTTGTATGATTTTGCCTTTTATATGTTGCAACGCCTTGAACATATCGACACCTCCTTTCTTGTGGTGGAAATGAATGATTCCCATTGAAATCAAGCTGAGCACCCCTGTTTGCATAAATACAAAAAATGATTAGTAAAGCAAATTGTATTATGAATTTACAGTTTAAACAGGCACCTACATGGTCCATGTAGAGCACACTTTTATAAAAATGGAACTCACCAAAAAGAATCCTAGAATAACATTGTACTTGCCCATCACAGCAAAAAAGATGGAAATCTGTGAGTCCTTCTGAGCTGAAGTTAGTTTGGTCTTGTGGGGAGTAATGTAGCCATCCTTCAACTGCTCCTTCTGATGAGAAGATAGATTGGGCTTCTTCATCCTGGCATAATCGGAACTAGTCACTTCACATACTCCATATTCTTCTTCAGAGGAGGATGATCCTGTTGTGCAAAGACAAGAGAATAACTGAATGCTAGCATCTGTTTGATCAAAAAAGGGGAAAGGAAATACTTAAAACAACCATTACATTAACAAATGGTGTAACTGATGAAATGCATAGTCATGAAGAGATGTATCTCCTCATTATCCTCATAGGAAATGATATGATACCATACACAACAGCTCAACTTGAACTGTATTTTTACTTAATTTTATCAGTGGCTATAACGGTGGCAAACTGATGGATCAATTTATTAGCAGCCTTAGATTAACATGCAAAATAATACCACTTTCTCACGAGAGAAGCTAAACAGTAGCACAACACCAATAGAGATGACAAAGCTCAATCATATGGATGAAATCCGTGGGCCGGTACCAACCTTTGTCAGGAGGCTTACTGTGTAGAGCTAGCAGATGAACTAATGAAGCACTTCTTGGGAACCATCCGTTATTATCTACTATGGTTGCCAAGCTTACTATAAACTCCTCGATTAGTTTAATGTTTCCAACATCTTCTTCTGCAGTTCCACTAAAATATATGTTATCTTCAAACAAGATCCCTATTTGCACAAGTAGAGATAATTACATATTGCATTAGGAGTGGCATCAAATCACAGTGGCAAAACAATTGCTTGTTCCAGCCATAGCAATAAATTAAGATGCAAACTATATCATTATTTGTGTCATCACAGTTCCAGTGCTTCATTACAACACTGGGAGTTGATTTTTGTTCTTCTTCCGCTTGTTCTTCCCCTTCATCACTTGGTTCAATAACAGACAAGCTTCGCCTTCAATGTAAGATTTGGCATGTCAATTAGGGAGCACAAGTATAGCACTAAACAACGACATTAATTTTCTGATGACAGTGGCAAAATACAGGCCAACAGTTGTGAAATATCATTATCTTACCTCAGTGGGATATTACGGTGCACATACAGATTGGAAGTCTTGTCTCCATTTGTGCAGTTCACTAAAATCAAGCAACATTACCATATAAGTAGCACAACATATGAAACCACACTGCACAATCATGTGAAAGAAGCCTAGTACTAACCTCTCATGACACGAAATTCAAACAACTCACAAGAAGAAGATCTGAAATAAATTTGCCAACACGGATCGGAAGTCAGATCTCCTCTTGTGCAGTTCCACTAAGATCAAGCAATCAAGCAACATTTTCAGTGTGACATTTTGGTTGAACTGCACAAAACACTCTTAAAACAAAAGTGTTTTGTGCAGTGCAACAAAAGGTCGCAATAGCAACAAGGTGAAGTAGATAACCCTGTTTACAAAGAGGTGCAAACGAAACAACTACTGGTCAATAATGGTGGATGACACATAAGCCCACAAAAAGAAAGAAAGAAAGTAGCATTTCTCAAATGGTGGCATTGATTCATATTGACGGAGAGATTATATTAGCAATAAAATTCGTTAAACATGCAATTTGCTTTTAACTGTGGCATTGCTTCAATTTCAAGCGGCATTATTAGAGGGTGTTTGTTTACAGGGACTTTTTGGTGTAGGGACTAAAAAAGTCCCTCTTAGTCCCATCTAAACCAAACAGGAGGGACTTTTAGGGACTAAAAGTGGGCATTTGGGACTAAAGAAAGAAGACCCTGAGGGAGAGTCTTTTTGGGACTTTCTCCAACAGTTGCCCCTGCCCCGCATCACACCTTATCTCTATTAGTTCATTACTAGGGGTAACATGGTCTTTTAGCATGTCATTTAATAACCTCTAGTCCATGTTTAGTCCCTGAAACCAAACATGTGGGTACTAGGGACTTTTTAGTTGGGACTAAAAAAAGTCCTAGGACTTTTTAACCAAACAGGGCCTTAGATTAAGAACAGCTAAAGAGTTGTACGGGAGAGTGGACGCACCACCACCATGTGCATCTACCGATGTATAAAGGGGTGATGCACAGTCTGTTGCAACAAAGAACAAACAACCAAGGAGCATATTTGTGTTGGTCCCAGTTTTGTTATCATTAGACACCTAATCCTATGTGAGGGCAACAAATCTAGTCCTCCTCAAACTCTACAGCCTTGTCCCCCAAAACAGAAATATCAGTTCGTTACAGATGTGTGTACTGCGTTTGTCAGTGTTTTCCCTTTTCGACCAACGTAGGTGCTGGATAGCCGGTCTGTACTACTTTCCCCCCTTCCTTTCCTCTTTGAACCACGTCCTAGATTCATGCTATACAACTTTCCCCACTACTTTCCCCCTTCCTTTCCTCTTTGAACCACATCCTAGATTCATGCTATAAAACTTTCCCCCTTCCTTTCCTCTTTGAACCACGTCATAGATTCATGCTATACAACTTTCCCCACTACTTTCCTGTTTGATCCAACACCTAGATTCGAGTGCAGAAGCAGAAAAAGCCCACATGCAGCTAGAGCAATGCATGTGGAATAAGTAAATTATACCTTAAGGTTCTCGGGGTGTGGTTCAGTAGGCGGCTGGGGCCGATCTTCACACACTATGTACGGCAGCAAGGAAGGAGGGGTGGGAGGCCCTCCCACGCTGCTGCTGGGTGAAAGACAACAGCTGCGCTGGTAGTGGATTCCCTCCCTCACCGACGGCGACAGCATTCTCGTCGTCCTGGGATCGGGGGTACCCAAACTTGCTTTCCTGCAGCCCACAGCGTGGCTCCTCGACGGCCCGGTACGACCCAGATTCAGCAACAACTACCCAAGACCCTCATGAGGGGCCAAGTCTCGTGAGGTGGACGACTCCAAGGCCTCCCTAGGGGGCGGCCTCACCAGGCTGGCTCTCGAGGAGCGGAGATATCTATGCAACCTGCACCTTGCGAGGTTCACATGACGTGAGTCGCGACGACCAAGGCCAGGCGGCCACCAGCGGGCGCAGTGTACCAGTTTCCTCTTTGGTGCTAAGGAGGCAAGCGCAGGCGCGGGGTTCCAAGGAATCAAGCAAAGGTTTCCATATTGGTGCAACAAGACCAAGACTGCCAGGATGGCAGGACAGAGGTCATTGCGGAGCCCACCGCGGCGTCACCACCAGAGGCTTTTGCAGGCGAAGACTACTTTTGTCAGGATAACTTGTACTAGTTGTCCCCCTTCGAATTTTGCCGTTGTGGGATCCCTTCCCGCCTACATTTGGGGAGAGGACCAAGGCCACTATAAATAGGACATAGCCACCTCCATAGAGGGGGACGGACCATTCAGAACATCCTCTCATCCACCAGCTCATTGAGCTCAAGAACACCTCACCTCCTGAGGTTGTTCATCCACTGTACTAGTTCATCCTCAACCCCCTGAGGCAATCCACCACAAAGCTGGAGTTGGGTATTACACCGCAAGGTGGCTGAACCAGGATAAACTGCCATGTCTCTTGTTCGTTGGGTTTGTCTAGCTAGGCTGTGGAATTGGTGATTGGGCAGACTGGGGAGGACGAGTTCTTTGCACGCACCCAGAGTTCGAACCTCTCAAGGGTATGCGGAACCCTGAATCCGACATTTGGTACACCAGGTAGGGGTGTGTCGAAGCTCCGTTTCTCAGCGTGCTCCACTTCTCCGCTCGGCTCCCATGGCGAGCACCACTCCTCTGGCCAGATCGACGAGCACGCACGGAGGCGTTGTGGGTCTCCGGGTTTTCACCCGTGCCTTGCGACAGGTATAGTGGCCGCCCAAGTTCAGGCCGGAGATGCCACCTCGCTACGACGGCGCGGCGGATCCGGCAGGTTTCCTCTAGGTCTACGAGGAGGCCGTTTGGGCGGCCGGCAACGACAACAAGGTCATGGCCAACTGGTTTCCCATGTCCCTCACTGGCGTACCACGCGCCTGGCTGCTCAGCCTACCAGGATCTTCTGTGGCCTCCTAGGAAGAGCTGCGCTGCCTCTTCATCACGCGCTTTGCGGCACCGGCGCCCCATGCTGTCGCAGCCCTCCTCGGGGGTTCGGAGGCGCCGCCCTCGGACCGCCACATCAAGCAGTTCTTCCGCCAAGTGGGTGTCACCCGTGTGCAGCAGGGAGCTCCTCCAGGGTGGGCGGCGCCCAAGGCCGACCTCACCTTTGACTCGAGGGACCACCCCGCGACCACCGCGGGCGCGCTCCCGATGCTCCGCACCCCCACCATCTGCCACGTGGCGGTGACCAAGACGCTCATCGACGGCGGGGCGGGCCTCAACGTGCTCTCCGTGGAAGCTTTCGGCTTGCTTCACGTGCCGCACGGCCAGCTCCGCCCCACCAAGCCTTTCTCCGGAGTCGTTGTCGGTGTCAAAACCGGCGGATCTCGGGTAGGGGGTCCCGAACTATGCGTCTAAGGTTGATGGTAGCAGGAGACAGGGGACACAATGTTTACCCAGGTTTAGGCCCTCTCTATGGAGGTAATACCCTACTTCCTGCTTGACTGATCTTGATGAATATGAGTATTACAAGAGTTGATCTACCACGAGATCGTGATGGCTAAACCCTAAAAGCCTAGCCTGTATGACTACGGTTGTCTCTCTCCTCCCTCCGGACTAAGTCCTCTGGTTTATATAGACACCGGGAGGATCTAGGGTTACACAAGGTCAGTTACAAAGAAGGGAATCTATTTGATCTCCCAAGCTTGCGTTTCACGCCAAGGAGAGTCCCGTCCGGACACGGGTAAAGTCTTCGGTCTTTGTATCTTCACAGCCCATCAGTTCGGCCCATGGCTAATAGGCTGGAGGCCCGAGGACCCCTCAGTCAAGGACTCCCTCAGTTGTCAATGGCTCCACCTGCCCCCTGGGGCAAATCCGCCTCCCCGTCACCTTCGGCACCCGCGACAACTATCGCACCAAGCTCATTGACTTCGACATCACCCGCTTCGGTCTCCCGTACAATGCCATCCTTGGGTACCCAGCCTTGGCCAAGTTCATGGCGGCCACTCACCCTGCCTACAACCTCATGAAGATGCCGGGAAGCAGCAGCGTCCTCACCGTGGCCGGAGACACCAAGGAGGCGCTGGCGGCTCTCAAGCTCACCTTCAGGGCCGCGGCTGTCGCGCGGCCAGAAGCAGGAGAGCCCCCGAGGTCCTAGGGGATGCGCCGGCCAAAAAGAAGCAGTTGTTCTCTCAAGATCGGGCTAAGACGAAGGAGGTGTCGTTTGATGAGGATGGGGCATCAGGAGCCACTTTCACCATAGGTGCCAACCTCGCCCCAGACCAAGAAGAGGCATTGGTGAACTTCCTGCGCAAGAATAAGGAGGTATTCGCCTGGGAGCCCAAACATCTGGTTGGGGTCCCGAGGGTGATAATCAAGCACCACCTGAGGGTGTGCCCTAAAATGCGTCCGGTGAAGCAGAAGGCGCGGCGGCAGTCCACGGAGAAGCAGTCCTTCATTGTCCAGGAAAGCCGCAAACTACAAGAAGCTGGTGTCATCCGTGAGGTGCGGTACCCAGAGTGGTTGGCGAACCCGGACGTTGTCCCCAAGAAAGGAGGGAAGGAACGCATGTGTGTCGACTTCACCAACCTTAACAAAGCTTGCCCTCAAGATCCATTCCTGCTCCCGCGCATTGATCAGATCGTCGACTCCACCACCGAGTGCGGCCTGCTATGTTTTCTAGATGCCTTCTCAGGCTACCACCAGATCAAGATGGCGGTACAAGACGTGGAGAAGATAGCCTTCTTGACCCCATGTGGGGTGTATTGCTACACCGGCATGCCGTTCGGGCTGCGTGACGCTGGAGCAACCTTCCAGCGGCTGATGCACATAGCCCTTGGCCGGTAGCTCAAGAAGAACGCTGAGGCCTATGTCGATGACATCATGGTGAAATCTCGGGAGGCAAGGACCCTCATCCAGGATCTGGAGGAGACATTTTCCAGCCTATGCAAGGTGGACCTGCGGCTCAACCCAGAGAAATGCATGTTTGGCGTCTGTCGTGGTTTTGTCACGGCAGATGTCCTCATGAAAGAACTTAGTCGTGGAGCCATCGCTACGGGTTAGCTTGAAGGAGTTAAAGCGGACATAGGGACGCAAGAGAGTTTATACTAGTTTGGCCCCTTCGATGAAGGTAAAATCCTACGTCTAGTTGTGATGGAATTGATGGGATTTTGATGACTAGGGAGCAAACAAGCTTCGCCTAGGTCTCGAGTTGTTGTCTGTTGTCCTGAACCGCCGCCGGGTCGTCCCCTTATATACACGGGTGACACCCGTAGGTTTACAGAGTCCCGAGACCGGCTCATACACGTGTCCGGTTCGGTCTCCACTATTTCTAACTTACAATACAAGTTACATACCGACGCCGGTTTATGGCCATGGGCTTTAAACCGATTGTGGGCTTGAACCCTTACATACCATCCTCATATGCCTTCATGGGCTTTAACATACTCAACTATTGATGAAGTTAACCCGGCCTGTCCTAGCCGGTTTACGCCAGGTAGTAATATCCCCAACATTAGGCCCCAGACTGATTTGAACAGGTTCATGTCAATCCTTAGCAAAAAACTTCATCTTCAACACCTTCTTGTATTTTGGTAAACCATCGTGACGTCATCTTCTCAGATCGTTGTAAACCGGCGTGACGTCATCTGTTATAAAGAAACTATGCATGATACCTCCTTATTAATAGATCTACGACAATCGAGGCGACAGCTCCGTTTCCAAACTTGCGGCCCCTTGTTTTTCGCGCCTGACACATGTACCTTGCTTTATAAATAGGACCGAGGGGTCATTTTATTTTCCCATTCGTGCCCTTCTGCTTCGTATTCCTTGCGTCACTCAGCTTCGGAGCTCCGCCGCCGCCATCGACTTCTACTCTGACCTTGGCCGCTGCATCACCCTGAGCGTACCACAACATCGCGGCGGCCTTCCGCTTCTTCCTCAGCTCCGGTAAGTCTCCTATCCTTTCCACCATAGATCTGTTCTAGGGTTTCCAAGTTCTTCAGTGTTCATCGTTTGCTTCTTGTTCATATGATAGATCTCAGATGAATTCTTGAATCTCTGCTCTGTGTATTAGTAGCCTTTGGCCTTCGTTTTCACTTACATATCTCAAAACCATAGATCTTATCCGCACCCTTGCTCATTAATTCGGTACTGCTTCCTTTTAGGCTTTGAATATCTTTCTCTTTTCTGAACATGCTCCAGATCCAAAACTGTAACATAATCTTGTGAAATCTGTTTTCGTTTACTTACTCATCTGCAATCTTGACTCTTCAATATTTAGACCAGGCGGTTTAACTTTGTAAAGAATTGACAAACTGGTGTATACCATTAGTCCCCTTGTTGAACCGCAAAAACCATTAGATAGCTGCCTCCGGTTTAGCAAGCATATATCATCACATAACTGTCAACATATTCTTGAACCGGTAATTACTGTATTTGTAGATCTTACCATGGCCAAACAAGTGTACGAGTGCAACTGGGTCCCTTCTCGAGTGACCGAAAATCAACTGAACAACTTGGTCAAAACTGGCGCTTTAAGTAAGCAAGACGCCATTCACTGGAGGGTCCCTGGCCCGGAATGTCCTCCAAAACCCCAAGACGGAGAGGTTGTTATTTTTTATGATCATCTAGCCCAGGCCTTCAACCCTCCCGGTTCAAAGTTTTATCGGGATGTCTTAGCCAACTTCCAAATGCGTCCACAAGATATTGGCCCCAACTCTATAACAAATATCTGTCATTTTCAAGTGTTCTGTGAGGTATACCTTCAAGAGGAGCCTACAGTAGAGTTATTCCAGGATTGCTTTCACCTGAACCGCCGTACTGAATTCACAGACGGACCCAATACGGAACTGGGTGGTATGGCAATTCAGAAAAGGAAGGAAGTCACCTTCCCTCACGCCAAATTTCACAGCCACCCAAAAGAATGGAACCAAACATGGTTTTATTGCAAAGACACCTCTCCTTCTAAAGAAAATCCCCTGCCGGGTTACTGTCCGGAGCGTCTGAGAAACACACACCCCTTCCCACAGAGGCTGACTGCCAAGGAGAGAAGCAAATATGCTCCTCAATTAACCAAGCTTAGGGCTTTCATGGAAAACGGATTAACAGGAGTTGACCTTGCTCACTGCTGGATATCTTGGAGCATACTGCCCTTAAGCCAGTGCTCCGATTTGATGTGCGATTATACAGGAGACGTAAAAGATGTTCAACGGCACATTGACATCCAGCTTACAGATGACGAAGTTACTGAAGCTGTGAAAAAGATTTTAAATGAACCGGAAGTCGTCTGTGCCCAAACCGGCTTGCCTCCTTTCTGCGTCGTTAACAAACCGCCGGCTGTAAGATTCATCCCTTATACTTTCCTGAAATTGCCTTTGTCCCAATACACTCTGAAAATGCTATCGTTATTTTTAACAGGGCGATGATCCGTTTTGGAGCAAGAAACCTCCGCAAGATAAACCGGAGAAGCCAACCCGGCCAAAAACCAGAGTTGTGAAGAAGCCTGCTAATAGGAAAAGAACCACTGCATCCTCCGATCCACCAGCAGATGATGATGTGGGTAACCCGGATCTTGAGGTAGATCTTGACTCACTTGGTTTATTTTTCATACGCCTTATTGATGATGATCATTGCCAGGATGACGCTGAAGTCAGTCACGCTGATGCTGTAGAGGTAATCGTTCTTTCTTCCGATTCAAATCCTTTGCCTTCACTAAAATTCTGTCGGGCAAACCGAAAAGTTAAATTTTCTCATCCTCTTGCTTGTTTGGATCCAAAGTTTCTTGTGAAGACACAACAGCACAAAGCTCGCCGCACAACCCGGCACAGCGGCCAGGTAGTTACCTCCGTCGGTTTACCGAATAGTCCGGTTCGGAAACGCCGTTCAGAGGTCTCTGATTCACTTCTTTCTGCATGCCCTAAAGCGGGTTGTTTTCGTCAACCTCTTAATCCGTCTGATTCCAATTATCAGGGCACTTCTCATTCATCCTCCGGTGAGTCATCAGCCGCCAAGCTTCCCACGCTTAAAACGGTGCTTGGGTAAGTTATATTCCATCTTGTATTTTTGACATATTACCTTTAACAAAATTTATACTGATCCTTGTTAATTTCCTTTCTCAGGGCCAAGATCAGACAAAGCAAGCAGGCTCGCCTGAACAATACGGTAGAGGAAAATGCCGCTACTGAACCGGATAAAATACCAGATCCTGAAGAAGCCAACCATGACGACGTGCTGAATGACCCACCACCGCAAGACCATGACTTTGTCACTGAAGAGGCAAATGTTGATACCACAGGCCCTATTGATCAACCAACAAGCCCTATCCGGACTGACAACACAGCTAGTCCATCGTAGAACAATGACAAACCGGCGACCCTGGTTCAAACTGGTGAAGAGAAAGATGATGAGGTCCTTATCACTGGAATTGGCCGTACCGAGCCAAGTAACCATGTCGCATTATCCAGGCACACTGCCAAAGATGAATTCGCTGCAATTGGTAAAGGCAAGTGGAATGCCGATTTAGCAACCTATGCCGCTCTAAACGCCCAAGATCTCCATTTCCGGCTATCTGAACCGGCTGTACACCAGCCGTGATTATGAAGCTGGTCTGGTCAATATGATGAAGGACAAATATGAGGTAATTTCTTATATGCTTCTCTGCTTGTATGTTATAATGTGTCAACTCCAATAGCCCCCAAGTGATGGTTTAAGATATGAACTTGAACCGGGACTTTCCAATGTGAACTTCAACTTATTTGTACTTTGCTGACGTAGCCACCAAGGGCCGGTTCAACTTCATGCGGTTAAACCGGGACTTTAGATAATAAAATTTCCAGTATCAGTAGTCATTGAGAAAATAGCCATTAGCCCCCAAGTGCCAGGTTGAATACTTGTATTGAGCTTGGGACTTTGTAGAAATTGCACGATGAAGAGCAAATATGCATTAGCCCCCAAGTACCAAGGGCATAACTTGTTATGTGGTTGGTACTTCAAATCTGTACTGTCATTTTCATCACATAATTATCTGTATGCAGGCTGAGCTGAGCAAAAAGGAAAGTCAAACCGCCGACCTGCAAGAAAACCTGAACTCGCAACAAGCCGAAACCTCTAAGGAAAAAGAGGAATTAACCAGCGCTTTAAGCGCAATGGAGAAACTTAAGGAGGGCTTCAACAAAGAGCGAGCGGATTGGGCCACTGAGAAAGCCGCTTTAACACAAAGGGCTGAAAAAGCCGAAGCCGCTCTCAAACCGGTGGTCGACGAATTAACTAGTGTGAAGCGACAGGTTCATGCCATGACTGTGGCTATATTTGGTAAGTATCCTTGTTCTTCTGAATCGATCAGACCTTTATATGTATCTGCCGGTTTAATAACCCTTACAATGATGTAGGAACTCGCATTGGCCACTTGGGATCGGATGTGCGGAAGAAGCTAAAAGTTGCTTATACGTTGATAGAGCAACTGTATATGGGTGCCCAACGGATCATCTATACAGCGTCCCATAACAATCCGCCACTCACTTTGATCAAAGACACCCTTGAAAGGCTATCCATGCTTCCTCCCGGGTTGAAGAGCTGAAGAGATCTGCCGCTAGAACGGGCGCTATAAACGCCTTAATCCAGGCAAAGGCGTGGGTGCCTGACTTTGACCCTGTGGAAGCGGCCCAAGGCTATCCCAGTTTGAAAGAAGATGGGACAGAGTTTGATGAAGGGGATCTCCAAGCCATAAACCGGGAAGTGCACCCTTTGGCTTGTCAGCTGGCGGAAGAAGCGGATTTGTCCCACTATCAAGCCAATTATGATGGTCAGAACAAGCGAGTGGCTGCACCAATCCCTGAAGCTGAGAATCTTGTTCCGCCAATACGTAAGCATACTTACACTCCTAACATTGAACCGTCGTTGCTGATCAGTGATGAAGCTGTGTTTCAAGCATTTACTGGAATCGACTGGGCAACTATTGATTCCCAGCTGCTGGGTAGGGAGGAAGAGGCTGAACCGGCGCGAGATGATCCACAACCATCGGGTCAAGCTGGTGACCAAGCATGAACCGGAAGCCGGTTTAAAACACTGCACATTGTGATATGCAGAAAACAATGATCTTATTTAGGCACTGTGTTGCCTTGTAATAGGCTAGCTGATACATTTGGTCTTGATATGCCTTTGTGCATACTTATTGCAACTAATGCTTCTTTTGAATTATCTATCTCCAAATTGTTTTCTGCAATCAAAAAACTTAAAACGCCTTCGTGGTTTATCGCCAGGCGGGTCATGATATGTATGTATGTGAAACCAAAGATAATAGCTTAGGTTTAAACATATGACCAAATATTGAGATACATAATACCTGCCATCGTTAGGCATGAAGTTGGCTGGCCAATCTTGAAGCGGGGTTTAAAAACCCACACTTTTGGAGGAAAAAACAACTCCTGTTAATATAAGGCCGGTTTACAATGTAAACCATTCCGGGTTATGATAAACACCGGTTTTACTCCATAATAGGATGGTAAAAAATCAAACCGGGCAGTTAGTCTCCGGATTAAGAATTGACCGTGTTCCGTCAATTTGTAATTGACAGTTTGAACCGGTTTAACAATGTCGGTTTAAAAACGCAACCAAAAGAAAAAGGGTCTTTAGCGAAAAAGAACAGAATTCAAGCAAAGGCAAAGATAAAACCATTTGCAAATAAGGCTTTTGAGCTGATCAAGAGGCATTACCAAGGTCGGACACGACCAAGCCCCCAACAGGCGTAGCTATGGTTCGAGTCAGCCAGGTCCCCAAATGATGCATTGGCATTACGCCGATCAAGAGGTGTAGCGATGGTTCGGGTTCGACCAAAGCCCCCAAGTGATGTTGTGGCACTAGGCCGATCAAGAGGCGTGAATATGGTTCAGACATGACCAAGTCCCCAAGTGATGTTGTGGCTTTTCGCCTACCAAATGGCGTTGCTATGGTTCGGACACGACCAAGCCCCCAAGTGATATAATATAAAGCTTTTGAGAAGCTAACTCAAGGGGTAAACCGGAGGCCGCTTTAAGACAAAAACTCCATGTAACCACACATGATGTAAAGATAACAGAGACCCCGCTTTAGCTGATGCTCCGGTTTATTATATTGATCATAATATACACATTGTCATAATATGTACATAAGCAGAGCCTATGGCTCAAGTATAGTAAGGCCGAAGATGAGCTATGTTCCACGTCCTGTTGGTCTCCTCCTCTGATGTACGTGAGTCTTTATGCTCTCGAATATCGATCAGGTAGTATGACCCGTTATGCAGATTCTTGCTCACCACAAAAGGTCCTTCCCAAGGTGGGGATAACTTGTGCATATTTGTTTGATCTTGGATGAGCCGAAGTACCAAATCTCCTTCTTGAAAGGTTCTGGTTCTAACTCGGCGACTGTCATAGCGACGGAGAGCTTGCTGATAAATCGCCGAACGGGCAGCCGCTATGTCACGCTCCTCGTGTAACAGGTCCAGAGCGTCTTGTCATGCTGTCTTGTTGTCCGCTTCAACATATGCCGTTACACGAGGTGAGTCATGACGGATATCGCTAGGGAGAACTGCCTCTGCTCCATAAACCATGAAGAACGGTGTGTGTCCTGTCGATCTGTTAGGTGTGGTGTTGATGCTCCATAATACAGATGGTAACTCCTCAACCCAACAACCCGGCGTCCGCTGCAAAGGAACCATAAGCCGGGGTTTGATGCCTCGCAAGATCTCTTGATTAGCCCTCTCTGCTTGACCATTGGACTGTGGGTGAGCCACGGATGATACGTCAAGCCGGATGTGCTCACGTTGACAGAAGTCCTTCATGGCACCCTTGGACAGGTTGGTACCATTATCGATGATGATGCTATGTGGAAAGCCAAACCGGAAAATCACCTTTTTGATGAATTGAACCGCCATGACTGCGTCACACTTGCTAACAGGCTCTGCCTCCACCCATTTTGTAAACTTGTCAACCGCCACCAAGAGGTGGGTTTTCTTGTCCTTGGACCTGTTGAAACCCCAACCATATCCAGCCCCCAAGTTGCAAACGGCCAAGTAATTGGAATCAGCGTGGTGACCACAATCTCCTTCATGGATTTCTCGTAAAATTTCACAGCCTTCCTCGGGAGACACACAGCGTTGAAACGCCCCTGTCACACTGCAACGATGCAACTCTCCATTAATAATAGTCATGGACTTGGATCGTCGGATTAGCTGCCTGGACAGAGTCTCATCCTCTGGTAACTTGCCCCGGTTCGTGTACGCAAGATAAGGAACCGTCCAATCCGGGATGACATGAAGAGCCGCCACCAATTGAGCCTCCGGATCAGGAACAGCCAAATCCTCTTCACCAGGGAGCTTGACAGACGGATTATGCAGAACGTCCAAGAAGACATTAGGCGGAACCGGTTTACCTTGAGAACCCAACTAACTCAAGGCGTCTGCCGCTTCGTTCTTCTGTCGGTCCACGTGATCCACCTGATAACCCTTGAAGTGACCTGCGACAATATCCACCTCACGATGATATGCTGCCAGATACTTGTTGAGCCACCAGGTCCAACTCACCGAAGCACTTAACTCGGCTTAGATTCGTCTCCTTAGCCATCCGGACACCATGGAGTAAAGCTTCGTACTCAGTTGCATTGTTAGTACAAGGGAACATTAAGCGGAGAACGTAACATAACTTATCACCTCGTGGGGAAGTTAACACGACTCCAGCCCCCGAGCCTTCCAATTGCCTGGACCCATCAAAGTGAATAGTACAATAGGTGTGATCCGGCTTTTCTTCAGGTGCTTGCAGTTCCGTCCAATCATTGATGAAATCCACAAGTGCTTGAGACTTGACCGTCGTCCGAGGTATGTATTTCAACCCGTGAGGCCCAAGCTCTATAGCCCACTTGGCAATCCGGCCAGTTGCCTCCCTGTTCTGGATTATATCTCCCAAAGGGGCAGAGCTGACCACTATGATGGGATGACCTTGGAAGTACTGTTTAAGCTTCCGGCTTGCCAGGAAAACTCCGTACACCAATTTCTGACAATGCGGGTACCTTTGCTTGGATTCAATAAGTACCTCACTGATATAGTCCTTGCCTGCCTCTTTACGCTCCACCACAATAGCTACGCTGACTGCGCGAGCATTAGCTGCCACATATAATAGCAATGGTTCCTTGTCAACCGGAGCAGCAAGAACAGGCGGGTTGGCGAGCTGCTGCTTTAAGTCCTCAAATGCTTCATCAGCGGCAGAACTCCAGACGAAGTTATCCGTTTTCTTCAGCATCTGATACAAGGGAATCGCCTTCTCACCAAGGCGGCTGATGAAACGGCTCAACACGGCGATCCGGCCTGCCAAGCGTTGAACATCATTGATACATTTCGGTTTGGCCAAAGAGGTGATATCTGTAATCTTTTCCGGATTAGCCTCAATTCCTCTGTTGGACACCAGAAAACCCAATAATATGCCTACCGGTACACCAAAAACGCACTTGGCCAGATTGAGCATCATCTTGTATGTTCGCAGGTTATGAAAGGTTTCCTTCAAATCATCAACCAGAGTCTCCTTCTTCCTTGACTTGACCACAATATCATCCACATAGGCATGAACATTATGGCCGATTTGCTTATGCAGACAATTCTGTACACACCGTTGATAAGTCGCCTGGGCACTCTTGAGCCCAAAAGGCATAGACACATAGCAGAAGGCTCCAAAGGGAGTTATGAAGGTTGTCTTCTCCTGGTCCTTAACTGCCATTTTGATCTGATGATAACCAGAATATGCATCCAAAAAACTCAAACGCTCACAACCCGCCGTAGCATCAATGATTTGATTAATACGGGGGAGGGCAAAAGGATCTGCTGGACAAGCTTTGTTGAGATTTGTGGAATCCACACACATACGCCATGTACCATTCTTCTTAAGGACCAGCACCGGATTAGATAACCATTCAGGATGGAAAACTTCGATGATAAATCCAGCCGCTAAGAGCCTGGCCACTTCCTCTCCAATAGCCTTATGTCATTCTTCGTTGAACCGGCGGAGAAACTGCTTCACCAGTTTGTACTTGGGATCAACATTAAGGGTGTGCTCAGCGAGTTCTCTCGGTACACCTGGCATGTCAGAGGGCTTCCACGCAAAGATGTCCCGGTTCTCACGGATGAACTCGATGAGCGCGCTTTCCTATTTCGGATCCAAGTTCGCACTGATATTGAACTGCTTGGACGAATCGCCAGGTACAAAGTCAACAAGCTTAGTATCAGCAGCCGATTTAAACTTCAGGGCCGGATCATGCTCCGCTTTTTCAACGGAGTCATGTCTGCCGGATCAATATTATCCTTGTAAAATTTCAACTCCTCCATGGCACAAACCGATTCAGCATAGGCTGCTTCACCTTCTTCACACTCCAAAGCAATCTTGCGGCTTCCATGGACAGTTATTGTTCCTTTGTGACCCGGCATCTTGAGCTGTAAATAGACATAGCAGGGCCGTGCCATGAATTTAGCATAAGCTAGCCGTCCAAACAGGGCGTGATATGGACTTTGAATTTTCACCACCTCAAAGGTCAACATTTCTGATCTGGAGTCAGAATGATCCCCAAAGGCCACCTCCAGAGCTATTTTTCCAACAGGATACGCCGATTTACCAGGTACCATGCCGTGGAACACTGTATTGGACGGTTTAAGATTTTTATCTGTTAGCCCCATACGACGGAAGGTCTCGTAGTAGAGGATGTTAATATTGCTCCCTCCGTCCATGAGCACCTTGGTGAACTTATAACCTCCCACCTGAGGTGCCACCACCAACGCTAGCTGACCCGGATTGTCAACCCGGGGAGGGTGATCCTCTCTGCTCCATATGATTGGCTGCTCGGACCAACGTAAGTAACAGGGCACCGCCGGTTCAACAGAATTTACTGCCCGCTTATGAACCTTTCGGTCACGCTTGTCCAAACTAGTGGTGAAAACATGATATTTCCCACTATTCAACTGCTTCGGGTGGCTCTGATAACCCGACTGCTACTGCTGATTGTAACCACCCTGGCTGCTCTGGTTACCTTGATTGCTTTGTCCGCCCTGATTGCCATTGAAGCCTGAACCGGAATTTCCTCCGCCGTAACCCGACCCATGAGATCCAGATCCTGAACCGCCACCTGATCCATGATCATACCGGAAAACATTAGAATTTTTTAACTCTTGCATGATGTAGCAATCCTTCCAAAGGTGGTTGGCCGGCATCTCCTTCGTCCCATGTTTTGGATAGGGCTGGTTTAACATGTAAGACAGGCGGTCCGGGTTGGGATTGGGCGCTCCGCTGCAATTCGGCGGTTTACCCTTTCGTCGCTGGCCTTTGTCCTGCGCGTTGGTATTGGCCACAAAGTCCATGCTGTTATCTGCTTTATGCTTGCCACTGTTTCCATGACCCGCCATGTTGTGGTGCTGTGCCTTGGAGTTGCTGCTCTTCTTTCCCTTCCCTGTCTTGTCATCGTCAAACTCGGGATCCTTGGTACTATCAGAGTCAGCATACTTCACTAGAGAAGCCATGAGGGTCCCCATATCGTTGCAATGGCGCTTCAACCATCCCAATTTCAACTTCAGAGGTTCAAACCGGCAGTTGGCTTCCAAGGTTATAACTGCCGTATCGGCATTGATGCGGTCTGACGAATGCAAAATCTTCGAGACCCGGCGCACCCAACGGGTCGTCGACTCTCCTTCTTCCTGGACACAGGCCGCTAAGTCCACAATCGACATAGGCTGCTTGCATGTATCCTTAAAATTCCGGATAAACCGGGCTCTCAACTCGGCCCATGAACCGATAGAATTGGCCGGTAAACTTTTTAACCAAGTACGGGTCGTTCCTTCTAGCATCATGGTGAAATACTTCGCACACGCCGCATCATCCACATCAAGCATCTCCATGGCCATCTCATAGCTCTCCACCCATGTTTCTGGAGATAGATCGGTAGTGTAATCTGGCACCTTGCATGGGCCCTTGAAATCCTTGGGCAGGCGCACATTGCGTAATGCGGGGACAAGGCATGGCACCCCTAAAGAACTAGAGGTAACTCCTGGCTCGACCGACGAAGTTGGACGAACCGGCATAAGCTGACGAGCCTCATACTGCGCTGCTAACTCGGCTTCCCTGCGCGCTCGGGCCCGGTCTACCACTTCCTGAGCATCACCAACACCGCCTGCTAGGTTGTTGCCACGGGGCGCTTCACGGTTTCGCGCATTGCTTGACACGGCTGGTTCATCCATGCGCCTTCTATAGCTCTGGCTCGGGCGAGGGGTAGAATGAATCCGATCACGACTGTATGAATACGCCTCCTGTTGAAACAAGGCTGTCCAAAGAAGTTCCTTAACCGGGCGCGTCTCCACCGCCGCCGGAGAATCACCTTCAATTGGGATGGCCTCCAGTCGTGAAGCGGCAGCAACAAGGTTGTCCATCAGATTGGAATAATGACCCGAAGGTGTTGGGACAGGCTGAGGCACGATATTGTTCTGACGAGGCGGATCCACTAAGCGAGGCGGCGAACCTCGAGGCCCTAGGGGCGGTCAGGCTGACCTAGGGCAGTCCATAGCTGCCGTGCGTCCAGACGGGGTCCCTCCCTAGCGCGTGGGGTTTCGGGTCTACAAAAGCGTCCGCCGGATTGTCTTGCGTACCGCGCTTCCGGTGGGTCTCCTTCGACGTGAGCTGCGGTGCATCACCCCCGGTGTCGAGGGTACACGGTGACGTGTTCGTGTGCGAACACACTATTTGGCGACTCCGCTATGGACGAAGCTTTGAATGGTCTCCAGCCTGTTCTTGCTGTGAAGAGATCGTCATCAAGTTGCTGCAATATACGAAGGTAATATGAATACCCAATTCCCCTTTGTAGATGCAAATAATTCATATATTGTTGCTAGATCACTTAATGAGCATAATGTATCGACTAGCCCTAGTTTTATCAATCATGCATCTAATTATGCGCAAGGGCCGATGCAAAACAATCTTCATGCTTCAAATTCTTATGATTTTAGTAACGTACAACATATGTATCCAAACTCTCATGCATCGGCAACCCCACAAATTCATATGCTGATGAACAACATGATGGGTTTGGTTAATCAATTTGAAACACCTCATATTAAAATTTCCAATAGCATACAAGAAAGTGTTTCACCCTTTTATTCATTGGCAACTAATTTGCAATATGTGAATTCAACCTTGCCGGTGGATAGGAGAATTGGCCATGCTACTACTAGCTATTCGGCCAGTTACTCTCAACCATCATATGCTACACCTCATGCTAGTAATTTTTTGGCACTGTATACAACTGTAGATGCTTATAATTCGGCTCCGCACCTTCATGGTCATAGCCGAATAAGTGAAAAATCTCTAGGAGTGGACATGTCTTCATCTAATATTGTAGTGTATAATGCATGCTCTACGCAATTCGAGAATTTCGGCAACACTCACGAATCATTGCTGAAAAAATCTGAAAGTATTGTGGAGCAATCCCTTCCAGAAGCGGTTGTGGCAGCGCTAAAAAAGAGCTTGGCACAAAACAAGAGGATTAGTGCTCTTTGCCTTGAACAATATGCAAAGGGGTTGTATCCTGATTATGCTGCTGAGGGAGTCCTGGATTAGGGGGTGTTCGGATAGCCGGACTATACCTTCGGCCGGACTCCTGGACTAAGAAGATACAAGATTGAAGACTTCGTCCCGTGTCCGGGAGGGACTATCTTTGGCGTGGAAGGCAAGCTTGGCGATACGGATATGTAGATCTCCTACCATTGTAACCGACTCTGTGTAACCCTAGCCCTCTCCGGTGTCTATATAAACCGGAGGGTTTTAGTCCGTAGGACAGAACAACAATCATACCATAGGCTAGCTTCTAGGGTTTAGCCTCCTTGATCTCGTGGTAGATCTACTATTGTACTACCCATATCAGCAATATTAATCAAGCAGGAGTAGGGTTTTACCTCCATCGAGCGGGCCCGAACCTGGGTAAAAACATCGTGTCCCTTGTCTCCCGTTACCATCCGCCTAGACGCACAGTTCGGGACCCCCTACCTGAGATCCGCCGGTTTTGACACCGACATTGGTGCTTTCATTGAGAGTTCCTCTGTGTCGTCACTTTTAGGCCCGATGGCTCCTCCGATCATCAACAACGACGCAGTCTAGGGTGAGATTTTTCTCCCTGGACAGGTCTTCGTATTTGGCGGCTTTGCACCACGGGCCAATTCGCTTGGCCATCTGGAGCGGATCGAAAGCTACCCCTCTGGCCATCAGGTCAGATTTGGAAGCCTGAACTACACGTCTGACATCGCGGGGACTTGATCTTCGACAGATTCGAGCCATAGCCGAGCGCGCTGCACTATCACGATGGGCATGATCTAGCTCTGCCGCCGAATAGTGTCCTAGAGGCCGCACCCGCATCAGCTCCGACCCTTAGTTCGGAGCCAATTGCGCCGATCGAGGACGGGTGGTTGGACAGCGCCTCGGGGGCTGCAATCTCTACGGCGATCGAGCCAAACACCAGCCCTATCCTCTGCGCAGCCCGTGACTCCAAGGAGCCAGACTCCTCTCCGGACTCCGAACCCTCCGCGCCCCTGTCGATCGAATCCGATTGGGCGCCGATTATGGAGTTCACCGCCGCGGACATCTTTCAGCACTCGCCCTTCGGCGATATTTTGAATTCACTAAAGTCTCTCTCTTTATCAGGAGAGCCCTGGCCGGATTACGGTTAGCAAGGTTGGGATGCGGATGATGAAGAAATTCAATGCCCACCCACCACCCACTTTGTAGCCACTGTCGATGATTTAACCGACATGCTCGACTTTGACTCCGAAGACATCGACGGTATGGACGCCAATGCAGGAGACGATCAGGAAGCAGCGCCTATAGGGCACTGGAAAGCCACCTCGTCATATGACATATACATGGTGGATACCCCAAAAGAAGGCGATGGCGACGGAACAGCGGAGGATGACCCCTCCAGAAACAGCCTAAGCGCCGACGTCAGCGGCGCCGCTCTAAATCCCCCAAAGCAAAAACGGTGATTCCGGCAGGGAGATAATAACACTCCGGACACTGCCGAAGAAAACCCCCTCCAGCAAGATTCAGCACAGGAGGATGGAGAAGCCAGCCCTCATGAGAGGGCGGCAGACAGAGAGGTCGAGGACAATAATTACATGCCTCCCTTTGAAGACGAGGCAAGCCTCGACGACGACAAATTTGTCGTGCCTGAGGATCCCGTCGAACAAAAGCGCTTCAAACGCAGGCTTATGGCCACGGCGAGCAGCCTCAAGAAAAAACAGCTACAGCTTAGAGCTGATCAAGACTTGCTAGCCGACAAATGGACGGAAGTCCTTGCGGCCGAAGAGTATGAACTCGAACGCCCCTCCAAGAGCTACCCAAAGCGCAGGTTGCTACCCCGATCATAGGAAGAAGCACCTACATCACCAGCGCATGATGCGGCCGACCGGCCACCGCGTGGCCGTGACAGAGAGGCCTCTCGGCCCTCCACTCAAGCCGCACCCCGGCGCCGCTTTAACAATACCAAGGCACGGGGAAACGCGCCAGACCTGCGAGATATATTGGAGGACAAGGTAAAGCGAACAAGGTCGACCTATGGATCATGTGGGCGCCCCACGGCACGAGACGGTAATCGTCATGCCGGATACAGTAAATCCGGCAGGGCCGAACACAGTAGACAAAGCTCGTTTGAGCTACATCGTGATATAGCCTAATACAGAGGTGCCACACACCCACTATGCTTCACAGATGAAGTAATGGATCATCAAATCCCATAGGGTTTCAAACCCGTAAACATCGAATCATACGATGGCACAACACATCCTGCGGTATGGATCGAGGATTATCTCCTCCATATCCACATGGCCCGCGGTGATGACCTACACGCCATCAAATACCTCCCACTCAAGCTTAAAGGACCAGCTCGGCATTGGCTTAACAGCTTGCCAGCAATATCAATTGGTTGTTGGGAGGACCTAGAAGCCGCATTCCTCGACAATTTCCAGGGCACTTATGTGCGACCACCAGACGCCGACGACCTAAGCCACATAATTCAGCAGCCAGAGGAATCGGCCAGGCAATTCTGGACACGGTTCCTAACCAAGAAAAATCAAATCGTCGACTGTCCGGACGCAGAGGGACTTCAAGCATAATATCCGTGACGAGTGGCTTGCCCGGCACCTTGGACAGGAAAAGCCGAAATCTATGGCAGCCCTCACGACACTCATGACCCGCTTTTGCGCGGGAGAAGACAGCTGGCTGGCTCGTAGCAATAACATTACCAAGAGCCCTGGTAATTCGGATACCAAGGACAACAGTGCCAGGTCACGTCGCAACAAGCATAAGCGCCGCATTAACGGCGACAATGCTGAAGATACGGCAGTTAATGCCGGATTCAGAGGCTCTAAACTCGGTCAGCGGAAAAAGCAATTCAAGAAAAATAGTCCGGGCCCGTCCAGTTTGGACCGAATACTCGACCGCTCGTGCCAGATACATGGCACCCCCGAAAAGCCAGCCAATCACACCAACAGGGATTGTTGGGTGTTCAAGCAGGCCGGCAAATTAAATGCCAAAAATAGAGACCAGGGGCTACATAGAGACGACGAGGAGGAGCCCCGGCCGCCGAACAATACTGGACAGAAGGGATTCCCCCCACAAGTGCGAACGGTGAACATGATATACGCAACCCACATCCCCAAGAGGGAGCGGAAGCGTGCGTTAAGGGACGTATACGCGATGGAGCCAGTCGCCCGGAAGTTCAACCCATGGTCCTCCTGCCCGATCACTTTTGATCGAAGGGACCACCCCACTAGCATCCTTCATGGCGGATTCACCGCATTGGTTCTAGACCCAATTGTTGACAGATTTCACCTCACTAGAGTCCTTATGGACGGCGGCAACAACCTGAACTTGCTTTATCAGGATACAATGTGGAAAATGGGCATCGATCCCTCAAGGATTAAACCCACTAAAACGACCTTTAAAGGCGTCATACCAGGTGTAGAGGCCAATTGTATAGGCTCAGTCACACTTGAAGTGGTCTTCGGATCTCCGGATAATTTCCGAAGTGAGGAGTTAATCTTCGACATAGTCCCGCTCCGCAGTGGCTATCACGCACTGCTCGGGCAAACCGCATTTGCCAATTTCAATGCGGTACCGCACTACGCATACCTTAAGCTCAAGATGCCATGCCCTCGAGGAGTCATTATGGTCAATGGGAACACCGAACGCTCTCTCCGAATGGAGGAGCATACAGCGGCTCTCGCAGCGAAAGTACAAAGCAGCCTCTCAAGGCAATTCTCCAGTCCAGCCATTAAATGACCGGACACCGTCAAGCGCGCCCGGAGTAACCTACAACAAGACCGCCTGGCACGTTTCGAGCTGGCGTAGCAATGCGGCCCCAACCCCAGCCCTCGCGAACTTACAAAACTAGTGCTGCGCGTACATAACTATGCTCTGTAAATACCATGGGCACAGGTGGAGGGGCACCATCATGGCACGCCCAAACCACGGCTTTAACCGCACTAGGGGCTGCCGATTTCTTAATTTTCTCTTACTTTCAGGACTCTATTCTTCGAAAGGCCTAACCGGCAGTACAATTGCCGCACAAACGATGCAAGAACCAGGGAAGCAGAAAGCCACGCCGCATTATGGAACTCCCAGGTGGTCTCTATAACGAGCAGTATACCTGTTTTCACATACCATTCCATAGCCTGCCCCTGGAAGGGACATGTTAAATAGTCCCACCTTTTGATTATTGCACTATTTGTATCGTTCTGCTTTGATCACAGCTTTTTCAAATAAACAATGCATAGATTTTGCCTATTTTTGCATTAATATCTTTTTTATGTTCATTAATGACATGTTGCATCCGTACACTTTGGTAAGGCCAATACGCCAGGGGCTTAAGTACCCCACAACACGGTGTGAAAAGTCCAAACATTTTCACAAGTGCGGCACCCCGAACTTATAGCATTATATGCATCGGCTCCGAATCATGTCTTGGGTCAATAGTTGGGTTTGCCCGGCTCCTATGTTTTGGTACCTTATGTTCCTCTATATCGGCTAGCGCGAGGAGAACTACTGCGATTGTGGCCCAGTTGAGCTGGGCTAAGCACCTCAGTAGAGAAAGCTAAAACTGACCGTCATGATGAGGCGAGGGCTGGTCGCAGTTCGAGAGGTTTTCGTGTCCCTAAAGACTTATGCCGCTTAGAGCGAGGAATCGGCTTTGTCCGGCCTAGGCGTGGATAGCGCCCCGAACTCGGTCTACCGAACACTAGGGGCTTCGCCGAAATTTAAAATTATAGAATTCTATGGCTAAGTGGGAGTGTTCAAGCATTATAGTCCGATTGCCTTGTTCGTTGTGTTGAGCGCCTCCCTCGAAGGACCCAAGAATGGGAAAAAGAGCGCTCATGTTTATCCCGAACACCCCAGCACTCTTGGCATGGGGGCAGAAGCCGACGACTCGCCATCTCTCAAGTTTGATAAACGGCCACACAGAAGGTAATATTTTAAATTCATAAAGCATTGCTTAGCGCACATGAACAAGTTTTCAGCGCACAGGACAAAATAAACAAGTTTTACTCAAAAATTACATCTTTCGAGCATTCGTCCGCCATAAGGCGGGCGCCCTTCAAGACGCCCTTATAATACATCTCGGGGTGGCGATGCTCCTTGCCCGGCGGCAGCCCGTCCTTCACAAGCTTCTCCACATCCAGCTTGCCCCAGTGCACCTTAGCACGGGCAAGCGCCCTACGGGCACCTTCGATGCAGACGGAGCGCTTGATGACTTCGAGCCTTGGACAGGCCTCCACCAGCCGCCGCACCAGCCTGAAGTAGCTCCCAGGCAGAGCCTCTCCAGGCCACAGCCGAACTATGAGGCCGTTCATGGCCTGTTCGGCCACCTTGTGGAGCTCGACCAGTTGCTTCAGTTGGTCGCTCAAGGGCACATGGAGTCCGGCCTCAGCATACTGAGACCAGAACACCTTCTCTGTCGAGCTGCCCCCCTCGGCTCGGTAGAATGCGGCGGCATCGGACACGCTGCGGGGCAAATTTGCGAACGCTCCTGGAGAGCTCCGGATTCGGGTAAGTAACAAGTAGTTCTCTTTCACATGCTTGCTTTGCATAAAGAAAGCCTTACCCGCCGCTATCTTTTTCATCGCCTCAACCTCCTGAAGGGCCTTCTGGGCTTCGGCCGTGGCAGACTTGGCATTCTCAATGGCCGCCGCGAGCTCGGACTCTCGCGTCTTTGAGTCAAGCTCCAAACTCTCATGTTTTTTCATGAGAGCCTGGAGCTCTTGCCGCACCTCGCCAACCTGCGCCTCATATTTCTCCCGCTCGGTGCGCTCCGTGGCTGCCTTCTCCTCGGCCTCGGACAGCGCTTGCTTAAGGGTCGCCACCTCCGTTGTGGCCCCTACAATAGCCACGTTAATCCTGTCACTTTTTGCACTTGCACCTTTTATGTATTTAAATAAGGTATTTCTTACCTTCCTTGTCCTCGAGCTGCTTCTTGGCAAGCCCGAGCTCCTGCTCGGACTGCTCGAGGTTCTGCTTCAGCGTGTCCACCTCCGCAGTCAGTGCGGCGGACGCCAGCAGCGAAGCCTGCATACGCATATTGACTTAATTATGTTAGACTCCTGCGAATATTATTAGATCCTCTATTCGGCTTTTCTTTTCGAACGCCGAACAGAGCATCAGGGGCTACTGTCTATGCGGTAATATTTTTACATATCTTTTACTTACCTCAAAGCCTGTTAGAAGGCTGGCACAGGCTTCAGTCAGTCCGTTCTTGGCGGACTGAACCTTCTGGATCACCGTACAGTACGGTGCTCCTCATTGATGGAGGCGCCGTTAAGCACCTCCAGCAGATTGTCCGGTGCCTCCGGTTCGACGGGGGCCACCGGATCATTAGGCTTGCTCCTCTTGGAAGGAGGTCGCCTGCCGGACTCTGGAACCTTTGAAGGTTCCGGAGCGGTGTCTGGCCTAGGGCCAGACTTGGAGCCCTTAGGGGTTCTATCCCCTTGGCGCCTGGAGTCCGGAAGGTCGCCTTGCTGCGCCTCCAAGACCACCTCCTCCTAGCTTGGAACCTCCTGGGACAACACTTCGGCGTCGTCCGTAGGGTGGGGGATACAGTGGACGGAAGTGAATTCACGTCCGACGAGTCTAGGGAGCCGCTCGATGACTCGTCGAGCCCGGCCTTGGGCGGACTGCACAGTCATATTCGGCGTAAGGAGGAGCTGTGCAATAAAGGAATACTATGAATCACTCTGGTATCCGGATACTTACGATTCCGCCAGGGGCTTGGCCCTGGGCGGTCACTCCTCTTCGCCGTCGTCGGCGTTGGTGGAGTAGTCCGGAGGAAGGGTTTTCCCCCACTTGGACCCTTCGGCCTCCCCAGTTGGGGCGGCCTTCCTTTTATTTCCTTCCCCCGCTAGAGGGGGAGAGGTCTCTTCTTCCTCCTCCTCGTCTTCATGGGAGGATTGCGTCTCGGAGTCATCGGACGACGAATCCGACACCACCACACGCCAGGCACTCTTTCGAGTCCCCGTGGCCTTCTTCTTGGCCTTCTTCTCCAGCACCACATAGGGTGCCGGAATCAGCAGCTTCGCCAAGCGAGCATCTGCTGGGTCTTCGGGCAAAGCAGCCGGACAGTTGATCTTTATGGACTTCGCCTGCCAATCCTGTCAAAGGTAAGGGAGCTTAGATCCCGCATAGAGTCAAACTATGAAAAACTAATACCCTGTAAAAGGTAAAAATAGCTTACCGCACTAGCGTGATGCTGCATGCTGAATCCGCGATCCTCGGTAGCGGATGCGGGAGCCTCGGCGCCCTTGAATAGCGCCTTCCAGGCATCTTCGTACGTCGTGTCGAAGAGCCTGCTTAGAGTTCGGTGTTGCGCCGGGTCGAACTCCCACAGGTTGAAAGCCCGTTGTTGACACGGGAGGATCCGGCGGATGAGCATAACCTGGACTACATTGACAAGTTTAAGCTTCTTGTTCACCAGGGTTTGGATGCATGTTTGCAGTCCAGTCACATCTCCTTTGTTGTCCCACGACAGGCCCGTCTCTTTCCAGGACGTGAGCCACGTAGGGGGTACGGATCGGAACTCGGGGGCTGCGACCCATTCAGGGTCACGCGGCTCGGTGATGTAGAACCACCCAGATTGCCACCCCTTCAGGGTCTCCACGAAGGAGCCCTCGAGCCATAAGACGTTGGGCATCTTGCCTACCATGGCGCCTCCGCACTCCGCCTGGTTGCCGCGCACCACCTTTGGCTTGACATTGAAAGTCTTGAGCCATAGGCCGAAATGGGGGCAGATGCAGAGGAAAGCCTCGCACACGATGATAAACACCGCGATGTTGAGGACGAAGTTTGGGGCCAGATCGTGGAAATCTAGGCCATAGTAGAGCATGAGCCCCCGGACAAATGGGTGGAGAGGGAAGCCCAGTCCGCGGAGGAAATGGGGGAGGAACACCACCCTCTCATGGGGCCTAGGGGTGGGGACGAGCTGCCCCTCTTCGGGAAGCCAGTGCGCGATGTAGTTGGACAAGTATCCGGCCTTCCTCAGTTTTTTGATGTGTCCCTCCGTAATGGAGGAGACCATCCACTTGCCTCCCGCTCCGGACATGGCTGGAGAAGGTTGAGGTGGGGTGTGCGGACTTGGGCGCTGGAGCTCGAGTGCACGGAAATGGATAGGCAAAGGAGGAAGAAGGCGTAGGTGAAAAGGTGGATCCTTATCCCCTTATATGGGCGGACGAAAACTATACGTCCCCACCCGCCTGGTAAAACTCGCTTATCTCCTGAGCGCCGTAATCAATGGTCGGTTGGGTTACCCACGTCCGTATTGATGAGAATCCCGTAAATAAAGGGGACACGATCTCTTCTTTGACAAGACGTGCCAAGGAAACCGCCTCGCTAAACGCGCTGAGGTGGGACAATAAAATGATTCGAATAAAGGCTTGGCCGTGGTGTGATGACGCGCTACGGAATACATCAGCAAATTATATTTGTGTAAATATTATTCTCTCTATGTCAATATGTGGAAACTTACTTTGCAGAGCCGGACACTATCCTTGTGTTCAAAATCTTCTATGAAGTACTTGGAGGAGGAACCCGCCTTGCAATGCCGAAGACAATTTGCGCGTCGGACTCGTCGTCATTGAAGCCTGGTTCAGGGGCTACTGAGGGAGTCCTGGATTAGGGGGTGTTCGGATAGTCGGACTATACCTTCGGCCGGACTCCTGGACTAAGAAGATACAAGATTGAAGACTTCGTCCCGTGTCCGGAAGGGACTTTCCTTGGCGTGGAAGGCAAGCTTGGCGATACGGATATGTAGATCTCCTACCATTGTAACCGGCTCTGTGTAACCCTAGCCCTCTCCGATGTCTATATAAACCGGAGGGTTTTAGTCCGTAGGACAGAACAACAATCATACCATAGGCTAGCTTCTAGGGTTTAGCCTCCTTGATCTCGTGGTAGATCTACTCTTGTACTACCCATATCATCAATACTAATCAAGCAGGAGTAGGGTTTTACCTCCATCGAGAGGGATCGAACCTGGGTAAAAACATCGTGTCCCTTGTCTCATGTTACCATCCGCCTAGACGCACAGTTCGGGACCCCCTACCCGAGATCCGCCGGTTTTGACACCGACAGCTGCCATAAAGGCTAAGGTTTTTCAAGAAGATGAAACTTCATCAATTGATAGAATTGGCGAGAGAGCATATTTTTATACACCAGTGCATACATCTCCACCTAGTGCCGCAGCATATTATACACCCTCTACACATTTGTAGAATTTCGGCAACACTAACAGTTCATTACCGAAAGATCCTAAAAGCATTGGGGGGCAAACTAATCTAGAGCGGGATGAAATTGAGAGGGGAGTTAAAGCTTTGTGCGATAGGGTGCAAGTACTTCGCCAATAGAGAATTGATAGGGAATTGGCTCAAAGGAAAGAAGCTTTGCCAATTGATATAACCGATGAAAAGACTGATGATTCGGAAACTAAAAGTACTTCAGTTGAAAAAGCCGAATCAAGTAGTATATATTTTGAATCCATAAAATCCAAAGATGCAAGCATCATTGATAAAGGGCATGGAAAGCATAGGAAAACAGTCGTGCTTGATTTTTCTGAAGTTAATGGAACATACTTCCTGCCCTATGAGTTCCGTGCCATAGAAATTGACAAACCTCAAGGACAAGAGCAAGTAGCCGGACAAAGTTTGGCTGACAAGGATCTTCAAAGTGATGATGCGTGGAATCAAGAAAAATATGATGATAAGGTGTTGGGGAGCCATCCAAAGATAGAGCAAGATATTGTTCAAGTTACACCACCATCATGCTCTCTCAGCATATTTAAAGAGGTATGTCTAGCAAGTAATTTACCTATTTTCATATTCGGTCACAACTTTATTGTTGATGCATCTATTAGAAAAATTCTCATAAGTAGTTTTGACATACCAATGAAGAAGGGTAATTTACTTATTAGCAATAAAATTGTTATAGAACATACCGGTCAACATATTGTGCCATTTACAAAGACCGATAGTGATTTATTATTGCAGCCAAAGTTTTTCCCATTGCTTTATTTAAAATTCATATATAATTGGGTTGCTTTGCTTGATTCATGCTTGGCTTACACATGGCCTCAATTGAGACATGTATGTTCTAACTACTTTGATTTCAAAAAATTTAAGCCAAGATTATACTCTGTTGAGAAAACCGATGATGGTATAATTTCCTTTTCAAAGACATCGGAGATAGAGTGCAAAACACAATGCATAGCCGAATGGGGTAATGCAAAATCTGAACCATTCCTTTGCTTAACTTCAAAGCCATTCTCACAGCAAGATTGGCTAGAGAATAAAGAGTTTACCTTCAATTCAAGCATGTGCGATCAAATATTTGATTTGCTGCTGAAAAATAATTACATAAGAATTCTTGATCACCATGTCAATCCATCAATTCAAGGACAAATATATTGTAGGTTGCATCATTTGTTCAAACATAATTTTGAGGATTGCAATATGTTTCGCCAAATAATTAAATCGGCCATTGAAAAAGGATGATTGAAATTTGTTGAAACACCAAGAGATGGCCAGTCTATTCCGATTGGTCCCAATGGCGAAAACTTTTTCCATCGGCTCCTTCAAGCCGATCCATTTAGATAGAAGGTAAAAACTGCAGGTGACGGGATCAAGCTTTCAAGAAAAGAAGTTGTTGAAGGGCATAATGAACATAAGATTGAGGGAGAAGATTCCATCGAAGTTACAATGAAGACGCCAAGGGCTGGGGGGCAACAAGGAAATCCAATGATCGATGAAAGCAAACCAAAAGAAAACAAAGGCCGAAATAAGCGCAAGTGTAGGAGATCAAAAGTCACTTTCGGTGAACTATTGGATAAATATCAAAAGAAGAGTGAAAAGAAGAATGCTTATCGGCCAAATCATGCAAAGAAACCAAGATTACCCCCAAGGCGCAAGTATGAGGATCGGTATTGGCAAAGTGACAATTTTTATGCAACATATTCATATCCTTATTTTGGGCCGCCAATGTCAATGCCGTGGATGCCTCCCTATGCTCATGTAGATTCATATCCATCACGGGACAGGTATGATACAAGGGCACATTCTCCATCTTATTTTAAACCATCTCACCAATATTATGCAGCTCCGAGAAGATCAACATTTGAACAATCACATGTTAAAGACTGTTTCAATCATAAGGAATCGGTCCAGAGCTCAAGGAAGAAGAAAGAGGTGGTGAACCAAGTTTACCGTGGTAAAAGAGATGGTCGTAAGAGTGCAACTCCAGATTTGATCTCAAATGAAAAAGAGCCAATTAAAGTCTTGACATTGGCTATAAAAGGCAAAGAAGTGAAGCAACCAATTGATAAAAATCGGAGTGCCAAATCTGAAGAAAAGAAGTTGAGGGTGCACAAGGCCAAAAAGGAATTGCCATTGGTCAAAACAGAATCACAGCCGAGATGCCCGCTCGGCTTATCGTATTGGCAAAAGAAGGAATTACAAAAACTTAGTGCACAAGAACTTGAAGAAAGGAGCATGGAATGGGTTCCCAAAGGAAGTGCTAAAAATAAGAATTATGTACAAGCTCCCATTACAAGAAGTGTGGCAAAGGTGAAGAAGGAAAAGAGTGAAAACTATGAAAGACCAAGCCGAAGGTTTCAACATATTTGGTCTACACATTATACATATTCTTCAACTATGCCATCAACGCCTATGCCATGGAATTCATCATCAGGTATGATTGGTAACCCTCAATGGGCTTATTTTAATCCATGGATGCAATATAATTTCTTACATCATGAAAGGGTATTACCAAGTCACTATACATTTGATTAGCTACAAGTTTGTTGTTGATCCAAAGGGCCGAAATACTTTGTTTGTCATTTCATTTGTTTGTTTCGGCTATATCTGCTTTGAATGAAGTATACATGGTAATGGCCGATATTTATCTATCGTCCTAAGAGTATGTCAATGCATGGTCGGTGTAGTATTCTAACATCGTCCTTAGTTCGATTAGAGAGTGAGACAAGGTGCTATACATATTCAGGCTTTCGGTGATTCGTTATTGAGTAGTGCAACAAATATCCAAGGGTTATCAATGTTTTGACGAATCACTTATAGTTTATCGTGGGGTATGTCTAGATGCAAAATTTACCTTGGGTTGCTTTAAAATTGTTCTTATATTTAGACATGACAATTCAAAAGAGTTGGCACAGCAAGCATCTGGCTACTACATTAATCATGGTGTATTGCATTTCTCTCAATAGCCGATGCTTCGTCTCGTCAACATAGGTCAGGCCGAACCAAAGTCCACAGCTTCAGCCACTAATGAATTTTGATGTAGGTGAAAGTAAGGATTGGAGAGAGTTTATTGTTGATTATCTACAAAATCCTAGCAAAAGGGCGAACAATATGGTTCGGAGGATGACCTTGAGATACATATCTATGGAACTTTATCATCGGATTGTTAATGAAGTTGAGAAGGTTTCGCCCAAGGTTGCATCAAGGGTTCAAAAACAATAATGGACGATATATAATTATCGCCCTAAGCATATAAATGGATGATGGAGTGTTGACATCGTCCTTAGAACAAACATGGTACAAGTTATTTTTCGGTACGCTAACTTTGCCGAAAAACAGGGGGCATGTGTTGACGCTCAAAAGTGGCACAATCGTAAAAGTTGCTTCAATCTATGTCAAGATTAATTCAAACTTATGATTGGAAGTCATCATGAGATGGCTTTCTTTGAGAATATCAAGATGGATATGAAAGTGGTCTAAAATAGAGTCCGGATACAAAAGTTATGACAAGTTCAGAGATATTCATGGTGACACCAGATTAAAGAATGGCTTGAAACCCAATTAAGATCACTTCAAATGGAAAAGGTTTCAACATGAAAGTTGTGCGCCTCATCGAAACGGATGATTTCAATGTAAAAATCGTCTTAATCTGAGGTCATATGCAAAAGTTCCAGGCAGTACAAGGCGCTGCTACACTGGATGGTCGGACACTCCGGTGACAACCATCCGGGTTTTGATTTTCTCTGTGGATGGCCGGACACTCCGGGTATGATCGTCCGGGTTTTGAATTTCGCTGTTGCAGACTTCGGAAAATAGCCGAAAACCCCCTCAATATTGCCTCAGATCAAAAAAGTTCAACATGAAAGTTGCTCGTCTCGTCGAATCGGTCAAGATTGCTTTTGGGCTCATTTCCATCGTAAGTCTATTACTCCCCCGAACATGGCCCACAAGGTGCAGCCAAATTTTACCGAACAGTTTTGGAAAGTTCGGACCAAACAAATCCGAATTGGACTAGGGTTTTGGACGTGAATTGAAGCCTTTTCCTTGCACGGGAAGTCCAGTCGCCTCTTATATACTCAAGGGGTGATGGCCGATTGAACAACACCCAATCGAACAAATCATCTACCACTTTTTACCTTTACCTTTATCTCTCTCCCTTGTTCTTCTTCTTCCTCATTCTTTGTTCGTTCTTCTAGTTGCAGGGCGGCGAACCTCGAGGCCCTAGGGGCGGTCCGGCCGACCTAGGTTAACCCATAGCCGCCGTGTGTCCAGATAGGGTCCCTCCCGGGCGCGTGGGGTTTCGGGTCTACAAAAGCGCCCGCCGAATTGTCTTGCGTACCGCGCTTCCGTTGGGTCTCCTTCGACGTGAGCTACGGTGCATCACCCCCGTCGTCGAGGATACACGGTGATGTGTTAGTGTGCGAACAGCGTGCTTACGAGGGCGGCCCCGCCCTCTCTTGGGCGGCGACGAGCCAGGTCCTTCCCGGCGAGCCTTTCCCTTCTCGGCGGCGGAGAACTTCCATGTCAGCGCCATGAGAACTACGACAAGACAAGGAGGCAAAGAGGAAGAAGAAGGAGCGAGCAATGAGAAGAAGGAGATGAACAAAGGGGGCTCCGCCCCTCTCCTCATTTATAGCCAGGAGGAGGCCAACCGCCGGCCTCCATGATCACACGCAATGATGGTTTTCTCTACATGCAGCAGGGTCTCGTCAAGTCGAACGGTTGCCGAGGTAGCATGGGGAAGCGGAGACGCCCACGCCCCACCAATCGCCACGCGTTAACCCAGGCCGCAGGCGGTTGGGGCCCGCGGCGCTCCGCACTTGCCCTTTGGCTTCACCTCGAAGCCAAGTTCGAGCGCGCCTTGGGCCCGAGGGCTACTATCGGCATCCTGGGATCGGGGTTACCCAAACTTGCATGCGTGCGGCCCACGGCATGGCTCCGTCGACGGCCCGGTACGGCCCAACTTCAGCAACAACTACCCAAGACCCTCGCGAGGGGCCAAGCCTCGCGAGGCGGATGACACCAAGGCCTCCCTAGGGGGCGGCCTTACCAGGCTGGCTCCCGAGGAGCGGAGATATCTATGCAAGGTGCACCTCGCGAGGTTCACATGACGTGAGCCGCGACGACCAAGGCCGGGCGGGTGCCAGCGGGCGTAGTGTACTAGTTTCCTCTTCGGTGCTAAGGAGGCAAGCGCAGGCGCGGGGTCCCGAGGAATCAAGCAAAGGTTTCCATACCAGTGCAACAAGACCAAGACCGCCAAGACGGCAGGGAGGTCATCGCGGAGCCCACCGCGGCATCACCACCAGAGGCTTTTGCAGGAGAAGACTACTTTTGTCGGGATAACTTGTACTAGTCGTCCCCCTTTGAATTTGGCCGTTGTGGGATCCCTTACCGCCTACATTTGGGGAGAGGACCAAGGCCACTATAAATAGGACATAACCACCTCCATAGAGGGGGACAAATCATTCAGACCATCCTCTCATCCACCAGCTCATCGAGCTCAAGAACACCTCACCTCTTGAGGTTGTTCATCCACTAAACTAGTTCATCCTCAGCCCCTCGAGGCAATCCACCACAAAGCTGGAGTAGGGTATTACACCGCAAGGTGGCCCGAACCAGGATAAACTGTCGTGTCTCTTGTTCGTTGAGTTCGTCTAGTAGGCTGTGGAATCAGTGAGCGGGCAGACTGGGGAGGACGAGTTCTTCGCACGCACCCCAGAGTTCGAACCTCTCAAGGGTCTGCAGAACCCTAAATCCAACAAGCCTTAAGCCTCCTTCCCTTCCCGGCGGACGGATCCTGCCGGTTCTTTGACCAGCACTGAGGGGGGAGAGAGAGAGAGAGAGAGAGAGGAGAGAGGCCAATGAAGTCTTGTTTAGATCTGGAGAGGGTGAGAGAGTGTGAAGAGAGCAACTACAAGCGTTGAGGCTCCAACGTGTATATATATAGTGGAGAGAGAGTGTGTGAAGAGAGCAAACCCTAGAAAACAGGCGTCGAGGCTGCAACGTATATAGATGGAGTGGTTTTCTTTTCTCTCCATAAAACTCGTTTTAAATTGTGCATGAAATATAACTCTTTATTTAACGTAGTGAAGAAAAATACTAGGGGCAATGCTAATATGTGAAGAAAATTTAATGCTCGAAGGAGTCAACTCGCAATTAACGATGCACGCCTCCCGGTCACGCTTACTAACGTTCACGTGTGGTACACGACCCTACGAAGTGAACAACAACTGAACCACACACGGTCAAAATATCAGAAAGGTGGGCTGCACCATTCTCCAATTTTAAATAATTTGGGCACTTGTATTCGGCCTAAGTCAGTGTGCCACCGTATGTACTAAGGGTTACAACGGGTGCTAAGAAACTAGGGTGTATTGAGAGTAATTGCCATGGCATTTATTTGTAGGGTCACTTGCAGATTGTGAAACACTATTCTCCTCTTATTTAGTAGATGAGGCAAATCTTTTGCCTCCCTTTCGGAAAAATAAACGAGAAATTCAATTTTAATTATTTAGTTTGTACACTTTGCTCTCTTCCAATAATTTTGGGCACTTGTATTCGACCTAAGTCAGTGTGCCACCGTATCTCGTACTACTCCCTCTGTCTAGGTGTAAGTCACGTTAGAAGGTGCAGCTGGACCAAGGTGCAAGCAGATTGGAGGAGAAGGAGAAACTTGGCTGGTCCTTCCTCCAATGAAAGCCCTGATTTCTGTCTATAAACGCAACAATTAATCACAACAATTAAGAGATGTTGTTTTAGCTACCATGCAGGGCCACGTATTAACTCGCATGCAAGCCGACTTTGATTCCTTGACTGATCAACGCGTAGTTACGCTCCATGCATTGGGTTTTCGGGGGAGATAACAAGGCAGAGTAAGTAACAATGCTCGCTAGCAATGAGGCTAGGAGGGGATTGAGATTGTTGGGGAACGTTGCAAAAAATTAAAATTTTTCCTACGGTTTCACCAAGATCCATCTATGAGTTCATCTAGCAACGAGTCACGGGAGAGAGAGATTGCATCTACATACCACTTTGTAGATCGCAAGCGGAAGCGTTCAACGAACGGGGATGAAGTAGTCGTACACACCGTGATCCAAATCACCGGAGATCCTAGCACCAAAAGCACGGCACCTCCGCGTTCAACACACGTACGGTCAGCGTAACGTCTCCTTCTTCTTGATCCAGCAAGGCAAAGGAGAGGTTGGGAAGAAGACTCCAGCAGCAGCACGACGGCGTGGTGATGGTGGATCCGCAGTACTCCGACAGGGCTTCGCCGAGCTCTACGGAGGAGGAGGATGTGTTGGAGAGGGAGAGGGAGGCGCCAGGGCCAAGGGTGCGCAGCCCCCCCTCCCCTCCCCCTTTATATAGGCCTCTGGGGGGGCGCCGGCCCTGGGAGATCTGATCTCCCAAGGGGGGCGGCGGCCAGGGAGGTTTCCCTCCCCCCAAGCCATCTAGGAGGTGCCTTCCACCACTAGGACTCCTCCCTTTTGGAACCCTAGGCGCATGGGCCCCTTGGGGCTGGTTCCCCTTGGCCCATGCAGGCCAAGGCGCACCCCCTAAGGCCCATGTGGCCCACCGGGGCAGGTGGCCCCACCTGGTGGACCCCCGGGACCTCTCCGGTGGTCCCGGTACAATACCGATAACACCGAAACTTGTCCCGATGGCCGAAATAGCACTTCCTATATATAATTCTTTACCTCCGGACCATTCCGGAACTCCTCGTGACGTCCGGGATCTCATCCGGGACTCCGAACAACATTCGGGTTACTGCATATACATATCTTCACAACCCTAGCGTCACCGAACCTTAAGTGTGTAGACCCTATGGGTTCGGGAGACATGCAGACATGACCGAGACGGCTCTCGGGCAATAACCAACAGCGGGATCTGGATACCCATGTTGGCTCCCACATGCTCCACGATGATCTCATCGGATGAACCACGATGTCGAGGATTCAATTAATCCCGTATACGATTCCCTTTGTCAATCGGTATTTTACTTGCCCGAGATTCGATCGTCGGTATCCCAATACCTCGTTCAATCTCGTTACCGGCAAGTCACTTTTCTCGTACCGTAATGCATGATCCCGTGATCAAACACTTTGATCACATTGAGCTCATTATGATGATGCATTACCGAGAGGGCCTAGTGATACCTCTCCGTCAAGCGGAGTGACAAATCCCAGTCTCGATCCATGTCAACCCAACAGACACTTTCAGAGATACCCGTAGTATACCTTTATAGTCACCCAGTTACGTTGTGACGTTTGGCACACCCAAAGTACTCCTACGGTATCCGGGAGTTACATGATCTCATGGTCTAAGGAAAGGATACTTGACATTGGAAAACTCTAGCAAACGAACTATGCGATCTTATGCTATGTTTAGGATTGGGTCTTGTCCATCACATCATTCTCCTAATGATGTGGCCTCGTTATCAATGACATCCCCATGTCCATAGTCAGGAAACCATGACTATCTATTGATCAACGAGCTAGTCAACTAGAGGCTCACTAGGGACATGTTGTTGTCTGTTATTCACACATGTATTACGATTTCCGGATAACACAATTATAGCACGAATAAAGACAATTATCATGAATAAGGAAATATAATAATAATGCTTTTATTATTGCCTCTAGGGCATATTTCCAACAGTCTCCCACTTGCACTAGAGTCAATAATCTAGTTACATTGTGATGAATCGAACACCCATAGAGTTCTGGTGCTGATCATGTTTTGCCTTAGGGAGAGGTTTAGTCAACGGATCTGCGACATTCAGATCCGTGTGCACTTTACAAATTTCTATGTCTCCATCTTGAACATTTTCACGAATGGAGTTGAAGCGACGCTTGATGTGCCTGGTCTTCTTGTGAAACCTGGGCTCCTTTGCAAGTGCAATAGCTCCAGTGTTGTCACAGAAGAGTTTGATTGGCCCCGACGCATTGGGTATGACTCCGAGGTCGGTGATGAACTCCTTCACCCAAATTGCTTCATGTGCTGCCTCCGAGGCTGCCATGTACTCCGCTTCACATGTAGATCCCGCCACGACGCTTTGCTTGCAACTGCACCAGCTTACTGCCCCACCATTCAAAATATACACGTATCCGGTTTGTGACTTAGAGTCATCCAGATCTGTGTCGAAGCTAGCGTCGACGTAACCTTTTACGACGAGCTATTCGTCACCTCCATAAACGAGAAACATTTCCTTGGTCCTTTTCAGGTACTTCAGGATATTCTTGACCGCTGTCCAGTGTTCCTTGTCGGGATTGCTTTGGTACCTTCCTACCAAACTTACGGCAAGGTTTACATCAGGTCTGGTACACAGCATGGCATACATAATAGAACCTATGGCTGAGGCATAGGGGATGACACTCATCTCTTCTATATCTTCTGCCGTGGTCAGACATTGAGCTGAGCTCAATTTCACACCTTGTAACACAGGTAAGAACCCTTTCTTAGATTGATCCATATTGAACTTCTTCAATATCTTATCAAGGTATGTGCTTTGTGAAAGGCCTATGAGGCGTCTCGATCTATCTCTATAGATCTTGATGCCTAATATATAAGCAGCTTCTCCAAGGTCCTTCATTGAAAAACTTTTATTCAAGTAGGCCTTAATGCTGTCCAAGAGTTCTATATCATTTCCCATCAAAAGTATGTCGTCTACATATAATATGAGAAATGCTACAGAGCTCCCACTCACTTTCTTGTAAACACAGGCTTCTCCATAAGTCTGTGTAAACCCAAACGCTTTGATCATCTCATCAAAGCGAATGTTCCAACTCCGAGATGCTTGCACCAGCCCATAAATCGAGCGTTGGACCTTGCACACCTTGTCAGCATTCTTAGGATCGACAAAACCTTCCGGCTGCATCATATACAATTCTTCCTTAAGGAAACCATTAAGGAATGCCGTTTTGACGTCCATTTGCCATATTTCATAATCATAGAATGCGGCAATTGCTAACATGATTCGTACGGACTTCAGCTTCGCTACCGGTGAGAAAGTCTCATCGTAGTCAACTCCTTGAACTTGTCGATAACCCTTAGCGACAAGCCGAGCTTTATAGATGGTCACATTACCATCCGCGTCTGTCTTCTTCTTAAAGATCCATTTATTTTCTATCGCTCGCCGTTCAACGGGCAAGTCAGTCAAAGTCCATACTTCGTTTTCATACATGGATCCTATCTCGGATTTCATGGCTTCCAGCCATTTGTCGGAATCCGGGCCCGTCATTGCTTCCTCATAGTTCGAAGGTTCACCGTTGTCTAACAACATGATTTCCAAGACAGGGTTCCCGTACCACTCTGGTGCAGAACGTGTCCTTGTGGACCTTCGAATTTCAGTAGGAGCTTGATCTTGATCATCATCATTAATTTCCTCTCTAGTCGGTGCAGGCACCTCAGAAACGTTTTCTTGAGTTTCGCCATTTTCCGGTTCAAGAGGTAACACTTCATCAAGTTCTACTTTCCTCCCACTTACTTCTTTCGAGAGAAACTCTTTCTCCAGAAAGGATCCATTCTTGGCAACAAAGATCTTGCCTTCGGATCTGAGGTAGAAGGTATACCCAACAGTTTCTTTAGGGTATCCTATGAAGACGCATTTTTCCGACTTGGGTTCGAGCTTTTCAGGTTGAAGTTTCTTGACATAAGCATCACATCCCCAAACTTTTAGAAACGACAGCTTAGGTTTCTTCCCAAACCATAATTCATACGGTGTCGTCTCAACGGATTTCGACGGAGCCCTATTTAAAGTGAATGCGGCAGTCTCTAAAGCATAGCCCCAAAAAGATAGCGGTAAGTCGGTAAGAGACATCATAGATCGCACCATATCTAATAGAGTGCGATTACGACGTTCGGACACACCATTACGCTGAGGTGTTCCAGCGGCGTGAGTTGTGAAACTATTCCACATTTTCTTAAGTGTGTGCCAAATTCGTGACTCAAGTATTCTCCTCCACGATCTGATCGTAGAAACTTGATCTTTCTCTCACGTTGATTTTCAACCTCACTCTAAAATTCCTTGAACTTTTCAAAGGTCTCAGACTTGTGTTTCATTAAGTAGACATACCCATATCTACTCAAGTCATCAGTGAGGGTGAGAACATAACGATAGCCATCGCGAGCCTCAACACTCATTGGACCGCACACATCGGTATGTATGATTTCCAATAAGTTGGTTGCTCGCTCCATTGTTCCTGAGAACGGAGTCTTGGTCATTTTACCCATGAGGCATGGTTCGCACGTGTCAAATGATTCATAATCAAGAGACTCTAAAAGTCCATCTGCATGGAGCTTCTTCATGCGTTTGACACCTATGTGACCAAGGCGGCAGTGCCACAAATATGTGAGACTATTGTTATCAACTTTAACTCTTTTGGTATTCACACTATGAATATGTGTATCATCACATACGAGATTCATCAAGAATAAACCATTAACCATTGGAGCATGACCATAAAACATATCTCTCATATAAATGGAACAACCATTATTCTCGGATTTAAATGAGTAGCCATCTCGAATTAAACGAGATCCAGATACAATGTTCATGCTCAAACTTGGCACTAAATAACAATTATTGAGGTTTAAAACTAATCCCGTAGGTAAATGTAGAGGTAGCATGCCGACGGCGATCACATCGACCTTGGAACCATTCCCGACGCGCATCGTCACCTCGTCCTTCACCAGTCTCCGTTTATTCCGCAGCTCCTGCTTTGAGTTACAAATGTGAGCAACTGCACCGGTATCAAATACCCAAGAGCTACTACGAGTACTGGTAAGGTACACATCAATTACATGTATATCACATATACCTTTGGTTTTGCCGGCCTTCTTGTCCTCTAAGTATTTGGGGCAGTTCCGCTTCCAGTGACCACTTCCCTTGCAATAAAAACACTCAGTCTCGGGCTTGGGTCCATGCTTTGGCTTCTTCCCGGCAACTTGCTTACCGGGCGCGGCAACTTCCTTGCCGTCCTTCTTGAAGTTCTTTTTACCCTTGCCCTTCTTGAACTTAGTGGTTTTATTCACCATCAACACTTGATGCTCCTTCTTGATTTCTACCTCTGCTGATTTCAGCATAGCATATACCTCAGGAATGGTCTTTACCATCCCCTGCATATTGTAGTTCATCACAAAGCTCTTGTAGCTAGGTGGAAGCGACTGGAGGATTCTGTCAATGACCGCTTCATCCGGGAGATTAACTTCCAGTTGAGTCAAGCGGTTGTGCAACCCAGACATTTTGAGTATGTGTTCACTGACAGAGCCATTTTCCTCCATCTTACAGCTAAAGAATTTGTCAGAGACTTCATATCTCTCGACCCGGGCATGAGCTTGGAAAACCATTTTCAGCTCTTCGAACATCTCATATGCTCCATGTCTCTCAAAACGCTTTTGGAGCCCTGGCTCTAAGCTGTAAAGCATGCCGCACTGAACGAGGGAGTAATCATCGCAGCGTGACTGCCAAGCGTTCATAACGTCTTGTTCTACAGGGAGAATAGGTGCGTCACCCAGCGGTGCTCGTAGGACATAATCTTTCTTGGCAGCTATGAGGATGATCCTCAGGTTCCGGACCCAGTCCGTATAGTTGCTACCATCGTCTTTCAGCTTGGTTTTCTCTAGGAACGTGTTGAAATTGAGGACTACGTTGGCCATTTGATCTACAAGACATATTGTAAATTTTTAGACTAAGTTCATGATAATAAAGTTCATTTAATCAAATTATTTAATGAACTCCCACTTAGATAGACATCCCTCTTCTAGTCATCTAAGTATTACATGATCCGAGTCAACTAGGCCGTGTCCGATCATCACGTGAGACGGACTAGTCAACATCGGTGAACATCTTCATGTTGATCGTATCTTCTATACGACTCATGCTCGACCTTTCGGGCTTCTGTGTTCCGAGGCCATGTCTGTACATGCTAGGCTCGTCAAGTCAACCTAAGTGTTTTGCGTGTGTAAATCTGTCTTACACCCGTTGTATGTGAACGTTAGAATCTATCACACCCGATCATCACGTGGTGCTTCGAAACAACGAACTGTCGCAACGGTGCATAGTTAGGGGGAACACTTTCTTGAAATTATTATGAGGGATCATCTTATTTACTACCGTCGTTCTAAGTAAACAAGATGCAAAACATGATAAACATCACATGCAATCAAATAATAAACGTGACATGATATGGCCAATATCACATAGCTCCTTTGATCTCCATCTTGGGGCTCCATGATCATCTTGTCACCGGCTTGACACCATGATCTTCATCATCATGATCTTCATCATCGTGTATCCATGAAGTTTCTCGCCAACTATTACTTCTACTACTATGGCTAACGCGTTTAGCAAAAAAGTAAAGTAATTTACATGGCGATTCTCAATGACACGCAGGTCATACAAAAAATAAAGACAACTCCTATGGCTCCTGCCGGTTGTCATACTCATCGACATGCAAGTCGTGATTCCTATTACAATAGCATGAACATCTCATACATCACATATAGATCATTCATCATTCATCACAACTTTGGCCATATCATATCACAGAGCACTTGCTGCAAAAACAAGTTAGACGTCCTCTAATTGTTGTTGCAAGTTTTACGTGACTGAATTAGGGTTCTAGCAAGAACGTTTTCTTACCTACGTTAAAACCACAACGTGATTTGTCAACTTCTATTTACCCTTCATAAGGACCCTTTTCATCGAATCTGCTCCAACTAAAGTGGGAGAGACAGACACCCGCCAGCCACCTTATGCAACTAGTGCATGTTAGTCGGTGGAACCGGTCTCACGTAAGCGTACGTGTAAGGTTGGTCCGGGCCGCTTCATCCCACAATACCGCTGAAGCAAGATAAGACTAGTAGCGGCAAGAAAAGTTGAAAACATCTACGCCCACAACAAATTGTGTTCTACTCGTGCAATAGAGAACTACGCATAGACCTAGCTCATGATGCCACTGTTGGGGAACGTTGCAGAAAATTAAAATTTTTCCTACGGTTTCACCAAGATCCATCTATGAGTTCATCTAGCAACGAGTCACGGGAGAGAGAGATTGCATCTACATACCACTTTGTAGATCACGAGCGGAAGCGTTCAACGAACGGGGATGAAGTAGTCGTACACACCGTGATCCAAATCACCGAAGATCCTAGCACCGAAAGCACGGCACCATCTCGTTCAACACATGTACGGTCAGCGTAACGTCTCCTTCTTCTTGATCCAGCAAGGCAAAGGAGAGGTTGGGAAGAAGACTCCAGCAGCAGCACGACGGCGTGGTGATGGTGGATCCGCAGTACTCCGACAGGGCTTCGCCGAGCTCTACGGAGGAGGAGGATGTGTTGGAGAGGGAGAGGGAGGCGCCAGGGCCAAGGGTGCGCAGCCCCCCTCCCCTCCCCCTTTATATAGGCCTTTGGGGGGGCGCCGGCCCTGGGAGATCTGATCTCCCAAGGGGGGCGGCGGCCAGGGAGGTTTCCCTCCCCCCAAGCCATCTAGGAGGTGCCTTCCACCACTAGGACTCCTCCCTTTTGGAACCCTAGGCGCATGGGCCCCTTGGGGCTGGTTCCCCTTGGCCCATGCAGGCCAAGGCGCACCCCCTAAGGCCCATGTGGCCCACCGGGGCAGGTGGACCCACCTGGTGGACCCCCGGGACCTCTCCGGTGGTCCCGGTACAATACCGATAACACCGAAACTTGTCCCGATGGCCGAAATAGCACTTCCTATATATAATTCTTTACCTCTGGACCATTCCGGAATTCCTCGTGATGTCCGGGATCTCATCCGGGACTCCGAACAACATTCGGGTTACTGCATATACATATCTTCACAACCCTAGCGTCACTGAACCTTAAGTGTGTAGACCCTACGGGTTCGGGAGACATGCAGACATGACCGAGACGGCTCTCTGGCAATAACCAACAGCGGGATCTAGATACCCATGTTGGCTCCCACATGCTCCACGATGATCTCATCTGATGAACCACGATGTCGAGGATTCAATTAATCCCGTATACGATTCCCTTTGTCAATCGGTATTTTACTTGCCCGAGATTCGATCGTCGGTATCCCAATACCTCGTTCAATCTTGTTACCGGCAAGTCACTTTTCTCGTACCGTAATGCATGATCCCGTGATCAAACACTTTGATCACATTGAGCTCATTATGATGATGCATTACCGAGAGGGCCCGGTGATACCTCTCCGTCAAGCGGAGTGACAAATCCCAGTCTCGATCCATGTCAACCCAACAGACACTTTCAGAGATACCCGTAGTATACCTTTATAGTCACCCAGTTACGTTGTGACGTTTGGCACACCCAAAGTACTCCTACGGTATCCGGGAGTTACACGATCTCATGGTCTAAGGAAAGGATACTTGACATTGGAAAACTCTAGCAAACGAACTATGCGATCTTATGCTATGTTTAGGATTGGGTCTTGTCCATCACATCATTCTCCTAATGATGTGGCCTCGTTATCAATGACATCCCCATGTCCATAGTCAGGAAACCATGACTATCTATTGATCAACGAGCTAGTCAACTAGAGGCTCACTAGGGACATGTTGTTGTCTGTTATTCACACATGTATTACGATTTCCGGATAACACAATTATAGCACGAATAAAGACAATTATCATGAATAAGGAAATATAATAATAATGCATTTATTATTGCCTCTAGGGCATATTTCCAACAGAGATGCGGAGTTAATGGACGACACCTAAACATTTTGGGAATATCTCGTAAGATGACTTAACACCTAGACGGAGGGAGTACTACTCCTCGGTCCAGGTTTGATGGAATATTCATCACCTCTTCTCTTCTTGTACATACTCCATTTATCTCACTTCTTGTGGCCTCCCACTCGCACGATATTCCTATTCTATGAACCTGTGTGTGTGTGTGTGTGTGTTTTAACAGCGTGTGTTGAAGGAAATATGCACTAGAGGCAATAATAAAGTTACTATTTATTTCCTTATATCATGATAAATGTTTATTATTCATGCTAGAATTGCATTAACCGGAAACATAATACTTGTGTGAATACATAGACAATCATATTGTCACTAGTATGCCTCTACTTGACTAGCTCGTTAATCAAAGATGGTTATGTTTCCTAACCATAGACATGTCTTGTCATTTTATTAAACGGGATCACATCATTAGGAGAATGATGTGATTGACATGACCCATTCCATTAGCTTAGCACCCGATCGTTTAGTATGTTGCTATTGCTTTCTTCATGACTTATACATGTTCCTATGACTATGAGATTATGCAACTCCCATTTGCCGGAGGAACACTTTTTGTGCTACCAAACATCACAACATAACTGGGTGATTATAAAGGAGCTCTACAGGTGTCTCCGAAGGTACATGTTGGGTTGGCGTATTTCAAGATTAGGATTTGTCAATCCAATTGTCGAAGAGGTATCTTTGGGCCCTCTCGGTAATGCACATCACTTAAGCCTTGCAAGAATTGCAACTAATGAGTTAGTTGCGAGATGATGTATTACGGAACGAGTAAAGATACTTGCCGGTAACGAGATTGAACTAGGTATTGAGATACCGATGATCGAATCTCGGGCAAGTAACATACCGATGACAAAGGGAACAACGTATGTTGTTATGCGGTCTGACCGATAAAGATCTTCGTAGAATATGTAGGATCCAATATGAGCATCCAGGTTCCGCTATTGGTTATTGACCGGAGATGTGTCTCGGTCATGTCTACATTGTTCTCGAACCCATAGGGTCCGCATGCTTAACGTTACGATGACAGTTTCATTATGAGTTTATATGTTTTGATGTACCGAAGGTTGTTCGGAGTCCCGGATGTGATCACGGACATGATGAGGAGTCTAGAAATGGTCGAGACATAAAGATTGATATATTGGACGACTATATTCGGACACCAGAAGTGTTCCGGATGATTTCGGAGAAAACCGGAGTGCCGGGGGGTTACCGGAACCCCCCGGGAGAAGTAATGGGCCTTATGGGCCTTAGTGGAGAGAGAGAGGGGCGGCTAGGGTGGGCCGCGCGCCCCCTCCCCCTCTGGTCCAAATTGGACTAGGAGAGGGGGGCGGCGCCCCCCTTTCCTTCTCCCTCTCCCCCTTCCTTTCCCCCTCCTACTAGGAGTAGGAAAGAGGGGAGTCCTACTCCTACTAGGAGGAGGACTCCTCCTCCTGGCGCGCCCTGCAAGGGCCGGCCGGACTCCCCCCTTGCTCCTTTATATACGGGGGCAGGGGAGCACCTCTAGATACAACAATTGATCCTTGAGATCTATTAGCTGTGTACGGTGCCCCCCTCCACCACAATCCTCGATAATTTTGTAGCGGTGCTTAGGCGAAGCCCTGCGACGATACAACGTCAAGATCGTCACCACGCCGTCGTGCTGACGGAACTCATCCCCGACACTTTGCTGGATCGGAGTCCGGGGATCGTCATCGAGCTGAACGTGTGCAAGAACTCGGAGGTGTCGTAGTTTTGGTGCTTGATCGGTCGGGCTGTGAAGACGTATGACGACATCAACCGCGTTGTTATAACGCTTCAGCTTTCGGTCTACGAGGGTACGTGGACAACACTCTCCCCTCTCGTTGCTATGCATCACCATGATCTTGCGTGTGCGTAGGAACATTTTTGAAATTACTATGTTCCCCAACAGTGGCATCCGAGCCTAGGTTTTATGTGTTGATGATATACATGTTATTGATGTGTACCTTACTAGAGCTCGCAGTAGCACCTGGGTATTTGATACTAGTTCTGTTGGTAATATTTGCAACTCGAAACAGGGACTATGGATTAAGTGAACACTGGCAAAGGATGAGGTGACGATGCACGTGGGAAATGGTTCCAAAGTTGATGTGATCGCGGTCGGCACGCTACCTCTACATCTACCATCGGGATTAGTATTAGACCTAAATAATTGTTATTTGGCGCCAGCGTTGAGCATGAACATTATATCTGGATCTTGTTTGATGTGAGACGGTTATTCATTTAAATCAGAGAATAATGGTTGTTCTATTTATATGAGTAATATCTTTTATGGTCATGCACCCTTAAAGGGTGGTCTATTTTTTATGAATCTCGATAGTAGTGATACACATATTCATAATGTTGAAGCCAAAAGATGCAGAGTTGATAATGATAGTGCAACTTATTTGTGGCACTGCCGTTTAGGTCATATCGGTATAAAGCGCATGAAGAAACTCCATACTGATGGACTTTTGGAACCTCTTGATTATGAATCAATTGGTACTTGCGAACCGTGCATCATGGGCAAGATGACTAAAACGCCGTTCTCCGGTACTATGGAGAGAGCAATAGATTTGTTGGAAATCATACATACAGATGTATGTGGTCCAATGAATGTTGAAGCTCGTGGTGGATATCGTTATTTTCTCACCTTCACAGATGATTTAAGCAGATATGGGTATATCTACTTAATGAAACATAAGTCTGAAACATTTGAAAAGTTCAAAGAATTTCAGAGTGAAGTTGAAAATCATCGTAACAAGAAAATAAAGTTTCTACGATCTGGTCGTGGAGGAGAATATTTGAGTTATGAGTTTGGTCTACATTTGAAACAATGCGGAATAGTTTCACAACTCACGCCACCCGGAACACCACAGCGTAATGGTGTGTCCGAACGTCGTAATCGTACTTTACTTGATATGGTGCGATCTATGATGTCTCTTACAGATTTACCACTATCGTTTTGGGGTTATGCTTTAGAGACGGCCGCATTCACGTTAAATAGGGCACCATCGATATCCGTTGAGACAATGCCTTATGAACTATGGTTTGGCAAGAAACCAAAGTTGTCGTTTCTCAAAGTTTGGGGCTGCGATGCTTATGTGAAAAAGCTTCAACCTGATAAGCTCGAACCCAAATCGGAGAAATGTGTCTTCATAGGATACCCAAATGAGACTATTGGGTACACCTTCTATCATAGATCCGAAGGCAAAACATTCATTGCTAAGAATGGATCCTTTCTAGAAAAGGAGTTTCTCTCGGAAGAAGTGAGTGGGAGGAAAGTAGAACTTGATGAGGTAATTGTACCTACTCCCTTGTTGGAAAGTAGTACATCACAGAAACCAGTTTCTGTGACACCTACACCAATTAGCGAGGAAGCTAATGATGATGATCATGAAACTTCAGATCAGGTTACTACCGAACTTCATAGATCAACTAGAGTAAGATCCTCACCAGAGTGGTACAGTAATCCTGTTCTGGAAGTCATGCTACTAGATCATGGTGAACCTACGAACTATGAAGAAGCGATGGTGAGCCCAGATTCCGCTAAATGGCTTGAAGCCATGAAATCTGAGATGGGATCCATGTATGAGAACAAATTGTGGACTTTGGTTGACTTGCCCAATGATCGGCAAGCAATTGAGAATAAATGGATCTTCAAGAAGAAGACTGACGCTGACGGTAATGTTACTGTCTACAAAGCTCGACTTGTCGCAAAAGGTTTTTGACAAGTTCAAGGGATTGACTACGATGAGACCTTCTCACCCGTAGCGATGCTAAAGTTTGTCCGGACCATGTTAGCAATTGCCGCATTTTATGATTATGAAATTTGGCCGATGGATGTCAAAACTGCATTCCTGAATGGATTTCTGGAAGAAGAGTTATATATGATGCAACCAGAAGGTTTTATCGATCCAAAGGGAGCTACCAAAGTGTGCAAGCTCCAGCGATCCATTTATGGACTGGTGCAAGCCTCTCAGAGTTGGAATAAATGCTTTGATAGTGTGATCAAAGCATTTGGTTTTATACAGACTTTTGGAGAAGCCTGTATTTACAAGAAAGTGAGTGGGAGCTCTGTAGCATTTCTAATATTATATGTAGATGACATATTACTGATTAGAAATGATATAGAATTTCTGGATAACATAAAGGGATACTTGAATAAGAGTTTTTCAATGAAAGACCTCGGTGAAGCTGCTTACATATTAGGCATTAAGATCTATAGAGATAGATCACGCTTAATTGGACTTTCACAAAGCACATACCTTGACAAAGTTTTGAAGAAGTTCAAAATGGATCAAGCAAAGAAAGGATTCTTGCCTGTGTTACAAGGTGTGAAATTGAGTAAGACTCAATGCCCGACCACTGCAGAAGATAGAGAAAAGATGAAAAAAGTTCCCTATGCTTCAGCCATAGGCTCTATCATGTATGCAATGTTGTGTACCAGACCTGATGTGTGCCTTGCTATAAGTCTAGTAGGGAGGTACCAAAGTAATCCAGGAGTGGATCACTGGACAGCGGTCAAGAACATCCTGAAATACCTGAAAAGGACTAAGGATATGTTTCTCGTATATGGAGGTTACAAAGAGCTCATCGTAAATGGTTACATTGATGCAAGCTTTGACACTGATCCGGATGATTCTAAATCGCAAATCGGATACATGTTTACATTAAACGGTGGAGCTGTCAGTTGGTGCAGTTCTAAACAAAGCGTCGTGGCGGGATCTACATGTGAAGCGGAGTACATAGCTGCTTCGGAAACAGCAAACGAAGGAGTCTGGATGAAGGAGTTCATATCCGATCTAGGTGTCGTACCTAGTGCATCGGGTCCAATGAAAATCTTTTGTGACAATACTGGTGCAATTGCCTTGTTAAAGGAATCCAGATTTCACAAGAGAACCAAGCACATCAAGAGACGCTTCAATTCCATCCGAGATCTAGTCCAGGTGGGAGACATAGAGATTTGCAAGATACATACGGATCTGACTGTAGCAGGCCCGTTGACTAAGCCTCTTCCACGAGCAAAACATGATCAGCGCCAAGGCTCCATGGGTGTTAGAATCATTACTTTGTAATCTAGATTATTGACTCTAGTGCAAGTGGGAGACTGAAGGAAATATGCCCTAGAGGCAATAATAAAGTTGTTATTTATTTCCTTATATCATGATAAATGTTTATTATTCATGCTAGAATTGTATCAACCGGAAACATGATACATGTGTGAATACATAGACAAACAGAGTGTCACTAGTATGCCTCTACTTGACTAGCTCGTTGATCAAAGATGGTTATGTTTCCTAGCCATAGACATGAGCTGTCATTTGATTAACGGGATCACATCATTAGGAGAATGATGTGATTGACATGACCCATTCCGTTAGCTTAGCACCCGATCGTTTAGTATGTTGCTATTGCTTTCTTCATGACTTATACATGTTCCTATGACTATGAGATTATGCAACTCCCGTTTGCCGGAGGAACACTTTGTGTGCTACCAAACGTCACAACGTAACTGGGTGATTATAAAGGAGCTCTACAGGTGTCTCTAAAAGTAGATGTTGGGTTGGCGTATTTCGAGATTAGGATTTGTCACTCCGATTGTCGGAGAGGTATCTCTGGGCCCTCTCGGTAATGCACATAACATAAGCCTTGCAAGCATTGCAACTAATGAGCTAGTTGCGAGATGATGTATTACGGAATGAGTAAAGAGACTTGCCGGTAACGAGATTGAACTAGGTATTGAGATACCGACGATCGAATCTCGGGCAAGTAACATACCGATGACAAAGGGAACAACGTATGTTGTTATGCGGTCTGACCGATAAAGATCTTCGTAGAATATGTAGGATCCAATATGAGCATCCAGGTTCCGCTATTGGTTATTGACCGGAGACGTGTCTCGGTCATGTCTACATTGTTTTCGAACCCGTAGGGTCTGCACGCTTAACATTACGATGACAGTTTCATTATGAGTTTATATGTTTTGATGTACTGAAGGTTGTTCGGAGTCCCGGATGTGATCACGGACATGACGAGGAGTCTCGAAATGGTTGATACATAAATATTGATATATTGGATGACTATATTCGGACACCGGAAGTGTTCCTGGTGATTTCGGAGAAAACCGGAGTGCCGGGGGGTTACCGGAACCCCGCGGGAGAAGTAATGGGCCTTATGGGCCTTAGTGGAGAGAGAGAGAGGGGCGGCCAGGGTGGGCCGCCTGCCCCCTCCCCCTCTGGTCTGAATTGGACTAGGAGAGGGGGGGCGCCCCCCTTTCCTTCTCCCTCTCCCCCTTCCTTTCCCCCTCCTAGTAGGAGTAGGAAAGAGGGGAGTCCTACTCCTACTAGGAGGAGGACTCCTCCTGGCGCGCCCTGCAAGGGCCGGCCGGCCTCCCCCCTTGCTCCTTTATATACGGGGGCAGGCGAGCACCTCTAGATACAACAATTGATCCTTAAGATCTATTAGCCGTGTGCGGTGCCCCCCTCCACCACAATCCTCGATAATATTGTAGCGGTGCTTAGGCAAAGCCCTGCGACGGTACAACATCAAGATCGTGACCATGCCGTCGTGCTGATGGAACTCATCCCTGACACTTTGCTGGATCGGAGTCCGGGGATCGTCATCGAGCTGAACGTGTGCAAGAACACGGAGGTGCCGTAGTTTTGGTGCTTGATCGGTTGGGCCATGACGACGTATGACTACATCAATTGCATTGTTATAAGGCTTCCGCTTTCGGTCTACGAGGGTACGTGGACAACACTCTCCCCTCTCGTTGCTATGCATCACCATGATCTTGCGTGTGCGTAGGAACATTTTTGAAATCACTACGTTCCCCAACAGTGGCATCCGAGCCTAGGTTTTATGTGTTGATGTTATATGCACGAGTAGAACACAAATGAGCTATGGGCGATATAAGTCATACTGCTTACCAGCATGTCATACTTTGGATCGGCGGTATTGTTGGATGAAGCGGCCCGGACCGACATTACGCATACGCTTACGCGAGACTGGTTGTACCGACGTGCTTTGCACACAGGTGGCTGGCGGGTGTCAGTTTCTCCAACTTTAGTTGAACCGAGTGTGGCTATGCCCAGTCCTTGCGAAGGTTAAAACAGCCCCAACTTGACAAACTATCGTTGTGGTTTTGATGCGTAGGTAAGATTGGTTCTTGCTAAGCCCATAGCAGCCACGTAGAACTTGCAACAACAAAGTAGAGGACGTTTAACTTGTTTTTGCAGGGCATCTTGTGATGTGATATGGTCAAGACATGATGCTAGATTTTATTGTATGAGATGATCATGTTTTGTAACCGAGTTATCGGCAACTGGCAGGAGCCATATGGTTGTCACTTTATTGTATGCAATACAATCGCCCTGTAATGCTTTACTTTTTCACTAAGCGGTAGCGATAGTCGTAGAAGCATAAGTTTGGTGAGAGGACAATGATGCTACGATGGAGATCAAGCTGTCGCGCCGGTGACGATGGTGATTATAATGATGCTTCGAAGATGGAGATCGCAAGCACAAGATGATGATGGCCATATCATATCACTTATATTGATTGCATGTGATGTTTATTTTTTATGTATCTTATCTTGCTTTGATTGACGGTAGCATTATAAGATGATCTCTCACTAAATTTCAAGATAAGAGTGTTCTCCCTGAGTATGCACCGTTGCCAAAGTTCGTCGTGCCCAGACACCACGTGATGATCGGGTGTGATAAGCTCTACGTCCATCTACAATGGGTGCAAGCCAGTTTTGCACACGCAGAATACTCAGGTTAAACTTGACGAGCCTAGCGTATGCAGATATGGCCTCATAACACTAAGACCGAAAGGTCGAGCGTGAATCATATAGTAGATATGATCAACATAGTGATGTTCACCATTGAAAGCTACTCCATTTCACGTGATGATCGGTTATGGTTTAGTTGATTTGGATCACGTGATCACTTAGAGGATTAGAGATATGTCTTTCTAAGTGGGAGTTCTTAAGTAATATGATTAATTGAACTTAAATTTATCATGAACTTAGTACCTGATAGTATCTTGCTTGTTTATGTTTGATTGTAGATAGATGGCCTGTGCTGTTGTTCCGTTGAATTTTAATGCGTTCCTTGAGAAAGCAAAGTTGAGAGATGATGGTAGCAATTACACAGACTAGGTCCATAACTTGAGGATTATCCTCATTGCTGCACAGAAGAATTACGTCCTGGAAGCACCGCTGGGTGCCAGGCCTGCTGCTGATGCAACTGACGACGTTAAAAACGTCTGGCAGAGCAAAGCTGATGACTACTCGATAGTTCAATGTGCCATGCTTTACGGCTTAGAACCGGGTCTTCAACGACGTTTTGAACGTCATGGAGCATATGAGATGTTCCAGGAGTTGAAGTTAATATTTCAAGCAAATGCCCGGATTGAGAGGTATGAGGTCTCCAATAAGTTCTATAGCTGCAAGATGGAGGAGAATAGTTTTGTCAGTGAACATATACTCAAAATGTCTAGGTATAATAATCACTTGATTCAACTGGGAGTTAATCTTCCGGATGATTGCGTCATTGACAGAATTCTCCAATCATTGCCACCAAGCTACAAGAGCTTCGTGATGAACTATAATATGCAAGGGATGGATAAAACAATTCCTGAGCTCTTTGCAATGCTAAAGGCTGCGGAGGTAGAAATCAATAAGGAGCATCAAGTGTTGATGGTCAACAAGACCACTAGTATCAAGAAAAAGGGAAAAGGGAAGAAGAAGGGGAACTTCAAGAAGAACAGCAAGCAAGTTACTGCTCAGGAGAAGAAACCCAAATCTGGACCTAAGCCTGAAACTGAGTGCTTCTATTGCAAGCAGACTGGTCACTAGAAGCGGAACTGCCCCAAGTATTTGGCGGGTAAGAAGGATGGCAAGGTGAAAAAAGGTATATGTGATATGTATGTTATTGATGTGTACCTTACTAGAGCTCGCAGTAGCACCTGGGTATTTGATACTGGTTCTGTTGCTAATATTTGCAACTCGAAACAGGGACTATGGATTAAGCGAACACTGGCGAAGGACGAGGTGACGATGCGCGTGGGAAATGGTTCCAAAGTCGATGTGATCGCGGTCGGCACGCTACCTCTACATCTACCGTCGGGATTAGTATTAGACCTAAATAATTGTTATTTGGTGCCAGCATTGAGCATGAACATTATATCTGGGTCTTGTTTGATGTGAGGCGGTTATTCATTTAAATCAGAGAATAATGGTTGTTCTATTTATATGAGTAATATCTTTTATGATCATGCACCCTTAAAGAGTGGTCTATTTTTTATGAATCTCGATAGTAGTGATACACATATTCATAATGTTGAAGCCAAAAGATGCAGAGTTGATAATGATAGTGCAACTTATTTGTGGCACTGCCGTTTAGGTCATATCGGTATAAAGCGCATGACGAAACTCCATATTGATGGACTTTTGGAACCTCTTGATTATGAATCAATTGGTACTTGCGAACCGTGCATCATGGGCAAGATGACTAAAACGCCGTTCTCCGGTACTATGGAGAGAGCAATAGATTTGTTGGAAATCATACATACAGATGTATGTGGTCCAATGAATGTTGAAGCTCGTGGTGGATATCGTTATTTTCTCACCTTCACAGATGATTTAAGCAGATATGGGTATATCTACTTAATGAAACATAAGTCTGAAACATTTGAAAAGTTCAAAGAATTTCAGAGTGAAGTTGAAAATCATCGTAACAAGAAAATAAAGTTTCTACGATCTGGTCATGGAGGAGAATATTTGAGTTATGAGTTTGGTCTACATTTGAAACAATGCGGAATAGTTTCACAACTCACGCCACCCGGAACACCACAGCGTAATGGTGTGTCCGAACGTCGTAATCGTACTTTACTTGATATGGTGCGATCTATGATGTCTCTTACAGATTTACCACTATTGTTTTGGGGTTATGCTTTAGAGACGGCCGCATTCACGTTAAATAGGGCACCATCGATATCCGTTGAGACAATGCCTTATGAACTATGGTTTGGCAAGAAACCAAAGTTGTCGTTTCTCAAAGTTTGGGGCTGCGATGCTTATGTGAAAAAGCTTCAACCTGATAAGCTCGAACCCAAATCGGAGAAATGTGTCTTCATAGGATACCCAAACGAGACTATTGGGTACACCTTCTATCATAGATCCGAAGGCAAAACATTCATTGCTAAGAATGGATCCTTTCTAGAAAAGGAGTTTCTCTCGAAAGAAGTGAGTGGGAGGAAAGTAGAACTTGATGAGGTAACTGTACCTACTCCCTTGTTGGAAAGTAGTACATCACAGAAACCGGTTTATGTGACACCTACACCAATTAGCGAGGAAGCTAATGATGATGATCATGAAACTTCAGATCAGGTTACTACCGAACTTCGTAGATCAACTAGAGTAAGATCCGCACCAGAGTGGTACGGTAATCCTGTTCTGGAAGTCATGCTACTAGATCATGGTGAACCTACGAACCATGAAGAAGCGATGGTGAGCCCATATTCCGCTAAATGGCTTGAAGCCATGAAATCTGAGATGGGATCCTTGTATGAGAACAAAGTGTGGACTTTGGTTGACTTGTCCAATGATCGGCAAGCAATTGAGAATAAATGGATCTTCAAGAAGAAGACTGACGCTGACGGTAATGTTACTATCTACAAAGCTCGACTTGTCGCAAAAGGTTTTCGACAAGTTCAAGCGATTGACTACGATGAGACCTTCTCACCCGTAGCGATGCTAAAGTCTCTCCGAATCATGTTAGCAATTGCCGCATTTTATGATTATGAAACTTGGCAGATGGATGTCAAAACTGCGTTCCTGAATGGATTTCTGGAAGAAGAGTTGTATATGATGCGACCGGAAGGTTTTGTCGATCCAAAGGGAGCTAACAAAGTGTGCAAGCTCCAGCGATCCATTTATGGACTGGTGCAAGCCTCTCGGAGTTGGAATAAACGCTTTGATAGTGTGATCAAAGCATTTGATTTTATACAGACTTTTGGAGAAGCCTGTATTTACAAGAAAGTGAGTGGGAGCTCTGTAGCATTTCTGATATTATATGTAGATGACATATTACTAATTGGAAATGATATAGAATTTCTGGATAGCATAAAGGGATACTTGAATAAGAGTTTTTCAATGAAAGACCCCGGTGAAGCTGCTTACATATTAGGCATTAAGATCTATAGAGATAGATCAAGACACTTAATTGGACTTTCACAAAGCACATACCTTGACAAAGTTTTGAAGAAGTTCAAAATGGATCAAGCAAAGAAAGGATTCTTGCCTATGTTACAAGGTGTGAAATTGAGTAAGACTCAATGCCCGACCACTGCAGAAGATAGAGAAAAGATGAAAGAAGTTCCCTATGCTTCAGCCATAGGCTCTATCATGTATGCAATGCTGTGTACCAGACCTGTTGTGTGCCTTGCTATAAGTCTAGCAGGGAGGTACCAAAGTAATCCAGGAGTCGATCACTGGACAGCGGTCAAGAACATCCTGAAATACCTGAAAAGGACTAAGGATATGTTTCTCGTATATGGAGGTGACAAAGAGCTCATCGTAAATGGTTACGTTGATGCAAGCTTTGACACTGATCCGGACGATTCTAAATCGCAAACCGGATACGTGTTTACATTAAACGGTGGAGTTGTCAGTTGGTGCAGTTCTAAACAAAGTGTCGTGGTGGGATCTACATGTGAAGCGGAGTACATAGCTGCTTCGGAAGCAGCAAACGAAGGAGTCTAGATGAAGGAGTTCATATCCGATCTAGGTGTCATACCTAGTGCACCGGGTCTAATGAAAATCTTTTGTGACAATACTGGTGCAATTGCCTTGGCAAAGGAATCCAGATTTCACAAGAGAACCAAGCACATCAAGAGACGCTTCAATTCCATCCGGGATCTAGTCCAGGTGGGATACATAGAGATTTTCAAGATACATACGGTTCTGACTGTAGCAGACCCGTTGACTAAGCCTCTTCCACGAGCAAAACATGATCAGCACTAAGGCTCCATGGGTGTTAGAATCATTACTGTGTAATCTAGATTATTGACTCTAGTGCAAGTGGGAGACTGAAGGAAATATGCCCTAGAGGCAATAATAAAGTTATTATTTATTTCCTTATATCATGATAAATGTTTATTATTCATGCTAGAATTATATTAACCGGAAACATAATACTTGTGTGAATACATAGACAATCATATTGTCACTAGTATGCCTCTACTTGACTAGCTCGTTAATCAAAGATGGTTATGTTTCCTAACCATAGACATTTGTTGTCATTTGATTAAACGGGATCACATCATTTGGAGAATGATGTGATTGACATGACCCATTCCATTTGCTTAGCACCCGATCGTTTAGTATGTTGCTATTGCTTTCTTCATGACTTATACATGTTCCTATGACTATGAGATTATGCAACTCCCGTTTGCCGGAGGAACACTTTCTGTGCTACCAAACGTCACAACGTAACTGGGTGATTATAAAGGAGCTCTACAGGTGTATCTGAGGGTACATGTTGGGTTGGCGTATTTCGAGATTAGGATTTGTCACTCTGATTGTCGGAGAGGTATCTCTGGGCCCTCTCGGTAATGCACATCACTTAAGCCTTGCAAGCAATGCAACTAATGAGTTAGTTGCGAGATGATGTATTAAGGAACGAGTAAAGAGACTTGCCGGTAACGAGATTGAACTAGGTATTGAGATACCGACGATCGAATCTCGGGCAAGTAACATACCGATGACAAAGGGAAGGACGTATGTTGTTATGCGGTCTGACCGATAAAGATCTTCGTAGAATATGTAGGAGTCAATATGAGCATCTAGGTTCCCCTATTGGTTATTGACCGGACACGTGTCTCGTTCATGTCTACATTGTTCTCGAAACCGTAGGGTCCGCACGCTTAACGTTACGATGACAGTTTCATTATGAGTTTATATGTTTTGATGTACCGAAGGTTGTTCGGAGTCCCGGATGTGATCACGGACATGACGAGGAGTCTCGAAATGGTCGAGACATAAAGATTGATATATTGGACGACTATATTCGGACACCGGAAGTGTTCTTGGTGATTTCGGAGAAAACCGGAGTGCCGGGGGGTTACCGGAACCCCCCGGGAGAAGTAATGGGCCTTATGGGCCTTAGTGGAGAGAGAGAGGGGTGGCCAGGGTGGGCCGCACGCCCCCTCCCCCTCTAGTCTGAATTATACTAGGAGAGGGGGGCGGCACCCCCGTTTCCTTCTCCCTCTCCCCCTTCCTTCCCCCCCCCCCCTGCAAGGGCCGGCCGGCCTCCCCCCTTGCTCCTTTATATACGGGGGCAGGGGAGCACCTCTAGATACAACAATTGATCCTTGAGATCTATTTGCCGTGTGAAGTGCCCCCCTCCACCATAATCCTCGATAATATTGTAGTGGTGCTTAGGCGAAGCCCTGCGACGGTACAACATCAAGATCGTCACCACGCCGTCGTGCTGACGGAACTCATCCCCGACACTTTGCTGGATCGGAGTCCAGGGATCGTCATCGAGCTGAACGTGTGCAAGAACTCGGAGGTGTCGTAGTTTCGGTGCTTGATCGGTCGGGCCGTGAAGACGTACGACTACATCAACCGCGTTGTTATAACGCTTCCGCTTTCGGTCTACGAGGGTATGTGGACAACAGTCTCCCCTCTCGTTGCTATGCATCACCATGATCTTGCGTGTGCGTAGGAATTTTTTTGAAATTACTACGTTCCCCAACATGTGTGTGTTAGAGGGAGCGACACATCGACCTACTCCTACTGTAACATCCCAAATTTTCAATTTGGAATGTTATACATTAGATCATCATTGTATATCATATTTTATTTGCTTTTGGTTTTGATCCTAGAAATTCTAATGCAACTCAAGGACCCACGGAGAGAGTTGGGGATTTCGTTATTTTCATATTTGAGTTTTCTCAAATTTTCAGAATAGGATCATTTGATTTTAATTATTTTATCTTCAATTATTTCTATTACAAAAATATGAGAGAGGGAATAAAATGACTTTCCCAAAATAAAGAAATATTGAGGGTTTAATAATAAAATCAAATAAGATTTTTATTTCGGAGTTTTTCGCTATTTTATTTGGATTTAGGAAAAGTGTGCATTTTTCAAAATTGCATTTAGGTCCTAAATAAATGTTCACTTTGTCCGGCTTGATTTTAGAAGTCGGGGAAGTTTTATTCGGGATTTTTGGAGTCAGTTTAGTATTTCTTTTATTTGTTTTTCTGCGCGTTATTATTGAAAAAAACGCACACCGACTTAACGGGCCGTGTCCGACCCGGACACCTGGCCCGGCCGGCTTTATAAGCCGGGGAGGCCCAGCCGAACCCTTCAGCCGTCTCGAGCCCCGTGCCAGAAACCCTAGCCGCCGCCGCACCGCCCGCCTGCCGGAGCCGCCGCCGCCGACCCCGCCCACTGACCCGCCGCCCGAGGTTAACCTCGATCTCGCCGCCGTTTTTTTTAGAAAAACCGTTCGGTTTTTCTGTCAGTTTTTTTTAGTTTCCTTTTTTTATTAGATCGTTTTTTTCGGTTAGGTTAATTAGCGAGCGTTTGCTCGTTCCTTCATTTTAACGAACGCGTTCATTGTTTAGATCCAGATAACGAACGTTCGTTCGTTAATCTGTTCGTCGTTTTTCTTTTTCTCGGATTTTCGTTTTAGTATAACTTTTCGCTCGTTTATCGGAATCAGGCGATTCAAGCGCCTGGAGTTTCGTCTCGAAGCCTTCTTTCCGTTTAACCAACTTAAACAAGTTTTTGCTTCTGTAAAATTTGACTTAGGTCCAGATTAGTAAAACGAAGTTGTTTTCTTTCGCCGTTTGACTTTCGTTGCTTCGTTTGATTTGATTGTTTTTGCAAACCGGAGTTCTTAAGATGAACTTTCTGGTTAGATCTCTTATTTGAGTTTTACCTGTGCATTAGATGAGTACTTATTGTATGCTTGTTTGTTTGTTTCTTTGCGATAGTGTATCCGGAGTGTGCCGCCTGTTACTTCGAATCTCTAGGTTTCGCGGATCATCAGCAAGGCAAGTAACACTTTGATCATACCTTCCTAATACCCACTTTTTATTGCATTAGATCAATCCTCAAACATTGCATGATTAGTATCTAATTAAACTATGGGATGGGAAGTAGTTGAGGTAGTACCTATTACCTGTTTTATTATCAAACCCTTGGGAGTTACTTCCACGTTTGCTTATTATGCCATGCTATGCTAGTAGACGTGGATTGGGTGAGTGATACCAATGACAGATGTGAGTTTGTTAATTAATGGTTTATTTAAGGTGGCAACTTAAACACACATCTGGGTGGATTGAGGTACCTGGGTATTCCAGGATTGCCTGTTTTGCTTTATGGACCGCCACCCGGGCTCAAAGGGATCATGAGATTATTCATACTAGAACCTTCTGTGTGCAGCCACAAGCTACTATGGGCGCTAGCATAGTTGACTAAGTCGTGCGAACTCTTACAGTGGTAGACTAGCAGATATAGGGGAAAGTAGTTGTAACGGTCTACCCATCGTAAGGTGCTAGCGCTTCTGAAAGACTATGTCTCGGTCATCCGTTTCTCAAACACCATGTAGTGCGAGAAATCCAACGGAGGAGATCGAGTCTTGTGGGGAAAAGTGCGCAACCTCTGCAGAGTGTATAAACTAATCATGGTTAGTCGTGTCCCCAGTTATGGACGTTTTGAGTATCTAGTACTTGGATTATCATGTGAATCTCATCATGTTACTTTAATTAATTTTGTTGGGTTTTAATGATGATGCTTAATTGGGATTGAGGATGCTGTCAACCATTCTCAATGTTTAACAACCACCATGATAGTTAAATAAAAATTTATTCCTTTGCAGTAGGGAAAAATTGGCTTTACGCAAAACTGTAACCATAGAGCTTTTCCACCAGCCATATATGCATATAGTATAGGCTTACTCTTTCATTACTCTCTATGTGTTACCTTGCCAGCATATTCCATGTGCTGACCCGTTTTCGGGCTGCAACGTTTCATGTTGCAGACTTTTCAGACGACGAGTAAGGTGCCTTTAGGTCGTGGTTCTATACTCAGTGATGCCGTTTGAGTTGATGGACTCGTTTATCTTCCAAGTCTTCCGCTGTTATCATTATTAGATGGCCTTAAGCCATATTTATTATAATAAGTTCTCTTTTGAGACATTGGATGTAATAAGTGTGTGATTGCTACTCTGTTATAATTCCTTCAAGTACTGTGTGGTGTCACCATTACTGATCCAGGGATGACACCTGAGCATAGAGATCAGACTGTTTGAGGTCTGGTTGCTACAAGATGGTATCAGAGCACACGCTGACTGTAGGACACGACCACTAAGCTAAAGCCCTAGATCACTACTCTCTTCTCATTTCTGACTCCTCACCTTTTCTACTATTTTAGGATGGCGGATGCAAGGAACAAGTTCACACAACCGGATGAAGATACACCCTTTGGACGCCACCTGAAGGAAGTCACTAAGTACCTGAACATCGGAGTACCAAGCTTCACCGGGACTTACAACGCCACTTTACCCAAAGAGGAGTGCTGGATGATTCAAGTTCAAGTTCCAGGAAGGACGTTCGCACCAATCACTGAGCCCATAGAGTTTTCCTTTGATGCACCCACCTGGAGCCTAGGAAAGAGTACGGCAGCCCACATCACCATGGGACGCATTGGAGAAGTTTACCGCAATGATCTCAAGGATACTATATACCAGATTTGTGGGCGCCGAGATGAGCATTGGGAGATGATCACCACCAAGAAGGACCGATCAATTTCAGCTTTCATCCAGGAGTTAAACCAGCACATTCGACGCCAGGAGAACCAGATGTGCGCCGACATGATGGACTTGAAGAAAGCGAAGGCCAGAATTATCGAACTAGAAGGAGAATTGAAGGCCACTCGCAAGGACTACATGGAAGAGATTGTCGCTCTAGTGAGACAGAACGGTGACCTAAAAGAGAAGATCGAAGAATTCATGGGGAATCCAGCACCTGGAGAAGAAGATGACAATTCCACTTGCCCGGAGAACTACATCATCATTGACGACACCGATTCCGATCCTAGTGGTGATGACTTCGAAGACGATGCTGGAGCAGATATCATGGAGTCTTCATCGGAGCAGTTTTTCTAGTAGACCACCATAACAGCAGTAGTGTTCCACCATGTATATAGCATAGTTCAGCACTTTTACGATAGTTCTAGACCGATTGTATGCCCTTGTTTGATTGAATGAAGTGATTTTGTGTGATTTTCCTCATGTGCATTTGGGTAGTGTTTTCTCTTTAGACCTCATTCTATTCTTAATTCTCATCTTTTCTAAAACCCACAGATGCCTCCGAGACGTGACAATGGATTTGCTTTCCCACCGTAGCTCACTCAGTTGACCAGCAGCAGAATGCTTTGATACAGTTGCTAGTCCAGAATCAGAATCAGGGGAACAACAACAACAACAACAACAACAACCCACCACCACCACCACCTGTGGATCACTTAACCCGTTTTCTTAGGCTAAATCCGCCGGTGTTCTCCAGTAGCACCGAGCCGATTGTTGCAGATGATTGGCTCCATAAGACATGGAGGGAGTTGACCACTGCAAGATGTACATATGGGGAAAAGGTGAAATTTGCCGCTCATCAGCTTGAAGGACCCGCAGCAGCATGGTGGGAGAATTTTACAGCCACCTACCCTGTATCACATGGGATCAGTTTTAGCAAGCTTTCCGTACTGCCCATGTTTCAGCAGGAGCTATGGCCATGAAGAAGCGTGAGTTTCGCAACTTGCGCCAAGGAGGATGCACAGTTGGCCAATATGTGGATGATTTTAGTAAGCTAGCACGTTATGCTCCAGATGACGTTGCTACGGATGCAGCTAAGCAGGAGAAGTTCCTGGAAGGACTGAATGATGAGCTGAGCACGCAGTTGATGGTAACAAGCTTCAACAACTACCAGGAGTTGGTAGATCGTGCTCTTATGATTGAGGGGAAGCAGCAGCAGATTGAAAATCGCAAGAGGAAGTATGGGCAAGGAAAGTGCAATTCTGGAGCTCAGCAGAAGCCGCGTTTTACCCCTAAACCGGGAGGACCTTTTCAACATACTCATGGAGGAAGTAGCTCGCACAACCATAATGGCCCCAAGAATGCTAATGGGAATGGAGGAAGAAACAGCTAGAACCGTACCAACCCATCAACCCCGGCCAAGAAAGACCTGAGCCAAGTCACTTGCTTTAAGTGTCAGAAGACCGGACATTATGCCAATGAATGTCCTGAGGCGCAGAATGGCAATGGAAGCTCTGGGAAGAAGCCGAACCCTTTGAACAGGGGACAGGTGAACCACGTTAACGTGGAGGAGGTTGAAGCCCAGCCTCATGCAGTAATAGGTAAGTTTTTGCTTAAGTCATTTACTGCACTCGTTCTTTTGATACTGGTGCATCGCACTCATACATATCAAGGGGATTTGTGGATAAGTATAACTTGCCCACTAAGGTTCTTAGAACACCTATGTTAGTAAGCTCACCAGGAGCAGAGTATATGGCCAGTCAAGGATGTTTCCAAGTGCCATTGAGTATAGGAAGGCATGTTTTCCCTTCGGATTTAATTATTCTGGAATCGCAAGGATTGAATGTAATTATGGGTATGGATTGGCTATCGATGTATGGGGGAAACATCGATTGCGCCAGTAAGTAGATTTTGCTTACGACACCAGAAGGAAGAAGGATCAAGTATGTATCCCGGCATGTGCCGAAGAGGACGCAAGTAAATTCCTTATTAGGAGTTGTGAAGGAGGAAGTACCAGTGGTAAAGGATTTCCCTGACGTATTTCCAGAAGAGTTGCCAGGCATGCCACCGGATAGAGATATTGAGTTTTTGATTGAGTTTTTGCCAGGCACAGGACCAATATCGAAGAGACCATACATGATGCCCGCAAAAGATTTGGAAGAGATTAAGAAGCAGATTAAGGAGTTACTGGATAAAGGTTATATTCGCCCAAGTTCTTCGCCTTGGGGATCGCCAGTACTTATAGTGGAGAAGAAGGATGGATCGTTAAGAATGGTTGTTGATTGTCGTGTATTGAATGAAGTAACAATCAAGAACAAATACCCACTACCGATGATTAATGATTTGTTTGACCGATTGCAAGGAGCTAAGGTGTTTTCAAAAATCGATCTGCGATCAGGGTACCATCAGTTGAAGATTCGAGAGCAGGATATACCTAAGACAGCTTTCACCGCAAGGTATGGGCTGTATGAGTACACAGTTATGTCATTTGGACTGACTAATGCACCTGCCTATTTTATGAACATGATGAACAAGGTGTTTATGGAGTTTTTGGATAAGTTCGTCGTAGTGTTCATTGATGATATTCTGGTTTAGTCGAAGAATGAAGAGGAACATAAGGAGCATTTTCGATTAGTACTTGAGAAGCTCAGAGAACATCAGTTATATGCCAAGTTCAGCAAATGTGAGTTTTGGTTGAAGGAAGTAGGATTCCTCGGACACGTTATATCCGGGGAAGGAATAGCAGTTGATCCCACAAAGGTTATCACCGTGACCAATTGGGAGGCACCAACAACAGTTGGAGAGATCCGGAGTTTCCTTGGACTCGCAGGATACTACCGGAGATTTATTGAGAATTTCTCGAAGATTGCAAAACCGATGACAGAGTTGTTGAAGAAGGATACCAAGTTCATATGGACTGAGGAATGTGAGGCTAGTTTCCAGGAGTTGAATAAACATTTGGTTACCTCACTAGTGTTGATTCTGCCAGATCAGACCAAGGATTATGAGGTGTATTGCGACGCTTCACGTCGAGGACTTGGAGCAGTGCTTATGCAGGAGGGAAGAGTTGTTTCGTACGTCTCACGACAACTGAAACCTCATGAGTTGAATTATGCCACGCATGATTTGGAGTTAGCAGCCGTAGTGCATGCATTAAAAACCTAGAGACATTTCCTCATTGGAAACCATTGTGAGGTGTACACGGATCACATGAGTTTGAAGTACATTTTCATGCAGAAGGAGTTAAACCTCAGACAAAGGATATGGTTGGAGCTCATCAAGGATTATGACATGAGGTTGCATTACCATCCCGGAAAGGCTAATGTAGTAGCTGACGCATTGAGCCGTAAGAGTCATGTCAATACACTAATGACGGGAGATTTACCGAAGGAGTTAGCCGAAGATCTTCATGAGCTATGTTTGGAGATAGTTTCGAGAGGCTATGTAGCAGTGTTGGAGATTCGGTCTACTTTGATGGATAGGATCAGAGAAGCTCAGAAGACTTACAAGGAGATTGCCTCTATAAAGGAGAAAATGAGCAAAGGGAAGGCTAAAGGATTTCGTGAGGATGAGCACGATACACTATGGTTTGAGGATCGTGTTTATGTGCCAAATGACCCGGAGATCAGGAAGTTAATTCTGCAAGAGGCCCATGATTCACCATATTCGATTCACCCAAGAAATACCAAGATGTATTTGGATTTGAAGGATACTTTCTGGTGGACCGGAATGAAGAAAGATACCGCGGAGTACGTAGCAGTTTGTGATGTATGTCAGAGAGTAAAGGCAGAGCATCAGAAACCAGCGGGATTGCTACAGCCATTGCCAATACCCGAATGGAAGTGGGATAAGTTAGGCATGGATTTTATCACAGGATTACCCAGGACCCGTTCAGGCTATGACTCAATTTGGGTTGTAGTCGATCGATTGACGAAGGTAGCTCATTTCATCCCAGTAAAGACCACTTACACCAGTACTAAGTTGGCAAAGATATACATGATCAGGATAGTATGTCTGCATGGAGTTCCGAGGAGTATCATATCAGATAGAGGAACCCAGTTTACCTCAAAGTTCTGGAATCAGTTGCACGAAACCTTGGGTACCAGGCTGGAATTCAGCACAGCTTTTCATCCACAGACAGATGGACAGACCGAGAGAGTCAATCAGATTTTGGAGGATATGCTGAGAGCTTGTGCGCTAGATTATGGATCTAGTTGGGACGAAAATTTGCCATATGCAGAATTTTCTTACAACAACAGCTATCAATCCAGTTTGAAAATGGCCCCTATCGAAGCATTGTATGGAAGGAGGTGCAGGACACCGTTGTCGTGGGATGAGGTTGGAGATCGCCAGTTGTTTGGACCTGATTTGATTAAAGAGTCTGAACAGAAGGTGAAATTGATTCGCGATAGGCTCAAGGTAGCCCAGTCCAGGCAAAAGAGCTACGCAGATTCTAAACGCAAGGAGACAGTTTACGAAGTCGGAGACCGATTTTATCTTCGAGTATCTCCACTTCGAGGAGTTAAGCGTTTTGGTGTTAAGGGAAAGTTAGCGCCACGTTTTGTAGGACCATACCGAGTTTTGGAGAGTATGGGAGAAGTGGCCTACAAGTTGGAATTGCCCGAAGGTTTGTCAGGAGTTCATGATGTGTTCCATGTTTCTTAGTTAAAAAGTGCCATGCGGAGATGGCTGATATACCACTAAGAGATACCGTGCCGTTGGAAGTGATTCAGTTGGACAGTGATTTGACTTATGAAGAGAAACCAGTTAAGATTCTCGAGTATGCCAGCCGAGTCACCCGCAGCAAGGTTATCAAGTTTTGCAAAGTTCAGTGGAGCCACCACACAGAGGATGAAGCCACCTGGGAGCGAGAGGAAGATTTGCTGAAAGACCACTCTCACCCATTTTCTAGCCAACCCGAATCTCGAGGACGAGATTCATCTTAAGGGGGGTAGGGTTGTAACATCCCAAAATTTCAATTTTGAATGTTATACATTAGATCATCATTGCATATCATATTTTATTTGCTTTTGGTTTTGATCCTAGAAATTCTAATGCAACTCAAGGACCCACGGAGAGAGTTGGGGATTTCGTTATTTTCATATTTGAGTTTTCTCAAATTTTCAGAATAGGATCATTTGATTTTAATTATTTTATCTTCAATTATTTCTATTACAAAAATATGAGAGAGGGAATAAAATGACTTTCCCAAAATAAAGAAATGTTGAGGGTTTAACAATAAAATCAAATAAGATTTTTATTTCGGAGTTTTTCGCTCTTTTATTTGAATTTAGGAAAAATGTGCGTTTTTCAAAATTGCATTAGGCCCCAAATAAATGTTCACTTTGTCCAGCTTGATTTTAGAAGTCGGGGAAAATTTATTTTGGGATTTTTGGAGTCCGTCTAGTATTTCCTTTATTTGTTTTTCTGCGCATTATTATTTACCCGGACACCTGGCCCGGCCGGCTTTATAAGCTGGGGAGGCCCAGCCGAACCCCTCAGCCTCCTCGAGCCCCGCGCCCGAAATCCTAGTCGTCGCCGCCTCGTCGCGCCGCCGCCGCCTCGCGCCGCCACACCGCCCGCCCGCCGGAGCCGCCGCCGCCGCCCCGCCCGCTCGCCGGAGTCGCCGCCGCCAACCCCGCCCGCGACCCGCCGCCCGAGGTTGACCTCGATCTCGCCGCCGTTTTTTTAGAAAAACCGTTCGGTTTTTCCGTCGGTTTTTCGTTGGTTTTTTTAGTTTCCCTTTTTTATTAGATCGGTTTTTTCGGTTAGGTTAATTAGCGAGCGTTCGCTCGTTCGTTAGTTTTAACGAATGCGTCCATCGTTTAGATCCAGATAACGAACGTTCGTTCCTTAATCTGTTCGTCGTTTTTCTTTTTCTCGGATTTTCCGCGATTATTCCTGATCGCGATTTCTGATCTGATTTTTGTTTTAGTATAACTTTTTGCTCATTTATCTGAACAGGCGATTCAAGCGCCTGGAGTTTGGTCTTGAAACCCTCTTTCCGTTTAACCAACTTAAACAAGTTTTTGCTTCTGTAAAATTTGACTTAGGTCCAGATTAGTAAAACGAAGTTGTTTTCTTTCGCCGTTTGACTTTCTTTGCTTCATTTGATTTGATTGTTTTTGCAAACCGGAGTTCTTAAGTTGAACTTTCTGGTTAGATCTCTTATTTGAGTTTTACCTGTGCATTAGATGAGTACTTATTGTATGCTTGTTTGTTTGTTTGTTTGCGATAGAGTATCCGGAGTGTGCCGCCTGTTACTTCGAATCTCTAGGTTTCGCGGATCATCAGCAAGGCAAGTAACACTTTGATCATACCTTCCTACTACCCACTTTTTATTGCATTAGATCAATCCTCAAACATTGCATGATTAGTATCTAATTAAACTATGGGATGGGAAGTAGTTGAGGTAGTACCTATTACCTGTTTTATTATCAAACCCTTGGGAGTTACTTCTACGTTTGCTTATTATGCCATGCTATGCTAGTAGACGTGGATTGGGTGAGTGATATCCATGACAGATGTGAGTTTGTTAATTAATGGTTTATTTAAGGTGGAAACTTAAACACACATCTGGGTGGATTGAGGTAGCTGGGTATTCCAGGATTGCCTGTTTTTCTTTATGGACCGCCACCCAGGCTCAAAGGGATCATGAGATTATTCATACTAGAACCTTCTGTGTGCAGCCACAAGCTACTATGGGCTCTAGCATAGTTGACTAAGTCGTGCGAACTCTTACAGTGGTAGACTAGCAGATGTAGGGGAAAGTAGGTGTAACGGTCTACCCATAGTAAGGTGCTAGCGCTTCTGAAAGACTATGTCTCGGTCATCCGTTTCTCAAACACCATGTAGTGCGAGAAATCCAACGGAGGAGATCGAGTCTTATGAGGAAAAGTGCGAAACCTCTGCAGAGTTTATAAACTAATCATGGTTAGTCGTGTCCCCGGTTATGGACGTTTTGAGTATCTAGTACTTGGATTATCATGTGAATCTCATCATGTTACTTTAATTAATTTTGTTGGGTTTTAATGATGATGCTTAATTGGGATTGAGGATGCTGTCAACCATTCTCAATGTTTGACAACCACCATGATAGTTAAAAAAAATTTATTCCTTTGCAGTAGGGAAAAATTAGCTTTACGCAAAACTGTAACCATAGAGCTTTTCCACTAGCCATATATGCATATAGTATAGGCTTACTCTTTCATTACTCTCTATGTGTTACCTTGCCAGCATATTCCATGTGCTGACCCGTTTTTGGGCTGCAATGTTTCATGTTGCAGACTTTTCAGACGACGAGTAAGGTGCCTTTAGGTCGTGGTTCTATACTCAGTGATGCCGTTGGAGTTGATGGACTCGCTTATCTTCCAAGTCTTCCGTTGTTATCATTATTAGATGGCCTTAAGCCATATTTATTATAATAAGTTCTGTTTTGAGACATTCGATGTAATAAGTGTGTGATTGCTACTGTGTTATAATTCCTTCAAGTATTGTGTGGTGTCAGCATTACTGATCCAGGGATGACACCTGAGCACAGTGATCAGACTGTTTGAGGTCTGGTCGCTACACCTACACAGAGATGGTGTGTAGTGTACGATTTAGCCACGAGAGTCGGTGCATCCTCTCGTTCCTGGGCGTCCGGTCGGGACAGCTGCCATGCCCGCTCCTGACCAGTTTGGCCCACCCAAAGCCCCTCCATCGCCCGCGTGCTCTTCCTGCCCGAAACGGTCAGCGCCGCTCCAGAGTATTGGTGTCGCATTCATGCTCGGGCAGAGCGGACGCGACCTCTCGCTGGTGCCTGCGTTGAAGGGAGAGGTGGATTCAAGAGTGACGGTTGCTTTGTCCGTCCAACTTACTGTTGGGTCTGTGTGATTTGACAGCTCATTATCAATTATTACTGAGGTGGTACGACTGCTGGATGTCCCACGCTTCGGTGAAAGGAGGTACTAGATTACAATTCCATTATTATAGCGGAGGAGTGCTAAAGCAGTGCAAACACGCAAGCTCAGTGATTACATGGCCCACCTCACACTATCACCATATTTTCTGGACACCGTGCGACACCTGACTCTTTACGTAGTAGTATAGTATGTACTGTAATTTCTCAGCAAGATAAATTTGTACAATGCTATGAAGCTTCCAGCTTTTGTTTCTTGTATCTTGCGTCCAAGGTTGCCTTGTTGCAATATTTCATCAAATACAAGGGAGACTAACATACATGCTATTGCATCTCAGTGATTGACAGATCATAGCCAATATGTACTCCCTCCGTTCCAAAATAAGTGTTTCAACTTTATGCAAACTTTAGTACAAAGTTGTACTACTACTACTACTAAAGTTGACACTTATTTTGGAACAGAGACAACTAAAGAAAAAAACGATCCATGCAGTCCCTAGCCCTTGAACCCTAAACCCTAACCAGGCTTTAATTTGTTGGCAACACTGAACCTTCCGAAGAAATGAAGTTTGCAACCCTTTGACCATCGGATCATTTTGTGCAGTTTCACTAAAATCGAGATGAGCATCCCTGTGGCAAAGAAATTGAAGAAGCATGATTAGAACAAGATTACTGGTACTAGTTGATGAGACATAAACTCATCACAAATATAGTATAAGCCAGTAGAGGTATGTGTGGGGCAAAGAAGTGGAGAAATATCCACATGGAGCAATGTGGGCAGCTGGGGCAGTGGTGCAAGCCGGCTATAAAGGAAGTTGTACCTGAGGGATGTCGGGACGTACGTAGCTCAACCTAGAGGAGGGCAGCGGGAGGCGGCAACTGCCCATGTTGTAGCAGTGAGCAAGGGACGAAGGCAACCGCACTGGCTTTGTGAGAGAGAACAGCGGGGACCCCTGATCGGGACGTGCCGACAGTGGGTTTTCGCCGTCGGCGATGGCGACCGCATCTACGCAAAGCATCCACCCCTTTCTCCGGCGGACGTGATCCGCCCGGATGTGAGAGATGTGGCCACGCTCGTTTTGTGTGAGAGAGTATGTAGAGAGCAACCCCAGCAAGCAACCGTGTAGGCTCGTCCTGGCTATGTATATAGTGGAGCGGTTTCTTTTTCTCTCTATATGAACCTATTTATATTGCGTACGTGCCACTAAAGAAAAAACTTTATTTATAAATGACCGGCACCATTCATGCGTGGTTCCCGACCCTCCATTATTTATAAGTGAGTAACTACTACTAGACATGTCAAATTATCACGTGGGTTTCATCATCGTACAGAAATGAGCTCCACCGTGTCACGTGTGTGGTTGGGGAAGACGCAGAAGACGCAAAGAGTGCACGTGTGTGTGTGTGTGTGTGTGTGTGTGTGTGTGTGTGTGCGTGTGCGTGCGTGCACCTCTTCTCTTCGAGCACGGTTATTGAAAGTATAGCCCACTACTCTACCATGTGGTTATTATATGGGCAAAGAGTATAGGCAGTAATAATGACTAATAAGCCATCAAATCACGAGGCCCACCTTTCTCTATGTTTGACTGAGGAAGCAGCCATCATTTCACTCCTCGTTGAATATCCATCCGCTACTACCTCCGCAAATAAATAAAAATCCGCTTCTACCTCCGTGGCATGGTTAATAATATAGCCATGTCAATCACGACATAGAAATATCATTCACTGATACAATAGGGTTGGCTCTAAGGCTGGTGATTTTTTTACTTTGTCTCTTTCTCTTTTGTCTCATTTACTCATTTTACATAGGAGCACGTGTAGAGGATGGCTATTCCTTTCGATGGGACTTCTTCATGGGGTTTAAGACTAAGAAGTTCTGAATTATGCCCGCTACCCACCACTCTGAATCGTGCCATCTATGATAGTACTCCCATTGCAACAATGGGGTCCACTAGGTCTAGCACGTCCTGTCAGAAGAGACTGTCACACAAAACATACATCTTGTTGCCTTCTTCCTCATACAGTACGTATCACTGGTACGTACTACTAGTACTACTACTACTCGTTCTCCTATAAACCTTGCGCTTGGCATCTAAAAAATATTAACCTTGCGCTTTGCTCTTCACCTCTTCGAGAAGTCGAGCAATAATGGTACTACAGTATATCATTCTGGCTATCTGAGACCGAATGAATTGCTGCACGTCCACCAAATGGGCAAGGGTCGAGGGGCGAGGGGCGAGGGAGAGTGCGTACTATTACGTCTGTTTCAATATGGACTACATACGGAGCAAAATGAGTGAATCTGCACTCTAAAATACGTCTATATACATCAGTGTTTGGAGCGTGTACTAGTAGTTCATATTGAAAATATACTAAAAGACATGTATTTCAAACAATATTATAATCTCTCTAACCAAGGTAGGGACGAGGAGTAACGAAGGGAGTAGTAAAATTTTCTCCTCGCCCTATGAGCCACCGCGCACGTGGGCGAGGGAGCGGGCGTAGGCGTAGTAAGGAAGCTTCTCCTCGTCCTGCGACTCTCCGATACACCGCACCCGTGGGCGGGGGAGACGGTGTACTAAGCAAGCTTCTCCTTGTTCTGCGAGTTGACGGGACACATCGAAAGTAATACGTATAGAGCATCTCCAGTGTATAGAGCGTTGCCTCTAAGGTAGGCCCCACATGGTTTGCCTCTTCATTAACATAACACGTCAAGTCGCAATTTGTTTGTTCACCCATGGTACACGATCCTCCATCAAGTGGACAACCAGTACACATGTCAAATTACCATGTGGGCTGCCTTTTCGTACAGAAATGAACCCCACCGTGTACCCGCGCGGGTGTGGTTGGGAAAGAGACGGGAGTACGTGCGTCGTGCATGCACCTCTTCTCTTCAAGCACGTCCCCCACCTACGTGGATGTGTGAGAGAGATACCAACCTAGACAGATGGTTTGTGTGTGTGCATTCGTGACTGTTTTCTGTTGGGGGTTGATTTCGTGAAAGCATTTGTGGGAATATGTGTCGATGATATCTCAAACAAAATGTTGACACATGCAATGTGTGTGAAATAGAGGCCTATCTATATCATATATAGAGGGGCAATCCACGAGAAGAGAGGGAGGGGTCATAGATATCGATAGAGTCGAAGAGAGGATCAAGTGGTTGGGTGCGAGATCGATGAAGAGAGCCATCGAAATTGTGTGTGTGGAAGTCAAAGATATAGGGCGACTGACCTACCGAAACGTCAAAGGGCACATGGAAAGTTTGTGTGTGGCAGGGAGACATGACTAGAGCGCTCGATGTATCGGTGTGTGTAGGGGGGAGGGGGAGGCAAAGACCTAACTAGAGAGGTAGATCGACCCGTATATGTGTTGAGAAGGAGAGACCCAGCTATGTCTTGAGGAAGATCGGTCAACATCCATACATAAGTGAAGGACGGGAAATAGGTTGGGACAGAGAGAGAGAGAGAGAGAGAGAGAGAGGTAGAGTGTTGGATGGGTGGTGGAGTTGCTTCTCGAAGATGGTGGGAGAGGCCTACTAGACAAACTGAGGGTATAATTGCAATATTATCAATAAGAGTGGGGATGTGTTTCTGCGTGTGCGTGTGCATGATAGATGTGTCAGGAGGCATGCATGGATGATGAAGGGGACCATGTGTTTGGTAAGCAAACCTAACTAGATCAGTAGATCAATTGTTGTGTGTTGGAGGAAGGGAGAGACATAACTAATGAGGTAGATCGACCGGCGCGTGGGGAAAATGAGTTATAACGACCTAGCTAGCTATATGTATAGCGGGAGATTGGTCAGTGTACATCCATTTGTTAGAGGAAAATAAGGCCCAGCAAGATGGATAGACGGAGAGAATGGAGCTAGGAGGTGGTGTGAGAGGCCTACTAGCTAGATAGAGGGAGGAGTGTGCGATTGTAAGATCTATGAAAATAGGGGCGAGAGTTTACATGTGTGTGGGGCCGTATGAGAGACACGAGGCATGGACACAGAAAGGAGGAGATGGAAGGTGTGTGTGTATGTGGTAGGCAGACATCGCTGGAGAGGTTTATCGATTGGTGTGTCAGAAAGGAGTTGTGGAGACCGTGGGAGAATGACCTAAAGAAAAAAATGAATGTTCGCGATGGATAGAATGCTAGGGGAGGGGGAGGGCGAGGAGGGCGTGTGCATGCATGAGAGAAAGTTAGTGCTAGTTACAAAGGTTAGAGGATTGTGTGGGTGTAAGAGACTAACAAAGATCATAATTCGATATAAAAGTAGATTCATATATTTGAATAGGAGATCATAGTGTTATAAACATATGCATGCATGGATATAGCGATGATACGTGTGGTGTGGTTTTGGACGTGTTATACCATAATGTGATAATGCATGGCGTTTGCAACTCACAGATAAATATCGAACAATCTAAACCATACTATACATCGAACAATCTCACATTTTATTTGAATTTGTGATAATGTGTGGCATTTGTAGATCACAACTAAATATCGAACAATCTAAATCGTACTATATATCGAACAATCTCACATTTTTTTAATTTGTGATAATGTGTGGCGTTTGCAACTCACTTCTAAATACTTGTAGGCACAGGGGGCGGGGCACCATACATTATGTGATAAACACATTATACATATGAGACATGGTTTAGATTATGTAGATCTAGCTAGAGCTTGAAATGTACTGTGATTTGAAATCAACATAAAGTGGCCTCAAAAAATCAAGTTCGAGTTCATATAGTACACATAGTTCATATCTAACTCGACAGTAATCATGTGGTGTGCTGTGAAGATAACATACAAACGATGGTTTAACTTGACAATAATGATGATTGTAGATCTTATTAAAATAGAGAAACGAATTCAAATGGTTTAACTTGACAACAAACATGATTGTATATCTTATTCAAATAGAGAAACGAATTCAAATTTAGTTCATATTAAAGTGGTAGTATATACGTTTGAAATGCACTAAAACGTTCATTTGAGTATTAGGTTGCATGCATTATACACGTAGCGAAATATTTTAATTGAACATAACATGAATTCAAAGTTTTGAATGGCATTTGTAGTGCGAATTCATTTGGTACAGTACACGGGACTAGACTCTCTTGTGTGGTGCGAATTGACTTATTTTTGTTTTTTCATCGAGGGAAGTGCGAATTGATTTGGTACAGGACACGTTAGGCTTGTTCGGAAATTTCAACCCGCGCCTTGTTACCCTGAAATATTTAAGATATATCTTTGTCTCGTTGTGCTCCAAAAACTCCCTCCATCTCAACCAGCGCCTTGCTATCCCAAAATTACAACTTGCGCGAAAACTCCCACCTCCTGCGAAATCCTGACACGCGAAATGCCTGTGATACCCTTAAACCGAAAGAACCGCCTAGCTCAAATCGGTGGGGGTACTTTTGTAACTTACTCCACATTTCGGATAAGCACGTCCCTAAGTCATGGTTCCCCCTCCCGTCCCATCTGCCCACCCATTCATACACGGAGGCCGCGAAAACCCGCGAAGCCCCACACACTCCTCCATCCGCCACCCAGCCGGAGCCTCTTCCCCGACGACACCGTCCACAGCAACACCTCGACGTCCCTCATCCACCACACTGGATGAGGATCCATCGTCAATCTCGTCGTCCCGCCGGTTCAGCCACCCCGTCCTCCACCTTCAAGGAGCTGCCCCGACGTTCCCCTCATCTTTCGTGCCACCTCCATTCCCACACCACCGTGTTCACCTGCACCACCGAAAGAGCAGCATCATCACTGATTCCTCGGATGAAGTTGAGGCCCAATCGGTGCCACCAAAGAGGTTCTACACTAATCGCCGCATTTTCTTCTTGATTTGATCTCACGGTGCTGCCGGCGCTCGGTCCCGAGCCGACATGGTGTGTCTCCATCCACAGCGGCGTCGTCGGCCACTTCCTCCACGGCGTCACTCCCTCAGCGGCGACGTCCACATCAGTAGGAGATACTACTGCTTTGGCTCTAGCGCTGCTGCTCTGCTCTTACTCTCGGTCCCCTGCCTGGTCTGCTCTTTATCTTGCTCGCGCTCTGCTCTAACTCTTGCTCTTGTTTGCGCTGCTACTCTCGCTCTTGCTCTTGCTTGCGTTGTTGCTCTACTCTTACACGCGCTGCTGCTGCATGAGCAGCAGATCCTGCTCTCCGTCGAGCCCCTGCAGCTGCTTCCCGAGATGCTGCTACACGACCAGCTGCCCCAGCTCTCGCATGCGTGGCTGCTCTAGGCACGTCTGCTGCTGCTACTACTGCTTTTCTGCTACTAGTGCATTTTGTTTCGATAGTAAAATTCAGTTTTGACAGCAAAATTCAGTTTCAACAGTTAAATTCAGTTTCGACGGTTAAGTTCATAGATGAGCGGCTGATGTATTTTACATCTAGCACTTTGTGGTTATGTATTTTATCTCATCTATTGGAGATGCTATTAGAATTCTACTCAGGTTAGCGTTGTCTCTGTTGTCCTGCTTCAGCTTCGCCGTCGTACAACTCACCGGAGCTGCTCCAACGATGAAACCCTCCATCACAGTGGAGCAGTACCTCGGGCTCCATCTCCAGACACCTAAGATCTTCTTCCCCTCCTCTGATAGCCAAATCAGCCGGAGCATCCTCAGCAACCAACCTAATCGCACTGAGATCGACATGGCTTCGCCAAAGAGGTTGTACACTTGTTGCATCTCTTTCTTACTCTACATGTTATATATATTGTCGACTGAGCACACGTGGTAACGTGAAATACGATTAGTTTCTCGTACTATATGACAAGCAGTCAGGTACCAGGAAACTTAGCTATCCATGATGGACTCTCTTGAACACCATCATTATTTATCTCTACGTGTTTGAGCTGTGCATTTGTAGATGGGCCTGGGAGTTGAGCTAGTAGGACAGTGGCCTGGGTCCAAAGTAGTAGAAGTAGCACAAAAACATTTTTGAGTGTAGGCTTTTCCCTGCTCAAGCCTGCCTAATAGAATCGCCAGTGCTTGAAAGGAAAAGTGAAGGAAAAACATAGGGATTGAACAGTTTCTTGTGGTACTACTATTCATGCATTTGGTTCAAAGGAATGGGGCAAAGGAAAGCTGTAGGATTTGTTCCTTTAGTGTCTCCTTGAAAGAAAAACCATAGGAATTTTAATATCCACTTGTCCTCCTTTTCAAATTCCTATTCATGAAGCACAAGACTAACAGATAGTAACATAATAGCATTATAACCGTACATTTTCTTGTGGTTTGACTTAATCTCACCATGCTTCTTTGCATCCTGTGATCTTTCAATTCTTGTGAACCAAACATCCAGATTGGCAGAAATCGTGTGTTTTTAAATTCTCTGTTTTGCACGTGCATTCCTATCCTATCATGTGTATTTCCTATCCCTGCATTGTTAGAATCCTCAAATTCAAACGAGCCATTACACAATTACTTCTGTTACACATATGTGTCAAAGAAAACCTTATGAGGTTTGTCCCGCTCCTGTTGTGCCGTCGTCCACCCTAGCTCAGCTGCTCTAACGATAGAAGGATCCACCACAGCAGGGATCCGGCCTCCAGACTGTCTTTCGCCGCCTTAGATCTTCTTCCCCGCGGCCGGCAGCCACGACAACTGCAATGCCATCATCAACCGAGCAGATGACCTCGAGGACCACACGCGTCCGCAAGAGAGGTCGCACTCTTTCTTGTCTGCTTACGTTATGCATCGCTTAATATTACATGCTACTTTATCGTCTTGTTCACCGATTAGGCTCTGAGTCAGCTCCAAACTAATGCTCAAACTTGAGTTTTTAAATGGTTGTGGGGTACATATTAGGGCCGCTATCAATATTATTTATCTACTATCTGGTTAATCTTTGGTGTCTACTATGAGTTTCATGTTGCGTGGGAAACAAACAGTAAAGAAGCCATTATCTGTATTTTTTAACTGAAGCCATTATCTGCCCGCTATCATTGGTTTTGGGTCTATCCACAGGTTGCTACCAACACTCTGGATTTCTGCATGCACTTCTTACATAATCTCACTATGTTTTATTCCTATGCATGTCAGTTATTGTACACAATGGAACTAAACATGTAGAGCAAAAGAGACAAGCCTTGCGTGGCAATAAAATTTCATGCAGATGTCGCTCCATGGTGGGCGCAAAGGCAGCCCCCCCCCCTCCACCCATTTTGGATTGTAATCAAGAGGAAGATAACTGTTTTGAGGGGGATTCAGAAGAGAAGACCACTCCTATTTACCCCCTGAGGTCTTCGCTCTAACTTGGCATGCTGATGTTGGTAATATCATGCATATGGTGCCTTGCATTGCTTACTTTATACATCAAATATGTCATCTGCTTACTTTAGACATGCTTTGTGTGAATGCCATCTGTTAAGTTTCTTTATCGTATATGTGAATTATGCAACTCCATCTTGTTTAGCCAGGCATCATATATGTGAATCTTGCAATGCCATCCTTCTTAATCAATCATCTTATATGTGAATTATATTATGCCATCTTTTTTTCATTACGTATTACATTTGTCAACAATGTTAGTACATTCAACTACTCTTCGTGCGCATCAGTCATTTGACACAGTGATGGAAAATTCTGGAGTGAAAACAAGGTCTTCAGAATAGACTATGCTATCTAACAAAGCGCATATCTCACTGGTTATGGATAGCTCCTCAGAGGAGGATTCAGAGACAGATGAACAGTCCTATTCGCCCCCCCCCCCCCGAGGTGTATGCTCTAACTTGGCAGGGTTATGTTGCTCATATCGTGCGTATGGTGTCTTGCATTGCTATGTCATTTGCTTAGTTTATACATGCTTTGTGTGAATGCCACTTGTTTAGTGTCTAATTACCATATATGTGAACTATGCAATGCCATCTTGTTGCAAGACATTATATATGTGAATTATGCAATGTCATTTTGTTGCAAGACATTATATATGTGAATTATGCAATGCTATTTTGTTGCAAGATTATATATGTGAATTATGCAATGCCATGTTGTTTAGCCAATCATCATATATGTGAATTATATCATGCTATCCTTTTTTTGTATTACGTGTTCCATTTGTCGACAACGTTTGTATATTTAGCTACTCTTTCTGTGCATCAGCCATTTGAAGCGGTGATGGAAGTATCTGGAGTGAAAACAAGGTATTCAGAGCAGACAATGCTACCTGCTGAAGCAGACATCTTGCTGGTTAAAGATAGCTCCTCGGAGGAGGATTTAGAGACACATGTCCAGTCCTATTTCCCCTTGAAGTCTATGCTCAAACTTGGCAGGGTTATATTACTCATGTCATGCATGTTGTCTTGCATTTCTTAGTTTTTACATCATATATGTGATTTCCCTCTGCTTACTTGCTTAGTATATAAATCATATATTTGAACTATATCATGCCATCATGTTTACATAGATAGCACTTATCTGAATTATCGCATGCCAACCCATTTAATAAAGAAATCATATAGTTATATCATCTCATCTTGTTTAGTGTTTACAGTCATCATATTTTGAATTATGTCATTCTATTCGTGAATTATATCATGTTATCATGTTTCCATAGGCGGCATGTATGTGAAATTATGGCATGTCATCCTGTTTACGTAGTCATCATATTTTGAACTATGTCTTTCCATCCTTTTTATTTAGCCATCATATATATGAAATTGTGTCATGATATCATGTTTAGTTAGCCATCATATATGTGAAATTGTGTCATGCTATCCTGTTTGGTTAGACAACATAAATGTGAATTATTTCATGCCCTCTTTTATTCCCCACTATTCATTGCACATGTCTATCATACAATGTCTATACATTCAATTAATTTTCTTGTTTATCAACCATTTGAACTGGAGAGGGTGATGGAAGTATCCAAGGGAGTAACAACACGGTCTTCAGAAAAGATAGTGCTATCAGTCGATGCAGATAGAACCACGGTTGTACTTGCCCAAGAACCAGCCCCACGTGACAAAAGACTTGATCCTGACCCAGGCAGCATTTTTGAATTTTGTGGCCGTAGCGTGGTGCAGCAGGAGGACATCCGTCAAGGGTTTGCAAGAGGAGACAGCCTGAGCAGAGGGAGAGGGCTCGGATGGCAAGAACGGGCTGAAGGAGAGCGAGAACAGTCTCCGATGGATGGGACAAAGGCCAAGAATATCAGTAACCAAAGTCGCATGTGAGACAGAGAAGAGGAAGGTTTGAGAATGTAGAAGACGGACATTGAAGAAGTCAGCGAATCCGCCAAGGAAGGATTGCAGAAGAGCGCTGGCCAGCAGCTCGTCGAACCAGAGCTTGGTAGAGGAGACAGTAAGGCGGAGCAGGTGCTCCGACGAGCCGGAGACGGAAGCGAAGCATGGCTCGGGGAGCTGGAGCTTGTCCGCTTCGCCGAGTCCAAGGAAAAGACGCAGGGAGTCCTGTGCGAGAAGGACGTATCGAGGGCAGGGAAGAGGATCAGCTACGCCCGCGAGGAGAGCGCCGAGCGACCGAGGAGTGGCCGGCAGCGATGGCGAGGCAGAGGAGGGGTACGGGAGCGGGAGCGGGAGCGGGAGCGAGGAGAGAGCCACATGATCATGAGGCATATAAGTCGTTGGGTGTCTGATAATTTCTCAAGCAGCATTCCGAAATTGGCTCACTCATTTTTGATCTTCGCTCATTGGCTCGTCGCTTGGCGCCGCCGCTGCCTCCTCCACCGCCTGATCCGGACTAGACCTTTTCTTTTGTGTTTTGGCTATTCTGTGCTTGTTGAGTTGGTGCCCTGAACAGAACCCTATTTGTACTTTCTCGTTTGTTTGTGTGTACTTTGTGTGGTGTATGTTGATTGAATTTGTTGATACTTGGGTGTTGCTTGCGCAGTTTACTTTATATATAAAGCGGGGCAAGCACCTTTTTTTATAACTCTAAGGTCATGTTTGACAGCTCTCCAGCTCCGTATAATACGGGAGCGGATGAAGCGCCAGTTTTACAAGTACAGGAAAATGCACAGCAGGCCGCTCCGCTCCGGCCGCTCCAGGAGCATAGCAGCGGAGCGGAGGGCTGCCGAACATGGCCTAAATTTGGCAACATGGAAAATACTATGCGTGGTGGGCTAGCCAGCCTGAAATCAACTCATGGTACTATTACTTCATAATGAGTGTTGTTTGTTCATACTCAAAAACACCTTGGGATATTGGGCGTGTCACATACTAAGAATCTTCACGAGAAAATCCAAGCTGTTGAGGCTCTAATAAACTCAACAGATCGCAAGAAATCTGAGGGAGGCGTCAAACATGAGTGCAGGAGAGCAGTGAAGCTGCAGCGGCATGTCGATGATGGGAAAATGTCGGCGGCGCGTGTTGAAACATTATGTTCTAGCGTGCAGCTGCCTTGATTAGTTATGAATCTGTAATGTACTCCCTTTGGTCTTTTTTACTTTGCATATTAAATTTGTATATCAAGTCAAACATTGCAAAATTTGATCAAATTTATATTAAAAAATATCAACATCTACAATACCAAATATACATACTATGAAACTACAATTCACTAGTAAATGTCCGTGCGTTGCTACGGGCTATAATGTATATAAATAAATCAAACAAATAATTAAGGTCGTCTCAAAGTTTGAAGTTTATTTCTCCCTCATATGTCAGTGCATGTTCACACATCAAACAAGCACCCAGTAGGTTCCTCCAAATCCAACCATCTGAATAGTCCGGACTTTCACAAATCCACTCCATATGTGGGGGACAAATGTAGTTGTCTTTGTTGGAACAAACCCTAAACCCTAGCTAGCCCTAGCTGCTGCCTCTCTCACTCTCTCTGCTTGTTGCGCTCGAACGACAGAAAGAAGAAGGAGACACGAGGCACATCGAGGTTTGCCGGCGCACGAACGCCACCGCCGCCACGAATGGCGTTTTCTGTTTTCCCTGAGCACGAACTCAGCCCACACCTGTTACAACGTCTAGGAGGGGTCTTATACCCTGGGCCACGTCTAGGCGCGCACCCCACGTCCCCGCCCACGCAGAGCGCCTGGTCCGGCCCGCTTTGCCCGCGCCCGACGTGCACGCACAAGTCCGGGTCGCGGCGAGCCCGCCCTGGACCAACTCTACGCACCCCCTATTCTCGCCAACAAAGAGCATACAAACGCACACCTACGGTGTACACTTGCACGGGCACCCCATGCACCACACGCACGCACACACGCACACACACGCCGCGGACTCGACGTGCCCGACACGCCCAGCTCGCGCCCATACACGCGCTGGTCGCGTCCGGCTCGTGTCGCGGCTTACTTGCCCAACACTCACCCCCTAAGCCGCGGCTCAGAGTAGGCCGACGTCCACCAACAATGCTTGCTCCGCCGCCGGCGCCTTCCGCAGCTGAGGGCAGTCACGTTTGAAATGGCTGCACTCGCCGCACTTGTAGCAACGACCACTTCTGTTGCCACCGTAGCTCGACGCCACGCTCCGCCCGTCATCGTTGACCCAAGCGCCGCCCTACTGGCGCTCCCGCGCACGCCACTGCCCCGCCGTGTACATGAGTTGGCCGTCCGCACGCTCGCCGCCCGCTTGTCCGCCTCGCCATAGCCACTCGTCGAAGGCCTTCAGGCGACCCAGCGCGTCCTCGAACGCCATGGTGGACATGTCGCAAAACTACTCTATTTCGTCCGCCGCCGCGTACAGGCGATCCGACACGGAGTCGAGCAGTTTCTTCACCAACGTGGCATCTTCCAGTGTCGACCCGAGCCCGGGGAAGCGCGCAGCCATACCACCGAGTTTGCCGGCGAACTCATCCAGCGTGTCAGCCTCCGCCATGCGCAGTAGCTCGAACTCACCCCGGAGAGTGCCCCGCCGCGCCGCCCGGACTCGATCCGTGCTGATGAATCGCGCCTTCAGGCTAGCCCAGACCTGCGCCGTCGTCCTCTTGGACGCTAACTGCAGCAGGAGATCCTCCGCCTACGCCCTGAGCAGGTACGCCCACGCCGGCTTGTCCTTCTTGGCGATCACCACCGCGGCCGCGTCCTTCGGCAGCACCACCGCCTCCCATAGCCCAGCCGCGTCGAGATTGGCCTCGACCTTGATTGCCCACGTGGTGTAATTATCACCAGTGAGCATCAGGACCGGCGTTGGCAGCGAGCTCCCTGACCCGCCGGCGTACGGGACGAGGTGATCGCCGGCGATCACCTCCCGCAATGTGGCTCTAATGCCAATTGTTGGAACCAAACCCTAAACCCTAGCTAGCCCTAGCTGCTGCCTCTCTCACTTTCTCTGCTTGCTACGCTGGAACGACAGAAAGAAGAAGAAGGAAACACGAAGCACAGCGAGGTTTGCCGGCGCACGAACGCCACCGCCGCCACGAACGACAAACAAAGATGGCAAGATCTATAATATCTAGCCTAGAAGTGTTCGTTTAAGTTTCATTACTGCTAATAGACATGCCAATGGGATGGTGTAAACGAAGCAGTTTCCTTAAAAAGGGGTCTACAAAATGTAATTGGCATGAGCAAAGTTCAGGGCAGAAGAATCAGCAATGAAATTCTGTTTGGGTATTGTGAAATATAGCAAACTTCTGTCTCTATCCCACCGAAGTTTTCTTTTAATTAGCTGTCCTCCTCTAGAACCCGAGGCGAAAATAATATTGATGGTCTATTGTTCTGAAACAACATATCGCATCACATAATTGGTATTTACTTCAAGACTACCATGTAGTATTTCTTTTAATTGGCTATCATCAACAACATTATAGTGGAACCTAAATCTTATAAAGTAGTAATTCATGGATACTTCTGTTTTGTCACACAGACCTCTGCTTTATAGGCATAAAAAAACTATAGATACTAATCCACAAAATGCCTCGAGTTCCATCCTAATATATCTTCTTCATTGGTTGCACATTATCTTCCTCAACTATGAGGCGGCCTTGCTTTTTACCAACCTAGATAACCTGGAAAACAATGAAAGCATCAGTCAATTGAAGCTTGATAATCAATAATGCATGACTACTTTGAAGCAAAGGTTAAGTAACTACAGATTAGAACATATCAAGCTTGATCTATACTTTTAAACTAATAATCACTTTACCGGACTCCATGACATATACTGACATGGTATAATGACATAATAACATACTTTTTTTCTTTCTAAATTGCATAATTGAAAAGAAGCATGAACTACAAGCAAAGGATCTGCACGCATTTGCATGCATGACTATGCTTATTCATAGAAGGGATAATGATATGCATGTTTATGTGAGACGGGCAGGGAACAACCTAAAAGTCAACATATAAGTATTAGGAGTAAATAACTAAAGATTTAGCAACATCAAGAGCAACTAAAATACAATGGAAAAAATGAGCAGTGCATTGTCTAATCCGGGAATGGCTGCGGATGAGGCTCCAGCTTGACTGCGTCAGGAAATCCGGGATACTACAATCAGCGAGTGCTGGGAGAAATGGGGTTAGCCTAAGACGAGAATGATACTGTAGCTGGACAAAAATTGCAGCTCGAATCGGATACATACCAGAAGAAATACTGGATATGAAGATGAAGCAATACCTATCCTCCATGGGCACCATAGTTGCCGGGATCGGGGAACGAGGCAGCGACCCTCGAACCGGGTTCGTCGTCCCGAATCGATGGTCGGGGTCGACGAGTGGAATGTCAGGGACGCGATCCCGGTCGCTAGGATACAAACCACTTCAGCGACACTGAACTGAGTCTCAATTCCAATTTACCATCGCAAACAGAAACATAGGTATTGCTGATTCTTCGAGACGCTGAGATTTACCAGGAGTCAAACGCGTCCAGGCATTGTGGTTCTTTCTCACCGCGTCGCTGATCCTAAGCAAGTACGAGCTGCTGCGGCGCGCTTGGAGCCTTGGGCCCTCGGCGGCGAGGCGGCGCGCTCGGGCAGGGTGAGGGCGGCGCGTCCCAGAGGTTGCTCCGCTCCGTGGCGTACCTTGGGCGTACAGGTCCTGCAGCCCAACGGGAGGGAGATGCTGCAGATGTCACCGGCGTCGAGGTCCACCGCGGCAGCAAGCACCCCCATATGCCTTGCCCCGGCACCGAGAGCAGGGGTTGGATCCCGATGCTGACGGCTAGGCTAGGGTTCGTCGCCGGCCTCCATCCGGATGCTGCGGGAGCGGATCCGGCGCCGTCGTCGCCGTAACAGATCCGTGGCCATCTCTGCCGCCTCATCATCCAGGTCCTCGTGATCCACGACAGCTGTGTCTGCCCGGATCGGCGTCGGCGGACGCGGCTGCGTATCCTCGGGAGAGGAGGAGCGGATGGAGCGGGGGCGGCGAAGGGACGAAGGGCGGCAGCGGTGAAGGGACGAAGGGAGGCGGCGGGCGAAGGAGGGCAGAGTCGGGCGATAGTTTCTCGCTCGAGGGAACGAAACCTCGCTCGAGGGCGCAGAGTCAGGCTGGACGGCGCGAGCGGGCTTTTCGGCCCGCTCGTGGCCCGTTCAGGACCGGACCGATCGGTCCTGGCTCGCTGCAGAAATTGGCCGGTCCGGTTACCAAATTTCGGCCCGATGTTTCCTCGGTCCGGTCCGGTCTTTGACCGGTCCGACCGAGCGGACCGAAGCTGCAGGCCGTTTCTCGTCGGCGCGGCCACCGGCGACATCCTGCTCTGGCCGTGAGATCCGCGCAGCCACTACGGACGAGCACGCCCTGCCGACCTTCTCCCGCTCCTGAGGTAGAAGAGAACAGAGAATAGAAAGAAAGCGCGGTCACGCGCCCGTGATTATCTGAGATAGACTTGATTTTTTTCCTTTTCTTCAGTCAAGTACAGAAGAAGACTCAAGTCACGCCCGTTATTATCTGATTCGCACATGGACAGGCAGTTTCCAGGGGCAAGAGATAGAAGAGGAATCAAATCACGCGCTGCCATTTTATTCCTTTTAATCAGTCAACAAAAAATTGGAAGAACAAGATCAACGAGATTTGATCCGATAATTAAGGCGCCTTCACTTCACGCTCTCGTTCCTTTTGTTGGTGACTAAATAAATACTAACGAGAAGAAATGTGTTCGTTCCAATAATCATGCGCCACCATGCTACGGTTTCCTTTTATTCAGTCGAACATGCAGAAGAAAGAACGAGAGAAACATGGTTCGATCCAATAATCACGGCGTCGTCACACGATCAACTCGACGTTAGATTTCGTCCCCTAATCATGGCAAGGCCCGCAGATAGAAAATTATGGGCTCATGCACGCCATAAATTACTTGCACGCAACAACAAAAATGCTAAGTAATAAACATGCGCAGGATTATCGCTAACGATTGCGCCCTTGCCGGCTCGACCCAGCACACTTCCCACGGCATGTCACCCATGATGCCGCCGGCGCACACACACATTGTCGACTCGCCATAGCACCCGCGAATGTCGCCCACCACGTCGCTATACCTGCGCATGTCGCCGCCGGTGGTGCTTGGCCGGTCCGCTCGGTCCGGCCCGAGCTTCGACGCCGCCGGTCCGGTCCGTGAATACAGGCCCGCATGGCTGGTCGGTCCGGTCCGGTCCGGCCCGCCGGCGGCCGGTCCAAACGTCGGCTCGGTCAGGGACCGGACCGGCCCGGACCGTGTCCACCCTGAGCGCAGAGTGGCGCGATTTTTTTCGCTGGTTAATTTCCGCCGGCTTTTTTTCGCTGGTTTATTTTCGTTCGGGTCAGTTGGATGCGACGGGAGATTGGGCGCGTGGGGGCGGGTGGGGTACTCGGCTGGAGGTTTTTATTTGGTTAATTGCGGCTGAGCGGGAGGTGGGAGCAAATACCAAAGAAGTACCAAAAAAGACCGGGTGAGGTGGGACGAAAATAAAACCCGGAACGCGACCTACCAACTGAGACATTAGGAGTTTAGATAACGAACCGAACAATATTGATTTGACATTGTGAATGTTGATACTTTTTTCTATATATTTAATTGAAGTAGAGATAGTTTAATTTCGGACAAAATTATATGCAGACTAAAAAGGAGCAGAGGAAGTATATTTTCCTCCGGTTGGTGCGAGCTACATACATATACATAGTGTTGCTGCATGCTTGACTTGTATCCAACTAAGGAAATAACTTGACTTGTATAGTACTCCCTTCATTTGGAAGTACTTGTCGTAGAAATGGATGAAAATGGTTGCATCTAGAACAAAAATACGTCTAGATACATCCATCTCTCCGTCAAGTATTTTCGGACGGAGGGAGTATGAGACCGGTGTGGCTGTGCATCACGGGCGGTGATTCTGAACCAACTAGTAGTAAGAAAAGAAAGTTGTTACCGAAAAAGGGTTTTCCCCGCTTTATATTATAAAGCCAACGACCAAGCATCCAACATAAGAGTACAGGTACCGATCAAGTCAACAAGTCATGCTGGGCACAGCGGAACAAGCCCCAAAAAAGAAGAAGACAGAAAAAGAAAGCTAATCCGGCTCGGGTGGGGGTGGCGGAGGAGATGGTGCTGGCGAGAGGGCAGCGGCCGAAGATCGAAGGCCTGCGCTGATGTTGTCAAGGATGTCCCGATCACGCCGCTTGCTAAGCGGTCTCCAGAGCTGTAAGAGGCCACACATTTAAAAATAGCGTCAGTCGCACGGTTGGAGAAAAGAAAGTTGTTGCCAAACTGTAACCTTTGTCCACTATGCAAGCAAATTCAGGAGTCGGCGGCCCACCTTCTATTCCAATGCCGAAGAGTTTGGCGTATGATCAAAAATTGGCTTGGCCTTCATGATGTGCATCCTTTCGATTGGAGTGACGCGACTTCCGTTAAAGAGTGGTGGAGCCACAATGCTAACAAGAAGACCCAATCGCAAAGGCCGCTTGCTTTCTTGATGCTGCTAATCTCTTGGGAGTTATTGAAAGAGAGCAATGCACGTCGTTGCTAGGATTAAAGAGGAGACCTCACTTTGGAGCATTGCGAGAGCAAAGCATTTGAATAACATAATGCCGCGAGAGTGATTGTTGTAATTCGGCCTTTGGCCTTAACCTCTAAAACTTCTCTCTTAATCAATAAAAATGACAAATCTTTTGCCTAGTTTCAAAAAAAAAAGCGGAAAAAGTATATTTTCCTCCTGTTTGTGCGAGCTACATACATATACATAGTGTTGCTGCCTGCTTGACTTGTATCCAACTAAGGAAATAACTTGACTTGTGTAGTATCAGACTGGTGTGACTGTGCATCAAGAGCGGTGATTCTGAACCAACTATAGTAGCAAGAAAAGAAAGCTGTTGCCATCTCCAAAGAGCCCAACGTTTGTTTTTTTTCCGAAACAGAGGCAAAAAAATTACCTTATTCATTAAATAAGAGAGAAGACGTTTGTTGACTAGCTGCTACCTGCTGAAGTGCGCTGACCCAATCCAACCAGGAGTTATCTTCTTTTTGCTGATCAGGAGTAATCTTTTGCTCAGAAGGAAGAAAAGGAAACGAGCACCTCACCAACATGTTTAAGTGACAACGATCGAGTGGTGCTGCGGCACTGCGTCTGCGCACCAACAGTGTTACTACTCCAGCTCCACGCTCGACGAATACTCAGGAGTCGTGCACTGTGCAATGAACGGTACGGTGCATTGGTTGGTGCTGTACGTGCTACAGAGAGTAGAATAGGTTCCATTTCCAGGGTCACTCACTGTGATGTGAGAGACCGGCAAGCCGCAAAATGGAGAGCAGAATACGTGCGTTCCGTCGTCCTGAGTTCCTGGCCGCGTCGCATCATCCATGCTGGTGATGGTGGTGGAGATCACACATGATCCACCCATCGCATGACACGGACATGGGACACGCAGGTTCATGCGCATATGCTCCTCCCTTGTCAAATCTCTCATCTCCTATTGCTCATCAACCTAATTGTTCTGCTGATCCGGCCGAGTAACAAATACCAAGGCTAGAACAGAACCAAAAAAAAAACAGACTAGTAGTGCGTGTTGGGGCATGGGGCGAAAGCAAGTCAACCAAGGCGGTTCCGTTCTCGGAGCCTAGAAGGCCGAGACGGTGGCTACACGGCTTTACGCACCCACGCAATCCGGCGCGCGCCACACCCGAACCCGATGCCTAGTTTATGGGCGCGCGCGTACGTCCGGCTGCGCCTGCACGTGAAGCGCCAATGCCCGGTTTGGGGATTCCAACAAAATATTTCCTGGGAATGCCGCTCGGATCCGCTCAAATATTTACGCCGGGCAAAAACTACAGCTTCCATCGATCGGACGCCGAGCTCGCCGATGGAACGGGTGGACGTTTTTACAGCGCCACCTCATTTATTTGGGCCCAAAGCATCTGCAGTTACCTGGGGTACTACTACTCACTATCCAGGTTCTTGGAGGTGACCTGACCACGTCCGCGTGAGGTTTCATGTTCGGAATAGTGCAGTATAGCCGGCACGCGCACACGGTGACACGGTGGTGTGGTTTGTTTCGCAAATACAATAGGCAAAAGTTGGCAAGGCAAGACCTCACCGCCTGGATCTGGACGGCACATAAGAGATCGGACGGCGTCCGATAGCCACAGTGCAGAGTACCCCGAGCTGGCCGAGTTCATATAAGACGCAGCACCCATGCCCGATCCCTTGCTCACTCCCTCCCTCTCCCACCCCAAACCTCCACTGGGTTCCCACTCCATGCGGCTCTGAAATCTCCCATACATACTGCCCCCTGGAGCTGTGGCTCCGCGTCACCACCACCGCACCGCCTCTCGCGCGCGTACGTCGCCGGCCGCCGCCGTTGTACCTCATGGCGTCGCGGCTGCCTCCACCCCGATGGCGGTCTTGGACACTGGTTTTTGAGGTACGAGTTTTGGGTCATCCAGCGGTTGCTACCTTAATCACGAAGCAATCTCCACATGTTTTCCCCTGGCTTACAGTACCCTTCTCTTCTTTGTTGATTCTGTCTCCCATCATCAGATAGAGAGGACCAACTGCAAGGCAGCCGAGCCTCGCGGGCAGGAGGAGTTGCACACACATGGAGAGTTCAGACCGAGAGGATTCTGGCCACGGGAAGCACCGTTGGCGCTGATTTATCCATAGCAAAAATATGGTGTTATCCTGATTGAGCTTTTCTTCTAGCCACCATCCTCCCCCTTCGCTTCCTCTTCTCGCCCTGTTGTTTGGGTCTTCTTGACCTTGCAAGACCTTTTCTTGACCTTGTAAGACCCAACAATGCCACATTTTCCCCCACGTTCTTCATCTTCTTATTCCACCTCCTTTCCCTGACCATGTTCCTTTTCACCCCTCTCTCTTTCATCTTTCTTCCATCTATCCCTCCTGAGCTACATTTTCTTATAGTTTCATTTTTTATGTTCAAAGTATTGGAAATAAGATGATACCATGGAGTGGCAAGTGAAGGAGAGTCTACCTCCCTTGTCATATGCTGTGTGTAAATTCATCATCCCCATGTTGTATTTTTCCCTTTTGTTTTGGTTGTAGAGAGTAAAGTTGATCAAATACAAAAGCACGGTCCTTGTCGCCGTAATGCTCATGCACGTGGAGTAGGAGCCTACATGTAACTGAGCATGTTTATGTATGCCAACGTTGTAATAAGTTTGCTATTCCTGCTTGAATAGAAACATTCTAATGTTGTGGTACTGTTGAGAAGAACTGTTCGTTTCGGCAGCGCCGCGGTATTTGTGTGTTGTCATTTCGTTTTGTTGCGCCGATCTACAGAAGTTCAGTTATGTCTCATCTGCATCGTAACATTCGACCCCTAGTCCATATATTTATCACATGCGATGCATTTCAAGTTTTCAACTTCGTACTTGTGATTTACGAACAACTTCAATACTACACTTTTCCCTGCAAAAAAAGAGAAGAAGAACAGCGCTGCATTTTGCTCTTTATTTTATTCCATAGCCAGTCAGGACTACTGATAATCTGAGAGCTTAAGAACTCGTGATGTAGTTTATGAGTACCAACAAAGTACTAATAGCAGTAGTACTACAATCCAGGACAAGCTAGCAGGATAGTTTCAGTTAAATAGTCTTGAAAAGTAGAGGAGAACAGTTCCAGTTAAGAAGAGTCTAAACAAAGAGGAACAGTTTCAAATGGAAGAGGAAGATTCAGGTTGGTATAGCCATAGTATGAAAATCATTACAATTCATAGCACTCAATGTATGGAAATTTATGGAGCTGCCAGCGTATTAAATCAAGTACTTCATCTCTAACTCTCTCTTTCTGTGCACCTAGAAAACTCGTGACTTGAGATTTGATCAGGTGTACATATGTCACAGAAACATGCTCCTAGATTGATCTCCAAAATTATGAATTTATTATATTACCAAGAATCATCCATGGTCAATTATTGGAGTGAAACAAAGAGGTTTAGAGATAATCCTTGGGGGGTAAGCAAGATATAAAAGCACTAGATGAACAAGATGTGGAAACTTAATTGAGGACAAGGAAGATAATAGGTCAGCAATTAGGGGACACACACTCACATCACTTTAGGAAAAGAAGGGGGAAAGGCAGTGACAAAGGTTGCTCCACAAGCCTCTTGAGTCAACTCACGAATCATAGACACCTGTGACCTATGCAGGAAACGGGAACGTAGAGCAAAATGCCAAAAAGCGCCTCTTACATGCCTGCTGGCGATTTCAATTATCCCATCATTGATTATTACCTATCACTGCTACCAGGTTAGCATAATTACTTTTTCATCAACCTTGCAGCAGAAGCCCATCAATCAAACAAACACTAGTAGTAGTACCGTACTGCTCCATTGAAGCCTCGTATCATAGCGGCAGATCACACACGAGTCTCTCTGTACAGTAAATGGGACATTGAAAGGCATCAAATGAATCAACCTACCATCCTTGCACCACACAAGATACATACTACTACATGCATGCCTTCTGCTGCTGCTGCAAGCATGAATGTGAAACTACACAATTTAGGGGGGCAGAGTGCTCTCCAACACTAACACATGCTTGCATGCATGCATATATGCTGCTACTGCATGCATTGATCCAGCTGGTGCTCTTCACATGGGTAGCCTTTCTAGCGTAAGGGACTAGAAGGGCTAAGGCTATGCAAATATCATTGCCTCTTAGACTAAAACAATGAAACGAGACAAAAGGAAGAACATTTTTTCCCTAGGCAACAAACGTGACAGACAATGCATAACTAGTGGCGAACAAAGTGCAGACACGCATGCTAGCTGTTGATCTTGAGGGTCGAAAAATAGGTTTAGATAGTGCAAGAGAATGCTCATCACGTGCCTCCTTGGGCTAAGTTACAAAAGGGGCGAGCACTGAACATTCTAGACTTGTGCCTTTATATCAGCTAGTGTAGATAGGTTGGTTATTATAGATGTAGATTGAAGGTCTTAAGCTTATATAACTCCAAACTAGTGAAAAATATCCCTCAGGCTAGTCATAGTGGGAGTAACTTAGCTAGTAACATAGCGCACTTTAAGAAATTTTTGCTTATGTGTCATGTATTTAATGTGAGATGGTAACATAATATGTTACTGTAACATAGCGCTTCCCAAGACAAGATGAGTCTACAAACTAATAAATGAAGCCATCTATGACACTACTATCATGTTACTTTGCATTATGAAGGTAGTAACATAGACTAGTGTCATGCATATGACACTAGTCTAAGTTACTCCCCACTATGACCAGCCTCAGGGAAACTATGGAAAAACAAGGTAGAAATTATGGTCCCACCGAGACCAAAGCAAGAGATCTGGCTGCAATAAAGGGATACTACTACTGGTGTATATCAATCTTCAACTAAATTTTCTAGGGGATTAAACCCAACACCTGATACTATCAGATATCACTATCAGGCTATGAAATTTTTGTTTTGCTAAGATGTACTATGAATGGAGAGCAACAGGTCCACATCATGACAAGCACGAAGCTCTATTGATTCTTTTGCTTCCTCTACTCTACTCTACCCTTTGGTATGGACAATTGGGCATTTAAGAGGTGCCCACCACCTCCATCTGTCCCCTCTAAAGAGAAAAGAAAAATACTCACAATCTGCAGCTATGTACCCTGGCGCAATTGGACAGCTGCCTCGCGCAGGGGGTATAGTTTTGTCCTTAAATGCTTTTTTGCGCTCTCGGTCTTCTCTCTCCCCCTGCCGCACACATTTGAAAGCGCATGCAGCAGCATTTACTTTACGCCTCCAAAACGCTTCAAGGCTTTGCCATGCATGCATGCATGCTTGATAAGGGCGCAAAGCCTCAGTTTTCTCAGCTCAGAAGTTAGTGGTAAGTGGACAAAATGGATTGAATTTGAAACAGTGAAGCAACAGCACTGTGGGCAGGCAACAGAAAGGCAGGAATCCACGCCATGTCCAGGAACAGTTGCACGAACAGGAGCAGCGATGAGCTAGGAGAAGCAAAGGGGCGAAAATGCTGCTAAGTCGTGGTAGTATCGATAGAACTAAACCTTGCCCAACAGGGAAGCCTCAGAGAAGGGCATTCAAGGCATGCATGGCTGTATCTTTTTGGTGCAAAGGCATGCATGACTGGTGTGGGTGTTACTACTGCAGCAACCCGACTAGTCAAAATCCAAACGCGCATGCATGGCAACGGATCCGGTTTTATGGCCCCATATCTTTTGCATCTTTCTTGAGAAGAGAACTTGTGCCACACCGATTCTTCCAAGAGATACTAGCTAGGAGTAGCTAGCCTTGCCATCTCCTGGCAGTGAAATCAATGAGGTAGGTATAGACGTACAGCCAGAAACCACCCCACCAATAATACTACTCCTACTAGTATAATATACCCCTAATATCCATGGCCATGATGATTCAAGAATGGAATTCCTACTAGTAGGAGTATTTCAAAGAGTAACGAGATTACGGGCTCCTTTGATTCAAAGGAATTGCATAGGATTTTTGGAGGATTTGAACCCTTAGGAATTTTTCCTGTGATGCTTGTTTGATTTGTAGGATCGGTATGCTTAGAAATTTTTCCATAGGATCCATCTGTGCTACATTTTGGAAGAAATTTTTCATCCACTCAAACCTCTTTGTAGAATTCCTTTGTTTTTCCTACGCTATCAAACATTCTTTCAAATCCTGTAGGATACTATGGGACATGCCATCCTATTCCTGCATTTTTCCTATTCCTTCATTTTGACAATCCTGCGAATCAAAGAGGCCCCTAGTCTGGATAATCCTAGCAATTCATAGCGGGTTTAAAGTGTATCTTTTATGGTTCTTGAATACTTACATTACCATACCATGCTTTTGAAAAGAAAAAAGAAATACTCCTACCATGATTTCTACTCACTGGTTGTTCTGAATCCACCAGGTTTTGTTCAAAGCCCTCTGCCCTGGACCACTGTGTTCACCTCAACTCTGCACAGCAGCCCAGTGATACATCATAAAATGACCATAAATGGGTAGCGTATGACCGTAAGATTGGACCATGAATACTGCAGATCCTAGAGCCCCATTGATTAAAAAAATAAACCAGTTGGCACGCTAAAGATCTTCCCAGATCTTATTCCTGTCTGCAAGGGAGACCTCGCAGCTCCTACGAGCGATGTGTACAAGACATACTAGATGGCAGACTAGATGAGCAGGTGTGGTTGCGTCTGTGCCCTCCCGGTGCGCAGGTTGAAAGACAAGGCAGTGGAGACCCTATTGCTCCTAGGCAAAGCCCATGATTGTGTTCTGATCAAGAAACAGTAACAGAACACCTATGTAATAAGTAAAAACCTGTGCAACTGAAGCGCGTTAAGTGGCCAGGCAGACTCAGTGGTCACCATTGTCAAGTCAGTTCGTCCAGAAGGTTAAATGCTCTAAATTTACAGCTGACTAGCAGAGCAAAGTTCAAGAGACAGAGTCTGGGTTTGTTCAAAGCCACAACAAGTTACAGTAGAAACTAGAACCAGGTACTACTACTACTCCAGAGATGAAAATTTACCTGCTCTGTTAGGTGCCAGGGATTGCATGCATGGACCAACCAGCGGCGTGTTAAAGAGGGCGCAGTTAGAAAGCCAATTTCAGAGATCTTGACTGCTCGAGTCTTGGCTATCAGTGCTGCACAGGGCAGGATGCACACATTAGCTGGCTGGGAACAAAATGCAAATGCAGTACGAATTTACGGCGCTGACAGTTTGACTCACGGGGTGCAAGCGCGAGACAGCATATCGGGGGCAACAGGAATACAACTGTCAGAGTCCGCGGTTTTATCAGAATAATAAATTGATTACAAGTGGTAATATTTACATGATAGTATCTGTATAAAACTGCCAGTCAACTTGAGTTAATTGGCCTCGTGTACACAATTGCGATTACGTGAAATCTATACAACAGTGCACTCTTGTATCGATGGATTATGGGACCACCAACTTGCCAAAATAACCGGCATATGAAGTGGATACCCTGGTGAGGTTACAAGTGCCAACTTCTGTGTCTTAAAAGTCCAGTAAATTAGAAGAAGCACTGCAGATCTTGGCTGTCAAGCAAAAGTATATGGAACTACACAAGGACTTGAGACCTGGCTGCACGACGCGAGCATTTGATGCGAGCGCTGTTGCTCAGGCCACAAGCACAGCCTTCCAGTAGCTCGAGATCTTCGTCACATATTAATATTGATGCCATCTCTGGACAGTCCAAAAGCATTTTAGAGCTAAGAAACCCTGCAATTGTCCATGTCTGGTATAGCCTCGACTGTTTTCCAATAAACCTTCCTGTCCTGGTGTCATAATATTCTGGCCACTTGTCATCTGAGAGCCTCTTCTCCACGGCTTCAACAGCCCTCCTTGCCAAATCAGGCCTACCCATCTTGATACAGGCTAGGGTGAACTGAATTATAACACAGACAAATAATTAATCTTATGATCGCAAAAAATAGTATTAAAACATTAAGCAAAGCAAGAAAAGTTAATAGAGAATCTATACCTGCCATAGCAATGTAGGCCAAGATCCACCGTTATGATAGGACCAGGGCCTGCAAGCAACAACGGAAATCTTACGAGGAGTACTCAAATAGCAAAACATATTTTTTTGCAAGAGAAATACCAAAAGAAGACAACTTAGTCAATACTGGCAATGAATTTTGATTAACATAGGTAAAGACTCATCATGGGGCCAAAAGAATGCAACTTAGACTGTTAGAAGCAAGTGATGCTTATTTGTATTTTTCATTCAGAGAGATTCAGTTCTTGTGCAAAGCATAATAAGCACCAGAATCTGAAAATCCTGCAAACTGAATACATACACGGCACACAGAAGAATTTTCAGTTGCTTACGTGTTTTTGGGGTCGCAACCAGTGATAATACGCCATTCCTCATACTCCAGAGCAGGGTAGCATATCTTGAGAGGCATATTTGCAACTATATCATCCCATTTGGTTTCAATGAGGTTCAGGATACCCTCTGCTTGCTTCTGAGTTGCTAAAGAGGAAACAATCGCCCAGAGATTTCCAAGAGAAAAGAACCTGAAATCCATGTGAGCTGGTTGTAGGTTTCCTATAAGGTAACCACCCTTATCAGGAATCCAATCTGCAAGCCAGGATGGGATTTGCTCTGGGTAGATGTTGAACTTATTGATAGCATCATGTGAGTACTCCTCAGTCTTGTAGCGATAAATCTCATTTATCTTCTTCATATCAACCCAATAGTATTCTCTTATGTGAAAGGACAGAGCACTGAGCCTGTTGTTGATAACACGGATCAAGTTCTTAGATCCATCATCTGTACTGACCATTTCACGGGCACAGCGCAAAGCAGAATAGAACAGAGCCTGTGAAAAAAAATCCTGTGAGGTTCAATATGAGAACACTCTCTTTATACAGTGTATTCCTACGTATTTGTGAGCCTCGCATATACAAAGTGAAGTGTCAAACTACAATGGACATTCCATTTGAGTTGCCAGTTCAGAATTTTTATTAGAACAGAACAAATATCCTTTTACCCCATAAGGCCATAACTACCACACGATACTTGACTATATCAACATGAAGTGTACAAGATTAGCTTACCTGGATCTCAAGAGGATGCCCATGGATTCCCATCCTTCGATCAATCATGCATGATCCATCGGTGACTAACAACGTAGGGAACATGTCGAATCCATCAGTCAAGCATAAATTCAGGATTAGTCTGATGCCTGTCTGCACATCAACCCTTTCTTGTAGTGCATAGTCTCCAGTAATTTTACCATATGCCCTCAGTAGAATTATCCACCAAAGTCCTGAGAAAATATAATTTCATACGAAAATCCATGAAAACAAAACTTGCCGTCAAAGGTACTCCCTCCGTTCCACAATACATGCCTTCTATTATCAAAATATAGATGTATCTAGACATGTTTTAGTATATAGATGCATCCATTTTTGGACAAATAGAAGTCAAGTATTTTGGAACGGAGGGAGTATAACACAAGCGCACTCAACATACTCACCAGAGTCGACAGGTGCTACCCGCCCAATGGCTGACTCTCCGAAGTCAGGGTCAAGAACTTCCTCAAATGCTTCATTGTTTCCATCTAAAGGCACGGATCTGACTTTAAAACTAGCAGGCATCAACCCCTGACCAGGACTGTAGCAATCCACTGTCTTCTCCCAACTCTAAAAAGGTACAAAAAGAGAGATTAAACAGATACTTCCAGAAACATCGCTCGCAACTTAGATAATCAATGATATCCAGGACAAAGAGAAAATCAACTCTGTAGTTACTTCACAGGACGCTATTCAAGACAATTTGTCGATGCTGTTTTCAGGGGTTTGGTGCCCAGGCCGGTTCTATGAAGCACAAAACCATGTTTCCAGTATAATAATAATATATGTTTCTTATTTTGAGGAGAACACACTCATGTTATCTCAGAAGATACTTATTATTGAATTATTAAACCAATATTAAGTACGTTACTCAGAATTAACTCGAGCACTAAAATCGCTTCTGTCTATCTCTAGAAATTCAGACTCACACCATGTGTGAAAACTAGATTCACACTTTTATCCAATTATATAGTGTCTGGAATTGAATGACTGAGAAAAACAAGTTAATTTAACTAGTGCAGAAACTTGCATAGACTTTTCCCCACATCCATTAATTATTCTACAAATCGAGTTACTGGGGAGTGAAAAATAGTCACGAGGAAAAAAAATTATTGTGACTGAAAGATGTAACTATAGGACAGCATTTCATTGTTTTGATTGATTGGAGAAGCTGAAATGGTAACTTATTATCATGTTGGGTTTGCAAAGATATTCTAAATATAAAGAGGAGTGTCAGGGCATTATCTAGAGAATAAAGTTGAATTAGATTATTACAAGACAAAGGCGGGGTTATCACTAGCACTTGGTGCTGATGGTAACATGACATCTTGCTCGCTTACTCTAGCCACATTATGTCTATATAGACAACCATGTCGCACCACATATGGTAGGTCATAACAGCTGACATTATGGTGCTGCTCCGAATCTCAGTGACCCAACTTCGTACTCCCTCTGTGCTTGAAAAGAAGGCATACAAAAAAAATGAAGTCAAATGGTGCAAAATTTGACCAAGTTTGTAGGGAAATCTGTCAACAACTACTATCTAGTTAACATTGTAGTTGTTGGTAGTTTTTCCTACAAACTTGGTCAAACTTTGCACAGTTTGACATCAGACAAAATGTATACGCTTTCTTTTCAGGCACGGATGGAGTACTACGGAAATGTAGCCTTGAAAAAGTCAAACTATAGATGCTTAAAACTCCTCGTACAACTATATCCACAAACATACATACGTTCTTAAACAGGCCTAAAATAATTCTGCCTAGGAGTTTCTTTTTTTGCACGTTGTTTACCTAGTTGACATGTCATTTATGTGGAAAAAGGTGGCGCTGTGGCAATGAGATGGAAATTACATTTTTCTCCACCTATCCTCCTCGCTGCGTACCTCCTCTCTCTCTCTCTCTTCCTGTTCTCTCTCTGATCTGGTAGGGAGAGGAAGAGCCCCTGCTGTTGTTTCTAATTGAGTGCATGTGTTGCTGCTGAGTTGTGCAGCAGCTATTACTCCCGCACTCATGCAGCACTGCGGCCGCTCACCAGTGTGAGGCAGATCACTTAGCCCCCATTCCTCTTCATTGAACGGGCCCAAGATCAGTGAACTATGACATACTATTTAGAGGGTGGCTGCTTTTTTGTGTCTCAGGACGTATGCCAAGCTGTGCACGGTTTTCTACAAGGGCCGCACCAACCAGATCTTCCCTGGTGGGGCACTGTCCTTACCGTTGTTTACATCTCTTTCAAGAGTTCAATCCACCACCTCCAACTTCTGCAAGGCCTCCTCATCATTATCTTTGCCATTCGTTTCCATCTTCAGCCTCTTACAGTGCTGCTATCAGCTCTTGGCTCCACTGCTGTGTGCCTTCCGTGACATCTTCAGCCTCTTAAAGGCAGAGAGAGGTCAGTTTCTTGGCTTGCCAATGTACCTCTAGCAAATTTGTGCCTCCACATGCAGATTTGAGTACATACCATACACTGATCATATCAGTATTGGTTAGTTATCCAACTGATTTATTTAGTTGTTGATCCGCAACATTTCAATTTGAGTCACAGATCAATAGATTTTTCTTATACCTCAGTGTTCACTGCCTAGCCCCATGCATATTATATGCAAGCGAGAGAAAATAACACATTATAACCTATTTAAAACACATGTATGAGTTTCTGAACATGCATATGCAAATACAACTTGTAAGCTCACGGACCTACTTGCACCTACTTATTTTATCCATATTTGAGTGCAGCAAGAATGTTCAACTTTTGCCAAAGCGCAACACAGTCACCCGTATGGCCAAATCAAAAGGAACAGGGTAAACTCACTCTAACCTAAGTCATGGACTGCACTCAAGCCCAAAACAGAAACACCATAACTGCATGGTGAACTTCCAAATTAAACACAGTACTGTTACAATCAGATTATGAAGTGGAGGCATGGACAACATACACCGGTAGCAGACGGTGGAAGGTGTAATATATTCAAATCAAGCCTTACATTCTTAAGTGAATGCTTGCAGAGTTATCCCACCAATAAACTTGCAGAGCAGAAAAATGCTAGTCACTATGTTTCTGTTCTCTAATACTCGAGTTTTTGAAACATGTGTGCAATGCCAAAATAATCAACACCAAAGCAAGAGGTCTAAAATTCACAATATCCTCCCTCCGTTCCAAATTAATTGAAGTTCTAAGTTTGTCCTAAATCAAACTTGTTTAACTTTGACCAAATTTATAGAAAAATATAGTAAGATCTACAACATGAAATATACATAGTGAGAAATATGTTTAATAAAGAATCAAGTGAAAATAATTTGGCGTTCTAGATATCAATTTATTTTTCAAACTAGATCTAACTTAATAAGTTTCGAACAAAGCTAGAACTTCAATATTAATTTCGAACTGAGGGAGTACATTATTGCTGTTATCTAGAAAGGCCATTTGTGAGATCAACTAATTGTAGACATTTCCTCTGCCATCACACTGAAATGGCATTATATAATTCCACAATAACATCTATATAGCACATTGCAACATTATGGGTACTGCATTTAACCTGAACGAAGTATCTCATAGAGTAGACGTGTATAGTAGCAGTAACCATTTTAAGGTAAATGTGACTCACCTGGAGCTGCAAGGTGTGCAGCAAGAAGTTCTTCACGATGTCGCTCTCACCTCTGAGGAGGAAGGCGATGGCAGACGGCACGAAATCCCTGATGAAGACCTGGTCGTAATTAAGCATATGGTTGGCCGTGGACGGGTCGTTCGCTGCCACCGTGCCAACGGCGCTGCCGCAGTAATTCACGACCGCGCGGTTGAGCAACCACCACGCTTCCTTCTCCTCCGGCGACTCCTCCCTACTCCTCATCGCCTCCACCCCTGCCTTCAGGCCCTCCAATTGCTCGTTCTGCAAAAGCACCGGATCCTGCTCGGGCGCCGCGGCCGCAGAAGCTACCTCCGGGAGCGGCGGGGTAGCGGGGGGCTCCTCGAGGGGAGGCGACTCCAGCGGCGGCGACGCTGGAGCGAGGGCAGCGCGGAAGGGGTCGAGGGGCGGGGGCTTATAGCTTCCCGCCTTCGAGGACGTGCCGGATTCCACCGAAGTAGAGAGAAGGCGGCGAGCAGCGGCGGCGAGCGGGGCGGCGGCGGCGAGGGAGGGCGGAGAGGAGAAGTGGCGGCGCGAGAGGTATAGGAGCGCGTGGCGCTGCGCGCCCCGGCGGAGGTGGGAGATGGCGGCGGCCGCCATCGCAGCGCGCGCGAGATTTGGATTGGGGAGGAAGAAAAGCTTCGATCGGATTCGGGGGATCGGGGGATTTCGTGCTGGGTTTGCAGAGGTCCAAATCGCGGTAAGAACAACGGAAGGAGACTAGCAGTGCTTATTACATCGTTTTAACTACGGGTAGTTTCATTTTGGAAAGTGTAAAATATAGGCGCTGTTGGCATCGGTCGGTGCAGAAGCAGGCACGTACGTGACAGTTATCCGGGTGTGTAACTTTAACACCGGCCACGGATCCAATTCGTGGGTCACGTGGGGCAGGTGGAGAAGGGAATTTGCGTTGGGATTTGCCAGCACCACTACTTACTCTTTTTCTATTTGGTGGTGTTTGCTGAGCAAGGACAAAATTCAAAAAAAAATTCATCATAAAGAAACACAAGAAGCAATAAAAATTACATCCATATTCATAGACCACCTAGCGATAACTGCAAACCGTGTCCCATGCAAGAAGGGGCATGGTATGGGGCGTATGACAAATCATTTGCTGATCGTGGCAGGATAGCTACTGTAGCAGAGGTTGTTAGCCCGGGGCGTGGTTCAGCCCTGCCTACGCCACTGGCTACAAGTACTTGAACGAGTCAAAGTCGCGTTGTCGTTATCGTCTCTCCCTTATCAGAGCCGAGCAAACATTGTAGTAGACAGTCAGAAAGTCATCGTGCTAAAACCCCAAAAGACCAGCACACCAGAACAGTAACCGTCGCTAATGAAGTAGGGTGTAGATCGAAAGGATCCAACATGTAGAAAGACGAACACAAACGAACGACGATCGAATCCAAGTAGGTCCACCGAAGACAAATACCGACTGAATCCCGCAAGATCCGCCGGAGACACACCTCCCTCAAATGACACTAGACGCACCATTAGGACGGGGGCTAGGCTGGAAGAACCTTATTTCATCTCAGGGAGCCATCACTGTCTCATCTTCCCAAGCAGGACACAAACCCTGAACAAACTTTGAAAAACCTAAATTGAATCATGAGCCCTCCCACCAGCAAGATTCATGATCCACCGTGCCTCCATAGTCGCCACATGAGACGAGGCAAATTAGCGGTGGCGGAAGGTGGGAAAACCCTAGCGTGGGAGTCGCTCATGGAAGGACAGGGAGGAAATGTTTCATTGTTGTTCCTTTTGTTATGAGGTGGGAATATCATGTCTCGACGAGTTCATCCTTTTGTGACCAATGTTGTAGATGAAACAAATGATTTTTCGTGAAAAAAATACTTCATCATTCTAAACCTGGCCAACTAGGTGCATCACTTCATCGTTAATGAAACGAGCCACCAGATCTCTAATGCGAGCATGGTCTCTGTGCGCGCCATTTGTGTTGCATCAAGCACATGTTGTTTTTGAAATCATTGTGACTCTTCACTAAGTTGTATTCACTGACTAACTCATCAATAATGGGACATAAGTAAAAAACCATATGTGATGCTTCCCTTTTTGCGAGAAATTTCCGATCTATTCATCTTCAATTATGGTTTTACAAAGAACAATGGAGGTAATAAAATTACAACCATGTCCACGTGGACCATCTAGCAATGACTACAAGCACTACAATGAGCCGAAGGCGCGCCGCCGTCATTGCCCCTCCCTCACTGGAGTTGGGCAAACCTTAATTGTAGTAGATATTCGGGAAGTCGTCGTGCTAAGGCCCCATAGGACCAACGCATCAGAACAACAACCATCGCTAATGAAGAAAGTCATAGATCAGAAGGATCAAACATGTAAACACTCAAACGAAGACGAATGAAGACCAGATCCAAACAGATCCACCGAAAGACCAACACCGACTGAATCCCACGAGATCTGATGGAGACACACCTCCACACGCCCTCCGATGATGCTAAACGAGCCATCAGGATGGTGATAGAGCGTGGGAGACATTATTCCTACTAAGGGACATCGCCGCCGCCATACAGCCCCAACAAAGACGCTGAATCTAACAAGAACGAGAATGTAGTCCCTCCCACCGGTGGTGTCCGAGATCCTCCACAGCTCCATGGCCCAGAGGCCATCGGAGATGGGGCGGACTGACGACAGCGCCGACGGTAGGGATGGCAATGGGTACCCATTACCCATGTACCCTGCGGGTAAAACCCCTATTATGGTAAGGGTATGGGACAAAACGTTACCCATGGGTATATAAATAGGCTAATATCAAACCAATCGAGTAGAGCGGGTACAGGTATGGGATCACATAACCCATACCCTCGTACCCATGTACCCTTATAAAATATAACTTTGTGCTACTATTTATGACTTTGTGTTGATGTTTTGATGTGTTGTTGTTTACAAGAAAGTGTTGATTTCTATAGAATGTGTTGTTGCTTATAAGAATGTATTGATGTTATTTTGTGTTGTTGTTTAAAAATTATGATTATGTGTTATTGTTTATAATTACATGATGCTCAATTAATGTTATTCAAACATGGGTATTTTTATCAGCGGGTGCCCATTTACCTTGTCGGGTGACGGGTGTGGGAAAAATTGTACCCACTAGCGGGTATGGGTACGGTTGATGGGTAAGCTCAAATGGGATGGGTAAGGGTATGGGTGTATCTACTCATACCCAAACCCTGTGGGTGCCATCCCTGCCGACGGGAGAAGAAGGGACTTTTCTTGTAGAGGAAGAAAGAGCTTTAAGCGTATATGTGATGCTTCCCTGTGGTTGTTGCAAGACATGGAAGTAGTGGTGGAACAACTTGTAGCAATCTTTGTGGTCATAGGCCGCTCTGTCAATGTGCCTAAACAAGTAGAACACATAGTCCATCGTGTCCATATGATATCTTTGAGATCTTGTTTTTTTTTGCGAAATAACTCTTTTATTACTCAATGTTAGGGATTGCAATCTCGTAAGGCAATATCTAAAACCTCATCCGGAGCCGAACTGAGCCAAACCATGGTTCGACCCTGTCCTCTACCAAAATTTCCCATAGCATGACTAACACCATTTCATGTACTTCATATGTGAGTAATAGAAGAGTCTCATTCCCCATACTATGTTTAATCTCTCTGATTAGAACAGAGTATTTGGATAAGTTGCGATCATCATTGTTCAGCATTGAGACCGCCTCCATGCAATCAGACTCAACGTCAATGGGTAGAGAGATCCATTGTGGTGCCAAGCTAATTTCCTCGTGCATGGCCATAATCTCATACTCCAGAACGTCTTCATAGTCGCCAATTTATCTGCACACGTTGAATATGATGCTGCCTAGATAATCCCGAAGTATCATGCCAGATCCTGCCTTCCCATTTAGAATGGAACCATCCGTATTTAGCTTCACACGCCCTTGATTAGGAGGGGACCAAGGGGTACATATAGTTACTTTGTCGTCATCTCTTGCGTGCACCATTGGGAAACAGTGTGCGACCTCCATCTTGCCTTTGACAAAATCAGCATTGGCATCTAGCTTGACGTTGGCCAGTGGTTCATAGTAGCTTGCCAGAAACCTGGTTGAGAAGTCAATACGAGGTGCAGGCTTTGCATGCACCAATTCATTCCAAACATGCCAGATCCTCTAGGGAAGCATAAGCACCTGGACATGTACTTGCTCCTTAGCATCACACAAAAGCTAAATGAACCAATCATCATGGCGTTTAATATCAGTAAGCATCGGTAGTTCCCAAACCTTCGCCATAGCCTTCCAAAGTCGTTGGGCATTGTCACAGGCACATAGGACATGGAAGGAATCCTCATCTTCTCTCCCGCATATCGTACATGAGCCATAAACCTCTAGAGTTCTCCGCTTTTTATTCAACCAAGTAGCAAGTGAATCAGTGGCCACACGACAGGCAAAAGAAATAACCTTCGGTGGTGCTAGGCATGACCAGATCAACTTCCACACATCTCTGCGGCCATCTTGAGAACTACTAGTGGAAGGAATTAAGCGACTATTCACCTCATTTGCAACAAGCCAATAGGCACTTTTTACTGAAAAGAGACCATTCTGTTCTGGTGCCCAGGCCAAGAAGTCCTCCCCCAAACATGGAGAAGGCCTAATCTTGCATATTTCAAGAACGTCTACAGGCAAAAAGAATTGTTGTAGCCTCTACATGTCCCAATTTCCATTGTAATCCAACAGATCTGACACCCATTTGAATCGACATCTTCCCCTACTTGAGAGAAGCGAACTGGTGTTGCCTCGAACAAGCCAATGATCGTGCCAAATTCTAACTTTCTACCCATTAGCTATACGCCAAACAAGTCCTTTTTTCATGAGCTCAAGCCCGCGACAAACACCTTGCCAAGATTGAGATGGATTACCCGAGAACACCATGTCCTCCAATCGGCCATTAGGGTAATATTTGGCTTTGAGCAGCCTTGCACAAAGACTATCCGGATGAGCTAAAAGACGCCAGGCCTGCCTCGCTAGAAAAGCTTGATTAAAGATCCAAAAATCCCTAAAACCAAGACCTCCTTGTGACTTAGGCCATGTCATCTTATGTCGAGCATACCAGTGAGTTTTCTTTTGCATTTTTCTTAAACCCAGTTATAATTCCAAACCATACGATTCAGGTCATCACCAACGCCAAGAGGGATCTTGAACACACTCATAATAAAAGTAGGGATTGATCGAGCCATCGATTTAATCAGCACTTCCTTTCCAGCTTGCGTAGGATGCCCGTCAAACGCAAAAAGAATTTACTCACCTTAACTTGCAAATTTTGGAGCTTCACTTTTGTGATCTGGCCATCGTGTGTGGGTAAACCCAAGTACTTCTCCTCAAAGCCATAACTGGTGACACCCAATACATTCTTAATCTCTTTGATGACATCTTTCTGGCAAGAGCCGCCGGATAGAATGGAGGACTTTGAAGGATTAAATAACTAACCCGTTGCTTGCCCATAAATCTGCAAAACTTGCCTCACATAACCAACCTATGATGTCTATTACGCAACTTATTCTTGTAGACTTCTGTGCTGGGCCTCCAAGCATAGAGTTTTGTAGGACAGTAGCAATTTTCCTCAAGTGGATGACCTAAGGTTTATCAATCTGTGTGAGGCGTAGGATGAAGATGGTCTCTCTCAAACAACCGTGCAACCAAATAACAAAGAGTCTCTTGTGTCCCCAACACACCCAATACATGTTGGAAATATGCCCTAGAGGCAATAATAAAATGGTTATTATTGTATTTCCTTGTTCATGATAATTGTCTATTGTTCATGCTATAATTGTATTAACTAGAAACCGTAATACATGTGTGAATACATAGACCACAACATGTCCCTAGTGAGCCTCTAGTTGACTAGCTCATTGATCAATAGATGGTCATGGTTTCCTGAACATGGACATTGGATGTCATTGATAACGGGATCACATCATTAGGAGAATGATGTGATGGACGAGACCCAATCCTAAGCATAGCACAAGATCGTGTAGTTCATTTGCTAAAGCTTTTCTAATGTCAAGTATCATTTCCTTAGACCATGAGATTGTGTAACTCCCTGATACCGTAGGAGTGCTTTGGGTGTACCAAACGTCACAACGTAACTGGGTGGCTATAAAGGTGCACTACGGGTATCTCCGAAAGTGTCTGTTGGGTTGGCATGAATAGAGACTGGGATTTGTCACTCCGTATGACGGAGAGGTATCTCTGGGCCCACTCAGTAATGCATCATCATAATGAGCTCAATGTGACTAAGTAGTTAGTCACGGGATCATGCATTATGGAACGAGTAAAGTGACTTGCCGGTAACGAGATTGAACGAGGTATTGGGATACCGACGATCGAATCTCGGGCAAGTAACATACCGATTGACAAAGGGAATTGCATGCGGGATTGCTTGAATCCTTGACATCGTGGTTCATCCGATGAGATCATCGTGGAACATGTGGGAGCCAGCATGGGTATCCAGATCCCGTTATTGTTATTGACTGGAGAACGTCTCGGTCATGTCTGCATGGTTCCCGAACCCGTATGGTCTACACACTTAAGGTTCGGTGATGCTAGAGTTGTTATGGGAAATAGTATGTGGTTACCGAAGGTTGTTCGGAGTCCCAGATGAGATCCCGGACATGATGAGGAGCTCCAGAATGGTCCGGAGGTGAAGATCGGTATATTGGGCGGAGGGTATTGGAGTCCGGAATTGTTCTGGGGGTACCAGGTGATGACCAGCGTGTCCGAAAGGGGTTTCGGAGGCCCCGTCAAGCGTTGGGGGACTTATGGGCCAAGGGGAGAGGGCACATCAGCCCACTAAGGGGCTGAGCGCCTCTCCCACCCCATCTCACGTAACCAGGAGAGGTGGGGGCGCCACCCCTAGGGCAGCCGCCTCTCCCGGCTTGGGGGGCAAGTTTCCTAGGGGGTGGGGGCGCCCAAACCCATCTAGGGTTTCCCCTGTGGCCGCTGCCCCTCCCCTAGGGAACCCTAGGGCACCTCCCCCTCCTCCCTTCCCCCTATATATAGTGAGGGAGAGAGAGGGCAGCCACACCCTTCCCCTGGCGCAGCCCTCTCCCTCCTCCAACACCTCCTCCTCCTCCGTAGTGCTTGGCGAAGCCCTGCCGAAGAACCACGAGCTCCATCACCACCATGCCGTCGTGCTGTCGGAGTTTTCCCTCAACTTCTCCTCTCCCCTTGCTGGATCAAGAAGGAGGAGACGTCTCCGGGCTGTACGTGTGTTGAATGCGGAGGCACCGTTGTTCGGTGCTTAGATCGGATTCGGCCGCAATCTGAATCGCTTCGTGAACGACTCCACCGATCGCGTTCTTGTAACGCTTCCGCATCGCGATCTTCAAGGGTATGAAGATGCACTCCCCTCTCTCTCGTTGCTAGTATCTCCATAGATTGATCTTGGTGATGCGTAGAAAATTTTGAATTTCTGCTACGTTCCCCAACAAAGGCATCATGAGCTAGGTCTATTGCGTAGATTCTATGCACGAGTAGAACACAAGTAGTTGTGGGCGTTGGTTTTGTTCACTATGCTTACCATTACTAGTCCTATCTTATTTTGACGGTATTGTGGGATGAAGCGGCCCGGACCGACCTTACACGTACACTTACGTGAGACAGGTTCCACCGACTGACATGCACTTGTTGCATAAGGTGGCTAGCGGGTGCCAGTCTCTCCCACTTTAGTCGGATCGGATTCGATGAAAAGGGCCCTTATGAAGGGTAAATAGCAATTGGCATATCACGTTGTGGTTTTGGCGTAGGTAAGAAACGTCCTTGCTAGAAACCTATAGCAGCCACGTAAAAACTTGCAACAACAATTAGAGGACGTCTAACTTGTTTTTGCAGCATATGCCATGTGATGTGATATGGCCAAGAAGGATGTGATGAATGAAATATATGTGATGTATGAGATTGATCATATTCTTGTAATAGGAATCACGACTTGCATGTCGATGAGTATGACAACCGGCAGGAGCCATAGGAGTTGTCTTTAATTATTGTATGACCTGCGTGTCACTGAATAACGCCATGTAATTACTTTACTTCATTGCTAAACCGTTAGCTATAGTAGTAGAAGTAATTAGTTGGCAAGACAACTTCATGGAGACACGATGATGGGGATCATGATGATGGAGATCACGGTGTCATGCCGGTGACGATGATGATCATGGAGCCTCGAAGATGGAGATCAAAAGGAGCAAAATGATATTGGCCATATCATGTCACTATTTGATTGCAAGTGATGTTTATCATGTTTATGCATCTTATTTGCTTAGAACGACGGTAGTAAATAAGATGATCCCTCATAATAATTTCAAGAAAGTGTTCCCCCTAACTGTGCACCGTTGCGAAAGTTCGTTGTTTCGAAGCACCACGTGATGATCGGGTGTGATAGATTCTAACGTTCACATACAACGGGTGTAAGCCAGATTTACACATGCAAAACACTTAGGTTGACTTGACGAGCCTAGCATGTACAGACATGGCCTCGGAATACAAGAGACCGAAAGGTCAAACATGAGTCGTATAGTAGATACGATCAACATGAAGATGTTCACCGATGATGACTAGTCCGTCTCACGTGATGATCGGACACGGCCTAGTTGACTCGGATCATGTATCACTTAGATGACTAGAGGGATGTCTATCTGAGTGGGAGTTCATCAAATAATGTGATTAGATGAACTTAATTATCATGAACATAGTCAAAAAGGTCTTTCCAAATTATGTCATAAGCTCGCGTTTTAGTTCTACTGTTTAGATATGTTCCTAGAGAAAATATAGTTGAAAGTTGATAGTAGCAAATATGCGGACCGGGTCCGTAAACTGAGGATTGTCCTCATTGCTGCGCAAAAGGCTTGTGTCCTTAATGCACCACTCGGTGTGCAGAACCTCGAACGTTGTCTGTGGATGTTGTGAACATCTGACATACACGTTTTGATGACTACGTGATAGTTCAGTAATGTTAAATGGTTTAGAATTGAGGCACCGAAGACGTTTTGAAATGTCGCGGAACATATGAGATGTTCCAAGGGCTGAAATTGGGATTTCAGGTTCGTGCCCACGTCAAGAGGTATGAGACCTCCGACGAGTTTCTTAGCCTACAAACTAAGGGAGAAAACCTCAATCGTTGAGCTTGTACTTAGATTGTCTGGGTACAACAATCACTTGAATCGAGTGGGAGTTAATCTTCCAGATGAGATAGTGATGTTTCTCCAAAGTCACTGCCACCAAGCTACTAGAGCTTCGTGATGAACTATAACATATCAAGGATAGACATGATGATCCTTGAGCAATTCGCGATGTTTGACACCGCGAAAGTAGAATTCAAGTAGGAGCATCAATTGTTGATGGTTAGTAAAACCACTAGTTTCAAGAAGGGCAATGGAAAGAAGGGATACTTCATGAAATGGCAAATCAGTTGTTGCTCTAGTGAAGAAACCCAAGGTTGAACCCAAACCTGAGACTGAGTGCTTCTGTGATAAGGGGAACGGTCACTGGAGCAGAATTACCCTAGATACTTGGTAGATAAGAAGGCAGGCAAGGTCGACAGAAGTATATTGGATATACATTATATTAATGTGTACTCTACTCCTAGTAGCACCAGGGTAATAGATACCGGTTCGGTTGCTAAGTGTTAGCAACTCAAAATAAAAGGCTACGGAATAAACGGAGACTAGCTAAAGGCGAGGTGACGATATGTGTTGGAAGTATTTCCAAGGTTGATGTGATCAAACATCGCACGCTCCCTCTACCATCGGGATTGGTGTTAAACCTAAATAATTGTTATTTGGTGTTTGCGTTGAGCATAGACATGATTGGATTATGTTTATCGCAATACGGTTATTCATTTAAGGAGAATAATGGTTACTCTGTTTATTTGAATAATACCTTCAATGGTCTTGCACCTAAAATGAATGGTTTATTGAATCTCGATCGTAGTGATACACATGTTCATGCCAAAAGATATAAGATAGTAATGATAGTACCACATACTTGTGGCACTGCCATTTGAGTCATATTGGTATAAAACGCATGAAAAAGCTCCATGGTGATGGATCTTTGGACTCACTCATTTTGAAAAGATTGAGATATGCGAACCATGTCTATTGGTAGATATGCATGAAGAAACTCCATACAGATGGATCGTTTGGACTCACTTGATTTTAAATCACTTGAGGCATGCAAATCATACCACATGGGCAAGATGACTGAAAAGCCTCGTTTTCAGTAAGATGGAACAAGAAAGCAACTTGTTGGAAGTAACACATTTTGATTTGTGCAGTCCAATGAGTGCTGAGGCATGTAGTGGATATAGTTATGTTCTTACTTCACAGATGATTTGAGTGGATGTTGAGTATATTTACTTGATGAAACACAAGTCTGAATTATTGGGTAATTTTAGAGTGAAGTTGAAGATCTTCGTGACAAGAGGATAAAATGTCTATGATATGATCATAGAGATGAATATCTGAGTTGCGAGTTTGGTACACAATTGAGACATTGTGGAAATTGTTTCACAACTAACACCGCCTGGAACACCATAGTGTGATGGTGTGTCCGAACATCATAGATGCACCCTATTGGATATGGGGCATACCTTGATGTCTCTTATCGAATTACCATTATCGTTCATGGGTTAGGCATTAGAGACAACCACATTCACTTTAAATAATGCACCATGTAATTACGTTGAGATGACACCGTATGAACTATGGTTTAGAGAAACATAAGCTGTCGTTTCTTGAAAGTTTGGGGCTACGACGCTTATGTGAAAAAGTTTTATCCTGATAAGCTCGAACCCAAAGCGGATAAATACATCTTCATAGGACACCCACAACAGTTGGGTATACCTCCTATTTCAGATCCGGAAGCAAAAGTGATTGTTTCTAGAAACGGGTCCTTTCTCGAGGAAAGGTTTCTCTCGAAAGAATTGAGTGGGAGGATGGTGGAGACTTGATGAGGTTATTGAACCGTCACTTCAACTAGTGTGTAGCAGGGCACAGGAAGTTGTTCCTGTGGCACCTACACCAATTGAAGTGGAAGCTTATGATAGTGATCATGAAACTTCAGATCAAGTCACTACCAAACCTCATAGGTCGACAAGGATGCGTACTACTTCAGAATGGTACGCAATCCTGTCTTGGAGGTCATGTTGCTAGACAACAATGAACCTACGAGCTATGGAGAAGTGATGGTGGGCCCGGATTCTGACAAATGGCTCGAGGCCATAAAATCCGAGAAAGGATCCATGTATAAAACAAAGTGTAGACTTTGGAAGAACTACTTGATGGTCGTAAGGCTGTTGGGTACAGATGGGGTTTTAAAAGGAAGACGGACAATGATGGTAAGTGTCACCATTAAGAAAGCTTGACTTGTCGTTAAGATGTTCTCCGACAAGTTCAAGGAGTTGACTACGATGAGACTTTCTCACTCGTAGCGGTGCTAAGAGTCTGTTGGAATTATATTAGCAGTTACTGCATTATTTATGAAATCTTGCAGATAGGATGTCAAAACATTGTTTCCTCACGTTTTTCTTGAGGAAAGGTTGTATGTGATACAACCAGAAGGTTTTGACAATCCTGAAAGATGCTAACAAGTATGCAAAGCTCCAGCAATCCTTCTAAGGACTGGAGTAAGCATCTCGGAGTTGGAATATACGCTTTGATGATGATCAAAGATTTTGGGTTTATACAAAGTTTATGAGAAACTTGTATTTCCAAAGAAGTGAGTGGGAGCACTATAGAATTTCTGATGAGTATATGTTGTTGACATATTGTTGATCGGAAATGATGTAGAATTTCTGGAAAGCATATAGGGTTGTTTGAAAAGTGTTTTTCAATGGAAAACCTGGATTAAGCTACTTGAACATTGAGCATCAAGATCTATAAGGATAGATAAAAAACGCTCAATAATACTTTCAAATGAATACATGCCGTGACAAGATTTTGAAGAAGTTCAAAATAGATCGGCGAAGAAGGAGTTCTTGGCTGTGTTATAAGGTGTGAGTATTGAGTAAGACTCAAGACATGACCTCGGCAGAAGAGAGAGAATGGACGAAGGTCGTCCCCTATGCTTCAGACATAGGCTCTATAGTATGCAATGCTGTGTACCGCACCTGAAGTGTGCCTTGCCATGAGTCAGTCAAGGGGTACAAGAATGATCCAGGAATGGATAACAAGACAGCGGTCAAACATATCCTTAGTAACTAGTGGACTAAGTAATTTTCTCGATTATGGAGGTGGTAAAAGAGTTCGTCGTAAAGGGTTACGCCGATGCGAACTTTGACACTAATCCGGATTATTCTGAGTAGTAAACCGGAATCGTATAGTAGAATAGTTATTTGGAATAGCTCCAAATAGAGCATGGTAGCTGCATCTAGGAGATGACATAGAGATTTGTAAAGCACACACGGATCTGAAAGATTCAGACCTGTTGACTAATAACCTCTCTCACAAGCGAGATATGATCAAACCCCATGGGTGTTGAATTCATTACAATCACATAGTGATGTGAACTAGATTATTGAATCTAGTGCAAGTGGGAGACTTTTGGAAATATGCCCTAGAGGCAATAATAAAATGGTTATTATTGTATTTCCTTGTTCATGATAATTGTCTATTGTTCATGCTATAATTGTATTAACTGGAAACCGTAATACATGTGTGAATACATAGACCACAACATGTCCCTAGTGAGCCTCTAGTTGACTAGCTCTTTGATCAACAGATGGTCATGGTTTCCTGACCATGGACATTGGATGTCATTGATAACGGGATCACATCATTAGGAGAATGATGTGATGGACGAGACCCAATCCTAAGCATAGCACAAGATCGTGTAGTTCGTTTGCTAAAGCTTTTCTAATGTCAAGTATCATTTCCTAAGACCATGAGATTGTGTAACTCCCTGATACCGTAGGAGTGCTTTGGGTGTACCAAACGTCACAACCTAACTGGGTGGCTATAAAGGTGCACTACGGGTATCTCCGAAAGTGCCTGTTGGGTTGGCACGAATCGAGACTGGGATTTGTCACTCCGTATGATAGAGAGGTATCTCTGGGCCCACTCGGTAATGCATCATCATAATGATCTCAATGTGACTAAGTAGTTAGTCACGGGATCATGCATTATGGAATGAGTAAAGTGACTTGCCGGTAACGAGATTGAACGAGGTATTGGGATACCGACGATCGAATCTCGGGCAAATAACATAACGATTGACAAAGGGAATTGCATGCGGGATTGCTTGAATCCTTGACATCGTGGTTCATCTGATGAGATCATCGTGGAACATGTGGGAGCCAACATGGGTATCCAGATCCCGCTGTTGGTTATTGACCGGAGAACGTCTCGGTCATGTCTGCATGGTTCCCGAACCCGTAGGGTCTACACACTTAAGGTTCGGTGACGCTAGAGTTGTTATGGGAAATAGTATGTGGTTACCGAAGGTTGTTCGGAGTCCCGGATGAGTCCCGGACATGACGAGGAGCTCCGGAATGGTCCGGAGGTGAAGATCGGTATATTGGACGAAGGGTATTGGAGTCCGGAATTGTTCCGGGGGTACCAGGTGATGACCAACGTGTCCAAAAGGGGTTTCGGAGGCCCCGTCAAGCGTTGGGGGGCCTTATGGGCCAAGGGGAGAGGGCACATCAACCCACTAAGGGGCTGAGCGCCCCTCCCACCCCATCTCACATAACCAGGAGAGGTGGGGGCGCCACCCCTAGGGCAGCCGCCCCTCCCAGCTTGGGGGGCAAGTTTCCTAGGGGGTGGGGGCGCCCAAACCCATCTAGGGTTTCCGTGTGGCCGCCGCCCCTCCCCTAGGGAACCCTAGGGAGCCTCCCCCTCCTCCCTTCCCCCTATATATAGTGAGGGAGAGAGGGCAACCGCACCCTTCCCTTGGCGCAGCCCTCTCCCTCCTCCAACACCTCCTCCTCCTCCGTAGTGCTTGGCGAAGCCCTGCCGGAGAACCACGAGCTCCATCACCACCATGCCGTCGTGCTGTCGGAGTTTTCCCTCAACTTCTCCTCTCCCCTTGCTGGATCAAGGAGGAGGAGACGTCCCGGGGCTGTACGTGTGTTGAACGCGGAGGCACCGTTGTTCGGTGCTTAGACCGGATTCGGCCGCGATCTGAATCGCTTCGTGAACGACTCCACCGACCGCGTTCTTGTAACGCTTCTGCATCGTGATCTTCAAGGGTATGAAGATGCACTCCCCTCTCTCTCGTTGCTAGTATCTCCATAGATTGATCTTGGTGATGCGTAGAAAATTTTCAATTTCTGCTACGTTCCCCAACAATACAATGGTAAATTGTATAGGTGCACTAGTTCGGCGAAGAGATGGTGATACAAGTGTAATATGGATAGTAGATATAGGTTTTTGTAATCTGAAAATATAAAACGTGTCGGGAATCGTTGCATGGAAAACAAAAAATTTCTACGCACACGCAATGATCTATCCATGGAGATGCATAGCAACGAGGGGGAGTGTGTCTATGTACCCTCGTAGATCGTAAGCGGAAGCATTTCACAACGCAATTGATGTAGTCGAACTTCTTCACGCTTCAACCAATCAAGTACCGAATGCATGGCACCTCCGTGTTCTGCGCATGTTCAACTCGGTGACGTCCCTCGCCTTCTTGATCCAGCAAGACGTCGAGGTAGTAGATGAATCATGTCAACACGATAGTGTGGTTACGGTGCGGGTGAAGTGATCCTCGCAGGGCTTCGCCTAAGCACTACGAAAATATGACCGGGGGTGTAATCGGTGGAGGGGCGCTCCGCACATGACTAAATAATTGTCTGGTATGTGCTAGGCGCCCCCCACATATATATAGGTGGGAGGGGAGGGGAGAGGCCAGGAGGCGCCCCAAATAGGACCGACTCCTACTTGGGCTCCTCCCATGCTGCCCCCCTGCCATTTATATCGGAGGGGGAGGGAAAGAGGGGGAAGGGGGAAGGAAGGGTGAATCCTATTCCCTTTATTTCCTTTCCTCCTTCCCCTTTCCTTCTCCACCTTGGTGATAACCCACAAGTATAGGGGATCGTTTGTAGCCTTCTTCGATAAATAAGAGTGTCGAACACAACGAGGAGCTAAAGGCAGAACAAATATTCCCTCAAGTTCTATCAACCACCGATACAACTCTACGCACACTTTAAGTATGCTTTACCGAAAACAAGTATGAAACTATTTTGCAAGAATAAAACTACGAGTACTTTGCAAGAATAACACTACGAGTAAATTGCAAGGTAATAAAAGTGGATAGCTTTTGTCACAAGAAAGTCATTTGTCCCTAGGCAATCGATAACAAGTACCGGTAATCATTCTTGCAATTTTACATGAGGGAGAGGCATGAGCTAACATACTGTCTCTACTTGGATCATATGCACTTATGATTGGAACTCTAGCAAGCATCCGCAACTACTAAATATCATTAAGGTCATGAAACCCAACCATAGAATTAAGTATCAAGTCCTCTTTATCCCATATGGAACAACCCACCTACTCGGGTTTAAGCTTCTGTCACTCTCCCAACCCACCATAAGAAAATCATGAACGTATTGCAACACCCTACAGCGGGGATCCCTCACATTTGCGTGAGACGGAGGTCACCGTAGGAAAACACCATAAATAAAATATACAATCATACCAACCAAGATCACGATTAACCCACAGAACAAAATGGATCTACTCAAATATCATAGGATAACCATAGATCATTGGGAAATAATATATGGAGTTGAGCACCATGTTTAAGTAGATATTACAGCGGAGAGAAGAGGTGTTACACCGCTGCATAGAGGGGGAGAAAGTTGGTGATGACGGTAGCAAGATTGTTGATGTAGATCGCCGTCACGATCCTAGCCCTGGCGGCACTCCGGCGCCATCGGGAGAGAGGGGGAACCCCTCCTTCTTCTTCTTCCTTGGCATCCCCCTAGATGGGAGGAGAGAGCCCCCTCCTTCTTCTTCTTCTTCCTTGGCCTCCCCCTAGATGGGAGGAGAGAGCCCCCTCCTTCTTCTTCTTCCTTGGCCTCCCCCCTAGATGGGAGGAGAGTTCCCCCTCTGGTCCATGGCCTGCATGGCGGCGGAGGGGCGGGAGCCCCTCCGAGATTGGATCTCCCTCTCAGTTATCTTCTGTTTCGCGTTCCCCAGATCTAGCCGAAAACCGTTTCTTATATTCTCGTAGATCCGTAACTCCGATTGCGCTGAGATTTTAACACAATTTTTTTTCTGGATATAAGCTTCCTTGCGCACGAAGTAGAGCCCGAACCGACGTACGAGGTGAGCACAACCCAGCACCACGTGCCTGGCTCTGGGGTCGCGCCCTGGTGTCTTGTGGTGTGTGTGGGCCTCCGTTTGCGGTGATTCCAACTCCCAAAAATCACATATATTCCAAAATAAAATTCTCCGTAAAATTTTATTGCATTTGGACTTCATTTGATATGGATTTTCTGTGATACAAAAAACATGCAAAAAAACAGGAACTGACACTGGGCACTGGATCAATAGGTTAGTCCAATAAGTCATATAAAAAGGTGCCAAAAATATGTGAAAGTTGTATAATATTGGCATGAAACAATAAAAAATTATAGATACGACGGAGACGTATCACTTGGCCTGCCCATATGGGGGGCGCACCAGCCCATTGTGGCTGGTGTGTTTCCCCCTTGGCCCATAAGGCCCATATCTTTTGCCGGGGGTGCTCGGAACCCCTTCCGGTGATCCGATATGTACCCGGTACCCTCCGGAACACTTTCGGTGTCCGAATACCATCGTCCTATATATCAATATTTACCTCTCGACCATTTAGAGACTCCTCGTCATCTCCGTGATCTCATCCGGGACTCCGAACTATGTTCGGTCACCAAATCACATAACTCATATAATACTATATCGTCAACGAACGTTAAGCGTGCGGACCCTACGGGTTCAAGAACTATGTATACATGACCGAGATACCTCTCCGGTCAATAACCAATAGCGGAACCTAGATGCCCATATTGGCTCCTACATATTCTACGAAGATCTTTATCGGTTGAAGCGTTATGACAACATACGTAATTCCCTTTGTCTATCGGTATGTTACTTGCCCGAGATTGGATCGTCGGTATCTTCATACCTAGTTCAATCTCGTTACTAGCAAGTCTCTTTACTCCTTCCGTAATACATCACCTCGTGACTAACTCCTTAGTCGTTTACTTGCAAGCTTATGATGTGTATTACCGAGAGGGCCCAGAGTCCTTCCGTAATACATCACCTCGTGACTAACCCCTTAGTCGTTTACTTGCAAGCTTATGATGTGTATTACCGAGAGGGCCCAGAGATACCTCTCCGATACTCAGAGTGACAAATCCTAATCTTGATCTATGCCAACTAAACAAACACCTTCGGAGATACCTGTAGAGCATCTTTATAATCACCCAGTTACGTTGTGACGTTTGATAGCACATAAGGCATTCCTCCGGTATCGGAGAGTTGCATAATCTCATAGTCGAAGGAATATGTATTTGACATGAAGAAATCAACAGCAATAAAACTGAAAAATTATTATGTTAAGCTAACGGATGGGTCTTGTCCATCACATCATTCTCCTAATGATGTGATCCCGTTATCAAATGACAACTCATGTCAATGGTTAGGAAACCTTAACCATCTTTGATCAACGAGCTAGTCTAGTAGAGGCTTACTAGGGACACGATATTTGTTTATATATTCACACATGTATTGAAGTTTCCGATCAATACAATTCTAGCATAGATAATAAACCTTTATCATGGATAAGGAAATACAGAATAACAACTTTATTATTGCCTCTAGGGCATATTTCCTTCAAAAACAGCAAGGTAGCAAGTGATAAAAGTGAGCACAAGCGGTATTGCAATGCTTGAAACCTAGGGTTCATACTTTCACTAGTGCAAAATCTGTCAACAATGGTAACATAATTGGATCATATAACAATCCCTCAACGTGCAACAAAGAATCACTCCAAAGTTCCTATCGCGGAGAACATAAGATGAAATTTTTTGCAGGGTATGAAACCACCTCAAGTTATTCTTTCTGATCAATCCATTGAGCTATTCCTAGAAGTGTCACAAAAAGTCCTAGAGTTTGTACTAAAATAACACCATATGATACACATCAACCAACTTAATGTCACCTAGATACTCTGATCCAATGTCACCACAAGTATCCGTGAGTTGATTATATGATATGCATCAAACAACTTCAGATTCATAATATTCAATCCAACACAAAGAACTTCAAAGAGTACCCCATGATTTCTACCGGAGAAAGGAATATGAAAACGCGTATCAACCCCTATGCATAGATTACTCCAATGTCACCACAAGAATCCACAAGTTGATAACCGAAACATACATCAAGTGAATTAATAGAACATCCCATTGTCACCACGAATATCCCATCGTAAGACATACATCAAGTGCTCTCACATCCAAAAGATCCAATCCGACATAACAAAACCTCAAAGGAAAAGATTCAATTCATCACAAGAAGGTAGAGAGGGAAGAACACCATATGATCCAAATATATTAGTAAAGCTCGTGGTATGATGACTTTCGATAAGTAAGAGTGTCGAACCCAACGAGGAGCAGAAGGAAATGACAAGCGGTTTTCAGTAAGGTATTCTCTGCAAGCACTGAAATTATCGGTAACAGATAGTTTTGTGATAAGGTAATTTGTAACGGGTAACAAGTAACAAAAGTAAACAAGGTGCAGCAAGGTGGCCCAATCCTTTTTGTAGCAAAGGACAAGCCTGGACAAACTCTTATATAAAGGAAAACGCTCCCGAGGACACTTGGGAATTATCGTCAAGCTAGTTTTCATCATGCTCATATGATTCACGTTCGTTACTTTGATAATTTGATATGTGGGTGGACCAGTGCTTGGGTACTGCCCTTCCTTGGACAAGCATCCCACTTATGATTAACCCCTCTTGTAAGCATCCGCAACTTCAAAAGAAGTATTAAGGTAAACCTAACCATAGCATGAAACATGTTGATCCAAATCAGCCCCTTACGAAGCAACGCATAAACTAGGGTTTAAGCTTCTGTCACTCTAGCAACCCATCATCTACTTATTACTTCCCAATGCATTCCCCTAGGCCCAAACAATGGTGAAGTGTCATGTAGTCGACGTTCACATAACACCACTAGAGGAAAGACAATATACATATCATCGAAATATCGAACGAATACCAAATTCACACAACTACTTATAGCAAGACTTCCCCCATGTCCCCAGGAACAAACGTAGCTACTCACAAATCATATTCATGTTCATAATCAGAGGGGTATTAATATGCATAAAGGATCTGAACATATGATCTTCCACCAAATAAACCAACTAGCATCAACTACAAGGAGTAATCAACACTACTAGCAACCCACAGGTACCAATCTGAGGTTTTGAGACAAAGATCGGATACAAGAGATGAACTAGGGTTTGATATGAGATGGTGCTGGTGAAGATGTTGATGGAGATTGACCCCCTCCCGATGAGAGGATCGATGGTGATGACGATGGTGATGATTTCCCCCTCCCAGAGGGATGTTTCCCTGGCAGAACAGCTCCGCTAGAGCCCTAGATTGGTTTCACCAGGTTCCCCCTCGAGACGGCGGCACTTCGTCCCGAAAGCTTCCTTCTGATTTTTTTCAGGCCAAAAGACTTCATATAGCAAAAGATGGGCACCGGAGGCCTGCCAGGGGGCCCATGAGGCAGGGGGGCGCGCCCAGGGGGTAGGGCGCGCCCCCACCCTCATGGACAGGGTGTGGCCACCCTCTGGTGCTTTCTTCGCCCAATATTTTTAATATATTCCAAAACTGACTTCCGTGGAGTTTCAGGACTTTTGGAGTTGTGCAGAATAGGTCTCTAATATTTACTCCTTTTCCAGCCCAGAATTCCAGCTGTCGGCATTCTCCCTCTTCGTGTAAACCTTGTAAAATAAGAGAGAATAGGCATAAGTATTGTGACATAATGTGTAATAACAACCCATAATGCAATAAATATCGATATAAAAGCATGATGCAAAATGGACGTATCAACTCCCCCAAGCTTAGACCTTGTTTGTCCTCAAGCGGAAGCCGATAACAAAAAATATGTCCACATGTTTAGAGATAGAGGTGTCGATAAAATAAAATACGGACATGAGGGCATCATGGTCATTCTTATAACAGCACACACACACACACACACACACACACACACACACACACATATATATATATATATATTGTCATATGATTTCTTATGCTAAAGTAACAATCTATTCACAATGTCAAGTATGAATCAGAAACTTCATTGAAAACCAACAAACTATGATCTCGGTCATTGAAGCAATTGCAATTTATCATAAAAACGGAAAGAGTCAATATAAGAGCTTTTCAGCAAGTCCACATACTCAACTATCATTTAGTCTTTCACAATTGCTAACACTCATGCAATACTTATGGGTATGGAGTTTTAATCAGACACAGAGAAAGATAGGGACTTATAGTGTTGCCTCCCAACCTTTTACCTCGAGGGTAATGTCAACAATAATAGTTTATGATAACTTACATCCAATTGGATATATATATCAGGATCTTTCCAACACAATGTGCTTGCCAAAGGATAAAGTGTAAAAGGAAAGGTGAAGATCACCGCAACTCTTGCATAAGACATAAGACAAAAATAAAAGATAGGCCCTTTGCAGAGGGAAGCAGAGGTTGTCATGTGCTTTTATGGTTGGATGCACGAGATCTTAATGCAAAAGAACGTCACTTTATATTGCCACTTGTGATAGGGACCTTTATTATGCAGTCCATCGCTTTTATTTCTTCCATATCACAAGATTGTATAAAGCTTATTTTCTCCACAAGATATTTAGAGAGCAATTTTTATTGCATGCAACAAAGATAACTTACTTGAAGGATCTTACCCAATCCATAGGTAGGTATGGTGGACTCTCATGGCAAAAATGGGTTTAAGGATATTTGGAAGCACAAGTAGTATCTCTACTTGGTGCAGAGAATTTGGCTAGCATGAGGGGGGAAGGCAAGCTCAACATGTTGGATGATCCATGACAATATACTTTATTTCAGATATAAGAAAACATAACCCATTACGTTGTCTTCCTTGTCCAACATCAAGTTTTTAGCATGTCATATTTTAATGAGTGCTCACAATCATAAAAGATGTCCAAGATAGTATATTTATATGTGAGAACCTCCCTTTCTGTATTACTTCCTATTAATTGCAACGATGACCAAAACTATGTTTGTCAACTCTCAACAACTTTTATTCATCATACTCTTTATATGTGAAGTCATTACTCTCCATAAGATCAATATGATCTGTCTATTTATTTTTATTCTTTCTTTTTCTTATTATTCCCTCAAGATAATAGCAAGATAACCAAGCCCTCGACTCAAGACTAATTTTTATTATATATATAGCTCACGAACTCGATTACATAGATAAGGATCAACACAAAACTCAAAGCTAGATCATACTAAAACTTTATTCTACTAGATCAAGATATAACAAAAATGATCGAACTAAGAAAAATGGTAAAGATAGAAGTGTGATGGTGATACGATACCGGGGCACCTCCCCCAAGCTTGGCAGTTGCCAAGGGGAGTGCCCATACCCATGTATTTATGTCTCTTTCTTCTGAGGTGAAGGAGATGGTGATGATGATGACAATTGTGCCTTTAGCTTTTTCATATTGTAATTGAGAAGAGCAATTTCCTCCTTTAAATCATCGACCTCCGATTCCAGCTTCAAGATCTTGTCACATAAATCTCCTTTGCTTTTCTGCCGAAAACGAGAAGGAATAGATCGGTTGTTAGACAGTTTAACCCTCTTAGGGAGACTAGACTTCTTGAACTTCACGTGCATATCCCCAGGTTGAGGTAGAGGAACATCCTCCTCCTCCAAACTTGAATAATTGATCCTCATCAAATGAGCATCCTCCTCATCATCCGTAGTTCGACCACAAGGAGATATGTCCTCATAGGTCTTTGGGTCAGCAATGTGATGTGAGACATAGCTCTCTCCGTCGGAGTCTTGAGATGACATCTTGCTCTAAATCTGCTATAGAAACAACTCGAAACAAAAAAAACAGAGGATATTTGCATGGTACGGTGGTCAAGACCTTCGGGAGACTATATAATGAATTTTTACCGACCAAAATAAGTGTCGTGCAAGAAAACGGAGTCCGGAGATCACACGAGGTGCCCACGAGGCAGGGGGCGCGCCCAGGGGGGTAGGGCGTGCCCTCCACCCTCGTGGATGTCTCGTGTCCTTTTCGGACTACTTCTTATTTTCCTATTTTCTTAAATATTCCAAAATGGAGAAAAATTGCTATTAGAACTGTTTTGGAGTCGGTTTACTTACCGTACCACATACCTATTCCTTTTCGGAGTCTGAAACGTTCTGGAAAGTGTCCCTTATGTATTTCCTCCGGGGTTACGGTTTCAATAACATTAGTTTCAACATTTATGGTATTACCTGAGATATAATGTTTGATTCTTTGACCGTTCACCATATTCGGATTTGTGCCTTCGAAGTTGTTGATTGTTATGGCACCGGAACAATAGACCTCCTCGATAACGTAAGGACCTTTCCATTTAGAGAGGAGTTTTTCTGCAAAAAGTCTTGAACGAGAGTTGTATAGAAAAACATAATCACCTACATTAAACTCACGCTTTTGTATCCTTTTGTCATGCCATCTTTTAACTTTTTCTTTAAATAGCTTGGCATTCTTATAGGCTTAGATTCTCCACTCATCAAGTGAGCTAATGTCAAATAGTCTCTTCTCTCTGGCAAGTTTGAAATCATAATTGAGCTCTTTAATGTCCCAATATGCCTTATGCTCTAGTTCGAGAGGTAAGTGACATGCTTTTCCATAAACCATTTTATACAGAGACATACCCATAGGATTATTTTATATGCAGTTCTATAGGCCCATAATGCATCATCAAGTTTCTTGGACCAATTATTTCTAGATCTATTAACAGTCTTTTGCAAAATTAATTTAATCTCTCTATTACTCAGTTCTACTTGACCACTAGACTGTGGATGATAAGGAGATGCAATTCTATGATTAACATCATACTTAGCAAGAATTTTACGAAAAGCACCATGAATAAAATGTGAACCACCATCAGTCATTAAGTATCTAGGGACTCCAAACCTCGGGAAAATAACTTCTTTAAGCATCTTAATAGAGGTGTTATGATCAGCACTACTAGTTGGAATAGCTTCTACCCACTTTGTAACATAATCAACAACAACTAAAATATGTGTATACCCATTAGAGGAAGGAAACAGTCCCATATAATCAAAGCCCCAAACATCAAATGGTTCAATAACAAGTGAATAGTTCATAGGCATTTCTTGATGTCTACTAATACTACCAATTCTTTGACATTCATCACAAGACAAGACAAACTTACGGGCGTCCTTGAAAAGAGTAGGCCAATAAAAACCGGATTGTGATACCTTATGGACAGTTCTATCTCCAGCGTGGTGTCCTCCATAAGCCTCGGAGTGACACTTGCGTAGGATATGTTCTTGTTCATGCTCAGGTACACAACGTCTAATAACACCATCTACTCCTTCTTTATAAAGGTGTGGGTCATCCCAGAAGTAATATCTTAAATCATAGAAAAACTTTTTATTTTGCTGGTATGTGAAACTAGGTGGTATAAATTTAGCAACAATGTAATTAGCATAATCAGCATACCATGGAGCAGTACGAGAAGCATTTATGACAGCTAATTGTTCACCAGGAAAGCTATCATCAATAGGTAGGGGGTCATCAAGGACATTCTCTAACCTAGACAAGTTGTCTGCAACGGGGTTCTCAGCTCCCCTTCTATCAATAATATGCAAATCAAATTCTTGTAGTAGGAGAACCCATCTAATAAGTCTAGGTTTAGCATCTTTCTTTTACATAAGATATTTAATAGCAGCATGATCAGTGTGAACAGTTACTTTAGAATCAACAATATAAGGTCTGAACTTATCACAAGCAAATACAACTGCTAAAAATTCTTTTTCAGTAGTAGCATAATTTCTCTAGGCACTGTCTAGAGTTTTACTAGCATATTGGATAATATTTAATTTCTTATCAACTCTTTGTCCTAGACCAGTGCCTACAACATAATCACTAGCATCACACATAATTTCAAAGGGTAAATTCCAATCAGATGGTTGAAAAATAGGTGCAGAAATCAAGGCTTTCTTAAGTATTTCAAATGCTTCTACATAATCATCATCAAAGACAAAAGGAACATCTTTTTGTAAGAGGTTAGTTAGAGGCCTAGAAATTTTTGAGAAGTCTTTAATGAACCTCCTATAAAAACCGGCATGACCGAGGAAACTTCTTATACCTTTAATGTCCTTAGGACACGGCATCTTTTCAATAGCATCAACTTTAGCTTTATCAACTTCAATACCTCTTTCAGAGATTTTATGCCCCAAGACAATACCTTCATTAACCATAAAGTGGCACTTCTCCCAATTCAAGACAAGATTAGCTTCTTCAGATCTCTGTAAAACTCGATCAAGGTTACTTAAGCAATCATCAAAAGAAGTTCCATACACGGAGAAATCATCCATGAAAACCTCAACAATCTTTTCACAGAAGTCAGAGAATATAGCATTCATACATCTTTGAAAGGTAGCAGGTGCATTGCATAAACCAAAAGGCATACGTCTATAAGCAAAGGTACCGAAAGGGCAAGTAAAAGTGGTCTTTTCTTAATCTTCTTTTGACATAGGTATTTGAGAGAAACCAGAATAACCGTCTAGAAAGCAAAAATGTGTATGTTTGGATAATCTTTCTAGCATTTGATCAATAAAAGTGTCGGTATACTAAAGTAGGGGTACCTTAGTACCCCGGACTTGTGCACGGGCAGTCGTAGCACCCCGCGGCAAGGCTTGCCAGGCGATCACCAAAACTCTCCGTGGTCCCCTTTTGGGCCATCCAAGAACAAAGTATTTGAGCCAAGGCCCCGGCAGGAGGAGCCTGCCGGGAAGGCCACCCGAAGAGAGCAAGGCCCCGGCAAGAGGAGCTTGCCGGGACGCCCGCTCGAAGCACAAGACCCCGGCAAGAGGAGCTTGCTGGGAAGGCCGACCGAGGCACGACAAGATACTTGCTGCGACGCGCCCCGCGTCCCGGCAAGGACCGGTGAGCGACAAGCTCCTGGGCGCGACAAGGCACCCACCGCGGCAAGGCGTTTGCCGCGGCAAGTCACCACCCCGCGCCTGCGCTCCAGCTCATCCACCCACGCGTCGCTCTGGGGCCATTCCAGGCGTACGTGGCGAGAGGCTGGGCAGCCAGGGGCATGCGGTGGCAAAACAACGCTGACAGAGTAGCCATCGTGGCAAACAGTGGCGCTCCAGACGGCCCCTTTCCTGCACCGTCTGGGCGACGCGGACGGGCATTTAATGCCCTTGTCCCCTGCCGTCAGAGTTAGGTATGATAGCACTGTGCAAACAGCTGTACCCAACACATCGTTTCTAGTTTTACCCCCGCCTACGTTGCCACCTGTGGGTAACCCCTTGCACATATAAAAGGAGGCCCCATGCGCAACGAGAGGGGGGAGGGGAGAGGCCATTCACGCTCGGTCTCGCCAGCAGCTCGCATGTACTGTAGCACCACACGCTCTCGAGCAAGAACACAATACCAAACCACAAAGCAGCAGTAGGGTTTTACGCATCCGTGCGGCCCGAAGCTGGGTAAACCCCTCGCGTGCACCGCCTCGATCCGCTCTTCGTGCGACCTCCGCCCCCCGCCGAACCAAGAAAGGGGCTCAGTCCCCATAGGTGTTGGTGGAGGCAGATTTTCCGCCGACATCTTTGGCGCGCCAGGTAGGAGGCGTCGAAGTTGTGCGAACCTGATCCGGCGTCTGCACGGGCTAGATCTCCTTCATCTTCATCGACATGCCACTGAAGAAGAAGGCTTCGGAGGTGGCTGGTCCGTCCGCGTCGAACCCACCGCCCCTGGAGCAAACGGGTGGTGGGGACGGCACCGGCGGCGGAACGGGCGCCATCGAGCCAGCTCATGGTGCCACGGCGTCCGAACATGCACCGCGCCCCTCTCAGGAGGCACGGGACCAGCAGCGTCTTGGCACTCACGGTACCATACGCTCGCTGGACCCAGATCGAGCCGGCGGATCCCAGGGCGCTCAAGGCCAGCACTCACACCAACGTGCTGGCACGAGCGTGGCGCGGCTGCCTGGTCCGGGTGTTGCTCCTTCTAACGTGGTTAGAAGTTCGAGCACATCCCGCTCCACGCGCCGCTCGCCACCGCTGCCCGCCACTCCAGCAGAAGCTCTGGGGCGAGCTCAACTGCTCCTAGACTACCCTCCAACAGCGGACAAGATCGACAACTGGAGGGCCACGATACAGAGCCTCATCGGTTTCGCTAACGGTGACAACCCGCGGTAGCACAGTGCGTCGCAGTCGCGGCAGGTCGGTCAGGCGAGAACCGATGGTGCCAAGACCGGTGGGGGCGCGACCACCATGCACTCCCCGCCCCAAAGGCCAAGATCGCCGACTCGCCGGAACCATCACGACAACGACTCCACCGCGTCGTCGAATCCGCGAACTCGTCGCGATCAACGCCAAGTTCTTCACGAGCGAGAACAAGAGGACGCTCGTACTCGCATCGAGCGTCGGAGAGAAGCGCGGCGTCAGTCAGACCAGCGCGCTGGGCCCTCTATCGACATGCATGCGCCCGGGGACCAGGCGACCTGCCGTACGCGGTAGGCTGCCCTGCGTTCACCCGTGAGCTGCGGCAAGTCCAGTGGCCCAGCACGAAGAATTTCAAGCCAGACGTACCAGAGAAGTACGACGGCAAGTCGCATCCGTCGGAGTTCCTCAGCATCTACACCCTTGCGGTGCAGGCTGCTGGGGGGCGGGACGACAAGATCCTTGCCAACTACTTCCCGTTGGTACTCAAATCCAACGTCAGATCCTGGCTCATGCACTTGCCGGATAACTCCATAACCTCCTGGACAGACTTGTGCCATCAGTTTGTTGGCGCCTTTACAGGCGGCCACAAACCCCATGGACAAGCGAGCGACCTTCATCTGCTCGTCCAGAAGGAAGGGGAATCCTTGCACAAGTTCATCCAGAGATTCAGCCGCGTCCACTACAACATCCCAGACGTCCACCCTGCCGCGGTTATCAGCGTGTTCCATCAGAACGTGCGTAACCGCAGGATGCGGGAGGAGATGGCGATGTGCAAGATCAAAGACGTCAGCGAGCTATATGCCCTGGCCGACAAGTGTGCACGTGCCGAGGAAGGGAGGAAACTCCCCAGAGAGAACACTGGAGCAGGAGAATCTGACAGTGAAGATACCGCCCCGGCAAGGAAGAACCGGCGGCGGAGCAACAGGAAGAAGAAGAGCCAAGAAGTACTGGTCGTTGAGCAGTCCGGCAATGAAGGCGCCGCCAAGAAGGCCCAGGCTGGCAGCTCCGGCAAGGAGGTTGCCGGATGCGCCAACTGCCAGGCTGTGGCGGTCGTCGACAAGCGGGACGGCACCAACAAACAGTACTGCAAGATCCACCGCACCAAGGGCCATGACCTCTAGAGCTGCAAGCAGGTCGAGCGGCTCGTCGAGCTGCAAAAGGCCGAGTACGAGCGGCGCGACAAGGAGAGAGCCCGGGGAGGTGGCGGAGGATCAGGTACGAAGCGCCCCGGCCAGGGAGGACGCCGCGACAAGGACAAGCAGCGGCAAACGGACAGGCCTCCCCGTGGCCGCGACAAGAACGAAGACGACGACGAAGACGAAGACATTGATGACGTCGAGACCAGTGAGCAGGAGTTTCAGAAAGCCACAGAGGTCTTGTGCGTAGACGGCGGTGCTTCCCTGCATACTTCTCACCGCCAGCTCAAACAGTGGGCGCGGGAAGTCAATGCAGCGGAACCACCCGTCGAGTTGCGCAAGCCTCTGAAATGGTCCAGCACGCCTATCATCTTCGATATTGAGGACCACCCTGACCACACAACTGCGATCGGGTGCTTGCCGATGTTGGTCTCGCCAACAGTCCGCAACCTCAAGGTCACCAAGATGCTAGTCGACGGCGGGGCCGGCTTGAACCTGATCTCCTCCGCTGTGCTCCGGAAACTCCAAGTCCCTGACAGCGAGCTCGAAGAGACCGGCACGTTCCAAGGAATCAACCCGGGAAGGAGCAAGCCGAAGGGGAAGATAATGTTGCCAGTGACATTTGGCAGCGAGCTGAACTTCAGGACAGAGAGGATCACTTTTGACGTTGCCGATTTTCCGTTGCCCTACAACGGAATTCTCGGCCGTCCAGCGCTCGCCAAATTCATGGCGGCCTCTCACTACGCATACAACATGCTCAAGATGCCAGGCCCGATAAGCGTCATCTCTGTCCCTAGCGACAAGAAGGACACCCTTATCTGTGCCGACAAGATCTACCGGGAAGCAGCAGCCGCAGCGGATCACAAGCCACTTGCCGCTGAAGCTCTAGGAGGGAAGAAGAAGACTAAGCCCGGCAAGTGCTCTGGTGCCCACTCCGGCAAGCGCACCTCCACGGAGTGCTGCGCTACCGTCGAGGACGCGCCATTGAGCTCCGCCGGCAAGAAGAAGACCAAACCCGGCGAGTGCTCTGGTGCCCACTCCGGCAAGCGCACCTCTTCGGAGTGTTGTGCTGCCGTCGAGGACGCGCCATCGAGCTCCGCCGGCAAGAGTAAGAAGACGATGGCAGCTCCGCCAACGACCAAGAAGGTGTCCGCCAAGGAGGACGGCACTGGTGGTACCTTCACCATCAGTGCCACTCTCGACTCCAAATAGGAAAGCGCGCTCGTTGCTTTCCTGCGGGCAAATGTCGATGTGTTTGCCTGGCAACCATCTGACATCCCCGGTGTTCCCAGGAAAGTGATTGAGCACCACCTCGCCGTCTGTCCTCATGCGCGGCCCGTCAAGCAAAGAGTCAGGAAGCAAGCGGTGGAGTGCCAAGAGTTCATTGCAGAAGAAATCAAGAAGTTGGAAGCGGCAGGCCTCGTCAGAGGTGTGCTCCATCCGACGTGGTTGGCCAATCCTGTTGTCGTGCGCAAAGCAAATGGGAAATGGAGGCTTTGCATCGACTTTACTGATGTTAACAAAGCTTGTCCCAAGGATCCCTTTCCCTTGCCGCGCATTGACCAGATTGTTGACTCCACGGCCGGATGTGACCTGCTTTCATTTCTTGACGCATACTCAGGATACCATCAGATCTTCATGGCTGAAGAAGACGAGGAGAAGACTGCATTCATCACTCCATGTGGCACGTACTGTTTCGTACGGATGCCTTTCGGTTTGAAGAATGCTGGTTCGACATTTGCGAGGGTTGTCCATACCGCTTTTGAGCCACAGATCCACAGAAATGTGGAAGCCTACATGGATGACATAGTGGTCAAAAGCAGGGACAGGGCAACCCTGATTCAAGATTTGGAAGAAACCTTCACGAACCTGCGCAGGATCAGCCTCAAGCTCAACCCCGAGAAGTGCGTGTTCGGAGTCCCTTCCGGCAAGCTTCTCGGGTTCTTCGTGTCTCAGCGAGGAATCAAAGCCAATCCAGACAAAATCAAGGCCATCGAGCAGATTGAAGCACCAACACGCGTCAAGGATGTACGAAGGCTTGCCGGCTGCGTCGCGGCTCTCAGCAGGTTTATTTCCAAGTCTGCAGAACGCGCCCTGCCATTTTTCAAAGTTTTGAAGAAGGCGGGTCCAGTGAGATGGACTCCGGAAGCGGAGGCTGCGCTGCAAGACTTGAAGAAATACCTATCCTCCGCTCCAATACTTGTCGCGCCTAAACCACAAGAGAAGTTGCTGCTGTACCTGGCGGCAACCAATCAAGTGGTTAGTACTGCGTTAGTAGCGGAGAGGGAGGCAGATGATGAGCCAGCAACCGCGGCAAGCACGTCCAGCGACAAGCAGGGGGCTTCCCCGACAAGCTCTGGCCCCGACAAGGACGAATCTGCGCAGGAGCAAGTGGAGGTGCAGAAGAAGAAAATGGTGCAGCGCCCAGTTTACTTTGTCAGCTCCCTTCTGCAGGGGGCTAGGTCAAGGTACTCTGGTGTGCAGAAATTGCTTTTCGGCCTTCTCATGGCCTCGAGAAAGCTGCGCCATTACTTCCAAGCACATGAGATTACGGTTGTCACCCGCTTTCCGCCGAAGAGGATACTGCAGAATCCAGAAGCGAGAGGCAGGATTGTCGAGTGGGCACTAGAACTGTCGAGCTTTGGTCTCGAGTTCAAGAGCACCTCGACTATCCAAAGCAGAGCATTGGCGGAGTTCATAGCAGAGTGGACACCGACACCGAACGAAGATATCCCAGAGACGAGCATCCCCGCCAAAGAAGCAAGCAAAGAGTGGCTGATGTACTTTGATGGTGCTTTCTCGCTGCAAGGCGCCAGTGCTGGCGCGTTACTTATCGCGCCCACCGGAGAGCACCTCAAGTACGTAGTCCAGATGCACTTCCCCAAGGAACAAGCAACCAACAATACTGCAGAGTATGAAGGTCTGCTCGCCGGTCTCAGGATCGCGGCAGAACTTGGGATCAAGAAGCTCATTGTCAGGGGTGACTCGCAGCTTGTCGTCCGCCAAGTGAACAAAGATTACCAGAGTCCGTTGATGGAAGCGTACGTTGATGAAGTGAGGAAGCTAGAAGAGCGCTTTGATGGCCTGCAAATGGAACACATTCCAAGAGCTGAGAACGACATCGCTGATGGCCTGTCAAAGTGCGCAGCATTCAAGTTACCTGTGGAACCAGGAACCTTTGTGCTCAAGCTGACTCAGCCATCCGTAACGCCATCAACCAGACAGAGCAAGAAGAGGAAGTTGGTCTCCGGCGACTATCTTCCGGCAGAGCTCCCCGGAGCCGCCACCAAGAAGGTCCCTAAGATCGACGCCAAGAGAGCTGAGGAGCTGTCTGCTCCGGAAAACCCCAGGGTTTGTAACGTAGAAGCAGGCGCTCCCGACAAGTTTCGCTCCGGCAAGCTTGCCGGGGAACGTCAAGCTTTGGCTGAGCCCCAGATCCTTGCCGTAGAAGCGGACGTTCCCGCAGCAGCAGATGTGCCTTCAGTCCTTGTTGTCGAGCCACAGGCTCCAGCATGGGCGCAGCAGACTGTCCATTTCCTCCAAAGCGGAGAGCTTCCCGAAGAGCAAGAAGAAGCGGAAAGAGTAGCCCGGCGCTCGAGTATGTACCAGTTCGTCGACAACACACTGTACAGAAGAGGGCGCAACGGTGTGAAATTGAAGTGTATTTCCCGGGAAGACGGACAGAAGCTGTTGGCAGAGATACATGGAGGCATATGTGGTCACCACATCGGCGCCAGAGCACTTGCTGGCAAAGCATTCCGGCAAGGTTTCTTCTGGCCGACAGCCCTCTAGGATGCAACTGCACAAGTAACCAAGTGTGAAGCGTGCCAGTTCCATTCCAAGCAGATACACTAGCCAGCTCAAGCTCTCCAGACGATCCCTTTATCCTGGCCATTTTCGGTCTGGGGGCTCGACATCCTCGGCCCCTTCCCCCGAGATGTCGGGGGCTTTGAGTACTTGTACGTCGCAATCGACAAGTTCACAAAGTGGCCGGAAGTGGAACCAGTGAGGAAGGTGACAGCACAGTCATCAGTCAAGTTCTTCAGGTCGATTGTTTGCCGCTTCGGGATCCCCAACAGGATCATCACCGACAACGGTACGCAGTTCACGAGCCGCGCCTTCATGCAATACGTCCAAGATCTCGGCGCCAAGGTCTGCTTTGCTTCTGTTGCTCATCCCCGGAGCAACGGTCAAGCGGAAAGGGCCAATGCTGAAGTGCTACGCGGGCTCAAGACCAGAACTTTCGACAGGCTGCACAAGTGCGGAAGAAACTGGATCGAGGAGCTGCCGGTGGCTCTTTGGTCGATCAGAACGACGCCAAATCGAGCCACTACCCAGACACCATTTGCTCTAGTCTATGGAGCAGAAACAGTTACCCCCACGGAACTCGTATACGGGTCACCTCGAGTGCTCGCTTATGATGAGCTTGAGCAAGAGCGGCTGCGTGAAGATGACGCGCTGCTCCTTGAGGAAGATCGTCTTCAGGCTGCTGTGCGAGCCTCTCGCTACCAGCAAGCTTTGCGTCGCTACCATAGCCGCAAAGTTAAAGCCAGAAGCTTCGAGGAAGGCGACCTTGTTCTTCGGCGCGCCCCGTCCGCCAAGAATCATAACAAGTTGACGCCGAAGTGGGAAGGCCCTTACCGGGTGAGACGAGTCACGAGGCCCGGCGCTGTCCGCCTCGAGACCGAAGATGGCACTCCGGTAAGCAACTCCTGGAATATTGAGCATCTTCATAAGTTTTACCCGTAAGGCGCGGTTGTCGGGCCCCGCCCGGCAACCAACCTTTTGTACAAGTCTTGCCGCAGTTGCATGTAATCCTTTGTACAAAGCCAGGCGCAGACCCTGAGCAGCAGAAATGAAGCGCTGGCGCCCTAAGTTTTAGCATGCATGCTGAGTCGAGTCTCGTCCTTGGTTAGGGTTGATAGTGCCTAACAGCTGCTAACCCCTAGCTTAGAGGTCGAGTCTGCGTCCTTTTTCCTGTTCTTTCGTTTCCTTTGGTTCGCAGGGTTTTGCATATCCTAGCCAGACCGCTTAAGGACGAAGAAGAGGAGAAGGGCGGCCCGACATCTCGTCCCCGGCAAGCCAGTGTTGCCGGGGGCTGCAAGTACGAAGATTCACCCGCGGCAAGCCAAAGTTGCCGGGGGCTGCAATCCCAGATAAGTCTTTCATCCCTTGTCATGCATTCTCTTATGGACTGAGGAATGCGAAAACCTTGTTCCTTCCTAAAAAGCTGCCGTGCTCCCTTAACTCCGGACCCCGGAGCGCGTTCCTGGGGCCAGTTTCGGTAGTAGCCGTGGCGGCAAAGGAACGGAATGAGGAGCCCGAACCCGCCTCATCCCTGCCTCCGTCAAAGGCGTGAGGAAGGTCGAGTGGCGCGGGAAGACGGCAGGGCCTGTTGCCGGGCAAAGAAGTGTCTATCTTAACGATATAAAGGATTCGCTCCTTGGCGTGGATTTTACCTACGGGACAAATGGCCCGGCAAACATCCCCTTTTCATTAAAAACATTCCGCTCAGGTACAGTTCAGAGAGAATGAAAAACATGAAAGATGGGATTACAAGTTTTAAACACAGCTAAGGCCCGAGGGCTTACAGATTGAAAAAAGATAAGATGACCGTAATCCCTTTCTTGTCTCTCTCCTCAGGAGGTAGGACAAGGAGGCGAAAAGGGCAAAAGGGGCGCCTAGGCGAGCTACGGGTGGCAGAAGACACCAACAGAACGCCCCGGGGGCCGGCTGAAAGCTGGACGGTGATGGCGGCGCCGGAAGAAGGGCTCGACGAGGCGGCAGGGCGTCAGCACGCTGTCGAGGGCGCCGTGCCCTCGTACTCCGAGTTGATGGCCTTGCCGCCAGCCCTCTTCCTCTTCCGCAGCCTCGCCACGCCAGCCGCCAAGGGGACGACCCCGGGAAGCTCAAGGAGCCGGCGACGCGGATGATGGGGTCGCCGGTGCCACACGGAGCCGCGGCCGACGCCTAGTCGGACCCGTCATCCCGACGACCGCTGCCCTCGTCGTCGCTGTCGCTCCCCTCCTCGTCACTCTCGCTCGAGGAGGAGCCTTCGCTGTCGGAGGAGCTATCCACGCAGCATCGGGCCCGGGTCCCGAAGTCCCCGAAGGCCTTGACGGAGAGGAGATCGCCCTCCATCAACTTAAAATGGAGGGTGAACCCCTCCATCAAGCTGTGGATACGGGCGAATGTCTTCCACCCTCGGCCAAGATACACCACGCCGGGGGCTGGGGACTCGACGTGGACCCGCGTGCCGCTGATCCCGCAGCCCTTCATGCACAGCCTTAGCGTCTCGGGTTGCTCCATCTCCATCACGCCAGCGAAGGGAGCCGGGAGGCGGAGGCGGCGGCGAGGCGCCCGGCGCAGCCTGACGAAGAACTCGCAGGGGTCGTCCCCAATGTGGACTGCCGTGGGAAGAGGAGCCGCTAGCGGAGGCGAGGCCGGCGCGCCGCCCCGTCCGCCTCGTCCACGACCTCGTCCACGACCTCGCCCCCTCCCCCTTCCCCTTACGGTTGGCTTCGCCACCGCGGGTGCAAGGGGAGGAGGGGCGTGTTGCCTAGCGGCGACCCTCGCCGCCACCGATGAAGGACCAGGATTTCCTTTCTCCATGGCGAATGGAGAGAGGGGATCAGAAGCTGAAGAGAAGCGAAGACGGAGGAGTGTGGGTTTTCGCCGCCCCCCTCTTACTCTTTATAAAGGAGCAGAGTGGGGGCTCGACCGCCCCGCTCAGCCAATCAAGACGCAGGAAGAACAGGCGACTGGGACCGGCCTGCTGCCTCGGCCCGGTTCCCTGCCTCCACCGTCCGCGACCCCAGGCGCATGGAAGCCGCGTGGCTGGCGTGCAGGACCAAGGCGACGGATGAGGCGACCTCCCCTCGCCCCGTGATCGTGGGGAGCGGGCGCCTCGAAAACCGTGCCTCGGCCCCGTCCCGCAAAAGAGCCGCGCCTCCACGCCTTCCTCCACTTATGGGGATAGCGCGAGCCATCCCCCTTTATTACGACGTGACGCATGCCTGCGGAGCCCAGCCCCGCGCACGCCGCCCACATCACGCACGCCTCTCCCCACGATGCCGCATTCGACGCGTACCGTTTGGGGAGGGCGTGGTGGACGTAGAAGCAGATGCAGCGCGACCCAGGCCACACGTGCCCGTGCACTGTCTTGGGCCTGACCCAACAGCGCTCAGCACCGTGTATGGCCCAGGCCCGGGGGCTCCTGTCGGTGTACTAAAGTAGGGGTACCTTAGTACCCCGGACTTGTGCACGGGCAGTCGTAGCACCCCGCGGCAAGGCTTGCCAGGCGATCGCCAAAACTCTCCGTGGTCCCCTTTTGGGCCATCCAAGAACAAAGTATTTGAGCCAAGGCCCCGGCAGGAGGAGCCTGCCGGGAAGGCCACCCGAAGAGAGCAAGGCCCCGACAAGAGGAGCTTGCCGGGACGCCCGCTCGAAGCACAAGACCCCGACATGATAAGCTTGCTGGGAAGGCCGACCGAGGCACGACAAGATACTTGCTGCGACGCGCCCCGCGTCCCGGCAAGGACCGGTGAGCGACAAGCTCCCGGGCGCGACAAGGCACCCACCGCGGCAAGGCGTTTGCCGCGGCAAGTCACCACCCCGCGCCTGCGCTCCAGCTCATCCACCCACGCGTCGCTCTGGGGCCATTCCAGGTGTACGTGGCGAGAGGCTAGGCAGCCAGGGGCATGCGGTGGCAAAACAACGCTGACAGAGTAGCCATCATGGCAAACGGTGGCGCTCCAGACGACCCCTTTCCTGCACCGTCTGGGCGACGTGGACGGGCATTTAATGCCCTTGTCCCCTGCCGTCAGAGTTAGGTATGATAGCACTGTGCAAACAGCTGTACCCAACACAGCGTTTCCAGTTTTACCCCCGCCTACGTTGCCACCTGTGGGTAACCCCTTGCACATATAAAAGGAGGCCCCATGCGCAATGAGAGGGGGGAGGGGAGAGGCCATTCACGCTCGGTCTCGCCAGCAGCTCGCGTGTACTGTAGCACCACACGCTCTCGAGCAAGAACACAATACCAAACCACAAAGCAGCAGTAGGGTTTTACGCATCCGTGCGGCCCGAAGCTGGGTAAACCCCTCGCGTGCACCGCCTCGATCCGCTCTTCGTGCGACCTCCGCCCCCTGCCGAACCAAGAAAGGGGCTCGGTCCCCATAGGTGTTGGTGGAGGCAGATTTCCCGCCGACAAAAAGGTAAAGGGTAATGATCCTTTTTAGTAGCTTTATTTAGTTTGCGGAAATCAATTACCATTCTATAACCTGTAACAATTCTTTGTGGGATCAATTCATCTTTATCATTAGGAACAACAGTAATACCTCCCTTCTTAGGGACACAATGGACAGGACTTACCCACTGACTATCAGCAACAGGATAAATTATACCTGCCTCTAGAAGCTTTAGTATTTCTTTTCTTACCACTTCTTTCATCTTTGGATTTAACCGCCGTTGGTGATCAACAACCGGTTTAGCATCTTTCTCCAATTTTATTTTGTGCTGGCATAGAGTGGGACTAATGCCCTTAAGATCATCGAGAGTATATCCAATAGCAGCACGGTGCTTCTTTAGAGTTTTCAATAATTTCTCTTCTTCCTGCTCTGAAATGTTAGCACTAATAATAACAGGATATATCTACTTTTCATCAAGATAAGCATATTTAAGAGTATCAGGTAATGGTTTAAGCTCAAACACGGGATCACCCTTGGGTGGAGGAGGATCCCCTAAAATTTCAACAGGCAAGTTGTGTTTCAAAATAGGTCCCTGTTTAAAGAATACTTCATCTATTTCCCTTCTTTCATTCATAAACATATCATTTTCATGGTCTAGCAAATATTGTTCTAAAGAATCATTAGGAGGCACGACAATAGAAGCAAGACCAATAATTTCATCTTTACTAGGCAATTCTTTATCATGGGGTTGTCTATGAAATTTAGCAAAATTAAAATCATGAGACATATCCCCTAAACCAATAGTAACAACAGCCTTTTTGCAATCTATCTTAGCATTAATAGTATTCAAGAAGGGTCTACCAAATATAATGGGACAAAAGTCATCTTGTGGGGAACCAAGAGCAAGAAAATCAGTAGGATATTTAACTTTCCCACACAAGACTTCAACATCTCTAACAATCCCAACTGGTGAAATAGTATCTCTATTGGCAAGCTTAATTGTAACATCAATACCTTCTAACTCAGTAGGTGCAATATCATGCATAATTTCTTCGTATAAAGAATGAGGTATTGCACTCGCACTAGCACCCATATCACATAAGCCATGATAGCAATGATCTCCTATTTTAACAGAAATAACAGGCTTGTCTACAACAGGTCTATGTTTATTTTTAGTATCGGATCTAGCAATTCTAGCAGCTTCATCACATAAGTAAATAACATGCCCATCAATGTTATCGGTCAAGATATATTTAACCATAGCAATACCAGGTTCAACTTTAATTTGCTCAGGAGGTGTAGGTGTCCTAGTATTACTCTTCCGAACCACAGTTGAAGCTTTAGCATGATCCTTTATTCTAGCAGGCAAAGGTGGTTTCTCAATATAAGCGGTAGGAACAATAGGATCAACATTATAAGTGATAGTCTTTTCTTCAACTTTAATAGGTTCAACTACCTTTACTTCAATGGGAGGATGATATTTAAACCACTTATCCTTAGGGAGATCAACATGAGTAGCAAAGCATTCACAGAAAGAAGCTACTATCTCAGAGTCAAGTCCATATTTAGTGCTAAATTCATGAAAAGCATCGGTATCCATAAAAGCTTTAACACAATCAAACTTAGGTGTTATACCTGACTCCTTACCTTCGTCGAGTTCCCAATCTTTAGAGTTGTGTTTAATTCTTTCCAATAAATCCCATTTGAATTCAATAGTCTTCATCATAAAAGAACCAGTACAAGAAGTATCGAGCATGGAGCGATTATTGAGAGAAAGCTGAGCATAAATTTTTGAATAATAATTTCTCTTGAGGGCTCATGATTGGGGCATGAATATAACATTGACTTAAGCCTCCCCAAGCTTGAGCGATTCTTTCTCCTTCGTGAGGCAAAAAATTATATATATAATTATGATCACGATGAACCAGATGCATAGGATAAAACTTCTGATGAAATTCCAATTTCAATCGGTTGTAGTTCCATGATCCAATATCATCGCATAGCCTAAACCATGTCAATGCCTTTCCCTTTAAATATAAAGGGAAGAACTTCTTCTTGATAACATCCTCGGGCATACCTGCAAGCTTAAATAATCCACAAACTTCATCCACATAGATTAGGTGCAAATCGGGATGCAATGTTCCATCTCCTGTAAAAGGATTAGCTAGCAGTTTCTCTATCATACCCGAAGGAATTTCAAAGTAAACATTTTCAGTAGGTTTAGTAGGTTGAGGAGCAATTCTTTGCTCTACTGGTCGGGGTGAAGATACCCCGAACAAGCCCCTCAAAGGATTACTTTCCATAGTAACAAGTGACAGTAAATTTCAGCACACTATATAAATTTTTCCTTACCAAATTCCACTTACCAAAGGCGCTTCACTCCTCGGCAACGACGCCAGAAAAGAGTCTTGATGACCCGCAATTATAGGGGATCTATCGTAGTCCTTTCGATAAATAAGAGTGTCGAACCCAACGAGGAGCAGAAGGAAATGACAAGCGGTTTTCAGTAAGGTATTCTCCGCAAGCACTGAAATTATCGGTAACAGATAGTTTTGTGATAAGGTAATTTGTAACGAGTAACAAGTAACAAAAGTAAACAAGGTGCAACAAGGTGGCCCAATCCTTTTTTAGCAAAGGACAAGCCTGGACGAACTCTTATATAAAGGAAAACGCTCCCGATGACACTTGGGAATTATCGTCAAGCTAGTTTTCATCATGCTCATATGGTTCGCGTTCATTACTTTGATAATTTGATATGTGGGTGGACCGGTGCTTGGGTACTGCCCTTCCTTGGACAAGCATCCCACTTATGATTAACCCCTCTTGCAAGCATCCGCAACTACAAAAGAAGTATTAAGGTAAACCTAACCATAGCATGAAACATGTGGATCCAAATGAACCCCTTACGAAGCAACGCATAAACTAGGGCTTAAGCTTCTGTCACTCTAGCAACCCATCATCCACTTATTACTTCCCAATTGTTGGTGTCAAAACCAGCGGATCTCGGGTAGGGGGTCCCGAACTGTGCGTCTAAGGTTTATGGTAATAGGAGACGGGGGACACGATGTTTACCCAGGTTCGGGCCCTCTCTATGGAGGTAATACCCTACTTCCAACTTGATTGATCTTGATGAATATGAGTATTACAAGAGTTGATCTATCTCGAGATCGTAATGGCTAAAACCCTAAAGTCTTGCCTATATGACTATGATTATGATCCCTCTATGGACTAAACCCTTCGGTTTATATAGACACCAGAAGGGGACTAGGGTTGCCCAATGTCGGTTACAGAGAAGGGAATCTTCATAGCCGGGCGCCAAGCTTGCCTTCCACGCCAAGGGGAGTCCCATCCGGACATGGGAGAGAGTCTTCTATCTTGTATCTTCACGGCCCAACAGTCCGTCCCATGCTACACAGTTCGGACGCCCGGGGACCCCCTAATCTAGGACTCCCTCAGTAGCCCCTGAACCAGGCTTTAATGACGAGGTGTCCGGCGCGCTGATTGTCTTCAGCATTGCAAGGCGGGTTCCTTCTCTGAATACTCCAAAATAGTCTCTGAACACAAGAATCATGTCTGGCTCTGCAAAACAAAATACCACACACCACCGCAGAGAGTATAATATTTCACGAGTCCAATCTGCTGACAACTTTTTGTAGCGTGACATCACGTCCCTGCCTGGTTATTATTTCAAACCGTTTTTTGGCTTGTCGCTCCATGTTTCGAGATGCGGTTTTATCGGCATGTCTTGTCGAAGCAGAGACCGTGTCCCCTTATTGCGGGATTCTCATCAATGCGGGCGTGGGTATCCCAACCGTTCGGTTGGCATGATTCCTTAGGAGTAGGCAGGTTTTAAGGCTTAGGAGGAGACATCTGATATTCATCGCTTTTATAAGGGGGCTAAGACCCATCCTTCTCCTCTGTGCCAACCCTTCCCTCAACCTCTCCAACCTCGAGTTCCATCACCCAAGGTTCAATTTGATTGCTTCAAGCTTCCCAGTCATGTCTGGACCCAGCCTTCAAGGTTGGTGGGTGGCTTCCTCTGTCATAGAGGAGGATATTGCGAAACTCCGGGCGGCAAGATACCTGACCATGGAAATCCCCCACAGGCTCCCTGCTCAAGGGAAGGTTATTCCTATTCCCAGATCTGCCGGGAGGGTCGTATTCATCTCCCACTTCCTCCGGGGGCTAGGGTTCGCTCTCCATCCCTTCGTTCGAGGGCTTATGTTCTATTATGGGCTAGATTTTCACGGTCTAGCTCCAGACTCCTTTCTTCACGTCTCGGCGTTCATCATCATGTGCGAGGCCTTCCTCCGCATTCCCCCACACTTCGTCTTGTGGATCAAGACTTTCAATGTGAAGCTGAAGGTAGTCGACGGGAAACAAGCAAAGTGCGGTGGTGCTACAGTGAGCAAACTCACCAATCCTCCTTGGCCAAAAGGTTCCTTCACAGAAACTTCCAACCTATGGCAGCGGGAGTGGTTTTACATCACTGAACCCCGTGGCACCAAGTGGGCAGCTACACCTGCGTTCTGACCTATCCCTCCATTATGGCTTGCATCATGGATTAATAAGGGGCTGGACTGGGGATCAATCAATGAAGTGCAGACGCTGCAAAGCCGCATCCGGAGCCTCATTGAAAAGGACATCGACCTTATCGACGTAATCCAAGTAATGCTAGTCCGCCGGGTCCTACCGTGCCAACGACGACCTCTCCGCATGTGGGAGTTCAATCCGGAAGGACCACGAACCCTTCAACACTTCTTCGGCATGACGCACAGAGGAATGTGGAAACTATTCTTCGGGACACGAAAACAGTGGTCGGATACTACATAGGACACCGGTCTTGACTGCAACTATCCGGATACCTCGGTAAGCACTCGACTCCCGAACACAACTTAGTTAAATATCCCATAATAAGACACTGAGAAAACCATCTTCTTCCAGGGCTGGATAAAGAAAGCGGAGCGAATTAGGTGTTGGGCCCCTCTTCTCGAAGACTCAGCTAGTCCCGTGCTAACAAGGATGCTGGTCCCGGCACCATACCAGGTGCCGGTGAAAGAGGGCAATGAGGAGAGCAAGAAGGCCAAAGGTGGCCTCCATTCTAAAGGCACACCAGACATTATGTCCGGGGAAGTTAGGGCTCCCTCTTCCGAAGACAAAAAAGAAGGAGAAGCTGACATCCTTTCTCCCCATGGTAAGAAAAGGGCCGCCTCTGAAGGTTGGGAGGTAAAGGCTCCTAAGCGAGGTAAGACGCCCCTGTCAGGCGGTTCGGGTTCGGAAGGCGACGTTGTCGCACAGTTCCTCCGTAAGGACAAGCCTTTAGCCGAATCGTAAGTGAACAAAGGTGTTTTAAACATATCCCCGTTTCTTTTCCTGTTACAAGAGTAACATCTAGAATATATGTTTTGCAGTCTGGCACACAGTCTTCCTCAACAATCCTCTTCCTTGGGGGATCTTCTTCCGGAGATGATGGAAAGCGAGACGCCTCCACAAGCTTCCTCGCCCAATAGGGCGGACGACTTCGAGGTGTCGTCCCGGAGGATCTCTCCCGATCAACAGAGGATAATGAAGACAACGCTCCAAGGTGAAACTTTGGGTGCCCAGGGTCCGGGGTGTGCGGTCCCTATGGGGACCAGCAATAAAGGCCCTAGACTATCCGGTTTATAGCCGGAGACGACTCTAGGGTCGAGCAAACATATCCTTTCAAAGGGAGTCCGTACTCCCACAACTGCTTCCAGGAATTCGGAGGCGCCAGATACACTGTTGGACATGTTGCGATATCCGTCCATCTCAGAGGAACATTGTACCTTGATGGGTACGGTGGTTGAGAGGACTCTGTCCGTGACAAGCGGATTGAATGAAGCCTTCATGGGCCTGCTAAGAGGCTTCGAGGTACATAATGTTATATTTTCGATTGTGCTCTATACGCAAAATGCACCTGTGTATAGGTAGTAGCCCCTGAGACTCTGGTTGGCGTCCGAAGGGAGGCAATCGGAGGATCGAAAAAGATATGCCCAGGAAATAATCTAATTAATTGGAACACAGGTTGTTGCTTCCATGACGACTGCTCACGCTGCAGAGGTTGCAGGTTTGAAGCAAAAACTTGATGTGGTGGATGATGACATCACGCTTATTAATAGGCAGCTCAACGAGGCGCAAGGTATGTCCGGGGCGGTTAGTGTATGTATGTATAATAACATGAGCACGAAGCTAGAATTATATACTAAGACATGCGTAACTGCAGATAGCGCGGCCGCGGTGGACACCCTTCGGGCTGAACTTGCCCGAGCCAAGGAGCAATCCCGGATGAGTAATGTGGCTGCCAAGAAGGCAGCTGATGAGTTAAAAGCCGAGCAGGCTGCTCGGTGCCAGTGCGAGGAGAGAATGTCTACTATGGCGCGCGAGCTAAAGGAAGCCATTGTCCGGTGCGAATTCCTCGAGAGGGATAACAAAGCCAAAGTGGCCGATCTCGACAAGGCCTTACAAGAGGTGAGAGAAGCACGATCCGAGTCTAGAGCCGCTCGGGAGGAGATCTGGCAAGCTGGGGAGATAGCATCCGGTAAGCCTTTGTTATTACAGACTAAATTCGGCGATCCGAAGTATGCCCCGCTAAATCAAATGTGGAGCTCTCCAGATGCATTCTTGGACTTGCCGAAGAGCGCCTCTGATGCGGCACAATTTTACCAAGCGCAGGAAGGGTATGCAATGGAGAAGCTTTTCTGGTCACAATTCGGCATGCCAAAGCGCCCGCTGTTGCTGAACGAACAGATGGCCCAGTGGGCCGAGCTCCACAAGATATCCAGTTCTGCCATGAAGGACATCATGGTCCGGCTGTGGTCGACTGAGCCAATTCCGAATAGTTATTTCAGCTTGGTGCAACGACTTGTTGATGTGGTGCCGCGTATCGACACCGTTAAGCGGTCAACATGCATTGAAGGTGCACGGATGGCCTTTTCCCGCGTCAAGACATACTGGGCGAAGATGAAGGCCACCGATATTGCAGCGAAAAGTCCACCCAAGGGCAAGGACCATCACACGCCAGAGCATTATTTGGACGATGTCTTAGAGGGTGCCCGTTTGATAGAGGGTCGGTGCTCAGAAGATAGGATATTCAAGTGAAATGTATTGAAATTGTAAAAACAATGTTATGATATTTTAAGGCTATGCCTAAAAGTTTTGCCTCCTCCAGTCGTCGGATTCAGCCCCTCGCATAAAATACTGGGGTGTTCGGAAAAGCACTCGATCACTCTTGACCCAACGTCTTGGTCCGTGAAGGAGGTGTCAATGCGGCGAACTAGGCAATCGGACTATAGGGCTTTAACACTTTCACTTAGCCGTAGGAGTTTGACGGTGGGTCTACGATATAGCCCTTGGTATGCATGTAGTTATCTGAATACGGTGCGTTACATAGGTGACCGGAAGAACGGTCCTTCGTGTAATACGGAAGGAATCGCGAAAGATTCTGATAAGTCATCGAGTGGTTGACCAGCTCTCGCCGCATCATGACAGTCAGTTTTCGGCTTTCTCTACTGAGATGTTCATCCAGATAAACTAGGACACAATCGTAGTAGTTCTCCCTTTACTACCCTAGCCAATAGAGTGGAACGTAAGGTAGTAAGCACAGCAGCCGGGCAACCCAACTATTGACCAAAGACATGATTCGGAGCTGGTGCATATAACACTACAAAAAAATACACTTCCGTGATGATACGTGTTTGTCATAGTAGGTCACGTTTTTTGTCATGCATGTACATCCATGAAAAATTTATGATAGAATCAAGATAGTCATACCTGTGCTGTCGTAGAAGTGTTCCATGACATTACCAAAATTATCATCACGGAAGTGTCCACTTCCATGACGATAAATCGCGCGTCACAGAAGTGCTTTCGTCAAGGGTGGCCGACACGTGGCATCCACCGTAACGGAATGCCGTTAAGCTATCGGGTCGGGTTTTGGATCCGATAACCCGTTAACAGCCTTGACCAATGGGAAATTTCCAAGTGTAAAATTCTTATTGGCTGGACGAAACACGTGTCAGCTCGTCAATGGGTCAGATAGGCGCCTATGATACGTCGACACGTGGCACGGCCCAACAAAGGCCCATTCCTATGAAAAGGCCGGCCCGTTTGACTTGGTCAAAAGGTGGCGGGCCGGCCCATGGAAAGCCTGTTAACGGCCTGTTCGCATATAGCCCATTTACAACCCGCCAACCCAAGGCCCGTTACACCCTATCCGAATTAGGCCCAGTAGCGTCATCTGGGCCATTCAATATGATTCCAACCCGTTTTCACTTCTGGCCCATGTATGGCCCATGACGTCTTTACGCCCATATGAGGCCCTATGTAACTCTTGGCCTATTAACGGCCCGTGGTGAAACTGGCCTGTAATGAACAGTGTATCACTTTACACCCATTAACGGCCCGTGGTGAAACTGGCCCGTAATGAACAGTGTATCACTTTATACCCATTAACGGCCCGTTATTCCGTTGGGCCGTTTCCAGCCCATGTTTTCTTTCGGCCTTCTCAGAGCCCATTTATTCTTGGGCTCATTTCCAGCATTCGTTTACTTACGGCCCGTTACTGTCATTTTCTGCTTGTGGGCCAAATTCAGCCCGTGGTTACAGTCGGCCCGTTTGTGGTCCGTTAATTCGTTGGGCCGTTTTCACAACGTCATCAAATATGGCCTATTAACGATGGCCCGTTATGGTCGGCCCATGAACGGACGATTCCAACTCTAGCCCGTTTACGGCCATAATGAGGCCTGTTATTGGCCCATGTTTGGCCAATCGATCATACGGCCCGTATAAGGCCCATTGATGATACGGCCCGTAGAAGGCCCATTGTTTCTACGGCCCGCAGAAGGCCCATTGTTTCTATGGCCCGTAGAAGGCCTACTGTTTCTACAGCCCGTAGAAGGCCCACTGTTTCTATGGTCCATAGGAGGCCCAGTGTCACTACAGTAAATATTAGCCCATGGTTATTGTGGCCTAGTTTTAAAAAATAGGTTATTGCAGCCACTAGCAAACCGCGGAAAAAGAACTGCACTAACTACAAGCAAACAAATAAACAAGACAACAAGGAAATAAATAAGCAAGCAACTTATGCTAGGCTATCACGGCTATTACACATATTGCATCCACCGGGCATCAAAGTTCGCCACCAGTGCAAATATAGCGAACACAACAGCATATAAACGCCGCAGCAAAACAAGTCCAGAACTGAAACCACTTCAGAAGAGCTCAACAAACAATATCCTGGGTACCCATAATGTTGGCAAGATGCTTAGCAAGCTTATTAACTTTCTCTTGTTTGGCGCTTAAATCCTCCAGCGCTTGCTGTTGCACAAGAAAGTAGGCATCTGAATTCTGCAGGGACTTCCTCAGTCCTTCGGCTTCTTGCCGCAACACAACTGGCTGATGCCTTTCAGCTTGTAGCTGAGACTAAAGAAGCCGAAGTGATTCAGGCAGCGAGTTCGAAGAGCTTGTGCCAGCGGTACTGGCCAGTAACTCGAACACTACATAAACGCAGGACTGTGGGGTTTTCTCACTGTCTACAAGATCGTTTTTATCACCTTTCTTGGAGACTAACAGGGTTGTATCACTATCTTGAACCTTATCTGCATTACTTTCTCTACCATTGCATAGTGGGGTGCTATTCTCCAATATTCTGTTTGCATACTACAAGAGAAACAAGCAGACACATCACATGTTTAGCTTGTAGTATACGGAACTCATTTTGGTAAACCGATTCAGTAGTAAGGTGGACAGGATAACAGCATGAAACAAACATATATCTATGTACTATGGTCACTGTATTGTCCATATCATTCTAGTTTATGTTCCCTAATCAAGATAGAGACACAGTTCAACTCATATATTTTTAAGACACAGCAACATAGACAGAATATAAGTGTGAGAAACTACACATCATTGGCAGCACTTGTAATGTGCATCACATGAGAACATAACTGTTTATGCAACTTAAACTGAAATCAACATAGAGCAAGAAGTTAGAACAACAATCCAGTTAAAGAAATAGGTTTAAAACATACCTGTTGCGCCATTGGAGTTTTAATTGGATCCTTCAAATTCGAAAGTAGTTGGTATGAGTAAATACAGTGATGCAACAACAAAGGAGTATGGACCATAGCTACGGAATCTGACCTGAGAACAATTGCTCTTCTGCTTTAAACATGGAGTTTGGGTTAGCTGTGGTGGTCTTCGTGCTTTGGGCACTGCAGTAACTTTACAAACTGCTCGTGTGGGGGTACTCTGTGGTGGACATGGTGCTTTGTCAACTATAAGTGGGTTACTATCCGCTGGGGTTGCGGTTAGATGGGTTGTAGCTGGTTCTCTGCCCAACGGTGTGAGTGTGCAATCTGGAAGAGTCTCGATTATGTGTGGTGGGGCTAGTTTGTGGGCCAGTACAACCATGGTTCTATCTGCATCAATGGGTAGCACTGTCTTTTGTGAAGAACGGGTTTTTGCTCCCTTAGATACTGCCATCACCCCCTCCAATTCAAATGGCTGACAAACAAGAAAAGAAATTGAACGTACAGACATTGTATGATAGACAGATGTGGTAATTCACATGTATGTTGTCTAACCAAACAAGACATCATGACACAATTTCACATATATGATGCCTAACTAAACATGATAGCATGACACAGTTTCAGATATATGATGGATAACTTAACAGGATATAATGGCATAATTCAACATATGATGAGTACCTAAACAGGATGACATGGCAAAACTATATGATGTCTTTCTAAAATAGGTTGGGATGAAATAATTCATATACATGTTGTCTAAGTATACAGGATGGCATGATATAATTGACATAATTGATTCATATACTAAGCAACTAGCACTCGCATGTATGATCTCTAAACTAAGCAGATAGAATTCAATATTGTGCATATGATGTCTAAACTAAGCAATGCAAGACACCATATGCATCATATGAGAAATATAAACATTGCAACTTAGAGCATACACCTCAGGTGGGATATAGGACTAGTCATGTGTCTCTGAATCCTCCTCTGAGGAGCTCCCTGTAACCATCGAGATATATGCTTCAACAGGTACCATTGCCTGCTCTGAAGACCTTGTTTTCATTCTAGATTTTTCCATAATCGGCTCAAATGGCTGATACACATGAAGAGTAGTTCAATATACACAGATTGTCGACAAATGGAATACGTAATGAAAAAAAAAGATGGCATGAGATAATTCACATATATGATGCCTGGCTCCATGGCGGTGCATAATTCACATATATGATAACTGGCTGAAAAACATGGCGTTGCATAATTCACATATCTGATATAGAAAGCAAACAGGAGGCATCCACACAAAGCATGTCTAATCTAAGCAGATGGCATGGCAATGCAAGATATGCAAGATATGAGCAATATAACCCAGCCAAGTTAGAGCATGCACCTCGGTGGGCGGGGGGGATACGACTGGTCATCTCTCTCTGAATCCTCCTCTGAGGAGCTATCTGTAACCACCAAGAAATCTGCATCGACAGGTAGCACTAACTGCTCAGAAGACCTTGTTTTCACTCCAGATTTTCCCATGACCGACTCAAATGGCTAATGCACAGGAAGAGTAGATGAATGTATAAACATTGTTAACAAATGGAATACATTATGGAAAAAATATGGCACGATACAATTCACATATACGATGACTGGCTAAATAGGATGGCATTGCATGATTCACGTATATGATGCCTGGCTAAAGAAGATGGCATTGCATAATTTCCATATACTCCCTCCGTTCCTAAATAATTTTCTTTTTAGAGATTTCAAATGGACTACCACATACAGATGTATAAAGACATATTTTAGAGTGTAGATTCACTCATTTTGTTCCGTATGTAGTCACTTGTTGAAATCTCTAAAAAGACAAATATTTAGGAATGGTGGGAGTATGATATAGAAACCAAACAGGTGGCATTCACACAAAGCAAATCTAAACTAAGCTGATGACATATAAGATGTATAATGTAAGCAATGCAAGGCGCCATATGCATGATATGACCAACATCAGCATGCCAGGTTAGAGCAAACACCTCAGGTGGTAAACAGGCGTGTTCGGCTCCTTCTGAATCTCCATCTGAACAGTTATCTTCCTCTGGAATACAATCTGGAAATGCAGGAGGGGGGGGGGCACTTCGCCTACCATGGAGCGGCATCTGCATAACATTATATTCGCACGCAACGGTCTTCTCTTTTTCTCTACATGTTCAGTATGATCGTGTACAATATCTGACATGCATAATAAAAAAAATAGTTAGATTTTGTAAGGCCTAAGGGGTGTATGCAAAAATCAAGACTGATGGTAGCAAACGAGTGGATGGATCCAAAACTAATGATACCAGGTAGATTATAGCTTCAGTTTAAAAAGATAGACAATGGATCATCTATTGTTTGTTGCCCACCCAACATGAACCACATAGAAGACCCCAGATGAACTAGATAGTAGACAGATACTATTCATTGCTGGCTCGATATGAGACCCATGGGCAATTCAAAACTCAAGATTGAACGATAAAGTAGCAGGTAATAATAACCGATGTATAACGTAAGCAAACACGAAAGACTGCGACCTCTCTTCCGGAACTGTGTAGTCCTCAGGTTCATCTGCTCAGTCGGTGATGGTAATGCGGTTGGTGTGGCTGCCGGCAACAGGGAAGATGATCTGAGGCGGCGAAAGGAAGTCTGCAGGGGGGATCTCTGTTGCAGTGAATGCTTCTGTCGATGGTGCACCTCAGGTGGGGTGGATGACGGCACGACAGGAGCAGGACATAACACACAGAGTTTTCTTTGACGCCTATCTGAAAATGAAGTAAATCTGTAAGGGCTCCTTAGAATGGGAGGATTCTATAAACGCAGGGACAGGAAAAACACAGGAATAGGATAGGAATGCACGTGCAAAACAGAGCATTTGGAAACATAGGATTTCAGTCAACCTGTGTGTTTGGCTCACATGAATTGGAAGAACAGAGGAATGGAGAAACAAAGTGATGCGACGAGTGTACAACCTCTTTGGCATAGCCTTGTGGACCTCAGCATCATTGGGTTGGACGTGGAGGATGGTGATGATGCTGGTGTGACTGTCGGAGGCGGGGAAGAAGATCCGAGGCCTCCGCTGTGATGGACGGTTCCGTCGTTGGAGCAGCTCCGCTAAGGTGTACGGCGACGAGGCTGAAGCATGACAAGATAGACAAGGTTAATCTGAAGTGGGACCCTAATATCATCTGCAATAGATGATGTAAAATACATCACCAAAAAGTGCTAGATTTAAAACACATCAGCCGCGCCACGGCCGCTCCGACAGATGCTGTAAGTACTATTCACTCTGAACTTAACTGAAGAAAATGAACTTCACAGTCGAAACAGAATTTTACTGTCGAAACTGATTGAACTAGTAACAGAGCATTGCAATAGATGTTTAGGGCGTTCGAGCACTAGTAGCAAAGAAGTAGTGATCTAAATCAGCAGACGCTCGAGCAGGGAACACACTAGCAGAGAGCAAGTCATGCAGTAGCACCGCGAGCGAGTGCTAAAGCAGCAACTCCTGTAGCTGCCGGAGGTCGTGCAGCAGCAGCGCAAGCGAGAGCAAGAGCAGAGCAGCGGCACAAATGAAAGCAGGAGCAATGTAGCAGCGCTTCCGACAAGCAAGAACAGAGCCGCAATGCGAGAGAGAGCCGGAGCAGCTGCAGCTAGTGCCGTTGTGGAAGTCGCCGCCGAGGAAGCAACGACATGGGGGAGAGACGCCGTGGATGATGTGGCCGGCGACGGCGCCGTCGATGGAGACACGCCATGTCTGCTCGGTATCGAGCACCGGCAGCCCCGTGAGATGGAATAAAAGATAAAATGCAGCGGTGAGTGCAGAACCTCCTTGGTTGCGCCGAGTTGGCCTCAGCTTCATCGGAGGAATTGGTGAGGGTGCTGCGGTTCCGGCGGGGCAGGTCAAGACGGCGCTGTGCGGATTGAGGTGGCGCGATAGATGAGGCGAACGTCGGGGCAGCTCCTTGGAGGTGGAGGCCGGGGCGGCTGATCCGGCGGGACGACGAGATCGACAACGGATCCTCATCCGGTGCGGTGGATGAGGGACGGCGAGCTGTTGCGGTGGACGACGTAGTCGGGGAAGAGTCTCTGGCTGGGCGGCGGTCGGGAGGCCGACGGAGGAGCGTGGGGTTTCGCGGGTTTTGGCGGCCTCGGTGTACGTATGGGGGGGGGGCGAAGGGGGATGGGGGGGAGCCAGGCTTAGGGACGCGCTTGTCCGAAATGTAGGGTAAGTTACCAGCGTACCCCCACCGGTTTTGACACCGCGACGTGGAGCTTCATTTCCGGCTGAGGGGTAGAAGGGGGATTTCGCGTGTCTGGGCCGCGCAAGCGATTTCGGATGAGGCGGGAGTTCTCGCGCGCGTCCAAATTTCGGGATAACAAGGCGCGGCGCGGGTTGAAGAAGCGGGAGTTTCAAAGCAGGTGAGACAAAAGATACCCGAGCTTGAAAATTTCGGGATAACAAGGTGCGGATTCCTTGTTCGGCAGAACAAACTTAACGTGTAAAAAAACAATTCATACAAGACACAAGAGAGTCATGTCCCCTTTTACTATTGCTATAGATGCCATTGAAAAAACTACAAGAAAAATGTAAAAAAATCGGGAGAACAAGATTACCCTGCACAGTACCAAATCGATTCGCACTTCCCTCGACAAGAACAAAAAACAAATCAATTCCCACCAAAGAAATAGTAATGTCCCTTTTTATATGATTACAGATGCCATGATCTCCAATTTCAATTTTTGAATCCACGTTATGTTGAGTTCGAATATATCGTTAGGTGACCTTGCGGTTTATAATTGATGTAGTCGTACATTTTGATCTTCCATCATATATGAACATTTTACTCCACCATGTGAACATATATATTGTCGTCTACCATATGGACTAAGTTTTCGTATAAGCCTCTTGCAAAACTGGAGATTCTCTCAACAAGCCTCATGGTTCCGAGAGGGAACGTGTCACCTTTGTGTGCGAAACGATATACGCTGCCTCCCCCTGATTCTATTTACGGAGGCAACATAGAACTATATGAGTGCCCTGTTAAATTTTGGAATTATTTCGTGTTCATTTGGCCTTTTTATACATTAATTAAGTTTCTAGACTTTTAATGTGCATAATCTAAATATGAATTGCATGCACATGCTCTGGTGCACCAAGGTGGGTTAAAAAATCACATGTGTGTCCTTGGTTGAATTTCTAGGTCCCATGGAAGAAATGAGAATGAAATTCAAATATCTGGGCGTCATGACTCGGCCAAGAACATCGAGAAACTTTGATTTTAAATTCATGTAAATCTAAAACTCGCCTGGAAATCATGAAACTTGGCATGGTGTCATGTCATGGCACTAACATGTTGTGGTAAAAAATTGGGCCGATTTGGAAGCTCGTGGTTCTAAGAGGGAACGTGCCACCTTTGAGTGTGAAATGATATACGCTCCCCCCTTTGAGTTTCTTGACAAAGGCAACATAGAACTACATTAGTGCCCTGTTAAATTTTGGAATTATTTCGGGTTCGTTTGTCGTTTTTATACATTAATTGAGTTTCTGGTCATTTAATGTGCATAAGTCAAATTTGAACTACAAGCACATGCTCTCGTGCACCAAAGTTGGTTGAAAAATCACATTTGTGTCCTCGGGTGAGTTTCTAGGTCCCATGCAAGAAATGAGAATCAAATTCAAACATCTGGGCATCGTGGCTCGGCCGAGAACATTGAGAAACTTGGTTTTAAAATTCTTGTAAATCCAAAACACGTCTGAAAATCATGAAACTTGGCATGGATGTCATGTCATGGTACTACCATGTTGTGGTAAAAAAATTGGCCGAATAGGAACATATTTTGGTATAAGCTTCTTGCAAACCCAAGCTTCTCTCAAGAAGGCTCGTGGTTCTGAGAGGGAACGTGCCACCTTTGAGTGCAAAACGATATACGTTGTCCCCCTTGAGTTTATTTACAAAGGCAACATAGAACTACATGAGTGCCCTGTTAAATTTTGGAATTATTCCGGCTTCGTTTGGCCTTATTTACACATTAATTGAGTTTTTGGTCATTTAATGTGCATAATTCAAATTTGAACTACAAGCACATGCTCCCGTGCACCAAAGTTGGTTTAAAAATCACATTTGTGTCCTCGGGTGAATTTCTAGGTCCCATGCAAAAAATGAGAATCAAATTCAAACATCTGGGCATCGTGGCTCGGTCGAGAACATTGAGAAACTTGGTTTTAAAATCATGAAACTTGGCATGGTGTCATGTGATGGTAGTACCATGCCGTGGTAAAAAATTGGCCGAATAGGAACAAATTTTGGTATAAGCTTCTTGCAAATCGGAGCTTCTCTCAAGAAGGCTCGTGGTTCTGGGAGGGAACGTGTCACCTTTGTGTGCATAATTCAAATTTGAAATACAAGCACATGTTCCAGTGCACCAAAGTTGGTTGAAAAATCACATGTGTGTCCTTGGGTAAATTTCTAGGTTACATGCAAGAAATGGGAATGAAATTCAAAATTCTGGGCGTCGTGGCTGGGTTGGAAACATTGAGAAACTTAGTTTTTTAATTCCTGTAAATCCAAAACACGCATGAAAATAATGGAACTTGGCTTGGTGCCATGACATGGCACCAACATGCTGTGGTAAATTTGAAGTCCGATTTGCGAAGGCGCACACATTAACAATCAACAAAGTCATTTTGGAACAAGTGTTGTCACGTTACAATCAGAAACACAAGTATTGTTGAAACCGTGGGCGTTCTACTTACTAGTACCATTTACGTGCCGCCACGCGTCCCCATTTTTTATTAGCTAGGAGGCGCCGTGCAGGCTAGCTATTTGAGTAGGAGAGGCGTGCGATCAGACCCCTGCGCGTGCTTATCGGGAGGAGAGCCCTTTGACCTCCATCTGCCGTCCACCTCTCTCCCAAGGTCTCCATTAATGGCGGCCGAGCCTCTGTTTAATGGCGTGGCTATGTCTCACTCGATTGAGATTTAAGAGAGAAAAAAGAAAATCTGAAAGCATGGATCTCGATGTAAGATCCGACGGACCTATATAGCATCTACTATGACTTATAGCAAGACTAATGAATATATAAGGATGATTAAATTTTTTTTGATCAAAGAAGGGCTTGTCCCTTCCGATTTTCATTACTGAAAACCACCACAATTCACAAGAAGTTCAGCACAACTCCAGCCTAACACGAAGGACTAAAAGCTACCAGATTGAAATCGCAATAGCCCAAGAGGCCAACAAAGGCCAAACATCCGTGCTAGAACCCAACATTACAACCGACGACACAATCCACATCCTAAACCGATTATTACATCAAAAGGAACTAGGAAACTGAAGGAAGCCCAGCAGCAACTAGAAGAACAACAACGCCAGGGTCGCCACAGCAAGAGTTTTCTTCATTCCAGCCTCGCAACATTGATCTTCCATAGAAAGATAAGGACGATTAATTGTCTTACATAATTATAAAGATAGTTAAAAAATCCACTGCGGCTACGCCCAAAATACACAAGGGCAAAAGAAGAAGGAAGACAAGGATCTAGCTCGCTGATCTCTACTTTCTTGATGCGTTACTGCAGGCCGCGGGAACTAGTCTCCGCAGCGAGCGACGATGAGCTCTTTCGTGTCCTCAAGACGCTACTTGAGAACATCCACGGATTCCTCCACCAGCCTTTGGCGCTCGTTGCGAAGCATGTCATTCTCGTCCATAAGTTTCTTGACGATGACGCCGGTCCTCTTCAACAAGGCACCGGTCTCCTCCTGCTGGTCTGCACTTCAGACGATCTTCTCCCTTAGCAGGTCGCACTCGGCTCGGAGCCTCTCATTGCCCTCCCTTAGTGCGCTGATAGCCTGTTCAAACGAGGCTTTCATGTCGTCCTGCAACCTCGCAAAACGGGAGATCTGATCCATCTGGCTATGGACGATCGCATGCATGCGCCTATAACAGTCGTCGCCTGCACGCGAGAAATTTTCCCAGGCCGCCATGGCGCGGCGGGACATCTCTGCTGCATTCGTGGCGCGGCGGGACATCTCTGCTGCTTCCGCGGCGCGGCCGGACCAGTCTGCTGCATCGACGGCGCGGCGGGACCTTCGTGCTGCTTCAGCGGTGCAGCGGGACCTCTGTGCTGCTACTTCCGCGCGGTGGGACATGTCGGCTGCTCTCGCAGCAAGGCGGGACATCTCTCGTGCTTCCGCTTCCATGCTCGCCTCTCCCTGCTGGCAATATCTCGACCTAGAACTCACGCTGGCCATGGCAGACGCAAGGGAAGGATGCTGAATGGCTTGTTTGTTTTTGTGGATGAGGAGTTGAGGAGGAATGCGCAGTCATCTTGTCATACTAGTATTTATAACCGAGTACTAATACGCTCCTAAGTGGGAAACCGTTTAGGTGGTGATCGGTGTGAACAGGTTTGCAATTCAATATAGCGTGGAGTAATTTGGAATGTGACAAGATGCAAGCTCAAAATTTATTGACGGTTCAAGTTTCGAAGTGCGGCACTATTCCCGGATGGAGTACTTCTTTTTCTACTCTCTCCTTTCCGGTTTTATAGGGCTTATCTCAAAATTTTAGTTTTTCCATTTTATAAGGCTCAATTTGGTTGTTCCCCAACACATGTTCAGATTCCAAGGTGCATTAAATCATTGCATGCAAGTATTAAGAGAAAATTGACCAATGCATGTACTTTATGCATGCATGCATTGCAATTAATGCATTGATAAACATAATTTTTTATCGCCACCAAAACCCACCATTTCTTAGGCTAAAGTGACCAAGGTAATCCGTTTATTAGCATATTACTAAGATAAACAGAAGGCACTGTAGAAACATTTAGGACGTGAGCTTGTTAATCTGAATGTGGAGGGACACAAGCTTAGCCCCGGCCAGTAGCTTGGGCGGAACTGTCAAGAAGGTCAGCTCCTGCACGTCGACGTCGCCGGGATCCTTGCTGCTTGTCACCTCCATTTCCACCTTGACGGCGTCGGTCGTGCCTTTGGGCTCCCCCGGCGGGCCGTTCGCCCACAGCTTGGCCACGTAGTGCGACAGTGGGGACGCCCCCGCTCTGATGCAGACGGCCGACACGACGATAGGCGCGCCGATGTCGAGCACGCCGCCGACCAAGAAAAACGCGTGGCGGTCCTCCTCCGCGAACAACAAGAGCCATGGCTCCGACAGTGGCACTTGCAGCTGGAGCACCTTGCCGTACTGGATCCTGTGCACGGGCATGGGATGCGCGGTGCTGACGTGGTGGTAGAGCGCCAACGGTGGGCCATCGTAGCCGCAGACGGGCACAGGGCATTTGCAGGGCGCGAGCGGACACACGCTCTGGTGATCGGCGAGCTTATGGTAAGTGACGTAGAGCCCACAGCCTTCGTGCGGGCACTCCACCCTCACCGACGAAAGGACGGAGTCCACCGCCGTGTTCCGCACATCGGAGCCACCATCGCACTCGCACTTCTGGCACTGCCGTTGGTTCCCGGGGCGCTCGACGCGGCAGTCCGCGCAGGCCAGGTGCCCTCCCTTGCACTACAGAAATCAATCGAACATCACATCAATCAAGAAACCTGCACCTTGCTCAATCAGCCGAACGGACGATGTGTATTCGAACCTCATACACTGGAGGCGTCAAGGGGCGGAGGCACAAGGGGCAGTGGAGCACGGTGAGGTCCATTGAGACCTTAGAGAGCTCCATCGTCGGGTCCTGTTCGGTCTGCATGATCTCGCCCTCCTCGTGCACAACCATCTCCCGACTTGGGCCGGGGTATTACAAAGCTTTACCGTCACATATTTTATACTACTTCAAGGTGCATTAAATCAACACATGCAAGTATCAAAAGGAGAGTCACGGCATGCATGCATGCGTTGTAATTAATGCATCGATAAACGCAAATTGTTGAAATATGTCGAGTGCAGTGCTTTGATGTGTCGCGTCAACTCGTACATCAACGAGAAGTTTGATTATCCTCTCCCTCGCCGACTTAACTGCACCTGCCTTTGGCTATATGACAGATTGTCCACACACCTGTCGGGCCCACCTGTCATACATGCAAAGGCAGGAGCGTCCCTCCCTCGCCCATGAGCGTGGTGGCTGGCAAGAATAGGAGAAGCTTTCGCTACACGCTCTGCCTCCCGCACGCGGTGGACATGCAGCAGTTCAATCGGTGTCAGATGGCCAGATGCTTACTGTAGTACTCCTCCAGTGCAGTAGTACTCCATCATTGTTCGACTTCCCGAAGAGGCGAAGAGCCAAGCGCAGCCCGGACGCTCGTGTGGCAGTTTCATGTGTAGAGTAGTCTAGGATAGCGTGTACCGTGCCTGTAAGCTTAAAATCGTTGGGGTCAGCTCCATGCTATGTGGCCGTCTCGAAGTTTAAAAAAAAATTAAAATAGTCTTCTGGCCCTACCTGACACCCTGGTGATTGTAGTTTGCACGCTCATCTGGTCAAGACAGGAATATATATTTTAATTTGTTTTTTCTTCGAAAAGGGGGGACTCCCCGGCCTCTGCATCAGAACGATGCATACGACCACATATATTTTAATTTGTGGTGGGTAAATGTTAGAGGTTGCAGCAAATATATTGTACACTGCGGCTCTTTCAGCCAAGTTTAGAGGCAAGCATGTGGGGCCAGTGCTATGATGTGTCGCATTAACTCGTACAATGAGGAGAAGCTTGATTTTACTACACGCCTTCTCCCTCACCCATGCGCACGGTTGCTCGCAAACGAGGACATGCTTTTACTTAGTAGTACTTCTACAACAAGCTATCCGTCCCGCTCGCGGTGGACGGACATGCAGCAGTGGATTCGACACTTTAGAAGAAGCAGTAGTAACATCATTGTTCGTCTTCTCGAAGAGGCGAAGAGCCAAGCGCAAACCAAACGTTGCAGTTCCGAACATTGGAGCACGCATATAGCTAGGCTCTTGCATGAGACAAAATTTCTATGTGAGCCCACTATTGTACTACTAGTACGTACAACTACTTGCTAGTATAGCCCTGTAAACCAGAAAGAAGTATTTTCCCTTCTAGAGATTTCAACAAGTGACTAGACTACACCGAGACAGAGTACATATGGAGCAAAATGAGTGAATCTGCACTGTAAATAAATACTCCCTCCGTCCCATAATATAAGAGCGTTTTTGACACTACACTAGTGTCAAAAACGTTCTTATATTATGGAACGGAGGGAGTACGTACTAGTTCTATCGTTTTCCTCTCCGAGGTGCACAATATTGAGTATACGGACTAGTCTCTTTTTGACACACATTTACGTTTTTTTACACAGTACAGACACAAGCGCTCATATACACGCGCATACACTCACCCCTATGAACGCACACACACACACGACACTATCATCTTGAAATTTCTGAAGTCACCATAGGCACCTCGTCGTCGACGGGTCCATAGGTGCTTCAATGCCAAGGAGAGAGAGGGTAGCGGTTCCCGAGACGTTGTACGGTCAATGATGCATCCTCAATTACATGCAGAGGGAATTAATTGGAGAAGCAGAATAGAGCCAGCACGATGTGATGCAACAGAGTTTGGACTCTCATATAATAAAGGCGCCCCACCACTCCAATTCATCGACTCCCAAGTCTCTGCGCAACACTGCTCACTCCAATCCAAGACCAAGTGACCAGAAGCCACAAGCACCTATGGAGGCGATGGACGCGAGCGGCAGTCGGCTGTGCCAAATCATCCAAGGCGGCGGCCTGCGGCCCCGCACCGCGCAGCATTTCCAGACGGTGCCGGCGACCGCAGGCATCGTAGCTCTTGCCGACGCCGGCTTCGCCTCTCGCATGGACGACATGATGGTCAACTCCATCCGCAAGTTCACCGCCGTCAAGAAGCGCGCGGACGACCTTGCCGTACTGCTCCAGCCCGCGCGCCCAGGCTCCTCATTGCCTGCCACCCTCATCGGCCTCCATGGTGACGAACTCTTTGAAGCCCTAGTGGCCCTGCAGGTGCCGGAGGTCGCGATGAAGAATGTGCACCTCGAGGCCGCGCTCGCCGCGCAGCGCCTCGCCATGCAAGAAACCGTCGACCTGCACATCCACGTCTATGAGGAAATCATCTACATAGGCCACTACAAGGCAAGCGAGGATAGAAAGACGTTGGCCTTCTTCCAACGGCTGGAATCTTTGGACGCCATTTTTCAGAAGCACGCCGACCTGGCCACGAAAGCTGCTGCTACTTAGGCGCCGTTCGGTGGGCCGGTGCCCTGAGTCGAGGAGGTGGACGTCGTCGATGGATGCATCTCTTCTTCTTGCCTCCTGTAACCAGCACTGCATCGCCTCGTGGCCTTAATGTTTTATTAGTATAGTACTCCCTTCATTCCCAAATATAAGTCTTTCTAAAGATTCCAGCAAGTGACTACTACTCCCTCCGTTCCTAAATATAAGTCTTCGTAGATATTTCACTGTGGACCACATACGGATGTATATAGATGCATTTTATGTGTAGATTCACTCATTTTTCTCCGTATGTGGTCCATAGTGAAATCTCTCCAAAGACTTATATTTAGGAACGAACGGAGTACATACAGAGCAAAATGAGTGAATCTACACTGTAAACTATGTCTACATACATTTGTATGCTGTATTACATTTGAAATAGTATCTAAAAAGGCTTATATTTATGAACGGAGGGAGCATATGGCATTTTTATTCCAGTCGTAACGTTTTCACTATGAGGTGGGGCCGCAGTTGTGCAAACCCACCCCGCCCACTGGGCGTCGGCCGAGTTTAGAATTAGAAGAGAGAAACGAGGGAGGAGAGCTAGCTGTAGCACGGACGCTGTTGTCAGATGGGACTCGTGTTTATAGAATAGGAGTACTGAGCATTCGTGCCTCTTTTTTTTCTTTTTTGAGGGAAAAATTAGTCGTATGTCTAGTACCACTAGTTGGGTGCGTGCGACCTATAGCTGTCATCACTTTAGGTCTGCTTTTCTAACCGCGGCTACGCTTCACAGTACATATTATTTCACGCATTTATCCTCCTATATGTACTCCTAGGCTATTTCCACGTGCTCCCATTCGCCGACATGTGGGACATAGAGCATCTGGGTCGTAGTGTATGCACGACTCGAAGCATAGGCCGGGGTACTTTACATTTCAGGCCTCACGAATTTCATGCAAACCCCCCGCAGAATAATAAATAAATGAATTAATTACTACATGAAACCGGATTATTTTAGTCTGACTAAAAATAAGTCCCTTGGATCCAAGCACCCTCTTGGTGTGGCCGCCTCTTCTGTGGCCTCCTCCCGCTCACAATTGACATAAACGAACCATCTATACGAATCAAGCATGCAAAACATGATAATTTTTACTTTGTCCATACAAATGAGATATCCCACTTAAACATACAAGTCGTCAATCAAGCTTCACAAAATAAAAAAACACTTCATGAAACAAAGAATGAGCTAACTCATCACGGAAGTCATTCACGATAGGGAGGGAGCCCGGAGCCCCTCACGCACCGAGGGAGGAGCTCTCCATTGTCGCTCTGGAGGAAGGCTCTGTAGAGCCCAAGCCCCGGGAACCCCTCCGACGCTGGCCCTTGCGAGTTGAGGTTGACACCGACATGGGTAGCAGGGCCGCTTGCTGCCGACTGGGAACTTAATCTTTGGGCCTCTAGAAATAATGCAAGCCTATAAGTAAAATACCTAGAAAGGTGAACTGAATCTTTGGGCCTCTAGAAATAATGCAAGCCTGAAACTGAAATACCTAAAAAGGTGAACTGAATCTTTGGGCCTCTAGAAATAATGCAAGCCTGAAATTGAAATACCTAGAAAGGTGAACTGAATCTTTGGGCCTCTAGAAATAATGCAAGCCTGAAATAGAAATACCTAGAAAGGTGACCTGAATCTTTGGGCCTCTAGAAAGATTTATTACCTCCTCAAGCAGCATCAAACAATTCCACGCGTGCACCACAAATCTATACCATGTTTGATAAGGATCTACTTTTCCAAATCAGAATTAGCGCTAGAGCAAGCAAGATCATTGTGAAAGCACAAGTGCTCCTCAGGTGGTTTTGGTAATTAATGTCAACATATCTCTTGTTGGACTAACGTTTTTATCTAGTATATTTCAGATAAGTTCAACAATGGAGTGGCATGGACTAAAGGTTGTGGGAACTTCCTCAAGATGCTAAGGACAAAGGATTGGCTAAAGCTTCAAGCTCAAGACTCTTCATTTTACATTTTAGTGATCCAAGATCACATTGAGTCCATAGGAAAATCCAATACTATCAAGGAGGGATGAGGTGTTGCTTAATGAGCCCTTTTGTAACGCCCCAGATGTAACTTGCCATATTTGTAATCCAACTCTTGCCATTTCCGGCTATGTGTTATGATATTCCTCCGTGGTTGGGTTCTCTTCGTCTTGCATTTTTGGTCATGTCATGCATTTCATATCATGTCATCATGTGCATCGCATTCGCATACGTGTTCGTCTCATAAATCCGAGCATCTTTCCCGTTGTCCGTTTTGCAATCCGGCGCTCCTATGTCTCCCGGCATCCCCTTTTACATTTCTTCATGAGCGGGTATTAAACATTCTCGGAATGGACCGAGGTTTGACATGTGGCCTTGGTATAGCACCGGAAGACCGCCTGTCAAGTTTCGGGTCAATCGGAGTTCGTTTGGTACTCCAACGGTTAACCGGGTAACCGTGAAGGCCTCGTGTGTGTTGCAGCCCAACACCCCTTCAAAACAGCCCAACGACCCATCTAAGACACTCCCATGTCCTCCGCCGTTCGATCACGATCGCGCGGGCGAAAACCGCTCTCCATTTGGAGCCTCCTAGCTCCTCCTATCTATAAAAAGCCCTCCCCCTTCTCTAATCACGGGCAAAAATCCACCCCAAACCCTAGCCCCGCTCCTCGCGCCGCGCCGGACACGTCCGGTCCGCGCCGGACACCCGCGCCACCGCCGCCCGACGAATCGGGGCGCGACACGTGGCAACCGGCCACCGCGCGCGCCGCCGGCCCGCCGAGCCCGCGGCTGGCCCTCCAGCGGCCCGCGCCTCCGCCCGGCTCCCCGCCGCCCCGGGCCGCGCGCCCGCGCCCCGCGCGCCGCCTCCCTCCGCGCGCCCGCCGCCGCAGTCGTCGCCGTCGCCCGCCCGCGCCGGTGCCGCCTCGCCCCGCCGCCGACAGCCGCCGCCGTCGCCGCGCCGCCCCGCGCCGCGCGCCGCGCCACCTCCTCCGCCACCCGCGCCCGTCGCCGGCGCCGAATCCGCCGGATCCGGCCGGATCTACCTCTCCCGCGCCTCCCCCGAGCAACTCCGGCGAGCACGCCGGCGGATCTCGACGTCCGTGCCTGGGGTTGACTTCTCCTCCCCCCTCATTTTTCTCTAAGTCCTCAATTTTTTTTGCATTATCATCATCTGTTTGACATGCCATAACTTTGCGTCCGTAGCTCTGTTTCACGCGTATAATATGTCAAATTGTTCGCCTCGAAGAGTACATAATTTTCTTCCATTGCATCATTTTAATTTGAGGTCATCTTGATGCCCGAAATGCTGTTATAAGAGGGCTAGTTGATGTTAGTTGCTGGATTTTATCTGAACATGCACTTTTGTCATTTTTGCCATGATTGATGTGTACCGCCTATGAAGTTGAGTCCTACATGACTTTTGTAATATGCCATGTTACCTTTCCAGAGAATTTTTCCATGTATTTTTGTGATCTATGTGGTGACTAGCACAAGCATGCAAACTAGGTCACCTGATGTTGCTGATTTCAGAGACTTAGTAATTTCACCAAGTCCCTGACTGCTGTTATTTTTATGCCATGTGTTCATGTTGTTTCTGAGATATCTATGCATAATTTGAGCATGATAAGTAAGGGAGTTTTGAACTTGAGTATTTGCTTAATCCATCCGTGCCTTTGTTTTCAATTATGGAGTGCCATAGCTTGAGTCAATCAAGCTCTACTTTTGCTTCAAAATGTTGCTGGCAGATTGTTTACATGTTATTCGATTTTTCCAAGCTTGGTGTAGTTGATCATTGCATGTTATGATGTTGTTCTTGACATGTATTGTTACTATGCCATGTCTTATTGATGTATGTATGCTTAGTTTATCATGAAATGCTCTGTAGTGAGTGCATCGAGCTCACGAACATGCCTAGTCGTTATTAGTTTTCTGCCATGTCCAGTTTTCTGCTAAGTCTGAAACCTGTAACGAAACTTGCTTATTTGACATGGGTGTAATCTTATTTTATGATCCTTTTTAGCTTATGGTCAGTAAGGGACTCTTGTCAAGTGCTTTGAGTAGATTCATGCCATGCCTTATTTTGCTATGTTCTGTTCTTGTAACATGTTGTTTCATTGCTCTGAACATGTCATCCTGATGTTAGTTTTCTGCTATGTTGTTAATTTCACCAAGTCTGAGAACTTGTTATCGTTTGCACTTATGCCATGATTGTTTGGACCTGTTATGATGTGAATTAGCCGTAGCTCAGTGTTCATCTTTTGTCGTGCATCTTGTGTAGATTACTGTCATATGCTTTGTTGCTATGTTTGGGTGCAGTAGCTTAATTAATTGTTGCTTGCTAAGTAGCATCATGCTGTTTATGGCAGATTCGTGTCATTCTTGTATTGCTTGCCATTTGCAAACCGTGCATCCGATTCCGGTGAACTTCATATCGATTTCAACCGAAATCACCTCATCTATCCAGTGGCATTCTTGGTTTGCCAAGATTATGCCCTGTTCATCCTTGTCCTTCCGGAGCATGCATACGCATTGCATATCACCTCTCACATATCATGCCATGTTTTGCATCATATTGCTTGCGCATTGCATCGTGGTTGATTTTGGTTCCTTTGCTTGTTCTCTTGTCTTGGGTAGAGCCGAAAGACGAGTACGTGAACGAGGATTCCGTTGAGAACGCTTTCGAGGACCAAGCTTTCGACAACTCTGAGAACCTTGCAGGCAAGATGACCATACCCTCGAAATCACTTCTATCTTTGCTTGCTAGATTGCTCGCTCTTTTGCTATGCCTATGCTGCGATACCTACCACTTGCTATATCATGCCTCCTATATTGCCTTGTCAGCCTCTAACCATCCATGTCCTAGCAAACCGTTGATTGGCTATGTTACTGCTTTGCTCAGCCCCTCTTATAGCGTTGCTAGTTGCAGGTGAAGATGAAGTTTGTTCCTTGTTGGAACATGATCTTGTTGTTCCTTGTTGGAACATGTTTACTTGTTGGGATATCACAATACCTCTTATTTAATTAATGCATCTATACACTTGGTAAAGGGTGGAAGGCTCGGCCTTATGCCCGGTGTTTTGTTCCACTCTTGCCACCCTAGCTTTCGTCATACCGGTGTTATGTTCCCGGAGTTTGCGTTCCTTACACGGTTGGGTGATTTATGGGACCCCCTTGACAGTTCGCTTTGAATTAGACTCTTCCAGCAAGGCCCAACATTGGTTTTACCATTCGCCACCTAGCCTTCTTTTCCCTTGGGTTCTGTAGACTCAAGGGTCATCTTTATTTTAACCCCCTGGGCCAGTTCTCCTTCGATTGCTGGTCCAAACCGTCAGCCGCCGGTGGCCACCAGGGGCAACTCTGGGCTCGCCTATCGGAAGTTTGGACAATCCGGATGTGCCCTGAGACCGAGATATGTGCAGCTCCTATCAGGATTTGTCGGCACAATCGGGCGGCTTTGCTGGACTTGTTTTGTTGCTGTCGAAATGTCTTGTAGTCCGGGATTCCGAGACTGATCGGGTCTTCCCGGTAGAAGGAATATCCTTCGTTGACCGTGAGAGCTTATAATGGGCTAAGTTGGGACACCCCTGCAGGGTATTATCTTTCGAAAGCCGTGCCCGCGGTTATGAGGCAGATGGGAATTTGTTGATGTCCGGTTGTAGAAAACCCGAAGTTGACTTTAACTAAAAACACATCAACCGCGTGTGTAACCGTGATGGTCTCTTCTCGGCGGGGTCCGGGAAGTGAACACGGTTGTTGGAGTGATGTCTGATGTAGGTCGTTTCAGGATCACTTCTTGATCACTTCTAGCTTCACGACCGTGCTTTGCCTTCTCTTCTCGCTCTCTTTTGCGCTGTAGCCACCATATGCTAGTCGCTTGCTGCAGCTCCACCTCACAAACCCCTTTCCCACCTTTAAGCTTAAATAGTCTTGATCTCGCGGGCGTGAGATTGCTGAGTCCCCGTGACTCACAGATATTATCCCCACAGTTGCAGGTACCAACGATGTCAGTGCAGATGATGCGACCGAGCTCACTTGGGAGTTCGACGAGGAACGTGGCCGTTACTATGTTTCTTTTCCAGATGATTAGTAGTGGAGCCCAGTTGGGTGATCCGGGGATCTGTTTAGCATTTGGGGTAGTCTTCTTTCATTTTGGTACCGTAGTCGGACCTTGAGTGTAATCTGTATGATGGATGTTATTTATGTACTTGTGTGAAGTGGCGATTGTAAGCCAACTATGTATCCTTTCCCTTTTATTTATTACATGGATTGTGTGAAGATTACCTCACTTGCGACATTGCTTTCAATGCGGTTATGCCTCTAAGTCGTGCCTCGACACGTGGGAGATATAGCCGCATCGAGGGCGTTACACCTTTGCTTTATGTGCTTAATGATATGCTCCAAAACCCTCAGCTATTTTCCCACTTCCACAAATGACCTAAACCCAAAGCCAAACTCGGTCATACCGATTCTTTCTATCCGGCGCCACCGAGTTTCATATGTCATAAGCCACTGCCAAACCCTAGCAAATCGGTTCTACCGATAGGGATTTCGGTCTCACCGAGATGGGATTGCAATCTCACTGAGTATGTCCATTGTCCAAATCGGTCTCATCGAGTTTAGGCAATCGGTACTACCGAGATTACAATGCAAACTCTTTGGGTAACTCATTACCAAAATCGGTCTAACCGAGTTTAGTAATCGGTCCCACCGAGTTTGCCTGACCAACTCTCTGGTTAGCTAATTACCAAATCGGTCTCACCGAGTTTGTGTAATCGGTCACACCAAGATTACGTTATGCCCAAACCCTAACCATATCGGTCCTACCGAGATGCATGTCAGTCCCACCGAAAATCTCTAACGGTCACTAGGTTTACCTTTTCGGTCCGACCGAGTTTGTTGATTCGGTCCCATCGAGATTGGTAAATTGTGTGTAACGGTTGGATTTTAAGTGGAGGCTATATATACCCCTCCACCTCCTCTTCATTCGTGGAGAGAGCCATCAGAACACATCTACACTTCCAACCTACATGTTCTGAGAGAGAACCACCTCCCCTTGTGTTGAGGCCAAGATATTCCATTCCTACCATATGAATCTTGATCTCTAGCCTTCCCCAAGTTGCTTTACACTCAAATCTTCTTTCCACCAAATCCAAATCCTGTGAGAGAGAGTTGAGTGTTGGGGAGACTATCATTTGAAGCACAAGAGCAAGGAGTTCATCATCAACACACCATTTGTTACTTCTTGGAGAGTGGTGTCTCCTAGATTGGCTAGGTGTCACTTGGGAGCCTCCGACAAGATTGTGGAGTTGAACCAAGGAGTTTGTAAGGGCAAGGAGATCGCCTACTTCGTGAAGATCTACCGCTAGTGAGGCAAGTCCTTCGTGGGTGATGGCCATGGTGGGATAGACAAGGTTGCTTCTTCGTGGACCCTTCGTGGGTGGAGCCCTTCGTGGACTCGCGCAACCGTTACCCTTCGTGGGTTGAAGTCTCCATCAGCGTGGATGTAGGATAGCACCACCTATCGAACCACGGGAAAAACATCCGTGTCTCCTATTGCGTTTCAATTCTCCAAACCCTTCCCTTTACATTCTTGCAAGTTGCATGCTTTACTTTCCGCTGCCTATATACTCTTTGCATGCTTGCTTGATATGTATTGTGTATGTTGAAATTGTGCCTAAAACTTCACTCAAACCAAAAAGGCTTAAAAACTGCAACTTTAGTACTAAGTGTCTAATCATCCCCCCTCTAGACACACCCACTTCTAGATCCTACAAGTGGTATCAGAGCATTGGTCTCCATTGCCTTGGTTTAATCACCATTGGAGGAAGATGGATGTGCCTACTTTAGGGAGTCTTAGACATAGAGTGCCTATTCTTGATGGAGAGTATTTTCATGAATGGAAAAATGAGATGCTTGTGATTTTCAATCAATATCATTTGAACAAGTATATTGCTAGTCCTTGTGCTCCTCATGTTGATCCTATGCATCCCACTCTAGATGAAGATATTGACATGGTTCGCAATCTTAGAACCGTTGAGCTCATCATTAGAGGATTGCCCAAATACTTGATTGCTAGTTTACCTACTCTTAAGTGCGCCTATACTATATGGAAATTTCTTGAGGAACGATTCCCCGATTATTCCTTGAAAAACTTGGATGAAATTCTCCATAAATCTATTGCCATGAGCAAAATGAACTCTAGTGATCCTAGTTTTGGTGATTGTCTACTTGAGCTTACTAATCTCATGCATGCTAAAGGAAATGTTGGAATCATTAGTGATATTATATCCGAAGCTATAAGAATTCATAAAAGTGACCACTTTGATGATCTTTTATCTAATGAATCACTTTCTCTAGGAAATGCTGAATCACAAGATCATGTTGAACATGGATACTACAATGAGAATGATGATAGTGACTTCGATCTTGATGATGCAATGAGACACTTTGGTCTTATGGCAAACCTTCGAGGATATGTGTTAGGAGGAAAGGAATGGGTTCTCGACAGTGGATGTACCGATCATATGACCGGAGACGAAGAGATGTTCCGTGAGCTTGCTGAAAATGACGGCCCTCGAAAGTATGTCACCTTTGGTGATAATTCAAAGGGTAAGGTGGTTGGCCTTGGTAAGGTGGCCATCTCACACGATAGCTCCATTCAAAATGTCATGCTTGTTGAATCCCTTGGCTACAACTTACTTTCAGTATCTGGACTTGCTGATTTCGGTTTGAATGTCCTATTTACTGAGGTAGATTGCCAAGTGTTTCGTCGAGATAATCATAAAATGATCTTTACCGGTATACGTAGAGGTGACCTTTATATTGTCGATTTCTGTAAAAAGGCACAACCTAAAACTTTCTTCATTGCTAAATCCTCAAAAGGTTGGTTGTGGCATAGACGACTAGGTCATGTGGGCATGAGAAACCTTGACAAGCTTATTAAAGGAAATCACATCCTTGGAGTTAATGATGTCATATTTGATAAGGATAGACTTTGCAGTGCTTGTCAAGCAGGTAAACAGGTTGGAGGAAGGCATCCCGTGAAGAACATCATGACCACAAGGAGGCCACTCGAGCTACTACATATGGATCTTTTTGGTCCCAATGCCTACAAGAGTCTCGGTGGAAATTCTTTTGGTCTAGTTATAGTTGATCATTTTTCAAGATTTACGTGGGTGTTCTTTCTTGATGATAAATTGCAGGTCCAAAAGATCTTCAAAAACTTCGCTAGGAAGGCCCAAAATCAGTTTGACGTAAAGATCAAGAAGGTTCAGAGTGACAACGGAACGGAGTTCAAGAACGCAAATGTGGATACCTTTCTTGATGAAGAAGGGATTTCACATGAGTTCTCGGCTATGTACACACCTCAACAAAATGGAGTTGTTGAGAGGAAGAACCAGACGCTCATCGAAATGGCGAGAACGATGCTTGATGAGTACAAGACGCCGAAGAATTTCTGGGCAGAAGCGGTTGAGACGGCTTGTCATGCAACAAATCGCTTGTATGTTTACAAGCTACTCGGCAAGACGGCATACGAGCTCCTCACCGGTAACAAACCCCAAGTTGGATACTTTCGAGTATTTGGCTCAAAGTGCTACATTCTTGATAAGCATCGTCGTTCAAAGTTTGCTCCTAAATCCCATGATGGTTTCCTACTTGGTTATGGCTCAAACTCTCACACTTACCGTGTCTACAACAATTTCACCCGAAAGGTTGAAGAAACGGTAGATGTGAAGTTTGATGAATCTAATGGCTCGCAAGTAGAGCAATTGCCAATTGATGTATGAGACAAAGACCCTTCGGAAGCAATCCAAGACTTGTCTATTGGCAAAATTCGTCCAACGGAGGTGAAGGAGAGTACCTCGTCCGTCCAAGTGGAAGCTTCTACTTCACGACAAGGTGAACCAAGAATCTACACGGAGGCATCCACAAGTGGGACACACCAAGATGAAGGAAACGAGGAAATGCATCAAGACGAACATCAACAACCTCCTTCTTCACCACGACAAGAGAACGACAACGCCAACAATGAAGAAGGCCAAGAAGAAGAACAAGATGAAGAAGAAGTTCAACGAAGACCCAAGCAAAAGCTTTCACGGGTTCGAGCAAGAATTGCCAAAGATCATCCCGTCGAGCAAATCTACAATGATATTCAAACCGGGAGAATCACTCGCTCTAAAACTCGTTTAGCTAACTTTTGTGAAAACTATTCATTCATCTCTAGCATTGAACCTATGAAGGTCGAAGAAGCATTGGAAGATCTGGACTGGATAAACGCTATGCATGAAGAGCTACACAACTTTGAGAGAAACCAAGTTTGGACATTGGTTGAGAAGCCCGACAACAACCACAACATCATTGGTACCAAATGGGTGTTTCGCAATAAGCAAGATGAAGATGGACAAGTGGTTCACAACAAAGCACGTCTCGTCGCCCAAGGGTACACACAAGTCGAAGGTATGGACTATGGTGAGACATATGCTCCCGTTGCTATACTTGAGTCCATTCGCATCTTACTTGCCTTTGCTAATCACCATAATATCACCTTGTACCAAATGGACATTAAAAGTGCTTTTCTAAATGGTGAAATAGAGGAGGAAGTTTATGTCAAACAACCTCTCGGCTTTGTCAATCCTAAGAAACCTAATCATGTTTACAAACTTCACAAAGCCCTTTATGGTCTTAAACAAGCTCCTAGAGCATGGTATAAATGCTTGACCAAGTTCCTTATTGCAAGTGGTTTTGAAATTGGAAAAATTGATTCCACACTTTTTACTAAAAGGGTTAATGGAGAACTATTTGTATGCCAAATTTATGTTGATGATATTATATTTGGTTCTACTAACCCTGTTTTTAGTGAGAAGTTTGGACAGCTAATGTCAAAGAATTTTGAGATGTCTATGATGAGTGAACTCAAATTCTTTCTCGGTTTGCAAATCAAGCAAACTAAGGAAGGCACATTTATCTCTCAAACGAAGTACACCAAAGACTTATTCAAGAAGTTCAATATGCAAGAATGCAAAGGTATGTCTACACCCATGCCTACTAGTGGACATAATGATTTGACCAAAGATGGTGAACCGGTTGATCAAAAGGTTTATCGCTCTATGATTGGTTCATTGTTATACCTATGTGCCTCTCGTCCCGACATTATGCTAAGTGTGTGCATGTGTGCACGATATCAAGCTGCTCCTAAAGAATGTCATCTTAAGGCCGTGAAAAGGATAGTGAGATACTTAATCCATACACCAAATTTTGGCATTTGGTATCCTAAGAGGTCCTCTTTCGATCTTGTTGGGTATTCCGACTCGGATTATGCCGGAGACAAGGTTGATAGAAAGTCCACCTCGGGTACATGTCAATTTCTTAGTAGATCTCTTGTGTCTTGGTCCTCCAAGAAACAAAACTCGGTATCCTTATCTACCGCCGAAGCGGAATACATTGCCGCTGGTTCATGTTGTGCTCAATTACTTTGGATGACCCAAACTCTTAAAGATTATGGAGTCTATGTGAAACATGTTCCATTGCTTTGTGACAATGAAAGTGCTATCAAAATTGGTCATAATCCTGTGCAACATTCTCGAACTAAGCATATTGAAGTTCTTCATCATTTCATTCGAGACCATGTTGCAAAGGGTGACATTGATCTTAAACATGTTCGCACCGATAAGCAATTAGCGGATATATTCACTAAACCACTTGATGAGAAAGTGTTTTGCAGGTTGAGAGGAGAATTGAACATCATTGATGCTTCGAACTTGGAGTAAAAAACTCTATTGGATACATGTAAGACATTAGCTTATGTCTAATCCTTGATATATCTCTTATGATGACTATCTTATGTCTTGGATATATTTGCATCTTGCATGTTATCTAACCCATGTAGGTACTTGGATGAATCTATTTCTATGAGATTGCAACTCTCTCACATCTTGAGCAATCTCTACATCACCAAGTCTCTACACTACTGTGGTTGAAGACAAGGAAGCACGAAACCACTCAAACATATCCTTTGACAAGTTCTATGTTGAGATTCATGATTGTCATTTTTGGATATAAAAATGCTTTTCCTTGCAAGAACTAACCCATGTGGGAAGATGAACTCAAATTCCAAGGGGTGCTCCCAACTCATGATGAGCTACATCAACTTCGAGCACCCACACAAGTTCAACTACATGAGCAAGATCCACACCACCACCCAAGGTATGATATTCCATCTTAGAGAAGCTTTACTCCAAGTCATGAGTCAAAGCAACTCAACAAGATGTGAATACATCAAAATGCTTAAACGAAAAATGGTAAGCCCATTTTGAGCTTAATCGATGAGTATGACCCATGATCAAGTGTTCCCACTTGACTCCTAAGTCAATATACTCTAACATAGGTGACTATGTCACCGCCCAATTCTAGATGAAGTTCTCTTGTGTTCTTTTGTTATTGCATTTGTCCCTTGCATATTTTTTCCCTCTTTTTCAACAAAAAAATAAAAAAAACTTCATCTAGAACTTCCATTTTCTTTGATTCTTGTTCTGCATATTTCTGCATCAAATTCTTTGCAAATCTTTCAGTTAATTCATTGCAAATCTTTGTGAGATCTTATTTGATTAGTGAGCTGAGGTGACAAGTGTTTTCTCTGTGATGAACTCGGTTTCACCGGATTATAGTTTTCGGTCCAACCGGATCCTTTCGGTACCACCGAAAAATGTCACTCGGTGCCACCGAATTCGCAACAGGAAAAACAGTTTGCCACTTATTCTATATTTCTTCTAATCCAGCTCCACTCGATGAATCTTATCCTCTACAAGCATCACAGTTTTATTCATTGCTTTCTGCTGAATCTCAAGGACCAAACCTATATGACAGATTCCAGAAAAACCTTCTTGGAAATTGATGTCTAAGGGGGAGAGAGAGATCACATCAAAGCTTATCATCTTCAAAGGAGAAAGTATTAAGGGGGAGAAAGAGCTCTCCAGGGGGAGAGAACACTCAAGGATCCCAGATGCTTGATATTCAAGAGGAGAGATGCCACATGTCTTTTTGGGGGAAAGACATGTTCATATGTCATATGTGCTCATTTGCATTATGTTCTATTCATTCATATATTTCAGCTCTAAATTTTCTGTTCCCTATCTTCTCCATATATCCCATGTCAAAGTCAGGGGGAGCAAGACATCTAAGGGAAAGAAATCATTCAAATTCATTGCATATCTTTACTCTTGGGGACATGTCTAATCTAATGTGGTACCTTGTACTCACTCTCTACATGTCATCCCAGTCTTGGTATTCTTGTGGTTTTCGCTAGTTTGCTCTGGCTAGTGGATGTACCTGTGTTATCTAACCTTGTTGTAGCGACCCGACCTCAGATGGTCAAGTCTCTGTGCTCCGGTGTCATCCCTGGATCAGTAATGCTGACACCACACAGTACTTCGAAGGATTTATAATAGAGTAGCAATCACACACTTATTACATCGGTGTCTCAAAGAGAACTTATTACAATAAATATGGCTTAAGGCCATATAATAACGATAACAGCGGAAGACTTGGAAGATAAGTGAGTCCATCAACTCCAACGGCATCACTGAGTATAGAACCACGACCAAAAGGCACCTTACTCGTCGTCTGAAAAGTCTGCAACATGAAAGTTGCAGCCTAAAAACGGGTCAGCACATGGAATATGCTGGCAATGTAACACATAGAGAATATTGAATGATAAGCCTATACTACATGCATATATGGCTGGTGGAAAAAGCTCTATGGTTACAGTTTTGCGTAAAGCTAGTTTTTCCCTACTGCAAAGGAATAAATTTTATTTAACTATCATGGTGGTTGAAACATCGAGAATGGTTGACAGCATTCTGATCCCAATTAAGTGAACAATTAAATCCCAACAATATTAATTAGAAGTAACATGTTGAGATTCACATGATATTCAAGTACTAGATACTCAAGATGTCCATAACCGGGGACACGGCTAATCATGATTAGCTTGTACACTCTGCAGAGGTTTGCGCACTTTTCCCCACCAGACTCGATCGCCTCTATTTGATTTCTTGCACTACATGGTGTTTGAGAAACGGATGACCGAGACATAGTCTTTCAGAAGGCTAGCACCTTACGTTTGGATAGACCGGTACACCTACTTTCCCCTACATCTGCTAGTCTACCCTGTAAGAGTTCGCACAACTTAATCAACTATGCCAGAGCCCATAATGGCTTGTGGCTGCACACGGAAGTTACTAGCATGAATGATCTTATGATCCCTTTGAGCCTGGGTGGCGGTCCAAAGAAAAACAGGCAAGTCCTGATAGAAACCAGGTGCCTCAATCCACCCAGATGTGTATTTAAGTTGCCACCTTAGATAAAACCATTAATTAACAATACTCACATCTGTCATGGATATCACTCACCCAATCCACGTCTACTAGCATAGCATGGCATAATAAGCAAACGTAGAGTAACTCCCAAAGGTTTCATAAGTAAAACAGGTGATAGGTACTACCTCATCTACTTCCCATCCCACAAATTATTTAGATCCTAATCATGCAGTGTTTGAGGATTGATCTAATGCAATAAAACTGGGTAGTAGAAAGGGTATGATCAAAGTGTTACTTGCCTTGCTGAGGATCCGCGAAACCTAGAGCTTCGAAATAATAGGCGGCGCACTCCGGGTGATCTATCGCAGACAAACAACAAGCATACAATAAGTACTCATCTAATGCACAGGTAAAACTCGAATAAAAGATCGAACCAGAAAGTTCAACTTAAGAACTCCGGTTGCAAAAAGAATCGAATCGAACAAAGCAACGGAAAACAAACGGCGAAAGAAAACAACTCGGTTCTAGCAAAGTGAAACTAGGTCAAATTTTACAGTAGCAAAAACTTGTTTAAGTTGATTAGTCGGAACGGCGGTTTCGAAACGAAACTCCAGGCGCTTGAATCACCTGATTCCGATAAACGAGTGAGAAGATAAACTAGAACGAAGATCGGATCTGAGATCGCGATCGCGGAATAAATCCGACAAGAAAAAAAAGAAGAACGGTTGAACGAACGGACGTTCGTTAACCTAGAAGAATCCAGTGATCACGTTCGTTAGAACGAACGGTCTCGAGGCAACTAAATCGGAGAAGAAAACGAATCCGATCTAGGGTTTCGGAAAAGAAAACCGGACGAAAAGCCGATCTAGAAAACCGGAACGGTTTAGAAAAGAACCGGAAAGAAAACGATCGGAAAAGAAGAAAAGAATCGAAACGATTAGAAGAAAACGATCCGATGAAAGAGAAAGAGACGCGGCGCGGCTATCTCGGCGGTGGTGCGGCGGCGGCGGCGAACGGCGGCGGCGGCGGTGCGGCGGCGGCGGCGAACGGCGGCGGCGGCGGCGGTGCGGCGCGGGTGAGGGGCGCGGGGTGATGCGCGGTGGTGGCTTGGGGCTTTGGGTTTGATGATTTAGAGGGGGGGGGGGTGTGGGGGTATTTATATTGGGGAGGGGAGGGGTTTCTTGGAGGAGGGATCAAGAATTAGACTAGGAATAGGAAAGGAAAAAGGGAAGGAAAGATCTAGAAACAAAAACGGAATAACGGAAGTAGTACAAAAGTCCTACTAGGACTTTCCTAAAAAGGCAACGGCGGCGGCGGCTCCTGGCGCCTGGGGCGCGCGCGCGCGGTGGCCTCCTGGCCGGCCGGCTGGCTTGGGCCTTTGGCCCAAGGCGCTGCAGATTTTTTTTAAATCGGTTTCGCGCGCGGAAAAACACAGAAAAATAAATCTACCGGACTCCAAAATTAATAAAGTAAATTTTCCTCGACTCCTAAAAATGAGTCGAACAAAATGAACTTTTCTCCGGGCAACAATGCAATTTTTTGAAAACGCGTATTTTTTTCCTATCCAAATAAAATGCAAACAAACTCCGACAAAACTAATGATCCCTTTCTTTCAAAATTTGAGAGAACTCAAATATGAAAATAACGAAATCTCCAACTCTCTCCGAGGGCCCTTGAGTTGCGTGAAATTTCTAGGATCGACCAAAATGCAAGAATATATGATATGCATGATGATCTAATGTATAACATTCCAAATTGAAAATTTGGGATGTTACAAACCTACCCCCCTTAAGATGAATCTCGTCCTCGAGATTCGGGTTGGCTAGAAAATAGGTGAGGGTGGTCCTTGAGCAAATCTTCTTCTCGCTCCCAGGTGGCTTCATCCTCTGAGTGATGGTTCCATTGAACTTTGCAAAACTTGATAACCTTGCTGCGGGTAACTCTGCTGGCATACTCAAGAATCTTGACTGGCTTCTCTTCATATGTTAAGTCATCCTTTAACTGAATCGCTTATAGCGGCACTGTATCTCGTAGCGGTACCTCTGCCATCTCAGCGTGACATTTCTTCAGCTGAGAAACATGGAATACATTATGAACTCCTGACAGTCCTTCCGGTAATTCCAACTTATAAGCGACTTCTCCCATGCGTTGCAAGATCTTATATGGTCCAACGAAACGCGGTGCTAACTTTCCCTTAACTCCAAAGCGCTTAACTCCTCGAAGTGGGGATACTCGAAGATAAACTCTGTCTCCTGTTTCATAAATTGTCTCCTTGCGCTTAGAATCTGCGTAGCTCTTCTGCCTTGATTGGGCTACCTTGAGCCTATCGTGAATCAACTTAACTTTCCGTTCAGACTCCTTGATCAGATCAGGTCCAAAGAACTGATGGTCTCCAACTTCGTCCCATGACAACAGTGTCCTGCACCTCCTTCCGTATAAAGCTTCGAAAGGTGCCATCTTCAAACTGGTTTGGTAACTGTTGTTATAAGAAAACTCCGCATATGGCAAGTTATCGTCCCAACTAGATCCATAATCTAGTGCACAAGCTCTCAGCCTATCTTCCAAAATCTGATTGACTCTCTCAGTCTGTCCATCTGTCTATGGGTGAAAAGCTGTACTAAACTCTAGTCTGGTTCCCAAAGTTTCATGCAACTGATTCCAAAACTTTGAGGTAAATTGGGTTCCTCTATCTGATACGGTACTCCTCGGAACTCCATGCAAACAAATGATCCTAGTCATGTATATCTTTGCCAACTTAGCACTGGTGTAAGTGGTCTTAACTGGGATGAAATGTGCTACCTTCGTCAAACGATCAACTACTACCCATATCGAGTCATAGCCTGCTTTTGTCTGGGGTAGTCCTGTGATAAAATCCATGTCTATCTTATCCCACATCCATTCGGGTATCAGCAATGGTTGTAACAATCCGGCTGGCTTCTGATGTTCGGCCTTCACTCTATGACACACATCACAAACTGCTACATATGCTGCAATATCCTTCTTCATTCCGGTCCACCAGAATGTTTCCTTCAAATCCAGATAAATCTTGGTATTACCTGGGTGAATCGAATCGGGCGAGTCATGTGCCTCTTGTAGAATCAACTTCCCGATCTCCGGGTTATTGGGCACATAAACACGGTCCTCAAACCATAGGGTATCGTGCTCATCCTCACGAAATCCTTTTGCTTTTCCTTCACTCATTTTCTTCTTTATGGAAGCAATCTCCTTGTCAGATTTCTGAGCTTCTCTGATTTTATCCATCAATGTAGATTGAATCTCCAATGTTGCTACATAGCCTCTCGGAACTACTTCCAAACATAGCTCATGAAGATCCTCGGCTAACTCCTTTGGTATTTATCCCGTCATCAATGTATTGACATGGCTCTTACGGCTCAATGCGTCGGCTACTACATTTGCCTTTCCTGGATGGTAATGCAATCTCATATCATAATCCTTGATGAGCTCCAACCATCTCCTTTGTCTGAGATTCAACTCTTTCTGCGTGAAAATACACTTCAAACTCTTGTGATCCGTATATACTTCACAATGATTTCCAATGAGGAAATGTCTCCATGTCTTCAATGCATGCACTACGGCTGCTAACTCCAAATCATGCGTAGCATAATTTAGTTCATGAGGTTTCAGTTGTCATGAGGCATACGAAACAACTCTTCCTTCCTGCATAAGCACTACTCCAAGTCCTCGACGTGAAGCGTCGCAATACACCTCATAATCCTTGGTCTGATCTGGCAAAATCAACACTGGTGAGGAAACCAATCGTTTCTTCAACTCTTGAAAACTGGCCTCACATTCCTCCGTCCAATTGAACTTGGTATCCTTCTTCAACAACTCAGTCATAGGCTTTGCAATCTTTGAGAAATTCTCAATGAATCTCCGGTAGTATCCTGCGAGTCCAAGGAAACTACGGATCTCTCCAACTGTCGTTGGTGCTTCCCATTCAGTTACGGTCTCAACCTTGGTGGGGTCAACTGCTATACCCTCTCCGGATATAACATGTCCAAGAAATCCAACTTCCTTCAACCAAAACTCACATTTGCTGAATTTGGCATATAACTGATGTTCCCTTAGTTTCTCCAAAACCAAACGCAAATGTTCCTTATGCTCTTCTTCATTCTTTGAGAAAATCAGAATGTCATCAATGAACACTACGACGAACTTATCCAAAAGCTCCATAAATACTTTGTTCATCAGGTTCATGAAATAGGCAGGTGCGTTAGTCAGTCCAAATGACATAACGGTATACTCATACAATCCGTATCTCGTGGTGAAAGCTGTCTTGGGTATGTCCTGCTCTCGAATCTTCAACTGATGGTACCCTGATCGCAAATCGATCTTGGAAAACACTTTAGCTCCTTGCAATCGATCAAACAGATCATTAATCATTGGCAGTGGGTACTTGTTTTTGATGGTTACTTCATTCAATCCACGGTAATCAACAACCATCCTTAATGATCCATCCTTCTTCTCTACTAGAAGTACGGGTGATCCCCAAGGCGAAGAACTTGGGCGAATGTAACCTTTTTCCAATAACTCCTTGATCTGCTTCTTAATTTCTACCAAATCCTGTGTTGGCATTCTGTACGGTCTCTTCGATATTGGCCCAGTGCCTGGCATAAGGTCAATCAAAAACTCAATGTCTCTATCCGGTGGCATGCCTGGCAATTCCTCAGGAAATACGCCAGGAAAATCCTTTACCACTGGTACTTCTTCCTGCACAACTCCTGATAAAGAATTTACTTGTGTCCTGGTGGGCGCATGTCGAGATACATACTTGATCCTTCTTCCTTCGGGCGTTGTAAGCAATTTTGTCTTACTGGCGCAATCGATGTTCCCTTCATACTTCGATAACCAATCCATGCCTAATATCACATCCAATCCTTGAGATTCCAATACTATTAGGTCTGAGGGTTTAGAAAAGATGAGAATTAAGAATAGAGTGAGGTCTAAGAGAAAACACTACCCAAATGCAGATGAGACAAATTCACACAAAATCACTTCATTCAAATCAAACAAGGGCTTACAAACGGTCTAGAACTATCGCGAAAGTGCGTGGACTATAATGTTTACATGGAGGGAATAATGCTACTAATATATGGTGGTCATCTATTAATTTGAATCGGTGGAAGACTCCATGATGTCTGCTCCAGTGTAACGCCCCGGATCTGTTGCGCCAGGTGTCCGCCAGTTATTCGTCAGCGTTGCCATGTCATGTGCTTGCGTGTCGCTCTTTGCCATGTCATCATCTGCATTTCATATCATGTCATCATGTGCAACGCTTTCGCATACGGGTTCGTCTTATGCATCCGAGCATTTTCCCCGTTGTCCGTTTTGCAATCCGGCGCTCCTATGTTCCCTGGCGTCCCCTTTTACCTTTTTCCGTGAGCGGGTATTAAACTTTCTCGGAATGGACCGAGGTTTGCCAAGCGGCCTTGGTATAGCACCGGTACACCGCCTGTCAAGTTTTGGGTCATTCGGAGGTCGTTTGATACTCCAACGGTTAACCGGGTAACCGTAAAGGCCTTTTTGGTGTGCAGCCCAACACCCCCTTCAAAGTGGCCCAAAACCCACCTAAACCCCCTCCATCCTCTCGGTCGTTCGATCACGATCGTGTGGGCGAAAACCGCACTCCATTTGGAGCCTCCTAGCTCCTCCTACCTATAAATATGTGATCCCCTCCCGATTTTCGCGCAGATGAAACCCTAGTCTCTTCCCTCCGCGCCGCGCTGGACATGTCCAACCCAGCGCCGGACGCGTCCACCCCGCCGCCACGTCGATCCGGCCAATGGGAGGCCGCCACGTCACCCAGCCGCCGCGCCCAGCCAACCAGGCGTCGCCATGTGTCCCGCCGCCGCCGTCTCCCACTGCGCGCCACCGCGGGCCCGCGAGCCCAGATCCGGCCCCCGCCGGGCCTGAACCGGGCCGCGCCCGCCCGCTCGCCGGCGAGCCCCGCCGCCGCCGCGGCGCCCCGCTCCGCCGCCGTCCGTGCTGCCCGCCGCCGCCCGCGCGCCGCCCCCGCCCCATGCGCCCCGCCGCCAACCTCGCCGCCGCCGCACAGCCGCGCCCTCGCCGCCGGGCTCCGCCGCCGCCCGCGTCCGCGCCGCCTCGCCGCGGATCCGGTCAGGCCGGACCGGATCCGGCGACCTCGAGCTCCGCCCCGCCGGATCCCCTCCTCTCCGGCCATCTTCTTCCTCTACTCCGGCGAGCATCTCCGGCCACCTCGCCCGTTGACTTCTTCCCCCGAGGTGCTGATTTTGACTAAGTCCCGAAATTATTTGCATTCTAGTCCCTTGTTCATCGCATCATAACTTGCTGCATACTGCTCCGTTTCGTGCGTGTAATATGTCAAATTGTTCGCCTCGAGGAGTAAATTATTTCATCTCATTGCATCATTTTCATTTGAGCTCATCTTGATGCCCGAAATGCTGTTGGAAGGGGGATATGTGATGTTAGCTTCAGATTCTTATCAGAACGTGCACTTTTGTCATTTTTGCCATGATTGATGTGTGCACCCTATGAACTTGAGCTCTACATGTGTTTTGTAATATGCCATGCTATCTTTCCAGAGGTGTATGTCATGTATTTTTGTGATCTTTGTGGTGACTAGCACAAGCATGTAAACTAGGTTACTTAATGTTGCTGATTCCAGAGACTTAGTATTTTCGCTGTCATTTCCTGCTGTTATTTTTATGCTATGTGTTCGTGTTGTTTCAGAGAGATCTATGCCTCTTTTGAGCATGATCAGTAAGAGTGTTTTGAGAATATGGATTTTCTCTATCCATCCGTGCCTTTGATTGTAATTATGGAGTACTATAGCTTGAGTCAATCGAGCTCTACTTTTGCTATAAAATGTTACTGGCAGATTGTTTACATGTTATTCGATTTTGCCAAGCTTGTTGTAGTTGATCCTTGCATGATATGTTGTTGTTCTTGCCATGTATAGCTTCTATGCCATGTTTTCTTGATGGTTGTATGCTTAGTTTATCATGTAATGCTCTGTAGTGAGTGCATCGAGCTCGTAAACATGCCTACTTGTTATCTGTTTTCGACATGCCCAGTTTTCTGCTGTCTAAAACCTGTAACGAAACTTGCTTAATTGACATGGGTGTTATTGTATTTTCTGGTCCTTTTTGGCTTATGGTCAGTAAGGGACTTTTGTTAAGTGCTTTGAGTAGATTCATACCGTGCCATATTTTGCTATGTCCTGATCCTGTAGCAGGTTGTTTGCTTGCTCTAAACATGTCTTCCTGATGTTAATTTCTGGCATGTTGATTTCGCAAAGTCTGTGAACCTGTTATCTTTTGCACTTTTGCCATGCTTGCTTGAACCTGTTATGGAGTGATTTAGCCGTAGCTCAGTGTTCATCTTTTGTCAAGCATCTTGAGTAGATCACTTTCATATGCTTTGTTGATATGTTTGGGTGCAGTAGCTTAATTTCTTGTTGCTTGCTAAGTAGCATCATGCTGTTAATGGCAGAATCTTGTCATTCTTGTTTTGCTTGTCATTTGCAAACCGTGCATCCGATTCCGGTGATCTTTATATCGATTTCAACCGAAATCACCTCACCTTTCCAGTGGCATACTTGGTTTGCCAAGATTATGCCTTGTTCATCTTTTCCTTCCGGAGCATGCATATGCATTGCATACCACATCTCGCATATCATGCCATGTTTATGTGATGGTTGTTTACGATGTTGTTTGTTTCTTTCCGGGTTGCTTCTCTCGTTAGCTTCGGTTTCGTTCCGGAGTTGTGGGGATTCGTTCGACTACGTCCGTTTGTCTTCTTCATGGACTCGTTCTTCTTCCTAGTGGGATTTCAGGCAAGATGACCATACCCTCGAAATCACTTCTATCTTTGCTTGCTAGTTGCTCGCTCTTTTGTCATGCCTATGCTGCGATACCTACCACTTGCTTATCGTGCCTCCCATATTGTTAAACCAAGCCTCTAACCCACCTTGTCCTAGCAAACCGTTGATTGGCTATGTTACCGCTTTGCTCAGCCCCTCTTATAGCGTTGTTTAGTTGCAGGTGAAGATGAAGTTTGTTCCTTGTTGGAACATGTTTACTAGTTGGGATATCACAATATATCTTATTTAATTAATGCATCTATATACTTGGTAAAGGGTGGAAGGCTCGGCCTTATACCTGGTGTTTTGTTCCACTCTTGCCGCCCTAGTTTCCGTCATATCGGTGTTATGTTCCCGGATTTTGCGTCCCTAACGCGGTCGGGTGATTTATGGGACCCCCTTGACAGTTCGCTTTGAATAAGACTCTTCCAGCAAGGCCCAACTTTGGTTTTACCATTTGCCTCAGCCTATTACCTTTTTCCCTTGGGAGTCGCGCATCCCGAGGGTCATCTTTATTTTAAACCCCCGGGCCAATGCTTGTCTAAGTGTTGGTCCAAACTAGAGCACCGTGCGGGACCGTCTCTTGGCAACTTGGGTTATGTTGGTACCTGTACGCTTAGCTTATCCGGTCGTGGCCTGAGACGAGATACGCGCGGCTACTATCAGGGTCTCGGCACGCCGGAGGTCTTGCTAGACTTGTTTTATTACTGTCGAAATGTCTTGTAGCCGGGATTCCGAGACTGATCGGGTCTTCCCGGGGAGAAGGAATATCCTTCGTTGATCGCGAGAGCTTATAATGGGCTAAGTTGGGACACCCCTGCAGGGTATTGAACTTTCGAAAGCCGTGCCCGCGGTTATGTGGCAGATGGGAATTGGTTAATGTCCGATTGTAGAAAACTCGAAGTTGATCTTAATTAAAATACATCAACCGCGTGTGTAACCGTGATGGTCTCTTCTCGGCGGAGTTCGGGAAGTGAACACGGTGTTGGAGTTATGCTTGACGTAGGTTGTTCTAGGATCACTTCTTGATCATAGTTCATCGACCGTGCTTTGCCTTCTCTTCTCGCTCTCATTTGCGTATGTTAGCCACCATATATGCTAGTCGCTTGCTGCAGCTCCACCTCATACCTTTTACCCTACCTATAAGCTTAAATAGTCTTGATCTCGCGGGTGTGAGATTGCTGAGTCCCCGTGACTCACAGATACTTCCAAAACCAGTTTGCAGGTGCCGATGAGACCGTGCAGGTGACGCACCCGAGCTCAAGGAGGAGCTCGATGAAGATCTTGTTCATTGTGTTGTTTCGTTTCAGTTGATCAGTAGTGGAGCCCAGTCGGGTCGATCGGGGATCTGTGTAGCATTTGGGGTAGTCTTCTTTTATTTTGGGTTCCGTAGTCGGACCTTGTTTGTATCTGGATGATGTAATGCTTTACTCATGTATTGTGTGAAGTGGCGATTGTAAGCCAACTATGTATCTCTTTCCCTTATGTATTACATGGGTTGTGTGAAGATTACCTCACTTGCGACATTGCTTTCAATGCGGTTATGCCTCTGAGTCGTGCTTCGACACGTGGGAGATATAGCCGCATCGAGGGCGTTACATCCAGCTTCGTCTTCAAAGTCGGGTTCACTTGGATCCGAATCAGTGTCGTCGATGATGATGTAGTTGCTTGGGCATGCGACGTACTTGTCTTCATTCTTGAATGCTAATCACCCCTTGAGTTCTTCAATCTCCTGCTTGAGATCAACATTGTGCCTTGCTAGAGCTACGATCTTGTCCATGTAGTCCTTGCGTGTACCCTTCAGTTCTCCTTCTAGCTCGATGATCCTTGCCTTTGCATTCTTCAACTCTATCATATCATTGCACATCTGGTTCTCTTGGCGTCGAATGTGCTGGTTTAACTCCTGGATGTAAGCTGCAATGGATCTATCCTTCTTGATGCTGACTATCTCCCATTGTTCATCTCGGCGTTCGCAAATCTGGTAGATAGTGTCCTTGAGGTCTTCTTGATAAACTTCTCCAATGCGCCCCATGGTGATATGAGCTGCCATGCTCTTTCCCAGACTCCAGGTTGGTGCACTGAAAACACTATCTATGGGCTTCGTGATTGGCGCGAATGTCCTTCCCAGAACGTGAGCTTGAATCTTCCAGCGCTCCTCTTCAGTCAGAGTGGCGTTGAAGGTCTCGGTGAAGCTTGGTAGTCCAATGTACAGGTACTTGGTGACTTCCTTCAAGTGAAATCCAAAAGGTGTGCCTTCATTCGGTTGAGCGTACTTGATCTTCGCGTCCGTCATCCTAAAAGAGTAGAAAATATGAGGAGTTAGAAAATGAGAAGAGAATAGTGATCTATGGCTTTAACTTAGTGGTCGTGTCCTACAGTCAGCGTGTGCTCTGATACCATCTCTGTAGCGACCCGACCTCAGATGGTCAAGTCTCTGTGCTCCGGTGTCATCCCTGGATCAGTAATGCTGACACCACACAGTACTTCGAAGGATTTATAACAGAGTAGCAATCACACACTTATTACATCGGTGTCTCAAAGAGAACTTATTACAATAAATATGGCTTAAGGCCATATAATAACGATAACAGCGGAAGACTTGGAAGATAAGTGAGTCCATCAACTCCAACGGCATCACTGAGTATAGAACCACGACCAAAAGGCACCTTACTCGTCGTCTGAAAAGTCTGCAACATGAAAGTTGCAGCCTAAAAACGGGTCAGCACATGGAATATGCTGGCAATGTAACACATAGAGAATATTGAATGATAAGCCTATACTACATGCATATATGGCTGGTGGAAAAAGCTCTATGGTTACAGTTTTGCGTAAAGCTAGTTTTTCCCTACTGCAAAGGAATAAATTTTATTTAACTATCATGGTGGTTGAAACATCGAGAATGGTTGACAGCATTCTGATCCCAATTAAGTGAACAATTAAATCCCAACAATATTAATTAGAAGTAACATGTTGAGATTCACATGATATTCAAGTACTAGATACTCAAGATGTCCATAACCGGGGACACGGCTAATCATGATTAGCTTGTACACTCTGCAGAGGTTTGCGCACTTTTCCCCACCAGACTCGATCGCCTCTATTTGATTTCTTGCACTACATGGTGTTTGAGAAACGGATGACCGAGACATAGTCTTTCAGAAGGCTAGCACCTTACGTTTGGATAGACCGGTACACCTACTTTCCCCTACATCTGCTAGTCTACCCTGTAAGAGTTCGCACAACTTAATCAACTATGCCAGAGCCCATAATGGCTTGTGGCTGCACACGGAAGTTACTAGCATGAATGATCTTATGATCCCTTTGAGCCTGGGTGGCGGTCCAAAGAAAAACAGGCAAGTCCTGATAGAAACCAGGTGCCTCAATCCACCCAGATGTGTATTTAAGTTGCCACCTTAGATAAAACCATTAATTAACAATACTCACATCTGTCATGGATATCACTCACCCAATCCACGTCTACTAGCATAGCATGGCATAATAAGCAAACGTAGAGTAACTCCCAAAGGTTTCATAAGTAAAACAGGTGATAGGTACTACCTCATCTACTTCCCATCCCACAAATTATTTAGATCCTAATCATGCAGTGTTTGAGGATTGATCTAATGCAATAAAACTGGGTAGTAGAAAGGGTATGATCAAAGTGTTACTTGCCTTGCCGAGGATCCGCGAAACCTAGAGCTTCGAAATAACAGGCGGCGCACTCCGGGTGATCTATCGCAGACAAACAACAAGCATACAATAAGTACTCATCTAATGCACAGGTAAAACTCGAATAAAAGATCGAACCAGAAAGTTCAACTTAAGAACTCCGGTTGCAAAAAGAATCAAATCGAACAAAGCAACGGAAAACAAACGGCGAAAGAAAACAACTCGGTTCTAGCAAAGTGAAACTAGGTCAAATTTTACAGTAGCAAAAACTTGTTTAAGTTGATTAGTCGGAACGGCGGTTTCGAAACGAAACTCCAGGCGCTTGAATCACCTGATTCCGATAAACGAGTGAGAAGATAAACTAGAACGAAGATCGGATCTGAGATCGCGATCGCGGAATAAATCCGACAAGAAAAAAAAGAAGAACGGTTGAACGAACGGACGTTCGTTAACCTAGAAGAATCCAGTGATCACGTTCGTTAGAACGAACGGTCTCGAGGCAACTAAATCGGAGAAGAAAACGAATCCGATCTAGGGTTTCGGAAAAGAAAACCGGACGAAAAGCCGATCTAGAAAACCGGAACGGTTTAGAAAAGAACCGGAAAGAAAACGATCGGAAAAGAAGAAAAGAATCGGAACGATTAGAAGAAAACGATCCGATGAAAGAGAAAGAGACGCGGCGCGGCTACCTCGGCGGTGGTGCGGCGGCGGCGGCGGTGCGGCAGCGGCGGCGGTGGTGCGGCGGCGGCGGCGGTGCGGCAGCGGCGGCGGTGGTGCGGCGCGGGTGAGGGGCGCGGGGTGAGGCGCGGTGGTGGCTTGGGGCTTTGGGTTTGATGATTTAGAGGGGGGGTGTGGGGGTATTTATATTGGGGAGGGGAGGGGTTTCTTGGAGGAGGGATCAAGAATTAGACTAGGAATAGGAAAGGAAAAAGGGAAGGAAAGATCTAGAAACAAAAAACGGAATAACGGAAGTAGTTTAAAAGTCCTACTAGGACTTTCCTAAAAAGGCAACGGCGGCGGCGGCTCCGGGTGCCTGGGGCGCACGCGCGCGGTGGCCTCCTGGCCGGTCGGCTGGCTTGGGCCTTTGGCCCAAGGCGCTGCAGATTTTTTTTAAATCGGTTTCGCGCGCGGAAAAACACAGAAAAATAAATCTACAGGACTCCAAAATTAATAAAGTAAATTTTCCCCGACTCCTAAAAATGAGTCAAACAAAATGAACTTTTCTCCGGGCAACAATGCAATTTTTTGAAAACGCGCATTTTTTCCTATCCAAATAAAATGCAAACAAACTCCGACAAAACCAATGATCCCTTTCTTTCAAAATTTGAGAGAACTCAAATATGAAAATAACGAAATCTCCAACTCTCTCCGAGGGTCCTTGAGTTGCGTGAAATTTCTAGGATCGACCAAAATGCAAGAAAATATGATATGCATGATGATCTAATGTATAACATTCCAAATTGAAAATTTGGGATGTTACACTTGTTTATGCAGGTTCATTCCATCCTAAGCCAACTCAAGACTACAAGGTAAGTATATGCATCAGAATCATGAGTATGAGGAATTCTTGCTTTTGTACATTCTGTTTGCAAGAAGGACTCATAGGCATGAAGGTATTTCTCTTAATAATCTTTTGCTCTGATGCATATGGCCAAGATACATGTAACACATTGCTTACTCTGTCATGACTATGCTCTCACATGCTTCCACATGTTATATTCACATGATTGCATACATGTAGGGGGAGCCTATGTTTGTTACATGTTCTTCCAAAGCTTTACTTGCTATTCCTTTTATCTTAATCTAAAGCTTTGATGTATGTTGCCATCAATTACCAAAAAGGGGGAGATTGAAAGCACAAGTGCTCCTCAGGTGGTTTTGGTAATTAATGTCAACATATCTCTTGTTGGACTAACGTTTTTATCAAGTATATTTCAGATAAGTTCAACAATGGAGTGGCATGGACTAAAGGTTGTGGGAACTCCCTCAAGATGCTAAGGACAAAGGATTGGCTAAAGCTTCAAGATCAAGACTCTTAATTTTACATTTTAGTGATCCAAGATCACATTGAGTCCATAGGAAAAGCCAATACTATCAAGGAGGGATGAGGTGTTGCTTAATGAGCCCTTTGCTTTATGTGCTTAATGATATGCTCCAAAACCCTCAGCTATTTTCCCACTTCCAAAAATGACCTAAACCCAAAACCAAACTCGGTCATACCGATTCTTTCTATCCAGCGCCACCGAGTTTCATATGCCATAAGCCACTGCCAAACCCTAGCAAATCAGTTCTACCGATAGGGATCTCGGTCTCACCAAGATGGGATTGCAATCTCACTGAGTATGTCCATTGTCCAAATCGGTCTCATCGAGTTTAGGCAATCGGTACTACCGAGATTACAATGCAAACTCTCTGGGTAACTCATTACCAAAATCGGTCTAACCGAGTTTAGTAATCGGTCCCATCGAGTTTGCCTGACCAACTCTCTGGTTAGCTAATTACCAAATCGGTCTCACCGAGTTTGTGTAATCGGTCACACCGAGATTACGTTATGCCCAAACCCTAACCATATCGGTCCTACCAAGATGCATGTCAGTCCCACCGAAAATCTCTAACGGTCACTAGGTTTACCTTTTCGGTCCGACCGAGTTTGTTGATTCGGTCCCACCGAGATTGGTAAATTGTGTGTAACGGTTGGATTTTAAGTGGAGGCTATATATACCCCTCCACCTCCTCTTCATTCGTGGAGAGAGCCATCAGAACACATCTACACTTCCAACCTACATGTTCTGAGAGAGAACCACCTACCCTTGTGTTGAGGCCAAGATATTCCATTCCTACCATATGAATCTTGATCTCTAGCCTTCCCCAAGTTGCTTTCCACTCAAATCTTCTTTCCACCAAATCCAAATCCTGTGAGAGAGAGTTGAGTGTTGGGGAGACTATCATTTGAAGCACAAGAGCAAGGAGTTCATCATCAACACACCATTTGTTACTTCTTGGAGAGTGGTGTCTCCTAGATTGGCTAGGTGTCACTTGGGAGCCTCCAACAAGATTGTGGAGTTGAACCAAGGAGTTTGTAAGGGCAAGGAGATCGCCTACTTCGTGAAGATCTACCGCTAGTGAGGCAAGTCCTTCGTGGGCGATGGCCATGGTGGGATAGACAAGGTTGCTTCTTCGTGGACCCTTCGTGGGTGGAGCCCTCCGTGGACTCGCGCAACCGTTACCCTTCGTGGGTTGAAGTCTCCATCAACGTGGATGTAGGATAGCACCACCTATCCGAACCACGGGAAAAACATCCGTGTCTCCAATTGCGTTTGAATTCTCCAAACCCTTCCCTTTACATTCTTGCAAGTTGCATGCTTTACTTTCCGCTGCCTATATACTCTTTGCATGCTTGCTTGATATGTATTGTGTATGTTGAAATTGTGCCTAAAACTTCACTCAAACCAAAAAGGCTTAAAAACTGCAACTTTAGTACTAAGTGTCTAATCACCCCCCCTCTAGACACACCCACTTCTAGATCCTACACATTGATATGGCCGTGAGACAGAGAAGGAACGAACAAACTCACCCCTCTCACGACCTCCCTGGTAGATGCGCCGCCGCCGCGCACGAAAGAGGGAGAAAAACGACTGGTGAAGGGGGAGCGGGGCGACCTTCGAAGGCCGGAGGGAGAGGGCGGCCGGAGTAGGGCGGCGGAGGCCGAAAGGAGAGGGCGGCCGGAGGAGAGAGAGGGCGAGCGACCCTATGGGGAACAGAGAGGAGTCGTGTGATAGGTGGGGGGAGCGATCTAGTGCGGGTAGGGGAGATTTTTTTAGTTCTCTTCTAGTGGGCCCGAGGATAACTAACCCAATTAGAACCTCTCCACCGGGCTAGTTTTTTTAGCTGGGTTAGAGCAAACTAGCTCAAACTAACCCCTCTTGTTTCGATAATTTGAGGCTATTTCAACCCAAACTAGCTCTAACTCAGGGATCCAAACAAAGAGGAGTGTTATTGTACTTGCTACAGTGTGGACCGTAGCACATTGTTTTTTATGTCCATATCACCACATTGTTTTCTATTGCTGGTTCATTGGGCTACCGTGGTTCGCACTGCTGGTTCACTAGGCTGCGTGGTTCGCACTCCTCCGACCTGAGTAGTATTGTAGTATAGTACTAGTATATACCGCATCATTCTTTGCTCCTTCTTACTACTCCGACAGGTGGGAGAGCCAGCATCCGGGTCGACGTGTCATGCACCAGAGTAGAGCGCGGAACGGAAGGGGGGCATCACCCCGGTCGGAGCGCCAGTAATTCATGACTATAGTGAGTGGTCATATCACAAGTCTTTCCAGTAGTAATGTGCCGTCAAATCACACAGCCCCACTCGCTCACCCTCCTCGCCTCTCTGTCAAACCGCCTACCCGAAAACTGTCGCGCGTACTGCCCGGGAAAAGCCCCGCCCTCAACTTTTAACTACGCGAAAATAGTTCGAGCTTGTTGTTCTATATAATACAGTAAGTACTGTATGTTTATTCACTCGTGGGGTTGTTCAATGAATGGAGGGGCGGGGAGCACAAGTGAACAATACTGTAGTACTACTACTACTAGTAAGTAGGAGTCGTACATTAGTCACCTTAAATAGAGAGTTCTTTTCTTTAATGCCACGTACACAAATTGAAACGCTTGTTGTGGAGAGAAAAAAGATAATCACTCCACTATATATGAATGCAGGGGCCTGAGCGCTTGCTTTACTAGGGTTGCTCTCTTCATTCTCTCATCCTCTCCAGATATAAACAAGACAGCGGTAGCGACATTTTCTCTCTGCTCACAGCTGGTCACAGATCCGGCCGGATCCCTTCGGCCGGTGTGTGTAGAGGACTAAAAGGTGCATCGTTCACGCGGTCATCGCCGCCGAGGGAGGAAACCCACAGTTGCCGGAGGGGCCCGATCCTCTGCCCGTGCCGTTCTCTCCGACACAGCGCCGGCTCAGGAGGTCCTCCGACCCTTCTTCCTCCCTGCCGTATTGTCCGCAGATCCGACCTGCCGCCGCCGACATCCCGGCGACCCTCAGGTATAAGTTCTCCGAAAGCGGCCTTGCTCTACTGCCCCAGCTCCCCACGTGTCTGCATGTGCATCTTTTTCTACTCCCATCAGCTCTTCTAAAGCCACCTAAATTTTTAGTATTATTAGAGGTAAAGCTACTTCATGCATTTGAATCTAGGGCTTTGTTCAAACAACGAAGAAAGGGGGGAAAGTTGTAGCATGAATCTAGGACTTGATTCAAAGAGGAAATAATATGGTGAAAGTAGTAGAGACCGGATACCCAACCGGTCTCTTGGCTGAAAAGGGAAATAATGGAAAAACACAGTACAAACTGGATAAGGAACAAATCTATTATTGGTTGAAAAAAGGATAGAAAGTGGCGGCTAGTGGACAAGTCAACAGAGTATGTCCATGATTAGATTTGCTGCCATCACATAGTAAAAGGTCTCTAGGATTAAATTTGCTGCCCTCACATAGTAAAAGGCCTCAGGATTAGATTTGCTGCCCGCACATAGTAAAAGGTCTCAGGATTAGATTTGCTGCCCTCACATAGTAAAAGGTCTCCAGGATTAGATTTGCTGCCCTCACATAGTAAAAGGTCTCAGGATTAGATTTGCTGCCCTCACATAGTAAAAGGTCTCCGGGATTAGCTTTGTTGCCCTCACATAGTAAAAGGTCTCCAGGATTAGATTTGCTGCCCTCACATAGTACACGGTCTCCACGATTAGGTTTGCTGCCCTCACATAGCATGAACAAACTCGGCATCACCACTTTATGCCTCCTTGTAGGTAGATTGTGCTGATGCGTCCACTGTCGCATGTCCTTATACCAACCTTTTGCTGTTGTTAATGTAAGGGCGCATGTAAAATGAAGTGATCACACTGTTACCTTAGGGACATGTCTAACCAGTGTTATTGTTAATCTAATGCCTCCAGTGATAAGATGCATTTAAACTGTGTTACAAATGGCACTCCTGCTGTTTTCCCCAGTATGATAAGTAAGTTGCTCCTTTACGCTGTTGATTGTCCTGGTGTCCCCACGGTCCCATGCCCTTAAACCAACTCTTTAGCTGCTGTTGATTTACTGTGTCTCGTAAACAAGCAATGCCACCATTAAAGTAATCCCATATTTGAGGAATCTCATTGTTGATCGTAATGCTTCTGGTAACATGAAGCATTGCTGACGTTTTAAAATTTCTACTGTCCTTGCGTGATTGCCATGAACATAATTAAGATGTTTATTTTCATTTTGTATATGTTTCATATATTCTTATTGACCAGCAACTATTTACTTTCTATCTTTTTGTGCAGATAGGGATATCCATTTCGCCTTGTTGCTATTGTGACCTTTTGGTGAACTGCACAGAACATTTTTTTTGGAATGAGTGTCTTGTGCAGTTCAACTAAAATATCACGTGGGCAACATCTCTCAGTTTTGGTGGAACTGCACAAAATGGTGATTGGAGTTTCCAAAATCTCCGTCTAGCTCTGCTGGTAATCTCGTGCAACATTTTATTAGCCTTTGCAAGATGAGCCGTCACTGTCACCATAATGGCACTTTATTTTAGTGGAACTGCACAAAAGGATAACAAAATTATAGTTGCACCTTACATGAGCCGGACAGCCAACCTTAATGTTCCTCGATTTTAGTGCAACTACGAAAGAAGAACCTGCCAGCTCACGAGAGCAAGTACTTCTTGCTAGCTGAATGATGCAATCTTTGCTTCATTTCAGGTGAACTGCAGAAAAAGGCGCATGACTTGAATCATGGAACTCCAGGCAGGCTTCATCCGAGTGGAGCTGCAGGTTGAGTAAAGGAGGCCACTATTAAAGTGAAATCATGCTCTCCTGGTTTGTGATATGCAAACAGGAGTACTCAACTACAGATGTTGTGACGGTCAAGACCATTCGCCAAGTTCTTCGATTGTATGACATGGCTAGCGAAGATGGATTTAATCCCAATATTCACTTTATCAAAAGGCTCTAATGGGTTGGTTCTGAATCTTGCAAGCTGGGAATCAGTAAGATGTGTAGGCATCTTTGTTGTACTTATTATTTGAATCTTACTTGTTGGTTCTGAATCTTGCAAGCTGGGAATCAATGAGATGTGTAGGCTTCTTTGCTGTACTTATTATTTGGATCTTATTTGTTGGTTCTGAATCTTGCAAGCTAGGAATCAATGAGATGTGTAGGCATCTTTGTTGTATTTATTATATGGATCTTATTTGTTGGTTCTGAATCTTGCAAGCTGGGAAACACGGCATGATGATGCAGAGGACAACAACCATAACAAACAGTTCAAACTTGGTAGTATTATCTTTGTGAAAGTGCGACAAATGTGCTGATCGTGTGCGTCCTGAGAATAATAATTCTAATTGTTGTGCATGTTGATCCTGTGGCACTGATAGAACGAGCGAATGCATTGCTTGTTTTAAGTATAAATTTCTATTAGAGCTAATTAAATTTAAGTAAAGTGACCACTAACTCTTGTTATTACAGTACCAATACAGACCCGCTCGTGAACCGACGTGTGGTCGAGGGTGCATCTTCTGCCGGGCGTGCAGCGGACGAGGGAGGGGTAGTAACTATTGTTGCCTGTACACACTCAGCTTACTGTTGAATCCAGTTCCCCAGGAGCTGAAAAACGAACTGCCGCCGCCGCCTACACACTCGTTCACTCGAAGAGACTCCAATGGCGATCCAAGGGGTGAGCCTGCTGGATATGGACTTCAGCAAGGAGTTCCCTTTGAGTTCGCTGTTCAGTCCTATGGCTGCACCAAGTTGAATGTGATGTACACCAATGATACAGACTCGGTGAAGCTCTGCTTCGCCTCAGTCCTATGGCTGCACCAGGTTCTGGAGCATTCGCCCGTTTCATCGATAGCGCCGACTGCACCTTCGCTACGGTGGAGAGAAGGAAGAACGTGACGATTCAGTCATCTGGTGCAACAAGCTTGTCGACATCCAGAAGCAATACAAGATCATCAGCAACGGGCAGGAGAAGGACTCTATGGTTGACCTCGCTGAGACCATCATCGACCCCTGATACGCCAACATGAAAGAAGACGACCTGAACACGTCGGAGGTACCTCTGAATCTAGCCTACATAACCTACGCGGCCAAGGACGCATACGCATGCTACGACATGTACATGCATATCTTGGACATGAGGGCGTGTCTGCTTCCCGTAACCGACGAGTACACGGACAACCGCAACGTCATGATCAAGCGTGCCAGGAAGGTCTAGATGTTTTACTTTATCTGTTTATAAGCACCTTTATCATCTGAGTGTTTCATGCATTAGCCTATGTGTCGTAATTATCTGTTTTGTCCGAAATATTTCTTTTAAGAACCAATTAACCTGATTGCTTTTTTAGTGGCTATTTGCTTATGTATGTAAACTAGTTCACTTGTCCATAAAAAAAACTAGTTCACTCGGCTGCCGTGCTTTGAATCTCCTTCCTCCCAACATATTCCCCTCCTTAGGTGGACCCAGCAGGTCTCTGAATTTTCTCCCACTTTCTTTTTCGATGTAAACTGGGTTTTCTCCCAGTACTTTCCCCTAGAACCAACTCAACTGTCCCACGTCTAGCCTAAAAAATAATACCCCACGTACTATTAACTCATCAAATTAAAATGATATTTTATTTCGTAATTTGAAAGTTCTTACAAAATAATAATAATAATTGTTTATATATAACTTGGCAAGTTAACTCCTAGTGATTGCGTACATAAGCTTGCAAAGATTTTACTGACATGCAATCATGTGTTTATGTTTTTATAACATTTCTCCGTATAGCCCAACATGATATTTTCACCCAGCCCAGCAAGTCCGCGGATTTCGAGAAAAATGCAAATGGGATTTAAACGGGCTGCATAGATGCTACATCATTGTTTCACCCAGCCCACCAAATGGACTAAAAAACATCCCCCCCGCTGACAAGTCGGACCCACCAGCTATATCTTCGCACGCAAGGAAGTGCCTCCTTAGTACGCACAAAAAAATGAATACCCCCTGCTAGCTGGGACCCACCATAGTAGGAGGATGACTTGTGGGCCAACAAAATTGACGGGGACGGAGGGCATTGTCAACTTAGTTAATATGAACGATTCTAGCTCCAACGACCATACGATGTCCATCCAACGGCCGTAGTGCTTCTTCAACCTCTGGTCTTCTTGCTCCGGCCGCCCAAAGCAGCACCGGTCGTGCCGCATGCTCCTGCCTCCCGTGGCCGGCTATGCTGCCGCGGAGGCCTCACCGCCCCTTACTATTCCCACCACCGGCCAGGCCCTGCGGCGACGGCAGCCTCACACCGCAGCCGAACCAGTGAACCCTCGTACTCCTCTCCGCGCGGGCTTCCACTGCCGCGTCTTCCCCGGCTCCGTGTCGTCCCCTTCCTAGGCCTCGCCGTCGTCCACCGCCGTGGTGCTCTCCGCGCGGCATGGTCAACATGATCAAGGAACGACTTCCATCGGAAGAGTACTGTACATGGAGAGGCTGACAGCTGGGTCCATGGCCACAACCCAGTATTTTGTGATTTGCCAAGCAAGTCGCTTTGTCAGGCCTGTTGGGCTGCAAATCTTTCAAGACGAGGAGAGCTTTGATTCGGCTGGCCGAGAAAATGGCCCATCAGTAATGAGAAATGGGCTGTACATTTTTAAAACACATCAAACCGGCAATTAGTTTCAAATATCTTTTTTTTCATTTCAAGATTTTAAATAACATTAATTTTTATGCGTGGAGAATTTTTTGGATTTTATATTGATATGCAGTTATTTTTAAAATCAGTTTGAATGTGAGTCAAAATTTCGGGATAAAAAATTGTTCAGACTGCACCGAAATATGCAAAATTTCGTATAATTTTTTAACCGTGGCCACAATTTGGGCTATAATGCTAACAAAAAGAATATGGGCTCCAAAAAAAACCCTTAAGAATTAGCAAATGGGCTGAAAATTATTAGAAATAATGGCAGATGGGCTGTATGCTGTTTTCCACAGATTTGAGGCTTTCCTAAAAAAAGGTTGACGCACAAGCAGTGACTGTTGGATGTCCATCCAACGGCCGTCGTGCTTCTTCAATCTCTACTCTTCCTGCTCCAGCCGCTCAAACAAGCGCCAGCAGGACTGCCTGCTCCCTCTTCCCCGCGGCCGGTTGTGCTGCCGCGCAGGCCTCACTACCCCACCGTACTCCCATCGCTGGCCTAGCCATCCTTCTACTCACCCACACCTGCTGTTATTCTCCGGCGATGGCAGACGAACCAGTAAACCCTCGTACAGTCATACTCCCCTCCGCATGGGAAACAAAAACAACGGCCGAGTCTTCCCTGCCTCCGTGTCGTTCCGTTCCTAGGCCTCGCTGTCGTCCACCGCCCTGGTGCTCTCGGCGTGGCGTGGTCAGCGTGGTCAACGACAAACATGCATCTGAAGTGGACTGTACGTGGAGAGGCTGACAGCTAGGTCCACGGCCGCACGCAAGGAAATGCCTCCTTATTACGTGCAAAATAATGATTTCCTCCACCTGACATTTGGGACCCACCGAAACAGCCTCTGTATTTCGTGAAAAAAATGTTACCGCCGCTGACAGCTCGGACCCACCAGCTATATCTTCGCACGCAAGGAAGTGCCTCCTTATTACGCACAAAAAATGAATACTCCCCCTGCTAGCTGGGACCTAGTATAGTGGGCCTACTAAGTTGACGGGGACGAAGGGCTTTGTCAACTTAGTCAATATGCACGATTCTAGCTCGACTGACCGTACGATGTCCATCCAACGGCCGTAGTGCTTCTTCAACCTCTGATCTTCTTGCTCCAGCCGCCCAAAGCAGCGCCGGTCGTGCCGCCTGCTCCTGCCTCTCGTGGCCGGCTGTCCTGCAGCGGAGGCCTCACCGCCCCCATACTGCTCCCACCGCTGGCCAGGCCATCCCTCCACTCCACTCACCCACACCCCCTGTTATTCTGCGGCGACGGCAGCGCAGCCAAACCAGTGAACCCTCGTACTCTTCTCCGTGTGGGCATCCACTGCCGCGTCTTCCCCGGCTCCGTGTCGTCCCCTTCCTAGGCCTCGCCGTCGTCCACCGCCGTGGTGTTGTCGGCGCGCCGTGGTCAATGTGGTCAACGACCGAATTCCATCGGAAGAATACTGTACGTGGAGAGGCTGACAGCTGGGTCCACGGCAGCCGCAAGGAAGTGCCTCCTTATTACGTGGAAAATAATTATTCCTCCACCTAACAGCAGGGACCCACCGGACGCCCACCAGTATATCGTGAAAAAAATGTTTGCCCCTGACTGCTGGGACCCACCCGACGGGCCACCGTATTTCGCGAAAAAAATGTTCCCCCTGCTGTCAGCTCGGACCCACCGGAAGTGCCTCCTTATTACGCACAAAGAAATGAATACCCCCTGCTAGCTAGGACCCACCTTGGTGGGAGGCTGATTTGTGGGCCTACTAAGTTGACGGGGACGGAGGGCTTTGTCAACTTAGTCAATATGCACGATTCTAGCTCCAGTGACCGTACGATGTCCATCCAACGGCCGTAGTGCTTCTTCAACCTCTGGTCTTCTTGCTCCAGCCGCCCAAAGCAGCGCCGGTCGTGCTGCCTGCTCCTGCCTCCCACGGCCGGCTGTGCTGCCACGGAGGCCGCACCGCCACCTACTATTCCCACCGCTGGCCAGGCCCTGCGGCGACGGCAGCCTCACACCGCAACCGAACGAGTGAACCCTCATACTCCTCTCCGCGTGGGCATCCATTGCCGCGTCTTCACCGGCTCTGCGTCGTCCCCTTCCTAGGCCTCGCCGTTGTCCACCGCCCTGGTGCTCTCGGTGCGGCGTGGTCAACGTGGTCAAGGAACGACTTCCATCGGACGTGGACTGTACGTGGAGAGGCTGACAGCTGGGTCCACGGCGGCAGCAAGGAAATGCCTCCTTATTATGCAGAAAATAATGATTCCTCCACCTGACAGCAGGGACCCATCGGACGGGCCACCGTATTTTGCAAAAAAAAACGTTTCCCCCTGAGTGTTGGGACCCACCAGCTACACCTTTGCATGGAAGGAAGTGCGTCCGGGCAAAAAAAAAACGATTCGCCCCCCTGACTGCTGGGACCCACCAGCTACATCTTCGCAAGCAAGGAAGTGCCTGACAGTCGGGACCCACCTGGTCGAAGCATACGTAGCGTTGTCATTCTGGTCGCGAACGTGTACTTACATACTGGTCGTTGTAGAGGCGCACACGTGTTGTAGTAGAGGCGCGCACGTGTCATAATAGAGGCGCGCACGTAGCATGTACATGTACGTACAGCGGCCAGGGTGCAAGAAAGAAAATACGGCCACGTATGTGTACATAGGGGCGGGGTCTCGAATGCCTACTCGCGCATACGTACGGCGAGGGCTTGTTGACATGGCTGGGTCGGAACGGAGAGACATCGTCGTCGTCGTGTTCATGGGGAGGCAACGGAATGCGTCGTGTTCATCGGGAGGCAACGCGGCTGGGTCGGAACAGAATGCGTGGTCGTGTTCATCGGGAGGGCTTGGACGGAAGAGGCGATGGAAACGAGGCCTGGCGTACAGCAGAACGGAGGAAACGGACCTCCTACGGTCGAAACGGGGGTCCTGTCGATCGGGAGGGGTGTGGCGTACCGCAAAACGGAGGAAACGGACCTCCTACGGTCGAAACGGGGGTCCTGTCGATCGGGAGGGGTGTGGCGTACCGCAAAACAGAGGAAACGGACCTCCTACGGTCGAAACGGGGGTCCTGTTGATCATGAGGGGTGTGGCGTACCGCAAAACGGAGGAAACAGACCTCCTACGGTCGAAACGGGGGTCCTGTTGATCGGGAGGGGTCTGGCGTACCGCAAAACGGAGGAAACGGACTTGTGTTGGAGCGCTACGGTCGAAACAGGGGTCCTGTTCATCGGGAGGGGTGTGGCGTACCGCAAAACGGGACTCCACGGGATACTGTTCATCTCCACCGTCGACCCCCTCTAGCCTCCACGAGCTACTGTTCATCCACCATCGACCTCCTCCAGCCTCCACGGGCTCCTGTTCATCCAACCTCCACCGCGCGCTACTCCACCGGCTACTGTTCAACCACCCCTCCACCGTCTACTGTTCATCCAGCCCTCCACACCACGGGGTCCTATTCAACCACCCCTCCACGGGCACCCCTCCACCGTCTACTGTTCATCCTGCCCTCCACACCACGGGGTCCTGTTCATCCACCCCTCCACGGGCACCCCTCTACCGTCTACTATTCATCCAGCCCTCCACCACACCACGGGGTCCTGTTCATCCAGAGGCAACGCCACCTCTCACTGTTCATCCAACCCCCCGCAACGCTCACTGTTCATCCCATCGATCGGCTTCAGTTAGCAGCAGTAGCCAAGGAATCGCTCGATCGGGTTCAGTTAACAGCCATCGATCGATCGCTCGGGTTCAGTAACGCGTAGCCTGCAGTGCAATCGCTCGGGTTCAGTTAGAGCCCAACGCCTCGCTCGGGTTCAGTTAGAGCCAACGCCTCGCACACACGCGCGTACGTGTACGAGAGAAACGCGCATTGCTCGGCCCCTGACCTCCCACCGTAACCGGGAACTCCCCGAAATTTTCCTCCCCCTCGCTTCTACCACGGTTTTTTCTGTCATGGACGGCCCAAAGAATGTCATGCAGCTGCGTCTCCGGCCCGCCCAGGACGAAAAGCCCATTTTCTGTCATGATTTTTTGTCATAGAAGTAGGAGCCCACCACATCTATGATGATACCGGGTTTTGTCACAATTATCGTCATAGAAGTGTCATATGTATGACAAAAAAAAATTCGTTCGGCCCAAAATGTCACGGATGTGTCTTTTTTTTGTAGTGTAAGGCCAAACTCGTGACGCCGAAGTGCGCTATAAAGCTGTTCGGACTTGTCGGCAACTCATTTGTTCCCATATCGAGGCCCTAGCAATTGGTGCCGAGGTGCGTGTGTGCAACAACCGGAGAAGCAAAATTCAGTTCTTTAGAAAAAGCTAATACTGAATGCAGATTATGTTCACTGGAACCTGATTGATATGTCAATTGCCATCTTACAGATAATAACACCACGACCCAGGCTATTTGACATGCCGGTGGTCGAAGGCTGAGGGAGAAGGCACTTTACAGGCTCGAAATAGAGAGTGCGGTCTACAAAATTATTTGGACCTCCTGTCGCACGTCTGCGCCGCCTTGCCTCAGTGAAAGGACTCCTTAACGAGAATAGCCTTTGGGTAAGTGTACGAAGCTGAACTCTGAAAGAGTCCGTGGGACGACCCGTCTTTGAGCCACCTGTGATAAAAGATAAAAAATAGTTAGAAAAGAAAAGGAGGCTATGGGAGTGCTTGTCGGCCTGTCCGTATTGTGCCTCCGCCGATGACCAGGGTATTTTAAGTACATAATTATGTATACGCGGTACAAACTTCGCGGGTATATGAGGCGAACGACAGACGCGGAACTGCTAATCCAGCCCTGAAATTGATCGGTTCCATTTAATAGAGATCAGAGTCTTAATGGCCGGTGAGATATGCGGCTTGATGAGGTCGCTTTGTACTTCGACTGTAATAGCCGTAGTATGATCCTCTGTACGGAGGGAGTGTTCCGTATTTCCATTTATTGTTATGACGCCGCGTGGACCGGGCATCTTAAGTTTTGCACGGGTGTAGAGTGGGACCGCATTAAAATGAGCAAAAGCGGTATGCCCCAGAAGTGCATGGTAGCTACTGCGGAACGGGGCAATATCAAAGGTCAAGCCTTCACTTCGGAAGTTGTTCGGCGACCTGAAAACGACTTCCAATGTGATGGAGCCCGTGCAGTGAGCTTCTACGCCGGGTACTGGTCCCTTGAGGGTAGTTGTGGTGGGCTTGATTCTTGAAGGATCGATGCCCATTTTGCAGACAGTGTCTTGGTAGAGTAGATTAAGGCTACTGCCGCCATCCATAAGGACTTTCGTGAGATGGAACCCATCGATGATCAGAGCTGCCGAACCTTCGGAACGGATATGTCTAAATTTTGGGGGGACCAGCTCTAGGGCGTATGTGTTGGAGGTATGCCCTAGAGGCAATCATGTATGATGATATTTCCTATGTGTTTATGAATAAAGATAGTCCTTGGACATTATCAATGATGTGTATCAGCAAGTACGTGACTTGTTTGTGGGACTATGCATTGTATGATAACTTCCTAAAAGGTCCCTAGTCGAAAGGGTTGTGTGGACGCGCAGCCAACTAGACTAGCATATGGCACGGTTGATGGCTTGGTCTCACTAGCCATGAAGCATTGGATGCTAACCGGATAATACGGACTTGGAAGGATCTGGTCGGATTCGACGTAGTCGGATCCGAGTCGAGATAAGGTCCAAGTCGGACAGACCCAACTATGAGACGCAGCGATATGTCATCTGTGAGTCTATAGTACAACATACGTTCTACTCCCTCCGTTCCTTTATATAAGGTGTATTCGTTTTTTGAAAAGTCAAACGAGTGCAAGTTTGACCAAGTTTTTAGAAAAATATATCAATATTCACAATATGAAATTTATATCATTTGATCGATCATGAAAGGTAGTTTCATATTTTATCTATTAGCTATTACAAATGTTTCTATTTTGTTCTATAATCTTGGTCAAACTTTGAAATTGTTGACTTGCACGGAAACCAATACACCTTATATTCTAGAATGGAGGGAGTATGTCCTAAGACCTGAGCTGGCACATGTACTCGGGATGGTGACAGACTTGCTTTGGGCTGACCAAACGCTACTCCGTGACTGGGTAGATACAAAGGTAGGTTTCAGGCTTGTCCAGACCCATGCTGCGAGACATGGTCGAGCAAGATGGGATTTGCCCCTCCGACCAGGAGAGATATACTCTCGGCCCCTCGTGTGATCCGACCAGGATAAGCATGGCCATGCGACAAGGATTATGAGATAATCCAGATTGTGGTCGGCATCACTGGAACGAGAAAGAGGTCGGGCTAGCACAAGGATGACAGACTCGCCTTGAGCCCGACAACATATATCGTGTGGCAAAAGGATTGGAAGTGTGATGTACAAGTTCGCCTAACCAGCTTCATAGTCTGATTGGTGTCTGGCATGCCTTGCTAGAGGCCGCTACCAACCGTGCAGTTCAGAGGTGATCCGAACTGTGACCAAGCAGGCTTGAACCTAAGGGGTCGCGCGCTTAAGGGAAGGAACCTACGAGGTCAAATCCGAGGACACTGGTCGGATGTGATCCGAGCTGTATTCGGATTGTGGCCGAGTAGACTTGTGGGCTTTAGGGTCCATGCGAGGCCCAAGTGTTGAGCCCGCGACAGACGCCTATATAAAGTGGAGGTGCGGCACACTCATGCGGCTGATCGCTTCGGCGCTGTCACTAGGGTTTGCATGTGTTGCGAATAGACACCTCCACTCGCTGCCGGTTGTGTGATCGGACCTAGCAGTCCATCGCACGATGTTCCTCCTGCACGCGCGGATACCATTAGAGGCGGTGCACCTGCGTCGCTCCGGCGAACTTGTACGTGGGATCAGACGATCGACTGTTCAAGGGAGATCGGACGAGGAGGAGACGATCCACGCGGACGTGCTGCCCCAACTCTTCTTCCGCTGCACGGCACTGCGCGTCTAGTGGTAACGAACTGTGATCCATTTCCCGTAGCATGTTCTTGGTTGTTCTGCGCGTAGGAAATTTTAAATTGCAGTCGACGCACCCTACCGTAGAACCCAACAGTGGTATCAGAGACTCTGCTATAGGATTTTGATTCAGATCGTAGGCATATTAGATATGTGGAGGCGGCAGATGAGATCCGTCGTCGTTTATGAGAGTGGCTGTGTGCACGGTTGATGAGATCAATAGCACATGGGGATCGATGAGGCTATGTTTTCTGTCAATCAGGATAGATGAGGTCGATACACGATCTACCCCTACCGGTCGGTTATCCGCCATCGGGGTTAATAGTGAAATGTAAATCCGAATCGGATCCGCGATGATCGATGAGATCGGTCAGATCAGAGAATTCAGCGTGATCAGAGTTTAGATGTGATCTGTGATTTCCGAAAACGTCGAGCGCTGCCCGCACCCGTATGAGTAGCGCCTTATATTTCGTACCCGACACACAAACCGGTAGAATGTGATTCTATGCATAACTTTGTTTTGTAGGTTTGATGTGAATAGTATGGCTTATGTGTATGTGATGCATGTGTGTAATTTATACATGGCCTGCGCGTCATGTTTGTCAGCCGGCAGGAGCCAAAGTGCTGTCATTATATTGTATAATGACCTGCGTGTCGACTTGTGACTCTATGTAAAATTCATTACTAGTTGTAGTAGTTGGATAATAGAGATCAGGTTGGTGGCTTGGCGTCCGGGCATGACAAACAAGATGGAGTTCCTAGATGGTCATCGGAGTCGAAGCCGACCTGGAAGAATGTCCATGAAGGAGCCATACTATTTCACAATATATGATTATTTGTGATTGATATGCTTCTTGTTTTCTATGCATGTTAGAATGGTAGAAAGATCCCTCATGAATGTCAAGCGAATTGCCATCACCGATGTTGCACCTTCGCACGTCAAGTACGTCTAGTAGTGGGCTCATAAAATTGAGGTGCTGCTGGATGTCCTTGAACTGAAGGGTTCGTGTCGGACACGGACATGCACTGCATCAGGTTAACTTGAAAGGCTATCAAAACGGATTTGGGCCTTGTGGCAAAGAAGGTTGGGGGCCGGAGTATGAGATACCTTCCTGACCGACAGGAGTCGTATAGAGATACGATTAGCAAGGAGTTGCTTACCGGATAGGCATGTTGTCTAGCAGTGATGCTAAATCTCACTAGTCGCATGTGCTAGTCGGATCCTGAATCACTGAAAGTTTGTGGAGGGATGCCAACTTTAGTGGGAGTATTTTCGTTTAAGGCTAGAATTACTCTACATAAACACATTGCTTAGTGATTGCATATTTTCTATTGTAGATCAATGGCACCACCTGCTCAACCCAACTTTGCATTGAAATCAATTCTGGAAAAGGACAAACTGAATGGAACAAACTTTACCACCTGGTATAGAAATCTGAGAATTGTTCTCAAGCATGATAAAAAGGAACATGTTCTAGAGGATCCACTTCTAGAGGAACCTGCCGATAATGCTAGTGCCACTGCTAAAAATGCCTACCAAAAACTCGTTGATGAATCAACGGAGATCAGCAGCTGTCTGATGCTGGCTTGTATGGAGCCCGATTTGCAACAGCATTTCGAAAATGTTGAGGCTTACGATATGGCGAGAGTCTCAAGAGCATGTTTCAGACACAGGCTAGGACCGAAAGGTTTAACGTCTGGCGATCCTTGATGGATTGCAAGCTGAAGGAAGGTGATCCACTGAGCTCGCATGTGATCAAGATGATCGGATATGTGCAAGCTTTGGATCGGTTGGGCTTCCCGCTCTTGGATGAGCTGGCTACTGATGCAGTTCTGGGTTCTCTTCCACCTAGCTATGGGACGTTCATCTCGAACTATCATATGCACGGCATGGATAAGAAGCTCACTGAATTGCATGGGATGCTCAAAGTGGTAGAGCAGGATATTAAGAAAGGCACGCATCAAGTGTTGATGGTGCAAAAATCGGCTAAGTTCAAGAAGAGTTGGTCTAAGAAAAAGGCTAAGGCAAAGGGCACAGAGACAGTAACCTCCGCTGCTGCGCCGAAGTCTGGACCAGACTCAAAGACCATTTGCTATCATTGCAAGGAAACTGGTCATTAGAAGAGGAACTGTACCAAGTGGCTTGCAGAGCATGGCAAGAAGGCCGGAAATGCTTTTTCAGGCAAAGGTACACTTGTTGCATATGTTATAGACATTTACCTTGCTGACATACCTAGTAGCTCTTGGGTATTTGATACCGGATCAGTTGTTCATATTTGCAACTCGATGCAGGGGCTGGTAAGAACTAGGCGTGTGGCACAAGGGGAGATTGACATCAGGGTCGGCAACAAAGCAAGGGTTGCTGCGTTGGAGGTCGCCACGATGCAACTCCAGCTTCCTTCTGGATTCATTATGGAACTGAATAATTTTTATTACATTCCTGCACTTAGTCGGAACATTATTTCTGCCTCATGTTTGATGAGTCAAGGTTATGAATTCAATTTAAAGGACAATGGTTGTTCGATATTTTTGAATGGTATGTTCCACGGCTATGCACCCATTATTGATGGGCTATTTATATTGAATCTAGATCAGGAACCGGTCTATAACGTGAATGTCAAGAGGCATAAGCCTAATGAGATAAATCCGACTTACTTCTGGCATTGCCGGCTTGGACACATTAGTCTGAAACGCATGAAGAAGCTCCATGATAATGGACTCCTAACTTCGTCCGACTTCGGGTCATTCGAGACATCTGAATCATGCTTGCTAGGCAAGATGACTAAGTCTCCTTTTGCAAAGAGTTGCGAGAGGGCATCCGAGCTATTGGAGCTTATACACAGCGATGTGTGTGGTCCAATGAGCACAACTGCCTCAGGCGGCTATCAGTACTTCGTGACTTTTACCGACGACTTGAGTAGATTTGGATATATCTATTTGATGAGGCACAAGTCGGAAACTTTTGAAAAGTTCAAAGAGTTTCAGAACGAAGTTGAGAATCAGCTCGGCAAGACTATAAAGCTTCTATGATCTGATCGTGGAGGTGAGTACATGAGCCAGGAGTTTGATGATCATCTGAAAAGCCGAGGTATAGTACCTCAGCTCACACCTCCGGGTACGCTGATACGTCCATTTTGCATCATGCTTTTATATCAATATTTATTGCATTATGGGCTGTTATTTCACATTATGTCACAATACTTATGCCTATTCTCTCTTATTTTACAAGGTTTACATGAAGAGGGTGAAAGCCGACAGCTGGAATTCTAGGCTGGAAAAGGAGCAAATATTAGAGACCTATTCTGCGTAACTCCAAAAGTCCTGAAACTCCACGGAATATCTTAAAATAAATAAAGAAAAATCCTCGCCAAAGATGAAGGCCAGGGGGCCCACACCCTACTCACGAGGGTGGGGGGCGCGCCCCCCAGGGCACGCCCCCTACTTCGTGGGCCCCCTGGTGGCTCTCCGACGCCCATCTTCTCCTATATGAAGTATTCCGTCAAGAAAAAAACCATAAGCAACCTTTCGGGACGAGACTCCGCCGCCATGAGGCGAAACCTTGGCGGAACCAATCTAGGGCTCCGACAGAGCTGTTCTGCTGGGGACACTTCCCTCCAGGAGGGGGAAATCATCGCCATCATCATCACCAACGCTCCTCTCATCGGGAGAGGGAAATCTCCATCAACATCTTCACCAGCACCATCTCATCTCCAAACCCTAGTTCATCTCTTGTATCCAATTCTTGTCTCCAAGTCCGGGATTGGTGCTAGTAGGTTGCTAGTAGCGTTGATTACTCCTTGTAGTTGATGCTAGTTGGTTTATTTGGTTGAAGATCATATGTTCAGATCCTTTATGCATATTATTACCCCTCTGATTATGAACATGAATATGCTTTGTGAGTAGTTATGTTTGTTCCTGAGGACAAGGGAGAAGTCTTGCTATTAGTAGTCATGTGAATTTGGTATTCGTTCGATATTTTGATGAGATGTATGTTGTCTAGCCTCTAGTGGTGTTATGTGAACGTCGACTACATAACACTTCACCATTATTTGGGCCTAGAGGAAGGCATTGGGAAGTAATAAGTAGATGATGGGTTGCTCGAGTGACAGAAGCTTAAACCCTAGTTTATGCGTTGCTTCGTAAGGGGCTGATTTGGATCCATATGTTTCATGCTATGGTTAGGTTTACCTTAATACTTTTGTTGTAGTTGGGGATGCTTGCAATAGAGGTTAATCATAAGTGGAATGCTTGTTGAAGTAAGAACAGCATCCAAGCACCGGTCCACCCACATATCAAATTATCAAAGTACCGAACGCGAATCATATGAACGTGATGAAAACTAGCTTGACGATATTCCCATGTGTCCTCAGGAGCGCTTTTCCTTATATAAGAGTTTGTCCAGGCTTGTCCTTTGCTACAAAAGGATTGGGCCACCTTGCTGCACTTTATTTACTTTTGTTACTTGTTGCTCGTTACAATTTATCTTATCATAAAACTATCTGTTACCACTTATTTCAGTACTTGCAGAGAATACCTTGCTGAAAACCGCTTATCATTTCCTTCTGCTCCTCGTTGGGTTCGACAATCTTACTTATCGAAAGGACTATGATAGATCCCCTATACTTTTGGGTCATCAAGACTCTTTTCTGGCGCCGTTGCCGGGGAGTGAAGCGCCTTTGGTAGGTGGAATTTGGTAAGGAAAAATTTATATAGTGTGCTGAAATTTACTGTCACTTGTTACTATGGAAAGTAATCCTTTGAGGGGCTTGTACGGGGTATCTTCACCCCGTCCAGTAGAGCAAAGAGTTGCTCCTCAACCTAATGAACCTATTGAAAATGAAACTCCTTTTGAATTTCCTTCGGGTATGATGGAAAAACTGTTAGCTAATCCTTTTACAGGAGATGGAATAAAGCATCCTGATGAGCACTTAATATATGTGGATGAAGTTTGTGGATTATTTAAGCTTGCAGGTATACCCGATGATGTTGCTAAGAAGAAGGTCTTCCCTTTATCTTTGAAGGGAGACGCATTGACATGGTATAGGCTATGTGATGATACGAGATCATGGAACTATAAAAGATTCAAATTGGAATTTCATCAAAAGTATTACCCTATGCATCTTGTTCATCGTGATCGCAATTATATATATAATTTCTGGCCTCGCGAAGGAGAAAGCATCGCTCAAGCTTGGGGGAGGCTTAAATCAATGTAATATTCATGCCCCAATCATGAGCTCTCGAGAGAAATAATTATTCAAAGTTTTTATGCTCGGCTTTCTCATAAGAATCAAACCATGCTCGATACTTCTTGTGCTGGCTCTTTTAGGATGAAGACTATTGATTTTAAATGGGACTTACTGGATAGAATTAAACGCAACTCTGAAGATTGGGATCTCGACGAAGGTAAGGAGTCAGGTATGACACCTAAGTTTGGTTGTGTTAAATCTTTTATGGATACTGATATTTTCCGTAAGTTTAGCACTAAATATGGACTTGACTCTGAGATAGTAGCTTCTTTCTGTGAATCTTTTGCTACTTTTGTTGATCTCCCCAAGGAGAAGTGGTTTAAATATCATCCTCCCATAGAAGTAAAAGTAGCTGCACCTATTAAAGTTGAAGAAAAGACTGTCACCTATAATGATCCTATTGTTCCTACTTCTTATGTTGAGAAACCACCTTTCCCTGTTGGAATAAAGGATCATGCTAAAGCTTCAACTGTTGTTCGTAAGAGCAATATTAGAGCTTATACACCTCCTGAGCAAGTTAAAGTAGAACCTAATATTGCTATTGTTAAAGATCTCTTGTCTGATAATATTGATGGGCATGTTATTCAGTTCAACAGTGAAACTGCTAGAATTGCTAAACCTTGTGCTAAAGATAAACATAGACCTGTGGTAGGCGTGCCTGTTATTTCTGTTAAAATAGGAGATCATTGTTATCATGGCTTATGTGATATGGGTGCTAGTGCTAGTGTTATACTGCATGCTTTGTAAGAAGAAATTAAGCATGAAATTGCACCTGCTGAGTTAGAAGGTATTGATGTTTCAATTAAACTTGCCAATAGAGATACTATTTCACCAATTGGGATTCTTAGAGATGCTGAAGTCTTGTGTGGGAAAACTAAATATCCTGCTGATTTTCTTGTTCTCAGTTCTCCACAAGATAGCTTTTGTCCCATTATATTTGGTAGACCCTTCTTGAACACTGTTAATGCTAAGATAGACTGCGAAAAGAATGTTGTTACTATTGGCTTGGATGACATGGTTCATGAGTTTAATTTCTCTAAATTTAGTAAACAACATCGTGAGGAAGAATTGCCTAGTAAGGATGAAATTATTGGTCTTGCTTCTATCGCCGTACCTCCTAGTGATCCTTTAGAACACTATTTGCTCGACCATGAAAATGATATGTTCATGAATGAAAGAAGGGAAATAGATGAAGTATTCTTTAAACAGGAACCTATTCTGAAACACAATTTGCCTGTTGAAATCTTAGGGGATCCTCCTCCACCCAAGGGTGATCCCGTGTTTGAGCTTAAACCATTGCCTGATAATCTTAAATATGCTTATCTTGATGAAAAGATGATATATCCCGTTATTATTAGTGCTAACATTTCAGAGCATGAAGAAGAAAGATTATTGAGAACTCTGAAGAAGCACCGTGCTGCTATTGGATATACTCTTGATGATCTTAAGGGCATTAGTCCCACTCTATGTCAACATAAAATAAATTTGGAAGCGGATGCCAAACCAATTCGTGATCCTCAACGATGTCTGAATCCTAAAATGAAAGAAGTGGTAAGAAAAGAAATACTAAAGCTTCTGGAGGCAGGTATAATTTATCCCGTTGCTGATAGTCAGTGGGTAAGTCCTATCCATTGTGTCCCTAAGAAGGGAGGTATTACTGCTGTTCCTAACGATAAAGATGAATTGATTCTACAAAGAATTATCACAGGTTATAGGATGGTAATTGATTTCCGCAAATTAAATAAGGCTACTAAGAAAGATCATTACCCCTTACCTTTTATTGATCAAATGCTTGAAAGATTATGCAAACATACACATTATTGCTTTCTAGATGGTTATTCTGGTTTCTCTCAAATACCTATGTCGGCTAAAGATCAATCAAAGACTACTTTTACATGCCCTTTTGGTACTTTTGCTTATAGACGTATGCCTTTTGGTTTATGTAATGCACCTGCTACCTTTCAAAGATGCATGATGGCTATATTCTCTGACTTCTGTGAAAAGATTTGTGAGGTTTTCATGGACGAATTTTCCGTCTATGGTTCCTCTTTTGATGATTGCTTGAGCAATCTTGATGGAGTTTTGCAGAGATGTGAAGAAACTAATCTTGTCTTGAATTGGGAAAAGTGCCACTTTATGGTTGATGAAGGTATTGTCGTGGGGCATAAAGTTTCTGAAAGAGGTATTGAAGTTGATAAATCCAAGGTTGATGCTATTGAAAAGATGCCATGTCCCAAGGACATCAAAGGTATAAGAAATTTCCTTGGTCATGCCGGATTTTATAGGAGGTTCATTAAGGACTTCTCAAAAATTTCTCGGCCTCTGACTAATTTATTACAAAAAGATATACCATTTGTCTTTGATGATGATTGTGTAGAAGCATTTGAAATACTTAAGAAAGCATTAGTCTCTGCACCTGTTGTTCAGCCACCTGATTGGAATTTACCCTTTGAAACTATGTGTGATGCTAGTGATTATGCTGTAGGTGCTGTTCTAGGGCAAAGAGTTGATAAGAAATTAAATGTTATCCATTATGCTAGTAAGACTCTAGACAATGCTCAAAGAAATTATGCTACTACTAAAAAAGAGCTTTTAGCAGTTGTATTTGCTTGTGATAAGTTCAGACCTTATATTGTTGATTCTAAAGTAACTATTCACACTGATCATGCTGCTATTAAATATCTTATGGAAAAGAAGGATGCTAAACCTATACTTATTAGATGGGTTCTCTTTCTACAAGAATTTGATTTGCATATTGTTGATAGAAAAGGAGCTGAGAACCCCATTGCAGACAACTTGTCTAGGTTAGAAAATGTTCTTGATGACCCACTACCTATTGATGATAGCTTCCCTGGTGAACAATTAAATGTCATAAATACTTCTCGTAGTACTCCATGGTATGCTGATTATGCCAATTATATTGTTGCTAAATTCATACCACCTAGTTTCACATACCAGCAAAAGAAAAAGTTCTTTTATGATTTGAGACATTACTTTTGGGATGACCCACATCTTTATAAAGAAGGAGTAGATGGTGTTATTAGACGTTGTGTACCTGAGCATGAACAGGAACATATCCTACGCAAGTGCCACTCCGAAGCCTATGGAGGACACCACGCTGGAGATAGAACTGCACATAAGGTATTGCAATCCGGTTTTTATTGGCCTACTCTCTTCAAAGGTGCCCGGAAGTTTGTCCTATCTTGTGATGAATGTCAAAGAATTGGTAATATTAGCAGACGTCAAGAAATGCCTATGAATTATTAACTTGTTATTGAACCATTTGATGTTTGGGGCTTTGATTATATGGGAGCTTTTCCTGCCTCTAATGGATATACACATATTCTAGTTGCTGTTGATTACGTTACTAAATGGGTAGAAGCTATTCCAACTAGTAGTGCTGATCATAACACCTCTATTAAAATGCTAAAAAAAGTTATTTTTCCGAGGTTTGGAGTCCCTAGATATTTAATGACTGATGGTGGTTCACACTTTATTCAGGGTGCTTTCCGTAAAATGCTTGCTAAGTATGACGTTAATCATAGAATTGCATCTCCTTATCACCCACAGTCTAGTGGTCAAGTAGAGTTGAGCAACAGAGAGCTCAAATTAATTTTGCAAAAGACTGTCAATAGGTCTAGAAAGAATTGGTCCAAGAAACTTGATGATGCATTATGGGCATACAGAACTGCATATAAAAATCCTATGGGTATGTCTCCGTACAAAATGGTTTATGGAAAAGCATGTCACTTACCTCTCGAACTAGAACATAAGGCATATTGGGCTATTAAAGAGCTCAACTATGATTTCAAACTTGCCGGTGAGAAGAGGTTATTTGATATTAGTTCACTTGATGAATGGAGAACCCAAGCTTATGAAAATGCCAAGTTATTTAAATAAAAAGTTAAAAGATGGCATGACAAAAGGATAATGTAGGTGATTATGTATTGCTATACAACTCTCGTTTAAGATTTTTTGCAGGAAAACTTCTCTCTAAATGGAAGGCCCCTACGTTATGGAGGAGGTCCATCGTTCCGGTGTCATAAAAATCAACAACTTCGAAGGCACAAATCAGAAGGTGGTAAACGGTCAAAGAATCAAACATTATATCTCAGGTAATCCCATAAATGTTGAAACCAATATTATTGAAACCGTAACCCCGGAGGAATACATAAGAGACACTTTCCAGAACGTTTTAGACTCTGAAAAGGAATAGGTATGTGGTACGGTAAGTAAACCGACTCCAAAACAATTTTTAAGCAATATCTCTCCGTTTTGGAATATTTAGAAAAATAGAAAAATAAGTGGCAGTCCGGGAAGGACACGAGGGCCCCACGAGGGTGGTGGGCGCGCCCTACCCCCTGGGCGCGCCCCCTACCTCGTGAGCACCTCGTGTGCTCTCCAGACTCCGTTTTCTTGCACGATACGTATTTTGGTCGGTAAAAATTCACTATATATTCTCCCGAAGGTTTTGACTCCCGTATCACGCAATTATCCTCTGTTTTCGTTTCGAGCTGTCCCGCTGCAGATTAGATCAACATGTCTTCCCAGGATTCGGAAGGAGAAAGCTATGTGGATGATTATTTAGCAAATCCCAAGGTCTATGGAGATGTGGAACACGATGGTTGGACCACGGAGGAAGAAGTGGACTATGAACCCAAGGGGAAGGAGGACACGAGATCAGATGGAGATGAAGCCCCATTACCTCAACCTGGGGACATGCACGTGGAGTTCAAAAAGTCAAGTCTCCCTGATAGGGTAAAGAAACCCAAGTTCGAGTTTATTCCTTTTCGTCTCTTGCAGGAAAATAATTAGGACCTATGCAACAAGATGTTAACCCTGGAATGGGAGATTGATGATCTGAAGGATCAAAATGCCGTCCTCAAGCGCAAATTAAGGGAGAAGTCTAAGCCATCAACTAAGTCAACATCACCTCCATCCTCTTCACCGACAAAGGAGACATAATCACATGGGTATGGGCACTCCCCTTGGCAACTGCCAAGCTTGGGGGAGGTGCCCCGGTATCGTATCACAATCACACTCCTACCTTTACCATTTTTCTTAGTTCGATCCTATTAGCAGTATCTTAATTTAGTAGAATAAAGTTTATGGCATGATTTAGTTTTGAGTTTTGCTTTATGATCCCTCTATGTAATCGAGTCCGTGAGCTATATATAATAAGGATTAGTGTTGAGTCAAGGGCTTGATTATTTTTCCATGATCTTGGGTGAATAAAAGAAAAGAAGAAAAAAAGAATAAAAAGAAACAAAGAGCTCATATTGATCTTATTAAGAGTAATGACTTCACATAGAAAGAGTATGATGATTAAAAGTTGTTGGTAGTTGACAGACATAGCTTTGGTCATTGTTGCAATTAATAGGAAGTAATAAGGAAAGAGAGGTTTGACATATAGATATATTATCATTGACAGTTTTTATAATTGGGAGCACTCATTAAAATATGACATGCTAAAGAGTTGATGTTGGACAAGGAAGACAACATAATGAGTTATGTTTTCTTATATCTGAGATAAAGTATGTTGTCATGGATCCTCTAACATGTTGAGCTTGCCTTTCCCCCTCATGCTAGCCAAAATTCTCAACACCAAGTAGAGATACTACTTGTGCTTCCAAAATCCTTAAACCAGTTTTGCCATGAGAGTCCACCATATCTACCTATGGATTGAGTAAGATCCTTCAAGTAAGTTATCATCGGTGCAAAGCAATAAAAATTGCTCTAAATATGTATGATTAATTGGTGTGGGAGAAATAAGCTTTATACGATCTTGTGATGTGGAAGTAATAAAAGCGACGGACTGCATAATAAAGGTTCATATCACAAGGGGCAATATAAAGTGACGTTCTTTCGCATTGAGATTTTATGCATCCAACCATAAAAGCGCATGGCAACCTCTGCTTCCCTCTGCGAAGGGCATATCCTTTATTATTATCTTCTACCTTATGCAAGAGTCATGGTGATCTTCACCTTTCCTTTTTCATTTTATCCTTTGGCAAGCCCAGCATGTTGGAAAGAACATGATATATATATCTAATTGGATGTAGGGGAGCATGAGTTATTATTGTTGACATTACCCTTGAGGTAAAAGGTTGTGGGGCAAAACTATAAGCCCCTATCGTTCTCTGTGCCCGATCAAAACTTCATAACCACAAGTATTGCATGGGTGTTAGCAATTATGAAGGACTAGATGATAGTTGAGTATGTGGACTTGCTTTTTAGCTCTGACATATACTCTTTCCGATGTTATGATAAATTGCAATTGCTTCAGTGTGACACTCCAAAAAAATTCTTTATTTGGTTTTAGCAAAAACCTCGCTGGTTTTTCTTTTGTGGATGAGGCCTTTCAAAATTTTTTTAGAAAAAACAATCCTATTAAAAATCTTCTTTCTTTGGCTAGGATTGTTATTTTTGGTTTCTTCTTCAAACTTTGGGTTTGACCTTCTTTTTTTTTTAAAAAAAAATCTCCTCTGTTGGTCCTCTTCTCAAATTATTTTTGGGAGTTCAATCTTTTCTTTTTGAAAAGAAAACTCTATGAAAAAAATTTGGGATCTTCATTCTTTTGATAACCACCCATGACCTTGTATTTTTGCCCATGAGGTAAAACCACCCCAAAACCTTCTCTTCTCCTTGTTAGCAACTCAAATTCCCTGTCTCAACTCATCCAAACAAGTTTTGGATTTTATTTTGATTATTTCACCTCTCAAATCTTTTCTGATCTTTAATTTGAGCCTGACCCATTTACAAAGCTAGTACCTTGTAGAATTTGTATTTGGATGTCAAACCAACTCTACTGGCTAGTCCTTTGTACCCACAACCCAGAACCATCTTGATCCACTCATCTACTTTTCAAAATTTTCAACTTACACTCCCTGCAAGTTTGGACCAGATTTGCCAAATTTAGTGAAATTCATATCTACCCTTCTCCAAAAATTCCACCAAAAATCAGACAACCTACTGGAGCAATGAGAAGCTACTCTACCAAAAAATCAGCCCAAGGAAAAATTCCTACAAGCCAAAAACATTCTGTCGAACACCTTGCATGCACAGTTTCAGACACTTTCAGTTAAATTCAGTTTCAGTGTCGATCTCCGTCAGAGAAGTGCAGTCACATGATCACAGTGCCTTTGGCACGTTGCTCGCCGCCTGGCTTGCTTGTCCGAAGCACCGCACGCACGCTTGGCAGCTTCCCGACGTCGGTGGCACCCTGGCCCGCCTGCGCCGGCCGAGCCGCCGTAGCGGCCGACAAGAAGCAGAACGGCGGCGCAACGCCGTTCAGCGCCGCCCAATCTCCCTGGTGGCTCCGCGTGGCCCTCTCCGCGCCAGTGCACGCATGCAGCATAGCCGCCGTGGCGCGGCGTGCACAGCGCACGCTCTCTGCCACCGACGGGCCCGCGCCGCCCCGTTCCGTCGAACCCCACCTCAGCAAGCAAGTCCCTACGCCGTTAGCGCATAAACCGCACCAGGTGGCAACCACGACAACGCTCCACCTCTAAAACCTCCCGTGCAACCTCCACGCCGCTGTAATCCTTCGCCGGAAAACTCCGTTCACGGCCACCGCCTCGGATCACCTATAAAAGGAGACCCCGAGCCCCCCTCGGGCTCACACCACCTCTGCACTACACCAACGCCCCGCGAGGCCACTAGGAGGGCCTCGAGGAGGTCTCCTCCCCCAACTCCAGCCACTTCGTTCCGCCTCGGCCTCCAGCTCGATTCACTGCGGTGAGGTCATCTCCGGCGCCCAAACTCCGTCAAGCACCTCCTCTAGCTACCAGATACTTGACCCCCACCTCAATTTGATCATTGCAGCCCTCTCCGGCGAGCTTCACCCTCATCCGAACCACCGTCCGCCGGAGCAAGGGCCACCGTCGACACAGTGCACGCCGGCGACCACCACGACCACCACCCGACGCGGAATGGCGCCCTGAACACGGAGGTAACCTCCGATCCCCCTGCCTCGTCGTGGATCGCCGCCGGCGATCGCCACGGCTCTCTGGCGCCAAAAGCGTCGTCCCGTTTTCAAACCCGACAGGTGGGACCGCCCCGTCAGGTTTCTCTCTTTTTCGAATCGTTTTCTGAAAGCGCATTCGGGCAAAATACGTCTTCTCTTCTGAGCCGGCGTATTTGAGACTGAAACGTTTTCTGTTTTTATAAATAGAACCCTGGGAAGTTTCTGTTTCATTACAGATGGGTCCCTGGGCAAAAACCTTTATAACTTTTTAACATAAGCATATTTTTGAATGATTCTTTTTTTGTTTTCTTCAAAATTTTGTCTAGTTTTTTATCAGATTTATTTGAAAATTTCTTGGATTAATTTCTCTGCACCTCTTGGTATTTACAATAGTGCGTGTATCCTCTTTATACCGTAGATACCGACGAAGGTGACGGGACCGCAAACTTCACCGAGCTAGACTCCGACTACTCTGAACCAGGCAAGCGTGTTTGAACTTTTGATATGATGAGTGTCTTGGCATGTTTTGCATTTAGTTAGTTTCATGGTATGTTATGGAGCATACCGATGAACTGTTTATTATGCATTGTTGGGACAAGTAAGTTCGATGATCCATACATTGTTGGATGTGAATATGCAAGGCCATGTGTTGGTAAGAAAGGTGGGTATGATGGCACTGTTGTAGGATGCCAGTCTTATGCCATGCAAGTTAACTTCAGTACCAACCCGTATCGGTTGGGTCCATATCCATTTCCTATCCCTGTACTACCACATGTTTCCCGAAAGGGATATGGTTTAGTAAGTCGCAAACCGCTTTCTTGGTACACACCAAAAAGGAGAGGCCGGGATGATGGTTCCATGGCCCTGGATTGAAGCCAGTCATCCGGTCAGGGGGCATGGGTGTTTCCGGTTGGGACCGAGAGGGGGGCACCCCTTAGAGTGCGCGTATATAAATTTGATCCCATGCTATTCGAGATTGTGATCTCCCCGTCTCAAAAGTTTTTCTTGGACGACGTCTAGGGTGATTCCTGGCATCGAGAGGTTGGATGGGTGTGTACTGGTTAGCTGTGTTTTCTTCTGAAATACCGTAAACGGAACTAGTCCATGTGACTATGGAAATCCGTTAACTGTGGGAAATTTATGTACAAACTCTGCAGAGTCAAACTTCTTCAAATCATCTTATTCATATCCAAGATTCGTACTAACTGACAAGTGCCAGTTTTGGTGACAGATTACCCGATAGGACACATGAGCACTAAGAATGGTTAAATGTTTATTCTTGTGGATGGACTAACCCGATTATTTTCAAGAGTTGAATATTGATTATGAATATTATTTCCTTGTCAGTTAAAGCCCTTTAGGTGGTGTCGCTCAGACGCCCGACTGTGGCATTTCTTTTAAAGCCCTTTAGGTGGTGTCGCTCAGACGCCCGACTATGGCATTTCTTTTAAAGCCCTTTAGGTGGTGTCGCTCAGACGCCCGACTGTGGCATTTCTTTTAAAGCCCTTTAGGTGGTGTCGCTCAGACGCCCGACTATGGCATTTCTTTTAAAGCCCTTTAGGTGGTGTCGTTCAGACGCCCGACTGTGGCATTTCTTTTAAAGCCCTTTAGGTGGTGTCGTTCAGACGCCCAACTGTGGCATTTCTTTTAAAGCCCTTTATGTGGTGTCGCTAAGACGCTCGACTGTGGCATTATTTTCCTTCATTTATTAATTTACCTTTCGTGGCGTCGCTCTAGACACTCGATTGGTTTCCTTTACTTTACTGTTGGGATTTCAGGCGGACTACCGCCGATTCCCTTTTTACTTACCTTGCTTGCAAACATTTCAATTGTGCATTGGTGAACTAATCATGACACATTCATGCATGCATTTATTATATCTTACGTCCGAACTGTCTTGCGAGTACTTTCAAAGTACTCACTGGCTTGTTGATTTGGCCAGATCCTGACGAAGGTGATCTCATGGATGAAGAGTTCGATAGCGAGTCCGACGCCTAGAGGAATGCCAGTCAGTCTCGTGCGACCCTGGACTTGGTCACTATATTATACCCGCTTCCGCAACCCAAATAAATTCATCGAGCCTCACCCCGACGCTCGATGGGATGTTAGTTTGAGAGCCACTTTATCCACTCCCCACTGTGTTACTCCACCACTACCCTATTTGCGAGTCAGTAGTATGCCACCACTCCCTTGTGTCATATACGCCTTATGTATAATTATTGGCACGTTTGTAATAAATTGTTGAGCATCCTCAGCTCAACCCTGTAATATACTTGATGCTACTGGCTTATTGTATCAAGTGTTTGTCAACCAGTGAGGATGTTTATCTCAAACTGGACTTTTAAGATTGGTTTCTCAATAAATATTTTTATTGAAAAACCGGTTGTGACAAGCTTGGTACCAGAGCCAGGCTGACTGTAGGAAGCCACTAGGTGCGATCGCTAATTGGTTATTAGCATATTCGAGCTAAATTGTATTTTTGCAACTGTAGTCATTTTTTTGATAGTCAGCATATATTTATGATCTGACCAATCAGAAATTTTGTCTACTTTTGTAGATGGCCGACAACAGCTGCGAGTCTCAGTCCTTCGCCAACGTACCCGATGGGTTCGTCAAGCTTCTATCCTTCATCGTTCAGGTCGCGATGGGGCCATCTGTACGCCCAGTTGTCTCTCTCTGCCAGCATAAAGTCAACGACAGTCTGACCATGCACCAGGCCTCGGTGCAATTCAGGGGAGGGCATGGTGAGTTACGCCGCTTCCGGTTCGTGGGAAGAGCCATGCCCACGGAGAAGCATGCTATCCAGATGGCAGCCCGCGAGTCAATAGCTCGCCTCAGGGATGTCCTTCCCGTGATGAAGGCTCGTCGCTACCGCTATCTTCCATGCCACGTGCCTTACACCTGTCACTACGCATACTCCTGCCCCAGAGGAGAACGAGACGAGGCCTTTGAGATGCTTATTGAGTATCTTCGGGCTCTGGAGGCCGCCTTCGACAACTTGGTGGACGACTTTGTGGCCGCCCGCATGGACTCAGTCCAAGGCTGTGCTGCCAACAGGAGGGAGCTCCTGCCCACAGCACCGCCACTGACTTATGCCTCCTCATCAGCATCCTATGCACCAGCTCATCGCCTGCCTTCTACTGAGGAGTTCAACCAGGTCATTGCGCCCACTCCAGCGCACACTGCACCACCACTCGCGCCGACTCCTATCCGTGTTATTCCGCCCCTGGCACCCGCTCCTTCTGCTCGGCGCAACACTACTCGTATGTAACCTATTAACGAGGAGGAAGTTTGGTCTCCAGCCTCGCTCGCCTCACCCTTGGCAGGGCCAAGGACATCATCAACATCTCCGACTAAGTACGCTTAGCCGTCGCGCGATGTACCGCCATGTAAGATATGGGAAGTAGCCTGTTTGCGTATCATGTAGGATCTGGAGAAGTGCACTAGCCTAAATAACATGTCAAGAATATGTACGCATATCCTGAGTGACGTATTGTATAATTATCGCCCGCGTGTAAGATATGTAATGAGCAGTCTTTCTCCGTGCGCAAATTAAATGGTTTTCCCTAGTAATCTTGGCTATTTGGTTTCTTTGCCAACCTTGTGCTTTTATGGATTTATTTTTTCGTTTGCTTATGGGTTTCGCAAAATATATCCCCAGAGTGAAAAATGTCTCATCCTTGGACTCGCTCCATGCCAGCTCCGCCAGAGAAAAATTATGGCACTCAAGCAGACAACAATTTTGCACAAGGGCAGTCGAACCAATATTATGACAATCAACCAGGCAACAATTTCACTCAAGGTCAATCAAGTCAACAGGGTAGTGAGACGACACTATCTCAAATGTGCCGCCTGTATGAACAAAGTCAGCAACAGCATCGAGAAATGATGAACCAAGTCATCAACATGAGAAATCACCATGGACAGTATCCGCAGCATTCCAAGTTATCTGAGCTACAGAAGACGCGTCCCCCAACATTTTCTCATACTGATAAGCCTCTCGAGGCCGAAGACTGGATTCGAGACATGGAGAGGAAATTAAATATTGCACAATGTTTAGACCCCGAAAAGGTACTATATGCTCCGCATTATCTCACGGGAACAACCGCATCTTGGTGGGAGAATTTCCTGCACATGCATTCCAACGAAAATGATATAACCTGGGATGATTTCAAAGAAGGCTTCCGTGGCGCGCATATTCCTAAGAGTTTCATGAAAATCAAGAAGAGAGAATTCGATGACCTCAAACAACGGAACATGACAGTGTCAGATTACTACGGTCAGTTTACTCTGTTATCTCGATACGCCAATGAAGATTGTATGTCTGAGAGCAAGAAAATGGAGAAATTCCTTGACGGTCTAGCGCCCGCGCTAAAATGCCAACTGGTCGTACACACTTTCCCAGACTTTAAGACACTGGTGGATAAGGCCATTACTCTGGAAAATGAAAGGCGCAGTTTGGAAGATTTCCGCATGAGAAAAAGGGACCAGACCAACCATACTCACAATCATCGAAGCAAGGCAGATTTTCAAAAAGGTGGAACACACAAGTCTGCATCCAACGCCTCACGCCCAATCAAGAATTTCCATGCAAGGGACAAGGAGTTCACCTATCGCCCCGGCGTTACTTGTTACGCCTGTGGAGAAGAAGGACACTATGCCAAGCAGTGTCCCAAGCCTAGAAACTCAGCACCAAAGCCGAACTACGGCAGCAATAATTCAGCACCCAAGCGAAACAATTTCAATCCCAACAACAACCACAGGAAGGGTCATCTGAACCACGTAACCAAAGAGGAGGCACAAAATGCTCCGGATATCGTACTCGGTACGTTTCCTGTCAACACAATACCTGCAATGGTTTTATTTGATTCTGGAGCTTCTCATTCTTTTGTTTCGAAAAATTTTGCGTTGCAAAATAATTTTTCGATGCTTCCTTTGGAGAAATCCATGATCATCAAGTCCCCTGGGATTCAGCAGGTTACTCAGAGTTACTGTCAGGATGTGATTATTGAGTTCGAAGGGCTGAAGTTTCACGCAAATCTTATTGTGTTGGAAAATATAGGACTGGATGTCATCCTTGGGATGGACTGGCTAACCACAAATAAGGGTTTCATTGAATGTTTCAACCGGACCGTAATCCTCACGCATCACCTCGGGAAGACAATAAGGGTATCCGCCAAGGAAAGTAAAATACCCCGGCAACCGAGATTGAATAAGGTGGACGTTTCTGAGCTAAACAAAGTTCCAGTAGTATGTGAATTTCCAGACATATTCCCCGAAGAGCTACCAGGCATGCCACCAGACCGAGAGATAGAATTCAGAATTGAGTTAGCACCAGGAACCACCCCGATATACAAGAAACCATATAGAATGGCACCATCCGAGTTGGTTGAACTGACGAAACAAATAAAGGAATTGCTTGACAAAGGATACATTCGAGCCAGTTCCTCACCATGGGGATCACCAATTTTATTTGCCAAAAAGAAAGATGGAACGCTGAGATTGTGTATTGACTACCGAGCACTTAACATGGTCACAGTCAAGAACAAATACCCGATGCCCAGGATAAATAATTTATTCGATCAGCTCGCTCAGGCCAAGGTATTCTCAAAAATTGACTTAAGGTCAGGATACCATCAACTGAAGGTGCGAACAGAAGACATCCCCAAGACAGCTTCACCTCCAGATATGGACTGTATGAGTTCACAGTAATGCCATTTGGGTTGACAAACGCCCCCGCATATTTTGTTCACCTCATGAACAAAGTATTTATGAAATTTATGGACAAGTTCGTTGTGGTATTCATCGACGACATTCTGGTGTACTCCAAGACACCGGAAGAGCATGCTGAACATCTCAGAATTGTGCTAGGAGAACTCAGGAAACATCAATTATATGCCAAATTCAGCAAGTGCGAATTTTGGCTAAGGCAAGTAGGCTTTCTAGGCCACGTGCTGACCCAAGACGGTATCGCCGTGGACCCGGAGAAAGTAAAGGCCGTACTTGGCTGGAAGTCACCAGCCAGTGTGACGGACATACGAAGTTTCTTGGGAATGGCAGGATATTACCGCAGATTTATTGAAGGATTCTCCACCATAACCAAACCTATGACATAGTTACTCAAGAAGGAAAAGAAGTTTGAATGGACAGAAGCCTGCGAGAAAAGTTTCCAAGAGCTAAAGCGGAAATTAACAACAACACCGGTATTAGTTATGCCAGACATACACAAGAATTTTGAAGTATATTGTGACGCGTCCAGGAAGGGTCTCGGATGCGTGTTGATGCAAGAAGGCAAGGTTGTCGCATATGCTTCAAGGCAACTTCGCAAGCATGAGGAAAATTATGCCACTCATGACTTAGAAATGGCAGCCGTTATTCATGCACTTAAGGAATGGAGGCATTTCCTACTTGGAAATCGATGTGAAATATATACGGACCATAAAAGTTTCAAATATATTTTCACGCAGCCAGAACTAAATTTACGGCAACGACGCTGGTTGGAATTGGTAAAGGATTATGATGTTGGTATCCACTACCATCCAGGTAAAGCAAATGTAGTGGCCGATGCTCTCAGTCGGAACCCCAGCCCCGACAAAAGCAGTCTGCAGGGCCTGAGACCCGAGTTCCAACAAGAATTTGCCAAACTCAACTTATTGATGGTAGCGGAAGGCACCATAACAAATTTAGAAATACAACCCGACCTTGTGGAGAAAATTAAAGGAGCTCAGCCTGGACACCCCAGCATCGAAGGCATCAAAAGAAAGGTGAGTATAGGCAAGACCTCGGAATTCATCATAGACGATGAAGGTATATTATGGTACGGAGAAAGACTCTGCGTACCAAACATAGAAGATCTTAAACAGCAAATTTTGGCTGAAGCCCACACCGCCCCATATTCAATCCACCCTGGAGGGACCAAAATGTATAAAGATATTCAAGAAAGATTTCGGTGGCACGGTATGAAGAGGGACATCGCTACTTTCATTGCATGTTGCGACTCATGTCAACACATAAAAGCTGAACATCAGAGACCAGCCGGACTACTGCAACCAAACAAAATACCCGAGTGGAAATGGGATGAAATAGGGATGGACTTCATTGTCGGACTACCTCGGTCACGACACGGGAATGATTCTATATGGGTCATCACCGACAGGTTAACCAAGGTGGCACATTTTATTCCAGTAAGAACAACCCACACCACTCAGAAGCTTGCTAAGATTTACCTCTCCCGCATAGTCTGTCTGCACAGTGTCCCAAGGACTATAATATCTGACAGGGGCACTCAGTTCGTCTCGAGATTTTGGGATCACTTACAACAGGCACTGGGAACTCAACTAGCCTTCAGTATAGCTTACCACCCCCAGACAGATGGGCAAACAGAAGCGTAAACCAGATTTTAGAAGATATGCTAAGAGCATGTGTCCTCACATATGGAACCAGTTGGGAAGAAAGTCTGCCATACGCCGAGTTCGCATACAACAATAGTTACCAGGCCAGCCTGCAAATGGCACCATTTGAGGCTCTATACGGACGGAGATGTCGCACCCCGTTAAATTGGTCCGAGACCGGAGACAGCCGCATCTTCGGACCAGACATGCTCAGAGAGGCCGAGGAAAAGGTCAAGTTAATCAGGGATCGACTCAATACCGCACATAGCCGACAGAAGAGTTATTACGATCAGAAGCATCGTGGGGTCAGCTTCGAACCCGGAGAGTTTGTGTACCTACGAGTATCCCCTATGAGAGGACTACAACGATTCAAGATTAAAGGGAAGCTAGCACCAAGATTTATCGGACCATTCTGTATATTGGCACGAAGGGGCACGGTAGCCTACCAGCTAGACTTACCTAAGGAACTATCAGATATCCACAACGTATTCCACGTTTCGCAGTTAAGGAAGTGCGTGAGCGATCCAGAGAAACAAGTGTCCCATGAGAACATCGATGTGCAACCAGACCTCACCTATCGGAAACACCCCGTAAAAATCTTAGAGGAGTCTGAAAGGAGGACCCGACAAAAGACCATTAAATTTTTCAGAGTTCAGTGGAGCAATCATACTAACAACGAAGCAACTTGGGAAAGAGAGGATTTCCTTCGAGCAAAGCATCCGCACTTATTTAAGGATCAGCTGAAATCTCGGGGACGATATTTTTCCTAAGGGGGTAGGTGTTGTGACACTCCAAAAAAATTCTTTATTTGGTTTTAGCAAAAAACTTGTTGGTTTTTCTTTTGTGGATGAGGCCTTTCAAATTTTTTTTTAGAAAAAACAATCCTCTTAAAAATCTTCTTTCTTTGGCTAGGATTGTTATTTCTGGTTTCTTCTTCAAACTTTGGGTTTGACCTTTTTTTTTAAAAAAAGATTCTCCTCTGTTGGTCCTCTTCTCAAATTATTTTTGGGAGTTCAATCTTTTCTTTTTGAAAAGAAAACTCTATGAAAATTTTTTGGGATCTTCATTCTTTTGATAACCACCCATGACCTTGTATTTTTGCCCATGAGGTAAAACCACCCCAAAACCTTCTCTTCTCCTTGTTAGCAACTCAAATTCCCTGTCTCAACTCATCCAAACAAGTTTTGGATTTTATTTTGATTATTTCACCTCTCAAATATTTTCTGATCTTTAATTTGAGCCTGACCCATTTACAAAGCTAGTACCTTGTAGAATTTGTATTTGGATGTCAAACCAACTCTACTGGCTAGTCCTTTGTACCCACAACCCAGAACCATCTTGATCCACTCATCTACTTTTCAAAATTTTCAACTTACACTCCCTGCAAGTTTGGACCAGATTTGCCAAATTTGGTGAAATTCATATCTACCCTTCTCAAAAAATTCCACCAAAAATCAGACAACCTACTGGAGCAATGAGAAGCTACTCTACCAAAAAATCAGCCCAAGGAAAAATTCCTACAAGCCAAAAACATTCTGTCGAACACCTTGCATGCACTGTTTCAGACACTTTCAGTTAAATTCAGTTTCAGTGTCGATCTCCGTCAGAGAAGTGCAGTCACATGATCACAGTGCCTTTGGCACGTTGCTCGCCGCCTAGCTTGCTTGTCCGAAGCCCCGCACGCGCGCTTGGCAGCTTCCCGGCGTCGGTGGCGCCCTGGCCCGCCTGCGCCGGTGTGTCTTGCAGCGGCCGAGCCGCCGTAGCGGCCGACAGGAAGCACAACGGCGGCGCAACGCCGTTCAGCGCCGCCCAATCTCCCTGGTGGCTCCGCATGGCCCTCTCCGCGCCAGCGCACGCATGCAGCACAGCCACCGTGGCGCGGCGTGCACAGCGCACGCTCTCTGCCGCTGACGGGTCCGCGCCGCCCCGTTCCGTCGAACCCCACCTCAGCAAGCAAGTCCCTACGCCGTTAGTGCATAAACCGCACCAGGTGGCAACCACGACAATGCTCCACCTCTAAAACCTCCCGTGCAACCTCCACGCCGCCGTAATCCTTCGCCGGAAAACTCCGCTCATGGTCACCGCCTCGGATCACCTATAAAACGAGACCCCGAGCTCCCCCTCGGGCTCACACCACCTCTGCACTACACCAACGCCCCGCCAGGCCACTAGGAGGGCCTCGAGGAGGTCTCCTCCCCCAACTCCGGCCACTCCTTTCCGCTTCGGCCTCCAGCTCGATTCACTGCGGTGAGGTCATCTCCGGCGCCCAAAGTCCGTCAAGCACCTCCTCTAGCTACCAGATACTTGACCCCCACCTCAATTTGATCATTGCAGCCCTCTCCGGCGAGCTTCACCCTCGTCTGAACCACCATCCGCCGGATCAAGGGCCACCGTTGACACAGTGCACGCCGGCGACCACCACGACCACCACCCGACGCGGAATGGCGCCCTGAACACGGAGGTAACCTCCGATCCCCCTGCCTCGCCGTGGATCGCCGCCGGCGATCGCCGCGGCTCTCTGGCGCCAAAAGCGCCGTCCCGTTTTCAAACCCGACGGGTGGGACCGCCCCGTCAGGTTTCTCTTTCTTTCGAATCGTTTTCGGAAAGCGCATTTGGGCAAAATACGCCTTCTCTTCTGAGCCGGCGTATTTGAGACTGAAACGTTTTCTGTTTTTATAAATGGAACCCTGGGAAGTTTTTGTTTCATTACAGATGGGTCCCTGGGCAAAAACCTTTATAACTTTTTAACAGGTGCATATTTTTGAATGATTCTTTTTCTGTTTTCTTCAAAATTTTGTCTAGTTTTTTATCAGATTTATTTGAAAATTTCTTGGATTAATTTCTGTGCACCTCTTGGTATTTACGATAGTGCGTGTATCCTCTTTATACCGTAGATACCGACGGAGGTGACGGGACCGCAAACTTCACCGAGCTAGACTCCGACTACTCTGAACCAGGCAAGCATGTTTGAACTTTTGATATGATGAGTGTCTTGGCATGTTTTGCATTTAGTTAGTTTCATGGTATGTTATGGAGCATACCGATGAACTGTTTATTATGCATTGTTGGGACAAGTAAGTTCGATGATCCATACATTGTTGGATGTGAATATGCAAGGCCATGTGTTGGTAGGAAAGGTGGGTATGATGGCAGTGTTGTAGCATGCCAGTCTTATGCCATGCAAGTTAACTTCAGTACCAACCCGTATCGGTTGGGTTCATATCCATTTCCTATCCCTGTACTACCACATGTTTCCCGAAAGGGATATGGTTTAGTAAGTCGCAAACCGCTTTCTTGGTACACACCAAAAAGGAGAGGCCGGGATGATGGTTCCATGGCCCTGGATTAAAGCCAGTCATCCGGTCAGGGGGCATGGGTGTTTCCGGTTGGGACCGAGAGGGGGGCACCCCTTAGAGCGCGCATATATAAATTTGATCCCATGCTATTCGAGATTGTGATCTCCCCGTCTCAAAAGTTTTTCTTGGACGACGTCTAGGGTGATTCCTGGCATCGAGAGGTTGGATGGGTGTGTACTGGTTAGCTGTGTTTTCTTCTGAAATATCGTAAACGGAACTAGTCCATGTGACTATGGAAATCCGTTAACTGTGGGAAATTTATGTACAAACTCTGCAGAGTCAAACTTCTTCAAATCATCTTATTCATATCCAAGATTCGTACTAACTGACAAGTGCCAGTTTTGGTGACAGATTACCCGGTGGGACACATGAGCGCTAAGAACGGTTAAATGTTTATTCTTGTGGATGGACTAACCCGATTATTTTCAAGAGTTGAATATTGATTATGAATATTATTTCCTTGTCAGTTAAAGCCCTTTAGGTGGTGTCGCTCAGACGCCCGACTATGGCATTTCTTTTAAAGCCCTTTAGGTGGTGTCGCTCAGACGCCCGACTGTGGCATTTCTTTTAAAGCCCTTTAGGTGGTGTCGCTCAGACGCCCGACTGTGGCATTTCTTTTAAATCCCTTTAGGTGGTGTCGCTCAGACGCCCGACTGTGGCATTTCTTTTAAAGCCCTTTAGGTGGTGTCGCTCAGACGCCCGACTGTGGCATTTCTTTTAAAGCCCTTTAGGTGGTGTCGTTCAGACGCCCGACTGTGGCATTTCTTTTAAAGCCCTTTAGGCGGTGTCATTCAGACGCCCGACTGTGGCATTTCTTTTAAATCCCTTTATGTGGTGTCGCTAAGACGCCCGACTGTGGCATTATTTTCCTTCATTTATTAATTTACCTTTCGTGGCGTCGCTCTAGACACTCGATTGGTTTCCTTTACTTTACTGTTGGGATTTCAGGCGGACTACCGCCGATTCCCGTTTTACTTACCTTGCCTGCAAACATTTCAATTGTGCATTGGTGAACTAATCATGACACATTCATGCATGCATTTATTATATCTTACGTCCGAACTGTCTTGCGAGTACTTTCAAAGTACTCACTGGCTTGTTGATTTGGCCAGATCCTGACGAAGGTGATCTCATGGATGAAGAGTTCGATAGCGAGTCCGACGCCTAGAGGAATGCCAGTCAGTCTCGTGCGACCCTGGACTTGGTCACTATATTATACCCGCTTCCGCAACCCAAATAAATTCATCGAGCCTCACCCCGACGCTCGATGGGATGTTAGTTTGAGAGCCACTTTATCCACTCCCCACTGTGTTACTCCACCACTACCCTATTTGCGAGTCAGTAGTATGCCACCACTCCCTTGTGTCATATACGCCTTATGTATAATTATTGGCACGTTTGTAATAAATTGTTGAGCATCCTCAGCTCAACCCTGTAATATACTTGATGCTACTGTCTTATTGTATCAAGTGTTTGTCAACCAGTGAGGATGTTTATCTCAAACTAGATTTTTAAGATTGGTTTCTCAATAAATATTTTTATTGAAAAACCAGTTGTGACATTCAGTGACCGAGATTATAGTTTGTTAGTGCTCAATAAGGTTTCTGATTCATACTTTTGCATTGTGAATAGATCATCACTTGAACATAAGTAATCATATGACAAAATCTATATATGTTGCTGTAATAAGAATAATCATGATGCCTTCATGTCCGTATTTTATTTTTATCGACGCCTCTACCTCTAAACATGAGGACATATTTATTGTTATCGGCTTTTCGCTTGAGGACAAGCGAGGTCTAAGCTTGGGGGAGTTGATACGTCCATTTTGCATCATGCTTTTATATCGATATTTATTGCATTATGGGCTGTTATTTCACATTATGTCACAATACTTATGGCTATTCTCTCTTATTTTACAAGGTTTACATGAAGAGGGAGAATGCCGGCAGTTGGAATTCTGGGCTGGAAAAGGGGCAAATATTAGAGACCTATTCTGCGCAACTCCAAAAGTCCTGAAACTCCACAGAATATCTTAAAATAAATAAAGAAAAATCCTCGCCAAAGATGAAGGCCAGGGGGCCCACACCCTGCTCGCCCCTACCTCGTGGGCCCCCTGATGGCTCTCCGACGCCCATCTTCTCCTATATGAAGTCTTCCGTCAAGAAAAAACCATAAGCAACTTTTCGGGACGAGACTCCGCCGCCACGAGGCGGAACCTTGGCAGAACCAATCTAGGGCTCCGGCAGAGCTGTTCTGCAGGGGACACTTCCCTCAGGGAGGGGGAAATCATCGCCATCATCATCACCAACACTTCTCTCATCGGGAGAGGGCAATCTCCATCAACATCTTCACTAGCACCATCTCATGTCCAAACCCTAGTTCATCTCTTGTATCCAATTCTTGTCTCCAAGTCCGGGATTGGTGCTAGTAGTTGCTAGTAGTGTTGATTACTCCTTGTAGTTGATGCTAGTTGGTTTATTTGGTGGAAGATCATATGTTCAGATCCTTTATGCATATTATTACCCCTCTGATTATGAACATGAATATGCTTTGTGAGTAGTTACGTTTGTTCCTGAGGACAAGGGAGAAGTCTTGCTATTAGTAATCATGTGAATTTGGTATTCGTTCGATATTTTGATGAGATGTATGTTGTCTAGCCTCTAGTGGTGTTATGTGAACGTCGACTACATAACACTTCACCATTATTTGGGCCTAGAGGAAGGCATTGGGAAGTAATAAGTAGATGATGGGTTGCTCGAGTGACAGAAGCTTAAACCCTAGTTTATGCGTTGCTTCGTAAGGGGCTGATTTGGATCCATATGTTTCATGCTATGGTTAGGTTTACCTTAGTACTTTTGTTGTAGTTGCAGATGCTTCCAATAGAGGTTAATCATAAGTGGGATGCTTGTTCAAGTAAGAACAACACCCAAGCTCCGATCCACCCACATATCAAATTATCAAAGTACCGAACGCGAATCATATGAACGTGATGAAAACTAGCTTGACGATATTCCCATGTGTCCTCGGGAGCGCTTTTTCCTATATAAGAGTTTTTCTAGGCTTGTCCTTTGCTACAAAAGGATTGGGCCACCTTGCTGCACTTTATATACTTTTGTTACTTGTTGCTCGTTACAATTTATCTTATCACAAAACTATCTGTTACCACTTATTTCAGTACTTGCAGAGAATACCTTGCTGAAAACCGCTTATCATTTCCTTCTGCTCCTCGTTGGGTTCGACACTCTTACTTACCGAAAGGACTACGATAGATCCCCTATACTTATGGGTCATCATACGCCACAGAGAAACGGCGTGTCCGAACGGAGGAATCGTACCTTGTTGGACATGGTTTGGTCTATGATGAGCAAATCGGATTTACCCTTGTCATTTTGGGGATACGCTCTAGAAACTGCAGCTTTCACACTTAACAGGGTACCATCAAAATCCGTAGACAAGACACCACATGAGATGTGGACTGGGAAGACTCCCAATTTGTCTTTTCTGAAGATTTGGGGCTGTGAAGCATTTGTCAAGCGACTTATGTCAGACAAGCTTACACCTAAGTCGGGTAAATGCATATTTGTGGGATATCCGAGGGAAACCTTGGGATATAACTTCTACAACCGGGAAGAGAACAAAGTGTTTGTTGCTCGGAACGGGGTTTTCCTTGAGAAAGAGTTTCTCAGTCGTGAGGCTAGTGGGAGGACGGTCCGACTCGAAGAAATTCAAGGACCACTCAGGGACGGCTCGGCTGGTGATGAGATCTTACCGGAGTCAGTCAGGGAACCTGTAGTGGAAGCGGCACCTGAACCACGAAGGTCGGAGAGAATGCACAGAGTGCGTGATGTATTGTTGCTCGAAAGCGACGAGCCGGCCACATATGCAGAAGCGATGGTGAGCCCAGATTCCGAGGCATGACTGGAGGCCATGAGATCCGAGTTAAAGTCCATGGATGAGAATCAAGTCTGGGACTTGGTTGATCCGCCGCCTGGTGTAACAGCCATTGGTTGCAAATGGGTCTTTAAGAAGAAAACTGATGTGGATGGAAATGTTCAGATCCACAAAGCTCGGCTTGTCGCTAAGGGTTATGGACAAGTTCAAGGAATTGACTACGATGAGACCAACTCGCGGGTAGCGACGCTGAAGTCGGTGAGGATCGTACTAGCTATAGCTGCATATTTCGATTACGAGATATGGCAGATGGATGTCAAAATGGCTTTCCTTCATGGAAATTTAATCGAGGACGTCTATATGATACAACCCGAGGGTTTTGTCGATCCGACTAGCACTAGTAAGGTATGCAAGCTCAAGAGATCCATTAATGGGTTGAGGCAAGCATCTCGGAGCTGGAACATTCGTTTTCATGAGGTCGTCACTGGTTTCGGCTTCATCAAAAGCGAAGAGGACTCTTGTTTATACAAGAAGTTAAGTGGGAGCTCGATAGTGTTTTTGATCTTGTATGTGGATGACATACTACTGATCGGAAATGATGTTTTGATGCTGAACTCAGTCAAGGAGTGATTGAACGACAAGTTTTCGATGAAGGACCTTGGTGAGGCAATGTACATTTTAGGCATTAAGATCTATAGAGATAGATCAAGGAGGCTGCTCGGCTTAAGACAGAGCACGTACATAGATAAAGTGTTGAAGCGGTTCAACATGAGTGAGGCGAAGAAAGGGTTCTTGTCACTCTCGCATGGTATAAGGCTAAGCGAGACTCAGAGTCCTTCGACATCTGATGAGCAAAGCAGGATGAGTAGGATTCCGTATGCATCGACAATCGGATCCATCATGTATGCCATGATATGTACTAGGCCTGATGTTGCTTTTGCAGTAAGTCTAACGAGCATATACCAGGCCAACCCAGGTGAGAGCCACTGGGCAGCGGGAAATACTATTATGAAGTACCTGAAAAGGACTAAAGAGATGTTCCTAGTTTATGGAGGTGAGGAAGAGCTCGTCGTAAGGGGTTACGCCGACGCTAGTTTCCAAAATGACAGAGATGATTGTCGATCACAGTCTGGATTCGTGTACGTCATGAATGGAGGAGCAGTGAGCTGGATGAGTTCCAAGCAAGATACGGTGGCCGATTCTACCACAGAAGCCGAATACATTGCGGCTTGTGAAGCTGCGAAAGAAGGTGTTTGGATCCGGAACTTTTTGGATGATCTTGGTATTTTCCCAGCCTCGGTAAAACCATTGGACCTTTATTGTGATAATTCTGGTGCCATCACACAAGCCAAGGAGCCGAGGAATCACCACAAGGTCAGACACATAGATCGGAAATATCACCTGATATGAAAGATCGTACAGAATGGTGATGTAGAGTTATGCAAGATTCACACGGATGCAAATGTTGCAGATCCGTTAACTAAGCCGCTTCCACAACCCAAGCATGAGGGGCACGTTAGAGCTATGGTCATTCGATGTCTATTTGATTGACTCTAGTGCAAGTGGGAGACTGTTGGAGATATGCTCTAGAGGCAATCATGTATGATGATATTTCCTATGTGTTTATGAATAAAGATAGTCCTTGGACATTATCAATGATGTGTATCAGCACGTACGTGACTTGTTTGTGGGACTATGCATTGTATGATAACTGTCCTAAAAGGTCCCTAGTCGAAAGGGCTGTGTGGACGAGCGGCCAACTAGACTAGCATATGACACGGTTGATGGCTTGGTCTCACTAGCCATGAAGCATTGGATGCTAACTGGATAATATGGACTTGGAAGGATCTGGTCGGATTCGACGTAGTCGGATCCGAGTCGAGATAAGGTCCAAGTCGGACAGACCCAACTATGAGACGCAGCGATATGTCATCTATGAGTCTCTAGTACAACATATGATCTATGTCCTAAGACCTGAGCTGGCACATGTACTTGGGATGGTGACAGACTTGCTTTGGGCTGACCAAACGCTACTCCGTGACTGGGTAGTTACAAAGGTAGGTTTTAGGCTTTTCCAGACCCATGCTGCGAGACATGGTCGAGCAAGATGGGATTTGCCCCTCCGGCCAGGAGAGATATACTCTGGGCCCCTCGTGTGATCCGACCAGGATAAGCATGGCCATGCGACAAGGATTATGATATAATCCAGATAGTGGTCGGCATCACTGGAACGAGAAAGAGGTCGAGCTAGCACAAGGATGACAGACTCGCCTTGAGCCCGACAACATATATCGTGTGACAAAAGGATTGGAAGTGTGATGTACAGGTTCGCCTAACCAGCTTCATAGTCTGCTAGGTGTTTGGCATGCCTTTCTAGAGGCCGCTACCAACCATGCAGTTCAGAGGTGATCCGAACTACGACCAAGCCGGCTTGAACCTAAGGGGTCACGCGCTTAAGGGAAGGAACCTACGAGGTCGAATCCGAGGACACTGGTCGGATGTGATCCGAGCTGTATTTGGATTGTGGCCGAGTAGATTTGTGGGCTTTAGGGTCCGTGCGAGGCCCAAGTGTTGAGCCCGCGACGGACACCTATATAAACTGGAGGTGCGGCACACTCATGCGGCTGATCGCTTCGGCGCTGTCACTAGGGTTGCATGTGTTGCGAATAGACACCTCCACTCGCCGCCGGTTGTGTGATCGGACCTAGCAGTCCGCCGCACGACGTTCCTCCTGCACGCGCGGATACCATTAGAGGCGGTGCACCTGCGCCGCTCCGGCGAACTTGTATGTGGGATCGGACGATCGGCTGTTCAAGGGATATCGGACGAGGAGGAGATGATCCACGCGGACGTGTTGACCCAACTCTTCTTCCGCTGCACGACACTGCGCGTCTAGTGGTAACGAACTGTGATCCATCTCCCGTAGCATGTTCTTGGTTGTTCTGCGCGTAGGAAATTTTAAATTGCGGTCGACGCACCCTACCGTAGAACCCAACAGTATGCATCCCGTAGTGCACGCCTATGCTCCCTTTTAGGGGTGTGCGTCATGTATACCATGTTTACGGTTTTCACTATGGGGGGAAATTGCTTCTGAATCCCAGTATTCGGCTGGCGAGTCTCTTCGACATCGCTGTCACTGGGCGGCCCCTTCCCCTTTTGTTCGGCATTAAGCTTGACGGCTTGTTTGAAGACCCAACATCTTCTGTTGGTGTGAGTAGCTGGTTTATCGGGGGTGCCATGAATCTGGCAGGGCCGATCCAGTATCTTGTCTAAATTGGATGGTCCGTCTCTATTTGCCTTAAATGACTTTTTCTGTTGACCGGGTTTGGAGCCGCTGAATCCGGCGTTGACCGCCGTGTCTTGCGTTCTTTCATTATTATTGCGACGCTTGTGTTTATTGCGTCGTGTCTTGCCGTTGCCGTCCCGGACTTCGGAAGTGCCCGGATTGCTGGCGTTGTTGCTTCTACGAGCGAGCCAGCTGTCTTCTCCCGTGCAAAAGCGGGTCAATAGAGTAGTAAGGGCTGCCATGGATTTTGGTTTTTCTTGACCGAGGTGGCGGGCGAGCCACTCATCCCGGATACTATCTTTGAAGGCCGCGAGGGCTTCGGCATCCAGACAATCGACAATCTGGTTCTTTTTAATTAAGAACCTAGTCCAGAGCTTCCTGGCTAACTCTCCGGGCTGCTGGATGATGTGACTTAGGTCATCGGCATCTGGTGGCCGGACATATGTACCTTGGAAGTTATCGCGAAAGGCGTCTTACAGGTCTTCTCAGCTGCCAATGGAGTTTTCTGGAAGGCTATTTAGCCAGTGCCGCGCTGGTCCCTTTAGTTTTAGTGGGAGGTATTTGATGGCATGGAGATCATCACCGCGGGCCATGTGGATATGGAGAAGAAAATCTTCAATCCATACCGTTGGATCTGTTGTTCCGTCATATGATTTGATATTCATGGGTTTAAACCCTTTTGGGAATTCGTGCTCTTTTACCTCGTCAGTGAAGCAAATGGGGTGTGCGGCGCCTCTATATCGGGCCACGTCGCGACGTAGCTCGGATGGAGTCCATCTGCTTTTCTCGGCCCGGGCGTGATTATGAATGTTGCATCCGGCTAGGTAGCCGTCGTCACGTGTAGGGGTACGCCCCCGTGAGCCATAAATCCATCTGTTCGGCCCTGCTCTACTGTCCAAGTTCTGCCGCAGGTCATATGCATATCTTCAAGCTGTTTTATCTCCGCCTTTAGGGTGGGGTAGTGCGGGCTGGTGTTCGGCCTGAGTTGCCACTTTGTCCCGGCCACGCGGTGGTCGGTCAGCCGCATTGCGCGATGATGGTACGGGCTCCAGCGCCTCGTCATCGAACTGAGGTAGCAATTTGAGCTTCGGGTAACTTTTGGTTGGGCGCTCGAGGCTGTATTCCTCGGCTGCCAGGACATTAGTCCACCTGTCATTGAGCAGATCCTGATCAGCTTGAAGCTGCTGCTGCCTCTTTTTCAGGCTCCTTGCAGTGGCGATTAGCCGGCGCTTAAAGCGCTCCTGCTCGAGAGGCTCCTTAGGTATGATGAAGTCTTCATCACCGAGGCTCACCTCATCCTCGGAGAGTGGTAGATAATTGCTGTCCTCTGAGTCTTCGTTTATGGCTTGTTCATCAGGGCTAACTAGCCCATCTTCCCGATCGTCCTGTTCGGCAGTTTCCTCATCGGGGGCTTCTCTGTTTTCGACACCGGTATCGGTGTCAAAACCGGAGGATCTCGGGTAGGGGGTCCCGAACTGTGCGTCAAGGTCGGATGGTAACAGGAGACAAGGGACACTTTATTTTACCCAGGTTCGGGCCCTCTCGATCGAGGTAAAACCCTACTCCTGCTAGATTAATATTGATGATATGGGTAGTACAAGAGTAGATCTACCACGAGATCAAGGAGGCTAAACCATAGAAGATAGCCTATGGTATGATTGTGTATGATGATGGTTGTCCTACGGACTATAACCCTTCGGTTTATATAGACACCAGATAGGGTTAGGGTTATACAGAGTCGGTTACAATGGTAGGAGATCTTGAATATCCGCACACCTAGCTTGCCTTCCACGCCAAGGAAAGATCCTTCCGGACACGGGACGAAGTCTTCAATCTTGTATCTTCATAGTCCTGGAGTCCGGCGAAGGTATTGTCCGGCTATTCGAACACCCCCTAATCCAGGACTCCCTCAGTAGCCCCTGAACCAGGCTTCAATGACGACGAGTCCGGTGCGCAGATTGTCTTCGGCATTGCAAGGCGGGTTCCTCCTCCAAGTTCTTCAAGAAGATTACAAACACCAAAAATAGTGTCCGGCTCTGCAAAATAAGTTTCCACATATTGCCATACAGAGAATAATATTAACACAAATCAAATCTGCTGACGTATTCCGCAGTGCGTTATAACACTATGGCCAAGCTCTTTATATAAATTGTTTTCATTGTTCCACCTCAGCGTGTTTAGCGAGGCGGTTTCCTTGGCATGTCTTGTCAAAGCAGAGACCGTGTGCCCCTTTTAACAGGATTCTCATTAATACGGACGTGGGTAACCCAATCGTGCCCGTTAGCACGTTTGCCTTAATTAAAGGCTAGTCCAAGACGGTTATGGGGAGGGCTCTTGGTATTCAGCCTCTTATAAAGAGACCAAGACCCTGTTCCCTTCTTCTACTCTCAAAACGAGTTCGCCCGTCGCCTCGAGTTCCAACACCCTAGGCTTCCAGATTCCCGGCGCACTGGACCTTCGACAATGTTCGGTTCCGACCTCCAAGGCCGATGGATGCCCTCCTCCGTCACGGAGGAGGACGTATTAAGGTTGAGGGAAGCTAAATTCCTGACCGGCGAGACTTCGCACAGGTTGCCTGTTCAAGGACAGGTGATCCCCAGCCCTCAGCCCGGTGAGAGTGTGGTATTCGTATCCCACTTCCTTCGGGGATTAGGCTTCCCAATGGATCCCTTTGTAAGGGGGCTGATGTTTTATTATGGGCTAGAATTCCATGACCTAGCTCCGGAGTCCATCCTCCATATCTCCTCGTTCGTTGTTGTGTGCGAAGCGTTCCTCTGTGTTACCCCTCACTTCGGATTATGGCTCAAGACCTTCAAAGTAGAACCGAAGATGATCGAGGGGCGCCACGCAGAGTGCGGAGGCGCTGCTATAAAAAGAAATGCCGACGCTCAATGGCCCGAGGGCGCTTTTCAAGAGGAGCTTGGCTTGTGGCAACTGGAATGGTTCTATATCACCGCCCCTCGGGGCACCGCATTGGTGGCGCCTCCTGCCTTCCGCTCGGGTCCCCCACCGCGGCTAGTGTCGTGGATCAACACAGGGTTAGATCGGGGCTTGCCCAAAGACGTACCTCTGCTGCAGGGCCACATTAAGGATCTCTTGGAAGGAGACCTCAACCTGGTCAAGGTGACACAAGTCATGCTGATTCACCGGACACTGCCCGGCCAACGTCGCCCCCTTCGTCTGTGGGAGTTCAATCCAGAGGGACCGCGAGCTCTCCGGGATTTTATGGGTGCGACACCCGCGGTGATGTTTAAACTGTTCTTCGGATCACAAGAAGTGAGTCCGGATTTGACCGAGGACGTGGGTTTAAGCCGCAATCGCTCGGATACTCAAGTAAGTGACCTTGTGCCCGGACCTTCTATCTGCATAATTGACTTGCTCTTAACAGCGCTTCTCCTTTTAAGCAGGAGTGGATAGCGAAGGCGAAGCTGATCAGGTGTCCGGCTCCCCTTCCCGAAACCAGGCTGGATCCCGTGCTAGTCAGGATGCTGGAGGTAGTGCCTTTGGAGGGAAATAAGGGGGAGGACAAGGAAACCATGGCCTCCTCGAAAGAGGCCATTTCGAAGGGGGGAATCGACAATTCCCCTCCTAAGGGAAAGAAAAGGGCCGCCTCTAACGACCCGGAGACCGTAGCCTCGAAGCGGGGGAAAGAATCCTTGTCAGAGGGCCCGACGCCGGGGAGCCCCTCGGCCGAACTAAACCCTCAAAGGGACCAGCTCTCCAGCGAGTCGTAAGTAGAAGAAGAGTTTTTCTTTTAAGTGAAATCCTTGATTTATATCTGAGAAGTTTTAACCGAAACCTTACTTTGTAATTCGGACCTCAGCCCTTCTCAGCAGAGCTCGTCCTCGGGGGATCTTCTTCCGGAGATGATGGAGAGCGGAATGCCTCCTCCTTCTGTACCGCCTAGCAAGGCGGGCGACGCTGAAGTGTTGTCGCGGAGGATTTCTCCGGATCCGACAGGGACGGAAGGTGGCCATGTGGCCCCCCGAGGTTCTCCACGTCCGGCCTTTGAGGGAGGCCATGGGACGAGTCCGGCACCATCTGGTGTTCGGCCAGAGGAGCTAAAGATTCTGCTGGGGCGAGCCTCTGTCTCAGAGGAGCATCGTGCATTGATGAGCACGGTGATTGAAAAGATTTCATCCGCAGAAAGCGGATTGCACGAGGCCGTCAAAAGTTTACTGACGGGCCTTGAGGTACGTTTTAAATAATGTACACTTGTGTTAGTTGTGCATAAGTAAAGTGCGCCCTGTGTAGATAGTAGCCCCTGAGACTCTGTGCGTCGTTAAAATTGACGGCGCGCAGAGGATCTTAATCCCAGGTCCTTTAAGTGGCACCTTTATATGTAGGTGGCGGATTGTCCGGAGTCAAGCCAGACTAGCGAATTTGCCAAACTGAAGCGACAACTTGATGAGGCAGAAGCCGACATCGCGCTTGTTAACAAGCGGCTTGATGATGCTCAAGGTATCATCGGGCAATGGTTAGTAAGAGGAGCTTTATGTCAATATCTTACCGTGTGTATGCTTAACGCAGATGGTGCGACCGCCGTGGAGGGTCTTAGGGCCGAACTCGCCCGAGCGAAGGAACAAGCCAGGAAAAGCGATGCGGCTGCCGTGAAAGCCCTTGAAGAGCTGAAAGCCGAACATGCTGCCCATTGCCGAAGCAAGGAGGAGATGGCTGATATGGCCGTAAAGTTAAAGAGTGCTACTGACCGTTGCAAGCTTCTTGAAGAAGAGGGTCGGGCGAGGCAAACGAGCTTAGAGAAGGCTGTTGCTGAAGCCAAGGATGCCCGCTCTATAATGCGAGCGGCAAGGGAAGAGCTGCGTCAAGCCGGACAAATTGCGGATGGAAAGCCCTTCTCGCTGCGGAGAAAATTTTGTGATCGGAAGTTTGCCCCGTTGGACCAGATGTGGAGTGTAGAGGACACCTATCTGGATTTGGCGGCTAGTGCTGCTGATGCGACCGAACACTTTCGAGATAAAAAGGATCATGAAGTGGAGAAGCTCTTTTGGTCGCAATTCCTCAATCCAGAGCGTCCACTGGCAGTGGACGATCGCCTGGCCCAATGGGCCGAACTGAATAGGTTGTCCGGACTCGCCATGAAGTACGTCATGGATCATCTGTGTCCGGGGAGATCGAAGCCGAAGAGTTATTTCATCTTGGTGCAGCAATTTCTTGACGTGGTGCCACGTGTCGATGCTATGAAGAGGTCAGCGTGTATAGAGGGCGCTCGGCTGGCTCTTGCCCGTGTCAAGACATACTGGGCAGATATGGAGCCCACCATTGTTGCATCCCGGGATTCGGATAAAAGCCGAATACCTTCCGAGCACTATTTTAAGGAAGTCCTCGAAGGCGCTCGCGTAATAGAGACACAGTGCTCGAAGGATGCTATATTATGATAGCATATGTAATCATAAAACAGTATTTTGATAAATTGTAGTGGCATTTTTTAGACTTGTGCCTTCAAGTATTAAGAACACCTCCTGTGCGGCTGTTTTAATATATAAATTCTGAAAGATTGCAGTCGTTGGCTTCAGCCCCACGCACATAGTGCGGGGGTGCGCGGAGAAGACGCATTTTCACACTTAACCCAACGTCTTGGTCCTACAAAGGAGGTGATAGCGCAACGGGCTAGGCAACCAGACTATAATGCTTTAACACTTTCACTTAGCCATAGGAGCTTGACAGTGGGACTCTTTAGGTAGCCCCTTAGTGGCGACTGCGCTTGCCCGAATTCGGGGCTCATACGTGCCTGACCGGGAAACGGCCCTTCGTCAAAGCGGAGGAATCCGATAAATTCCTATAAGTCATCGAGTGGCGACCAGTCTCGCGCTACATCATGACAGTTAGTTTTCGGCTTTCTCTACTGAGGTGCTCGCCCGGCCGAACCGGGGCACAATCACAGTAGTTCTCCTGGTGCTACCTTAGCCGATAGAGCGGAACGTAAGGTAGCCGAACTCAGGAGCCGGACAACCCAACATTTGACCAAAGACATGATTCAGAGCTGATGCATATAGTGCCAAAACTCGCGACGCCAAACACTCCCTAAGGTGTTCGGTCTTTATGAGTGCGGGTGAAACAACACCCTTTATTAAAAAAAGAGAGCCCCTAGTGTCCAGGTACGAGCAAAAATTCTGGCGTGGCCACATGCCAAAACGCCAGCCTCCTCCTTATTTATAGTAGAAAAAACCAGGGGATGTATAGCAGCAAGAGACAGTAAAAAAGGTTTACGCAGGGTCTTAATCTAAAAAGAATCCTTAGGACGGGTCCCTACTGCACGTCTGCGCCTGTGTCTCCACTGTGCCGTGTCCTGAACGGGCGCCGCACGACGTTCATGTGTAAAAGAGAGGAACTGAATTGAAAATGGGTCGTGCGGAACAAAAATATAATAAACAAAATATAAAGTAAAAAATATATAAAGTTGAGCTTTATTGTCTCTGCGTATAGCCCCCGGTACGGGGGTATATGGCATTTAAGCCTGCGTTGATGATGGACTTGTGCCGAACTCATTTAGTCCGGGTCCGTGGCCTTTAATGACTTATATCGAAAAAGTCTTTTGGCTGGTGAGGCCACTTTATTGTGCGGCTGTTTAAGCGGCCGCGCAATCCTCTGTTTGGAGGAGGCGTATTTTAGTGCGCTCCCTTTAAAGAGATGATGCCTCATGGACCTGGCATCTTAAGCGTGAGAGATGCATAGTGCGGTATTGCGTTAAAGCAAGCGAAAGCTCCGCGTCCCATTAGTGCTTGATAGCGACTTGAAAACGGGACGACATGGAAGGTCAGCTTTTCGCGACGGAAGTTATTGGCAGAGCCAAATATGACTTCAAGCCGGAGAAAACCCATACAATGGTTGTCCGGGCCCGGTGCTACCCCTTGAAAGGAGGTTTTGCTGTGGCGGATCTTTGCTGGGTTTATGCCCATGTGGTGGATTGTATCCTGATATATCAGGTTTAGTCCACTGTCGCCGTCCATAAGGACATTGGTAAACTGGAATCCGTCAATTATTGCATTGAGTATCAGGGCAGTCCGGCCTGCGTTTTTGATATTTCTAGAATAATCTAGCTGATAAAAAATGATTGGTTTTAATAACTAGTGGCGGGACCCCTGAGGGATAGGTTTTATTGTGCATACCTTTATGGGTGCCACACGTTTTGTTACGTGAAGTGAGTTCACTGTTTTAACTTCTTGGGGAAGTTCTTTTGTTTCCTGGTGTTCTGCTTCTGGGGTTCGTCCTTGTCTTCGCTTGGTGTATCGAGCCCCTTGTGTTCGGCGTTAAGCCTTCCGGATTGTTTAAAAACCCAACAGTCTCTGTGGGTGTGATTAGCAGGCTTCCCAGGAGTACTGTGTATCTGACATATTCTGTCCAGGATTCTGTTTAAGCTGGACGGATCATCCCTATTGTCCTGAAGGGGTGGTTTTGTCTGATTTTGCCGTGAGCCTTTGAATCCGGCATTGACTGCCGTGCTCTTCGGACTTTTTTCTTTGGTTCGGCGACGGTCCTTATTTCGTCGCGGTTTTCCGTTTCCATCCCTGATTTCGGACATACTTGGGTCGCTGGGGCTGCATCTTGCCAACCAGCTGTCCTCTCCTGCGCAAAAGCGGGTCATGAGGCATGTGAGTGCGGCCATTGTTCTTGGCTTTTCCTGGCCGAGGTGTCTGGCGAGCCATTCGTCTCGGACATTATGCCTGAAAGCTGCTAAGGCTTCGGCGTCCGGACAATCCACTATCTGATTCTTTTTAGTAAGGAATCTGTTCCAGAACTGCCGAGCTGATTCTCCGGGCTGTTGAGTTATGTGACTGAGATCGACTGCGTCCGAGGGGCGGACATAGGTCCCTTGAAAATTTGCTCGGAAAGCATCCTCGAGCTCTTCCCAACTTCCAATTGTGTTTTCGGGAAGGCTTTTAAGCCAGTGCCGGGCTGGCCCTTTAAGCTTAAGGGGTAAATATTTGATGGCGTGGAGATCATCTCCTCTAGCCATATGTATGTGGAGGATATAATCCTCGATCCAGACTCCGGGGTCTGTTGTTCCATCGTACGCCTCTATGTTGACGGGTTTGAATCCCTCTGGAACATAGGGGGTGTGCGGCGCCCCTGTATTTGGGTGTGCCGGATTCTGATGATGGCTTTTTTGCATTGCTTGTGAGAGCTTGCTTTCTTGGCCCATAAATGGACCTGGCTGGGCCATGATGCGAGTCTTTAATTGGGTCGCATGCCGCATTGGGTGCGACGCCGCTTGCCATTTTATGGTGGCCGTGGGGTCGTCTATCCGACCGTGTGGCTTTTCTATTTTTTGAATGCGAGGGCTCTAGGGCCTCTTGGTCGAATTCGGGCAGTAGTTTTCTCTTCCGATAGCTTTTAGTGCGGTGGCTGCCGCCGTATTTGTCTGCGGTCTTGATTACCTTGCTCCATCTTATTCTGAGTGCATCGTCCGCCGTCTTTAGCTTCCGCTTCTGCTTTTTCAGGCTGCGTGCTGTGGCAACGAGCCTTTCGTGGAGATTCTTCTGCTCCGTGGTCTTATCCGGCGTGAGATCGTCCGGAGTTCTATTATGGCCGGGGGAGGGCTGTCTGTCCTCTCTATCTGCGTTGCCCTGTTCGGACGGTTGCTCTGAGGCATGCTCGTCGTCTACCGGCACATCCTGCTCTATGGCTGGGTCTTGATCGAGGCGGGGCTTGGCTCGGCGTTTTCATCGCCGCTTTGATTGCTTTTCGGGGGGTTTATCCCATTTTTCGTCCCCTTTTTTCTCGTTGTCGTTTCCTTTAGGGGTATCCACCATGAATACATCGTGAGATGGGGTGGCGGTCCAGCGCCCTACAGGTGCTGGTTCCTATTCGTCTCCATCTTCGTCGTCCATACCGTCAAAGTCTTCGGATCCGAAGTCAAGTATGTCGGTTAAATCATCGACAGTGGCTATTAAGTGGGTGGTGGGTGGGCTTTGAATTTCTTCGTCGTCCAAATCCCAACCTCGCAGACCGTAATCCGGCCTGGGCTCTCTTGATAAAGAAAGAGACTTGAGAGAATTCAGGATATCACCAAAAGGTGAGTGCTGAAAGATGTCCGCGGCGGTGAACTCCATTATAGGAGCCCAATAGGATTCGATCGGCAGGGGCACGGGAGGCCCGGAGTTCGGAGAAGAATTCGACTCCTTGGAGTCATGGGCCGTGCGGAGTGCGGGGCTGGCGTTCAGCTCGATCGCCTTCAAGATCGCAGCCCCGGAGGTGACGTCCAACCGTTCATCCTCAGCGAACGCAGCAGGCTCCGAGTCGAGGATTGGAGCTGGTGCGTGTGCGGCCTCCAGGGCACTGTTCGGAGGCAGAGCTATATCATGCCCCTCGAGGTAGTGCAGCACGCTTGGCTGTGGCTCGAATCCGTCGACGATCAAGTCTCCGCGGATATCTGCCGTGTAGTTTAAGCTTCCAAACCTGACTTGATGGCCAGGGGCGTAGCTTTCGATCTGCTCCAGACGACCAAGCAAATTGGCCCGAAGAGCGAAGCCGCCGAAGACGAAGATTTGTCCGGGGAGGAAAGTCTCACCCTGGACCTCATCGTTGTTGATGATCAAAGGAGCCATCGGGCCTAAAAGCGATGACACAGAGGAACTCTCAATGAAAGCACGAATGTCGGTGTCAAAACCGGCGGATCTCGGGTAGGGGGTCCCGAACTATGCATCAAGGTCGGATGGTAACAGGAGACAAGGGACACTTTATTTTACCCAGGTTCGGGCCCTCTCGATGGAGGTAAAACCCTACTCCTGCTAGATTAATATTGATGATATGGGTAGTACAAGAGTAGATCTACCACGAGATCAAGGAGGCTAAACCCTAGAAGCTAGCCTATGGTATGATTGTGTATGATGATGGTTGTCCTATGGACTAGAACCCTCCGGTTTATATAGACACCAGATAGGGTTAGGGTTATACAGAGTCGGTTACAATGGTAGGAGATCTTGAATATCCGCACGCCTAGCTTGCCTTCCACGCCAAGGAAAGATCCTTCCGGACACGGGACGAAGTCTTCAATCTTGTATCTTCATAGTCCTGGAGTCCGGCGAAGGTATTGTCCGGCTATCCGAACACCTCCTAATCCAGGACTCCCTCAGTCGGCCAGAGTGTTATCTTCTCATGTGCTGGCATTGCTTTTTTTCCACGATGTGATTTAGAGCGGCGCTGCTGACGTCGCCAAAAGTCTTAGGAGGTTTATCCTGGACTGGATCCTCTCATTATCGCCATTGTTCTCTTTAGGTGTATCCACCATGTACACGTCGTACGAAGAAGTGGTTGTCCATCGCCCGGTAAACGATGAGTTTTGGCCCTGCCCCTCTTCGGCATCGTCGTCCATACCATCGATGTCTTCGGAGCCGTAATCGAGCCTGTCGGTTAAGTCTTCAATAGTGGCTATGAAGTGGGCGGTGGGTGGGAAGCAAAATTCTCCGTCATCAGCCTCCAGTTTGAACCGGATATAATTCAGCTGTGAGTCCCCCGCTAAGGAGAGTGTTTTTAATGATTTTAGCACATCGCCTAAAGGTGAGTGCCGGAAAATGTCGGCGGAGCTGTCGGTGTTTTGGGAATGGGGGTCCCCAGACTTGCCTGCCTGTGGCCCACAGCGTGGCTAGGCAGCAGGCCGTACGGCCCATCTTCATCAACAAGGCACCCAAGACCCTCGCGCGGGTCCAAGCCTCGCGAGGTAGACGACGCAAGACCTCCTCTGGAGTGGCCTAGCCAGGCAGGCTCACGAGGAGCGGAGATATCTGAAGGAAATATGCCCTAGAGGCAATAATAAAGTTATTATTTATTTCCTTATATCATGATAAATGTTTATTATTCATGCTAGAATTGTATTAACTGGAAACATAATACATGTGTGAATACATAGACAAACAGAGTGTCACTAGTATGCCTCTACTTGACTAGCTCATTAATCAAAGATGGTTATGTTTCCTAGCCATGAACAAAGAGTTGTTGTTTGATTAACGAGATCACATCATTAGTTGAATGATCTGATTGACATGACCCATTGCATTAGCATAGCACCCGATCGTTTAGTATATTGCTATTTGCTTTTATCCATGACTTATACATGTTCCTTTAACTATGAGAATATGCAACTCCCATTTACCGTAGGAACACTTTGTGTGCTACCAAACGTCACAACGTAACTGGGTGATTATAAAGGTGCTCTACAAGTGTCTCCGAAGGTACATGTTGAGTTGGCATACTTCGAGATTAGGATTTGTCACTCCGATTGTCGGAGAGGTATCTCAGGGCCTTCTCGGTAATGCACATCACATAAAGCCTTGCAAGCATTGCAACCAATGAGTTAGTTGCAAGATGATGTATTACGGAACGAGAAAAGAGACTTGCCAGTAACGAGATTGAACTAGGTATTGGATACCGACGATCGAATCTCGGGCAAGTAACATACCGATGACAAAGGGAACAACGTATGTTGTTATGCGGTCTGACCGATAAAGATCTTCGTAGAATATGTAGGAGCCAATATGGGCATCCAGGTCCCGCTATTGGTTATTGACCGGAAACGTGTCTCGGTCATGTCTACATTGTTCTCGAACCGTAGGGTCCGCACGCTTAACGTTACGATGACAGTTATTATGAGTTTATGCATTTTTGATGTACCGAAGGAGTTCGGAGTCCCGGATGTGATCACGGACGTGACGAGGAGTCTCGAAATGGTCGAGACATAAAGAATTATATATTGGAAGCCTATGTTTGGACATCGGATGCATTCCAGGTGAAATCAGGATTTTACCGGAATACCGGGAGGGTTACCGGAACCCCCCGGGAGCATAATGGGCCAACATGGGCCTTGGAGGAAAGGTGAGAGGGCAGCCCTAGGGGCTGCGCGCCTCCCCCCTTCCCTAGTCCTATTAGGACTAGGAGAAGTGGGGCGCCCCCTCTCTCTCTCTCTCCCCCTTGGAGCAATCCTAGTCCAACTAGGATTGGGGGGGGGGGGAATCCTACTCCCAGAGGGAGTAGGACTCTCCTGGCGCACCAAACCTGGCCGGCCAGCCCCTCCCCCTTGGATCCTTTATATACGGGGGCAGGGGGCACCCCAAAGACACACAAGTTGATCTACGGATCGTTCCTTAGCCGTGTGCGGTGCCCCCTTCCACCAAATTCCACCTCGATTATATCGTTGCAGTGCTTAGGCGAAGCCCTGCGCCGGTAACACATCAAGATCGTCACCACGCCGTCGTGCTGACGGAACTCTTCCCCGACGCTTTGCTGGATCGGAGCCCGGGGATCGTCATCGAGCTGAACGTGTGCCAAGAACTCGGAGGTGCCGGAGTAACGGTGCTGTGATCGGTTGGATCACGAGGAGAACGTACGACTACTTCCTCTACGTACGACTACTTCCTCTACGTTGTGTCAACGCTTCCGCTTCGGTCTACGAGGGTACGTAGACAAACACTCTCCCCTCTCGTTGCTATGCATCACCATGATCTTGCGTGTGCGTAGGAAATTTTTTGAAATTACTGCGTTCCCCAACAGTGGCATCCGAGCCTAGGTTTTATGGTTGATGTTATTTGCACGAGTAGAACACAAGTGAGTTGTGGACGATACAAGTCATACTGCCTACCAGCATGTCATACTTTGGTTCAGCGGTATTGTTGGATGAGACGATCCGGACCAACCTTACGCGTACGCTTACGCGAGACCGGTTCCCTCGACGTGCTTTGCACAGAGATGGCTTGCGGAAGACTGTCTCTCCAACTTTAGTTGAACCGAGTGTGGCTACGCCCGGTCCTTGAGAAGGTTAAAACGGAGTCTATTTGACAAACTATCGTTGTGGTTTTGATGCGTAGGTAAGATGAGTTCTTGCTTAAAGCCCGTAGCAGCCACGTAAAACTTGCAACAACAAAGTAGAGAACGTCTAACTTGTTTTTGCAGGGCATGTTGTGATGTGATATGGTCAAGACATGATGCTAAATTTTATTGTATGAGATGATCATGTTTTGTAACCGAGTTATCGGCAACTGGCAGGAGCCATATGGTTGTCGCTTTATTGTATGCAATGCAATCGCGATGTAATGCTTTACTTTATTGCTAAACGGTAGTGATAGTCGTAGAAGCATAAGATTGGCGAGACGACAACGATGCTGCGATGAAGATCAAGGTGTCGCGCCGGTGACGATGGTAATCATGACGGTGCTTCGAAGATGGAGATCACAAACACAAGATGATGATGGCCATATCATATCACTTATATTGATTGCATGTGATGTTTATCCTTTTATGCATCTTATCTTGCTTTGGTTGACGGTAGCATTATAAGATGATCTCTCACTAAATTATCAAGAAGTGTTCTCCCTGAGTATGCACCATTGCGAAAGTTCTTCGTGCTGAGACACCACGTGATGATCGGGTGTGATAGGCTCTACGTTCAAATACAACGGGTGCAAAACAGTTGCACACGCGGAATACTCAGGTTTAACTTGACGAGCCTAGCATATACAGATATGGCCTCGGAACACAGAGACCGAAAGGTCGAGCGTGAATCATATAGTAGATATGATCAACATAGTGATGTTCACCATTGAAACTACTCCATCTCACGTGATGATCGGACATGGTTTAGTTGATTTGGATCACGTGATCACTTAGAGGATTAGAGAGATGTCTATCTAAGTGGGAGTTCTTAAGTAATATGATTAATTGAACTTTAATTTATCATGAACTTAGTACCTGATAGTATCTTGCTTGTCTATGTTGTGTAGATAGATGGCTCGTGCTGTTGTTCCGTTGAATTTTAATGCGTTCCTTGAGAAAGCAAAGTTGAAAGATGATGGTAGCAATTACACGGACTGGGTCCGTAACTTGAGGATTATCCTCATTGCTGCACAGAAGAATTACGTCCTGGAAGCACCGCTAGGTGCCAGGCCTGGTGCAAGAGCTACGCCAGATGTTATGAACGTCTGGCAAAGCAAAGCTGATGACTACTCTATAGTTCAGTGTGCCATGCTTTACGGCTTAGAACCGGGACTTCAACGACGTTTTGAACACCATGGAGCATATGAGATGTTCCAGGAGTTGAAGTTAATATTTCAAGCAAATGCCCGGAGTGAGAGATATGAAGTCTCCAATAAGTTCTATAGCTGTAAAATGGAGGAGAATGGTTCTGTCAGTGAGCATATACTCAGAATGTCTGGGTATAACAATCACTTGATTCAACTGGGAGTTAATCTTCCGGATGATTGCGTCATTGACAGAATTCTCCAATCACTGCCACCAAGCTACAAGAGCTTCGTGATGAACTATAATATGCAAGGGATGACCAAAACTATGCCCGAGCTCTTCGCGATGCTAAAAGCCGCGGAGGTAGAAATCAAAAAGGAGCATCAAGTGTTGATGGTTAACAAAACCACTAGTTTCAAGAAAAAGGGCAAAGGGAAGAAAAAGGGGAACTTCAAAAAGAACAGCAAGCAAGTTGCTACTCAAGAGAAGAAACCCAAGTCTGGACCTAAGCCTGAAACTGAGTGCTTCTATTGCAAGCAGACTGGTCACTGGAAGCGGAACTGCCCCAAGTATTTGGCGGATAAGTAGGATGGCAAGGTTAACAAAGGTATATGTGATATACATGTTATTGATGTGTACCTTACTAATTCTCGCAGTAGCACCTGGGTATTTGATACTGGTTCTGTTGCTAATATTTGCAACTCAAAACAGGGGCTACGGATTAAGCGAAGATTGGCTAAGGACGAGGTGACGATGCGCGTGGGAAATGGTTCCAAAGTCGATGTGATCGCGGTCGGCACGCTACCTCTACATCTACCTTCGGGATTAATATTAGATCTAAATAATTGTTATTTAGTACCAGCGTTGAGCATGAACATTATATCTGGATCTTGTTTGATGCGAGACGGTTATTCATTTAAATCAGAGAATAATGGTTGTTCTATTTATATGAGTAATATCTTTTATGGTCATGCGCCATTAAAGAGTGGTTTGTTCTTACTTAATCTCGATAGTAGTAACACACATATTCATAATGTTGAAGCCAAAAGATGCAGAGTTAATAATGATAGTGCAACTTATTTGTGGCACTGCCGTTTAGGTCATATTGGCGTAAAGCGCATGAAGAAACTCCATACTGATGGACTTTTGGAGTCACTTGATTATGAATCACTTGGCACTTGCGAGCCGTGCCTTATGGGCAAGATGACTAAAACACCGTTCTCCGGTACTGTGGAGAGAGCAACAGATTTATTGGAAATCATACATACTGATGTATGTGGTCCAATGAATGTTGAGGCTCGTGGCGGATATCGTTATTTTCTCACCTTCACTGATGATTTAAGCAGATATGGGTATATCTACTTAATGAAACACAAGTCTGAAACATTTGAAAAGTTCAAAGATTTTCAGAGTGAAGTGGAAAATCATCGTAACAAGAAAATAAAGTTTCTACGATCTGATCGTGGAGGAGAATATTTGAGTTACGAGTTTGGTCTACATTTGAAACAATGCGGAATAGTTTCGCAACTCACGCCACCCGGAACACCACAACGTAATGGTGTGTCCGAACGTCGTAATCGTACTTTACTGGATATGGTGCGATCTATGATGTCTCTTACCGATTTACCGCTATCTTTTTGGGGTTATGCTCTAGAGACGGCCGCATTCACGTTAAATAGGGCACCATCAAAATCCGTTGAGACGACGCCTTATGAACTGTGGTTTGGCAAGAAACCAAAGTTGTCGTTTCTTAAAGTTTGGGGCTGCGATGCTTATGTGAAAAAACTTCAACCTGATAAGCTCGAACCCAAATCGGAAAAATGTGTCTTCATAGGATACCCAAAGGAGACTATTGGGTATACCTTCTATCACAGATCCGAAGGCAAAATTTTTGTTGCCAAAGTCGGAAACTTTCTAGAGAAGGAGTTTCTCTCGAAAGAAGTGAGTGGGAGGAAAGTAGAACTTGATGAGATAACAGTATCTGCTCCTTTATTGAGAAGTAGTACATCACAGAAATCTGTTTCTGTGACACCTACATCAAATAGGGAGGAAGCTAATGATAATGATCATGAAACTTCAGATCAAGTTTCTACTGAACTTCGTAGATCAACCAGAGTAAGATCCGCACCAGAGTGGTACGGTAATCCTATTTTGGAAGTCATGTTACTAGACCATGATGAACCTACGAACTATGAAGAAGCGATGGTGAGCCCAGATTCCGCAAAATGGCTTGAGGCCATGAAATCTGAGATGGGATCCATGTATGATAACAAAGTGTGGACTTTGGTTGACTTGCCCGATGATCGGCAAGCAATAGAAAATAAATGGATTTTCAAAAAGAAGACTGACGCTGATGGTAATGTTACTGTCTATAAAGCTCGACTTGTTGCAAAAGGTTTTCGACAAGTTCAAGGGATTGACTACGATGAGACTTTCTCACCCGTGGCGATGCTTAAGTCTGTCCGAATCATGTTAGCAGTTGCCGCATTTTATGATTATGAAATTTGGCAAATGGATGTCAAAACTGCATTCCTGAATGGATTTCTGGAAGAAGAGTTGTATATGATGCAACCAGAAGGTTTTGTCGATCCAAAGGGAGCTAACAAAGTGTGCAAGCTCCAGCGATCCATTTATGGACTGGTGCAAGCCTCTCGGAGTTGGAATAAACGCTTTGATAGTGTGATCAAAGCTTTTGGTTTTATACAGACTTTCGGAGAAGCCTGTATTTACAAGAAAGTGAGTGGGAGCTCTGTAGCATTTCTGATATTATATGTAGATGACATATTACTGATCGGAAATAATATAGAATTTCTGGATAGCATAAAGGGATACTTGAATAAAAGTTTTTCAATGAAAGACCTCGGGGAAGCTGCTTACATATTGGGCATTAAGATCTATAGAGATAGATCAAGACGCTTAATAGGACTTTCACAAAGCACATACCTTGACAAAGTTTTGAAAAAGTTCAGAATGGATCAGGCAAAGAAAGGGTTCTTGCCTGTGGCACAAGGTGTGAAATTGAGTAAGACTCAATGCCCGACCACCGCAGAAGATAGAGAGAAGATGAAAAATGTTCCCTATGCTTCAGCCATAGGCTCTATCATGTATGCAATGCTGTGTACCAGACCTGATGTGTGCCTTGCTGTAAGTTTAGCAGGCAGGTACCAAAGTAATCCAGGAGTGGATCACTGGACAGCGGTCAAGAACATCCTTAAGTACTTGAGAAGGACTAAGGATATGTTTCTCATTTTTGGAGGTGACAAAGAGCTCGTCGTAAACGGTTACGTTGATGCAAGCTTTGACACTGATCCGGACGATTCCAAATCGCAAACCGGATACGTATTTACATTAAACGGTGGAGCTGTCAGTTGGTGCAGTTCTAAACAAAGCGTCGTGGCGGGATCTACATGTGAAGCTGAGTACATAGCCGCTTCAGAAGCAGCCAATGAAGGAGTCTGGATGAAGGAGTTCATATCCGATCTAGGTGTTGTACCTAGCGTATCGGGTCCAATGAAAATCTTTTGTGACAATACTGGTGCAATTGCCTTGGCAAAGGAATCCAGATTTCACAAAAGAACCAAACACATCAAGAGACGCTTCAACTCCATCCGGGATTTGGTCCAGGTGGGAGACATAGAGATATGCAAGATACATACGGATCTGAATGTTGCAGACCCGTTGACTAAGCCTCTTCCACGAGCAAAACATGATCAGCACCAAAACTCCATGGGTGTTAGAATCATTACTTTGTAATCTAGATTATTGACTCTAGTGCAAGTGGGAGACTGAAGGAAATATGCCCTAGAGGCAATAATAAAGTTATTATTTATTTCCTTATATCATGATAAATGTTTATTATTCATGCTAGAATTGTATTAACTGGAAACATAATACATGTGTGAATACATAGACAAACAGAGTGTCACTAGTATGCCTCTACTTGACTAGCTCATTAATCAAAGATGGTTATGTTTCCTAGCCATGAACAAAGAGTTGTTGTTTGATTAACGAGATCACATCATTAGTTGAATGATCTGATTGACATGACCCATTGCATTAGCATAGCACCCGATCGTTTAGTATATTGCTATTTGCTTTTATCCATGACTTATACATGTTCCTTTAACTATGAGAATATGCAACTCCCATTTACCGTAGGAACACTTTGTGTGCTACCAAACGTCACAACGTAACTGGGTGATTATAAAGGTGCTCTACAAGTGTCTCCGAAGGTACATGTTGAGTTGGCATACTTCGAGATTAGGATTTGTCACTCCGATTGTCGGAGAGGTATCTCAGGGCCTTCTCGGTAATGCACATCACATAAAGCCTTGCAAGCATTGCAACCAATGAGTTAGTTGCAAGATGATGTATTACGGAACGAGAAAAGAGACTTGCCAGTAACGAGATTGAACTAGGTATTGGATACCGACGATCGAATCTCGGGCAAGTAACATACCGATGACAAAGGGAACAACGTATGTTGTTATGCGGTCTGACCGATAAAGATCTTCGTAGAATATGTAGGAGCCAATATGGGCATCCAGGTCCCGCTATTGGTTATTGACCGGAAACGTGTCTCGGTCATGTCTACATTGTTCTCGAACCGTAGGGTCCGCACGCTTAACGTTACGATGACAGTTATTATGAGTTTATGCATTTTTGATGTACCGAAGGAGTTCGGAGTCCCGGATGTGATCACGGACGTGACGAGGAGTCTCGAAATGGTCGAGACATAAAGAATTATATATTGGAAGCCTATGTTTGGACATCGGATGCATTCCAGGTGAAATCAGGATTTTACCGGAATACCGGGAGGGTTACCGGAACCCCCCGGGAGCATAATGGGCCAACATGGGCCTTGGAGGAAAGGTGAGAGGGCAGCCCTAGGGGCTGCGCGCCTCCCCCCTTCCCTAGTCCTATCAGGACTAGGAGAAGTGGGGCGCCCCCTCTCTCTCTCTCTCCCCCTTGGAGCAATCCTAGTCCAACTAGGATTGGGGGGGGGGGGAATCCTACTCCCAGAGGGAGTAGGACTCTCCTGGCGCACCAAACCTGGCCGGCCAGCCCCTCCCCCTTGGATCCTTTATATACGGGGGCAGGGGGCACCCCAAAGACACACAAGTTGATCTACGGATCGTTCCTTAGCCGTGTGCGGTGCCCCCTTCCACCAAATTCCACCTCGATTATATCGTTGCAGTGCTTAGGCGAAGCCCTGCGCCGGTAACACATCAAGATCGTCACCACGCCGTCGTGCTGACGGAACTCTTCCCCGACGCTTTGCTGGATCGGAGCCCGGGGATCGTCATCGAGCTGAACGTGTGCCAAGAACTCGGAGGTGCCGGAGTAACGGTGCTGTGATCGGTTGGATCACGAGGAGAACGTACGACTACTTCCTCTACGTACGACTACTTCCTCTACGTTGTGTCAACGCTTCCGCTTCGGTCTACGAGGGTACGTAGACAAACACTCTCCCCTCTCGTTGCTATGCATCACCATGATCTTGCGTGTGCGTAGGAATTTTTTTGAAATTACTGCGTTCCCCAACAATATCAAGGCGGGGCAAACCTCACGAGGCTCTCGTGACGTGAGCCATGACGAACGGCACCAGGCGGGCGCCAGCGCACGCAACGTCCTTATTTCCACTTTGGTGCTAAGGAGGTCAGCGCAGGCGAAGAGTACCGAGGCATCAGGCAAAGGTTGCCATATTGGTGCAACAAGACCAAGACCAGGGGGATGACAAGGCGGAGGTCATCGTGGAGCCCAAGACGGCGTCACCCCAGAGCTTTTCGCAAGCGAAGACCACTTTTGTCAGGATAGCTCGTACTAGTTGTCCCCCTTCAAATTCGCCCGCCGTTGTTGGCTCCCTTCCCGCTCGATATTTGGGAAGAGGACCAGGGCCTCTATAAATAGGCTAGCCACCACAGTAGGAGGCAACTGATCTCGAACTGGTTCAAATCATCCTCAACTACACAAGCACAAGAACACCTCAACCTCAGGAGGCTGTTCTTCCCTTGTACTGTTCGTCATTAGCCCAAGAGGCAATCCACCACCGCCACACTGGAGTAGGGTATTACACCACAACGGTGGCCCGAACCAATATAAACCTCGTATATTTCTGTGTTGCGAGTTCGTTGAGTTCGTCCACGAGATCTTAGCGAGCTAGAGCGTAGATCGGTAGGAGGGAAAGACTTCCCGTGCACCCCAGTGTTCAAACCTTAAGGGTTTGCCGGAATCCCACATCTGACATTTGGCGCACCAGGTAGGGGTGTGCCGGAGCTCCTCTCCACCAACCTGCACCCCGTGCCGCGCTTCGCTCCCATGGCAGGTGCCCCGCCACCCACCTCTGCGGCTGAGCCCAGCAGCAGGGAGTCTGGGTACCGAGCCCTGGCCCCCGCCCATGCGGCGAGTGCAGTGGCCAACCAAGTTCAAGCCGGAGATGCCTCCGCGTTACGACGGCGCGACAGACCCGGCGCCGTTCCTACAAGCGTACGAGGAGGCCGTCCTCGAGGCTGGAGGTGACAACAAGATCATGGCCAACTGGTTCCCCATGGCCCTCGCCGGCGAGCCACGCGCCTGGCTGCTCAACCTCCCAGGATCCACGGTTGCATCCTGGGGGGAACTGCGCAACCTCTTCACTGCACGCTATGCGGTGCCGGTGCACCACGCAGTCGCGACACTGCTGGGCGGCTCTCAAGCACCACCTTCAGATCGCCATGTCAAACCTTTCTTCCGTCAGATTGGGGCAGCCTCCAAGCACCCGGGGGCTCCGCCGGGTTGGGCTGTGCCGAAGGCCGACCTCACCTTCGGCTCGGAAGACCACCCCGACTCCACCGCCGGCTCTGGCATGTTCCCAATTCTCTGCACGCCCACCATCTGCAACGTGGCCGTCACCAAGACCCTCATTGACGGCGGTGCCATCCTCAACTTGCTCTCCGTAGAAGCCTTCAGCCTTCTCCGCATGCCGCCCGAGCGGCTCAACCTCAGCAAGCCTTTTTCAGGAGTAGGTGGTGGAGCTACCCACTCTCTGGGGCAGATCCGCCTCCCTGTCACCTTCGACACACGTGACAACTACCGCACTAAGCTGGTGGACTTCGACATCGCCCGCATCGGTCTCCCGTACAACGCCATCCTCGGGTACCCAGCTCTCCCTCAGTTCATGGCGGTGACCCATCCGGCCTACAACCTCATGAAGATGCCAGGAAGCAAGGGCGTCCTCACCATCAAGGGGGACACTAAGGAGGCCGTGACGGCGCTTAGGCTCGCCTTCAAGACCGCGGCAGTGGCAAAGCCGGCCGGCGCCGGTACTCACAAGGCCAAGGAGGCCGCGCCTACCAAGAAGAAGCAGTTTTTCACCCAAGACAAGGCGGAAACCAAGCAGGTGCCGGTCAACGAGGACAGGTCTTCGGGAGCCACCTTCACCATAGGAGTCGGCCTTGACCTGGGACCAGAGGAAGCCTTGGTGAGGTTCTTGCGCGCGAACAGGAAATATTCGCATGGGAGCCCAATCAACTGGTAGGGGTCCCGAGAGAGGTGATCCAACATCATCTAAGGGTATGCCCCAACATAAGCCCCGTGAAGCAACGAGCCAGACGGCAGTCCACTGAGAAGCAGGCCTTCATCGTCCAAGAGACACGCAAGCTGGAGGCGGCGGGCACCATTCGGGAAGTTAGATATCCTGAATGGCTAGCAAACCCTGTCATAGTGCCAAAGAAAGGCGGGAAGGAGCGGATGTGCGTCAACTTCACCAACCTCAACAAATCCTTCCCCCAAGATCCGTTCCTGCTCCCGCGCATCGACCAAATCGTCGACTCCACCGCCGAGTGCGACTTGCTGTGCTTCCTGGACGCGTTCTCGGGGTATCATCAGATCAAGATGGAGGTGGAAGATGTGGAGAAGAAAGCTTTCCTAACACCATGTGGGGTGTACTGCTACACATGTATGCCCTTCGGGCTGCGCAACGCAGGCGCCACCTTCCAGCGATTGATGCACATTGCCCTGGGGCGGCAGCTCGGGAGGAACACAAAGGCTTATGTCGACGACATAGTGGTGAAATCTCGCGAGGCGAAGACATTGATTCAAGACTTGGAGGAGGCCTTCGAGAGCTTGCGTCAAGTGAACATGAGGCTTAACCCAGAGAAGTGCGTGTTTGGCGTCCCTTCCGGCAAGCTATTAGGGTTCCTCGTATCCAACAGAGGGATCGAGGTGAACCCGGAGAAGATCAAGGCCATTGAAGACATGAGGCCACCGCAGACCCTCAAGGAGATGCAGAAGCTAGCAGGGCGGGTGACCGCGTTAGGGTGATTCATCTCCAAGCTAGGCGAGCGCGCCTTACCCTTCTTTAAGCTCATGAAGAAGAAGGGCCTGTTCGAGTGGACCCCAGAGGCCGACCGGGCCTTCCAAGACCTCAAGAAATACCTCACCAGACCCCCGGTGATGGTGGCACCGCGGCCTCTTGAGCCTCTGGTACTCTACCTTGTCGCCACCCCGTACTCCGCCAGCGCGATGCTGGTTGCGGTTCGGGAGGAGCGCCAAGACAAGGGTGTGCCGCGCCAAGCCAGAGCTGATGCAGTGCAGGTTCAGGAAGGCGCAACAAAGCCATCAGTGGCGGAAGACCAAGCTCAGCAGGGCAACATCGCAGAAGCTCATGAGGACGGTCAGGTCTTAGGTAACCCTCCACCTCAGGATATGCCACAATCTCCGCAGGACCCGGGCCTCGACAGTGTGCCAGCCATCGTCGAGCACCCGGTGTACTTCGTCAGCACCGTACTGCGGGACGCGAGGGCGCGCTACCCCATGCCGCAAAAGCTCCTGCTTGCACTCTTGGTGGCCTCGCGCAAGTTGCGGCACTACTTCCAGGGCCACCCCATCAAGGTCGTCTCAGCTTACCCATTGGAGAGGGTACTTAGGAGCCCAAACTCAGCCGGAAGGGTCGTTGAATTGAACATCGAGCTGCAAGCATTCCAGTTGGAGTTCAGCACTACCAAGGTCATCAAGGGAGCCGCGCTCGCCGATTTTGTGGCAGAATGGACAGATGCCCCGACTCTTGAGGAAGGAGAAGACCGGTCCACCTCCCCAGGAAGCGAGGCACCAGACGGCTGGGTCATGTATTTCGATGGCGCCTTCGCGCACCAAGGCGCGGGGGCTGGAGCAGTGCTCATCTCGCCCACTTAGGACAAGCTTTACTACGCCGTGCAACTCTGCTTCCAGCACGGCGAGAAGGTCTCCAACAATATCGCAGAATACGAAGGCCTCATAGCTGGCCTGAAGGCTGCGGCAGCTCTGGGGGTGAAGCGCCTCACCGTCAAAGGCGACTCGCAGCTCCTCGTCAACTTCTCCAACAAGGTGTACGAGCCGAAGGACGAGCACATGGAGGCCTACCTTGCGGAAGTGCGCAAGATGGAAAAGCAGTTCTCGGGCCTGGAGCTACAGCACGTGCCCCGGGGCACCAACAAGGAAGCCGACGACATCGCCAAGAGAGCATCCAAGCGGCAACCGCAAGAGACCGGCGTCTTTGAAGAGCGGCTCTTCAAGCCATCAGCTACGCCACCTCTTTCAAGCACGACTCAGCCTCGGGAGGAGCTCCCACAGCCCTCGACCACGGGAGCCCCAGCCTGCGGCCCAACCTTAGGAGCTCGGCTGCTCTTGGCGCTCAACCCCAGGAGGAGTGCTGGACCAAGGAATTCAAGGAGTACCTGATGCACGGGACGCTTCCGGGGAAGGAAGAGAACGTGGAGCGCGTGGCCCGGCAAGCCACGACATACTGCATTCAAGGCGGCGAGTTGTACAGGAAACGGCCAAACGACGTCACGCTACGCTGCATCTCTAGCGATCAAGGAAGGGAGCTGCTGATTGACATACACGGCGGGGACTGTGGGCATCACTCATCGTCATGGACCCTCGTCGGCAAAGGTGTTCCGCAGTGGATTCTATTGGCCTAGAACGCTCAACGACGCAGCCGAGCTGGTGAAGTCCTGCGAAGCTTGCCAATTCCATGCCAAGCAAATCCATCAGCCTGCCCAGGGCCTCCAAACCATCCCTCTCACATGGCCATTCGCAGTCTGGGGACTGGACATCTTAGGCCCATTCCCACGGGCGCCAGGGGGCTACCGCTATCTCTACGTTGCCATCGACAAGTTCACCAAGTGGGCGGAAGTGGAAGCCATCTGTACCATCCCAGCTGGCTCGGCCGTCAAGTTCATCAAGGGCCTCGCGAGCCGCTTCGGGGTCCCCAACCGCATCATCACGGATAACGGCTCGCAGTTTACTAGTAACCTCTTCAAAACCTACTGTGCTAACCTTGGAACGCATATCTGCTACGCTTCGGTGGCCCACCCCAGGAGCAATGGTCAGGCTGAGTGCGCTAACGCAGAGGTCCTGAGGGGCCTCAAGACCAGGACCTTCATGAAGAAGCTGGAGGCCTGCGGCAGGGGCTGGCACGACGAGCTCTAGTTCGTGTTGTGGTCCATCCATACCACCGCTACCAAGCCAACGGGCGAGACTCCGTTCTTCCTCGTCTACGGAGCCGAAGCAGTCCTCCCTCACGAGGTCAAGCATCGTTCCACGCGGGTCCTGGCGTTCGACGAAACGCAACAGGACGCCATGCGGGGGATAGATCTCGTGCTGGGGGAGGAACGCCGACGTGAGGCCGCATTGAGGGCGGCAAGGTACCGACAAGCGCTGTGGCGGTACCACTGCCGCAACATCCGCTCCAGGACGCTCGAGGTGGGCGACCTCGTCCTGAGGCGGGTCCTCTACAGAGAAGGGTTGCACAAGCTTTCGCCCATGTGGGAGGGTCCGTTCAGCGTCGTCCATGTCTCCAGGCGGGGTGCAGCGCACCTGGAGACGCAGGACAGGATACCCGTCCAGAACGCCTGGAACATCCAGCACCTCCGGAAGTTCTATCCATGAAGCAAGGCCCAGAGCCTGAGAAGCAAGGCCCAGAGACTAAGAAGCAAGGCCCAGAGCCTGAGAAGAAAGGCCCAGAGCCTGTGAAGAAGGCCCGATGCCTGTGAAGAATCGTCGCCCGTGACACTCTCACGTAATAATGAGTGGGGCTGTACACGCCCTGGAGTCTCAGGAGCGCCGACCTCAGACCCTGGGGCTCCCTCCCACGCCTAGTGGATAGCACTTAGCTCCGCGCTGGTGAGAAGACTTGAAGACTAGATTAGGTGTCGGATGCGGCTTTTCATTTGCTTTCCGTAGTTGGCTCGCTTTTTCTTAATCGGAGTTGCTCTTGGTGTTTGTTGCTGATTTGGTTCCCTAGCCTTTTACCGCATTTTTCGGCTCTGGTTTGCTCATGTTCTCTCTCTCGCATACCTCGCGAGGGGGCTGGGCAGATGCCCTCGCAAGCATTTTTCTTCTCTCTGCCTTCTCGCGAGCCACCCTCGTTCGAGCCTGGAAGCTGGCACATCTCTCCTAATCTGTGTCCCTCGGGTACCGCGATACAAGGCGCCAAGTCAAGGCTCGGGTGGACGGCAAATCCTCTAGCGCAACCCTAACGATTTTTTTACAGTTTCTGAGCAAACGCGGGCACCTCGTGAGGGAAAGGGTGTCCCAAACGCGCCAGGTGAAGTTATCTTTGCGCAAAATAACAAACACGACATGGGAATAACACGCACAGTGCATTAACCAAAGAACCATAGTTCGATACACGCCCCTTTGGGCCCATACTGGTTTCGTTTTCTGATGCAGGAAAGAAGGAAAAAGCTAAACAAAGCAGGATGCAGCAATCCATGGAGGCAGGCCCTTGGCGACGCCCCGAGCCTAGCCAGGCCCCTCCTCGCGCTTCACGGAGGCGCGTCGGCGAGATGACCTGCTGCCTCCTTCAAAGCGGGCGCGGTGGCTGGTCGTAGCCACCACTGCTGGAGCTGTCACCGGAGGAAGAGCCGCCGTAGCTGGAAGAGATGCGGTTGCCGCCGAGGGCAGGCTCGCCCTCATCCTCATCGCGACCGTCACCAGGGCCGAGCACCTCCTCACCGTCGTTCGTCTCGGGGCAGCACCCGGCGCGGCGACCATCTTCCCCAAACACCCTCACATAGAGGGTCGATCCACCATCGTACCTGAAGTGGAGGGTGCACCGTCAGCCCTGGCCGCGCGCGCGGGCGAATGTCTGCCAGTCGCGGGCCAGGGCTATGTTGCCCGTGGTGGAAGTCTCGACCACAACCCAAGAGGCCTTGCTACAGCAGCCATCCGCCTGCAGCCAGAGTCCGCCCGGACCAGAGGACGACAATTCGCCAGCAAAGAAGCGCGGAAGTTGGAGCCAGTTGCCGGCCGGGTTCTCCGACCAGACGACAAAATCCGGCGACACCTCCGCCGAATGGAAGCGCGGGCGGGGAGGCCGCGTCACCATCGCGCGCCTCCCCTCATCGGCTGGACCACCATGGATGGGACGATCCCCTCCGCGTGCCGTGGCGCCACCTCGACGGGGGGCCACGGCGGGGGTCGCGGCATGCTTGTGCGGACGGCCGCGGCCGCGCTTGGGCACCGGGGAACCAAGGCCCTTGCGAAGGGCCATTCCCTTCTTGGCGGCAGAGAACTTCCTTCATGGCGCCATCGGTGGCACTGCAAGCAATGGAGCAGAGAAGCAAGCAAGCGAGGAAGAGATAGGCAATGGGGGCTCCGCCCTCCTCCACATTTATAGAAAGAGAAGGCCAACCAGCGTCTCCCACGATCGCGGGTAATGATGGTTTTCCTTGCATGTCGCAGGGACTTGTCAAGTCGTGCAGTTGCCGAGGCAGCGTGGGGAAGCGGAGACGCCCACATCCAATCAACTTCCACACGTCAACCGAGGCCACAGGCTTTTGGGGCCCGCGGTGCTCCGAACTTGACCCTTGGCTTTGCCGCGAAGCCAAGCTTGAGCGCACCTTGGGCCCGGGGGCTACTATCGGCGTTCTGGGAATGGGGGTCCCTAGACTTGCCTGCCTGCGGCCCACAACGTGGATAGGCAGCAGGCCATATGGCCCATCTTCATCAACAAGGCACCCAAGACCCTCGCGAGGGTCCAAGCCTCGCGAGGCGGACGAACCTCCTCTGGAGTGGCCTAGCCAGGCAGGCTCACGAGGAGCGGAGATATCAAGGCGGGGCCAACCTCACGAGGCTCTCGTGACGTGAGCCATGATGAACGGCACCAGGCGGGCGCCAGCGCGCCCAGCATCCTTATTTCCTCTTTGGTGCTAAGGAGGTCAGCGCAGGCAAAGAGTACCGAGGCATCAGGCAAAGGTTGCCATATTGGTGCAACGAGATCAAGACCAGGGGGCGGAAAGGCGGAGGTCATTGTGGAGCCCAAAGACGGCGTCACCCCAGAGCTTTTCGCAGGCGAACACCACTTTTGTCAGGATAGCTCGTACTAGTTGTCCCCCTTCAAATTCACCCGCCGTTATTGGCTCCCTTCCCGCTCAATATTTGGGAAGAGGACTAGGGCCTCTATAAATAGGACTAGCCACCACACTAGGAGGCAACTGATCTCGAACTGGTTCAGATCATCCTCAACTACACAAGCACAAGAACACCTCAACGTCAGGAGGCTGTTCTTCCCTTGTACTGTTCATCATCATCCCAAGAGGCAATCCACCACCGCCACACTGGAGTAGGGTAGTACACCACAACGGTGGCCCGAACCAGTATAAACCTCGTGTCTTTCTGGGTTGCGAGTTTGTCGAGTTCGTCCGGGGGATCTTAGCAAGCTAGAGCGTAGATCGGTAGGAGGGAAAGACATCACGCGCACCCCAATGTTCGAACCTTAAGGGTTTGTCGGAACCCCACATCCGACAGGAGCTGAATTTGATGATCGATGACCGATCGAGCTCAACGTATGCGGACGCACGTGGTTCGGAACCTATAGCCAGAAACGAGTCCGAGGTTCTGGTGGCGCAGATTCCACCTGAGGTTGGGTCTGTGTGCGGCTCCAATGCCGCTGAGTCTCTGGCTTCTATGGCGGGGTTGAGCTTCCCATCCTCGGATGGCGCGATCTGCTCCGGATCTAGGGCGAGAACAGTTACAGGCGCTATCTCTTGGGTGTGGTCCGGTGACAGATTTAAGTCATGTTCATCGCGGTGGCAGGGAGCGGCTGCCGTGGGCGCAAGTCCATCGAAGATCAAGTCTCTGCGGATATCAGCGACGTAGTTCAACCTTCCAGATCTGACCTGATGGCTGGGGCATAGCTGTCGATCTGCTCTAGATGGCCAAGCGAGTTGGCCCGCAGTGCGAAGCCGCCGAATACGAAGATCTGTCCAGGGAGGAAGACTTCCCCCTAGACACCATTGTTGTAGATGATCAATGGGGCCATCGAACCTTTTGAAGACGACGTAGCGGAACTCTCAATGAAAGCACCAATGTCGGTGTCAAAACCGTCGGATCTCGGGTAGGGGGTCCCGAACTGTGCATCTAAAGTTGATGGTAACAGGAGACGGGGCACACGATGTTTACCCAGGTTCGGGCCCTCTCTATGGAGGTAATACCCTACTTCCTGCTTGATTGATCTTGATGAATATGAGTATTACAAGAGTTGATCTACCTCGAGATCGTAATGGCTAAAGCCCTAAAAGTCTAGCATGTATGACTATGATTATGATCCCTCTATGGACTAAATCCTCCGGTTTATATAGACACCGAAGGGGACCAGGGTTGCCCAATGTCGGTTACAGAGAAGGAATCTTCATATCCGGGCGCCAAGCTTGCCTTCCACGCCAAGGGGTGTCCCAAATGGACACGGGAGAGAGTCTTCTATCTTGTATCTTCACGGCCCAACAGTCCGGCCCATGCTACACAGTCCGGACGCCCGGGGACCCCTAATCCAGGACTCCCTCACCAATGCCTTCCCCTAGGCCCAAACAATGGTGAAGTGTCATGTAGTCGACATTCACATAACACCACTAGAGGAAACATAACATGCATACATCTCATCAAAATATCAAACGAATACCAAATTCACATGACTACTTATAGCAAGACTTCTCCCATGTCCTCAGGAACAAACGTAACTACTCACAAATCATATTCATGTTCATAATCAGAGGGGTATGAATATGCATAAAGGATCTGAACATATGATATTCCACCAAATAAACCAACTAGCATCAACTACAAGGAGTAATCAACACTACTAGCAACCCACAGGTACCAATCTGAGGTTTTGAGACCAAGATCGGATACAAGAGATGAACTAGGGTTTGAGATGAGATGGTGCTGGTGAAGATGTTGATGGAGATTGACCCCCTCCTGATGAGAGGATCGATGGTGATGACGATGGTGATGATTTCCCCCTCCCGGAGGGATGTTTCCCCGGCAGAACAGCTACGCCGCAGCCCTAGATTGGTTTCGCCAGGTTCCGCCTCGAGACGGCGGTGCTTCGTCCCAAAATCTTCCTTCTGATTTTTTCCAGGGAAAAAGACTTCATATAGCAAAAGATGGGCACCGGAGGCCTGCCAGGGGGCCCACGAGGCAGGGGGCACACCCAGGGGGGTAGGGCGCACCCCCACCCTCGTGGACAGGGTGTGGCCCTCCTCTAGTGCTTTCTTCGCCCAATATTTTTAATATATTCCAAAACTGACTTTCGTGGAGTTTCAGGACTTTTGGAGTTGTGCATAATAGGTCTCTAATATTTGCTCCTTTAATAGCCCAGAATTCCAGCTGCCGGCATTCTCCCTCTTCGTGTAAACCTTGTAAAATAAGAGAGAATAGGCATACATATTGTGACATAATGTGTAATAACAGCCCATGATGCAATAAATATCGATATAAAAGCATAATGCAAAATGGACGTATCACGGTACATCAACATCATGCCAAATCAAGAACAAGAGAGAGAGAGAGATAACACATAGCTACCGGTACATATCGTCAGCCCCGAGGGTGAACTACTCCCTCCTCGTCATGGAGAGCGCCAAGATGATGAAGATGGCCTCCGGTGATGATTTCCCCCTCCGGCAAGGTGCCAGAACGGGGCCGCGATTGAGTTTTCATGGATATAGAGGCTTGTGGCGACGGAACTTCTCATTTAGGGTTCTTTTTGATGTTTGGGGTCTTTACAGGAATTTTTGTCATCGGTCTCGTGCTAAGAGGGTGCCCGAGGGGCCCACAAGCTCAGGGGGCGCCCCCTCAGGCTTGTGGCTCCTTCGGCGACTTCCTGGCCCAGCTCCGGTGCTTCGGGGATCTCTTTTGGTCCATAAAAAATCACCATAAACTTTCATCCCACTCAGTGAACTTTTATTTCTGCACAAAAAACGACACCATGGTAGTTTTGCTGAAAACAACGTTAGTCTGGGTTAGTTCTAATCAAATCATACCAATAGAATTGTGTAACATGGCATGAATACTTCATAAATTGTAGATACGTTGGAGACGTATCAGCATCCCCAAACTTAATTCATGCTCGTCCTCGAGTAGGTAAATGATAAAAGAAATAATTTATGAAGTGTGAATGCTAGCATAGTGCATAAGTTTGATCAATGATAGTTCCAAACACTTTTTCTAGCATAATTATGAATCAGTACCTCATCTCATACAACTTATCATGATCAAGTAGCAAGCTATTCACAAGTTAAAGTATAGACCATAAAATTTCTTGAAAACTAACAAACTATGTTGCATTCATCAAACAATTGCAATTCCTCTTATTTTCAGGAAGAGTCTATGTAAGAGCTTTGATCCAGCAAATTCCACATACTCAACTATCATATAGTCTTCCATGATTGCTGACACTCAAAGCATATTTTTAGAACAAATAGCATCCATCGAACACAGAGAAAGATACGGGCTTAATGTTTCGCCTCCCAACTTATTTATCATATAGATAATTGTCAACAATAATAATTCATGATCAAATATATTTGAATGGCCATATATGCTTGGATCTTTCCCCACCACATGATACTTGCCAACTAGAGAATATTTGAGGTTGAAATGAGAAGGAATACTATTGACTCTTGCATAAAAATAAAAGGTAGGCCCTTCGCAGAGGGAAGCGGAGGTTGTCAAGCGCTTTTTGTTTTTGGATGTGCAAGCCCTTAATGCAAAGGAACATCATGTTGTATTGCCCTTCGTGATAGCAACCTTTATTATGCAGTCCGTCGCTTTCATGTCTTTACCATCACAAGTTTGTACAACGCTTATGTCGGTGTGGAACGACACCTATGGGATCACAAGAATCCCTACTACGGTTGCCGGGGCGCAGGGTTGCGAGAAGAGCAGGATTTGTAATCAGCACAAGGAACGTTTACCCAGGTTCGGGCCGCGAGGATGCGTAAAACCCTAGTCCTGCTTTGGTGGGTGTATTTCAGAGAGTTCTTGAGCTCTCGAACTAGCTACGGTGGGGTGCGCGGTCCCAAAGAGCCGAATCCTTTTCCACTATGCCATGGGCCTCCTTTTATAGTTGAAAGGGGCTGCCATAGTGGCATACAGGAGGTGGAAAGGCGTACAGTATTGTGAGCTTATCGCTCATATTACAGGACAAGACGCATTTAATGCGCTGCTGAGGTGTCCCCTAGCTTTATCGGGGACGGGGGCGAGGCCTGTCCCGTCTGTCGCCGCTCCTCCTTGCTTCGACACGCGCCCCGGCCAGTGATGCATGCGGCGCCATGTAGGCAGGCAGGCAAATGAGGTGGCGCGGTGGTGGAGCCTCTACGAAGATCTACATGCCACCATGCAGGCGCTTGACGAGTTGGCCCAGGAGCTGCATGTTGCCACGCAGGTGCCTGCTCAGCTGGTTGAGCTGGCAGCTGCATGCGAACGGCGGTGGAAACTTGGTTGGTGCGGGCCTGGCAGTGGCCCTACTGGAGTCCTCGGTGAGGGCCTTGCCAGGTGACCCGGCAAGGGTCTTGCCGTGGTGCGCTGTCGTCCCCGGCAAGGATCTTGCCAGGGGTCTAGTGGCTTTCCTCGGCAAGGATCTTGCTGAGGATCGTCGTCTTCTAATCCTCATCTGATCTTGAATATTCCTCGTCTTCACAAAGATCTGCATGCCACCATAGGGGTGCCTCCCGAGCCCTGGCCCAATGTAGTTGATGGTGTTGGGGGACGTGGGCTCAAGGGTGGCTTGCTCTGTTGGTGTTTGGGCGTGCTGCCCCGGCAAAGGCCTTGCCGAGGCTGCTGAGGCCGTCCCCGACAAGGGTCTTGCCGGGGGAAACTGCTCCGCCCCTCTGCTTCTCCACGTCCTTGGTCTTGGCATTGCTCTGGCTGCCTCGGTCTTTGGTTTCTACCTTGGTCCACCTCCCCTGTTCTGCTTGGTGTGGCCGTGGGCGCGGCTCCGACTGCCTGTGCACAGGTAAAGGGGTACAAAGGTGCGCCCCTTTGTTTGTACACTGACAGGAGCCACCGGGCCTGGGCCACACATAAGCGCGACACGTTGTTGGGCCAGGCCCAAAACGCTGCGCGGGCAGGCGGGGCGGTTTTTACCACGGTAAAACTTTTCGCGTGCTGCGCCTCCCACGACCCGCGGGCGGTGTGGCGCGGCATGGAGGGGTGCGCGTGACATGGGCGGCATGCGTGGGGCCGTTCCCGCACGCATGCGTCACATCACAGTAAATGGGCAGCGCGACACGCGGCTTCCCCATAAAAAGGGATAACCGCGAGCGCCTGTTCCTTTTACCCTTTGCGCAATCCCAATCTCGAAAGCCTCCGCTCGTCTTCCTCTTCTTCCCCAAGCTTTGCCCCCGCTTGCCGCCATTGTGTTCCTGCCGCCCTCTGCCTCGCCCTTCTCCCCCAGCCGCCATGGCGCCGAAATCCGTCAAGGGCAAGGGGGTGTCCAAGGATGCCGGAGCGGCGAGACGCCGGAGAGTGCGCTGGCGGTGCAGCAGACGCAGTCCGCCTTCTTCCCCTCGACAGTTGACGTGTTTGAGCTTCGGGAAGCCTTGAAGCCCCCGTGGGGGTGAAGACGGGGGGAGAGAAGTCGGGGCACCCAGCCACGTGCGTCATCCCTGCCAACTGCGCCGAGGCTGCCCCAAATCGGTACCCCTCCTTTGTCGACTATTTTTCCTGCGGGCTTTGTCCTCCCTTCTCCGATTTCTCCAGCGACATCATGCACACCTTTGGCTTCTGCCTCTTGGATTTTACCCCGAATGCGGTGGAGTGCATGGTCCTCTTCGCACACCTCTACGAAGGCTTTGCCGGGGTGCACACCAACACGGCGCTCTTTCGCCATTACTTCTCCCCTCGGATCCAACCAGGGGGCGCCATCTCCGGTTGCATCGCCTGGATCTCAAGGTCCAAGGAAGCGTATCCGGAGGGTGCCATGAAGGAGAGGTGGGAAGAATGGCGGGGCCGGTGGTGCTGGATCGAGGAGAAGGACCCGCCGGCGTTCTGCGAAGTTCACCGGGCACCGCCGGTCCGCAGAAGTGATTGGAGTGACGTCGATGCTGATGACGAGAAGCTCACGGTCGCCACCACTAGATTCCTTCGGCTCACCGTGGCCGGGCCCACCCTCGAGATGATTATCGGGGCGGACTTCATCTGCCGTCGGATCACCCCACTGCACAACAAGGGGAGGCCAGCCTAGCTCTTCACCAACCCCGCCGACATCATGCGGCTTCGCCCCCGGCCTCGACCACAACTTCACGGTGATGGGGCATGCCCACTTCTGCCAGTGAATCTTCCAGCTCAATGTGGGCCGTGATGGTGAGGTCGAGCGGACCGGCAAGGTCGCGAGGTCCGCTGCGAAGGCCGACAAGGTCTTCAAGGGGCCCTTGTTCAAGTTGCCGGCGGGAGTGGTCCCGTTGTGCAACAATTCACGCCGGACCGACATCATCGCCATGATGCCGGACTGCAACGCGCATGGCCCTGACCCGCGCTAGGCCGAGCCGGAGGACGCTGAGGTGCAGCAGTTCTTCGACACCCTGCACGAGGGATATGTCAACTCCGACACCGAGCTGCTGCTCGTCCAGGACACCACCCAAGCGGAGCTGGACTACATCGCCGCGAGGGCGATGGAGGCGAAGCTTGCCGAGGAGGCCGGCAGCGCCGGTGGTGTGGAGGACAAGGACGCGACGGCCGTGGAGGAGGAGGGGGAGGAGCTCGCCAGGTGGGCGGAGGCCTCTGGGGAGGCCAGCAACGCCGGCACCGAGGCTCCTCTGATTGAGGATGCGGCCGATGAGTCATCATCGGAAGAGGAGGCCAGGGCTGTTAACCCTCCTGCCATGGGGAGAGGGCGAGTCCTGCGACGGGCTGCTTCCGGCGAGCCGGTGCGTCCCGTCAGGGCCGCACGGCGGCCAAAATCCCCGGAGGAGGCCACACGTTAGACCAGGGCCGCGGCGGTGAAGGCCGCGCAAGCGAGGAAGAAGGCATCTGCTTCTTCTTTGTCCACGCACCCGCAGACTATGCCCTCCTCCGGCAGACACCAACGCGGGGTACACTTTCGACTACGGGTCCCTCAACCCGAGGAGGAAGAGAAAAACAGCAGAGGAGGAGGTGGACGACGAGTAAGTATCTGGCTCCTTCCCGCCATCTCTGCTTCTTCAATCTGTGTCGCTTGTCTAGACTTATTTCCACCTTGGCAGGGACGCGGAGACGCTGGCCCAAAGAGTGAAGAGGGCCAAGACCTCGGCGGGCGGCCAGCCCCCGGCTGGTACTTCAAGGGCGCCACTGGTGGTGTTGAGTAGCCCGGACAGCAGCCCCCGGCCTAGCCCCCAGCGTAAGCTTATTACCCTCCCCTTCGTCGACATGTGTCAGGGGTACGATACATTGGCGCTGACCTTGCCGGGTGTGGAGGAGGAGAGCGGCAGCAGGAGGAGCCGCAGAGGGCTACTCCCAACACGCTGCCCCCATGGACTACGCCGCCTCAAGGGGCGTCCCCAGTAAGGGCGCCAAGCACCGAGCCCATGCACATGGAGGAGGAGGAGAACTTGGGCGCTGGTGGCCTTGCCTCGACACCAAATGTTGGCAGGGAGGGGACTTCTTTTTCCTAGCCTGGCACTAGTGCTGGTAAGTCACTCACCTTTCGTCCATGTTCCTTTTTCTTTCTGGCTCTTGGTCTTGGCCTTGCCTCACTCCCTTTTCTGGTATCTAGATCCCTCCTCGGTGAACCCAGAGGACGTGGACGCTGTCATCAAAGACGTCGCCAAGGCCGCTGAGGCGGACGCCGAGAAGATCGCCACCGAGGAGGCCGCCAAGGGCGCTACTGAGGACGCTGCCAAGGGGCCTGCTGGGGAGGTCGGCAAGGCCACCGCTGGGGAGACCGGCAAGGGGCCTGCCGGGGAGGTAGGCGGGGCCGCTGACGAGGAGGAGGAGGAGGTGGCTGATGACCAGCCTTCCTCCTCTACTGCTTCCGGCTCCGGCAAGTACCTGAGGGTGAGTGACGACTTGTTCGTCCACCTTCCAGGCGTGTCGAGCACCAGGACACCTGTCGAGGGAGAGGTGTTCGACGATGAAGTGCTTGCCACCGCTGGGCTTGAGGTCGTCAACGAGCCGAGCGTTGGTGGCGAGGGCTCCCAGGAGGAGCGGCTGCTCCGGGCCATGGGCGCCAACTTCCGGAGGCTCCAGGCTCTCCACCGTGCCCACCTGGACAAAATTAAGTCCAGGACGGCGGTGGTGGAGAAGGCGGAGGCGGACCTCCAGAAGCGCATCACCGAGACGCAAGTCTGGTTCCGCGAGGCTCGCGAGGAGCTGAAGGCCGCCCAGGGCGAGCTGGCCAAGCACGACGTGGAGCTCACCATGAAGCTGGCCGACATCGAGAAGGCCCAGGAGATGGTGGAGGGCTTGGCCGCGGCAGCCGAGGCCGCCGGACTCAGCCAAGCTGCACTAAACTCCCAGGAGGAGGACCTCGCTACGCGCGAGGAGAAGCTTGCCGCCACGCTCCGTGGCAAGGATGAAGAGGTGGGGAAGCTTGTCTTATAGCGGACCCGTGAGCTGGAGTAGAGGCACAAAGAGGCGCTCGATGCCCAAGCCCAGGTGCATGCCGGCAAGGTGAAGGAGCTGGAGGTGGAGCAGGACGAGCTGAAGGAGCAGGCCATGAAGCTGTCCGAGGAGAAGGACATGCTGAACAACACCCTGATGGAGGCGCAGGGCGGCCATCAGCAAGGCCGGGGAGCTCTCCAAGGCCAACAAGTCCCTCAAGGACCTCACGCTGAAGCTGGAGGGCCTCGAGGGGATGCTCATGGAGGCTAAAGCCTGGGAGGGGACCCTGGCCAAGGAGCTGGAGACCGAGAAGCAGCTGCAGAAGAACGAGGCCACCGAGCATAAGGACTTCAGGGAGGGCGTGAACCGCTAGATCTGCCGTCTCGAGGACGTTGCCGGCAGGATCACCATGCAGTTGGCTACCATGGGGATGCCAAGCGTGAGGTATGCCCCGGAGCGCAACGGGACCACCAACGCCAATCTGACCTTGTTCTTCGAGTGTGTTCTTGGGTCCCTGGAGCAGCTTCACGCCAACCGGGCAACCTCGCTAGCCGACGAGGCCTGGAGGCTTTGCCAGGGTGCCATGACCAAGGTTCTCACCAAGGTTGCACACTGGTACCCCGACCTCGACTTCGACGCCACGCTGGAGAGCTTGCCGGAGGGTACCGACCTTGTGCCGCTCAGGGAGCGCATCAAGCCCATCATCAACCGTGTCGGTGGAATTCGGAGGGTGGAGGGCCAGTGCCGGGATTAGGCACCTCGTTTCTTATCACCGCTGCAGGTTCACAACCAAGACAATTGCTATCTCTAGTTGGAACCGCAGCAACAATTTGATGTAATATGACCGCTGCACTTTTAGTATCATGCATGTTATTTTCCTGTTCGATTTTGCCTTGTATGTCCACCCTACGTAACTGGGTAGGCCTGCCGGCGCGTAAACCCAGGGCGGCGTCTTGGGGACGGATCCCCATTGGCCCACTGGGTGTGCTTGCTGCCGGGCGAACCACCTTACCGCCCTTAGCGCGGCCGCCCGAACTATCGAGCTTGACTCGAGTCAGAGTTGGGAGCGTTGCCAAGTGCGGAAGGCTACCCCGCCGCTCTTGACGCGGCCGCTTTGAGCTGTTGAGTGGACTCAAAACAGAACAAGGGCGTTGCCAATCGCAGGAGGGCCCCTTCGCGTGCAGGTTTTCCATACATAGGCAAGATCTCCGAGGACAATAACCTTATGTATAAAAGGAAATAACTCAAGGCTCTAAATGACTTAGCTTTTCTGTCGCCGCGCTGGCGTCCTTTGCGCTCGCAGGTGACGCCTTTTCCTCCTGGCCATCTCCTTCTTGGGAGCCACGGCGGCGAAGAACTGCTAGTCCAACTACTAGACCATGTTCTCACAATTGCGCCCCCTACCTGGCGCGCAAAGATGCCGGTGTGGAACGACACCTATGGGATCACAAGAATCCCTACTACGGTTGCCGGGGCACAGGGTTGTGAGAAGAGCAGGATCAGTAATCAACACAAGGATCGTTTACCCAGGTTCGGGCCGCGAGGATGTGTAAAACCCTAGTCCTGCTTTGGTGGGTGTATTTCAGAGAGTTCTTGATCTCTCGAACTAGCTATGGTGGGGTGCGCGGTCCCAAAGAGCCGAATCCTTTTCTACTATGCCATGGGCCTCCTTTTATAGTCGAAAGGGGCTGCCACAGTGGCATACATGAGGTGGAAAGGCGTATAGTATTGCGAGCTTATCGCTCGTATTACAGGACAAGACGCATTTAATGTCTTGCTAAGGTGTCCCCTAGCTTTATCGAGGACGAGGGCGAGGCTCGTCCCGTCCGTCGCCGCTCCTCCTCGCTTCGACATGCGCCCCGAGGTGGCGCGGTGGTGGATCCTCTACGAAGATCTGCATGCCGCCATGCAGGCGCTTGACGAGTTGGCCCGGGAGCTGCATGTTGCCATGCAGGTGCCTGCTCAGCTGGTTGAGCTGGTAGCTGCATGCAAACGGCGGTGGAAACTTGGTTGGTGCGGGCCTGGCAGTGGCCCTGCTGGCGTCCTCGGTGAGGGCCTTGCCAGGTGGCCCGGCAAGGGTATTACCGTGGCGCGCTATCGTCCCCCGCAAGGATCTTGCCGGGGGTGTAGTGGCCTTCCTCGGCAAGGATCTTGCCGAGGATCGTCGTCTTCTAATCCTCATCTGATCTTGAATATTCTTCGTCTTCACAAAGATCTGCATGCCACCACAGGGGTGCCTCCCGAGCCCTGGCCCAACGTAGTTGATGGTGTTGGGGGACGTGGGCTCAAGGGTGGCTCGCTCTGTTGGTGTTTGGGCGTGCTGCCCCGGCAAGGGCCTTGCCGGGGCTGCTGAGGCCGTCCCCAGCAAGGGTCTTGCCGAGGGAAACTGCTCCGCCCCTCTGCTTCTCCGCGTCCTTGGTCTTAGCGTTGCTCTGGCTGCCTCGGTCTTTGGTTTCTACCTTGGTCCACCTCCCCTGCTCTGCTTGGTGTGGCCGTGGGCGCGGCTCCGACTGCCCGTGCACATGTAAAGGGGTACAAAGGTGCGCCCCTTCGTTTGTACATCGACAACTTATTTTCCTTACAATAAAAGATCATACATATTTAGGAGCAATTTTTATTGCCTTTTCCACCGATGACAACTTACTTGAAGGATCTTATTCAATCCATAGGTAGATATGGTGGACACTTATGGCAAGAAACTGGGTTTAAGGGTTTTTGGATGCACAAGTAGTATCTCTACTTAGTATGAATTTTTGGCTAGCAAAAGATCCTAAGCAAGCACTACATGTTGGAGGATCCATAACTATATAACTTCTATACAAATATACCCAAACATAACTCATTACATTGTCTTGCTTGTCCAACTTCAACTAATTTTCTCAAGTTTGAAAATAATTAATGGGTTCACAATCATAGAATATGTCCAAGATAGTATATTTATATGAGAATTCTCTCTTCGTTCAATATTCTTTCATGAATTGTTTAAGTGACCAATGTCGTGTTTGCTAACTTTCAATAATTACCACCTATACTTCTTATATGTGAAGTCATTACTCCCCATGGGATAAGCATATAAAACCTATATAAATTCAGATTTATGATATTCAATTCATCCAACCATTTACTCATAGTATATAAGTGAAGCACGAGAGTAAATGACAAACTACTCCAAAAAGATATAAGTGAAGATCAATCAGTAGTCAAATAATTAAGTAGCTATGTGAAGACCCTCTCTCATAAAAAAATAGATCTTAATTATTTTATTCAAACAACAAGCAATAAAAGGGATTTTTACATGTGTGCCCCTGGTTCCTTAGCCATACTCATTCATCCCCATGCTCTTAAATTTTGCTCACTTTTCCTCACTCCCTTGCCCGAAACCCTCAGAACTGGTCACAAATGGTGGATGCCGTCGGGTCAGTGCTTTGACCGTTAACTCTGACGAGTGGGGCTGCACTGACTGTTTCGCCCGTTGGACCTGATGAGTGGGGTTGTGGTAGACTGTGCCGCGGTTAGCCCATTGGGCCGTGCACGTGCCGCAACGACAGAAGCCCGTTATGCATGCACGACATGTCTAGCTAGCCTGCATGCATGCACATAGCTAGCCTACCTGCATGCGCCGGCGCCCGCCGCCATGATGCGCTGACCGGCCTCATTTTCACGCGAGCCGCCACGGACGCAGGGACGATTGCTGCCGCTGGTTCGTATCATCTCCCACATGTGTCTCCTTGATGTAGAGCATTGTTTCACACTTTTCGATCCACTGGCATCTATTCAATGTGGCAATTAAAACCTGTTGGCAATTAAAGTGGCATATCGATCGACGCGGCTCGTTTGAACGTAGAAAATCCAAAGCGTGGCCGGTGCCACTCCCCTTCCCTTCCCCTTTACCTATTTAAACTACCACCCCTCCACCTATTCTCCACACATCCATTTGCGCCACCCCCTTATCTTCTTCACCAAAAACTAGATCACTCTCAAAGCGAGGCGAGGTTGCAGTACAACGGCCCCACCTTCGAGCTCCCACCGACCGTGCCGGAGAGACGGTATCCGACCGGCACCATCGTGGAGAGGACGCTCCGCGTGTGGGCATTCTCACGCTGGAGGGGTGCAAGGGGGTTTGCCAAGTGGTTCCTCCATGCGGGCTTCGCCCACCTCCCGGCGGGCTTGCCGATGATGTTCCGACTGGAAGAAGTGCGTCCAAACTCCAGGACTCCGCCGATAGGGCTCACCATCACCTTCACCAACAGATTTGATGCGTACCACCTCCTCGGCAAGGTGTTTTGGTGTGGATGCGAATTCATCGCATTCACAACCCACAACATCTCCACAATCTTCGACTGCATATTCCCCACCCGCGATGGTATGCAGAACCTCCCCTACTACATCGGCCAGGACGGCATGGAGAGGGAGCAGTGAAGAGAAGGCGTAGTGAAGATGGTGGTGAAGTCCCGGTCTCGATCGTGAGCTTGTCTTACCCTAGGGTGTTAGGGATTTTATCTTTTATATATTTATATCTTAATTATGTCGTTGATTGTACCATGAACTTTTAATCTCTATCGTGTTATCCCCTCCCTAAGAACTTTGTTATGCTTGCTACACTTAGTTGATTTTTTTAGAAATGCTACCCTTATTTGATATGTCGTTGGTTATCGGTGTTTTTGCTTGCTATTTCTATCTTATTTGACGTGAGTTAAATCGCTAAATGGATATGGTGCCGTACACGAGCCCTTCTGCTAAATCAATCAATGATTGAGTATTCCTCAATGAAAACCAGCAAGTTTTTGCCCATTTAGAGTAGGGTCAAGTTTTCGCACGTGGATAATGGAGTAGTTGAAGTGTCAAAAAGGAAACTAAAGCTAGAAAAATGAGCCATGTTGATGTTGAAAAGAAGAAGAAAAGCTATTTTTTTTGAATTGTTGGATGCCCTATTCCGTATATTGTATGAACAAAAACAAGCTAAGTTTTGAATAATTTGTGGACTATGCTATGGTTTAGGGTACATTATGTTTTATGTAAGAAGTATGCTATGGTTGCTACTTTTTATGTTATGGATGTATGCTTGCTACGTGAGATATCGGTCGATGGATATGGTGCCGTAGCCGAGCTACTTCTTAATAAAAAACAAAAATATCATGTATACAATATTTTCTTGCAACAAAAACTTGTTTATAATACCCGCATGTCAAAAAATGAACCCAAAAATGAAAGTGTTGTGCCGTAGGCTATACACAGAAGGAAATTGCCATGATATGTACAAATAAATTTGACATGTGCAAGTCCAACAATAAATCGATTTGACATGCACTATTTTTCTTCGGCATGGCAAACAAAGAATTTACCATGGTAATAATCAAGGTTAAAAACAGAGCCAGCGCGTGGGCCTTTAACACTCAACGCGATGAGACGACCCAACCAAAGCTTAGTTTCAATTTGGGCCGTAGGACTACATTTTTTTCTTCTGCGGTCGGTGTTGTCTGACAAAACTGACGAAACTGACATGATCCCCAAATTAAGCAACACAGAGCATAGAGCACATGATCCACAAATTAAGCAACACAGAGCATAGAGCACATGATCCATAAATTTAAGCAAATCGTAGAGCACATGATCCACAAATTAACCAAATCCTAGAGCACATGACACCACACTAATAACATCTCTAACGAGTGATGACCAGCAAGTAAGCAAATCCTAGAGCAACTACACAAAAAATAAAAGGGATAAAATCCTAAAGTTATCAGATTCGCTTGCTTGTTCAATTGAATCATCTGCTTCAAGTTCTTGTTCATCTTCTTTATTTCCCCCTTCAGTTCTGCATCCCCAACTGTCAGAGCAGCACTTTCAGAGACAAAATTCATTGTTGCTGATGGCAGATTGAGCTCCCGGGTTGGGGCCCCATTGAATTGAATCCGCTTAACGTAGTCATCCAGCCTTTCAAAATGTGTGCATTTCTTCATGATCTGAATCGGAAAAATGAACCCTAAATCCCAGATCAAAAAGAATTAAAAGCAAATAGAAAAAGAAATCAGAGAAAAATCATGAGATCTAACCTGCCCCTCTGGCTTGCTCTCGCATTTCACGAACTCGAACCCATAGTTGCCATTCTTGACCTCCTTTGAAGTCAACCATATCAGTGGCGCCTTGCGTGGGCAGTCAAGACATCGCTCCATGGGAAATGGACCATACTCTGTCCATGAGGGGCGGGAGGCTAAAGTGGAGCTCGACATATCGCCCAAAGTCGCCGGAGAAGAAGAAGTAGAGGAGTGGCTCCTCTCGTCGCCGGAGAAGAAGTAGCAGAGGAGGAGTGGCTCCTTTCATCGCTGCAGAATAAGCACTAGAATAAAAGGGTACCCAAAGAAAGGGAAGGCACAACCAACAAGTCTCGTGGATCGCCTCTCGTGGATCGCCCCATGATCCAACGATGCGGAGCCGTCCATGTGATCCTACGGTGCGGAGTGTCGGGGGTTAGGTGCAACATATGCCAAAGGATGGCTTATCATGGTGGGGGCGAGTAGAACGTCGACGGTGCCTGGAAGCGGGATGAGGCGTAGACATGCACGCCGGCGGATCTTACCCAGCTTCGGGGCTCTCCGAGGAGATAAGACCCCTATTGCTGCTCTGCGGGGTCTCCGCATGGTCACTATGGTGATATGTGTACAAAGTAGCTCCTCGAGCTGTGTTCTGGAGGTAGGACAGGGCAAGGCTAGCTCTCTCCCTGCTATGCTTCTGTCTAGTGGTAAAAGGATCGAACCCTTTGCATGGGTGCCCCGGGGGGTTTATATAGGCCTACCCCCCGGGGGTACAATGGTAATCCGACTGGGCGCGGGTCCCAGCCGTCTGTCTCTTAGGCCGCCGTCTTCTCCGCCGACTCCTGGGGGCCACCTCTGGTGGGCCCTGCCGACCGACTTGGCCACTGTAGCCGCGCCTCTGATGACGTTGGCTGGGTCGTGGGGGCGTGGCAACAGTGCCGCCGCCTGCCGGGCGATCACTGTCGCGACTCCCTGTCTTATCTGGTTAATGGCATGTGGGGCCCGTGGGAGGAATGGGCCGACCCTCGGAGGCCGACTCCCACGGGGTCCGTCTTCGGGTGCTCTCGCCGTCTTCGTCCCTCCCGCTGACTAGCGGGGCCCGCCGTCTCCAGGCCGTACATGCAGGCCGACGTGGGAACAGTGCTCCGTCGTCAGGGTGGTCGTCAGGGCCAGTATGGCGACAGTGCCGCGCCGGACGGAGCTCTCCTCCGGTACGGCCTACTATAGCCATACCTGCCCTGGTAATCAACGTAGGGGAGGGCCGTACTCCGGCCATCCCCGGTCTCGTCCTTTTTCTCGAAGGCAGAGAGTGGTGAAGTCGCGGGCCGCCTCCCCATAGTCGGCCTCCCTGGAGTCGCCGATCGGGAGTCACACACGTCTCTGGGACTCAGCCGTAAGTGGGTGTCAGCGATGTTGCGGCCGACTCCCAGAGTCGGCTGATCGTCCTGGGATTCTTTGAGGGGCGTAGCCTGCCCCGATGTCTTGAAAGGTTCTGGGTCTCGGGTTAGCCTACCTGTGGCCCAATACTCCGACAGTAGTCCCCGAAGCTGGTGAGGCGCCGAGGGAGACCTGTCGAGGAGCCGCAACAGTTTCTTCCTCCAAGTGGATCGTGGGGGTGGCGATCTTCATCGAAGCCGCCTCCGACAAGCCGACTATGGGAAGTCAAACTTGTCGAAGGTCCTCTTGCTCTTCAAAGAGTTTGAAAGTCGTGGTGGGATTCAGGCGGCGTGCCTGATAAGCCACACGGCCGCCGCCCGTTGCGGACCCGCCGAGGGACGCCACGTGGCCGAGCCAGTCTGCCAGCCCACGCGCGCGACGGGACAGGCCCATGGGTGGGGCCCGCCATTACCGCGCCTCGGCCCTCGAACGGATTCATTGCGGCCGCGCGGGCGGTTGAGCTTCTCAGCGCAGTAAATGCGCGTGGTAACTTCCATGGTAAATCGTGGGGGTCGTGGGGGCATGGGCGCAGTTAATCCCACGACGTCCCCTCGGCTCTTCAGCCCACAGTCCTATAAGTAGGCGGAGGAAACGGGGCGGCGAAGCACGCGCGCCCGCTCCCCTCTGCTCCCCTTGCTTCTTTTCTCCTCCTTCTTTCTCCCACCGCTGCCGCGCCGGACTGCGCCCTGCACGCAGCGATGAGCTCTTCTTCCACCGCTGCGCCCACCGCCGTGCGCTCCGGCGTATGGGATGGCTCTGAGATCGACGACGACATGATTGACTTCCTCCGCAAGACGCGCCGCATCCCCGGCGCGCACCTCGTGCAGGCCCACGCTCCGCCGCCGACGGAGGTGACGCCGGCGCCGGAGGAGGGCGAGCGGCTCGTGTTCCGCTCCCACCTCATGCGCGGGTTCTTCTGCTCGTTCCTGGAATTTCATGGCCTCCAGCCGCACCACCTCACTCCAAACACGGTGGTGCTGCTGGCGGCCTTCACTTCGTTGTGCGAGGGATTCCTCGGCGTTCTCCCCACCATCGAGCTGTGGGGAGAGTTCTTTCATTCCAAGCTCGACACGCATGTCGCCGGCGTGCCAGCTCAGTGTGGTGCCTTCATCGCGCTGCGGAGGTCGACGGCCGACAACCCGTTCCCCGCCATCCAGCTGATCAAATCGGTGAAGATGTGGCAGCGCTCCTACTTCTGTGTGAAGAACGTCGCCTCAGACGGCGACTGGGTTAATCTGCCGGCTTATGCAGCCGGCGCACCAGCCGGGAGACAGCCCAGCTGGTCCTACCGCGCCAAGACGCTGACTCCGGCTGGAGCCGCCGCCGTATCGCGACTTCGAGTGCTGACGCAGTCGGCCGGCTTGACCGGGGCCGACTTGCTGGCTGCCTTTGTGGTTCGCCGAGTCCTCCCGCTCCAAGGCCGGCCTCATCTGATCTGTCAGATGAGCGGCCACCGGGACCCTAGTCGGACGTGCACCAAGGACATGCCTCACGCGGAGGTAGCCGACACGGTGAACTACATCGCGATTTGCGGCCTCTCGAAGGATTGGCAGTTCGGCCTGGAGCCGTACTCGCGCGCCAACCCCCCGCCGGTGGTAAGTGATTCTTCTTCTTCTTCTTCTTCTTCAGCCAAATCCAACTCCTAACCTCTTTATTTTATCTCTTGAACCAGAACCCTCTCCTCCAGCCCGCGGCCGGCGCCACGGGGCCGCCCCGCCAGTTCGCCCCCGATCGGGCGGAGAGCGACATCGACGACCCCGACTTGGGGGCGGCGGCGATGGAGGCCGACGCCGAAGGGGGCGGCGAAGGAGAGGAAGGCGGCCCCGGGCCCTCGGCCACCTTCGCCGACTGGCCCGCCGGCGAAGATGGGGGAGTCGCCCCGCGCCATCAAGCAAGGCAAGACGGCGCGAGGAAGCGTCGGGCGGGGCCGAGTTCCCTTGGAGGCCGGGAAAAGAAGTTTAAGGGGGCGGCCGCCGCGACCAAACGGGAAGAGGCGGTCGCGAGGGCCCATCGCTTCCGCAAGGAAGTGAAGAAGCCGCCGCTGTCTTCTGGGTAGGTGTTTCTCTTCCTAGTCTTGTTTTATCTCTTGGTGGATTTTGTCTGAGTCCTTACGTGTCTTCCTGTTCCAGCGCTCCCCTCACCCTTGGGAGAGTTGCCGCCGCCTCCATCAGGGGGTCGGTGGAGTCGTCCGCCACGACTCGGCGTATCGACCCCGCTGCCGACCTCCGGGAAGCGACGGAACGGAACGCGCAGGAGAAGCGCGACGAGGACGAAGCCGCCCGCCGGGAGAAGGTGGAGGCCGAGAAGGCGGCCGCCTCCACCCAGGAGTGGCTGGAGGGAGCAGAAGCCGCCGCCGCGGCCAAAGAGCGGGCCGAAGAAGCCGTGCGCCGCCAGTCGGCGCTGCTCGTTATCCCATTGCGCTCGGCGCCGCCTCCGGATCCCATGGAGCAGTCTGGGGAGGCCGGCGGGGAACACGCCGTCGTGGAGAGGGAGGGCGGCGATGCCCCGGTCTGGACACTGTGGTGCCGCCACCAGCGCCTCCGCCGCCATCGGGAGGCGCGAGGGAAGAACGGCCGGCGGACCCGCCGGTGCCGCCGACCACGGACGAAGCCGAGGCGAACTTGCTTCTCCAAGTCACCTCGCCGACACGCCGCCGTCTGGAGAAGGCGACTTCAGCACCGCGACCTCTGGAGACTGGAGCAGCCAGCTCGGCCGCCCCAGACGTCGAGGTGATGAGCGCCGCGCCCGTCGGGTGGGTGCGAGGAGGCGGCACCGGCCCGCTGAACCAGGCACTCCTGGACGTCCAGGCGAAGCTGCGGGCCGAGAGCGACGCCCTCCAGAACTGCACCAAAGCGCATCTAGCATCGCGTGCGGCCGTCCGGGTATGTTTCTTCTGTTTTTTTTTCTTGCTCTTCTTTGTGGGGGCGCGCCAGCGCACCCACTGGGTGTAGTCCCCGAGTTCCGAGCCGGCTGCTGAGCAGGCGGGTTGGAACTCTACTGGCGAGTTCCAGACGCTTATTCTTTTTGAAAATGCTTATCATAGGACTACCACAACCTCCGAGTCACCGTCTTCAACCGCAATGTTGAAGAGCTGGGCAAGCGGACTACCGACTTGTCGGAGAGCCGGAGTGAGTTTCCTTCTTCTGCGGGGGCGCGCTGGCGCACCCGCGGGCTGTAGTCCCCGAGATTCGGGCCGACTGCTGCGCAGTCGGGCCGGATCTTCTTGGCGACCTTTTCTGATGACTTGTGTCCTTTTTCTTCTTTCCTCAGAGGCCAACACCGTTCTTCAGCAGCAGTTGGGCGAAGCCAACACTGCCTTGCGCGCCAAGGAGGTGGAGTGTGGCAAGCTCGTCGCGGAGCGCGACCTGCTGGCCGCGCAGCTGGCGGAGCAGAAGGAGCTGCTCAAGAAGGCGTAGGAGGAGGCGAAGGAGAGGGAGGCTGGGCTCCAAGCTGAGTTCGAAGCCGAGCGCTCCTCCTGGACCGATAAGGAGGCGATGCTGACCTCCGGCTTCCACGAAATTGAAGATATCGTTGATGGTAAGTTTTCTTTACTCGCTTCCTTTGGGCAGCCAACTGTGGGCCGATTCTTGCCCTTTCTGACTTGCTTCTCTTTTTTCCGTCTTGGTAGATTTCTTCCCAGGCCATGCGCAAGCCGCCGTTCAAGCCATCGAGGCCGATCGCGAAGCGCGGAGGGCGGCCGGCGAGGAGGTTGCTGCCAACGCCCCCCGGACTCTTGATGAACAACTTTTGAGCGTTGAGGCTCGCCTGCGGCCGGCTCACCGGATGCTGCGCCGGCGCCCAGGCGATTGCTGCTTTGTGGCCGGAGATGCCGATTCTGCGCACCCCCAGCCAGACAGCCGACTGGCTGGAGGTCGCAGCAGGCCGCTTGGAGGCCTGGAAATGTTCCTTGGCACGCGCCGGAGCGCGTTGTGCCTTGGAGTTCGTCAAGGCGTGGTATCCGGACCTGAGCCTGGACCAGCTGGCCACGCTCCGGGCTGAGGCCCAGCCGGAGCTGGCAGCCATGAAGGACGACTTTGTCAAGCGCGCCGCGGCACTCGCCGAGTACGTCGACCCCAATGTCTTTGTTCCTGAGCTAGCTGACAACGGCGAGGAGGCGCCGCCGGAGTGGTTCGGGATGAACCCGAACTACAGCGAGGACTCGGCAGAGGTAATCGGCTCCAGCGTCGAGGAGGGAGGCGAGGTGGAGATCGGAGACGAGATGGAGGCACCAGAAGCCGGAGCGGGCGATCATCCTCAGCTCGACCGTGCCTCCAACAACGAGCCGCGCCCAACTGCGCCGACTGCTGCTGGAGGTGATCAACCCGAGTCTGCCCAGCCGGCTGCCCCAACGTCCGAGACCGCCATCTCCTCTGAGCCCCCGAACCCGTCTGCGGCTTCATAAGCCGCTGCCTTGCTTTATTTATCTGCTTAGTAGCTGCTCGAAGAATTTTGTTAATTCGCACAATTTCACCCACTGGGTGTATTTTGAACTTCCGTTCAATGATTCGGCCAATGGCCTCTGTGATGTAAATATCTATCTGGGTTCTATCATTTCTTGCTTATTGCTCTTTTGGCTTTTTCCTTTTGCCGCCTTCCCCTAAATGCCGTCTTTGCCAGTCGGGCAGCCGCTTCGTGGACTGTCGTTGGATCAAATACTTGGCTACTTTGGGGAAGGCAAGTACTCAGCCATTCTAGAGTTTGGTTAGCAAGTCGGATAGAAAACAGTAAGCCGACTATTCGGCGTCGGATTTGTGAGGAACTGCTGGAAAGCCGGCTCGAGCTATGTTTATGCTTTGAGTCCTTAGCCATTTTTCGTGTGGGCACCCATTCTTCCCTACTCCTGCCTGCCGGGCAGCCGCTCTGCGAGCTGCGGCTTCTAACAAGAGACGGCTTAAGCACCACACACTACTTGTCCGACTGCAGGAAGCGTTTCATAGCGCGAGACGGCAAGTCCCCGGGCCGACTAGTCGAGCCTGGCGCCAAGCGGCATAACAAAGAGTAGCATACTCGGAAGCATAATACTCATTATACAGATGTTAAAAGGGGCAGTCCCCGAGTCCGTCTCGGGGGGCCCAGAGTCTTGGTACTTCAGTACAAAAGGGTAGCGTGGTACATACTGCATCAGCTGTAAAACCTTCGAAGAAGATTCACGTTCCATGGTCGCTCCGTCTCTTTCCCTGAGTCGTCCCTCTTTCGTGCTCGGGGCTTCTGAGCGTCGATCAGGTAGTAGGAGTCATTGCCTAGCACCTTACTGATGATGAAGGGGCCTTCCCAAGGTGCAGACAACTTGTGCTGGCCGGCTGTTCACTGGATCAGCCGGAGCACAAGGTCGCCCTCTTGGAAGGATCTCGGCCTGACCTTCCTGTTGTAGTAGCGACGTAGGCTCTGCTGGTAGATGCTGGACCGACTGAGTGCCAACAGCCGGCCCTCTTCCAGCAGATCGACGCCATCTTGTCGTGCCTCTTCTGCTTCGTCCGCAGTGTACATCGTGACTCGCGGGGAGTCGAACTCTATATCCGTTGGGATGACGGCTTCAGCACCGTAGACGAGGAAGAAGGGTGTGAAGCTGGTCGACTTGTTTGGAGTCGTGCGCAGACTCCAGAGGACGGCTGGCAACTCGTCAAGCCAACAGCCGGCCGAACGCTCCAGTGGTTTGACCAACCGAGGCTTGATGCCGGACAGGATGAGGCCATTCGCCCGCTCCACCTGCCCGTTTGATTGCGGATGGGCAACGGACGCTAAGTCCAGTCGGATGCCCTGCGTCGCGCAGAAACGGGCCAAGGCGCCTTTGGCAAAGTTGGTGCCGTTGTCGGTGATGATGCTGTGCGGTATGCCATACCGAATTGTGATGTCTGAGATGAATGTCACGGTAGTCGGACCATTCAATTTCTTGATGGGCTTCACTTCTATGCACTTGGTGAACTTGTCCACCGCGACAAGCAGATGAGTTAGGCCGCCTCGTGCCGTCTTGAAGGGTCCCACCATATCCAGGCCCCAAACTGCAAAGGGCCAGGCGATGGGGATAGTCTTGAGTGCTGAAGCCGGCTGATGCGGCTTGGATCGGAACTTCTGGCACCCCTTGCATTTCTGGACCAACTCCTTGGCCTCTTCGAGGGCAGTCGGCCAGAAGAAACCATGTCGGAAGGCTTTGGCGACGAGCGCTCTTGAGGCCGCGTGGTGGCCGCACTCGCCTTGATGGATATCTCTGAGAATTGCTTGGCCTTGCTCTGGCTCGACGCAGCGCTGGTAGACGCCTGTGACGCTGCGTCTGACCAGCTCTCTGTTGATTATGGTGTATGCTGCCACTCGGCGTTGTATTTGCCGAGCCAAGGTTTCATCAGTTGGTAGCTCCTTGTTCACCAAGAATTTGAGGATGGGCTGGGCCCATGATGGTGCTGTTATCTCTTCAACCGCCAGAACTGCAACTTGGACGAGGGCGGCCGGGCTGGGAGGCGGCGGGCTGGGGTCCGCGGCCGCTTGCTAGATCAGTGAAGTCCCCGGGCCGAGTGGTGTAGTCCCCGGGCCGAGTTCTGGAGTCTTTTCTCTGGTCGCCGCAGTCCCCGGGCCGAGTTCTGAAGTCCCCGGGCCGGCTTTGACTGCGACATTCTTGGAGTCATCTGCGAGAGTTTTTGCACCGTTTGCTTGGGCTTTGGAGTCGGATCCGACTTCTTCTGGAGGAGCTGGCACAAAAATGGAGTCTGACTCTGGCGAAGGCTTGATGGATGGCTTGAGGAGGCGCTGAAGAGCGACGCCAGATGGTATTGCTTGGCGAGTGGAGCCGATTCGTGCCAAAGTATCTGCTAGGTTGTTGTCGTTTCTTGGCACGTGGAGGAACTCGCACCCCTCGAAATATCCGCTGAGTTGTTGCACGAGGAATCGGTAGCTTGCCATGTTTGCGTCCTTGGCGTCCCAGTCGCTAGATGATTGCTGGACCACCAAGTCGGAGTCGCCATAGCACAGGATCCGGCGAATGCCGAGTTCTTTGGCAAGCCGGAGCCCGTGAATGAGCGCCTCGTACTCAGCGACGTTGTTGGAGGCGGCGAAATGGATCTGTAGTGCATACTGGAGCTTGTCGCCTTTGGGAGAGGTGAGAACGACGCCAGCTCCCAAGCCGGTGCGCATCTTGGAGCCGTCAAAATGCATACGCCAATGAGTGGAGTCGGGCGCTGGCGGCAGGTACTGGGTCTCGGCCCAGTCGACGAGGAAATCGGCCAGTGCTTGCGACTTGATGGCGGTGCGGGGTTGATAGTAGATCGTGTAAGGCGCCAACTCTATGGCCCATTTGGCCACTCGGCCAGACGCATCTCGGCTTCCAATGATCTCGGCCGATGGGGCTGTGCAGACCACTGTGATTGGATGTTCTTGGAAGTAAGGCTTCAGCTTCTTGGCGGCGAAGTGCACGCCGTAACACATCTTCTGGTAGTGGGGGTAGTTCTGCTTGGAGGTCGACAGTACTTCACTCAGGTAATATACCGGTCTCTGGACTAGCAGTGCCTTACCTTCCTCCTTGCGCTCTACTACAATGACTGTGCTGGCTACTCGGCTGGTGGCGGCGATGTACAGGAGCATGGGCTCCTTGGGAGTCGGATCCGCCAACACAGGGGGAGTAACCAACATCTTCTTCAGCTGTAGAAAGGCCTCATCCGCCTTGTGGTTCCACTCGAAAAAATTGGTCTTCTTCATGAGCTGGTACAACGGGACAGCTTTCTCGCCCAGCCGACTGATGAATCGGCTGATAGATGCCAGGCAGCCTGTGAACTTCTGCACATCCAACAGTCGGCTGGGTGCCTCCATCCTCTTGATGGCCTTGATCTTCACAGGGTTGCATTCTATGCTGCGTTAGGAGACCAGGAAGCCGAGTAGCTGGCCTGCTGGTACTCCGAAAACGCACTTCTCGGGGTTCAGCTTGATCTGGAATCGGCGCAGGTTCTCAAAGGTTTCTTTGAGGTCTTCCAGCAAAGTTCTGCGCTTTTCTGTCTTCACCACCACATCATCCACGTAAACGTGGGCATTTCGGCCGAGTTGCTTGAGGAGGCACTTCTGCATGCAACGCTGAAAGGTGGCGCCGGCGTTTCTCAAGCCGAACATCATGGTCAGGTAGCAGAAGGCTCCAAACGGCGTGATGAAGGCGGTCTTTAATCGGTCTGCCGGGTTCAGCTTGATCTGGTGATATCCTGAATAGGCATCTAAGAAGCTCAACAGCTCGCATTCGGCTGTGGATTCTATCACCTGATCGATTCTCGGCAAAGCAAACGGGTCCTTGGGGCAGGCTTTGTTAAGGCTTGTGTAGTCAATACACATTCGCCACTGCTTGTTCTTCTTCAGCACTAAGACTGGGTTTGCTAGCCACTCTGGGAAAAATACTTCCATGATAAAGCCGACTGCAAGGAGCCGGGCTATCTCTTCACCAACAACTCTTCTCTTCTCTTCTGACAGGCGGCGCAAGGCTGCCTGACGGGCTTCACATCGGACCGGACATGTAACTTGTGCTCGGCGAATTCCATCGGCACACCTGGCATGTCTTTGGGGGACCATGCGAAGATGTCCCGATTCTCACGGAGGAAATCGACAAGCTCGCCTTCCTATTTGCTGTCAAGGTTTGCACCTATGGCAGCGTACCTCTCCGGGTGCTCCGGGTCCAAGGGTATCTTCTTCGTTTCCTTCGCTGGCTTGAACGAGCCCTCAGCTTCCGAGTCCTTGAGGTTGGGCGACATCTCAGGCTGCTTGTCGGCCATCGCCACAACCCGATCAAGAAGCTGCTTCTCTGCTGCAATGACCAGGGACTCGGCCAGCCGACTGCTCTCGGCCGCGCAAGCGGACGACTTCCTGTAGTCGCCGGTCACAGTCATAATTCCCTTGGAACTCGGCATCTTCATCTTGAGGTAGGCGTAGTGGGGGACCGCCATGAACTTGGCCAAAGCAGGTCGGCCAAGCAGCGCATGGTATGGGCTTCTGAGGTCCACCACTTCAAACCAGACTGGCTCCCGGCGGAAATGTTCCTTGTCCCCGAAGAGGACGTCTATCAGAATCTTGCCGATTGGGGAGCAGGAAAGGCCAGGGACGATCCCATGGAACACGGTTCGGCTGCTCTGGAGCTGTCTTTGCTTGATTCCCAGCTTCTCCATTGTATCCTTGTACAGGATGTTGATACTGCTACCTCCATCTATCAGAACTCGCGAAAAGCGAGCTGCCCGCCTATCAGTGGCAAAGGTGGCCTCCAGGACCAGGGCATAGGACCCTGGATTCGGCATCACCTCTAGGTGATCAGCTCTGCTCCAGCTGATAGGCTTCTCGGACCAGTGCATGAACTCTGGAGTGTCTGATGCCACTTCGTTGACTTCTTGCCGCTACAGCCGCCTGCTGCGTCTGTCATCTGCCATACTAGTGAACACCACGTAGGCTCCATGCTCTTCCGGGTACTCGTCTTGTACTGCGCCGACTGGCCTGGCAGCCGGCTGCTGGGGCGGAGGCGGCTGCCCAGCCGGTGGGGGAGGCGCCAGACCGTCTCCTTTGGCAATCCGGGTAAGCCAGTGGCACTTTCTGGTGATGTGGTTCGATGGCTTCGCGCCGCTGTGGAACTTGCATGGACCATTCAGAGTCTGCTCGTAGGAGAAAGCCGGCAACCAATTGGGCTTGCCGCCCTTCTGCCGCTTGGGCGGTGGCTGCTCCTCCGGCTGTTGGTCTTCGACCGCCGCGACCTGCCGTCTACTGGAAGCCGGCTGCGGGGCCTTGCGCTTGTGATCGTTCTGCTGTTGTCGCCGACTGGTGTCTCCTGCCGGGGTTTTGGGAGCCTGAGGGGCCATTTTGCCGGTCGCGCTGACTTGGGTCTCCGTCTTCATAGAAGAGTCGGCTGTGGCGTACTTGTCTGCTATGATCAGCAGCTCGTCCAGGGTCTCCGGCTCATCGCAGAGGAGCTTATGCTTGAGGAGGGTGCCTTCTCTGCACCCGGCGGTGAAGTACTCGATGGCCTGCACCTCGTGCACACCCTCGCAGGAGTTTCGAAGCTCGGCCCAACGCGTGAGGTAGTCGCGAGTCGATTCGTCGGGGCCTTGCACGCACAAGGAGAGATGGCGAGGCTTGGGAGGTCGCTTGTATGTGCTCGTAAAGTTGCGGATGAAAGCCTCGGTGAAGTTGGACCAGCCGTTGATGTTGCGGGGTTTCAGGTTGTTCAGCCATGTCCGGGATGTGCCCTGGAGCATGAGCGGAACATACTTCACGGCAACATGCTTGTTGCCGTTCGCTATGCTGGCAGCTGTGGAGTAGTCAACCAGCCAGTCCTCTGGCTTCACGGAGCCCGTGTACTTGGGAGTGTCTCTAGGGAGAGTGAACCCTTTGGGGAAGGGCTCATCTCGGATGCGGGGGCCGAAACACGGCGGTCCCAGCTCGTCTTCTTCTTCGAGCGCCAGGGATCGGTAGAGTCGGTCGATCCAGTGGCGGGCATCATTCTCTCTGAATCCCTCTCGGCGGCCGAGGCGGCCTCCGAGAGTTAGATGGTCGACAGGCGGCGGGGAGACTCGCCTTTCTCTGCGGGGTGGAGGAGGCACATAGTCGTCCCGCCGCTCTACTGCTCTTGGGAGGCCGTCTTGGTCGCGCTCGATGGTGAGGCGAGTCCGACTGCAGCTCGCAGCCGGCTCCTTGTCTTTTCTTCCGCGAACCCCGCCAGTCGGCGTCCGAGATGTCGCGCCTTGGTCTCGGCGGGGCGGCGGGTCGTCGTTCTGCTGCTGCGGCCCCTCGGTTCGGCAGCCGGCCGCGTTCTGCGCGCCAGCCGCGTCGAGGAGTTGCTGGACTCGCTCCGTCATCAGTCGGCGCTCTTCGCCTTCGAGTCCATCTAACTCGTCTGCCGCCGCCTGGGCAGCTCAAATGTTCTCGGCGGGCGTGGCGTATACGGGGCGATTGGCCCCGAACATGCTGGCGATGTCCGCACCGCGTTGCCGGACCGCGCCTAGGCGGCTCGGCCCCGTCGGAGCCGGCGAGACGCCCACAGCACGATCCAGCTCACGCTGGTAGGCCTCTGACAAGCGTCTCATGCTGGCCAGCTTCTTCGTGCCTTCAACGAGCTGGAGGCGGCGTGCCTCCAGCGCTTCGGCGTCGGCGTCCTCTGGAATGGGCGTATCCAGGTCTTGTAGCGCTGCATCAAGCGGGTCGCGAGCTCCTCCGTCGGAGCGCTCGCCATGGCCGATGACGAGTACTTCTGTGACGGTGCTCCCGCTGCCCTCCGCGCGAGGGAGTGGCTCGTCGTAGACCACCACGTTGGTGGGGAAGGCGTCGAGCGACGCGGTGTCGGAATCGAGCAGCATCGGGTCGGTGGAGCCTACGGACTCCAGGTAAGTGGAAGGCTCGCCAGCAACATGGAGGTCGTCGAGGAGGCCCGCGAGAAGGCTCTCGGGGCCGCCGGTGCCTGCGTCGGATGCAGGCTCGTCGGAGAGGCTAACCTCGCCGACAAGATCGGCGAGGCAGCTGGCCGCGCAAATGGTCTCAACGTCGTGCAGCGCGTCGGCGTGAACTTCTTCTGGCGTGCCGGGCTAGCTGCGCTCGCCAGGGAGGAAAAGGGTTCCCGTCCAGAACAGATCTCCGGACGACGGTGCACCTCGCCCCACGGTGGGCGCCAAATGTCGGTGGTTAGGTGCGACATATGCCAAAGGATGGCTTATCATGGTGGGGGCGAGTAGAACGTCGCCGGTGCCTGGAAGCGGGATGAGGCGTAGACATGCACGCCGGCGGATCTTACCCAGCTTCGGGGCTCTCCGAAGAGATAACACCCCTACTGCTGCTCTGCGGGGTCTCCGCATGGTCACTATGGTGATATGTGTACAAAGTTGCTCCTCGAGTTGTGTTCTGGAGGTAGGAGAGGGCAAGGCTAGCTCTCTCCCTGATATGCTTCTGTCTAGTGGTAAAAGGATCGAACCCTTTGCATGGGTGCCCCGGGGGTTTATATAGGCCTACCCCCTGGGGGTACAATGGTAATCCGACTGGGCGCAGGTCCCAGCCGTCTGTCTCTTAGGCTGCCGTCTTCTCCGCCGACTCCTGGGGGCACCTCTGGTGGGCCCCGCCGACCGACTTGTCCACTGTAGCCGCGCCTCTGATGACGTTGGACGGGTCATGGGGGCGTGGCAACTGTGCCGCCGCCTGGCGGGCGATCACTATCGCCACTCCCTGTCTTATCTGGTTAATGGCGTGTGGGGCCCGTGGGAGGAATGGGCCGACCCTCGGAGGCCGACTCCCACGGGGTCCGTCTTCGGGTGCTCTCGCCGTCTTTGTCCCTCCCGCTGACTAGCGGGGCCAGCCGTCTCCAGGCCGTACATGCAGGCTGATGTGGGAACAGTGCTCCGTCGTCAGGGCGGTCGTCAGGGCCAGTATGGCGACAGTGCCGCGCCGGACGGAGCTCTCCTCCGGTACGGCCTACTGTAGCCATACCTGCCCCTGGTAATCAACGTAGGGGAGGGCCGTACTCCGTCCATCCCCGGTCTCGTCCTTTTTCTCGAAGGCAGAGAGTGGTGAAGTCGCGGGCCGACTCCCCATAGTCGGCCTCCCTGGAGTCGCCGATCGGGAGTCACAACCGTCTCTAGGACTCAGCCGTAAGTGGGTGTCGGCGATGTTGCGGCCGACTCCCAGAGTCGGCTGATCGTCCTGGGATTCTTTGAGGGGCGTAGCCTGCCCCGATGTCTTGAAAGGTTCTGGGTCTCGGGTTAGCCTACCCGTGGCCCAATACTCCGACACGGAGCCTGGTCGCAGCCTGCCCTCGGAATTACTTCTAGAAGTCCACATCTGAGGGCTCTCGCTTGGCTCTAGGGTATGATCGGACGGCTGACATTCGGGGCTAGGGTTAGGCGAAACCCCGCGGGGTTTAGAGGGGTTTTGAGCTGGTCAACGAGGTTTCAAAGGCTTTGACTGAGCATAAATAATTTAAAAAAATAAAAAAAATATGAAACCTTCGCCGTTTGTCGTTTTATAGGACACACTAACGTGGAAAAATACTAAATTTGGTATACGTACATTTAGAGAAAAAACCTAGCTAGCACGATCGAGGTAAAATGAGCAGCATTAATTAAAAAAATCAAAAAAATATAAAACCTACGCATAATGTTGTCTGTGTGACATTTTACCAACCAAAAACCATAAACTTTGTCTATGGACATTTTCATGAAAAAACCTTCACACATATGAGCTATCATGTACAACGTTTCATAGAGACGAAGGAGAGGAGGTAGGGTTTCCCTTTGATTTTTGATTTTTTTAAAATTACCAAAGCTTGATTTCAAAGTGAATAAGAAGGATCTAAACTTAGTTTTCCATTTTCATATGGTAAACGTGGTTTTTACCCTAGCTTGGGGCTGTTTACCCTAGCTTGGGAGCTCATTTGGAGCACATTACTCATGACTACAAGTTTTGTAGACGCAAAAGAGATCGGATTGATCACCCTAACGTTTATAATAGTTCAGCAAACTGTGCAACTCACACCACAGAGGAATGGACGGAAGTGTTCGTTCAAATTCAAAGTTTGCATAAAATTCAAAGTTTGCATCAGTAGTTCAAATTCAACGTTTACATATAAAATTATTACACCTTACAAGTTTTCACAGTACTTCAAATTGACGACAAAATCCTTATTACAAATATTTAAAGTTCAAAGTTTATGACTTGCATTCAAGTTTAAATTCAAATCTTTGCCTTGCTCCTTGTGTTCCGGGATGGGTTAACCGTCTTGCTTCTGGTTTCCTGGCTAAGATATTTTGTGCTTTTGAAAGCTTTGTCTTGTTTCTTCTGATCTTCACTTCTGGTGGTGGCGGTTTTGTTGAGCTTTAACTGATCTAGCAAGTGATGACCAGTTTATGGTCATCTGTGGGCTCACTAATCTTTAAAGGAACTTAGACAAAATAACTTCCTCCTCTCTTATAGCTTCAAAACCTTCGTAAGCCATGGTTCCAAATTCCGCATCAGACGATGGTTCAACCGAAGTTTCTTCCTCTCTAGGTCTTTTCTGTCTTGTGCCTCTAATTATCCTAGAGCTAGGTCAAACAGAAATAAGCTTAGCCATTGATAAAAAAGAGAACAAATGCAAAAAAATGGAAATATTGCACACATACCAAGCTGCTACTTCAGTTGCTTCATTCTCTAAACTTGTTGCATTATCCTCTGCTGCTGCATTATCCTCTAAACTTGCTGCATTCTCCATTGCTGTTGCATTCTCCTCTGCATTTGCTGCTGCCCATTGTTCCTCTTCTCCAAATGATGCATCAACTGGATTGTTACAATGCCTAGCAATATGCCCTAAGATACCACATCTTTTGCACTTACGCTGTTTTTTACACGACCCTCTTCACCCGCTCTTATCCTGTTTTTCCTTGGTCTTCCTGGTGGTCTAGTCAGTACAGGAGAATGGAGTTTGAACCCTGGGTCTACTATGTTCCATTGGTCTTTTCCCAAGAGTGCAGGCACATTTTTAGCATAAGCAGCCCTAAATTTGGCAACAGAGAAATATTCGGAGCAATACGGATCAACTTCACCATCTTCACCTCCAATAACAGTCATGAGATGTAGGGCATGTATGCACGGCTTCCTACGAATCTGCCATTGCCTACAGCTGCATTCATTGGTTGCAAGGTTCACTGGATATCTCCATTCCCTATTTTTACTGTCAGTGTATGTCACCTCAGCCTCGTATGTCGACGGTCGAATGCATTTCATTCTTAGTCCTCTTGCCTTGGCATGCAATGCCTTAATCAGAGATGGGATCATAAGATGGCCAACATATTGTGTTTCTGCAATTCTTTTACGAAGAGCCATCTTTACCATGATCATCTGCCTGATCTTATCAAATGCTTGCCACAACAAAAGCCCTTTCACTGACTTGAACTTTGCATTGAAACACTCAGCGAGGTTATTTGTCACATAGTCTACTTTGCAGATTTCATTGAATTTGCTTCTAGACCACAGCTTTCCATGATGTTCATCCATGTACTCCTTCACCAAAGGATTATGAGCATACAACACTCTCAAATGGTGCTCATGCTTCCTCAAGCTGCATGTGTATGATGCTGGCCATATATTCTCATCATAAACTTTGCCTTTGAATTTCTTTTTAAAATTCTACGCTAGGTGTCGCATACATTCCTTATGTTCCACTCCAGGGAATACAATTTCTACTGCAGTTTCTAAACCCTTGCAAGCATCTGTGTGTATAACTAAACCTGAGGGTGTACCTATAATGTTGCACAACTGCTGCAGAAACCAAACCCAACTCTCCTCACTCTCTACCTCCAACACACCAAATGCAACTGGGAATAGCCAATTGTGTCCATCAACTGCAGAAGCTGTTGCTAGCTGGCCTCTCCATCTTCCCTTCAAAGCAGTCGCATCGATAGCCAAATAGGGCCTACAACCATTTAGAAACCCCTGCCAACAAGCCTTGAAACAAAAAAAAAGCCCTCCTGAAGCACTCCTTCTCTATTTCCTTCCCTTTTAATTTGTACTTAACTCTATGCTTGCCAATCTCTACAACACTCTCGGGACTAGCCGTCTCCACTTCAGCTTTGAAGGTGTAAAGCAACTGAAAACTCTCATTCCATGGACCATTAATCCTATCAAGAGCCCTTTCCTTAGCATAGAAAATCTTCATGTATTGTACATTAATCTTGTACTTCTCAAATAGCTTCCGATGGAGTGCTGTTGGACCAACTGTTGGTGTTTCCCTCACCGAATCAAAGATTGCATCTGCCACCCACCTAGTCTTTGCAAGCTTATATTTGTCCTTTCCTCCTCTCCCTCCAGGTGGGCAAGTGTGCCCGTGTGGGTTGCTTTTTACCTGAAACAAAATGAAAAATGATGTCAAATACAATTAAGAAACAATACACATGATCTGAATATAGAATGGATAAATAATATGAAAACAATATTCAGTTGTAATACCTGAATCAATTTGCTCTTTCGCATAGTGGATGCATGCAACCTCCACCTACACCTATCATAAGGGAAATGAACAGTGAATCTTCCTGGCTCATTCCTATCAACCTCATAAGAGTTTTTAGTGAGAATGCAATATGTAGTCACTGCATTATGGCAGTCCACCATCGATTCGAATACGGTTCCTGGAGTAAGGTCAGGATTCTCCATGTTCCACTCAACTGTTGGCATGTCCTCACCATCATATTCTTGTAAAACTAAGGAGTCGATGTTCTCCTCCCTCTCTTGATCATCAGTGTCATCAAATCTAGCACGGCTGCTAGGCTCCTCTGCATATTGATCTTCCATTGCCTGTTGACTGACTCTATCTACCAGTTCAGGGAATAGAATCTCATCCTCATCATCGTGTCGAGGCACTTCCTCATCAGGCTCTGAATCTACTTCTACATCAAGTGCAGAAGGGAGAGGAGAAGTGACAGAATTAGCGGCAGCCGACATGTTGTGGCTTTCAGAACCACTAGGTTTACTTGGTCTCGACCTACAAGGAGTGCGAGGACGCTCGCTATTAGCTAAGACAGATGATGTCTGAACACCCTTCGGGATACGTTGTTTGCATGCCTGAAGCACACCGATATGGAGTTTACCGAAACGGGTGTCAGCATTCAAACTAAATAGCAATCCCAGATGTTCATCGCAAGTTAATAGGAGAAATCTCTGCTCGTTACTGTTGAAATATCTCAGTTCAACGGCATCGGCAGGGCTCCACGGATACACACAACAAAGTGCCTCGTGGAAATCTTTGAACGAAACGCTGGTTTCTACCACTTTAGGATAGAAAATCCAGAAATCACACATGGTTTAGTTCCATGCAGCTCGCTAGTTTCCATTCTAACTGCTAGGCGAAAAGCAAGTGCAGGATCAACCCTATTCGATTGAAATAAGATAAAGGGCGCAGTTAGGCTAAAAAATTTCAGATAAATTGCGCCGATTCACGCCAACGGTGGTTAAATACAGCCTAATTTACAGATCTCCTAATCAATTTGAGAGGAAAACGATGCTTACCCAGGTGGAATCCATGAATTATCAGCCTCTGATTTGACCCAATCATCTCCACGGTTGATGGGCCGGACGGGGTGCCTGAAGGAAATATGCCCTAGAGGCAATAATAAAGTTATTATTTATTTCCTTACATATCATGATAAATGTTTATTATTCATGCTAGAATTGTATTAACTGGAAACATAATACATGTGTGAATACATAGGCAAACAGAGTGTCACTAGTATGCCTCTACTTGACTAGCTCATTAATCAAAGATGGTTATGTTTCCTAACCATGAACAAAGAGTTGTTATTTGATTAACGAGATCACATCATTAGTTGAATGATCTGATTGACATGACCCATTCCATTAGCATAGCACCCGATCGTTTAGTATGTTGCTATTGCTTTTATCCATGACTTATACATGTTCCTTTAACTATGAGATTATGCAACTCCCGTTTACCGTAGGAACACTTTGTGTGCTACCAAACGTCACAACGTAACTGGATGATTATAAAGGTGCTCTACAGGTGTCTCCGAAGGTACATGTTGGGTTGGCGTATTTCGAGATTAGGATTTGTCACTCCGATTGTCGGGGAGGTATGTCAGGGCCTTCTCGGTAATGCACATCACATAAGCCTTGCAAGCATTGCAACCAATGAGTTAGTTGCAAGATGATGTATTACGGAACGAGTAAAGAGACTTGCCGGTAACGAGATTGAACTAGGTATTGGATACCGACGATCGAATCTCGGGCAAGTAACATACCGATGACAAAGGGAACAACGTATGTTGTTATGCGGTCTGACCGATAAAGATCTTCGTAGAATATGTAGGAGCCAATATGGGCATCCAGGTCCCGCTATTGGTTATTGACCGGAGACGTGTCTCGGTCATGTCTACATTGTTCTCGAACCGTAGGGTCCGCATGCTTAACGTTACGATGACAGTTATTATGAGTTTATGCATTTTGATGTACCGAAGGAGTTAGGAGTCCCGGATGTGATCACGGACATGACGAGGAGTCTCGAAATGGTCGAGACGTAAAGAATGATATATTGGAAGCCTATGTTTGGACATCGGATGCATTCCAGGTGAAATCAGGATTTTACCGGAATACCGGGAGGGTTACCGGAACCCCCCAGGAGCATAATGGGCCAACATGGGCCTTGGCGGAGAGGTGAGAGGGCTGCCCTCATGGGTTGCGCGCCTCCCCCCTTCCCCTAGTCCTATTAGGACTAGGAGAGGTGGGCGCCCCCTCTCTCTCTCTCTCCCCCTTGGAGAATCCTAGTCCAACTAGGATTGGGGGGGGGGGATCCTACTCCCAGAGGGAGTAGGACTCTCCTGGCGCGCCAGGCTTGGCCGGCCAGCCCCTCCCCCTTGGCTCCTTTATATACGGGGGCAGGGGGCACCCCATAGACACACAATTGATCATTGAGATCTTTCCTTAGCCGTGTGCGGTGCCCCCTTCCACCAAATTCCACCTCGGTCATATCGTTGCAGTGCTTAGGCGAAGCCCTGCGCCGGTAACACATCAAGATCGTCACCACGCCGTCGTGCTGACGGAACTCTTCCCCGACGCTTTGCTGGATCGGAGCCCGGGGATCGTCATCGAGCTGAATGTGCGCCAAGAACTCGGAGGTGCCGGAGTAACGGTGCTGTGATCGGTTGGATCGCGAGGAGAACGTACGACTACTTCCTCTACGTTGTGTCAACGCTTCCGCTTTGGTCTACAAGGGTACGTAGACAACACTCTCCCCTCTCATTGCTATGCATCACCATGATCTTGCGTGTGCGTAGGAATTTTTTTAAATTACTACGTTCCCCAACAGTGGCATCCGAGCCTAGGTTTTTATGGTTTGATGTTATTTGCACGAGTAGAACACAAGTGAGTTGTGGACGATACAAGTCATACTGCCTACCAGCATGTCATACTTTGGTTCAGCGGTATTGTTGGACGAGACGATCCGGACCAACCTTACGCGTACTCTTACGCGAGACCGGTTCCCTCGACGTGCTTTGCACATAGATGGCTTGCGGAAGACTGTCTCTCCAACTTTAGTTGAACCGAGTGTGGCTACGCCCGGTCCTTGAGAAGGTTAAAACCTAGTCTATTTGACAAACTATCGTTGTGGTTTTGATGCGTAGGTAAGATGAGTTCTTACTTGAGCCCGTAGCAGCCACGTAAAACTTGCAACAACAAAGTAGAGGACGTCTAACTTGTTTTTGCAGGGCATGTTGTGATGTGATATGGTCAAGACATGATGCTAAATTTTATTGTATGAGATGATCATGTTTTGTAACCGAGTTATCGGCAACTTGCAGGAGCCATATGGTTGTCGCTTTATTGTATGCAATGCAATCGCGATGTAATGCTTTACTTTATTACTAGGCGGTAGTGATAGTCGTGGAAGCATAAGATTGGCGAGACGACAACGATGCTACGATGGAGATCAAGGTGTCGCGCCGGTGACGATGGTGATCATGACGGTGCTTCGAAGATGGAGATCACAAGCACGAGATGATGATGGCCATATCATATCACTTATATTGATTGCATGTGATGTTTATCTTTTATGCATCTTATCTTGCTTTGATTGACGGTAGCATTATAAGATGATCTCTCACTAATTATCAAGAAGTGTTCTCCCTGAGTATGCACCGTTGCGAAAGTTCTTCGTGCTGAGACACCACGTGATGATCGGGTGTGATAGGCTCTACGTTCAAATACAACGGGTGCAAAACAGTTGCACACGCGGAATACTCAGGTTTAACTTGACGAGCCTAGCATATAACAGATATGGCCTCGGAACACGGAGACCGAAAGGTCGAGCGTGAATCATATAGTAGATATGATCAACATAGTGATGTTCACCATTGAAACTACTGCATCTCACGTGATGATCGGACATGGTTTAGTTGATTTGGATCACGTGATCACTTAGAGGATTAGAGGGATGTCTATCTAAGTGGGAGTTCTTAAGTAATATGATTAATTGAACTTTAATTTATCATGAACTTAGTCCTGGTAGTATTAGCATATCTATGTTGTAGATCAATAGCTCGCGTTGTTACTTCCCTATGTTTATTTTGATATGTTCCTAGAGAAAACTGTGTTGAAAAATGTTAGTAGCAATGATGCGGATTGGATCCGTGATCTGAGGTTTATCCTCATTGCTGCACAGAAGAATTATGTCCTTGATGCACCGCTAGGTGACGGACCTATTGCAGGAGCAGATGCAGACATTATGAATGTTTTGCTTGCTCAATATGATGACTACTTAATAGTTTAGTGCACCATGCTTAACTGCTTAGAATCGGGACTTCAAAGACGTTTTGAACGTCATGGAGCATATGAGATGTTCTAGGAGTTGAAGTTAATATTTCAAGCAAATACCCGAGTTGAGAGATATGAAGTCTCCAACAAGTTCTATAGCTAAAAGATGGAGGAGAATCGCTCAACTAGTGAGCATGTGCTCAGATTGTCTGGGTACTACAATCACTTGAATCAAGTGGGAGTTAATCTTCCAGATAAGATAGTGATTGACAGAATTCTCTAGTCACCATCACCAAGTTAGTAGAACTTCGTGATGAACTATAATATGCAAGGGATAACGGAAAATATTCCCAAGCTCTTCGCGATGCTAAAATCAGCGAAGGTAGAGATCAAAGAAAAACATCAAGTGTTGATGATTGACAAGATCACTAGTTTCAAGAAAAGGGCAAAAGGAAAGAAGGGGAACTTCAAGAAGAACGGCAAGCAAGTTGCTGCTCAAGTGAAAAAGCCCAAGTCTGGTCCTAAGCCTGAGACTAAGTGCTTCTACTGCAAAGGGACTGGTCACTGGAAGCGGAACTACCCCAAGTGATTGGCGGATAAGAAGGATGGCAAAGTGAACATAAGTATATTTGATATACATGTTATTGATGTGTACTTTACTAGTGTTCATAGCAACCCCTCAGTATTTGGTACTAGTTCAGTTGCTAAAATTTAGTAACTCGAAACGGGAGTTGCAGAATGAACAAAGACTAGTTAAAGGGCAAGGTGACGATGTGTGTTGGAAGTGGTTCCAAGATTGATATGATCATCATCACACACTCCCTATACTTTCGGGATTAGTGTTGAAACTAAATAAGTGTTATTTGGTGTTTGCGTTGAGCATGAATATGATTTGATCATGTTAATTGCAATACAGTTATTCATTTAAGTTAGAGAACAATTGTTGTTCTGTTTACATGAATAAAACCTTCTATGGTCATACACACCAATGAAAATAGTTCATTGGATCTCGATCGCAGTGATACACATATTCATGATATTGAAACCAAAAAGATGCGAAGTTAATAATGATAGTGCAACCTATTTGTGGCACTGCCGTTTAGGTCATATTGGTGTAAAGCGCATGAAGAAACTCCATGCTGATGGGATTTTGGAATCACTTGATTATGAATCACTTGATGCTTGCGAACCATGCCTCTTGGGAAAGATGACTAAAAACGCCGTCCTCCGGAACAATGAAGCAAGCAACAGATTTATTGGAAATCATACATACTGATGTATGTGGTCCGATGAATATTAAGGCTTGCAGCAGGTATCATTATTTTCTGACCTTCACAGATGATTTGAGAAGATATGGGTATATCTACTTGATGAAACATATGTCTAAAACATTTGAAAAGTTCAAAGAATTTTAGAGTGAAGTGAAAATCATCGTGACAAGAAAATAAGGTTTCTACGATCTGATCGCGGAGACAAATATTTGAGTTACGAGTTTGGTCTTCAATTAAAACAATGTGGAATAGTTTCACAAATTCATGCCACCTGGAACACCATAGCATAATGGTGTGTCCGAACGTCATAACCGTACTTTATTGGATATAGTACAATCTATGATGTTTCTTACCGATTTACCAATATCATTTTGGGATCATGCATTAGAGACAGCTGCATTCACGTTAAAAGGGGCACAATCTAAAGTCCGTTGAGACGACACAAAATAAACTGTGGTTTGGCAAGAAACCAAAGTTGTCGTTTCTTAAAGTTTGGGGTTACGATGCTTATGTGAAAAAGTTTCATCCTGATAAGCTCAAACCCAAATCGGAGAAATGTGTCTTCATAGGTACCCAAAGGAGACTGTTGGGTACACCTTCTATCACAGATCCGAAGGCAAGATATTCGTTGCTGAGAATGGATCCTTTCTAGAGAAGGAGATTCTCTCGAAAGAAGTGAGTGGGAGGAAAGTAGAAAACTTGATAAGGTAATTGTACCTTCTCCCTTATTGGAAAGTAGTTCATCACAGAAATCTGTTCTTGTGACTACTACACCAATTAGTAAGGAAGCTAATGATGATGATCATGTAACTTCAAGATCAAGTTACTACCGAATCTCGTAAGTAAACTAGAGTGAGATCCGCACCAGAGTGGTACGGTAATCTTGTTCTGGAAGTCATGTTACTAGACCATAACGAACTTGCGAACTATGAGGAAGCGATGATGAGCCCAGATTCCGCGAAATGGTTAGAGGCCATGAAATCTGAGATATGATCCATGTATGAGAACAAAGTATGGACTTTGATGGATTTGCCCGATGATCGGCAAACCAAAGAAAATAAATGGATCTTGAAGAGGAAGACGGACACTGATAGTAGTGTTACTATCTACAAAGCTAGAATTGTCGCAAAAGGTTTTCGACAAGTTCAAGGTGTTGACTACGATGAGAGTTTCTCACTCGTATCTATGCTTAAGTCTGTCCGAATCATGTTAGCAATTGCCGCATTTTATGAAATCCGGCAAATGGATAAACAAAACTACATTCCTTAATGGATTTATTAAAGAAGAGTTGTATACGATGCAACTAGAAGGTTTTGTCGATCCTGAAGGTATTAACAAAATATGCAAGCTCCAGCGATCCATCTATGGACTGGTGCAAGCATCTCGGAGTTGGAATATACGCTTTGATAAGTTGATCAAAGCATATAGTTTTATACAGACTTGCGGTGAAGCCTGTATTTACAAGAAAGTGAGTGGGAGCACTACAGCATTTCTGATAAGTATATGTAAATGACATATTATTGATCGGAAATAATGTAGAATTATTCTGTAAAGCATAAAGGAGTATTTGAAAGGAGTTTTTCGAACAAGGACCTCGGTGAAGCTGCTTACATATTGAGCATCAAGATCTATAGAGATAGATCAAGACGCTTGATAAGTTTTTCAATAAGTACATACCTTGAAAAGATTTTGAAGTAGTTCAAAATGGAACAGTCAAAGAAAGAGTTCTTGCCTGTATTACAAGGTGTGAAATTGAGTAAGACTCAAAGCACGACCACGGCAGAAGATAGAAAGAGAATGAAAGTCATTCCCTATGCCTCAGCCATAGGTTCTATAAAGTATGCCATGCTGTGTACCAGATCTATTGCATACCCTACCACTGAGTTTGGCAAGGGAGTACAATAGTGATCTAGGAGTAGATCACTGGACAAGCGGTCAAAATTATCCTTAGTGGAATAAGGATATGTTTCTCGATTATGGATGTGACAAAAAGGTTCGTCGTAAAAGGTTACGTCGATGCAAGTTTTGACACTAATCTAGATGACTCTAAGTCTCAATCTAGATACATATTGAAAGTGGGAGCAATTAGCTAAAGTAGCTCCGTGCAGAGCATTGTAGACATAGAAAATTGCAAAATACATAACGGGTCTGAATGTGGCAGACCCGTTGACTAAACTTCTCTCACAGGCAAAACATGATCACACCGTAGTACTCTTTGGGTGTTAATCACATAGCGATGTGAACTAGATTACTGAATCTAGTAAACCCTTTGGGTGTTGGTCACATATCGATGTGAACTATTGCTGATAAATCACATGGCGATGTGAACTAGATTATTGACTCTAGTGCAAGTGGGAGACTGAAGGAAATATGCCCTAGAGGCAATAATAAAGTTATTATTTATTTCCTTACATATCATGATAAATGTTTATTATTCATGCTAGAATTGTATTAACTGGAAACATAATACATGTGTGAATACATAGGCAAACAGAGTGCCACTAGTATGCCTCTACTTGACTAGCTCATTAATCAAAGATGGTTATGTTTCCTAACCATGAACAAAGAGTTGTTATTTGATTAACGAGATCACATCATTAGTTGAATGATCTGATTGACATGACCCATTCCATTAGCATAGCACCCGATCGTTTAGTATGTTGCTATTGCTTTTATCCATGACTTATACATGTTCCTTTAACTATGAGATTATGCAACTCCCGTTTACCGTAGGAACACTTTGTGTGCTACCAAACGTCACAACGTAACTGGATGATTATAAAGGTGCTCTACAGGTGTCTCCGAAGGTACATGTTGGGTTGGCGTATTTCGAGATTAGGATTTGTCACTCCGATTGTCGGGGAGGTATCTCAGGGCCTTCTCGGTAATGCACATCACATAAGCCTTGCAAGCATTGCAACCAATGAGTTAGTTGCAAGATGATGTATTACGGAACGAGTAAAGAGACTTTCCGGTAACGAGATTGAACTAGGTATTGGATACCGACGATCGAATCTCGGGCAAGTAACATACCGATGACAAAGGGAACAACGTATGTTGTTATGCGGTCTGACCGATAAAGATCTTCGTAGAATATGTAGGAGCCAATATGGGCATCCAGGTCCCGCTATTGGTTATTGACCGGAGACGTGTCTCGGTCATGTCTACATTGTTCTCGAACCGTAGGGTCCGCACGCTTAACGTTACGATGACAGTTATTATGAGTTTATGCATTTTGATGTACCGAAGGAGTTCGGAGTCCCGGATGTGATCACGGACATGACGAGGAGTCTCGAAATGGTCGAGACGTAAAGAATGATATATTGGAAGCCTATGTTTGGACATCAGATGCATTCCAGGTGAAATCAGGATTTTACCGGAATACCGGGAGGGTTACCGGAACCCCCCAGGAGCATAATGGGCCAACATGGGCCTTGGAGGAGAGGTGAGAGGGCTTCCCTCATGGGCTGCGCGCCTTCCCCCTTCCCCTAGTCCTATTAGGACTAGGAGAGGTGGGCGCCCCCTCTCTCTCTCTCCCCCTTGGAGAATCCTAGTCCAACTAGGATTGGGGGGGGGGGGATCCTACTCCCAGAGGGAGTAGGACTCTCCTGGCGCGCCAGGCTTTGCCGGCCAGCCCCTCCCCCTTGGCTCCTTTATATACGGGGGCAGGGGCACCCCATAGACACACAATTGATCATTGAGATCTTTCCTTAGCCGTGTGCGGTGCCCCCTTCCACCAAATTCCACCTCGGTCATATCGTTGCAGTGCTTAGGCGAAGCCCTGCGCCGGTAACACATCAAGATCGTCACCACGCCGTCGTGCTGACGGAACTCTTCCCCGACGCTTTGCTGGATCGGAGCCCGGGAATCGTCATCGAGCTGAACGTGTGCCAAGAACTCGGAGGTGCCGGAGTAACGGTGCTGTGATCGGTTGGATTGCGAGGAGAACGTACGACTACTTCCTCTACGTTGTGTCAACGCTTCCGCTTCGGTCTACGAGGGTACGTAGACAACACTCTCCCCTCTCGTTGCTATGCATCACCATGATCTTGCGTGTGCGTAGGAATTTTTTTAAATTACTACGTTCCCCAACAGTGCCCCCGACATCGCTTCCTAATCCTAGATGGGGAGAGAGGGTAGATGCGGTGGAGGTGGCACGACTGCGGCGGAGGCGGCAAGAGTGCGGCAGAGGGGGCACGCCAGCGGCGGAGGGGGCGGCGCGGAAGCGACTGGATCTGATTCAGGTTACCGTGAGTGTCAGTTTCGCGGCCCCACTGGTTACCACATAACGGTCAAAATGTAGACTCCGCCCTACGCGGCCCGACTAGTCAGAGTTAACGGTCAAGCCATTGACCCGACGGCAACGTCCGCTGTGACCAGTTCTGAGGGTTTCGGGCAAAGGAGTGGGGAAAAGTGAGCAAAAGTTAAGAGTGTGGGGATGAATGAGTAGAACTAACGAACCAGGGGCACAGAAATAAAAATCCCAAAAAAATGGCATTCCAAGGATTGCACATATCATGTGAAGAAGTAAAAACTTAGGCTCTACAGAGACTAGCTGATAATTGTTGATGAAGAAAGGTGAGATGCCTACCGGGGCATCCCCAAGCTTAGATGGTTGAGACTTCTTGAAAAATATTATCTTGGAATACCTTAGGAATCCCCAAGCTTGAGCTTTTGTGTCTCCTTAATTCCTCTCATATCGCGGTTTCCCTAATTCTTAAAAACTTCATCCACACAAAACTCAACAAGAACTCGTGAGATAAGTTAGTATATATTAATGCAAAACCATATCATTATGTACTATAGAAAATCACTAAAACTATAATTTGACATTGCATACTAAATGCCTCTGCATATTTAATACTCGTATCCACAAATAGAATCATTAAACAAGCAAACATATGCAAACAATGCAAACATAACATCAATCTGTCTAAACAAGACAGTCTGTAAAGAATGCAAGAAGATTCATACTTATCTAACTCCAAAGATTCTGAAAAGTTACCACACTGTAGAAAATTTGCTGTCGCTTATTGTGTAAAAATTTCAAGATTTTATCGCGTTCTGACTTTTCTGAAGAATTCAAATAATTATAGAAAACTTTATGTTTTCAAACAGCAACATATAGACTTGCAAAATAAGCATGGTAAAGGCTATATTTGACATTTTTATTGAAGGAAAAGATACGTAAAATTATTATAATTTATATCACTTAATATAAGCTAGGGAAACACAAAAACAAGCAAAGTATGCATTGAAAACAGAATCTGTCAAAAACAATACAGTCTGTAATGATCTGGACATTGACCATACTTCTGTAAATCCAAAAATTCGGAGAAATTAGGAAAATCTCGTAAATTCGTACATCAATCATGTGTGAAAAAATTCAGAATTTTATCACATTCTAGTGAATTTAGATAATTCCGTTACTGGGTGTAAAAGTTTCTGCTTTTGCACAGAATCAAGTCAACTATCATCCACACTATCCCAAAGGATTGACTTGGCACTTTATTGAAACAAAAGCTATAAAACATGATTACTACAGTAGCTTAATCATGTGAACACACAAAAAAAGTAGGTAGAGATGTTGGGTTGTCTCCCAACAAGCGCTTTTATTTAATGCCTTTTTAGCTAGGCATGATGATTTTAATGATGCTCACATAGAAGTAAAGAATTGAAACACACATAGAGCATCATGAATCACATGGAAAGCACATTTTAGTCTAACCCACTTCCTATGCATAGGGATTTTGTGAGCAAACAATTTATGGGAACAAGAATCAACTAGCATAGGAATGCAAAACAAGCATGACGTCAAGATTTTCAACACATAGAGAAGACACTTGATGTTATTGAGATATGTAAAAGCAAATGTTCCTCTCTCATAATAATTTTTAGTGGCATCATGAATGAATTCAAAAATATAACTATCACATAAAGCATTCTTTTCGTGATCCACAAGCATAGAAATTTTATTACTCTCCACATAGGCAAATTTATTCTCATGAATCGTAGTGGGAGCAAACTCAAAAAAATAACTATCACATGCACTACAAAAAAAAGACACATCCGTGACATTTTGGGCCGAATGAATTTTTTTCTGCCATACTTATGACACTTCTATGACGATAATTGTGACAAAACCCGGTATCATCACAGATGTGGTGGGCTCCTACTTCTATGACAAAAAATCCTGACAGAAAATGGGCTTTTTGTCCTGGGCGGGCTGGAGACGCAGCTGCATGACATTCTTTGGGCCATCCATGACGGAAAAAACCGTGGTAGAAGCAAGGGCGAGGAAAATATCGGGGTGTTCCCGGTTACGGTGGGTGGTTGGGGCCGAGCGATGCGCGTTTATCTCGCACACGTACACGCGTGGGTGCGAGGCGTTGGGCTCTAACTGAACCCGAGTGAGGCGTTGGGCTCTAACTGAACCCGAGCGATTGCACTACAGGCTACGCGTTACTGAACCCGAGCGATCGATTGATGGTTGTTAACTGAACCCAATCGAGCGATTCCTTCACTACCGCTGCTAACTGAAGCCGATCGATGTTGCCTCTGGATGAACAGTTCCCGGTGGGGGTGGTTGAATAGAAACCTGTGGTGTTGCCTCTGGATGAACATGACCCCGATCGATCGAGATGGTTGGGGCTGGATGAACAGGACTCCGTGGAGGGCTGGATGAATAGTAGACGGTGGAGGGCAGGATGAACAGTAGCCCGTGGAGGGGTGGTTGAATAGGAGCCCGTGGAGAGGGCTGGTTGAACAGTAGCCGGTGGAGTAGCGGGCGGTGGAGGCTGGATGAACAGGAGTGCGTGGATGAATAGTCGCAGGTGGAGGCTGGAGGAGGTCGATGGTGGATGAATAGTAGCCCGTGGAGGCTGGAGGGGGTTGACGGTGGAGATGAACAATATCCCATGGAGCCCTGTTTTGCGGTACGCCACACCCCTCCCGATGAACAGGACCCCCGTTTCGACCGTAGCGCTCCAACACAAGTCCGTTTCCTCCGTTTTGCGGTACGCCACACCCCTCCCGATCAATAGGACCCCGTTTCGACCGTAGGAGGTCCGTTTCCTCCATTTTGCGGTACGCCAGACCCCTCCCGATGAACAGGATCCCGTTTCGTACGTGGCCGGTCGAACACAAGGATGTTTCCTCCATTCTGCGGTACGCGAGGCCTCGTTTCCATCTGCTGTTCCGTCCAAGCCGGTTGGCTCCCACGCGTTCCGTTGCCTCCTGATGAACACGACGCATTCTGTTGCCTCCCCATGAACACGACGACAACGCGGTTTCTCCGTTCTGACCCAGCCATGTACACGAGCCCTGGCCGTACATACGCGCGAGTAGGCGTTCGAGACCCCGCCCGTATGTACGAACGTGGTCGTATTTACTTTCTTGCACCCTGGCCGCTGTACATACGTGTACATGATACGTCTCCAATGTATCTATAATTTTCGATTGCTCCATGCTATATTATCTACTGTTTTGGACTATATTGGGCTTTATTTTCCACTTTTATATTATTTTTGGGACTAACCTATTAACCAGAGGCCCAGCCCAGAATTGTTGTTTTTTGCCTATTTCAGTGTTTCGAACAAACAGAATATCAAACGGAGTCCAAACGGAATGAAACCTTTGAGAACGTGATTTTCTCACCGAACGTGATCCAGGAGACTTGGACCCTAAGCCAAGGCACAAAAGAGGCGGTCACGAGGGTGCCCCCCCTTAGGGCGCGCCCCCTGCCTCGTGGGCCCCCTGTTGCTCCACCGACGTACTTCTTCCTCCTATATGTACCTACGTACCCCCAAACGATGAGATACGGAGCCAAAAACCTAATTCCACCACCGCAACTTTCTGTATCCACGAGATCTCATCTTGGGGCCTGTTCCGGAGCTCCGCCGGGGAGGGCCGTCATCACGGAGGGCTTCTACATGATCATAGCCCCTCCGATGAAGTATGAGTAGTTTACCTCAGACCTTCGGGTCCATAGTTAGTAGCTGGATGGCTTATTCTCTCTTTTTGGACTCAATACAATGTTCTCCCCCTCTCTTGTGGAGATCTATTCGATGTAATCTGCTTTTTGCGGTGTGTTTGTTGAGACCGGTGAATTGTGGGTTTATGATCAAGTCTATCTATGAATAATATTTGAATCTTCTCTGAATTCTTTTATGTATGATTTGTTATCTTTGCAAGTCTCTTCGAATTATCAGTTTGGTTTGGCCTACTAGATTGGTTTTTCTTGCTATGGGAGAAGTGCTTATCTTTGGGTTTGATCTTGCGGTGTCCTTTCCCAGTGAAAGAAGGGGCAGCAAGGCACATGTAACATCCCAAATTTTCAATTTGGAATATTATACATTAGATCATCATGCATATCATATTTTATTTTGCTTTTGGTTTTGATCGTAGAAAATCCTAAGCAACTCAAGGACCCACGGAGAGAGTTGGGGATTTCGTTATTTTCATATTTGAGTTTTCTCAAATTTCGAAAATAGGATCACGTGATTTTATTTATTTTATCGTCAATTATTTCTATTACAAAAATATGAGAGAGGGAATAAAATGAATTTCCCAAAATATAGAAATATTGAGGATTTAATAAGAAAATCAAATAAGATTTATTTCGTAGTTTTTGGGTATTTTTAATTGAATTTAGGAAAAATACGCGTTTTTCAAAATTGTATTTTGGGCCCAAATAAATGTCCACTTTATTAGGCTCGATTTTAGATACCCGGGAAAATTTATTTCACGATTTTTGGAGCCCGTTTGTTACTCTTTTTCATTTTTTTCCGAGCGTAATTATTTTTTATAAAAAAAAGCGGAACCGACCTTGGGCCGTACCCGAGCGGGACTCCGCCCGGGGGGCGCCTTTATATACCGAGCGCCCGAGCCCCTAGAGCACCCCAGCCCACCTGAGCCCGCCGCCGCCGAGGTTCGCCGCCGCCTCGAATTCCGTGCAAAAAATTATTTTTTTAAAAAAATATTTTTTGTCGAAATTATTTTCGATTTTTTTATTTTATTATTATTATTTTATTATTCTAATTATTTTTTAAAAATTATTTTCGGATTAAGTTAATTAACAATTAATCTGTTCGTCGTTTTTCTTTTTCGTCGGATTTTCCGCGGTTATTTTCTGATCGCGATTTCTGATCCGATTTTCGTTTTAGTATAACTTTTCGCTCGTTTATCGGAATTAGGCGATTCAAGCGCCTGGAATTTCGTCTCGAAACCCTCTTTCCGAATAATCAACTTAAACAAGTTTTTGCTACTGTAAAATTTGGCTTAGATCCAGATTACTAGAACGAAGTTGATTTCTTTCGCCGTTTGATTTTCTTTGCTTTGTTCGATTCAATTCTTTTTGCAAACCAGGGTTCTTAAGTTGATCTTTCTGGTTAGATCTCTATTTGAGTTTTACCTATGCATTAGATGAGTACTTATTGTATGCTTGTTTGTTTGTCTGCGATAGAATACCCGGAGTGCGCCGCTTGTTACTTCGAATCTCTAGGTTTCGCGGAGCATCAGCAAGGCAAGTAACACTTTGATCATACCTTTTCTACTACCCAGTTTTATTGCATTAGATCAATCCTCAAACACTGCATGTTTAGGATCTAATCAAATTATGGGATGGGAAGTAGATGAGGTAGTACCTATTACCTGTTTTATTATGAAACCTTTGGGAGTTACTCTACGTTGCTTATTATGCCATGCTATGCTAGTAGACGTGGATTGGGTGAGTGATATCCATGATAGATGTGAGTTTGTTAATTTTAATGGTTTACTTAAGGTGGCAACTTAAACACACATCTGGGTGGATTGAGGCACCTGGTTTCTACCAGGACTTGCCTGTTTTTCTTTTGGACCGCCACCCAGGCTCAAAGGGATCATAAGATTATTCATGCTAGAAACTTTCGTGTGCAGCCACAAGCCATTATGGGCTCTGGCATAGTTGACTAAGTCGTGTGAATTCTTACAGTGGTAGACTAGCTGATGTAGGGGTTGTAGGTTGGTACGGTCTACCCGATCGTAAGGTGCTAGCGCTTCTGAAAGACTATGTCTCGGTCATCCGTTTCTCAAACACCATGTAGTGCGAGAAACCAAACGGAAGCGATCGAGTCTTGTGGGGAAAAGTGCGCAAACCTCTGCAGAGTGTACAATCTAATCATGGTTAGCCGTGTCCCCGGTTATGGACGTTTTGAGTATCTAGTACTTGGATATCATGTGAATCTCATCATGTTACTTCTAAATTAATATTGTTGGGTTATTGATGATTACTTTTAATTGGGATTGAGGGTGCTGTCAACCATTCTCAATGTTTAACAACCACCAGGATAGTTAAATAAATTTATTCCTTTGCAGTAGGGAAAAATTGGCTTTACGCAAAACTGTAACCATAGAGCTTTTCCACCAGCCATATATGCATGTAGTATAGGCTTATCATTCATTATTCTCTATGTGTTACATTGCCAGCATATTCCATGTGCTGACCCGTTTTCGGGCTGCAACGTTTCATGTTGCAGACTTTTCAGACGATGAGTAAGGTGCCTTTTAGGTCGTGGTTCTATACTCAGTGATGCCGTTGGAGTTGATGGACTCACTTATTTTCCAAGCCTTCCGCTGTTATCGATATTAGATGGCCTTAAGCCATATTCATTGTAATAAGTTCTCTTTGAGACATCGATGTAATATGTGTGTGATTGCTACTCTGTTATAAATCCTTCGAAGTACTGTGTGGTGTCAGCATTACTGATCCAGGGATGACACTTGAGCACAGAGATCAGACTGTTTAAGGTCTGGTCGCTACAGAGATGGTATCAGAGCACACGCTGACTGTAGGAAACGACCACTAAGCTAAAGCTCTAGTTCACTACTCTCTTCTCATTTCTGACTCCTCATCTTTTCTACTCTTTTAGGATGACGGAAGCGAGGATCAAGTTCACTCAGCCAGATGAAGATACACCTTTTGGACGACACCTAAAGGAAGTCACTAAGTATTTGAACATTGGAATACCAAGCTTCACCGGGACTTACAACGCCACTTTACCCGAAGAGGAGCGTTGGAAGATTCAAGCTATAGTTCCAGGAAGGACGTTCGCGCCAATCACGGAGCCCATAGAGTGTGTTTTCAATGCACCAACTTGGAGTCTGGGAAAGAGCATGGCAGCTCACATCACCATGGGACGCATTGGAGAAGTTTACCAAGAAGACCTCGAGGATACTATTTACCAGATTTGCGGACGCCGAGATGAACAATGGGAGATAGTTAGCACCAAGAAGGATAGATCCATTGCAGCTTTCATCCAGGAGTTAAACCAGCACATTCAACGCCAGGAGAATCAGATGTGCGCAGACATGATGGAGTTGAAGAAAGCCAAGACCAAGATTATTGAGCTAGAAGGAGAACTGAAGGCCACTCGTAAGGACTACATGGATGAGATTGTAGCTCTAGTGAGACAAAACGGCGATCTTAAGGAGAAGATTAAAGAGCTCATGGGGAATTCAGCACCCAGAAGAGAAGATGAAGATTGCACTTGTCCTGATAACTACATCATCATCGACGACACCGATTCCGAGCCTAGTGATGATGATTTTGAAGACGAAGCTGGAGCAGATATCATGGAGTCTTCATCGGAGCAGTTTTTCTAGTTGACTACCATAAGAGTAGTGGTGTTCCACCATGTACATATTATAGTCCACGCACTTTTGCGATAGTTCTAAACCGATTGTATGCCTCTGTTTGATTGAATGAAGTGATTTTGTGTGCATTTGTCTCATGTGCATTTGGGTAGTGTTTTCTCTTTAGACCTCATTCTATTCTCAATTCTCACCTTTTCTAAACCTCAGATGCCTCCGAGACGTGACAATGGATTTGTTTTCCCGCCAGAGATCACTCAGTTGATTCAGCAGCAGAATGCCTTGATCCAAACATTGGTGCATCACATTCATACATATCAAGGGTATTTGTGGATAAGTATAACCTGCCAACCCAAGCCCTTAGGTCTCCCATGTTAGTAACCTCGCCTGGAGCAGAATATATGGCTAGTCGATGGTGTGATCGGTTACTATTAAGGATTGGTAACTATGTGTTTCCCTCAGACCTAATAGTATTGGAATCTCAAGGATTGGATGTGATATTAGGCATGGATTGGTTGTCAAAGTATGAAGGGAACATTGAATGTGCCAGTAAGACAATTTTGCTTACAACGCCCGAAGGAAGAAGGATCAAGTATGTATCCCGACATGTGCCCAACAGGACACAATTAAATTCCTTATCAGGAGTTGTACAGGAGGAAGTACCAGTAGTAAAGGATTTTCCTGACGTATTTCCATAAGAGTTGCCAGGCATGCCATCGGATAGAGACATTGAGTTTTTGATTGAGCTTTTGCCAGGCACTGGGCCAATATCGAAGAGACCGTACAGGATGCCCGCACAAGATTTGGTGGAAATTAAGAAGCAGATCAAGGAGTTACTGGAAAAAGGTTATATTCGCCCAAGTTCTTCACCTTGGGGATCACCAGTACTTCTAGTGGAGAATAAGGATGGATCGTTAAGGATGGTTGTTGATTATCGTGGTTTGAACGAAGTAACAATCAAGAACAAGTACCCACTACCGATGATCAACGATCTGTTTGATCGATTGCAAGGAGCTAAAGTGTTTTCCAAGATCGATTTGCGATCAGGGTACCATCAATTGAAAATACGAGAGCAGGACATACCTAAGACGACATTTACCACCAGATATGGACTATATGAGTATACCGTTATGTCATTTGGATTGACTAACGCACCTGCCTATTTCATGAACCTGATGAACAAAGTGTTTGTGGAGTTTTTTGGATAAGTTCGTCGTGGTTTTCATAGATGATATTCTGGTATTTTGAAAGAATGAAGAGGAGCATAAAGAACATTTGCGATTGGTACTGGAGAAGCTCAGGGAACATCAGTTATATGCCAAGTTCAGCAAATGTGAGTTTTGGTTGAAGGAAGTAGGATTCCTTGGACATGTTATATCCTGAGAAGGTATAGCAGTTGATCCCACAAAGGTTATCACTATGACCAATTGGGAAGCACCAACAACAGTTGGAGAGATCCGGAGTTTTCTTGGACTCGCAGGATACTACCGGAGATTTATTGAGAACTTCTCAAAGATTGCAAAGCCTATGACGGAGTTGCTGAAGAAGGATACTAAGTTCAAATGGACTGAGGAGTGTGAGGCTAGTTTCCAGGAATTGAAGAAACGTTTGGTTACCTCACGAGTGTTAGTTTTGCCAGATCAAACCAAGGATTATGAGGTGTATTGCGACGCTTCACGTCGAGGACTTGGAGCAGTGCTTATGCAGGAGGGAAGAGTTGTTTCGTATGCTTCACGACAACTGAAGCCTCACGAATTGAATTATGCCACGCATGATTTGGAGTTAGCAGCCGTAGTGCATGCATTGAAGACATGGAGACATTTCCTCATTGGAAATAATTGTGAGGTGTACACGGATCACCAGAGTTTGAAGTACATTTTCACGCAGAAGGAGTTGAACCTCAGACAAAGGAGATGGTTGGAGCTCATGAAGGATTATGATATGATATTGCATTACCATCCCGGAAAAGCTAATGTAGTAGCTGACGCATTGAGCTGTAAGAGCCATGTCAATACACTGATGACAGGAGAAATACCAAAGGAGTTAGCAGAAGATCTTCGTGAGCTATGTTTGGAGATAGTTCCGAGAGGCTATGTAGCAGCATTGGAGGTTCAGTCAACATTGATGGATAAAATCAGAGAGGCTCAGAAATTTGACAAAGAGATTGCTTCTATAAAGGAGAAAATGAGCCAAGGAAAAGCTAAGGGATTTCATGAGGATGAGCACGACACCCTATGGTTTGAAGACCGTGTCTATGTACCCAATGACCCGGAGATCAGGAAGTTGATTCTTCAAGAGGCACCTGATTCACCCTATTCGATTCACCCAGGAAATACCAAGATGTACTTGGATCTGAAGGATATTTTCTGGTGGACCGGAATGAAGAAGGATATTGCGGAGTATGTAGCAGTTTGTGATGTATGTCAGAGAGTAAAGGCAGAGCATCATAAGCCAGCAGGATTGTTGCAACCATTGCCGATACCCGAATGGAAGTGGGATAAGCTAGGCATGGATTTTATCACGGGATTACCAAGGACTCATTCAGGCTATGACTCGATTTGGGTTGTAGTTGATTGACGAAGGTAGCTCATTTCATCCCAGTAAAGACCACTTACACCAGTGCTAAGTTGGCAAAGATATACATGACCAGGATCGTATGTCTGCATGGAGTTCCGAGGAGTATCGTATCGGATAGAGGAACCCAGTTTACCTCAAAGTTCTGGAAGCAGTTGCATGAGACTTTGGGTACGAGGCTAGAATTCAGTACAACTTTTCATCTGCAGACAGATGGACAGACCGAGAGAGTCAATCAGATTTTGGAGGATATGCTGAGAGCTTGTGCACTAGATTACAGATCTAGTTGGGACGACAATTTGCCATATGTAGAGTTCTCTTACAATAACAGCTATCAGACCAGTTTGAAGATGGCCCCTTTCGAAGCTTTGTATGGAAGGAGGTGCAGGACACCGTTGTCATGGGACGAAGTTGGAGACCGTCAGTTGTTTGGACCTGATTTGATTAAAGAGTCTGAACAGAAGGTGAAGTTGATTCGCGATAGGCTCAAGGTAGCCCAATCTAGACAGAAGAGTTACGCAGATTCTAAACGCAAGGAGACAGTTTACGAAGTCGGAGACAGAGTTTATCTTCAAGTATCCCCACTTCGAGGGATTAAGCGCTTTGGAGTTAAGGGAAAGTTAGCGCCACGATTTGTAGGACCATATCGAGTTTTGGAGCGTATGGGAGAAGTGGCCTACAAGTTGGAATTGGCAGAAGGATTGTCAGGAGTTCATGATGTATTCCATGTTTCTCAGTTGAAGAAGTGTCACGCGGAAATGGCTGACATACCTTTGAGAGACACAGTGCCATTGGAAGCAATTCAGTTGGACAACAGTTTGACCTATGAGGACAAACCAGTTAAGATTCTCGAGTTTGCCAGCCGAGTCACTCGCAGCAAGGTTATTAAGTTTTGCAAGGTTCAGTGGAGCCACCACACGGAGGATGAAGCCACCTGGGAGCGAGAGGAAGATTTTCTCAAAGACCACCCTCACCTATTTTCTGGCCAACCCGAATCTCGAGGGCGAGATTCATCTTAAGGGGGGTAGGTTTGTAACATCCCAAATTTTCAATTTGGAATGTTATACATTAGATCATCATGCATATCATATTTTATTTTGCTTTTGGTTTTGATCCTAGAAAATCCTAAGCAACTCAAGGACCCACGGAGAGAGTTGGGGATTTCGTTATTTTCATATTTGAGTTTTCTCAAATTTTGAAAATAGGATCACGTGATTTTATTTATTTTATCATCAATTATTTCTATTACAAAAATATGAGAGAGGGAATAAAATGACTTTCCCAAAATATAGAAATATTGAGGATTTAATAAGAAAATCAAATAAGATTTATTTCGGAGTTTTTCGGTATTTTTAATTGAATTTAGGAAAATACGCGTTTTTCAAAATTGTATTTTGGGCCCAAATAAATGTCCACTTTATCGGGCTCAATTTTAGAAACCTGGGAAAATTTATTTCACGATTTTTGGAGTCCGTTTGGTACTCTTTTTCATTTTTTTCCCGAGCGTAATTATTAAAAAAAAACGGAACCGACCTTGGGCCGTACCCGAGCGGGACTCCGCCCGGGCGGCGCCTTTATATACCGAGCGCCCGAGCCCCCAGAGCACCCCAGCCCACCTGAGCCCGCCGCCGCCGCCGAGGTTCGCCGCCGCCTCGAATTCCGTGCCAAAAATTATTTTTTTAAAAGTATTTTTCATCGAAATTATTTTCTTTTTTTATTATTTTATTATTTTAATTATTTTTGAAAAAAATTATTTTCGGATTAAGTTAATTGACGATTAATCTGTTCGTCATTTTTCTTTTTTGTCGGATTTTCCGCGGTTATTTTCTGATCGCGATTTCTGATCCGATTTTCGTTTTAGTATAACTTTTCGCTCGTTTATCGCAATCAGGCGATTCAAGCGCCTGGAGTTTCGTATCGAAACCCTCTTTCCGAATAATCAACTTAAACAAGTTTTTGCTACTGTAAAATTTGGCTTAGATCCAGATTACTAGAACAAAGTTGATTTCTTTCGCCATTTGATTTTCTTTGCTTTGTTCGATTCAATACTTTTTGCAAACCAGGGTTCTTAAGTTGATCTTTCTGGTTAGATCTCTATTTGAGTTTTACCTGTGCATTAGATGAGTACTTATTGTATGCTTGTTTGTTTGTCTGCGATAGAATACCCGGAGTGTGCCGCCTATTACTTCGAATCTCTAGGTTTCGCGGAGCATCAGCAAGGCAAGTAACACTTTGATCATACCTTTTCTACTACCCAGTTTTATTGCATTAGATCAATCCTCAAGCACTGCATGATTAGGATCTAATCAAATTATGGGATGGGAAGTAGATGAGGTAGTACCTATTACCTGTTTTATTATGAAACCTTTGGGAGTTACTCTACGTTGCTTATTATGCCATGCTATGCTAGTAGACGTGGATTGGGTGAGTGATATCCATGATAGATCTGAGTTTGTTAATTTTAATGGTTTACTTAAGGTGGCAACTTAAACACACATCTGGGTGGATTGAGGGACCTGGTTTCTATCAGGACTTGCCTGTTTTTCTTTTGGACCGCCACCCAGGCTCAAAGGGATCATAAGATTATTCATGCTAGAAACTTTCGTGTGCAGCCACAAGCCATTATGGGCTCTGGCATAGTTGACTAAGTCGTGCGAACTCTTACAGTGGTAGACTAGCTGATGTAGGGGTTGTAGGTTGGTACGGTCTACCCGATTGTAAGGTGCTAGCGCTTCTAAAAGACTATGTCTCGGTCATCCGTTTCTCAAACACCATGTAGTGCGAGAAACCAAACGGAAGCGATCGAGCCTTGTGGGGAAAAGTGCGCAAACCTTTGCAGAGTGTACAATCTAATCATGGTTAGCCGTGTCCCCGGTTATGGACATTTTGAGTATCTAGTACTTGGATATCATGTGAATCTCATCATGTTACTTCTAAATTAATATTGTTGGGTTATTGATGATTACTTTTAATTGGGATTGAGGATGCTGCCAACCATTCGCAATGTTTAACAACCACCAGGATAGTTAAATAAATTTATTTCTTTGCAGTAGGGAAAAATTGGCTTTACGCAAAACTGTAACCTTAGAGCTTTTCCACCAGCCATATATGCATGTAGTATAGGCTTATCATTCATTATTCTCTATGTGTTACATTGCCAGCAAATTCCATGTGCTGGCCCGTTTTTGGGCTGCAACGTTTCATGTTGCAGACTTTTCAGACGACGAGTAAGGTGCCTTTTAGGTCGTGGTTCTATACTCAGTGATGCCGTTGGAGTTGATGGACTCACTTATTTTCCAAGCCTTCCGCTGTTATCGATATTAGATGGCCTTAAGCCATATTCATTGTAATAAGTTCTCTTTGAGACATCGATGTAATATTTGTGTGATTGCTACTCTGTTATAAATCCTTCGAAGTACTGTGTGGTGTCAGCATTACTGATCCAAGGATGACACTTGAGCACAGAGATCAGACTGTTTGAGGTCTGGTCGCTACAACACATATTGCATCGTTGCCATCGAGGATAACAAGATGGGTTTTTTATCATATTGCATGAAACTATCCCTCTACATCATGTCACCTTGCTTAAGGCGTTACTCTGTTTTTAACTTAATATTCTAGATGCATGCTGGATAGCGGTCGATGAGTGGAGTAATAGTAGTAGATGCAAGCAGGAGTCGGTCTACTTGTCTCGGACGTGATGCCTATATACATGATCATGCCTAGATATTCTCATAACTATGCTCAATTCTATCAATTGCTCAACAGTAATTTGTTCACCCACCGTAGAATACTTATGCTCTTTAGAAAAGCCACTAGTGAAACCTATGGCCCCCGGGTCTATTCTCATCATATCAATCTCCATCACTTTAATCTTGCCTTGCTTTTTTACTTTGCCTTTTAATTTTTACTTTGCATCTCTATATCAAAAATACCAAAAATATTATCTATCATCTCTATCAGATCTCACTCTCGTAAGTGACCGTGAAGGGATTGACAACCCCTAATCGCGTTGGTTGCGTTGAGCTATTGTTTTGTGTAGGTACGAGGGACTTGCGCGTGGCCTCCTACTGGATTGATACCTTGGTTCTCAAAAACTGAGGGAAATACTTACGCTACTTTGCTGCATCATCCTATCCTCTTCGGGGAAAACCAACGCAGTGCTCAAGAGGTAGCAAGAAGAATTTCTGGCGCCGTTGCTGGGGAGTCTACGCAAAAAGTCAACATACCAAGTACCCATCACAATCCCTATCTCTCGCATTACATTAGTTGCCATTTGCCTCTCGTTTTCCTCTCCCCCACTTCACCCTTGCCGTTTTATTCGCCCTCTCTTTTCCGTTCGCCTTGATGTCTTTCTTGGCTCGTTTTCTCGCTAGGTTGAAATAGTTGAGTATTTATTCCTAAACAAAGAAGCTAATATCTATGGATCCTCATCCGCTTGCCAATCTTTTTAAGAGATCCAATTATGATGAACCAATTCCTAGTGATTTGGATGCACTAGATTATCTTTATAAGCTTTTGCCTGAAATTTATAAATCTGAAAATTGTGATGAAGTGCTTCACGATAGATCTTTGAATAAAAAGCATGATTTAAATGATTTTATTATAAATTCTATTGATATAAATTATGCTAATAATATGCAAAACCCTAAGCTTGGGGATGCTAGTTTTGCTATGTCCAATAGTCATGATTGGGGAGATTCTTCTTATGATCTTGAAAATTTATTTAAGCCCCATGATGAATATAAGATTGATAATAGTGTTTGCAATAATATTGAAAGTTGGTTTGGAAGGGTGTCAACTTTAGATCCCACATATTTGGATAACATCCAATCTTATGAATTTTTTTATAAAAGTGGGCTTGGAGAAATCATGACTTTAGTTGATGATAATCCCACTATTTTGGAAGAGTGTCAACTTCGCATGCATGTGGATCGTGTTGAAAATATGTTATGTGATAGCTATATTGTTGAATTTCCTTATGATCCTACATGTAATTATTATGAGAGAGTAAAATATGGTTGTAGAAATTTTCATGTTGCTAAATTACCTCTTGTTATGTTGAGATTGCCATTGTTTCTTTCCGCTTCCTTGCATATGCTAGTTTTTGCTTGCCTTGATAATTTGTTTGCCTATAAGATGCCTATGCATAGGAAGTATGTTAGACTTAAGTGTGTTTGTCACATGTTTTTTGATGCTCTCTTTATGCTTCAATTCTTGCCTTTCTTGTGAGCATCATTGAAATCTCAATGCCTAGCTAAAAAGGCTTTAAAGAAAAGCGCTTGTTGGGAGACAACTCAATATTTTTCCTTGCTGCTTAGTAATAAATAATCCATCTACCTTCTGTTTATATGTGTTTTTGTGTTTTAATTAGTGTTTGTGCCAAGTTAGACCTATAGGATCTTCTTGGATGATAGTTATTTGATCTTGCTGTAATTTTCAGAAACTTTCTGTTCACGAAAACAATTGTTAAAAATCACCAGAACGTGATAAAATACTGATTCCAATTGCTGCTGATCAATAAAAAAAATTTCTAGGTTGTCCTATTTTGGTAGATTTTTTGGAGTTCCATAAGTTTGCGTTAGTTACAGATTGCTACAGACTGTTCTGTTTTTGACAGATTCTGTTTTTCGTGTGTTGTTTGCTTATTTTGATGAATCTATGGCTAGTAAAATAGTTTATAAACCATAGAGGATTTGGAATACAGTAGTTTTAACACCAATATAAATAAAGAATGAGTTCATTACAGTACCTTGAAGTGGTCTTTTGTTTTCTTTCTCTAACGGAGCTCACGAGATTTCTATTGAGTTTTGTGTTGTGAAGTTTTCAAGTTTTGGTGAAATCTTTTGATGGATTATGGAACAAGGAGTGGCAAGAGCCTAAGCTTGGGGATGCCCATGGCACCCCCTAGATAATCCAAGGACACCAAAAATTCAAAGCTTGGGGATGCCCCGGAAGGCATCCCCTCTTTCGTCTACTTCCATCGGTAATTTTACTTGGAGCTATATTTTTATTCACCACATGATATGTGTTTTGCTTGGAGCGTCTTGTATTATTTGTGTGTTTGTTTTTTAGTGTGCCACAATCATCCTTGCTGTACACACCTTTTGAGAGGGCCATACATGAATTGGAATTTGATAGAATACTCTATGTGCTTCACTTATATCTTTTGAGCTATGTAGTTTTGCTCTATGTGCTTCACGTATATCTTTTGAGCGTTATAATTTTGCTCTATGTGCTTCACTTAGATCTTTTAGAGCACGGTGATGGATTTGTTTTAAAGAAACTATTGATCTCTCATGCTTCACATAGATTATTTTGAGAGTCTTAATAGCATGGTAAATTGCTTAATAATAATATGCTTGGTATTCAAGATTTGTGAAACTTTCTTTTGAGTGCGTTGAATACTAAGAAAAGATTGATGCTTGATAATTGTTTTGAGATATGAAGATGGTGATATTAGAGTCATGCTAGTTGAGTAGTTGTGAATTTAAAGAACACTTGTGTTAAAGTTTGTGATTCCCGTAGCATGTACGTATGGTGAACCGTTATGTGATGACGTCGGAGCATGATTTATTTATTGATTGTCTTCCTTATGAGGAGAGGTCGGGGACGAGCGATGGTCTTTTCCTACCAATCTATCCCCCTAGGAGCATGCGCGTAATACTTTGCTTTGATAACTTCTAGATTTTTGCAATAAGTATATGAGTTCTTTACGGCTAATGTTGAGTCCATGGATTATACGCACTTTTTACCATCCTTGAACCATTGCTAGCCTCTCTAATACCGCGCACTTTCCGCCGGTATCATACACCCACCATATACCTTCCTCAAAACAGCCACCATACCTACCTATCATGGCATTTCCATAGCCATTCCGAGATATATTGCCATGCAACTTTCCACCATTCCGTTTATTATGACACGCTCCATCATTGTCATATTGCTAGCATGATCATGTAGTTGACATCGTATTTGTGGCAAAGCCACCATTCATAATTCTTTCATACATGTCACTCTTGATTCATTGCATATCCCGGTACTCCGCCGGAGGCATTCATATAGAGTCATATTTTGTTCTAAGTATCGAGTTGTAATTGTTGAGTTGTAAGAAAAATAAAAGTGTGATGATCATCATTTTTAGAGCATTGTCACAAGTGAGGAAAGGATGATGGAGACTATGATTCCCCCACAAGTCGGGATGAGACTCCGGACGAAAAAGAAAAAATAAGAAAAAAAAAGAGGCCATAAAAAAAGAGAAAAGGCGCAAATAAAAAAAAGAGAGAGAAAAAGAGAGAAGGGACAATGTTACTATCCTTTTACCACACTTGTGCTTCAAATTAGCACCATGATCTTCATGATAGAGAGTCTCTCATTTTGTCACTTTCATTTACTAGTGGGAATTTTTCATTATATAACTTGGCTTGTATATTCCAATGATGGGCTTCCTCAAATGCCCTAGGTCTTCGTGAGCAAGCGAGTTGGATGCACACCCACTTAGTTTCTTTTGTTGAGCTTTCATATACTTATAGCTCTAGTGCATCCGTTGCATGGCAATCCCTACTCACTCACATTGATATCTATTGATGGGCATCTCCATAGCCCGTTGATATGCCTAGTTGATGTGAGACTATCTTCCCCTATTTTTGTCTTCTCCACAACCACCATCCTATTCCACATATAGTGCTTTATCCATGGCTCACGCTCATGTATTGCGTGAAGATCGAAAAAGTTTTGAAAATTTTAAAGTATGAAACAATTGCTTGGCTTGTCATCGGGGGTGTGCATGATTTTAATACTTTGTGTGGTGAAGATAGAGCATAGCCAGACTATATGATTTTGTAGGGATAACTTTCTTTGGCCATGTTATTTTGAGAAGACATAATTGCTTTGTTAGTATGCTTGAAGCATTATTATTTTTATGTCAATATGAACTTTTGTCTTCAATCTTTCGAATCTGAATATTCATACCACAATTAAGAAGATTTGCATTGAAATTATGCCAAGTAGCACTCCGCATCAAGAATTCTCCTTTTATCATTTACCTGCCCGAGGACGAGCAGGAATTAAGCTTGGGGATGCCTGATACGTCTCCAACGTATCTATAATTTTTGATTGCTCCATGATATATTATCTACTGTTTTGGACTATATTGGGCTTTATTTTCCACTTTTATATTATTTTTGGGACTAACCTATTAACCGGAGGCCCAACCCAGAATTGCTGTTTTTTTCCTTATTTCAGTGTTTCGAAGAAACGAAATATCAAATGGAGTCCAAACGGAATGAAACCTTCGGGAACGTGATTTTCTCACCGAACGTGATCCAGGAGACTTGGACCCTATGCCAAGGCACAAAAGAGGCGGTCACGAGGGTGGGGGCGCCCCCCCTTAGGGCGCGCCCGTGCCTCGTGGGACCCCTGTTGCTCCACCGACGTACTTCTTCCTCCTATATATACCTACGTACCCCCAAACGATCAGATACGGAGCCAAAAACCTAATTCCACCGCCGCAACTTTCTGTATCAACGAGATCCCATCTTGGGGCCTGTTCCGGAGCTCCGCCGGGGAGGGCCGTCATCACGGAGGGCTTCTACATCATCATAGCCCCTCCGATGAAGTGTGAGTAGTTTACCTCAAACCTTCGGGTCCATAGTTAGTAGCTAGATGGCTTCTTCTCTCTTTTTTGATCTCAATACAATGTTCTCCCCCTCTCTTGTGGAGATCTATTCGATGTAATCTTCTTTTTGCGGTGTGTTTGTTGAGACCGATGAATTGTGGGTTTATGATCAAGTCTATCTATGAATAATATTTGAATCTTCTCTGAATTCTTTTATGTATGATTGGTTATCTTTGCAAGTCTCTTCGAATTATTAGTTTGGTTTGGCCTACTAGATTGGTTTTTCTTGCCATGGGAGAAGTGCTTAGCTTTGGGTTTGATCTTGCGGTGTCCTTTCCCAGTGACGGAAGGGGCAACAAGGCACGTATTGCATCGTTGCCATCGAGGATAACAAGATGGGGTTTTGATCATATTGCATGAAACTATCCCTCTACATCATGTCATCTTGCTTAAGGCGTTACTTTGTTTTTAACTTAATACTCTAGATGCATGCTGGATAGCGGTCGATGAGTGGAGTAATAGTAGTAGATGCAGGCAGGAGTCGGTCTACTTGTCTCGGACGTGATGCCTATATACATGATCATGCCTAGATATTCTCATAACTATGCTCAATTCTGTCAATTGCTCAACAGTAATTTGTTCACCCACCGTAGAATACTTATGCTCTTGAGAGAAGCCACTAGTGAAACCTATGGCCCCCGGGTCTATTCTCATCATATCAATCTCCATCACTTTAATCTTGCTTTGCTTTTTTACTTTGCCTTTTACTTTTTTACTTTGCATATCTATATAAAAAATATCAAAAATATTATGTATAATCTCTATCAGATCTCACTCTCATAAGTGACCGTAAAGGGATTGACAACCCCTAATCGCGTTGGTTGCGTTGAGCTATTGTTTTTGTGTAGGTACGAGGGACTTGCGTGTGGCCTCCTACTGGATTGATACCTTGGTTCTCAAAAACTGAGGGAAATACTTACGCTACTTTGCTGCATCATCCTCTCCTCTTTGGGAAAAACCAACACAGTGCTCAAGAGGTAGCAGTACATGCTAAGTGCACGCCTCTACATCGACCAGTATGTACGTACACGTTCACGACCAGAATGACAACGCTACGTACGCTTCAAACAGGTGGGTCCCGACTGTCAGGCACTTCCTTCCGTGCGAAGATGTAGCTAGTGGGTACCAGCAGTCAGGGGGCGAATCATTTTTTTGCCCGAACGCACTTCCTTGCGTGCGAAGATGTAGCTGGTGGGTCCCAGCAGTCAGGGGGGAAACATTTTTTTTGCGAAATATGGTGGCCCGTGCGGTGGGTCCCTGTTGTCAGGTGGAGGAATAATTATTTTGCGCGTAATAAGGAGGCACTTCCTTGCGGCCGCTGTGGACGCAGCTGTCAGCATCTCCACGTACAGTACTCTTCCGATGGAAGTTGTTCCTTGATCACGTTGACCATGCCGCACTGAGAGCACCAGGGAGGTGGACGACGGCGAGGCCTAGGAAGGGGACGACACGAAGCCGGGGAAGACGCAACAGTGGAAGCCCGTACGGAGAGGAGTATGAGGGTTCACTGGTTCGACTGCGGTGTGAGGCTGCCGTCACCGCAGAATAACAGGGGGTGTGGGTGAGTAGAGGGATGGCATGGCCAGCGGTGTGAGTAGTAGGGGGAGGTGAGGCCTCCGCGGCATCACAGCCGGCCACGGGAGGCAGGAGCACGTGGCACGATCGGCGCTGGTTTGGGCGGCTGGAGCAAGAAGACCAGAGGTTGAAGAAGCACTATGGTCGTTGGATGGACATTGTACGGTCACTGGAGCTAGAAACGTTCATATTGACTAAGTTGACAAAGCCCTCCGTCCCCGTCAACTTAGTAGGCCCACAAGTCAGCCTCCCACCAAGGTGGGTCCCAGCTAGCAGGGGGAGTATTCATTTTTTCTGCGTAATAAGGAGGCACTTCCGGTGGGTCCGAGTTGATAGCGGGGGGAACGTTTTTTCGCGCAATACGGTGGCCCGTCCAGTGGGTCCCAGCAGTTAGGGGGGAAACGTTTTTTCGCAAAATACAGTGGCCCGTCCGGTGGGTCCCTGCTTTTAGTGGAGGAATCATTTTTTCCATGTAATGAGGAGGCACTTCCTTGCTGCGGCCGTGGACCCAGCTGTCAGCCTCTCCACGTACAGTACACTTCCGATGGAAGTCGTTCCTTGACCACATTGACCACGCCGCGTTCCGTTGCATGCATGCGTCAATGGGCGTGGTGCGTCCCCACTGTCAGCCTCTCGCGTACAGTCATCTTCCCATGACTCTCGGTTGTTGACCATGTTGACCACACCGTGCCGAGCGCACCGAAGGCTGGTGGACGACAGCGAGGCCCCAGACTGGAACGACCCAGAGATGGGGAAGATGGGGCAGTGTAGTCGCAGATGGAGAGGAGTGGGAAACTTGACTGGTTCGGGTGCGCGGCAGCATAGCCGCGGTGCCGCCCACGGGAGACAGGAGCAAGAATAGTGGTTGAAGAAGGAGCACGGATGCTGGATTAACATCCAACGGTCCAGCTGCCACAATCATTTGTTGATTAAGTTGACAAAGCCCTGCGTACACGTCCACTTAGTAGGCCCACAAGTCAGCCACCAAATCTGACGGGTCCGAGCTGTCAATGGGAGGAATAATTTTTTCGCATAACAAGGAGGCACTTCCTTCCGTGCGAAGATACAGCCGGTGGGTCCTAGCTGTCAGTTGGAGGAAACATTGTTTTAGCTTAATAAGGAGGAACTTTCCTTGCGTGCGACCATGGACCTCGTGGGTCCCAGCCGTCCGGCTCTCCACGTACAGTCCTCTTACGATGACTCTCATTTGTTGACCACGCTGCACCAATCGCAGTGAGGCGGTAGACGACGGCAAGGCCCCGGATGGGAACGACTCAGAGATGGGAAGATGCGGTAGTGGAGTCGCAGATTGAGTGGAGGAGAAGGGTTATAACTGGTTCTGATGCGGCATGGGGCTGCAGCCGGTGGAGAATAACAGGAGGTGTGGAGGGGTGGAGGGATAGCCTGGCTGGCAGTGGGGTAGCGCTTCGCAGTGATGCGTGCTAAGCAGAGCCGCTAGCCGCCGAAGGCCGGACCAGGCGGTCCCGGCGACGCTGGAGGAAGAAGACGAGAGATTGAAGGTGCATGCCGACCAAGTTGACAACGCCCTGTGTAGGCTTCGACCTATTGGCCCACATGTTGGTCTGCAAAAATGTGGCATATATTTAACCCATGTTTTCTAAAATGTATAGTCCATTTGCTGGGCTAGGTCAACAAATAATTTCATGTCAATGCGGCCCATTTATATTATCTAAAAAATCCTAGCCCATTTGCACTTCCTTCAAATACACGAATTAGCTGGGCTCGTTATAAATATAATGTTATGTTAGAAGGAGCAATTAATATCAAAAAATAAATCGGAGAGGCACATTTTTTATTTACATAATTAACAAATTAGTGAGTTATTGCTCAAAATAAAAATGAGCGCGTTATTATTACATTGGTCCTTAAAATCTTCGCAAGCTTTTGTACGCAATCACCAGGATTTTCCTTGCCTGTGAGTCAAAAACAACCAGGATTTTCCTTGCCAACTTCTGTTAAACATTTACTTTTATAAGTTAATAACACGTGGGGTGTTTTTATAATGTATATATAAGTGTCTATGAAATATACGATAATAGTAATAATATAAATATATATAATGTGGTTAAAAAATACATTGGGTTGCCGATCTTTAAGAAAAAGCCCATAGGCTGGTATGGACCTCAAAAAATAAGTTGAAACCACTGTCACCGTATGTCGTGGGCTACGCATGTTAAAATACAAAACCTAGGCCTAGATGATACTTGTTCGCCCTTAAAAAATGATAGCAGATCCCCGACCGAACTAGATTAAAGAGGGGGCCGGCGACACGACTGAAGAAGAACATCAGGAGCGATTTTTTCTTTAGTGGATGGCTCTCGATGGCGTTTTTTACTTGCCTCTACACCATACAACTTGTAGTTTTAGCCTCCCAGTCCGTGGTGGACCAGCAGCCCATTTGCTGGGCGGGCCAACCTACAGAAACCAACACTCGATTTTTCATCAAGCCCCAAAAACAACGCAGTACTATGTTTGTTTTGAGGCTGAAAACATTACGGCAGGGGTTGAGCGGGGGAGGGGGCAAGACCGAGCAAAAAGATTAAAAAGAGCTGATGCATCGTTGCTACCCTAACAAAGCAGGTGCAATTCTTCTCGGGAAGAAGGTGTGCTGTTGACACCCACACATCACATACTCCACAGTAGGCATACTAACAAGTTCACACACAAGCACAACAGAAAAGGTAAACATTCGTATCAAACTCAGGTTCACAGGACACGTTCATATTCATAGCCAACATTCACTATCAACAACTCAAAAGATTCATATATACACAAGTTCAGCATGTCTATGGATCCAAATGATTGATAGATCACACAACAATATTCATAGATAATTCACAAAAAGATTCAGATATACACATGTTCAGTATGTTTATGCATCAAAATGATTGAGATCACAACCAATATGATCCATGGACGAACTTTAATTACCTAGGGTACAGACTGGTAAATGGTGTTCAGTCGGAGGTACTTCTTGCTAAAATTAATGCTTGTACGAGTAAAATTTCGAGTACATAAGAGGCAGCACAGACAATCTGAACTTTGCTTGTAGGTTTATCCTCAAATAATGGCCTCGTGCCGAGGGAGGTTTGAGCAACTTGGCCACTACTTTCATCCAACTAGTTTACTGGCTCATCTTGGTCCTGTAGCTCGCCAAAATTCTACATTAGAGACTGGTAAATGGTGTTCAGTCGGAGGTACTTCTGGCTAAAATTAATGCTTGTACGAGTAAACTTTTGAGTACATAAGAGGCAGCACAGACAATCTGAACTTTGATTTTAGGTTTATCCTCAAATAGTGGCCTCATGCCGAGGGAGGTTTGAGCAACTTGCCCACTACTTTCATCCAACTAGTTTACTGGCTCATCTTGGTCCTGCAGCTCGCCAAAATTCTACATTGCAGATGAGAAAGGAGGCGGTTGAGAAAATGAACCACCCAAATTTTTTGTGCAATTCAACTAAAATGGAGCATCACTGGCGTGCAGACTGATTAAGTGCCAGATGAATATACGCGTCAACCAACTTGTCTGGAATCTTTAGACTCCATGCCCTACAGTTCGCTACCATATGTGCCGATAACCAAAAGGCACAAGTTGGGACCAAAGACTGGACTGCGTTTTACTGGGCTATGCACCAAGCAATATTTTTGGCGTTCACTCTCCTAATACTTGGAGTTTGACAATTGGTTGACGCCGGTTGATACTCGAATGAATATATGCACTTCTTCTTGTCAACATTGATGCTTGTCTGAGTGAACTTTGGAGTACATAGCAGCAGCATAAGTACATGTCCATCTGATCTTTTTGTGCAGTTCTACTGAAATCACCCGATGTAATGATTTGCCTGCGAGTTCAGGCTCCAAGTTACTCCTTTATGAAATCGGTAAACAGTAGCACAATACCAAATTACCATTACATATGACAAGCACAATAATCAGGATAAAGGCTAGTACCAACTTGTGTGAGGTTGCATATCAATTACTATTCCCTTTAACTGGAAGCCGAGATAAGCCAAGCGACTGACAACAAAGGAAGAATGCAATCCGAGTTTAGCGACTAATAGGAAAGGAAGGAAGCTATTGAGGCAATGAAGCACCCATAGTTTTTGTGCAGTTCCACCAAAATCGAGCATCCCTGTTGGCACATATATTGAGAGAGTGAGATTACTGTAATAGTGGGACTAGTTGATGAAACATACACTAAGAAATAGAAGCACCCTCATTATCTTAATGGGTAAAGTTAGCATTCCCTCCCCGCCCCAACACATGATTCACCTCCATAGACAAACATACACACGTACATGATTCAGCATAGGGTGCTACTAAAGATTTGTTTAACTCTGACAGGAAAATTAGGCAGCAATAAATTAGTGGTACTTAAGTACTCCTAATTAATTAAGTGAGACAAAAGAAGTGGAAGGGCTCCCTGGAGGATCATCTCACATGTAAGGTAGTCGTTGCCGGAGCCCTTGAATGACCTCGATTGCGGCCTCTGGCTTCAGCAAGATCGCCTTGGCACTGTTTACTCTTCTTCTTCTTCCTCTTCATGCTCTGTTTCTCATTCTCCTCACCAGTTGGTGAACCAAGTACATGATTGGCCTTCTATTTTAGAATTGGTTTTGTTAGTGAGGGAGTACAAGTGTACTAGTAAAAATAGCATTAATTTCTCATGGCAGTCGCAAAATAGAGATGAACACATGCATTAAATATCATTCTTACCTAAAGGAAGGTTATGGTACCAATATGGATGATGAGGATTGGAACACATATCTCTCTTTGTGCAGTTCCACCGAAATGAACCAACTGTTCCATTCTGACATTCCAGTTAAACATCACAAAAGTCACTTCTTTTAAGAAGAGTTTTGTGCAGTGCACCAAAAGGTCACAACAGCAACCAGGTGAAATGGATATCCCTATTTGCACAAAAAGCTACAGAGGAAACAGTAAGAGTGTCAAAAAATTACAAGCAAAAACATTTGGCTAAACTTGTCATGGCTTATAACAGTGGCAAGGCTTCATTTTTACCAGGGGCATTAGATTAAGAACAACTAAATATTTGGTATAAGGGCATGGGACAGTGGGTGCACCAGCAATCCAGCACCATGTACCTAAACATGGGCATAAAGTGGTGATTCATAGTTTGTTGCCCCGAGAAACAAACATCCAAGAAACATACCTGGGTTGGTCCCATTTTTGTTCACTCTAGCCACCTACTCCTATGTGTGGATAGAAAATCTAGTCCTGGTCATACCGCTTTGTACAACGTTACCCCTATATTTCCCTTTTCGACCAAGAGACCGGTTGGATGACCAGTCTGTACTACTTTCACCCCTTTCCTTCCTATTTGTACCAAGTTCGATGTACTACATACTAAATTCCCCCACCCCACTTTATTTCTTGTTTGAACCAAGTACAAGATTCGAATCCATGAAGTAGCTTTACCTCTAACAACAGAAGAAAAAAAATAGGTGACATTGGACCATCCGATCGAGAGGGGCTGAGAGGTAGAAAATGATGCATATGCAGCGACGTAGCAAGCTGGGGAAGTAGAGCTAAGGCGGTTTCGAAGGAAGATATACCTGAAGGTCGTCGGGATGTGGATAGGTGGGCGGCGGGAGGCCGGATCCGCCCACACTAGGGCAACGACGAAGGGATCGGAGGACCTCCCGCGCTGGCGCTCGGCCAGAGATAACGGTGCGGCCGGCAGTGGGTCTCCTCGCTCGCTGTCGACGATGGCCTAAACGCTGCCCCTCCTCCCCTTCACCGATGGAGGGGGATACGTCCGGATCTGTAACCGGCGGTGAGGATAGAAAGACAGTGTTTTTTGAAGGGAGAAAGACAGTGTTACCACCCCTATCTTGTTTAGATCTGGAGAGGATGAGAGTTTATGAATGGAGCAACCCTAGCAAGCAAGCGCGGAGGCTCCGGCCTATATATACGTAATGGGGTAGTTTTCCTTTTCCACTCCATCAAAACAATCGTTTAAAATTGTGTACTACGTGCCAGGTTGCCGTTTTTTTAGTTGTTGATTGTTTTTTGAGATAGCTACCCGCTTGTTCCAAGTGGTCTTACGGTGTGTCAGGTTGCACTTTGTATCGTTCAAGTCTGGTACAAGTCCCTCCATTAAATGAACAACCACCCCCTCGTAAAAATTGTGAACAAGCCCACGGCTAAAATTATCGGAAACGTGGGTTTCCCCAACATGCATTATTGTTTATATTTTCTACTCCCTCTGTTCCTAAATATAAGTATTTTTTATTAGCCACACCTAAGACAAGAATTTTTTTATTAGCAGTGAACCCCACATGTCATAAACACAAAAAGTGTGGCAAGATTCCCTTAGGCAAGCCAAAGTGTGTCTAGCGATTTGAGAAACTCAAGTTAGGCAAGTGTGGCAAGTGTGGGAAAAATAATGTGGCAACATAAGACAAACATAGTCACAATCCAAATAGCCCCGTAATTTTTTGTGACATGCATGAAAATTTGGTTAGTTAAATTTATAGTCAAAATTTGGCAAGGTGCATCAAATCAACACATGCAAGTATCAAAAGGGAAGTCACGGCATGCATGCATGCGTTGTACTCCCTCCGTTTCCAAATATAAGTCTTTCTAGAGATTGCAACAAGTGACTACATACGAAGCAAAATATGTCTACATACATCCGTATGTTGTAGTCCATTTGAAGTTTGTAAAAATACTTATATCGAGTGCAGTGCTTTGATGTGTCGCGTAAACTCGTACAAGACTAAGAAGTTTGATTACTACAACACCCTCTCCCTCGCGGACAGAGCTCCGGTGCCTTAACTGCACCTACCTTTGGCTGCATGACAGGTGGGCCAACCATCTGTTGGGCCCACCTGTTATAGACGCAAAGGCAGGAGCAGTAAGTCAATGAAGCTGCGTCCCTCCCTCGCGCATGAGCGTGGTGGCTGGCAGGACTAGTAGGAGCTTTTGCTACACGCTTCTTGACGACGGCGAACTTGTGGATGGAGTTGGCCATCATGTCGTCCATGTGAGAGGCGAAGCCGGCGTCGGCGAGGGCTACGACGCCGGCGGTCACCAGCACCGTCTAGAAAAGCTGCGCAGTGCGAGGCCACAGGCCGGTGCCTTGGATGATTTGGCACAGTCGACTGCCGCTCGTGACCATCGCCTCCATAGGTGCTTCTGGCTTCTGGTCACTTGGTCTTGGATTGGAGTGAGCAGTGTTGCGCAGAGACTAAGGAGTAGATGGATTGGAGTGGTGGGGCGCCTTTATATGAGAATCCAAACTCTGTTGCATTCACATCGTGCTGGCTCTATTCTGCTTCTCCAATTAATTCCCTCTGCATGTACTGTAATTTGAGGATGCATCATTGACCGTTCAACGTCTCGGGAACCGCTACCCTCTCCCTCCTTGGCATTCAAGCACCTATGGAGGCGACTGCCGCTCGCGTCTATCGCGTGTCAGGAGACGTTCCCGTCGATAACGAGGTGCCTATGGTGACTTCATAAATTTGAAGATGATAGTACTAGTATACTCAATATTGTGCACCGCGACCAATATCGAGAGGAAAACAAGAGAACTACGTATTTATTTACGGTGTAGATTCACTCATTTTGCTCCATATGTACTCCGTCTTGGTGTAGTCCAGTCAGTTGTTTAAATCTCTAGAAAGGCAAATACTCCTTTCTGGTTTACAGGGCTATACTAGCAAGTACTACAATAGTGGGCTCACATAGCAATTTTGCCTCATGCAAGAGCCTGGCTATATGCGTGCTGCAAGGTTCGCAACTGCCACGTTCAGATTGCACTTGGCTCTTCGCCTCTTCGAGAAGACGAATAATGATGTTACTACTACTGCTTCTACAGTATCAAATCCACTGCTGCATGTCCGTCCACCGCGAGCGGGAGGGATAGCTTGTTGTAGTACTATAAGCAAAAGCCTATCCTTGTCTACGAGCCACCATGTGCATGGGTGAGGGAGAAGGCGTGTAGTAGTAAAATCAAGCTTCTCCTCATTGTATGAGTTCACGCGACACATCATAGCACTGGCCCCACATGGTTGCCTATAAACTTGGCTGAAAGACCCGTAGTGTACAATACTCCATTTGCTGCAACCTCTAACATTTACCCCACCACAAATTAAAATATATATTCCTGTCTTGACCAGATGAGCGTGCAAACTAGAATCACCAGGATGACAGGTAGGGCCAGAAGATTATTTTAATCAAAAAAATATAGCATGGAGCCGACCCCAACGATTTTAAGCTTACAGGCACGGTACATGTTATCCTAGACTACTCTACACATGAAACTGCCACACGGGCGTCTGGGCTGCGCTTGGCTCTTCGCCTCTTCGGGAAGTCGAACAATGATGGAGTACTACTGCAGTGAAGGAGTACTACAGTATGCTTCTGGCCATCTGACACCGATTGAACTGCTGCATGTCCACCGCGTGCGGGAGGGACAGTGTGTAGCGAACGAAAGCTTCTCCTAGTCCTGCCAGCCACCACGCTCATGGGTGAGGGAGGGACGCAACTTCATTGACTTACTGCTCCTGCCTTTGCGTCTATGACAGGTGGGCCCAACAGGTCGGTGGCCCACCTGTCATGCAGCCAAAGGCATGCGCGATTCAGGCGAGAGGGTGTTGTAGTAATCAAACTTCTTGGTCTTGTACGAGTTGATGCGACACATCAAAGCACTACACTCGATATATTTCAATAATTTGCGTTTACTGATGCATTAATTACAATGCATGCATGCATGCCGTGACTCTCCTTTTGATACTTGCATGTGTTGATTTAATGCACCTTGAAATAGTATGAATATGTGACGGTAAAGCTTTGTAATGCCCCGGCCCTAATAAAGCGAGAGATGGTTATGCACGAGGAGGGCGAGATCATGCAGACGGAACATGACCCGACGATGGAGCTCTCTATGGTCTTGATGGACCTCACCTTGCTCCACTGCCCCTTGTGCCTCCGCCCCTTGAAGCCTCCAGTGTATGAGGTTTGAATACACCTCGTCCGTTCGGCTGACCGAGCAAGGTGCAGGTTTCTTGATTGATGTGTTGTTCGATTGATTTGTGCATTGCAAGGGAGGGCACCTGGCTTGCACGGACTACCGCGTCGAGCGCCCCGGGAACCAGCGGTAGTGCCAGAAGTGCGAGCGCGGCGGTGGCTTCGACGTGCGGAACACGGGGGTGGACGCCGTCCTCTCCTCGGTGAGGGTGGAGTGCTCGCACGAAGGCTGTGGGCTCTACGTCACTTACCACAAGCTCGCCGATCACCAGAGCGTGTGTCCGCTCGTGCCCTGCAAATGCCCTGTGCCCGTCTGCGGCTATGAAGGCCCGCCGCCGGTGCTCTCCCACCACATCAGCACCGTGGATCCCATGCCCGTGCACATGATCCAGTATGGCAAGGCGCTCCAGCTGCAAGTACCACTATCGGTGCCACGGCTCTTGCTGTTTGCGGAGGAGGACGGCCGCGTGTTTTTCTTGGTCGGCGGCGTCCTCGGCATCGGCGCACCTATCGCCGTGTCGGTCATCTGCATCAGAGCGGGGGCGTCCCCACTGCCACACTACATGGCCAAGCTGTGGGCGAACGGCCCGCTGGGGGAGCCCAAAGGCAGGACCGACGCCGTCAAGGTGGAAATGGAGGTGACAAGCAGCAGGGATCCTGGCGACGTCATCATGCAGGAGCTGACCTTCTTCACAGTTCCGCCCAAGCTACTGTCCCTCCACATTCAGATTGACAAGCTCACGTCCTAAATGATTCTACAGTGCCTTCTGTTTATCTTAGTAATATGCTAATATAGGGGTTAGCTCGGTTTACTTTAGCTTAAGAGATAGGGATGACACCCGCAGGGTTTGGGCACGGGTGGAGCCATCCCATACCCTTACCCGTCATCCCAAACCTTACCCATCACCCGTACCCATACCCGTTGACGGGTACAATTTTTTCCCATACCCGTCACCCATCAGGGTAAATGGGTACCCGTGGGTAAAATAACCCATATTTGGAACACATCAATTTGAGCATTACATAGTCATAAACAACAACTTATAATAATAATTTACAAACAACAACACATCATGATAGAAACGCATACTCGTTCGTGGGGTAGCTATTGTGGTGCGGCGGCCTAGCATGAATGCATGATGAGTTCCTTTCAAGGTTGTGGGATTTATGTACATATAATATGTTTAATATGTGGATAAATAATATATAAGGCCTATTTCCCAGATTATATGCGGGTACACGGGTACATGGGTATGGGTTATACTAACCCATACCCGTATCCACAATACCCGATGGGTATGAAATTTTCCTATTTATGTACCCATGGGTATTTTTTTGACCCATACCCTTGCCCTAATAGGGTTTTTACTCGCATGGTACGCGGGTAATGGCTACCCATCGCCATCCCTATTAAGAGATGGTGGGTTTTGGTGGCAATGCAGCAATTACCTCGACATCAGATCAGTAGTGAAAGTAATTTCGAACAGTCGAATGGATATTTTGTGTATGTTGGATATAAAGATCCTTTGGGTAATAAGTAATAGCTTATATGCTTTTTTTTCGAAACGGACGTCGGGCTGTAGCTAGAAGGGCGGTTGGGACGCGGCATCGGCCCATACCGCGGTGACCCCCGATTGGGACGCACCGAATGTGGATTTTCTCCCTCGTTGATGTCGACCGCGTCTACGCAGAACATTGTTCCCTTCCCCCAGCTGCGGGATCAGGCCGGATATGTGACCAGCGGTGTGGCCACCGTCGTTGTATGCTTGTGAAGAGAGCAACCCAAGCAAGCAGGCTTGTAGCCTAGGCTCCTGCTAGTGTATATATAGTGGTTTTATTTTTCTCTCCATATCAACCATTTTATATTGCGTACATGTCATTGAAGAGTGAAATGATGGTTGCTTCTTTCGACTAACTTACTGTGTGATTTGACCACTCCTTTAGTGGCCCCCACACGTACTCCCCCTACGTGTATGCAACAGTCACACGTACACATGGACACAAAACGCGCGCGATGCCCTAATGCATGCATGTCCGAGCACACGACGGAACACACACGGTCACGCTCAAGTGCTCAACCTACATGTGCATGCACACACATACTCAGCCAGGGTGAGCTAGTGACCGTATAAACATCGAAAAATGTATATATTGAGCGCAATGAGCGTATTATGAAGTCCACTGACCGTATTTTTACAAATATACAGTGATAGACAGTGTATTTATCTCGTTTGAAATTAACCCATATTAACCGGAGAGGAGGCAGTATGGACTAGCATTACTTTGCTGTGTCCCGTCAACTTGCCGAACGAGGAGAAGCTTGCATGACGGGAGAAGCTTGCACGCGGTGGCTCGCAGGACAAGGAGAAACTTTTGACTAATGCAAGCTCTCCCTCGCTCAGGCGGTGGACATGCAACAGTTAATTCGGTGTCAGATTGCCAGAAGCATACACTATACTAGTACTATTATTGTTCGACTTCCCGAAGAGGCGAACAACCAAGCGCAAAGTTTACTAATACTAGTACTACTACTATAGTCTATATAGGTATTTACGATAGTAGTACTAGGCACCAGATGGAGGAGCATATGCACTCTTATTATATTTTTAAAATGTCATAAAGCAATCTTCAACACATTTGGTTCTCTTCGAGGGTTCTCGCATGTGATAATGGAAGTTGATTGCATGAAACACTCGCCACAATTCTCGCTTAATTCTGGCTCATATCCTGTTACAAATAGGAGCGCTCGGTAATATTTCCTCTTTTTTTGTTATTCAGCATGTAAACAGGTCAGCAAACCTTGCGGCACATCTTTGTGCGAACCGTGCTTGCTGCACTTTGAATGTGGTCGAGAGCTGGCTTGATGAAACACCTCACTTCCTACTTCTTTTTTGCGGGGTACCTCGCTTCCTAGTGACCAGTGTCTTGGCTGATCATCCTACGAATGCTTATATATGAATAAATCTCTCTCATTTACCCGCAAAAAGATTAAGCCATATTAACCGGAAAGGAGGGAGTATGGACTAGCACTACTTTTTGGTATGTCTCGTCAACTCGCAGAACGAGGAGAAGCTTGCAGTACAAGGTGAAGCTCGCTTATGCCTTTTGACTAATGCAACGTACCCTAACCCAGGCGGTGGACATGCATCAGTTCATTCGGTGTCAGATTGCCAGAGGCATACACTGTAGTACCAAACATGCGGAGTGCCATCATTGTTTGACTTCATGAAGAGGCGAAGAGCCAAGCGCAAGGTTTAGTAGTACGAGTAGTACTACTACTAGAACCGCATGGTGGAGCCTCTGTACTCTTATTTTTTTAATCTCTGATAAAGTACACATTTATTCCAAAGAAGGGCGGAAAATGGCAGCCCAACATGTAATGATGATATTGATCAACCATGCTCGAATATATCTTGGCCTTCGTACGATCTTGTCTGTGTGTTCTCGCTCGTCGTCTCTCTCAAGGAACGGCGGGTTGGCCATTTGCCGTCAATTGAGATCGGTTTGCTCACACTCCAGTCCCACATGTCAGTGATATGCCAAGAGGAGGTACATTGACCGACTGGCCATACGCATACTTGGTTTTGCACCTTCATACTACTCCTCCCTCCGTCACAGTTTACAGGGCGCGCTTCATTATGATGCATTTCTCTCAATGCATTTCCACCACCAGAGAGACTTTAGACGCGTTTGGTTTAATGCTTAATTCATTAGGGTGTGGTAACCGCAATCAAGTCCACAATTTTCTCTCGATGTACTACGGAGTGGAGTAAGTGCATGCATGTGTGTACTCGGGGTGGAAGCACTGCATGCATGTGTGTACGCATTATTTCCTCTAGTAATAGACACAGTGCTATAAATACCAATGCTATTTTTCAGGTCGATCGCTAGTCGCCTTGGTCCCAGAGATTTTTTCTTTTTCTGAAGCACGCTCTATAAACAGTGATGGATGGAGTAGTATGAGCAGATTCAAAGAAGAGCGTATTGATGGTTGCTTCTTCCGAGCAATTTACAGTGGGAAAGGTGGGGCTTATGATTGACTGGTCATTACTCACTATTAATGTGGCGCAACGACCGGGTTGAGTCTCCCATGCGGCTATGCACTACCCCCTCGGTTCTTAAATATACTCTGGAGTATTTGTCTTTCTAGAGATTTCAACGAGTGACTACTCAAATATTTGTCTTTTTAGAGATTTAAATGAACTACTACATATGGATGTATATAGACATATTTTATAGTGTAGATTCACTCATTTTAGTCCGTATGTAGTCACTTGTTGAAATCTCTAGAAAGACAAATATTTAGGAATGGAGGGAGTACACATATGAAGCAAAATGAGTGAATCTACACTCTAAAATATGCCCATTTGAAATTTGTAAAAGACAAATATTTAGGAACGAAGGAGTATAATTTTGTGCATGGCAGATGGACCCGGATACCGAAGAGGTTTCTGGCAATGCTATCAAGCTTCCAGCATTTGTTTACATAATTGACGTACTATGCAAATAATTTTCCAGCGACATGAAATTGTACAATGGTGTGAGCTTTCAGCTTTTGTTTCGTGTGTCTTGCCATCGATGCTCTTTCGGAAACAATAAAAACTAACTTCCTTGCTAATCAGAGCTAATATTTACATCACAACTGAAGACAAAGTTGTGAGAAGGTGTTAAATTAAAATTGATCCATGCTTTCATTGGCAGCAACGTCCCCCCAGCTCTGTCTAAATCAACAAGGCATGTTGGGAAAAAAGTAGCTGTCTGGAGCATGCAACATTCCGATCATTTTGTGCAGTTCCACTAAAATAGAGTTGAGCGTCCTTGTTCCAAAGATATTAAGTGTGATTACGATAATAGAGGACTATTGATGAAACAATAAACACAGAAATAGAAGCCGGTCACCTTTGCAGTCTCTCTTAAGACTAACTAGTTGGAGAAGATTAGGCTCGGAGTTGGATGAGGAGGATAGAGCAAAACCAATCTCCCTTTGTGCAGTCGCACTGAAATGTAGAGACATTGCCCGTGTGACATTTTGGTAGAACTGCGCAAAACACTCTTAAGAAAAAAGTGATTTGTGCAGTTCACCAAAAGGTCGCAATAGCAACGAGGTGAATTGATAGCCCTATCTGCAAAAAAAGAGGTAGAAAGGAAACAATTATTGGCTAATAACAGTTGATGACACATGTGACGACAAAAAATAAGCATATTCCTTGTCCTAAGGGAAGATAACAACACGGTTGTGTTTGTATAAAATGGTGTGAGGACGAGATTGCAATATGGAAAGTACACCAGACGAGCTATGTTTTGGGCAAAGAACTAAGGAAGATCCACATGCAACGACGTGGGAAGATGGGCAGTGGAGCAAGGCCGGAGGGGATACTTGGAGGTCGTCGGGATGTAACTAGGTGAGTGGCGGCGGGCAGAATCTGCCCATACCGCGGCAGCGAGCATGTGGCGTAGACCCTACTGCGTCGAAGCTTGGTCAGAGAGAACGACGTGTACCGTAGATTGGGACGTGCTGCCTCGGCGCCGTCGAACAGAGAAACGATGCACGTCCTCCCTTTTCGCCGCCCACGGGATGTGGACGGATCTGTGACCAACGGTGAGAGAGAGAGAGGCCACCGCAGCCTTGTGTGAGATACTCTGAAGAGAGACAAACCAGGCAGGCAAGCTCCTTTGTATATAGTGGAGCGGACTACCTTTTTTCCATAAAAATCATTTTATATTCTGTGTACGTGCCATTGAGCGATATAACTTTATTTAAAAATAACGTGCCAATGCATCAAGTCGAAGTTTGTTTCGTGCACGCGTGGTACACGACCTCCGTAGGTAAACAACAGCTACACGCGTTCAAATTAGCATGTGGGCTGCCATTTCGTACAGAAATGAGCTCCACCATGTACCCACACGGGTGTGGCTGGGCACGAAGCGTGAGTACGTGCATGGTGCACCTATTCTCTTCTTGTATACGTACACCACCTATGTGGGGTTGTGTGAGAGAGATACAAACATAGAGAGATATAGTGTGTGGGTTCGTGAGAGTTTTTTTGGGGGAGGGGGTCAATCAAAAAATATAACATATGCAATGTGTGTGAAATAGAGTCCTGGATATATCATATATATAGAGGGGGCGATCCACGAGAAGAGAGTGGAGGTATCATCGGCTTGAGGTGTCCATAGAATCAAAGAGAGGGATGATGTGTGTGTGTGTGTGCGCGCGCGATCGATAAAGAGTGCCATCGAATTTGTGTGTGCCGATGTCAAAGATATAGAGTGGCTGGCCTACTGGAACGTGAGAGATGACAGGTGCAGTTTGTCTCTGTGGCATGGATACCTACCTATAGCGCTCGACTATCGGTGTGTGGTGGGGGGGAGGGAGGCCTAATTAACTATAGAGGTACAATGGCTGGTATATGTGTGGAGGAGGAGAGAGTCCTACCGCATGTATTAAGGGAGATTGATCTACCTCATGTATTAAGGGAGATCGATCGACATCCATGCATATGTGTAGGAGAGGAATAAGGTTGGGAGAGAGACAGAGATAGAGTGTTGGAGGGGGTGGTAGTGGAGTTGCTTCTAAGAAATGATGGGATAGGCTTGCTAGACAACCGAAGGGCACGGCTGCAATATCAATAAGAGAGGGGATGGCTGCCTATCTGTGCACATGCGTGTGAGAGATGGGTCAGGAGGCATGCATGAATGATGAGGGGGGACGATATGGCTGTGCTAAGCAGACATAACTACATAGGAAGATCAATCGTCCTTTGTTAGAGAAAGGAGAGACATAACTTGTGAGGTATGTCGATCGATGGGGGGGAATAGTTAAAGTCGACCTAGGTATATGTTGGGAGATCGATTGATATACATGCATGTGTGTGTTAGAAGCAAATGAGGCACGGGGAGAAGGATAGAGACAGAGAGAGAGGGATGCATCTAGGAGGTGGTGCGAGAGTCATACTATATCGAGGGGGAAGGAGTGTGCGTGTACGAGATCGATGAAAAGAGTGGTGGGAGTGAGGCATGGACGGTGATAAGAGAAGAGGGGAAGCTTGTGTTTGTGCCAGGCACACCTGGCTAGAGAGGCATATCGATCGATGTGTGCCGTAAAGAAGGAGCTGGGGGGCCTACACACACCATGGGTGAACGACCTAAAGTGAAAAGACGAATTTGCGCGATGGATCTAGAGAATGCCGAGGGAGGGTGAGAGGGATGCGGACGTGTGCATGCACGAAAGAAAGTTAGCGCTAGCTACAAAGATAAGAGGATTGTGTGGGTGTAAAAGACGAATAGAGATCATACTTCATTATAAAAAGCGAATTCGGATATTTGAAGAATTTATCATAGTGTTTTAAACCAACGCATGTGTGAATATATATAATGGTGATACACATGGTGTGGTTATGAACATGTTATACTACATATAATATATTTTATCTCTACTATTATAAAAAACGGAGTTGTTGATGATGGTGTGCTTGCCATCCTGCAATATAGGCCGTATGATTTATATCTGACGGATAGGAAGGAAACTATGGCAATTTTGAAAAAATATACCCACACCCCTCTCCGTATTTGCAAATTGGGCCTCCACTTGATCATGTTGATGTTCTGTGGAACGCATGGGCATCTTGCTAGTACTACGTATAATATATAGAACATTGATCATAATTTGGGCTAATGTGTGGCTTTTGCAGCTCAGGTCTGAATACTTGTCATAATGTAGGGGGCGGGGCACTATACTATGTGTGATAAACATGGTGTACATATGGAACATGGTTTAGATTATGAATATATAGTTAGTACATCAAATGTACTATTATTTGGAATCAACATCAAGTGTATTCAAAAAATAGAATTCGAGTTCATGTAGTACACATAGTTCATATCTATCTCTATAGTAATCATGTGGTGTGTTATTAAGGTAATACACGAATGATGGTTGAAGTTGGCAACAATCATGATTGTAGATTCTTATTGAAATAGAGAAACGAATTCAAATTCAGTTCGAATTGCAGCGGTAGTATAGGCATTTGGAATGCACTAAAATGTTGGTATGAGTAGGTTACATGCATTATAGAACAAGAAAAAATTTAATTGGACATAACATGGATTCATACTCCCTCCTTCCATCTATATAGGGTGTAATGCGTTTTTTAAGACCACCTTTGACTATTGACAATATTAATAGTACATGGCATGCACAATGTGAAAATTATATCATTGAAAGAACCTTTCACAGACGAATTTAATGGTGTGCTTTGTGTAAGTTGCATGTCATATATTATTGCTCTAATATTTGGTCAAAGTTAGCATCGAAAAAAGCATTAGGCCCTATATAGATGGAAGGAGGGAGTAGCTTTGAATAGCATTTTATAGTAAAATGGGGCAAGACTCTCTCTTTGTGTGGTGTGAATAGTTTTATTTTTTTCATTTTCTTTTTGGTTGAGGGAAGTGCGAATTGATTTTGTACGTACAAGTACAATATTACATGTTAGGCTTGTCCCTAAAATTCAACCCGTGCCTTGTTGTATCCCGAAAATTCAGATATCGTGCTCCCAAAACTGGCGCCTTCACAACCCGCGCCTTGCTATCCCGAATATTACAACATGCACAAAAACTCCCTCCAGCTGCCAAATTCTGACATGCGAAATCCCCCTTCTAACCCTGAGCCGAAAGGGCCGCTAGTTCAAATCGGTGGGGGGTACTTTCGTAACACACCCTACATTTGGACAAGCGCGTCCCTAAGTAATGGTTCACCCCCTCCCATCACCTCCTTTTTGCCATTCAAAATCCCAGGCCGCCATAACCTCTCCGCTCCAGCCGCGAAACCCCACCCTCCTCTGTCCGCCACCTCACCGCTGCCCAGCCGGAGCCTCTTCCCCGATGACATCGTTCACCGCAACAGCTCGACGTCCCTCGTCCACCTCCCCAGATGAGGATCCGTCGTCCATCTCGTCGTCCCGCCGGTTCAGCCGCTCCGCCCTCCACCTCCAAGGAGCTGCTTCGATGATCGCCTCGTCTATCGTGGCTGCTCCATCCCCATAGCGCCGCCTTAACCTACTCCACCGGAACCGCAACATCCTTACCGACTCCTCGGACGAAGCCGAGGCCTACTCACCGCCACCAAAGAGGTTGTACACTCATTGCATCACACCTTCTCCTTAACTCGACCTCCTGGCACTGACGGTGCTCCATCCCGCACCCCCATGGAGCGGATACCTTGAAGCCGGTGCCGCGGGCGACATCTCCACGATGGCTCTCCCCCAGTACGAGGCCCCTTCGGTGGTGGCGGACATACCAGCCGGATCTGCAGCTGCTGCTCCGGCTCTCACTTGCTCGCAAGCTCGCGTTGCTGCTGCTCCGGCTCTCGCCCGATCGCTCACTAGCCCAGCTGCTGCTGCTCTGGCTCTCGCTGGCTCGCTCGCGCTGCTGCTGCTGCTCCCCCCTCGCTCGTGCTGCTGCTCTGCTCCGATTTAGCTACACTTCAGTCGACTGAATCAACTTTTGGGTCAGTCAATTTTCAGGGGGTTGGGGGGCTCGCCGGAGTTAAGGAAGAACCACCCACAACGGGGACGGGGGCTCGCCGGAGAGGTACCCCACTGTCTATCTTAGGGTTCATGGTGGGGGGTGGGGGGCCTAGAGGGCTGGCCGCGACGGCGGCGCACCGACGGTGGGGAGTTGTTTCGGGGCGGCGAGGCGGCGCTGGGGCCGGCGGTTCGGCCGGTGGTGGCTGGCGGCTCAGGGGGGGTGCAGGTTGAAGATGAACTGCATGCGCTCCCTAAACTACATGTCAAGTGCCTCTCTCCTACCATTGCGTTCAGTTTCGACAGTAACATTCAGATTCCACAGTAAATTTCAGTTTCGACAGTTAAGTTCAAAGTCAATAGTTTTTACCTCATCTGTTATAGTCAAGTGGTTTTTGGTGATGTAAATTTTACATCTATTTTACATCATCTATTGGAGATGCTATTAGAATCCCACTTGAGATTGACGATGTCTGTTGTCGGTGTCAAAACCGGCGGATCTCGGGTAGGGGGTCCCGGACTGTGCGTCTAGGCGGATGGTAACAGGAGACAAGGGACACAATGTTTTACCCAGGTTCGGGCCCTCTTGATGGAGGTAAAACCCTACGTCCTGCTTGATTAATATTGATGATACGGGTAGTACAAGAGTAGATCTACCACGAGATCAAGGAGGCTAAACCCTAGAAGCTAGCCTATGGTATGATTGTTGTCTGTTGTCCTACGGACTAAAACCCTCCGGTTTATATAGACACCGGAGAGGGTTAGGGTTACACAAAGTCGGTTACAATGGTAGGAGATCTAAATATCCGCATCGCCAAGCTTGCCTTCCACGCCAAGGAAAGTCCCATTCGGACATGGGACGAAGTCTTCAATCTTGTATCTTCATAGTCCAGGAGTCCGGCTGAAGGTATAGTCCGGCCATCCGGACACCCCCTAATCCAGGACTCCCTCAGTAGCCCCTGAACCAGGCTTCAATGACGATGAGTCCGGCGCACAGATTGTCTTCGGCATTGCAAGGCGGGTTCCTCCTCCAAGTACTTCATAGAAGATTTTGAACACAAAAGACAGTGTCCGACTATGCAAAAGAAGTTTCCACATATCACCGTAGAGAGAATAATATTTACACAAATCTAATCTGCTGACGTATTCCATAGCGTGACATCACACTACGACAAAGCCTTTATTCGAATCATTTTTACTCCCCCACCTCAGCGCATTTTGCGAGGCGGTTTCCTTGGCACATCTTGTCAAAGCAGATATCGTGTCCCCTTATTTACGGGATTTTCATCAATACGGACGTGGGTAACCCAACCGCGGCATTTATCACGGCGCTTGGGAGATAAGCGAATTTTACCAGGCTGGTGGGGACGCTTAACCGCATCCGCCCATATAAGGGGATAAGGATCCACCTTTTTACCTACGCCTTCTTCCTCCTTTGCCTATCCACCTTCCGCGCACTCGAGCTCCAGCGCCCAAGCCCGCACTTCCCACCTCAACCTTCTCCAGCCATGTCTGGAGCGGGAGGCAAGTGGATGGTCTCCTCCGTCACGGAGGGCCATATCAAAAAACTGAGGAAAGCCGGATACTTGTCTAACGACATCGCGCACCGGCTTCCCAAAAAGGGGCAGCTCCTCTCCACCCCAAGGCCCCATGAGAGGGTTGTATTCCTTCCCCACTTCCTCCGCGGACTGGGTTTTCCTCTCCACCCATTTGTCCGGGGGCTCATGTTCTACTATGGCCTGGATTTCCACGATCTGGCCCCGAACTTTGTCCTCAACATCTCGGCGTTTATCGTCGTGTGCGAGGCTTTCCTCTGCATCCGCCCCCATTTCGGCCTATGGCTCAAGACTTTCAACGTCAAGCCAAAGGTGGTGCGCGGCAACCAGGCAGAGTGCGGAGGTGCCATGGCGGGCAAGATGGCCAACGTCCAATGGCTCGAGGGCTCCTTTGTGGAGACCCTGAAGGAGTGGCAGTCAGGGTGGTTTTACATCACCGAGCCGCGCGACCCTGAGTGGGTTGCAGCCCCCGAGTTCCGGTCCGGACCCCCTACGCGGCTCACGTCTTGGAAAGAGATGGGCCTGTCATGGGGCAACAAAGGAGAAGTAACCGGACTGCAAAAATGCATCCAAACCCTGGTGAACAAGCAGCTCAAGCTTGTCAATGTAGTCCAGGTTATGCTCGTCCGCCGGATCCTCCCGTGTCAACAACGGGATTTCAATCTGTGGGAGTTCGACCCGGCGCAGCACCCAACCCTGAGCAGGCTCTTCGACACGTTGTACGAAGACGCCTGGAAGGTGCTATTCAAAGGCGCCGAGGCTCCCGCATCCGCTTCCGAGGACCATGGATTCAGCTCGCAGCGTCACGCTGGGGAGGTAAGCTACTTATACCTTTTACATAATGTTGGTTTTTCATAGTTTGACTCTATGCGGGATCTAAGCTCCCTTTCCTTTGACAGGACTGGCAGGCGAAGTCCAGACAGATCGACTGTCCGGCCCCTTTGCCCGAAGACCCAGCCAACACTCACTTAGCGAAGCTGCTGGCTCCGGCACCTTACGTGGTGCCGGAGAAGAAGGCCAAGAAGAAGGCCACAGGGACTCGAAAGAGTTCCCGGCGCCTGGAGGTGTCGGATTCATCATCCGACGAATCCGAGATGCGCTCCTCCCGTGAAAACGAGGAGGATGAAGAAGAACCCTCTCCCCCTCTAGTGGGGGGAGGAAAGAAGAGAAAGGCCGCCCCAACAGGGGAGGCCGAGGGGTCCAGGGAGGAGCGGACCCCTCCTCCGGACTACTCCGCCGACGCCGACGTCGGCGAAGAGGAGTGGCCACACAGGGCCAAGCGCCCGGCGAGATCGTAAGTTATTCGAATGCCGAAGTAATTTATAGTACTCTTTTATGGCACAGCCTTTCCTTATGTCGAATACGATCATGCAGTCCGCCCAAAGCCGGGCTTGACGAGTCGTCGAGCGGCTCCCTGGAATCGTCAGATGTGAATTCACTTCCGACGGCTACCTCTGCCTGCCCTACGGACGACGCCGAAGTGTTGTCCCAACAGGTTCCGAGCCAAGAGGAGGTGGTCCTGGAGGCGCCACAAGGCGACCTCCCGGACTCCAGGAGTAAAGGGGATAAGACCTCCCAGGGCTCCAAGTCCGGCTTTGAGCCGGACACCGCGCCGGAATCGTCAACGGTTCCCGACCGCGGTAGGCGAACTCCTTCCAAGAGGAGCAAGCCTACTGAGCCGGCGGCCCCCGTCCAACTGGAGGCGCCGGACAATCTGCTGGAGGTGCTTAAAGGCGCCTCCATCGACAAGGAGCACCACACTATTATGAGTGCGGTGATCCAGAAGGTTCAGTCCGCCAAGAGCGGACTGACTGAAGCTTGTGCTAGCCTTCTAACAGGCTTCGAGGTAAGTACAGAATATGTAAAAAATATTACCGCATAGACAGTAGCCCCTGATGCTCTGTTTGGCGTTCGGAAAGAAAAGCCGAATAGAGGATCTAATTAAATTCGCAGGAGTCTAACAGAAAAAGAGTCAATATGCGTATGCAGGCTTCGCTGCTGGCGACCGCCGCACTGACTGCGGAGGTGGGCACACTGAAGCAGGGCCTTGAGCGGTCCGAGCAAGAGCTCGGCCTTGCCAAGCGGCAGCTCGAGGAGAAAGAAGGTAAGAGATACCTTATAGAAAGAAAAAATATAAAAGTGCAATTGCAAAAATATGACAGGATTAACATGGCTATTGTAGGGGCCACAACTGAGGTGGCGACCCTCAAGCAAGCGCTGGCCGAGGCCGAGAATAAAGTGGCCGCGGAGCGCACCGAGCGGGAGAAATATGAGGCAGAGGTTGGCAAGGTACGGAAAGAGCTCCAGGTTCTCATGGAAAAACATGAGAGTTTGGAGCTTGACTCAATGACGCGAGCGTCCGAGCTCGCGGCGGCTATTGAAAATGCCAAATCTGCCAAGGTCGAATCCCAGAAGGCCCTCCAGGAGTTGGATGCGGTGAAAAAGATAGCGGCGGGTAAGGCATTCTTTATGCAAAGCAAACATGTAAAAGTGAGCTTCTTGTTACTTACCCGAATCCGGAGCTCTCCAGGAGCATTCGCAGATCTTCCCCGTAGCGTGTCCGATGCCGCCGCCTTCTACCGAGCCGAAGAGGGCAGCTCGACAGAGAAGGTGTTCTGGTCTCAGTATGCTGAGGCTGGACACCCTGTGCCCTGAGCGACCAGCTGAAGCAGCTGGTCGAGCTCCACAAGGCGGCCGAACAGGCCATGAAGGGCCTCATAGTTCGGCTGTGGCCTGGAGAGGCTCTGCCTGGGAGCTACTTCGGGCTGGTGCGGCGGCAGGTGGAGGCCTGTCCAAGGCTCGAAGTCATCAAGCGCTCCATCTGCATCGAAGGTGCCCGGAGGGCCCTTGCCCGCGCTAAGGTGCACTGGGGCAAGCTGGAAGGTGAGAAGCTTGTGAAGGACGGGCCACCGCCAGGGAAAGAGCATCGCAAGCCCGAGAACTATTATAAGGACGTTCTGAAGGGTGCCCTCCTTATGGCGGATGAATGTACGAAGGATGTAATTTTTGAGTAAACTCACTCGTATTGTCCTGTGCGCTGAAAACTTGTTCATATGCGCTAAGCAATGCTTTTTGAATTTAAAATATTACTTTCTGTGCGGCTGTTTATCAAAATTGAGAGATGGCCAGTCGTCGGCTTCTGCCCCCGTACCACTAGTGCTGGGGTGTTCGGGATAAACCTGAGCGCTCTTTTTCCCATGTTTGGGTCCTTCGAGGGAGGCGCCCAGCACAACGAACAAGGCAATCGGACTATAATGCTTGAACACTCTCACTTAGCCATAGAACTCTATAATTTTAAATTTCGGCGAAGCCCCTAGTATTCGGAAGACCGAGTTCGGGGCGCTATCCACGCCTTGGCCGGACAAAGCCGGCTCCTCGCTCTAAGCGGCATAAGTCTTTAGGGACTCGAAAAACCTCTCGAACAGCGACCAGTCTCTCGCTTCATCATGACAGTCAGTTTTAGCTTTCTCTACTGAGGTGCTCCGCCCAGCTCAACTGGGGCACAATCGCAGTAATTCTCCTAGTGCTACCTTAGCCGATACAACGAAACATAAGGCACCAAAATATAGGAGCCGGGCAAACCCAACTATTGACCCAAGACATGATTCGGAGCCGATGCATATAATGCTATAAGTTCGGGGTGCCGCACTAGTTAAAGTATTCGGACTTCTCACACCAGATTGGGGGGGTACTGAAGCCCCTGGCGTATTGACCGTACCAAAGTGTACGGGTGCAACATGTCGTTAATGAACATATATTTGTAAAAAAAGAGGGTAATGCAAAAATAGACAAAAGCTATGCATTGTTTATAAAAAGGCTGTGATCAAAGCCGAACGATACAAATAGTGCTATAAGCAAAAGCTAGACTATTTAACATGTCCTTTCCAGGGGCAGGCTGCGGAATAGTATGCAAAACAGGTATATTGCTCGTGATAGAGACCACCTGGGAGTTCTATAATGTAGTGTAGCTTCACTGCTTCCCTGGTTCTTGCATCGTTTGTGCGGCAGTTGGATTGCCGAACAGGTCTTTCGAAGTATGGAGTCCTGAAAGTAAGAGAAAATAAAGAAATCGGCAGCCCCTAGTGTGGTTTAAGCCGTGTTTCGGGCATGCCGTGATGATGCCCCTCCCCCTGTGCCCATGGTATTTCGAGAGCGTAGTTATGTACGCGAACCACTGGTTTCGCTATTTCGCGAGGGCTGGGGTTGGGGCCGCGTTGCTACGCCTGCTGGGAACGTGCCAGGCGGTCTTGTTGTAGGTTACTCCGGGCGCGCTTGACAGTGTCCGGACGTTTAACGCCGGACTGGAAAGCTGCCTTGAGAGGCTGCTTTGTACTTCCGCTGCGAGGGCCACCGTGTGCTCCTCCGTTCGGAGGGAGCGTTCGGTGTTTCCATTGACCGTGATTACTCCTCGAGGGCCTGGCATCTTGAGCTTAAGGTACGCGTAGTGCGGCACCACATTGAACTTTGCAAATGCGGTTCGCCCGAGCAGTGCATGATAGCCACTGCGGAACGGGACTATGTCGAAGATTAACTCCTCACTTCGGAAATTATCCGGAGATCCGAAGACCACTTAAAGTGTGACTGAGCCTGTACAGTTGGCCTCTACACCTGGTATGACGCCTTTAAAGGTCATTTTGGTGGGCTTAATCCTCGAGGGATCTATGCCCATTTTCCGCACTATATCCTGGTAAAGCAGGTTCAGGCTGCTGCCACCGTCCATAAGGACTCTTGTGAGATGAAATCCGTCAATAATTGGGTCTAGAACCAATGCGGTGAATCCGCAATGACGGATGCTAGTGGGGTGGTCCTTTCGATCAAAGGTGATCGGGCAAGAGGACCATGGGTTGAACTTTGGGGCTACTAGCTCCATCGCATAGACGTCCCTTAACGCACGCTTCCGCTCCCTCCTGGGGATGTGGGTGGCGTATATCATGTTCACCATCCGCACTTGTGGGGGAAAACCCTTCTGTCCACTGTTGTTCGGCGGTCGGGGCTCTTCCTCGTCATCGCTACGCAGCCCCTTGTCTCTATTTTCGGCATTTAACTTGCCTGCCTGCTTGAACACCCAACAATCCCTGTTGGTGTGATTGGCTGGCTTTTCGGGGGTGCCATGTATCTGGCACAAGCGGTCGAGTATTCGGTCCAAACTGGACGGGCCCTGCGTATTTCTTTTGAATGGATTTTTCCGCTGACTGGATTTGTAGCCTCTAAATCCGGCATTGACTGTCGTATCCTCGTTGATGTCGCTGTTAACGCGATGCTTTTGCTTGTTCCGACGCGACCTGCCACTTTTGTCATTGGTGTCCGAATTACCAAGGTTCTTGGTCAAGTTGTTGCTACGAGCTAGCCAGCTGTCTTCTCCCGCGCAAAAGCGGGTCATGAGTGCCGTGAGGGCTGCCATAGATTTCGGCTTTTCCTGTCCAAGGTGCCGGGCGAGCCACTCGTCGCGGATATTATGCTTGAAGGCTGCTAGGGCCTCTGCGTCCGGACAGTCAACTATTTGGTTTTTCTTTGTTAGGAACCGTGTCCAGAATTGCCTGGCCGATTCCTCTGGCTGCTGAATTATGTGGCTTAGGTCATCGGCGTCTGGTGGTCGCACATAGGTACCCTGGAAATTGTCGAGGAATGCGGCTTCCAGGTCCTCCCAACAATCGATTGATTCTACCGGCAAGCTGTTAAGCCAATGTCGAGCTGGTCCCTTAAGTTTGAGTGGGAGGTATTTGATGGCGTGTAGATCGTCGCCGTGGGCCATGTGGATATGAAGGAGATAATCCTCGATCCATACCGCGGGATCTGTTGTGCCATCGTATGATTCGATGTTCACGGGTTTGAAACCCTCAGGGATTTGATGATCCATTACTTCATTTGTGAAGCATAGGGGGTGTGCGGCGCCTCTGTATTGGGCTATATCACGACGCAGCTCAAATGAGCTTTGCCTATTGTGTTCGGCCTGACCGGATTTATTATATCCGGAGTGACGATCACCGTCACGTGCCGTGGGGCGCCCGCGCGATCCGTAGATCGATCTTGTTTGCCTCGCCTTGTCCTCCAATATGTCTCGCAGGTCTGGCGCGTTTTCCCGTGCCTTAGAATGTTTTGAGCGGCGCTGGGGTGCGGCTAGAGTGGAGGGCCGAGAGGCCTCTCTGTCGCGGCCACGAGGTGGCCGATCGGCCGTATCATGCACTGGTGATGTAGGTTTAGGTGCTTCCTTCTCTAATTGGGGTAGCAACCTGCGCTTTGGGTAGCTCTTGGAGGGGCGTTCTAGTTCATACTATTCGGCTGCAAGGACTTCAGTCCATCTGTCGGCTAGCAAATCTTGATCAGCTCTAAGCTGTTGCTGTTTTTTCTTGAGGCTGCTCGCCGTGGCCATAAGCCTGCGTTTGAAACGCTCTTGTTCGATGGGATCCTCTGGCACGACGAATTCGTGGTTGTCGAGGCTTGCCTCGTCTTCGGAGGGAGGCATATAGTTATCATCCTCGACCTCTCTGTCTGCCGCTCTCTCATGAGGGATGGCTTCTCCATCCTCCTGTGCTGAATCTCGTTGGAGGGGGTGTTCTTCGGCGCTATCCGGAGTATTATTATCTCCTGTGCCAGAATCATCGTTTTTGCTTTGGCGGGATTTAGAGCAGCGCCGCTGACGCCGACGCTTAGGTTGTTTCTTGGAGGGGTCATCCCCCGCCGTTCCATCTCCATCCCCTTCTTTTGGGGTATCCACCATGTATATGTCGTACGACGAGGTGGCTTTCCCGTGCCCTATAGGTGCTGGTTCTTGATCGTCTCCTGCATCGGCGTCCATACCGTCGATGTCTTCGGAGTCGAAGTCGAGCATGTCGGTTAAATCATCGACAGTGGCTACAAAGTGGGTGGTGGGTGGGCTTTGAATTTCTTCATCGTCCGTATCCCAACCTTGCTGACTGCAGTCCGGCCAGGGCTCTCCTGATAAAGAGAGATACTTTAATGACTTCAGAATATCGCCAAAGGGCGAGTGCTGAAAGATGTACGCGGCGGTAAACTCCATGATCGGCGCCCAATCGGATTCGATTGGCAGGGGCATGGAGGGCTCGGAGTCCGGATAGGAGTCCGGCCCCTCAGAGTCACGGGCCTTGCATAGTGCGGGGCTGGTGTTCGGCTCGATCGCCGTTGGAATCGCAGCCCCCGAGGCGGCGTCCAACCACTCATCCTCGATTGACGCAGTTGGTTCCGAATCGAGGGTCGGAACCGATGCGTGTGCGGCCTCCAGGGTGCTATTCGGTGGCAGAGCTAGATCATGCCCATCGCGACAGTGCGGCGCGCTCGGCTGTGGCTCAAATTCGTCGAAGATCAAGTCCCCGCGGATGTCAGCCGTGTAGTTTAAACTTCCGAATCTGACCTGATGGCCAGGGGCGTAGCTTTCGATCTGCTCCAGATGGCCAAGCGAATTGGCCCGCAGTGCAAAGCCGCCGAAGACGAAGATCTGTCCGGGGAGAAAAGTCTCACCCTGGACTGCATCGTTATTGATGATCGAAGGAGCCATCGGGCCTAAAAGCAACGACACAGAGGAACTCTTAATGAAAGCACCGTCGATGTCCCGGACTGTGCGTCTAGGCGGATGGTAATAGGAGACAAGGGATACAATGTTTTACCCAGGTTCGGGCCCTCTTGATGGAGGTAAAACCCTATGTCCTACTTGATTAATATTGATGATGTGGGTAGTACAAGAGTAGATCTACCACGAGATCAAGGAGGCGAAACCCTAGAAGCTAGCCTATGGTATGATTGTTGTCTGTTGTCCTACGGACTAAAACCCTCCGGTTTATATAGACACCGAGGGTTAGGGTTACACAAAGTCGGTTACAATGGTAGGAGATCTAAATATCCGCATCGCCAAGATTGCCTTCCATGCCAAGGAAAATCCCATCCGGACACGGGACGAAGTCTTCAATCTTGTATCTTCATAGTTCAGGAGTCCGGCTGAAGGTATAGTCCGGCCATCCGGACACCCCCTAATACAGGACTCCCTCATCTGTCTTGTGCTGCTTCAGCCTTGACGTCTTACGGCTCACCGGAGCTGCTCCAACGACAGAACGATCCATCACAACAGAGCAACGCCTTGGACGCCGTCTACATATTCCTCAGATCTTCCTCCACACCTTCGACAGCCACCTCTGCCTCAACTGCTTCAGCGACCAACCAAATGATGCTGAGGTCGACACGGCTACGGCAAAGAGGTTGTACACTTGTTGCATCACTTATTACTATACATTCATGTCGATCCATTAGGGCTATTTCGGTTCAACGGAAAAACATAGCAATAGGGAATTTTCCAATTGCACTCTACTATTCAATTATTCATGCATTTTGTTGAAAGGAATGAAGCAAAACATCCACCTGGACCTACTTTTCAAAATCCTATGCATGAAAACAAGACCAAGTGCATTAGTGGCAGAATAACATTCTAACTGTACACGCTTTCATATGGTTTCACTTTATTTTGGCCATGTTTCTTTGCATTCCTCTGCTCTTCCAATTCCTGTAAACCAAACACCCAAGTTGACAGAAATCATGTGTTTACAAATGCTCTATTTACCATGTGCATTCCTATCCTATTCTGGTGTTTTTCCTATCCCTGGGTTTTTAGAATCATGCAAGCCAAATGAGCCCTTACAGAATTACTTCAGTTACAGGTAGGTGTCGAAGGTAACTTTGTGTGGTTTGTCCTGCTCCTGCCGCGACGTCGTCCACCTCACCTCAGCTGCTCCATCGACAGAAACATCCACCAAACCAGACATCACGACTCCTGACCGTCTTTCGCCGCCTCAGATCTCCTTCCCTGCTGTCGGCACCCACCGCAACGGTATCACTATCATCGACTCAGCAGATGAACCTGAGGAGTACACGGGTCCACAAGAGAGGTTGCACTCTTTTGTTTCTGCTTATGTTATGCATTGCTTAAAATTACCCGCTACTTTATCGTCCTTCTCACCTCTTGGACTCCAAGTCAAGTCCAAATTAATGTTCAAACTTGAGTTCTAAATTAGTTGTGGGGCACATATCGAGGAAGCAATGAATAGTATCTCTGTCTAATATCTGGTTCACCTAGGGTATGCCTATGTTGTTCATCTTGGGTGGGAAACAAATAGTAAAGCATCATCATCTATCTTTTTATTAAATAAGCAATCATCAGCCTGCTATCATTATTTTTGGATCCATCCACTGGTTGTTACTATCACTCTAAATTTCTGCATGCTCTCCTTACATAATCTCACCATATTTTTTTCGTATGCATGTCAGATATTGTACACAGTCATGCTAAATATGTAGAGAAAAAGAGAAGAGTTTTGCACGGCAATACAATGCCATGCAGACATCACTCCATGATGGGTTCAATGGCAAACCCTCCCCACCCCTCTCCAGATTGTAATCCAGAGGAAGATATCTGTTCTGAGGCGGATTCAGACGCCGCTGGCCACTCCTATTTACCCCCCAATGTGTTTGCTCTACCTTGGCATGATGATGTTAGTCATATCATGCATATGTTGCCTTGCAGTGCCTACTTTTGACATCATATATGTCATCTGCTTATTTTAGACATGTTCTGTAATGCCACCTGTTTAGTTTATATATCATATATGGGAATTATGCAGTTTCATGTCTTTTAGCCAGCCATAATATATGTGAAATGTGCAATGCCATCCTGTTTAACCAGGCATCATATATTTGAATGATATCTTGCCCATCCTTTTCTTCATTACATTTCCATTTGTCGACAATGTTTGTACATTAAACTACTCTTCCTGTGAATCGGCCATTTGGGTGGGAGATTGAAAAATCTGGAGTGAAAACAAGGCCTTCAGAGCAGACAATGCTACCTGTCTAAGAAGATCTCTTGTTGGGTTCCGATAGCTCCTCATAGATGGATTCAGAGACAGATGACCAGTCCTATTCCCCAACCGAGGTGTATGCTCTAACTTGGCATGGTTATACTGCTCATATCATGCATATGGTGTCTTGCATTGCATAGTTGAGACATCATATACACAATATTCAACACCATGTTCTTAGTTCAGACATCATATCTAATGCCCTCTGTTTAGCATATAAATCACATATGTGAATTAAATGATGTGATCCTAATTACTTAGATAACATGTAGGTGAATTATGTCATGCGATCCTGTTTAGTTATTCATCATATCTTTGAATTATGTTATGCTATGCTATCCAGTTTAGATAGACATCATATATGTGAAATTATGCCATGATATCCATTTTAGTTAAACAATATACATGTCAACTATTTCATGTCCTCTTTTTTCCAAACTATCTATTGCATCTGTCTCTCATACAATGTCTATACATTCAACTATGTTTCTTGTTTATCAGCCATTTGAATTGGAGCGGGTGATGCCAGCATCTAGCAGACTAAAAACACGGTCTTCAAATAAAACAGTGCTACCTCTTGGTGGATATAGCACCCCGGTTGTACATGCACGAGAACCAGCCCTACCACACATAACCCAAACTCTCGCAGATTGTACCCCTACTGCGATGGACAGAGAACCAGCTACACCCAATCTAATCCCAACCCCAGTAGATATTAACCCAGTTCCTATTGACACGACACCATCTCCACCACAGAGCTCCCAAACAAGAGCAGTTAGTAAGGCAGCTCCAGTACCCAAAGGGCCAGTACTACCACGGTGAACCCCAACTCCACCAGTTAGTACGCCTATTCCTGTGGAGGAAGCACAACCAGCTAGTCGTAGTTTAGCATCTATCGCATTTGATGTTGTTAAATCGTATGTGCGTATCTTCCCATCTTAGAAATATTATACTGAAGATGAAGGAAAATGCCAGTTGCAGGTGTTTGTCCAGGAGTTATGTGTAAATAATGTTATTCATGGCAATTACTTTGCTTTGTCCCATACATCCTACCTCCATGATGGTTATAATACAACAAATTTTCCCATTTTTCTCTATAGAGAAGGACCGATTTGGAAACTCGGGATGAGGTAACCTGTGCTAATACCTCTGCTATCTTCAAGAATGCTTGGTGGTAGTATCGGAATTACCTGAAGAAAACATACTTCACCGGCAAAGAAACTCATCAAATTCCCTTACGTTCTCCTGAGACACATTTACTGGATGATGACTGGGAACGCCTTGTTCTGTACTGGTCCCGAACCAAGAATGTGGTAAGGTCTATGAGCTCATTTTCTATTTTAAGTACTATATTCTTGCGTCTTACTGTACTCTGTTCATGTAGAACAAGTGCCTAAACCTGAAGAACAACTGTTCTAATTTAAGATTCCATTGCTATCATAGTTCAAAAAAGCGCTAGGCGTTAATTGTGCGTTTTGCCACCGCCTTGCGCTTTACTGACCAAAGCACATGCTTATGCACAGTTATGCATAGATTAAGCGTAGTTATGCGTAATGCGTTTCGCCAACGCCTAGAGCCTAGGCGCGCTTAAGCGCTCGCTTAGGCGCGCCTTTTTTAACTATGATTGCTATCGTGCATACTGCTTTGCTCTTGTATCACTGTATTTACTCATACAAACTTATTTTTAAATTGAAGGATCCAATCGAAACTCCAATGGCACAGCAGGTATGCTCACGCATGTTTCTTTAACATGCTTGCTCTTATCAATAGCTCTATTGATTTCAATTTCAATTGTGTATATAGTTGACTTCTCATATCATGCACATTACTAGCATCACAACAGAGCCAATAGTGTTGTTGTACATGTAGACCCGTGGTACCCATCTGAAATCTTGTTGTGCCGTGTAGTTTCCCACGCTTTGTATTCTTTCACTGCTGCTTTGTCTTGAACTGATATGATTTGAACCGTATCTCTATTTTCATTTGGCAAGACAATGCAGTGACCATAGGACATAGATATATGTTTGTTTGATGCTTTTATTATGTACTAGTACTTGGCAATAGAAGACTTGGTAGTTTAATCATGTCCACCTTACTAATGAACTGGTTCACCGAAATGAGTTTCATATACTAGTACATGCTAAACCTGTTATGTGTCTGCTTGTTTCTTCTTTTAGAATGCTGACAGAATATTGGGGAAGAGTGCCTTATTAAGCACTGGTAAAGGAAGTAATGCAAATAAGGTTCAGGATAGTGACACATCCTTGTTGGTCTCCAACAAAGCTGATAAAACAGCTAAGGAAGACTATCTCGAAGACAGTGAGACAACCCCAAAGTCCTGTCTTGGTTTAGTGTTCGAGTTACTGGCCACTACCGCTTGCACAAGCTATTCAAAATCACTGTCTAAATCAGTTCGGTTTCTTGAGTCTCAACTACAAGCTAAAAGACATCGATCAGCTGTGCTACAACAAGAAGCGGAAGGACTGCGGAAGTCCCTGGAGCATTCAGATGCATACTTTCTGGTGCAACAACAAGCGTTGGAGGATTTTAGCGCCAAAGAGGACAAAGCTAATAAGCTTGCTAAGCTTATTGCCAGCATGGTGGATACCCAGGATAACATTTCTTGAGATCTTCTGAAGTTGTTTCAGTTACGCTCTTGTTTTGCTGCCGCATTTATTTGCACTGGTGGCCATTTTGACGGCCAGTGTATGTAATATGCTGCTTTGTTCCCTATATTTGCACTGGTGGCGAACTTTCATGCCCAGTGGATGTAATATGTGTAATAGGCTAGCGTTAATTGCTTGCTTATTTATTTCCTTATTGTCTTGTTTAGTTGTTTGCTTGTAGTCACTGCAGTTCTTTTTTTTTGTGTTTTCTAGTGGACACAATAACCTACTTTTGGAAACTAGGCCAAAATAATCATGGCAACACATGGACTGCTGTAACCATGGGCCTCCTGCGGGCCGTATGATCCATGGGCCTTCTACGGGCCGAAGGATCCATTGGCCTTCTATACGGGCCGTAGGATCCATGGGCCTTCTACGGGCCGTACGATCCATGGGCCTTTTACGGGTCCTAGGATCCATGAGCCTTCAACGAGGCGTATCATCATTTCGCCAATCATGGGCCATACTATTCGTGGACAATAACGAGTCGTTAATAGGCCGTATTTGATAACTATATGAAAACAGTCCAACGGTTTTTTTTGACATGAAAACGGCCCAACGTATTAACGGGCCACAAACGGGCCGACTGTAACCACAGGTTGAATTTGGCCCACAAGCAGAAAATGACAGTAATGGGCCATAAGTAAAAGAATGCTGGAAATGAGCCCAAGAATAAATGGGCCCTGAGAAGGCCAAAAGATAACATGGGTTGGAAACGGCCCAACGGAATGATGGGCCATTAATGGGTATAAAGTGATACACTGTTCATTAATTACAGGCCAGTTTTACCACGGGTTGTTAAGGGGCCGAGGGTTACTAAGGGCCTCATATGGGCCGAAAGACATCATGGGCCATACATGGGCTGGAAGTTAAAACAGGCTAGAATTATATTGGACGGCCTAGATGACGCTACTTGGCCTAATTCGGATAGGCCGTAAACGGGCCCTGGGTTAGCGGGCTGTAAATGGGCTATATGCGAACAGGCTGTTAACAGGCTTGCCGTGGGTCGGCCCGCCACCTTTTGACCAAGTCAAACGGGCTAGCCTTTTCACAAGAATGGGCCTCTGTTGGGCCGTGCCACGTGTCGACGTATCATAGGCGCTTTTGGTCCAATGAGTGGATGATATCTGTCCCAACGGTGAGTCGACACGTGTTTCCTCCAGCCAATGATTATTTTACACATGGAAAATCCCTATTGGTCGGGGCTATTAACGGGTTATCAAATCCAAAATCGGACCCGATAACTTAACGGTGTTCCGTTACGGTGGATGCCACGTGTCGGTCACCCTCGACGAAAGCACTTCTGTGACACGCGATTTATCGTCATGGAAGTGGACACTTCCGTGATGATAATTTTGGTAATGTCATGGAACACTTCTACGACAACACAAGTATGACTATCTTGATTCTGTCATAAAATTGTCATGGATGTACATGCATGACAGAAAACGCGATCTACTGTGACAAACACGTATCATCACGGAAGTGTATTTTTTTGTAGCGATGATACTTGATCCACATAATCAATTTGAGCATTAAAATAACGATGACAAGTTTCTTGGATATCATTACTCTTTATAGCATACATATCATCACAATAATCATCATATATATCAACTTTTTTATCATACTAAATTGAAACCTCTTCCAAAATAGTAGAATCATTACTAAATAAAGTTATGACCTCTCCGAATCCACTTTTATCAATATTGTGACAAGATTCAACACCCTCCAAAATAGTGGGATCATTACTTAGAGTTGGCACTATTCCAAACCTACATTCATCATTGTAATCATCATAAATAGGAGGCATGCAATCATCATAACAAACATTCTCATCAAAACTTGGGGGACTAAATATATCATCATCAAACATAGCATCCCCAAGCTTATGGTTTCACATATCATTAGCATCATGGATATTCAAAGAGTTCATACTAACAACATTGCAATCATGCTCATCATTCAAAGATTCTATGCCAAACATTTTATTGAATTCTCCTTCTATCAATTGAGCACAAATTTCTGATCCATCATTTTCAAGAAAGACATTATAAAGATGAATAATATGAGGCAACCTCAATTCCATTTTTTGTAGTTTTTTTTTTATAAAACCAAACTAGTGTAAAAACAATAAACTAAAAGATAAAATTGCAAGATCAAAACATATACCTTCAAGCACTCACCTCCCTGGCAACGGCGCCAGAAAAGAGCTTGATGTCTACCACGCAACTTATTCTTGTAGACTCGTGTTGGGCCTCAAAGCGCAGAGTTTTGTAGGACAGTAGCAATTTTCCCTCAAGTGGATAACCTAAGGTTTATCAATCCATGGGAGGCGTAGGATGAAGATGATCTCTCTCAAACAACCTTGAGACCAAATAACAAAGAGTCTCTTGTGTCCCCAACACACCCAATACAATGGCAAATTGTATAGATGCACTAGTTCGGCGAAGAGATGGTGATACAAGTGTAATATGGATAGTAATTATAGGTTTTTGTAATCTCAAAATATAAAAACAACAAGGTAACAAGTGATAAAAGTGAGCAGAAACGGCATTGCAATGCTTGAAAACAAGACCTAAGGTCATACTTTCACTAGTGCAAAATCTCTTAACAATGATAACATAATTGGATCATATAACAATCCCTCAACATGTGACAAAGAATCGCTCCGAAGTTCCTATGACAGAGAACATAAGATGAAATTGTTTGTAGGGTATGGAACCACCTCAAAGTTATACTTTTTGATCAATCCATTGAGCTATTCCTATAAGTGTCACAAACAGCCCTATAGTTCATACTAAAATTGCACCATATGATACACATCAACCAACCCTAATGTCACCTAGATACTCCAATATCACCACAAGTATCCATGAGTTGATTATACGATATGCATCAAACAACTTTAGATTCATAATATTCAATCCAACAGAAAGAACTTCAAAGAGTACCGAGGGAGTCCTGGATTAGGGGGTATCCGGACAGCCGGACTGTTGGACTATGAAGATACAAGATTGAAGACTTCGTCCCGTGTCCGGATGGGACTCTCCTTGGCATGGAAGGCAAGCTTGGCAATACGGATATGTAGATCTCCTTCCTTGTAACCGACTCTGTGTAACCCTAGCCCCCTCTAGTGTCTATACAAACCGGAGGGTTTAGTCCATAGGACCAACAACAATCATACCATAGGCTAGCTTCTAGGGTTTAGCCTCCCCTATCTCGTGGTAGATCAACTCTTGTAATACTCATATCATCAAGATCAATCAAGCAGGAGTAGGGTTTTACCTCCATCGAGAGGGCCAGAACCTGGGTAAAAACATCGTGTCCCCTGTCTCCTATTACCATCCGCCTAGACGCACAGTTCGGGACCCCTACCCGAGATCCGCCGGTTTTGACACCGACATTGGTGCTTTCATTGAGAGTTCCACTGTGCCGTCACCGCAAGGAAGGATGTCTCGTCTTGTCTTTAAAGACAACATTACCGCCGGGGGAGCCTTGGCTGTCGGCCAAACTCTCCGGCTAGGCGGTTTCATCATGACTGCCTGTTCGGCTGCTGCACCGACGATGACTTCTTGGGTCATCGAAAATAGCCTCCACGTCAGCTTGGAACTTGCCGAGCAGATGGATCCAATGGAGCGCTCTTCCCTAAACGAGCCCTTGGATCGCATCGCTGCCTTGGGAGTCGCTACAGACTATGATCGGATTGGGTTTAAACCCGATGAAAGGGAGATTAACTCTCCACCGGTCACCCATCACATTGCGGTAGTGGAGGAACAATGCGGCAATTCTTCCTCGATCTTGAAGACTAACTATGTCCGGATTCCTGAGCTCTCCGAGCCGGACACCCGTTTACGGGAGGACATCACCCAAGCCCTGAACCTAGAGTCAGGCAGCGGGCCAGACCTATCGGGTAACATCCCGGAACCCGAACTTCCAAGATTGGAAACTCCTCGGCCCCTGGGTCTCAGATCGGGTAAGGGTTCGGACTCAATTCCACCCACCCACCCAAACATAAGTGATCTTTCCCACATCAGGCAAGAGCCTTGTCGGGGATATACCCCGCGGCGTAAACTGGCCGGAAGTATAACCCAGCTGGACTTGGCAGTTTACTTGAGACCCGGCTGAGAATTGACGATTCACTGACGACCCGTTTGGACCTGGCGGTTTACGATTCATTGGTAATCCGGCAGGCGGGTCATAGGAGCGAGAAGACCCGGTGGCTCAACGGGCGGTTCATGAAGGCCGATTCATACTATGGTGGGCCGGTTTACAAGGAAAGGCGTGAGGAATATTTGTCTTACATGGAGTTAAGACCTAGACTTGTATCCGGTTTGTATTAGAGATAGACTAGTCCTAATCCTAATAGGACTCCACATGTAACCCGCCCCTTCAACATATATAAGGAGGGGCAGGGCTCCCCAAAGAGGGACAAGCTACAAGCAAGAAGAAACAATCTTAGGGCTAGACACAAAGAGGAGAGCCGGTTTACGGCGACTCCCTTGTGATGATAATGAGACCTAGCCTCAAACAGCATGTAGGGTTGTTACCGGATGATGTTTTCCGGGGCCCGAAGTTGTCTAAATCCCTATCTTGTGTTGCGTCTCTCGATTCCGCTCAACCCCTCTCAAGCTACCACATAGATGCGTTGGCCTTACGACTAAGTCCTCACCCTAGGACATCTGCCGTGACAATTCCACGACAGTTGGCGCCCATCTTGGGGCTTGCGCACGGTGGTGTTGAGTTCTTGGAGGGATCTTTCTCAGGGATCGAGAAGTTCACAATTGATTAGATGAAAAAGAGCCAGCATGGAACGACCGCGTGACCCGCCAGACGACCATGGATAGAGCTGACAAATTTATCGTTGGGAGGTCACAATTATGGTTAAAATTTTAGGGTTTGTGTGCGGCGCCTCACGTGTTACACGGCGACTCGTTGAATCTGAGCACAGATCGTTTTTTCCGCTGCAGATAAGACCAGACAAGAATCTGATTCGAGGCACCAATACATGTATTACAGTATCCGGGCCAGATTGCTGCTCCTCTTCGCGTCCACATCAGTAAGGATGAAGGGTGGTGATGATTGCTTAATCCAGCTGCAAAACTCCAAGGAATAAAGAAACAATTATTGCATGGCGGGGCTCTCGAGGATTGATAGAAAATCACTCTCGTTTGGGATCAGGAAATACTATTACAGTACTACTCGGCTGCTACGTCAAGTGCAAAGTGATCAAGCAAAAGGAAGAAAAAAGATATATGTCCACGTGTACATGTATGGATTTCGATTAAGATATTTGTGTGAGGAAAATTGGAGTTTTCTTAGACGAAAAGTTTCTATCCGAAGTCTGCAGCCGACCGGGTTGATGATTAGTCCTGTAATTTAGATTCGGGGTGGAGCGGCCGGTCCAAGTCAAATTTAGTTTCCGTCTCGGCCAATACCAGTATCACGCAAGGGAAAAGTGCTAGCAACCTTGAACGGGTACAATGGATTATTACGCAGAGAATACAAGCCGGGCGGTGCTGGTACTTGTACAACTCAAGGCCAGAAAGAGAAGAAAAGACTATCATGTAGAAGCTGCCTCTGTGGTCGGCCTCGCGTTTGCTCGGCCACGCACCAATTAGCCGCAGGATTTTACGGAGCTGGTAGAAGCCACTGATGGCGTTTCCCTGCCCAGAGTCAACAGGATTTTCACAGCCATCAGCCAAGAGCAGAGCTGTTCCTATAATTTGTGTACGAGACTGAAACTGCCGTGTGCTGTGTACTTATACAGCAGGCCGCTTCAAAGAGCCGCCGTCGCTAGAGCACCTCTGCTACTCCAAGCCGCCGTCTGCGCCTCGTGCTGCCTCCACGGCATGTCGCGTCATTCCACTGCGAAGCTGCCACATCTTGAGCCGTCTGTCGCAGTCTCTGGTGCGACCTTGCATTGTTGTCTACGGTTCTATCAAAGTTGCCGCTAAGGTGACAGTGTGTTTGAGGGAGAGCAGTACACTCAGAAATTCATTAAATGACGTCATGCAACAGCCAGTGCATGGCCGCCTTTTCCGTCGAGCCACTACTCCTCTATGACCGATTACTGCGGTCACTCGGTCATCTCGATTCGCCGGCATCGTTAAACCGCCTCCGCCTTTGCATCTCCTCTTGCTGTTGCTCTACCGTGAGCCGCTTCGTTAGGCACTTCTCCGCCGCCGCTGTGTTAGGCCGCCAGTGCTGGGCCTCAACTCCGAATTGCTTCGACCTCGGGTTGCTACCCATCTCAAACTGCAGCCTACAACCGCCCCCAAGGCCAGGGTGAGCCGGCCTTACCCCGCTTCGAGCCGCTCGTGCCAGGCGCCTCCTCTGTGGTTGCGCCGAGCTGCTGTGGCTCAAGCCGCCGCCCGCGACTCAGCTCTGAATCTCCCAGCCTCACGTCAAAGTGTTCAGCTGATTGCTATGGGGATATCAAGATTTTTAAATAGAACTGGTGTTGAAAAAGGAGTTACGGCAACATCTGCACCCGCTGATCATCAGAGTATTATGTACAGATCCGATGGGCTATATTATTGTCAGCTTATTGACGGATATTACATATGGGTCTTTCCACGTCCGGACAAACCAGGTGATATCCATCTAAATCTATCTTCTTGATATATATATTGTTTTTATCAAAGAAACAGTTACTTTGGTCCGTATATTTTGATATGCAGGACAATTATTCATTATAAACGTGGTTTATACCATGGGTACGGAGCACGCGCTGGCAACGTTCCGCCCGGTGATAGTCCGTGACATATTACCCGTTGAATGGACGCGTACAAGTCGCCGCCCTTGCGGCCCGGTCTACATCGACTTGCCGGGATCACATTTGATCGCTGTTCAATGGACGTGCACAAAGCCGCCGAGGGCGGACCCGGTCTACATTAACTCGCCTGTCCGTGCCGGTTTACAACACCGGTGCCGATTTTCCCTATCCGCACCGGCTTGCAATGCCGTGACATGCGGCCGACTCATCTGTCCGAGCTGTCTCTCATGGGGCGGTCGTCTTTGTTGTCCGTCACTCGCGACCTGGTCTACATCAACATACCGGGCCGCACTTGTCTGCATTAGCTGTTTATTGAGTATGAGCGAGTCACATCTTGGGTAGCCCGGTTTCCTTTCAAACAAAATGAAGGCAAATTATCATCAACCACCGTTTGCACTGGATGGCTCAATGGGCAGGCGCACAAGTCGCCGCCACTATAGTTTTGGTTAACTTCAAATCGCTAGATGTCGGGGAAATCTGACTCCACGAGCACCTATGGGGACGGAGCCCCTTTTCGGTTCGGCGGGGGGCGGAGGTCGCACAAAGAGCAGATCGAGGCGAGGCACGCGAGCGGTTTTTACCCAGCTTCGGAGCTCTCCGGAGAGTACTGCTGCTTTGTGGATGGTATTGAGTTCTTACTCGGGAGCGCGGAGTGCTACAGTACACACCAGCAGCTAACGAGACCGAGCGTGAGTCCTCTACTATTCGTCCATCCCCCTCTACGTTGTGCATGGGCCTCCTTTTATATGCTCAAGGGGTCTCCAACAGGTGGCAACGTAGGCAAGGGCAAAAATGGAAAGGGGCTGCGGTAGGTACAGCTACCTACACAGTGTATCATACCTAATCCTGACGGCAGGGGACAAGGGCATTAAATGCCTATCTACGTCGCCCAAACAGTGCAGAAAAGGGACCGTCAGGGACGCCACCGCTCGCCACGATGGCGATCTTGTCAGCGCCGCTCGCCACAGTGTACCCCTGGTTGCACAGCCTCCCGCCACGTACGCCTGGAAGGGTCCCAGAGCGACACGTAGGTGGGTGTGCTGGAGCGCAGGTACAGAGTGGTTGCTTGCCGCAGCAAGCGCCTTGCCGCGGCCGTTGTCTTGTCGCGTCCGGAAGCTTGTCGCGTCCGGAAGCTTGTCGCTCACCGGACCCTGCCGGGACGCGTGGCGCGTCGCGGCAAGTTTCTTGAGATGCCTTGGTTGGCCTTCCCGGCAAGCTCCTCTTGCCGGGGTCTTGTGCCTTGAGTGGCCTTCCCGGCAAGCTCCTCTTGCCGGGGACTTTTCTCCTTGGCTTAAATACTTTGTTCTTGAATGGCTCAAGAGGAGCCACAGAGGGCCTTGGTGGTCGCCCGGCAAGCCTTGCTGCGGGGTGCTGCGACTGCCCGTGCACAAGTTCGGGGTACTAGGGTACCCCTACTCTAGTACACCGCCAGGAGCCCCCGGGCCTGGGCCATACACGGTGCCGAGCGCTGTTGGGCCAGGCCCAAAACAGGGCACGGGCACACGCGGCCTGGATCACGCCGCATCTTACTCCGTATCCACCGCGCCCTCCTCGAATGGCACGCGTCGATTGTGGCGTCGTGGAAGAGGTCGTGGGTGGTTTATTTATTCGGAAAGGCGGAACGTCCGCCCCCCTCCCCTCCTATAAGCAGGGGAATCAGGGGCAAGGGCGCGGTTTTCGAGGCGTCCACTCCCCACGATCACGGGGTGAGGAGAGGTCGCCTCATCCGTCGCCTCGGTTCTGCACGCCTGCCACGCGGCTTCCATGCGCTTGGGGCGGCGAACGGTGGAGGCGGGAAACCGGGCCGTCGTGGTCGAGGCAGCGGACCGGTCCCAGTTCCCTGCCCCTTCCGTGTCTTGATTAGCTGAGCGGGGCGGCCGAGCCCCCACCCTGTTCCTTTATAAGGAGTGGGGGGGGGGGAACGGAGGTCCGCATTCCTTCATCTCCTCTTTCCTTCAGCTTCTGCTCCCCTCTCTCTCATTTGCCATGAAGAAAGGGAACCCCGGTCCTTCGACCGTGGCGGCGAGGGTCGCCGCTAGACAACGCGTCCCTCCCTCTCCCGCACCCGTGGTGGCAGAGCCAGCCGCAAGGGGAAGAGGGAGGGGGCGAGGCCGTGGGCGAGGTCGAGGGTGAGGTCGAGGCACTCGGGGAAGAGGTGGATGGGGCGGCGCGCCGGCCTCGCCTCCGCCAGCGGTTCCCCCTCCCACGGCGATCCATATTGGGGACGACCCTTGCGAGTTCTTCGTCAGGCTGCGTCGGCCGCCTCGTCGTCGCCTTCGTCTCCCGACTCCATTCGCAAGCGAGATGGAGTTGGATCCGCCCGAGACACTGAGGCTGCACATGAGGGGCTGTGGAATCAGCGGTGCGCGAGTCCATGTTGACTTCCCAGCCCCTAATGTGATGTATCTTGGTCGAGGGTGGAAGACGTTTGCCCGTATCCACCGCCTGACGGAGGGGCTGACCCTCCATTTTAAGCCGATGGAGGGCGGTCTCCTCTCCGTCAAGGTCTTCGGGTGCTTCGGGACTCGGGCAAGGTGATGCGTGGAGAGCTCCTCCGATAGCGAAGACTCCTCCTCGGGCGGGAGTGGCGAGGAGGACAGCGACAACGACGACGAGGGTAGCGGGCGGTAGGATGACGGGTCCGACTAGGTGTCGGGCGCCGCTCCGTGCGGCACCGGCGACCCCATCATCCGCGTCGCCAGCTCCTGGAGCTTCTCGGGGCCGTCTCCATGGGCGGCTGGCGTAGGGAGGCTGCGGAAGAGGAAGAGGGTGGGCGGCAAGGCCGTCAACTCAGAGTACGAGGGCGTGACGCCCTCGACAGCGTGCTGACGTTCTGCCGCCTCGTCTTCGAGCCCTCTTCCGGCGCCGCCATCACCATCCAGCCTTTGGACGGCCACCGAAATGTTCTCTTGGTTTCTTCTGCTTCCCGTAGCTCGTCTAGGTGCCCCTTTTGCCCTTTTCGCCTCCTTGCCCTACCTCCTGAAGATAGGGACAAGAAAAGGATTACGGGCACCTTATCTCTTTTTAATTTGTAAGCCCTCGGGCCTTAGTTGCATTTAAAACTTGTAATCCCATTATTCATGTTTTTCATTCTCTATGGACTGTACCTGAGTGGAATGTTTTTTTTAATGAAAAGGGGATGCTTGCCGGGTCACTTGTCTCGCGGGTGGAACCCATGTCAAGGAGCAAATCCTTGATATCTTTAAGATAGACACTTTTTTCCCGGCAGCAGGCCCTGCCGTCTTCCCACGTCGCTCGACCTTTCTCACGCTTTTGGCGGAGGCAGGGATGAGGCGGGTTTAGGCTCCTCGTTTCGTCCCTTTGCTGCCGCGACTACGACCAAATCTGGCCCCGGGAACGAGCCCTAGGGCCTAGAGTTAAGGGAGCACGGTAGCTTTTAGGAAGAAACGAGGTTTCGCATACCTCAGTCCATAAGAGAATGCATGATAAGGGATGAAAAACTTATCTGAGAATGCAGCCCCCGGCAACTCTGGTTTGCCGTGGGTGAGTCTTTGTATTTGCAGCCCCCGGCAACACTGGCTTGCCGGGGTCTTGCAGCCCCCGGCAATACTGGCTTGCCGGGGTCCAGATGTTGGTCCATCCTTCTTCTCCTTTTCGTCCTCAAGTGGCCCGGTCAGGATATGCGAGCCCTGCGAACCAAGGGAAACGAAAGAACGGCAAAGGGACGCACACTCGACCTCTAAGTTAGGGGTTAGCCGCTGCTAAACACTATCAACCCTAACCAAGGACGAGACTCGACTCAGCATGCATGCTATAACTTAGGGCGCCAGCGCTTCATCTACGCTCAGGGTCTGCGCCTGGCTTTGTACAAGGGATTACATGCAACAACGGCAAGACTTGTACAAAAAGGTGGTTGCCGCACAGGGTCTGACAACCGCGCCTTACGGGTAAACCTTACGAAGATGCTCGATGTTCCAGGAGTTGCTCACCGGAAAGCCATCTTCGGTCTCAAGGCGGACAGCGCCAGGCCTAGTGAATCGTTTCACCCGGTAAGGGCCTTCCCACTTTGGCGTCAACTTGTTGGAATTCTTGGCGGAATGAACGCGCCGAAGAACAAGGTCGCCTTCCTCGAGACTTCTGGCGTTAACTTTGCGGCTATGGTAGCGGCGCAAAGCTTGCTGGTAGCGAGCAGCTCGCACAGGAGCCTGAAGACGATCTTCCTCAAGGAGCAGCGCGTCATCTTGCCGCAGCTGCTCTTGCTCAAGCTCATCATAAGCGAGCACTCGAGGTGACCCGTATACGAGTTCCGTGGGGATAACTGACTCTGCTCCATAGACTAGAGCGAAAGGTGTCTGGCCAGTGGCTCGATTTGGCGTCGTCCTGATCGACCAAAGAACCACCGGCAGCTCCTCGATCCAGTTTCTTCCGCACTTGTGCAGCCTGTCGAAAGTCCTGGTCTTGAGCCCACGCATCACTTCAGCATTTGCCCTCTCCGCTTGACCGTTGCTCCTGGGGTGAGCAACAGAAGCGAAGCAGACCTTGGCGCCAAGATCTTGGACGTACTGCATGAAGGTGCGGCTCGTGAATTGCGTACCGTTGTCGGTGATGATCCTATTAGGGATCCCGAAGCGGCAAACAATCGACCTGAAGAACTTGACTGCTGACTGTACTGTCACCTTCCTCACTGGTTCCACTTCCGGCCACTTTGTGAACTTGTCGATTGCGACGTACAAGTACTCAAAGCCCCCGACTGCTCGGGGGAAGGGGCCGAGGATGTCGAGCCCCCAGACCGAAAATGGCCAGGATAAAGGGATCGTCTGGAGAGCTTGAGCTGGCTGGTGTATCTGCTTGGAATGAAACTGGCACGCTTCACACTTGGTTACTTGTGCAGTTGCATCCTGGAGGGCTGTCGGTCAAAAGAAACCTTGCCGGAAAGCTTTGCCGGCAAGCGCTCTTGCGCCAATGTGGTGACCACATATGCCTCCATGTATCTCTGCCAACAGCTTCTGTCCATCTTCCCAGTGAATACACTTCAATTTCACACCGTTGAGTCTTCTTCTGTACAGCGCGTTGTCGACAAACTGGTACATACTTGACTGCCTGGCTACTCTTTCCGCTTCCTCTGGCTCTTCGGGAAGTTCTCCTGTCTGAAGGAAATGGACGATCTGCTGTGCCCATGTTGGAGCTTGCGGCTCGACAACAAGGACTAAAGGCATATCTGCTGCTGTGGGAACATCCGCTTCTACGGCAAGAACCTGCGGCTCAGCCGGAGCTTGACGTTCCCCGGCAAGCTTGCCGGAGCAAAACTTGTCGGGAGCGTCTGCTTCAACGAAACCAACCCTGGGGCTTGTCGGAGCAGACGGGTCCTCAGCACTCTTGGTGTTGATCTTGGGGACCTTCTTGGCGGCGGCTTCGGGAAGCTCTGCCGGAAGGTAGTCACCAGAAATCAACTTCCTCTTCTTGCTCTGTCCAGTTGATGGCGTCACGGACGGTTGAGTCAGCTTGAGCACAAAGATCCCTGGTTCCACAGGTAACTTAAGTGCTGCGCGCTTTGACAGGCCATCGCCGATGTCGTTCTGAGCTCTTGGAACATGTTCCATCTATAGACCGACAAAGTGCTCTTCTAGCTTCCTCACTTCATCAACGTAAGCTTCCATCAACGGACTTTGATAATTCTTATTCACTTGGCGGACGACAAGCTGTGAGTCACCCCTGACAATGAGCTGCTTGATCCCAAGGTCTGCCGCGATCCTGAGACCGACAAGCAATCCTTCATACTCTGCAGTATTGTTTGTTGCTTGCTCCTTGGGAAAGTGCATCTGGACTACGTACTTGAGGTGCTCTTCGGTGGGTGCGACAAGCAGCACGCCAGCACCGGCGCCTTGCAGCGAGAAAGCACCATCAAAGTACATCAGCCACTCTTTGCTTGCTTCCTTGACGGGGATGCTCGTTTCTGGAATTTCTTCGTCTGGTGTTGGCGTCCACTCTGCTATGAATTCTGCCAATGCTCTGCTTTGGATAGTTGAAGTGCTCTCAAACTTGAGGCCAAAGCTTGACAGTTCCAGTGCCCACTCAACAATTCTGCCTGTTGCTTCTGGATTCTGCAGTATCCTCTTCAGTGGAAAGCGAGTGACAACTGTGATCTCATGTGCTTGGAAGTAATGGCGCAGCTTTCTCGAGGCCATGAGAAGGCCGAAAAGCAATTTCTGCACACCAGAGTACCTTGACCTAGCCCCCTGCAGAAGGGAACTGACAAAGTAGACTAGGCGCTGCACCATTCTCTTCTGCTGTATCTCTTCGCACATCTGCGCAGATCCATCCTTGCCGGGACCAGAGCTTGTCGGGGAAGCCCCCTGCTTGTCGCCGGATGCGCTTGCCGCGGTCGCTGGCTCATCATCAGCCTCCCTCTCCGCTACTAACGCAGCACTAACCACTTGATTGGTTGCCGCCAGATACAGCAGCAACTTCTCTTGTGGCTTAGGTGCGACAAGTATTGGAGTGGGGGACAGGTATCTCTTCAAGTCCTGCAGCGCAACCTCCGCTTCCGGAGTTCATTTCATTTGACCTGCCTTTTTCAAAATTTTGAAAAACGGCAGGGCGCGCTCAGCAGACTTAGAGATAAACCTGCTAAGAGCCGCCACGCAGCCGGCAAGTTTCCGCACATCCTTGACGCGCTTCGGTGCTTTGATCTGCTCAATGGCCTTGATCTTGTCGGGATTGGCTTCGATTCCCCTCTGAGACACGAAAAACCCGAGAAGCCTGCCGGAAGGGACTCCAAACACGCACTTCTCAGGGTTGAGCTTGAGGCTGATCCTGCGCAGATTTGCAAAAGTCTCTTCTAGATCTTGAATCAGAGTTGTTTTGTCCCTGCTCTTGACCACTATGTCATCCATGTAGGCTTCCACATTTCTGTGTATTTGCGGTTCAAAAGCAGTATGGACTACCCTTGCAAATGTTGAACCAGCATTCTTCAAACCGAAAGGCATCCATATGAAACAGTACGTTCCACATGGAGTGATGAATGCGGTCTTCTCCTCATCTTCTTCTGCCATGAAGATCTGATGATATCCTGAGTATGCATCAAGAAATGAAAGCAAATCACATCCGGCTGTGGAGTCAACAATCTGGTCAATGCGCGGCAAGGGAAATGGATCTTTGGGACAAGCTTTATTGACATCGGTGAAGTCAATACAAAGCCTCCATTTCCCGTTTGCCTTGCGCACGACTACAGGATTGGCCAACCACGTAGGATGGAGCACTCCTCTGACAAGGCCTGCTGCTTCCAACTTCTTGATCTCTTCTGCGATGAATTCTTGGCACTCCATTGCTTGTTTCCTGACTTTCTGCTTGACGGGCCGCGCATGAGGACAGACGGCAAGGTGGTGCTCAATTACTTTCCTAGGAACGCCGGGGATGTCGAACGGTTGCCACGCAAACACGTCGACGTTCGCCCGCAGGAAAGCAAAGAGCGCGCTTTCCTATTTAGCGTCGAGAGTGGCACTGATGGTGAAAGTACCACCAGTGCCGTCCTCCTTGGCGGACACCTTCTTGGTCGCTGGCAGAGCTGCCATTGTCTTCTTACACTTGCCAGTGGAGCTCGATGGTGCGTCCTCGACGGTAGCACAGCACTCCGAAGAGGTGCGCTTGCCGGAGTGGGCATCAGAACTCTTGCCGGACTTGGTCTTCTTCTTCCCCCCGGGGGCTTCAGCGGCAAGTGTCTCGCGATCCGTTGTGGCTGCTGCTTCCCGGTAGATCTTGTCGGCACAGATAAGAGCATCTTTCTTGTCGCCAGGGACAGAGATGACACTTATCGGGCTTGGCATCTTCAGCATGTTGTACGCGTAGTGAGAGGCCGCCATGAACTTGGCGAGCGCTGGACGGCCATGAATTCCATTGTAAGGCAATGGAAAATCGGCGACGTCAAAAGTGATCCTTTCAGTCCTGAAGTTTAGCTCGCTGCCAAATGTCACCGGCAGCGTGATCTTCCCCTTCGGCTTGCTCCTTCCCGGGTTGATTCCTTGGAATGTGTCGGTCTCTTCGAGCTCGCTGTCAGGGAACTGGAGTTTTCGGAGCACAGCGGAGGAGATCAGGTTCAAGCCGGCCCCGCCGTCAACTAGCATCTTAGTGACCTTGAGGTTGCGGATAGTTGGTGAGACCAACATCGGCAAACACCCGACCGCAGTTGTGCGATCAGGGTGGTCCTCAATATCAAAGATGATAGGCGTGCTGGACCATTTCAGAAGCTTGCGTGACTCAACGGGTGGTTCTGCCGCATTGACTTCCCGCACCCACTGCTGGAGTTGGCGGTGCGAAGTATGCAGAGAAGCACCGCCGTCAACACACAAGACCTGTCGTGGATTTGTCACGGCAGATGTCCTGGTAAAAGGACTTAGTCGTGGAGCCATCGCAACGGGTTAGTTTGAAGGGGTTAGAGCGGACGCAAGGACACAGGGTTTATACTAGTTCGGCCCCTTCAATGAAGGTAAAAGCCTACGTCTAGTTGTGATGGGATTGATGGGTTTCGAGGGCTAGGGAGTGATAAGCTTCGCCTAAACCTCGAATCGTTGTTCTCTGTCCCCAAACCGCCGTCGGGTCATCCCCTTATATACACGGGTGACGCCCGTCGGTCTACAAAGTCCCGACCTCTGGCTTATAAACGTGCCCGGGTCGGTCTCCCTATTCCTAACTTACAATGCAAGTTTTACCTCAGGCCGGTTTACGCCTGTAAACCTCTAAACCGATTATAGGCCTTGGGCCCTTCTATTTTTCCTTGGGCTTTAACATCTCGGGTCCATTGACGAAGCTAACCCGAGCCCTGTCGGCCGGTTTACCCCAAATAGCAATATCCCCAACATTAGGCCCCAGATTGATTTGAACAGGTTCATGTCAATCCTTAATAAGAATTTCTGTTTTCAAACGTCTTCTAGTAACTGTTGACCCGCCGTTTCTTCGTCTCCTTTTGCTGCGGTAAACCGGTATGACGTCAGTGCAAAGTTACCGTCTCCTTTTGCTAATCCGCAATAACCAGGGCGACGGCTGGGCTCCCGAAATCTCCGGCCCCTGGATTCGCGCGCCTGGCACGCGCGCCGCGCCTTATAAATAGGACTTGAAGGTCATCTTCCTTTCCTCCCTTTTATCCCCTTCTTCGTCTTCCTCGCGACCCAGACCTCGGAGCTCCGCCGCCGCCAACAGCCACTGCATCAACTCCGGCCGCTGCATCAACCTGATCGGTCCAGAGCACCGCGGCGACCTTCCACCTCCGTTTGGATCCCGGTAAGGCCTCTGTTCTTCTGCTTTTAGATCTGTTCTAGGGTTCGTCATCCTGTTACTGTTTCTTGTTCATCCCCATAGCAGCTTTTGCGAACAGATGATGATACCTGTATCGTGATTTGTAATCCCTCTCAGCGTTCGCCATAAATCTGTAATCATCTCCTTAGATCTCACTCATTTCCCTGCTTGTCGAACTTATGTTGTTCTGCTGTGAACCAAACCTCATATTTTTACTTCTTTTTTGCCCTAGCTGTAGATCCATTGCTTTGAAAGAATCCGTACGGGATCTGTTTCTGCTTTCATATTCACAACTGTTAGATCTGATCGGTTTAACTTCTAGCAAAGCGAACAACCCAATCCACACATCCATTAGTCCCCTTGATGAACCGCTGGTTGATATCATTGTAGATAACCTTACTCTATATAAGAGCATCTTCGGTTTACCTTCACACTTGTTCTCAAACCGGAACACCTTTGTCTTGTAGATTTCCTCATGGCAAAACAGGTGTACGAATGCAACTGGGTTCCCTCTCGCATCACTGAGACCCACCTAAACAACTTAGTTCTGACTGGCGCTTTGAGTAGCAAAAATGCTATCCATTGGAGGGTTCCAGGAAACGAATGTCCTCCTACCCCACAGGAGGGAGAGGTGGTGGTGTTTGCGGATCACCTTGCCCGGGGTTTTAATCCACCCGGTTCAAAATTTTATCGGGACGTCCTGGCTAACTTTAGGTTACGCCCACAAGATGTTGGTCCAAACTCAGTCACGAATATCTGCCATTTTCAAGTGCTTTGCGAGGTGTACTTCCAGGAGGAACCTACTGTAGAGCTGTTCCAGGACTGTTTTCATCTGAACCGACGTACTGAATTCACCGACGGCCCTAATATGGAACTGGGTGGTATGACGATTCAAAAGAGGAAAGAGGTGACCTATCCTCACGCCAAGTTACACAGTCATCCGCAAGAATGGAATTACACTTGGTTCTATTGCAAGGATACTTCCCCTGCTGAAGAAAATCCACTGCCCGGCTTCCGTCCAGAGAGACTTAGCAATACACACCCCTTCCCCCAAAGGCTAACCACCAAAGAGAGGAGTAAGTATGCCCCTCAGCTGTCCAAGCTCAGAGCCTTCATGGCTAACGGTTTAACGGGGGTAGATCTTGCCCGTTGCTGGATTTCATGGAGCATCCTGCCCCTTAGCATCCGCTCCGGTTTAATGTGCCAATACACGGGCCGGGTTGATGATCCTTTGAGGCACTGCAACATTCAGCTGACGGAGGACGAAGTCACTGAGGCTGTGAAAAAGATGCTGAATGAACCGGAATATGTTTGCGCCCGAACCGGCCTGCTTCCATTTTGCGCCACCAATAAACCACCCGCTGTAAGTATCTCCCCTCTGTTTGTTATAGAATTTATGATCTCCTTATACACATATTGCTAACTCCAGTCCTTTCTGAGACAGGGAGATGATCCGTTTTGGAGCAAGAAGTTTCAGGAGCCGACCGAAAAGGTAACCCGACCAAAAACGAGGGTGAAAAAGCCCGCTCAGAAGAAAAGGAACACCGCTTCCTCTACCCCGGATTTAGAGGAGGATGATGTGGGTAATCCGGACCTGGGGGTAGACCTCGATTCAGTTGGCTTACTTTTTATACGTCTTATTGATGATGATATTTGTCAGGACGACGCTGAAGCAAGCAATGCTGAAGGCCCAAAGGTAACTATTCTTTCTTCTGATGCCGTTCCTTTGCCTTTGAAAAAACCTCGCCAAGCAAGCCGGAAAATTAGATTTTCTCATCCTCTTGCTTACTTGGATCCCCAATTTCTTATGAAGACCCAGCAACATGAAGCTCGACGCACCACCCGGCATAGCGGCCAGGTAGTTACCTCCGCCGGTTTACCGAACAGCCCGGTTCGGAAACGCCGCCCAGAGGTCTCCGATTTATGCGTTAGCTTTCCTCCTAAAGCAGGTTTAACTCGTCAGCCTCTAAATCCATCTGACTCCGATTATCAGGTCACTTCCCATTCATCTTCTGGTGAATCTTCAGCCACTCAACTGCCCCCGCTGAAGACAGTTATTGGGTAAGTTGGACCGATCACAACATATCTCTGTATGGGTCTCTTAATCCCTCTTATATTTCTGCTTTCAATCTTTGGGTTTTTTCCAGGGCTAAACCTAGACCGAGCAAGAAGGCTCGTCTGGATAATCCGGCTGAAGGAACTGCCGCTCCTGAACCGGAGAAAACTCCTGGTGCTGACGCTTTGGGTCGTGAAGATATTCAGAATTATCTATCTCCGCAAGATGACACCTGTGCTGAAGAAAGGCCTGCCAGCCGTACTAATCCGCCTGCCAGTCCTGTTCGGGTTGAGGAATCCATCCCCCCTTCTGGAACTGTTGATAAACCGACAGGGCCAATGCAGAGCAGTGACTCCAAGGATGATGATGTTGTGATTACCGGCATTGGTCATTCTGAACCGGGGAACTCTGCTACTTTAGCCAAGCATACTGCCAAGGACGAAATCTCGGCCCTAAAGGGCAAATGGGACCTTGACTCCTCTACGTACGCCTCTTTAAGCGCCCCGGATCTTTATTCTGGGTACCTGAACCGACTGTACACCAGTCGGGATTATGAAGCTGGCATGATCAGGATGATGAAGGAGAAACTTGAGGTAAATCTCTTGTGTTTCATTCCATTGCAACTTAGCTTATCAATATTTCCAAACCGAGATGGTAATCCGGATCAGGCTGCCTTGACAATTAAGGTCCGGTTTAGAAAACCCAGGGCTTCAACATAGGTCGTAACCATAAAACATCATTAGATAACCATTAGCCCCCAAGTGCCAAGTTTAAATACTTGTATAAACCCTGGGACTTTTGTAATGTAAAACATGCGTTAAGATCAAGTATGCATTAGCCCCCAAGTATCGAGCACATAACTTGCTTGTGTGGTTGATACTTCCAAACCGTGCACTATTTTCTGAACACTGCTGATGACCTGCTGCAGGGGAATTTGAAGACCAAAGAGAAACAAGTCTCGGACCTTCAGGAAGGTTTAAAAACCCAGCAGGCTGAAACTGAAAAAGCGAAGGAGGAATTGACCAAAGCCTTAACTGTTATGGAGCAGCTAAAAGAAAGCCGCAAAAAGGAGCAAGCTGATTGGGCTACCGAAAAAACTCTTTTGACGAAGAGGGCTGAAAATGCTGAAGCTGCTCTCAAACCGGTGGTTGATGAATTATCCGCCGTGAAGCGACAAATACACTCTATGACCTCTGCCGTCTTCGGTAAACTTCTTTCAATGCCCCTCTTCCAATTTGTACCTTGTCTGCTATATCTTCTGTCCGGTTTGTAATCCATCCTGAAACACTGCAGGCACACGTATTGGACACTTGGGTTCTGATGTGCGGATGAAGCTCAAAGCTGCATATACTCTGATTGAACAGTTGTACACCGGAGCACAAAGAGCTATCACCACTGCATCGCATAACAACCCTGCGCCGTCCCTGATTCAAGACACGTTGAAAAGGCTATCTATGCTTCCAGCCCGGATTGAAGAGTTGAAAAGATCAGCTGCTCGAACTGGAGCCATCACTGCCTTGATCCGGGCTAAAGCGTGGGTACCAGATTTCGATCCTGTCGAAGCGGCCCAAGGATACCCCAGCTTGAAAGAAGATGGTTCAGACTTTGGTGAAGATGATTTGAGGGCGATAAACCGGGCGGTGCGCCCCCTAGCTTGTCAATTGGCTGAAGAAGCAGATCTGAGCCATTACCAAGCCCAATATGATAACCAGAACAGGCGAGTAGCTGCCCCGGTCCCTGAAGCGGAAAACCTTATTCCTCCAATCCGTAAGCATACCTACGCCCCTGACATTGATCCGTCTTTGCTGATTCACGAAGAAGCTGTCTTTCAAGCGCTAATGGGAATCGACTGGACCACTGCTGATTTCCAGCCAATGGGTAGCCAAGAGGATGCGGCGCAAGATGATCCCCAGCCTTCGAACCGAGGCGGCGAACAGGCGTAATCAACGCTCCAGTTTACCTTACTTGGTGACGTTTAATCCGTCAACGAACAATATATTCAGGCACTATGCTGCCTTGTAATAAAACAGTTTAATACCTCTGCATTTGAATGTGCCTTCGCGCACGGGTATTGATGCTCTTTCCAATGACGTTTTCCAACTTTGTTTCCTGTCTTTACTGAGTACACAAGATCTTTCGACCCTTATGAACCGTGCTGCGCCTTTGCCAAACCGGGCAACTTGCCTCCGGGTTAAAAAAAAAAACGGACCAGGCTATGTCAGCTGAATCGGTTTAAAAATACTTGACGTTCCGAAGAACAAAAAACACCACAATAAAGGCAGAGAACAAAAACCAAATATGAAAGGGCAACGCGATAGTAAAACGCATGCAAATAGTGGTTGCTATGAACCGTTCAGAAGGCGTGACCATCGTCAAGATAAAATAAACCAAGCCCCCAAGAGGTGTAGCTACGGTTTAGCTCGACTAGGTTCCTAACTGAATCGTGGCAAATATGCCGGTCAAATGGCATTGCATTGGTTCGGATTCGACCAAGCCCCCAAGTGACTCAGTGACCAAGGGCCGATCAAGTGGCATTGCGTTGGTTCGGACACGACCAAGCCCCCAAATGATTCATTGGCTAAAAAGCCGACCAGAAGGCATTACCATCATCAAGACATGACCGAGCTCCCATAAGGCGTAATCTACGGTTCAAGTCAATTAGGTCCCCAACTGATTCAGTGGCAAATGTGCCAGCCAGAAGGCATTACCGTCGTCAAGACATGACCAAGCCCCCCGGAGGTGTAGCTACGGTTCAGGCCGACTAGGTCCCCAACTGACTTTATAGGGATAGCTATGTTCTCTTTGGTTCGAATACGACCTATGTTTGAACAGGAAGCCCCATGTTTGAATAGCTATGTTCTCTTTGGTTCGAATACGACCTATGTTTGAACAGGAAGCCTCATGCTTGAACCGGGATATTGAACCGGATATTAAGAGCTTCACAGCTTTGTAGGAGACATCTTCGGCTTTTAAACCGGAATCTATAATTTGAACTTCTATGAAGCGACCTCCAGGTGTAAACACACATGATGTGAAGAACAGCAGAGACCCCGCTTTACTCGAGGCTCCGGTTTATTGTATTAATCATAATATATACATGGTCATGATATGTACATAAACAGAGCCCAAGGCTCATGTATAATAAGGTCGAAGATGAGCTATGTTCCACGGCCTGCTGGTCTCCTCCTCTGATGTGCGTGAATCCTTGCGCTCTCGAATATCAATCAGGTAATATGACCCATTATTCAGATTCTTGCTGACCACAAAAGGTCCCTCCCAAGGCGGGGATAATTTATGCTGATCAGACTGATCCTGGATGAGCCGAAGCACCAAATCCCCCTCCTGAAAGGTTCTGGTCCTAACCCGACGGCTGTGGTAACGGCGAAGATCTTGTTGGTAAATCGCTGAACGGGCAGCTGCCAAGTCACGCTCCTCATCCAACAAGTCAAGAGCGTTCTGCCGTGCCTGCTCATTGTCCGCTTCAACATATGCTGCCACGCGAGGTGAGTCATGTCGTATATCACTTGGGAGAACCGCCTCTGCTCCATAGACCATAAAAAACGGCGTAAACCCCGTGGATCTGTTAGGCGTGGTGTTGATGCTCCATAATACAGAAGGTAGCTCCTCCACCCAACAACCCGGCGTCCTTTGCAAAGGGACCAGAAGCCGGGGTTTGATACCTCTCAAGATCTCTTGATTCGCTCGTTCTGCCTGACCATTAGATTGTGGGTGTGCTACCGAAGAAACATCAAGCCGTATATGCTCCCGTGCACAGAACTCTTTCATGGCCCCCTTGGATAGATTGGTACCGTTATCTGTGATGATGCTGTGTGGAAAGCCAAACCGGAAGATCACCTTCTTTATAAACCGAACCGCCGTGGCAGCATCACACTTACTGACAGGTTCTGCCTCCACCCACTTTGTAAATTTGTCAACCGCCACCAGTAGGTGGGTCTTCTTATCTTTGGAACGCTTAAAAGGCCCAACCATATCAAGCCCCCAAGTCGCAAATGGCCAAGTGATTGGAATCATCCTCAATTCTTGAGCCGGTATGTGTGCTCGTCTGGAAAATTTCTAGCACCCATCACATAACCTGACCAGGTCTTCTGCATCAGCATGAGCAGTTAACCAGTAGAAACCGTGGCGGAACGCTTTAGCCACCAATGATTTTGAACCGGCGTGGTGGCCGCAATCCCCTTCATGTATTTCTCGTAATATCTCGCACCCCTCCTCAGGGGATACGCACCGTTGCAGCGCTCCTGACACGCTGCGATGATGTAGCTCTCCTTTGAAAATGGTCATAGACTTGGACCGTCGTACTATCTGTCGAGCCAAGCTTTCGTCTTCTGGCAACTCACCCCGGTTCATATATGCCAGATAAGGGAGCGTCCAATCCGGGGTAACGTGAAGAGCCGCCACTAATTGAGCCTCCGGATCAGGAACAGCCAACTCCAGCTCACCGGGTGGCTGTACCGATGGGTGATACAATACATCCAAGAAAACATTGGGTGGGACCGGTTTACGCTGAGAGCCCAAGCGGCTTAAAGCGTCCGCTGCCTCATTCTTTCTGCGGTCCACATGGTCCACTTGATAGCCTTTGAAATGCCCGGCTACCATATCTACTTCACGTCGGTATGCAGCCATGAGCGGGTCCTTAGAATCCCAGGTGCCAGATACCTGCTGAGCCACCAGATCCGAATCACCAAAGCACCTAACTCTGCTCAGATTCATCTCTTTAGCCATCCGAAGACCATGAAGCAAAGCTTCATACTCAGCCGCATTATTTGTACAGGGGAACATTAAACGGAGGACATAACAAAACTTATCTCCTCGTGGGGAAGTTAAAACGACTCCAGCCCCCGAGCCTTCCAATTGTCTGGACCCGTCAAAATGAATAGTCCAATAGGTGTTATCTGGCTTCTCCTCAGGTGCTTGTAACTCTGTCCAATCGTTTATGAAGTCGACAAGTGCTTGTGACTTTATAGCCGTCCGGGGCACGTATCTTAAACCGTGCGGCCCGAGCTCGATAGCCCACTTAGCAATCCTACCGGTCGCCTCCCGGTTCTGTATGATGTCACCCAAAGGAGCAGAACTGACCACCGTGATGGGGTGTCCTTGAAAATATTGCCTCAGCTTCCGGCTTGCCATAAAAACACCATATACCAGCTTCTGCCAATGCGGATACCTCTGTTTGGACTCGATAAGCACTTCACTGATATAGTAAACCGGTCGCTGAACCGGATGTTCCTTTCCAGCCTCCTTTCGTTCTACCACCATCGCCACACTAACCGCTCTGGCATTCGCAGCAACATATAACAGGAGTGGCTCTTTATCTACAGGGGCTGCCAAAACTGGCGGATTGACTAGCTGCCGCTTCAAGTCCTCAAACGCTTTATCTGCCTCCGCACTCCAGACAAATTGATCCGTCTTCTTGAGCATTTGATACAAGGGGATCGCCTTTTCACCAAGGCGACTGATGAACCGGCTTAACGCTGCAATCCGTCCGGCCATGCGCTGAACATCATTGATGCATTTCGGTTTGGCCAGGGAGGTGATGGCTGTGATCTTTTCTGGATTAGCCTCAATTCCTCTATGGGATACCAAAAATCCCAACAACTTGCCTGCAGGCACACCAAAAACACATTTCGCCGGGTTGAGCATCATTTGGTACACTCTCAAGTTATCGAAAGTCTCCTTCAAATCGTCAACCAGGGTCTCCTTCTTTCGTGACTTGACCACAATATCATCCACATAAGCATGCACATTACGACCAATCTGCTTGTGGAGGCAATTCTGCACACACCGTTGATAAGTAGCCTGCGCACTCTTAAGCCCGAAGGGCATAGACACATAGCAGAAGGCTCCAAAGGGAGTAATGAACGCCGTCTTCTCCTGGTCTTTAACTGCCATCTTGATCTGATGATAACCCGAATAGGCATCCAAAAAACTTAAACGCTCGCAACCTGCCGTAGCATCAATGATCTGATCAATCCGGGGGAGAGCAAAAGGATCCGCTGGACAAGCTTTATTCAAGTCTGTGTAATCCACACACATGCGCCAGGTGCCGTTTTTCTTAAGAACCAGCACTGGATTAGCAAGCCATTCGGGATGAAAAACCTCAATGATAAATCCAGCTGCCAGGAGCCTGGCCACTTCCTCACCAATCGCTTTACGCCTTTCTTCGTTAAACCGGCGTAAAAACTGCTTTACCGGTTTATACTTAGGATCCACATTAAGGGTGTGCTCAGCGAGTCGCCTCGGTACACCAGGCATGTCAGACGGCTTCCATGCAAAGATGTCCCGATTCTCACGGATGAACTCGATGAGCGCGCTTTCCTATTTTGGATCCAGGTTTGCGCTGATACTGAACTGCTTGGACGAATCGCCAGGTACGAAGTCAACAAGCTTAGTTTCGGCAGCCGATTTAAATTTCAAGGCCGGATCGTGGTCCGTGGTTGGCTTCTTTAACGAAGTCATGTCCTCCGGGTCAACACTGTCTTTGTACTGCTTTAGCTCCTCCGTAGCACAAACCGATTCTGCATAAGTCGCATCTCCTTCCTCGCATTCCAAAGCGATTCGACGGCTCCCATGAACCGTTATAGTGCCCTTGTAACCCGGCATCTTAAGTTGCAGATACACGTAGCAGGGCCGTGCCATAAATTTTGCATAAGCCGGCCGTCCGAACAACGCGTGGTACGGACTTTGGATTTTAACCACTTCGAACGTCAGCGTCTCTGATCTGGAATCGTGACTATCGCCAAAGACCACTTCAAGGGCTATCTTACCAACCGGATATGCAGACTTGCCAGGCACCACCCCGTGGAACACTGTATTGGTCGGTTTGAGATCCTTATCTACCAGTCCCATGCGACGGAAGGTCTCATAATACAAGATGTTAATGCTGCTCCCTCCGTCCATGAGCACCTTGGTGAGCTTATAACCTCCCACCTGAGGCGCCACCACCAATGCTAACTGACCCGGATTATAAACCCTGGGAGGGTGATCCTCTCGGCTCCATATGATAGGCTGTTCTGACCAGCGCAGATAGTGAGGCGTGGCCGGCTCGATAGCACTGACTGCTCGCCTCTGAAGCTTTCTATCCCGTTTATCCAAGCTTGTAGTAAAGACATGATACTGTCCACCACTCAACTGTTTCGGGTTGCTCTGATAACCTGATTGCTGCTGTCCGTAACCACTTTGATTACTTTGATTATTTTGGTTGTCCTGTCCGCCCGGATTACCCTGGAACCCTGGACCGGAATTTCCGCCACCGTATCCTGATCCGGAACCTGAACCGCCGCCGGAGCTGTGATCATATTGGAAAGTGTTTGAGCTTTTGAATTCCTTCATGATATAACAATCCTTCCAAAGATGGTTTGCTGGTTCCTGAAACTCCTGCTCACTGGTCTCGTCATCATCCATGTCTTCGTCGTCGTCGTCTTCATCTTTGTCGCGACCGCGGGGAGGTCTGTCTCCTTGCCGCTGATTGGCCTTGCCGCGGCGTCCTCCCCGGCCGGTGCGCTTCGTACTGGATCCTCCAGCACCTGCTTGGGCTGTCTCCTTGTCGCGTCGCTCGTACTCGGCCTTTTGCAGCTCGACAAGCTGCTCGACCTTCTTGCAGCTCTGGAGGTCATGGCCCTTGGTGCGGTGGATCTTGCAGTACCGTTTGTTGGTGCCGTCCTGCTTGTTGGCGGCCGCCACAGCCTGGCAGTTGGTGCATGCGGCAACCTCCTTGCCGGAGCTACCATCTTTGGCTTTCTTGGCGCCACCGTCGTTGCCGGACTGCTCAACAACTAGCACATCTTTTCCTTTCCTCTTCCTGTTGTTCCGCCGCCGGTTTTTATTTGCCGGGGCAGCATCCTCGCTGTCAGATCCTCCCGTTCCTGTATTCTCTCCGGGGAGTTTCCTCCCTTCCTCAGCACGTGCACACCTGTCGGCCAGAGCATATAGCTCGCTGACGTCTCTGATCTTGCACATCGCCATCTCCTCCCGCATCCTGCGGTTACGCACGTTCTGATGGAACGCGCTGATGACCGCGGCAGGGTGGACATCTGGGATGTTGCGTTGCACTTGGCTGAATCTCTGGATGTACTTGCGCAGGGGTTCTCCTTCCTTCTGGGCAAGCAGGTGGAGGTCACTCTCCTGGCAATGAGGTTTGTGGCCGCCCGTAAAGGCGCCGACAAACTGATGGCACAGGTCTGCCCAGGAAGATATGGAGTTTTCCGGCAAGTGCATGAGCCAGGACCTGACGTTGGGTTTGAGCACCAGCGGGAAGTAGTTGGCAAGGATCTTGTCGTCTCGCCCCCCGGCAGCCTGCACCGTGATGGTGTAGATGCTGAGGAACTCCGACGGATGCAACCTGCCGTCGTACTTCTCGGGTACGTCTGGCTTGAAATTCTTCGTGCTGGGCCACTGGACTTGCCGTAGCTCACGAGTAAACGCAGGGCAACCTACCGCATACGGTAGGTCGCCTGGTTCCCCTGGCGCATGCATGTCAACAGTGGGCCCAGCGCGCCGGTCGGATTGACGCCGCGTTTCTCTTCGGCGCTCGATGCGAGTGCGAGCGTCTTCTTGCTGTCGTTCGTGAAAAACTTGGCGCTGATCGCGACAAGCTCGCGGATCTGATGAAGCGGTGGAGTTGCTGTCGCGGTGGACCCGGTGAGTCGGCGATCTTGGCCTTCGGGGCGGAGAGTGCATAGTGGTTGCACCACCGCCGGTCTTGTCGCCATCAGCTCGCACCTGGCTGGCCTGCCGCGGCTGTGATGTGGTCGGCTACCGCGGAGTGTCGCCGTTGGCGAAGCCGATGAGGCTCTGAATGGTGGCCCTCCAGTCGTCGATCTTGTCTGGCGTTGGAGGGAAGTCTAGGAGCAGTTGTGCTCGCGCAAAAGCTTCTGCTGGAGTGGCGGGTAGCGGTGGCGAACGGTGCGAGGAGCGGGATATGCTCGGACTTCCAACGATGTTAGAAGGAGCAGTATTTCGTCCAGGCGACCGTGCCTCGCTCGCGCCAGCACGTTGGCGTGCATGCTGGCCTTGAGCATCCCGAGATCCGCTAGCTCGATTTGGGTCCAGCGAGCGTATGGTACCGTGAGTACCACGACGCTGCCGGTCCCGCGCCTCCTGAGATGGGCGCGGGGCGTCCACGGGCGCCCGGTCGTCGTGGGAGCCTGCTGCGCCGCCGACGTGCAACGCAGCCTTGTCCTTGGACCTGGTGGCACCGTGGGCTCCCTCGTCGGCGCCTGTTCTTCCGCCGCGTCTTCCCCACCAGCCGTTTGCTCCGGCGGCGGTGGGTTCGACGCGGACGGAGCAGCCGCCTCCGAAGCCTTCTTCTTCGGCGGCATGTCGGTGAAGTCGATGAAGATCTAGCTCGCGTGAATGCCGGATCAGGTTCACACAACCTCGACGCCCCCTACCTGGCGCGCCAAAGATGTCGGGGAAATCTGACTCCACGAGCACCTATGGGGACGGAGCCCCTTTTCGGTTCGGCGGGGGGCGGAGGTCGCACGAAGAGCAGATCGAGGCGAGGCACGCGAGCGGTTTTTACCCAGCTTCAGAGCTCTCCAGAGAGATAACACTCCTACTGCTGCTTTGTGGATGGTATTGAGTTCTTGCTCGGGAGCACGGAGTGCTACAGTACACACCAGCAGCTAACGAGACCGAGCGTGAGTCCTCTACTGTTCGTCCTTCCCCCTCTACGTTGTGCATGGGCCTCCTTTTATATGCTCAAGGGGTCTCCAACAGGTGGCAACGTAGGCAAGGGCAAAAATGGAAAGGGGCTGCGGTTGGTATAGCTACCTAGACAGTGTATCATACCTAACCCTGACGGCAGGGGACAAGGGCATTAAATGCCTATCTACGTCGCCCAAACAGTGCAGAAAAGGGACCGTCAGGGACGCCACCGCTTGCCACGATGGCGATCTTGTCAGCGCCGCTCGCCACAGTGTACCCCTGGTTGCACAGCCTCCCGCCACGTACACCTGGAAGGGTCCCAGAGCGACACGTAGGTGGGTGTGCTGGAGCGCAGGTACAGAGTGGTTGCTTGCCGCGGCAAGCGCCTTGCCGCGGCCGTTGTCTTGTCGCGTCCGGAAGCTTGTCGCTCACCGGACCCTGCCGGGACGCGTGGTGCGTCGCGGCAAGTTTCTTGAGATGCCTTGGTTGGCCTTCCCGGCAAGCTCCTCTTGCCGGGGTCTTGTGCCTTGAGTGGCCTTCCTGGCAAGCTCCTCTTGCCGGGGACTTGTCTCCTTAGCTTAAATACTTTGTTCTTGAATGGCTCAAGAGGAGCCACAGAGGGCCTTGGTGGTCGCCCGGCAAGCCTTGCCGCGGGGTGCTGCGACTGCCCGTGCACAAGTTCGGGGTACTAGGGTACCCCTACTCTAGTACACCGACACTAGTTGGAAGGAACCATTGGCCGAGTTGCTGACATGGCTCGTACGGGATCATTTATAATCCGCCGCAGTCACCTCAACTTTCTATGGATTCACATCGCGTTATCAACATCAATGATATACACCTTCTGCTATGGTCAAACACGAAGATCTCAAGCCAACTCCTCGAGTCACCTTGAGACTCGGGGGCTACAATGATATGATTCAGCTATATGCCGGTTTTCAGTGAAGTCAAGAGCCCCAGGACGTTGGAGGGAAAGATAACCCGGTCCCGGAGGCTGCTACCATATTGATGACAATTTGAAGGCCGTCAGAAAATTTCCGGCTTAGAAAGTATATGACAGTTACAAAATCCCGGCTTAATGAAGAAGTTTCGGGTCATCAGAAAGGATTCCGGTTTAAAATCCGGTTTAAGGGAAGTCAGTCTCGCTGAAGCTCTCAAATATCCGGTTTACAATCCGGTTCAAGGGAAATCTGTCTCCCACAAAGCTCTGAAGCTCTCAAATCCGGTTTAAGAATGTCCGGTTCAAAAAGGAATTAACTTCTCGCAAGTTCGACTTGGAAGGCCGTCAGAAAATTTCCGGCTGACAATGAAGATTCCGGTTTACAATCCGATTCAAGGGAAAGATGTTTCCCACAAAGCTTTAAAGCTCTCAACATCCGGTTCAAAATCTCGGTTCAAGAAGAATTTATCTCTTGCAAAAAGTTAAAGGTAGCCGAAGAGGACCTGCTGCCATGATGCGCGGTTCAAACATGGTTATCCTGCCTTATTGGCTTATCATATTATTGATCACTTGGGGGCTTGGCCGTGTCTGAACCATAGCAACACCTGTTGATCGGCGCAATGCCACAACATCACTTGGGGGCTTGGTCATGTCTGAACCATAGTCACACCTCTTGAACGGCGCAATGCCACAACATCACTTGGGGGCTTTGGTCGAACCCAAACCATCGCTACACCTCTTGATTGGCGTAATGCCACAAGATCACTTGGGGGCTTGGTCATGTCTGAACCATAGTCACACCTCTTGATCAGCTCAATGCCACAGCATCACTTGGGGGCTTTGGTCGAACCCGAACCATAGCTACACCTCTTGATCGGCGTAATGCCAAAGCATCATTTGGGTACCTGGCTGACTCGAACCATAGCTACACCTTTTGGGGGCTTGGTCGTGTCCGACCGTGGTAATACCTCTTGATCGGCTCAAAGCCTCACCTACAACGGTTTTTATTTTGCCTTTGTTTGAGTTTTGTTCTCTTTTTGATAAAGATTTTTGTTGTTGCTTTTTAAATCGGCGTTAACAACCCGGTTCGAGTGTCAATTACAAGTTGTCAGTACATGATCAAATCATAATCCGGAGACTATCAGCCCGGTCTGGTTTGACAACAAGTCACCAGTATTATATATGGTTAATCCGGTGTTTATCACAAACCCGATACGGTTTTATCATAAATCGGCACAATATGGAAGGAGTTATCAGTACTCAAAATTTGGGTTATTACCCCTATTACAAAAATTTGGTAAACAACCGATGAGGTTCAATGTCACAGGTATGATATATTTCATATTTGATTATTCTTAAGTGCAACCTTGGTTATAAACCTGGGTTCTATGTTGGGCATTATGACCCGTCCGGCGGTAAACCGCCAGGACACTTTAAACTTGTTGTATGCAGAAACAGGTTGAATAAAGCATGATTATAAGTCACCGGTGTTTATTAAACCGGCCTGGCTTTCGACTATATGTCGCCAGTATGATGATAAATTATCCAGTGTTTATTAAACCGGCCTGGCTTTAAGACGATAAATCGCCAGTATATGATGAGAAATTATCCGGTGTTTATTAAACCGGCCTGGCTTTGGACTATAAGTCGCCATTATATATTTGGATTGAGCCATTGGAATCATGCGCTTATAAATCATTGGGTTATATTATTCAAATAGCCAAACTTGGCTGAATTTTCATTATGATATTGAATGAATAAGGTTTTTCATACCGGATTATATTATCTTGAATAGCCAACATGGTTGGATTTTTATGGTTATTAATAATCGGTATTATTGAGGTTTTCAAAGTCGCTTTAGCGCAATGGCTATTATTTTATCAAAGGATATGAAGGAATAGTCCCGAGTCGCTGCAGGCTTACGACCCGGCACTTGGGGGCTACATTATTCAAATTGAGATTATATCAAATATGCAAGTCTCGTGTCACTGCAAGCATGCACCATGACGCTTGGGGGCTGATGCAAAGTCTTTTTTATTGACCTTATTGAAAGACCCGACTCATCACATCATAATGAGCCGGCCCTTGGGGGCTACCAATTGCTCCTGTCAACAATTCAAGGTACACAAGTCTTAAAATCATTATATTGAAAGGTCCATTGCTCAGTTGGTAAAGCACAAAGCTCTTAACCTTGTGGATGTGGGTTCAAGCCCCATGATGGGGGTTACATTATATGATGTTCTTTTCAAAGAAGTATATATAAAGTACCAGCTCAATATTATCTTACTGAGCCGGCCCTTGGGGGCTACACGTTATTGTTCAAATCTACATGATCATATTTGTAATGTCCCTACTCATTATTGCATAATGACCCGGTACTTGGGGGCTACATATATGGAGTATTCAGTTTTTACTAGTGACTGAGATGAACATGGATTTCTTCAAAGTGGCAGTAATTATATGGAAACAAGTCTCAAATCATCACTTTGTTCTGTTCAAGACTTGGGGGCTACAGGTAATATGGATATAAGGGAGAAATATCTTCCAAATTTTCAGTTTGGAGCAAACCAGATTGACCCGGTGTCTGCAACAATTATGACCCGGCGTCGGTAACAATTATGACTCGATGCCATCCATATTACAAACCAGCAATTTTTGGTAGTATTAAACCAGCAAGTTTTACATCTTCAAACCGGCTGAATATCAGATGAGTATTTGAAGACCAATATTTTTTAAACCGACGCTTTGGAAGCCGACCAAAGTGGATTATTCTTCACAATATTTCTCTGTGAGAAACCAATGTTAGCAAATTGAGTATGATGCTGGCTTATTGACCTGGATTTTCGAGAAGAAGGAAATGACAAGGAATTAAGGATGATCAGGTGCCGGTTTACAAGAATTCTTAACCCGGAGCATAATCTGTCAAATTTGTTCTTGTGTTTGTTTTACAGGATCAGTTTAACATGGATAAATCCAAATTAAACTGGGGGCTAATGTCGGGGATATACCCCGAGGCGTAAACCGACCGGAAGTATAACCCGGCCGGACTTGGCAGTTTACTTGAGACCCGACTGCGAATTGACGATTCACTGACGACCAGTTATGACCTGGCGGTTTACGATTCATTGGTAATCCGACAGGCGGGTCATAGGAGCGACAAGACCCGGTGGCTCAACGGGCGGTTCATGAAGGCCGATTCATACTATGGTGGGCCGGTTTACAAGGAAAGGCGTGAGGAATATTTGTCTTACAAGGAGTTAAGACCTGGACTTATATCCGGTTTGTATTAGAGATAGACTAGTCCTAATCCTAATAGGACTCCACATGTAACCCACCCCTTCAACATATATAAGGAGGGGCAGGGCTCCCCAAAGAGGGACAAGCTACAAGCAAGAAGAAACAATCTTAGGGCTAGACACAAAGAGGTGAGCCGGTTTACAGCGACTCCCTCGTGATGATAATGAGACCTAGCCTCAAACAGCATGTAGGGTTGTTACCGGATGATGTTTCCCGGGGCCCGAAGCTGTCTAAATCCCTGTCTTGTGTTGCCTCTCTCGATTCCACTCAACCCCTCTCAAGCTATGACTAAGTCCTCACCCTTGGACATCTGCCATGTCAATCCCACGACAAGCCCCAAGAAACAGTACATCATTATTGGGCCAGATTCCTCCTTGTGATGAACAAGGTTAAGGACTGTCGTGAGGAAGACGCAATCTTATTTTTGTGCAATAATTGCACGGACAAGGGAATCCTTAACTCCATAAGTCGCCGTGACATATCACGCTTCGCTGACTTGGCGTCCATAGTACGAAAGTACTGTGTGATGGAAAGCGCCTGGAAAACTGAAACGAAATTTTGGGATAATCCGGCTTCGAATATACACCCAGTCCAAAGTAAAAAGGGTGCACTATCATAAGACACCCGAGTTAATCCCAAAAAAGCAAAAACCCTCTACAGGGCATGGAAACATATTGGAGGGATGGCTCAACGGACCCTGCAAAATTCATAGTACAGCGGATACCATACCAACACACAGCCTTAGAGCATGTTGGATACTCCGGCAGGTGGCCAAAAGTGGCGAGGATCTTCTCATCCCAGATGCCACAGAGCACCATCGCGGGGATAACAATACGGTATTAACAGTCTTTGAGACCTTCGCATAAAATAATAGGCGCAAGCGAACACTCCGCAGCCTTGTCGAAATCTGCCACGTGGCAGCAATAAATCCATGGTGTGACACGGCTATTACCTTCAATGCCAGTGACGAACCTAAATTCCGAACAGCCCGGGCACCAGCCGCACTGGTCCTCACCCCAATTGTCGACGACTTTCGACTCACCAAAGTACTCATGGACGGCGGCAGTGGATTAAACCTCATCTATGAGGAAACTCTTCAGAAAATGGAAATAGACTGGAACCGCATTGAGCAAAGCACCACAACCTTCAGGGGAATCATACCCAGTCGGGAAGCACGCTGTGCTGGGAAAATCACACTAGATGTGGTATTCGGCACGCGGGAGAACTATAGGTCCGAAGAAATTACATTCCAAGTGGCCCCGTTCAGTAGCGGATACCACGCCCTTTTAGGGCGGGAGGCGTTCACGATCTTCCAAGCCATACCCCATTATGGGTACATGAAGCTCAAAATGCCTGGGCCCAATGGAATCATCACTCTCGCTAGTGATCCGGACACAGCCCTCTGCCCCGAAAACAAAACAGCCGCATTGGCCCTCGAGGCATTATCCGAAGCCCTTGCGGCCGAGGAATTAACTGCACTGCGCTCCAAAGTGGACAGGGACGACGTGATACTTGACAAGAGAACCAAGTCCACCTCCTTTAAACCAGCGGACGAAATAGTCAAATTCCAAGTCCACCCAATGTACACTACAAAAACAGCCTCCATCGGGGCACAGTTAAACCCCTCCGTGGACGCCGCACTATGAGAGTTCCTGCGCGAGAATTGGGACATATTCGCCTGGCATCCCTCAGATATGTCAGGAATCCCACACAGGCTGGCCGAGCATAGCCTTAATATTCTAAAGGGATTCAAGCCGGTCAAGCAGACTCTTCGACGTTTCTCTGAACATAAGAGACAAGCCATGGGAGAGGAACTAGCCAAGTTATTGGAGGCCGGATTCATTATAGAAATAAAACATCTAGACTGGCTAGCAAACCTGGTGATGGTACTGTCGGTGTCAAAACCAGCGGATCTCGGGTAGGGGGTCCCGAACTGTGCGTCTAGGCCGGATGGTAACAGGAGACAAGGAACACGGTGTTTTACCTAGGTTCGGGCCCTCTTGATGGAGGTAAAACCCTATGTCCTGCTTGATTAATATTGATGATATGGGTAGTACAAGAGTAGATCTACCACGAGATCAAGGAGGCTAAACCCTAGAAGCTAGCCTATGGTATGATTGTTGTATGTTGGAGTTGTCCTAGGGACTAAAACCCTCTGGTTTATATAGACACCGGAGAGGGTTAGGATTACACAAAGTCGGTTACAATGGTAGGAGATCTGAATATCCGCATCGCCAAGCTTGCCTTCCACGCCAAGGAAAGTCCCATCCGAACACGGGACGAAGTCTACAATCTTGTATCTTCATAGTCCTGGAGTCCGGCTGAAGGTATAGTCCGGTCATCCGGACACCCCCTAATCCAGGACTCCCTCAGTAGCCCCCGAACCAAGCTTCAATGACGACGAGTCTGGCGCGCAGATTGTCTTCGGCATTGCAAGGCGGGTTCTTCTCCAAATTCTGTGTACCTGTTGAATAATGTCCGGTTATCGTAATGTAGCGCTCCTTGGCTTCTTCGCCCAGTAATGGCGGCCTTCCACGTGTCGAACGAATACGAAAAGTCTGGGTGTTTTTACATTCACACCCCTGGCTGCATAAATGAGCCGCCTATTTAAAGAGATGGGGATTTAGAACCAAGCCACACCTTCTTCCTCCCGCGAGTAGTCATCAGAGCGCATCTAGCAAAGGTCCAGTCCAACATGGCCAACCATCGCAACTCCTCCTCTCGCCCATCCAGCCCTAGGCCTGGAGACTGGGAGAGGTGCTCCATCCCGCATAGCGAGCTAGTATCGCTTCAGACCAAGGGATTCCTCCCTCCAGCCTATATGGTTCCGGTTCGAGCCGGGCTCGCCACCTATAATGGCAGAGAGCAAGCGGAGAGCACCCCCAATCCCTCCAAAGGAGAGCGAGTATGCCTCGTCCCTTATCTAATAAGAGGACTTGGATTTCCAATTCATACGTTTCTCCGGGGGCTTCTAGAGTTCTACGGCCTCCAGCTGCACAATCTCACGCCCGCCTCTATATTGCATATCGCGGGCTTCATTGCCCTTTGCCAGCTGTTCTTGGGTGTTGAGGCTCATTTCGCGCTGTGGAAGAGGCTATTCTTCCTGGTGCCCCGTTCTTAGGATGGGAAATATATCAAGTGGGCGGAGCCTAAGTGTGGCGCATCGCCGGGACCGGATATCTATCCAGAACCCCGAAGAAGGCGTCCGAGGACCGGCCTTCAGAATGGTTTTATATGGAGGATGTCCCACTGTCGGATCCTATCCGGATCGGCCTCCCTGAATTCAACAATGCTCCCTTAAAGAAACGCCTAAGCTGGCGTCCACGAAGCCCTCAGAAGGAAAGTGATAGGGACGTCCTTTACCTGATGGGCCGTATAAGACTATTGGCTCATTCCGGACTAACCATGATTGGAGTCATGGCCGCATGCATTATGCGGGGGGTGCAGCCACTTCAGTATAGAGGCCACCCTATGTGGGATTTTAACGGGGAAGATGACGCCACCCGTTACGGTCGTAAGGGGCCGAACTCGGCTGCCGCTCTGATAAAGATCTTGTCCTCTTTGTACAAGGGAGAAGAGGAGGAATTTGTGACACCCAAAAATTTTTGACCTTGTTTTACTGATTAAAATTTTGCCAGGAATTAAAAACTTTTATTTTCTGAGCTCCCTTTTGATTTTTTTTGAACTTGGTTGTTATGGAGTTTTTTTCCCCAATGTGAAAACTTTTCAAATATGTTTTTGGACTTGTTTAAACTCTCAAGGAAAAACTTTCCTTGTGTTAGTAGAGCTAATTACAAAATTAAATTTGCTTGATCTTTATTTTTCTTGAAAAATAGTTTTTCAAGGTTATAAGGCCATTTTTGAACTACACCCTCTTCATAAATTATCTCATAAATCCCACCAAAATTTGGAGATGTCATGTGGTGTTATTAAATCACTTTTGTGCAAAAATATCTTTTATTCTTGAAATAATTTGAGCTCTACACCTAATTTTCTTCTCTGGTCCAGTGGGCATGTTTGCACTACAACCCATTTAAATATTTCTTTCTAGCCTCCACCAAAATTATGAGATGTTAGTAGCAGCATATGATTCAACTTTATGCAAAAACATAGAGTTGTTCTTTGGAGAATTTGAGTGGATCAACCTCATCTTCATTCTGGCCCAACTTGCTGGTTTGTACAGCAACCACATTTTTAGTTGCTCCTGTACCCATGATTCCTTTTTCTACTTGTAGCCAACCCTGCTAAACCCCTAAGTCCAGGAGCATGCACTCTTTGGAACACTTTTGATCCATGTTATGATGCCATTTACTCCCTGTCCAGAAGTGTAGTTTTGCAAAACTTGCACTAGCAAGTTTCTTCTTTTTGCAAACCAACTTCACCACCCCCTCTTTCTTCTAAAGAGACCCCACCCTGGGAGATTTGGCCACCCCAAGAACTGCCTAGGTTCCTTCGGCATTTCGTTGAACACCCTGAGTGCATAGCCAGAATTGGCATGATTTCAAGTTTACATTGTGAACTTGAGCCCCTGACCCATCCACCATGTCCCTTGATTACCTTGCTAACCCTAGACTAGCCCTGTTTCTTGCCAACCTCACCCGAGACCCCTAGCATGCATTGGGCATTTCGTCAAACACGTACCGTGCGCGCTCCGGGCGCGAGCAGAGCGCGCGTTTTGCACGTGCCGCGCCCGAGCCGACGCGTCGCGCCCCTGGTTTGCCACCACTCTGCCAAGCCGCGCCACTCACTTGACCTCTCGCTGCGTCGCGCCAAGCCCACCCCCCCCCCGACCGCCTCTGCAGCGTTGCCAGCAAGCTGTTTGGCGGCACGCCCGCGGCCGCATCCGCCACCGCCATGAGCAGCGCCGCCCAAGCCTTCCCCGCTCGCCACCTGGCTCTTGGAACAGCGCGAGCTCATCCACAAGCGTGTCGGCTGGCGCTCGTCGCTGCCACGATGCCCTGCAGCTACAGAAAGACGGTCGCCGACGAGCTCATCCGCGGCCGCCGCTGAACCGCCTCGAGTCGCCTATTTAAGGGACCCCGAGCCCCATTGAGCACGCACGCAACCTCAGGCTACCCCCATGGCACCCCCGCAGCCCGCAATCGTCAGGGAAACACCGTCTTCCTCAACTCCGGCAACCGCAGCCGCCGCCGCCTCCCGGCTCCGCTCGGCGTAGCCAGGGCCTCTCCCCCTCCACTCTCTCCACCAGGAACACCCTCTCCCTCCCGTGAACCTTTCCCCCTACTCGATTTCGATCGAGAGCCACCGCAGCCCCAAAACCACTTTGCATCCGAGGCCTCCTCCGCCGCATAGCTCACCGTCGACGACTCCCTCCACCCCCGCCGACCCGTCGACCACCGTGAGGACCGCCCCGGTCTTGCGGTTCCATCCCGACTCTCTGGAGCTCGCGGGGAGCAGCCGTTCGCCGGCGTTGATCGCCGTCACCCCGCCACCGTTCGGCAGAGGAAGAAGGAGAGGTGGACTAGTCAAACCTGACTGGTGGGCCAGGCGGGCCCACTGTCAGCGACCCAGACGCTGTCCACGTGGTTTAAGTGGAAGCACATTCCCGGGTTTACGCTTTCGACGTGTACGTTTTAAATTGAATCGTTTTTCTTTTCTGTTTTAATTTAAATAACATATTTGACTAAACTTTGACTGACTATAACTCTTTAAATATAACTCCAAATGAAGTGATTCTTTTTATTACATCTCTTAAATTCTGTCTAGTTTATTTTAAGATTTATTTGAAAATTTTCCAAAACAACTTTTTGTGCTGTTTGATTGTATGTGTTAATTCATACATATCCTTTTAAATAGGATTTTTGAAGGTTTCAAGGTGTTTTGGATGCACCCCTCTTTTCCATGACCTAAAGGCAAGCATTCTGAACCCTGGTGTGAATTCTTTTTGTGTGTTGTTTGACTCGGTAACATCACCACCCCGACACGTGCATGCGTCATTTTATGTGAGGATGTGATCCTCTTCATAAGTGCATATTAGTGAAGTTCATGCATATGGATTTGACAGGTGTTGTGATGGAAATCACCGCCATACACTTTTCATGCATACCGGAAGGAATTGCCGGGTAGGCCTCTGTCTTGGGTAGACGTGGTCTTGACCCTAGACCTCCGTTGAGACGGTCGTGTCCGGTATGGCATGATGGAGTATGTCGTGTGGTGTTCCTATCTGTTGGTTGAAGTATATACATTGTTATGCTAAACTTGCAGGAATTGTTACTACCTCCTAAGTCGACCGTAGATCGAGTCTTGTGCCAGTAACCCCCATACTTGTTTCGTACTGCCACAGGTCCCTACCGTAAGTAGGGTATGGTTCAGTAAGTTGTTAACCCTTGTCATGGCACACACCGTACAGAGAGGCCATGGTGGAAGATATCGGTTGTAGCCGGTAGGCATGCCACCTGGTCAGGGGGCATGGGTGTTTTGGTTGTAGCCGAAGGGGGTAGCTCCCCCAGTTTGCGCGCGGTATAAATTTTGTGATCCCATGCTACGTCAAGGTTGTAGCCTCCCCACTTAGAGTTTGCTTGACAGGTGTCGTGGGTGATTCCAGACACCGGTGAGTTAAGCTGGTGTGTGCAAGTCAGGTGTGTTTTCAACTAAAAGACCGTAGACGGAATTAGTCCCGATGGACTAAAGGAATCCGTTACTCGTGGGTAAAGAGTACACCCTCTGTAGAGATTAAACCTATTCGAATAGCCGTGTCCATGGTTAAGGACTACAGTCTGGGATGGGTCAAGCGTCGGTCTTAGTGTCGGTCTTCGGAGGTGAAATTGTTAAACCAGAACGGGAATTACTACTTGTGACTTGTGATGATTATGATTATTACCATTGTTGACTAACCCATGATATTATTGTTATCATCGAATATCTCTGGGATGGTTCTACCTCCGGGATATTCGCTATGATCATTTCTTTTAAAGCACATTATGTGGTGTCGCTCAGACGCCCGACTGTGGTATTATTATTCCGCATTTTCCGCTCGAGGAGTCTTTCAGACACTCGTTTGGTACCAGTATTATTATTCTGCATTTTCCGCTCGAGGAGTCTTTCAGACACTCGTTTGGTACCAGTATTATTATTCTGCATTTTCCGCTCGAGGAGTCTTTCAGACACTCGTTTGGTACCAGTATTATTATTCTGCATTTTCCGCTCGAGGAGTCTTTCAGACACTCGTTTGGTACCAGTATTATTATTCTGCATTTTCCGCTCGAGGAGTCTTTCAGACACTCATTTGGCACCAATATTTATTATTCCGCATTTTTCCGCTCGAGGAGTCTTTCAGACACTCGTTTGGTACCAGTATTATTATTCTGCATTTTCTGCTCAAGGAGTCTTTCAGACACTCATTTGGCACCAGTATCTATTATTCTGCATTTTCCGCTCGAGGAGTCATTCAGACCCTCGCTTGGCACCCAGTATTTATTACCTCTATGTGGCCATTGCATAAATTTCCAGTTGCATATGAATAACCTGGTTGCATGCATCAAGATATTTATTTTTATGACTAATTAAGTGAGTATAAGGATATTGCAAGCATGAGTATCAATGGTTATATTATACCTGTGTTCTTAATGTTTGCGAGTACATTCAAAGTACTCACTGGCTTGTCCCTGGCTATTGTCTTGGCCAGATTGATTGCTTGGGGAGGAGCGTTGTGACGACCGCCTCGGAACCTGAGCAACGGTGATAGCAGCCTCGTGAAGATAGGAGTTAACCTGGTCAGCTGTTCCCGTGGGAAATGGAGTCCCATAGCCGTGGTGATCCACAAACCGCTTCCGCCCTCAACCACTAGAAACCATTTGTTGTACTCATAGGCCACAATGGTCTTGTACTGCATATTTTGTACTCTTGCTTGAAATTTCTGTATCAAGTTGGTGTCTCATCAGCTAACAGTAATCCTGGGGCTGGTGAGCACAACGGCCATTTTCTGGAAATTAATGCCCGGAAAACCGGTCGTGACAGAATTCCTACGCGTCAACCCCCAGGGTGGATTTACTATGTACAACCCTCCGAGTTGGGTAAGCGGACAATTTTGCTCATCCATCCGTTTCATATTCCCATGATTAAATATGTAGTCTAACGACTTCAACGCAGGAACTACGTCAGGAAGTAAAGGATATAAGCAGCCGTCCTCCATAGCCCGAGGATCCAGAACGGTCCCTTGATCCGGACTCCGAAGAAGATCCGGACATAGCTGTGGAGCTGATTGACGGGGTATTTCATCAGCTGAGCAAGGATGATACCTTGGTGGCCATTACGGCCGATTACCCAAGGTTAATCCCGGCCTCCCAGGTAACAGAGACCGGAGTCTCATCACTTTGGGAAGGAATCCATCCTCACGCATTTCAGTTTCCCTGACAACAACCGTGCTTTGTAGGGGAGGTTTCCGAGGCGGGAGGCCGAGCCTGCGGCGGCTAGCCAACGAGGGGCCGCAGGACCCCGTGGGGTAAAAAGGAACGTAGTCCGGACTGAGACGCCGGTGCAAAGGTATAGCGCACCATCTTTTTCCCAGGTGTTATTTCTTCAGGGCATATTAACGCTCGTGCTCTCTTCAGGACGAAGAGACCTCGCCGGACTATATCCGGAGAGGTTGCCAATCGCGCCTCTACCAGCCAGGCTCCAAAGCCTATCCCGGAAGCGGAGGCGAACACAAGGCGCGCACCGGACGCTCCTCCAACAAAGGATGTGGACAGGCTGTCTGCCACCAATTCCGAGGTGGAGAGTGCCATGAACCACAAGCGTCACCGGACAATTCTTCGCGACGCTTGTTTCTCCCAAGAGGCATTGGATGCCTTCAATTCGGAGATGCGTACCTCCGCGCCGCTCAAAATGGTTTAGCCAGAGCCACGGAGCAATATGTAAAAGACATACGGGTAAGAGAATTTTTGGTGTATATATATATATATATATATATATATATATATATATATATATATATATATATATATATATATATATATATATATCAGTAGCCCCCGAGAGTTGAAACAGTTAGAATGACTGATTTAAGGATCACTTGTTATGCAGGCTCTTACAGAAAAGAATACCCTACTGTCCCAGGAGCTGGAAGAGTGCAAAGCCCAACTTTAGGCCGCACTAGCCGTGGCAGGGGAGCCCAAGGAGACCCCCTCTGGTAATATACGCTTTCGAAAGATAAATATTTTGCGAAGTGCGGTATGGGTGCAAATTTGACAAATCATATTGCAGATGGCGCCAGACTGGATCCGGAAAAGCAACAACTTCTACGCCAGTTAGAGACTGGGGAGAGCGTGCTGACAAAGGTGAGGCAGGAGAAGAATGATCTTCAGGATGCCAACACCGAGCTGGGCGTTGAACTAAAGGATGTTCGTGCCTAGCTGTCGGACTCCACGAAGGAGAATCAACGGCTTCGACGCGACATATATAGTAAGTACTTAAACGAACTTCTGAAAAAAAGAGTTTGGCGAGGAAGTTAAATAACAGAGTTATGTCTGTAGGTATGCTAACAGGTCGTCCTGCAGAGGAGATGCCCGGTTCAACGGGTGACCTTCTTCCCGAGCTCTCGCAACTGCACGAGCAAGTTCGGCAGGCGATGCAAGGATTTGCCCAAGCCTTATGGCCATCCCTCCCCAGGCTCGAGGGCCTTGGAGAGCTTGCAGAGAAGCTGAAGGGAGCGCGGCGGCGCTTCCGGTTGTGTAAGATATCGGCTTGCCGCCAAGGCGCAAGGGAGGCCTGGGCCATGGTGAAGACGCGGTACACAAAGGCTGACCCAAACCACATGGCAGAGGTCGGACCTGTAGGGCCTGATGGGAAGGAGATCCCTGTTAGCTTAGTATACGGCCAAGTACAATTGGCCGCAAAGTATTCCCAACAGGACTATAAATTAGATAGCCTGTTAGATGGTATTGAAGAGGAATACAATCAGTCAGAGTGACTATGTAATTTTTAATTGACATGTGTAATGCCTTCTAGCCGGATTGTAGATCGTTTGTCGTTGCCGACCTTTTCGCTTCGACCTCGGGACCTGACGGTCCGGAGTGTGTCCGAATACCCTATCGGTCATGTAAGAACCAGGGTATGCATGGAGACCAGGCGTAGGGGTCATTAGTGCTTTATCAGACAAGTGCCCGACTAGTTATGTTATATTACATGGTTAGTAAGAAACATCTTCCAGAGAGAATAGTTCCGTTAGGGGTTCCTTTCTCTTGGAGGCATGCCCTAAAGTGCATGTCCGGACTGCAAACGCAGGAAAAACATCTGGGGGCATATACATAAATAAATAAAAAAGGTCAACTTTTAGTTCACCGACCGAATATTCCCTTAAGAACGCTAGCTTTCGGCTTCACCCAGTCTGAGGTACACATCCGGCTGATCCGGCAGTAACAATCGCAGAGGTGCTCCCTTTGCCACCTAGCCGAACAATCGGGAACGTAGGGGTAAGCACAGGAGCCAGGCAACCCAGCTTGGCCAAAACTTAAGTCATATCGATGCATATAATGGTGAAGAAAAGGTACATGTGGAAGTTTGACACATGTTTTGGGCGTGAAGCCTGTATAAATAAGCTTCTGTTTAAAGAAGCCCCCAGGTGTAGTGAGCGCGAGTAGCGCGTCACTTGTTGAGCCTTTAATGGCTATAAGAGAGAAAGAAAGAAAAAAAGAAAGGGTGGAAGGAGAGAAATATAAGACAAAAATGTAAAAAATGGACAGGGGAAGGAGACGAACACAGAGTCCGGCGCTAGGCGTAGAATCTTCGGAGACGGGCTGCGTTCCATGGGTTCGGCTCGAGTCGGTTATCCGAGGCATCTCGCAGGCGGTACGCTCCACCAGTTAGGACTTGGTCGATTATGAAGGGACCTTCCCACTTGGGCTTGAGTTTGTCCTTTTTCTTGTCCGGCAGGCGTAGAACTAATTCGCCAACGTTGTAATTTTTGGCCCGCTATTCTCTGCTTTGATATCTTTGAGCCTGCTGTTGATAGAATGCGGAACGGGCTTTTGCCACGTCGCGCTCCTCCTCCAAGGCGTCCAGACTGTCCTGCCGATCGAGCTCGGCTTCTCTTTCTTCGTACATGCGCACTCGAGGTGAGTCATGAATTATGTCACAAGGCAGAATTGCCTCTGCGTCGTACACCATAAAAAATGGTGTGTATCCGGTGGTGCGATTCGGCATGGTCTGCAGCCCCCAGAGTACGGAGTCGAGCTCCTCTACCCAGTGCGTGTTAGATTCCTTGAGGGACCGCACTAATCTGGGTTTGATGCCGCTCATGATAAGACCATTTGCACGTTCGACCTGGCCGTTAGTTTGTGGGTGACAGACGGAAGCATAATCGAGCTTGATGCCCATGTTTTTGCACCAGAGTTTTACCTCGTCGGCCGTAAAGTTCATGCCGTTATCAGTGATGATGCTGTGGGGGACGCCGTAACGGTGTACGACCTCGGATATAAAGTCTATCACCGGTCCGGACTCGGCCGTCTTAACAGGCTTGGCTTCTATCCATTTGGTGAACTTATCCACCATGACCAGTAAGTATTTTTTCTTGTTAGTTCCCCCTTTAAGGGGTCCAACCATGTCAAGCCCCCAGACCGCGAAGGGCCAAGTGATGGGGATAGTTTGGAGGGCGGTAGGTGGCATATGGCTTTGGTTTGCAAAAAGCTGGCAACTGATGCATCGTTGGACCAAGTCCTGAGCGTCTGCCCGGGCCGTCGGCCAATAGAAGCCTGTACGGAAAGCTTTGCTTACAAGGGACCGAGCTGCGGTGTGATGACCACCGAGTCCGGCATGAATTTCAGCCAGCAAGTTCCGCCCTTCCTCTTCGGAGATGCACCTTTGAAGGACTCCGGTAGTGCTTTTCTTATAAAGCTCTCCCTCATGGACTTTATAGGCCTTGGAACGCCGCACTATGCAGCGTGCCTCATTTTGGTCCTCTGGGAGCTCCTGCCTATTAAGGTAGGCTAGGAATGGTTCTGTCCATGGGGCGATGACGGCCATTATTACGTGGGCGGAAGTTATAATTTCATTGGCAGAGCCGCCGATTATGTCAGATTGTTCGGTGCCGGACAGTGCGGATGGGTCCGGGCTGTCATTACCAGGCTCCCCGTCCCATACTACGGATGGCTTGAATAGCCTTTCGAGGAAGATGTTGGGGGGGGGGGACTGCATCGCATTTTGCGCCGATGCGTGCCAGGACGTCTGCCGCCTGATTGTTTTCCCGGGCTATGTGGTGAAATTCGAGCCCCTCGAACCGGGCTGACATTTTTAAGATGGCATTGTGGTAAGCTGCCATTTTTGGATCCTTGGCATTGAAGTCTCCATTTATTTGGGATATCGCGAGGTTCGAATCCCCGCGCACTTCCAGGCGTTGAATGCCCATGGATACTGCCATCCGGTGACCTTGTAAAAGGGCCTCATATTCGGCAGCATTGTTGGAGTCCGTGTACATAATCTGGAGTACATATTGAACTGTATCTCCTGTGGGGGATGTCAAAACGACGCCAGCCCCTAGTCCGGCCAACATTTTGGAGCCGTCGAAATGCACGATCCAGTTTGAGTATGTGCCGTACTCTTTAGGGAGTTCGGCCTCCGTCCATTCTGCGACGAAGTTAGCCAAAACTTGCGACTTGATAGCTCATCGTGGCTTATAGGTTATGTCGAACGGGAGGAGCTCGATGGCCCATTTTGCAATCCGGCCCGTTGCGTCGCGGTTGTTTATAATATCGTTGAGTGGTACTTCCGATGCTACTGTGATTGAACCCTCTTGAAAGTAGTGTCGTACCTTCCGGGATGCCATGAATACCGCGTATGCAATCTTTTGATAATGTGGGTACCGTGATTTACATGGGGTGAGGACAGTGGACACGTAGTAAACCAGCATTTGAAGGGAGAATTTGTGTCCGTCCGTTTCCCGCTCGACGACGAGTAATGCGCTGACAACTTGATGGGTTGCTGCAATGTACAATAGCATTGGTTCGCCGATGTTTGGCGCGGCCAGGACTGGGTTTGTTTCCAATATGGCTTTTATTTTGTCGAGTCCGGCCGTGGCGGCATCCGTCCACTCGAAGTGTTCGGTGCGTCGATGGAGGCGATAGAGGGGTAGTGCCTTTTCTCCCAAACGGGAGATAAAGCGGCTTAGAGCCGCCACGCATCCGGTTAATTTTTGTATTTGTTTGAGGTCCTTTGGGATATCTAATTGTGACAAAGCTCGGATCTTGGCGGGATTTTCTTCGATTCCTCTACTGGATACAATGAAGCCCAAGAGCTTTCCGGCTGGAACGCCGAAAACGCATTTTTCTGGGTTTAGCTTGTTGTCATAAGCCTCAAATCATCTACTAGAGATTCGACATGTTTTGTTTTACGACCACATCATCCACGTATGCCTCCACTGCTTTGCCGATCTGGTTTGCCAGACATGTCTGAATCATGCGCTGATATGTTGCGCCGGCATTTTTGAGCCCAAAAGGCATTGTGTTGAAGCAGAATGGGCCGTATGGGGTGATGAATGCCATTGCGGCTTGGTCTGACTCTGCCATCTTGATTTGATGGTAGCCGGAGTATACGTCGAGGAAACACAACGAATCGTGTCCTGCAGTGGCGTCGATAATTTGATCGATGCATGGGAGGGGGAAGGGATCCTTTGGGCAAGCCTTGTTAAGGTCTTTAAAATCAATACACAGGCGCCAGGATTTGTCCTTCTTTGGTACCATCACCAAGTTTGCTAGCCAGTCCGGATGTTTTATATCTCTGATGAATCCGGCCTCTAGTAGCTTGGCTAGCTCCTCTCTCATGGCCTGTCTTTTGGGTTCAGAGAAACGCCGAAGGGCTTGTTTGACAGGTTTGAATCCTTTTAGGATATTTAAGCTGTGTTCGGCCAGCCTGTGTGGGATTCCTGGCATGTCTGAAGGGTGCCAGGAAAAAATGTCCCAGTTCTCACGTAGGAACTCTCGCAGTGCGGCGTCTACATCAGGGTTTAATCGTGCCCCGATGGAAGCTGTTTTATTGGGGTCCGTTGGACGGACCTGGAATTTGACTATTTCATCCGCTCGTTGAAAGGAGGTGGACTTGGATCTTTTGTCGAGTATCACATCATCTCTGTTTACCATGGAGCGCAGCGCAGTCAGTTCCTCAGCCGCTAGGGCTTCAGACAGTGCCTCCAGGGCCAATGCGGCTGTCTTGTTTTCGGCGTGGAGTGCTATGTCCGGATCACTAGCGAGAGTGATGATTCCGTTTGGTCCGGGCATCTTGAGCTTCATGTACCCGTAATGGGGTATTGCTTGAAAGATTGTAAACGCTTCCCGCCCTAGCAGAGCGTGGTATCCGGTACTGAACGGGGCCACCTGGAATGTGTCCTCTTCGGACCTATAATTATCCGGCGTGCCGAACACCACATCTAGTGTGATTTTTCCTGTACAACGCGCTTTCTGACTGGGGATTATTCCTATAAAGGTTGTGCTGCTTCGCTCAATGCGGTTCCAGTCTATTTCCATTTTTTTGGAGGGTTTCCTCATAAATGAGGTTCAATCCGCTGCCTCCGTCCATGAGTACCTTGGTGAGGCGAAAGCCGTCCACTATTGGACTGAGGACCAATGCGGCTGGTGCTCGAGCTGTTCGGAATTTAGGTTCATCACTGGCATTAAAAGTAATAGCCGTGTCACTCCATGGGTTTATTGTTGCTACTTGATAGACTTCAGCGAGGCTGCGGAGTGTTCTTTTTCGCATATTATTTGATGCGAAAGTCTCAAAGGCTGTTAAGACTGTACTGGAGTCCCTGAGGTGGCTTTCTGCGGCCTCCAGAATTAGGAGATCTTCGCCCCTTTTGGCCACCTGCCGGAGTATCCAACATGCTCTAAGGCTGTGAGTTTGTCTGGCTTCCTCTGTGCTGTGAATTTTACAGGGTCCATTAAGCCATCCCTCCAGTACGGTTCCATGCCCTGTAGAGGGTTTTGGTTGTTTGGTTTTTAACCCGGGTGTCTGATGATGATGCACCCTTTTATTTCGGACGAGGTTTCTATTCAGGGCCGGATTGTCCCAAACTTTAATTTCGGTTTTCCAGGTGCTTTCCATCGCACAGTACTTTTGTACTATGGACGCCAAGTCAGCGAAGCGTGTAATATCACGATGACCTGTGGCGTTGAGGATTCCCTTGTCCGTGCAGTTATTGCAGAAGATGGAGATTGCGTCTTCCTCGCGGCAGTCCTTTATCCTGTTCATAACCAGGAGGAACCTTGCCCAGTAATGATGCACTGTTTCTTCTGGCTTTTGCCTGATTTGGGATAGATCACTTATGTTCGGGTGGGTGGGTGGAATTAAATCCGAAACCTCACCCAATCTAAGACTCACAGGCCAAGGAGTTTCCGAACTCTGAAGTTTGGATTCTTGGATGTTTTCTAGTGAATCTAACCCGTTGCCTGATTCTAAGTTCAGGTCTTGAGTTACATCCTCCCCTCCGCGGATATCCGGCTTGGAGGGATCGGGAATTCGGACGTAGCTAGTCCTTAAGATAGATGAAGGGTCGCCGCACTGTGCCTCTACCACGGCAACATGATGGGTGACTTGGGGAGAACTAATCTCTCTTAGATCGGGTTTAAGCCCAACCTGGTCATAATCCGTAGTGACCCCCAAGGCGGCGATGCGATCCAAGAGCTCGTTTACGGAAGAGAGCTCCATTGGATCCAACTGCTCGACTAGTTCCGAGCTGACGTGAAGATTGCTTTTGATGACCCGAGAGGTCACCGTCGGCGCAACGGCCGAACAGGCGGCCATGAGAAAACCACCTAGCCGGAGAGTTTGGCCGACAGCCAAGGCTCCCTTAGTAACAGCGTTGTCTTTAAAGACGGGAAGAGGCATCCTTCCTGATTGCGACGGCACAGAGGAACTCTCAATGAAAGCACCAATGTCGGTGTCAAAACCGGCGTATCTCGGGTAGGGGGTCCCGAACTGTGCATCTAGGCCGGATGGTAACAGGATACAAGGAACACGGTGTTTTACCCAGGTTCGGGCCCTCTTGATGGAGGTAAAACCCTACGTCTTGCTTGATTAATATTGATGATATGGGTAGTACAAGAGTAGATCTACCACGAGATCAAGGAGGCTAAACCCTAGAAGCTAGCCTATGGTATGATTGTTGTATGTTGGAGTTGTCCTACGGACTAAAACCCTCCGGTTTATATAGACACCGGAGAGGGTTAGGGTTACACAAAGTTGGTTACAATGGTAGGAGATCTGAATATCCGCATCACCAAGCTTGCCTTCCACGCCAAGGAAAGTCCCATCCAGACACGGGACGAAGTCTTCAATCTTGTATCTTCATTCTCCTAGAGTCCGGCTGAAGGTATAGTCCGGCCATCCAGACACCCCCTAATCCAGGACTTCCTCAGGTACCAAAGAAGGACAAATCCTGGCGCCTATGCGTCGATTTCAAGGACCTCAACAAGGCCTGCCCAAAGGATCCCTTCCCCCTCCCCCGCATCGATCAAATTATCGATGCTACCGCAGGACACGATTCATTGTGTTTCCTTGACGCATACTCTGGCTACCACCAAATCAAGATGGCAGAGTCCGACCAAGCCGCTACGGCATTCATCACACCATACGACCCCTTCTGTTTCAACACAATGCCTTTTGGGTTCCAAAACGCCGGCGCAACATATCAGCGCATGATTCAGACATGTCTGGAGAAACAAATCGGCAAAACAGTAGAGGCATACATAGATGATGTGGTCGTCAAAACCAAACACGTCGACTCTCTAATAGATAACTTGAGGCTCACATTTGACAACCTCCGAACATACGACATCAAGCTAAATCCGGAAAAATGCATTTTCGGTGTACCAGCCGGAAAGCTCCTGGGCTTCATTGTCTCCAGTAGAGGAATTGAAGCAAATCCGGCCAAAATCTGAGCTCTGTCACAATTGGCTATCCCAACGGACCTCAAACAAATCCAGAAGTTAACCGGATGTGTGGCGGCTCTATGCCGCTTTATCTCCCGCTTAGGAGAAAAGGCATTACCACTTTATCGCCTCCTTCGGCGCACCGAACACTTCGAGTGGACGGATGCTGCCACAACCGGATTGGAAGAAATAAAGGCCATACTGGCAACCAACCCAATCCTGGTCGCGCCAAACATCGGCGAACCAATGCTGTTGTACATTGCGGCAACTCATCAGGTTGTAAGAGCAGTGCTCGTCGTCGAACGAGAAACGGATGGACATAAATTCCCCCTTCAAAAGCCGGTATATTATGTGTCCACTGTCCTCACTCCATGCAAATCACGGTACCCACCATTATCAAAAGATAGCCTATGCGGTATTCATGGCATCCCGGAAGCTGCGACACTACTTTCAAGAGTGTTCGATTATAGTGGCCTTCGAGGTGCCACTTAATGATATTATAAACAACTGTGACGCTACGGGCCGGATTGCCAAATGGGCCATTGAGCTCCTCCCGTTCGACATAACATACAAGCCTCGGCGAGCCATCAAGTCGCAAGTATTGGCCGACTTTGTCGCCGAATGGATGGAAGCCGAACTCCCTAAAGAGTACGACACATACTCCAATTGGATCATGCATTTCGACGGCTCCAAAATGCTGCTTCTCTGGGGGCTGGCGTCGTCCTGACGTCCCCAACAGGAGATACAGTTCAATACGTACTCCAGATACTGAATACAGACTCCAATAATGCAGCCGAATACGAGGCCATGCTGCATGGTCTTCGGATGGCAGTTTCCATGGGCATTCGACGCCTAGAGGTGCGTGGGGACTCGAACCTCGCAATATCCCAAATAAATGGAGACTTCGATGCTAAGGATCCGAAAATGGCGGCCTATCGCAACGTCGTCCTAAAGATGTCAGCTCGGTTCGAGGGGCTTGAATTTCACCATGTGGCTCGGGAAAACAATCAGGCGGCGGATATCCTCGCCCGCATCGGTGCAAAACGCGATACAGCCCCCCAACATCTTTTTGGAAAGGCTGTTTAAGCCATTCGTGGTATGGGAAGGAGACACCGGTAACAATAGTCCGGACCCGGCCACAATGCCTGATACCGAACGCTCTGACGTTATCGGAGGCTCTGCCACCGAAATAACACCTTCAACCCACGTAATAATGGCCATCATCGCCCCGTGGACAGAACCGTTCCTGGCCTATCTAACTAGGCAGGAACTTCCCGAGGACCAAAATGAGGCATGCTACATAGTGCGGCAGTCTAAAGCCTACAGGGTCCACGAGGGAGAGCTGTATAAGAAAAGCACTACTGGAGTCCTTCAAAGGTGCATCTCCGAAGAGGAAGGGCGGAAGCTTTTGGCAGAAATTCACGCCAGATTAGGCGGCCACCACGCCGCAGCCGGGGCCCTTGTAAGCAAGGCCTTCCGTACAGGTTTTTATTGGCCGACGGCCCAGGCAGATGCACAGGACTTGGTCCAACACTGCGTTGGTTGCCAGCTTTTTGCAAACCAAAGCCATATGCCACCCACCGCCCTCCAAACAATCCCCATTACCTGGCCCTTCGCGGTCTGGGGGATTGACATGGTTGGACCCCTTAAAGGCAGAACCCATAAGAAAAAATACCTACTAGTCATGGTGGATAAATTCACCAAATGGATAGAAGCCAAACCTGTTAAAACGGCCGAATTCGGACCGGTGATAGACTTCATATCCGAGGTTGTACACCGTTATGGCGTTGCCCACAACATCATCACTAACAACGGCACGAACTTCACGGCCGACGAGGTAAAACTCTGGTGCAACAACATGGGCATCAAGCTCGATTATGACTCTGTTTATCACCAACAAACTAACGGTCAAGTCGAGCGAGCAAATGGTCTTATCATGAGCGGCATCAAACCCAGATTAGTGCGGTCCTTAAAGGAATCTAACATGCACTGGGTAGAGGAGCTCGAATCCGTACTCTAGGGGCTGCGGACCACGTCGAATCGTACTACCGGATACACACCCTTCTTTTTGGTGTATGGCACAGAGGCGGTTCTGCCCTGCGACATAATTCACGACTCACCTAGAGTGCGCATGTATGAAGAAAGAGAAGCCAAGCTCGATCGGCAGGACGGTCTAGACACCCTGGAGGAGGAGCGCGACGTGGCAAAAGCCTGTTCTGCATTTTATCAGCAACAGGCTCGAAGATACCAAAGCAGAGAAGTACGGGCCAAAACTTATAACGTTGGCGAGCTAGTTCTACGCCTGTCGGAGAAGAAAAAGACCAAGCTCGAGCCCAAATGGGAAGGTCCCTTTATTATTTACCAAGTTCTAACCGGTGGAGCGTATCGTCTGTGGGATGCTTCGGATAATCTACTTGAGCCGAACCCATGGAACGCAGCCAGGCTCCGAAGACTCTACGCCTAGTGCCAGACTCTATGTTCCTCTCCTTCCTCTGTCAATTTTTTGCATATACATTATTTGTCTTTTCTTTCTTTCTTCTTTTTTCTTTCTCAAGGCCGTCAAGGGCCAACTTGTGCCTTGCCTTCACACTATGGACACGCTAACCGTGCTAATTATACCTGGGGGCTTCTTACACAAAAGCTTAATTATTTATCTAGGCTTCGTGCCCCGCACATGTGCTATTCTTCCGCATGTACCTTTTCTTCGCCATTATATGCATCGACATGACTTAAGTTTTGGCCAAGCTGGGTTGCCTGGCTCTTGTATTTATGCCCTACATTCCCGTTAATTCGGCTAGGGCATAAGGGGAGCACCTCTGCGATTGTTACTGCCGGGTTAGCCGGATGTGTACCTCAGACTGGATGAAGCCGAAAGCTAGCGTTCTTAAGGGAATATTCGGTCGGTGAACAAAAGATGATTTTTCTTTATTTTCCATACGTGCCCCCAGATTTTTTTCCTGCGTCCCTTTTCACAGTCCGGACATGCACTTTAGGGCATGCGTACCCAGGGAAAGGAACCCTTAACGGAACTATTCTCCCTGGAAGATGTTTCTTACTACCCATGTAATATAACATAACTAGTTGGGTACTTGTCTGTTCAAGCACTAATGATCCCTACGCCTGGTTTCCACACATGCCCCGGTTCTTATATAACTGAGCGGGTATTCGGATACACTTCGGACTATCAGGTCCCGAGGTTGAAGTGAAAAGGTCCGCCATGACAAATGATTTACAATCCGGCTAGAAGGCATTATACATGTCACTTTAATTACATAGTTACTTAGACTGACTGAATTCCTCTTCTATACCATCCAACAGGCTGTCTAGCCTACAATCCTGTTGACAATACTTTGCAGCTAATTCTACTTGCCCATACACTAAGCTAACGGGGATCTCTTTCCCATCAGGCCCCACAGGTCCGACCTCGGCCATGTGGTTTGGGTCCGCCTTGGTATACCGCGTCTTCACCATGGCCCAGGCTTCCCTGGCACCTTGACGGCAGGCCGATATCTTCCATAATCGGAAGCGCCGCCGCACTCCCTTTAGCTTCTCCGCAAGCTCTCCAAGGCCTTCGAGCAGGGAGACGGATGGCCACAAGGCCTGTGCAAAGCCTTGCATCACCTTCCGAACTTGTTCGTGCAGTTGTGAGAGCTCTGGTAGAAGATCACCCGCAGACCCGGGCATCTCATCCGCGGGACGACCCGTCAGCATACCTATAGACATAACTCTGTTAGCGGGCTTCTTCGTCGAACTCTTTTTAACAAGTTCGCTCAAGCACTTACTAAAAATTTCGCGTCGAAGCCGCTTATTGTCCTTCACGGAGTCCGATAGCTGGGCGCGAACATCCTTTAGTTCCACGCTCAGCTGGGTATTGGCATCCTGGAGATCGTATTTCTCCTGCCTAACTTTTGTAAGCACGTGCTCGCCAGCCTTTAGCTGGCGTACGACATGTTGCTCATCCGGATTCACTCCGGCGTCATTTGCAATATTTATTGTCAGATTTGCAGGCATACCGCACTCTATATGGTACCTATCATTCTTTGAAACAAGTGTTACTAGAGGAGGCCTTCTCGGACTCCTTCACTGCGGCAACTGCGGCCCGTAGCTGGGCCTTGAACTCTTCAAGCTCATGAGACAATTGGGTATTCTTCTCTATAAAAACCTGCACAATAAATGATCCTTAAATCAGTTATTCTAACTGTTTCAAGTCTCAGGGGCTACTTCTATGTATAATCATCAAATTTTCTTACCCTTATATCCTTTACATACTGGTCCGTGGCTTTGGCTAGACCATTTTGAGCTGCACGGATATACGCATCTCCTGAGTTGAAGGCATCAAACGCCTCTTGGGAGAAACAAGTGTCACGGAGTACGGCTCGGCGACGCCTGTGGTTCATGGCGCTCTCCACTTCGGAATTTGTAGCGGATATTTTATCTGCATCCTCTGTAGGAGGAGCATCTGGCGTGCGCCTCATGTTAGCTTCTGCCTCTTTGTCCGGCCCTGGAGCCCGACTGGTAGAGGCGTGATCGGCGACCTCTCCGGATATAGTCCGGTGAACGTTCTTCCTTCTGGGAAACACGGGCGTTGTTACGTTTTTTAAAAGACGACAACCACGGTGCGAGGCGTTACATCATACCTCTGCGCCGGCGTCTCCGTCCGGACTGCTTTCCTGTTTAGCCTATCCGGCCTTGGAGACCCTTGTTGGCGAGTTGCCACGGGCTCAACATGGCATCCCGAGGGCCTTCCCTGTAAAACATCGTTCGTTTATGGTGGGTGAAGTGCATATAAGAGAATCCATTTCAAAAGTGGGGACTTTGATCTCAGTTACCTGTGAGGCTGGGAGTAGCCCGGGGTAGTCGGCTGTAATGGCCACCATGGCATCATCGCAGCTCAATTGGTAGAATACCCTGTCAATCAGCTCTACGAATATGTCCAGATCCTCTTTGAGTCCGGGGTCGAGGGACCGCTCAGGATCCTCTGGCTTTGGAGGTGGGTTGTTGATCTCCCTTATAGCCTTACGCAGCTCGTGTGATGAATTTGCAAGGTAAAATATTTAACTGCAGAAATATGGAATGGGTGGGCATAAAAAGTGGCGGCCTACCCAGCTCGGAGGGTTGTACATGGAGAATCCATCCTGTGGCTTGAAGCGGAGGAACTCCTCTTCCTCTCCCTTGTACAGACCAGACAGGATTTTTGCTAGGGCAGCAGTCGAGTCCGACCCCTTGCGGCCGCAGCGGGTGGCATCATCTTCCCCGTTGAACTCCCACATAGGGTGGCCTCGATATTGAAGTGGTTGCACCCCCCGCATAATGCATATTGACATAACCTCGGTTATGGTCAGTCCTAATTGAGCCAATACCTTCATCCGGCCCATCAGGTAAAGAACGTCTCTATCATCTTCCTCCTGAGGGCTCCGTGGCCGCCAGCTCAGGCGCTTCTTCAAGGGAGCATTATCAAACTCGGCAAGGCCGATCCGAATAGGATCCAGAAGAGGGATGTCGTGGTTCTAAGTCTGACAGTAGAATAGGGGGGTAGGAATGTAGAGGCAAGATCCTAGCTATGGAGGAGTTTTACACGCAAGTTTTACGAGTTCAGGCCCTTCTCAGAGGAAGTAATAGCCCTACGTCTCGGAGCCCGGAGGCGGTCGATTGAATTATGAGCGTGTGAGTTACAGGGGGTGCAAACCCTTGTCCTAGAGGAGGGGGGTGGCTTATATAGAGTGCGCCAGGACCCCAGCTCCCCTCCGTTACATAGGATTCAATGTACATAAAGAGGTGGCGTTACAGGTAACGCCTGTATTAAAGTGCTACAAATGATCATTAAGTATGTGAATAAATGCCCGACCGTTGCTGCGCAGAGCGGCTTTAGGTCTTCTGATATGTCGAGTGGTTTTATGGTCGAGTGATCTGGATAAGAGAAGTCTCCGAGTGATTGACAGGTCGAGTGGACTTCACTCAACACCTTTGCTGGATCCCTTCTTCTGATTCTTGAACTTCTTTGTTCTTAGGACAAGAACCTTAGGTAGGACGTATAGGTCAGGCCTATTACCCTACCCTAGGTCTGTGTCCACATCATTAGCCCCCGAATGGATCGAAGTTTGAGTGAAAAAGAAGGATGGAGTTGACCTTGATTTTGCTCTTGATTTGTCTTGTCTTCATCTCCAAGTGGAGGCCAGTTGTTAGAACTTCGACTTCATTTCAGTTGCCTTGATCGACTCAGAAATTGCCGACTGGTTTATACAGTGACATCTGTCGAGTGATGTCTCTGACATGAAGTCTTTGGCGTGATCGGTTGCAAAGGATCCCAGATCTTGCGGGATTCGAAATTTGGGTGGAAGCGCGCCAGGCGAAGCGCTCCACGGTAAGTGGAGTAGATAAATAGGAATTTTCGATTTCCGTGCCACCTTTTTTGCCACGTATCCCGTGCGCGACTGTTGGGGGGATTTGATAGGATCGCTCGGGCCCACGCGTCAGCCACTCAGAAGTAGACCTTTAAAAGCGGCGAGGCCGAGGCGTTTGCACTGTGCATGCCCATTCCCCTCCTTCTTCCTCTCTCATCCCCGCTTCGTCCAGCCCAACCACTCTCGACACCGCTGCTCCGCCGCCATGGGGAAGGACAAAACGGCGGTGCTAGAGCGTGCGAAGAAGGCGACGGGGGCAGCGAAGAACAAGAAAATGAATCGGGGGTCTTCATCACGCTCGGGGCTTCCATCGGGTTGGATCCAAGGAGACTGGATCCGATCTTGGCTTCGGCAGGAGGACTTGGATGATATGGCCGAGTTAGGGTTGATCGTCCATAAGTCTGCGCGCCTGTCGAGGGGGGAAACAGAGCCGTAGCCGCGACCGGGTGAGTGTGTTCTGCTTGCCACTCATGTCGACCGCGGCTTCTCGCTTCCACCGCATCCCTTCTTTCGTGGTTTCCTGAATTTCTTTGGTGCCCAACTCCACCATTTTACTCCCAATACCATCACATATCTTGCTGCGTTCGTTTCCATGTGTGAGAACTTCCTGGGGTGCCGACCGCACTGGGGTCTTTTCAAGCACATCCTTACCGTTCGATCCCAAACTTTGAAGAAAGTGAACTCAAAAGACGAGAAAACCCACGTTATCCAGATGTGTGGGGGTTTGGGCATCCAGAAGAGGAAGAGGAGCTCTTTCCCTCCGACGACTCTTCCGGAGTCGGTCAGGGGCTGGCAGTCGACCTGGTTCTACTACCAGGATATCCCGACCCCAGGCCAGTCGACTGGGCCTCCTCCTTTTTCTTTTGACCGTGTTCAAACTCCATCTTCCTTGAAAGCGACTGCTGCAGAGAAGGCGGAGACATGCATGCTAGTTGAGAAAGTAGTCCAACTGATCAACCAAGGTGTCACTGGTATGGACCTGCTCGAGGTGTTCCTCAGTCGGCGGATCCAGCCCCTCCAAGCTCGTGACATTCCATGTGGATGTACTCTGGGGCTGGTGACACTGCTCGGGTTCATCCGGAAGAGGTGGAGGCCAAGACCGTGGCCGAGTGGTTGGTGAGTATCACCGGGAACAAGGACAACCCCAGGGGCACTAGGAGAGTCGACCCTTTCAGCAACAGCAACCTGCCACAGAAGGTTTGGTCATCATAACTGAATTTTTGAACGTATTTTCCGGCTGATTTTGTTCCGACTGACTTATGATCGGTCCCTCATTTTGCAGATCTACACGGAGATGTATTCAATGCACAATGGTGAACAAGCTCTGGAGCAAAACCAAGTGGGCGAGGACAGTGCCGAGGAGAGCGGCGAGCGGGAGTCCCCAGCTGATGATGACGAAGACGAGAGCGACGAGTCGGACGATGAGGAGGTAGCCGACTCACCGCCTTGTTCTGAACATCGATCCAAGCAGCGCCATGATCCCGCGAACATGCCCATCAAAGCTGTGGCGTCGAGTGCTCCATCTCACAAGCGCGCTCGGTCCCCGACTCCAGAAGTGACTGAGAAGGTCACCAGGCAGCCCAAAACTAATCCTTCAAAGGCTCGGAAGACCTTGCCTAGAATCAAGATGAACGTCCCTGTTGCTTCTGGGTAAACGCTCTTCTCATATTTTCTTATTCCGACCGATTTTTCTGTTCCGACCGGTTTTCTCGCTCTGACCGAGTGGATGATGAACTTGTGTAGCCCAACCTTCGCTGCGACAGATATGGATATTGATAAGGCCCCAGTCGACGAGGAAGCTGATGACGCCGTCACCTCCAAAGCCAGTAAGTCTGCCCGATTCGAATTCATTAGGTCGACTGGATGGTTTGTCAGTTATCCTTATGGCTCTCTCTATTTGTTGCAGTTCCATGAGACATTTTTGTGCTCTCGGACGATGAAGAAGAAGTACCGCTGAGACGGAGGAGGAGGAAGGACAAGGAACTGGGCGGGAAGGCGCCTGAAGTCCAGGTTCCTCGGTCGACCGTGACACTACGACGGTAGAGCGATCGATAGATCCGGCTCGAACCAATGTTACCTTCGCTGTTCCACTGTCGACTGATTGCCCCTCAGGATCAACTGCTCAGACTCCTGCTGTGCCGATACAACTCCCTGCTTCAGACCCGGCGACTGCTTCGATTGCTCTGCCCTCGTCGCTTTTTATTGCATATCAAACTCCAGACGACCCACCGGCTGCTGCTAAGGAAGCTCTTCTTCAGCTAAATCTTGTGATGGGGCAGATGAAAGTGGTGCATGAGGCTAGTCAGGTAGCCTTCAACGCCGGAGCTGCTATGCAAGCCAATGTCCAGGTTAGTTGATTTTTCGATCGACCTTATTTCCTGTCTGATCACCCACTGGGGTGTGGCTGTTTTGAAATTGTATGTCTCTTTGTGTCGATTCGAACTGAATCTTTGCACTAGTGGGGGCACGCTGAGTGCACCCACTGGGTGTAGTCCCCGAGACCATAGTTGACTGTGGGCAGTCGACTGTGGTCTGAGAATAGGAACCTTTTTTTGCAACTCGAGTTGGGCAGACCACGCCGAGTGGAGTCAAAACCAGTGGGGGCATGCTGAGTGCACCCACTGGGTGTAGTCCCTGAGACCATAGTTGACTGCGGGCAGTCGACTATGGTCTGAGAATTTGAACCTCTTTTTTTTTGTGAAAGTCAGTCGACTGTCGACAGTGGTCTGAAAATCAGTGGGGGTACGCTAAGTGCACTCACTCGGTGTAGTCCCTGAGACTGCCGTTGAATGTTTGATTCGGTGGTAGTCTTAGAGTAGCTATCATCGTGATGTCTTTTTATCTCTGTCGACTGATATGGCTGTAACTGCAGAAATCTTGTGATCTTGGGGCTCAGCTTTCTGCCATGAACAAACAGCAAATCAGCCTCAACCTTGATCTGGAATTGGCCAAGAAGAATCTCAATACCACTCATGACGAAGTAGCTGCCATGGGAGGTAACCAATTGCCAACTTTATATCCCAATGCTGGCACTTCTCCTTTCCATTTTTGAACCGAGTGGCTTCACTCGAGCAGATGTATGTAGTGAAAACCGCCAACTCCAAGCCCGTCTGAAGAATGTTATTTCTTTGGAGAAAATGAAGCAGGCTTTGGAGAAGAAGGATCTGGATCTTGCTGCAGCACAGAAGGAGGCGCGCTAGAAGATATCGCTTGCTGACAAGAAGCTTGCTTCAGTTGGCAAGTTAGAAGAAGAAAACTCTAAGCTGAAGACTGTTGTTTCTGACGCCAATCAGGAGGTCGAGCGACTAAAGAAGGACAAGGAGAAATTGACCGACGAACTTGGAAGTCTCAAGGCCAAGAATGGAGAGCTAGAGTCTTATCTGGGCTAGCTTGCTGCAAAGCTGGTCTTGAAACTTGAAGGTACTGATTAATCTGTCTTATTTCTGTCGACCGACAAGTCTAATTGTACCGTCGACTCATCATTCACTCGACTGTGTAGAATTTTCCCAAGACTTTGAAGCAGAAACTGGGCGAGTCAAGACGGGTCTTGATCCCATCAACTATCCAGTCAAGGATGATGTTGTGATGAACGTGATGCGGTTGGAATCTCGTATGGACAGCGCGGTTGCTTATCTAGCCCTCCTGAAAGCTGCGATGAGTCGGGTTGATGCTGAACTTTGGCTTCAGGCAGAACTGTCTCAAGATCTCGAGTCCCTGATGGCTCGACTGAATCAAATCCCCGAGCGCGTGTAAGAATGGAAGAAGTCATCCGCTCATTGTGGTACTTACGTCGCCCTGTCTCTGGTCCGAGTGCACTGCAAGGATGTCAAAGAAGACAAGCTGGCGGAGCTCAAGGTTGCTAACACAAAGAGGCACGCTTTCCAGTCTTTCATGGACACCTTCCTTGACGCCGCCACTCGCATTGCAGACAACATTGACCTTGACAGTTTCTGCGACCTAGCCAGTCCTTCTCCTGATGCGTGACCTAAAAACATTATGCTTCACCTTTATTTGCCTCGGAATGCCAAGTGATTATGTAACCGTTAGACTTCTTCGGGCTTGATGCTAGAATACTTTTGATCCGTCGTCCGGAACTTTAGGATTTATCCGAACTTGGTTTATTTCTGAATATGCTTGCATTTGCCTTCGAGTGGACTTTGTTCTTCACTCGGAATAATCTTTGTGCTTGAGATGCAGCTCTGAAGCGATGACTCCAGTCAACCTGCGCTTCATCGTCCTTGCGGATAGGGATGGAGCACACGTTGTACTTGTAGCATAGGCCCGAAGGAGAAGGTTGCAGTCGACTTGCACCTCGTCGTCCTTGCGGATCGGGATGGAGCGCACGTTGTACTTGTGGTGTAGCTCCGAAGGAGAAGGTTGCAGTCGACCTGTACCTCTCGTCCTTGCGGATCGGGATGAAGCACACGTTGTACTTGTGGCGTAGCTCCGAAGGAGAAGGTTGCAGTCGACCTGCACCTCGTCGTCCTTGCGGATCAGGATGGAGCACATGTTGTACTTGTGGCGTAACTCCGAAGGAGAAGGTTGCAGTCGACCTGCACCCCGTCGTCCTTGCGGATCGGGATGGAGCGTACGTTGTACTTGTGGCGTAGCTCCGAAGGAGAAGGTCGCAGTCGACCTGTACCTCGTCGTCCTTGCGTATCAGGATGGAGCGCACGTTGTACCTGTGGCATAGCTCTGAAGGAGAAGGTTGCAGTCGACCTGCACCTCGTCGTCCTTGCGTATCGGGATGGAGCGCATGTTGTACTTGTGGCGTAACTCTGAAGGACAAGGTTGCAGTCGACCTGCACCTCATCGTCCTTGCGGATAGGGATGTGTTTCAAACTTAGGCGAGTACTAGACTGCAGCTAAGCCCCCGAGTGGGAGGGTTGCTCTCCACTCAGTAGGATTTTTCGAACTTAGGCGAGTACTGGACTGCAGCTAAGCCTTCGAGTGGGAGGGTTGCTCTCCACTCGGTAGGATTTTTCAAACTTAGGCGAGTACTAGACTGCAGCTAAGCCTCCGAGTGGGAGGGCTGCTCTCCACTCGGTAGGATTTTTCAAACTTAGGCCAGTACTGGACTACAGCTAAGCCCCCGAGTGGGAGGGTTGCTCTCAACTCGGTAGGATTTTTCAAACTTAGGCGAGTACTGGACTGCAGCTAAGCCTCCGAGTGGGAGGGTTGCTCTCCACTCGGTAGGATTTTTCAAACTTAGGCGAGTACTGGACTGCAGCTAAGCCCCCGAGTGGGAGGGTTGCTCTCCACTCGGTAGATTTTTCAAACTTAGGCAAGTACTGGACTGCAGCTAAGCCTCTGAGTGGGAGGGTTGCTCTCCACTCGGTAGGATTTTTCAAACTTAGGCGAGGACTGGACTGGAGCTAAGCCCCCGAGTGGGAGGGTTGCTCTCCACTCGGTAGGATTTTTCAAACTTAGGCGAGTACGGGACTGCAGCTAAGCCCCCGAGTAGGAGGGTTGCTCTCCACACGGTAGGATTTTTCAAACTTAGGCGAGTACCGGAGTGCAGCTAAGCCCCCGAGTGGGAGGGTTGCTCTCCACTCGGTAGGATTTTTCAAACTTAGGCGAGTACTGGACTGCAGCTAAGCCCCCGAGTGAGAGGCTCGCTCACCACTCGGTAGGATTTTTCAAACTTAGGCGAGTACTGGACTGCAGCTAAGCCCCCGAGTGAGAGGCTTGCTCACCACTCGGTAGGATTTTTCAAACTTAGGCGAAACGGATTCGTAGCTAAGCCCCCGAGTGAGAGGCTCGCTCACCACTCGGTAGGATTTTTCAAACTTAGGCGAGTACTGGACTGCAGCTAAGCCCCCGAGTGAGAGGCTTGCTCACCACTCGGTAGGATTTTTCAAACTTAGGCGAGTACTGGACTGCAGCTAAGCCCCCGAGTGAGAGGCTTGCTCACCACTCGGTAGGATTTTTCAAACTTAGGCGAAATAGATTCACAACTAAGCCCCCGAGTGAGAGGCTTGCTCACCACTCGGTAGGATTTTTCGAACTTAGGGAAACCGATTCGCGGCTAATTCACCCACTGGGGGATTTTAAACGGAAACAAAAGCAACATTAATCGTTTAGAAAGATTATAAAGCTCTTTTCTTTGATAAATAAACTACAAAGGTATTTCTTATTACATCTCATCCGAGTGAGTACTTAGGTATAAAAGGGGCGGAGCAGCTCCGCATTCCAAGCTCGTGGTTCGTCTTTCGGATGCTCGACATTGTAAAGTTGGTATGCTCCATTGTGGAGGACTCTGGTGATAATGAAGGGGCCTTCCCAAGCAGGGGCGAGCTTGTGTGGCTTCTGTTGATCCACTCAAAGAACCAAGTCTCCCTCTTGAAAGGCTCGACCCCTCACGTTTCTGGCGTGGAATCGACGCAAGTCTTGCTGATAAATGGTCGACCGGATCAAGGCCATCTCTCTTTCCTCCTCTAAGAGATCGACTAAATCCTGCCAGGCCTGTTCTGCTTCCTCTTCAGAGAAGAGCTCGACTCGGGGTGCGTTGTGGAGCAGGTCACTTGGCAGAACAGCTTCAGCTCCATAGACCAAAAAGAAAGGAGTTCGTCCAGTCGACCGATTGGGAGTTGTCCTCAAACCCTGATGGAAGTTCATCGACCCAGGCGACTGCTGCGTGTTTGAGATCACGCATCAGTCGGGGTTTCAGTCCCTTGAGAATTAGGCCGTTTGCTCTTTCTGCTTGCCCATTCGACTGCGGGTGAGCGACTGAAGCATAGTCGACTCGTGTGCCTTGAGAAGCGCAGAAAGCTATGAATTCATCAGAATCAAAGTTCGACCCATTGTCAGTGATGATGCTGTGCGGAACTCCATATCTGAATGTCAATTCCTTGATGAAACTGACAGCGGTGTTGGCTTCAAGATTCTTGATAGGTTTAGCTTCAGTCCATTTGGTAAACTTGTCGACTGCTACAAGCACATGAGTGAAGCCGCTCCTACCAGTTATCAGTGGTCCAACCATATCCAATCCCCAAACATCAAAGGGCCAGACGAGGGGAATGGTCTTCAGGGCTAAGGCTGGCTTGTGAGACATATCAGAGTAAAACTGGCAGCCTTCACATCTGTCGACTATATCTTTCACCATTTCATTTGCTCGTGGCCAATAAAATCTGGCTCGGTATGCTTTAGCCACAATGGCCCGAGAGGACGCATGGTGACCACAGGTCCCCGAGTGGATGTCGTTGAGGATCATTTGACCTTCTTCTGGCGTTATGCATTTCTGACTGACCCCAGTCACACTTTCCGTGAACAACTGTCCCCTTATCACAGTAAAGGCTTTGGATCGACGGACGATCTGCCGAGCCTCTTCTTCATCCTCTGGGAGTTCCTTCCTAAGGATGTACGTGATGTAAGGCACTGTTCAGTTGGGAGTGATGACCAGAACTTCCATGATTAGGTCGACCACGGCTGGGACCTCGACTTCAGTCGGATCCGTGGCGCTCTTAGGCTGCCGGGGTTCTTCAGTGAAAGGATCTTCCTGTATTGACGGTGTGTGAATGTGTTCCAAAAATACATTGCTAGGGATGGCTTCTCTCTTGGAACCTATCTTTGCCAAATCATCAGCTGCTTGATTTTTTAGTCGGGTTATATGATGGAGCTCTAACCCTTCAAACTTCTTTTCCAACTTCCTCACCGCATTGCAGTAACAAGTCATAGCTGGGCTTCTAATGTCCCACTCCTTCATCACTTGATTGACCACCAAATCTGAGTCGCCGTAAACCATGAGGCGACGGACGCCGAGTGAAATGGCCATACGTAACCCATATAAGAGTGCTTCATATTCTGCTTCGTTATTGGAGGAATCAAAGTGAATTTGGAGGACGTATCTGAACTTGTCTCCTGGGGGGATACCAGTACCACCCCACCACCAGAACCATTCAACATCTTGGAACCGTCAAAGAACATGGTCCAGTGCTCTGAGTGAACTTGAGTCGGTAGTTGCTGTTCAATCCACTCGGCGAGGAAATCTGCTATTGCTTGGGACTTGATAGCTTTCTTTGCCTCAAACTTGATATCTAAGGGAAGGAGTTCAATCGCCCACTTTGCCACTCGACCAGTTGCGTCTCTGTTGTGCAGAATCTCTGTCAATGGAGCGTCGCTGACGACTGTAATAGATTGATTAGAGAAATAGTGTGCAACCTTCTTCGTGGTCATGTAAATTCCATAAACAAGCTTCTAATAGTGTGGATCTCTCTGCTTTGATGGAGTCAGAACTTCAGAAACATAATAAACCGGGCGCTGAACTTTATAGGCTTTTCCCTCTTCTTCCCACTCGACCGTAAGTACTGTACTAACGACTTGTCCAGTGGCTGCAATATAAAGTAGTAAAGGCTCTTTGCTGATTGGGCCAGCAAGCACCGGCTGGGTGGAAAGCAGGGCTTTTAGCTCTGCATGCTGCATCAGCTTCAGGAGTCCACTTGAACTTATCTGACTTTTTCATTAGTCGGTAGAGAGGCAGTGCCTTCTCACCAAGCTGAGAAATGAATCGACTTCGGGCAGCCAAACAACCAGTAAGCTTCTGCACATCATGCACACGCACATGGCATTTCATCCGGAGTATGGCACCAACTTTCTCAGGGTTAGCATCGATCCCTCGTTCGGAAACGAGAAAACCGAGTAATTTTCCTCCTGGACTCCGAACGTGCACTTCTATGGATTAAGCTTGATATCATACCTCCTGAGGTTGGCAAAGGTTTCAGCAAGGTCAGCCAGTAGGTCGGAACCTTTACGTGACTTGACCACAATGTCTTCCATGTATGCTTCCACATTCCGACTGATTTGAGTGAGTAAACATTTCCGAATCATCCGCATGAATGTGGCTCCAGCATTCTTCAGGCCGAATGGCATAGTGACATAATAGAAGCACCCGAATGGGGTGATGAAAGCTGTTTTAAACTCATCAGGTCCATACAGATGGATCTGATGATACCCGGAATAAGCGTCCAAAAAGGACAGACGCTCGCACCCCGCAGTCGAGTCGACTATTTGATCGATGCGAGGGAGAGGGAGGTGATCCTTCGGGCAGGCCCAATTGATATGCTTGAAGTCAATGCACATGCGAAGTGAGTCATCCTTCTTATGGACCATGACAACATTAGCTAACCACTCGGAGTGGTAAATCTCTCGAATAAACTCAGCTGCCAGGAGCCGAGCCACTTCTTCACCGATTGCCTTTCTCTTCTGTATGGCAGACCGTCGAAGATGTTCTTTGACTGGTTTCACTTTTGGGTCGACTCGCAAACGATGCTCAGCCAGTACCTTGGGAACACCTGGCATGTTAGAGGGTTTCCATGCAAAGATGTCCTGGCTCTCACGGAGGAACTGGGTGAGCGCTTCTTCGTATTTGGAGTCGAGTGTTGTTGAAATGTGGGTCGGGGCAGCATTGGGATCAGTCGGGTGAATATGAATCGGTTTCATTTCACCGGACGACTGAAATGCTGAATCCGTTGTAGGCTTCTGAGCTCGCAGCAAATCACTCGGATCTGCATTTTTCTGATACTCCTGCAATTCCACTAGTGCCATCTGCGCATCGGTGATCTTCGAGCCCTTCTGGAAGCACTCTTCCGCCTTCTTTCTATTGCCAGTGATAGTGATCACACCCTTAGGACCAGGCATCTTCAGTTTGAGGTACACATAGCATGGTCGAGCCATAAAACGTGCATAAGCTAGCCTGCCCAGAATAGCGTGATAAGCACTCTGGAAATCCACAACTTCAAATGTCAACTTCTCTTTGCGATAATTCTTAGAATCACCGAAAACTACGTCAAGAGCAATCTGACCGAGTGATTCAGCCTTCTTGCCTGGAATGACCCCATGGAAACTCATATTGCTTTCACTGAGTCTGGACATCGGAATGCCCATCCCTTTCATTGTCTCTACATACAGAATATTCAGGCCACTGCCACCATCCATCAGAACTTTAGTCAGTCGAGTGCCCTCGACGACTGGGTCGACAACCAATGCTTGCCTCCCAGGGGTGGCTATGTGTGTCGGGTGATCGGACTGGTCGAATGTGATAGCAGTTTGAGACCATTTCAAATAACTGGGTGTCGCCGGAGCGACCATGTTCACCTCTCTATTGATGACTTTCAGTCGACTTTTGCTCTCAACATGAGCAAAAATCATTAAAGTGGAATTGACGTGAGGGTAACCATCGTCATTTTCTTCCTTATCCTCAACTTTGTCTGACTCTTTTTCCTTGTCTTTGGGTTGTTTCTCTCAGAACTGCTGGATTAGGAGCCGACACTGTCGAGTGGTATGCTTCGGGTAAATGATTTTACCCTCATCATCTTTCTTTGTGTGGATGTGGCATGCCAAATCCAGCATATCATTTCCATCTTGATCTTTTATTTTCTTAGGGTTCCACGGTTCTTTGGGCTTCCCTTTGGACTTTCCTTGAGTCACGACAAGGTTTCCCCAGGAGCAGCTAGCTCGGCTTTGCGCTTCTGCTTCCGACTGGAGTTTCCTCCTTCGGTTTCATGGGCGACTGTTTTATGCTTACCACTCCGGAGCCGATCCTCCTCTTCACCATTAGCATACTTGGTGGCAATCTCCATCATTCGACTCAGAGACATGTTTCCGGTCCAACCGAACTTCAGATTCAACTCTCGTTACTTGACGCCTTCTTTGAAGGCACAAACTGCTTGGTGATCAGACACATTCTCCACTATGTGATGCAACGTGATCCATCTCTAGATATAATCCCTCAAAGTTTCATTCGGCTTCTGTACACAAGATTGCAGCTCTGTCAACCCTTCTGGCGATTTGCATGTTCCCTCAAATGTTCTGACAAACACTCGGGCAAGATCTTCCCAACAGTAAATGCTGCTGGGCGCTAACTGATTCAGCCATGCTCTGGCCGAGCCCTCCAACATCAGAGGAAGGTGTTTCATGGCCACTTCATCATTGCCACCGCCAATCTGAATAGCCACTTGGTAGTCCTCAAGCCAAGTGTCAGGCTTGGACTCACCAGTAAACTTACTGACTCCAGTCACCAACCTGGAGTTGGGAGGAATCACTGCGGCCCTGATGGCTCTGCTAAAGCACTCCGGGCCTGAGACATGCACTTTGTTGCTGGTTGGTAAATCTCTATCATGACCCTCTCTGTGAGCTCTGTTTCTGTCGACCAAACCCTGAACGAGAATAGATCTCGCATCAAAGCCTGGCTCCCTGGGGTCGACTGGAATTCTTCGCCCACCGCTGTGAGGGCGCCTGTCATCATGCTGCCGAGGCATGTATGACCCACTCCTTGGGGGAGGCGTGGGAACTCGACGACGATCATCATGATCGAGTTGGTGATCATACTGCTCATGGTTTCTGTGCTGATCTCGCCGGTCTCCACGTCCCTCACGCCTCGGGGGCGATCTTGGGCTGTGAGCCGACTGGACTGTATCTGCCATAACGGACCTGCTATGGATCCTATTTCGCGACTGTGACACAGCTGTATTCTGTTCTCCCGCTGCATGGAGTAAAGCTCTAATCTGCATTAGGCCTCTACCAGCTTCTGACTGGGAGGGCTGAATTGACTCTGCTATTCGAGCTGCAGCTGTAAGATTCTGGATCGGAGTTCGATATACCTGAGTCAAAGGTGGAAAGAGTTGACGTCGACTGGATTCTGGAACCCGCTGACGCGCACACTCGTTGAGTACACGCTAGAGGTTCTCCAGTCGAGTGCGCTCAGCCAGGTTGGCCAGGCGCGCGTCCTCAAAGGCTCGGGCCTCGGGGGTTTCTCCAACGATAGGAGTGTGAAGTGCATCCATGTTCCGGCGGCGAAGTTCTTCCCTCTGCTGCGAAGAGAGGGGCTCGGGGAGGTACTCCTCATGGGCATGCGACGGATTGCCTCCACCGTCGGCACCGTTGGCGCGGGGGAAGCCGGGAGGACTGCGAGGTCCATCGACCATCAGGACTTCCGCCGCGGGATCACTGCTATCACACTCGGATGCAGTCTCTGCGGAGCCAGTCGAATAGGCTGTAGAGAGTTTTGTCGGGCTCGATCGCCGCGACTTGGGGGGTGGCCGACGGGCGAGCCACTGCATGCCTCACCCATTGCTGAAGCCTTGACAGACCGGAACGCTTGCGCTGGCGGGCGATAGGGAGGGAGGACACCATAGGAGCCGACCGATACTGGGTCGACGGTTGGCGAAGGAGGACGCCGCGGACGCACGCGCGAAAGTGCATTGCCCCGCGGACGGGGAGTGCGTCGACGTCGAGTGGAGCCTCCTGAAGCCAAGCTGAGTCGTCGGCGACAAACATGAGCGCGACGAGATGGATCTCGCGGCCCTCAGCCAAACCTCCGCCTGAAACCATGATGAAGGGGATCGAAAAAATCACAACTTCTCCAACAAGTCGCTAAGACACCTGCCCACGGTGGGCGCCAACTGTCGTGGTTTTAAGTCTGACAGTAGAATAGGGGGGTAGGAATGTAGAGGCAAGATCCTAGCTATGGAGGAGTTGTAAACGCAAGTTTTACAAGTTCAGGCCCTTCTTAGAGGAAGTAATAGCCCTACGTCTCGGAGCCCGGAGGCGGTCGATTGGATTATGAGCGTGTGAGTTACAGGGGGTGCGAACCCTTGTCCCAGAGGAGGGGGGTGGCTTATATAGAGTGCGCCAGGACCCCAGCTCCCCTCCGTTACATAGGATTCAATGTACATAAAGAGGTGGCGTTACAGGTAACGCCTGTATTGAAGTGATACAAATGATCATTAAGTATGTGAATAAATGCCCGACCGTTGCTGCGCAGAGCGGCTTTAGGTCTTCTAATATGTCAAGTGGTTTTATGGTCGAGTGATCTGGATAAGAGAAGTCTCCGAGTGTCGGGGCGGACGGGGTCCCCCCGCGAGCACCTATGGGGCCGGAGCCCCTTTCGTTGTCCGGTGAGGGGGGGCGGAGGGAGCACAGAGAGCAGATCGAGGCGGGCACACGGGCGGTTTACCCAGGTTCGGGCCGCGATGGACGCGTAAAACCCTACTCCTGCTTAGTTGTATTGAACTGGGGAGCTCGGGAGCTTGGAGAGCTAGCTGCACCGAGCGTATGGCTGTCTGGATGCCGAATCTCCCCGGGACCTCCTCCGAACCCCCTCTACGTTGCACACGGGCCTCCTTTTATAGCGCAAAGGGGTCACCGACAGGTGTCAACGTAAGAGAAAGGGGTAAAAGTGTAAAAGGGGTGGTAGTTGTAATAGTGCGGGAACGGTGGCGCTACAGTGCGGCACAGTGTTATCATACCTACTTCTGACGGTAGGGGACAAGGGCATTAAATGCCCGTCACGGTCGCCCGGACAGCACCGAGGCGGACCGTTAGGTGCGCCACCGTTCGCCACGATGGCGGCTGCATGCCGCCGCATGCCCCAGGCTGCGCGGTGCCTCGCCACGTGCCCTCGGGGGAAGCCCCGGAGCGACGCGTGGGCGGGCGAGCTAGAGCGCAGTCTTGAGGTGGCGATCTTGCCGCGGCAAGTGGCTTGCCGCGGGGGTCGTCTTCCTGTGCCTGATAGCGTGCCAGCTATCAGGCCTTGCCGGGGCGCTTGGCGCGCCACGGCGGGCTTCTCTTGTGGTGCCTGGGTTCGGCCTTCCCGACAAGCTCCTCTTGTCGGGGGTTCGATCTTCTGTCTCGTATACTTTGTTCTTGGATGGCCTTACATGGGCCCAGTCGTCCCGGCAAGCTCCTCTTGCCGGGGTCTTGCCTTCTTGGCCCGGCAAGCTCCTCTTGCCGGGGACCTTGTCTTCTTGGCCCGGCAAGCTCCTCTTGCCGGAGGCCTTGTCTTGAATGCTTGGTCTTCTCTTGGCGCTTCCGGGGCGGGCCTCGCCGCAGGGTGCTACGACTGCCCGTGCACAAGTCTGGGGTACTAAGGTACCCCTACTTTAGTACACCGATAGGAGCCCCCGGGCCTGGGCCACACACGGTGCCGAGCGTCGTTGGGCCAGGCCCTAACGGTGCACGGGCACGCATGGCCTTGGTCGCGCTGCTCCTTAACTCCGCATCCGCCGCGCCTTCCCCAGGCGGCGCGCGCTTACCGCGGCACCGTGGGGGCGAAAACGCCCATTCCCTCCTTAAGTGGAGGGAGGTGCGGAGGCGCGGCTCAATAAATGAACGGGGGTGGGGCGCGGTTTTCGAGGCGTCCGTTCCCCATAGTTACGGGATGGGGAGAGGTCGTCCCACCCGTCGCCTCGGTTCCGCGCGCCCACCACGCGGTCCTCATGCACTCGGAGTCGCGGCGGCGGAGGCAGGGAGTCGGGCCGGCGCGGGCCGATGCAGTGGGTCGGCCCCAGTCGCCTGCCCTTCCTCCGCTTCTATTGGAGGAGCGGGGCGGCCGCGGTACCACTCCGCTCCTTTATAAGGAGCGAAAGGGGGCGACGGAAATACGCACTCCACCTCCTTCCTCCTTCTGCTTCTGGTTTCCTCCCCCCATCTGTGATGGAGGGGGGGAACCCTGGTTCTTCTCCGGTTGCCGCGAGGGTGTCGGCTCGGCAACGCGCCCCTCCTCCCCTGGCGCCCGCGGCGGCGGAGCCGATCGTCGGGGGAAGAGGGAGAGGGCGAGGTCGCGGACGAGGTCGTGGACGGGGCCGAGGCGCTCGGGGCGGACGGATCGGTGCGCCGCCCTTGCCCCCGCCAGCGGCTCCGTTCCTTCCCGCGGTCCATCTCGGGGACGACCCCCGTGAGTTCATTATCAGGCTGCGCCGGGCGCCTCGTCGCCACCTCCGGCTTCCCGCTCCATTCGCGAACGTGTTGGAGGTGGAGCGGCCTGAGACGCTAAACCTGCACATGAGGGGCTGCGGGATCAGTGGGACGCGAGTCCACGTCGAGTCCCGAGCCCCCGGCGTGGTGTGTCTGGGCCGCGGGGGGAAGACGTTCGCCCGGATACACAGCTTGACGGAGGGGTTCACCCTCCACTTCAAGCTAGTGGGGGAGGACCTCCTCTCCGTCAAGGCCTTCTGGGGCTTCGGTATCCGGGCCCGGTGCTGCGAAGATAGCTCCTCCGACAGCGAAGGCTCCTCCTCGAGCGAGAGTGACGAGGAGGGGAGCGACAGCGACGACGAGGGGAGCAGCCGCTGGGATGACGGGTATGACTAGGCGTCGGCCGCAGTTCCGTGTGGCGCCGGCGGCCCCATCGACCGCGCCGGGCTTCGTGAACTCCCCGGGGTCGTCTCCTTGGGCGACTGGCGTAGGGGGGGGGGGGCTGCTGAGGAGGATAGAGGGCGGACGTCGAAGGCCGCGAAGTCGGAGTACGGGCCGACTTCGACAGCTGGCTGACGCTCCGGTGCCTCGTGTTCCAGATGCGCCCCAGACGCCGCCATCACCCTTGCTCTCGGTGACGACCGCCGGGGTCTTCTCTTCGGCCCGGCAAGCTCCTCTTGCCGGGGGCTTGATCTCCTCGGGCGGCCGGAGTGGCGAGGCTGCGGAAGAGGAAGAGGCTGGCGGCAAGGCCGCTGCCTCATCTTCCAGCTCTGCCTCCGGCGCCTCCGTCTTCTTCAGCCTCCGGAGACCCCCGGGCGGAGCCCCCGGATCTTCTCTTGGTGCCTTCTGCCACCCGTAGCTCATCTAGGTGCCCCTTTCGCCCTCTTCGCCTACTTGCCCTACCTCCTGAGGAGAGAGACAAGAAAGGGATTACGGGCACCTTATCTCTTTTCAGCTTGTAAGCCTTCGGGCCTTAGTTGCGTTTAAGCCTTGTAATCCCTCTTTTCATGTTTTTCATTCTCTCTGAACTGTACCTGAGTGGAATGTTTTTAATGAAAAGGGGATGTTTGCCGGATTATCTGTCTCGCGGGTGGAAACCGCGGTAGGGAACGAATCCTTTACATCGTTAAGATAGACAGTTTCTCGCCCGGCAATACGCCCAGCCGATCCCCCGCACTGCTCGACCTTTCTCACGCCCTTGGCGGAGGCGGGGAGCAGGTGGGTTCCGGCCCCTCGCTTCCCTCCCCCTTGCTGCCGCGGCTACTATCGAAACGGGCCCCAGGAACGCGCTCTGGGGCTTGCCGCTAAGAGAGCACGGTAGCTTTTCGGGAGGGAAAGAGGCTTTCAAATTCCACAGTCCATAAGAGAATGCATGATGAGGGATGCAAAAACTTATCTGGGGTTGCGGCCCCCGGCGACTCTGGCCCGCCGGGGGGCAGGTGTTGGCTCGTCCTTCTCCTCTTCCTTGTCCTCGAGCGGCCCGGCAAGGACATTCAATTCCTGCGAGCCAAAAGGGGAAGGATGGGAAAAAGACGCGGACTCGACCTCTAAGTTAGGGGTTAGCGACAGTTAGGAACTGACAACCCTAACCAAGGACGAGACTCTGACTCAGCATGCATGCTAAAATCTAGGGCGCCAGCGCTTCTTTATCTTCGGCCAGGGGCTTCGCCTGGCTTTGTACGAGGGCTTAAATGCAACATCGGCAAGGCCTGCACAAACCGGTGGTTGCCGGAGCGGATCACGGCAACCGCGCCTTATGGGCGAAACTTGCGAAGATGCTCTATGTCCCCAGGAGTTGCTCACTGGTAGGCCCTCTTCGGTCTTGAGGCGGACAGCGCCGGGCCTCGCGACTCGTCTCACCCGATAAGGGCCTTCCTGCTTCGGCGTCGACTTGTTATAATTCTTGGCCGACTGAACGTGCCTAAGAACAAGGTCGCCTAACAGGGCAACTTTATCTGGTGCCAGGGGCTTCGCCTGGCTTTGTACAAGGGGTTACATGCAGCAGCGGCAAGGCCTGTACAAACCGATGGTTGCCGGAACGGATCACGGCAACCGCGCCTAGTGGGCGGAACTTGCGAAGATGCTCTATATTCCCAGGAGTTGCTCACTGGTAGGCCCTCTTCGGTCTTGAGGCGGACAGCGCCGGGCCTCGCGACTCGTTCCACCCGACAAGGGCCTTCCTGCTTCGGCGTCAACTTGTTATGATTCTTGGCCGACTGAACGTGCCTAAGAACAAGGTCGCCTAACAGGGCAACTTTATCTGGTGCCAGGGGCTTCGCCTGGCTTTGTACAAGGGGTTACATGCAACAGCGGCAAGGCCTATACAAACCGATGGTTGCCGGAGCGGGTCACGGCAACCGCGCCTCATGGGTGAAACTTGCGAAGATGCTCTATGTTCCAGGAGTTGCTCACTGGTACGCCTTCTTCGGTCTCGAGGCGGACAGCGCCAGGCCTCGTGACTCGTCTCACCCGATAAGGTCCTTCCCACTTTGGCGTCAACTTGTTGGAATTCTTGGCCGACTGAGTGCGCCGAAGAACAAGGTCGCCCTCTTCGAGACTCCTGGCCTTGACCTTGCGGCTATGGTAGCGACGCAAGGCTTGCTGGTATCGAGCAGCTCGTACCGCAGCCTGGAGACGTCCTTCCTCAAGGAGCAGCGCGTCATCTTGGCGCAGCCGCTCTTGCTCGAGCTCGTCGTAAGCGAGCACCCGAGGAGATCCGTATACGAGTTCCGTGGGGATGACTGCTTCCGCTCCATAGACTAGAGCAAAAGGTGTCTGTCCGGTGGCTCGACTTGGTGTCGTCCTGATTGACCAAAGAGCCGCCGGCAGCTCCTCAACCCAATTTCTTCCGCACTTGTGCAGCCTGTCGAAGGTCCTGGTCTTGAGTCCGCGCAGCACTTCAGCGTTGGCCCTTTCTGCTTGACCGTTGCTCCTGGGGTGAGCAACCGAAGCGAAACAGACCTTGGCGCCGAGATCCTGGGCGTATTGCATGAAGGCGCGACTTGTAAATTGTGTCCCGTTGTCGGTGATGACTCTGTTGGGGATTCCGAAACGGCAGACGATCGACCGGAAGAACTTGACTGCTGACTGCGCGGTCACCTTCCTCACTGGCTCCACTTCTGGCCACTTCGTGAACTTGTCGACTGCAACGTACAAGTACTCGAAGCCCCCGACGGCTCGGGGAAAAGGGCCGAGGATATCGAGCCCCCAGACCGAGAAGGGCCAGGACAAAGGGATTGTTTGGAGAGCTTGAGCTGGCTGATGAATCTGTTTTGCATGGAACTGGCACGCTTCACACTTGGTTACTAGTGCAGTTGCATCTTGGAGGGCTTCTTGCCAGAAGAACCCTTGCCGGAAGGCTTTCCCGGCAAGTGCTCTTGCGCCAATGTGATGGCCGCACACGCCTCCGTGTATGTCTGCCAACAGCTCCTGTCCGTCTTCCCTGGAGATGCACTTCAATCTGACACCGTTGAGTCTCCTTCTGTACAGCTCGTTGTCCACGAACTGGTACATACTTGACTGCCTGGTGATCTTTTCCACCTCTTCTGGGTCGTCGGGAAGTTCTCCAGTTTGCAGAAAACGGACGATCTGCCGCGCCCATGCCGGAGCCCGGGGCTCGACGGCAAGGACTAAAGGCATGAAGGCCGCTGCGGGGACCCCGGCTTCTACGGCAAGAACCTCTGGTTCAGCCGGAGCCGGTGATCCCCCGGCAAGCTTGCCGGGGCAAAGCTTGTCGGGAACCCCCGCTTCAACTGGACGGACCCTCGGACCCGCAGGAGCGGACTGTTCCTCAGCGTTCAGACTGCTGATCAGCTCGCTGGAGCAAGGCTTACCGGGGACACCGGCTTCGACTGGACGGATCCTGGGATCCGCAGGAGCGGGCTGTCCCCCGGCGTTCTGGTTGTTGATCTTGGGGACCCTGGCGGCGGTCTCAGGGAGGTCCGCCTGCGAGTAGTCGCCGGAGACCAACTTCCTTTTCTTGGACTGCCCAACTGATGGCGTAACGGATGGTTGAGTCAGCTTGAGCAAGAAGGTCCCTGGTTCCACAGGTAACTTCAACGAAGCACACTTCGAAAGGCCGTCTGCTATCTCGTTCTGAGCTCTCGCGACGTGCTCCATTTGCAGCCCTTCAAAGTGTTCTTCCAGCTTCCTCACTTCATCTACGTAAGCTTCCATCAGAGGGCTCTGGTAGCTCTTGTTGACTTGCCGGACCACCAGTTGAGAGTCTCCCCGCACGATCAGCTTTCTGATCCCAAGTTCGGCCGCAATCCTGAGGCCGGCGAGCAAGCCTTCATACTCAGCAGTATTGTTGGTAGCTTGCTCTCTTGGGAAGTGCATCTGGATAACATACTTGAGGTGCTCTCCGGTGGGCACGATGAGTACCACGCCAGCACCGGCGCCTTGCAGCGAAAAGGCACCATCGAAGTACATTACCCACTCGCTTGTTGCTCCTTGTACGGGCGCGCTTGTTTCTTGGCCTTCTTCATCTGGCGTCGGGGTCCACTCAGCTATGAATTCTGCCAAAGCTCGGCTCTGTATGGTTGAGGTACTTTCAAACTTGAGCCCAAAGCTCGACAGCTCCAGTGCCCACTCGACGATCCTGCCTGTTGCCTCTGGATTGTGCAATATCCTCCTCAGCGGAAAGCGAGTGACCACTGTTATCTCATGCGCTTGGAAGTAATGGCGCAGCTTTCTCGAGGCCATGAGGAGGCCGAAAAGCAGTTTCTGCACCCCGGAGTATCTTGATCTAGCCCCCTGCAAGAGGGAACTTACAAAATACACCGGGCGCTGCACCATCTTCTTCCGCGCTCCATCCTGTTCCTGCGCAGGGTGGCCCTTGTTCCAGCAAGCGGATGCCACCTCCCGTGGCATGGCGCTGCTGGGTCGTCGTTTGAAGGGACGGATGCGGCGCGTCCTCGGAGGCCGAGGCTCGGTCGTCCGCCCTGTTCTTGGATTTGGTGGCACCGCGAGTGTTCTCGCCGGTGGCCACCCCTCCGACGGCGTCTCCCCCGCCCACCGTTGGCTCCGGTAGCGGTGGGAGTGACGCGGACGGGCCCGCGGCCTCCGAGGCCTTCTTCTTCGGGGCCATGGTGTTGATGAAGCTAGCGAGTTCGGAGAAACTGGCGAAGAGCGTGCTCGCGCGAACGCAGGATCTGATCCGCACAACCTCGACGCGACCCCCTACCTGGCGCGCCAAAGATGTCGGGGCGGACGGGGTCCCCCCGCGAGCACCTATGGGGCCGGAGCCCCTTTCGTTGTCCGGTGAGGGGGGGCGGAGGGAGCACAGAGAGCAGATCGAGGCGGGCACACGGGCGGTTTACCCAGGTTCGGGCCGCGATGGACGCGTAAAACCCTACTCCTGCTTAGTTGTATTGAACTGGGGAGCTCGGGAGCTTGGAGAGCTAGCTGCACCGAGCGTATGGCTGTCTGGATGCCGAATCTCCCCGGGACCTCCTCCGAACCCCCTCTACGTTGCACACGGGCCTCCTTTTATAGCGCAAAGGGGTCACCGACAGGTGTCAACGTAAGAGAAAGGGGTAAAAGTGTAAAAGGGGTGGTAGTTGTAATAGTGCGGGAACGGTGGCGCTACAGTGCGGCACAGTGTTATCATACCTACTTCTGACGGTAGGGGACAAGGGCATTAAATGCCCGTCACGGTCGCCCGGACAGCACCGAGGCGGACCGTTAGGTGCGCCACCGTTCGCCACGATGGCGGCTGCATGCCGCCGCATGCCCCAGGCTGCGCGGTGCCTCGCCACGTGCCCTCGGGGGAAGCCCCGGAGCGACGCGTGGGCGGGCGAGCTGGAGCGCAGTCTTGAGGTGGCGATCTTGCCGCGGCAAGTGGCTTGCCGCGGGGGTCGTCTTCCTGTGCCTGATAGCGTGCCAGCTATCAGGCCTTGCCGGGGCGCTTGGCGCGCCACGGCGGGCTTCTCTTGTGGTGCCTGGGTTCGGCCTTCCCGACAAGCTCCTCTTGTCGGGGGTTCGATCTTCTGTCTCGTATACTTTGTTCTTGGATGGCCTTACATGGGCCCAGTCGTCCCGGCAAGCTCCTCTTGCCGGGGTCTTGCCTTCTTGGCCCGGCAAGCTCCTCTTGCCGGGGACCTTGTCTTCTTGGCCCGGCAAGCTCCTCTTGCCGGAGGCCTTGTCTTGAATGCTTGGTCTTCTCTTGGCGCTTCCGGGGCGGGCCTCGCCGCAGGGTGCTACGACTGCCCATGCACAAGTCTGGGGTACTAAGGTACCCCTACTTTAGTACACCGACACCGAGTGATTGACAGGTCGAGTGGACTTCACTCGACACCTTTGCTGGATCCCTTCGTCTGATTCTTGAACTTGTTTGTTCTTAGGACAAGAACCTTAGGTAGGACGTATTGGTCAGGCCTATTACCCTACCCTAGGTCTGTGTCCACATCAAGGGACGTCCTCCATATAAAACCACTCTGAAGGCCAGTCTTCGAACGTCTTCTTCGGGGTACCGGATAGCTATCTGGTCCCGGCGATGCGCCACACTTCGGCTCCGCCCACTTGATATATTGATCCCCTCTGTGTACGGGGCACAAGGCAGAACAACTTCTTCCACAGTGCGAAATGAGCTTCGCAGCCCAAGAACAATTTGCAAAGGGCTACGTAACCAGCGATGTGCAGTATGGAGGCAGGGGTGAGGTTGTGCAACTGGAGGCCGTAGAACTCCGGGACCCCTCGGAGAAACGGATGGATTGGAAATCCGAGTCCCCTTAACAAATAAGGGACAAGGCATACCCGCTCTCCCTTAGAGGGGTTGCGAAAGCTCTCCGCTTGCTCCCCGCCATTATAGGTGGCGAGCCTGGCTCGAACCGGAACCATATACGCTGGGGGAGAAATCCCTGGGTCTGTAGCTTCACTAATTGGCTGTGCGGGACGGAACACCTCTCCCAATCTCGGGGCTTGGGGCTGCAGGAGCGAGAGGAGGAGCTGTGCTGGCCGGCCATGCTGGAATGGATTTTTTCGGGCGCGCTCCGATGAATGCTCACTGAGGGAGGATGGTGTGGTTTGGATATGAGAATCCTCGTCTCTTTTAATAGACAGTTCATTCACACAACTAGGGTGGTAAATATAAAAACGCCCTGGCTCCTCACATTCGCTTGACATGTGGAAGATGGCCATTATTGGACGTAGAAGCCAAGAAGCGCAACATTTATGAGAAGCCGAACACTATTTAACAGATACTCAGAGTTTGAAGAAGAACCCACCTTGCAATGCCGAAGACAATCTGCGCGCCGGACTCATCGTCATTGAAGCCTTGTTGGGGGGCTACTGAGGGAGTCCTGGATTAGGGGGTATCCGTACAGCCGGACTATAACCTTTGGCCGTACTGTTGGACTATGAAGATACAAGATTGAAGACTTCGTCAAGTGTCCGGATGGGACTCTCCTTGGTGTGGAAGGCAAGCTTGGCAATAAGGATATGTAGATCTCCTTCCTTATAACAGACTCTGTGTAACCCTAGCCCCCTTCGATGTCTATATAAACGGAGGGTTTAGTCCGTAGGACCAACAACAATCATACCATAGGCTAGCTTCTAGGGTTTAGCCTCCCCGATATCGTGGTAGATCAACTCTTGTAATACTCATATCATCAAGATCAATCAAGCAGGAGTAGGGTTTTACCTCCATTGAGAAGGCCCGAACCTGGGTAAAAACATCGTGTCCCCTGTCTCCTGTTACCATCCGCCTAGACGCACAGTTCGGGACCCCCTACCCGAGATCCGCCGGTTTTGACACCGACAAGTACCACAAGATTTCTATCGGAGAAAGGAATATGAAAACGTGTATGAACCCCTATGCATAGATTACCCCAATGTCACAGAGGGAAGATTTCTTGTAGTTGATCACTATATGGTTTATTTGTTGGAAGATTATATGTTCAGATCCATTGTTCTATTTAATACCTCTCTAATCATGAACATGTTTATCACTTGTGAGTAGTTACTTTTGTTCTTGAGGTCACGGGAGAAATCATGTTGCAAGTAATCATGTGAACTTGATATGTGTTCGATATTTTGATAATATGTATGTTATGATTCCCTTAGTGGTGTCATGTGAACGTCGACTACATGACATTTCACCATATTTGGGCCTAAGAGAATGCATTGTGGAGTAGTTATTAGATGATGGGTTGCTAGAGTGACAGAAGCTTAAACCCTAGTTTATGTGCTACTCCATAAGGGACCGATTTGGATCCAAAAGTTTAATGCTATGGTTAGATTCTATCTTAATACTTTTCTCGTAGTTGCGGATGCTTGCGAGGGGGTTAATAATAAGTAGGAGGTTTGTTAAAGTAAGAACATCACCTAAGCACCGATCCACCCACATATCAAATTATCAAAGTAGTGAACACAAATCAAGCCAACATGGTGAAAGTGACTAGATGAAATTCCCGTGTGCCCTCAAGAACACTTTGCTTATTATAGGAAACCGTTTTGGCATGTCCTTTGCCACAAAAGGATTGGATATCTTGCTGCATATTATTTGCCGTTATCGTTGCATGCTCATTACAAATTATCCTACTACCAAATTATCTGTTACTTACAATTTCAGCGCTTGCAGACATTACCTTGCTAAAAACCACTTGCCATTTCCTTCTGCTCCTCGTTGGGTTTGACACTCTTACTTATCGAAAGGACTACGATGGATCCCCTATACTTGTGGGTCATCAATCCGCAAGTTGATAACCAAAACATACATCAAGTGAATCAATAGAACATCCCATTGTCACCACGGATATCACAGCGCAAGACATAGTACATCCAGTGCTCTCACATCCAAAAGATTCAATCCGACATAATAAAACCTCAAAGGAAAAAAATTAATTCATCACAAGAAGGTATATAGGGACTGATGTCGCTTGAACTACGTTGGTATTTCCCCAAAGAGGAAGGGATGATGCAGTACAACTACAGTAGGTATTTCCCTCGGTTATGAAACCAAGGTTATCAATCCAGTAGGAGAAGAACCATGCAACACTATGTAAATGGTACCTACACACAAAGAATAAATACTTCCAACCCGACGCTTATTAGGGGTTTACAATCCCTCCATGGGTAACGGCGCCAGAAATTATCAAGTTGACGGGATAAAAATTGTGTAGATTGGATAAATAGATCTCGGTAAAACGCGAAATAAAATAAGTAACAAAAAAGTGCAACAAGGTATTTTTGGGTTTTTGGAATAACATATCTGAAAATAAAAGTGAATAAAAATAGATCTTAAAGCAAATATGATAAAGAATAGACCCGGGGGTCGTACATTTCACTAGTGGCTTCTCTCAAGAAATAACACACGATGGGTAAACAGATTACTGTTGGGCAACTGATAGAAGATTGAATAATTATGACGATATCCAAGGCAATGATCAGTATATAGGCATCACGTCCAAGATTAGTAGACCGACTCCTGCCTGCATCTACTATTACTCCACACATTGACCGCTATCCAGCATGCATCCAGTGAATTAAGTTCATGGAAAAATGGAGTAATGCAATAAGAACGATGGCATGATGTAGACGAGATCTATTGATGTAGGAATAGCCCCCATATTGTTATCCTTAATAGCAACAATACATGTGTGTCTTGCTGCCCCTTCTATCACTGGGAAAGAACACCGCATGATCGAACCCATCACAAAGCACCTCTTCCCATGGCAAGGAAAATCGATTTGTTGGCCTAACTAAACCAAGATTCCAATAAGAAACACGAGGCTATAAATAATCATGCATATAAGAGATCAAAAGAAGACTAAATAATATTCATGGATATAGATCTGATCATAAACTCAAAGTTCATCGGATCCCAAAAAACACACTGCAAAAAGAGTTACATCAAATAGATCTCCAAGTGACCATTGTATTGAGAATCAAAAGAGAGAGAGGCAGCCATCTAGCTACTGCCTACAAACACGTAGGTCTATGATGAACTACTCACCCATCATCGGAGAGGCACCAATGAGGATGATGAACTCCTCCATGAGGGTCTAGATTGGAACTCGTGGTTCTAGAACTTGCTGCTGCTGGAATTGTGTTTCGTCAACCCCCCTAGGGTTTCTGGAATATTTGGGTAGTTATAGGGCGAAGAGGCGGCTCGGGAGGTCACCGAGGGGGGCACAACCCCCCTAGGCGCGCCCTGGTGGATTGTTCCCACCTCAGGCCTCCCCTCTGGTACTTATTTGGCCCATCTTGTGTCTTGTGGTCCAAAAAATTTCTCCAAAAAGTTTCGTTGCGTTTGGACTCCGTTTGGTACTGATATTCTGCGAAGTAAAAAGAAAAAGAAAAGAACAACAACTGGCACTGGGCTGTATGTCAATAGGTTAGTCCCAAAAATGATATAAAGTTGCTATAAAATGATTATAAAACATCCTAGAATGATAATATAATATCATGGAACAAGCAAAAATTATTGATACATTGGAGACTGATATGCCTCCAATGTCTCTATAATTTTTGATTGTTCCATGCTATTATATTATCTGTTTTGGATGTTTTATATGCGTTAATATGCTATTTTATATTAGTTTTGTGACTAACTTATTAACCTAGAGCCCAGTGCCAGTTCTGTTTTTCCTTATTTTTGAGTTTCGCAGAAAAGGAATACCAAATGGAGTCCGTGAAAATACTTTTCCGCCGTCGCAACCTTCTGTTCCAGTGAGATCCCATCTTGGGGCCTTTTCTGACATGCTGCCAAAAGGGGATTCGACCACGGAGGGCATCCACATCAACCCTATTGCCCTTCGATGAAGCATGAGTAGTTTACCTCAGACCTACGGGTCCATAGCAAGTAGCTAGATGGCTTATTCTCTCTCTTTGATTCTCAATACCATGTTCTCATCGATGTTCTTGGAGATCTATCCGATGTAATCTTCTTTTGCGGTGTGTGTTTGTCGAGATCCGATAAATTCTGGATTTATGATCAGCTTATCTATGAATATTATTTAAATCTTCTCTGAATTCTTATATGCATGATCTGATATCTTTGTATTTCTCTTTGAACTATCGGTTTCGTTTGGCCAACTAGATTGTTTTTTCTTGCAACGGGAGAGGTGCTTAGCTTTGGGTTCAGTCTTGCATGATTTCACCCAGTGACAAAGTAGGGGTAGCGAGACACGTATTGAATTGTTGCCATTGAGGATAAAAAGATGAGGTTTTCATCATATTGCTTGAGTTTATTCCTCTACATCATGTCATCTTACTTAAGGCATTACTCCGTTCTTTATGAACTTAATACTCTAGATGCATGCTGGATAGGGGTCGATGTGTGGAGTAATAGTAGTAATGCAGGCAGGAGTCGGTCTACTTGACACAGACGTGATGCCTATATACATCATCATTGCCTTGGATATCGTCATAACTTTGCGCTTTTCTATCAATTGCTCGTCTGTAATTTGTCACCCACCGTATTATTTGCCTTCATGAGAGAAGCCTCTAGTGAAACCTATGGCCCCTAGATCTATTTTCCATCATATTTGTTTCTGATCTACTATTTTGCAATCTATTATTTTCAGATCTATAAACCAAAAACCTAAAAATATTTAGTTATCTTTTATTCAGTTTCATATATCTCTATCAGATCTCACCTTTGCAAGTGACCGTGAAGGGATTGACAACCCCCTTATCGCATTGGGTGCAAGTGTTTGATTGTTTGTGTAGGTGCATCTATTGGGGACTTGCGCGTTTCTCCTAGTGAGGGAAATGCTTATCTCTACTATGCTGCATCACCCTTTTTCTTCAAGGGAAAAACCAATGCAAGCTCAAGAAGTAGCAGAGACGTATCAGCATCCCCAAGCTTAATTCCTGCTCGTCCTTGAGTAGGTAAATGATAAAAACAGAATTTTTGATGTGGAATGTTGCCTAACATGTTCATCACATATTCTTTTCTTTTTAGCATGGACATTTGGACTTTTATATGGTTCAAAGCAATAGTCTAGTTTTGACATGAATATTGTAATACTCAAGCATATCAACAAGCAACCATGTCTTTCAGAATATCAACACTAAAGAAAGTTATCCCTAGCCCATCATGCTCAATCATTGATCCATTCATGAAACACACTCGCATATTAGATACATCCAATGCTCAAGTATGATCATAGTGCCCCTTAGTTGGTGCTTTATAAGAGAAGATGCAGACTCAAAAAATAAAAATTGCATAAAGTAAATAGATAGGCCCTTCGCAGAGGGAAGTACGAATTTGTAGAGGTGCCAAAGCTCAAAGCAGAAAAAATTGAGAGATAAATTTTTTTGAGAGGCTAACTTTTCCCTTCAACGAAAACGAGCGAGTAATTCCCAACACTTTCCATGCTAGATATATCATAGGCGGTTCCCAAATAGAAAATAAATTGTATTCCTTTTTACACCATTCTTTCACAATCCATGGCTAGTCGTATCCACGGGTGCCTTCCATACCAACACTTTCCAAGGAATTTATCATTTCACAACATAAAGTAAATTTCTTTTTCATTTTGGGACTGGGCATCCCTAATCCCTATTACCGCCGTACTCTCGTGCAATGACAAGTGAATAAACACTCATCTTGAGAATAATACATCTAGCATGGAAAATATTGGCCACCCCCTACCGCTTCATGAGCGGTACGAGCACACAAAAAGGAAATTCATTTTGAATATTAGAGATGTCACATACAAATTTGCTTAGAATGGCAAAGCGGACGTTCAGCAAGGAAGAGACAAAAAAACAGGAAATACCGCATATATGTAGGTATGGTGGACTCATATGGCAAAATTGGGTTTAAAGATTTTGGACGCACAAGTAGTATTTCTACTTAGTACAAGTGGAGGCTAGCAAAAAGATTGAGAAGCAACCAACCAAGAAACAAAAAATCACATAAGCGAGCATTAAGCATAACTAACACCGAATAATGCACCACAAATAGGATGTAATTTCATTGCACAACTATTGACTTTCGTGCTTGCATAGGGAATCACAAACCTTAACACCAGTATTCTTACTAAAGCATATTTACTCACCAACATGACTCACATATCCTATCATCATATCTCAAAACTATTACAAAGAATCAAGTTTGTTTTGTCCAATGATCTTCACGAAAGTGTTTATTATATCCCTCTTGAATATCTATCACTTTGGGACTAATTTCATATGTTGCAATTGCTAAGCTCAAACAAATTTAAATGAAGAACATGAGCATAGATTTTTTCTTCTCACAAAATAATATAAGTGAAGCATGAGATAATTTATTCAAAAAATTACTAACTCTCACATAAATTTAAGTGAAGCATGAGAGCATTTCTTAAAAAATATTAAAGCACACCGTGCTAAAAAAAGATATAAGTGAAGCACTAGAGAAATTCCATAGCTCAAAAAATTTAAGTGAAGCATAAAGAGCAATTCTAACAAATCATAGCATAATTTTACCTCTCTCAAATAGGTGTTTCCAGCAACGAATACTTGTGACAAACTAAAAATAAAAACAAGCAAAGCCTCATATACTATAAGTCGCTCCAAGCAAAACTCATGATATGTGACAATAAAAATATAGCTCCAAGTAAAATACCGATGGTCGTTAGAAGAAAGAGAGGACGCCTTCCTGGGCAGCCCCAAGCTTAGTTGATTGGTTCTCCTTGAATAATAACTTGGGGTGCGATGGGGCATCCCCACGCTTAGGCTCTTTTCACTCCTTATTCCTTCATCCATCGTGATCTCACCCAAAACTTGAAAACTGAAATCACACAAAACTCAACAAAACCTTCGTGAGATCCGTTAGTATAACAAAGCAAATCACTACTCTAAGTACTATTGCAAACCCATTCATATTTTATTTTTGCATTATATCTACTGTATTCCAACTTTACCATGGCTTCTACCCCGATACAAACCATAGATTCATCAAAATAAGCACACAACGCAAAGAAAACACAATCTGTCAAAAATAGAACAATCTGTAGTACTCTGAAAACTTTGTATACTTCTGTACCTCCAAAAATTCTAAAAAATTAGGACAATGTAGAAAATTCGTATATCAAACTTTTCTAAAAACTTCATAATTTTATCACGCTTCAAAATTTCTGTTTTTCAACAAGATCAAATCAACTATCACCAAACATGATCCCAAAGGCTTTACTTGGCACAAACACTAATTAAAAACATAAAAAACATAATCATAACAGTAGCATAATTGTGTAAACACTCAAGAACATAAAGAAAAAGGCAAAAGTAAAATTTATTCATTGGGTTGCCTCCCAACAAGCTCTTTATTTATAGCCATTAAGATAGGCTTAAGATTTCAATGATGCTCACAGGAAAGATAAGAACTGAAACACAAAGAGAGCATCATGAATCATATCTGTCGGATTCAGGGCTCCGCAGACCCAAGGAAGGTTCGAACTCTAGGGCGTGTGCAATGAACTCAACCTCTCCAGCTGTCGGTGTACTAGAGTAGGGGTACCCTAGTACCCCGAACTTGTGCACGGGCAGTTGCAGCACCCCGCGGCAAGGCTTGCCGGGCGACCGCCAAGGCCCTCTGTGGCTCCTTTTGAGCCATTCAAGAACAAAGTATTCAAGCCAAGAAGACAATACCCCGGCAAGAGGAGCTTGCCGGGAAGGCCACTCAAGGCACAAGACCCCGGCAAGAGGAGCTTGCCGGGAAGGCCAACCAAGGCATCTCAAGGTACTTACCGCGACGCACCACGCGTCCCGGCAAGGCCCGGCGAGCGGCAAGCTCTCGGACGCGACAAGACAACGGCCGCGGCAAGGCGTTTGCCGCGGCTAGCAACCACTCTGTACCCGCACTCCAGCACACCCACCAACGTGTCGCTCTGGGACCCTTCCAGGCGTACGTGGCGGGAGGCTGTGCAGCCAGGGGTGCATTGTGGCAAGCGGCGCTGACAAGATCGCCATCGTGGCGAGCGGTGGCGTCCCTGACGGTACCTTTTCTGCACTGTTTGGACGACACAAACGGGCATTTAATGCCCTTGTCCCCTGCCGTCAGGGTTAGGTAGGATACACTGTACAGGTAGCTGTACCAACCGCAGCACTTTTCCATTTTTACCCTTGTCTACGTTGCCACCTGTTGGAGACCCCTTGAGCATATAAAAGGAGGCCCATGCACAACGTAGGAGGGGAGGACAGTAGAACGCTCACGCTCGGTCTCGTTAGCTGCTGGTGCGTACTGTAGCACTCAACGCTCCCGAGCAAGAACTCAATACAAACCACAAAGCAGCAGTAGGAGTATTATCTCTCCGAAGAGCTCCGAATCTGGGTAAACTGCTCGTGTGCTCCGCCTCGATCTGCTCTTCGTGCGACCTCCGCCCCCCGCCGAACCAAAAGGGTCTCCGTCCCCATAGGTGATCGTGGATCAGTTTCCCCGACATCTTTGGCGCGCCATGTAGGGGGCGTCGAGGTTGTGTGAACCTGATTCGGCGTTCACACGAGCTAGATCTTCATCATCTTCATCGACATGCCGCCGAAGAAGAAGGCTTCAGAGGCGGCTGCTCCGTCCATGACAAACCCACCACCGCCGGAGCAAGCGGCTGGTGGGGAAGACGCCAGCGGAAGAACGGGCGTCGACGAGGGAGCTCACGGTGCCGCCAGGTCCAGGGACAAAGCTGCGCAGACCTCGGCGTCCGCACATCCATCGCGCTCATCTCAGGAGGCGCGGAACCGACAGCGTCATGGTACTCACGGTACCATACGCTCGTTGGACCCAGATCGAGCTGGTGGATCTCGGGATGCTCAAGGCCAGCATGCACGCCAACATGCTGGCACGAGCGAGGCATGGTCGCCTGGACGGGATACTGCTCCTTCTAACATAGTTAGAAGTTCGAGCATATCCCGCTCCACACACCGTTCGCCACCGCTACCCGCCACTCCAGCAGAAGCTTTGGCGCGAGCCCAACTGCTCCTAGATTACCCTCCAACGGCGGACAAGATCGACGACTGGAGGGCCACCATTCAGGGTCTCATCGGGTTTGCCAACGGCGACACTCCGCGGCAGCCGAGTACATCGCAGCCGCGGCAAGTCAACCAGGCGCGGGCCAATGGCGACAAAACCGGTGGGGGTGCAACCACCGTGCACTCTCCGCCGCGAAGGCCAAGATCACCACCTCACCGGATCCACCTCGACAGCGACTCCACCGCGTCATCGGATCCACGAGCTCGTCGCGATCAACGCCAAGTTCTTCACGAACGGCGGCAAGAAGACGCTCGTACTCGCATTGAGCACCGAAGAGAAGCGCGGCGTCAGTCAGACCGGCGCGCTAGGCCCATTGTCGACATGCGTGCGCCAGGGGAACCAGGCGACCTGCCGTATGCAGTAGGTTGCCCTGCATTTACCCATGAGCTGCGGCAAGTCCAGTGCCCAGCACGAAGAATTTCAAGCCAGACGTACCCGAGAAGTACGACGGCAAGTTGCATCCATCGGAGTTCCTCCGCATCTACACCATCACGGTGCAAGCTGCTGGGGGGCGCGACGACAAGATCCTTGCCAACTACTTCCCGCTGGTGCTCAAGACCAACGTCAAGTCCTGGCTCATGCACTTGCCGGACAACTCCATATCTTCCTGGGCAGACCTATGCCATCAGTTTGTCGGCGCCTTTACAGGCGGCCACAAACCTCATGGCCAGGAGAGTGATCTTCATCTGCTTGCCCAGAAGGAAGGAGAGTCCCTGCACAAGTACATCCAGAGATTCAGCCAAGTGCAACGCAACATCCCAGATGTCCACCCTGCCGCAGTCATCAGCGCGTTCCATCAGAACGTGCGTAACCGCAGGATGCGGGAGGAGATGGCAATGTGCAAGATCAGAGACGTCAGTGAGCTGTATGCCCTAGCCGACAAGTGTGCACGTGCTGAGGAAGGGAGGAAACTTCCCGGAGAGAATACAGGAACAGGAGGATCTGACAGCGATGATGCTGCCCCGGCAAAGAAAAGCTGGCGGCGGAACAACAGGAAGAGGAAAGGCAAAGATGTGCTAGTTGTTGAGCAGTCCGACAACGAAGGTGGCGCCAAGAAAGCCAAGGCTGGTAGCTCCGGCAAGGAGGTTGCCGCATGCGCCAACTGCCAGGCTGTGGCGGCCGCCGACAAGCAGGACGGCACCAACAAACAGTACTGCAAGATCCACCGCACCAAGGGCCATGACCTCCAGAGCTGCAAGAAGGTGGAGCAGCTTGTCGAGCTGCAAAAGGCCGAGTACGAGCGACGCGAAAAGGAGAAAGCCCAAGGAGATGCTGGAGGATCCGGTACGAAGCGCCTCGGCCGGGGAGGACGCCGTGGCAAGGCCAAGCAGCGGCAAGGAGACAGACCTCCCCGCGGCCGCGACAAGGATGAAGATGACGACGACGACGAAGACATGGATGATGATGAAACCAGCGAACAGGAGTTCCAGAAAGCCACAGAAGCCTTGTGCATTGACGGCGGTGCTTCTCTGTATACTTCACACCGCCAACTCAAGCAGTGGGTGCGGGAAGTCAATGCGGCAGAACCACCCGTTGAGTCACGCAAGCTTCTGAAATGGTCCAGCACGCCTATCATCTTTGATATTGAGGACCACCCTGATCGCACAACTGCTGTCGGGTGCTTGCCGATGTTGGTCTCACCAACTATCCGCAACCTCAAGGTCACTAAGATGCTAGTTGACGGTGGGGCCGGCTTGAACCTGATCTCCTCCGCTGTGCTCAGGAAACTCCAGGTCCCTGACAGCGAGCTCGAAGAGACCGGCACATTCCAAGGAATCAACCCGGGAAGGAGCAAGCCGAAGGGGAAGATCACGTTGCCGGTGACATTTGGCAGCGAGTTGAACTTCAGAACTGAGAGGGTCACTTTTGACGTCGCCGATTTTCCATTGCCTTACAATGGGATTCTCGGCCGTCCAGCACTCGCCAAGTTCATGGCAGCCTCTCACAATGCGTATAACATGCTGAAGATGCCGGGCCCGATAAGCGTCATCTCTGTCCCTGGCGACAAGAAGGATGCTCTTATCTGCGCCGACAAAATCTACCGGGAAGCAGCAGCCACAACAGATCGCAAGCCACTTGCCGCCGAAGCTCCCGGGGGGAAGAAGAAGACCAAGTCCGGCAAGAGTTCTGATGCCCACTCCGGCAAGCGCACCTCTTCGGAGTGCTGCGCTACCGTCGAGGACGCACCATCGAGCTCCACCGGCAAGTGTAAGAAGACAATGGCAGCTCCGCCAGCGACCAAGAAGGTGTCCGCCAAGGAGGACGACACTGGTGGTACTTTCACCATCAGTGCCACTCTTGACACTAAATAGGAAAGCGCGCTCATTGCTTTCCTGCGGGCGAATGTCGATGTGTTTGCGTGGCAACCGTCTGACATCCCGGGTGTTCCCAGGAAAGTAATTGAGCACCACCTTGCCGTCTTTCCTCATGCGTGGCCCGTCAAGCAGAAAGTCAGAAAGCAAGCAGTGGAGCGCCAAGAATTCATCGCAGAAGAGATCAAGAAGTTGGAAGCAGCAGGCCTTGTCAGAGGAGTGCTCCATCCTACGTGGTTGGCCAATCCTGTAGTCGTGCGCAAGGCAAACGGGAAATGGAGGATTTGTATCGACTTTACCGATGTTAATAAAGCTTGTCCCAAAGACCCATTTCCCTTGCCGCACATTGACCAGATTGTTGACTCCACGGCCGGATGTGACTTGCTTTCATTTCTTGACGCATACTCAGGATACCATCAGATCTTCATGGCAGAAGAGGATGAGGAGAAAACCGCATTCATCACTCCCTATGGCACGTACTGTTTCATACAGATGCCTTTCGGTTTAAATAATGCTGGTTCAACATTTGCAAGGGTAGTCCATACTGCTTTTGAACCGCAAATACACAGAAATGTGGAAGCCTACATGGACGACATAGTGGTCAAGAGCAGGGATAAGGCAACTCTGATTCAAGATTTAGACGAGACTTCCGCAAATCTGCGCAAGATCAGCCTCAAGCTCAACCCCGAGAAGTGCGTGTTTGGAGTCCCTTCCGGCAAAGCTACTCGGGTTCTTCGTGTCTCAACGGGGAATTGAAGCCAATCCCGACAAGATCAAGGCCATTGAGCAGATTGAAGCACCGAAGCGCGTCAAGGATGTGCGGAGACTTGCCGGCTGCGTGGCGGCTCTCAGCAGGTTTTTCTCTAAGTCTGCTGAGCGCGCCCTGCCGTTTTTCAAAATTTTGAAAAAGGCAGGTCCAATGAAATGGACTCCGGAAGCGGAGGCTGCGCTGCAGGACTTGAAGAGATACCTGTCCTCCACTCCAATACTTGTCGCACCAAAGCCACAAGAGAAGTTGCTGCTGTATCTGGCGGCAACCAATCAAGTGGTTAGTGCTGCGTTAGTAGCAGAGAGGGAGGCAGATGATGAGCCAGCAACCACGGCGAGCGCATCCAACGACAAGCAGGGGGCTTCCCTGACAAGCTCTGGTCCCGGCAAAGATGGATCTGCGCAGGCATCCGAGGAGATACAGAAGAAAATGGTGCAGCGCCCAGTCTACTTTGGTAGTTCCCTTCTGCAGGGGGCTAGGTCAAGGTACTCTGGTGTGCAGAAATTGCTTTTCGCCTTCTCATGGCCTCGAGAAAGCTGCGCCATTACTTCCAAGCACATGAGATAACAGTTGTCACTCGTTTTCCGCTGAAGAGGATACTGCAGAATCCAGAGGCAACAGGCAGGATTGTTGAGTGGGCACTGGAACTGTCAAGCTTTGGCCTCAAGTTTGAGAGCACTTCAACTATCCAAAGCAGAGCATTGGCAGAATTCATAGCAGAGTGGACGCCAACACCAGATCAAGAAATTACAGAAACGAGCATCCCCTTCAAGGAAGCAAGCAAAGAGTGGCTGATGTACTTTGATGGTGCTTTCTCGCTGCATGGCGCCGGTGCTGGCGTACTGCTTGTCGCACCCACCGGAGAGCACCTTAAGTACATAGTCCAGATGCACTTTCCCAAGGAGCAAGCAACAAACAATACTGCAGAGTATGAAGGATTGCTTGCCGGTCTCAGGATCGCGGCAGACCTTGGGATCAAGAAGCTCATTGTCAGGGGTGACTCGCAGCTTGTCGTCCGCCAAGTGAATAAGAGTTATCCGAGTCCGTTGATGGAAGCTTATGTTGATGAAGTGAGGAAGCTAGAAGAGCACTTTGTCGGCCTACAGATGGAACATGTTCCAAGAGCTCAGAACGACATTGCTGATGGCCTGTCAAAGTGCGCAACACTTAAGTTACCTGTGGAACCAGGGATCTTTGTGCTCAAGCTGACTCAACCGTCTGTGACGCCATCAACTGGACAGAGCAAGAAGAGGAAGTTGATTTCTGGTGACTATTTTCCGGCAGAGCTTCCCGAAGCCGCCGCCAAAAAGGTCCCCAAGATCAACACCAAGAGTGCTGGGGAGCAGTCTGCTCCGGCAAACGCCAGGGTTTGTTCCGTTGAAGCAGACGCTCCCGACAAGTTTTGCTCCGGCAAGCTTGCCGGGGAACGTCAAGCTGCGGCTGAGCCGCAGTTTCTTGCCGTAGAAGCGGATGTTCCCACAGCAGCAGATGTGCCTTTAGTCCTTGTTGTCGAGCCACAAGCTCCAGCATGGGCACAACAGATCGTCCGTTTCCTTCAGACAGGAGAACTTCCCGAAGAGCAAGAAGAAGCGGAAAGAGTAGCCCGGCAGTCAAGTATGTACCAGTTTGTCGACAACGCACTGTACAGAAGAAGACTCAACGGTGTGAAATTGAAGTGTATTCACCGGGAAGACGGACAAAAGCTGTTGGCAGAGATACATGGAGGCATATGTGGTCACCACATTGGCGCATGAGCGCTTGCCGGCAAAGCTTTCCGGCAAGGTTTCTTTTGGCCGACAGCCCTCCAGGATTCGACTGCACAAGTAACCAAGTGTGAAGCATGCCAATTTCATTCCAAGCAGATACACCAGCCAGCTCAAGCTCTCCAGATGATCCCTTTATCCTGGCCATTTTCGGTCTGGGGGCTCGACATCCTCGGCCCTTTCCCCCGAGCAGTCGGGGGCTTTGAGTACTTGTACGTCGCAATCGACAAGTTCACAAAGTGGCCGGAAGTGGAAGCAGTGAGGAAGGTGACAGCACAGTCAGCAGTCAAGTTCTTCAGGTCGATTGTTTGCCGCTTCGGGATCCCTAACAGGATCATCACCGACAACGGTACACAATTCACGAGCCGCACCTTCATGCAGTACGTCCAAGATCTTGGCGCCAAAGTCTACTTCGCTTCTGTTGCTCACCCCAGGAGCAACGGTCAAGCGGAGAGGGCAAATGCTGAAGTGCTGCGTGGACTCAAGACCAGGACTTTCGACAGGCTGCACGGGTGCGGAAGAAACTGGATTGAGGAGCTGCCGGTGGTTCTTTGGTCGATCAGGACGCCGCCAAATCGAGCCACTGGCCAGACACCTTTCGCTCTAGTCTATGGAGCAGAGGCAGTTCTCCCCACGGAACTCGTATACGGGTCGCCTCGAGTGCTCGCTTATGATGAGCTTGAGCAAGAGCAGCTGCGACAATATGACTCGCTGCTCCTTGAGGAAGACCGTCTTCCGGCCGCTGTACGAGCTGCTCGCTATCAGCAAGCTTTGTGCCGCTACCGTATCCGCAAAGTTAACGCCAGAAGTCTCGAGGAAGGTGACCTTGTTCTTCGGCGCGTTCAGTCCGCCAAGAATTCCAACAAGTTGACGCCGAAGTGGGAAGGCCCTTACCGGGTGAAACGAGTCACTAGGCCTGGCGCTGTCCGCCTTGAGACCGAAGATGGCATTCCGGTGAGCAACTCCTGGAACATTGAGCATCTTCGTAAGTTTTACCCGTAAGGCGCGGTTGCCGGACCCTGCTCCGGCAACCATCTTTTGTACAAGTCTTGCCGCTGTTGCACGTAGTCCTTTGTACAAAGCCAGGCGCAGACCCTGTGCATAAATAAAGCTCATGTGCTCCGCACATCTTGTCAATTTCATGCTTTTAATTTTCCGCATGAGTTATCTGACACTTTGTGCAGCGCCCACAACCGGTAAGCAATAACGAGCCATAAGGCTCCATATCATTATTTTCTCTACTTTCTTTTTTCTCAAGGAAAGGAAGGTTCCTTCGCCCACAAGTTTGCCGGGGGGGGGGGGGAAGGGGAAGATAATGGTATGGACCAGGCGTCGTTCAAGAAAGTCTCGCCTTGCCGGGAAGCAACCGACAGAAAAGCTAAGTTGCCAAAGTTTGAGCAATCAGATGTTTTTAAATTTTTAAGTTATCTTCCTTAAACGACCATGCTTTGTATGGAAAACCTGTGCGCGAAGGAACCGGCTCGTGGCTAGTTGCGCCCTTACTTTGTTTCGAGTTCGCTCAATAGTTTAAGTGTGCTGCGACTAGAGTCGCGCCCTTACTTTGTTTCGAGTTCGCTCAACAACTTAAGCGAGCTGCGACTAGTTACGACAAGGTTTCTTGTCGGCAACGGCACTGCCAGCAGGCTGCTGACGTCCCGCACTCAGCGCTCGCGGCGAGCGTGCCTGCACCAGCAAGTTCCCTAAAAGCGTAGGGCAAAAACATACAAAGGAAGGAGTCAAGTAAAGGAAATAACATTGCAATCACCACCCAAAATAAGAGTTATATTACAAAATAGCTTGTCGCGGCTCTAATAGACTGTTTTCATAACATGATCAGCAGCGACAAGAAAAGAAGAAAACGGGCGGCCTAGTCCACACGATCGCCCTCAACCCTCTTGATCCCGCTCACCTTGTCCACAATGGGTGCGACAAGGTCCTTGAGCGCCTCCAGATCAGCTTCCGCCGGCAGGGATCTGAGGACGTTGGTGAGGTTGAGGCCCGGGTTGCGGAAGGCTACCTTCACCAATACTTTTGAAGAGCTCCCGCGCAGATCTTGCGCGACTAGTCGGCTAGCTGCTTTGGGATCCTCTCCCGGAGTCGCTGGAGGGCCGTCGCCACGCCTTTGAAGAACAGAGTGAGCTTGGCGCTGGATGGGAGGCTCTCATCAGAAGGATACTCGAGATCCTCCATCCCCAGCTGCGCCAGCTCCCTGTCAATATCTGCGGCAGCATTCACAAGACCTTCCGTCCACTGCTCCACATTCTCCCCGAAGGTGTTCTGGGTGGCAGCAATGCTCTCCAGCAGCGCCTTGTCGGCCTTGATTTCCTTCTTCAGGGCCGCCTCCTGCTCCCTGGCGCCGTCCAGCGTCTTGGTCAAAGCGGTCAGCTTCAACTCAAGATCTGCGTTGGAGTCCTTGGCGGCGCTGAGCTCCTTGATCTTCTCGGCGAGACGACCCTGCAGCTCGCCAAAGGTGTAGGCGTCCTTCTCGCGCTCATGCTTGAGCGCGGCAAGCTCTTCACCGCTCATCCTGAGATCGGTTTCCAGCTGCGCCACCTTCATCTCCAGCTCCTTCTTGGCGGCCTCGGCAGCTACAGCAGCATCCTCCGCTTGCTTGATAGCTCCGCCAAGTGTTCGCTCGCGCGTGGCAAGCTCCTCCTCGTGGCTATCGAGGTTGACCTTCCGCTGCGCCAGTTCACCCTCCTGCGCCGACAGCTTCTCAGCGGCAAGCCGCTGTTGCTCCTCGACGCCAGCCTTCTCGAGGAGGAAGGCCTTCTGCGCCTCCTCGAGCTGCTCCCGCTCCTCCGCCAGGGACCGGAGAGCTTCCTGGTTGATGCCGCGGAGCTCCGCCGCGCGCTTCTCAATGTCAGCTCCCGCCTTCGCGGCAAGCGCTTCGCGGGATTCCAGCTTGGCTTGCCGAGCGCGGTAGAGCGACAACAGCTTCCGCAGCAGTCGCTGCTCCTCAGGCTCGTCGCTGCTGCTGCTTGGCGCCTCGACCAGCGTCAGCCCAGCGGAGGCGAGCACCTCCACGTCAAAGCTTTCTCCTTCGACTGGCGCCCTGGACCTGGACGCCCAGGGGAGGTTGATGAAGACGCCATCGCCGGCCTTCAAGTAGACGCCTGGCTGGGGCCCGACGCTGCGGCAGCGGCAGGAGGGTCGGCGGTCGGCGTAGCGCCTGACGCTCCTGCGGCCTCAGGGCCGTCAGTGCGATCGCCACACCCCTCGTCAGCTGCTGCGGCGGCAGCCTTGGCGGCCTCTTCGCCGGCGGGATCATCAGCGCCGGCCGCTTCTTCGGTGGCGGCGGCATCATCAACAGCAACCTCGGTCTCCATCGGCTCCGCAGTAGATGGATCTGACGGCCAAAAAAGGAAGAAAAGTCAAGCAGGTATCCAAAAAGAAGATCAAACGAAGAAGAACCCAAGGGAAGTTTAGAAGCAAGAAGTACCTGTACCAGGCCGCGCGTGCCCGTGCCCTGTTTTGGGCCTGGCCCAACAGCACTCGGCACCGTGTATGGCCCAGGCCCGGGGGCTCCTGTCGGTGTACTAGAGTAGGGGTACCCTAGTACCCCGAACTTGTGCACGGGCAGTTGCAGCACCCCGCGGCAAGGCTTGCCGGGCGACCGCCAAGGCCCTCTGTGGCTCCTTTTGAGCCATTCAAGAACAAAGTATTCAAGCCAAGAAGACAAGACCCCGGCAAGAGGAGCTTTCCGGGAAGGCCACTCAAGGCACAAGACCCCGGCAAGAGGAGCTTGCCGGGAAGGCCAACCAAGGCATCTCAAGGTACTTACCGCGACGCACCACGCGTCCCGGCAAGGCCCGGCGAGCGGCAAGCTCCCGGAAACGACAAGACAACGGCCGCGGCAAGGCGTTTGCCGCGGCTAGCAACCACTCTGTACCCGCGCATCAGCACACCCACCAATGTGTCGCTCTGGGACCCTTCCAGGCGTACGTGGCGGGAGGCTGTGCAGCCAGGGGTGCACTGTGGCAAGCGGCGCTGACAAGATCGCCATCGTGGCGAGCGGTGGCGTCCCTGACAGTCCCTTTTCTGCACTGTTTGGACGACACAGACGGGCATTTAATGGCCTTGTCCCCTGCCGTCAGGGTTAGGTAGGATACACTGTACAGGTAGCTGTACCAACCGCAACACTTTTCCATTTTTACCCTTGTCTACGTTGCCACCTGTTGGAGACCCCTTGAGCATATAAAAGGAGGCCCATGCACAACGTAGGAGGGGAGGACAGTAGAACGCTCACGCTCGGTCTCGTTAGCTGCTGGTGCGTACTGTAGCACTCAGCGCTCCTGAGCAAGAACTCAATACAAACCACAAAGCAGCAGTAGGAGTATTATCTCTCTGGAGAGCTCCGAAGCTGGGTAAACTGCTCGTGTGCTCCGCCTCGATCTGCTCTTCGTGCGACCTCCGCCCCCCGGCCGAACCGAAAGGGGCTCCGTCCCCATAGGTGATCGCAGATCAGTTTCCCCGACACCAGCCAACCAATTCGTCACCCTCATGGCCTAGCTCGATGAACAAGGAAGAAAATGGACACATCAGTTACCCAGGTTTGGGCCACCTTGCGGTGTAAGACCCTACTCCTTCTTTTGGGTGGATTAGACTCACGAGGGGCTGAGGGTGAACTAGTACAGAGGAAGAACAACCTCGCAAGGTATGTTCTAGTGAGGGGATGAGTTGAGGAGTTTTTGGATCGGATCCCCTCTCTCGGTGGTGGCTAGCCTATATTTATAGTGGCCTCGGTCCTCTTCCTCCAAAACGAAGGCGGGAAGGGATCCCACAGTGGCCAATTTGAAATGGGAAAAGTAGTACATCTTATCCTGATGAAAGGTGGTCTTCACCTGCAAAGCCTCCAGTCATGACGCAGCGGTGGGCTTGACGATGGCATCCGTCCTGGCGGTGTCGGTCTCGTTGCACGGGAGTGTAAACCTTTGGCAGAGACCTCGGGACCCCGCGTCTGCGCTCGCCTCCTTAGCACCAAAGAGGAAACCTGCTACTCTGCGCCCACTGGAGCCCGCCTAGCCTTGGTCGTCATGGCTTGGGTCACCTCGATCTCATGAGGTGGTCACCTGCATAGAGATCTCCGCTCCTCGAGAGCCAGCCTGGGGAGGCCGCTCCCTCCGGAGGTCTTGACGTCGCCCGCCTTGTGAGGCTTGGCCCCTCGCGAGGGTCTTATCTTGAAGGTGTTGTGGATGGGTCGTACCAGGCCATCGACGGAGCCACGCCATGGGCCGCAGGCAGGCAAGTCTTGGTACCTTTGTTCCCAGAACGCCGAAAATAGCCCCAGGGCCCAAGGCGCGCTCGGACTTGGCTTCGAGGCGAAGCCAAAGGGCAAGGGCGAAGCACCACGGGCCCAAATCGCCCGCGGACTGAGTCAACGCGTGGCGTTTGATGGGACGTGGGAATCTCCACTTCTCCATGTTGCCTCGGCAACCGCCCGACATGCCAACTGCCTGGTGCATGCAGAAAGTCCATCATTACCTGGGATCGTGAGGGGCCGGCGTTTGGCCTCCCTCCTACTACAAATGGGAGAGGGGGCGGAGCCCCCAGCTCATCTTCATCTTCTCGCCACTCGCTTCTCCTTCCTCTTTGCCCTGTCGTCTTTCTAGAGCATCCATGGCTCAAGTAAGGAGGCTTTCCACCGCGGAGAAGGGAAAGGCTCCCAACGAGGGGTCAGGCTCGCCGCCACCCAAGAGAGGTCGCGGACGCCCCCGCAAGTATGCCATGACACCACCGGTGGCTCCTCGAGGGCGCGGGTGAACGCCTTCGAAGACTGGCGCCACCTCCGGCGGTTGTGGAGGTGCTTCCTCCCGAGGTGGAAATTGCCGCGGCCAGGGGAGCCCCGGGGACGGGGGGAGGCACGTGGCAGCCGCTCGGCCACCGCGGTCGCGCTCCCACTCGGCCGACGCATCCCCGAAGTTTGTGGTGTGTATAGAGAAGCCCGCCGGTGTCTCGTTCTAGATTCCGTGCTTCTTGGTGGGCGCGCTGCCGGCGGGAGGACACGGTGGCCTCTGGCCGCAGGCCGACGGCTGCTGCAGCAAGGCCTCATGGGTGGAGGTCGAGGTCACGACTACCGGCAACGTGTTCCTGAACCATGGGTGGCAGCCATTTGCCCGCACGTGTGGCCTGCATGGGAGGTGTACCCTCCACTTCAGGTATGACGGCACCGCGACCCTCTACGCCAGGGTGTTCGGGGAAGACGGCGGGCACTTCGGGTGCTACTCGGAGAGTGACAGCGATGATGACGTTGACAACGACAGTCGGAGGGGCGGCACCATCACTGGCGGTGAGCTTGGCCTTGGTGACGGTCGCGCCGCCTCCAGCAGCGGTGGCTCCTCCTCCGGAGAAAGCACAAGCGATGATGACTACGACGAGCCACCACATCGTCGGGCTCGGACTAGGGAGGGTGACGAGCCGCGCCGCCTTCGTGCTCCGGTGAAGCGGGAGGAGGACTCCGACTGAGCATGGGTGTTGCTGGAGTCGAGTCTCGGGAGCCGTTGTAGTTGCGCGACTGCTTTTGTTTTTTCTCCTGCATAAAAAAAGTAGAAGGCCCCGTCGGGGCGTGTAATGAACCATGGCGCTTGCGCCATTATGCTATGTTATTATTTTCATATTGCATCGTGATATCCGTGCTGCTGCTGATTGTGATTATGAGGACTTAGCTTGATGTGCTTGCGGTAGACTCTCATGCTGCGAGAGTGTGCCTCTTTAGGGCTTGGATTTCCTGCACGCTCCTCATTTCCGGGGAGTTCTCCAAGGGTTTCCTTCTTGAAGATTGATGTCTGCTAGACTACGTCGGTATTTCCCCAAAGACGAAGGGATGATGCAGCACATCGACGGTAGGTATTTCCCTTAGTGATGAGACCAAGGTTATTGAACCAATAGGAGAATCAAGCAACAATACGTAAATAACACCTGCACACAAATAACAAATATTAGCAACCTGGCGTGTTAAAGGGGTTGTCAATCCCTTTCGGGTAACGGCGCCAGAAATCGGCACGTGGACGCGAGAAAGTTGTAATAGATTGATAGATCGAACGCCAAATTAAATAAAGTGCACCAAGGAATTTTTGTATTTTTGTTTAATTGATCTGAAAATAAAAGCAAAGGAAAATAGATCGCAACGGCAAATATAAGAAAGAAGAGACCCGGGGGCCGTAGGTTTCACTAGTGGCTTCTCTCGAGAAAAATAGCAAACGATGGGTGAACAAATTACTGTTGGGCAATTGATAGGACTTAAAATAATCATGACGATATATAGGCAATGATCATTATATAGGCATCACGTCCAAGATTACTAGACCGACTCCTGCCTGCATCTACTACTATTACTCCACACATCAACCGCTATCCAGCATGCATCTAGTGTATTAAGTTCATGGAGAAACGGAGTAATGCAATAAGAACGACGACATGATGTAGACAAGATCTATTTATGTAGGCCCCATCTTGTTATCCTTAATAGCAACGATACGTACATGTCATTTCCCTTTCTTTCACTGGGATCTAGCACCGTTAGATCGAACCCATTACAAAGCACCTCTTCCCATTGCAAGATAAATAGATCAAGTTGGCCAAAACAAACCCAAATATTGGAGAAGAAATACGAGGCTATAAGCAATCATGCATATAAGAGATCAAAGAAAGATAAAATACCTTTCATGGATAAAATGATAGATATGATAATAAACTCAAAATTCATCCGATCCCAACAAACACACCACAAAAAGAGTTATATCATATGTATCTCCAAGAGACCATTGTATTGAGAATCAAACAGGAGAGCGGAAGCAATCTAGCTACTAACTACAGACCCGTAGGTCTACAAAGAACTACTCCCGCATCATCGGAGAGGCAGCAATGGACATGATGAACCCCTCAGTGATGGTGTCTAGATTGGATCTGGTGGTTCTAGAACTTGCAGCGGCTGGAATTGATTTTCGTCGACTCCCCTAGGGTTTCTGCAATATTGGGGTATTTATAGAGAAAAGAGGCGGTTCAATGGGCACCCGAGGTGGGCACAACCCACCTGGGCGCGCCTGGGCCTCCAGGAGCGCCCTTGTGGGTTGTGCTCCCCTCGGAGCACCCCCAAGCGCTTCTCCGGCCCACTGGATGTCTTTTGGTCCAAAAAAATCCACAAAAAGTTTCCTGCATTTGGACTCCATTTGGTATTGATTTCCTGCGATGTAAAAAACATGGAGAAAACAGCAACTAGCACTTGTCACTATGTCAATAGGTTAGTACCAAAAAATGAATATAAAATGTTTTTAAAACATCCAAGAAGGATAATATAACAGAATGAAACCATAAAAAATTATAGATACGTTGGAGACGTATCGACATCCCCAAGCTTAATTCCTGCTCGTCCTCGAGTTGGTAAGTGATAAAAACAGAATTTTTGATGTGGAATGCTGCCTAACATGCCATCTCATATTCTTTTGTTTATAGCATGGACATTTGGACTTCTATATGGCTCAAAGCAATAGTCTAGTTTTGACATGATAACTTAAATACTCAAGCATATCAACAAGCAACCATGTCTTTCAAAATATCAACGCTAAAATAAGTTATCCCTAGCCCATCATGCTCAATCATTGATCCATTCACGAGACACACTCAGATATTAGCTACACCCAATGGTCAAATACGATAATAGTGCCCCCTAGTTGGTGCTTTATAAGAGAAGATGGAGACTCAAATTAAAAATAAAAATTGCATAAAGTAAAAGAAAGGCCCTTCGCAGAGGGAAGAAGGGAATTGTAGAGGTTCGAGAGCTCAAAGCAAAAAACATAGAGATAATTTTTTTTGGCAGGTATGCTTTTCCCACCAACGAAGACGACTTAGAGTTAAGAATGTCGGCGTTCTGGGAACGGGGGTCCCCAGACTTGCCTGCCTGCGGCCTGCGGCGTGGCTCAAATGGGGGCCCAGCGTGCCCCATCTTCGTCAACACAAGGCTCAAGACCCTCGCGAGGGGCCAAGCCTCGCGAGGCGGACGACATGGCGCTTCCTCAAGCACGGCGTCCTCAGGCTGGCTCGCCAGGAGGCAGAGAGATCAAGGCGGGTACCTCACGAGGTGCCCATGACGCAAGACATGACGACCAAGGGTGCCAGGCGGGCGCCAGCCCGTGCAGCGTCTCCCTTTCCTCTTTGGTGTAAAGGGGGCAACCGCAGGCAAGAGGATCAAGCAAAGGCACCCGTTTCGGTGCAACGAGACCAAGACCAGTCCAACGAAGGGAAGGAGGTCACCATGGAGCCCAGGACGGCGTCACCGTAGGGCCTTTGGCAGGCGAAGACCAACTTTAGTCAGGATAAGTGTACCAGATGTTCCCCTTCTAACTGGCCAATTGATGGCGCCCTTCCCGCTCAATATTTGGGAAGAGGCCCAGGGCCTTTGCCTATAAATAGGACTAGCCACCCCCAGGGTAGAGGCAGATGGGAATGATCTAGGATCGAACCCAGCATCTAGAGAGAGAGAGAAGGGCGATCGAACCCCCCCTAGCAGTTCATCCCCTAGCCAAGAACAGGCCCTCGCGAGGCCGTTCCCCCTTGTACTGTTCTTCCTCATCAGCCCAAGAGGCAATCCACCAACCACAAACTAGAGTAGGGTATTACACCACAACGGTGGCCCGAACTAGTATAAACCTTGTGTCTCTTGTGTTGTTCTTGCAGTAGTTAGATCCTTACGAAACGGAGAGGTAGAGGGCACGATCTCCGCGCGCACCCCAGAGTTCGAACCTTATGGGTCTGCCGGAACCCGTGATCCGACATTTGGCACGCCAGGTAGGGGTGCGCCGGAATCTGCCTTCCACCGCTCCGGTCTCCCCCGGCTGCCGCATCCATGTACAGCGCGTGACGAGCTCGCGCCACACCAGCGGCCCTCGCTGGTGGACGTCCTCGCCGTTCCCCATCGCCCGCCGTCAACACCGCCACTGGCCCGATGGGAGGCGAGCAACAAGCACCACCCCGGCGCCTGTCTATGCGACCGGGCTGCCGCACCACAACGTCGACGCTCCCGGTCGTCGCGGCCCTCCTGGGCGGCTCGCAGGCGCCACCAACGAGCCGCCACGACAAACCGTTTGCCCGCCAGATCGGCGTCATTTCCGCACGGCAGGGGGCTCCCACGGACCGGGCGGCGCGCGAGGTTGGCCTGACCTTCAGCTCGGAGGACCACCCCGCTAACTTGGCTGGCTCGGGCGCGCTCCCCCTGTTGTGCACCCCCACCATCTGCCAGGTGGCCGTCACCAGAACCCTCGTCGATGGCGGCGCGGGCCTCAGCGTGCTTTCGGTTGAGACCTTCAACCTCCTCCGCATACCCCGGGAGCGGCTGCAACCCAGCCGATCCTTCTCAGGCGTCGGGGGCGGGTCGTCCGACTCCTTTGGACAGATCCGGCTCCCAGTGACCTTCGGCACCTACGACAACTTCCGCACGGAGATGGTCGACTTCGACATCGCCCCCATCGGCCTCCCTTACAACGCCATCCTCGGCTACCCGGCACTGGCTCAGTTCATGGCCGCCACGCACCCGGCGTACAACCTCATGAAGATGCCCGGGAGCAACGGTACCCTCACCGTGCACGGAGACACCGGGGACGCCCTGCGAGTACTCAAGCTCGCCTTCAAGACGGCGGCATCGGCACAGCCCGCCGACGCGGGGACCCCTGAGCCCAAGGGGGCTGCGCCTACCAAGAAGAAGCAGTTGTTCACCCAGGACAAGGCGGAAACCAAGCAGATACTCGTCGACGAGGACGGGTCCTCCAGCGCCACTTTCACCATTGGCGCCAACCTGGGGCCTGAGCACGAGGAGGCCCTGGTCAAGTTCCTGTGTGCAAACAAGAAAGTGTTTGCTTGGGAGCCCAATCAGTTGGCGGGGATCCCCAGGGACGTCATCGAGCACCACCTCAACGTGTGCCCAAATGTGCGCCCCGTGAAGCAGAAAGCCAGGCGACTGTCCGCAGAGAAGCAGGCCTTCATCGTCCAAGAGACCCGCAAGTTAGAAGCCGCTGGAGTCATTCACGAGGTCCGGTACCCAGGTTGGTTGGCCAACCCTGTCGTGGTGCCCAAGAAAGGGGGGAAGGAACGCATGTGCGTCGACTTCACCAACCTCAACAAGGCATGCCCGCAAGATCCGTTCCCGCTCCCTCGCATCGACCAGACCGTCGATTCCACCACCGAGTGCGACCTACTGTGCTTTTTGGATGCCTTCTCCGGATATCATCAGATCAAGATGGCGATAGAAGACGTTGAGAAGACCGCCTTCTTGACCCTGTGCGGGGTATACTGCTATACATGCATGCCATTTGTACTACGCAACGCAGGGGCAACCTTTCAGCGGCTGATGCACATCACCTTGGGCCCGCAGCTCGGGAAGAATGTTGAAGCATACGTTGATGACATTATGGTGAAATCTCGAGAGGCCAGGACCCTGATACAAGACTTGGAGGAGACCTTCGCGAGCCTCGACGCAGTGAACTTGCGGCTCAACCCGGAGAAATGTGTGTTTGGCGTTCCCTCGGGCAAGCTTTTGGGATTCCTCGTATCTCACCGTGGCATCGAGGCCAACCCCGAGAAGGTCAAGGCGGTCGAGGACATGAGTCCGCCAAAGACCCACAGAGAAATGCAGAAGCTCACTGGGCGTGAGACCGCACTAGGGCGCTTCATCTCCAAGCTGGGGGAACGAGCGCTGCCTTTCTTTCAGCTGATGAAGAAAAAGGGACCCTTTGAATGGACTAAAGAGGCAGATAGGGCGTTTCGAGATCTCAAGAGGTACCTAACCAGTCCCCCAGTCATGGTGGCTCCGCGCCCTCATGAGCCTCTGCTGCTTTACCTTGCCGCCACCCCCTACTCTGCCAGCGCAGCACTGGTGGCGGTTAGGGAGGAGCGCCAGTCCAAGACCATAGCGGCAGCCCGAGGCCAGACAAGACGGGAACAGGGAAAGCTCAAGGAAGCCGAAACTACAGATGAAGAGAGTCAGCTGCCGAGGGACGCACCAGAGACAGGAGAGGCAGCATGCCCGGATGGTCCACCTCCCGAGGCCACAGCATCTCGTGAGGTGCCCTCACCTCCCGAGGGCGCCGCGACCCAAGCTGCTCTCAGCCTTGCTGAGCACCCGGTCTACTTCGTTAGCACGGTGCTACGGGACGCGAGGGCACGATACCCGATGCCTCAGAAGCTCCTCCTCGCGCTGCTGGTGGCCTCGCGCAAGCTGCGGCACTACTTCCAAGCTCACCCGATCAAGGTCGTCTCATCGTACCCCCTGGAGAGGGTGCTCAGCAGCCCTAACTCAGCCGGAAGGGTCGCTGAGTGGAACATAGAGTTGCAAGCATTTCAGCTCGAGTTCAGCACAACTAGGGTCATCAAAGGAGCCGCGTTGGCGGATTTCGTGGCGGAATGGACAGAGGCGCCGGGCCTCAAGGATGACGAGGATCGCTCCCTCTCCCCAGGGAGTGAGGCGCCAGAAGGCTGGGTCATGTACTTCGACGGGGCATTCTCCAGGCACGGCGCGGGGGCTGGTGCCGTGCTGATATCACCCACTCAGGATAAGCTTTGCTATGCAGTACAACTCTGTTTCCAGCAAGAAGAAAAGGTCTCCAACAACATAGCAGAATATGAGGGACTGATAGCCGGGTTGAAGGCCGCAGCGGCCCTAGGAGTGAAGCGCCTCACCGTCAAAGGCGACTCGCAGCTCCTAGTCAACTTCTCCAATAAGGTGTACGAGCCGAAGGATGAACACATGGAGGCCTACCTGGCAGAGGTCCACAGGATGGAAAAGCAGTTCTGGGGGCTGGAGCTGAAGCACGTGCCCCGTGGCACCAACCAGGAAGCCGACGACATAGCCGGACGGGCGTCCAGGCGGCTGCCGCAGAAGCCCGGCGTCTTCGAAGAGCGGCTCTTCAAACCTTCAGCGCAGCCAACGCTATCAAGCACGGCTCAGCCTCGAGAGGAGCTCCCTCAGCCGCCAGCCTTGGGAGCCCCGGCCTGCGGACCGCCCTCAGGAGCACGTTTGCTCCTGACGATGGAACCTCAGGAGGAATGCTGGATCACAGAGCTCCGGAATTACCTGACACATGGGGCCCTGCCAGAGAAGGAGGAGGAAGCAGAACGTGTGGCGTGGCAGGCCACGGCATACCGCGTCAGAGACGGAGAACTCTACCAGAAGCGACCCAACGACGTATCTCTGCGCTGCATCTCCAGGGAGCAAGGAAGGGAACTACTAGGGGACATACACGGCGGGGACTGCGGACACCACTCATCATCACGAACCCTCGTCGGCAAAGCATTCCATAGTGGGTTCTATTGGCCCACTGCGCTCAACGATGCGATCGAATTGGTAAAGGCTTGTGAGGCCTGCCAGTTCCATTCCAAGCAGATCCATCAACCAGCGGGGAGCCTGCAGACTATACCCCTCTCGTGGCCATTCGCAGTTTGGGGGTTGGATATTCTGGGCCCGTTCCCCCGGGCGCCAGGGGGCTACCATTACCTCTACGTCGCCATCGACAAGTTCACCAAGTGGGCAGAGGTGGAGGCTGTCCGTACCATTCCCATGGGCTCCGCGGTCAAGTTCATCAGGGGTATCGTGAGCCAGTTCGGGGTGCCGAACCGCATCATCACAGACAACGGTTCGCAGTTCACTAGTAATCTCTTCAAAACATATTGTGCTAACCTTGGAACGCAGATATGCTACGCTTCGGTGGCACACCCGCGAAGTAATGGGCAAGCCGAACGAGCCAACGCGGAGGTCCTGAGAGGCCTCAAGACCAGAACATTCAAGAAGAAGCTGGAGGCCTGCGGCAGGGGTTGGTACGACAAGCTCCAATCCGTGCCATGGTCCATCCGCACAACCGCGACCAAACCAACCGGGGAAACCCCGTTCTTCCTGGTCTACGGAGCTGAAGCAGTCCTTCCTCACGAGGTCAGGCGTCGCTCCGCGCGGGTCCTGGCGTTCGACGAGGCGCAGCAGGACGCCATGCGGGGGATGGACCTCGTGCTGGGGGAGGAACGCCGCCGGGAAGCCGCGCTGCGAGCGGCAAGGTACCAACAGGCACTACGACGATATCACTGCCGCAACATCCGCCCCAGGACCCTCGAGGTAGGAGACCTCGTACTCAGGCGGGTCCTCTCCAGGGAAGGGCTGCACAAGCTCTCTCCCATGTGGAAGGGCCCGTTCAAGGTTGTTCATGTTTCCAGGCCTGGCTCCGTGCGCTTGGAGACTCAAGAGGGGGAGCCGATCCAGAACGCGTGGAACATTCAGCACCTCCGGAGGTTCTACCCCTAAAAGGCCCTGAGCCTGTGAAGAAGGCGAACGCCTGTGAAGATCGTCTCTTTCTGGAAAAGGCCCTGAGCCTGTGAAGAAGGCGAACGCCTGTGAAGATCTTCTCTTTTTGGAAAAGGCCCTGAGCCTGTGAAGAAGGCGAACGCCTGTGAAGATCGTCTCTTTCTGGAAAAGGCCCTGAGCCTGTGAAGAAGGCGAGTGCCTGTGAAGCTCATTACCTCTAAGGAGAAAGGCCCGGAGCCTGTGAAGAAGGCCAATGCATGTGAAGCTCATTACCTCTAAGGAGAAAGGCTCGGAGCCTGTGAAGAAGGCCAATGCCTGTGAAGCTCATTACCTCTAAGGAGAAAGGCCCGGAGCCTGTGAAGAAGGCCAATGCCTGTGAAGCTCATTACCTCTAAGGAGAAAGGCCCAGAGCTTGTGAAGAAGGCCAATGCCTGTGAAGCTCGCCGCCCCGTGACACTCTCACGTAATAATGAGTGGGGCTGTACACGCCCTGGAGTCTCAGGAGCACCGGCCTCAGGCCCTGGGGCTCCCTCCCACGCCCAGTGGCAGCACTTAGCTCCGCACTGTTGAGAAGACGTCGAAGACTAGACTAGGTGCCGGACGCGGCTTTTTCATTTGCTTTCCGCATTTGACGTGTTTTACTTTCATTTGGAGTCTTATCGAAGCTATCGCCGTTGTTGATTTGTGGTTTGTCGATTTTCGCTCCTCGTTTTGATTTTCTCTCATGAAGGCCTCGCGAGGGATGGGGCTCGAACGCCCTCGCGAGCGTTTTTGCTCTAGCCGTTTAAAGGTTCCACGGCCCGGGCTCTCTACAGGAGCACCCCTCTGGTCCGTGCCCCTCGGGCACCGCAACATGCACACAGGGCCTGGGTCGGTCGCCCCCCGGCTAGGGCCGTAAACTACCTACGCGAGGGCAAACACTGTCTTATCTTACACAGGAAGCAAAAGGAAAAGGAAAGGACGAGCCCGGCGCGGCCCGCCCCACATCGGTCTGCTGAGGCGACACCGGATGCCTCCGGAGCTCAGGCGGACTCCCTCTCGCGCTTCACCGGGGCGCGGCGACGGGCGGATGAACAGCCACCCCCCAAGCAAGCGCGGAGGCGAGGGGGATGGCTGCGGCCACCGCTGGAGGAGCCGCCTGAAGAGGAGTTGGCGAAGCTTGGGGAGCCTCGGGCGCCGCCAGCAGAGTGGGTGATGTCTCCTCCATCGTCGTCCTCAGGGCAGCATCCCGCGCGGCGACCATCTTCCCCAAACACCCTCACGTAGAGGGTGTTGTCGCCGTTGAACTTGAAGTGCAGGGTGCACCGCTCGCCCAGGCCGCGCGCGCGGGCAAACGTTTGCCTGCCGCGGGTCAGGGCCCCATTCCCAGAAGGGGAGACCTCGAGCGAAACCCAAGAGGCCCTACTGCAGCAGCCTTCAGCCTGGAGCCAGAAGCCGCACCGGGCGCCGGCCGTCAGCTCGCTGATGAAGAAGCGAGGGAGCTGGAGCCAGCTGCTGGTCGGGTTCGCCGACCACACGACGAACTCCGCCAGCACCTCCGCCGAGCGAAAGCGCGGCCTGGGAGGCCGCGCAACCACAGCCTGCCTCCCCATGGCAGCCGAGTGCTCAACACCACGCGGAGAATCACCCCTGTGCCCATGGGGAGCCATAGCGGGGACCGCGGGATGCTTGCGGGGACGACCCCGGCCGCGCTTGGCCGGAGGGGAGTCGGGCCCCGCCAGACTAGCCTTCCCCTTCTCCGCAGCTGAGAACCTCTTCGGAGCCATGCGAGCGGCGGCGGCGAAGGAGAGGAAGAAGAAGAGAAGCGGGAAGGGATGGACTGGCGGAGCTTGTGCGGCCTCGCAATTATAGCCAGAAGAGGCCAACCATCAAGCACCATGATCGCAGGTAATAATGACCCGTATCTATGCATGTAGGGACTAGTCAAGTCACGCAGTTGCCGAGGCGTCGTGCGGAAGTGGAGACGCCCACGTCCTGTCAAACCGCCATGCGGCGCCCAAGGCCGCAGGCTGTTAGGGCCCGCGGCACTTCACCCTTGCCCTTTCGCCTCTCGGCACGGCCAAGTCCGTTCGCGCCTTGGGCCCGGGGGCTACTGTCGGCGTTCCGGAAACGGGGGTCCCCAGACTTGCCTGCCTGCGGCTGTGGCGTGGCTCAAATGGGGGCCCAGCATGGCCCATCTTCGTCAACACAAGGCTCAAGACCCTCGCGAGGGGCCAAGCCTCGCGAGGCGGACGACATGGCGCTTCCTCAAGCACGACGTCCTCAGGCTGGCTCGCCAGGAGGCGGAGAGATCAAGGCAGGTACTTCACGAGGTGCCCATGACGCATGCCATGACGACCAAGGGTGCCAGGCGGGCGCCAGCCCGCGCAGCGTCTCCCTTTCCTCTTTGGTGCAAAGGGGGCAAGCGCAGGCGAGAGGATCAAGCAAAGGTACCCGTTTCGGTGCAACGAGACCAAGACGAGTCCAACGAAGGGAAGGAGGTCACCATGGAGCCCAGGACGGCGTCACCGCAGGGCCTTTGGCAGGCAAAGACCAACTTTAGTCAGGATAAGAGTACCAGATGTTCCCCTTCGAACTGGCCAATTGTTGGCGCCCTTCCCGCTCAATATTTGGGAAGAGGCCCAGGGCCTTTGCCTATAAATAGGACTAGCCACCCCCAGGGTAGAGGCAGATGGGAATGAGCTAGGATCGAACCCAGCATCTAGAGAGAGAGAGAAGGGCGATCGAACTCCCCCTAGCAGTTCATCCCCTAGCCAAGAACAGGCCCTCGCGAGGCCATTCCCCCTTGTACTGTTCTTCCTCATCAGCCCAAGAGGCAATCCACCAACCACAAACTAGAGTAGGGTATTACACCACAATGGTGGCCCGAACTAGTATAAACCTTGTGTCTCTTGTGTTGTTCTTGTAGTAGTTAGATCCTTACGAGACGGAGAGGTAGAGGGCACGATCTCCGCGCGCACCCCAGAGTTCGAACCTTAAGGGTCTGCCGGAACCCGTGATCCGACAAAGAAAACTTTCCATGCTAGATATATCATAGGCGGTTCCCAAACAAAAAATAAAGTTCATTTCTTTTTCCACCATACATTCACCTTCCATGGCTAACCGTATCCACGGGTGCCCTCCATGCCAACACTTTCCAAGGAATTTATTATTTGACAACATAAAGTAAATTCATTTTTCATTTCAGGAATGGGCATCCCTAATACCTTTGCCTTAATATCGTGCAATGACAAGTGAATAAACACTCATCATGAGAATAACACATCTAGCATGGAAAATATTAGCCACCCCTCACCGCCTTGCGTGTGGTACGAACACACAAAAGAGAAGTTTATTTTGAAAATTAAAGATGGCACATTCAAATTTGCTTAGAACAACAAAAGAATATCGCATATAGGTAGATATAGTGGACTCATATGGCAAAAGTGGTTTAAAGGGTTTTGGATGCACAAGTAGAGATCATAGTTAGTGCAAAATGAAGGCTAGCAAAATATTGGGAAGCGACCAACCAAGAAATGAATAATCTCATAAGCGAGCATTAGGCATAATTAACACAGAATAATGCACCACAAGTAGGATGTAATTTCATTGCATAACTATTGACTTTTGTGCTTGCATAGGGAATCACAAACCTTAACACCAATATTCTTACTAAAGCATAATGACTCATCAACATGACTCACATATCATATCATCATATCTCAAAACTATTGTCGGTGGAAACGACACCTATGGGATCACAGGGAATCCCTTCTACGGTTGGCGGGCGCGGGGCTATGGAAAGAGCGGGTTTAGAAGATCAACACGGGGGAATTTATCCAGGTTCGGGCCGCAAGTTATATGTAATACCCTACTCCTGCTGGTTTGTGTTTATATGGTGTTCTTGGACTAGCTACAAAGCGTGCAGGGTCCAAAAAGTCCGAATCCTCCTCCAGTATGCCTCGGGCCTCCTTTTATAGCCAAAGCGGCCGCCATAGTGGCACAAGGAGGTGGAAAGTTTGTACTATATACAAGTCAATCGCCTGGCACCGTAGGACAAACACATTTAATGCGCTACCTATGTGCCCTCTCACTCTATCGGGGACGGCAAGGAAGCTTGTCTCGTCCGTCGCCGCCTCGCCTCGCTTCGACGCGCGTCCAAGCTGACAAGGCATGCAGCGCCACGCTGGGCGGCTGGCTGCTGCCCTGGTGCGGTGGCAGGGTCTTAACGAAGATCCGCATGCTGCCACGCAGGTGCTTGCTTGGTTTACCTAGACGCTGCATGCTGCCATGCAGGTGCATGCCTAGTTGGCAGGCTGACTACTGCGTTGGGACGGCCATGGGTCAGTGAAGCTTTGATAAGTGCGGGCCCGGTTGCGGCCTCGCAGATGTCCCCGGCAAGGGCCATGCCGGGGGGCCTTTGTCTTCTGGTTCTCATGTGGTCTCGCAGGCCTTCAGTCTTCACAAATACTTGCATGCCACCATGTAGCCGCCTCCCGAGCCTTGGTGCCAACGTTGTCGATATTGTCGGAACTCTCAGGCTCAAGGGTGGCGGTCTTGCTGGAGTTGGGTATGTTGCCCTGGCAAGGCTCTTGGCGGGGCAGCGTAGGTCATCCCTGGCAAGGCTCTTGCCGGGTGAGACCCACCTTGCCCCTTCTCTCTTTGCGCCTCTGGTCTCAGCGCAGCTCTGGTAGTCTTCTGTCTTCGCTTCTTCTTCTGATCCCCGCCAAGTGCGGCCGTAAGCGTGTGGTTGCGACTGCCCGCGTACAAGTAAAGGGGTACAAAAAGGACCCCTACTTTTGTACACCTACAGGAGCCCCCAGGCCTGGGCCACATATAAGCGCGGAGCGTTATTGGGCCAGGCCCAGAACGGTGCTCGGTTATGCCTGGTAGAGTTTTACCGCAATAACTCCCTCGCCAGTTGCGCTTCCCCACGACCCATGTTGAATGTGTGACGTGAGGATCGTGCGTGGGTCGGTTGCTGCCCGCTTGCGTCACATCATGGCGGATAGTAAAGAGGTGGCTCGCGCCTTCCCCATAAAAAGAGGAAAACACAGGGGCGCCACTCATTTACTAAGTGGACTCGGGTGTGGCCTTCAAGGCGCCTGCGCCCCACGATCACGAGGTGGAAAACAGTCGCTTCACTTGTCTTCTCGATTCTGGCCTGCTCGCCACGTGTCCTCCATGCCCCAATGAGGGTAGGTGGTGGATGAGGAGGGCACGGGCCTTAATGGCGAGGTGGGAAACCGGGTCGCTGATTGGAGCAGCGGGTCGGTCCCAATTCCCTGTGCCCCTGGCGGCCGAGCCCTGGCCCCGCCCCTTTATAAGAAGGGGAGGGGGATGGAATCCTTCAATCCTTCAACATTCATCTCCTTCCATCTTGACTCCTTCCTTCCCTTCGCTATGGCGAGAGGGCGCGCCGGCGCTCCGATGGCAGCGACGAGGGTCTCTGCTCGACAGTGTGGCCCTCCTCCCCAAGAGTTCGTGGTGGCGGAGCCAGCCACGAGAGGAAGAGGGAGGGGGTGAGGCCGAGACCGCCGTGGCACTCGGGGGAGAGGAGGACGGGGCGGCGCACCGGCCGCGCCTCCGCTAGCGGCTCCTCCCCCAATGGAGGGCCATATTGGAGACCAGCCCCGCGAATTCTTCATCAGGCTGCACAAGCCAGTGCGCGGTCACCTCCGTCTCCCCACTCTATTCGCTCGGGAGATGGAGCTCGACCCGCCACAGGCCTTGAGGCTGCATATGAGGGGCTGCGGGAATGGCAGCATGCGGGTCGATGTCGACTTCCCCGCCCCTCACGTCATGCATCTCTGCCGTGGGTGGAAAATCTTCGCCCGTGCCCATAGCCTGTCGGAGGGGCTTGTCCTCCACTTTGCATTGACGGAGAGTGGCCTGCTTTCCGTCAAGGTCTTTGGGCACTCGAGAACTCGCCTAAGGTGTTGCGTGGAGAGCTCCACTAACGGCAGCGACAGCGGCGACGAGGGTGTCAAGCGGGAGGACACCGACTCTGACTGACCGCGTCACCCTCCTCCCTCGGCCACGCGCCCTACCGAGGGTCTTCCTCGTCAAGCTCTCCATGGGCGCGTTCAACGCTGCTTCCTTTTTGCCTTCACCTACCGCACCCGGGAGGAAAGGGGCAAGAACGGAGATCACGGGCACCTATCTTTCTTTTAAATTGTAGGAACTTGCCAAATCCTAATTTCTAGATAATGTAATCTCTCGAGCTCATACTTGTGTCCTGTAACCTCTGTTCTTGCATCAGCATGTTAATGAAAAAGTCTAGCCTTGCTGGGAACCCGTGCACGCGTATGTTTGTGCAGAGGCGAAACACCTCCTTAACATAAATAAACGAGTCCTCCCGGCAAGCTGCCCTGCCGGCGCCTTTTGCGCCTGCCGGAGAATCATATCTGCCGGGTTACAGACAAAGGGTCCAGCCCCCCATCCACCTCCTTTTAGCAAGAGCTACTACGACCACTCTGACTGAAGCAGCATTTGGGCCGGAAATGGGAGCACCCGAGTTTTTAAAGAAGAGTGGCGAGGTTTTCTAATGCACAAGTCATAGGTTACGAACACGAATGGGCAATATGTAAACTTTATCTGTTTGGTTTGCCGGGGATCGCCATGCTGGGCAGTCTTCTCGACATCTTGCCGGAGCTGGGTCCTTGGTGGGATCGCGCGCCCTTGCCGTGGATGGAAAGAAGAGAGGGCAAGAGCATGGAACCTCAGTGGTCCACTAACATTTATTGGAATAAAAAAGCAGTACAGTACCCTGGACAAGCATGCATATACGTATACACATAAACATGGAAATTGACAGGAAACTATACATACTAGGGGATTCCTTTCCCTGACTGTGCACAGGGTCTGCGCGTGGCTTTGTACATAAGGTTACATGCTTTACCGGCAAGGCTAGTACAAAATGGGGGTTGCTGGGGCTCCCCGGCAACCGCGCCTTAGGGGTAAAACTTGCAAAGATGTTCGATATTCTAGGAATTGCTCACCGGGCCTAGTGACTCGTATTACTTGATAAGGACCTTCATACTTCAGCGTCAACTTGTTTGAATTCTTGGCGGATTGAACCCGCCGGAGAACAAGGTCGCCTTCCTCAAGGCTTGGGGCGTGAACCTTGTGGCTATGATAGGTGCAAGGCCTGCTGGTAGCGAGCGGCTCGCATAGCAGCCCGAAGACGATCTTCCTCAAGGAGGGTCGCATCCTCTTGGCGCAACTGCTCTTGCTCAAGCTCATCATAAGCGAGCACTCGAGGTGACCTGTATATGAGTTCAGTGGGGAGAACTGCTTCTGCCCCATAAACCAGGGCAAAAGGTGTCTGGCCAGTAGCTCGATTTGTTGTTCAGATCGACCAAAGAACTGCTGGCAACTCATCAACCCAGCGCCTTCTGCACTTGTGCATCTTGTCAAAAGTCCTAGTCTTGAGGCCTCGCAGCACTTCTGCATTCGCCCTCTCGGCCTGGACGTTACTTATGGGATGAGCAACAGAAGCAAAACAGACCTCGCTGCCGAGGTCTTGAATGTACTGCATGAAGGTGCGGCTCGTGAACTGCGTGCCATTGTCGGTGATGACTCCGTTGGGCACAACAAAACGGCAGACTAGCCCCTTGAAGAACTTGACGGCTGACTATGCTGTCACCTTTCTCACTGGTTCCACTTTCGACCACTTTGTGAACTTGTCGATCGCGACGTACAAGTACTCAAAGCCCCCGACACCGCGGGGAAAGGGGCCCAGTATGTCGAGCCCCTAGACCAAAAATGGCCAGCAAAGAGGGATTGTCTGAAGAGCTTGGGCTGGTTGATGAAGCTTCTTTGAATGGAACTGGCACGCTTCACACTTGGTTACTAGGGCAGTTGCATCCTGGAGGGCGGTGGGCCAGAAGAAGTCTTGCTAGAATGCTTTGCCGGCAAGGGCTCTCGACCCTATGTGGGAGCCACACATGCCAACATGTATCTCTGCCAACAGCCTCAGTCTGTCTTCCCAAGGAATGCACTTCAACTTCACGCCGTCCGGTCTCCTTCTATATAGGGCATCACCCACAAACTGGTACATGCTGGACTGACGGGCTACTTTATCTGCTTCTTCTTGTTCCTTAGGAAGCTCCCCTATTTGGAGGAAACGGACGGTGTGCTGTGCCCATGACAGAGCCTAAGGCTCGATGGCAAGGACTAAAGGCACATCTTCGGCCGCAAGGGCAGCTGCCTCTACGGTCATAGCTCGAGGATCTGCCGGGGGTTGCTACTCTCCGGCAAGCTTGGGGCACCCGGCAACGTCCTTGCCGGTGGCTCCTGGGAGCTCAGCGGAAAAGTACTTGCCAGGGCCTGCCTTCCTTCGCTTGTTCTGTCCTGCTGATGGCTCGATGGACGGTTGAGTCAATCGAAGCACAAAGGTACCTGGTTCCACAGGCAACTTCAGGGCAGCGCAATTCGACAGGTTGTCAGCAATGCCGTTCTCCGGTCCGGGAACATGCTCTACTTGCAATCCGTCAAAATGCTCTTCCAACTTCCTCACTTCATCCACGTAGGCCTCCATCAATTGGCTCTGGTAATTCTTGTTGACTTGCTTAACGACGAGCTGCGAATCACCTCTCATGATGAGCTTCTAGATTCCGAGGTCTGCTGCGATCCTGAGAACGGCAAGCAATCGCTCGTACTCCGTCGTGTTGTTCGTTGATTTTTCCCGGGGAAAGTGCATCTGGACTACGTAGTTGAGTTGCTCTTCGGTGGGAGGGATAGCCGGGGCTCGTGAGGAGACTCTGAACAAGGCCCTGGAGGACGAGAAGCGGCTGCGGAGGGATGACGCCGCCAAGCACAAGGAGTACGCGAAGAGCGTAAACCTCTGGATCAGCCGCCTCGTCGACGTTGCCGGCAGGATCACCACGAAGTTGGCCGCCATGGGCATGCCGAATGTCAGGTACTCCCAGGAGCCAAACGTGAGCCCCAACGCCAGGCTGACCCTGTTCTTCAAGGGCGTCCTCGTTGCCCTGGAGCAGCTCTTCTCCAACCGAGCAAGTTAACTGGCCAATGAGTCGCGGAGGCTCTGCCGGGGCGCCCTGACCAAGGTTCTTACCAAGGTGGCGTTCTGGAACCCCAACGTCGACTTCGCCGACGCGCTAGAGAGCTTGCCGGAGGGCACGGACCTCACAGCGCTTGAGGAGCGTATCAAGCCCATCATCAGCTGCGTCGACGGAGTCAAGAGAGTGGAGGGCCAGTGGCAAGACTAGGCACCCTGTTCCTCCTTGCCACCGCAGGTCATGCCCAAGACAATTTATCTTAAGTTAGAACTACGGCAATCATTGATGTAATATAAATCTGCAGTACTTTAAGATGAAACATGCTATCTTCCTGTATTGATCTTTCTTTGTACGTATACACCCTACGCCCAGTAGGATAGGTTTGTCGGCGCGTAAACCCATGCTATGGCGCTTTGAGGACAGATCCTTAGCAGCCCATCGGGGGCGCTTGCTATTGGACAAACCACCTTGCCGCTCTCAGGGCGGCCGCTTGAGCTGTTGAGCGGACTTGAAACAGAACAAGGGTGTTGCTAATAGCAGGTGACGGTGTCCTGGACAAGGGGGTACTCATCACGTCATATTCCGATCAGTTGGATTGGGCCGAGGACCCCCATGGCCGTATACTCATGGGCCAGTTCGGACAGCTGCCGCATACAAGGAAGATTCCACAAGACAAGGACTCCTCCCCACCGGCATATTCGGCTAGGACTCTTGTTATCCTAGGCCTCTGGTGCATTATATAAATCGAGGCCAGGCTAGTCGATAGAGACATAAACAACCATACCATAGGCTAGCTTCTAGGATTTAGCCTCTACGATCTCGTGCTAGATCAACTCTTGTAATACTCATATCATCAAGATCAATCAAGCAGGAAGTAGGGTCTTACCTCCATCGAGAGGGCCCGAACCTGGGTAAACATCGTGTCCCCTGCCTCCTGTTACCATCCACCTTAGAAGCACAGTTCGGGACCCCCTACCCGAGATCCGCCGGTTTTGACACCGACATTGGTGCTTTCATTGAGAGTCCTGCTGTGTGATCGGCAAAAGGATCAATGGCTCGATTGCAGATCAACTATGACGTCGGCTTCTTCGTCACCGGCTCGACTAGTCACCTTGCCTGGACCGAGGACTGCGCCCTACCTCCGATCGTCATGTTCGGAGGAGGGCCTTCATCAACATCAACTCCGATCTCTATCAAGATCATGGAGGAATCATCCAGGGAGCCCGGGGGCTCAACGTCAACATTGCCCTCGGGCGACCGTGCTGTTTTTCTGGACAGCGAACTTGTATCTGCCGCCACCGCCTCCTCAAGTGTCTTTTCAACGATTGCTTCAGTGGAATTGTGCGGAATTGAGTCTAAAACAATGCTGGAAAATTTCGTCGAGTTCCGATGGACGAATCTCCGGCAATCCACGATATACCGGAGCCCTGTCAAATCTGGACGGGAATCTGGACGAGTTTAGGGCATGGTGTGCAGCTTCTAGCTCGGACGTCCTTTCGAAGATCCAACCGTTAATCGGCTGCGGAATTCCTATATCTATCACCCCTCAAAATTTCAGCTCGATCCGACCGTCCAAACTCCAAACACCTTCCGATTAGTGCATCACTTTTCGGATCTGTTCTCTGCGCGAGAACAAATCCGACCCGAATTCATCTTTTTTATGAACGGGATTTTGGACATCCTTTTTGAAGGAAGTTTTGTGTGGGGTATTGTGTTTTGATTCCCAAACACATCCCGCTAATTTTGAAGTCTTTTCCAATATGATCTTCACCATCGTGCTGGTGTCAAACCAGCGCGACAACGTTGCTCTACAGCTGCCGACCTGTGCTATACACGTTGTCACTTTATTGAGTCGAGCTCAACTTCTTCGGATCATCACCTCGGCAATACGAACAAGAGTTTGGCATCGCGAAGGATAAATCATCACCTACATTGCCGCCCCACGGATTACACGGAGTGGGCACACCGGCATCGCCGCACGGTCACTTCATCAAGACGGCATTGACCACGTCACGACCAGCATAGGCAGGGCCGCACTGTTGCTTCTTCAAGCCGATGTCCTTCACGCCGACCTACTTCAACTCATCGGCTGACATCGAGGCTTCGACATCTCGGATGGACCGGGGGCTTCGCCATCTCTTCATCAACCTACTTCGGAGACTTCAGTGTCACTAGCCGACCAACATCGCCATGTCGTCGCTTTATCACGTTAGTTGGACCAAGGGCTTTGCCTCGGCAAGCCAACCTTTGCCAGCAACGCCATGTCGTCACTTTATCGCCTATCAGGTAATGGGTGTGCGGATCGAGTCCCAATTTTGGGAGTCTCCTTTCTTCGGATTGCTACAACAAATAAACCAGGTGCTATTAATCCTAGTAATTTTTGCTTGTTTGGATCTATTTTCCCAAGAAATTATTTCTCTGGTTTGTTCCATCATCTGTACACAGGTCTATCGAATGATGGTCGCACTAACAACGGTCGCATGGTGGTTCGGACAGGTTCCGTACATAGTCCAGCGCACGCCGCATCCAAAACTCGGACCGACCTATGAATTCAGGCTTTACCACGCCGTTACCGCATCACGCCGACGCCCTGCACCAACATTCACTTCGGCGCGCAAGCCATATTCTCTTTTATTATTCACTTTGCATAAATTATTTATTATGCAACAATTTTTTTAAATTATTATTATTACTATTATCTCCGGTTTGCACTATTTTTTATGCACAGGAAAATGATCCAGGTCGGGCAGTATCGTCAACTCGGTGTACTGACATACCAGGTCACCTCGGCTGGACGGGGGGCTTCGTCAATACTTCATTACCCCACGCCGGGGACTTCGGCGTCACTCTACCGGCCTGCATTGGCCGTGCTATGTCACCACTTCGGAGTGCCGAGCTCTTCGCTCCGCCACCCTGGGACCGGCTTGGGGGATGGAACCTTGTCCCGCATCAAGCTCGGACCGTGTCATCAATGCCGAACACATTAACCCGCTAAGTTGCCTTCATGCTCAAAGTTTTAAATTTTTAACTTGTGTTCTGTTCGACCTAGCATTATACCTTTTTGGCAAAAAGTTGTTTGTGAAAAAAACTTCCTTGTCATAACCTTGTTTGTGACACACAAATTCAAATACCCAGTTCACTTGGGGGCTTACTTCATGAAGCCTTTCCTCTTGCATATGATTATACTTGTACGGCTTCGTTCCTTGTTCGTGTATTACGCCACAATATGCACCATATTGACTTAAGTGATTTGCAAGCTGGGTTGCCTCGCTCCTGTGTTTACCCCTACGTTCTCGATTGTTCGGCTAGGGAGTAAAGGGAGCACCTCTGCGATTATCACGACCGGGTCATTCGAGCTCTGACCTCAGACTGGGTGAAGCCGAAATCTAACGCTCTTATTGTTTTCAATCATGGTCGGCACACAACGGAACTCATGAGTACAAAAAATCTATTGCACAAGTCTCATAGTAATTATAAGCACCGAAGAAAGGTATCAGTGGGGGTACTATTTTCCTCGAAGATGCTTCTTACACTTTGTCAGTAATATAGCATAAGTTCCCTGAGCGCCTTGTCTGTTACAACCTTATGGCCTGATTGCCTGGTTATCGGAAACACCATTGATATTCTCGACGGGTGGAGTACATAACACTTTTTGGTCCTTGACCGAAGAGGGAGAAGACGACGGTCGGTTAAGACGTATTTAAAGTTCGGGTGAACACAGATATGATATAAGTACTTGGTACATACAATCATTATACATAAAATAAACACATATCACCAGTATTTATATTCAGTATACAAGCACTGCCTTCTATAATTATTGTTATAAAGCCATAAATATGCATCAATTTGACTTAAGATTTTGGCCTGGGTTGCCTGGCTCCTGTGCTTACCCCTACGTTCCTGATTGTTCGGCTAGGTGGTAAAGGGAGCACCTCTGTGATTGTTACTACCGGGTCATCCGAGTAAGTACCTCAGACTGGGTGAAGCCGAAAGCTAGCAATCTTAAAGGATCACATTGGTCGGCAACGACAGAAGTGAAAATTTTGGTTTATTAACACCATAGAGTTCGGGAACTTTCGCCGAACTAAACCCTCAATATTTTTCTCCCACATTGATCGGAGGTGAGGTTTCATGATCATGGTCGACATGACAACCCAAAGAAAGGAACCGATAGCGGGACTATTTTGTTTGGAAGATGTTTCTTACGTTACAAAGTAATATAACATATCTCTCTGCGTACCTTTGTTTATAAAACCATATGACCGGATTGCCTTGTTTGTCGTAAAACTTTGCCCTTATAACGGCTTTATAAAGTAGGACAAACACTCCCCAGCTACTGGCCGAGGAGATTGAAGCCGATGGTCGGTCAACAAAGTTTTGTACAATGCGGATTTGAGCATTAATGATGAAAAGTATTTGGATACATAGAATCATTACACATAAATTGTGAGCAAAAATCACTTTTTTCTCAGCTAATCTTTTAAAGAGTCAATGGCATAGTCTCTTTGAGACACCCGAGCAAATGACATAACGCTCTCATAGTTCCTTATTGGCATTAATTTCCTTTCTTTTAAACCCCTTGGGGCCTACCTTGGCGAGCTCGGATTTCGACCAACTCTAAACTCTTTTAAGAGATCTTTATTCTCTTTCCGAGAAGTTTGTGTTAAACACAACAAAATTTTCTGTCAAACGGATATCGATCCTTAATTCGGCCACCCGTGCCCACATTAAGGCTCGGGGCTACTGGGCTTCGTGCTCATTATTTATAAATATTAAAAGGGGCACATTGATCCCCTGATCTGGTATTGCCACCCGACCAGTGTCTCGGGGGCTACTGCATTGCCTATTTCAATGCAGAAAATTCCAACTGCCAAGTGTTCGGCTTGACCGAACTATGGGCAAACGTGTCTTCGGATAACAATAGGTACCATTTGGACCTATCCGGCATCAAGCTAAGTATATTACGGCAACTTTTCAAGACCCTCTCTCAAGGGCCCGTTCGATCACTATTATCTCTAATATATTACATTGCGTTTCTATTCCTACGTGTGCTACCGAGCTAGGAGTTCATCCTCAGGCCGATTTTGCACATCAACCTGAGTCTCAGTGGCTACTAGGATCAGCGGTTTCATGTTTCCCTTCAGGTGCATCTCGGGTTTTAGACCGACGCACACCTTGAGGGCTACTAATTACACATGTTGATAGTGAATAAATTTACACGCATCGGAAATAAAATCCGTAAACAATCAGCCCATGCCCGAGGTGGTGCACCACCTTGGATGTAGTCAGGCATAAAGCTCGGATTTGAATGGCTGGATCCATAGAGTGCATTTCTGGCATTAAGCTCGGCTAAACTCCTGCAACTTTTTTTGAACCGGGGTGTTCTATGACACCTCGGATATAGTCCGACGTTGAAGCTCGGATACGGTCCGGTGTTGGAGCTTGGACATAGTCCGGCGTTGGAGCTTGGATACAGTCCGACGTTGGGTCTTGTACGCAAGAGGACACTGTCGCCCGGGAACAATATCAAACCCGAGGTGTGGCATAAAAATAACAAGGCATTGATAAAGGCCGGAAACTTAAAGGGGCTCCTCGGATACCCGACGTGTAAACTCGTCGGATGCACTTCGGCAATCCTCAAGACCGAAGATGAGAAGATTTGTTGAACCACTTTTCAAGACTGACAACCGAAGATGAAGAACAGTTCGGAAGAATCGAGGAGCGTCCCCAACTTGAAGACCGGCTCAGGGGGCTACTGACGGTGTCCTGGACTAGGGGGTACTCATCACATCGTCTCCCGATCAGTTGGATTGGGCCGAGGACCCCCATGGCCATATACTCATGGGCTAGTTTGGACAGTTGCCGCATACAAGGAAGATTCCACAAGACTTGGTGATCAAGACAAGGACTCCTCCCCACCGGCGTATTCGGCTAGGACTCTTGTTATCCTAGGCCTCTGGTGCATTATATAAACCGAGTCCAGGCTAGTCGATAGAGACATAAACAACCATACCATAGGCTAGCTTCTAGGATTTAGCCTCTATGATCTCGCGGTAGATCAACTCTTGTAATACTCATATCATCAAGATAAATCAAGCAGGAAGTAGGGTATTACCTCCATCGAGAGGGCCTAAACCTGGGTAAACATCGTGTCCCCTGCCTCATGTTACCATCCGCCTTAGACGCACAGTTCGGGACCCCCTACCTGAGATCCGCCGGTTTTGACACCGACAGCAGGCAGGTCACCATGCCGCTCTCAGAGCGGCCGCTTGAACTGTTGAGCGGACTCAAAACAGAACAAGGGCGTTGCCAATAGCGGAAGGGTCCCATTGCGTGCAGGTTTGCCGCACAAAGAGCAAGATATTTCGAGGAGAATAACCTTATATTAAGAAGAATTGCTCAAAGTTGTGCGTGACTTAGCTTTTTGCGGCCATGCGGATGGTCGTTGCAGCTACGGACGGCACCAGAGTGCAGCTGATTGACGTCGCCTTCACTTCTCGAGCCATCGCGATGAAGGAGTCGGTAAGTTGGCTCCAAAACCGGATTTTCACAGCTTGCGCCCCCTACCTGGCGCGCCAAAGATGTCAGTGGAAACGACATCTATGGGATCACAGGGAATCCCTTCTACGGTTGGCGGGCGCGGGGCTGTGGAAAGAGCGGGTTTAGAAGATCAACACGGGGGAATTTATCCAGGTTCGGGCCGCAAGTGATGCGTAATACCCTACTCCTGCTGTTTGTGTTTATCTGGTGTTCTTGGACTAGCTACAAAGCGTGCAGGGTCCAAAAAGTCCGAATCCTCCTCCAGTATGCCTCGGGCCTCCTTTTATAGCCAAAGAGGTCGCCACAGTGGCACATAGGAGGTGGAAAGTTTGTACTGTATACAAGTCTATCGCTGGCACCGTAGGACAAACGCATTTAATGTGCTGCTGACGTGCCATGTCACTTTATCGGGCACGACACGGAAGCTTGTCTCGTCCGTCGCCACCTCGCCTCGCTTTGACGCGTGTCCAAGCTAACGAGGCATGCAACGCCACGCTGGCTGGCTGGCTGCTGTGCTGGTGCAGTCGCAGGGTCTTCACGAAGATCCGCATGCCACCACGCAGGTGCTTGTTTGGTTGGCCTAGACGCTGCATGCTGCCACGCAGGTGCATGCCTAGTTGGCAGGCTGGCTGCTGCGTTGGGACGGCCATGGGTCAGCGAAGCTTTGATAAGTGCGGGCCTGGTTGCAGCGTCGCAGATGTCGCCGGCAAGGGCCTTGCCGGGGTCTTGTGGTCGTCCCGGCAAGGGTCTTGCCGGGGGGCCTTCGTCCTCTGGTTCTCATCTGGTCTCGCAGCCCTTTAGTCTTCACAAAGATGTGCATGCCACCATGTACGCGCCTCTCGAGCCTTGGTGCCAACGTTGATGATGGTGTCGGAACTCTCAGGCTCAAGGGTGGCGGTGTTGCTAGAGTTGGGTACGGGGGAGACCCACCTAGTCCCTGCGCTCTTTGCGCCTCTAGTCTCAGTGGAGCTCTGGTAGTATTGTGTCTTCGCTTCTTCTTATGATCCCCGCCAAGTGCGACCATAGGCGTGTGGCTACGACTGCCCACGCACAAGTAAAGGGGTACAAAAAGGCCCCTACTTTTGTACACCGACAACTATTACAAGGAATCAAGTTTCTTTTGTCTAATGATCTTCATGAAAGTTTTTATTATATTGATGAGGCTTGAAGCTACGTCGGTATTTCCCCAAAGAGGAAGGGATGATGCAGCACAATGGCGGTAGGTATTTCCCTCAGTAATGAGACCAAGGTTATCGAACCAGTAGGAGAACCAAGCAACACAACGTAAATAGCCCTGCACACAAATAACAAATACTCGCAACCTGACATGTAAAAGGGGTTGTCAATTCCTTTCGGTATGTCACCCAAGATAGGAAAAAATGGACGTGAATAAATTGTAATAAATCGATAGATCGAACGCCAAATAAAATAAATAAGAATAAATTCAAGCAAGTTTTTTTTGGTTTAATAGATCTGAAAATAAAAGCAAAGAAAAGTAGATCGCAAAGTCAAATAATATGAGAAAGAGACCCGGAGGCCGTAGGTTTGACTAGTGGGTTCTCTCGAGAAAAATAGCAAACGCTGGGTAAACAAATTACTGTTGGGCAATTGATAGAACTTCAAATAATCATGACGATATCTAGGCAATGATCATTATATAGGCATCATGTCCAAGATTAGTAGACCGACTCCTGCCTACATCTACTACTATTACTCCACACATCGACCACTATCCAGCATGCATCTAGTGTATTAAGTTCATGGGGAAATAGAGTAATGCAATAAGAACGATGACATGATCTAGACAAGATCTATCTATGTAGAGATAGACCTCATCGTTTTATCCTTAGTAGCAATGATACATACTGTCGGTTCCCCTTCTATCACTGGGATCAAGCACCGTAAGATCAAACCCACTAGAAAGCACCTTTTCCCATTACAAGATAAATAGATCAAGTTGGCCAAGCGAAACCCAAATATCAGAGAAGAAATACGAGGCTATAAGCAATCATGCATATAAGAGATCAAAGAAACTCAAATAACTATCATGGATAAAAAAAGATAGATCTGATCATAAACTCAAAGTTCATCCGATCCCAACAAACACGCCGCAAAAAGAGTTACATCATATGGATCTCCAAGAGACCATTGTATTGAGAATCCAATGAGAGAAAGGAAGCCATCTAGCAACTAACTACGGACCCGAAGGTCTACAAAGAACTACTCACGCATCATCGAAGAGGCACCAATGGAAGTGGTGAACCCCTCCGTGATGGTGTCTAGATTGGATCTGGTGGTTCTGGACTCTCCGGCGACTGGAATTGATTTTCGTCGACTCCCCTAGGGTTTTTGGAATATTGGGGTATTTACAAAGAAAAGAGGTGGTCCGGGGGGCACCCGAGGTGGGCACAACCCATGAGGGCGCGCCTGAGCCTTCTGGCGTGCCCTGGTGGGTTGTGCTCCCCTCAGAGCACCCCCTAGCCATTGCCTTGGCCCATTGTGTGTCTTCTATTCCATAAAAAATCTCCGTGAAGTTTCGTTACATTTGGACTCCGTTTGGTATTGATTTGCTGTGATGTAAAAAACATGCAGAAACAGCAACTGGCACTTGGCACTATGTCAATAGGTTAGTAGCAAAATGATATAAAATGACTATAAAATGATTATAAAACATCCAAGATTGATAATATGACTGCATGGAACAATAAAAAATTATAGAGACGTTGGATACGTATCAGCATCCCCAAGCTTAACTCCTGCTCGTCCTTGAGTAGGTAAGTGATAAAAACAGAATTTTTGATGTGGAATGCTGCCTAACATGCCATCTCATATTATTTTCTTTATAGCATGTACATTTGGATTTTTATGTGATCCAAAGCAATAGTCTAGTTTTGACATGATAACTTAAATACTCAAGCATACCAACAAGCAACCATGTCTTTCAAAATATCAATGCTAAAATAAGCTATCCCCTGCACATTATGCTCAATCATTGATCATTTATGAAACACAATCGAATATTAACTACACCCAATGCTCAAGTACGATCATAGTGCCTCCTAGTTGGTGCTTTATAAGAGAAGATGGAGACTCAAATTCAAAATAAAAATTGCATAAAGTAAAAGAAAGGCCCTTCGTAGAGGTGCCTGAGCTCAAAGCAAAAATTGAGAGATAAAAACATTTTGGGAGGTGTGCCTTTACCACCGATGAAAACATCTTAGAGTTCCCAACACTTTCCATGCTAGATATATCATAGGCGGTTCCCAAACAGAAATTAAAGTGTATTCCCTTTTCAACCATACTTTCACTTTCCATGGCTAGCCGTATCCACGGTTGCCCTCCATACCAACACTTCCAAAGGAATTTATTATTTGACAACATAAATTAAATTCATTTTTCATTTCGGGACTGGGAATCCCTAATACCTTTGCCTTACTCTCGTGGAGTGACAAGTGAATAAACACTCATCCTGAGAATAAGACATCTAGCATGGAAAATATTATCCACCCCTCACTGTCTTGTTAGCGGTACAAGCACACAAAAGAGAAATTTACTTTGAATATTAGAGATGGCACATACAAATTTGCTTAGAACGGCAAAAGAATACCGCATAAAGGTAGGTATAGTGGACTCATGTGGCAAAACTGGTTTAAAAGGTTTTTAGATGCACAAGTAGTGATCATACTTAGTGGAAAATGAAGGCTAGCAAAAGATTGAGAAGTGACCACCCAAGAAACGAATAATATCATAAGCAAGCATTAAGCATAATTAACACCGAATAATGCGCCACAAGTAGGATATAATTTCATTGCATAATCATTGACTTTCGTGCTTGCATAGGGAATCACAAACCTTAACACCAATATTCTTACTAAAGCATAATTACTCATCAACATGACTCACATATCACATCATCATATCTCAAAACAATTACTAAGGATCACGTTTATTTTGTCCAATGATCTTCATGAAAGTTTTATTATATCCTTCTTGGATATCTACCACTTTGGAACTAATTTTCATATGTTGCTTTTGATAAGCTCAAACAAATATAAGTGAAGATCATGAGCATAATATTTCTTTATCTCAAATTAATTTAAGTGAAGCAAGAGAGAATTTCTTTAAATTTTTACTACTCCATCCATTCCTTTATATAAGGTGTATTTGTTTTTTATAAAGTTCTAGAATGTAAGGTGCATTTCTTCTAATTTCTCATAATTCCCTTATTAGCCCTCTAGAAAAAGGGAAGGTATCTCTCTCCTGATTGTGTGTATATTTCCTTGTAGCAAAAGAGGAAAGTATCTTTCTGTCAATTGCATGTATCTCTTACATTCCTGGACTAACTGATTTACTTGCCACTAATCAACAAATTTGCCAAGGGTAATTTCATCCTAACATGTGTATGATTCTATGCCTTGGTCACCGTGTCCAAAATAATACACCTTACATAAAGGAACAGAGGGAGTAACTCTCAAATAAATTTAAGTGAAGCAAGAGAGCATTTCTTCAAAACATACTAAAGCACACCGTGCTCAAAAAGATATAAGTTAAGCACTAGATCAAGTTCATAGCTCATAAAAATTTAAGTGAAGCGTAGAGAGCAATTCTAACAAGTCATGACATAATTTTGGCTCTCTCAAATAGGTGTGTCCAGCAACGAATCAAGACTTAAAATACAAAATAAAACAAGCAAAGACTCTTATCAAACAAGATGCTCCAAGCAAAACACATAGTATGTGACGAATAAAAATATAGCTTCGAGTAAAATACCGATGGTCGCTAGAAGAAAGAGGGGATGCCACTCGGGGCATCCCCATGCTTAGTTGCTTGCCCTCTTTTGGATAATAGCTTGGGATGTCGGGGCATCCCCAAGCTTAGGATCTTCATACTCCTTATTCCTTCATCCATCGTAAGATAACCCAAAACTTGAAAACTTCAATCACACAAAACTCAAGAAAACCTTCGTGAGATACGTTAGTATTAGAAAGCAAATCACTACTATAAGTACTGTAGAAAACCAATTCATATTTTGTTCTTGCATTATATCTACTGTATTCCAAATTTTCTATGGCAAAAAGTCATCAAAGAAAACCATAGAGCCATCAAAATAAGCAGACAACGCAAAGAAAACAGAATCTATCAAAAACAGAAAAGTCTATAGCAATCTGGATATTTCGAATACTTCTGGAACTCCAAAAATTCTGAAAAATTAGGAAGACCTGAGCAATTTGTATATTACTCTTCTCCAAAAAGAATTGGTATTTTATCACACTCTGATAAGAAATGAGAATTGTTTTCGTGAGCGCAAAAGTTTCTGTTATTTCAGCAAGATCAAACAACTATCACCCAAGAAGATCCTAAAGGCTTTACTTGGCACAAACACTAATTAAAACACAAAAAACACAATCATAACAATAGCACAATTTTGCAAACACTCAATAACATTGTCGGATTTCGGGTTCCGGCAGACCCTTAAGGTTCGAACTCTGGGGTGCGCGCGGAGATTATGCCCTCTACCTCTCCGTCTCGCAAGGATCTAAACTACCAAAGGAATCAACACAAGAGACGCAGAGTTTATACTGGTTCGGGCCACCGATGTGGTGTAATACCCTACTCCAGTGTGGTGTGGTGGATTGCCTCTCTGGCTGGTGATGATGAACAATACAGGGAAGAACAGCCTTGCGAGGGTCTGTTCCTGGCTAGGGGGATGAACTGCCAGAACGCGGATGAGATACACCAGCGGTAGGTCTTGGAGCACGTGCACAGCCCCATGTTGGCTACGCTCAGGGAGAGGGCTAACGTAGCCTTGGGAAACATCTGTGAGGCGGCCGTCGGCGAGCCGCACACGATCAACTATGCCGGCAACCTGCAGGTTTTTCACCGCCGTCGTGACGCAGGTGGAGGCGCGGTCGGTCAGGGCCGACAGGTTGGTGGAGGAGAGGAGCCGCGCCCTACTCGGGCGTGCCTTTTCTCGTGTCTTCAGCCATCTTTGGAACATGGATCCCCACTTCGACTTCGACGCCGCCATCGCCCCAGTCCCCCAGGCCGTCCGAGGCGACCTGGCGCACTGGGTGGAAGACAACATGGACGCTCTTGTGAGGGCCTTCACTTCGGATGACGACGACGTGATCATGGCTGCCGACGAAGGCGGTGTGGTGGACGGCCTTGACGCCGCCGGCAACAACGCAGGTAGCGATGGCGAGTTCAGCGATGCCAGCGGCGGATCGGGGGGTGCTCCTGAGGATGCATTGGGGGATTTGTCCGAGTGAGTATGTATCGCTCGTGTCTTCTATCCTGCACGAGTAGAACTCAGGTGTTTGGCCCGATGGCTGTGAGAGCATTTTGAGGAGGGGAAGCCCCTCATGAAAAACTTGTTTACATCGTACTAGTAGCTATTGTATTGTGCGAGCACCCGCGCCTGGCGGCTGGCTAGTTTACCTTTGTTTCGGGCAGGCCTTGAGGCAGCCCGTGGGAGGACGTGGTGTCCTAAGTATTCTCTAGTTGAAATTATAGGACGCACAAGCGCCGCTGGCGAGGGGCTTCACAGGCGCTGGCCTTCCTCACAGGCTCCGGGCCTTTTCCTACATGTGATGGCTTCACAGCCATTCGCCTTCTTCACAGGCTCCGGGCCTTTCCCTAAATGCAATAGCTTCATAGGCATTTGCCTTCTTCACAGGCTCCGGGCCTTTTCCCAAACGTGATAGCTTCACAGGCATTTGCCTTCTTGACAGGCTCCGGGCCTTTTCCCAAATGTGATAGCTTCACAGGCATTTGCCTTCTTCACAGGCTCCGGTCCTTTTCCCAAACGTGATAGCTTCACAGGCATTTGCCTTCTTCACAGGCTCCGGGCCTTTTCCCAAATGTGATAGCTTCACAGGCATTTGCCTTCTTCACAGGCTCCGGGCCTTTTCCTAAAGGGACATCCTCCGCAGGTACCGGAAAGTCCTCCCGAGAAGGAGCAATAGCGGCAGTCTGGGCTGCGCACGAGCCTGGCCCGACCCGACGCACGAGGGGCTCATGAGGGGAGGCAGTTGTGGTGAAGCGGTAACCAGAACGCAAGAAATGGCTCGAACGAGACTAAGCACCCCTCCCCGAACGCACGCGAATCTCAAATTAGAATCCAACTTAAATCCAGCAGGGGAAAAGTTACAACCAAAAGAAGAAGGCAATGAAAGCAGACAAAAGGCCGCGTCCGGCAGCTAATCTAGTCTTGGACGTCTTCTCACCAGCGCGGAGCTAAGTGTTGTCCACTGGGCATGGGAGGGAGCCCCAGGGCCTGAGGCCGGCACCCCTGAGATTCCGGGGCGTGTACAGCCCCACTCATTATTACGTGAGAGTGTCACGGGGCGGCGAGCTTCACAGGCACTGGGCCTTCTTCATAGGTACCGGCCTTGCTTCATATCGCCAGACGAGGGCCCCGCCTTGCGCCACATTCTAGTGCCACCAACGACGACCGGAAACCAGGACGCCGCCAGTGGGGTAGAGCGGTCGCCAGCGGTTCCCCCGACGACCACGGGTCCTCCGCCAGGAGCAGGCCCTCAGGCGCCTCCCCAGCGGAGGGCCTACCTCCTGAGAACGCCTTGCTCCGAACGCCGCGGTGGTGATGTGGGGTCCCTGCCCCTCTCCTGCAGCCCCCTGCGCCCTCCTCCCGAGGGGTAGGAGACTGTGGGAGCGGGGCAGATGCTCGCTGCGGCGAACTGCACCTCCTGCGATTCATGATTAGCGTATGCCTGCTCCTGAGGAATTAGTGGTACCCGATAATTGTCGCCTCCAGCGTGGCCGGCGGAGCCGTCCCGGGGCTCCCGGAAGAGCTCAGCTTCTGGTGTCTCGTCTCCCCAGCTTGGGCTGAGAAGCGAGCCTTGTTCGCCCTCGTGAGCGTGCCCTTGGTCCATCATGTGGGGCACGTATGCTTCTGGCGCCGCGACCCCGAAGGCTGTGCTGTAATGCTCCATGTGCCATGCGGCGCTGCTTGACGTGCCCACCGCGGGGTGGTAGCGCGGCTGCCCGCCAGCGCCGTGGGCTGCGCCGAGCCCCTCTCCCTCACGCGCCGGGGGCGGGGGTAGCGCCACTGCCAGTTCGGCGCCGACGGATTCGCTGGTGTTGGGGTAGCCTTGAGGCCCGCGGGAGCGCGCGGGGCCCCCGCGCGTGCCGCCCTGGGCTTGAGACAGAAGCTGGATGCAGAAGGGGTGAGCCCCCGAAGCGGCGAAGCCCAGGAGTTCGGTGACCCGCTCCAGCAGCACGTCGCGGCCGCCTTCCAGCAGCCTACACTGCAGCAACTCTCGGGCCACCGTGAGTGCAGCCCTCGAGTTCGCCTGCTCCCGGCGGGTGTACAGTGTCGTGGTCGCGGCGTCATTGGAGGCCCTTGCCGCCGACCGCGCTTGCCGCGACGTGAGGGTTGTTGAAGCCTGTCCGCGCCGCCCGCGGCCCGTACCGCCCTGCGGACCACGGGGTGCCTGGGGCGCGGGGTCGCCCGAGGCGGGCGACTTCGCGCGGGCGGGCCACGCCGCCCATGGATCTTGGTTGCCCGCCTGGTCGCCAGACATGGTGATGACGGTGCGACGGGACACGGAGCGGTCGAGAGGTGGACTCCGGCGCACCCCTACCTGGCGCGCCAAATGTCGGATTTCGGGTTCCGGCAGACCCTTAAGGTTCGAACTCTGGGGTGCGCGCGGAGATTATGCCCTCTACCTCTCCGTCTCACAAGGATCTAAACTACCAAAAGAATCAACACAAGAGACGTAGAGTTTATACTGGTTCGGGCCACCGATGTGGTGTAATACCCTACTCCAGTGTGGTGTGGTGGATTGCCTCTCTGGCTGGTGATGATGAACAATACAGGGAAGAACAGCCTCGCGAGGGTCTGTTCCTGGCTAGGGGGATGAACTGCTAGGAGAAGTTCAGCCGCCCTTCTCTCTCTCTCTCCCTTGTTCTCTGCTTGCTCTGATTCTCGGCCTCTAATTCTCAATCACCCAATTGCTGGATGCCTCTACCCTAGGGGTGGCTAGTCCTATTTATAGGCAAAGGCCCTGGGCCTCTTCCCAATTATTGAGCGGGAAGGGCGCCAACAATTGGCCAATTCGAAGGGGAACATCTAGTACACTTATCCTGACTAAAATTGGTCCTCGCCTGCCAAAGGCCCTGTGGTGACGCCGTTCTGGGCTCCACGATGACCTCCTTCCCACCGTTGGACTGGTCTTGGTCTTGTTGCACCGAAATGGGTGCCTTTGCTTGATCCTCTCGCCTGCGCTTTCCCCCTTTGCACCAAAGAGGAAAGGGAGTACACTGCACGGGCTGGCGCCCGCCTGGCGCCCTTGGTCGTCATGGCTTGCATCATGGGCACCTCGCGAGGTACCCCGCCCTGATCTCTCCTCCTCCTCGTGAGCCAGCCTGACGAGGCCGTGCCTGGGGAAGTGCTATGTCGTCCGCCCCGTGAGGCTTGGCCCCTCGCGAGGGTCTTGGGTCTTGTGTTGATGAGGTTGGGTCGTGCTGGGCCTCCTTTGAGCCACGCCGCGGGCCACAGGCAGGCAAGTCTGGGGACCCCCGTTCCCAGAACGCCGACAAACATAAAGTAAAAATAAATTTTATTCATTGGGTTGCCTCCCAACAAGCACTATAGTTTTACGCCCTTAGCTAGGCATAAAGCAAGAATCTAAGTTTTTGTCATCTTTGTTTCGAGATCCATAAGATGCCCTCATGATTGATTCATATAGTGGCCTAATTCCTGTTCTAGGGAAGTGTTTCATACCCTTCCTCAAAGGAAATTGGAACGTAATATTGCCTTCTTTCATATCAATCACGGCACCGATAGTGCGTAAAAATGGTCTGCCAAAAATAATTGGACAAGATGGATTGCAATCAATATCAAGAACAATAAAATCTATGGGAACATATTCCTATTTGCAAGAATAAGAACATCATTAATTCTTCCCATAGACTTTTTTATAGTAGAATCGGCCAAGTGCAAATCTAAAGAGCATTCTTCAATATCGGTAAGACCAAGCACATCACATAAAGATTTCGGAATTGTAGAAACACTAGCACCCAAGTCACACAAAGCAAAACACTCATAATTTTTAATGTTGACTTTGATAGTAGGTTCCCATTCATCATGCAATTTTCTAGGAATTGAAACTTCTAATTCCAACTTTTCTTCTAAAGCTTTCATCATAGCATCAACAGTATGTTTAGTAAAAGATTTATTTTTTCGTAAGCATGGGGTGAATTTATCATGGATTGCAACAAATAAATACAATCAATCAAAGAGGAACTATCATAATTAAAGTCTTTGTAATCCAAAAGAGTGGGCACATCACTAGTTAAAGTTTTGACCTCTTCAAACCCACTTCATCAATTTTCTCAATAAGATTTTCACCCTCCGAATTATCGGGACGCCTTCTAACTAAAGTTGATTCTTCTCCAGTCCCTTTTTCATCAATATTAATTTTACTAAACAAGGAACAATAGAATAAACAACAATCATTTTAAGATCTTCAACATTTTTATGAAAGCAATCATTAGAAAACGCTTTTTCTAAAAATTCTCTTTTAGCTCTAAGCATAGCGGTTCTTTTCTTACTTTCATCCATAGAAACATAAAGAGCTTTAATTGATTCCTCAACTTTAGGCACAAAAAATTTCATATTGAGATTTTCCACAACATGAGAAATTATATCAACACTGCTAGACAAATCATCAATCGTATTCAATTTTTCTTCTATGGTAGTGTTAAAAACTTTTTGCGTGTTGATAAATTCTTTAATATTATTCTCAAGATCAGAGATGTTCCTATTATTATTATAAGAAGGATTTGCATAGGAATTACCATAATTATTAGAGGAATTACTAGGAAAAGGCCTAGGATTAAAATTACCTCTACAAGCGTTGTCATTGAAATTGTTTCGCGAGATAAAATTCACATCTACGGCATCACTATTTGGCTCAATCAAAGTAGACAAAGGTATATCATTGAAATAAATAGGAGCACTTTTACTAGCAACCAGTTTCATAAGAGCATCAACTTTTTCACTCAAAGAAGAAATTTCTTCAACCGAATTAACTTTTGTACTAGTAGGAGCTCTTTTGGTATGCCATTGTGAATAATTTGCCATAATACTATCAAGCAATTTGGTGGCTTCACCCAAAGTAATTTCCATAAAAGTACCACCCGCGGCGGAATCTAAAAGATTACAAGAAACGAAATTCAATCCCGCATAAAATTTTTGTATGATCATCTGAAGATTTAACCCATGAGTTGGGCAATTCCTTAGCTTCATTTTCATCCTTTCCTCATGTTCAAGTTTCTTGAAATTCATGATCTGGGTTCCAAGGGAAATAATTTTTGCGGGCGTAAAATACTTAGTGATAAAAGCATCTTTGCACTTATTCCAAGAATCAACACTATTGCGAGGCAAAGAGGAGAACCAAATTTTTGCATAATCACACAAAGAAAATGGAAATAATTTCATCTTCACACCATCATTCTCCACATCTTTTTTCTTTTGCATATCCCATAATTCCATGAAGGTATTAAGATGGGACGCGACATCCTCATTAGGAGTACCGGAAAATTGATCTTTCATAACAAGATTCAGCAAAGCAGTATTAATATCACAAGACTCTGCACTAGTGGAGGGAGGAGCTATAGGAGTGCTAATAAAATCATTGTTGTTGGTATTTGAGAAATCACACAATTTGGTGTTCTCTTGAGTCATGATGACTACGCAACAATATTTCACTCAAAAACAGATCCGGCAAGAAAACGACGAACGAAAAAGATGGGCGAATAAAACGACAAATTTTTGTGAAGTAGGGAGAGGAAAATGAGAGGCAAATGGAAAATAATGTAAATTGCGAGGAGATGAGATTTGTGATTAGGAAACTGGTATATGTTGAAGATCTTCCCCGGCAACGGTGCCAGAAATTCCTTTTCATGCGGCTTGAAGCTACGTCGGTATTTCCCCAAAGAGGAAGGGATGATGCAGCACAACGGCGGTAGGTATTTCCCTCAGTTATGAGACCAAGGTTAGCGAACCAGTAGGAGAACCAAGCAAAACAACGTAAACAGCCCTTGCACACAAATAACAAATACTCGCAACCCGACATGTAAAAGGGGTTGTCAATTCCTTTCGGGTATGGCGCCCAAGATAGGCAAAAATGGACGTGAATAAACTGTAGTAGATTGATAGATTGAACGCCAAATAAAATAAATAATAATAAATTGCAGCAAGGTATTTTTGTATTTTTGGTTTAATAGATTTGAAAATAAAAGCAAAGGAAAAGTAGATCGCAAGTCAAATAATATGAGAAAGATACCCTTGGGCCGTAGGTTTCACTAGTGGCTTCTCTCGAGAAAAATAACAAACAGTGGGTAAACAAATTACTGTTGAGCAATTGATAGAACTTCAAATAATCATGACGATATCCAGGCAATGATCACTATATAGGCATCACGTCCAAGATTAGTAGACCGACTCCTGCCTGCATCTACTACTATTACTCCACACATCGACCACTATCCAGCATGCATCTAGTGTATTAAGTTCATGGGGAAACGGAGTAATGCAATAAGAACGATGACATGATGTACACAAGATCTATCTATGTAGAGATAGATCCCATCATTTTATCCTTAGTAGCAACGATACATACGTGTCGGTTCCCCTTCTGTCACCGGGATCAAGCACCGTAAGATCGAACCCACTACAAAACACCTCTTCCTATTACAAGATAAATAGATCAAGTCGGCCAAACAAAACCCAAATATCGGAGAAGAAATACGAGGCTATAAGCAATCATGCATATAAGAGATCAAAGAAACTCAAATAACTTTCATGGATATAAAAAGATATATCTGACCATAAACTCAAAGTTCATCCGGTCCCAACAAACACACCGCAAAAAGAGTTAACATCATATGGATCTCCAAGAGAACATTGTATTGAGAATCAAACGAGAGAGAGAAAGCCATCTAGCTACTAACTACGGACCCGAACGTCTACAAAGAACTACTCATGCATCATCAGAGAGGCACCAATGGATGTGGTGAACCCCTCCATGATGGTGTCTAGATTGGATCTGGTGGTTCTGGACTCTGCGGCGGCTGGAATTGATTTTCATCGACTCCCCTAGGGTTTCCGGAATATTGGGGTATTTATAGAGCAAAGAGGCGGTCCGGGGGGCACCCAAGGTGGGTTGTGGTCCCCTCCTGGCGCGCCCTGGTGGGTTGTGCTCCCCTCGGAGCACCCCCAGGCATTGCCTTGGCCCATTGGGTGTCTTCTAGTCCATAAAAAATCTCTGTGAAGTTTTTTTGCATTTGGACTCCGTTTGGTTTTGATTTCCTGTGATGTAAAAAACATGCAGAAAACAACAATTGGCACTTGGCACTATGTCAATAGGGTAGTACCAAAAATGATATAAAATGACTAAGAATGATTATTAAACATCCAAGATTGATAATATAACAGCATGGGACAATAAAAAATTATAGATATGTTGGAGACGTATAATATATCCTCCTTGGATATCTATCACTTTGGAACTAATTTTCATGTGTTGCTTTTGATAAGCTCAAACAAATATAAGTGAATATCATGAGCATAATATTTCTTTCTCTCAAATTAATTTAAGTGAAGCAACAGATAATTTCTTGAAAATTTTACTAACTCTCAAATAATACTAAGTGAAGCATGATTGCATTTCTTCAAAAATAACAAAGCACACCATGCTCAAAAAGATATAAGTGAAGCACTAGAGCAATTCCATAGCTCATAAAGATTTAAGTGAAGCATAGAGAGCAATTCTAACAAGTCATGGCATAATTTTGGCTATCTCCAATAGGTGTGTCCCGCAAGGATTCATGACTTAAAACAAAAAGCAAAACAAGCAAAGACTCATATCATACAAGACGCTCCAAGCAAAACTCATAGTATGTGACGAATAAAAATATAGCTTCGAGTAAAATACCGATGGTCGTTAGAAGAAAGAGGGGATGCGACTCGAGACATCCCCAAGCTTAGTTGCATGCTTCTCTTTGGATAATAGCTTGGGATGCCATGGACATCTCCAATCTTAGGCTCTTCTTGCTCATTATTCCTTCATCCATCGTAACATCACCCAAAACTTGAAAACTTCAATCACACAAAACTCAACAAAACCTTCGTGAGATCCGTTAGTATAAGAAAGCAAATCACTACTATAAGTACTATAGAAAACCAATTCATATTTTATTCTTGCATTATATCTACTATATTCCAACTTTTCTATGGCAAAAACTCATCAAAGAAAGCCATAGAATCATCAAAACAAGCACACAACACAAAGAAAATAGAATCCGTAAAAAACAGAACAGTCTGTAGCAATATGGATATTTCAAATACTTCTATAACTCCAAAAATTCTGAAAAATGAGGACGACCTGAGAAATTTGTATATTAATCTTCTGCAAAGAGAATTGGTATTTTATCACACTCCTGTTAAAAATGATAATTATTTTCGTGAGTGCAAAAGTTTCTATTTATCAGCAAGATCAAACAACTGTCACCCAATAAGATCCTAAAGGCTTTACTTGGCACAAACACTAATTAAAACACAAAACACAATCATAACAGTAGCATAATTGTGCAAACACTCAAGAACATAAAGCAAAAAGTAGAAATAAATTTTATTCATTGGGTTGCCTCCCAACAAGCGCTATTGTTTTACACCCCTAGCTAGGCATAAAGCAAGGATCTAAGTTTTGTTGTCCTTCTCCTTAATTTTCTTAGAGCTGATTTTGTCATGAGGTTTTGTAAAGACAACATAAAACATATTATCCATAGAAACTTTAGCCCTATTAAGTTGCCCATCATCATAACCCCTTTGATTTCCGGCAACAATCCAAGAGTAATGTTGATTAACATTATTGAAAACTTGTTGGATTACATCTAAAATGGGGACTTCCTTTTTAAGATTCTCATCAAATATTTGATTATCCCCAATCAAATGTCTTAACGCATAATCACTATTGCAAAGAATTTCATCTATCATGTGCTTTTCATGATTGATACCATAAAAATCAAAGGTTTTCCTAGCTTCCCGTATTATGTAGTAAAATTTATTCATAAGAACGAAAGTGGCCAACTTTTTAGCCTTAGGATTCTTTATAACGGAAAGCTCAAAAAACAATCTTTGCAAAGTAGGATGAGTACGGACAAATTTGCTTTCAAATTCAGAACTAGTGCTGAAATAGCATCCGCATAAGATCTAGTATTTTTAAGTATAGGAGCATCATCAAGACTTAGATTTCCAACACAATTGAAAAATTCTTGGATACGTTCTTTACCTAAAACATTCCCTTGCCCCAAGATAAAAGTTTTAGCATCTAGATTGCTCGTGCGTCCAATCTTAGGAGTTAGGCCATCATCTGTTGATGCCATACCAAAATCACTCATGATTGCAAGCAAAGGATAGATCTAACGAGAAAAACGGCGAACGAATAAGAGTGCGAATAAAACAACAATTTTTTGTGAAGTAGGGGAGAGGAAAATGAGAGGCAAATGGCAAATAATGTAAATTGCGAGGAGATGAGATTTGTGATTAGGAATCTGGTAGATGTTGATGATGTTTCCCCGGCAACGGCACCACAAATTCCTTTTGATGTCTGCTAGACTTCGTCGGTATTTCCCCAAAGAGGAAGGGATGATGCGGCACAATGATGGTAGGTATTTCTCTCAGTGATGAGATGAAGGTTATTGAACCAGTAGGAGAACCAAGCAACACTACATAAACAGCACCTGCACACAAATAACAAATACTCACAACCCGACATGTTAAAGGGGTTGTTAGTCCCTTTCGGGTAACGGTGCCAGAAATTGGCACATGGACGTGAGAAAGTTGTAATAGATCGATAGATCGAATACCAAATAAAATAAAGTGAAGCAAGGTATTTTTGTATTTTTGGTTTAATAGATCTAAAAGTAAAAGGAAAGGAAAATAGATCACAAAGGCAAATATAATAAAGAAGAGACCTGGGGCCGTAGGTTTCACTAGTGACTTCTCTCGAGAAAAATAGCAAACAGTGGGTGAACAAATTACTATTGGGCAATTGATAGAAATTCAAATAATCACGATGATATCCAGGAAATGATCATTATATAGGCATCACGTCCAAGATTAGTAGACCGACTCCTGCCTGCATCTACTACTATTACTCCACACATCGACCACTATCCAACATGCATCTAGTGTATTAAGTTCATGGAGAAACGGAGTAATGCAATAAGAACGATGTTTACATGATGTAGACAAGATCTATTTATGTATAATAGACCTCATCTTGTTATCCTTTATAGCAATGATACATGCGTGCCGTTTCACTTTCTGTCACTGGGATCAAGCATCGTAAGATCGAACCCATTACAAAGCACCTCTTCCCACTCCAAGATAAATAGATCAAGTTGGCCAAACAAAACCCAAATATCGGAGAAGAAATACGAGGCTATAAGAAATCATGCATATAAGAGATCAAAGAAAGCTCAAATAACTTTCATGGTTAAAAAGATGGATCTGATCATAAACTCAAAGTTCATCGGATCCCAACAAAGACACCGCAAAAAGAGTTATATCGTATGGATCTCCAAGAGACCATTGTATTGAGAATCAAACAGGAGAGAGGAAGCCATCTAGCTACTAACTATGGACCCGTAGGTCTACAAAGAACTACTCACGCATCATCGAAGAGGCACCAATGGACATGATGAACCCCTTCGTGATGGTGTCTAGATTGGATCTGGTGGTTCTGGAACTTGCGGCGGCTGGAATTGATTTTCATCGGCTCCCCTAGGGTTTCTAGAATATTGGGTTATTTATAAGCAAAGAGGCGGTTCAGGGGGCACCCGAGGTGGGCACAACCCACCTGGGCACGCCCTGGTGGGTTGTGCTCCCCTCGGAGCACCTCCAGGTGCTTCTCCGGCCCACTGGATGTCTTCTAGTCCAAAAAAATCCACAAAAAGTTTCACTATGCTTGGACTCCGTTTGGTATTGATTTCCTGCGATGTAAAAAACATGCAGAAAACAACAACTGGCACTTGGCACTATGTCAATAGGTTAGTACCAAAAAATGATATAAAATGACTATAAAATGATTGTAAAACATCCAAGAATGATAATATAACAGCATGGAACAATAAAAAATTATAGATACGTTGAAGACGTATCAGCATCCCCAAGGTTAATTCCCGCTCGTCCTCGTGTAGCTAAATGATAAAAATAGAATTTTTGGTGTGAAATGCTGCCTAACATGTCATCTCATATTCTTTTCTTTATAGCATGGACATTTCGACTTCTATATGGTTCAAAGCAATAGTCTAGTTTTGACATGATAACTTAAATACTCAAGCATATCAACAAGCAACCATGTCTTTCAAAATATCAACGCTAAAATAAGTTATCCCTAGCCCATCATGCTCAATCATTGTTCCATTCATGAAACACACTCGCATATTAGCTACACCCAATGCTCAAGTACGATCATAGTGCCCCCTAGTTGTTGCTCTATAAGAGAAGATGGAGACTCAAAATAAAAATAAAAATTGCATAAAGTAAAAGAAAGGCCCTTCGCATAAGGAAGTAGGGATTTGTAGAGGTGCCAGAGCTCAAAGCTAAAAACATAGTGATAAAAACATTTTGAGAGATATGCTTTTCCCACCAACGAAAACGACTTAGAGTTCCCAACACTTTCCATGGTAGATATATCGTAGGCGGTTCCTGCTACCTCTTGAGCATGCGTTGGTTTTCCCTTGAAGAGGAAAGAGTGATGCAACAAAGTAGCCTAAGTATTTCCCTCAGGTTTTGAGAACCAAGTGATGTCTACTACACAAAATTCTTCTTGTAGACGTTGTTGGGCCTCCAAGTGCAGAGGTTTGTAGGACAGTAGCAAATTTCCCTCAAGTGGATGACCTAAGGTTTATCAATCCATGGGAGGCGTAGGATGAAGATGGTCTCTCTCAAATAACCCTGCAACCACATAACAAAGAGTCTCTTGTGTCCCCAACACACCCAATACAATGGTAAATTGTATAGGTGCACTAGTTCGGCAAAGAGATGGTGATACAAGTGCAATATGGATGGTAGATATAGGTTTTTGTAATCTGAAATTATAAAAACAGCAAGGTTACAAGCGATAAAAGTGAGCGTAAACAATATTGCAATGCTAAGAAACAAGTCCTAGGGTTCATACTTTCAGTAGTGCAAGTTCTCTCAACAATAATAACATAATTGGATCATATAACTATCCCTCAACATGCAACAAAGAGTCACTCCAAAGTCACCAATAGCGGAGAACAAACGAAGAGATCATTGTAGTGTACGAAACCACCTCAAAGTTATCCTTTCTGATCGATCTATTCAAGAGTCTGTAGTAAAATAACATGAAGCTATTCTTTCCGTTCGATCTATCCTAGAGTTCGTACTAGAATAGCACCTTAAGACACAAATCAAACAAAACCCTAATGTTACCTAAATACTCCAATGTCACCTCAAGTATCCATGGGTACGATTATACTATATGCATCACACAATCACAGATCATCTATTCAACCAACACAAAGAACTTCAAAGAGTGCCCCAAAGTTTCTACCAGAGAGTCAAGACGAAAACGTCTGCCAACCCCTATGCATAAGTTCACAAGGTCATAGAACTCGCAAGTTGATCACAAAAACATACATCAAGTGGATCACGTAAATATCGCATTGTCACCACAGATAAGCACATGCAAGACATACATCAAGTGTTCTCAAATCCTTAAAGACTCAATCCGATAAGATAACTTCAAAGGGAAAACTCAATTCATCACAAGAAGATAGAGGGGGAGAACCATCATAAGATCCAACTATAATATCAAAGCTCACGATACATCAAGATCGTGCCATATCAAGAACAAGAGAGAGAGAGAGAGAGAGAGAGAGAGGTCAAACACATAGCTACTGGTACATACCCTCAGCCCCGAGGGTGAACTACTCCCTCCTCGTCATGAAGAGCGCCGTGATGATGAAGATGGACACCGGTGAGGGAACCCCCCTTCGGCAGGGTGCCGGAAGGGTCCCGATTGTTTTTTGGTGGCTAGAGAGGCTTGCGGCGGCGGAACTCCCGATCTAGGTTTCTTTTCGGGGGTTTCTGTATTTGTAGGTATTTTTGGCGTAGGTCTCACATCAGGGGGGGGGTCTCTGAGTCGTCCACGAGATAGGGCGGTGCGCCCAGGGGGTAGGGCGCGCCCCCCACCCTCGTGGACGGCCCGAGACTCTTCTGGCCCAACTCTTTTACTCCGGGGGCTTCTTTTGGTCCATAAAAAATCATCAAAAATTGGCACGTCAATTGGACTCCATTTGGTATTCCTTTTCTGCGATACTCAAAAACAAGGAAAAACAGAAACTAGCACTGGGCTCTAGGTTAATAGGTTAGTCCCAAGAATCATATAAAATAGCACATAAATGCATATAAAACATCCTAGATGGATAATATAATAGCATGGAACAATCAAAAATTATAGATACGCTGGAGACGTATCACCAAGGTATCAATCTAGTAGGAGACAACACACAAGTCACCTAGTACCTACACAAACAATCAAGAACCTTGCAACCAACACGATAAAGGGGTTGTCAATGCCTTCACGGCCACTTGCAAAAGTGAGATTTAATAGAGATAGTAAATTAAATATGTTTGGTATTTTTGTTGTATAGATTGGAAAATAAAGATTGCAAAATAGTAAACGAGATGCGATGTAAATAAAAGAGATGCAATATAATAAGAAAGAGACCCGGGGGCCATAGGTTTCACTAGTGGCTTCTCTCAAGATAGCGTGTATTACGGTGGGTGAACAAATTGCTGTTGAGCAATTGATAGAAGAGCGCATAGTTATGAAGTTATCTAAGGCAAAGATCATGAATATAGGCATCACGTCCGTGTCAAGTAGACCGAAACGATTCTGCATCTACTACTATTACTCCACACATCGACCGCTATCCAGCATGCATCTAGAGTATTAAGTTCATAAGAACAGAGTAACGCATTAGGCAAGATGACATGATGTAGAGGGATAAACTCAAGCAATATGATATAAACCCCATCTATTTATCCTTGATGGCAACAATACAATACGTGCCTTTCTGCCCCTACTGTCACTGGGAAAGGACACCGCAAGATTGAACCCAAATCTAAGCACTTCTCCCATTGCAAGAAAGATCAATTTACTAGGCCAAACTAAACCGATAATTCAAAGAGACTTGCAAAGATATCAAATCATGCATATAAGAATTCAGAAAAGAACCAAATAATATTCAAAGATAATCAAGTTCATAAATCGACAATTCATCGAATCTTGGAAAGCACACTGCAAAAGAGTATTACATCGAATAGATCTCCAAGAACATCGAGGAGAACTTTGTATTGAGAATCAAAGAGAGAGAAGAAGCCATCTAGCTAATAACGATGGACCCGATGGTCTATTGTAAACTACTCACGCTTCATCGAAGAGGCTATGTTGTTGATGTAGGAGCCCTCCATGATCGATTCCCCCTCCGGCAGATCACCGGAAAAGGCCGCAAGATGGGATCTCATGGGTACAGAAGGTTGCGGCGGTGGAAAAGTGGTTTTGTGGCTCCCCTTGATGGTTTTAGGGTATAAGAGTATATATAGGCGGAAGAAGTACGTCGGTGGAGCTACGAGGGGTCCACGAGGGTGGGGGCGTGCCTACCCCCCTTGGCGTGCCCTCCTGCCTCGTGCCCACCTCGTGGCTTTCCAGAGTTCAACACCAAGTCTTCTGGTTTGCTTTCGGTCCAAGAAAGATCATCGCAAAGGTTTCATTCCATTTGGATTCCGTTTGATATTCCTTTTCTACGAAACACTAAAATAGAAAAAAAGAAACTGGCACTGGGCCTCCGCTTAATAGGTTAGTCCCGAAAATAATATAAAAGAGCATATTAAAGCCCATTAAACATCCAAAACAGATAATATAATAGCATGGAACAATAAAAAATTATAGATATGTTGGAGACGTATCAAGCATCCCCAAGCTTAATTCCTGCTCGTCCTCGAGTAGGTAAATGATAAAAACAGAATTTTTGATATGGAATGCTACCTAACATAATTATCAATGTAATTTTCTTTATTGTGGCATGAATGTTCAGATCCGAAAGATTCAAGATAAAAGTTTAATATTGACATAAAAATAATAATACTTCAAGCATACTAACAAAGTAATCATGTCTTCTCAAAATAACATGGACAAAGAAAGTTCATCCCTAAAAATCATATAGTTTGGCTATGCTCCATCTTTGTCACACAAAATGCTCAAATCATGCACAACCCCGATGACAAGCCAAACAATTGTTTCATACTTTAGTATTCTCAAACTTTTTCAACTTTCACACAATACATGAGAGCGAGCCATGGATATAACACTTTAGGTGGAATAGAATGGTGGTTGTGGAGAAGACAAAAAGGAGGAAGATAGTCTCACATCAACTAGGCGTATCAATGGGCTATGGAGATGCCCATCAATAGATATCAATGTGAGTGAGTAGGGATTGCCATGCAACAGATGCACTAGAGCTATAAATATATGAAAGCTCAACAAAAGAAACAAAGTGGGTGTGCATCCAACTTGCTTGCTCACGAAGACCTAGGGCATTTTGAGGAAGCCCATCATTGGAATATACAAGCCAAGTTCTATAATGAAAAATTCCCACTAGTAAATGAAAGTGACAAAATAAGAAACTCTCTATCATGAAGATCATGGTGCTACTTTGAAGCACAAGTGTGGAAAAAAGGATAGTAGCATTGTCCCTTCTCACTTTTTCTATTTTTTGGGCCTTCTTTTTTTGGCCTTTCTCTTTTTTATCTCCCTTATTTATTTATTTATTTATTTATTTCCTCACATGGGACAATGCTATAATAATGAATATCATCACACTTATATTTACTTACAACTCAAAAAATTACAACTTGATACTAGAACAAAATATGACTCTATATGCGTGCCTCCGGTAGTGTACCGGGATGTCCAATGAATCAACAGTGACATGTATGAAAAATTATGAACGGTGGCTTTTCCAAATATACGATGTCAACTACATGATCATGCAAGGCAATATGACAATGATGGAGCGTGTCATAATAAACGGAACGGTGGAAAGTTGCATGGAAATATATCTCGGAATGGCTATGGAAATGCCATAATAGGTAGGTATGGTGGCTGTTTTAAGGAAGATAAATGGTGGGTTTATGGTACCGGCGAAAGTTGCGCGGTACTAGAGAGGCTAGCAATGGTGGAAGTGTGAGAGTGCGTATAATCCATGGACTCAACATTAGTCATAAAGAACTCACATACTTATTGCAAAAATCTACAAGTCATCAAAAACCAAGCACTACGCGCATGCTCATAGGGGGATAGATTGGTAGGAAAAGACCATCGCTCGTCCTCGACCGCCACTCATAAGGAAGACAATCGAAGAAACATCCCATGCTTCAAATTTGTTACACAACGGTTACCATATGTGCATGCTACGGGACTTGCAAACCTCAACACAAGTATTTCTCAAATTCATAATTAGTTCACTAGCATGACTCTAATATCACCATCCTAATGTCTAAAACAATCATCAAGCATCAAACTTCTCATAGCATTCAATGCACTTTTTATGGAAGTTTTTGTTATACCCATCTTGGATGCCCATCATATTAGGACTAATTTTATAGCCAAAGCAAATTACCATGTTGTTTTAAAAGGCTCTCAAAATAATATAAGTGAAGCATGAGAGATCAATAATTTCTATAAAATAAAACCACCACCGCGCTCTAAAAATATATAAGTGAAGCATTGGAGCAAAATTATCTAGCTCAAAAGATATAAGTGAAGCACATAGAGTATTCTAATAAATTTCGATTCATGTGTGTCTCTACCAAAAGGTGTGTACATCAAGGATGATTGTGGTAAACTAAAAATCAAAGACTCAAATCATACAAGACGCTCCAAGCAAAACACATATCATGTGGTGAATGCAAATATATCCTCAAGTAAAGTTACCGATAAACGAAGACGAAAGAGGGGATGCCTTCCGGGGCATCCCCAAGCTTAGGCTTTTGGTTGTCCTTGAATTTTACCTTGGGGTGCCTTAGGCATCCCCAAGCTTAGGGTCTTGCCACTCCTTATTCCAAAATCCATCAAATCTTTACCCAAAAACTTGAAAACTTCACAACACAAAACTCAACAGAAAATCTCATGAGCTCCGTTAGTATAAGAAAATAAACCACCACTTTAATGTACTGTAATGAACTCATTATTTATTTATATTGGTGTTAAACCTACTGTATTCCAACTTCTCTGTGGTTCCTGCCCCCCTGATACTACTCATAGATTCATCAAAATAAGTAAACAACACACCAAAAACAGAATCTGTCAAAACAGAACAGTCGGTAGCAATCTGACTAAAACGAATACTTCTGGAACTCCAAAAATTCTTAAATAAACTTTTTGAAGTGAGGAATTTGTCTATTAATCAGATGCAAAAAGAATCAACCTAAAATCACTCTCCAGTAAAAAAATGGTAGCTAATCTCGTGAGCGCTAAAGTTTCTGTTTTACAACAAGATCGCAAAGACTTCACCCAAGTCTTCCCAAAGGTTCTACTTGGCACAAACACTAATTAAAACATAAAAACACATCTAAAAAGAGGATAGATGAATTATTTATTACTAAACAGCAACAAAAAGTAAAGAACAAAAATAAAATTGGGTTGCCTCCCAACAAGCGCTATGGTTTAACGCCCCTAGTTAGGCATAAAAGCAAGAATAGATCTAGGTATTGTCATCTTTGGCATGCAATTCTTCAATTGAACACACATAACCCTTAGGAGGTTCTTTGGTTTTCTTAATGATCAAACACGTAGGCAAGAAATCAAGAAATTCATTTGTAGCAAAAGGTTCCTTAATAATAATGAAAAAGTTGGGGGTGAACACTTATTGATTTGAGGTCTCCATTCTCCTTACTAGAAGATTCACCCTTAATTTTAGGAACATAGATAAACTTGGAAATTTTGGTAGGAGGAGGATTTGAGGTATTTTTAATGGCAGAAAAAGCGGTACCCAAGTTGGTAATAATATCTATGAGCTTATCAATTCTAGTGGAATCTTGATCTATCTTCTCATTAACTATGCGTTCCTTTTCCCTAAGATTTTTCAGAGTAACTCCTACCTTAGATCCGTATTGGGTAATTTGGTTGTGGATCTTTTTATCTAAATTTTTTATTAACTCCACAATGGCAATTTTATTTTCAATAATATCAAGCCTTTGCATCACATGTTCCAAAGTTAAAATAGTTCCATTAACCAAAAGAGGTGGTGGGCCTAGCAAATCTATCATAGCATTATAAGAATCAAAAGTATGAATTCCCAAGAAATTCCCTCTGGTAATGGTATTAAGAACATATCTATTCCAAGGAGTGATGCCTACATAAAAATTGCGAAGAACAACGGAAGTGGATTGCTTCCTAGTAGATCTATTTTGAGCATTGCAAATTCTATACCAAGCATCTTTTAGATTTTCTCCCTCTCTTGGTTTAAAATTGAGAACTTCATTATTGGGAGTATTAACAATGATAGGAGGACTAGCCATAAAGGCGAGACAAATGATCTAATACACGGACACACAAGAAGCAAGCGAAAGAGACGAACGGAAAAGGGCAAAGAAAAGGCAAAGGTTTTTGAAAATCGTTTTAGAAGTGGGGGAGAGAAAAATGAGAGGCGAATGGCAAGTAATGTAATGCGAGGGATAATAGTTTATGATGGGTACTTGGTATGTCTTGACTTGGCGTAGATCTCCCCGGCAACGGCGCCAGAAATCCTTCTTGCTACCTCTTGAGCATGCGTTGGTTTTCCCTTGAAGAGGAAAGGGTGATGCAGCAAAGTAGCTTAAGTATTTCCCTCAGTTTTTGAGAACCAAGGTACCAATCCAGTAGGATACAACGCACAATTCACCTAGTACCTGCACAAACAATCAATAACCTTGCAACCAACGTGATAAAAAGGGTTGTCAATCCCTTCACGGCCACTCGCAAAAGTGAGGTCTAATAGAGACAGTAAAGTAAATATTTTTAGTATTTTTGTTGTATAGATTGGAAAATAAAGATTGCAAAATAGTAAATGAGATGCGATGTAAATAAAAGAGATGCAAAATAATAAGAAAGAGACCCGGGGGCCATAGGTTTCACTAGTGGCTTCTCTCAAGATAGCATGTATTACGGTGGGTGAACAAATTACTGCCGAGCAATTGATAGAAGAGCGCATAGTTATGAAGTTATCTAAGGCAGTGATCATGAATATAGGCATCAAGTCTGTGTCAAGTAGACCAAAATGATTCTGCATCTACTACTATTACTCCAAGTAGACCAAAATGATTCTGCATCTACTACTATTACTCCACACATCGACCACTATCCAGCATGCATCTAGAGTACTAAGTTCATAAGAACAGAGTAACGCATTAGGCAAGATGACATGATGTAGAGGGATAAACTCAAGAAATATGATATAAACCCCATCCTTTTATCCTTGATGGCAACAATACAATATGTGCCTTACTTCCCCTACTGTCACTGGGAAAGGACACCACAAGATTGAACCCAAAGCTAAGCACTTCTCCCATTGCAAGAAAGATCAATCTAGTAGGCTAAACTAAACCGATAATTCGATGAGACTTGCAAAGATATGAAATCATGCTTATAAGAATTCAGAGAAGAACCAAATAATATTCATAGATAATCAAGTTCATAAATCCACAATTCATCGGATCTCGGCAAACACACTGCAAAAGAGTATTACATCGAATAGATCTCCAAGAACATCGAGGATAACAGGCCAATTGACACTACTGGAATCAGCTACTTTGCCATCTGCCAGCTCTTTGTCGTCTGCTAGCAGACGGCAAAGAAGCTCTTTGCCATCAGCTACCTATAAGTCGACGGCAAAGAAACGGCGGATGGCAAAGAAGCTCTTTGCCATGAGCCATTTCGTTGCCGTCGGCCAGCTGACGGCAAAGATTCTTTGCCGTCAGCCAGCTGACGGCAAAGAGGGAGGTGGCCCCCACCCACCCGCCCGTTTAAAAAAACTTAACACCCCCACCTCTTTGCCGTCAGCTAGCGGACGGCAAAGAGGTACAACGGCGGACGACAAAGACTGGCGGACGGCAAAGAGCTTCTGTAACTAACGGACGTCCACAACCCCCCCACCCGTTACTCTCCTCTTCCTCTCTACTCCCCGACGGCCCGCCCTAGATCGATCCCCCGCCGCCCCCGCCCCTGCCGCCCAGCGCCGCCCCCGCCTTGCCCCCCCCACATCGTCCAGGCCCCGCCCCCCGCCGCCCGGCGCCGCCCCTGCCGCCTGGCGCCGCCCCCGCCGCCCACCACCCCTCCCCCACCACCCCTCCGCCCCACACCACCCCACCCGCCACCCGGCGACGCCTCGTCGCCCCGGCCCCGCCCCCCGCCGCCCGGCGCCGCCCCTGCCGCCTGGCGCCGTTCCCGCCACCCCACCGCCCGGCGCTGCCCCCGCCCCCCACCACCCCTCCGCCCCACCACCCCTCCGCCCCCCACCACCCCACCCGCCGCCCGACGACGCACCCTCCGGCTGGCGCCGCCCCCGCCGCCCGGCGCCGCCCCGCCGACCGTCCCGGCCCATTGCTCCGGTGAGGGAACTACTTTTTTTTCTTCTGTTTTTTCATTTTTTTTGCTGTTTAATTGTTAGTGCTAGATTGTGTTAGTGTTAGTGTTAGAAAAGAATTAGAAGAAGTAGAAGTAGTAGAAAGATGAAAAAAAAGGAAGAAGAAAAGAAGTAGAAGAAGAAGAAGAGGAAGAAAAGAAGAAATGAAAAGAAGAAATGAAAAGAAGTAAAAAAGTAGAAAAAAGATGGAAGAAGAAGAAGAAGAAAGGAAAGAAGAAGAAGAAGAGAAAGAAAGAAGAAGAAGGATAGACGGAAATACCCCGACCCCCTTACCCCCGACACCCTGACCCCGACACCCCGACCCCCTGACCCCTGACCCCGACCCCGACACCACACCCAGACAACCCGATTAGTTAGGTCATATATTTTCCGATTTTGTTATGAAAAACATCATATATAATTGTGTTGATCGGGTTGATTTAAATGTGCAGTTGTTTCACCGCTGCGAGGTTTGGTGTTCGACGACCTCGCCGTGCGTTTGACGAGCTCTGCCCCTTCGTTCATGGGTGAGCACAAATGACATGTCCTCCTCCCCCATTAATTATTTGCTCTGTTCCGGTGTTCGTGCCGATGAAACTTGAGAGCTAGCTATATATGTGTCTTGAATCATCAGTATGCGTAACCAATATGTGTCTCCCGTTCGAAAGCGTCATAGTTATAAATATGCATGCATTTGCATATTTTATAACCTTGATTCTTTCGAATTGTCCAACGCTATCCATGGACAGCCCGAGTATGTGTAGATTGGGTTCGTTTTCCCATATGCTTTGCTCCGGATCCGACGCATATATTTCGTCAGTGCCTCCCCTGTTGTTCTCCGGGTACACATCCTCTCTGTTTATTGCAGAGACGTGTATCAGGAGAACAACGGGGAGGTGCTGCCGAAATTTTGCGTCGGATCCGGAGCATAGCATGGGAAAATGAACCCAATCTACACATACACGGGTGGGATTAGGACCTATCATTACCTATTAGAGTGTAGGTTGCATGTACGTAATAAAATTGACAAAGTAGATCAACTGATGAATATATACATGATGAATTACATATATAATTGTTGTGTGCCCAGTAGCTCTGAAAATCAAGATGAGTGACCGTGCGTGGATGTATACCGGTCACACTGGTCAGAACAAATGGAGCGCTGAATGGTTCACAAAAACTAAGGGGTTTGTGCAAGCCGCATTTGCAAATGGCCAAAAGAAAATCTGGTGCCCATGTTTCCGGTGCGGCAATTGGGAAAAGAAGACAGAGGCTGAAATGGGCAAACACCTGCAGAAGAGTGGTTTTACGCCCGATTATACGGTGTGGACATTTCATGGTGAGTCTGCCCAACGTGACCGAGCTGAGGTGGATCGTCGTCGCACCGACGAGCATGGTACCGGGATGTAATACATGGTGCAAGGCTATGATGATGCTCGGGATTCGGACGAGGAGATGGAGGAATCTGCAAAGGCCTTCAATGAAATGTTGGAGTCTTCGAAACGTCCGCTCCACGAGCACACTGAGCTTTGTCAGTTGGATGCCATCTCACAAGTAATGGCTCTGAAGGCTCAGTTCAACTTGGGCAGAGAATGCTATGACGCAATTATGACAGTATTTGGACGCTTTCTACCCAAAGGCCATGTAATGCCTGCAAACCTGTACCAGTCGGACAAAATCCTCCGTGCACTGAAGATGCCCTATGAGAAGATACATGCCTGTGAGAAAGGATGTGCCTTATTTAGGCTTGACTATGTGGACTTGAAATATTGTCCCATTTGCAAGTCTTCCAGGTATATTGTGGTAGACAACGGTATGGGTGAGAAGACACAGACCAAAATCCCCATTAGTGTTCTTCGGTATATGCCAATTGTACCAAGACTTCAACGTCTTTTCATGGTCGAAGAGACGGCCAGACAGATGACATGGCACAAAACAGGCAAAAGAACCGAACTAGATGCAGATGGGAATCTGATGATCGTACACACATCGGATGGTGTTGTGTGGAAAAAGTTTGATGAATTACATGCTGACAAAGCGGCAGATCCGAGGCATCCTCGAGTCGGCGTCAGCACGGATGGGTTCAGTGTGTTTGGTATGACGGCAGCCCAATACAGTTGTTGGCCCGTATTTGTCTTTCCACTCAATCTCCCCCCGGACAGATTATGCAAAGAAAGAACATTTTCCTGACGTTGATAATTCCAGGACCCAACTATCCGGGCAAAAATATGAATGTGTACATGCAGCCGCTTAAGGACGAATTGCAAGAAGCCTGGGATAATGGGTTTAAGACATACGACGCCTTTAGCAAACGGAACTTCATAATGCGTGTCTGGTACATGTACTCGATGCATGACTTGCCGGCGTATGCGCTTTTCGTTGGCTGGTGTGTGCATGGAAGGTTCCCGTGCCCCACATGCAAGGGAGCTCTTGAGTTTCGCTGGCTTCAGGCCGGGCGCAAGTTTTCTTGCTTCGACATGCATAGACAGTTCCTGGATCCTCGCCATAAGTTCAGGAAAGACAAGAAGAACTTCATCAGGGGTAGAGTTGTCAAAAACTCTGTACCACCTGCATTGACAGGCCAACAGACCCTGGATCAGTTAAACGCTCTCGAGCCAGATCCACAACGTCCAGGGTACTTCAAGGGGTATAATACTAAGCACGCGTGGACTCATAAAACATGCTTATGGGATCTGCCTTACTTCAAAGACCTCCTTTGCCCACACAACATCGACGTGATGCACACTGAGAAGAATATCGCCGAGGCACTTTTTGGTACATTGTTCGGCATAGATGGGAAGTCAAAGGATAATACTAAGGCTAGAGTCGATCTGGAGGCGCTATGTGATAGGCCGTTACAAAACATGAAAGAAACGAAAGGAAAACAGAACTGGACGAAGCCAAAGGCATGGTTCAATCTTGGAAGGCCAGCTATGAGGGAAATTCTCTTGTGGGTGCAACAGCAGTTGATGTTCCCCGATGGGTATGCAGCGAATCTAAAGAGGGGAGCGAATCTTGATAAACTGAAGATATTTGGTCTCAAGAGTCATGATTGGCACATATGGATTGAGCGGGTAATGCTGGTGATGTTGTGTGGCTTCATCCCTGAGGATGAATGGCTAGTACTGGCAGAACTCAGCTATTTCTTCCGTGTTCTTTGTGCGAAAGAACTATCGCCTGGCGTGCTAGAAGAAATGGAAGAGTTGGCGCCGGAGTGGATCTGCAAGTTAGAGAAGATCTTTCCACCGGGCTTCTTTAATCCAATGCAGCATTTGATTTTGCATCTCCCGACCGAGGCAAGATTGGGGGGGGGGCCGTGCAAAATCGTTGGTGCTACCCAACTGAGAGGATGCAGAAGACGCTTCGAGAAAATGTAAAAATAAACGTAGAATTGAAGCATCGATGGCTGAGGCATTCATCATAGAGGAGGCGGCAAACTTCATAACAGCGCACTACGAAGCCAAAAATCATCATTTGCATAATCCGAAGCCTCGGTACAATGCTGACGAGCCTAAAAAGGGTGGATCCAACCTCAGCCTATTCAAAGGGAATCTCGCACCAGCTAGTGTTTCACATCCAGTATCTTTGGATAACGAAGAATGGCGGACCATTTCGTTGTATATCTTCAACAACCTGATAGAAGTGCGGCCGTACATCGAGTAAGTTCTCGGTACATTGTTTCGCAACTTCTATTTCCTTTGAACTACTCTTATTCCTGGATATGTCATACAGTCGATACGTCGCCATATTCTCGTATGGAGCGGAGATCCAAAAGGATTCCGTCGACGAGTATGAGCTCCTCGCAAAGCAAGGAGGTGGCTATCCCGGTTTCATCTCTTGGTTCAAACAAACGGTAATTTCTATTAGAAAATTTCATTTCATTCGCTAATTTGTGCATAATGCAACAATCCTTTCATATGTTAAACTTGTAGGCTAATTCAGAGTCTATGGACGCCGAATTGAGACAAGTCGCTAATGGTTTTGACTATAAGGTCCGTTCATTTGACAAGTACGACATCAACGGGTATCGCTTTCGTACCTATGGCAAAGAGCTATCTATGGCCGACCAAAAGTCTACAAATTGTTGTGTATCTGCTATCGGCGAAGGAGGTACCGAATATTATGGGAGAGTTGAAGCAATTTATGAACTTCTATTCTATGGTGAAAACCCACCGAATGTCGTAGTCTTCAAATGTTATTGGTTTCAGCCGAAGGAGACTAGAAGGACTCATGAACATATAGGGCTAGTTGAAATCAACCAAAGCACTCATTTAGATGTTCCTGATGTCTATATTATGGCTCAACATAATATAGGGTGACTCTGACGGCGCCTTCCTCGCCACCGCCCCCAGCTGTTTCACCCGAGCACGTGACTGCTAGGGTGGACTCGTCTGAGGAGGAGGCTGCATGGACTCCGATCCACGAGCCTCCGGTCCACGAGTCTTCGGCCCACGAGACTTGGGCCCACGAGACCCCGGAGGAGCACACGTCTGGATGGGGTACCTGGTCGGGTCAGCCTGAGCATGGCGGGGAGCCGAGTGGCCATGCTGATGATTGTGGGGATCCGACTGATGAGGAGGGGGGGGAGGGGGGCAACGTCTACCAGCGTGGTGCTACACGGCTCCCGTCCGTGCCGGTGACCCGCGAGCAGAGGTGGTTGATTTTCCCTGATGGGGAGAGGTACGTAAGTGCATTTAATATTTTTGTACCTTCTGCATTCACGTTTCTTCAAATAACTAATGCGTTGGCCTTGTCATGCTGCAGGGGTTGGGACCACCATCATAGTGTCCGCCGGCCCAACTGTGTCCTTGGAGTTCTTTGCCGGCAAAACTTCCCGGGGTTTGTCACGTTGCCTGGTGAGGGTCGGCTTCCAGAGCTTGGATTGAGCTGGGAGCACTAAGTGGCTGCCCCGGCCCCGCCGGATGAGATCATCGACGGTGTCGTGTGCCACACGAGGGCAGACATGGTGATCAGAAAGTTCTGGGTAATTTCTCCTTTACACATTTAAAAATCTTCAACTAGCTAGTTATTAATTGTACCAATCAATATTGTCTCATTTGATTGCAGACATTCTACAGGTGTGAGGAGGGATACGAGGAGGACGCGGCACATGTTATCGAGAAAGTCTGCAAGCGCCTACTCCAGAACTTACGGGGTGCAGGCTGTTCGAGACTACTACGCCTTGCGTGGTATCAAGAAGACCAAGCCGGCGTGCCGCGATAAGTTCCTGAGTAAGGAGCAGTACATGAAGGTAATTCTTAAGGGCTTCTCTACTTAAGTTCCTTCATTTAGTAATTCTTAGCTGTAGCGCTCAAGTTTCTATTTGCTAACTTAGGCGCCTCCGAGATGGTGTGCGGATTGGATGGATTGTTGGGAGGTGTTGGTCGATGAGTGGTGCTCACAACAATGGCTAGCCCTCCACAAAGAGGCCAAGGACAAACGTGCCCAAATGGAAGGTGTGCCACACCATCAAGGCAGCTCCAACTTATATCAGTTCGAGCGCAACTGGGTATGTGGTTTGCTTCATGATTCATGCAATTCATTCATCATGCTAGCTTGAGCCCTTTAATTACTAATTTTCATTGTTTCTCTCTTTCAGGCACGCTACAAAAAGGTGGATAAGGTGCCAGAGGTGTACGACCTGTATGCCATGGCCCACACTGCCTCTTTCAAGAAAGTCAAGGCTTTCTCTCAGTCTGACCTCGATGATGCAAACAACTTCACCAACATCTCCTCCCACAACAAGCTCGTGAGATATAGAGATGAGGGGAAGGCGAGGAAAGGGGAGGACTTTAACCCGAGCCAGGGTCCCATTGATCCAGAGTTGGTGACGATATCTGGTGGCGGGAGGTCCCATGGCTCCATAGCCATTGGAGATGGACTTATCCGTTGTCCTAGCACTCTCCCGGAGATCAAGGCGCGCCAGTCGAGCTCCGCTCCTGAGATAAGGCCTCGTGAACGGCCAATGCAACTCGCCATCAAGGTTAGTGATACATACTCCGTTATCTTTCTCCATTACATTGTGTGCGCTTCCATCAATGATTACAAATGGTCATGTGAGTGGTGTTGCAGGCTGCTATACAGAGTGAGAGAGATAGAATGGAGAAACTTCTGGCAGAGGCGGCGGAGAGGCAGTGGGAGTTGGAGGAGAGGACGACAAAGATGATGGAGGAGGAGAGGGCACGGAATGACATGCAGGCAAGGGCCATGTACGAGCTCCTTGTGGTAAGTTTCTTCTGCAGATTAGCCAAAACATTCATGTAGTGTTTGTCTCATTACTAACTAGTATGACTGAGTCGTCAAAACCAAATGTGCAGTCTGTGTGCGAGAAGACAGGTCAGACCGCTCCGCCGATGCCAGTGATTGCTCCTGGGACCACGGTGAGTTTTATTTGAATGGACATTACTTGCTAGTCTTAACATTTGAGTGTCATCATGCTAAAAGGACATTGGAAATGATCTTTGGTGCAGGGTAACTCCAGACAAGCATCGCACGATCCTTCTCCAGCTACCGACATGAGCCACCCCGCTCCTACACCTCCTGGATCTTGGTAAGTTTATCTAGTGTTTTGCTTAACACATCCATAAAGACCTAGACTTAGCTTTATTTCCTCCAATGCTTACCATAATGACCTAGACTTAGCTTCTTCTCCTCCAAAATGACTTAATAAGCTTACTGACCTCCAAAACCATCCATTTTACCTAAGTTAGCTCTAAAACGATCTGTACTTAGCTTACTTATGTCAAAAATTGCATAATTAGCTTAGTTAGCTCATAGACGATCCATTTTACCTAAGTTAGCTCTAAAATGACCCATTTTACCTAGGTTAGCTTATAAATGATCCAGTTCATCCAAGTTAGCTAAAAAATGACCCATTTTACCTAGATTAGCTCCTAAATGGTCCATTTTACCTACGTTAGCTTTAAAATGACCCATTTCACCTAGGTTAACTCCAAAATGACCCATCTTACCTAGGTTATCTCATAAACGATCCATTTCAACTAATTTAGCTCATAAACGATCCATTTCACCAAGTTGGCTAAAAAACGGTCCATTTCACCTAAATTAGCTCTTAAATGATCCATTTCACCTAAGTTAGCTCAAAAAGATCCATTTCAACTAAATTAGCTCATAAATGATCCATTTCACCTAAGTTAGCTAAAAAACGATCCATTTCAACTAAGTTAGCTCATAAATGATCCATTTCACCTAAGTTAGCTAAAAAACGATCCATTTCACCTAAGTTAGCTAAAAAACGATCCATTTCACCTTAGTTACCTCAAAAACGATCCATTTGACCTTAGTTAGCTCATAAATGACCCATTTCAACTAAGTTAGCTCATAAATGATCCATTTAACCTTAGCTAGCTCATAAACGACCCATTTCAACTTAGTTAGCTCATATATGATCCATTTCACGTAAGTTAGCTCATAAATGACATACTCTTCTTGTTCTAGTCTTCTTCTTGTTCTACTCTTCTTGTTCTAGTCTTCTTCTTGTTCTACTCTTCTTGTTCTAACTTTCTTATTTTTCATTTTGCAGATTTCATTCACTTGACGAAAGCTTGCATAGATGGAGTGCTCCTTATCCCTTTCTCTGTTTCTTTTGTATCATTGAACTATGCATGTATCGTTGGATGAAACTATTGTAATATATATGGTTGGATGCCTCTATGTTGAACTTGTTATGTATGATGGAACTATGCATGTAATATATATGGTTGGATGATGAAGTTATGTGTTGGATATCTTATATGTTGCTCTGTAATGGCCTTTTGAAATATATCTATATATGTCATATATATTTGTGATGAAAATTGTTGGATTTAATAAAAAACAGATAAAAGAGCCAATATGCAGGCTCTTTGCCGTCTGCCACCGACGACAACGGCCTCTTTGCCGTCTGCCGCGGACGGCAAAGAAGACACGTGGCATCCAGTTGTGCTTCCTGGGAGCTGACCCATTTGGCCAGTTTGCCTACAGTGGCAGACGGCAAAGACTTTGCCATCAGTGGCAGACGGCAAAGAACCTGCCATGCAGTGATGTGTAGATGACATCATACGGCGGACGGCAAAGACACTAGAAATTTTGCCGTCAGTGGCGGATGGCAAAGGCCTGCCGTTAGCCACTTAACGCACTGACAACGCAATTATTGCCGTCCGCTCTCTTTGTCGTCCGAAGCAGACGGCAAAGTAGCTGTTTACCATAGCCTACGTTGCCGGAGCCTTTTGCCGTCCACGGATGACGGCAAAGGCCTTTGTCGTCCGCCGTTCATGCCTTTGCTGTCCGCCGTGGTAGACGGCAAAATGGCTGATTCCTGTAGTGTGAGAATCAAAGATAGAGAAGAAGCCATCTAGCTAATAACTATGGACCCGAAGGTTTGTGGTAAACTACTCACGCTTCATCGGAGAGGCTATGGAGTTGATGTAGAAGCCCTCCGTGATCAATTCCCCCTCCGGTGGATCGCCGGAAAAGGCCCCAAGATGGGATCTCATGGGTACAAAAGGTTCAAGTGGTGGAAAAGTGATTTCATGGCTCCCCTTGATGTTTTTAGGGTATAAGAGTATATATAGGCGGAAGAAGTACGCCGGTGGAGCTACCAGGGGCCCACGAACGTGGGGACGCGCCCTCCTGCCTCGTGGCCACCTCGTGGCGTTCCAGACTTCAACTCCAAGTCTTCTGGTTTGCTTTCGGTCCAAGAAAGATCGTCGCGAAGGTTTCATTCCGTTTGGATTGCATTCGATATTCCTTTTCTGCGAAACACTAAAATAGGCAAAAAAAACAGAAACCGGCATTGGGCCTCGGTTAATAGGTTAGTCCCAAAAATAATATAAAAGAGAATATTAAAGCCCATTAAACATCCAAAACAGATAATATAATAGCATGGCACAATAAAAAATTATAGATACGTTGGAGATGTATCAGTCCCCAAACAGAAAATAAAGTTTATTCCTTTTTCCACCATGCTTTCACTTTCCATGGCTAACCGTATCCACGGGTGCCCTCCATACCAACACTTTCCAAGGAATTTATTATTTGACAACATAAAGTAAATTCATTTTTCATTTCAGTACTGGGCATCCCTAATACCTTTGCCTTAGTCTCGTGCAATGACAAGTGAATAAACACTCATCGTGGGAATAACACATCTAACATGGAAAATATTAGCCACCCCTCACTGCCTCACGAGCAGTACGAACACACAAAAGAGAAGTTTATTTCGAAAATTAGATATGGCACAAACAAATTTGCTTAGGACGGCAAAAGAATACCGCATATAGGTAGATATAGTGGACTCATATGGCAAAACTGGTTTAAATGGTTTTGGATGCACAAGTAGAGATCATACTTGTGCAAAATGAAGGCTAGCAAAAGATTGAGAAGCGACCGACCAAGAAACAAATAATATCATAAGCGAGCATTAAGCATAATTAACACCAAATAATGCACCACAAGTAGGATGTAATTTCATTGCACAACTATTGACTTTCATGCTTGCATAGGGAATCACAAACCTTAACACCAATATTCTTACTAAAGCATAATTACTCATCAACATGACTCACATATCATATAGGGATTTTTATTTTTGTGCCCCTGGTTCCTTAGCTCTACTCATTCATCCCCACTCTGTTAACTTTTGCTCACTTTTCCCCACTCCCTTGCCCGAAACCTTCAGAACAGGTTATAGCGGACGTTGTCGTCGGGTCAATGCCTTTGACCGGTAGCTGACGAGTGGGCCTGCGTATACATGGGCGCATGCAAGACCACGGTCCTTGGGTAGCATGTGTCCATGGACATGCCCGAAATGTCCCATCATATAAAGAGGTAACCACCTCCATCGCCCCTACCGTTTTCCCTCAAATCCCCTCCCTGCCGCATCATCTTCCTCTCCTCCACCGGCATCATCTCGCTCTCCTCCACTGCGTCCACCGCACCGTCTCGCTCTCCCCCACCGCATCCTCTTTCTCACCTTCATCGCCTGCATCTGTCAGATGGCCGACGCTCGTGGAGACGCTGGCGCAGCGGCCGGAGATGTGTTGGAGCTGCAGGGTCAGGGCGCGGTGACCGCGGATGTCGGCGGCGTCCACGGTGGTGCGGGGAAACTCGCAACCGCTGCTGATGTGGCGGGCTCCGCCTCATTGCTGCAGAAGGTGACGGCGTCGAGCGGCGTAGTCCATCCCGATGCCCCAGTTGCGCCGCCTACCGTGGAGGAGCAGGTATTTGCACTTGCTTAGCTCGTAGAGTTAGTTGCTCCCTAGTTGCATTGGTTAGATTGTGATTCATACGGTAGTTCAGATGGTTAGAGTAGTTGGTTTGACGGATGGGCCGGGGTTTTTTGTATGGGTTGGGGGATGGGGTTTTTTGGACTAGGGTTTGTTGGATAAATTCGTTGCAAAAATGCTAGCTAGATGTTGTGAACTATGATTTTAGGTGCTACAATTATTGGGGTTTTTAGGTTTGTTTTTAGATTTGGATAAATTCATTGCAAAAATGCTAGATGATGTGAATATATTGGGTTTTTAATGCTATGATGCTTATTAGATTTGTTTCTAGTGCTGACAGATTGGGTTTTTTTTAATGCTACTCAGATTCGTTGCCTTAGATTGGGTCCCTATTAGATTTGTTTTTGAATGCTACTCAGATTGGGGTTTTGAATGTCATATGCCCAAATGAAATCCATTGATTAAGAAGTTATTTGTTTCATTAGTATATAAATTTTCCACAATATGTAATTATATTAGCTCTGGTCTTCAATGTGTGTGCATGACCAATGATCAATGTATTATTTGAATGTCATATTGGGGTTTTTGATCAATGTGTGTAAAAATATAATACATTGATATACTAGTGATGGATGTGGTTTTTGAATGCATAGAGCTAAGGGGCACAGAAATATAAAAAAAACCCACTTCTAAAACATTTGATATTGGGAGTATAGGGACAATTCCATTTTATCCCTAGTTGGTTCCTACCCATGGGGTTTGCCCAGTTTTTCCCTTAGTTTTTCCGTCGAGGTCCCTCGAATGCACTTTGACCGCTTGACCAAAACTTTGAAAATTCATAACTAATTCATATGAACTCATAAAAATGCAAATAAGATATCAAAATGTTTAGATAAACATTACCTTTATGTGCATATCATTTGCATTCGGGACAAAAGCACCGTTTAAACTGCCCGAGGTAATTAATGTTATTAACATTATTAAAAATAAAAAGGTATAAACAATATTTTTTTTCATGAATAAAAATGACATGCAAATGTAGGTGATGTTTTCTGAACATCCTGATATATTATTTGCATTACAAATGCATTTTTGCCCCTAGTTGGAACCTACCCACGGGTTTTGCCCTTACTTTTTGACTCTGCTCAGTTTTGCCCTTAGATTTTCCTCCTAAGTCGCCCGAATGCCCTTTGACCATTTGACCAATACTTTAAAAATTCATAACAAATTGATATGAACTCAGAAAAATGCAAATAAGATATCAAACTGTTCAGATAAACATTACCTTTATGTGTATGTCATTTGCATTAGGGGAAAAAGTACCGTTTAAACTACCTAAGTTTGTTAATGTTTTTAACATTATTAAAAATAAAAAGGTATAAATAATACTTTTTGGGGGAACAAAAATAACATGCAAATGTAGGTGACGTTTTCTAAACATCCTGATATCTTATTTGCATTTTTCTGAGTTCATATCAACTTGTAATGAAGTTTCAAAATAATGGTCAAAGTCATTTGAACATTCATAAAAAGTTGATATGAACTCAGAAAAATGCAAACAAGATATCAGGATGTTCAGAAACATCACCTACATTTGCATGCAATTTTTATTCTTGAAAAAAGTATTTGTATACCCTTTTTATCTTTAATAATGCTAATAACATTAATACCTCTGGTAGTTTAAATGATACTTTTTTCCTTAATGCAAATGATATGCACATAAAGTTAATGTTTGTCTGAACATTTTGATATCTTATTTGCATTTTTCCGAGTTCATATGAATTTGTTATGAATTTTCAAAGTATTGGTCAAACGGTCAAAGGGCATTCGGGTGACCTCAGGGGCAAATCTAAGGGCAAAACTGAGCAGAGTTGAAAAGTAAGGGCCCGTGGGTAGGTTCCAAATAGGGGCAAAAATGCAATTGTCCCTTAGCCCTATGATCAATGTGTCATGTGTGCATATCTAAATTTTCAATTAGCTACTAGTGATGGAAGTAGTTGTATATTCAGGAGGATGATGATTGGGGGGAGAAAGAGGAAGCTAGCCGACTACGACCCGTACGAGGGGCGTTTAGTGACGATTTTGAATATGAGGTAAGCCTATCCCTTGTTCATTTAGTTCCTTTTACATGGTGTATATGAATCTATAATGTACTAGTGCAATTCATTCATGTGTACAGTACGATTCTGGAGATGATGTGTATAAGGGCAACATCGCGTCCTTCACAGCCAAGGAGGTGGAGAAGATCAAGGTCAAGGGAGTTGCTTCCTTCTACAACCGCAAGTTCAAGAAGTGGCACTGCCCCTACTGCACCACCAAGCCAAAGCCAAGGGATGGCCACTTCGATCACCTTTTGTCTCATGCTGAGGATGTAGCGATTCGCGGGGAGGACTACATGATCAGGGGGCAGCATGCCGCCCTCGCAAAGGCCCTGACTCCGGCATGATGTGATCGATGATGTGATGTTGTGTTACTTTTGGCTTGGTTTGTTGAACTGAATCTCGTTGGTTATGGTATGTTGAACTGAATCTCGTTGGTTATGCTAGTAATCTGGTTGCTATCTATATTTGTCTGTCCTTAAATTTGCCTGTGGTATATTTGTCTGTCCTGAATCTATGGTTAGTTATGTTTAGATGTTGTGAACTATGATTTTAGGTGCTGCAATGATCACACATGTTGTGTAGGAAATCAAATGCATGCTCCAAATGAGATCATGTAAACCTTGGCAAACCTGGACAGTATAAATTCAAGAAAATGCAAAAACAAGTAAAACCTTGGCAAACTATCTATGTTTTTGTAGGAGATCATCTGTGCAAAATTTGATGTGATTTTGAGGAAGTCAAATAAATTTGAATTTGAGAAATGTGCTCCAAATGAGCTCCCAGGCTAGGGTAAACAACCCATTTGTAATCAAGTTTTTTTGGACCTGCCCTAAATGAGCCAAATGTTTTTTTATTAACACATATTCACTTTCCATAATGTAGATTCGAAGTCTCACTATTTTTTTGAATTAATTTTCATATTTTTACATTTTCCTTTGAAAACATATGCTTTAATATAAAAACTATTAAAACACATTTTGAAATATGAAAATGGAAAACTAACTTCAGATCCTTCTTATTCACTTTAAAATAAAGCTTTGATGCTTTTTTATTTTTTTTTTTAATTTTTCAAAAACAGAAGGTAACACCACCTCTCCTTGAACTCTATGAAATCATGTACATGATAGCTCATATGTGTGAAGGTTTTCTCATGAAAATGACCATAGACCAAGTTTATGATTTTTGGTTGGTAACATGTCACATAAGACAACATTGTGCGCACGTTTTATATATTTTTGAATTTTTTTAAATTAATGGTGCTCATTTGACCTTGATCGTGCCAGCTAGGGTTTTTTCATGAAAATGACCATAGACCAAGTTTAGTATTTTTCCTCGTTAGTTTGTATTATAAAATGACGAATGTCGAAGGTTTCATATTTTTCGATTTTTTAAACTTAGTTATGCTCACTCAAAGCCTTCGAAACCCCGTTGACCAGCTCAAAACCCCTCTAAACTCAGCGGGGTTTCGCCTAACCCTAGCTCCCAACGTTAGCCGTAAGATCATACCCTCGCGCCAAGCGACAGTCCTCAGATCTGGTCTTCTAGAAGGAATTAGCTGGGTTGGCTGCGTGTAGGCTCCGAGCCGTTGGATCACAAGGACGGCTCCGCATCATTGGATCCTGGGGCGATCCGCGAGAGGCGATCCTATTGGTTGTGCTCGGCTACTCTCCCACCACTGAATCCTCGAAAAAAACGTTGTTATTGGGCCCAAAAGGAAACCAAGTTCTGGTTGGGCCGTAGAATTGCTTCTTTTTTTGCATCGTTTGCTCTGTTTTTTGTGAACATGTTGGCTCTGTATTTTTGCATCGTTTGAAATCAGTTGACATTGTGTAGAAAATGACCAAATTTTTAAGGGCCAAATTTATTTTTATCATGCAAAATGGCCACAAACTATTCAAAAATTGTCTCTTTTTGTTCATATAATATATATGACCACGGATTCCCACGCGTGCAATTAGCTTGTTTTTCTTCTTCTTTTTCAAACCACCGTTTCCCACGTGTGTACACTCTCGATGCTGCGGTGGGTTTGAAAACGGGTTACTTCACATTTGGCCCCGTCATTGCCATGGCCAAATAACACATAGCACCACGGCTATTTAAGCCACCCTCTGCCTCTGCCATCCCTCATCCATCTCCCATCCTCTCTACCATCTTCCCTTCTTGCTCTTCGACCACTTCTCCTTCTTCTAGCACATCCTCAGGATGCAATACACCAGACCACCCACAACCACTTCCCACCTTGGCGTGTACGTTGAGCACACACTACATGTGTGGGCAATATCAACGTGTAGGACCGCAAGGAACTTCAGCGAGTTCTTCCTCGCGTTTGGCTACCACCACCTCCCGCGGGGATCTCCAAGGATGTTCCGTGTCGAGGAGGTCATCCAAAACGGTGTGGTGGTTGCTCTCCTTGCCCACTTCACCAACACATTCGACGCCTTCTACCTCCTCGGTCGGGTGTTTTGGTGTGGCTGCGAGTTCATCGCTTTCACCACCCACAACATGTTCATGGAGTACACCAACATCTTCCCCACTGTGTCCCGCATGCACACTCTTCCGTACCCCATCGACAACGCCCCAGAGGAGCAGTGAAGGGCGCCCGAAGGAGAAGCAAGGTGGAGAAGGCGGCGTCTAGGGTTCTAAACCCTCTATCTATTTTTTTAGTCTATGTTATGTTAAGTTGTAATCCCATTGAACTATGTGAGAGATGCTATGGGCTTGTTGGCCCTTTTATCAAGTTCTATTATTAAGTTTTTCATCTATTCTATTATTCCTCGCCGACAAACTCCGCTCGATCGGCAAGGCTTTCCGCCTCCGCTGCGTCCGCCTCCGCCAACGTGAATCCAAATTCGCCCGCGGCCGCGGCTGCCGCCGCCTCTTCCATCCTGGACGCGATGTGCGCCAACTCCTCGTCGGTGGTGTCCCGGGTGAGGCCCTTCTGCTCGGCGGGGTCGACTGGCACCTCCACCAAGTCGTCGAAGAACGCTCGCACGACGTCGCCAGCAGGCTCCTGCCAAGTGGAGTCGATCCCGTGCGAGTCGCACAGCGGCATCATTGCAAGGATGCGGCTGAGCGACGAATTGTTGCACAACGGGACGACGCCTCGCGGCAGCCTGAACCATTCGGGGTGATCGGGATCGTGCTTGAACAGCTCCCTGAGCGTCCCGTCAAGCTCTAAGACAGTGAAATTGAAGTTGAGGCCAGGGCGCAGCCTCATGATGTCCGCCGCATTCTGGAACTCCCAGGCGGGTCTCCCTTTCTCCTGCAGGGGAGCGATGCGTCGGCGGAGGAAATCTGCGCCAACGGCGCCAACTGTGAGCCCGGCACGCCTAAGCCGCAGGATCCGGGTAACGGCAATTTGCAGCTTGTCGTCGTCCGGAGCCACATCGCTCCAATCCCTGCCGCGCACCACAGGAGTTCGGCGCACGGCAGTGAATGGCTGCGGGTTCTCCTCGACGATCAGGCACCAGTCTGCTCTCCACTCCTCCCATTTGCTGCGGAGCTCTCCCTCCAGATAAGCATCCTTCTTGCCGGGCTTCGAGATCCAGGCGATTCCGCCGGAGAGGGGCTCTCCTCTCTCTACTCGAGGCGTGAAGAAGTGGCGGAAGAGGGCTACGTTTGGATAGACTCCGATAAAGTTTTCGCAAAGATGTGCGAAAATTGCCATGGTCAGGACAGCATTGGGGGTGAAATCAAGGAGATGGAACCCGTAGGTGTTCATGATGTCGCAGAAAAAATCAGAGAAGGGCGGGCAGAGCCCACAATAGAAGAACAGAGGAAAGAAGGGATACCCGGTCGGATACTCCTTCTGGGCGGCGGCGGGAAGAACCCTCGTGCGCGGATGCGCTCGCGTCCCCGTCGACCAGAAGAGGTAGAATTCCTCCCTCAGGTCCAACGCGTCGAGCTGAGGGGGGAAGGTTGCCTGCTCCTTTCGCAGCGCCTCAAGCCGCTGCGCCTCGGCCGACTTCACAGCCTTCCCTTTCCCCTTGTTGCCCTTCGGGGCCATGGCGGAAGCAGGGAGGGGGGTCGACGGTGTCGGTAGCACTGGTGGCGACGGAAGGGGCGGAACGCTGCTCCCCTTGGGAAGTGGCGGAGATTTTCAAGGAATCGCAACTTACGGGTGGGCGGACTGCCCCTGTTTCCCCTGCTTATAAGGGGGAGGGGGCGTTTCGCCTTTCCGAATAAACAAATCACCTGCGACGTGACGCCTGCCTGCGGGGCTCAGCCCCGCGCACGCCGCCCACGTCACGCACGCCTCTCCCCACGATGCCGCGTTCGACGCGTGTCGTTCGGGGGGGGCGTGGTGGATGCAGAAGAAGATGCAGCGTGACCCAGGCCGCGCGTGCCCGTGCACTGTTTTGGGCCTGGCCCAATAGCGCTCGGCACCATGTATGGCCCAGGCCCGGGGGCTCCTGTCGGTGTACTAAAGTAGGGGTACCTTAGTGCCCCGAACTTGTGCACGGGCAGTCGTAGCACCCCGCGGCAAGGCTTGCCAGGCGATCGCCAAAACGCTCCATGGTCCCTTTTTGGGCCATCCAAGAACAAAGTATTTGAGCCAAGGCCTCGGCAGGAGGAGCTTGCCGGGAAGGCCACCCGAAGAGAGCAAGGCCTCGGCAAGAGGAGCTTGCCGGGACGGCCGCTCGAAGCCCAAGGCCCCGGCGCACGACAAGAGACTTGCTGCGACGCGCCACGCGTCCCGGCAAGGACCGGTGAGCGACAAGCTCCCGGGCGCGACAAGGCATCAACCGCGGCAAGGCGCTTGCCGCGGCAAGTCACCACCCCGCGCCTGTGTTCCAGCTCATCCACCCACGCGTCGCTCTGGGGCCATTCCAGGCGTACATGGCGAGAGGCTGCGCAGCCAGGAGCATGCGGTGGCGAAGCAACGCTGACAGGATAGCCGTCATGGCAAACGGTGGCGCCCCAAACGGTCCCTTTTCTGCACTGTTTGGGTGACCTAGACGGGCATTTAATGCCCTTGTCCCCTGCCGTCAGAGTTAGGTATGATAGCACCGTGCAAACAGCTGGACCCAACACATTGTTTTCAAGTTTTACCCCCGCCTACGTTGCCACCTGTGGGTAATCCCTTGCGCATATAAAAGGAGGCCCCATGCGCAACGTAGAAGGGAAAGGGAGGAGGAAGAAGGAGACCACTCACGCTCGGTCTGACTAGTTGCCTGAGTGTACTGTAGCACTCAGCGCTCCCGAACAAGAACACAGTACAAACCACAAAGCAGCAGTAGGGTTTTATGCATCCGTGCGGCCCGAAGCTGGGTAAACCCCTTGTGTGCATTGCCTCGATCCGCTCTTCGCGCGACCTCTGCCCCCCGCCAAACCAGAAAGGGGCTCGGTCCCCATAGGTGTTCGTGGAGGCAGATTTCCCCCGACATAGTGCGAGAAATCAAACGGAGGAGATCGAGCCTTGTGGGGAAAAGTGCACAAACCAAACCTTTGCAGAGTGTACAAACTAATCATGGTTAGCCGTGTCCCCGGTTATGGACATCTTGAGTATCTGGTTCTTGGATTATCATGTGGATCTCATCGCTCTTAATTATATAATTTGATTGGGGTTAATGATTATTTTTAATTGGGTTTGAGATGGGGTTTACCATTCTCAATGTTTAACAACCACCATGATAGTTAAATAAAATTTATTCCTTTGTTGTAGGGGAAATTGGCTTTTCACAAAACATATTAACCATATAGCCTCCACCAGCCAAATATGCATGTAGTGATAGCATTATTCTGTTCATTACTCTCTTGTGTTACATTGCCAGCATATTCCATGTGCTGACCCGTTTTTCGGGCTGCAACGTGTCATGTTGCAGACTTTTCAGATGACGACTAAGGAGCCTTAGGTCGTGGTCTTTCACTCAGTGATGCCATTGGAGTTGATGGACTCACTTTATCTTCCAAGCCTTCCGCTGTTATCGTATTAGATGGCCTTCAGACATGTTTATTGTAATAAGTTCTCTTTTGAGACATTCGATGTAATAAGTGTGTGATTGCTACTTTGTTATAAATCCTTCAAGTACTGTGCGTGTCAGCATTACCGATCTAGGGATGACACTTATGCACAGAGATCAAATTGTTTGAGGTCTGGTCGCTACACAACATAAAGTAGAATGATATGGACAATACAATGACCATATTACATAGATATATGTTTGTTTCATGCTGTTATCATGTCCACCTTACTACTGAACCGGTTTACCAAAATGAGTTTTGTATACTACATGCTAAACCTGTGATGTGTCTGCTTGTTTCTCTTGTAGAATGTCAACAAAATATTGGAGAAGACCACCCCACTATGCAATGGTAGAGAAAGTAATGCAGATAAGGTTCAAGATAGTCAGACAACCGTATTGGTGTCCAAGAAAGGTAATAAACATGATCTTGTAGACAGTGAGATAACCCCACAGTCCTGCATTGATGTAGTGTTCGAGTTACTGGCCAGTACCGCTGGCACAAGCTCTTCGAACTCGCTACCTGAATCACTTCGGCTTCTTCAGTCTCAGATACAAGCTGAAAGGCATCAGTCAGCTGTGCTGCGGCAAGAAGCCAAAGGACTGAGGAAGTCCCTGCAAAATTTAGATGCATACTTTCTGGTGCAACAACAAGCGCTGGAGGATTTAAACGCCAAACAAGAGAAAGTTAATAAGCTTGCTAAGCATCTTGCCAGCATTATGAGTACCCATATATTGCTTCTTGACATCTTCTGAAGTGGTTTCAGTTCTAGACTTGTTTTGCTGCGGCGTTTATTTGCAATAGTAGCCAACTTTGACAACCAGTGTATGTGATATGCTGCTTTGTTCCCTATATTTGCACTGGTGCCGAACTTTGATGCCCAGTGGATGTAATATGTGTAATAGCTGTGATAGCCTAGCGTAACCTGCTTGGTTATTTATTTCCTTCTTGTCTTGTTTATTTGTTTGCTTGTAGTTAGTGCAGTTCTTTTTCCGCAGTTTGCTAGTGGACGCAATAACCTATTTTTTAAAAATAGGTCATCATCATCTCGTGCCTTTGATCTCCATCTCCAAAGAACCATCATGATCTCCATCTTCACCGGCTTGACACCTTGATCTCCATCGTAGCATCGTTGTGGTCTCGCCAACTATTTCTTCTACAACTATCGCTACCGCATAGTGATAAAGTAAAGCAATTACATGGCGATTGCATTTCATACAATAAAGCGACAACCATAAGGCTTCTTCCAGTTGCGGATAACTTTTACAAAACATGATCATCTCATACAATAACTTATATCACATCATGTCTAGACCATATCACATCACAACAAGCCCTACAAAAACAAGTTAGACGTCTTCTACTTTGTTGTTGCAAGTTTTACGTGGCTGTATGGGCTTCTAGCAAGAACGGTTTTTACCTACGCATCAAACCCACAATGATTTTTCATCAAGTGTGTTGTTTTAACCTTCAACAAGGACCGACCGTAGTCAAATTCAATTCAACTAAAGTTGCAGAAACAGACACCCACCAACCACCTTTATGCAAAACAAGTTGCATGTCTGTCGGTGGAACCGGTCTCATGAACGTGGTCATGTAAGGTTGGTCCGGGCCGCTTCATCCAACAATACCGCCGAATCAAAATAAGACGTTGGTGGTAAGCAGTATGACTATTATCGCCCACAACTCTTTGTGTTCTGCTTGTCTTCTCATCACTGTTGGTAATCGTAGCATATAATTTCAAAAAAATCCTACGATCGCGCAAGATCAATCTAGGATATGCATAGCAACGAGAGGGGGAGACTGTGTTCACGTACCCTTGTAGACCAAAAGCCGAAGCGTTAGGTTAACGCAGTTGATGTATTCGAGCGACTTCGCGATCCAACCAATCAAGTACCGAACGTATGGCACCTCCGAGTTCAGCACACATTCAGCTCGATGACGTCCCTCGAACTCTTGATCCAGCAGAGGGTCGAGGAAGAGTTTCGTTAGCACAATGGCGTGGTGACGGTGATGGTGATGTGATCCGCGCAGGGCTTCGCCTAAGCACTACGACGCTATGACCGGAGGAGTAAACTGTGGAGGGGGGCACCGCACACGGCTAAGAAATAACTGTTGTGTCTTGGGGTGCCCCCTGCCCCCGTATATAAAGGAGGAGGGGAGCAGGCTGGCCCTAGGGGCGCACCCAAGTGGGAGGAAACCGACTAGGACTCCCAATCCTAGTCGGCCCCCTTTTCCTTTCTTTCGGATGGGGAAAAGGGAAGGAGAGGGAGAGGGAAAGGGAAAGGGGGCCGCCCCCTCCTCCTTGTCCAATTCGGACTCCCTTGGAGGGGGGGCGCCACCCCTTGTGGGCTCCCCTCTCTCTCCCCTATAGCCCATGTAAGCCCAATACTTCCCCAGGGGGTGCAACCTCTTGAGCATGCGTTAGTTTTCCCTTGAAGAGGAAAGGGTGATGCAACAAAGTAGCGTAAGTATTTCCCTCAGTTTTTGAGAACCAAGGTATCAATCCAGTAGGAGATAACACGCAAGTCACCTAGTACCTGCAAAAACAATCAACAACCTTGCAACCAACGCCATAAAGAGGTTGTCAATCCCTTCACGGTCACTCGCAAAAGTGAGATCTAATAAAGATAGTAAGATAAATATTTTTGGTATTTTTTTGTATAGATTGGAAAGTAAAGATTGCAAAATAGTAAAATGAGATGGGATGTAAATAAAAGAGATGCAATATAATAAGAAAGAGACTCGGGGGCCATAGGTTTCACTAGTGGCTTCTCTCAAGATATCATGTATTACGGTGGGTAAACAAATTACTGCCGAGCAATTGATAGAAAAGCGCATAGTTATGAGAATATCTAGGCAATGATCATGAATATACGCATCACGTCCATGTCAAGTAGAACGAAACGATTCTACATCTACTACTATTACTCCACACATCGACCGCTATCCAGCATGCATCTAGAGTATTAAGTTCATAAGAACAGAGTAACGTATTAGGCAGGATGACATGATGTAGAGGGATAAACTCAAGCAATATGATATAAACCCCATCTTTTTATCGTCGATAGCACCAATACAATACATGCCTTGCTGCCCCTGCTGTCACTGGGAAGGGACACCGCAAGATTGAACCCAAAGCTAAGCACTTCTCCCATTGCAAGAAAGATCAATCTAGTAGGCCAAACTAAACCGATAATTCGAAGAGACTTGCAAAGATGTCAAATCATGCATATAAGAATTCAGAGAAGAGCCAAATATTATTCATAGATAATCTTGATCATAAATCCACAATTTATCAGATCTCGGCAAACACACCATAAAAGAGTATTACATCGAACAGATCTCCAAGAACATCGAGGAGAACTTTATATTGAGAACCAAAGAGAGAGAAGAAGCCATCTAGCTAATAACTATGGACCCGAAGGTCTGTGGTAAACTACTCACACATCATCGGAGAGGCTATGGTGTGGATGTAGAAGCCCTTCGTGATCGATTCCCCCTCCGGCAGATCACCGGAAAAGGCCCCAAGATGAGATCTCACGGGTACAGAAGGTTGCGGCGGTGGAAAAGTGGTTTCATGGCTCCCCTGATGTTTCTAGGGTATAAGAGTATATATAGGCGAAAGAAGTATGTCGGTGGAGCTCCGTGGGGCCCACAAGGGTGGGGGTGCGCCTACCTTCCTAGGCGCGCCCTCTTGCCTCGTGGCCGCCTCGCGGAGTTCCAGACATCAACTCCCAGTCTTCTGGATTGCATTTGTTCCAAGAAAGATCATCGCGAAGGTTTCATTCCGTTTGGATTCCGTTTGGTATTCCTTTTCTGTAAAACACTGAAATATGCAAAAAAAACATAATCTGGCATTGGGCCTTCGGTTAATAGGTTAGTCCCAAAAATAATATAAAAGAGCATATTAAAGCCCATTAAACATCCAAAACAGATAATATAATAGCATGGAACAATAAAAAATTATAGATACATTGGAGATGTATCAAGCATCCCCAAGCTTAATCCCTGCTCGTCCTCGACTAGGTAAATGATAAAAACAGAATTTTTCATGTGGAATGCTACCTAACATAATTTTCAAGGTAATTCTCTTTATTGTGGCATGAATGTTCAGATCCATAAGATTCAAAAAAGTTTAATATTGACATAAAAACAATAATACTTCAAGCATACTAATAAAGCAATCATGTCTTCTCAAAATAACATGGCCAAAGAAAGTTATCCCTACAAAATCAAATAGTCTGGCTATGCTCTATCTTCATCACACAAAATATTTAAATCATGCACAACCCCGATGACAAGCCAAGCAATTGTTTCATACTTTTGATGTTCTAAAAAAAATTCAATTTTCACGCAATACATGAGCGTGAGCCATGGACATAGCACTATAGGTGGAATAGAATGGTGGTTGTGGAGAAGACAAAAAGAAAAGATAGTCTCAGATCAACTAGGCATATCAACGGGCTATGGAGATGCCCATCAATAGATATCATTGTGAGCGAGTAGGGATTGCCATGCAACGGATGCACTAGAGCTATAAGTGTATGAAAGCTCAACAAAAGAAACTAAGTGGGTGTGCATCCAACTTGCTTGCTCACGAAGACCTAGGGTAATATGAGGAAGCCCATCATTGGAATATACAAGCCAAGTTCTATAATGTTAAATTCCCACTAGTATAAAAGTGAAAACATAGGAGACTCTCTATCATGAAGATCATGGTGCTACTTTGAAGCACAAGTGTGGTAAAAGGATAGTAGCATTGTCCCGTCTCTCTTTTTCTCTCATTTTTTATTTTTATTTGGGACTTTCTCTTTTTTTATGGCCTCTTTTTTTCGTCCGGAGTCTCATCCCGACTTGTGGGAGAATCATAGTCTCCATCGTCCTTTCCTCACCGGGACAATGCTCTAATAATGATGATCATCACACTTTTATTTACTTACAACTCAAGAATTAGAACAAAATATGACTCTATGTGAATGCCTCCGACAGTTTACCGGGACGTGCAATGAATCAAGAGTGACATGTATGAAAATCATGAATGGTGGCTTTGCCACAAATACGATGTCAACTACATGATCATGCAAAGCAATATAACAATGATGGAGCATGTCATAATAAACGGAACGGTGGAAAGTTGCATGGCAATATATCTCGGAATAGCTATGGAAATGCCATAATAGGTAGGTATGGTGGCTGTTTTGAAGAAGGTATATGGTGGGTGTATGTTACCGGCAAAAGGTGCGCAGTATTAGGGAGGCTAGCAATGGTGGAAGGGTGAGAGTGCGTATAATCCATGGACTCAACATTAGTCATAAGAACTCACATACTTATTGCGAAAATCTATTAGTTATCGAAACAAAGTACTACGCGCATGCTCCTAGGGGGATAGATTGGTAGGAAAATACCATCGCTCGTCCCCGACAGCCACTCATATGTAAGACAAACAATAAATAAGTCATGCTCCGACTTCATCACATAACGGTTCACCATACGTGCATGCTACGGGAATCACAGACTTTAACACAAGCATCTCTCAATTCACAACTACTCAACTAGCATGACTCTAATATCACCATCTTCATATCTCAAAACAATCATAAGGAATCAAACTTCTCATAATATTCAATGCACTTTATATGATAGTTTTTATTCTACCCATCTTGGATGCTCATCGTATTAGGACTAATTTTATAGCCAAAGCAAATTACCATGCTGTTCTAAAAGAATCTCAAAATAATTTATTTAAAGCATGAGAGATCAATAATTTCTATAAAATAAAACCACCACCGTGTTCTAAAAGATATAAGTGAAGCACTAGAGCAAAATTATCTAGCTCAAAAGATATAAGTGAAGCACATAGAGTATTCTAATAAATTCTGATTCATGCGTTTCTCTCCAAAAGGTGTACAGCAAGGATGATTGTGGTAAACTAAAAAGCAAAGACTCAAATCATACAAGACGCTCCAAGCAAAACACATATCATGTGGTGAATAAAAATATAGCCTCAAGTGAAGTTACCGATAGACGAAGACGAAAGAGGGGATGCCTTCTGGGGCATCCCCAGGCTTAGGCTTTTTATTGTCCTTGAATTTTACCTTGGGGTGCCTCGGGAATCTCCAAGCTTACGCTCTTACCACTCCTTATTCCGAAATCCATCAAATCTTTACACAAAACTTGAAAACTTCACAACACAAAACTCAATAGACAATCTCATGAGCTCCGTTAGTATAAGAAAATAAACCACAACTTTAAGGTACTATAATGAACTCATTATTTATTTGTATTGGTGTTAAACCTACTGTATTCCAACTTCTCTATGGTTCATACCCCCCGATACTACTCATAGATTCACTAAAATAAGCAAACAACACACGGAAAACAGAATCTGTCACAACAGAACAGTCTGTAGCAATCTATATAAAACGAATACTTCTGGAACTCCAAAAATTCTGAAATAAATTGTTGGATGTGAGGAATTTGTCTATTAATCATATGAAAAAAGAATCAACCTAAAATCACTCTCCAGTAAAAAATGGCATCTAATCTCGTGAGCGCAAAAGTTTCTGTTTCTTTACAGCAAGATTGCAAAGACTTCACCCATGTCTTCCCAAAGGCTCTACTTGGCACAAACACTAATTAAAACATAAAACCACATCTAAACAGAGTCTAGACGAATTACTCCCTCTGTCCCAGAATATAAGAACGTTTTTGACACTATGGTAGTGTTTAAAACGTTCCTATATATTGGGACGGAGGGAGTATTTATTACTAAACAGGAACAAGCAAAGAACAAAAATAAAATTGGGTTGCCTCCCAACAAGCGCTATCGTTTAACGCCCGTAGCTAGGTATAAAAGCAAGAATAGATCTAACTATTGCCATCTTTGGTATGCAATTCATAAGTGGCTCCCAAAGTTGATTAATAAGGCAATTTAATTTTCTTTCTAGGAACGTGTTCCATGCCTTTCTTAACGGAAATTGGAATCTAATATTTCCTTCTTTCATGTTAATAATTGTACCAATCGTTCTAAGGAAGGGTCTACCAAGAATAATAGGACATGTAGGATTGCAATCTATATCAAGAACAATGAAATCTACGGGCACATAATTCCTATTTGCAATAATAATAACACCATTAATCCTTCCCATAGGTTTCTTAATGATGGAATCCGCAAGATGCAAATTTAAAGAACAATCATTGAATTCGCGGAAACCAAACACATCACACAAAGTTTTTGGAATCATGGAAACACTAGCACCGAAATCACATAAAGAATAGCCTTCATAATCTTTAATCTTAATCTTAATAGTAGGTTCCCACTCATCATAAAGTTTTCTAGGGATAGAAACTTGTAGTTCAAGCTTTTCTTCATAAGATTGCATTAAAGCATCAACGATATGTTTAGTAAAAACTTTGTTTTGATTATAAGCATGAGGAGAATTTAACACAGATTGCAACAAGGAAATACAATCTATCAAAGAGAAATTATCATAGTTAAATTCCTTGAGATCCAAAATAGTGGGTTCATTGCTACGTAAAGTTTTGACTTCTTCAATCCCACTTTTATTAATTTTTGCATCAAGATCTAAAAACTCCGAATCATTGGGACGCCTTTTAACTAAAGTTGACTCATCTTCAGTCCCATCTTTATCATGATTAATATTGGAAAAAAAGATTTAATAGGAGTCACATCAATCACTTTTAGATCTTCATCATTATTATCATGAAAACTAGAAGAACACGCTTTCACAAATCAATCTTTTTTAGCACGCATCCTAGCGGTTCTTTCTTTGCACTCATCAATGGAAATTCTCATGGCTTTGAGAGACTCACTGATGTCATGCTTAGGTGGAATAGATCTAAGTTTCAAAGAATCAACATCAAGAGAAATTCTATCCATGTTCCTAGACAACTCATCAATCTTAAGCAATTTTCCTTCAAGCAAAACATTGAAATTCTTTTGCAAATTCATAAATTGTTTAACACTAGTCTCAAAATCAGAGGGAATCTTATTAAAATTTCCATAAGAGTTGTTGTAGGAATTACCATAATTATTAGAGGAATTACTAGGGAACGGCCTAGAATTACAGTTTCCTCTATACGTGTTGTTACCAAAATTGCTCCTGCCAACAAAATTCACATCCATAGATTCATTATTATTCTTAATCAAAGTGGACAAAGGAATATCATTAGGATCAGAAGATACACTTTTATTAGCAAACAGTTTCATAAGTTCATCCATCTTTCCACTCAAAACATTAATCTCTTCAATCGCATGAACTTTTTTACTAGTGGATCTTTCGGTGTGAAATTGAGAATAATTAACCATAATATTATCTAGGAGTTTAGTAGCTTCTCCTAAAGTGCTTTCCATAAAGTGCCTCCCACGGCCGAATCTAAAAGATTTCTAGAAGCAAAATTCAATCTGTCATAATTTTTTTGTATAATCATCCATAAATTCAAACCATGTGTAGGGCAATTACGTATCATTAATTTCATTCTCTCCCAAGCTTGTGCAACATGCTCATGATCAAGTTGCTTAAAATTCATAATATCGTTCCTAAGAGAGATGATCTTAGCGGGAGGAAAATACTTAGAGATAAAAGCATCTTTGCACTTATTCCATGAATCAATACTATTTTTAGGCAAAGAAGAGAACCAAGTTTTAGCACGATCTCTAAGCAAAAAAGGGAAATAGCTTCAATTTAACAATATCATTATCCAAATCTTTCTTCTTTTGCATATCACACAAATCAACAAAGTTGTTTAGATGGGTAGCGGCATCTTCACTAGGAAGGTCAGAAAATTGATCTTTCATAATAAGATTCAACAAGGCGGTATTAATATCACAAGATTCAGCATCGGTAGTAGGAGCAATTGAAGTGCTAATAAAATCGTTGTTGTTGGTATTGGAAAATTCACACAAATTAGTATTATCTTGAGCCATCGTGACCAACAAACAATCCAACACACAAACACACAAGAGGCAAGCAAAAAGAAGCAAACGGAAAAGAGGCGAAGAAAAGGCAAAGGTTTTTGAAAATCGTTTTAGAAGTGGGGGAGAGGAAAACGAGAGGCGAATGGCAAATAATGTAATGCGGGGGAGAAGAGTTTATGATGGGTACTTGGTATGTATTGACTTGAGCGTAGATCTTCCCGGCAACGGTGCCAGAAATCCTTCTTGCTACCTCTTGAGCATGCGTTGGTTTTCACATGAAGAGGAAAGGTTGATGCAGCAAAGTAGCGTAAGTATTTCCCTCAGTTTTTGAGAACCAAGGTGTCAATCCCGTAGGAGATAACATGCAAGTCACCTACTACCTGGACAAACAATCAAGAACCTTGCAACCAACGCGATAAAGGGGTTGTCAATCCCTTCACGGTCACTCGCAAAAGTGAGATCTAATAAAGATAGTAAGATAAGTATTTTTGGTATTTTTGTTGTATAGATTGGAAAGTAAAGATTGCAAAATAGTAAAACGATATGCGATGTAAATAAAAGATATGCAATATAATAAGAAAGAGACCCGAGGGCCATAGGTTTCACTAGTGGCTTCTCTCAAGATAGCATGTATTATGGTGGGTGAACAAATTACTGCCGAGCAATTGATAGAAAAGCGCATAGTTATGAGAATATCTAGGAAATGATCATGAATATAGGCATCACGTCCGTGTCAAGTAGACCGAAATGATTCTGCATCTACTACTATTACTCCACACACCGACCGCTATCCAGCATGCATCTAGAGTATTAAGTTCATAAGAACAAAGTAATGCATTAGGCAAGATGACATGATGTAGAGGGATAAACTCAAGCAATATGATATAAACCCCATCTTATTATCCTCGATGGCAACAATACAGTACGTGCCTTGCTGCCCCTACTGTCACTGGGAAAGGACACCGCAAGATTGAACCCAAAGCTAAGCACATCTCCCATTGCAAGAAAGATCAATCTAGTAGGCCAAACTAAACCGATAATTCGAAGAGACTTGCAAAGATATCAAATCATGCATATAATAATTCAGAGAAGAACCAAATATTATTCATAGATAATCTTGATCATAAATCCACAACTCATCAGTTCTCGACAACCACACTGCAAAAGAGTATTACGTCGAATAGATCTCCAAGAACATTGAGGAGAACTTTGTATTGAGAACCAAAGAGAGAGAAGAAGCCATGTAGCTAATAACTATGGACCCGAAGGTCTGTGGTAAACTACTCACACATCATCGGAGAGGGTATGGTGTTGATGTAGAAGCCCTCCGTGATCGATTCCCCCTCCGACAGATCGCCGGAAAAGGCCCCAAGATGGGATCTCACGAGTACAGAAGGTTGTGGCGGTGGAAAAGTGGTTTCATGGCTCCCCCTGATGTTTCTAGGGTATAAGAGTATATATACGCGAAAGAAGTACGTCGGTGGAGCTCCATGGGGCCGACGAGGGTGGGGGGCGCGCCCTCCTGCCCCGTGGCCGCCTAGCGGAGTTCTAGACTTCAACTCCAAGTCTTCTGGATTGCGTTTGTTCCAAGAAAGATCATCGTGAAGGTTTCATTCCGTTTGGATTTTGTTTGGTATTCCTTTTCTGCAAAACACTGAAATAGGGAAAAAAACAGAAACTGGCACTGGGCCTTCGGTAAATAGGTTAGTCCCAAAAATAATATAAAAGGGCATATTAAAGCTCATTAAACATCCAAAAAAGATAATATAATAGCATGGAACAATAAAAAATTATAGATACGTTGGAGACGTATCAGGGGGTTCCGGTAACCCTCCGGTACTCCGAAAAATACCCGAACCACTCCGAAACCATTCCGGTGTTCGAATACCATCATCCAATATATCAATCTTTACCTCTCAACCATTTTGAGACTCCTCGCCATGTCCGTGATCTCATCCGGGACTCCGAACAATCTTTGGTCACCAAAACACATAACTCATAATACAAATCGTCATCGAACATTAAGCGTGCGGACCCTACGGGTTCGAGAACTATCTAGACATGACTGAGACACATCTCTGACAAATAAGCAACAACGGAAACTGGATGCTCATATTGGTTCCTACATATTCTACAAAGATCTTTACCGGTCAAACCGCAATGGCAGCATACGTTATTCCCTTTGTCATCGGTATGTTACTTGCCTGAGATTCGATCGTCGGTATCTTCATACCTAGTTCAATCTCGTTACCGGCAAGTCTCTGTACTCATTCTGTAATGCATCATCCCATAACTAACTCATTAGTTACATTGCTTGCAAGGCTTATTATGATGTGCATTACCGAGAGGGCCCAGAGATACCTCTCCGATACTCGGAGTGACAAATCCTAATCTCGATCTATGCCAACCCAACAAATACCTTCAGAGATACCTGTAGAGCATCTTTATAATCACCCAGTTATGTTGTGACGTTTGATACCACACAAGGTATTCCACCAGTATCCGGGAGTTGCATAATCTCATAGTCAAAGGAATATGTATAAGTCATGAAGAAAGCAATAGCAATAAAACTTAACGATCATTATGATAAGCTAACAGATGGGTCTTGTCCATCACATCATTCTCCTAATGATGTGATCCCGTTCATAAAATGACAACACATGTCTATGGTTAGGAAACCTAACCATCTTTGATTAACGAGCTAGTCTAGTAGAGGCTTACTATGGACACTGTGTTTTGTCTATGTATCCACACATGTATCAAGTTTCCGGTTAATACAATTCTAGCATGAATAATAAACATTTATCATGATATAAGGAAATATAAAATAACAACTTTATTATTGCCTCTAGGGCATATATCCTTCACCAGATGACGCTACTGGGCCTAATTTGGATAGGCCGCAACGGGCCATGAGTTAGCGGGCTGTAAATGGGCTATGTGCGAACAAGCCATTAACACGCTTTCCGTGGGCCGACCCGCTACCTTTTGACCAAGTCAAATGGGCCAGACTTTTCACAGGAATGGGCCTCTGTTGGGCCGTGCCACGTGTCGACGTATCATAGCCGACACGTGGTTCCTCTAGCCATTAAGAATTTTACACATGGAAATCCCCATTGGTCCGGGCTGTTAACGGGTTATCGGATCCAAACCAGAACCCGATAGCTTAACGGCGACCCGTTATGGTGGATGCGATGTGTCGGTTACCCTTGACGAAAATAATTCTGTGACACACGATTTATCGTCATGGAAGTGGATGCTTCCGTGATGATAATTTTGGTAATGTCATGGAACACTTCTACGACAACACATGTATGACTATCTTGATTCTGTCATAAAATCGTCATGGATGTACATGCATGACATAAAATGTGACCTACTGTGACAAACACGTATCATCGTGGAAGTGTATTTTTTGTAGTGTGGGTTGACTAGATTATGTCGTGTGTTACCTCGGTGAGATATTCAATAAAATTCAATGGAGTCATTTCAGATTCATTTGCACCATCGCGTGGGCTATGGCAAGGTGACCCATTATCCCCATACTTATTCCTTTTTATGGCTGACGATCTCTTCGCTATTTTCAACAAGGGTATTGTTGTGAGTGATCTATCCCCGTTAAAGATTACTATAAGAGCTCCGGGAATATCTCATCTCCTCTTCGCGGATGACACACTATTATTCTTCAAGGGAAGTGTGTAGCATGCTGATATGTCTCCAACATGTCTATAATTTATGGGGTATTCATGCCATGTCTACAACAATTTTATATGGTTTTGGTATGATTTGATTAGAACTAACCAGGACTGACGTACCGTGGTGTCATTATTTGTGGATAAATAAAAGTTCTCGGAATGGACTGAAAATTTACGATGATTTTTTATGGAAGTGGCCGAGGGAGCCACAAGCTTGGGGGTGCACCCACCTTTCTAGGGTGCGTTCCCCGCACTTGTGGGCCCCTCGGGCATCCCCCTGGTGTGAGACCGACACCAAAAATTACTATAAATACCCCAAACATAAAAAAGAACCCTATATGAGAAGTTTCGCCGCTGCAAGCCTCTGTAAACACGAAAACTCAATCGAGACCCTGTTTCGGCACCCTGCCTGTGGGGGAAATCATCACCGGAGGCCATCTTCATCATCCCGGCAGTCTCCATGACGAGGAGGGAGTGGTTCACCCTCGGGGCTGAGGGTATGTACCAGTAGGTGTGTGTTTGATCTCTCTCTCTCTCTCTCTCTCTCTCTCTCTCTCTCTCTCTCTCTCTCTCTCTCTCTCTCTCTCTCTCTCTTTCTTGATTTGGCATGATCTTGATGTACCGTGAGCTTTGTTAATATATTTGGATCTTATGCCTCCCCTCTGGTACTTCTTTGGCCCATCTTGTGTCTTCTGGTCAAAAAAATTCCCCAAAATGTTTTGCTGCATTTGGACTCCATTTGGTACTGATATTCTGCAAAGTAAAAAACAAGCAAAGAACATCAACTGGCACTGGATACTATGCCAATAGGTTAGTCCCAAAAAATGATATATAATTTTTATAAAATGATTGTAAAACATCCAAGGATGATAATATAACATCATGGAACAAGCAAAAATTATAGCTACGTTGGAGACGTATCAGGGAAGAACATCAAGGTGGGCACAACCCACCAGGGCGTGCCCAGGGGGGTTGTGCCCCCCTCAGTGACCTCCAGCCCTGCCTCTTCGCCCTATAAATACCCAAATATTCCAGAAACCCTAGGGGGTCTACGACACACAATTCCATCCGCCGCAAGTTCCAGAACCACAAGATCCAATCTAGACACCATCACAGAGGGGTTCATCATCCTCATTGGTGCCTCTCTGATGATGCGTGAGTAGTTCATCATAGACCTACGGGTCCGTAGGCAGTAGCTATATGGCCTCTCTCTCTCTTTTGATTATCAATACAATGGTCTCTTGGAGATCTATTTGATGTATCTCTTTTTTACGGTGTGTTTGTTGTGATCCAATGAACTTTGAGTTTATGATCAGATCTATATCCATGAATATTATTTGAGTCTTCTTTTGATCTCTTATATGCATGATTATTTATAGCCCCGTATTCCTTGTTCGAATCTTTGGTTTAGTTAGGCCAACTAGTTTTATTTTTCTTGCCATGGGAAGAGATGCTTTGTTATGGGTTCGATCGTGCGGTGTTCTTTCCCAGGGATAGAAGGGGCAGCAAGACACACATGTATCATTGCCATTAAGGATAACAAGATGGGGGCTATTCCTACATGAATAGATCTCGTCTACATCATGTCATCGTTCTTATTGCATTACTCCATTTTTTTCATGAACTTAATACACTAGATGCATGTTGGACAACGGTTGATGTGTGGAGTAATAGTAGTAGATGCAGGCAGGAGTCGGTCTACTAATCTTGGACGTGATGCCTATATATTGATCATTGCCTTGGACATCATCATAATTATTCGATCTTCTATCAATTGCCCAACAGTAATCTGTTTACCCACCGTGTGCTATTTCTTGAGAGAAGCCACTAGTGAAACCTACGACCCTCAGGTCTATTCTTTATCACATTTGCTTTGAGATCTATTTTTATTCGCTTTTATTTTCAGATCTATTATTCCAAAAACCCAAAAATACCTTGCTGCACTTTTTTGTTACTTATTTTATTTCACGTTTTACCGAGATCTATTTATCCAATCTACACAATTTTTATCCTGCCACTTGACAATTTCTGGCGCTGTTACCCATAGAGGGATTGACAACTCCTCAAAGTGTCGGGTTGCAAGTATTTGTTCCTTGTGTGCAGGTACCATTTACATTGTGCTGCTTGGTTCTCCAATTGGATTAATAACCTTGGTTTCATAACTGAGGGAAATACCTACCATAGTTGTACTGCATCATCCCTCCCTCTTTGGGGAAATACCGACGTAGTTCAAGCGACATCAAAAGGAATTTCGAGCGCCGTTGCCGGGGAGACATCATCAACATCTATCAAGTTCCTAATCACTAATCTCATCTCCTTGCAATTTACATTATTTTCCATTTGCCTCTCGTTTTCATCTCCCCCACTACACAAAAATATTTGCCTTTTTATTTGCCTTCTTATCCATTTGCCTTTTTCTCATCAGATCTCTTGTTTGCTTTCTCTACTTGTGTTGCCATGTGCCTTCTTGATAACCCACAAGTATAGGGGAGTGCAACAGTTTTCGAGGGTAGAGTATTCAACCCAAATTTATTGATTCGACACAAGGGGAGCCAAAGAATATTCTCAAGTATTAGCAATTGAGTTGTCAATTCAACCACAGCCGAAAGACTTAATATCTGCAGCAAAGTATTTAGTAGCAAAGTAGTACAGAAGTAACATTAACGGTCGCAAAAGTAACAGTAGCAGTTTAATAGTAATTGTAACAGTGGCAACGGAGAAGTAACTAAGCAAAGATCAATATGTGAAAATCTCATAGGCAATGGATCAATGATGGATAATTATGTCGGATGCGATTTCTCACGCAACAGTTATAACATAGGGTGACACAGAACTAGCTCCAGTTCATCAATGTAACGTAGGCATGTATTCCGAATATAGTCATACGTGCTTATGGAAAAGAACTTGCATGACATCTTTTGTCCTACCCTCCCGTGGCAGCGGGGTCCTGTTGGAAACTAAGGGATATTAAGGCCTCTTTTTAATAGAGTATCAGACCAAAGCATTAACACTTAGTGAATACATGAACTCCTCAAACTACGGTCGTCACCGGGAGTGGTCCCGATTATTGTCACTTCGGGGTTGCCGGATGATAACACATAGTAGGTGACTATTGACTTGCAAGATAGGATCAAGAACTCACATATATTCATGAAAACATAATAGGTTTAGATCTGAAATCATTGGCACTCGGGCCCTATTGACAAGCATTAAGCATAGAAAAGTCATAGCAACATCAATCTTAGAACGTAATAGATACTAGGGATCAAACCCTAACAAAACTAACTCGATTACATGGTAAATCTCATCCAACCCATCACCGTCCAGCAAGCCTACGATGAGATTACTCATGCACGATAGTGAGCATCATGAAAGGATGATTGATGATGACGACGGCGATGGATTCCCCTCTCCGAAGCTGAAAGTGCTAGTTATCGACTAGAGGGGGGGTGAATAGGCGATTTTTATGAAAGTCTTCAAAACATGGAAGTTTCAAAGACAAAAAATGAAAATGAACCTATAGCAATGCAGCGGAAGATAAACTACACTAAGCAAGCCATAGTCAAGTATGCAATAACGTGAGACTACGAAGACTAATAGCAGCTAGGTAGTAAGGTTCAGGATGGAAGATGGTATGAAGCCAAACAACGATAGAAGTCAAACAATGAAGACAAATAGGTAAAGAAAATAGGCAATGACTTCACGAAGACAAACTTTGAGTAAAGAGAGGGACAGGATAGAACCAGTCACTTGTTGAGGACACATGATTTGTTGGACTAGTTCCAGTTGCTGTGACAACTGTACGTCTGGTTAGGGAGGCTGAGATTCAACTCAGAAGACCATGTCTTCACCTTATCCCCTTGATCTAAGGACACACAGTCCTCTCCCAATCACTCTGGTAAGTCTTCAAGGTAGACTTCCAAACCTTCACCGACTTCGTTCACCGGCGATCCACAATGACTCTTGGATGCTCAGAACGCGACGCCTAACCGGTTGGAGGATTCACAGTCCTCAAGTGCAATAAGTCTTCAGGTCACGCAGACTGAAAGACTTCAGTGAAGCCTAACACTCTTTGGCTATGGGTGTTTGGGCTTTGTCCTCGCAAGGGTTTCTCTCTCTCAAAGGCTTCGAGGTGGGTTGCTCTCAATACGACAAAAGCCGTGCACTAACTCTGAGCAGCCACCAATTTATGGTGTAGGGGGTGGGCTATTTATAGCCACTAGGCAACCCGACCTGATATGTCCGAAATGACCCTGGGTCACTAAGGAACTGACACGTGTTCCAACGGTCAGATTTCAAACACACGCGGCAACTTTACTTGGGCTACAAGCAAAGCTGACTTATCCAGCTCTGGATAAGATTTGCTCTCATTGTCTTTGCTCGAAAACATAGGATTTGGTTGAGCATCACTTCAGTCACTCTAACTTTGTTCACTTGGACCCCACTTAACAGTACGGTGGTTCCTATGACTCAACAAAGAAGAAAAGGAAACAACGAAACGACTAAGTCTTCGCGCTCCATAGTCTTCACTCAATGTCTTCTCATGTCATAGTCTTCAATGTGAATGTCTTCATATACCACCACTGTCTTCAATGTCTTCATACATTTTTATGGGTCGTCTCCGGTAGGTAAACCAAATCAATGAGGGACACTACCTGTGTTATCCTGCAATTCTTATAAACACATTAGTCCCTCAACCAGGTTTGTCGTCAATACTCCAAAACCAAATAGGGGTGGCACTAGATGCACTTGCAATCTCCCCCTTTTTGGTGATTGATGACAAACTGGTTGAAGTTTTCAACGGGGATAAAGTATGTGAAATTGCAAAGGATAGGGTATTGTCTTCATAAGTGGCAAAGGCTCCCCCTGAAGATGTGCATATAAATAATTTGCTTTTGGAATGCAAATGCACATGGCAGGTTGTACTTGTGGAGATCCTCTTCAACTTATGATGACAATTCATCATGCATGATAAGATATAACGAAGATAATGACATGCATAATGAAAAATGGACGTCTACAGAATGACCTAAGTGCGAAAGTTATCATCGCACATGCGGAATTTATCATTGCATCACAAAATAGCAAATAAGTAGCAGACGACCATCGAGTTTAAGTGTTACAACTCAAAGAGCCAAATGTATCAAAGGCGAGAGTTGTAAACACTAGGCAAAATATAGAGCAATCACCCATTGGATCCGCTTGAAGACTATCAAACTCATATGCTTCTCCCCCTTTTATCAGTAAGGACCAAAAAGGTTTGAAGACATAGAGCATCTACTCATTCCCATGAGGAGTTGGTGAAGCAGCAGGGTCGTCGGTGTTGTTTGGCGGAGCAGACGAACTTCATGCAGTGTCGATTCGCGCTGAAGGTGGTGAAGTAGCATCGTCTTCATCATCAATGACATGGGCATTCACTGTTGCAGCAGAGGAGGAGAACCCAGAGTCTTCAAGAGACGGAGTGCACCGCAGCACAGTCCTTCTCGGAGGTGTTGAGTCAAACTTGAATCGCTCAGTGAAGCCATTGTCTTGAAGATCATCTTCAGAGCACATAAGCGTCAGCCCTTTCCATGTACGCCGACAAGTTTCATGGGCGACAAAGGCATTTTTGGTGGCAAGGTTGCGAATCCTGTTGACGTCCACCAAGAGGCTTTTCATTTGGCGCTTCAGCCAGTCATGATGCTTATCTTGTTTCTGATGAAGGGCAACCAGAAGCTCTCGGTCATTGAGAACACGAGATCGCTTCTTAGGCCTTTGTGCAATGGTGCTTTCAGTGGCTTCAGTGAGGGCACGATGAGGTGCACGTGTAGTACCAGCCAGAGGATAAACACGAGTGACTGCTTGAACTCCTTCAATGTTTTGAGAGAAGCTTTGATTCTCAGCATTTTGAAGACTAAGGGGCTCCTTGGCAGGCTCTGGATAGATGCCTTCAACTGACATATCAACCTCAGGCAGAAAAATCAGATGATTGCGAGTAGAGGGCTCATAGTTGACAGCAGAGTGAAGTTTGATCAGACGCATAATCCATGGAGCGTAAAGCTTCAAGCCAAAAAGATCAGATCCTGATGCAGCAAGTTGGCGGATGAAGAAGTCTTGTGCATTGAAGCTTTTCCCGTGAAGAATATGAAAGACCAAAGTCTTCATTGCACCGGCAAGCTTGGCATGTGGAGAATGTCCTTTGATGGGCCAGAGAGTTCGCCTGATAATGTGATAGATGGTGCGGGGCAGATACTCAAGGTCTTCAACAAAGAACTCCTTAGGATATTCAGCATCGGGAGGCAAAGGCTTCATCATGCTAAGCATCTGACTCATGTTGGGTTCAGGCTTGTGAAAGATGCTTTCCATAGCAGCACCGTGAAGCTGACAACCAGGTTCATAAAGATCACCTGGAGTGGGCAGGCTAGTAAGCTCAATGACATCAAAGGCTTTGGCTTCATGATGAACATTGCCTGTCATCCACTCAATGACCCAAGTCTTTGGATCCCTGTTGTAGCCACGAATATGAAGAGTGGCATAGAATTGGAGCAGCAATTATTCGTTCCAGTGCTCCTTGTCGGTGACGAACTGCAGCAAACCAGATTCTCTAAAGCAATCCAGCGCTTCTTCCAAACAGGGTAGACCAGTTATGGCTTCAGTGTCAAGACGCATATGTGGAAAAATGCGACCTTGATTGTATAAGATGCATGAGTAATAACTGCGCTGCTGATAGCTCCAGAACCGATCAGAAGATATTCTTGCCTTAGAGTAGGGGTTGTTGGCGCTATCAAAGAAGGTGTTGTGTGCTTTGAAGCCATTGATATTGAATGATCCGGGTGCAGATGCAGTGCCTAGAAACCTAGCAGCCTTGGCGTTGGCTTCTGAACCTGAGGCCTATGCTCAACGTGATAGTCAAATTGGGGACCAGCAGCAGGCGGAGGAACAAGAAGAGGCCATTTGACAGTGATAAGCTGGCCGTAGTTGTATGCCTGCTCGATAGTGTGTGGCCTTGGTGGCGGAACAGGACTAGTGGCATCAACAGAGGCGTCAGGCATCACATCTGTTGCAGGTGCATCATTGGCTTCATTTGCTTCTGGCACATTGTTTGGTGCAGGCTCCACATTTGCTTCAGCCATGACTATGTCATTGGCTTCATTGGTGTTAGTGGTGGAAGCCTCAAGATTCTCAACCTCCACTTGATGAGCTAGAGGGTCGGGCATATACATGTTCACTTCAGGAACAACTTCTTAAGTGATGGGGGGAGTAGGGGTACGTTCTTCTGTTTGTTGTTCTTCGGCTGATGCAGCCGGATTGTCTTCAGCAACTTTAGCTTCAGACTCGGAGACATTCAAAGTAGGAGTGGCTTCTGGGAACACTTGACGTGCAACTGATTGGTGGTGCACTTCTCCTTCTGGAACGCTCGAAAGAGGGACTTGAGGCCTTGGTCCTTTGCGAAGCCTGCGTAACACGGGCGACGCCTGAGGAGATGGAGTTGGCTGGGCCTCAAGGTCATCCTATTCTTCTTGCACAGGTGGTGTGACTTGTTGTTGGGGAGTACTCAGGGTGTCTTGTTGTTGTGGGTGATCAGCCCATGATGCATCCTGAGCAATTGGCGTCAGAGGACGACCAATGCTGATGAGTTCGCTATTCGTGAGAACAGGCGATGATACCAAGTTGTGCTCAATCTGAGGAAGAACTACATCATCTCCAACATTGTCATGGTGACCAATGTCTTCAGCAGCGGTGGGGTCAACTGCTGGAATGTCTTTAGCTTCAGGAGCCTCTGTGGAAGCAGGCTCATGAACTATCATCCTTCGTTCTTGATGCGAAGAGTCTGGACGAGCAACCGAGATGGGTTCGACAACAAGGGGCTCTGTGGGAGCATCCCGATCTTTCTTGGTTTTGCGCTTCTTCTTGGAGGGAGCGACATCGGAAGTTTCAGGATTTTTCCTCTTTTGAGCTTCAGCCTCGGCAACCTTTGACTTCTTCAGTTCTGAAGCGGTTGACTTGACCTTTGGCTTCGAGCCGGACATGCTGCTTGGGAAGACAATGCGTGGCTCTTCCCGCCTTGAAGGTGCAGATTGGTCAGTCGAAGGCTTCTTCTTCTTTGCAGCCATTCTGGGGTCGATGCCAGGACGACCAAGAGCCTTGCGCTTTTCAGCTTCATTGTAGGCTTGCACGCATTTGTCAGCCAGGCTCTTCATGCGCTCACGAGATCCTTTGGCTTCTTCACGTTTCTTGAGAAAAGCTTCCTTGAGCTCATGCAGCATAACCTTGAAGTTTTTGACATCTTGCACGCTGAGCTTTGCCATGTGCTTCTTGAACTGAGCTTTCTCATAGTCGATCTTGTGCTTCAGTTCAACGATGCGCTGAGCTAGAGCTAGCTCAGAAGCAATGGCGCTATTGAAAGAGATGCTGAGGCCAATGGGAAGTTGCAGATCTTCAAAGATGAGATTTGGGGTGTCAAACCACTCATCAATGAAGTTGTGGATGATTGCCACATCAAAGAGAGGCAAATCATTGAAGATTTCTACTTCTTCCTTGCTTTTAGTCAGTTGCTCAAGAGCGTCATCTGCAAGATCTTCATCACTGGACAAATCAATGTGCTCGTCTCGCAGAATGGCGGCAGGGTTCAAAGCCTGATCAGTATTCTTGACGTTTTTCTTTTTCATCTCCGTCTTCTTGGACATACATGATAGACTGCACACTGCCTTCAGGAGATGCAGTAGCCAGTGGCTTCGCACGTGAAGCTTTCGGAGGAGCAGCTGATCTTGAAGCTTTAGCCTTCTTTGGCTTCTGCGGCTTTGGAGTAGGAGCTGGGGCTTCATCAGTGTCGGCATCATCATCAGAATGATCCACTTTGGCACCTTGAACAGAGATGTGAGTGATGAGGCCATCAAGGTTGTAGAAGGGTCCGATGATATTGGGTTCAGCATCGCGTGTGTCATCCGCCCGGGGAGCAGAAGGACCAGGGTTGAAGTCTAGCCCCAGTTACTTCTTGTTTTCCTTAGTCGATGCCTTTGCATGCTGGAAGTTGCGCTTGAAGAGATTATCGTCATGACACCAGAGGAGTGATGTTGGGTCGGCATTTTCAGGCTGTGGTCCACGTACCATACAGGGATAGAAACCCTGAGTAATAGCTTCAGCTCTTGTCTTGGGAGGAAGTCTTCGGAAGAGAATGTCACCCCAAGGACTCTTGATGGCATTTTTCTCAGCATACTCCTGGGTCACGAACTTGTATTTAAACCATTGTTTGGCCCAATATCTTCGAATCCATTGGATTCGTGTCTTGCACTGATTGTAATCCTCCTCTGGATCTGTCTTGTACAGCTCTGAGAGGTCATCAGGCAAATCTCCTGATGTTCCCCCACGACGCTGTCTGCCGCCCTTCCTTACTGATTTCTCTACAGCCATGAACTATAAACTGAATGGCTTCAACACGTTCAAAAGCTTCAGAGGCTTCCTCTTGCTGGACAAATAGGAACTGGCTTCGGGAGAGTTAACGTGATGCTGTAAGAATTCTGCAAACGAATGCAGACTATGAGAACCAAGGGATTCTCCCACGGACATGTACCTGTGACAACATTAGAGATGCGAGGGAAGGGGAAGAGGTCATATGCATTCTCAGAAGATTTTGAAGATAAATCAGTTTGAAGACATTGACCTCATGATGCGAAGACATTCACTTATATGTTGAGAGTTGGTTCCAGATTTGTACGAATCCATGAATAAGTACAAGTGAGGAATCTAACTAGATGTGAAGCTTAAGTGAATATACTAGGCGGTATGAGATGCAGATAGGATAGATCTAACATTGTGTAGGCAGAAACCAATTTTGGTAAACAGGATGAATATTTGAGGATCAAAAAGATGGTAAAAAGAGAGTTTTATTTACCACGCGAAGAACTGCTAGATGAGAAGAGTAGGAGACCGAGCAATTCAGTCAACCGTGCCCTCACTTGGCGACGGAGGACACCTACGGCGGCGGTGGAGAGGACGATGCCCGCGGCCGGCGTGAGGACGACGTCGGTGAAGTCGCGGCAGCTAAGCGCTTCGTCGCCGGCGTCGTCGAAAGCTAGTGGTGGCGCTAGGGTTTTGACGAGGTGGAGAGGTGGAAGAAGGTTTTCTTGACCGCAGGGAACATGTATTTATAAGGAAGTGTGCGACACAGCGCAATTACGCAGGTGCCCCTGGCAGTTCACATCTGAGGGGCACGTGGCAAGCATGCAACATACTCAGAGTTGTCCCACGTTCCCATGCCCGCCAGGTTTGTCGGATGGTCGTTCCGGCTTCGCCGGATTTCAGGCAATAAGGATAGAGCATTTAAAAATAGACTTAATGTTTGTCTCTGTATCTTCTGCTGACAAGGACGCAGAGAATACATTCGACAGTTTCAATAGAACGCATATGATTTGGACAGTAGAGTTTGAGATAGAAAGAATAGAGAGGTTAGGGTCCGATCACATTCACTTATTTCAGAAGATTCAACAAGGAAGACATAGCTATAAGTGAATGCTGTAGTGGACAGAACACTAGTATATATATATCAGAAGGCAATCAAATCATCATAGTGAAGATAATCATGAAGACAAGTTGAAATTGAAGACAAATCAAATGTGAAGACATAGCAAATGCAACGCCATGAGTAAAACACTTCAAACAGAAGAATTTGGTGGTGGCGTTACCCACCGTATAGGAAGTATTAGACTAGGACACGGCGCACAATTATCATGGCGCTCCGAAGTCAAATTCCACGTTAATGTATTCACACTCAGAATGTAAGTCTTCATTGATTGAAGATATACTTTACTTCGTGTGTTGTACATCTAAGTCACCAACATGCATAAGTGTTAGGATGTGTGCCTGATCACAGGACATTTGAGGATTCCAAGATATTTAGCTCACACCGTAACTTGCAAAACCTTTTCTCATCCAAGGGCTTTGTGAAGATATCTGCCAGTTGCTCTTCAGTGTTGACGTGAATGATATCAATATCTTCCTTCATGACATGATCTCTGAGAAAGTGATGATGAATTTCAATGTGCTTTATCTTCAAGTGCTGAACTGGGTTGCTGGCAATCTTGATGGCGCTTTCATTGTCACAGAAGAGAGGTACTTGTTTCAGATTGATGCCATAGTCCTTGAGAGTTTGCTTCATCCATAGAAGCTGAGCGCAGCAAGATCCAGCAGCAATGTATTCAGATTCAGCAGTGGAGAGTGATACGTAGTTCTGCTTCTTTGAAGACCAACAGACAAGTGATCGTCCCAGAAAGTGACATGTGCCTGATGTAGACTTGCGATCCACCTTGTCACCAGCATAATCAGCATCCGAGAATCCAACCAGATCAAACTCTGAGCTCTTTGTATACCATAATCCTAATGTTGGGGTGTAAGCCAAATATCTAAGAATTCGCTACACAGCTAAGTGATGTGATTCCTTTGGTGCCGCTTGGAATCAAGCACACATGCAAACACTAAGCATAATATCTGGCCTAGATGCACATAGGTAAAGTAAAGAACCAATCATGGAGCGGTATAACTTTTGATCGAACTCTTTACCATTGTCGTCGGGACCCAGATGGTGTTTGGCTGGCATTGGCATCGCGTAACCTTTGCAATCTTGCATTCCGAACTTCTTCAGGCAATCTTTGAGGTATTTTTCTTGAGGTATGAAGATACCATTCCTTTGTTGATGGATTTTAAGACCAAGGAAGAACTTCATCTCACCCATCATGGACATCTGATATTGCTCTTGCATCATGTGTCCAAACTCATCACTATATTTCTGGTTGGTGCAGCCGAAGATAATATCGTCCACATAGATTTGGCACACAAACAGTTCACCATCATATGTCTTCGTGAAGAGTGTGGGATCGAGGGATCCAGGTTTGAAGCCTTTGCTCTTCAGGAAGTCTATGATTGTATCATACCAGGCGCGAGGAGCTTGTTTGAGGCCATACAGTGCTTTGTTTAGCTTGTACACCATATCAGGATGTTTTGGATCTTCGAAGCCAGGTGGTTGTGCAACGTATACTTCTTCTTCCATATTGCCGTTGAGAATTGCACTCTTCACATCCATTTGATATAGCAAGATGTTGTGATGATTTGCATAGGCCAGCAGTATCCGAATAGCTTCAAGCCTAACCACAGGAGCAAATGTTTCATCGAAGTCAATCCCTTCAACTTGAGTATATCCTTGAGCGACAAGACGTGCTTTGTCTCTGACGACTTGACCATACTCATCTTGCTTGTTTCGATATATCCATTTTGTGCCTATTATGTAATGCTTGCATGGGTCAGGACGCTTGACAAGTTCCCAAACATTGTTCAGCTTGAACTGTTGAAGCTCTTCTTGCATAGCTTGAATCCATTCAGGTTCCATAAAGGCTTCAGCAACTTTCTTGGGTTCTGATATTGACACAAAGGAAAAATGCCCACAGAAATTTGCTAACTGTGTTGCTCTTGAGCGAGTAAGTGGACCTGGTGCATTGATGCTATCAATTATCTTCTCAATCTGTACTTCGTTTGCAACACGAGGATGAACTGGACAAAGATTTTGCTCTTGCTGATTGTTATCAACGTCGGTAGGATTGTCTTCAGTCTGAGCATTGTCTTCAGGTTGGTTAGGTGCAGAAATGATAAGTTCCTCTTCAGGCTATGCTTCAGAAGGCATGATTTCACCAGTTCCCATTAGCTTGATAGATTCACTGGGTGGAGCATCGTCTAGTGTACTTGGCAGGAGCTCTCTTTGTGAACCATTGGTTTCATTGAACCGTACGTCCACAGTTTCAACGATTTTGTAGAGATAGAGGTTGAAGACTCTATAAGAGTGCGAGTCCTTTCCGTAACCGAGCAGGAAGCCTTCACGAGCTTTAGGTGGAAATTTTGATTTGTGATGTGGATCCTTGATCCAGCACCTAGCTCCAAATACTCTGAAGTAACTGACGTTTGGCTTCTTGCCAGTGAGGAGCTCATAGGATGTTTTATTTAGAAGCTTATGGATGTAAACACGGTGGATGACATGGCATGCTGTATCAATAGCTTCAGGCCAGAACTTTCTTGGGGTCTTGTATTCATCGAGCATTGTTCGAGCCATCTCAATGAGGGTTCTGTTCTTGCGCTCCATGATGCCATTTTGCTGAGGTGTGTATGGAGCAGAGAACTCATGAGTGATTCCCATTGTATCCAGATAAAGATCAAGTCCGGTGTTCTTGAACTCAGTGCCGTTGTCACTTCTGATATGCTTGATCTTGATGCCATAATTGTTCATGGCTCGATTGGCGAAGCGTCTGAAGTCATCTTGCACTTCAGTCTTGTAGAGAATTATGTGCACCCATGTATATCTTGAGTAATCATCAACAATGACGAAGCCATAGAGACAGGCAGTTGTTGTGAGGGTGGAGTAGTGAGTCCATGTGTAGCAGCTCGAAGGGTTGAGATGCCGTCATGATTGTCTTCGAGGGGTGCTTTGCCCTAGTCATTTTTCCAGCTTCGCAGGCACCGCACAAATGATCCTTCTTAAACTTGACGCCCTCGATGCCTATGACATGCTTCTTCTTGGCGAAAGTGTATAAGTTCCTCATGCCAGCATGCCCCAGCCTCCGATGCCATAGCCAGCACTCTGAAGCTTTTGCAAGAAGACATACGGCAAGTTGTGGACCTGCTGAGAAATCTACCATGTACAGATCATCTTTCCGGTACCCTTCAAAGACTACAGATTTGTCAGATTCCATAAGTACAAGGCAATGATATTTTCCAAATATCACAATCATGTTCAAGTCACAGAGCATTGAGACAGACATTAAGTTGAAACCACGGGATTCAACAAGCATCACTTTATCCATGTGATGATCCCTTGAGATTGCAACTCTACCTAGACCCAATACCTTGCTTTTACCAGTGTTAGCAAATGTGATGTGACTTTTATCAGATGGACGTAAAGTTGAGTCCATAAGAAGACTTCGATCACCAGTCATGTGATTAGTGCATCCGCTGTCCATAATCCATTCTGAAGCACGAGGTGTCATACCCTACAGTACAGTTAGGGGGATAGGCTTCACCAAGAGCATTGTGAAGCATAAACATTTGACGGGCAAGAGGATTATTGAAGCTCAGATCAAGATTAGGACTGATAGGATGAATGGCAAACGATTCAGGAACAAAATACATAGTGAGACCATTTGGGCATTTGATCTTGCGCCCTACAAGATGTTTTAGGTCCCCAGCAATAGCATCAGACGCCTTTGATTCCAGGCTGGAGACCTTTCCCTGCAAGAGAAAGTTAATTCTTCTTAACCACCCACATCTTCAGGGGTGGCTTAGAAGCAATGAGTCTAAGTGCATCATCTGAGAATTTCGGCTTTGGAGCCCTAGCAAATAGCCTTGCAGGAGATGAATGATACTCATATGAATAAGCAGAAAAATTCTTAGTTCTATGAACATAGCGGTTTAAAGACACACGCTCATATTCATAAGTCTGAGTATGGTTTCCCTGCAAAACATTGGCGTTAGGGTGACTCAGGTGAGTTCTCGGTCCGTATGAAGCCTTCGGACCATATGAATCCTTAGGTCTGGGGTTTGTCTTCTTCCCAGGTGGTGTCATGATGACATTCACTGGAAGATTCTCAAGACAGCTTTTGGGAACCCAGATCTTCTTCATAGGTGGCCCATTCCTGCAGTTAGTACCAACATATCAGGCAAACACTTCACCATTCTGATTCTTAAACAGTTTATAGTTTGCATCAAAGGATTCATCAATGACAACAGGGTTAGCACAGGTAAAGCTAGATAAGGTGGATGGGTCCACTGAAGGTCCCTTTGCAGCAACCCATGTGGTTTTGGGGTACTGCTCGGGCTTCCAGTAGGAACCATCAACATTCATTTTCCTCTCGAACCCTACACCCTCTTTCCTAGGGTTTTGGTTCAGGATCTGTTTTTTGAGGACATCGCACAGTGGCTGATGCCCTTTCAGACTTTTGTACATCCCTGTTTCAAGCAATGTCTTCAACCTAGCATTTTCATCAGCAATAGTAGTGGTATCCTCAGCAGACGGGTTAGTTACCACATCAGTAGTTGAAGACAATGCAACAGTAGCATCAGTGGAACATTCAGCAACAGAGGTAGTGTTATCATGCTCAAGACATTTTAGACATGGTGGTTCAAATCCATCCTGAGCGGGACTGATCTGTTGAGCGGGAAGTGACTCATTCTCTTTTTGAAGATCTTCATGAGCCGCTCTCAATTTCTCAAGCTCTTGCTTCCTTTGAAGATAATCATAGGAGAGCTTTTCATGAGTGGTTGAGAGCGTTTCATGACGACTTTCAAGTTCTTGGTACTTAGCATGAAGATTTTTTATGTCTTCAACTAAGGATTGTGAACAGGTCATTTCCGCGTCCAACAGGTCATCGCTTTTGTCTAACAGTTTTTGAGTATGTTCCATAGCCTTTTGTTGTTCAGTTCCAATTTTAGCAAGTGTTTTATAGTTGGTTTTGGATCCACAATCAGAGTCATCTTCACTAGATGTTTGAAAGTAAGCATCGCGTGATTTTACCTTGGCACCACGTGCCATGAAGCAGTAGGTGGGAGCAGAGTCGTCCTGATCATTAGCTTCAGCGTTGGCGTGGAAGTCATTGTCTTCAGTGTTGAAGATGGACTTGGCAACATAGGTTGTAGCTAGAGCCAGACTTGCAACGCCAGGGTTAGACTCCTCCTCAGACTCCACCTCCGCCTCCTCAGAAGCAGACTCCTCCTCTGAATCAATCTCCTTGCCAACAAAAGCACGAGCCTTGCCAGATGAGCTCTTCTTATGAGATGAAGACTTGGATGAGGACTTGGAAGAAGACTTTGAATACTTCTTCTTCTTCTTGTCATCAGAATCATATTCCTTGCTCTTCTTCTTCTTCTTCTTCTTCTTCTTCTTCTTCTTCTCATTGTCCCACAGTGGACACTCAGATATATAGTGTCCAGGTTTCTTGCACTTGTGACATGTTCTCTTCTTGTAGTCATGAGTGGAAGCTTCATCATTTCTTGAGCTGGATCGTGAAGACTTTCTGAAGCCCTTCTTCTTAGTGAACTTCTGGAACTTCTTCACAAGCATAGCAAGTTCCTTTCCAATGTCTTCAGGATCATCAGAACTGCAGTCAGATTCTTCTTCAGACGAGGAAACAGTTTTTGACTTCAAAGCGTGAGTTCGGCCATAGTTGGGACGATAGATATATGTTTTCTCAGACAGCTGGAACTCATGTGTGTTGAGCCTCTCAAGTATATCAGACGGATCAAGTGTCTTGAAGTCAGGACGTTCTTGTATCATGAGGGCAAGGGTGTCAAAGGAGCTGTCAAGTGATCTCAGTAGTGTCTTGACGATTTCATGCTTGGTAATCTCAGTGGCGCCGAGAGCACGGAGCTCATTTGTGATGTCAGTGAGGCCATCAAACGTGAGCTGGACATTTTCATTGTCGTTTCTCTTGAAGCGGTTGAAGAGGTTGCGAAGAATAGTGATCCTTTGATCTCTCTAGGTTGAGACGCCTTCATTGACCTTGGATAGCCAGTCCCAGACTAGCTTCGACGTTTCCAGAGCACTCACGCGGCCATACTGTCCTTTGGTCAGATGACCACAGATGATGTTCTTGTCAGTAGAGTCCAGTTGAATGAACTTCTTGACATCAGCAGGGGTGACACCTTCACCAGTCTTGGGAACGCCATTCTTGACGACATACCAGAGGTCGACATCAATGGCTTCAAGATGCATGCGCATCTTATTCTTCTAGTAGGGATATCCAGTTCCATCGAACACGGGGCAAGCACGGGAGACTTTGATTATCCTTGCAGTCAATATAGCTAAAACTCCAGGTGGTTAAACCGAATCACACAGAACAAGGGAGTACTAGGCTCTGATACCAATTGAAAGTGCTAGTTATCGACTAGAGGGGGGGATGAATAGACGATTTTCATGAAAGTCTTCAAAACATGGAAGTTTCGAAGACAAACAATGGAAATGAACCTATTGCAATGCAGCGGAAGATAAACTACACTAAGCAAGCCATAGTCAAGGATGCAATAATGTGAGAGTACGAAGACTAATAGCAGCTAGGTAGTAAGGATCAGGATGGAAGATGGTATGAAGCCAAACAATGATAGAAGTCAAACAATGAAGACAAATAGGTAAAGCAAATAGGCAATGACTTCACGAAGACAAACTTTGAGTAAAGAGAGGGAGAGGATAGAACCAGTCACTTGTTGAGGACACATGATTTGTTGGACCAGTTCCAGTTGCTGTGACAACTGTACGTCTGGTTAGGGAGGCTGAGATTCAACTTAGAAGACCGCGTCTTCACCTTATTCCCCTTGAGCTAAGGACACACAGTCCTCGCCCAATCACTCTGGTAAGTCTTCAAGGTAGACTTCCAAACCTTCACAGACTTCGTTCATCGGCGATCCACAATGACTCTTGGATGCTCAGAACGCGATGCCTAACCGGCTGGAGGATTCACAGTCCTCAAGTGCAATAAGTCTTGAGGTCACGCAGACAGAAATACTTCAGTGATGCCTAACACTCTTTGGCTCTGGGTGTTTGGGCTTTGTCCTCGCAAGGATTTCTCTCTCAAAGGCTTCGAGGTGGGTTTCTCTCAATACGAGAAAAGCCGTGCACTAACTCTGAGCAGCCACCAATTTATGGTGTAGGGAGTGGGCTATTTATAGCCACTAGGCAACCCGACCTGATATGTCCGAAATGACCCTGGGTCACTAAGGAACTGACACGTGTTCCAATGGTCAGATTTCAAACACACGTGGCAACCTTACTTGGGCTACAAGCAAAGCTGACTTATCCAGCTCTGGATAAGATTTTCTCTCATTGTCTTCGCTCGAAGACATAGGATTTGGGTTGAGCATCACTTCAGTCAGTCTGACTTTGTTCACTTGGACCCCACTTAACAGTACGGTGGTTCCTATGACTCAACAAAGAAGAAAAGGAAACAACGAAACGACTAAGTCTTCGCGCTCTATAGTCTTCACTCAATGTCTTCTCATGTCATAGTATTCAATGTGAATGTCTTCATATACCACCCCTGTCTTCAATGTCTTCATACATTTTTAGGGGTCGTCTCCGGTAGGTAAACCGAATCAATGAGGGACACTACCTGTGTTATCCTGCAATTCTTACAAACACATTAGTCCCTCAACCAAGTTTGTCGTCAATACTCCAAAACCAACTAGGGGTGGCACTAGATGCACTTACAGAAGCCCCGAAGGGACTCCAGATCAGCCCTCCCGAGAGAGATTAGGGCTTGGCGGCGGCTCCGTATCGTAAAAACGCGATGAATCGTTTCTCTTTGATTTTTTCTCCCCGAACGTGAATATATGGAGTTGGAGTTGAGATCGGTGGAGTCTCAGGGGGACCACGAGTAGGGGGGCGCGCCCCAGGGAGGTGGGCGCGCCCTCCACCCTTGTGGACAGGGAGTGGGCCCTGCTGATTCTTTCGCCAGTATTTTTAATTAATTCCAAAACGTGTCTCCGTGGATTTTCTGGTCATTCCGAGAACTTTTATTTCTGCACAAAAATAACACCATGGCAATTCTGCTGAAAACAACGTCAGACCGGGTTAATTCCATTCAAATCATGCAAGCTAGAGTCCAAAACAAGGGAAAAAGTGTTTAGAAATGTAGATACGTTGGAGACGTATCAACTCCCCCAAGCTTAAACCTTTGCTTGTCCTCAAGCAATTCAGTTCACAAACTGAAAGTGATAAAGAAAAACTTTTACAAACTCTGTTTGATCTTGTTGTTGCAAATATGTAAAGCCAGCATTCAAGTTTTCAGCAAAGATTTTTAACTAACCATATTCACAATTACATTTAGGCCTCATGTTTACTCATATCAATGGCATAATTAACTAGCGAGCAATAATAATAAATCTTGGATGACAATACTTTCTCAAAACAATCATAATATGATATAACAAGATGGTATCTCGCTAGCCCTTTCTGAGACTGCAAAACATAAATGCAGAGCACCTCTGAAGATCAAGGACTGACTAGACATTGTAATTCATGGTAGAAGAGACCCAGCCAAAGTCATACTCAATGTAAATTAATATCAATGCATGCAAATGACAACGGTGCTCTCCAAATGGTGCTTTTTAATAAGAGGGTGATGACTCAACATAAAATTAAATAGATAGGCCCTTCACAGAGGGAAGCAAGGATTTGCAGAGGTGCCAGAGCTCGAGTTTTGAAATAGAGATAAATAATATTTTGAGTGGCATACTTTCATTTTCAACATAAAAACCAAGAGATCTCGATATTTTCCATGCTACACACACTATAGGAGGTTCCCAAATAGAATGGTAAAGTTTATATTCCCCCACCACCAACAAGCATCAATCCATGGCTTGCCCGAAACAACGGGTGCCTCCAACTAACAATAGTCCTGGGGGAGTTTTGTTTGCAATTATTTTGATTTGAGCATGGCACTGGGCATCCAGGTTATTGGCCATTTTCTCGTGAGTGACGAGCGGAGTATAATCATCGTGAGAATAACCCACCTAGCATGGAAGATATAGACAATCCTAGTTGATACATGAGCTATTCGAGCATACAAAAAAGAATTTCATTTGAAGGTTTAGAGTTTGGCACATACAAATTTACTTGGAACGGCAGGTAAATACCGCATATAGGAAGCTATGGTGGAATCATATGGAAAAACTTTGAGGTTTATGGAAGTGGATGCGCAAGCAGTATTCCCGCTTAGTACAAGTGAAGGCTAGAAAGAGACTGGGAAGTGACCAACTAGAGAGCGACAACAGTCATGAACATGCATTAAAATTAATCAACACTGAGTGCAAGCATGAGTAGGACATAATTAACCATGAACATAAATATCGTGGAGGCTATGTTGATTTTGTTTTAACTACATGCGTGAACATGTGCCAAGTCAAGCCACTCGAATCGTTCAAAGGAGGATACCACCCTATCATACCATATCACAACTATTTTAATAGCATGTTGGCACGCAAGGTAAACCATTATAAACTCCTAGATAATTAAGCATGGCATGAGAAACTATAATCTCTAATTGTCATTGCAAACATGTTTCATTCATAATAGGCTGAATCAGGAACGATGAACTAATCATATTTACAAAAACAAGATAGGTCGAGTTCATACCAGCTACTCTCATCTCAATCGGTCCATCATATATCGTCATTATTGCCTTTCACTTGCACGACCGAATGGCGTGGATAATAATCACAGTGCACGTGCATTGGACTAAGTTGGAATCTGCAAGCATTTAATACAAGGGAGAAGACAAGGTAATATGGCCTCTTGGTTAAATCAACAATAATGCATATGAGAGCCACTCAACATTTTCATCATGGTTTTCTCGTCTCGACCCGCAAAGAAAATAAATAAAACTATTTACACGGGAAAGCTCCCAACAAGCAAAAGAAGAACAAGAAATCTTTTTGGGTTTTCTTTTAATTACTATGACTACAGGCATGGAAGGTAAACTAGCTAAAAGCTACAACTAATTTTTTTGGTTTTTCTTATGGTTTTTCAAATACACAAGAAAAAGACTTAGAAAAGAAAATAAAATAGTATGGATAGTACAATGAAAAAGTATGAGCACCGACAACTAGAATGAGTGTGTGAACATGAATGTAATGTCGGTGAGAAATACATACTCCCGCAAGCTTAGGCTTTTGGCCTAAGTTGGTCTATGGCCACTGCTGGCTTGGCGGATATCCAAAGTTGTAACTGGGGTCGTACTAAGATGTAGCGGCTACTGCCTGACGAGCTACAGCTTGGAGGCGAGCTGCCTCCGTCCTCCTTTCATACTCGTTCGCCTCCTCCCTGGTTATAACATATCTCCCTTTTGCCTGAAAGTTAAAGAAAGTAGGAGCAGGGAGGGAAACATGGACAGTGCGCCGTCTGTCAAAGATTAGTCGGTACTGGAGGAACTATTCATTCCTCTCAAGAAACTGATGGCGCACCATAGCACTATAATCTAAATAAGCAGGAGGCAACTTCATATCATTTTCATGTATGGGTACACCAAGATAATTAGCTACACGAGTTGCATAAATTCCACCAAACAAATCTCCACTTGTACCGTTAAGATGCAACCTTCGTGCAACAATAGCCCCCAAGTTATATTGCTTATCACCTAATACCACACTCTTGAGGGCACAAAGATCTAGAACGCACATGTGACAAGCCTCATCTTTACTGTTAATGCATCTACCTATAAAGAGAGCAAAATAATGTATCGAAGGAAAATGAATGCTCCCTATGGTAGCTTGTGTGATTTCTCTAGATTCCCCCATAGTGATACTAGCAAGAAAGTCTTTATATTCAGATTTGCGAGGTTCGCTAACATTGCCCCACTGCGGGAGTTTACAAGCGGTATTAAAATCTTCTAGGTCCATGGTATATGATTTATCATAAAGATCAAATAAAATAGTATGAGAATTGCGCGAGGATGTAAATTTAAACCTTCTCACAAAGTAATCAGTTAGGTAGTAGTATTGTGGGCACTTATCTGACACGAAGCCCTCAAGACCAGTGTTACGCACATACGCGTCAAATTCATCCTTGATGCCTGCTTGGACCATAAACTCCTCTGATGGCCATTCACAAGGCCGCACTTGAGCTTCCCTTGGTGGTTGATCATACGGCTCACGTATCGCGAGCCTTGGTCCTTGCTTCCTTGAGGAACCACCTTGGTACATTTTCCTGAACATTTTTCTTTCTTTGAAAATTTTCTGAAATTTTAGTGGCTCAAAATAAAAGTGAACCAAACTCAACAAGATTGACAGCAACTACTCCCACAAGTGCCTAGGGACTATATCATGCATTAGAACTACTTGGGACCATATAAATTTGACATGCAAGCTCAAGAACAGGGTCACCTTAGCAGCAAAAATTTGCAATGAATAAAGCACTAGAACAAAAACTAATTGGACCATTGGAGGAGTCACATACCGAAGAACAATCCCCCAAAATGGTTTTGTGAATGAAGCTTTGAGCAAGGAGATAAAAAATGGCAGCAAGGTGAGCTAGGACACGGGTTTGACCTATGGGAGTATTTTTTCTGGAGGAAGACAAAGTGAGTGGGTGTAGGAATAAGTGGAGGGGGTCCAGGTGGGGTCCATGAGGCAGGGGGCGTGCCCCAGGCGGGTGGGCACGCCCTACACCCTTGTGGCCAGATGGTGGGCCCCCTGGTGTGTTCTCAGTGCCAGATATTCTTAAATATTTGTCGGCGTTCTGGGAACGGGGGTCCCCAGACTTGCCTACCTACGGCCCACGGCGTGGCTAAGCTAGTAGGCTCATACGACCCATCTTCATCGACAAGGCATTCAAGACCCTCGCGAGGGGCCAAGCCTCGCGAGGCGGACAACACAAGACCTCCTCAGGAGCGGCTCGCCAGGTAGGCTCACGAGGGGCGGAGATATCAAGGCAAGGCAAACCTCACGAGGTCCTCGTGACATGAGCCATGACGATCGAGACCAGGCGGGCGTCCTTGTTTCCTCTTTGGCGCGGAGTACCGAGGCATCAAGCAAAGGTTTCCATGTCGGTGTAACGAGACCAAGATCAGCAGGACGGCAAGACGGAGATCACCGTGGAGCCCAAGACGGCGTCACCACCAGAGCCTTTTGCAGGCAAAGACTGCTTTTGTCAGGATAAGCTGTACTAGCTGTCCCCTTTCAAATTGGTTGTTGTTGGCTCCCTTCCCTCTCAATATTTGGGGAGAGAACCAGGGCCTATATAAGTAGAGCTAGCCACCACCGTAGGGGGAACTGATTCAGAGGCATCGAATCCTCACCCACACAAGTTCGCCAAGCACAAGAACACCTCTACCTCAGGAGGCTGTTCTTCCCCTTTGTATTGTTCATCCTCAGCCCAAGAGGCAATCCACCACCACCACACTGGAGTAGGGTGTTACACCACAATGGTGGCCTGAACCAGTATAAATCATGTGTCTTTTTGTTGAGAGTTCGTCCGCGAGATCTTAGAGAGCTAGGGCGTGAATTGATAGGGAGGAAATCTTCACGGGCACCCCAGTGTTCGAACCTTGAGGGTTTTGCCGTAGGGGTGCGCCGAAGCTTCCTTCCATCGCTCCGTGCCCCGATGCTCCCTCGTCTCCATGGCGGACGCTCGCCGCGCTCGTGTCGAGCACCGGGCTGCCCTCGCCGCCCGCGTCGCTCAGACGACTCCCATCGGCGGGCCACCTCGTCGTTCCCCATCGCCTGCCGCCAACACCGCCATCGGCCCGGCGGGGAACGAGCAGCAAGCATCCTCGCTGCACCCCTCGGTGTGGCAGGATGAACGCACCGCCACTCCATCGCTGACCCCGGCCGGTTCATCGTCCCATGCACGTCGTTCTCCCATGGACGCGCGGGCCACGCTCTTCATGGCGCACGAGCTCCTGCGTTACCGCCCGGTCGACGAACTCTATGAGGACTGGCTCGACCGTATCGCCGAGCTCGTCCGCGCCGCAGGGGGCTCCCCGATGCCGTCCCTCTCTCTCACGGAGCGCCTCCACCACCTCTGCATCAAGACGGCGCCCTGGCACCAAGACGCGCCGCTCCACGACGCGACCTACCACGTCCAGCACCTGCGCGTGAAGAGAGAAGCTGTCAAGAAGTCCCTCCGCCGCAAGAAGACGCTCTGCCGCTCCTCGCATCATCGCGCCAGGACCGGCTGCTGCGGCAAGACCGCGCGCCACCTGTAGCGGCAGGGCGTGGACCCCATCAAGACCAAGCTCCACCCCAAGGCGGGCCCTGGTGACCACAGCCAGCTGGCGCTTTCAACCCCAAGCTGCGTAGCGTCGCCTGGCCGGGCAAGTTCAAGCCGGATCTGCCTCCTCGCTACGACGGCACCCCCGACTCCGCGGAGTTCCTGCAGCTCTACGAGCTGAGCATCGAAGCGGCCAACGGCGATGAGAAAGTCATGGCGAATTGGTTTCCCATGGCTCTCAAGGATGGCGCCCGCTCCTAGCTCCTGAACCTGCCACCGGGCTCGATCTCCTCCTGGGACGAGATGCGCGACAGCTTCGTCGCCAACTTCCAGGGCACTCGCAACCGCCTGCCGGCTGCGGGTGACCTGCGCCGCGTCAAGCAGCAACCGGGAGAGACACTCCAGAATTACATCCAGCGCTTGAACAACGTCCGCCTCAAGATCCCCAAGGTGACAGACGAAACCATCATCTCTGCGTTCTTTGATGGCGTTCGCGACGTCAAGATGAAGGAAGAGCTCGCTATCCACGAGGAGTTGTGCACGTCCCTGGAGTTGTTCAACCTGGCGACCAAGTGCGCAAGAGCTGAGGAGGGGCGCCTCTCCCTCCTTGAGCTCCCAGCTGCAGACCCAGAGGAGAAGAAAGCCAAGGCCAAGGACATGAAGCGTAAGGGAGCAGTCGTGCTCGCAGCGGAACTAGACACCAAGCATGGCAGGGACCAATGGAGTCATCCAAGAGCAGCCGTCCGTTCTGCGCCTTCCACAACCTGAATACCCACAACACCAGTGACTGTCAAGAGCTCAGAGCCATTCACGAAGGACGCTTTGGTCGACTCCTCGAGCGCGGCGACCGGGGCTATGACCGAGGAGGAGGACGTGGTGGCGGACGCTGGGACGGTCGTGGCCTGCGCAAGGAGTGGTGCGACCGGCCTCGTGAGGACCGCTGTCATGATCAGCCTCGCGAGGGTGCCTGGAGGGATCAGCCTCGTAAGGATCGTCCTCAGGGCAACGCTGGGCTTCCTCTGCTGCCGCCACCGGCAAGGAGGAATGACGACCACCATCAAGATGAGGGGGCTGGGGGCTTCCAGGAGCCGCGTGCTATCGCCTGCATCTTGGGCAGAGCCCAGGCCCTAGCCTCGCAGCGTATCTTCAAGCAGTTTGCCCGTGAAGTGAATGCAGTCCTCCCCAAGCTCGAGGCCACACACCCGCTTAGGTGGTCCCAGTGCCCCATCACGTTCAACTCGGCAGATGAGCTCAAGTGCGCAGCTACCTCTGGCGCCCTCCCGATGCTTTGCTCCCCATACATCAGCAACGTGCAAGTTACCAAGACCATCATCGACGGTGCCGCAGGGCTCAACGTCCTATCCGTCGACACGCTCGACAACCTCCAAGTGCCATATGACCAGCTTCAGCCGACCAAGCCTTTCTCAGGAGTGACCGACGGTTCCACCACACCAATAGGGCAGGTCCGCCTCCCTGTCACCTTCGGAGAACGCAAGAACTACCACACCAAGCTCATCGACTTCGACGTCGCGCACATCCGTCTGCCGTACAATGCCATCCTCGGGTACCCAACCCTGTCCAAGTTCATGGCCGTGACCCATCACGCCTACAATGTCCTCAAGATGCCGGGGAGCAGCGGGATCATCACGGTCCCATGTGAAGAGAGAGATGCGGTGTGCTCCCTCGTGCGTGCCTTTCAAGCTGCAGCACTCGACGACCCCGACAGCAAGGGCGAGGGCCCTCCTGAGGTCACCCCCAAGAAGAAGAAGCAACTGCGCCATGCAGGACCTCAGGAGGGTGGCGTTGCAGCTGGAGCCTCGTCAGGATCAGCGCCAGCTCCAGGGGCGCCTCCCTCCATCGCATAGGAAGACGCGCCCGACACCCTTCTCTGGTAGGGCTCGGGGGCTTTCTTTTGGAAGGCCTCAGACCTTGCCCACGTCATGAGGGAGGCGCTTGGGCACCACTTGGAGGCGTGCTTCACGGCATGTTTCCCTTAGGAGGACACAGGGCAAGGATCGCCCACCGTTCAGGAGTTCATCACCAAGACCACCCAGGAATTGCAAGACGCAAGGGCCATGCGCGGCGATTGTCGCTCACGAGGCGCAGCTTCCCATCCAGGCAAGGATGCTGGGCTGCGTGTCTGCATCGACGTTCCAGGGCTCAAAAGGTCCGCTTCTCAGGAGCTTTTCTGGCCTTCGCGCGTGGGACGCTGCGAGGGCCCACCGCACAGCTACGTTCGCATGCCCTTTGGCCCGCCGAGCGTGTCATCTGCCTACCAGCGCAACTTGCGGAGCATCCTGGTGGCTCAGGAGGCCAGGCACCACGCCGTCCTAACGAAGATGGAGACGGTCCTCAAGGAACCACCTGGGCCCCCGGAGCCTCGTGAGGCTTAGGGCCCCGGTGGCTCGTGAGGAGCAATTCCTTCGCTGCGTACCTTCAGCTGCCCCAACTCTCCTTCGTCAACAGAACCAGGTGACATTTTCCAAGTTCATTTAGCTGGGAGCGCCCCTCGGGCTGCATCATTCCCATGACATGTGGGTCCGTCCCTGTGGCATGTATCCCTTTTTTATGTCTTTAGCTTACCTTGTTGGGGGCGCCCCTCGGGCTGCATCATCCCGAAGCCGCTCGGGCCTGACCCAGTGGCATGTATCTCCCATGAATTTACTTATGCTTGCTGCTCTCCATGCTTAATCTACCTATGATTACCACCTGCTCGATCGTCGCCTCCCACGGGGCCTCCTCACGCTGGCACGGTGCTGGTGCACGGGTCCGTCCCTACCACGTCGATAAACTTGAGCGGTCGAGCTCTGGCTCGCGGCACGCCCCGCGCACATCACGTCACCAGGCCCTCAGTGCCTTCACTCCATCACGGAGCAATCAGTGGCAGGCTGGCAACCATAACGGCAAATCGTGTTCTTCCTTATGCTGGCTCGCAGGAATCTCACGGGGACAACATCAAGCGGTACCGCGAGCTCCCAACTCTTCCTTGTAATCTGCTAGCACATTAAAAGGGGGGCTCTTGAGCATCGCGACTCAGGAGCTCTTACTGGCTCTCCAGCCCTCACCCCCTGGCCTTGACCACGGCATGCAACCTGGCATACCATCGGTGACTGAGCTCGCTCGAGGGCCGGGACCTGAGGACATAGAGCACAAAGGAGAGCATGGGAAGGGGGGAGACTTGTACGGGCCCGACCTAGCTACGCTGCGGATGTTTGCGCACAGGCCTGGCGCATCGCAAGGAATCGACCCCGGACCGCCAAGATAAGTCACGAGCTTAGATCAACTAATCGTTGGAACCTGAAGGACACACTCGCTGCGGCCCTGTTGCGGCATTGTCGCCTCCCTTTCTTATCTTTCCACGGCTGCTTGGGCGCTAAAGTGGACCCCCTGAGCATCGCGCCTCAGGAGCTCTTACTGGACCTCGGGCCGCTCACCTCCTGGCCTTGACCACGGCACGCGACCTGGCATACCAGCGACGGCTGAAGCTTGCCTGGGGACCGGGGCCTGTCAGCATAGAGCGACAAGCTGTCGCGAGATTGGAAAGGGAAGACCGAGCCTAAACAGGACTTGCGCTCACAAGGCTCCCCTAATCAGGATAATATCAACAAAAGACATTGTAGACTCTTTACACGCCCCCACGGGGTACTTCTTGATTCCTCGCAGGGAACAAAAGACGAGAACCTACGAGAATCCTATCTACATATCCCCACGGCCGACGCCATCATCAACAGTGGGCCACCGGAGGCCGGCGCCAACCTCATCCAGATCAGCGACGGCGGTGGCCGGACGTTGCGGCCCTGCTCCGAGCATGGCAAGAGCTCGAGGGCACGTAGCCGTCGTCGCTCGTCTCCGGAGTCTTGTAGAGCTAAGGAGAGCCGCTGGACTCCCAAGAGTCGCTACTGCTGGAGCAGCCACGGGCGGGGCACGCCTCACCTTGGCGCTCCCCGTCGGGGCAACACTCCAAGCGGCGACCCTCTGCATCGAAGACCTTGAAGAACAGCGTGGAGGCGTTGTCGTACTCGAAAAGGATCATGAGGGTGCCCTCCGCATGACAAACCTGCGCGACCTCGCCCCAGCCGCGGGTCATGAAGATCTTGCCGGTGGAGACCACTTCAACCTCAGCTCCGGTCGCCGGAGCATCGCAGTCAGCGTGCTGCAACCAGAGCTTGAGAGGCCCCCTCGGCGGCATCACGGGTGAGGAGAAGAAGCGCGGGAAGCGGATCTTGGAGCTTGGGGGCATCGCCGCCCACAACACAAGCTCGCGTGAGGAGTCCGCGGCGTGGACTCCAGGAGCGACGGCGCTCGTCGTCACGGCGCGTCGACCTGGGCCGCGGCGCCTGCACCAACACTCATTGCTCCTTCCTCCCGAGCCCCCGGCTTGGGCGTACAAGGGCAGTGGATACCTAGGAGGAGGCCGCTCGCACCAAGGCCTCGTCACTACCTGCATCGCCGTGGCATCGCGGCGGTGGACTGACCTCTTCTTCAGCGGTAGCAGCGCTGGCATGTCAAGGGGAACCTTTCCCTTCTCCTCAGCTGAGAACCTTCGGATCGGCTCCATTGAAGTTGCTACTAGCAGTGAAGCGGAGTAGGAAGAAGCAGGCGGAACGGGAAGAAATGGGCGACGGGGGCTCCGCCCTCTCCCTCATTTATAGCAGAAGAAGGCCAACCAGTGCCCCCCACGATCACAGGTAATGATGGGTTTCCTTTCATGTCACAGGGACTTGTCAAGTCGGGCAGTTGCCGAGGCAGCATGGGGAAGCAGAGACGCCCACGTCCAATCAACCTCCATGCGTCGACCGAGGCCGCAGGCTTTTGGGGCCCGCGGCGCTCTGCGCTTGACCTTTGGCTTCGCCTCGAAGCCAAGCCCGAGCGCGCCTTGGGCCCGGGGGCTACTGTCGGCGTTCTGGGAACGGGGGTCCCCAGACTTGCCTGCCTACGGCCCACGGCGTGGCTAAGCTAGCAGGCCCGTACAGCCCATCTTCATCGACAAGGCATTCAAGACCCTCGCGAGGGGCCAAGCCTCATGAGGCGGACGACACAAGACCTCCTTAGGAGCGACCTCGCCAGGAAGGCTCACGAGGGGCAGAGAGATCAAGGCAAGGCAAACCTCGCGAGGTCCTCGTGACGTGAGCCATGACGATCGAGACCAAGCGGGCGCCAGCGCGCAGCGTCCTTGTTTCCTCTTTGGTGCCAAGGGGGCAAGCGCAGGCGCGGAGTACCGAGGCATCAAGCAAAGGTTTCCATATCGGTGCAACGAGACCAAGACCAGCAGGACGGCAAGATGGAGGTCACCGTGGAGCCCAAGACGGCATCAGCACCAGAGCCTTTCGCAGGCGAAGACTGCTTTTGTCAGGATAAGCTGTACTAGTTGTCCCCTTTCAAATAGGCCATTGTTGGCTCCCTTCCCGCTCAATATTTGGGGAGAGGACCAGGGCCTATATAAGTAGAGATAGCCACCAGCATAGGGGGGAACTGATTCAAAGGCATCGAATCCTCACCCACACAAGTTCGCCAAGCACAAGAACACCTCTACCTTAGGAGACTGTTCTTCCCTTTTGTATTGTTCATCCTCATCACAAGAGGCAATCCACCACCACCACACTGGAGTAGGGTGTTACACCACAACGGTGGCCCGAACTAGTATAAATCTTGTGTCTTTGTGTTGCGAGTTCGTCGAGTTCGTCCGCGAGATCTTAGAGAGCTAGGGCGTGAATCGATAGGGAGGAAATCTTCGCGCGCACCCCAGTGTTCGAACCTTGGGTTTTACCGGAACCCGTGATCCGACAATATAATACAAAAAATCATATTCCATTTTCACGATACTTGGAGAACTTTTATTTTCGAGGTATTTTTATTGCAAGGATAATTCAGAAAACAGACAGAAAATACTATTTTTGTTTTATTTAATCTAAATAACAGAAGGTAAAAGGAGGGTACAGAGATTAGTGCTTTCTAACTTCATCCATCTCATGCTCATCAAAAGGAATCCACTAACAAGGTTGATCAAGTCTTGTTAACAAACTCTTTCCAAATAACATGAAACCGGAGAATTTTCGAATAACACTAGGTTACCTCGACGGGGATATGCACGTCCCCAACAATAAGAATATCATATTTCTTCTTGACAGTAGGAAGAGGAAATTCAAAACTTCCAATAGTAATTGCTGAAATTTTTCCAATAGAATTGATACTGTGGACTTGAGGTTGTTTCCTCGGAAAGTGTACCGTATGCTCATTACCATTAACATGAAAAGTGAGACTTTGTTGCAATCATTAACAGCCCCTGCAATATTCAAAAAGGGTCTACCAAGGATAATCGACATACTATCGTCCTTGGGAATATCAAGAATAACAAAGTCCGTTAAAATAGTAACGTCCGCAACCACAACAGGCACATCCTCACAAATACTGACAGGTATAGCAGTTGATTTATCGGCCATTTGCAAAGATATTTCAGTAGGTGTCAACTTATTCAAAACAAGTCTACGATAGAAAGAGAGAGGCATAACACTAACACCGACTCCAAGATCACATAAAGCAGTTTTAACATAGTTTCTTTTAATGGAGCATGGTATAGTTGGTACTCCTAGATCTCCTCATTTCTTAGGTATTCCACCTTTAAAAGTATAATTGGAAAGCATGGTGGAAATTTCAGCTTCCCATATCTTTCTTTTATTTGTAACAATATCTTTCATGTACTTAGCATAAGGATTCATTTTAAGCATATCAGTCAAGCGCATACGAAAAAAGATAGGTCTAATCATTTCAGCAAAGCGCTCAAAATCCTCATCATCCTTTTTCTTGGATGGTTTAGGAGGAAAAGGCATGGGTTTCTGAACCCATGGTTCTCTTTCTTTACCGTGCTTCCTAGCAACGAAGTCTCTCTTACCATAACGACGATTCTTTAATTGTGGGTTATCAAGATCAACATCAGGTTTAATCTCTACATCATTGTTATTGCTAGGTTGAGCATCAATATGAAAATCATCATTCACATTATCACTAGGTTCATGTTCATTACCAGATTGTGTTTCAGTACCAGAAATAGAAATATCATTGGGATTCTCAGGTGTGTAAACAACAGGTTCGCTAGAAGCATGCAAAGCCCTATCATTTTTCTTTTTCTTCCTCTTAGAAGGACTAGGTGTATCAACATTAGTTCTCTGAGAGTCTTGCTTAACTCTCTTAGGGTGGCCCTCCGGATACAAAGGTTCCTCAGTCATTCTACCCCCTCTAGTCACAACTCTAATAGCATTATCATTTTTTTATTATTTAATTCATTGAGCAAATCATCTTGTGCTTTAAGCACTTGTTCTACTTGAGTGGTAACCATAGAAGCATGTTTACTAACAAGTTTAAGGTCACCTTTAACTCTAGACATATAATCACTCAAGTGTTCAATCATATAAGCATTATGTTTCAATTCTCTACCAACATAAGCATTAAAATTTCTTGTTTAACAATAAAATTATCAAACTCATCTAAGCATTGGCTAGCAGACTTATAACGAGGAATATCACCTTCATAAAATCTATAGAGATAATTTACCTTTACTACCTATGTCGGGTTATCAAGACCATGTATTTCTTCAATAGGTGGTAAATTCTTAACATCTACAACTTTAATACCCTTTTCTTTCATATATTTCGTTGCCTCTTGCATATCTTCAGGACTGAGAAATAGAATACCCATTTTCTCCGGAGTTGGCTTAGGAGTTGGTTCAGGAAGTGTCCAATCTTTATCATTACTCAATATGTTATCCAATATCAATTCAGCTTGCTAAACAACTCTTTCCTTGAAAACACAACCAGCACAACTATCCAGGTGGTCTATGGAAGCATCAGATAGTCCATTATAAAAGATATCAAGTATTTCATTTTTCTTGAGAGAATGATTAGGCAAAGCATTAAGTAATCGGAGAAGCCCCCCCCCCAAGCTTGTGGGAGACTCTCTTCTTCAATTTACACAAAATTATATATTTCCCTTAAGGCAGCTTGTTTCTTATGAGCAGGGAAATATTTAGCAGAGAAGTAATAAATCATATCCTGGGGACTACACACACAACCAGTAGCAAGAGAATTAAACCATGTTTTAGCATCACCCTTTAATGAGAACGGAAATAACTTAAGGATATAGAAGTAACGAATTTTTTCCTCATGAGTGAATAGGGTGGCTATATCATTTAATTTAGTAAGATGTGCCACAACAGTTTTAGATTCATAGCCATAAGAAGGATCAGATCCAACCAAAGTAATTAACTTAGGATCGACAGAGAAATCATAATCCTTATCAGAAATACAGATAGGTGAAGTAGCAAAAGCAGGGTCGTATTTCATTATAGCATTCAAAGTTTTCTTTCAGTTTAGCCAACAGTTTCTTAAGATCATATCTATCTTGACAAGCAAAAAGGTCTCTAGCAGTTTCTTCATCCATAACATAACTGTCAGGCACATCACACAATTCATATCTAGGGGGAGAATCTTCATCATCACTTTCATCAATATTATCAGTTTCAATGATTTCATTCTCTTTAACTCTAGCAAGTTGTTCATCAAGAAATTCACCTAATGGCATAGTATTATCAAGCATAGAAGTAGTTTCATCACAAGTATCATGCAAAGCAGAAGTGGCATCATCAATAGCATGCGACATATCAGAATCAATAGCAGGAGTAGGTGTCGCAAATTTACTCATAACAGAAGGTGAATCAAGTGCAAAGCTAGATGGCAGATTTTTACCTCCCCTCGTAGTTGAGGGATAAATCTTGGTTTTTTCGTCTTTCAAGTTCCTCATAGTGATCAACAGATATAAATCCCAAGTGACTGAAAGAATAGAGCTATGCTCCCCGGCAACAGCGTCAGAAAATAGTCTTGGTAACCCACAAGTATAGGGGATCGCAACAGTTTTTGAGGGTAGAGTATTCAACCCAAATTTATTGATTTGACACAAGGGGAGCCAAAGAATATTCTCAAGTATTAGCAGTTGAGTTGTCAATTCAACCACACCTAAAAGACTTAATATATGCAGCAAAGTATTTAGTAGCAAAGTAGAGTGGAAGTAACGGTAACGGTGGCAAAAGTAACAGTAGCAGTTTTTGTAGTAATTGTAACAGTGGCAACGGAGAAGTAACTAGGCAAAGATCAATATGTGAAAAGCTCGTAGGCAATGGATCAATGATGGATAATTATGTCGGATGTGATTCCTCATGCAACAGTTATAACATAGCGTGACATAGAACTAGCTCCAGTTCATCAATGTAATGTAGGCATGTATTCCGAATATAGTCATATGTGCTTATGGAAAAGAACTTGCATGACATCTTTTGTCTACGCTCCCGTGGCAGCTGGGTCCTATTGGAAACTAAGGGATATTAAGGCCTCCTTTTAATAGAGTACCGGACCAAAGCATTAACACTTAGTGAATACATGAACTCCTCAAACTACGGTCATCACCGGGAGTGGTCCCGATTATTATCACTTTGGGGTTGCCAGATGATAACACATAGTACGTGACTATTGACTTGCAAGATAGGATCAAGAACTCACATATATTCATGAAAACATAATAGGTTCAGATCTGAAATCATGGCACTCGGGGCCTAGTGACAAGCATTAAGCATAGCAAAGTCATAGCAACATCAATCTTAGAACATAATGGATACTAGGGATCAAACCCTAACAAAACTAACTCGATTACATGGTAAATCTCATCCAACCCATCACCGTACAGCAAGCCTACAATGAGATTACTCACGCACGGCGATGAGCATCATGAAATTGGTGATGGAGGATGGTTGATGATGACGACGGCGACGGATTCCCCTCTCCGGAGCCCCGAACGGACTCCAGATCAGCCCTCCCGAGAGAGATTAGGGCTTGGCGGCGGATCCGTATCATAAAAACGCGATGAATCCTTCACTCTTATTTTTTCTCCCCGAACGTGAATATATGGAGTTGGAGTTGAGGTCGGTGGAGTCTCAGGGGCCCACGAGGCAGGGGGCGCACCCCAGGGGGTGGGCGCGCCCTGCACCCTCGTGGACAGGGTGTGGGCCCCCTGATGCTGATTCTTTCGCCAGTATTTTTAATTAATTCCAAAACGTGTCTCCGTGGATTTTCTGGTCATTCCGAGAACTTCTATTTCTGCACAAAAATAACACCATGGCAATTCTGCTGAAAACAGCGTCAGACTGGGTTAGTTCCATTCAAATCATGCAATTTAGAGTCCAAAACAAGGGCAAAAGTGTTTGGAAAAGTAGATATGTTAGAGACATATCACTGATATATGCTTGCTAAAAATATACTGATATGGATCCTCATCCACTTGCTTACCTTTTCAAAAGATCCAATTATGATGAACCAATTGAAGTGTTAAATGAAGATATTTATAAAGTGATTCATGATAGCTCCTTGAATGAAAAGCATGATTGCAATGATGTTAATATAAATTATATTAATATCAATTGTGTTAGTGATACACAAAACCCCAATCTTGGTGATGCTTGTTTTGTTATGTCCACTACTTATTGCAATGATCATGATTGGGGTGATAATGATTCTTATGATCTTGAAAGTTTATTTAAACCTCATGATGAATATGCCCAAGTGGATTTGGAAGAGTGTCAACTTTAGCTAAAAATAATCCCACATATTTGGAGAGTGTTCAATCTTATGATTTTTTTTATAAAAGTGGCCTTGGAGAGGTCATGACTTTATTTGATGATAATCCCACTATTTTGGAAGAGTGTAAACTTTGCATGCATGTGGATCATGAAGAGTATATTTTATGTGATAGTTGTATTGTTGAATTTTATTATGATCCTACATGTAATTATTATGAGAGAGGAAAATATGGTTGTAGAAGTTTTCATGTTACTAAATTACCTCTCGTTATGTTGAGATTGTCAGTGTTTTATTCCTCTCCTTTGCATATGTTAGATGTTTCTTGTCTTGATAATTTGTTTCCTTATAAAATTCCTATGCATGGAAGTATCTTAGACTTCAATGTGTTTGTGATATTGTCGGTGTTCTGGGAACCAGGGCACCCAGACTTGCCTGCCTGCGGCCCATGGCGTGGCTCCGTCGACGGCCTCGTATGGCCCATCTACAACACCTTCAATACAAGACCCTCGCGAGGCGGGCGACGTCAAGACCTCCTGAGGGAGCGTCCTCCCCAGGCTGGCTCCCGAGGAGCGGAGATCTCTATGCCGGTGCCCACCTCATGAGATCGAGGTGACGCAAGCCATGACGAACATGGCCAGGCGGGCGCCAGCGGGCGCAGAGCAACAGGTTTCCTCTTTGGTGCTAAAGAGGCGAGCGCAGGTGCGGGGTCCCAAGGTCTCTGTCAAAGGTTTCCATTCCCGTGCAACGAGACCGACACCGCAAGGACGGATTTCATCGTCGAGCCCACCGCTGCGTCAGACCGGAGGCTTTGTAGGCAAAGACCATCTTTCGTTAGGATAAGATGTACTACGTACTTGTCCCCTTTCAAATTGGACACTGTGGGATCCCTTCCCGCCTTCGTTTTGAAGGAAGAGGACCGAGGCACTATAAATATAGGCTAGCCACCATCGAGAGAGGGGATCCGATCCAAAACCTCCTCAACTCATCCCCTCACTAGAACAGACCTTGCGAGGTTGTTCTTCCTATGTACTAGTTCACCCTCAGCCCCTCGTGAGGCTAATCCACCCAAAAGTAGGAGTAGCGTCTTTCACCGCAAGGTGGCCCGAACCTGGGTAACTGTTGTGTCCCTTTTCTTCCTTGTTTATCGAGCTAGGCCGTGGGGGTGATGAACTTCTTGGCTGGATAGGTTGAGTTCTTCGCACATGCCCCAGAGTTCGAACCTTCCTTGCGTCCGCAGAGCCCTGAATTCGACATTTCGCACACCAGGTAGGGGCGTGTCGATGGTCTACCTCTTCATTAGCGCACTCTACCCTCGCCTCTCAGCTCCCATGGCAGGCGCCACCCTTCCCGTCGGTCCGCAGGGCGCGTTCGGAGGCATCGCGGGCCTCCGAGCCTTCTCCCCCGCCTTGCGGCAGGTGCAGTGGCCGCGGAAGTTCAGGTCGGAGCTGCCCCCGCGATACGACAGCGTGGTGGACCCTATAGAGTTCCTCCGGGTGTACGCGGAGGCCGTCTGAGCGACAGGCGGAGACGACAAAGTCATGGCAAATTGGCTCCCTATGGCTCTCACAGGCGTGGCTCTCTCCTGGCTGCTCAACGCGCCGGAGTCTTCAGTAGCCTCCTGGGAGGAGCTGTGCGAGTTGTTTGTCGCGCGCGTCATGGGGGTCGCGGCCATCCTCGGCGGGTCACAGGCACTCGCTTCAAGCCGCCACTTCAAGCAGCTCTTCCGGCAGATGGAGGTCGCCTAGCTATGGTGAGGGGCTCCTCCAGGCTGGGCGGCACCCGAAGCCGACCTCGTCTTTGACTCTAGGGACTACCCCAAGACACGGTCGGCACCGGCGCGCTCCCCATGCTTTGCACCCCCACCATCTACAATGCTGCGATCACCAGGACCCTCATCGACGGCGGCAGCGGTCTCAAACGTCCTCTCGTGGAAGCCTTCGGTCTGCTTCATGTGCCTTACGGCCGACTCCTCTCCACTAAGCCTTTCTCGGGGGTGGCCGACAGCTCCACCTTCCCTCTAGGGCAGATCCGCCTCCCCGTCACCTTTGGTACACGCAACAACTACCACACCGAGCTCATCGACTTCGAAGTCGCCCGCATCAGCCTCCCATATAATGCCATCCTTGGGTATCTGGCCCTCGCCAAGTTCATGGCAGCGACTCACCGAGGCTACAACGTCATGAAAATACCAGGGAGCGGTGGTGTCCTCTCTATGGTGGGGGACACCAAGGACGCGCTCATTGCCCTCAAGCTCGCTTTCAAGGCCGCCGCGGCCATGTGACCAGTCAAGGAGGGCGCTCGGGAGATCCCGGAGGTCACGCCAGTGAAGAAGAAGCAGTTGTTCTCCCAAGACTCGGCCAAGACGAAGCAAGTGCCAGTCAACGACGATGGGAGATCAGGCCCCAATTTCAACATAGGCGCTAGCCTCCCCCGGGACTAGGAAGAGGCGTTGATCAGCTTCATCCATGCGAACAAGGACTTGTTTGCATGGGATGCAACAGACTTGGTCGGCGTCCCGCGAGGAGTGATCGAGCACCAGTTGATGGTATGCCCCAGCGCGCGCCCGGTGAAGCAGAAGGCACGGCGGCAAGCCCCGGAGAAGCAATCGTTCATCGTCCTGGAGGTTCACAAGCTGCAAGAGGCCGGCGTCATTCGAGAGGTGCAGCATCCAGATTGGCTAGCCAATCCAGTCGTTGTCCCCAAGAAAGGCGGGAAGGAGCGCATGTGCGTCGACTTCACGAGCCTCAACAAGGCTTGCCCGCAGGACGCTTTCCCTCTTCCGCGCATTGACCAGATCATCGACTCTACCACCGAGTGCGACTTGCTATGCTTCCTGGATGCTTTCTCAGGCTACCACCAAATCAAGATGGTGGTGCAAGATGTTGAGAAGACATCTTTCCTGACCCCGTGCGGGGTGTACTGCTACACTCGCATGCCGTTCGGGCCGCGCAACCTTCCAGCGATTGATGCACATCGCCCTGGGCCGGCAACTCAGGAGGAACGCCGAGGCGTACGTTGACGATGTAGTGGTCAAGTCCCCAGAGGAGAGTATCCTCGTCGAAGATTTGGAAGAAACGTTTGCCAACATGCACATGGTGAACCTGCAGCTCAATCTAGAGAAGTGTGTGTTCGGCGTCCCGTCCGGCAAGCTACTGGGTTTTCTGGTGTCACACAGAGGGATCGAGGCTAACCTAGAGAAGATCAAGGCAATAGAAAGGATGAGCCCGCTGCAGACCCTCAAGGAGATGCAGAAGCTCGTGGGCTACATTACTTCATTGGGGCGCTTCATCTCCAAGCTAGGCGAGCGCACCCTCCCGTTCTTCAAACTGATGAAGAAAAAGGGCCCATTCGAATGGATCTAGAGGCGAGGCGGCCTTCCAGGACCCCAAGAGGTACCTCACTAGCCCACCGGTGATGGTGGCACCTCGTCCTCTTTGAGCCCCTGGTGCTTTACCTGGACGCCACGCCCCACTCAGCCAGTGTGGCACTCGTGGCGGTTCGGGAACAGCGCGCGGATGCGGGTGTGCGGTGTAGCGCCCCGCGCCCGGCCACGACACCGCCGCCTTAGGACGGCACCCATGAGGCCCCGGCCGCCCCACCGGATGGCAAGGCTCCCGAGGATCCCTCGTCTCAAGAGGGGCATGATACCGTTGACGCCCCCTCCTTCATCGAGCACCCCGTGTACTTTGTCAGCACGGTGATGCATGACGCGCACGCACGCTACCCCATGCCACAAAAGCTCTTGCTCATGCTCCTCGTCACCTCCAGGAAGCTGCGCCACTACTTCCAAGGCAACCCCACCAAGGTCACCTTCGCATACCCCCTGGAGAAGGTGCTCCGGAGCCCCAACGCCGGGGAAAGGGTTGCTGAGTGGAACATCGAACCGCAGGCATTCCAGCTGGAGTTTAGCACCACCAGAGTCATCAAGGGTGCGGCCCTTGCTAACTTTGTGGCAGAGTGGACTGACGCCCCTGACCGATGGATGGGCGAGGACCGTTCCCTCACACCTGGAGACGAAGCGCCAGATGGTTGGGTCATGTACTTCGATGGCGCGTTCGCACGCCAAGGCGCAGGGGCTGGATCCGTGCTCATCTCGCCTACCCAAGAAAAGCTCTACTACGCCGTGCAACTCTTCTTTCAGCATGGCGATAAGGTCTCCAACAACATCGCTGAGTACGAGGGCCTGATCACCGGCCTCAAGGTTGCGGCGGCTCTGGAGGTCAAGCGCCTTACCATCAGGGGCGACTCCCAGCTCCTCGTCAACTTCTCCAACAAGGCGTACGCGCCAAAAGATGAGCACATGGAGGCATACCTTGAAGAGGTACACATAATTGAGAAATGATTCTTGGGCTTGGAATTGCAGCATGTACTGCGTGGCACAAACAAGGAGGCGGACGGCATCGCCAAGAGGGCATCCCGGCGCGACCCCCAGAAGCCTGCAGGCGTCTTCGAGGAACGACTCTTCAAGCCATCAGCGGCACCCCGCACTGCAGGACCAGCGCTGCCTCGGGAGGAGCCACCCATGGCACCCTCCTTAGGCGCCCCATCTTGCGGCCCGACCTCGGGGGCCCGTCTTCTTCTCGCGCTCAAACTTTAGGGGGGGTGCTGGACCTAGGAGTTCAAGGCGTACCTGCTCCGAGGCACCTTGCTAGAGAAGGAGGAAGACGCGGAACGTGGAGCCTGCCAGGCCACTACATACTGCATCTGTTGGGGAACGTAGTAATTTCAAAAAAATTCCTACGCACACGCAAGATCATGGTGAGGCATAGCAACGAGAGGGGAGAGTGTTGTCTACGTACCCTCGTAGACCGAAGCGGAAGCGTTGACACAACGTAGAGGAAGTAGTCGTACGTTCTCCTCGCGATCCAACCGATCACAGCACCGTTACTCCGGCACCTCCGAGTTCTTGGCACACGTTCAGCTCGATGACGATCCCCGGGCTCTGATCCAGCAAAGCGTCGGGGAAGAGTTCCGTCAGCACGACGGCGTGGTGATGATCTTGATGTGTTACCGGCGCAGGGCTTCGCCTAAGCACTGCAACGATATGACCGAGGTGGAATTTGGTGGAAGGGGGCACCGCACACGGCTAAGGAAAGATCTCAATGATCAATTGTGTGTCTATGGGGTGCCCCCTGCCCCCGTATATAAAGGAGCCAAGGGGGAGGGGCTGGCCGGCCAAGCCTGGCGCGCCAGGAGAGTCCTACTCCCTCTGGGAGTAGGATTCCCCCCCCCAATCCTAGTTGGACTAGGATTCTCCAAGGGGGAGAGAGAGAGAGGGGGCGCCCACCTCTCCTAGTCCTAATAGGACTAGGGGAAGGGGGGAGGTGCGCAGCCCATGAGGGCAGCCCTCTCACCTCTCCTCCAAGGCCCATGTTGGCCCATTATGCTCCTGGGGGGTTCCGGTAACCCTCCCGGTATTCCGGTAAAATCCTGATTTCACCTGGAATGCATCCGATGTCCAAACATAGGCTTCCAATATATCATTATTTACGTCTCGACCATTTCGAGACTCCTCGTCATGTCCGTGATCACATCCGGGACTCCGAACTCCTTCGGTACATCAAAATGCATAAACTCATAATAACTGTCATCGTAACGTTAAGCGTGCGGACCCTACGGTTCGAGAACAATGTAGACATGACCGAGACACGTCTCCGGTCAATAACCAATAGCGGGACCTGGATGCCCATATTGGCTCCTACATATTCTATGAAGATCTTTATCGGTCAGACCGCATAACAACATACGTTGTTCCCTTTGTCATCGGTATGTTACTTGCCCGAGATTCGATCGTCGGTATCCAATACCTAGTTCAATCTCGTTACCGGCAAGTCTCTTTACTCGTTCCGTAATACATCATCTTGCAACTAACTCATTGGTTGCAATGCTTGCAAGGCTTATGTGATGTGCATTACCGAGAAGGCCCTGAGATACCTCCCCGACAATCGGAGTGACAAATCCTAATCTCGAAATACGCCAACCCAACATGTACCTTCGGAGACACCTGTAGAGCACCTTTATAATCACCCAGTTACGTTGTGACGTTTGGTAGCACACAAAGTGTTCCTACGGTAAACGGGAGTTGCATAATCTCATAGTTAAAGGAACATGTATAAGTCATGGATAAAAGCAATAGCAACATACTAAACGATCGGGTGCTATGCTAATGGAATGGGTCGTGTCAATCAGATCATTCAACTAATGATGTGATCTCGTTAATCAAATAACAACTCTTTGTTCATGGTTAGGAAACATAACCATCTTTGATTAATGAGCTAGTCAAGTAGAGGCATACTAGTGACACTATGTTTGCCTATGTATTCACACATGTATTATGTTTCCAGTTAATACAATTCTAGCATGAATAATAAACATTTATCATGATATGTAAGGAAATAAATAATAACTTTATTATTGCCTCTAGGGCATATTTCCTTCAGTCTCCCACTTGCACTAGAGTCAATAATCTAGATTACAAAGTAATGATTCTAACACCCATGGAGTCTTGGTGCTGATCATGTTTTGCTCGTGGAAGAGGCTTAGTCAACGGGTCTGCAACATTCAGATCCGTATGTATCTTGCATATCTCTATGTCTCCCACCTGGACCAAATCCCGGATGGGGTTGAAGCGTCTTTTGATGTGTTTGGTTCTTTTGTGAAATCTGGATTCCTTTGCCAAGGCAATTGCACCAGTATTGTCACAAAAGATTTTCATTGGACCCGATATGCTAGGTACAACACCTAGATCGGATATGAACTCCTTCATCCAGACTCCTTCATTAGCTGCTTCCGAAGCGGCTATGTACTCAGCTTCACATGTAGATCCTGCCACGACGCTTTGTTTAGAACTGCACCAACTGACAGCTCCACCGTTTAATGTAAATACATATCCGGTTTGCGATTTAGAATCATCCGGATCAGTGTCAAAGCTTGCATCGACGTAACCGTTTACGATGAGCTCTTTGTCACCTCCATAAATGAGAAACATATCCTTAGTCCTTCTCAAGTACTTAAGGATGTTCTTGACCGCTGTCCAGTGATCCACTCCTGGATTACTTTGGTACCTGCCTGCTAAACTTACAGCAAGGCACACATCAGGTCTGGTACACAGCATTGTATACATGATAGAGCCTATGGCTGAAGCATAGGGAACATTTTTCATTTTCTCTCTATCTTCTGCGGTGGTCGGGCATTGAGTCTTACTCAACTTCACACCTTGTAACACAGGCAAGAACCCTTTCTTTGCCTTATCCATTTTGAACTTCTTCAAAACTTTGTCAAGGTATGTGCTTTGTGAAAGTCCTATTAAGCGTCTTGATCTATCTCTATAGATCTTAATGCCCAATATGTAAGCAGCTTCACCGAGGTCTTTCATTGAAAAACTCTTATTCAAGTATCCCTTTATGCTATCCAGAAATTCTATATTATTTCCGATCAGTAATATGTCATCCACATATAATATCAGAAATGCTACAGAGCTCCCACTCACTTTCTTGTAAATACAGGCTTCTCCAAAAGTCTGTATAAAACCAAATGCTTTGATCACACTATCAAAGCGTTTATTCCAACTCCGAGAGGCTTGCACCAGTCCATAAATGGATCGCTGGAGCTTGCACACTTTGTTAGCTCCCTTTGGATCGACAAAACCTTCTGGTTGCATCATATACAACTCTTCTTCCAGAAATCCATTCAGGAATGCAGTTTTGACATCCATTTGCCAAATTTCATAATCATAAAATGCGGCAACTGCTAACATGATTCGGACAGACTTAAGCATCGCTACGGGTGAGAAAGTCTCATCGTAGTCAATCCCTTGAACTTGTCGAAAACCTTTTGCAACAAGTCGAGCTTTATAGACAGTAACATTACCATCAGTGTCAGTCTTCTTCTTAAAAATCCATTTATTCTCAATTGCTTGCCGATCATCGGGTAAGTCAACCAAAGTCCACACTTTGTTCTCATACATGGATCCCATCTCAGATTTCATGGCCTCAAGCCACTTTGCGGAATCTGGGCTCACCATCGCTTCTTCATAGTTCGTAGGTTCATCATGGTCTAGTAACATGACTTCCAAAATAGGATTACCGTACCACTCTGGTGCGGATCTTACTCTGGTTGATCTACGAAGTTCAGTAGAAACTTGATCTGAAGTTTCATGATCATTATCATTAGCTTCCTCCCTATTTGGTGTAGGTGTCACAGAAACTGATTTCTGTGACGTACTACTTCTCAATAAGAGAGTAGATACAGTTATCTCATCAAGTTCTACTTTCCTCCCATTCACTTCTTTCGAGAGAAACTCCTTCTCTAGAAAGTTTCCGACTTTAGCAACAAAAATTTTGCCTTCGGATCTGTGATAGAAGGTATACCCAACAGTCTCTTTTGGGTATCCTATGAAGACACATTTTTCCGATTTGGATTCGAGCTTATCAGGTTGAAGTTTTTTCACATAAGCATCGCAGCCCCAAACTTTAAGAAACGACAACTTTGGTTTCTTGCCAAACCACAGTTCATAAGGCGTCGTCTCAACGGATTTTGATGGTGCCCTATTTAATGTGAATGCGGCCGTCTCTAAAGCATAACCCCAAAAAGATAGCGGTAAATCGGTAAGAGACATCATAGATCGCACCATATCCAGTAAAGTACGATTATGACGTTCGGACACACCATTACGTTGTGGTGTTCCGGGTGGCGTGAGTTGCGAAACTATTCCGCATTGTTTCAAATGTAGACCAAACTCGTAACTCAAATATTCTCCTCCACGATCAGATCGTAGAAACTTTATTTTCTTGTTACGATGATTTTCCACTTCACTCTGAAATTCTTTGAACTTTTCAAATGTTTCAGACTTGTGTTTCATTAAGTAGATATACCCATATCTGCTTAAATCATCAGTGAAGGTGAGAAAATAACGATATCCGCCACGAGCCTCAACATTCATTGGACCACATACATCAGTATGTATGATTTCCAATAAATCTGTTGCTCTCTCCATAGTACCGGAGAACGGTGTTTTAGTCATCTTGCCCATAAGGCACGGTTCGCAAGTGCCAAGTGATTCATAATCAAGTGACTCCAAAAGTCCATCAGTATGGAGTTTCTTCATGCGTTTTATACCGATATGACCTAAACGGCAGTGCCACAAATAAGTTGCACCATCATTATCAACTCTGCATCTTTTGGCTTCAACATTATGAATATGTGTATCACTACTATCGAGATTAAGTAAGAACAAACCATTCTTTAATGGTGCATGACCATAAAAGATATTACTCGTATAAATAGAACAACCATTATTCTCTGATTTAAATGAATAACCGTCTCGCATCAAACAAGATCCAGATATAATGTTCATGCTCAACGCTGGTACTAAATAACAATTATTTAGATCTAATATTAATCCCGAAGGTAGATGTAGAGGTAGCGTGCCGACCGCGATCACATCGACTTTGGAACCATTTCCCATGCGCATCGTCACCTCGTCCTTAGCCAATCTTCGCTTAATCCGTAGCCCCTGTTTTGAGTTGCAAATATTAGTAACAGAACCAGTATCAAATACCCAGGTGCTACTGCGAGAATTAGTAAGGTATACATCAATAACATGTATATCATATATACCTTTGTTAACCTTGCCATCCTTCTTATCCGCCAAATACTTGGGGCAGTTCCGCTTCCAGTGACCAGTCTGCTTGCAATAGAAGCACTCAGTTTCAGGCTTAGGTCCAGACTTGGGTTTCTTCTCTTGATTAGCAACTTGCTTGCTGTTCTTTTTGAAGTTCCCCTTTTTCTTCCCTTTGCCCTTTTTCTTGAAACTAGTGGTTTTGTTAACGATCAACACTTGATGCTCCTTTTTGATTTCTACCTCCGCGGCTTTCAGCATCGCGAAGAGCTCGGGCATAGTTTTGGTCATCCCTTGCATATTATAGTTCATCACGAAGCTCTTGTAGCTTGGTGGCAGTGATTGGAGAATTCTGTCAATGACGCAATCATCCGGAAGATTAACTCCCAGTTGAATCAAGTGATTGTTATACCCAGACATTCTGAGTATATGCTCACTGACAGAACCGTTCTCCTCCATCTTACAGCTATAGAACTTATTGGAGACTTCATATCTCTCAATCCGGGCATTTGCTTGAAATATTAACTTCAACTCCTGGAACATCTCATATGCTCCATGGTGTTCAAAACGTCGTTGAAGTCCCGGTTCTAAGCCGTAAAGCATGGCACACTGAACTATAGAGTAGTCATCAGCTTTGCTTTGCCAGACGTTCACAACATCTGGCGTAGCTCTTGCACCAGGCCTGGCACCTAGCGGTGCTTCCAGGACGTAATTCTTCTGTGCAGCAATGAGGATAATCCTCAAGTTACGGACCCAGTCCGTGTAATTGCTACCATCATCTTTCAACTTTGCTTTCTCAAGGAACGCATTAAAATTCAACGGAACAACAGCACGAGCCATCTATCTACACAACATAGACAAGCAAGATACTATCAGGTACTAAGTTCATGATAAATTTAAGTTCAATTAATCATATTACTTAAGAACTCCCACTTAGATAGACATCCCTCTAATCCTCTAAGTGATCACGTGATCCAAATCAACTAAACCATGTCCGATCATCACGTGAGATGGAGTAGTTTCAATGGTGAACATCACTATGTTGATCATATCTACTATATGATTCACGCTCGACCTTTCGGTCTCCGTGTTCCGAGGCCATATCTGTTATATGCTAGGCTCGTCAAGTTAAACCTGAGTATTCCGCGTGTGCAACTGTTTTGCACCCGTTGTATTTGAACGTAGAGCCTATCACACCCGATCATCACGTGGTGTCTCAGCACGAAGAACTTTCGCAACGGTGCATACTCAGGGAGAACACTTCTTGATAATTAGTGAGAGATCATCTTATAATGCTACCGTCAAACAAAGCAAGATAAGATGCATAAAAGATAAACATCACATGCAATCAATATAAGTGATATGATATGGCCATCATCATCTCGTGCTTGTGATCTCCATCTTCGAAGCACCATCATGATCACCATCGTCACCGGCGCGACACCTTGATCTTCATCGCAGCATCGTTGTCGTCTCGCCAATCTTATGCTTCCACGACTATCACTACCGCTTAGTAATAAAGTAAAGCATTACATCGCGATGGCATTGCATACAATAAAGCGACAACCATATGGCTCCTGCCAGTTGCCGATAACTCGGTTACAAAACATGATCATCTCATACAATAAAATTTAGCATCATGTCTTGACCATATCACATCACAACATGCCCTGCAAAAACAAGTTAGACGTCCTCTACTTTGTTGTTGCAAGTTTTACGTGGCTGCTACGGGCTTAAGCAAGAACTCATCTTACCTACGCATCAAAACCACAACGATAGTTTGTCAAATAGACTCCGTTTTAACCTTCTCAAGGACCGGGCGTAGCCACACTCGGTTCAACTAAAGTTGGAGAGACAGTCTTCCGCAAGCCATCTATGTGCAAAGCACGTCGAGGGAACCGGTCTCGCGTAAGAGTACGCGTAAGGTTGGTCCCGATCGTCTCGTCCAACAATACCGCTGAACCAAAGTATGACATGCTGGTAGGCAGTATGACTTGTATCGTCCACAACTCACTTGTGTTCTACTCATGCAAATAACATCAAACCATAAAAACCTAGGCTCGGATGCCACTGTTGGGGAACGTAGTAATTTCAAAAAAATTCCTACGCACACGCAAGATCATGGTGATGCATAGCAACGAGAGGGGAGAGTGTTGTCTACGTACCCTTGTAGACCGAAGCGGAAGCGTTGACACAACGTAGAGGAAGTAGTCGTACGTTCTCCTCGCGATCCAACCGATCACAGCACCGTTACTCCGGCACCTCCGAGTTCTTGGCACACGTTCAGCTCGATGACGATCCCCGGGCTCCGATCCAGCAAAGCGTCGGGGAAGAGTTCCGTCAGCACGACGGCGTGGTGACGATCTTGATGTGTTACCGGCGCAGGGCTTCGCCTAAGCACTGCAACGATATGACCGAGGTGGAATTTGGTGGAAGGGGGCACCGCACACGGCTAAGGAAAGATCTCAATGATCAATTGTGTGTCTATGGGGTTCCCCCTGCCCCCGTATATAAAGGAGCCAAGGGGGAGGGGCTGGCCGGCCAAGCCTGGCGCGCCAGGAGAGTCCTACTCCCTCTGGGAGTAGGATTCCCCCCCCCCCCCCAATCCTAGTTGGACTAGGATTCTCCAAGGGGGAGAGAGAGAGGGGGGGCGCCCACCTCTCCTAATCCTAATAGGACTAGGGGAAGGGGGGAGGCGCGCAGCCCATGAGGGCAGCCCTCTCACCTCTCCTCCAAGGCCCATGTTGGCCCATTATGCTCCTGGGGGGTTCCGGTAACCCTCTCGGTATTCCGGTAAAATCCTGATTTCACCTGGAATGCATCCGATGTCCAAACATAGGCTTCCAATATATCATTCTTTACGTCTCGACCATTTCGAGACTCCTCGTCATGTCCGTGATCACATCCGGGACTCCGAACTCCTTCGGTACATCAAAATGCATAAACTCATAATAACTGTCATCGTAACGTTAAGCGTGCGGACCCTACGGTTCGAGAACAATGTAGACATGACCGAGACACGTCTCCGGTCAATAACCAATAGCGGGACCTGGATGCCCATATTGGCTCCTACATATTCTACGAAGATCTTTATCGGTCAGACCGCATAACAACATACGTTGTTCCCTTTGTCATCGGTATGTTACTTGCCCGAGATTCGATCGTCGGTATCCAATACCTAGTTCAATCTCGTTACCGGCAAGTCTCTTTACTCGTTCCGTAATACATCATCTTGCAACTAACTCATTGGTTGCAATGCTTGCAAGGCTTATGTGATGTGCATTACCGAGAAGGCCCTGAGATACCTCCCCGACAATCGGAGTGACAAATCCTAATCTCGAAATACGCCAACCCAACATGTACCTTCGGAGACACCTGTAGAGCACCTTTATAATCACCCAGTTACGTTGTGACATTTGGTAGCACACAAAGTGTTCCTACGGTAAACGGGAGTTGCATAATCTCATAGTTAAAGGAACATGTATAAGTCATGGATAAAAGCAATAGCAACATACTAAACGATCGGGTGCTATGCTAATGGAATGGGTCATGTCAATCAGATCATTCAACTAATGATGTGATCTCGTTAATCAAATAACAACTCTTTGTTCATGGTTAGGAAACATAACCATCTTTGATTAATGAGCTAGTCAAGTAGAGGCATACTAGTGACACTCTGTTTGCCTATGTATTCACACATGTATTATGTTTCCAGTTAATACAATTCTAGCATGAATAATAAACATTTATCATGATATGTAAGGAAATAAATAATAACTTTATTATTGCCTCTAGGGCATATTTCCTTCAGCATCCAGGATGGCAAGTTCTACCGAAGGCGCCCAAACGACGTCTCTCTGTGGTGCATCTCCAAGGAGCAGGGGTGCGAGCTGCTGGCCGACATCCACAGCGGGGACTGCGGGCATCACTCCTCGTCACGCACCCTCGTGGGCAAGGCGTTCCAGAGCGGGTTCTACTGGCCCACGGTGCTCAATGACGCCACTGAGCTAGTGAGATCTTGCGAGGCATGTCAGTTCCATGCCAAGCAGATCCACCAGTCCGCTCAGGGCCTCCAGACCATCCCGCTCTCGTGGTCGTTCGTTGTCTGGGGGCTGGATATCCTCGGCCCGTTCCCTCGAGCGGCCGGGGGCTACCGTTACCTCTATGTCACCATCGACAAGTTCACCAAGTGGACGGAGGTGGAGGCCGTGCGCACCATCCCAGCTGGCTCGGCCGTCAAATTCATCAAGGGCCTCATGAGCTGTTTCGGGGTCCCCAACAGTATCATGACTGACAATGGCTCTTAGTTCACGAGCAACCTTTTCAAAACATATTGTGCTAACCTTGGAACGCAGATATGCTACGCTTTGGTGGCCAACCCACGGAGCAACGGCCAAGCCGAGCACACCAACGTGGAGGTCCTGAGGGGCCTTAAGGTGAGGAGCTTCAAAAAGAAACTCGAGGCCTGCGGTAGGGGCTAGCTCGATGAGCTCTAGTCCATGTTGTGGTCCATCCGCACCACCGCGACCAAGCCCGCTGGGGAGACCCCGTTCTTCCTCGTCTACAGGGCTGAAGCGGTCCTCCCTCATGAGGTCAAACATCACTCCCCACAGGTCTTGGCGTTTGACGAGTCATGCCAGGACACCTTGCAGGGGATGGACCTCGTGCTGGGGAAGGAGCGACGCCGCCTAGCCTTGCTTCATGCAGCGAGGTACCAGTAGGCGCTGCAGCGGTATCACTGCCGTAGCGTCCACTCCAAGACCCTCGAGGTGGGTGACCTGATCCCGAGGTGGGTGCTCTCCAGGGAGGGGCTTCACAAGCTCTCGCCTATGTGGGAGGGCCCATTCAGGATCGCCCGTGTCTCTAGGCCTGGTGCCGCGCGCCTAGAGACATAGGACGGGTTCCACATTCAGAATGCTTAGAACATCCAACACCTCAGGAAGTTCTATCCATGATCAAGGCCATGCGCCTCTCAAGTCTCCGCTCGTGACACTCTCACATAATAATGAGTTGGGGCTGTACACTCCCCGGAGTCTCCTAAGTGTCGCCCCTGGCCCTCACGGGGGCTTCCACCCACGTCCTAGTGGAGGCCCCATGCTCCGTGCTGGTGGGAAGACAAGAAGACAAGAAGACTAGTGTAGGAGGATATAATAAAAACTTTCATGATGATCATTGGACAAAATAAACTTGATTCCTTGTAATAGTTTTGAGATATGATTATATGATAGGGATTTTTACATCTGTGCCCCTAGTTCCTTAGCTCTACTCATCCATCCCCATGCTCTTAACTTTTGCTCAGTTTTCCCCACTCCCTTGCCTGAAACCCTCAGAAGAGGTCACAGCGGACGTCGTCGTCGGGTCAGTGCTTTGACCGTTAACTCTGATGAGTGGGGCCGCATTGGGGGTGTAGCTGTTCGACCGTTGGGTCATGGTTTCGTTGGGTCGTCCCTTGCATTAAACGCCTGCGTGCACCGCCACGACGGAAGCTTGCTATGCATGCACCCAACAAGCCTGCCTGCATGCGTCGATGCGCCGACCGAGCCTGCATGCGCTGATGCGTGCCTCCACGATGCACTGACCGAGTCGATTTCGTGCACGCCAGCCTCCACGGATGCAACGACGGTCGCTGCCACTGGTTCCTCTCTTCTCGCACACTTGTCTCCTCGATTTAGAGCATCGTTTTTTACGATCAGTTGCAGCCTTTTCGATCCACTTGCACCTGCACCCGTTTTGCCACGAAAAATAAATTGAACAAATATGTTGTGGATGCATGCACTAGCTAGGTGGCTACATATTTGTGGCTTGTGTAAGAAAAGAAGGGTTCATTGTGGCTGCATGCACTAGGTGGTTACTAACAAAGCGAGCTCTCTAAGAAAACAATCAACATACATGTAGATAGGGCCAACAAGCCCATAGCACGATCACATAGTTGAACTAGGAAGAACTTCAAGAGCCTGTCGGGCACGGCGTCGAGGCGGACAAGCCCACCGAGGACACGAGCGGCTTGCTGGAGACGGACGCCTCTTCCTCCCAACCTTTGGGCAGCTCGTCGCAAGCGGAGCCCCCGGCTCAACCACGGAGGCGTCTCCGCAAGGCCGGAGACGTGGTGGGGCGGCACACAAGCCAACAGCCACAGCGCCGCGTGACATGCTCCGCTGTGGCAGCAGGAGCGGGGTCTTCGCAGGCCGCTGCTTCTGCTCCTGCCGCCCCTCGCGCCACGGCGGCAGCCGGGGCAAGGCCGTCTCAGGCTAGCGCCACCACTGCCCCCGCCAAGCAGCCGAGGGAGCCTACTCCTCCGCCTCCTCGCGCCAGAAGCGGGCCAGTCTTCGACTTCTCTGCGCTTAGCTCCGACGAGGAAGAGGGAGAGGAGTAAGATCCTCGTTGTACTAGTATTTCTTCAATTCTTGCAGTTGTGTCTCGCATCTCATTTGCTTTCCTCTGAATTTACTCCTTTTCAGGACTCTGGCTCAGAGGGCGGCAAAGAGAGCCAAGGTCCCGGTGGTCATCCTTGACGACGAGCCCACCATGACGGCAGGGGGTGCGCCTGAGATGACCTTATCGGACCCACCAAATAATCCTCAGAGCAGCCCCCAGCGCAGCCCCCAGCGTAAGCATGTGATTTTGCTTCCTGCCATTGGGCACGCCTGGGTACTCTTTGTTTTTTTGATATCTGACTATTGATTTGCGTAGGAGCAGAGCAGCCCCACCAGGAGCGTCCGGAGACCGCCCCCGATGCGCCACCTGCTACAACTACACCGCCAAGGGGGAGTTCCCCGGCAAGGGAGGAATCCCCGTTAAGGGAGCAGTCTCCGGCAAGGGAGCAGTCTCCGGCAAGGGAGCAGTCTCCGGCAAGGGACAGCACCGGCGACCCCTTGGCGATGGAGACCGTGGCCGCAGACCCTGGCGCAGGTAACCTTCTTGCCTCGAAACTCCCCTGGGGTTCTTCTCTCTTTTTTTTTGGATCTCCTTCTTTGGATAGTTGCTTGACTTCTCTCCCTCTTTCGGCCTTCAGACCCGCTTGCCACGGACCCGATGGACACCGAGGTCGTCGTCGAGGAGGATGCGCGCGGCCATACCGACGACGTGGCCGCCACCGAAGAGGCGGACGGTGCTGAAGATCTGGCTGGCTAAGAGGCCGCCGGCGAGGGGGCCGGTGATCGTACAGATGGCCTTGGGCCCGCAGGGGCGCCAGGCGCTGCGCCGACCGCCGATCCTGCTTCCGCCGGAGCGTCGGGCCCCGAGGAGCCCCAGCCAGGCGCCTACCTGAAGGCCGGCGATGATATCTTCATCAAGCTCTCCTGGGAGTCGACTTCCAGGGCGCCGGTCGAGGGGGAGACCTTGGATGGAGAGGTGCTCGCCTCCGCCGGGCTGACGCTGGTTGATGCGCCAAGCAGCAGCGGCGGCGAGCCTGAGGAGGAGCGGCTACTCCGGAAGCTGGTGTCACTCTACCGCGCCCGACAAGCCAAGGTGGAACGCCGGGAAGCGCTTGTCGCGAAGGCGGGAGTGGACATGGAGAAGCGCGCCGAGGAGATCCGGGAGCTCAACCAGGAGGCCCTCCGATCCTTGGCGGAGGAGCGGAGGCAACTCGACGAGGCGCGGACGACCTTCATCCTCGAGAAGGCCGAATCCGAAGAGCAGCAGAGGCTTGCCGCCGAGGGGCTGTCCGCGTGGGAGGGCGAGCTGGTGCAGCAGAAAGCCAGCCTCGCCAGCCACGAGGAGGAGGTCGCCGCGCGCGAGCAAGCGCTTGGCGGAGCCCTCAAGGAAGCGCAAGATGCTACCGCGGCCGCCGAGGCCGCCAAGAAGGAGCTGGAGAAGAGGGTGGCGCAGCTCGACACTGATCTTAAGGCGAGCGGTGAGGAGCTCATCGCGCTCAAACAAGAGCGCGAGAAGGGTGTTTATACCCTCGGTGAGCTGCAAGAACGCTTTGCCGACAAGATCAGGGAGCTTGACGCTGCCGAGGACTCCAATGCTGATCTCGAGATGAAGCTGACCACCTTGTCCAAGACGCTGGACAGCGCCAAGGAGCGAGACGCGACCTTGCGGAAGGAGATCACGGACAACGAGGCGCCGTTGAAGAGCGCCGCAGTTACCCAGAACAACTTCAGGGCGACGGTGGAGCAGTGGACGGAGGGTCTGGTGGACATCGCCGCCTCCATCGACAAGGAGCTGTCGCTGCTGGGGTTGGAGGGTCATGAATATCCCTCCGGCACGAACCTCCCACCTAGCGCCAAGCTCACTTCATTCTTCAAAGGCGTGGCGACGGCCCTTCAGGCACTTCGGGATGCGATCCCAGAGCGGCTGGCCGACGAGACGCGCGATGCCTACGCTGGAGCCCTTGAGAAGGTGTTGGTGAAGATCGTCTTTCGCAACCCAGGCCTCAAGCTCACCAACGTCCTCAGATCCCTGCCTTCAGACGCTGACCTGGAGGAGATCAGGGCCCTCGTCGCGCCCATTGTGGAAAGGGTGGCCGGGATCAAGAGGATCGAGGGCGACCGTGTGGATTAGGCCGCCCGCCCTTTTCTTTTCTTGTCGCCGCTGGCCGAGTTATGAAAACAATTCATTAGGGCTGCGACAAGCTATCTTGTAATATAACTTTATCTTAGGTAGTGAATGCACTGTTACTTCCTCTATTTGATTCCCTCCTTTGTATGTTATTGCCCTATGCTTTTAGGGAACTTGCCGGCGTAGGCACACTTGCTGAGTGCGGGACATCAGCAGCCCGCTGGCGGTGCCGTTGCCGACAAGAAACCTTGTCGTGACTAGCCGCGGTTCACTTAAGTTGTTGAGTAGGCTCGAAGCGAAATAAGGGCGCAACTGCAGCCGCAACACACTCAAGTCGCTGAGCAAGCTCGAAACAAAGTAAGGGCGCGAGTCCGGTCGCAGCATACTTAAATCGTTGAGCGGACTCGAAACGAGGTAAGGGCACGACTAGCCACGAGCTAGTTCCTCCGCGCACAGGTTTTCCATACAAAGTACGGTCGTTCGAGGAAGATAACCTTAGAATTTAAAAACTTGATTGCTCAAACTTTGGCAACTTAGCTTTTCCGTGGCTCGCTGCCTGGCAAGGTCGCTTTCTGGCAAGGCGAAACTTCATCGAACGTCGCCTGGTCCTCACCATTACCTTCCCCCTTCCTTCCCTGGCGAACTTGTGGGCGAGGGAACCTTCCTTTTCTTGAGAAGAAAAGGAAGAAGAGAAAATAAAGGTTCGGAGCCTCATGGCCCGTCATCGCTTTACCGGGGGTCAGTGCTGCACAGCGTGTCAGATAATGCATGCAAAGAATAAAGAGCATGAGATCGACAAGATGCGCGGAACACATGAACTTAATCTGTGCACAGGGTCTGCGCCTGGCTCTGTACAAAGGATCACATGCAACAGCGACAAGACTTTGTACAAAAGGGTGGTTGCCGGACGGGGTCCGACAACCGCGCCTTACGGGCAAAACTTACGAAGATGCCCAACGTTCCAGGAGTCGCTCACCGGAGTGGTATCTTCGGTCTCAAGGCGGACAGCGCTAGGCCTAGCGACTTGTTTCACCCAGTAAGGATCTTCCCACTTCCTCGAAACTTCTGGCACTAACTTTGCGGCTATAAAAGCAGCGCAAAGCTTGCTGGCAGCGAGCAGCTCGCACAGCGGCCTGAAGACGGTCCTCCTCGAGGAGCAGCGCGTCATCTCGTCGCAGCTGCTCTTGCTCGAGCTCAGCGTGAGCGAGCACTTGAGGTGGCCTGTATGCGAGATCCGTGGGGCTAACTGCCTCCGCTCCATGGAATAGAGCGAAAGGTTGCCTGGTCATACCAGGGCTTACCTGCGCCGAGAGGTGTCGGCGTATGCTCGGACGCCGTGGCACCATGAGCTCGGTGCAGGTTCGGACGCCGTGGCACCATGAGCTGGCTCGGCGACGCCCGTTCCGCCGCCGGTACCGTCCCCACCACCCGTTTGCTCCAGGGGCGGTGGGTTCGACGCGGACGGACCAACCACCTCCGGAGCTTTCTTCTTCGGTGGCATGTCGATGAAGACGATGGAGATCTAGCCCGTGCAGACGCCGGATCAGGTTCACACAACCTCGACGCCCCCTACCTGGCGCGCCAAAGATGTCGGGGGAAATCTGCCTCCACGAACACCTATGGGGATCGAGCCCCTTTCTGGTTCGGCGGGGGGCGGAGGTCGCGTGAAGAGCGGATCGAGGCGATGCACACAAGGGGTTTACCCAGCTTCGGGCCGCACGGATGCGTAAAACCGTACTGCTGCTTTGTGGTTTGTATTGTGTTCTTGTTCGGGAGCGCTGAGTGCTACAGTACACTCAGGCAACTAGTCAGACCGAGCGTGAGTGGTCTCCTTCTTCCTCCTCCCTTTCCCTTCTACGTTGCGCATGGGGCCTCCTTTTATATGCGCAAGGGGTTACCCACAGGTGGCAACGTAGGCGGGGGTAAAACTGGAAAACACTGTGTTGGGTACAGCTGTTTGCACAGTGCTATCATACCTAACTCTGACGGCAGGGGACAAGGGCATTAAATGCCCGTCTAGGTCACCCAAAGAGTGCAGAAAAGGGACCGTTAGGGGCGCCATCGTTTGCCACGACGGCTATCCTATCAGCGTTGCTTCGCCACCGCATGCTCCTGGCTACGCAGCCTCTCGCCACGTACGCCTGGAATGGCCCCAGAGCGATGCGTGGGTGGATGAGCTGGAACGCAGGCGCGGGGTGGTGACTTGCCGCGGCAAGCGCCTTGCCGCGGTTGATGCCTTGTCGCGCCCGGGAGCTTGTCGCTCACCGGTCCTTGCCGGGATGCGTGGCGCGTCGCAGCAAGTCTCTTGTTGTGCGTCGGGGCCTTGGGCTTCGAGCGGCCGTCCCGGCAAGCTCCTCTTGCCGGGGCCTTGCTCTCTTTGGGTGGCCTTCCCGGCAAGCTCCTCCTGTCGGGGCCTTGGCTCAAATACTTTGTTCTTGGATGGCCCAAAAAGGGACCATGGAGCGTTTTGGCGATCGCCTGGCAAGCCTTGCCGCGGGGTGCTACGACTGCCCGTGCACAAGTTCGGGGTACTAAGGTACCCCTACTTTAGTACACCGACACACTACATGATGTTTGAGAAACGGATGACCGAGACACAGTCTTTCCGAAGAGGTCCCCTTAACCGATAGATAGGCCGGTACACCTACAATCCCCTACATCTGCTAGCCCATCATGGAAGGGTTTCCCACAACTTACTCAACTATGCCAGAGCCCATAATGGCATGTGGCTGCACACGGAAGTTTCTAGCATGAATAATCTTATGATCCCTTTGAGCCTGGGTGGCAGTCCATAGGAGAATCACACGGTACCCTAGGATTTCCAAAAAAATAGGCAATCACTAGAATTCCCCAGGTGCCTCAATCCACCCAGATGTGTATTAAAGTTGCCACCTTAAGTTAACCATTATTTAACAATACTCACATCTGTCATGAATGCACTCAAACCCAATCCACGTCTACAAGGATAGCATAGCAATATAAGCAACGTAGAAGTAACTACCAAAGGTTTGATAATAAACAGGTGAATAGGTACTACCTCATCTACTTCACACCCCACAATTTAATCAGATCCTAACCATGCAATTGTTTGAGGATTGATCTAATGCAGTAAAACTGGGTAGTAAAGAGGTATGATCAAAGTGTTACTTGCCTTGCTGATGATCCGCGAAACCTAGAGACTCGTAGTAGCACGCTTCACACTCCGGGTACTCTATCGCAAACAAACAAGCATACAATAAGCAATCAAGCAAGGGCACGGGTAAAAATCAAATAAGAGATCTAACCAAAAATTTCAACTTAAGAACTCCGGTTTGCAAAAAGAATCAAATCAAACGAAGCAACAAAACTCAAACGGCTAAAGAAACAGGCTTCGTTTACTAATCTGGACTAAAGTCAAAATTTACAGTAGCAAAAACTTGTTTAAGTTGGTTAAATAGAAAGAGGGTTTCGAGATGAAACTCTAGGCGCTTGAATCGCCCGATTCCGATAAACGAGCCAAAAGTTATACTAGAATGGAAATCGGATCAGAAATCGCGATAGAAAATAATCGCGAAAATTCGAGAAAAAAAACTGACGAACAGGCTAACAAACGAACGTTCGCTGTCTGCGGCTAAACGGTGAAAACCATTCGTTAAAATGAACGAACGAACGGGCGTTCGCTAAATAACTAAACTGAAAAAATAAAAAAATAAACCTATCTAAAAAATAAACCGCGGGTCTTAAAAAAACCGTACGGTTTTCCGAAGAAAACCGTCGGCGGCGGGTGGCTACCTCCGACAAGTCCGGCAAGGGCGGCGCCGGGTCCGGCGGCGCGGCGGCTGGCGGCGGCGGCGGCGGCGGGCGGCGGCGCTGCGCGCGGCGACAGCGAGGCGAGGCGGCGGCACGCGGCGGCGGCGGCGACGGCGCGGCGCGGGTTAGGGTTTGGGGCGTGGGTGCAGCTGGGATGGGCCTCGGGCGGCTCCTTATAAAGCCCCCCGGGCGGAGTCCCGCTCGGGTACGGCCCGGAGTCGGTTTGACTTTTCTTTTAAATAATTCAGACGTGCAGAAAAAGAAAGAAAAGAAATACTAAACGGACTCCAAAAATTCCGGAATAAATTTTCCCCGTCCTCTAAAAATAGGGCGGACAAGGTGAACATTTATTTGGGCCTAAAATGCAATTTTGTAAAATGCATATTTTTTCCTAATTCAAATAAAATAGCGATAAAACTCCGAATAAAAATCTTATTTGATTTTAATATTAAATCTCCGATATTTCTTTATTTTGAGGAAGTCATTTTATCCTCTCTCTCTTTTATTTTCATAAAAGAAATATTCCAGAGAAAATACTTAAAATCAAACGATCCTCTTTTCAAAATTCGAGAAAAACTCGAATATGAAAATAATGAAATCCCCAACTCTCTCCGCGGGTCCTTGAGTTGCGTAGAATTTCTAGGATCAAACCAAAATGCAATAAAATATGATATGCAATGATGATCTAATGTATAACATTCCAAATTGAAAATTTGGGATGTTACATGTTGCCAAATCAAGATAGAGACATAGTTCTAATCATATATTTTTAAGACACAACAACATAGACATAATATAAGTGTGAGAAACTACACAGCACTGGCAACACTTGTAATGTGCATCACATGAGAACATAATTGTTTGTACAACTGAAATTGAAATCAACATAGAGCAAGAAGTTAGAATAACAATCCAGTTAAAGAAATAGGTTTAAAACATACATGTTGCGCAATTGGAGTTTCAATTGGATCCTTCAAATTCGGAAGTAGTTGGTATGAGTATATACGGTGATGCAACAGCAAAGGAGTATGGACCATAGCTACGGAGTCTGACCTGAGAACAGGTGCTCTTCTGCTTTAAATGTGGAGTTTGGGTTCGCTGTGGTGGTCTTCGTGCTTTGGGCACCGCAGTTGCTTTACAAACCGCTCGTGTGGCGGTACTCTGTGGTGGACATGGTGCTGTGTCAACTAGAAGTGGGTTCCTATCCACTGGGGTTGGGGTTATATGGGTTGTAGCTGGTTCTCTGTCCAACAGTGTAAGTGTGCAATCTGGAAGAGTCTCGATGGTGTGTGGTGGGGCTAGTTCGTGGGCCAGTACAACCATGGTTCTATATGCATCGACAGGTAGCACCATCTTTTGTGAAGAATGGGTTTTTGCTCCCTTAGATACTGCCATCACCCCCTCCAATTCAACTGATAAACAACAAAAGAAATTGAATGTACAGACATTGTATGATAGACAGATGTGGTAATTCACATATATGTTGTCTAACCAAACAGGACAGCATGACACAATTTCACATATATGATGGCTAACTAAACAGGCTAGCATGACACAGTTTCAGATATATGATGGATAACTTAACAGGATATAATGGCATAATTCAACATATGATGAGTATCTAAACAGGATGACATGACAAAACTATATGATGTCTTTCTAAAATAGGTTGGGATGAAATAATTCACATACATGTTGTCTAAGTATACAGGATGGCATGATATAATTGACATATTCATATACTAAGGAGCTATTACTCGCATGTATGATCTCTAAACTAAGCAGATGGACTTGAATATTGTGCATATTATGTCTAAACTAGGCAATGCAAGAAACCATATGCATGATATGAGAAATATAAACATTGCAAATTAGAGCATACACTCAGGTGGGATATAGGACCGGTCATCTGTCTCTGAATCCTCCTCTGAGGAGCTACCTGTAACCATCGAGATATATGCTTAAACAAGGACCATTATCTGCTCTAAAGACCTTGTTTTCACTCCTGATTTTTCCATAACCGGCTCAAATGGCTGATACACATGAAGAGTAGTTCAATATACACAGATTGTCGACAAATGGAATACATAATGAAAAAAAGGATGGCATGAGATAATTCACATATATAATGTCTGGCTACATGGCGGTGCATAATTCACATATATGATAACTGGCTGAAAAACATGGCATTGCATAATTCACACATCTGATATAGATAGCAAACAAGAGGCATTCACACAAAGCATGTCTAATCTAAGCAAATGGCATGGCAATGCAAGACACCATATGCATGATATGAGCAATATAACCCTGCCAAGTTAGAGCATGCACCTCGGGGGGTGGGGGAATACGACTGGTCATCTGTTTCTGAATCCTCCTCTGAGGAACTATCTCTAACCAACAAGAAATCTGCATAGACAGGTAGCACTGACTGCACAGAAGACCTTGTTTTCACTCCAGATTTTCCCATGACCAACTCAAATGGCTGATGCACAGGAAGAGTAGATGAATGTATAAACATTGTTAAAAAATGGAATACATTATGAAAAAAATATGGCACGATACAATTCGCATATATGATGATTGGCTAAACTTGCATGATTCACGTATATGATGCCTGGCTAAAGAAGATGGCATTGCATAATTCCTATATATTCCCTCTGTTCCTAAATATTTGTCTTTTTAGAGATTTCAAATGGACTACCACATACGGATGTATATAGACATATTTTAGAGTGTAGATTCACTCATTTTGCTCCGTATGTAGTCACTTGTTGATATCTCTAAAAAGACAAATATTTAGGAACGGTGGGAGTATGATATAGAAACCAAACAAGTGGCATTCACACAAAGCAAATCTAAACTAACCTGATAACATATAAGATGTATAATGTAAGCAATGCGAGGCGCCATATGCATGATATGACCAACATCAGCATGCCAGGTTAGAGGAAACACCTCAGGGGGTAAATAGGAGTGGTCGACTCCCTCTGAATCCCCCTCTGAACAGTTATCTTCCTCTGGAATACAATCTAGAATGGCGGGAGGGGGGCCACTTCACCCACCATGGAGCGGCGCCTGCATGACATTATATTCCCATGCAACGGTCTTCTCTTTTTCTCTACATGTTCAGTACGATTGTGTGCAATAACTGACATGCATAATAAAAAAACATAGTTAGATTGAGTGCATGCAGAAATGAAGACTGATGGTAGCAAACGAGTGGATAGATCCAAAAGTAATGATAGCAGCTAGATTATAGCTTCAGTTTAAAAAGATAGACGATGGATCATCTACTGTTTGTTGCCCACCCAACATGAACCACATAGAAGACCCCAGATGAACCAGATAGTAGACAGATACTATTCATTGCTTCCTTCATATGTGGCCCACGGGCATTTTAAAACTCAAGTTTGAACATTAGTTTGGACCTGACTCAGGGTCTAAGAGATGAATAGGATGATAAAGTAGCAGGTAATAAAAACCGATGTATAACGTAAGCAGACATGAAAGAGTGCGACCTCTCTTCCAGGACTGTGTAGTCCTCTGGTTCATCTGCTCAGTCGATGATGGTAATGCAGTTGGCGTGGCTGCCGGCAATGGGGAAGATGATCTGAGGCGGCGAAATAAAGTCGCAGGGGGAATCTCTGCCGCAGTGAATGCTTACGTCGATGGTACACCTCAGGTGGGGGGGATGACGACACGGCAGGAGTAGGACATAACACACATAGTTTTCTTTGACACCTATCTGAAGATGAAGTAAATTTGTAAGGGCTCCTTAGAATTGGAGGATTTTATAAACGCAAGGACAGGAAAAACACATGAATATGATAGGAATGCACGTGAAAAACAGAGCATTTGCAAACATAGGATTTCTGTCAACCTGGGTGTTTGGTTCACATGAATTGGAAGAACACGGGAATTGAGAAACATGGTCAAATTAAAGTCAAACCACGTGAAAATGAAAAAAAATAAGAATCTTATTATGCCAGTAATGCAATTAGTCATGTTCTTCGTGCATATTAATTTGAAAAGGACGTCCAAATGGATATTAAAATTCCTAAGTTTTATCTTTGAAAGTGACATCAAAGGAAAAAAGTCCTCCAATTTTGCTTTGCTCCATTCCTTCTAACCAAATGCACGAATAGTAGTACCATAGTAAAGTTTCCAATTCCTATGTTTTCCTTCACTTTTTCTTTGAACCAGTGGCGGCAGTCTTCAACAGGCTGAAGCGTGCCCTCGAAATATTTTGTGAGCTTAGATTTGGTCCACATTAGTATCATATAATGGCTATCTTGCTAAACCGATTAAAATTGTGGTTCAAAAGAGCATTTAGTTTTCTCCTTGTTAACTTTGTAACCACAATTCATTTATTTCCAGATTTGCAACTGCTTTGAACCAAAGATCCCTGAGGGATCGACATGAATGTAGAGTAACAAAGTGATGCGACGAGTGTACAACCTCTTTGGCATAGCCTTGTCGACCTCAGCATCATTGCGTTGGACGTGGAGGATGGTGATGCTAGTGTGACTGTCTGAGGCGGGGAAGAAGATCTGAGGCCTCTGGAAACGGCGCTGAGGGTACTGCTCCGCTGTGATGGATGGTTCCATCGTTGGAGCAGCTCCGAGGAGGTGTACGGCAGCGAGGTTGAAGCAGGACAAGACAGACAACGTTAATTTGAAGTGGGACTCTAATATCATCTGCAATAGAAGATGTAAAATACATCACCAAAAAGTGCTAGGTGTAAAATGCATCAGCCGCGCCACGGCCGCTCCGACAGATGTTGTAAATACTGTTCACTCCGAACTTAACTTGAGAAATTGAACTTTACAGACAAAACTGAATTTTACTGTCGAAACTGATTGAACTAGTAGCAGAGAATTGCAATAGAAGTTTAGGGCATTCGAGCACTAGTAGCAGAGAAGCAGTGATCTAAATCAGCAGCTGCTCGAGAATGGAACGAACTAGCAGAGAGCAACTCGTGCAGTAGCATCGTGAGCGAGTGCTAAAGCAGCAACTCATGTAGCTACCGGAGGTTGTGCAGCAGCAGCAGCGCGAGCGAGAGCAAGATCAGAGTAGCAGTACGAACAAGAGGAAGAGCGAAGCAGCAGCGTGACCGACAGCAATAGCAAAGCAGAGCAGCAGCACAAATGAAAGCAAGAGCAGTGCAACAGCACGACCGACAGCAAGAATAGAGCCACATCGCGAGCAAGAGCCGGAGCAGCAGCAGCAGCGTGAGTGAGAGCCGGAGTAGCCGCAACTAGTGCCGGTGTGGAAGTCGCTGCCGAGGAAGCAATAGCATGGGGGAGAGACACCGTGGATGAAGTGGCTGGCGATGGCGCCGTCGATGGAGACCCGCCATCGCTGCTCGGTATCGAGCACCGGCAGCCCCATGAGATCGAATAAAAGATAAAATGCAGCGGTGAGTGAAGAACCTCCTTGGTGGCACCGAGTAGGCCTCGTCTTCATCCGAGGAATTGGTGGGGGTGTTGTGATTCCAGCGGGGCAGGTCAAGATGATGTTGTGGGGATGGAGGTGGCGCGATAGACGAGGCGAACGTCGGGGCAGTTCCTTGGAGGTGGAGGATGGGGCGATTGATCCGGTGGGACGACGAGATCGACGACGGATCCTCATCCGGTGCGGTGGATGAGGGACGGCGAGCTGTTGCGGTGGACGACATCGTCGGGGAAGAGTCTCCGACTGGGCGGCGGTCGAGAGGCCGACTAGGGATCGTGGGGTTTCGCGGGTTTTGGCAGCCTCGGTGTACGAATTGGGGGATGAAGGGGAAGGTAGGGGAGCCATGGCTTAGGGACGGGCTTGTCCGAAATGTAGGGCAAGTTACCAACATACCCCCACCAGTTTTGACCATGCGACATCGAGGCGGCATTTCTGGCTGAGGGGTAGAAGGGGGATTTCGTGTGTCTGGGCTGCGGGACCAATTTCGGATGACGAGGGAGTTTTCGCGCGCGTCAAAATTTCGGGATAACAAGCCATGGCGCGGGTTGAAGAGGCGGGAGTTTCACAGTAGAAGAGACAAAAGATACTCGAGCTTGAAACTTTCGGGATAACAAGGCGCGGATCCCATGTTCGGGATAACAAACATAAGGTGTACAAAAAACAATTCATACAAGACACAAGAGAGTCATGTCCCCTTTACTATATTTCTATAAATTCCATTGAAAAAAACTACAAGAAAAATGTAAAAAAATCGGAGAACAAGATTACCATGTACAATAACAAATCAATTTGCACTTCCCTCAACAACAACAAAAAAATCAATTCCCACGACAAGAAAGAGTCATGTCCCTTTTTATATGATTACAAATGCCAGGATCTCGAATTTCAATTTTTGAATCCACGTTATGTTGAATTCGAATATATCATTAGGTGACCTTGCGGTTTATAATGGATGTAGTCCTACATTTTGTTCTTCCATCTTATGTGAACATTTTACTCCACCCTATGAACATATATATTGTCGTCTACCATATGGACTACATTTGAATCAATTTTCCTTATTTGAATATGATTGTTGTCAAGTTATACTATCATTTAAATATTATCTTGATAACAGAAAACATGCATATAGCAGTAATCATATTTCACTATGTACTACATGTACCATACGATCTCCAATTCAAATATTTGTATCCATTTTACGTTGAATTCAAATCACGGTACATTGGTCTAGGTAGCAAGATGTTCGGGATAATCTAAACCCTGTTTTCATATGTATAATTTTTGGCCGAATTGGGACAAGTTTTGGTATAAGATTCTTGCAAACCGGAGATTCTCTCAACAAGCCTCGTGGTTCCGAGAGGGAACGTGTCACCTATGTGTGTGAATTGATATACGCTGCCTCTGCCCTGATTTTCTTTACAGAGGCAACATAGAACTATATGAGTGCCCTGTTAAATTTTGGAATTATTCCGGGTTCGTTAGGCCTTTTTTATACACTAGCAAAACATGTCCGTGTGTTGCAACGGGAGGGGGAAAAGCATCTTTCATACACACATCCGACAACATCAGCAAACAATATTCTTAAAATAATCTTTATTGACACAATTTCAAACAATATGAAAATCAACTTTGAACCACTGGTTTACATAAAACTCGTATCAACTATTTAATGTGCATCATCGTATAGGGGTTGGTAGTGCACTGTGCCATTATGTACCTGTTTTAACCTTTAGGATATGGTAGTTGATAGGAATCAAGATCCCCTATAGTGCCAATAATAGATTATGTCAGAGCATCAAATTGTCATATCTACTAAATTTGAATAGGGTAGAAAACATATATAATAGACATTTATTAAATGTCCCACATAGAGAAGATATTAATTAAGTTTACATTTTGTTAAATTTTGGAATTATTATGGGTTCGTTTGGCCTTTTTATATTAATTGAGTTTCTGGACATTTAATGTGCATAATTCAAATTTGAGCTGCAAGCACATGCTCCGGTGCACCAAAATTGGTTAAAAATCACATGTGTGTCCTTCGGTGAATTTCTGGTCCCATGCAAGAAATGGGAATGAAATTCAAACATCTGGGCGTCGTGACTTGGCCGAGAACATTGAGAAACTTGGTTTTTAAATTCCTGTAAATCCAGAACTCGCCTGGAAATCATGAAACTTGGCATTGTGTCATGTCATGGCACTAACATGTTGTGGTAAAAAACTTGGCCGAATTGGAACAAGTTTTGGTATAAGCTTCTTGCTAATCGGAGCTTCTCTCAAGAAGGCTCGTGGTTCTGAGAGGGAACGTGTCACCTTTGTGTGCTAAGCGATATACGCTGCCCCCCTTGATTTTCTTTATACAGGCAACATAGAACTATATGATTGTCGTGTTAAATTTTGGGATTAGTCCGGGTTCGTTTGGCCTTTTTTATACATTAATTAAGTTCCTGGTCATTTAATGTACATTATTAAATTTTGCACTACAAGCACATGCTCCAGTGCACCAAAGTTGGTTGAAAAATAACATGTGTGTCCTCGGGTGAATTTCTAGGTCCCATGCAAGAAATGGGAATGAAATTCAAACATTTGGGCGTTGTGGCTCGGCCGAGAACATTGAGAAACTTGGTTTTAAAATTCTTGTAAATCCAAAATACGCCTCCAAATCATGATACTTGGCATGGTGTCATGTCATGGTACTAACATGATGTGGTAAAAAATTATTCGGAACAAATTTTGTTATAAGCTTCTTGCAAGCTGGAGCTTCTCTCAACAAGTCTCATGGTTCTGAGATGGAACGTGTCACCTTTGTTTGCCAAACGATATACGCTGCCCCCCCCCCTTGATTTTCTTTACAGAGGCAACATAGAACTATATGAGTGTCGTGTTAAATTTTGGAATAATTCCAGGTTCGTTTGGCCTTTTTTATACATTAATTGAATTTCTGGTCATTTAATGTGCATAATTCAAATTTGAACTACAAGCACATGCTCCAGTGCACCAAAGTTGGTTGAAAAAACACATGTGTGTCCTCGGGTAAATTTCTAGGTCCCATGCAAGAAATGGGAATGAAATTCAAACATCTGGACGTCGTGGCTCAGCCGGAAAAATTGAGAAACTTGGTTTTTTTAATTCCTATAAATCCAAGACATGCATGAAAATCATGAAACTTGGCTTGGTGTCATGACATGGCACCAACATGTTGTCGTAATTTTGTTGTCCGATTTGCGAAGGTGCACACATTAACAATCAACAAAGTCATTTTGGAACAAGTGTTGTCACGTTACAATCGGAAACACAAGTATTATTGAAACCATGGGCGTTCTACTCACCATTTACGTGCCGCCATGCATCCCTTTTTTATTAGCTAGGAGGCGTCCTGCAGGTTAGCTATTTGAGTACGAGAGGCGTGCGATCAGACCCCCTGCATGTGCTTATCGGAAGGAGAGCCCTTTGACCTCCATCTGCCGCCTACCCCTCTCCCAAGTCTCCATTAATGGCGCTCGAGCCCCTGGCATGGCTATGTCTCACTCGAATGAGATTTAAGAGAGAAAAAAGATAATCTAAAAAGAAAATTTTGCACGGATCTTGATGTAAGATCCGACTGACCTCTGTAGCATCTACTGCGACTTATAGCAAGACTGATGAATATATAAGGACAACGATAGTGGATAATAATTGTCTTACATAATTAGGAAGATAGTTAAAAAGCCACATGCGGCTACTCCCGAAATACACAAGGGCAAAAGAAGAAGGAAGACACATACAACGATCTAGCTCGCTGATCTCTACTTTCTTGATGCACTGCAGGTTGCGGAGACTAGTTCTCGCGGCGAGCGGCGATGATCTCTTTCATCAGTTTAATGTCCTTAATATGCTGCTTGGCAACATCCACGGATTCCTCCACCAGACTTTTGCGCTCGATGCGGAGCATGGCCTTCTCGTCTATAAGTTTCTTGACGATGACGCCCGTCCTCTTCAACAAGGCAGCGGTCTCCTACATTCCGGCGACTTCGCCCTCAGCAGGTCACGCTCGGCCCAGAGCTTCGCATTTCCCTCCCCTAGTTGCCGAATGACACCGGTAGCCTATTTAAACGAGGCTTTCATGTCGTCCTGGAACCTCGCTGAAAGTGCAACTATCCCTAGGTGGTTTTGGTAATTCATAACAACATATAGCTCATTGAGCTAATGCTATTCCAAGATGATTATTTCAGGAAAGCTCAATGATTGGCATGGCATGGATGGTGAAAGTGGAACCCTCAAAATGCTAAGGACAAAGGATTGGCCAAAGCTTCAAGCTCAAGACTCTTCATTTTACATTTTAGTGATCCAAGATCACATTGAGTCCATAGGAAAAGCCAATACTATCAAGGAGGGATGAGGTGTTGCTTAATGAGCCTTTTGCTTCATGAGCTTAATGATATGCTCCAAAATCCTCAGCTACTTTCCCATATCCACATATGACCTAAACCCTAAGCCAAAGTCGGTCCTACCGATTCTTCCTATCCGGCGCCACCGAGTTTCACATGTCATTAGCCACTGCCAAACCCTAAGCAAATCGGTTTCACCGATAGGGATCTCGGTCTCACCGAGATGGGATTGCAATTTCTCTGTTTCCTTTTCGTAACTTTTCGGTCTCACCGAAAGAGCGGATCGGTCCCACCGAGATTGCAATGCAAACTCTCTGTTTCCCTTTTGTAACTTTTCGGTCTCACCGAAAGAGCAAATCGGTCCCACCGAGTTTGCCTGACCAACTCTCTGGTTAGCTAATTACCAAAATCGGTCTCACCGAGTTTGTGTAATCGGTCTCACCGAGATTACATTATGCCCTAACCCTAACCATATCAGTCCTACCGAGTTGCATGTCAGTCCCACCGAAAATCTCTAACGGTCACTAGGTTTACTATTTCGGTCCAACCGAGTTTGTTGATTCGGTCCCACCGAGATTGGTAAATTGTGTGTAACGGTTGGATTTTGTGTGGAGGCTATAAATACCCCTCCACCTCCTCTTCACTCGTGGAGAGAGCCATCAGAACACATCTACACTTCCAACTCATATGTTCTGAGAGAGAATCACCTACTCATGTGTTGAGACCAAGATATTCCATTCCTACCATATGAATCTTGATCTCTAGCCTTCCCCAAGTTGCTTTCCACTCAAATCTTCTTTCCACCAAATCCAAATCCTGTGAGAGAGAGTTGAGTGATGGGGAGACTATCATTTGAAGCACAGGAGGAAGGAGTTCATCATCAACACACCATTTGTTACTTCTTGGAGAGTGGTGTCTCCTAGATTGGCTAGGTGTCACTTGGGAGCCTCCGACAAGATTGTGGAGTTGAACCAAGGAGTTTGTAAGGGCAAGAAGATCGCCTACTTCGTGAAGATCTACCGCTAGTGAGGCAAGTCCTTCGTGGGCGATGGCCATGGTGGGATAGACAAGGTTGCTTCTTCGTGGACACTTCATGGGTGGAGCCCTCCATGGACTCGCGCAACCGTTACCCTTCGTGGGTTGAAGTCTCCATCAACGTGGATGTAGGATAGCACCACCTATCTGAACCACGGGAAAAACATCCGTGTCTCCAATTGCGTTTGAATTCTCCAAACCCTTCCCTTTACATTCTTGCAAGTTGCATGCTTTACTTTCCGCTGCCTATATACTCTTTGCATTCTTGCTTGAATTGTGTGATGATTGCTTGAGTTGTCCTAAAGTAGCTAAAATCTACCAAGAACTAAAATTGGGAAAAGGTTAAGTTTTTATTTGGTCAAGTAGTCTAATCACCCCCCCTCTAGACATACTTTCGATCCTACAAGTGGTATCAGAGCTTTGGTTTCCATTTGCTTTGATTTCCATAGCTTTTGGTGGTCATAGCCTTGGTTTCACAACCTAGGAGAGTATGGCGTCTAGCGAGGGAAATCATCACCGTAGAGGTCCTTACTTTGATGGTACTAATTTTGCTAGTTGGAAGCATAAAATGAAAATGCATATTCTCGGACATAACCCCGCCGTTTGGGCTATTGTGTGTGTTGGCTTGCAAGGTGACTTCTTCGATGGGAAAGAACCAAACCGTGAAGCTACCGCGGATGAGTTGAAGATGCTACAATACAACGCTCAAGCATGTGATATTCTCTTCAACGGATTGTGCCCCAAAGAATTCAACAAAATCAGCCATCTTGAGAATGCAAAGGAAATTTTGGATACTTTGATTGATATGCATGAAGGTACTGACTCCGTCAAGGAATCCAAATTGGATGTGCTTCAAAGTCAACTTGACAAGTCCAAAATGAAGGATGGTGAAGGCGTCGCTGAAATGTACTCTAGGCTTGCTCTCATCACAAACGAGATTGCCGGATTAGGGAGTGAAGAGATGACCGACAGATTCATCATCAAGAAGATCCTAAGAGCCTTGGGTGGAAAATATGATACCGTGTGCACATTGATCCAAATGATGCCCAATTACAAAGATCTCAAGCCAACAGAGGTCATTGGAAGAATTGTTGCTCATGAGATGTCACTCAAGGATAAAGAGGAACTTCACAACAAATCTAGTGGTGCCTACAAAGCCTCATGTGAAGTCCCCACATCATCAAGTGAGAAACAAAACTTCAACGAAGAATTGAGCTTAATGGTGAAAAACTTCAACAAGTTCTACAAGAGTAGAAGCAAAGATAGAAGCTCCAAGTCAAGGTCCTACAATGACAAAAGATCTTCTAGTCGAGAGCGAAACTGCTACAATTGTGGAAGACCCGGACACTATTCCAATGAGTGTACGGCTCCCTACAAAAGAAGAGAAGATTCTCCAAAAAGAAGAAGCAAAAGAGAAGAATCACCACCAAGAGAGAGAAGGAGTAGAGATGATCGTTATGAACAAAGACACTCACGGAGAAGCAAGGATTCGGAAAGAAAGGAAAAATCATCAGGGAGCTACACAAAACGAAGACATCAAGCTCATGTTGGTGAATGGGTATCTGGATCCGACTCCGACAACCACTCTAAGAGAAGTTATCACTCCGATTCTGAATATACTCAAGATGTAGGTGTTGCCGGTCAAGCACTTGTGTCAACCAACTCCTACGACATATTTGACTCACCAAATGAAGGAATTGGAAGATGCTTCATGGCCAAAGGTCCTAAGGTAACACACCCCGAGTATGTTGATTTTAATAGTGATGAAGATGACTTGTTAGGTGATGATGATTTACTTGTTGACAACTCTAGTGATGAATACTATGGTGAAACGTCAATAAATCATGCTAATCAAGATAAAACGAATGACAATGATAAGGAGAAAATTGAGGCTCTAACTAAAGAACTAAACACTCTTAAGTTAGCTCATGAAACTATCTTCAAAGATCATCGAGAACTTTTAAGAGCTCATGAGAAGTTACGCTTTGAAAAGCTCAATCTTGAGCAAGAGCATGAGTTTTTAAAAGCAATCAATGATGATCTCCGCAAGAAAAGTTCTTCTTACATTGCCAAGCGTTTACTCTTATCCACTTACATGCCTCAAGTCAAGTCTAGTAACAAGAACAAGAAAGATTCTTCCTCTAGTAGTAACAATGATCATGTTAAATCCAATATTGTTGCTTCTAGTAGTTCTCTTGATTCCACTAATGATTCTCTTAGCCAAGTTACACTTGAGCAAGAAAATAGCTTATTGAAGGGAATTATAGAGAAAGGAGTGTACAAAAGCCTTGTCGGGAGTAAGCAATTCGAGGAAATAGTACGCAAGCAAGGAAGGCACCGAAAGAATCAAGGTGTTGGTTTTGAACGAAAGTTCAATGCCAATGGAGTTGAGTGGGAAGAAGATCAATACCCCAAGACAAAGTTTGTTCCTCAACAAGATAAGTAGGATCCTACCTCTTTCAAGGGGACACAAGCTCAAGATGATCTTCCACCACAAGACTACAAACAAAAAGGCAAGGACAAGCTTCAAGAGGAAATTGATGCATTTGAAGAAGCTCCTAAGACCTTAGTCAAGTGGATTCCCAAGACTACTTCAAGCTCCACTTCATCAAGTACGACTACAACTCCAAGGATTCCCATCAAGGTGGTGTGGATCCAAAAGAAGAAGAACTAGAGAGTTCTTGAGGGTGACTCCGCCAACATACTTCACTCTTATCATTTTGGCCAAAACAAGTGCAATCAACTTCCACATCTTGCGCTAGTTCAAGGAGTCACAAACCCTCTTGTTGGTAAGTCAAGGGACAAGGCAACCTAAAAATTTTCATGGACATCATCTTGTGTGTGCATCACTCTATGTCTATGGATATCTTTGTTTGTTCCTTGTGGGACTAACCCATGTAGGTATTGAAAGTGCAATTCACTCAAAAGGATAGCTCCAAGTGATCTACATCAACATTGAGCATCCACATCTTCAACATCTACATGAAGTCATCATCGACAAAACCCAAGGTTAGTTCATCCCTCTTAGGGGGGATATCACATCTAGGGGGAGCTTTACTCTAAGACTTGAGCTAAAGCAACTCTAATGATGTGAACACAACAATGCTTTATGAAAAAGTGGTAACCCCACTTGAGCTTAAACGATGAGTATGACCTATGATCAAGTGTTCTCATTTGACTCCTAAGTCAATATACTCATATATAGATGACCTAGTCATCGCCAATTCCTTGATAGATGCTAGAATTGGTTGTGCATGCTTTGTCACATATTTAAATTGCCATTTTATTGTGTGAGCATGTTGGTTGCATATTTTACTCATTCGAGGACATCCACTTGTTGTTTTGATTGTTTGGTTTTGTTTTATCTTGCCAAGTGGATGGACAAGAATGCCTAAGAACCTTCTCTAGCTATCTATGCTTTTCTCGTCTCAAACTCTATTCATGCTACATCACAAAATTTGATCAAGTCAGATTCGAACCACTCTGTGTGAGCAGCACTCGGAGTCCCCGATTCGTCATAGACTTAAACTTCCAAAACTTCTTTGTGATTCTCGGTCTGACCGATACCCTACTTTCGGTCCTACCGAGATCATTAAGTCGATCTATGTTTTCGATCTCGGTGCAACCGATTTGAACCATTTGGTCACACCAAGTTGCAATAATTGTATACAGTTTTGCATCTCGGTGCCACCGAGTTGTTCCACTCGGTCACACCGACAGGGTCGGGCTATATATAGTCACGGGCAAAAATTTGGAAATTTCTCCGAACCCTTTCGCCCGCGCGATAGCTCGCTCTGCAAACGTGGTCTCCGGATCGTCTCCTCGCCGCCAGCCGCCTCCAGTCGCTGGTCTCCGTCGCCGTCAACGGAATTCAACCCCGCCGTTGCCGCCGTAGCGAGTCTCCTCCGAACTAGGGTATGGACTCGATCTTTGTGCTATTCCCCAATCTGATTCCTAGCACATTGTGATCATATTGATTCTAGCCACGTTTGAAACACTCCAATCCAGCAAATGCGATTCGTAGAATAGGTTTGATTCGAAAATTTTAGGGTTAGGTTTCCGCCGAAACCATCTCGGACCCACCGAGTTGAAAAACTCGGTCCCACCGATTTGGTTCATGCCATTGCACAAGTGAGACTCGGTCTAACCGAGAATTGCTAATCGGTGTGACCGATTTTGGAACTTTGTGAAACCCTAGCAGTCTCGGTGCCACCGAACTGTGACTCGGTCTGACCGAGTTCACTAGTTTAGGTTCCAAAAACTGCTTCGGTATCACCGAGTTTAAAAATCGGTAGATCCGAAATGATTTCTGTGGGAAACTAAAACTAAGATTTTGAATCATTCTTTTGCAAAAATCTCTGCATTTTGTGATGCTCATCCACTCTACCTCATCTATAAACTATTCACAGGGTCAGCAGTCAGCTTGTTCATCATGTCAGATCAGAGTGACAGCCAGAATGTGTCAGAACAGCAAGTGCACATGAGTGAGGGCACTAGTCCCTCCAGTTCTTCAAATGAAGGCAGCAGGAGCACCCCTAGTAACTTGCCAAAAGCTGCCACAAGACAATGGAAGAAGAGAACCTCAGAATCAGAGGATGAGAACTATGTGGTAGAAGAGGAAGCTACTTCCAAGAGAGTAGTGCTCAAAAAGGAGTATGGCTCAGTTGCAGTCATCAAGCCAGGAATGCACAAAAAGGCACCTGCTAGGAGAGTTCCTACCTCCAAGCCTAGGAAGGTTGTTCCTGAAGGAAGTATAAAATTCACCATGGAATCTGAAGAAGAAGAAATTGTCCAGGACAAGAAAAAGAAGAGAGCCAGAACTACCACTGCCAGAGTTGTTGGCAAGCCTTCTATGAGGAGAGATTCTTCTAACGAAGAAGATGAATAAGAAGAGGTTGCTGCACCAGCACCTAAGATGCCTAAGCTGATGGGTGATGCTATAAGATCAGGGGCTACTGCATCCAAGCCCAAGGAAGCACCCAAGGCTGCATCAAAGGCCAAGACAGCTCCAAAGAGGAATACAAGGAGCATCCCAGCTGCTGAGAAGAACAAGGCCCCAGTGCCTGACACTGCAGAAGAAGAGGAAGGACAAGTACTCAGAAAGTTGAAGCCCAAGATCCCAGACCACAATGATGCTCATCCTGTGGCTGAGGACATGAAGATCAGAAGAGACTCAGGGCTGAGAAAGTGGAGAGCAGAGGATCCATATGCTACCAGGAGGAGAACTGTTGTTGACTACAGGTTCCACACTAAGGAACAGCAGGACTTCTATGAGACAGTTTTGTTGGATAAGAAGCCCATTGTGTGTGACATGAGATGGGTTGACTGGGAATATATCAAGGACAATGAAGAGCACTATCCTGGAGTGCAAGACAGCTTCAAGGCATGTGGAGTAGCTGACTTTGTGGGGCAGAAGCTCACAAAGTGGAATGAAGAGCTGATCATGCAGTTCTACTCAACAGCACACTTCTATCCAGATGGAAGGATTGTGTGGATGTCAGAAGGCACAAGGTATCAATCAACAGTTGCTGAGTGGGCACAGCTCATTAATGCCCCAGAGGAGCATGAGGATGACCTAGATATATATGCCAAGAAGAAGATGGACCACAACTCTATGTCCAACATGTACAAGGAGATCCCAAACAAGGCACTTGACACTTTCAAGTTTGGATCAGTACATTATCTTCTGTCAGGGTTGCCAACCATCAATTGGATTCTGAGGCACACTCTGTTGCCCAAGTCAGGTGATCACAAGATGATCAGAGGCCATGCAATCAACTTGCTTCATATCTTTGATGTGCCACAGAAATTCAAAGTCATGAGCCTCATGGTAGAAACAATCAAGAGGACTGCAGCAGATCAGAAGAGGAGTTGTGGTTATGCCCCTCAGATCCAAGAGCTTATCAACTCCAAGATGGGTAAAGGCATATACTTATTGGACAAGGAACATTTGCCTATTCATCCAGACTTTGAAGATAATCAAGTTGTGATGAACAAGGATGAACCATCTTCAGCCCATGCACAAGCACAGAAGGAGAAGGCAAGGAAGGAGAAAGCTGCCAAGATGCCAACTCAAGAGGAGGCATCTGAGTATTTCCTGAAAACCAAGCAAGAGCAGCTTAGTTACTTGATTGCATCCACCCTGAGGATTGAGAAAGTTCTGGCCACCCTTAATCAGAATCAGGAGAGCTTAGAGAGGATTGTAGAGCAAAACTTCTATGACCTGGATGTCAAAGTAACAGAGATTCAGTCTGCAGTGGAGCAACTTCAAGATGACATGCAGGAGAGGAAAGGGAAGACTACCACTGATGCATTTGCCAGAGTGCCATGAGCTCAGAGGTCGTCTGCAGTGCCAGTTCCAGACACCAGAGCCACCACCTCAGCTCCAGCCATAGCACCAGCCCAACCAGCTCCAGCATCTACTTCAGCTCCAGCTCCAACCACGTCTACAGAAGCCTTCGTCCTTGGAGTGATCCAGACTCCACCACCACAAGAAGATCAAGCCTGAGTGTCGATCTAGCACTATGCATTTTCTAGGAACTTTTTGGTAACTTGTTGCCAAAGGGGGAGAAAAATGTATATATCATAGGCTTCGAGAGAGAGAGAGTGTTGCTTTTATTCTCTCTTGCATTACTTGGTGGTTTTTCAAACTTTGTTTGCTTTTGGTCGAGATACTTTGATATGCTTGTGAGACATTGATGATCATGTGTTTGATCATAAGCTACACTTATGCATGCTTGATATATCTTATCTATCTTATGTGATCATTCACTTTTCCTTGGTGATGAGTGCATGTATTTCATTCTTATCATTTTGAGCGCTCCACCAAGATGTATGTGTCATGGAAGAGTAACCCATAATTATAACTCTTTGTGCATTTGCAGTCCAAAGCAAATTTTAAATATGCACAAATTTAGGGGGAGCTCTTACTTATCACATACTTCTCAAAGCAACGATATATTTCATTCCTATTATCATTTGTCAAAGCTTTGATCTATATGTTGTCATCAATTACCAAAAAGGGGGAGATTGAAAGTGCAACTATCCCTAGGTGGTTTTGGTAATTCATAACAACATATAGCTCATTGAGCTAATGCTATTCCAAGATGATTATTTCAGGAAAGCTCAGTGATTGGCATGGCATGGATGGTGAAAGTGGAACCCTCAAAATGCTAAGGACAAAGGATTGGCTAAAGCTTCAAGCTCAAGACTCTTCATTTTACATTTTAGTGATCCAAGATCACATTGAGTCCATAGGAAAAGCCAATACTATCAAGGAGGGATGAGCTGTTGCTTAATGAGCCTTTTGCTTCATGAGCTTAATGATATGCTCCAAAATCCTCAGCTACTTTCCCATACCCACATATGACCTAAACCCTAAGCCAAACTCGGTCCTACCGATTCTTCCTATCCGGCGCCACCGAGTTTCACATGTCATTAGCCACTGCCAAACCCTAAGCAAATCGGTTTCACCGATAGGGATCTCGGTCTCACCGAGATGGGATTGCAATTTCTCTGTTTCCTTTTCGTAACTTTTCGGTCTCACCGAAAGAGCGGATCGGTCCCACCGTGATTGCAATGCAAACTCTCTGTTTCCCTTTTGTAACTTTTCGGTCTCACCGAAAGAGCAAATCGGTCCCACCGAGTTTGCCTGACCAACTCTCTGGTTAGCTAATTACCAAAATCGGTCTCACCGAGTTTGTGTAATCAGTCTCACCGAGATTACGTTATGCCCTAACCCTAACCATATCGGTCCTACCGAGTTGCATGTCAGTCCCACAGAAAATCTCTGACGGTCACTAGGTTTACTATTTTGGTCCGACCGAGTTTGTTGATTCGGTCCCACCGAGATTGATAAATTGTGTGTAACGGTTGGATTTTTGTGTGGAGGCTATAAATACCCCTCCACCTCCTCTTCACTCGTGGAGAGAGCCATCAGAACACATCTACACTTCCAACTCATATGTTCTGAGAGAGAACCACCTACTCATGTGTTGAGACCAAGATATTCCATTCCTACCATATGAATCTAGATCTCTAGCCTTCCCCAAGTTGCTTCCCACTCAAATCTTCTTTCCACCAAATCCAAATCCTGTGAGAGAGAGTTGAGTGTTGGGGAGACTATCATTTGAAGCACAAGAGCAAGGAGTTCATCATCAACACACCATTTGTTACTTCTTGGAGAGTGGTGTCTCCTAGATTGGCTAGGTGTCACTTGGGAGCCTCCGACAAGATTGTGGAGTTGAACCAAGGAGTTTGTAAGGGCAAGGAGATCGCCTACTTCGTGAAGATCTACTGCTAGTGAGGTAAGTCCTTCGTGGGCGATGGCCATGGTGGGATAGACAAGGTTGCTTCTTCGTGGACCCTTCGTGGGTGGAGCCCTCCGTGGACTCGCGCAACCGTTACCCTTCGTGGATTGAAGTCTCCATCAACGTGGATGTAGGATAGCACCACCTATCTGAACCACGGGAAAAACATCCGTGTCTCCAATTGCGTTTGAATTCTCCAAACCCTTCCCTTTACATTCTTGCAAGTTGCATGCTTTACTTTCCGCTGCCTATATACTCTTTGCATGCTTGCTTGAATTGTGTGATGATTGCTTGACTTGTCCTAAAGTAGCTAAAATCTGCCAAGAACTAAAATTGGGAAAAGGTTAAGTTTTTATTTGGTCAAGTAGTCTAATCACCCCCCCCCCTTCTAGACATACTTTTGATCCTACACTCGCCCAGCCGGAGATCTGATCCATATGGCTATGGACGATCGCATGCATGCGTCAGTAAGAGTCCTCGCCTGCCCGTGAGACATTTTCCCAGGCCGCCGCGGTGTGGGAGGACATCTCTGCTGCATTCGCGGCGCGTGGGACATCTCTGCTACTTCCGCGGCGCAGCTAGACCAGTCTGCTGCATCGACAGTGCGGCGGGACCTCCGTGCTGCTTCGGCGGTGCGGCGGGACCTCTGTGCTGCTACTGCCGCGCGGTGGGACATGCCTGCTGCTTTCGCGGTGAGGCGGGACATCTCTCGTGCTTTCGCTTCCATGCTCGCCTCTCCTTGGTGGTAACCTCTTGACCCAGAACTCACGCTGGCCATGGCAGATGCTAGGGAACGATGCTCAATGACTTGGTTGTTTTCGTGGATGAGGAGTCAAGGAGAAATGTGCAGTCATCTTGGCATAGTAATATTTGTAACCGAGTACTAATATGCTCCTAAGTGGGAAACCGTTTAGGTTTTGATCGGTGTGAACAGGTTTGCAATTAAATATAGCATGGTAGTAATTTGTAATGTGATGAGACGCAAGCTCAAAATTTATTGACGGTTCTAGTTGTCAAAGTGCGGCACTATTCCCGGATGGCATAACGTGGGCACGTGTTCTCGGCCGTGGTGTAGCAGTTTTGTAATATGCTATGGTACTTCTTTTTCTACTACTGTGTACGTGCAATAATTGGCACCGTCAGATACATATCTTATGGTTATTGGGGCATTCGACAGGAATAGCCTCGTGGTGAGCTATAGACTAGTCTTTTTTTCACACGCATTACATCGGCACATATCATCTCTCTCCCTCTTTCCCACGCACACACCTAGTCTCTCGGGAATTCTCTCAGGCACCATCTCTAGCTCCCTAGGTCGATGCCACCCACATACACTTGAACTCTGAGTTAAGTACTCCATATGTTATACACGAAGAGAAGAGGTGCACACACGCACTCGTCCTCTCTCACACACGCATCTGTAGCTACGAATTGTAGTGTTCTCAACCATCTGATTGTCTCTATCATAGGTTCCCGTTGCTCCTTGGCCTTGAGATTGAGAAGTTCAAAAGGCAGAGGCTAAGCTAGAGGCGCGAGGTTTTGGTTAATGTGCAGTCCGCACACGGCACCAACACGACACGAGCTTCGTCTGCCTAGTGCGCAGTCGGGTGAGTTGTCCATAGGGTTGTTTGGTTTGAGCCCCAACTTGCCCCACCAAAAAATTTGCATGACAAAAGCAAGGGCATGACCAAAATTTTGGCAAATTGTTGGTGTTTGGATTGTGACCATCATATCCTCCAAAATTTTGGCAAATGAGACCGTTGTTTGTTTGGTTGTTGACCAACTGACATGATAATTCTACCAATTACCAAAACATTTAGTTGCATCTATTATATTTAAATAAAGTTGAGAAGATATACACATCAATACTTGAATACTCTTATGTTTTTTATCTAAAAATACTTAGATGTGGTCAATGTGAAGAAAAGTCATGGCATGCTGCATGTACTTCGTTTTGGTATCGTTTGCATGTCGTCGTTAATCATGCGCAGACCCGCATAACTTTGACTTAAAAGCATCGTTGGTTTATTACAGCCAAAAAACTCATCTTATCTCAACTGCATGCATGCGGCAGGGCCCACCATAACAACCTGAGTCACGATACCAAAATTTTGGCGCAGGTTTTCCACGCCCTAGTCCAAAATTTTGACCCTCTATGCACGGCGAGCGCTTCACAGCTTCAACTCGGGGCAGCGCATCGATGAGTCGCCTCACAAGTGGAAGTAGCTGCTCGGAATGGGTTCGGCTGGCCAAAGACGGACTATGATGTCCTTCATGGCCAAGCCAGACATCCGATGCAGCTCCACCAGTTGCTTCATCTGGTTGTTCAACAGCACCGGGTGCTCCGGTGCCAGGAACTGTGACCAGAACAGCTTCTCTGTCGAGCTCCCTTCCTGGGCTCGGAAGAACTGTGCGGCGTCGGCGGCACTCCTCGGAAGATCCACAAAGGCGTCTGGAGAACTCCACAGTCGAGTGAGCAAGGCATATCTTTGACCCCCAAATATATTCTGCAAAAGAAAGGGCTTACCAGTCGCTATCTGTTTGGCCTGCCAGATCTCCTCACGAGCACTCCCGGACTTGGTCCGCGCCTCTTAGGCCTCTTGGAGGGCTTTGGCGAGCTCGGCCGCTTGGGCTATAGTCTTCTCATCCAAGGCCTCGCACTTGCCGATGGCGTCCTTCAGCTCTTGCTCCACTTCAGCCACCCTCTCTTCGTGCTGGCGGCGGGCGACCTGTTTGGTCTTTAATTCCGTAGCCGCTTTATTCGCCTTCGCCTCCTCCTTGGCCTGGGCAAGGGCACTCTTGAGGGTTTCAACCTCAGCCGTGCTACCTGCACTCCAAAGCAAAGTAGTACATGAGTTACACACTAAATTTGCATATCACATCAAGATATATGATCAAACTCTTTTCAAGTACGCACATACCTTGCGCCTCATCGAACCGCTTGTCAACGCGGTCGATCTCATCATCAGCCAGCTTCAGTTTCTGATTGAGGTCGGAAACTTCAGCGGCCTGGACGGTTGCCGCCAACTGGAAAGCCTATTATAAAATAGATAAGTACGTCACCTCTGCCCAATACTATGTGATCCTCTGTTCGGCTTTTTTCAAAAAACCGGACAGAGTTTTAGGGGCTGCTATCTATATACAGGTATATTTCCTTTATATGAAAAGAGTCTAAGAGCATTACGTCGCATACCTCGAAGCCTGTTAGTAGGCTGGTGAAGGCTTCATTCAACCCGCTCTTGGCGGACTGAACCTTCTCAACCACCGAACCCATCAGGGTGCAGTGCTCCTCCATGATGGAAGCACGTCGTAGTGCTTCCACCAGAGCATTCGGCGCCTCCGAATTAGTGGAGGTCACTGTCGGAGCTGACGCTCCCCTCCCTCAAAGGGGGCTGGTCGCCCGATTCCAGAGCCGCATGGGTCTCCGGAATGATGTCTGGCTGGGGGCCAGACTGGTCAGGGCGCCGTTTCGGTAGCCTCGCCCACCCCTCCGCGGCCTGGAGAGGTCCTTCAGGACAACACCTCGGTGTCATCCGCAATGATTGGTGGAGAGGCTCGCGGAGGTGTCTCACTCTCTGCCATCTCGGGCAGCGGAGAACTCCCCTCAGATTGTGAAGGGTTGGGGAGGTCGTGAGCATGGCTGAAAGGCATACGGTTTAATGTGTTATACTATAAAAACATAAATGACCGAAGACATACAATAAATCCTTTGATACTTATGATTCGGCCAGGGGCTTCACCCTGGGGAGTCTCTCGGGGATGGGTTCGGTTTCTGAATCAGAACCATCCGAGAGGGCTATCTTCTCCCTCTTGGGCGCCTCCTCCTCCAAGTTTGTGGAGGCTACCCTCTTCTTCTTCCTCCCCTTAAGAGGGGAGTCGCTTTCCGCCTCCGCCTCTCCTCCTCGTCTTCATCTCCCTTGTGGGAGGAGGGGATTTCGGTCTCTCCGGACAATGTGTCCGAAGGACCCTTGCGGCGGAGGTCGCCCTTGGCCTCTTTGCACTTCTTCTTCTTGGGCTTCTTCTTCGGCGCCTGATAGGGCGCCGGGACCAGCATCTTCGTTAGCCGGGGTTCGGCCGGATCTTCAGGCAGCGATGCCAGAAACTTGTTGATTATGCCATTGATATGAGTAAACACGAGACCTAAAGTTTATTGTGAATATGGTTAGTTCATAATCTTTGTTGAAAACTTGAATGCTGGCTTTACATATTTACAACAACAAGAGCAAACAGAGTTTGTAAAAGTTTTTCTTTATCACTTTCAGTTTATCCACTGAATTGCTTGAGGACAAGCAAAGGTTTAAGCTTGGGGAGTTGATACGTCTCCATCGTATCTACTTTTGCAAACACTCTTGCCCTTGTTTTGGACTCTAACTTGCATGATTTGAATGGAACTAACCCGGGCTGACGCTGTTTTCAGCAGAATTGCCATGGTGTTATTTTTGTGCAGAAATAAAAGTTGTCGAAATAACCTGAAACTTCACGGAGAATACTTTTGGAATATATAAAAATACTGGCGAAAGAATCAATACAAGGGGGCCCACACCCAGTCCACGAGGGTGGGGGCGCGCCTACCCCCCTGGGCGCGCCCCCTGCCTCGTCGGCCCCCCAGTGCTCCACCGACCTCAACTCCAACACCATATATTCACGTCCAGGGAGAAAAAAAATCAAAGAGAAGGATTCATCGCGTTTTACGATACGGAGCCGGCGCCAAGCCCTAAACTCTCTCGGGAGGGCTGATCTGGAATCCGTTCGGGGCTCTGGAGAGGGGAATCCATCGCCGTCGTCATCATGAACCTTCCTCCATCACCAATTTCATGATGCTCACCGCCATGCGTTAGTAATTCCATCGTAGGTTTGCTGGACGGTGATGGGTTGGATGAGATTTATCATGTAATCGAGTTAGTTTTGTTAGGGTTTGATCCCTAGTATCCACTATGTTCTGAGATTGATGTTGCTATGCTTAATGCTTGTCATTAGGGCCCTAGTGCCATGAATTCAGATCTGAACCAATTATTTTTTCATGAATATATGTGAGTCCTTGATCCTATCTTGCAAGTCATTAGTCACCTACTATGTGTTATGATCCAGAAACCCCGAAGTGACAATAATCGGGACCACTCCCGGTGACGACCGTAGTTTGAGGAGTTCATGTATTCACTAAGTGTTAATGCTTTGGTCCGGTGCTCTATTAAAAGGAGGCCTTAATATTCCTTAGTTTCCAATAGGACCCCGCTGCCACGGGAGGGTAGGACAAAAGATGTCATGCAAGTTCTTTTCCATAAGCACGTATGACTATATTCGGAATACATGCCTACGTTACATTGGTGAACTGGAGCTAGTTCCGTGTCACCCTATGTTATAACTGTTGCATGAGGAATCGCAACCAACATAATTATCCATCATTGATCCAATGCCTATGAGCTTTTCACATATTGATCTTTGTTTAGTTACTTTACCATTGCCACTGTTACAATTACTACAAAACTGCTACTGTTACCTTTGCCACCGTTATCGTTACTTCCATACTACTTTGCTACTAAATACTTTGCTGCAGATATTAAGTTATCTAGGTTTGGTTGAATTGACAACTCAACTGCTAATACTTGAGAATATTCTTTGGCTCCCCTTGTATCGAATCAATAAATTTGGGTTGAATACTCTACCCTCGAAAACTGTTGCGATCCCCTATACTTGTGGGTTATCAAGACTATTTTCTGGTGCCGTTGCCGGGGAGCATAGCTCTATTCTTTGAGTCACTTGGGTTTTATATCTGCTAATCACTATGAGGAACTTAAAAGATGAGAAAACCAAAATTTATCCCTCAACTACGAGGGGAGGTAAGGAACTGCCATCTAGCTCTGCACTTGATTCTCCTTCTGTTTTGAGTAAACTTGCGACACCTAAACCTGCTTCTGTTATTAATTCTGATATGTCGCATGTTATTGATGATGCCACTTCTGCTATGCATGATACTTATGATGAAACTACTTATATGCTTGATAATACTGTGCCACTAGGCGAATTTCTTGATGAACAACTTGCTAGGGCTAGAGAGAATGAAATTATTAAAACTGATAATATTGATGAAAGTGATGATGAAGATTCTCCCCCTAGATATGAATTGCCTGTTGTGCCTGAGGGTTATTCTATGGATGAAGAAATTGCTAGAGATTTTCTTGCTTGCAATGATAGATATGATCTTAAGAAATTATTAGCTAAGCTGAAAGAAAAATCTTTGAATTCTAGAATGAAATATGACTCTGCTTTTGCTACTTCACATATCTGTATTTTCGATAAGGATTATGATTTCTCTGTAGATCCTGAGATAATTACTTTGGTTGAATCTGATCCTTTTCATGGTTATGAATCTGAAACTGTTGTGGCACATCTTACTAAATTAAATGATATAGCCACCCTATTCACTCATGAGGCAAAAATTCGTTACTACTATATCCTTAAATTATTTCCGTTCTCATTAAAGGGTGATGCTAAAACATGGCTTAATTCTCTTGATCCTGGTTGTGTGCGTAGTCCCCAGGATATGATTTATTACTTCTCTGTTAAATATTTCCCCGCCCATAAGAAACAAGCTGCTTTAAGGGAAATATATAATTTTGTGCAAATTGAAGAAGAGAATCTCCCACAAGCTTGGGGGAGACTTCTCCAATTACTTAATGCTTTGCCTGATCATCCTCTCAAGAAAAATGAAATACTTGATATCTTTTATAATGGACTAACCGATGCTTCCAGAGACCACCTGGATAGTTGTGTTGGTTGTGTTTTCAGGGAAAGAACAGTTGATCAAGCTGAATTTCTATTGAATAATATGTTGACTAATGAAAATAATTGGACACTTCCTGAACCAACTCCTAAGCCAACTCCGTAGAAAAGGGGTATTCTATTTCTCAGTCCTGAAGATATGCAAGAGGCAAAGAAATCTATGAAAGAAAAGGGTATTAAAGCTGAAGATGTTAAGAATTTACCACCTATTGAAGAAATACATGGTCTTGATAACCCGACACAGGTAGTAAAGATAAATTCTCTCTATTGATTTGATGAAGCTGATATTCCTCATTATAAGTCTGCTAGCCAATGCTTAGATGAGTTTGATAATTTTATTGTTAAACAAGAAAACTTCAATGCTTATGCCGGTAGACAATTGAAACGTAATGCTTATATGATTGAACACTTGAGTGAATATATGTCTAGAGTTAAAGGTGAACTTAAACTTATTAGTAAACACGCTTCTATGGTTACCACTCAAGTAGAGCAAGTGCTTAAAGCCCAAAATGATTTGCTCAATGAATTAAATAACAATAAAAATGATAATGTTGTTAGAGTTATGACTAGAGGGGGTAAAATGACTCAGGAACCATTGTATCCTGAGGGCCACCCTAAGAGAATTAAGCAAGATTCTTAGAGAACTAATGTTGATGCACCTAGTCCTTGTTGGGGAACGTTGCAGAAAACAAAAAATTTCCTACGGTTTCACCAAGATCCATCTATGAGTTCATCTAGTAACGAGTGATCGGATGCATCTACATACCTTTGTAGATCGCGAGCGGAAGCGTTCAAAGAACGGGGATGAGGTAGTCGTACACGACGTGATCCAAATCACCAGAGATCCTAGCACCGAACGGACGGCACCTCCGCGTTCAACACACGTACGGTCAGCGTAACGTCTCCTCCTTCTTGATCCAGCAAGGGGAGAGGAGAGGTTGAGGAAGATGGCTCCAGCAGCAGCACGACGGCGTGGTGGTGATGGAGCTGCAGTACTCCGGCAGGGCTTCGCCGAGCTCTATGGAGGAGGAGGAGGTGTTGGAGAGGGAGAGGGAGGCGCCAAGGCAAAGGGTGCGGCTGCCCCCTTCCCCTCCCCCCTTTATATAGGCCCCTGGGGGGGCGCCGGCCCTGGGAGATTGGATCTCCCAAGGGGGGCGGCGGCCAAGGGCTGGAGTGGCCCCCAAGCCAAGGTGGGGCGCCCCGCACCCCTAGGGTTTCAACCCTAGGCGCATGGGGTGGGCCTAGGGGGGCGCACCAGCCCACTATGGGCTGGTTCCCCTCCCCACTTTGGCCCATGGGGCCCTCCGGGATAGGTGGCCCCACCCGGTGGACCCCCGGGACCCTTCTGGTGGTCCCGGTACAATACCGGTGACCCCGAAACTTGTCCCGATGGCCAAAACAGCACTTCCTATATATAATTCTTTACCTTCGGACCAATCCGGAACTCCTCGTGATGCCCGGGATCTCATCCGGGACTCCGAACAACATTCGGGTTACTGCATATACATATTCCTACAACCCTAGCGTCACCGAACCTTAAGTGTGTAGACCCTACGGGTTCGGGAGACATGCAGACATGACCGAGACGGCTCTCGGACAATAACCAACAGCGGGATCTGGATACCCATGTTGTCTCCCACATGCTCCACGATGATCTCATCGGATGAACCACGATGTCGAGGATTCAATTAATCCCGTATACGATTCCCTTTGTCAATCGGTATTTTACTTGCCCGAGATTCGATCGTCGGTATCCCAATACCTCGTTCAATCTCGTTACCGGCAAGTCACTTTACTCGTACCGTAATGCATGATCCCATGATCAAACACTTTGATCACATTGAGCTCATTATGATGATGCATTACCGAGAGGGCCCGGTGATACCTCTCCATTAAGCGGAGTGACAAATCCCAGTCTTGATCCGTGTCAACCCAACAGACACTTTCGGAGATACCCGTAGTATACCTTTATAGTCACCCAGTTACGTTGTGACGTTTGGCACACCCAAAGCACTCCTACGGTATCCGGGAGTTACACGATCTCATGGTCTAAGGAAAGGATACTTGACATTGGAAAACTCTAGCAAACGAACTATACGATCTTGTGCTATGTTTAGGATTGGGTCTTGTCCATCACATCATTCTCCTAATGATGTGATCTCGTTATCAATGACATCCAATGTCCATAGTCAGGAAACCATGACTATCTGTCGATCAACGAGCTAGTCAACTAGAGGCTTACTAGGGACATGTTGGTGTCTATTATTCACACATGTATTACGATTTCCGGATAACACAATTATAGCATGAATAAAGACAATTATCATGAACAAGGAAATATAATAATAATGCTTTCATTATTGCCTCTAGGGCATATTTCCAACAGTCTCCCACTTGCACTAGAGTCAATAATCTAGTTACATTGTGATGAATCGAACACCCATGGAATTCTGGTGTTGATCATGTTTTGCTCTAGGGAGAGGTTTAGTCAACGGATCTGCTACATTCAGGTCCGTATGTACTTTACAAATATCTATGTCTCCATCTTGAACATTTTCACGAATGGAGTTGAAGTGACGCTCGATGTGCCTTGTCTTCTTGTGAAACCTGGGCTCCTTGGCAAGTGCAATACCTCCAGTGTTGTCACAGAAGAGTTTGATTGGCCCCGACGCATTGGGTATGACTCCGAGGTCGGTGATGAACTCCTTCACCCAAATTGCTTCATGTGCTGCCTCCGAGGCTGCCATGTACTCCGCTTCACATGTAGATCCCGCCACGACGCTCTGCTTGCAACTGCACCAGCTTACTGCCCCACCATTCAAAATATACACGTATCCGGTTTGTGACTTAGAGTCATCCAGATCTGTGTCGAAGCTAGCATCGACGTAACCCTTTACGACGAGCTCTTCGTCACCTCCATAAACGAGAAACATTTCCTTAGTCCTTTTCAGGTACTTCAGGATATTCTTGACCGCTGTCCAGTGTTCCTTGCCGGGATTACTATGGTACCTTCCTACCAAACTTACGGCAAGGTTTACATCAGGTCTGGTACACAGCATGGCATACATAATAGAACCTATGGCTGAGGCATAGGGGATGACACTCATCTCTTCTATATCTTCTGCTGTGGTCGGACATTGAGCTGAGCTCAATTTCACACCTTGTAACACAGGTAAGAACCCCTTCTTAGATTGATCCATATTGAACTTCTTCAATATTTTATCAAGGTATGTGCTTTGTGAAAGACCTATGAGGCGTCTTGATCTATCTCTATAGATCTTGATGCCTAATATATAAGCAGCTTCTCCAAGGTCCTTCATTGAAAAACTTTTATTCAAGTAGGCCTTAATGCTGTCCAAGAGTTCTATATCATTTCCCATCAAAAGTATGTCATCTACATATAGTATGAGAAATGCTACAGAGCTCCCACTCACTTTCTTGTAAACGCAGGCTTCTCCATAAGTCTGTGTAAACCCAAACGCTTTGATCATCTCATCAAAGCGAATGTTCCAACTCCGAGATGCTTGCACCAGCCCATAAATTGAGCGTTGGAGCTTGCACACCTTGTCAGCATTCTTAGGATCGACAAAACCTTCTGGCTACATCATATACAATTCTTCCTTAAGGAAACCATTAAGGAATGCCGTTTTGACGTCCATTTGCCATATTTCATAATCGTAGAATGCGGCAATTGCTAACATGATTCGGACGGACTTCAGCTTCGCTACCGGTGAGAAAGTCTCATCGTAGTCAACCCCTTGAACTTGTCGATAACCCTTAGCGACAAGCCGAGCTTTATAGATGGTCACATTACCATCCGCGTCTGTCTTCTTCTTGAAGATCCATTTATTTTCTATGGCTCGCCGTTCAACGGGCAAGTCAGTCAAAGTCCATACTTCGTTTTCATACATGGATCCTATCTCGGATTTCATGGCTTCCAGCCATTTGTCGGAATCCGGGCCCGCCATCGCTTCTTCATAGTTCGAAGGTTCACCGTTGTCTAACAACATGATTTCCAAGACAGGGTTGCCGTACCACTCTGGTGCGGAACGTGTCCTTGTGGACCTACGAATTTCAGTAGGAGCTTGATCAGAAGCATCTTGATCATCATCATTAATTTCCTCTCTAGTCGGTGCAGGCACCTCAGAAACGTTTTCTTGAGTTGCGCCATTTTCCGGTTCAAGAGGTAACACTTCATCAAGTTCTACTTTCCTCCCACTTACTTCTTTCGGGATCCATTCTTGGCAACAAAGATCTTGCCTTCGGATCTGAGGTAGAAGGTATACCCAATAGTTTCTTTAGGGTATCCTATGAAGACGCATTTTTCCAACTTGGGTTCGAGCTTTTCAGGTTGAAGTTTCTTGACATAAGCATCGCATCCCCAAACTTTTAGAAACGACAGCTTAGGTTTCTTCCCAAACCATAATTCATACGGTGTCGTCTCAACGGATTTCAACGGAGCCCTATTTAAAGTGAATGCGGCAGTCTCTAAAGCATAGCCCCAAAACGATAGCGGTAAATCGGTAAGAGACATCATAGATCGCACCATATCTAATAGAGTGCGATTACGACGTTCGGACACACCATTACGCTGAGGTGTTCCAGGCGGCGTGAGTTGTGAAACTATTCCACATTTTCTTAAGTGTGTGCCAAATTCATGACTCAAGTATTCTCCTCCACGATCTGATCATAGAAACTTGATCTTTCTGTCACGTTGATTTTCAACCTCACTCTGAAATTCCTTGAACTTTTCAAAGGTCTCAGACTTATGTTTCATTAAGTAGATATACCCATATCTACTCAAGTCATCAGTGAGGGTGAGAACATAACGATAGCCACCGCGAGCCTCAACACTCATTGGACCGCACACATCAGTATGTATGATTTCCAATAAGTTGGTTGCTCGCTCCATTGTTCCTGAGAACGGATTCTTGGTCATTTTACCCATGAGGCATGGTTCGCACGTGTCAAATGATTCATAATCAAGAGACTCTAAAAGTCCATCTGCATGGAGCTTCTTCATGCGTTTGACACCTATGTGACCAAGGCGGCAGTGCCACAAGTATGTGGGACTATTGTTATCAACTTTAACTCTTTTGGTATTCACACTATGAATATATGTATCATCACGTACGAGATTCATTAAGAATAAACCATTAACCATCGGAGCATGACCATAAAACATATCACTCATATAAATAGAACAACCATTATTCTTGGATTTAAATGAGTAGCCATCTCGAATTAAACGAGATCCAGACACAATGTTCATCCTCAAACTTGGCACTAAATAACAATTATTGAGGTTTAAAACTAATCCCGTAGGTAAATGTAGAGGTAGCGTGCCGACGGCGATCACATCGACCTTGGAACCATTCCCGACGCGCATCGTCACCTCGTCCTTCGCCAGTCTCCGCTTATTCCGTAGCTCCTGCTTTGAGTTACAAATGTGAGCAACTGCACCGGTATCAAATACCCAAGAGCTACTACGAGTACTGGTAAGGTACACATCAATTACATGTATATCACATATACCTTTTGTTTTGCCGGCCTTCTTGTCCGCTAAGTATTTGGGGCAGTTCCGCTTCCAGTGACCACTTCCTTTGCAATAAAAGCACTCAGTCTCGGGCTTGGGTCCATTCTTTGGCTTCTTCCTGGCAACTTGCTTACCGGGCGCGGCAACTTCCTTGCCGTCCTTCTTGAAGTTCTTTTTACCCTTGCCCTTCTTGAACTTAGTGGTTTTATTCACCATCAACACTTGATGTTCCTTCTTGATTTCTATCTCTGCTGATTTCAGCATAGCAAATACTTCAGGAATGGTCTTTTCCATCCCCTGCATATTGAAGTTCATCACAAAGATCTTGTAGCTTGGTGGAAGCGACTGGAGGATTCTGTCAATGACCGCTTCATCCGGGAGATTAACTTCCAGTTGAGTCAAGCGGTTGTGCAACCCAGACATCTTGAGTATGTGTTCACTGACAGAGCTATTTTCCTCCATCTTACAGCTGAAGAATTTGTCAGAGACTTCATATCTCTCGACCCGGGCATGAGCTTGGAAAACCATTTTCAGCTCTTCGAACATCTCATATGTTCCATGTCTCTCAAAACGCTTTTGGAGCCCCGGTTCTAAGCTGTAAAGCATGCCGCACTAAATGAGGGAGTAGTCATCGGAACGTGATTGCCAAGTGTTCATAACGTCTTGTTCTGCAGGGAGAACAGGTGCGTCACCCAGCGGTGCTTGTAGGACATAATCTTTCTTGGCAGCTATGAGGATGATCCTCAGGTTCCGGACCCAGTCCGTATAGTTGCTGCCATCGTCTTTCAGCTTGGTTTTCTCTAGGAACGCGTTGAAGTTGAGGACTACGTTGGCCATTTGATCTACAAGACATATTGTAAATATTTTAGACTAAGTTCATGATAATAAAGTTCATCTAATCAAATTATTTAATGAACTCCCACTTAGATAGACATCCCTCTTCTAGTCATCTAAGTATAACATGATCCGAGTCAACTAGGCCGTGTCCGATCATCACGTGAGACGGACTAGTCAACATCGGTGAACATCTTCATGTTGATCGTATCTTCTATACGACTCATGCTCGACCTTTCAGTCTTCTGTGTTCCGAGGCCATGTCTGTACATGCTAGGCTCGTCAAGTCAACCTAAGTGTTTGCATGTGTAAATCTGTCTTACACCCGTTGTATGTGAACGTTAGAATTTATCACACCCGATCATCACGTGGTGCTTCGAAACAACGAACGGTCGCAACGGTGCACAGTTAGGGGGAACACTTCTTGAAATTATTATGAGGGATCATCTTATTTACTACCGTCGTTCTAAGTAAACAAGATGCAAAACATGATAAACATCACATGCAATCAAATAATAAACGTGACATGATATGGCCAATATCACATAGCTCCTTTGATCTCCATCTTGGGGCTCCATGATCATCTTTGTCACCGGCTTGACACCATGATCTCCATCATCGTGTCTCCATGAAGTTGCTCGCCAACTATTACTTCTACTACTATGGCTAACGCGTTTAGCAATAAAGTAAAGTAATTTACATGGCGTTTCTCAATGACACGCAGGTCATATAAAAAATAAAGACAACTCCTATGGCTCCTGCCGGTTGTCATACTCATCGACATGCAAGTCGTGATTCCTATTACAATAGCATGAACATCTCATACATCACATATAGATCATTCATCATTCATCACAACTTTGGCCATATCATATCACAAAGCACTTGCTGCAAAAACAAGTTAGACGTCCTCTAATTGTTGTTGCAAGTTTTACGTGGCTGAATTAGGGTTCTAGCAAGAACGTTTTCTTACCTACGTGAAAGCCACAACGTGATTTGTCAACTTCTATTTACCCTTCATAAGGACCCTTTTCATCGAATCCGCTCCAACTAAAGTGGGAGAGACAGATACCCGCCAGCCACCTTATGCAACTAGTGCATGTTAGTCGGTGGAACCGGTCTCACGTAAGCGTACGTGTAAGGTTGGTCCGGGCCGCTTCATCCCACAATACCGCTGAAGCAAGATAAGACTAGTAGCGGCAAGAAAGTTGACAAATCTACGCCCACAACAAATTGTGTTCTACTCGCGCAAGAAGAACTACGCATAGACCTAGCTCATGATGCCACTGTTGGGGAACGTTACAGAAAACAAAAATTTTCCTACGGTTTCACCAAGATCCATCTATGAGTTCATCTAGCAACGAGTGATCGGATGCATCTACATACCTTTGTAGATCGTGAGCGGAAGCGTTCAAAGAACGGGGATGAGGTAGTCGTACACGACGTGATCCAAATCACCGGAGATCCTAGCACCGAACGGACGGCACCTCCGCGTTCAACACACGTACGGTCAGCGTAACGTCTCCTCCTTCTTGATCCAGCAAGGGGGAGAGGAGAGGTTGAGGAAGATGGCTCCAGCAGCAGCACGACGGCGTGGTGGTGATGGAGCTGCAGTACTCTGGCAGGGCTTCGCCGAGCTCTATGGAGGAGGAGGAGGTGTTGGAGAGGGAGAGGAAGGCGCCAAGGCAAAGGGTGCGGCTTCCCCCTTCCCCTCCCCCCTTTATATAGGCCCCTGGGGGGGCGCCGGCCCTGGGAGATTGGATCTCCCAAGGGGGGCGGCGGCCAAGGGCTGGAGTGGCCCCCAAGCCAAGGTGGGGCGCCCCCCCACCCCTAGGGTTTCAACCCTAGGCTCATGGGGTGGGCCTAGGGGGGCGTACCAGCCCACTATGGGCTGGTTCCCCTCCCCACTGTGGCTCATGGGGCCCTCCGGGATAGGTGGCCCCACCCGGTGGACCCCCGGGACCCTTCTGGTGGTTCCGGTACAATATTGGTGACCCCGAAACTTGTCCCGATGGCCAAAACAGCACTTCCTATATATAATTCTTTACCTCCGGACCAATCCGGAACTCCTCGTGACGTCCGGGAGATCATCCGGGACTCCAAACAACATTCGGGTTACTGCATATACATATTCCTACAACCCTAGCGTCACCGAACCTTAAGTGTGTAGACCCTACGGGTTCGGGAGACATGCAGACATGACCGAGACAGCTCTCGGACAATAACCAACAGCGGGATCTGGATACCCATGTTGGCTCCCACATGCTCCACGATGATCTCATCGGATGAACCACGATGTCGAGGATTCAATTAATCCTGTATACGATTCCCTTTGTCAATTGGTATTTTACTTGCCCGAGATTCGATCGTCGGTATCCCAATACCTCATTCAATCTCGTTACCGGCAAGTCACTTTACTCATACCGTAATGCATGATCCCGTGATCAAACACTTTGATCACATTGAGCTCATTATGATGATGCATTACCGAGAGGGCCCGGTGATACCTCTCCGTCAAGCGGAGTGACAAATCCCAGTCTCGATCCGTGTCAACCCAACAGACACTTTCGGAGATACCCGTAGTATACCTTTATAGTCACCCAGTTACGTTGTGACGTTTGGCACACCCAAAGCACTCCTACGGTATCCGGGAGTTACACGATCTCATGGTCTAAGGAAAGGATACTTGACATTGGAAAACTCTAGCAAACGAACTATACGATCTTGTGCTATGTTTAGGATTGGGTCTTGTCCATCACATCATTCTCCTAATGATGTGATCTCGTTATCAATGACATCCAATGTCCATAGTCAGGAAACCATGACTATCTGTCGATCAACGAGCTAGTCAACTAGAGGCTTACTAGGGACATGTTGGTGTCTATTATTCACACATGTATTACGATTTCCAGATAACACAATTATAGCATGAATAAAGACAATTATCATGAACAAGGAAATATGATAATAATGCTTTCATTATTGCCTCTAGGGCATATTTCCAACACTTCTTAGAGGAACAAAAAGAAAAATGATAGGACTTTGCAAGCTTCTAGTGAACCTGTTATTGACACACCTGAGAATCCCAATGATATTTCTATTTCTAATGCTGAAACACAATCTGGTAATGAACATGAACCTAGTGATAATGTTAATTATGATGTTCATGTTTATGCTCAGCCTAGCAATAACAATGATGTAGAAATTGAACCTGCTGTTGATCTTGATAACCCACAATCAAAGAATCAACATTATGATAAGAGAGACTTTGTTTCTAGGAAGCATGATAAAGAAAGAGAACCATGGGTTCAGAAACCCATGCCTTTTCCTCCCAAACCATCCAAAAAACAGGAGGATTTTGAGCGCTTTGATGAAATGATTAGACCTATCTTTTTGCGTATGCATTTGATTGATATGCTTAAAATGAATCCTTATGCTAAGTATATGAAAGATATTGTTACTAATATAAAGATACCGGAAGCTGAAATTTCCACCTTGCTTGCCAATTACACTTTTAAGGGTGGAATACCTCAGAAACTTGGAGATCCAGGAGTACCAACTATACCATGCTCCACGAAAAGAAACTATGTTAAAACTGCTTTATGTGATCTTGGAGCCGGTGTTAGTGTTATGTCTCTCTCTTTATATCGTAGACTTGATTTGAATAAGTTGACACCTACTAAAATATCTTTGCAAATGGCCGATAAATCAACCGCTATACCTATCGGTATTTGTGAGGATGTGCCTGTTGTGGTTGCAAACGTTACTATCTTAACGGACTTTGTTATTCTTGATATTCCTGAGGATGATAGTATGTCGATTATCCTTGGTAGACCCTTTTTGAATACTGCAGGGGCTGTTATTGATTGCAACAAAGGCAATGCCACTTTTCATGTTAATGGTAATGAGCACATGGTACACTTTTCGAGGAAACAACCTCAAGTCCACGGTATCAATTCTATTGGAAAAATTCCAACGATTACTATTGGAGGTTTTGAATTTCCTCTTCCTAATGTCAAAAAGTAATATGATATTCTTATTATGGGGGACATGCATATCCCCGTTGAGGTAACCTAGTGCTATTCGAAAATTCTCCTGATTCATGCGATTCGGAATGAGTTTGTTAACAAGACTTGATCAACCTTGTTAGTGGATTCCTTTTGATGAGCATGAGATGGATGAAGTTAGAAAGCACAACCTTTTGTACCCTACTTTTACTTTCTGTTATTTAGAATTAAATAAAGTAAAAATAGTATTTTCTCTCTATTTTCTGAATTACCCATGCAATAAAAAAATACCCCGAAAATAAAAGTTCTCCAAGTGCCCCGAAATTGAAATATGATTTTTTTCTATAATATTTAAGAATTATTGGCACTGAGAACACACCAGAGGGGGAAACCACCTGGCCACGAGGGTGCAGGGTGCGCCCCCTGCCTCGTGGGCCCCACATGCCCCCCCCCCTCCACTTATTCCTGCACCCACACACTTCGTCTTCCTCCAGAAAAAATTACCACACAGCTCAAACTCGTGTTCTAGCTCGTTTTGCTACGATTTTCGATCTCCTTGCTCAAAGCTCCACTCACAAAACTGCTTTGGGGGATTGTTCTTCGGTATGTGACTCCTCCAATGGTCCAATTAGTTTTTGTTCTAGTTCTTTATTCATTGCAAATTTTTGCTACTTAGGTGACCCTGTTCTTGAGCTTGCATGTCAAATTTATTTGGTCCCAAGTAGTTCTAATGCATGATATAGTCTTTAGGCACTTGTGGGAGTAGTTGCTATCAATTTTGTTGAGTTTGGTTCAATTTTATTTTGAGTTACTAAAAATTTCAGAAATTTTCAGAAAAAGAAAATGATGAAGAGATTGTTGAGAGGCTCTTCGAGCCGAAGCTCGAAGGATAAGCGAAGTGAGGAGGATAAGAAGCCGAAATATAATCTCCCTCACACTGCGGAGGTTCGGCCGTGTGAATGGCCTTGTGATGAGTTCTTGAAGGCAGTCGGGATTCATGATGATTTTTATTATTTGCCTGAGAATGTAGGCCTCACCGACTTCCTCCACGACCAGCGCGAACAATATCTCCTACTCACTAATATTTTTGTGCAAAATTTTCATTTCCATGCTAGGAGATCACCACCTTCAATGGAGTTTCATTTATATGATGAATTTAAGGAGATGACCTTATATGATTTTTGTCGGGTATGCAAGATACCCTTTGAGGGCACCATAGAGGAACCACACCGTAATGATGTGGAGGGATTTATTAATGAAATTATTGTAGGGGAAACGAGGAAAGTTTCCGGTGCAAGAATTACTAGCATACATTTTCATGTTCTATGTTACTTTGCAATTTTTGCTAGTAGATGCTTGATTGGCCGCGGGAACAGTGGAAATCTTAGTGCTCCTGATATTGTTATTTTGCGCCATGCTTTGTTTCGTGATACAACTTTCAGTTTAGGCGCTATTATTGCTAAACGATTAAGTCTGAACCATACAAAGGGCCCCATCCTCGGTGGCATCTTTGCCTCGCGCCTTGCTGCACACTTTAATATACCTATTAGGCATTATGAGAAAGAAGAAAAGTTGATGCCCCCTGTCTTTCTAGATTATAAGAGTATGGTAGCACATGACTTTATTGTTAAAAATAAGAAGAAACTGCTCAAGTATAATTTGATATTCGATAAAAATTATCGTGAGTTTATTACCTTGCATGCGCCCTCTTTGTTTAACATGTTTTCAGGCACGTACCTCATTTTGCCGGAGGCCATTCATGCATATTTGAGCACGACACCTACTCCAAAGGCTGAGCCGGAGCCACAACTTGACCCTTATCGGCAGTCTATTTATCAGTGGGATTCGGAGGAGATCGCCAACCAGTGGCACCCCGAGGATCCTCCTCAGTATACTGGAGAGGACCACTTTGATCCATGGGCATAGACCAACTTAGGCCAAAAGCCTAAGCTTGGGGGAGTACATATTTCTCACCGACATTACATTCATGTTCACGCACTCATGCCAGTTGTCGGTGCTCATACTTTTTCATTGTACTATCCATGCTAGTTTATTTTCCATTTTCTCGCTTTCTTCTTGTGTGTTTGAAAAACCTTGCGAAAAACCAAAAAATTAGTTGTAGCTTTTAGCTAGTTTACTTTCCATGCTTGTAGTAGTAATAATTAAAAGAAAACCCAAAAAGATTTCTTGTTCTTATTTTACTTGTTGGGAGCTTTCCCGTGTAAATAGTTTTATTTCCTTTCTTTTCTTTGGGGGTCGAGAGGAGAAGACCAAAATGAAAATGTTGAAGTGGCTCTTATATGCATTGTTGTTGATTTAACCAGGAACCCCTATTACCTTGTCTTCTCCCTTGAATTAAATGTTTGCAGATTCCAGCCTAGTCCAATGCATGTGCACTATTATTATTTTCCACACCGTTCGATCGTGCAAGTGAAAGGCAATAATGACGATATATGATGGACTGACTGAGATGAGAGAAGCTGGTATGAACTCGACCTCTCTTGTTTTTGTAAATATGATTAGTTCGTCGTTCCTGATTCAGCCTATTATGAATGAAACATGTTTGCAATGACAATTAGAGATTATACTTGCTTATGTCATGCTTAATTAGCTAAGAGTTTATAATGGTTTACCTTGTGTGCCAACATGCTATTAAAATGGTTGTGATGTGGTATGATAGGGTGGTATCCTCCTTTGAACGATTTGAGTGGCTTGACTTGGCACATATTCACGCATGTAGTTGAAACAAAATCAACATAGCCTCCATGATATTTATGTTCATGGTGGATTATATCCTACTCATGCTTGCACTCAATGTTTATTAATTTTAATGCATGTTCATGACTGTTGTCGCTCTCTAGTTGGTCGCTTCCCAGTCTTTTTCTAGCCTTCACTTGTACTAAGCGGGAATACTGCTTGTGCATCCACTTCCATAAACCCCAAAGTTATTCCATATGAGTCCACCATACCTTCCTATATGCGGTATCTACCTGCTGTTCCAAGTAAATTTGTATGTGCCAAACTCTAAACCTTCAAATGAAATTATGTTTTGTATGCTCGAATAGCTCATGTATCAACTAGGGTTGTCTGTATCTTCCATGCTAGGCGGGTTATTCTCAAGATGAGTGGACTCCGCTCCTCACTCACGAGAAAATGGCTAGTCACCGGGATGCCCAGTCCCATGCTCAAACCAAATCAAATTAATTGCAAACAAAACTCCCCCAGGACTGTTGTTAGTTGGAGGCGCCCGTTGTTTGGGGCAAGCCATGGATTGATGCTTGTTGGTGGTGGGGGAGTATAAACTTTACCATTCTGCTTGGGAACCGCCTATAATGTGTGTAGCATGGAAGATATCGAGATCTCTCGGTTGTTATGTTGACAATGAAAGTATGCCACTCAAAATATTATTTATCTCTATTTCAAAAACTAAGCTCTGGCACCTCTACAAATCCCTGCTTCCCACCGCGAAGGACCTATCTATTTACTTTTATGTTGAGTCATCCTCCTCTTATTAAAAAGCACCTGTTGGATAGCACTGCTGTCATTTGCATGCATTACAATTAGTTTACATTGAGTATGACTATGACTGGATCTCTTTTACCATGAATTACAATGTTTAGTCAGTCCTTGATCTTCAGAGCTGCTCTGCATTTATGTTTTGCCGTCTCAGAAAGGGCTAGCGAGATACCATCTTGTTATATCATATTATGATTGTTTTGAGAAAGTGTTGTCATCCGAGATTTATTATTATTGCTTGCTAGTTGATTATGCCATTGATATGAGTAAACATGAGACCTAAATGTTATTGTGAATATGGTTAGTTCATAATCTTTGCTGAAAACTTGAATGCTGGCTTTACATATTTACAACAACAAGAGCAAACAGAGTTTGTAAAAGTTTTTCTTTATCACTTTCAGTTTATCCACTGAATTGCTTGAGGACAAGCAAAGGTTTAAGCTTGGGGGAGTTGATACGTCTCCATCGTATCTAATTTTCCAAACACTCTTGCCCTTGTTTTGGACTCTAACTTGCATGGTTTGAATGGAACTAACCCAGACTGACGTTGTTTTTAGCAGAATTGCCATGGTGTTATTTTTGTGCAGAAATAAAAGTTCTCGGAATAACCTGAAACTTCACGGAGAATATTTTTGGAATATATAAAAATACTGGCGAAAGAATCAAGACCAGGGGACCCACACCCTGTCCATGAGGGTGGGGGCGCGCCCCTGCCTCGTGGACCCCCTGGTGCTCCACTGACCTCAACTCCAACTCCATATATTAACGTCCGGGGAGAAAAAAAATCAAAGAGAAGGATTCATTGCGTTTTACGATACGGAGCCGCCGCCAAGCCCTAAACTCTCTCGGGAGGGCTGATCTGGAGTCCGTTCGGGGCTGTGGGGAGGGGAATTAGTCGTCGTCATCATCATCAACCTTCCTCCATCACCAATTTCATGATGCTCACCGCCATGCGTGAGTAATTCCATCGTAGGCCTGCTGGACGGTGATGGGTTGGATAAGATTTATCATGTAATCGAGTTAGTTTTGTTAGGTTTGATCCCTAGTATCCACTATGTTCTGAGATTGATGTTGTAATGACTTTGCTATGCTTAATGCTTGTCACTAGGGCCCGAGTGCCATGAATTCAGATCTGAACCTATTTTGTTTTCATTAATATATGTGAGTTCTTCATCCTATCTTGCAAGTCATTAGTCACCTACTATGTGTTATGATCCGGTAACCCCGAAGTGGCAATAATCGGGACCACTCCCGGTGATGACCGTAGGTTGAGGAGTTCATGTATTCATTAAGTGTTAATGCTTTGGTCCGGTACTCTGATAAAAGGAGGCCTTAATATCCCTTAGTTTCCAATAGGACTCTGCTGCCACGGGAGGGTAGGACAAAAGATGTCATGCAAGTTCTTTTCCATAAGCACGTATGACTATATTCGGAATACATGCCTACGTTACATTGATGAACTGGAGCTAGTTCTGTGTCACCCTATGTTATAACTGTTGCATGAGGAATCGCATCCGACATAATTATCCATCATTGATCCAATGCCTACGAGCTTTTCACATATTGATCTTTGTTTAGTTACTTTACCGTTGCCACTGTTACAATTACTACAAAACTGCTACTATTACCTTTGCCACTATTACCGTTACTTCCATTCTACTTTGCTACTAAATACTTTGCTGCAGATATTAAGTTATCCAGGTGTGGTTGAATTGACAACTCAACTGCTAATACTTGAGAATATTCTTTGGCTCCTCCTGTGTCGAATCAATAAATTTGGGTTGAATACTCTACCCTCGAAAATTGTTGCGATCCCCTATACTTGTGGGTTATCATCCGCGGATTTCGAGAAAAATGCAAATGGGCTTTAAATTCTACCATAATATATAAACGGGCTGGATAGGCGCTACATCATTGTTTCACCTAGCCCACCAAATGGACTAAAAAACAAATGGACTGGCTGACATGTGGGACAATAGGTCGAAGCCTGAGCACTTTCACAAAAAAATACAAAGGTCGAAGCCTAAGCAAGGTGTTGGATTTACATCCATCGGCCGGCATTCTTCTTAAATCTCTGATCTTCTTCCCCCAGCGCTGCTGGGACCGCCTGCTCCAGCCTCCGGCGTCCAGCGGTGCTGTTTTGCGCGCCTTGCAGCGAAACGCTACCCCACCAATGGCCAGTCCATCCCTCCACTCCTCCGCTCCTCATGTTATTCTCTGCCGAGTGTAGGCCCACCCTGCACCCGAACCAGTCAAGTTTCCCACTCCTCTCCGTCTGCGACTCCACTGCCGCGTCTTCCCCATCTCCGGGGCGTTCTAGTCTGGGGCCTCGCCGTCGTCCACCGGCCAGGTGCGCTCTGCACGGTGTGGTCAACGTGGTCAACAAACAAGAGTCATCAGAAGATGACTGTACGTGAGAGGCTGACAGTGGGGACGCACCACGCTCATGGACGCATGCATGCAACTGCATCCTTTTTACCCTGAAAAATAATGTTTTCTCCACCTGACAGCTGGGACCCACCAGCTACATCTTCGCACTCAAGGAAGTGCGTCCTTATTACGGGGAAAAATGATTCCCCCCAACAGCTGGGACCCACCAGCTATATCTTCGCACACAAGGAAGTGCGTCCTTATCCTCCCTGGCAGCTGGGACCCACCCGGTCGAAGCATACATAGCGTTGTATGTCTTGTTCCGAATGTCTATGTACATACTAGTCAATCGGTCGCTCCGCAACGATGAACCGTGGCCGAGTAAGTAGCGGCACATGTCATAGTAGAGCCCCCCCCCCCCACGTAGCAGTTCAGGCTGTCCCGTCTAAATCGTGTACATGTACATACAGCCACACGCCAAAAAATACGGCCACGTACATACATACGTGTGGGGTCTCGAAATGTGTACTCGTGCATACGGACAGTCAGGGCTCGTGTATATGGAGAGGCAACGGACGGCAGCGAAGTTGTCCTGTTCATCTTCAGCTAACCGGCTGGGTCGAAACAGAGGAAACAACGTCATGTTCACCGGGAGCCAAGGGACCGGGTCGGAACGCGTCTTGTTGATCGGGAGGAAAAAGACTGGGTCGGAATGGGTCGTTCTCAATTGGAGCCAACTGACTTGGACGGAACAACCGGGATGGGGTCTGGCGTACCGCAAAACGGAGGAAAATAGCCTTGTGTTCGACCGCGTATGGTCGAAACAGGGTCATGTTCATCGGGAAGGGTCTGGCGTAGCCCAAAATGGAGGAAACGGACTTGTGTTCAAGCTCCTACGATCGAAATGGGGTGTTGTTGATCGGGAGGAGTGTGGCCTACCGCAAAACAGAGGAAACGGACTTGTGTTGGAGCGCCTACGATCGAAACGGTGGTCCTACTCATTGAGAGGGGTGTGGCGTATCGCAAAATGGGTCTCCACAAGCTACTGTTCATTCACCATCTACTGCCTCGCTCCAGCCTCCATAGGCTACTGTTCATCCACCGTCAACTTCTTCCAGCCTCCACCTGCTACTATTCATCCACCGTCGACTTTCTCCAGCCTCCACCACCTACTATTCACCATGGGGTCCTGTTCATCTAGCCTCCACCGGCTACTGTTCAACCAGCCCTCTCCACGGGGTCTTGTTCAACCAGCCCTCCACCGGCCACTGTTCATCCAGCCCTCCATCGGCTACTGTTCAACCAGCCCTCCACCGGCTGCTGTTCATCCAGCCCTCCACGGGGTCCTGTTCATCCACCCCAACCAGCTCGATCGGGGGTCCTGTTCATCTAGCGGCAATGGCCTCTACTACCACGGGGTCCTGTTCATCCAACCCCACCGGGAACTGTTCATCCGACCCCAACCAACGCTCACTATTCTTCAAGAGGCAGCAGGTTCGATCGACTTCAGTTAGCAGCAGTAGCGAAGGAATCGCTCGTGTTCAGTTAACGGTCAGGGATCGATCGCTAGGGTTTAGTAACATAGCCAGTGCAATCGCTCGGGTTCAGTAAGCGAACGCCTCGCTCGAGTTCAGTTAGAGCCCAACGACTCGCACACACACGCGTACGTGTATGAGAGAAACGCGCAAACATCCGTGCATCGCTCGGCCCTGACCACCCACCGTAACCGGGAACTCCCCGAAATTTTCCTCGCCCTCGCTTCTACCATGATTTTTTCTGTCATTAACGGCCCAAAGAATGTCATGCAGGTGCGTCTTTGGCCCGCCCAGGCCCATTTTCTGTCATGATTTTTTGTCATAGAAGTAGGAGCCCACCACATCTATGATGCTACCAGGTTCTGTCACAATTATCATCATAGAAGTGTCATAAGCATGACAGAAAAAAAATTTGTTCGGCCCAAAATGTCATGGATGTGTCTTTTTTTTGTAGTGCCACCGATGAGCGAATCCAAATTTTGGCATCATTTGCTTAAGGTAATTCCAATCAACCCTGCCATAAGCTTTTGAAAGGTCTAACTTGTACACACAAAAACTCTTTGCGGGATCCATTTCCTGCTTAATATGGTGAATACACTCAAATGCAATTAAAGAGTTGTCTGTGATCATATGCCCCGATATAAAAGCACTCTGCGTTGGTGAAATAATACCGTCAAGCACCTGATATGTCTCCAACGTATCTATAATTTTTTATTGTTCCATGCTATTATATTACCATTCTTGGATGTTTTACAATCATTTTATAGCAAATTTATATCATTTTTTGGGACTAACCTATTGACATAGTGCCAGTGCCAGTTGTTTTTTGCTTGTTTTTTACTTCGCAGAAAATCAATACCAAACGGAGTCCAAACACAGCGGAACTTTTTGGAGATTTTCTTTTGGACCAGAAGATATCCAGTGGGCCAAAGAAGTACCAGAGGGGAGCCCCGAGGGGGCACAACCCACCAAGGCACACCTAGAGGCCCAGGCCCGCCCAGATGGGTTGTGCCCACCTCGGTGGCCTCCCGCACCGCCTCTTCGCCCTATAAATACCCAAATATTCCAGAAACCCTAGGGGAGTGGACGAAACACAATTCCAGCCGTCGCATGTTCCAGAACCATGAGATCCACTCTAGACACCATCACGGAGGGGTTCATAATCCTCATTGGTGCCTCTCCGATGATGCGTGAGTAGTTCATCATAGACCTACGGGTCCGTAGGCAGTAGCTAGATGGCTTCCTCTCTCTCTCTCTCTCTCTCTCTCTCTCTCTCTCTCTCTCTCTCTCTCTTGATTCTCAATACAATGGTCTCTTGGAGATCTATTTGATGTGACTCTTTTTGCGGTGTGTTTGTGTGACGCCCCCGATTCAATCGTACACTAATCATACACGCAAACATGTACGATCAAGATCAGTGACTCACAGGAAGATATTACAACACAACTCTAAACACAAATAAAAGTCATACAAGCTTCATATTACAAGTCAGGGGCCTGGAGGGGTCGAATACATAGCTCGATATAGACATAAGTTAAACAAGTTTTGCCTTAAGAAGGCTAGCACAAACATCAATGATCGAAGAGGCAAGGCCTCCTACCTGGGACCTCATAACTACTCCTGGTCGTCGGCGGTCTCCACGTAGTAGTAGGCACCCTCGGGGTAGTAGTAGTCGACGGGGTGGCATCCGGGTCCTGGTATCCACCATCTGGTTGCAACAATCGGAAAGAAGAAAGAAGGGGGAAAAGATGTAGCAAAGCAACCGCGAGTACTCATCCAAAGTACTCACAAGCATCAGATCTATACTAAGTATGCATTGGTATCAAATGGAAGGGTTGTATCCATAGACTATACTGCAGAATGCCATAATAGAAGGGAAAGGCCTAGCCTATCAAAGACTAGCATCTTCAAGCATCTTCAAGCATCTTCAAGTGTCTTGCAACATTCAGAAGAGTATAGAATAGCATATTGATTAACAAGCATGTTGTAGCATTACTGCCCAGAGATCCTTCCTTGACTCCCTGCGAGAAAGCAATCCTGGAGCCAACATATCCATCTCATGCCTCAAGTAACCAGTTCTAGTTGTAACAGATCGGGATACAAGTCTGAACGTCTGTTACCGTGGAAACGTTTATTCGAATAGATAATCTTCCCTGCAGGGGTGCACCACATTACCCAACACACTCTGGCCGGACACGCTTTGGTTCAATGCCCGGCCTCGGAAGATCAACACGTCGTAGCCCTACCTAGGCTCAGAAGAGAGGTCCCCGCCGGTCTACATCCTAAGCACTGCGGGGTCTTGGGCCCATCGCCTGTTGCACTCTGGGTCGTTGCGCACAGGGTGAATACCAGCACCGCCTCGGCTGGTCGACACGATCCGACCGTGCCACAATGTTGAACTGGACGTTTAACAAAGCTTCGGGTGATACTACGACGTCGAGTGCCCATAAATGTTCCCGCGTGGTGGTTAGTGTGTATAGGCGAGTGGCCAACTCAGAACAAATACCCAAACCTGTTAGTGCATTATTAAAAGAAGTGACGGCTGTCGGGACAAGTCTGGAGCTACCACCCCCTCCTGGGTGATACCGCTAAATAGCCAGCCACCACCGTAACATCTCGCAAGTGCTCTCCGGGCCCGCCTGACTTTCACAAGTATCTCTCAAGGGTGCTCACTGGGCCCACCCGACTTTAACAAAGGTCTGCAGTAAAGTCAAGGTAACCGTGTGTCCAAAACATCAAGGGGGAATCCGAGGAATCACCCCCGATGGAATGCACTTGCTGTAATCGTCAAGGTGAACTTAGAAGGAATCACCCTCGAGGTTCACACCTGAGGTGTTGCATGACAGAGTCGTATCGGGAGTGGTGAAGGAGGAATCACCCTCGTTGACCACAACTGAATAGCTACACTACAGAGTTATCATCAGGAGTGCGTTACGAGGTATCACCCTCAGCACTCGATAGTAGCTCTGCAGAGTCGAGCAACAAAAGGGGCATGATGTGATGTGAGGTGTCGGGCTCTGGTCGTCGATCACGTTGATCGAGTCGTCAATGATGAAGCAGGGGCAACAGGGAAAAGGTGAGAGGTCACCGATGGATCACTAACCAACCTATACTAAGCAGTTTAGGATAAGCAGGTAAGGTACAACAGCAGGTTACAAAAGCAGGCTATGCATCAGAATAGGAGCAAATGATAACAGTAGCAAAATCTAATGCAAGCATGAGAGAGAATGGAATGGGCAATGTCGGAGTGGTCAAGGGGGTTTGCTTGACTGGAAGCTCTGCTGAAAGGGAAGAAGGGTCGTCGTTGATGTAGTCGATCACAGTGGCATCGACGGCGGTCTTGGGGTCTACCGGAGAGAAGAGGGAGAAGAAACAATAAATACAAAGCACACAGATGCATCACTAAGCATGACATGACGAAACACGTTGCTAGGGGTGTTCTAACGCGATGCTAAACGATACCGGCGAAGGGGGAGAACATCCGGGATTGTTTTCTCGGAGTTTGGCATTTTTTGGACAGATGAAACAAAGGGGGACGGTTGCATGTTCGCTATGCTAGAGACTTGTGGCAGACGAACAGACCATGTATTCGGATTCGTCATAATTTTCGAAGCAACTTTCATGTATAAAACCTTCTCATATGACTCACGGATTAATTTATACGATTTTTCAAAGATTTAAACAATTTCTGAATTTATTTTAATTCGAGAATAATTAGTAAATTGCTATGGGCACCTAGCTCTGTGTACACAACAATGTACACAGAGGATGACATGTGGGTCCAGGGGGTCCCAGTTGACCAATCAATGTTGACTAGTCAATAGGGGGTGGGGCCCCCTTGTCATATACTAGATCTAGTTAATTATTTTCAGTTTCAACTAATCCAGTGATTAGGCTAATTAATCCTAGTTAATTAAGTTAACTAATGAATGAATGAATTAACTGATTAATTAATTATATTTAATTATTTTTCTTTGTTTCTTTTCTTTCTTTTTTAAAGGTGCTGGGGGCCCCACTAGGCAGTGGCCCAAAGGCCAAGCCAGAGCGGCGGTTAGCGGGCACCGGGCGCTGGGCACGAGCGCCCGAATGGGCGAACCTGGGGCGTGGCGGGGCGAGGTTGTGGCCTCAGCGAGGCTCACCGGCCGGCCGCGGCAGGAGAAGGGGGACGCAAGGGCGGCGGGCGGGATAGCAGGCGGCGGCCGCGGGGAGGCTGGGCGCGGCGCGGGGATGGGAGCGGCCAGCGGGCAATGGCGGGGCTCCGGCGGCGCACAGGGAGCAGGAGGGCGGTGGGGCAAGCAGCGGCTGCGGCGCGAGGGGAAGCGGGGCGAGGGTCAAGCAGCGGCGGAGTCGCGGGCGCCAGCGGACGCCGAGGTGGGCGGGAGCGGCGGTCAGCAAGGGGGCCACGGGCGAGCAGCAGGCTCGAGCAGGCGGGCTCGAGCGGGCGTGGCGAGCGCGGCAAGGGGCGGGCACGCAGCTGGAGGGGGCCGAGCGGCCGGCAGCAGAGCCCTAGCAGCAGTGACAGTGGCCGGTGGCTGCAACGAACAGCAGCAGCAGCCAGCGGTGCACAGCAGCAGTGGCAAGGAGGCGAGGGCGGGGCCGGTCGGCGCGTACGGTACGACGCGGGGCCGTAGAGCAAGCAGAATGGCTTGAGGAGGAGAAGGAGCAGAAGAGCAGCAGCGTCAGGCAGAAGCAGCGCAGCAGGGGGCGCGGACAGCAGTAGCGGGGCGTGGCCTGGGCGCGTCGAGGCGCGTACTTTCGCAACCGGGCGCGACTACGAGCGATGCACGTGGGCTAGGCGGGGACGCACGCGCGGTGACGTATTTGGTGGGGCTGGGCGCGAGCATCTACTTCGACGGGGAAAGGGTCAAGCAGGGGGGGTTCTCACCGGCGTTGGTGGGGAGTGGGACGGCGAGGCTTGCAGTAGCCAAGTCAGGGAGGCGGTCGGGGAAGGTGTCGACGAGGCGACGGCGTCGGGCGGATGGTGCAGCGTTCTCGGGCGAGCTCGAGGGGTCGGGGGCGCACATGGGGAATGGGGTTAGGGTTTTTCGGTGAGGGAGGGGCGCCGGTAGATATAGGAAGGGGGCGCGGTGGATGGGCGCCACGACATCGCCCTGTGTCGTGGCGGCCATCACCGGCGCCCATGGTTGCGTGAACAGGGGAGAGGGGGGTTAGGCGCACGGGTGGGCCGGCCTGGCTCGGCCAGTGAGGCCAGCTATGCCATTTGGCCCGGGGTTTCTTTTTACTTTTTGTTTGTTTAGCCTTTTTATTTATTTCTGCTATATTCGATCTCCACATTATTTTAATTTAAATAATATACAAAACTAGTTTCTAAATTAGTATTACTATTTATACCTCTGCCACAAGAATTTTGGTACTCTAAATTAGTTTGATATTTTAGAAATTATAAAAGTCATTTATATAATTATTTAAGCCAAAGTTTTAATCATTTTTTAGCACTTAAACATTTTATAAGAAAATTGGTTTCTTCACCAGTAATACTTATGAATTATTTTCCATAGTTTGCACATTTTAGTTTTGACATCTGAAAACTTTTATTGTTGACTTTATTTTTAAATTTGAATTTGAATCGGATGGGATCAAGGTGGGACCTAGCAATAGTAAAAGTGACGACCTCGCACTACTAACAGGGGATTATTGTAGCTTAATTATCCGAGCGTTATAGTTTGTTGGGATTCGATGAACATTGAGTTATGATCAGATCTATATCCATTAATATTATTTGAGTCTTCTTTGATCTCTTATATGCATGATTATTTATAGCCTCGTATTTCTCCTTCGAATCTTTGGTTTAGTTAGGCCAACTAAATCGATTTTCTTGCCATGGGAAGAGGTGTTTTGTGATGGGTTCGATCGTGCGGTGTTCTTTCCCAGTGACAGAAGGGGCAGCAAAACATGCATGTATCGTTGCTATTAAGGATAACAAGACGGGGGCTATTCCTACATGAATAGATCTCGTCTACATCATGTCATCGCTCTTATTGCATTAGTCCATTTCTCCATGAACTCAATACACTAGATGCATGCTGGATAGCGGTTGATGTGTGGAGTAATAGTAGTAGATGCAGGCAGGAGTTGGTCTACTAATCTTGGACGTGATGCCTATATAATGATCATTGCCTTGGATATCGTCATAAATATTCGATTTTCTATCAATTACCCAACAGTAATTTGTTTACCCACCGTGTGCTATTTCTCGAGAGAAGCCACTAGTGAAATCCACGGCCCCCAGGTCTATTCTTTACCATATTTGCTTTGAGATCTATTTTTATTCACGTTTGTTTTTAGATCTATTATTCCATAAACCCAAAATTACTTTGCTGCACTTTTTATTTGCATTTTTTATTTATCGTTTTATCGAGATCTATTTATCCAATCTACCACAAATTTTATCCCGTCGACTTGACAATTTCTGGCGCCGTTACCCGAAAGAGGGATTGACAACCCCTCATAAGCGTCGGGTCGCAAGTATTTCTTCTTTGTGTGCAGGTACCGTTTACATAGTGTTGTTTGGTTCTCCTACTGGATTGATAACCTTGGTTTCATAACTGAGGGAAATACCTACTATAGCTATACTGCATCATCCCTTCCTCTTTGGGGAAATACCGACGTAGTTCAAGCGACATCAACACCTGTCTCAACCGGTTAACCAAACATTTTGAGATCTCTTTTGTTTCGACCATTACCATCTTTGATCTTCATAGTATCACCATAAAACACTGTGTTCCAAGGGAGGGCGATAACCACAATGATCCAATGGTCAATTCTGCATACGAGGAACAAAAGGGACATTATTAGACATGCGCACGTTTGTAAAAATAAATAAATTTTGGCTAGGTTGAGAGATTTATATGAATTTGCAGGGCATGATGATGGACGATTTATTTTTTGAGCTAGCCATGCTGACCCAATGTATTCGGAGACAAACTTTGAGTTTTCTTGAGTTGGTGCCAGGTGCAAATATAAGGATCGATGAGACCAACGTCCGCCGTAATGTACTTGGCCTTTTTGACCTGGAAAAGAGTTCATATTATGAACATGGACATGTCTAGTTTCCTAGGTTAAACAAATGCCACAAGTATGAGTACTCAACATTAAATTTATCATCTCAAGAATCATGATAGAAGTGAAAAACCATCATGCACCAGGACCAGGAAGTTGTCTTGGTATCCCTTCGATTCACTGCATTGTATCATCTATCATGTATGCTTGATGCAGATTTAGTCCCTCCCTCTCAAGGGTCTGAATAGCCTCCCTATCGAGCATCAACTCACCTCTAGTGTATTTTGCAGGACACCCTAACCTCATTCTTGAAGACATACCGACTTTTGATGCCAACCGTATTTTTTTCTTGCTGGTGTCACCCCATTGGCATCTCCTTCTTTTATTGCATTGACAGAGATCCATAGCGATAGAAGACAAACCCTTTAACGCAGTGTTCTCAAAGTGATCCACATAATCAATCTCCATACCTATGACTAGATCTCGCAACTCATAAAATGTAACGTGGTCTTCACTACCTCCTGGACGAGAAGGCTGGCTCGGTATGTCGATATATTGTCCCTTGATAACCCACAAGTATAGGGGATCGCAACAGTTTTCGAGGATAGAGTATTCAACCCAAATTTATTGATTCGACACAAGGGGAGCCAAAGGATATTCTCAAGTACTAGCAACTGAGTTGTCAGTTCAACCACACTTGAAAGACTTAATATCTGCAGCAAATTATTTAGTAGCAAAGTAGTATGGAAGTAACGGTAACAGTGGCAAAAGTAACAATAGCAGTTTTGTAGATAATCGTAATAGTGGCAACGGAAAAGTAACTTAGCAAAGATCAATATGTGACAAGCTCGTAGGCAATGGATCAATGATGGATAATTATGTCGGATGGCATTCATCATGCAACAGATATAACATAGGGTGACAAAGAACTAGCTCCAATTCATCAATATAATGTAGGCATGTATTCTGAATATAGTCATACGTGCTTATGGAAAAGAACTTGCATGACATCTTTTGTCCTACCCTTCCGTGGCAGTGGGGACCTGTTGGAAACTAAGGATATTAAGGCCTCCTTTTAATAGAGTACCGGACCAAAGCATTAGCACTTAGTGAATACATGAACTCCTCAAACTACGGTCATCACCGGCAGTGGTCCTGACTATTGTCACTCCGGGGTTGCCGGATCATAACACGTAGTAGGTGACTATTGACTTGCAAGATAGGATCAAGAACACAAATATAGTCATGAAAACATAATAGGTTCAGATCTGAAATCATGGCACTCGGGCCCTAGTGACAAGCATTAAGCATAGCAAAGTCATAGCAACATCAATCTTAGAACATGGTGGATACTAGGGATCAAACCCTAACAAAACTAACTTGATTACATGGTAAATCTCATCCAACTCATCACTGTCCAGCAAGCCTATGATGGAATTACTCATGCACGGCTCTGAGCATCATGAAATTGGTGATGGAGGATGGTTGATGATGACGATGGCGACGGATTCCCCTCTTTGGAGCCCCTAACGGACTCTAGATCTGCCCTCCCGAGGAAGAACAGGGCTTGGCGGCAGCTCCGTATCGTAAAACGCGATGAATCCTTCTATCTGATTTTTTTCTCCCTGAACGTGAATATATGGAGTTGGAGTTGAAGTCGGTGGAGGTCTAGGGGGGCATACAAGGTCGGGTGGCGTGCCCCCCACCCTTGTGGCCAGGGTGTGGGCCCCTTCACTTGATTCTTTCGCCAATAATTTTTATTAATTCCAAAACTTATCTCAATGAAGTTTCAGGTCATTCCGAAAACTTTTTATTCTGCACAAAAATAACACCATGGCAATTCTGCTGAAAACAGCGTCAGTCCGGGTTAGTTCCATTTAAATCATGCAAGATAGAGTCCAAAACAAGGGCAAAAGAGTTTGGAAAAGTAGATACGACAGAGACGTATCAACTCCCCCAAGCTTAACCCATTGCTTGTCCTCAAGCAATTCAGTTGACAAACTGAAAGTGACAAAGAAAAACTTTTACAAACTATGTTTGATCTTGTTGTTGCAAATATGTAAAGCCAGCATTCAAGTTTTCAGCATAGATCATGAACTAACCATATTCACAATAACTTTTAGGTCTCACATTTACTCACATCAATGGCATAATCAACTAGCGAGCAATAATAATAACTCTCGGATGACAACACTTTCTCAAAACAATCATGATATGATATAACAAGATGGTATATCGCTAGCCTTTTCTGAGACCGCAAAACATAAATGCAGAGCACCCCTGAAGATCAAGGACTGACTGGACATTCTAATTCATGCTAAAAGAGATCCAGTCACAGTCATACACAATATAAATTAAGAACAATGCATACAAATGACAATGGTGCTCTCTAACTGGTGCTTTTTATAAGAGGATGATGACAGCCCTAGTTGGGACATGAGCGATTCGAGCATACAAAACAAATTGTCATTTGAAGGTTTAGAGTTTGGCACTTGCATATTTACTTGGAACAACAGGTAAATACCGCATATAGGAAGGTATGGTGGACTCATATGGAACAACTTTGTGTTTATGGAAGTGGATGCACAAGCAGTAGTCCCGCTTAGTACAAGTGAAGGCTAGAAAAAGACTGGGAAGCGACCAACTAGGGAGCGACGACAGTCATAAACATGCATTGAGATTAACCAACATTGAATGGAAGCATGAGTAGGATAGAAGTCACCATGAACAAAATATCATGGAGGCTATGTTGATTTTGTTTCAACTACATGTGTGAACATGTGCCCAGTCAAGCCACTCGAATCATTCAAAGGAGGATACCATCCTATCATACTACATCACAACCATTTTAATTTCCATGTTGGCATGTAAGGTAAACCATTATAAACTCGTAGCTGATTAAGCATGGCATGAGTAACTATAATCTCTAATTGTCATTGCAAACATGCTTCATTCATAATAAGTTGAATCGGGAATGATGAACTAATCATATTTACAAAAACAAGATAGGTCGAGTTCATACCAGCTTTTCCTCATCTCGATCATTTCATCATATATCGTCATTATTGCCTTTCACTTGCACGACCAAACGGTGTGGATAATAATAATAGTGCACGAGCATTGGACTAAGCTGGAATCTGCAACATTTATTCGAAGGAGAAGACAAGGTAATATGGGCTCTTTGTTAGATAAACAATAATGCATATGAGAGCCACTCAATCATTTTCATCGTGGTCTTCTCTTCTCGACCCCCAAAGAAAAGAAAAGAAATTCAGGGAAACACAATGAAATATTTTTGGAGTTTTTGTTTTTCTAAGGAAGGTAAAACAAGAACGAGAAAAACTATTTACACGGGAAAGCTCCCAAACAACAAAAGAAGAACAAGAAATATTTTAGGGCTTCCTATTAATATTACTACTAAACATGCATAGGAAGGAAATAAACTATAACTAATTTTTTTGGTTTTTCTTAAGGTTTTTCAAATGCACAAGAAGAAAGCAGGAAAAGAAATAACTAGCATGGATAATACAATGAAAGAGTATGAATACCGACAACTGAAATGAGTGTGTGAAAATGAATGTAATGTCGGTGAGAAATACGTACTCCCCCAAGCTTAGGCTTTTGGCCTAAGTTGGTTTAAGGCCACCACTGGCTTGGATGATATCCAGAATCATAGTTGGGTCGAACTGTGGTGTGGCAGCTACCGCTTGGCGAGCTGCCTCCTGAAGATGAGCGGCCTCTGCTGCTCTCTCATACTCATTTGCCTCCTCTCTGGTTATAAAATATCTCCCATTTGCGCATAGAACTTATCTTGAAACCCGCACGATCCATAAATTCATGCGACGTCCATTCACACGGGTTCACTTGAGCTTCCCTTGGTGATTCAGAGTCCAGTTCACGTATCGCATGCCTCGGTGCTTGCTTCCTTGAAGAACCACCTTGGTACATTCTCCTTGACATTTTTCTTCCTCTGAAAATTTCTAAAAATTTTAGTGACTCAAAATAGAAGTGAACGAAACTCAACAAAATTGATAGCAACTAATCCTACAAGTGCCTAGAGGCTATATCATGCATCAAAACTACTATGGACCATATAAATTTGACATGCAAGCTCAAGAACAAGGTTACCACGGCAGCGAAAAATTGCAATGAATAAAGCACTAGAACAAAAACTAATTGGACCATTGGAGGAGTCACATACCGAAGAACAATCCCCCAAAGCAGTTTTGTGGATGCAACTTTGAGCAAGGAGATCAAAAATGGGAGCAAGATGAGCAAGAACATGAGTTTGAGCCATGGAGTGATTTTTTCTGGAGGAAGGAGTGGATGGGTGCTGGAATAAGTGGAGGTGGAACACGTGTGCCCACAAGAATAGGGGGCGCGCCCAGGGGGTGGGCGCGCCCTCCACCCTTCTGGCCAGCTGGTGAGGCCCCCTAGTGTGTTGTTAGTGCCAGAAATTCTTAAATATTCTATAAAAAATCATACTAAAATTTCAGGGCATTTGGAGAACTTCTATTTTCGGGACATTTTTATTACACGGGTAATTCAGAAAACAGACAGAAAATACTAATTTTTCTTTATTTAATCTAATTAACAGAAAGTAAAAGATAGGTACAGAGAGTTGTGCTTTCTAAATTCATCCATCGCATGCTCATCATAAGGAATCCATTAACAAGGTTGATCAAGTCTTATTAACAAACTTCTTCTGAATGACATGAAACCGGAGAATTTTCAAATAACACTAGGTTACCTCAACGGGGATATGCATGTCCCCAACAATAATAATATCATATTTCTTTTTGATAGTAGGAAGAGAGAATTCAAAACCTCCAATATTAATAGTTGAAATTTTTTCCAATAGAATTGATACTATGGACTTGAGGTTGTTTCTTCGGAAAGTGTACCATATGCTCATTACCATTAACATGAAAAGTGACATTGCCCTTGTTGCAATCAATAACAGGCCCTGCAGTATTCAAAAAGGGTCTACCAAGAATGATCGACATATTGTCGTCCTCGGGAATATCGAGAATAACAAAGTCCGTTAAGATAGTAAGGTTTGCAACCACAATAGGCGCATCCTCACAAATACCAATGGGTATAGCGGTTGATTTATCAGCCATTTGCAAAGAAATTTTAGTAGGTTTCAACTTATTCAATTCAAGTCTACGATATAAAGAGAAAGGCATAACACTAACACCGGCTCGAAGATCACATAAAGCAGTTTTAACATAGTTTCTTTTAACGGAGCATGGTATAGTTGGTACCCCTGGATATCCAAGTTTGTTTGTTGTTCCACCCTTAAAAGAATAATTAGCAAGCATGGTGGAAATTTCAGCTTCTGGTATCTTTCTTTTATTAGTAACAATATCTTTCATACACTTAGCATCAGGAGGCATTTTAAGCATATCAGTCAAACACATACGCAAAAAGATAGGTCTAATCATTTCAGCAAAGCGCTCAAAATCCTCATCATCCTTTTTCTTGGATGGCTTAGGAGGGAAGGGCATGGGTTTCTGAACCCATGGTTCTCTTTCTCTATCATGTTTCCTAGCAACGAAATCTCTCTTATCATAATGCTTATTCTTTGATTGTGGGTTATCAAGATCAACAGCAGGTTCAATCTCTACATCATTATCATTACTAGGTTGAGCATCAACATGAACATCATTATTAACATTATCACTAGGTTCATGTTCATTACCAGATTGTGTCTTAGATCAGAAATGGAAATATCATTGGGATTCTCAAATGTGTCTATAGCAGGTTCACTAGCATGCAAAGTCCTGTCAGTTTTATTTTTCTTTTTATTACTAGGACTAGGTGCAGCAGTATTAGTTCTCTGATAATTGTGACGCCCCCGATTAAATCGTACACTAATCATGCACGCAAATGTGTACGATCAAGATCAGGGACTCACGGGAAGATATCACAACACAACTCTACAAATAAAATAAGTCATACAAGCATCATAATACAAGCCAGGGGCCTCGAGGGCTTGAATACAAGTGCTCGATCATAGACGAGTCAGCGGAAGAAACAATATCTGAGTACAGGCATAAGTTAAACAAGGTTGCCTTAAGAAGGCTAGCACGAACTGGGATACAAATCGAAAGAGGCGCAGGACTCCTGCCCGGGATCCTCCTAACTACTCCTGGTCGTCGTCAGCGGGCTGCACATAGTAGTAGGCACCTCCGGTGTAGTAGCAGTCGTCGTCGACGATGGCGTCTGGATCCTGGGCTACATCGTCTGGTCGCAGCAATCGGGCAGACAAATGGGAAAAGGGGAAACAAGGCAACCGTGAGTACTCATCCAAAGTACTCACAAGCAAGGAGCTACACTACATATGCATGGATATATGTGTAAAGGGCCATATCAGTGGACTGAACTGCAGAATGCAAGAATAAGAGGGGGATAGCTAATCCTGTCGAAGACTACGCTTCTGGCAGCCTCCGTCTTGCAGCATATAGAAGAGAGTAGACTGAAGTCCTCCAAGTAGCATCGCATAGCATAATCCTACCCGGCGATCCCCTCCTCAATGCCCTGTTAGAGCGCGATCACCGGGTTGTATCTGGCACTTGGAAGGGTGTGTTTTATTAAGTATCCGGTTCTACTTGTCATAAGGTCAAGGTACAACTCCAAGTCATCCTGTTACCGAAGATAACGGCTATTCGAATAGATTAACTTCCCTGCAGGGGTGCACCACATAACCCAACACGCTTGATCCCATTTGGCCGGACACACTTTCCTGGGTCATGCCCGGCCTCGGAAGATCAACACGTCGCAGCCCTACCTAGGCACAACAGAGAGGTCAGCACGCCGGTCTAAACCTAAGCGCACAGGGTTCTGGGCCCATCGCCCTTAGCACACCTGCACGTTGCGAGGGTGGACGGAAGAAAAACTAGCCCCCTTAATACAAGAGCAGGCTTACGTTCCAATCCGGCGCGCGCTGCTCAGTCGCTGACGTCACAAAGGCTTCGGCTGATACCACGACACCGAGTGCCCATATCTTTCCCGCGTAGTTGGTTAGTGCGTAGAGGCCAGTAGCCACACTCAGATCAAATACCAAGATCTCTTTAAGCGTGTTAAGTATCTGCGAACGCCGAACAGGGCCAGGCCCACCTCTCTCCTAGGTGGTCACAACCTGCCCTGTCGCTCCGCCACAAAGATCCACCCAGAGGGCCGTCGGGACAAAGGTCCTTTCAGCCCCCAATCCGTGAATCACTCGCGGGTACTCCTCGAGCCGACCCGACTTTAGTCACCACATGTATCATGTATAAAGTATAGTATATACCCGTGATCACCTCCCGAGTGATCATGACCCGATAGTATAGCATAGCAGACGGACAAGAATGTAGGGCCACTGATGGAAAGCTAGCATCCAATACTAAGCATGTAGGATTGCAGGTAAAGGTAACAACAGTAGTAACAAGGACAGACTATGCATCAGGATAGGATAAACAGAAAACAATATCATGCTACACTACTCTAATGCAAGCAGTATAGGAGAGAGTAGGCGATATCTGGTGATCAAGGGGGGGGGGCTTGCCTGGTTGCTCTGGCAAGAGAGAGGGGTCGTCAACTCCGTAGTCGTACTGGGTAGCAGCGGTGTCTGTCTCGGGGTCTACCGGGGAAGAAGAGGGGGAAGAAACAGTAAATACGGAGCAAACAAAGCATCACAAAACATAACAAGGCAATACGCGGTGCTAGGTATGCCCTAACGCGGTAGGAGGTGATACCGACGAAGGGGGGAAACATCCGGGAAAGTATTCCCGGTGTTCCGCATTTTCGGACAGACGAAACGGAGGAGGAAAGTTTCATGTTCACTATGCTAGGGACGTGTGGCTGACAAACTGACTGTGTATCCGGATTCGTCTCGTCGTTCTGAGCAACTTTCATGTATAAATTATTTTAATCCGACTTACTGTTTATTTTATATGATTTTATAAAGTTTTAGCAATATTCTAAAATTATTATTAATTCAAAATTAATTGGAAAAATGCTATGCGCACACAGGAAAGGGTACTCAGAAGTATACCCAGGGGATGACAGGTGGGCCAAGGGGGGCCCAGTTGACCAGTCAAGGTTTGACTGGTCAACAGGTGGTGGGGCCCTCCTGTCATTAAGACATCTAACTAATTTACAGATTAGTTAGGCTAACTAAGTAATTAGTTTAGTTAAACCATTTTAATTAAGTTAATTAATTAACTAATTAATTAATTAATTTCTGTATTATTATGTATTTATTTTATTTCTTTTTTTGATCGTTCTTAAGGGCGTGGGCCCCGTTGTCTAGTGGCACAGAGGCCTATCGGGGCGAGTACGGTTGCTGGGGCGCTATAGACGCCCAACCCGTGTGAGGTCCGAGCGGGCGACGGCGCGTCGCCGCCACGGCTGCAGCCACGGTGGAGCGAGGCAGCAATTGGGCAGTGGGTCCAAGCGGGACGAAGGACGACGCGGGCGTGCACTGGGCGCACGCGGCGTCGGGCGCGTCCGCACGGTGAGGCAGGGGCGCGAGCGCGGCGCTGGGAGCGCACGGGGAGGGGGCCGCGGATGCGGTGACCGCGCCCGTGAGCGAGGCACATGCGCGGTGAGCGGGGGGTCAACGACGGGAGAGAGGGAGTGAGGAGGGGAGGCGGCGGCTCACAGGGGTGCTGCAGGGGTTCGGGCAGCGGGGGAACGAGGAGGTGGACGGGGACGACGCGCGTAGACGGGAAGCCCGGCGGCGTACGGGACGGCTTCGGGCGACGGAGTCGGGGTCGAGGCGGCGATGGCGGGGCGGCGCCGGGAGGAAGCAGAGGCGCTAGGAGGCCGGTCGGGGAGGAGGGTTGAGGAGGCGGTGTGGGAAGGCGACGAGGAGGCGTCGGCGGAGACGGGCGGCGCCTGCCGGCGACGGGGCGTAGGGATGAGGCGGCGGTGTCGGGGCGCCGTTTCCCCTGATCCAGATTGGGGGGAGCGAGGGAGACGCGCGGGGTGGGACGAGTGGGGGAGTGGGGTGCGCTAGGTTTTGTGTTCGGTCGCCCAAGGGAGTTAACGGAGTGGGCTGGGCCGGCTAGGTTAGAGGGCTGGCTGGCTAGGCTGTTTGGTTTAGTTGGCCAAGAGGGTCTTTCTCCAATTTTACTTTTCTGTTAATTTCCTTTTGTTCTTTTTCTTTATTTCTTTTCTGTTACTTTTAGTTTCACTTTTATTTTAGATTTATGACTTACAAAAGTAGTCCCTAATTTAGTCTAAATAATTATACTACGGCCACATAAGTTTGGGCAACTAGATAGAATAGTTTAATAATTTTTTTAATTTGTAAAAAGCATTTGATTAATTGTTTTGCTACAATTTTATTTAATTTAGGACAATCAAACACTTTCAAAGAGGTTGGTTTCTTCACCATTATTACTTATGCATTATTTGGCTCTCTCTGAACATTTTAGTTTTAAGATTGGAAAACTTTTATTATTTGTTTGATTTTGAATTTGGATTTGAATTGGTTTTGAACTAACACGAGATTAGTAACTGTAATGGAGTTGACGTGGCATCGTTAGTAGAGGGTTACTGTAGCTTAATTATATGGGCGTCACAATTCTCCTCCACTACAAGAAATCTCGTCCCGAGATTTAAGAGGTGGTGTAAAGGGGTAGGCTTTAGGACACGAAATTCTAGCGAGTGTTCTTGGTCTTGGTTGCTCTTCTCGATGAGATCGATCCATTTTGTTGATGTCTTCATTTCTCTGCTTCAGGTTATCATGATCAAGTCGGCATCCTTTCTTCGGGAACTCCATCGTACTTACTATAGGGTAAGAAGGGAAAACTCTATAAGGACGGATTCTAACAAGATCGAGCATCAGACGGTCAATCTCAGGGGAATAAGCATAAGTATCTCACGAACCGAAACTTAAGAAGATATCGAGAGTAAAGTAAGAAGGTACCATGATGATTTTCAAGCGGGTAGGCAATCGTTTGATGCCTGAAACAAAGTGTAAAAGGGGTCGAGAGCGATGGGAATAAGTTTTGTGTCTGATACCAGAATTGATGGTATCTCGGAAGGTGGCTCGTGAATTACTTATGAGGCCATGCGCGAGGAATAACTTTGTAAACGGGAGGGTATAGGAGAGTCAGGTTTTGATCCTGTGGAACTGTGGGTTATGGGCCCACCATGTCTGTTAAAAGTAGGAAGGACGGTGACGTCTTGCACGATCATGTAAGCAAGGCATGTCAGGGGATAGCCTATTAGTTATGTCATCAACAACATCGGTACCAAGGGCGAGGGACGACGAGAACCATTTTCCTGCTCGTTGAACGAGGCGGAGCAATAGGCAAAGTTCTCGTCCATCGGTGGCTACCGGAATGTTATCAACATAGTAACAGGGTCTAGCTGACAGAATTGTACACCGAGGTGTTTACATAAGGAGTGGATTATTACTGCTTAGATCATATTGATCACAAGAAAGATTAAACAAAATAATGGAAAGTAAAAGGGTGCTCATCAGATTAAACAGAACAACGGAAAGGAAAATGTCTTTAGACACATATTTTAGGGGTATATCCTTCCCAAGGACAAACAGAGCATGATATCCATGACAGGATATAATATAGAAAACCCTTTAGGTAAGGGGAGAGAAATTTCATGACATTATCCATACAACGTTGTTTGGATAATTGAGAAAGAAACATTTAGCATTGGGCTTCAAATGCTCTTATTGAAAATCGGAGTACCACAGACATGCTTCGAGATTGCATTGACATGGTCTTCAAGTAAAGATCGGACTTTGGATACAAGAAGGAGTCATCAGGAACAACTTGCAGAATAAGTGTTACAGTTTTCCCATGGAAGAATGGGTAACCTTGCTGAAAAGGGAACTATAACAATAGGGCCTCCAACCAGGTGTGCTAGGCACGACATCACCTTACCGGGTCACATAAAGACCATTGTTATAACTCTTGGAAATATGTTCCAACCATCATATCTGACTGAGATTCAGATCTGATTGGTGTCAGGATACCCTAGACTCAGGATGCCTGAGAAGAAAAAGGTCTAACACACATTGACGAGATGATAATGTAAGATTCTTAGAAATGAACTATGGAAGAGAGTTCCAAAACAAGAGTTCATCATTTAACCAAGGAGAGGACGAGGAGGTGGCTGATGGACTCAGCGTCAATTCCTCGAGATTTCCAAAAGGATGGGTTTCCACAACTATGTGAATAAGGAGATAATATTTGTCAGATCAGATGACATAATGAGGTATGCTCGAGGAAAACATACACAGTTAAACATTTGTTGAAATGTGCACCCTAAATATGGGCTAGGTGCATGATCAATGTTCGAATGATGATTCAATAAGCCATAGACGTAGAATGAAACTATAGACCAATAATTTCAAAGCAATAGGGTTGCTAGAAGTTTAGAATCTACACATCACAGACCATTTGTCGGTATTCCGGTTAGAAACCACACGGGGACCAAGAAAAGAATGGTGATGTTAATAAGTATCACTTGTATCAAGAATTCTTAAGGGTGGTGAATTTCCCATGACAGCCTAGACATAAAAGATAGCAATACTCCAAGCTAAAACATAACATAAGTTGGATAGCAAGGATCTCAAGGTACAACACAAGGAATGAACAAGTTTGTGTTGAAGGGAAAGCAAGAATGTTGCCGATGATAACACAAATCATCGAGGGGCAAGGATGGTATTTCTCATCATGAATTCAATTGATATTCTGGAGGAACTCAGAATGTTGATGATGATCATGACAAATTATGTCGAGAGGTTTCATGGAGATGTAATCAGTCGGCGATGACATCAAGTCAAAGAAATGATGAAGCGAAATGATCTTGGGACCATGAGTAGGACACAAACTCGAATTCAAGCTTGTCGTTCAAGGTGGAACGATAAGATGAGGAAATCGACATAAGCTTAGCTCATCATCGAAAGTTGTGCTCCGGAATTAAGGACCCGGTAGCACAGTTAAAATTAGCACAATAATGATGTAGCCGATCAGGCTAGGAATGACGTGATGGAGTATTGAACTTATCAACAACAAAGTACTAGGAGTACTGAATCACGGTGTTGATTTGATTCACTGATCAGTGTTCTCGGTTGACGACAACCCAGGACCCGTGGAGTGACTATGACGGGGAAAGGTACTACTTGATCAGAAATTAATAAGATGTAGTGCAATGGGTTGATATCCTGGAGATACCGGGGGTAATACTCGAAGGTAGATCAAAATAGAGGTTGGGCAGACGTGATGATCTGTAGCAGGCAAGTACTTTTAACTTGTGCAAGAATGGGATCAAAGAAGAACAATCATGGTCGTAACCACGATTGCAAAGGACAAAATCATAGATACAAGATCAAATTATGCCAAGTGAATAATTATTGTTACGAGGAGCTATCATGATAAGCTCAACATTGTTTCCATGGGCATGAACACAAAGTTCCAGGTCGACTCCCACTTCTCCAATGTATAACCTTTCAATCACTCCTCGCGTTCGATGAAGTTGTAGTGCTAAAATTTTATCTGGCATAACACCATTAGAGTATGACCCGTAGAAGCTTCCGGGTTCACACAGATTAGAAAAGGCATAGGTTCAACCCATCAGTGTCTCTTAGGAATATATAGCACAAACTTCAAGAGTAAATAACACAAGCTCAAAAGTTGGTTGACAAGTAGAGGATACAATACCAAAGGCATTATATACTCGTGGAAAGGTCGCAAGGTTATTGAATATGAAGGACGATGTCGGATGAAATCCAACAATGGATCGGGTGATCCACAACAGAGTTGATGTGAGTATCGGTACTCAATCAGAGGACGAAAGAATGCAAGGGCATCAGATTATAGAACATCTGAATAATTCGATGCTTAGATAACAAAGGAATTATGATTTCCAAAAGGAAGGATCAGAAGCAGACGCTCTGATCAAGGATGGATAAATTGAATAGACCAGAGGCACAATCGACGACAAACAGTTTGGTCGAGAACCAGCTCACGTTCAAAACGACGTCTGAGCCGGAAAGATAATTTAGAAGGGTCGATTGATGATTGTGTGCATTCGCACACATGTTGAATCAATAGGATCAAAATGACGGTATCAAAAGATACTAGTGAATATTGCTAGTGATATGGGAGCATCCATAATGTAAGCATACAAGTATTTGTAGAGCAATAGTTTGAAGAGGATGCTCAAAAGGTCGGATAGTATTTCAAACTATCTTATGAAGCATATGAACAACTGGGGATGAACGGATACTCGACAAGTGCGAGGAATTTTTCAATAGGGGTATTCATGTGGTAAAGAACTGCAAGGCAGTAAGCTCAAAGGATTTTTGAAACAACGAAGAGCAGTTTAGGGCATCCTGTAATAACAAGAGCAACTGAGGAAGAATGCATGAATGACAATTGTAGGTAGTTATCCATAAGAGTATATCGGTGGTAGGGAATTGTAAAGTCGGTGGGCACAAAGTCTCGAGAGAATATCGGAGAGTATCTTTGATATCTTCTGGGGCAGCCGGCGATCATCTGGACTAAAGGGGCTCTCCGGGAGAAAGTATTTTCGAGAACCTAAAGTTATATTTTAGCAAAATCATTTAACCCGAATAGAAGAGAGTTCAGAGTCCCAGAGTAAGATCGAGGAGTAAAAGATCCTAAAACCACCCAAATGGTGACGTGGGCCCGTAAGGCACACAACCATGTTAGTAAAAGTTTTGCAATGTCTAGACTCAACTTCGGCCAAGGAGTGTGGAAGGGGGATTCCTACAGGCAGTTGGCTCTGATACCAACTTGTGATGCCCCCAATCCGTGAATCACTCGCGGGTACTCCTCGAGCCGACCCGACTTTAGTCACCACATGTATCATGTATAAAGTATAGTATATACCCGTGATCACCTCCCGAGTGATCACGGCCCGATAGTATAGCACAGCAGACGGACAAGAATGTAGGGCCACTGATGGAAAACTAGCATCCTATACTAAGCATGTAGGATTGCAGGTAAAGGTAACAACAGTAGTAACAAGGACAGGCTATGGATCAGGATAGGATAAACGGAAAATAGTATCATGCTACACTACTCTAATGCAAGCAGTATAGAAGAGAGTAGGCGATATCCGGTGATCAAGGGGGGCTTGTCTGGTTGCTCTGGCTAGAGAGAGGGGTCGTCAACTCCGTAGTCGTACTGGGTAGCAGCGGCGTCGGTCTTGGGGTCTACCGGGGAAGAAGAGGGGGAAGAAATAGTAAATACAGAGCAAACAAAGCATCACAAAACATAACAAGGCAATACGTGGTGTTAGGTATGCCCTAACGCGGTAGGAGGTGCTACCAACGAAGGGGGGAAACATCCGGGAAAGTATTCCCGGTGTTCCGCGTTTTCGGACAGACGAAACGGAGGGGGAAAGTTTCGTGTTCACTATTCTAGGGACGTGTGGCTGACAAACGGACTGCGTATCCGGATTCGTCTCGTCGTTCTGAGCAACTTTCATGTATAAATTATTTTAATCCGAGTTACGGTTTATTTTATATGATTTTCTAAATTTTTAGCAATATTCTGAAAGTATTATTAATTCGAAATTAATTGGAAAAATGCTATGCGCACACAGGACAGGGTACTCAGAAGTATACCCAGGGGATGACAGGTGGGCCAAGGGGGACCCAGTTGACCAGTCAAGGTTTGACTGGTCAACAGGTGGTGGGGCCCTCCTGTCATTGAGACATCTAACTAATTTACAGATTAGTTAGGCTAACTAAGTAATTAGTTTAGTTAAACCATTTTAATTAAGTTAATTAATTAACTAATTAATTAATTAATTTCTATATTATTATGTATTTATTTTATTTCTATTTTTGATCGTTCTCAGGGGCGTGGGCCCTGTTGTCCAGTGGCACAGAGGCCTATCGGGGCGGGTACGGTTGCTGGGGTGCTACACACGCCCGACCCGTATGAGGTCCGAGCGGGCGACGGCGCGTCGCCGGAGGTGGCTGCAGCCACAGCGGAGCAAGGCCGCAATGGGGCAGTGGGTCCGAGCGGGACGAAGGACGACGCGGGCGCGCACTGGGCACAGGCGGCGTCGGGCGCCGCACGGTGAGGCAGGGGGCGCGAGCGCGGCGCTGGGTGCGCACGTGGAGGGGGCCGCAGATGCGGTGACCGCGGCCGCGAGCGAGGCACGTGCGCGGTGAGCGGGGGGTCAACGACGGGAGAGAGGGAGTGAGGAGGGGAGGCGGCGGCTCACAGGGGTGCTGCAGGGGTTCGGGCAGCGGGGGAACGAGGAGGTGGACGGGGACAACGCGCGTAGACGGGGAAGTCCGGCGGCGTCTGGGACGGCTTCGGGCGACGGAGTCGGGGTCGAGGCGGCGATGGCGGGGCGGCGCCGGGAGGAAGCAGAGGCGCCAGGAGGCCGGTCGGGGAGGAGGGTTGAGGAGGCGGTGTAGGGAGGCGACGAGGAGGCGTCGGCGGAGACGGGCGGGGCCTGCCGGCGACGGGGCGTAGGGATGAGGCGGCGGTGTCGGGGCGCCATTTCCCCTGATCCAGATCGGGGGGAGCAAGGGAGACGCGCAGGGTGGGACGAGTGGGGTAGTGGGGTGCGCTAGGGTTTGGGTTCGGTCGCCCAAGGGAGTTAACGGAGTGGGGTGGGCCGGCTAGGTTAGAGGGCTGGCCGGCTGGGCCGTTTGGCCTAATTGGCCAAGGGGGTCTTTCTCCAATTTTACTTTTCTGTTAATTTCCTTTTGTTCTTTTTTTATTTCATTTCTGTTACTTTTAGTTTCACTTTTATTTTAGATTTATGACTTATAAAAGTAGTCCCTAATTTAGTCTAAATAATTATACTACGGCCACATAAGTTTGGGCAACTAGATAGAATAGTTTAATAATTTTTTTGAATTTGTAAATTGCATTTGATTAATTGTTTTGCTACTATTTTATTTACTTTAGGACAATAAAACACTTTCAAATAGGTTGGTTTCTTCACCATTATTACTTATGCATTATTTGGCTCTCTCCGAACATTTTAGTTTTACGATTGGAAAATTTTATTATTTGTTTGATTTTGAATTTGGATTTGAATTGGTTTCGAACTAACGTGAGATTAGTAACTGTAATGGAGTTGACGTGGCATCGTTAGTAGAGGGTTACTGTAGCTTAATTATCCGGGCGTCACAAGAATCTTGCTCAACTCTCTTAGGATGACCCTCAGGATACAAAGGTTCCTGGGTCATTTTACCACCTCTAGTCATAACCCTAACAACATTATCATTATTCTTACTATTCAACTCATTAAGCAAATCATCTTGAGCCTTAAGTACTTGTTCTACTTGAGTTGTAACCATGTAAGCATGGTTACTAATAAGCAGGGGCGGAGCCAGGATTTGACTATAGGGGGGGTGAAGAAGGCATTGAAACACACATGAACCATGTCACAAAAATATTTCAAGTCTTAAATATTGTAGCAATATTAAACACATACCAGAATGTTTTTTACATTAAAAAAGCTACATTTGTACTCACTGGTTTGAATGATCTACGGCCCCATCCCGGCCGATCGAACAAACCAATAATCTCATAAACACTGAACCTCGCAACTATTTCCTTCCCAATGTATACCACCATGTAATATCGAACAAAACCGTCACCCATTTTATTTCAAAGGCGCGTCTTGATAAGTTTGATTACTGAAAAAAGGCTCCATATTTGCAATTGAGACTGGGAGAGAGATGACCAATTGCAATAATCTATCAACCATTGAATGTGCGGAAGTTTTACCTGTTATGTCCAGTAGGTTGATTTGTGGCATGTATCTCCATGATTGGATTTGCATATTCAACAGTAGGTTGCTCGGTGGTACCTTCCTCTTTATGATCTATGCAATTCTAGTACAAACAGATACATAATCTGTTAACTCGTCTGATAAACAACAAAATGCACTAACTACTAACAATTGATTGATTGGTTTGTGTGATAAAAAATGACGCTGAAATATTATGAATCTATAAACAATATATAATACCTCTACCTCATATCAATTTAGAGGAATTGAGTGTGGCGGTGCCGCCCGACTGATCATTGTCCCATAGAGTTGTAATGGATTGATGAGCGACAGCCCAACAACTTTTCTAAACATGGAACGTCGACAACGCGGATGCCCAGCGGCGATGATGTTCAAGTGCTCGATGCAGCGCTAACCCTAGCCGCCTAGCGCGTCGTGCGCAGCGTCGGCGCGGAATATGTGTACTCTAGGAAGTCGCCACAAGCCCACAATGCATTAGTGCAGCCGATGGATGGTGTGTATTGGGTAGATATGTGCAGCCTGGCCGTTGTTGCGTTGTTGGGCTTTGACACTTAGAGCTTAGCCCATATCCTTGCTAATGGCTGGAGTAATTAAGCCTAATAACTAGTACTAGTCCCCGCGGAAACTTGTTGGGGGTGGCCAATCCATAGGGGGGGTCTGGCCCCCGCTCGCCCCCCACTGCCTCCGCCTCTGCTAATAAGCTTGAGATCATTAACAGTTCTACTCATATAATCACCCAAGTGATCAAGCACGTAAGCATTACGTTTCAATTGTCTACTAACATAAGCATTGAAGTTCTCTTGTTTAACAATAAAATTATCAAACTCATCCAAGCATTGACTAGCAGACTTATTATGAGGAATATCATCTTCATCAAATCTACTGAGAGAGTTTACTCTACTACCTGTGTCGGGTTGTTAAGACCATGTATTTCTTCAATAGGCGGTAAATTTTTAACATCTTCAGCTTTAATACCTTTTTCTTTCATAGATTTCCTTGCCTCTTACATATCTTCAGGACTGAGAAATAGAATACCCCTTTTCTTTGGAGTTGGCTTCGCAGTTGTTTAGGAAGTGTCCAATCATTATCATTACTCAATATATTATTCAATAGCAATTCAGCTTGCTCAAGAGTTCTTTCCCTGAAAACACAGCCAGCACAACTATCCAGGTGGTCTCTAGAAGCATCGGTTAGTCCATTATAAAAGATATCAAGTATTTCATTTTTCTTGAGAGGATGATCAGGTAAAGCATTAAGTAATTGGAGAAGCCTCCCCCAAGCTTTTGGGAGACTCTCTTCTTCAATTTGCACAAAATTAAATATTTCCCTTAAAGCAGCTTGTTTCTTATGAGCGGGGAAATATTTTCCAAAGAAGTAGTATATCATATCTTGGGGACTACGCACACAACCAGGAGCAAGAGAATTAAACCATAACTTAGCATCACCCTTTAATGAGAAAGGGAACAACTTGAGAATATAGTAATAGCGAATTTTTCCTCATGAGCAAATAGGGTGGCTATATCATTTAATTTAGTAAGATGTGCGACAACAGTTTCAGATTCATAACCATGAAAAGGATCAGATTCAACCAAATAATTAACTCAGGGTCAACAGAGAATTCATAATCCTTATCAGTAACAAAGATATGTGAAGTAGCAAAAGCGGGATCATATTTCATTCTAGCATTCAAGGATTTTTCTTACAGCTTAGCTAACAGTTTCTTAAGATCCTCTCTATCATTGCAAGCAAAGAAGTCTCTAGAAGTTTCTTCATCCATAACATAACCTTAGGTACAACAGGCAATTCATATCTAGGGGGAGAATCATAATCATCAGTTTCAATAATTCCATTCTCTCTAACCCTAGCAAGTTGTTCATCAAGAAATTCACCAAGTGGCACGGTATTATCAAGCACAGAAATAGTTTCATCATAAGCATCATGCATAGCAGAAGTGGCATCATCAATAACATGCGACATATCAGAATCAATAGCAGGTGTATGTGTCCCAAGTTTACTCAAAACAGAAGGAGAATCAAGTGCAGAGCTAGATGGCAGTTCCTTACCTCCCCTCGTAGTTGAGGGAAATTTTTTAGTTCTTTGATCTTTCAAATTCCTTGTAGTGATCAACAGATATAAATCCCAAGTGACTCAGAGAATAGAGCTATGCTCCCCGGCAACGGCGCCAGAAAAAGGTCTTGATAACCCACTAGTATAGGGAATCGCAACAGTTTTCGAGGGTAGAGTATTCAACCCAAATTTATTGATTCGACACAAGGGGAGCCAAAGAATATTCTCAAGTATTAGCAGTTGAGTTGTCAATTCAACCAAACCTGGATAACTTAATATCTGCAGCAAAGTATTTAGTAGCAAAGTAGTATGGAAGTAACGATAACGGTGGCAAAGGTAACAGTAGCAGTTTTGTAGTAATTGTAACAGTGGCAATGGTAAAGTAACTAAACAAAGATCAATATGTGAAAAGCTCGTAGGCATTGGATCAGTGATGGATAATTATGTTGGATGCGATTCCTCATGCAACAGTTATAACATAGGGTGACACGGAACTAGCTCCAGTTCACCAATGTAACGTAGGCATGTATTCCGAATATAGTCATACGTGCTTATGGAAAAGAACTTGCATGACATCTTTTGTCCTACCCTCCCGTGGCAGCGGGGTCCTATTGGAAACTAAGGGATATTAAGGCCTCCTTTTAATAGAGCATTGGACCAAAGCATTAACACTTAGTGAATACATGAACTCCTCAAACTACGGTCATCACCGGGAGTGGTCCCGATTATTGTCACTTCGGGGTTTCTGGATCATAACACATAGTAGGTGACTAATGACTTGCAAGATAGGATCAAGGACTCACATATATTCATGAAAAAATAATTGGTTCAGATCTGAATTCATGGCACTAGGGCCCTAATGACAAGCATTAAGCATAGCAAGGTCATAGCAACATCAATCTTAGAACATAGTGGATACTAGGGATCAAACCCTAACAAAACTAACTCGATTACATGGTAAATCTCATCCAACCCATCACCGTCCAGCAAGCCTATGATGGGGTTACTCACGCACGGCGATGAGCATCATGAAATTGGTGATGGAGGATGGTTGATGATGACGATGGCGACGGATTCCCCTCTCCGGAGCCCCGAAGGGACTCCAGATCTGCCCTCCCGAGGAAGAACAGGGCTTGGCGGCGTCTCTCTATCGTAAAACGCGATGAATCCTTCTCTTTGATTTTTTTTCTCCCCGAACATGAATATATGGAGATGGAGTTGAGGTCGGTGGAGGTCCAGGGGGCCCACAAGGTTGGGTGGCGCGCACCCCACCCTTGTGGCCAGGGTGTGGGCCCCCTTCACTTGATTCTTTCGCCAATAATTTTTATTAATTCCAAAACTTATCTCCGTGAAGTTTCAGGTCATTCTAAGAACTTTTTATTCTACACAAAAATAACACCCTGGCAATTCTGCTGAAAACAGCGCCAGTCCGGGTTAGTTCCTTCAAATCATGCAAGTTATAGTCCAAAACAAGGGCAAAAGAGTTTGGAAAAGTAGATACGACGGAGACGTATCATCCCTGCAGCAAACTTCGGGGAGAGGACATCCCTTCAAGAATTATGTCTTTTTCAGCCAAAGGATCAACTTATTGATGCACCGTCTAAGCTTCGTGGACGTGTCTTCAGGTGCTTCGGGCACTAAAAACTTCTCCCAGCCTGGTTCTACTATATCCACCCGAACACACACCATAGCCATATCTGACCTTATTGTCTTATGGTGCACATGGCACCTTTTATAGTTGGGATGATTTGGGAATATGCGCAAGCGGGGTCCATGTCAGGCGTGGTATATGTAAGCCAACATTTAGTTCTGACTAGTGATACAAAATTATAGCATTTCTTAAGATATGTAACAAGGTTGGAATAAGGGTGTGTTGCTATGTAGAAGTGAATCTTACTATTAAATTGTTCACGGGGTGTGGATCTATGTGGCCTTCAATGACAGAGATGTGGCTACTTTTCCATCCGGTGTGTGGACGAGAAATAGGTCCTGGATTGAATCCACCTAGCAAAATCCTGAAAGTGCAACTATCCCTGGGTGGTTTTGGTAATTCATAACAACATATAGCTCATTGAGCTAATGCTATTCCAAGATAATTATTTCAGGAAAACTCAATGATTGGCATGGCATGGATGATGAAAGTGGATCCCTCAAAATGCTAAGGGCAAAGGATTGGCTCAAGCTTCCAGCTCAAGACTCTTCATTTTACATTTTAGTGATCCAAGATCACATTGAGTCTATAGGAAAAGCCAATACTATCAAGGAGGGATGAGGTGTTGCTTAATGAGCCTCTTGCTTCATGTGCTTAGTGATATGCTTCAAAACCCTCAACCACTTTCTCATATCCACTCTTGACCGAAACCCAAAGCCAAACTCGGACATACCAATTCTTTCAATCCGGCGCCACCGAGTTTCACATGTCATAGCCACTGCCAAACCCTAAGCAAATCGGTTCTACCGATAGGATCTCGGTCTCACCGAGATGGGATTGCAATTTCTCTGTTTCCTTTTTGTAACTTTTCGGTCTCACCGAAAGAGCGGATCGGTCCCACCGAGATTGCAATGTAAACTCTCTGTTTCCTTTTTGTAACATTTCGGTCTCACCGAAAGAGCAAATCGGTCCCACCGAGTTTACCTGACCAACCCTCTGGTTAGCTTATTACCAAATCGGTCTCACCGAGTTTGTGTAATCGGTCTCACCGAGATTACGTTATGCCCTAACCCTAACCATATCGGTCCTACCGAGTTGCATGTCGGTCCCACCGAAAATCCTAACGGTCACTAGGTTTACTAAATCGGTCCAACCAAGTTTGTTGATTCGGTCCCACCGAGATTGGTAAATTGTGTGTAACGGTTAGATTTTGTGTGGAGGCTATATATACCCCTCCACCTCCTCTTCACTCATGGAGAGAGCCATCAGAACACATCTACACTTCCAACTAACATGTTCTGAGAGAGAACCACCTACCCTTGTGTTGAGCTCAAGATATTCCATTCCTACCATATGAATCTTGATCTCTAGCCTTCCCCAAGTTGCTTTCCACTCAAATCTTCTTTCCACCAAATCCAAATCCTGTGAGAGAGAGTTGAGTGTTGGGGAGACTATCATTTGAAGCACAAGAGCAAGGAGTTCATCATCAACACACCATTTGTTACTTCTTGGAGAGTGGTGTCTCCTAGATTGGCTAGGTGTCACTTGGGAGCCTCCGACAAGATTGTGGAGTTGAACCAAGGAGTTTGTAATGGCAAGGAGATCGCCTACTTCGTGAAGATCTACCGCTAGTGAGGCAAATCCTTCGTGGGCGATGGCCATGATGGGATAGACAAGGTTGCTTCTTCGTGGACCCTTCATGGGTGGAGCCCTCCATGGACTCGCGCAACCGTTACCCTCCGTGGGTTGAAGTCTCCATCAACGTGGATGTAGGATAGCACCACCTATCCGAACCATGCCAAAACCATCCTTGTCTCTAATTGCGTTTGAATTCTCCAAACCCTTCCCTTTACATTCTTGCAAGTTGCATGCTTTACTTTCCGCTTCCTATATACTCTTTGCATGCTTGCTTGAATTGTGTGATGATTGCTTGACTTGTCCTAAAGTAGCTAAAATCTGCCAAACACTAAAATTGGGAAAAGGTTAAGTTTTTATTTGGTCAAATAGTCTAATCACCCCCCTCTAGACATACTTCAAGGTCCTACAAGTGGTATCAGAGCTTTGGTCTCCATTTGCTTTGATTTCCATAGCTTTTGGTGGTCATAGCCTTGGTTTCACAACCTAGGAGAGTATGGCGTCTAGCGAGGGAAATTATCACCGTAGAGGTCCTTACTTTGATGGTACTAATTTTGCTAGTTGGAAGCATAAAATGAAAATGCATATTCTCGAACATAACCCCGCCGTTTGGGATATTGTGTGTGTTGGTTTGCAAGGTGACTTCTTTGATGGGAAAGAACCAAACCGTGAAGCTACCGCGGAAGAGTTGAAGATGCTGCAATACAACGCTCAAGCTTGTGATATTCTCTTCAACGGATTGTGCCCCGAAGAATTCAACAAAATCAGCCGTCTTGAGAATGCAAAGGAAATTTGGGATACTTTGATTGATATGCACGAAGGTACCGACTCCGTCAAGGAATCCAAATTGGATGTGCTTCAAAGTCAACTTGACAAGTTCAAAATGAAGGATGGTGAAGGTGTCGCTGAAATGTACTCTAGGCTTGCTCTCATCACAAATGAGATTGCCGGCTTAGGGAGTGAAGAGATGACCGATAGATTCATCATCAAGAATATCCTAAGATCCTTGGATGGAAAATATGATACCGTGTGCACATTGATCCAAATGATGCCCAATTACAAAGATCTCAAGCCAACGGAGGTCATTGGAAGAATTGTTGCTCATGAGATGTCACTCAAGGATAAAGAGGAACTTCACAACAAATCAAGTGGAGCTTACAAAGCCTCATGTGAAGCCCCCACATCATCAAGTGAGAAACAAACCTTCAATGAAGAATTGAGCTTAATAGTCAAGAACTTCAACAAGTTCTACAAGAGTAGAAGCAAAGATAGAACCTCCAAGTCAAGATCCTACAATGACAAAAGATCTTCTAGTCGAGAGCAAAACTGCTACAATTGTGGAAGACCCAGACACTATTCCAATGAGTGTACGACACCCTACGAAAGAAGAGAAGATTCTCCAAGAAGAAGAAGCAAAAGAGAAGAATCACCATCAAGAGAGAGAAGGAGTAGAGATGATCGTTATGAACGAAGATACTCACGGAGAAGCAAGGATTCGGAAAGAAAGGAAAAGTCATCAAGAAGCTACACAAAACGAAGACATCAAGCTCATGTTGGTGAATGGGTATCCGGCTCCGACTCCTACAACCACTCCGAGAGAAGTTATCACTCCGATTCCGAATATACTCAAGATGAAGGTGTTGCCGGTCTAGCACTTGTGTCAACCGACTCCTACGACATATTTGACTCACCAAATGAAGGAGTTGGAACATGCTTCATGGCCAAAGGTCCAAAGGGAATTATAGAGAAAGGAGTCTACAAGAGCCTTGCCGGAAGTAAGCAATTCGAGGAAATTGTACGCAAGCAAGGAAGGCACCAGAAGAATCAAGGTGTTGGTTTTGAACGAAAGTTCAATGCCAATGGAGTTGAGTGGGAAGAAGATCAATACCCCAAGATGAAGTTTGTTCCTCAACAAGAGAAGTATGATCCTACTTCCTTCAAGGGAACACAAGCTCAAGATGATCTTCCACCACAAGACTACAAGCAAAAAGGCAAGGACAAGCTTCAAGAGGAAATTGATGCATTTGAAGAAGCTCCTAAGACCTTAGTCAAGTGGATTCCCAAGACTACTTCAAGTTCCACTTCATCAAGTACGACTACAACTCCAAGGATTCCCATCAAGATGGTGTGGATCCAAAAGAAGAAGAACTAGAGAGTTCTTGAGGGTGACTCCGCCAACATATTTCACTCTTATCATTTTGGCAAGAACAAGTGCAATCAACTTCCACATCTTGCACTAGTTCAAGGAGTCACAAACCCTCTTGTTGGTAAGTCAAGGGACAAGGTAACCTAAAAGCTTTCATGGACATCATCTTGTGTGTGCATCACTCTATGTCTATGGATATTCTTGTGTGTTCCTTGTGGGACTAACCCATGTAGGTATTGAAAGTGCAATTCACTCCAATGGATAGCTCCAATTGTTCTACATCAACATTGAGCATCCACATCTTCAACATCTACATGAAGTCATCATCGACAAAACCCAAGGTTAGTTCATCCCTCTTAGGGGGGATATCACATCTAGGGGGAGCTTTACTCTAAGACTTGAGCTAAAGCAACTCTAATGATGTGAACACAACAATGCTTTATGTAAAAGTGGTAACCCCACTTGTGCTTAAACGATGAGTATGACCTATGATCAAATGTTCTCATTTGACTCCTATGTCAATATACTCATATATAGATGACCTAGTCATCGCCAATTGCTTGATAGATGCTAGAATTGGTTGTGCATGCTTTTCCACATACTTCAATTGCCATTTTATTGTGTGAGCATGTTGGTTGCATATTTTACTCATTTGAGGACATCCACTTGTTGTTTTGATTGATTGGTTTTCTTTTCTCTTGCCAAGTGGATGGACAAGAATGCCTAAGAACCTCCTCTAGCTATCTATGCTTTTCTCGTTTCAAACTCTATTCATACTACATCACAAAATTTGATCAAGTCAGATTCGAACCACTCTGTGTGAGGAGCACTCGGAGTCCCCGATTCGTCATAGACTTAAACTTCCAAAACTTCTTAGTGATTCTCGGTCTGACCGATACCCTACTTTCGGTCCTACCGAGATCATTAAGTCGATCTATGTTTTCGATCTCGGTGCAACCGATTTGAACCATTCGGTCACACCGAGTTGCAATAATTGTATACAGTTTTGCATCTCGGTGCCACCGAGTTGTTCCACTCGGTCACACCGACAGGGTCGGGCTACATATAGACACGGGCAAAAATTTGGAAATTTCTCCGAACCCCTTCGCCCGCGCGATAGCTCGCTCTGCCTACGTGGTCTCCTGATCGTCTTCTCGCTGCCAGCCGCCTCCAGTCGCTGGTCTCCATCGCCGTCAACGGAATGCAACCCCGTCGTTGCCGCCGTAGCGAGTCTCCGCCGAACTAGGGTATGGACTCGATCTTTGTGCTATTCCCAATCTGATTCCTAGCACATTGTGATCTTATTGATTCTAGCCACGATTAAAACACTCCTATCCAGTCAATGAAATTCATAGAATAGGTTTGGTTCAATTTTTTAGGGTTAGGTTTCCGCCGAAACCATCTCCGACCCACCGAGTTGAAAAACTCGGTCCCACCGATTTGGCTCATGCCATTGCACAAGTGAGACTCGGTCTGACCGAGAATTACTAATCGGTGTGACCGAGTTTGGAACTTTGTGAAACCCTAGCAGTCTCGGTGCCACCGAACTGTGACTCGGTCTGACCGAGTTCACTAGTTTAGGTTCCAAAACTGCTTCGGTATCACCGAGTTTAAAAATCGGTAGATCCGAAATGATTTCTGTGGGAAACTAAAACTAAGATTTTGAATCATTCTTTTGCAAAAATCTCTGCATTTTGTGATGCTCATCTATTCTACCTCATCTATAAACTCTTCACAGGGTTAGCAGTCAGCTTTTTCATCATGTATGATCAGAGTGACAGCCAGAATATGTCAGAAGAGCAAGTGCACATGAGTGAGGGCACTAGTCCCTCCAGTTCTTCAGATGAAGGCAGCAGGAGCACCCCTAGCAATTTGCCAAAAGCTGCCACCAGACAAAGGAAGAAGAGAACCTCAGATTCAGAGGATGAGGACTATGTGGCAGAAGAGGAAGCTACTTCCAAGAAAGTAGTGCTCAAGAAGGAGTATGGCTCAGCACAAAGCACAAAGCCTGGCTTGAAAATCAAAAGGCCAGCAGGTAGGCAGCCTATGCCAAAGGCCAGAGCCTCAACTCGGATTCCTGAAAAGCCGGCACCCAAAGGGCCAGTTGCTGCTGAAGGGAAGAAGGAAAGGAAAAGGGGCAGATGGTGCAAGAAAGTTGATCCAATGGCTGAGTTTGAAAAGCATTCTTCTGAAGAAGAGGATGAAGAGAAGAGGTTGTTGCACCAGCACCTAAGGCACCAAAGCTTATGGGTGATGCTATCAAATCAGGGGCTACTGCATCCAAGCCCAAAGAAGCACCCAAAGCTGCCTCCAAAGCCAAGTCAGGTCCAAAGAGAAATACAAGGAGCATACCAGCTACTGAGAAGAACAAGGCCCCAGTGCCTGACATTGCAGAAGAAGAAGAAGGACAAGTGCTCAGGAAGCTAAAGCCCAAGATCCCAGACCACAACGATGCTCATCCTGTGGCTGAGTACATGAAAATCAGAAGAGACTCAGGGCTGAGGAAGTGGAGAGAAGCAGATCCGTATGCTTCAAGGAGAAGAACTGATGTTGACTACAGGTTCCACACAAAGGAACAACAGGACTTCTATGAGACAGTTTTGTTGGATAAGAAGCCCATAGTTTGTGACATGAGATGGGTAGACTGGGAGTACATCAAGGACAATGAAGATCACTATCCTGGAGTGCAAGACAGCTTCAAGGGCTGTGGAGTTGCAGACTTTGTTGGGCAGAAGCTCACAAAGTGGAATGAATTGCTGATCATGCAATTCTACTCCACATCCCACTTTTATCCAGATGGGAGAATTGTGTGGATGTCAGAGGGAACCAGATATCAATCAACTGTTGAGGAATGGGCAAAGTTGATCAATGCCCCAGAGGAACATGAAGATGACCTGGACATATATGCCAAGAAGAAGATGGATCACAATTCCATGTCCAACATGTACAAGGAGATCCCAAACAAGGCACTTGATACTTTCAAGTTTGGCTCAGTACATTATCTTCTGTCAGGGCTGCCAACTATCAATTGGATTCTGAGGCACACTCTATTGCCCAAGTCAGGTGATCACAAGATGATCAGAGGCCATGCAATAAATTTGCTTCATATCTTTGATGTGCCACAGAAGTTCAAGGTGATGAGCCTCATGGTAGAGACTATCAAAAGGACTGCAGCAGATCAGAAGAGGAGTTGTGGTTATGCCCCTCAGATCCAAGAGTTGATAAACTCAAAAATGGGCACAGGCATATACTTGTTGGACAAGGAACATTTGCCTATTCATCCAGATTTCGAGGACAACCAAGTTGTGATGAATGAAAATGAACCATCATCTGCACATGCTCAAGCACAGAAGGAGAAGGCAAGGAAGGAGAAAGCTGCCAATATGCCAACTCAAGAGGAGGCATCTGAGTATTTCTTGAAAACCAAGCAGGAGCAGCTTAGTTACTTGATTGCATCTACACTGAGGATTGAGAAAGGACTGGCCACACTCACTCAGAATCAGGAGAGCTTAGAAAGAATCGTAGAACAAAAGTTCTATGACTTGGATGTCAAAGTAACAGAGATTCAGTCTGCAGTGGAGCAACTTCAAGATGACATGCAGGAGAGGAAAGGGAAGACTACAACTGATGCATTTGCCAGAGTGCCACGAGCTCAGAGGTCAACTGCAGTGCCAGTTCCTGACACCAGAGCCACCACCTCAGCTCCAGTTACAGCACCAGCCCAACCAGCTCCAGCATCCACTTCAGATCCAGCTCCAACCACGTCTACAGAAGCCTTTGTCCTTGGAGTGATCCAGACTCCACCACCACCAGAAGATCAAGCCTGAGAGTCGATCTAGCACTATGCATTTTCTAGGAACTTTTTGGTAACTTGTTGCCAAAGGGGGAGAAAAATGTATAGATCATAGGCTTCGAGAGAGAGAGAGAGAGAGTGTTGCATTTATTCTCTCTTGCTTTATTTGGTGGTTTTTCAAACTTTGATTGCTTTTGGTTGAGATACTATGATATGCTTGTGAGACATTGATGATCATGTGTTTGATCATAAGCTACACTTATGCATGCTTGATATTATCCTATCTATCTTATGTGATCATTCACTTTTCTTGGTGATGAGTGCATGTATTTAATTCTTATCATTTTGAGCGCTCCACCAAGATGTATGTGACATGGAAGAGTAACCCATGATTCTAACTCTTTGTGCATTTGCAGTCCAAAGCAAATTTTAAATATGCACAAATTTAGGGGGAGCTCTTACTTTTCACATACTTCTCAAAGCGACGATGTTCTAAAATCTTATTATCATTTATCAAAGCTTTGATCTATATGTTGTCATCAATTACCAAAAAGGGGGAGATTGAAAGTGCAACTATCCCTAGGTGGTTTTGGTAATTCATAACAACATATAGCTCATTGAGCTAATGCTATTCCAAGATAATTATTTCAGGAAAGCTCAATGATTGGCATGGCATGGATGATGAAAGTGGATCCCTCAAAATGCTAAGGGCAAAGGATTGGCTAAAGCTTCAAGCTCAAGACTCTTCATTTTACATGTTAGTGATCCAAGATCACATTGAGTCTATAGGAAAAGCCAATACTATCAAGGAGGGATGAGGTGTTGCTTAATGAGCCTCTTGCTTCATGTGCTTAGTGATATGCTCCAAAACCCTCAACTACTTTCTCATATCCACTCTTGACCTAAACCCAAAGCCAAACTCGGACATACCGATTCTCTCAATCCGGCGCCACCGAGTTTCACATGTCATAGCCACTGCCAAACCCTAAGCAAATCGGTTCTACCGATAGGGATCTCGGTCTCACCGAGATGGGATTGCAATTTCTCTGTTTCCTTTTTGTAACTTTTCGGTCTCACCGAAAGAGCGGATCGGTCCCACCGAGATTGCAATGTAAACTCTCTGTTTCCTTTTTGTAACATTTCGGTCTCACCGAAAGAGCAAATCGGTCCCATCGAGTTTACCTAACCAACCCTCTGGTTAGCTTATTACCAAATCGGTCTCACCGAGTTTGTGTAATCGGTCTCACCGAGATTACGTTATGCCCTAACCCTAACCATATCGGTCCTACCGAGTTGCATGTCGGTCCCACCGAAAATCCTAACGGTCACTAGGTTTACTAAATCGGTCCGACCGAGTTTGTTGATTCGGTCCAACCGAGATTGGTAAATTGTGTGTAACGGTTAGATTTTGTGTGGAGGCTATATATACCCATCCACCTCCTCTTCACTCATGGAGAGAGCCATCAGAACACATCTACACTTCCAACTCACATGTTCTGAGAGAGAACCACCTACCCTTGTGTTGAGCTCAAGATATTCCATTCCTACCATATGAATCTTGATCTCTAGCCTTCCCCAAGTTGCTTTCCACTCAAATCTTCTTTCCACCAAATCCAAATCCTGTGAGAGAGAGTTGAGTGTTGGGGAGACTATCATTTGAAGCACAAGAGCAAGGAGTTCATCATCAACACACCATTTGTTACTTCTTGGAGAGTGGTGTCTCCTAGATTGGCTAGGTGTCACTTGGGAGCCTCCGACAAGATTGTGGAGTTGAACCAAGGAGTTTGTAAGGGCAAGGAGATCGCCTACTTCGTGAAGATCTACCGCTAGTGAGGCAAGTCCTTCGTGGGCGATGGCCATGATGGGATAGACAAGGTTGCTTCTTCGCGGACCCTTCGTGGGTGGAGCCCTCCGTGGACTCGCGCAACCGTTACCCTCCGTGGGTTGAAGTCTCCATCAACGTGGATGTAGGATAGCACCACCTATCCGAACCACGCCAAAAACATCCTTGTCTCCAATTCCGTTTGAATTATCCAAACCCTTCCCTTTACATTCTTGCAAGTTGCATGCTTTACTTTCCGCTGCCTATATACTCTTTGCATGCTTGCTTGAATTGTGTGATGATTGCTTGACTTGTCCTAAAGTAGATAAAATCTGCCAAACACTAAAATTAGGAAAAGGTTAAGTTTTTATTTGGTCAAGTAGTCTAATCACCCCCCTCTAGACATACTTCAAGGTCCTACAAATCCTCGTATTTGGTGCATGGCGGAGACGAGAAAGACAAGACAGAGTCAGAAATGAGGAGGAGAAGCGGGTCCCAGTGCCGAAGATTGAAGTCTTCACCGCTGCTTCGTAGATCTGAGCCGCTGCCATCGACCATGGCGATAAGACGATAACTGTGGATGGGTTTGTCTAGTGCTAGAGGTGAGTGAGTAAATGAGGGTGGGGGTGATGCTAGATTTCACACCATCTCGCGCCGATGGATTTTCTTCTCCCGCCATCTTTGTGTCCATTTCCCCTGCACTGTCATGTACGCCATGCCCCCCCTTTTGCGCTCGACCAGTCTGGCTCGCTAGCAACCTCCATTTCGAGCATTCCTAACAAGCCAGGCTCTGGGATGCTTTAAGGTTCGTGCGTGTGCAAGCCATGCCGCCATGTACGCTACCAAACATGTTTTTCTTGCACCCAGTGGGCCTGTTTGGAGGTGATGCGGGCTACCAAATGAATCCGTATTGATGTATGTGCAAAACATGCATGTCCTTATAGCTTCTACGCTTGATCGCATGAAACAAAAACTAATAGTTTAGTCATATACTACGGTGCTACTAGGGTTATAGTTTTATTTTATTTATATGCGGTGATTCTAATTGGTGGATTAATTGGGTATTCGAGCTTGTCCAATGAGCTAAATTAATTGGATAATCCTATTCGGTAAGCTCAGAAAATACTGGATAATCCACATCGCCGGATATTACCGATACCATATTCACTGGATATCCCGTTGACCAAATTCGTATTTGCATCCATATATGGCGGATTCGTGCAAAGTACATACCATATCCTTAAAAAGGGATGTGGATGCGGATTCTGAAAAAAAAATATTTGTACCATTTACATTCCTACCTGCCCGTGACACATGGCGACAGCTGGCGCACCACTTGACAGTCGCCTGTGTGACCCGAGCGTCGTTGAAAGGATCGATATGGTTGACTAGAGGGGGGTGAATAGACAACTACCAATTTTTAGCTTATCTTAACTAATTAGAGTTAGCAACAAATAGGTTATATAGATATGCAACTATGTGAACAACCTATATGATGCTAGCAATAACAGCACCACAAGCAAGTAAGATAAATAACACAAGTAAATCTTGCACAAGGTAAAGGTCAAAGATAACCACAGGTGGAGTCGGGGGAGACGAGGATGTGTTACTGAAGTTCCTTCCCTTTGAGAGAAAGTACTTCTCCGTTGGAGCGGTGTGGAGGCACAATGTTCCCCAAGAAGCCACTAGGGCCTCGTATTCTCTTCATGCCCTCACACAATGCGAGATGCCATGATTCCACCTGTGGTGCCCTTGAAGGTGGCGACTGGACCTTTACAAACAAGGTTGGGGCTCTCTCCACAACCAAATTGGAGGCTCCTAACACCACCACGAAGCTTCACCACAATGGAATGTGGCTCCGAGGTGACCTCAGCCATCTAGGGTGCTCAAACACCCAAGAGTAACAAGATCCGCAAGGGTTTAGTGGGGGAATCAAATTTCTCTTGGTGGAATTGTAGATCTAGGCCTTCTCAAGCAATCCCTAAAGAATCAACAAGTTTGATTGGCTAGGGAGAGAGATCAGGCAAGAATGAGCTTGTGAGCAATAATGGAGCTTGGGGGAGGAAGACGTAAGTCAACTTGGGGAAGATGACTCCTTTATATAGTGGGGGAAGAAAACCAACTGTTATGCAATCACAGCCCGTGCACAAGCGGTAGTACCGCTCAGGCGAGTTGTACTTCCGCTGGCACGGAAGATTTCAGCCACTGCGTTCAAATGAGCGTGTCAGGGAGGCGGTAGTACCGCCGGAGCGGTACTACCGCTCCCACCAGCGGTACTTCCGCTTAGTATTGAACAACAGCTGGAATCCGCGGTAGTAGAGGAAGACAGGGCGGTAGTACTACCGTTCTCCACTGCCGCTCTATTTCCGCTCGTGACAGAGATTTCGAGAAGGCACAAATCAAGCGGTACTCAATGCAAAAGATCGCGGTAGTTCCGCCGGAGCGGTACTTCTGCTTGTCTGATCAGTGCCCAGTAAACCTGCGGTAGTAGAGTGGTAGTCAGAGCCGCGGTACCGCTAGAGCGGTACTACAGCGCTAAACTGCCGCTCTACTACCACCCATTTATAGGACGCACAGAACAAACGGAAGTGGGAGTAGAACTATTCTGTGGCAGTACCGCTGGAGCGGTACTACCACTGAGCAGAGCAGTACTACCGCTTATGTTGTTCTAAAACTCTCAAGCACAAGGAAGGACAAGCTCAAATGACGGGAAAGATTGAAGGTGCAAAGAGATAGTGTACGATTTGATTCCACCCAAACTTTTCTGAAGCGGATCCCCTCTTAATAGTACAGTGTTCCTACGACTCAAATCCACCGAAAATGAAATGAAGAAAAAACACCATCTTCACAATAGCTCCGAGGGGCACGAATCGTCTTGTGCCATATGATAGCTTATCTGAAATGCTCAATGCACACGATTAGTTTGCAAAAGCATTGTCATCAATCACCAAAACCACTAAGGGAGAAATATGCCCTAACAGCCGTTCGCAGCCCAAACAAGATGATACCCTCTTGTTAGTTGCTTCCCAAGAAGAGAAGTGACCATGTTCCGCTTAGTGCAAGACAACGGGTGCACTCACCTCAAGGGTCGCCATAAATGAGCCGACCATGTTCCAGGTTAGTTAGTTTTCGCCTCGCTTTTAATTTTGTTCATTTCTTCTATTCTTCATATTTTTGTAAATATTATAAATACACATATTCCGAAACATAAAATTAACTAAAAATATATTAAAAAATCATGAATTTCAAACAATATTTACCCAATATAAAAAATATTAGCATAATTCAAAAACAATGTTGATAGCAATAAAAAATGCTTGTCACATTTGAAAAAATGTTAACGCTTTAAAAAAGTTGACATTAAAAATGTTTATACAATGTAATAAAAAAATTACCATTCAAAAGATATTTAGGTTACATTTCAAAATATGTTCATGGCATTATTTAAAAATATTTTTACAATTTTAATTTTTTGGAGTAGTTTGAAATATTTTATAGCATTCAAAAAAGTTTCAAAAAGTATTTGAAAAATGTTTAACTTGTATCCAAGAAAGATTGCAAAAACCTGTGCTTTGAAAAATGTTATTCATGTATTTGAATTTTTTTAGACTTGTATAAATGTGTATGAAAAATATAGACTTGTGTTAGAAAAGTAAAGAAAATAGAAAGGTAAGAAACAATTGTTCACATAGTTTAAAAAATGTTCATTGCCATTTAAAATGTTAAACATGTACTTAAAAATCAGATAATTTTTGTTCCTACAAATATTTAAAAAATAGTCAGCATGGATCAAAATGTTCCACGTGTACATTAAAAATGTAGATTGCGTAAAAGTAGACAAGTGTAGAGAAAAACAAAATAGGAAATCCAAGGAAGTACGAAGAAAAACTAAGAAACCAAATAAAACAACAGGAAAACGATGAAGAAACGAAAAAAAAGCAAAGAAAACTGAAGAAAAAACATGAATAAAAACAACATAAAACCGTTCAAAATAGATAAAAGAGAAAAACGATCTACAGTAATGGGCCAGCCCATGGCCCTGGTCACCAGAGGCGAGTAACTGTGTTGTTATCCCGCCTTTGTTGGGCCACGAAGGACCAAGATGCATGAAGAACGATAATCCTACTACAATTTTTTTTGAAGATTGAACTACCAAATCCTCTATAACTCTACGCTCCTTAGTTTTTAAGGCCTCAAAATCTCGAAGTCTTCAATTTGAAATTGGGTCACCCGATTTTGACCTGGTCAATAATTTCTCAAGGAGTTTCCTCATTAAATTCTTTTAATTCACTATGTCCCCAAATTTTGAAGCTCTCCCATTCAATTAAGGCCTCACAATCAATTGGGATCTTGAATTTGGAATTGGGTCACTCAAATTTGACTGGGTCAATAATTTCTCAAGGAACTCTCTCATTAATTTATTTAATTCATTATGCTCCTTTTTTAAAGCTCCCCCATTCAGTTGAGCTATTCAATTTTGGGTTTGGTTCACAATTTTGGTCGGGTTAATGATTTTTCATATCAATCAACAACAACCGGTCTATAAAAACATATCAATCCCAGGCATCCCTCTCACCACCTAAAAAAATGTCAGCATGTGATGCGGTAGCACCAATATAGTACGTGCAAACACAAACGCGAAAAATTTCCTCACATAACTATGAGTTGATTAGCAGATAACATCCAATCACATCGCGGGTCCAGCAAAAACACCATATTATAAATAAAAAGAAAACACACTCTGTCATCTCCGCACTCACCAAACACAATACCCCTCAGTTCCAAAATATATGGTGTATTAGCTTATTGAAAGTCAAATTTCTTTAACTTTGACTAAGTTGGAAGCCAAAAATATCAAAATCTGCAATAGTAAGTAAATAAAATGTGAAAATTAATTTCATGACTAATCTAATGATGCAGATTTGATGCTATGTACTCCATATTGATATATACATACTCTCCTCTGCTATTCGTTGGAACGATAACTAATTGGGATACTTTCATGAAAGTGCTACACAACCATGTTCGGCTTGCAGGCATCAAACATGGGAGGTCTAACCCGGGATATGTTGCGGGCAACGAGAATTTGGGCCGGCCCTTTACACCGTAGAGAGGTAGCCATTTTTTGAAATGTTTGCATTTTAAAACTTAGTTCGAAATTTCTAAAAATGTTTGTGTTAAAAAAATTTCTTCATAAATTTTAAAAATATTCAGGGATTAAAAATAATAATCATATTTTTCTAAAAAATATTGCATTTTTTGAAAAATGTTTGTGTTTTTTAAAATTTGTATAAATTTTCAAAAAAATGTGCATCTTCTCAAATATTGTTCATAATTTCAAAAGATATTCGAGAATTTTAAATTTTTCGCACATTTTAAAAATTGTCAAAATTTAAAAAGATGTACATGTTTTCTATTTTTGGTCACAATTCAAAAATGTTTCGTATTTCCAAATTCTACTTGCATTTCTAAAAACTATTCATGATTTGAAAAAAAATCACATTTGTCGAAAAACCTTCATAATTCCAAAGTTGTTCACATGTTTTGGATATTAAATTTTTTTCACATTTTTCATAAAATGTTTTTGGAATTTTGTACATTATTCGCGTCTAAAAAATCATTCAGCTTTTCAAAATTGTTCACATTTTTCAAGAAATGTTTCGATTTTTTCCAGTTTTTGTCATATTTGAACGGAGTTCTCTGTTCTTATATACGTCGCGCTATGTATCATCACCAGTGGCCTAGTGGCTACCTTCGTGGGCCGCAAGTGCGAGCAATGGGCCAGCCCACTTTACAACAGAGACTAACCAGTTTTGGGAAACTTCTTCCCTGAATAGTTTTTTGTTTTGCTGGTTCTCTGCTTTCCTTTTTTCCGTGCTTCTGTTGATTTTTTTCCTTTTTCCTTTCTTTTTAAAGTTTCTTATTCTTTATCCACAAAAATATATGTTTTCTATTTTGTTTTCAGAAATTTCATTTTTTTTCTTCAAAATTCCAAAAAATAAAATTGTTTTCCAAATTTCACAAAGTCAAATAATGTTGGCATTTTGAAAATGTGTTCATGTTTTAAAAAAAACTGTTCGTGTTTTTCAAGAATTTATCGAGTCTTTTAATTTTATTCATAAACTAAAAAATATTTGCATTTCAGAAATTTTGGGGTTTTAAAAAAATGACCTTCTTTTTCAAGAATTATTAGGGACTTTTTTAAATGTTGGCATTTTTCTAAAATTCTTTAAAATGTTCTCTTTCTAAACTTTCTCATAAACTCAAAAGTGAATAACTTTTGAAATTGTGCACATGTTTAATAAATAGGAATATCATTTGAAAATTGTTGACAATCTTCGAAATTCCAAATATTTTGTAAAAAAATTGATTTTTTTTGGAAAATCCAAACATTGTGAACTTTGTGTTAAAAAAGTGAACAAATTTTGAAATCTGCACAAAATTTGTTTTATTGAAATTTCGATTTTTTTTCAAAATTTTAATAATATTTGAAATGACAAATATTTTTTGAATTCAAAAAACAGAAAAAGGAAACATGAAAGAAAAAAAGGAAACCAATAAAGAAACAAACAAAAAGAAAATCTCATTCGAAAATTCAGAAGAATATTATAGATCTGTCGTGGCTTATTGTTCTTATCATCTGCATTTTCCTAATTATAGATCGAAGCTCGTCTGCTCATCTAGCCAGCAAGGAGCGCTCACCGGTGCGAGGTGAAGAGGTCGATTCCTCGCACGGGCGCATTCGCTTTTTGGTTATTTTTCACTGTTCCTCCTGACAATGGGTCGGCCCAGTCGGGGCACTCTTCCTATGCAACGTGGACCAATCAGACGCTCACACGACGTATATGAGGGGAGCTCTTATAGGGCGCCTTAGGCGCCGGTTGAGCTCTTTGGTGCCCCTACTCATGGGCTGGCCTAAGAAGAAGGCTAGCACTCTACTGGCTTCCCTGGTCGCTTGATCGCGTTGACTGGTCACGGTTGACTACTTGACTAGTCAACAGTTGGCTATTTCCCTTTTTCATAAATGATGTCTGACTCTTACTCACCACCTTATCTGCAACTCTCTCAAGCCTATTTGTCAGTACTTTAGTCACAATTTTATAACAAACATAATATAAACATATTGGCCGATATTGCTTGATAGTTGCAGCATTTTTCGTTTTAGGAATCAGAGTAATCACCCCATAATTGAGTCTTCTAAGTTGCAACTCCTCAGCATGCGGGCTATCAAGCTTAAAAAAGCAAAAATAATAATAAAAAGCTAAAATGAATTCGTTTTTTTTAAAAAAAATCACAAAACTTTTAAAAAGTTCATGAATTGAAAGATGGCATTGAATTTGGAAAGAAGTTCAACAATTTGAAAAAAGTTCATCGGATTTGCAAAAAAGTTCATACAATTTAAAATTCATAGATTATTAGAATTTCACCAAAATTGAAAAAAGAAGTTTTTTTAAGGAAGTTCATACTTTTTTAAAATTATTGGTTTGTAAAAATTTCAGGCGTTTAAGAAAGAAAAGGAAAAGAAGAAGAAAAAAAGGGAACATGGAAAACCTAGTGGGCCGGCCAGCTACTAGACCTAGTGTGTGTGTGTGTGTGGGGGGGGGGGGCTGTATAGGAAATGTCGTATATGAGCTTCCTACTCCTACGCATGAGCGGCGCGAGCTAGAGTAAAAAAAGAGAGCGGCTCGAGCTATTGCGCTAACGGGCTGTCCCAGTTCATTCTAATGTCCAGGAAGCCAGTCAACAATCCTACCCCTAACAAAAAGCCAGCCACGCATCCTAGTTTTTTTTTCTTTTTGCGAGAAAACGATAGTAAGATTTGACTTGCCACATCAGCGAATACCAGCTAAACGCCTCCAGGATTTAAAATAGACAAGGATCAGAGAGTTTGATGCGCTGATTTCAGAGACTAGAAGTTAAGGGTTCGATTTAGCTTTCGCCTATAAGTTCAAGTCTTGTTTTGGACTCTGTCCTTCTCTGCGTGCTCGTCCATCTCTTGCTTTTGTTATTCCAGTCGTTTGGGAGCACATGGACGCAGCTGAGCGCATCTACCTCGATCGTGCGAAAATCAGGCCGGCGTGCATACTCGGCGAGCCGGCAGAGTGAGGCAGGTAGGATTCTGTTTGCGTGCGTTGACACGGAGACCCTGCTGCGTGCATCCAAGCGCGCTAGTGGCTGAGGTTATCACGTTCAAGATTTCCGAGCGCCACACCAACACCACTGTTGTATGCCTGCCTGCCTGCATCGAACCCTCGTCTATCACCCTCACGCACGTGCCGTGCCTCGTCGTGTGTGTGTGTGGCTGCGCGCGCGCGTGCGTACTGCCACATGTCGCAGGCTGCATAATAACCACGGCAGGACTAGTCGAGTCGCCGATGGACGATGGACACGGCATCAGTTAAGTCCATCTTTAAACTTCAGCTTTGGTCTGCGATGCAACAAGCTAAGTAAATGACGTGGCTCAGATGAGCCATCCAGAACAACAAGAGTTTACCCACTGTCGATTCGCCCTTCAGTCTGCAGAGATAATCTCCAAAACTACAGTGCATAGCAATCATACGTATGGATATACTACCTGGAGCAGCTACATATTTCGCATGTATTATTGAAACAAGATATCTGGATTAGGGTAGTGGATACAACACCATATCCACAAGGGAAAACAGGGAGGCTCGGCTCGACCGAGTATAACGTGCTTGTGCTTGTGCTTGGGCCTGCGGTCACAACTCACAACGCCAAAAAGGAAACGATCGAATTCGTGATGAGGAGATCAGCAGCGCAATATGCAACTTGTTCCACGCATTGTCGATTTCACAACCCTCGCGGCGACTTTGCGCTGATTTGGCGTGGACAAGCGTTGGACCTTTCGTTTCCTTTGCACCGCTTTTCTGCGCGCGCTTTCTAGTCTTTCAGTTTGTTTGAGGGGCCAGATCCTTGCCCTTGACAGGTATAGCACTTTCTTGTTGGTGGAAATGGTGGTCGTGGTTGCCTACAAAAAAAAGGTGGAAACTACCAACACTCAGCGCTCTATCTATTCTAGCCCGACGAACCCAGCTGAGAGAAAACGAAATCAAGATGATTGCGAAATGTAAGGTGCAAAAACACTGCCCGTATGAATTGACATGGAAGTGCGTGCATGCATATCGGCTGGCTAGGTCCTAGTTAATTAGCGACAGGAATAACGCCGAGTGACAGTGATTAGATAGATAAGATCATCGCATGCTCTTTGTTTAGTGCTTTGCATGATTAGAACGGCTGAAATATAGAGATCTCCGAGGGTTCTTTATTCAGTAATCTATGATATCTGCTGCACTTTCGATCTGCTCTATGATATCATCGTCATTCCCATAGGTAAATCGCCTAGTGATGACTATGTAATGTGCACCACTAATGACACCGAGCCAATCAGCAGTGCCATGTTTCAGCAGCGGCTTCTTCTTAATTACTCAACGAGAATATAACGCATGAGGCAATTCTGGAATGGTATTACACTATATTTTTGTTTGACTCCCGCATGTATTGTACATATATATCCTCTAATTGCCGCCATGCTTGTTAATCTAATACAGATTGTTTGATCCTAGTCGTTTTTTCTCAGTAATTAGTGTGATGAGAGATACTTCCAGTTAGGTACACACAGAAGAGTTAACGTAATTTGCCCAATGATTTGTTTTAAAATCCCGGCCCGATCCCCCGCATAACCACCCCCTCCCCCGGCAACACAGGGGAAACCGTAAACGCCGCCACCGAAGGGCTTGGCAGCCAAGCTGAGCTAGGCCCACGGATGGTGGCGCAAGGGGGATTCGTTTGTGTCCTGGTGCAGCGCGCCCCATCCCCCGAGTTCCATTCTTGGTGCGGTGTGGAGCCGTTCCCTTCGGCTGCTGCATCTTCCTCTTGCCTCCTAGAACTTGCCAAATCGCTCGTGATAGATCTTATGTTAAGCTCACATGAACCTGTACAAACTTGTTCTTCGGGGAATCCACACGCGGATGCTCTTTGAACGACTTCTAACTGTCTATAGGATGCAAAATCCTCAATAATAACAAGTCAAGTTAGGCTTTGTTCAAGTTCTAATCTCCGGTGATGCTCAATCACAATTCAGTTCTTAGATGATGGGTGCTTACTCTCTCGTAAGAGTGATTGAGTGATGACCCCAAGTATAAGGGTGAAAAAACCTACCAATAAGTATTTCTCTCAATAGAGAAGTAAGGTTTATTAAATCGTTAGGAGTTCTTTCAGCAAACAAAGACACCGGAGCCTGCACACAAAACGCCGAGCGAACTTGTCCCCAATGCTTCGAGAAGCTTGTGAAGCTTCTTGTCCAGCTAGTTATAATGATAAATTGCATGGCATGGTAGGAATTTGTAGATAGGTAAGATAAATAAAATGATACAGTGACAAAAGGTATTTTTATAGATGTCTTCAGTAGTGGAAATAGACCCCCAAGGCCATAGGTTCACTAGCGCCATCTCTCCAAGCAAATAAGTGTGTTATGGCGAATATGTTACAATTGGACAACAATTAAATTACAATATTTATATTTATGACTATGATCATTCATGACATAATATTGTATAGACATTACGTCTGGAATTGTATACCGTTATCCAACTGAACTAATACTCCATCTAAAAATCGCTATCCAGCATGCATCACAAACTATTAAGTTCATGATAAATAGAGCATTACAAATAAGCATGATGACATAATGTACTTGGCTATTTTTTGGTTTTCTTTGTTTCTTTCTTCTTTCTTTACGGGTTTCACCAGTTTCGTTGCTTTTCACTGTACTTGATTGTTTGGTATTCGTTTCCTAGTTTTTTCTTGGTTCTTCCGGTTCTTTTTTTCCTTCGGTTTTCTTTTGTTTCTTTCCAGATTTTTTAGGTTTTGTCTTTCTTTCTTTACGCTATGTTTTTCTTGGCGGTTTCATCTATTTTCTTTGGTTTTCACTATATTGCATGGTTCCACATCGGTTTCTTTGGTTTTTATATGAGTTTTTTGGGTTTTCTTTTTCTTATTTTTTTGTTCTTCTTTTATCTTTCTTTCTTTGTGTTTTCCCTTTTTTCAACACATATCTACTTTTTTCATATGCATCCGAAATATTTTTTATACTTGTTTAACATATATCAAATACATGATCACATGTTTTTTAATATATGCCTTGATGTCTACTTTTTGCATGTACATTGTACATTTTTCATATGCAGTATAAACATTTTGTATAGATGTTTAACATTTTCAAATACATTCTTTTAGCAAATAAATATTTATGTATACATTCTTAGGCATCTATTACACGTTTTCAATACATGATCGACATTTTTATGTCTATTTTTTTATATTGTACATTTTCCATATATAGTCAAAACATTTTTTATACATGTTCAATATTTTTTCAAATACACGATTAACATTTTTTCTATTAAATGTTTGTGTCTTCAATTTTAAAGACATGAATACATTTTTATGTTTACCTTTTCCATACACATTGTACATTTTTTATATACCAGGAACATTTCTATGTACGTACATGTTTAACATTGTCCAAATACATAATGCATATTATTATCCTTCTGGCTGGCGTCTAGAGAGAGGGACATAGGGGTGCCCTCGAAACTGTGGGCCAGACGTTTGAGTTCAATAGCAACCTGAAAGAGAAGCCCGATACCGGTGTGAAGAGCAAAGAGAAAAAGGAGACTATATGAGCACGAGGGTCTTACGCGGTTGACCCGTCTGAACCTGCGGCCTGGCATCACTGGCATTTTTAGGAGTACTCGCCCCACTCAGGCGCGTGAATGCCTGCCTGACGTGGATGACGGCCGCTCTCGCACCGCAGCGCGTCGTCCGCCTCCTTCGTGCACGCCAGCCCCTTACCCGGATCGGACACATCCAGAAACAGTGACCAGTCACGCCTTAAATTAACTATTATGTATCTGAGTCTGTTATATTTTAACCCTTAGAACCATACAAAGTATGAAAAAAAAAATCCTACGTACTACCTTAGTTAAACTTCATTGTTGAAGATGTCCACGACGTCAGTGCAGAGCGCCGGGTGGACGGGCGCATAAGAGGGCTCCGGCTCATCCTCCTCCTGCTCGACCTCACCCATGTAGGCGAACATCTCCTTCTCCTCCACGGCGTGCTCCACCTTCATCACCCACCGGCGACGACGTCTGGCCTCCGCATCCGACTCCGAGCGGAGGGAAACGAGGATGGCCTGCTGCTCCACCTGCAGATCTGCGTCCCCAGCGTCCCCCACATCCTCCTCTGGCTCCTCCTCTTCCGGATTCATTGCATCCGGAAGTAGCCCCGCGGTAATCCGGACTTCGCGCCTTGCCTGGATCTGCCGAAGGAGCTGTAGCTGGCGCTCCGGCGTTAGAAATGGGTACCCCCTTACCCGGCAGCGTGGGTGCATGTCTACTAGTGGTGACGGACCGGGAGTGAAAAGTGGCGGCGGCGGCGGCGGACGGTCGGAGAAAAATATGGAGTGGTAGAGTATTGGCGCCGGCGGTTGGCTTAAATAGGCACGCTAGGCATTATGCGGCCTGCCGGAGCGGCACCACGCGACGACATCGGTCCAATGGAGGAGACGAGCTTCGGACTGCCAGATTTCCGGGCGATTTCGTGTGGGACCCCGGCGTCAGTCCGACCGACGTGATGGACGCGCCCGGACGCTCTCATATTCGCCCCATATTTAGATTGGATGTGAGGGGTGCCAGTCAACCCGATCGTTTGAGGCCCGTTTTAGGTGCTTGTCTGAATTGAAATTTCATGACCGGTCAGTGATCGGGCAATCCGTCCAGATGTTCGAAACGGGTTTGAGACGTCCAGCTGTAGATGCTCCAGCCTTGAGCTTCAGGGGATAGCTCCGTAAAAAAGACGACGTCCTTTTCCATCCTGGAGTGAGCACCACCGTATACGAACATTTTTACCAGATAAACTTCTCGTGATATTAGTATGCAGGGCATTTCTGCGAGCGATGATATTAAGACGCAGGTTGTATGTACCAGAGAAGTGAAGAGGCTGCTGTGCTGTGCTGTCCCAGCAGCCTCAGTCCCCATCTCGGCGAGTCAACCGGTTGTACCATGTCGATCAAAAATTTCCTTGTTGGCTGCCCACAGGAACAATGTGTACTACGTCTACACTGGTGGCAGCTCAGTTGCTCCAGAACATGTGTCGTGCGATGCTTCCATGTTACATGTGTCAACACTTCGCTTTCCCGTACTTGGGCGCTGACGATTGGCACCGGTGCCAGCGAACACTCGTAGCTCTGTATGTACGCCGGAGAGGCGGAGGCAATGTCTTTGATGATGTGCTAGAGTAGTCGCTCCATAGGGCACACCAAGCTAGCACGTGGCTGTCCCTAGCTATTTATTGTCATCCACATCGTGATGGTGTGCATATATGTGTGAATGGATAGTTGGATGACACGCAACCAATGCTTTCACATTTGCTTCAAAACAAATGTTCGTTTTGTGGATACACGAACACCGAATTAACGCTTCATATTTTAGACTTCCTCTTGTTTGCCCCCTAACTCTAGACGGCTACGACAAACTCTTCCTTCAGGCTTCACCGGCGAGCCCGTGAATTTGTCTCTCCTCTACCTGCCGCTCTGCAGCCGGTTGCAGAGAGGGGAATTCCGGTGCCTTCGCTCCGGTTAGTAATTTAGGTTAGGGCATTTTAGTCTTCGCGCGCGAGGCACTCAAGTGGATGGTGGCGCTTCTTCTTCGAGTTTATCATCCGGGCTCCGATCCTCTTCGAGTACGTCTGTTTAGACGTAGTCGAAGGAGCCCCGGTTAAATTTCCGTCGTCTACATAGGCAGTGAGGTTAGGGTTTCTCGTCATGTGGCGATTTAGTGTTAGGTTTTTCAGATATATGCCATGGCTCAACGACGACAACTGTGGCTCTAGGGCGCTGCTCCTTAGGGGCACACAAAGACTTCCCACTGTCATCAATAAGGTCAAGCCAGCTCCAGTAGGGAAGTGGCGACGACAACGAGTCGGCAACAATAGTGATCGTTCGGTGGTCTCAGAATTTCGATGTAATTTTTATTATGTTTGAGATGCTTTGTTTTTTTTCGAAAAGAGGGACTACACTCGGCATGTCATCAATAAGGTCAAACTGGCTCTAGTAGGGAAGTGGCGACGACAACGAGTCGGCAGCAGTAGTGGTCATTCGGTGGTCTCAGAATTTTGATGTAATTTTTATTATATTTGAGATGCTTTGTTTTTTTTTTGAAAAGAGGGATTACACTCGGCATGCAGCCATCTTTATTAATTATTCAACATAGTCTGATAAGATAAATACAAAGATCCACCAAAGCCACCCTCGAGGCGAACGAAGTCACTACACCTACAAGTATAAATGTCTCATGCCTGCATCAACGGACACCATCTAATCCTGTGACCTTAAGAAGCCGCTCGCCTGGCAAGTTAAGAACACCAATCGGTGTGGGCGTCCCACTGCGCGCACCGCATGCGCACACTATAGAAACGACCACCGCCATCCGTCGCCCCACCTTCAAGAGCGATCAACGCATTCACCTCGCCGTGCCATTCTGCCATCGACGTCATCACGACACGCCAGACAGCGACACCATCCTGCACGCGTCCATCAACACACCCTCATCGCGGAGACTCCGCTGCGCCATGCCGCCAAGTTCCATCGTCTTTCTTGCGGTAGATGCAACGACGCTCCTCCTCTTGTGCCCTCCAGCTGATGACCCAAAAGTATAGGGGATCAATCCTAGTCCTTTAGATAAGTAAGAGTGTCGAACCCAACGAGGAGCAGAAGGAAATGACAAGTGATTTCAGCAAGGTATTTTCTGCAAGTACTGAAATAATCGGTAACAGGTAGTTTGATAGCAAGATAATTTGTAACAGAAAAGTAATGATAACGGTAAATAAAGTGCAGCAAGGTAGCCCAATCCTTTTGTGGTAAAGGACAGGCCAAAACGGTCTCTTATATTAAGTAATTTTTCCTTGAGGGCATACGGGAATTTCATCTAGTCACTTTCATCATGTTGGTTTGATTTGCGTTCGCTATTTTGATAATTTGATATGTGGGTGGACCGGTGCTTGGGTGTTGTTCTTACTTGAAAAAACCTTCCTCTTATGATTAACCCCTTCGCAAGCATCTGCAACTGCGAGAAAAATATTAAAATAAAATCTAACCATAGCATTAAATATTTGGATCCAAATCGGTCCCTTATGAAGTAGCGCATAAACTAGGGTGTAAGCTTCTGTCACTCTAGCAACCCATCATCTAATAACTACTCCATAATGCATTCCCTTAGGCCCAAAGATGATGAAGTGTCATGTAGTCCACATTCACATGACACCACTAAGAGAATCACAACATACATATCATCAAAATATCGAACACATATCAACTTCACATAATTACTTGCAACATGACTTCACCCGTGACCTCAAGAACGAAAGTAACTACCCAAAAATGATATTCATGCTCAAGGTCAGAGAGGTATTAAATAGCATAATGGATCTGAACATATAATCTTCCACCAAATAAACCATATAGTAATCAACACTACTAGTCACCCACAAGTACCAATCTAAGGTTCCGGTACAAAGCTTGAACACAAGAGATGAATTAGGGTTTGAGAGAAGATGGTGTTGTTGAAGATGTTGATGGATATTTTCCTCCCAAAGATGAGAGGGTTGTTGTTGATGATGATGGCTTCGATTTCCCCCTCCGGGAGGGAAGTTCCCCCGGCGTAATCGCTTCGCCGGAGGGCAAAAGTGCTCCTGCCCCATTTCCTCCTCAAGACGGCGGCGTTACGTCCCGAAAGTCATCCCCTTATTTTTTTAGGTCAAAATGACTTATGTACCAGAAGATGGGCACCGGAGGTGGGCCAGGCTGGCCACAACCCACCAGGGCACGCCTCGGGGGCCTGGCGCACCCTGGTGTCTTGTGGTCAACAAGTGGCCCCCTCCGGTAGTTATTTGCTCTAGTATTTTTATATATTCCAAAATAATTCTTCATAAATTTTCAGCGCATTTGGAGATGTGCATAATAGGTATCTCTTACATAGCTTTTTCGGGTCCATAATTCCAGCTGCCGGTATTCTCCCTCTTTGTGTAAACCTTATATATTATGAGAGAAAAGGCATTAGAATTACTCCATAAAGCATTATTATGCATAAAACATTATAAATAATAGTAGGAAATCATGATGCAAAATAGACGTATCAACTCCCGAAGCTTAGACCCCGCTTGTCCTCAAGCAAAAGTCGAAATTGAAAAACATGTCCACATGGTATGAGAGAGAGGTGTCGATAAAAAGACAAAATATGGACATAGTAGCATCATGCTTATTATCATAACAACAACAAACTTAATCATAAAGCTTTAACATATAACTTTTATCATATAACTTCTCATGAACAAGTAACAATTCGTCACAACAACGACGTATAAACTTTGTTGAAAACCAACAAACTGTGTTCTCAGTCAACTTTGGAACTACAATTCATCATATTTTCAGGAAGGGTCTCGTATTGGAGCCTTTTGGCAAGTCCACATACTCAACCATCATTTAATCTTCTATTATTGCTAACACCCACAATATACCCACGAGCAAAAATTTTCAACCGGACACATAGAAAGATAGGGGCTTATAGTTTCGCCTCCCAACGTATTCACCTCAAGGGTGATGTCAACGATAATAACTCATGCTCACTCATATCCAACTGGATATATGTGCCTAGATCTTTCCTCACCACATGATGCTTGCAAAAAGAGAAAATAAAAAGGAATTGATAAGAATACTTTGACTCTTGCATAAAAGTAAATTCATAAAAGTAAAAGATAGTCCCTTCGCAGAGGGAAGCAGAGGTTGTCATGCGCTTTTTGGTTTGTATGCCAAATCCCTTAACATAAAAGAACGTAACATTATATTGCCCCTTACGATAGCAACCTTCAGTATGTAGTCCGCCGCTTTTATTACTTTGCCATCACAAGTTCATACAACACTCAATTTTCTCGTTCACTCATCAAACACATTTAGAAGCAATTTTTATTGCCTTATTGCACCGATGACAACTTACTTGAAGGATCTTACTCAATCCATAGGTAGGTATGGTGGACTCTCAAAACATGAATTTGGGTTTCAGGTTTTTGGATGCACAAATACTATCTCTACTTAGTGCGGAGTTTTGGCTAGCAAAGATATTGAGCAAGCACCACATGTTGAAGGATCTATGACAATATAACTTCTATGTGAATATGTAGAAACATAAATCATTACGTTGTCTTCCTTGTCCAATGTCAACAATTTTGACATATAATATTTAATGGGGGCTCACAATCATAAAAGATGTCCAAGATAGTGTATTTGCATGTGAATCTTCTCTTCCATTATTAATTCTTTCATGAGTTGCATCATTGACAAATGCTATGTTTGTCAATCTCCAATAAATTTTACCACTTATACTTTTCCTTATGTGATGTCATTACTTACCATAAGATTAGCATATGATATTTTTCACTTATTTATTTTTATTTGATTGCAACAAGAAAGTAAAGAAGCAAAAACTCAAACTAAACTTTATTGTGTAACTCTCACTCAATTACATAGATAGATCATGAAACTAAAACTCAAAGATAGATCACGCTAAACTTTTATTCAACTAATTCATGATATAACTAAAGATATAACTAAAATAGGTAAAGATAGTAAAAGTGATGGTGATAAGATACCGGGGCATCTCCCCCAAGCTTGGCACAAGCCAAGGGGAGTGCCCATACCCGTGTACTCAAGTCTCCTTTGGTGGGGAAGATGATGAAGGTGGTGGTGATGAGGTAGTAGGTTTGTCCCCCGGCTTCCAGGGCAGGGGCCTAGCATCAAAAGACGATGCTCGAGTCTCCCGAGTCCTGCAACTGGCAGCTAAACTCATACCTTTAAATCTTGCTTCATACTCAAAAACTTGATTTTGAAGATCATAGATTTGGCTTTCTAGAAAATTGATTTTCTTATTGAATGTGAAGACGATGTCCTTCATGGACCGGCCATCCACCATGTGGTCACCGGTGAATTCCGTGATCATGGAGTGATTGGCGCTAAGTCCACGCTCCACCATCCCTTGGCACTTTAAGATGTCTTGTTCCACCACTTCGAGCCTGGCCTCCATGCTCCCCGTCCTCTTGGGCTCCTGAACATCGTGGATGTGGAGCACTCCCTCATGCATCACAATGGCTTGAGGGCGCTTCATCACCTCCGACAAGTACGGGTTGATGACCTTCTCGAAGAACTTGTCCTTGGAGGAGCTTGGTGGTGCCATGGAGATCTAGATCTAATGATAAAACATCACGAAACAAGAACAGAGGAGTTCTCTATGATACAGCTGTGGTCAATACATTCGGGGGTTATATAAAAAAATTATCTTGGGGAGTCAGGAAGGTTTCCGAGATGGGCACAACCCACCTGGGCGCTCCAGGGATGGCAGGCGCGCCCTGGTGTATCGTGCCCTCCTCGGTTGCCTTCCTGGTTATTTCTTTTTGTCATAATTTTGTAATATTCCAAAACTGACAGAAAATATTTTTGCGGATTTTTTAGAGTCCGTTTACTTACCGTATCACGTACCCCATCTTTTTCAGGGTTCTGGAGTGTTCTGGAAGGTTCCTTTTATGTGTTCGTCCGGTGTCATGGTTTGGATAATATTGCTTTCAACATTAAAAGGCGTACCTGAGATATAGTGTTTAATTCTTTTCCCATTGACCACCTTCGGGTTAGTACCTTCGGCATTATTAATCTTGATCGCTCCAGAGCGATAAACCTCTTAAATAATATATGGTCCTTCCCATTTGGAGAGGAGTTTTCCTGCAAAGAATCTAAAACGAGAGTTGTATAAAAGAACATATTCTCCAACTTTGAATTCCCGCTTTTGGATTCTTTTGTCATGCCATCTTTTAAATTTTTCTTTGAATAGTTTGGCATTTCCATAAGCTTGGGTTCTCCATTCATCTAGTGAGCTAATATCAAATAACCTCTTTTCACCGACAAGTTTGAAATCATAGTTGAGTTCTTTGATTGTCCAATATGCTTTATATTCTAACTCAAGAGGCAAATGACAGGTTTTTCCATAGACCATTTTATACGGAGACATACCCATAGAATTTTTATATGCTGTTCCGTAGGCCCAAAGTGCATCATCTAATTTCTTAGACCAATTCTTTCGGGACCTATTGACAGTTTTTTGTAATATTAGTTTTATTTCTCCATTGCTAAGTTCTACTTGACCACTAGATTGAGGATGATAGGGTGATGCAATTCTATGGTTATCATCATATTTAGCAAGCATTTTACGGAAAGCACCATGAATAAAGTGTGAACCACCAGCAGGCATTAAATAACTAGGGACTCTAAACCTTGGGAAAATAACTTCTTTAAGCATTTTAATGGAAGTGTTATGATCAACACTACTAGTTGGAATAGCTTCTACCCACTTAGTAACATAATCAATAGCAACCAAAATATGTGTATACCCATTAGAGGAAGGAAAAGGTCCCATATAATCAAAACCCCAAACATCAAATGGTTCAACAACAACTGAATAATTCATAGGCATTTCCCGACGCTTACCGATATTACCAATTCTTTGGCATTCATCACAAGACAAGACAAACTTACGAGCATCCTTGAAAAGAGTAGGCCAATAAAAACCATATTGCAAAACCTTGTGAGCAGTTCTATCTCCTGCATAATGTCTTCCATAGGCTTCGGAGTGACATTTCCATTGGATTTGTTCCTGTTCATGCTCAGCTACACAATGTCTAATAATACCATCTATTCCTTCTTTACAAAGATGTGGGTCGTCCCAAAAGTAATGTCTTAAATCATAGAAGAATTTTTTCTTTTGTTGGTATGTGAAACTAGGTGGTATATATTTAGCAACAATGTAATTAGCATAGTCAGCATACCAGGGAGTATTACGAGAAACATTTATTGCAGCTAGTTGTTCATGAGGAAAACTATCATCAATAGGTAGTGGGTTATCAAGAATATTTTCTAACCTAGACAAGTTATCCGCTACAGGGTTCTCAGCTCCTTTCCTATCAGTGATATGTAAATCAAATTCTTGTAGCAAGAGAACCCACCCAATGAGTCTAGGTTTAGCATCTTTCTTTTTCGTAAGATATTTTATAGCAGCATGATCAGTGTGAATGATTACTTTGGAATCAACAATGTAAGATCTAAATTTGTCACAAGCAAAAACAACTGCTAAAAATTCTTTTTCAGTAGTAGCATAATTTCTTTGGGCACTATCTAGAGTTTTGCTAGCATAATGGATAACATTTAATTACTTATCATCTCTTTGTCCTAGAATAGCACCAACAACATAATCACTAGCATCACACATAATAAAGGGCAAGTTTCAATCAGGTGGTTGAACAATAGGTGCAGAATTTAAGGCTTTCTTAAGTGTTTCAAAGGCTTCTACACAATCATCATAAAAAACAAATGGAACATCCTTTTGTAAAATATTAGTGAGAGGCCTAGAAATTTTAGAGAAGTCTTTAATAAACCTCCTATAGAAACCAGCATGACCAAGGAAACTACGAATACCTTTAATATCTTTAGGACATGGAATTTTCTCAATTGCATCAACTTTAGCTTTGTCCAATTCAATACCTCGTTCAAAAAATTTATGCCCCAAGATAATACCTTCATTAACCATAAAGTGACACTTCTCCCAATTGATGACAAGACTAGTTTGTTCACATCTCTGCAAAACTCGATCAAGGTTGCTTAAGCAACCGTCAAAAGAAGTTCCGTAAATGAAAAAAATCATCCATGAAAACCTCAACAATCTTTTCACAAAAACCAGAGAATATAGCAGTCATACATTTTTGAAAGGTAGCAGGTGCAATGCATAATCAAAAAAGCATACATCTATAAGCATAGGTTCCAAAAGGGCAAGTAAAGGTGGTTTTCTCTTGAACAGGTTGTGAAACAAGTATTTGAGAAAAACTAGAATATCCATCAAGAAAGCAAAAGTATGTGTCTTAGATAATCTTTCTAGCATTTGATCAATAAAAGGCAGAGGGTAATGATCTTTTCTAGTAGCTTTGTTTAATTTTCTAAAATCAATTACCATTCTATAGCCAGTAATAATTCTTTGTGGAATGAGTTCATTTTTATCATTAGGAACAACAGTGATACCTCCCTTCTTAGGGACACAATGAACAAGACTTACCCATCTACTATCAGATATGTGATTGATTATACCTGCTTCCAGAAGTTTTAGTATTTCTGTTCTTACCACTTATTTCATCTTAGGATTCAAACGTCGTTGGTGATCAACAATGGGTTTAGCATCAGGTTCCATATTAATCTTGTGTTGTTATAGAGTGAGACTGATGCCCTTAAGATCATCAAGGGTATATCCAATAGAAGCACGGTGCTTCTTCAGAATTTTTAATAATCTTTTTTCTTCATGTTCTGAAAGGTTAGCACTAATAATAACAGGATATATCTTTTTCTCATCAAGATAAGCATATTTCAAAGTGTCCGGCAATTGCTTTAATTCAAACACATGATCTCCTTTAGGTGGAGGAGGACCTCCAAGAGTTTCAATAGGCAAATTGTGTTTTCAGAGAGGTTGTTGTTCAAAGAATATTTTATCTATTTCATTTCTTTCACGTAAATGCGTATCATTTCCATGGTCAAGCAAATATTGTTCTAGTGGATCGGTAGGACGCATGGCAATAGAAGCAAGACCAATTATTTCATCCTTACTAGGTAATTCTTTATTACGGGGTTGTCTACTAAACTTGGAGAAATTAAGTTCATGAGATTCATCACCAAAGCTATCACTGACAGTTTGTTTATGACAATCTATAGTAGCATTGACAGTGTTCAAGAAAGGTCTACCAAATATAATGGGGCAAAATTCATCTTGTGGGGAACCAAGAACTAGAAAATCGGTAGGGTATTTTATTTTCCCACACAAGACTTCAACATCTCTAACAATCCCAAGTGGTGTGATGGTATCTCTATTAGCACGTTTAATAGTAACATTTTATTGGTATAAGGTAAAAGGAATATCACTCACACTAGCACCCAAGTCACATAAACCATGATAACATTGATCTCCTATTTTAACCGAGACAACAGGCATGCCAACAACAGGTCTATGTTTATCTTTTTCATCGGGTTTAGCAATTCTAGTAGCTTCATCATAAAAGTAAATAACATGCCCATCAATATTTTCTACCAAGAGATCTTTAACCATAGCAACACTAGGTTCTACTTTACAGGGTTTAGGTGCTTTAATATTACTTTTGCGAACCACAATTGATACCTTAGCATGTTCCTTTATCCTAACAGGGAAAGATGGTTTTTCAATATAAGCATTAGGCACAACTGGATCAACATTGTAAATAGTTTCACCTTTAGCTAATACCAGTTCTTTAATTTGTTCTTTAATAGGGGTATGATATTTAAATCACTTCTCCTTAGGGAGATCAACATGAGTAGCAAATGGTTCACAAAAAGAGGCTACTATCTCAGAGTCAAGTCCAATTTAGTGCTAAACTTGTGAAAAGCATCGGTATTCATAAAAGATTTAACACAATCAAACTCATGCTTAATACCCGACTCTTTACCTCCATTGAGTTCCCAATCTTCAGAGTTGCGTTTAATTTTTCTTAAAGATCCTACCTGAATTCAATAGTCTTCTTCATAAAAGAACTAGTACAAGAAGTAGCGAGCATGGATTGATCATCACAAGAAAGCTGAGCATAAAAATTCTGAATGATAATTCCTCTAGAGAGCTCATGATTGGGGCATGAATATAACATTGAATTAAGCCTCCCCCAAGCTAGAGCGATACTCTCTCCTTCACGAGGCCAAAAATTATACATATAATTCCAATCACAATGAACTAGATGCATAGGATAATTTTTTTTGGTGAAATTCGAATTTCAATCGATTCGAGTTCCAAGATCCAATATCATTGCATAGCCTATACCATGTCAATGCTTTTCCCTTCAAAGATAAAGGGAAAACCTTCTTCTTAGTTTTGTCTCCGGATAAACCTGCAAGCTTAAATAATCCACAAATTTCATCCAGATATATCAAATGCATATCCGGATGTTCTGTTCTATTAATTGTTCTATCAAACCCGAAGGAATTTCATAACCAATATTTTCAGTAGGTACAATAGGTTGAGAGGCAACTAATTTTTCTTTGGTTCGAGGTGAAGATACCTCGAACAAACTCCTCAAAGGATGGTTTTCCATGGTAACAAGTGACAATAAATATCAGCACGCAATATAAATTTTTCCTTACCAATTTCCACTTACCAAGAGCGCTTCACTCCCCGGCAATAGCACCAGAAAAGAGTCTTGATGACCCTCAAGTATAGGGGATCATTCGTAGTCCTTTCAATAAGTAAGAGTGTCGAACCCAACGAGGAGCAGAAAGAAATGACAAGTGGTTTTCAGCAAGGTATTTTCTGCAAGCACTCCAATAGTCGGTAACACGTAGTTTGATAGCAAGATAATTTGTAACAGACATGTAATGGTAACGGTACATAAAGTGCAGCAAGGTAGCTCAATCCTTTTGTGGCAAAGGACAGGCCAATACGGTCTCTTAGAATAAGCAAAGTGTTCTTGAGGGCACACGGGAATTTCATCTAGTCACTTCCATCATGTTGGTTTGATTTGCGTTCGCTACTTCAAAAATTTGATATGTGGGTGGACCGGTGCTTGGGTGATGTTCTTACTTGAAAAACGTCCCACTTATGGTTAACCCCCTCGCAAGCATCCGCAACTACAAGAAAAGAATTAAGATAAAATCTAATCATAGCGTTAAACATTTGGATCCAAATCGGTCCCTTACGAAGTAGCGCATAAACTAGAGTTTAAGCTTCTGTCACTCTAGCAACTCATCATCTAATGACTACTCCACAATGCATTCCCTTAGGCACAAAGATGGAGAAGTGCCATGTAGTCGACGTTCACATGACACCACTAAGGGAACCACAACATACATGTCATCAAAATATCGAACACATATCAACTTCACATGATTACTTGCAACATGACTTCTCCCGTGACCTCAAGAACGAAAGTAACTACTCACAAATGATATTCATGTTCAAGATCAGAGAGGTCTTAAATAGCATAATGGATCTGAACATATAATCTTCCACCAAATAATCCATATAGTAATCAACTACAAGATGTAATCAACACTACTAGTCACCCACAAGTACCAATCTAAGGTTCCGGTACAAAGCTTGAACACAAGACATGAACTAGGGTTTGAGAGGAGATGGTGTTGTTGAAGATGTTGATGGATATTTCCCTCCCAAAGATGAGAGGGTTGTTGGTGATAACGATGGCTTTGATTCCCCCCTCCGGGAGGGAGGTTCCCCGCGGAATCGCTTCGCCGGAGGGCAAAAGTGCTCCTGCCCCATTTCCGCCTCAAGACGGTGGCGTTACGTCCTGAAAGTTCTCTGGGCACCGGAGGTGGACCGGGCTGGCCACAACCCACCAGGGCATGCCCGGAGGGCCTCGCGCGCCCTGGTGTCTTGTGGTTACCAGGTGGCCCCCCTCCGGTAGTTATTTGCTCTAGTATTTTTTATATATTCCAAAATAATTCTCCATAAATTTTCAGCGCATTTGGAGATGTGCATAATAGGTATCTCTTACATAGCTTTTTCGGGTCCAGAATTCCAGCTGCCGGTATTCTCCCTCTTTGTGTAAACCTTATATATTGTGAGAGAAAAGGCATTAGAATTACTCCATAAAGCATTATTATGCATAAAACATTATAAATAACAGTAGGAAATCATGATGCAAAATGGACGTATCACCAGCCAGCAACTGTTCCAAAACGCTGCCCCCAAGAGGGTTAACGGGCCCAAGGCGTCGTCAACGTCCGATCCAGGTGACCCAGATCTAGGGTTTCCCCTGGAGCATCCGAAACGAGGTGACGACGATTGCAACCCACAATGCCTCCGACAAGGAGATGACGCCAAACACGCCGCCATCGTCCTCCATGACCAAGGTCGACACGATTTTCTCCAGGAATCGAGGCACCCTGCACCAGAAGCAAGCCGGATCTGCTTTGAGCTACGCCGTGATGATGCGCACAACCGATGGTACACCGATAGGGAACTAGCAAGCCTTGCCGACCCCTCAACGCGTCGCTGGCCTGCCATAGGACAAACCAACGACGGATCTGGGGGGATCCAGATCCCCAGTCACCGCCGCGCCCGCTGTTGTCGAAGAACCCACAGGTTCTGCCGGCCATGGGGGTGGCCACTATCACCGCATGACCAAGGACGCCATCTTAGCTGCTGCGTGCATGCTTCCCAATGGCCCCGCCCCAGCCGATCCATTGGCATCGCCGCCGCGTCCATCACCCTTGCCCTTCGGCGTCGGGCTCACCACCACCACGACCTACGCCAGTGGCAGCGTGCCGCAGGGAGGGCTGTGATGTGGATTGTTGTTGGTGGCGGTAGTGATCTCCCCCAGCAACGCCCTGTGGAGGCGTCATGAGTTAGGTCACGAGGTGATAACCCACAAGTATAGGGGATCGCAACAGTTTTCAAGGGTAGAGTATTCAACCCAAGTTTGTTGATTCGACACAAGGGGAGCCAAAGAATATTCTCAAGTATTAGCAGTTGAGTTGTCAATTCAACCACACCTGAAAGACTTAATTTCTGCAGCAAAATATTTAGTAGCAACGTAGTATGGAAGTAATGGTAACGGTGGCAAAAGTAATGGTAGCAGTTTTGTAGCAATTTTAACAGTGGCAACGGCAAAGTAACGTAACAAAGATCAATATGGGAAAATCTTGTAGGCAATGGATCAATGATGGATAATTATGTCGGATGGCATTCATCATGTAACAGTTATAACCTAGGGTGACACAGAACTAGCTCCAATTTATCAATATAATGTAGGCATATATTCCGAATATAGTCATACATGCTTATGGAAAAGAACTTGCATGACATCTTTTGTCCTACCCTCCCGTGGCAGCGGGATCCTAATGGAAACTAAGGAATATTAAGGCCTCCTTTTAATAGAGAACCGGACCAAAGCATTACCAGTTAGTGAATACATGAACTCCTCAAACTACGGTAATCATCAGAAAGAATCCCAATTATTGTCACCTTGGGGTATGTGGATCATAACTCGTAATAGGTGTCTATAACTTGCAAGATAGGATCAAGAACACAAATATATTCATGAAAACATAATAGGTTCAGATCTGAAATCATGGCACTCGGGCCCTAGTGACAAGCATTAAGCATAGCAAAGTCATAGCAACATCAATCTCAGAACATAGTGGATACTAGGGATCAAACCCTAACAAAACTAACTCGATTACATGATAAATCTCATCCAACCCATCACCGTCCAGCAAGCCTACGATGGAATTACTCACGCACGGTGGTGAGGATCATGAAATTGGTGATGGAGGAAGGTTGGTGATGATGATGGCGGTGGATCCCCCTCTCCGGAGCCCCAAACGGACTCCAGATCTGCTCTCCCGATGAAGAACATGAGGTGGCGGCGGCTCTGTATCATAAAACACGATGAGTCCTTCTCTCTGATTTTTTTCCTCCCCGAATGTGAATATATGGAGTTGGAGTTGAGGTCGGTGGAGGTCCAGGGGACCCACAAGGCAGGTGGGAGCGCCCTACACCCTTGTGGCCAACCGGTTGATGTCTACTATGCAACTTTATTCTTGTAGACCCGTGTTGGGCCTCCAAGCGCAGAGTTTTGTAGGACAGTAGCAATTTTCCCTCAAGTGGATGAACTAAGATTTATCAATCCGTGAGAGGTGTAGGATGAAGATGGTCTCTCTCAAACGACCCTGCAATCAAATACAAGAAATCTCTTGTGTCCCCAACACACCCAATACAATGGCAATTCGTATAGGTGCACTAGTTCGGCGAAGAGATGGTGATACAAGTGTAATATGGATGGTTATATTTTTATAATCTGAATAATAAAAACAGCAATGTAGAAAATTGTAAACGGGCACAAAAATGGTATTGCAATGCTTGAAAATGAGGCCTAGGGTCCATACTTTCGCTAGTGAATTCTCTCAACAACACTAATATAATTGGATCATATAACCGTCCCTCAACGTGCAACGAAGAATCGCTCCAAAGTTCCTATCTAGCGGAGAACATACGAAGAAATCATTTGTAGGGTACGAAACCACCTCGAAGCTATTCTTTCCGATCGATCTATCCAAGAGTTCGTACTAAAGTAACACCAAATAATTTCAGATTCATAATACTGAATCCAACACAAGGAACCTCAAAGAGTGCCCCAAGATTTCTACCGGAGAAACAAAGACAAGAACGTGCATCAACCCCTATAGGTAGATTACCCCAATGTCACCTCGGGAATCCGTGAGTTGAGTGCCAAAACACATATCAAGTGAATCAATATGATATCCCATGGTCACCACGTGTATTCATATGCAAGACATATGTCAAGTGCTCTCAAATCCATAAACGTATTCAATCCGATAACAACGAAATATCAAAGGGAAAAACTCAATTCATCACAACAAAATAGAGAGGGGAAAACACCATATGATCTGACTATATTAACAAAGCCCGCGATACATCAAGATCGTGACATCTCAAGAACACGAGAGAGAGAGAGAGAGAGAGATTAAACACATAGCTACTGGTACAAACCCTCAGCCCCGAGGGTGGACTACTCCCTCCTCATCATGGTGGCCGCCGGGATGATGAAGATGGCCTCCGGAGATGATTCCCCCCTCTTGCAGGGTGCCGGAACAAGGTCTAGATTGCTTTTCGGTGGCTACAGAGCCTTGCAGCGGTAGAACTTCTGATCTAGGTTAAAGAGGGAGTGCGGGATATAGGGTTTAGGGTTTTTGGAATATTTGAGAATTTATAGGGTAGAGAGGGGGTGCGGGAGGCCACCGAGGTGGGCACAACCTACCTGGGCGCGCCCAGGCCCCCAGGCGCGCCCTGGTGGGTTGTGCCCCTCGGGGCACCCCCCCAGGTGCTTCTCTGGCCCACTGGTGGTCTTCTGGTCCATAAAAAATCCACAAAAAGTTTTGCGGTGTTTGGACTCCGATTGATATTGATTTCCCGCGATGTAAAAAACAAGCAAAAAACAACAACTGGCACTGGGCACTGGGTCAATAGGTTAGTCCCAAAAATGATATAAAGTTGCTATAAAATGAATGTAAAACATCAAAAAATGATAATATAACAGCATGAATACTTCATATGTTATAGATACGTTGGAGACGTATCAGCATCCCCAAGCTTAATTCCTACTCGTCCTCGAGTAGGTAAATGATAAAAGAAATAATTTATGAAGTGTGAATGCTAGCAAAGTGCACAAGTTTGATCAATGACAATTTCAATCACTTTTCCTAGCATCATAACATCAATTCTTTCTTATAAAATTTCTCATGTTAAAGTAGCAACTAATTCACATGCTAAGGTTCAAACAATGAATTATCTTGAAAACTCAACAACTTATGTTCTCTGTCACCAAGCAATTGCAATTCAACTTATTCAACAGAGTTTAAGTAAGAGCTCCACATACTCAACCATCATATAGTCTTCTATGACTGCTAACACTCACCGCATACACATGAGCATAACGTTTCAACCAGACACATAGAAAGATAGGGGCTTATTGTTTTTCCTCCCAACGAATTCATCTCAAGGGTGATGTCAACAATAATAACTCATGCTAACCATATCCAACTGGATATATGTGCCTAGATCTTTCCTCACCACATGATGCTTTCCAAAAGAGAAAAATAAAAAGGAATAGAGAGAAAAACTTTGACTGTTTGCATAAAAGTAAATACTGAAAAGTAAAAGATAGGCCCTTCACAAAGGGAAGTAGAGGTTGCCATGCACTTATTTGTTTGTATGCTCAACCCCTTAGTGCAAAAGAACGTCACGTTATATTGCCCCTTATGATAGCAACCTTTATTATGCAGTCTATCGCTTTTATTCTTTGCTATCAAGTTCGTACAATGCTCAATTTTCTCTTACACTAAATGATCTAACACTTTTAGAAGCAATTTTTATTGCCTTATTGCACCAATGAAAACTTACTTGAGGGATCTTATTCAATCCTTAGGTAGGTATGGTGGACTCTTGAAAATAATATTTGGGTTTAATGCTTTTTGGATGCACAAGTAGTATCTCTACTTAGTGCAGATTTTTTTGGCTAGCAAAGATGGGGGGCAAGCACCACATGTTAAAGGACCTATGCCAATATAACTTCTATGTGAATATGAACAAACATAAACCATTACGTTGTGTTCCTTGTCCAACGTCAACAATTTTGGCATATAATATTTTGGTGGGGTCTCACAATCACAAAAGATTTCCAAGATAGTGTATTTGCCTGTGAAAGTTCTCTTCTTTATACTAAATATTCTTGAATTGCTTGTATGACCAATATTGTGATTGTCAAGCCTCAAAAGATTTCACTTTCTAAACCCAATGTGAACCTACCACTAGGCATATGATATGATTTAAATTTCATGACATTCAATTTATTCAACAATTTACTCATAGGATATAAGTTAAGCACAAGAGTAAATGACAAGCTACTCCAAAAAGATATAAGTGAAGATTAAGCGAGTAGTTATGTAAATGGGTAGCTATTTGAGGACTCTCTCTTATTAAAAACTTTAAGATCTAAGAATTTTATTAAAACATCAATCAAAACAAAATAAAATGACATTCCAACAATAGCACAACTCACGTGGAGAAGCAAAAACTTAGGCTCAACCGATACTAACCGATAATTGTTGATGAAGAAAGGTGGGATGCCTACCGGGGCACCCCCAAGCTGAGATGCTTGAGACTTCTTGAAATATTATGTTGGGATGCCTTGGGCATCTCCAAGCTTGAGCCTTTGTGTATCCTTAATTCCTTTTATATCACGGTTTCCCTAAATCTTAAAAACTTCACCCACACAAAACTCAACAAGAACTCGTGAGATAAGTTAGTATATACCAATGCAAAAAATTATCATTCTCTACTATAGCAAATCACTAAAATTATTATTCAACATTGCATACTAAATGCCTCTGCATATTTAATACTCCTATCCTCAAATAGAATCATTAAACAAGCAAACATATACAAACATAACAACAATCTGCCAAAACAGTACAGTCTGTAAAGAATGCAAGAGTATCAATACTTCTTAAACTCCAAAGATTATGAAAATTTACCACACTGTAGAAAAATTATCAGAACTTATTTTGCAAAATTTTCAATATTTTATCACATTCTGACTTTTCTAGGGAATTTTGGCAACATCGATAAACTTTCTGTTTTCAAACAGCAACATGTATACTTGCAAAATAAGCATGGTGAAGGTTATCCTTGACATTTGTATTGAAAATAAAGATGCAAAACATTACACTACTAGAATTAGCTAATTTGCCGTCTGCCAAGTCTTTGCCGTCCGCTGGCTGACGGCAAAGAAGGTCTTTGCCGTCCGCTTACAGAAAACGGACGGCAATGAACTGGCTGATGGCAAAGAACGGTCTTTGCCATCAGCCTACTCTTTGCCGTCAGCTAGCGAACGGCAAAGAATCTTTGCTGTCAGCTAGCAGACGACAAAGAGAGTGGTGGTCCCCACTAATGAGCTGACGGCAACGCCCCCCCTCTTTGCCGTCAGCTAGCGGACGAAAAAGAGAAAAAAAAGCTGACGGCAAAGGTTTGGCGGACGGCAAAGAACTAACCTAACTAACGGCGAGACCCACCCCGCCGTGGATCCATCTCTCTGTTTCTCTCCTCTCTCCTCCCCGAGCCACCACGCCGCCCCCGCCGCCCGCCGCCGCCCCACCACCTGCCACCGCCCCCGCCACCCGCCGCCGCCCCCACCCCGTGCCGCTGGCCCCACCACTTGCCGCCGCCCCCGCCATCCACCAGCCACCCCCGCCACCCGCCGCCACCCCCACCACCCGCCGCCCTCGCCACCCACCGCCGCCCCCACCCCGTGCCGTCGCCCCACCACCCCGCCGCCCCGGCACCCCACCACCCCGGCGTCGCTGCCGCCCCCGCCACCCGCCACCGCGGCCCCATCGCCCCCGCGTCCCTGCCGGCTCGGGGCCGCCGCTCACCGCCCCTCCCCCCTGATGAGCTCCACCTCCCCTCCCCCATGATGAGCTCCACTGCCCCGGCCGGAGCCCTGCGGCCCCCGTCGCCACCGCCACCCTTCTGTTGCGAAGCCCCGGCCACCGTCGGGTCCGGTGAGTTATTTTTCTTTTTTTCTTTTTTGTTGTTGTTTAATTGTTAGTGTTTGGTTTAGTGCTAGATATATATGTGTTAGTTTTAGATTTAGTGCATGGGTTTTAGATAATTAGTCATATAATTAAAAGAAGTAGAAAAAAGATGAAAAAAGAAGAAGAAGAAAAGAAGAATATGTAGAAGGGGAAGAAGAAGAAGAAGAAGAAGAGGAGGAGGAGGAGGAGGGGAGAAGAAGAAGAAGAAGAAAGTGTAGGAGAAGAAGAGGAGGGGAGAAGAAGAAGAAGAAGAAAGTGTAGGAGAAGAATAGGAGGGGAGAAGAAGAAGAAGAAAGTGTAGGAGAAGAAGAGGAGGGGAGAAGAAGAAGAAGAATAAGAAAATAAGAATATGTAGAAGGTGCTCTTTGGCCTTCCAGAGGCCGGCGGGGTCATATATTTGTGAATTATGAGTTAGGTCGTATATTTTTCGATTTTTTTATGCAAAACATCATACATATTTGTGTTTATCGGGTGGATTCAAATGTGCAGTTGTTTCATCGCTACGAGGGTGTGGTGTTTGACGACCTCCCCGTGCGTTCGACGAGCTCCGCCCCTGCGTTCGTTCGTGAGCACAAATGACATCTCCTCCTCCCCCCTTCATTTGCTCTGTTCCGGTCTTCGTGCCGATGAAACTTGCTAGCTATAGGTGTCAATCATCAGTATGCGTAACCACTATGTGTCTCCCGTTTGAAAGGGTTACATCTATAAATATGCATGCATTTGCATATTTATAACCGTGATTCTTTCGAATTGTCCAACGCTATCCATGGACGGCCCGAGTATGTGTAGATTGGGTTCGTTTTCCCATATGCTTTGCTCCGGATCTGACGCATAAATTTCGTCAGTGTCTCCCCTGTTGTTCTCCGGGTACACATCCTCTCTGTTTATTGCACAAACGTGTATCAGGAGAACAACGGGGAGGTGCTACCAAAATTTTGCGTCGGATCCGGAGCATAGCATGGGAAAAGGAACCCAATCTACACATACTCTGGTGGGATTAGGACCTATCATTACCTATTAGAGTGTAGGTTGCATGAACGTAATAAAATTGACAAACTAGATCAACTGATGAATATACATGGTGAATTATATATATATATATATATATATATATATATATATATATATATTTGTTGTGTGTCCAGTAGCTCTGAAAGTCAAGATGAGTGATCGTGCGTGGATGTACACCGGTCACACTGGCCAGAACAAATGGAGCACTGAATGGTTCACAAAAACCAAGGCGTTTGTGCAAGCCGCATTTGCAAATGGCCAGAGGAAAACCTGGTGCCCCTGTTCCTGGTACGACAATTGGGAAAAGAGGACAGAGCCTGAAATGGGCAAACACCTGCAGAAGAGTGGTTTTACACCCAATTATACAGTGTGGACATTCCATGGTGAGTCTGCCCAACGTGACCAAGCTGAGGTGGTTCCTCGTCGCACCGACGAGCATGGTACCGGGATGGAAAACATGGTGCAAGACTTGGATGATGCTCGGGATTCGGACAAGGAGATGGAGGAATCTGCAAAGGCCTTCAATGAAATGTTGGAGTCTTCAAAACGTCTGCTCCACGAGCACACTGAGCTTTGTCAGTTGGATGCCATCTCACAAGTAATGGCTCTGAAGGCTCAGTTCAACTTGGGCAGAGAATGCTACGACGCAATTATGACAGTATTTGGACGCTTTCTACCCAAAGGCCATGTAATGCCTGCAAACCTGTACCAGTCGGACAAAATCCTCCGTGCACTGAAGATGCCCTATGAGAAGATACATGCATGTGAGAAAGGATGTGCCTTATTTAGGCTTGAATATGCGGACTTGAACTATTGTCCCATTTGCAAGTCTTCCAGGTATGTTGTGGTAGACAACGGTATGGGTGAGAAGACGCAGACCAAAATCCCTGTTAGTGTTCTTCGGTATATGCCAATCGTACCAAGACTTCAACGTCTTTTCATGGTTGAAGAGATGGCCAGACAGATGACATGGCACAAAACGGGCAAAAGAATCGAACTAGATACAGATGGGAATCTGATGATGGTACACACATTGGATGGTGTTGCGTGGAAGAAGTTTGATGAATTACATGATGACAAAGCGGCAGATCCGAGTCATCCTCGAGTCGACATCAGCATGGATGGGTTCAGTGTGTTTTGTCTGACGGAAATCCAATACAGTTGTTGGCCCGTATTTGTCTTTCCACTCAATCCCCCCGGACAGATTATGCAAAGAAAGAACATTTTCCTGACGTTGATAATTCTAGGGCCCAACTATCCGGGGAAAAAAATATGAATGTGTACATGCAGCCACTTAAGGACGAATTGCAAGAAGCCTGGGATAATGGGTTCAAGACATACGGCGCCTATAGCAAATGGAACTTCATAATGCGTGTCTGGTACCTGTACTCGACGCATGACTTGCCGGCGTATGCGCTATTCGTTGGCTGGTGTGTGCATGGAAGGTTCCCGTGCCCCACATGCAAGGGAGCTCTTGAGTTTCATTGGCTTCAGGCCGATCACAAGTTTTCTTGCTTCGACATGCATAGATAGTTCCTGGATCCTCGCCATAAGTTCAGGAAAGACAAGAAGAACTTTATCAGAGGTAGAGTTGTCAAAAACTCTGCACCACCTGCGTTGAGAGGCCAACAGACCATGGATTAGTTAAACGTTCTCGAGCTAGATCCAGAGCGTCCAGGGTACTTCAAGGGGTATAATTCTAAACACGCCTGGACTCACAAGACATGCTTATGGGATCTGCCTTACTTCAAAGACCTCCTTTGCCCACACAACATCGACTGATGCACACTGAGAAGAATATCGCCGAGGCACTTTTTGGTACATTGTTCGGCATAGATGGGAAGTCAAAGGATAATACTAAGGCTAGAGTCGATCTAGAGGTGCTATGTGATAGGCCATTACAAAACATGAAAAAACCGAAAGGAAAGCAGAACTGGACGAAGCCAAAGGCATGGTTCAATCTTGGAAGGCCAGCTATGAGGGAAATTATCTTGTGGGTGCAACAGCAATGGATGTTCCATGATGGGTATGCAGCGAATCTAAAGAGGGGAGCGAATCTTGATAAATTGAAGATATTTGGTCTCAAGTGTCATGATTGGCACATATGGATTGAGCGGTTAATGCCGGTGATGTTGCGTGGCTTCATCCCTGAGGATGAATGGCTAGTACCGGCAGAACTCAGCTATTTGTTCCGTGTTCTTTGTGCGAAAGAACTATCGCCTGGCGTGCTAGAAGAAATGGAAGAGTTGGCGTCAGAGTTGATCTGCAAGTTAGAGAAGATCTTTCCACCGGGCTTCTTTAATCCAATGCAGCATTTAATTTTGCATCTCCCGACCGAGGCAAGATTGGGGGGGGGCATGCAAAATCGTTGGTGCTACCCAACTGAGGGGATGCAGAAGATGCTTCGACAAAAATGTTAAAATAAACATAGAATTGAAGCATCGATGGTTGAGGCATTCATCACTGAGGGGGCGGCAAACTTCGTGACAACACACTACGAAGCCAAAAATTGTCATTTGCATAATCCGAAGCCTCGGTACAATGCTAACGAACCTCAAAAGGGTGGATCCAACCTCAGCCTATTCAAAGGGAATCTCGAACCAGCCAGTGGTTCGAAACCAGTATCTTTGGATAACGAAGAATGGCGGACCATTACGTTGTATATCTTCAACAACCTGACAGAAGTGCGGCCGTACATCGAGTAAGTTCTCGGTACATTGTTTCGCAACTTCTATTTCCTTTGAACTGCTCTTATTCCTGGATATTTCATACAGTCAATACGTCGCCATATTCCCGTATGGAGCGGTAATCCAAAAGGATTCCATTGAAGAGTATGAGCTTCTCGCAAAGCAAGGAGGCGGCTATCCCGGTTTCATCTCTTGGTTCAAACAAACCGTAATTTCTATTAGACCATTTCATTTCATTCGCTAATTTGTGCCTAATGCAACAATCCTTTCGTATTAAACTTGTAGGCTAATTCAGAGTCTATGGACGCCGAATTGAGACAAGTCGCTAATGGTTTTGACTATAAGGTCCGTTCATTTGAGAAATACGACATCACGGGTATCGCTTTCGTACCTATGGCAAAGAGCTATCTATGGCCGACCGAAAGTCTACAAATTGCTGTGTATCTGCTATCGGCGAAGGAGGTACCGAGTATTATGGGAGAGTTGAAGCAATTTATGAACTTCTATTCTATGGTGAAAACCCATCGAATGTCGTACTCTTCAAATGTTATTGGTTTCATCCGAAGGAGACTAGAAGGACTCATGAACATATAGGGCTAGTTGAAATCAAACAAAACACCCATTTAGATGTTCTTGATGTCTATATTATGGCTCAACAGGCGACCCAAGTATTCTATCTACCGTGGGCCTGCCAAACTAATCCAAATCTAAAAGGTTGGGATGTCGTTTATGAAGTGCCGCCACGTGCTAGACTATCTCCCCCAAAGGAAGAGGATTATGAACCTCACATTAACCCAGACACAAATGAAGGAGAATTCTTCCAAGAGACACGTCTTTCCAAAAACGTTTCAAGAACCGCTATACTTCACCCCAAAACATTGAAGTAGACAGCGACAGTGAATCTGGCATCACCCCAGAGGAGGAACAAGAAGAGCCGGAACAAGAAGAGGTTACTGCTGCGAATGACCTGTCAATGCTTGACCGATTATGTCAGGGTGGTCTTCCACATTTTGATGCCGCTGAACCCTATGAGCACGTCATTGATGATAGTGATGATGATGATTATGCATTTATTGATGATAGTGATCGAGATTAATAGTAGCCCGCTCCTACACCTCCATGATCACGGTAAGTTCTCTAGTGTTTTGCTTAACAAATGCATAAAGACCTAGACTTAGCTTTATTTCCTTCAAAATGACTTAATAAGCTTACTGACCTCCAAAACCATCCATTTTACCTAAGTTAGCTCTAAAACGATCTATACTTAGCTTTGTTTCCTCCAAAATGACATGTACTTAGCTTACTTATGTCAAAATGGCATAATTAGCTTAGTTAGCTCATAAACGATCCATTTTACCCAAGTTAGCTCTAAAATGACCCATTTTACCTAGGTTAGCTCCAAAACGACCCATCTTACCTAGGTTAGCTCTAAAATGATGCATTTTACCTAACTTAGCTCATAAACGATCCATTTCACCTAGGTTAGCTCATAAACGATCCATTTCACCTAGGTTAGCTCAAAAACGATCTATTTCAACTAAGTTAGCTCATAAATGATCCATTTCACCTTAGTTAGCTCATAAACGATCCATTTCACCTAAGTTAGCTCGTAAATGATCCATTTCACCTAAGTTAGCTCATAAATGATCCATTTCACCTAAGTTAGCTCATAAACGATCCATTTCACCTAGGTTAGCTCTAAAATGATCCATTTCACCTTAGTTAGCTCATAAATGATCCATTTCACCTTAGTTAGCTCATAAACGATCCATTTCACCTAACTTAGCTCATAAATGATCCATTTCACCTAAGTTAGCTCATAAATGACATATACTTCTTCTTCTAGTCACCTTTTTTCTAACTTTCTTATTTGCCATTTTGCAAATCTCGTTCACTTCAGGGAAGCTAGCTTGCTATGATGGAGTGCTTGTTTTTTCATTCATTCTCTTCTAGTATTCTTAGCTTTCTATGATGGAACAATGTGTATGTGCAACTTGCCATGTATGAATGGATGGAACTATATATGTATGTATGATCAAACTTATGTGCTGGATATGTCATATGTTTGCTGTGAAATAACCCTGTGAAATATATCTATATATGTCATATATATTTGCTGTGAAAATTGTTGGATTTAAAAAAACAGAAAAAGAGCCAATGCAGGCTCTTTGCCGTCAGCCACCGACGGCAATGGGCTCTTTGCCGTTCATGACGGACGGCAAGGAAGCCACATGGCAGCCAACTGTACTTCCTCGGAGCTGACCCATTTGGTCAGTTTGCCTACAGTGGCAGACGGCAAAGCCTTTGGCTACAGCGGCGGACGACAAAGACTTGCTGGGCAGTGACGTCCAACTGACGTCATTAGGCGGACGACAAAGGCCTGATGCTATTTGTCGTCATCCGGGGACGGCAAATACTGCCGTTAGCCACCTAACGGACTAACGGCGAATTTATTGTTGTCGGCTTTCTTTGCCGTCAGCCGCTGATGGCAAAGGCCCCTTTGCCGTCCACTTCAGAAAGCAGATGGCAAAGAAGCTCTTTACCGATCCTTTCTTTGCCGGTGCATTTTGCCGTCCGCGACGGATGGCAAAGGCCTTTGCCATCCGTCGTCCATGCCTTTGCCGTCCGCCTTGGCGGACGGCAAATTAGCTGATTCCTGTAGTGTTATTCTAAATAACAGGAAGCAAATCCTAGCAAAATAAAATGATGCTCCAAGTAAAACTCATATCATGTGACGAATGAAAACATTGCTCCAAGTGAGGTTACCGATAATGTTGAAGACGAAAGAGGGGATGCCTTCTGGGCATCCCCAAGCTTAGTTGCTTGGATCTTCCTTGAATATTACCTTGGGGTGCCTTGGGCATCCCCAAGCTTAGGATCTTGTCACTCCTTATTCTTCTCATATCAACATCTCACCCAAAACTTGAAAACTTCAATCACACAAAAAGTTTCACGGTTTTTGGACTCTGTTTGATATTGATTTCATGCGACGTAAAAAACAAGCAAAAAACAACAACTGGCACTGGGCACTGGGTCAATAGGTTAGTCCCAAAAAATGATATAGATTTGCTATAAAATGATTGTAAAACATTCAAGAATGATAATATAACAGCATGAATACTTCATATATTATAGATACGTTGGAGACGTATCACTGGTGGGCCCCCTGTGGTTGATTCTTTTGCCAATATTTTTTATTTATTCCAAAATATTCTTCATAAAGTTTCAGGTCATTCCAAGAACTTTTATTTTTGCAAAAAATTAACAGCAAGTACTGGTGCGCGTCGGTCCTAAACAAACGGTTTTTTACCCCTTTCCGTGACGGCCTTCGGAACCTTCACCAAGTGAGTGTGTGCGATAGGGGGTCCTTCCCACACGACCCAGAAACCGTCGGGGATATGGAACAGTGATCCAGAGGCCTTCCAAAATGTAATCGTGTGCAATGCAGCACACACTAAATTCTGTCGCACGTGTGGTATCGGTGATTAAGCATTTCTAATGACGCAGTGAAACCATGCGGTCTGTCATAACGAACCGTTTGGGAAACAGTATGTAAGGCACACGGTCCAACATATGAACTGTGTGTGATTTGTGCCCTATCGCACACGAGTTTTCCGCGTAACCCGTCTGCCATGCTAGACTCCATCGCACACGTTTTCCAACAATTACCGTCTGCGATAATGTTCTATCACAAACGGTTCAGGAGACCCTTCGCACACATACAAGTGCTGCAGACCATTTGTGATTTGTTAGGTATCACCGACGGTTGCCGCAAGAGTGACGTGTGCTTTTCGTTTGGGATCCCACACGTTTCCTGAAAAAAATACGACTGGGATTGTATTTTGCATTGGGCACGGTTTACTCCCAGTTCTAGTGTGCGATAACACGATATCACAAACGGTTCCGGAGAACCTACGAACGTACTAGCACTCTGAATCATTTGCGATCTGCTGTGTATCACTGACGGTTCCAATACGATTGACGTATGCTTTCCGACGTGGATCGCACACACTCATTTAGTTGAACCGTGTGCGGAGCAATTGCCAGATTAAAACAAAAATATCCCATTTTGAATCGGCACGCAAAAAACAAATTCGCCACAATATTCAATTGAACAAATAAAAAAATATCCCATTTTGAATCGGCACGCAAAAAGCAAATTTGCCACAATATTCAATTGAACAAATAGTGTCCACATGAAGAACATTCATCAGATTGGCAACAGTTGCAATTGAACATATGGTAGCTAAATTCCAATGATTTGTCCACACATATATGCATTACATAATTAATCATAGTGTATGAAATACGAAGATCTCATCAGATGGAAAATAATGGATCCATGCGTTATATGTTTAGCGGCTAACTCTTACTCAATGTTTTAAGAGAAACCATGCTGAAATCTTCATCATCACCAGTGGGATTGATGTAGTGATCCAGGAAGAAGTCATTGATAAATCTCCAAACCATCAGCAATTCACGAGCTGGGAGCGGTTCAGGGGTCCTCGGTTTTAAGATGAGTTGCAGTATTTTTAAGATCAGAATGTGCCATATGAGTGGAGTAGAAGATATTAATTAAGATAGACTTACTGGTACTAATTCGCGAGGATCGTCACAACTATCAGTAGATTTGCAGATGGAGATCATGTTTTTGCAAACATAGTATCCACAAAGGTTTGTCCCTACTTCTTGCTGAGGACACTGAAATTTTTTGTACAAAATTAGTCATGTATTTGTCCTGTTAGGAACAACCTAAACGGTGTTAGATGTATTATTTTTTCTTTGGACAAAATATAAAGAGGTTTATTTAGAAGCTTGAACATTTGACTAGCGTAAGGAAAGATATTTGCAGACTGTTGGATAAATTTTCCGAAAATAATGGATTTCGGTGTGTTACCGGAGAAACGACCTCGTGCTGCAGAGGTAGTTTCCTCTTGAACAGGTTCCTTGTTTTAGTTTCCCACAATGCGAGCACACTGCAAATGATGATGAATTTTGACAACATCAATTATTGAACCAGATATGAATGCAAATTAATTTCAACATCATAGAATTCAATACCTATCCAAGAATTGCTAAAGATGCGTCAGATCCTGAGCGTTGGTTGACTCTCTGAGAGAATCGATGTAGTAAACTGTGTTCTTGTTTGAAACAATGAATACCAATATCCAGTGATTGCTACATATTAATAAAGCCATGAACTTACGAATGATGTCGAAATCTGAAAGACAATTACTGTATGCGTGGTTGTTTACTTGACTTACCCTTCATGATATGGCTAGAGAAATGATTCTGCATGGGACGTGTTTTCGAAGATACGGACGACCGTGTTAACGGCCCAGTCCCGTCGGTCCTTTTCATGTAATGCTGTGCCATTTGCTAATGCAGGATCTATGAAATACACACTCTCACTTTGTCTTCTCTGCGCGTTCAATCCCCTGAGAGGAATAAAATGCAGTTAGCTGTTTATCATTTACAACCTTGTATGGAGAAGTTGATCAGAGTTTGTTAAGTACTTACAAAATCACGCATCTAACAAGAGTGGCATCGAGCAGGTTGAAGTTGAAGAAGAGATGTAAGTCCTCGAAACTCACAATGATGGAACCAACATCGTGTCGGAAATGATCTCTGTTGTTGTGGACTAGCAAATGGTGATGACCTTCTGACATTTGATCCATGCAATATTCATGTAACTTGCGGCAATTGGAGCTGCACTCATCAAAGTATTTGCCAGCAAGAAATGGCTGACCATGGATGTAATTGCGTGCTTCAAGTACGTCTGCTTTTCTTTTAGCAAGCAACAATTCTACTTCTTCATCATCCATGGCGTCAGAAATAATATTACTCCCCGATTCGAACAAGCTGCTGTTAATTTGGTTCTGGGCGATGAGTGCTTTAAGTAAGAGGCAATCATTCTCTTTCCTCTTCACTTTCCCGCTACGCTTCCTCGTGGTCGTGGGTGTAGCCTTTTTGGCCACTTCCTTCTTGGTACTTGAAGCATTTCTGGCAGAACGTCTGGTTGCATGCACGGTAGACTGCCGAGCAGGCGGTGAAGCTTGGCCGGACTTCTTAGCAGACTGTTTATCTATGCCGGACCGCTGAGCTGGCGGTGCTACAGTGACGGACTGCTGGGCTGTAGGAGCAGAGGCATCGGACTACTGACCATGCGTTGAAGCTATGCCGGGTTTCTGCGCAGGTGGTGCCAACTTGTCGGTGTGCTGAGGAGGCCGTGCCAACGCGTTGGTTTGCTGAGCAGGAAGTGCTGACACATTGGTATGCTGATCACGCGCCTGCGGACGGACGGACTGATGAGCAGTCGGTTCTAGACCTACATACTGTTTAGCAGGCGGTTCTGAAGCATCATACTGCTTAGCAGTCTGTTCCACCAGGTTGGTCTGCTGAGCATGTGCTGCAGCTGGGTCTCCCCCTGCTGCTTCAGCGGCCGGCAACTGAACCGGTGGTGCATCATCAATAGTTGTAGGCCTTGCCACTGGCTGCTTTGGGGCAGAGGATGACATGGCCTGTACGCCACAAAGTCGTCCGGCTGATCACAGGTTGATGCATCAGCCCGCGAGAGCTGCTCTGGCAAGGAGAGCGTCACCGGTTGAGGGGCGACAGTGGTTGCTCTTGGCGGGGCTTCAGGAATCTCATCAATGAACTGTATTTCCTTTCGTGGCCACTGGATGTGATGTAACAGTGTTTCTTCCAAGTTCCTTTGCTCATCGAAGTCTCCTAGGACATTCTTCAGGGCAAATTCATTAAATCCAGGCTTTAGTTCAGTCACGTAGCACTTCACATAGCCCGGCTTCAATGGCACATTGTCCAAGAAGAGGCCATCTTCCAAGAAGGGTGGGCAAACCCAAGCTGTTGCACATTTTAATGTACCTTCATAATGTGTAAGCACGCCCTTCAGTCTGTCTTTCATTCCAGATAGATCAGATATAACATCATCATGAGCAGCTGCAGTCTCAGTGTCGCTGGGGTCAGCTGATGCACAGCTACTCTTGTGCAGTGTTGTCGCACAATAAGCACCATCATCCATGCCCGCCTCCCCTCCCATCTGCTGGCTATCTGTCAGTGTTAGAGTCTTCTGCATCATCATCATCCTTGACTCCTCAACATCCTTTCGAACAGCCGGATAAATCTCCTTCTTCAATTTTTCAAACAATGCATTCTGCTTCATTTCACTCCTCGCTTTTTTCATGCTGAGCCTCTCTTCTTTGCTGAGTGTGAAAGCCCTATTGTGCGGGACATTAACGCCTATACTCCTTGCACGACCAGGTGGCTCTTTTGTGTCCAGAGCAATGGACAGAATGTCACATGGCCCTGAGTTCCTATAGAACCTTCTAGGGATCTTGGAAGCCTCTACCATCACTTCATATAGTTTGGCATCACGTGCGTTTTCAAAGTAATAAGTTCCATCATCACGCCTCTTTGCACGTGCCCGCAAGTAGTCTCTGGCGCGTTTGCCCTTGATTTCACTAAAGGCCGAACTCCCACCTGCCGCTACTACTTCTTTGTCCTCCTGTTCCCATATCGGTTTCATGCCGTAGTATCCTGCCACACCCATACGGTGGGGGTGTATGTTCTTCTTCTGAAGTTCCAATTGCTTGAAACTCCTCGCAGCAAACTCTGGAGTTGCCCTGACCCTTTTGAATTCTGCCTAGTCTACCTTTGTAATTTGGGGGTATGCGGGGATTGGGTCCTTGCCTTCACTCAAGTACTTCTTGTACATCACGTGCTTCCAGTTTCTCCAAGCATCCCTAGCCTTCTTCAGTGCAGCGTGTTCCACCTGTATTCTCCACTGCTCTGGAACGTTGACGTGATCCATGATCTCCCGGACTATCCTTCGCCGTGTTTCTGTGTCAGCCTTCCGAAACCCCGACAGATGAATGTTGAGCCTTGCCCTACCAACAAATCCACACACACTCCTGAACCTCATGCGTGCTTTATTTGGTTTAGTTGGAGCGCAAGACTTCAAATCAATCTCGGTTACTTCATATACACCTTTAGGCTAGTGTGTGGGCTTCCTTGGAACGTTCCTCCGTGTCCTGACCGGAAGGGTAATTGCTGCAGCTCTATCCCGTTCAAGACTACTTGATCCCTCACAATCTGCTGAAGACCTAGGGTTATCCGAATCAGATGAAGATACATGGCCTGAATGAGTGCTGTCGCTGCTACTCGGCATCTACAGAGAACACATGCGAAACTCAGGAAAGGAGGATAAGCATAAAACTAACAACTTGGTATCAAGCTTTCTAAACATGCCATGCAATAACTTAGAAAATGTACGGCTAATTTGTTAAGTTTGTGTGACTCGGACACCCGTGATCTGTAAATAGGCAGTAACTTATTGGAACAAATACAACTTATATGTAGTAAGGAAGGTAGATAATGAACATATATACGCTGTCCGTTATTTTATAGCCAATTTGGGAACATACAGAACGAAGTTGGAAGAGGGATTGCGAGGAAATATGCCTCACCGCGATGGAGAGCAGTAACTAACAGGCTTCTTAATGCAAACCCTGTTGGACCATAAGAAAGGCGAGGGTTACTGCATCGATATGCTCGAGGGTGGCTGGCGAGCAAACGAAGACGGCGAGCCGCGGGCCGCCGCGTGTTGGGATCGGCAGTGGAGGTTGGCTTGATGCCGAAGAGCGGGCACACGGCCGGGGTGAGCATGGCGGCGCCAGAGAGGGTTCTGTTGTGGATCTGGGGGAGGGGGGAGCTGGCGAAGGAGATTGGGTGGACTAGTTGAGTGAAACGCGGGCGGACGGTGGGGGGGTGTTGGCGGCCTAGGTGAAAAGGGTGAAAAATATCCCCGGTCGCCGCGCGCGGAGGAAGGCCTATGCAAACGGTTGCCTCTAAGCGCTCGTGTGCACAAACAGAATAATTTCGTTTGAAATGAAGACGTACACATTTTGAAATGAAGATGTACTAATTTTGAAATGAAGACGTACTAATTTTGAAATGAAGACGTGATTTCATCGTTTCTCATCTACATTTTTCGCATTTAAACCAATCACAATTTTACCACAGGTTTGATTTGCTAGCGCATTTCAGGTCTCGTGTGCTATACGTAAGACATTTTTTGGCATTTACCGTGCATGTTTGCATATAAATCAATTCCTAGCCGGATTGCATTTCCTGTCGAAAGGGATGAGGATTGCCATTCGATCTGGGAGCATCCAACGGTGTAGACATACGATCCGTGGGGTTTGGGTTCTGGCCAATCAGAACGCAGGACTCAGATCGCACGCCCAGCGAGGGGGGGGGGCATCGTCCACGGTTTGGTAGGCACACGGCTTTCGTGTGTGAACCGTGTGCTATTTGAAAACATGTTTTTTGGGAGGGGCTATTTGAAAACATGTACATGTGTTGTTGGAAGGGATGAGGATCGCCGTTCGACCAAGGAGAATCCAATGGTGCAGACGTACGATCCGTGGGGTTTGGGTTCTGGCCAATCAGAACGCACGACTCAGATCGCGCGCGCGGCAGAGGGGCCGGCCCGAGGGGGGGGGGTGCATCGGCCACGGTTTAGTGGACACATGGCTTTCGTGAGTGAACCATGTGCTCTTTGAAAACGTTTACATTACCTAACATCATATTTTTGTTCGAATGAAAACATGAGTTCATCGTTTCGCCTCCAATTTTTTTACACGGTAAGAAATCATGAGTATAGTGGAGAGTGTCATATACTAGTATCATGAATATACAGTACACATGATACTACCTTTAATTAATTATAGCACATAGTATAATACATAGAGTGTATAGTTTATCATATATATAGATCATATTTATTGCCATGCATGACACAAATTAGCATCACATTTAACATGATACGATATCTACCTACTATATGTTACTCTAACCCTCTTTATACATATTTAATTCTTTGCCACATCAGCATATATACTTGCTATTTCCGAGTGCATGACATCGTCGGCTATGATACCACCACTATGGCCAGCTTTATATAGGGAGTATCATATAGTACTATATATATAGTATCATGCATATGATACTAGTGTATGATACTACGTACGTACCTTCATAGTGCATATATAGTATCATAGAGTAGTACTATAGCTCGCTATGTAAACTAATATAAGAGCGCTTAGATTACTAAATAGTGACCTAAACGCTCTTATATTAGTTTACGGAGGGAGTATATATCATAGATGACCATATTTATGGCCATGCATGAGACATAGTAGTATAGCATTTATTATATATATATATATATATATATATATATATATATATATATGTTACGGTATCTACCTATGTTACTGCTTCTTTTCCATATCATCATATTTTCTATTCCCGGGTGCATGATACCGGCTATGATACCCCCACTATGGCCACCCTAATAAGGCTGGTCGTAAGATGGGAGTATCAAGCGGTATGATGCATGCCAACTACACTTTTTGGATGATGTGGCACACAGTTAAATGATGAAAGAGAGGGTGTGTGGTATCATATCATGATACCGTATCATATTAAATGTTGTACTACTTTGTGTCATGCATGGTAATTAATAAGGAACCTAAGATACTAACTCATGATACTATGCATGCACACATTATATTACAGAGGTATTGCCGATCATATACTAGTATCATGCATATATACTCCCTCCTTTCCGGTTTATAGGCTTATCTCAAAATTTTAGTTTTTCCATTTTATAAGGCTCAATTTGGTTGTTCCCCATCACATGTCTAGATTCCAAGGTGCATTAAATCATTGCATGCAAGTATTAAGAAAAAGTTGACCGATGCATGTACTTTATATATGCATGCATGTATTGCAATTAATACATTGGAAAACATATTTTTTTGAGGAAAACAAAATTATTAATTGGGTGTTCTTGCAAACTACATACAAAAGGTATTCCACCACTCACCATCTACCATGGTTGGTGAGATTTTTGAATTGAGCCCTATGAGGCTGGTTGTAATGGGGAGTATCATGCATATATAAGGATGGTCGTACATCATCCAGAAAGTCTAGTTGACATGCATGATACCGCTTATGATAATACCATTACAACCAGCCTAGCTAAACCGTAAAGGAGGGAGTATGAGACTGGCTAGCCGTAATGGAGAGTAGTACACTAGTAACATACACATATCCCTAGACTATATATGTTACTACCTTCATAGTGGGTAGCAACATAAGTGTAGTGTCATGCAAAGCTTCATTTCTTAAATTACAGACTCATATTGCATTGGGACATGTGATGCCACAATAACTATCTAAGTTACTGAAACTATCTCTCTCCTCATTAACTTATTGCCACATAAGCAAGTTTGCTGAGTTGGACTCAGTGTTACTGCTGAAGTTACTCCCACTGTGGCTAGTCTGATACTAGCTAGTCGTCTATGATATACTAGCTACCTCACTAAGAGCATGGTTAATAATACAACCAAGGGTCGGCTATAAGAATTTGACATGTCATATACAACCAAACTCTTAGTGAGTATGTACAATAATAAGTTTTATATACGTACTAGTTTATCAATAGTTGGCCCACCTTACATCCTCACAAAGTGTCTTGGGTCTCCTGTTGCAGCTAGCTCTACTAACCAAGAGCTCGCTTCTCTTCTCTTTCCTCGAACTAATAAGCACATATATATTATTATATTTCTTATAGCTAGAATACCCACAGTGGGAGTAACATAGGTAGTAACATCACACATATCTAGATAAAATAGATGACGTGGCAAGCAATAAATGAAGAAATGGAGGAAAGTGGATATGTGTGATGTTACTACCTATGTTACTCCCACTGTGGGTATAGTCTTACTATAGTATGAGACTACCCACAATGGGAGTAACATAGGTAGTAACATCACACATATATAGATAAAGTAGATGATGTGGCAAGCAATAAATGAAGAAAGAGAGGAAAGTAGTAACATAGCTAGTTACTAGTAGTATGAGTAACATCACATGTACATATCAAGGCAAGATATGTCTATAGCCTAATAAATAAAGTGTTGCATGTTACCACACATATATGCTACTCCCCACTATAGAGGTAGTAACATAGACTAGTGTAACACATTGGCATGTTACTAGTCTATGTTACTACCCATTGTGGCTAGTCTGAGTAACATCACACATCTCAAGGCAAGATGAGTCTATAGCCTAATAAATGAAGTGTTGCATGTTACTCCATATATGTTACTCCCCACTATAGAGGTAGTAACATAGACTAGTAACATTCTATGTTACTACCCATTGTGGCTAGTCTTATGTCACTCTATTGTGTACTTACTTGCTCTAATAATGCATAGTATCATAGAGTAGCTAGTATCATAGGTAGTACTTTATTTATATTGTCATGCATGACACATAGTAGCATAACATTTATTATGATACGGTTTCATGATATGATACTTAACCCTCTCTTTCTTCATTTAATTAATTCTATGACAGCTCATCAAAATTGCCTAGTTGGCATGCATGATACTAGCTATGATACCCTCTTACTATCAGCCTAGCAAAGGTACAAATCATTTGTGCGTCACTTTGTGAGTTTTCATCCGTTTGTTCGAGAAGCGGGGAGAAGTTTCAAACATTTCGGCCGCGAGGTGCGGCCACTGGCATAGGCCTAGTTAGTATTTTAATTACAGAAAATTCAGATGGAGTTCGGACATCATCAACATCGATGTGTGCCTGTGGCGTGCTCTCATGACCCTGTGGAAAAAAATGGTAAAGTTTGGCACAAGTTTTGATGACCGCTCCTTCCAAAGCGGAGCATCTCACATGAAGGATCATGGTTTTCCAAAAGGAGACATGTCAATTCAAACTCCTGTGGCCGGTGACTTCATCGTTTGGCCTCATAAAAATTTCCACGGTACGCAATCACCATTATACCACGGGTCTGATTTTCTGGCGCATTTCAGGTATCGTTAGCTATATTTAAGACATTTCTGATATTAACGTGCATTTTGTGCATAAAAATAAAATTACAACCGGAACTGCATGTGCCGTCGAAAGGGATGAGGATCGCCGTTTGATCTGGGAGCATCCAACGGTGCAGACGTACGATCCGTGGGGTTTGGCTTCTAGCCAATCAGAAAGCACGACTCAGATCGTGGGCGGGGTGGTGGCGGGGTTTGGTCGCAGGGACAGAGCTCCCATGTAGTCACTGGTGTCAATTGACACCAGTGCCTTCCGGCCTTTCAGCTAATAAGTGTTAGCAAAAATGCGTTTGACCCTAGCCCAAAAATTCCATTGACCCCAGCCCAGCAGCAGAGCAGCTAATCCCTAAAGCCTTAGCCCATAAGATCCATTAAGTTCTAAAAAAATCAAGAGCCTGCGGCAGGAAACAATGACACAAGGCCAGGCCCAATGCGTACGCACGTCTCTATGTATCAATTAATCGATCTGCTGTACGCCGTACCTGTACGCGAACAGACGGACGCCCTCGTCCCTTCCCCTCCTCATCTTGATCCCTAATTCCTCAGCCGCCGTAGCAAATCGGTGACGAACGATGGCGAACTCAACGCCGTTTCATCGGGTGAATGTTGATATCGGCCGACCATCCGCTAGTGCAAAATCTTTAATTCGCAAGTGTTGGTTCTTCCCATCCCAGGTAATATGCACCCTCTCTCTTGGTCTCTAGACTGTCTACAATTCTACTTGTGCTTTGATTTCATGATGGCTATTGGCTAAGTAATTTCTTTTCTTTGATTTGCCAAGGACCAGGAGGATATGGATAATTTTTTGTTGAAAGGGAAGCGACCAGCACCAGATAGTAATGTGGCAGGGACTTCAAGGCCAGTTAGACCAAGACAAGGTCTTGCATCAAATATTGGTACTACTCCTCCGCCTCCGGCAGAAATTAACTTAGATGCACTTCCTCATGATCGAGCTGATCGAATAAGAATACGGCAGTACACAAAGAATCCTAAGAAGCAAGATGAGTTTTATCCTGTTGATTTCAATTCAACACAATTGATGAATCTTGGTCGTGAACTTCGGATTTTCATAGACAATGTCCGAGCGGACCAAAGATTTGCCAATTTGGATGGCATTGCTGATCTTGCCAAAGTGTTGGTGGAAACTAAAAAGCATCTTGATTTTCCTTTGGTGTATCAACTTCTCAAGTTGGTGCTAATTTGGCCAGTTGCCACAGCGTCAGTGGAGATATGCTTTTCAACAATGAATATCGTCGAGGGTGTTTTGCGGAACAAAATGGATGATGAGTTCACGAGTGATTACCTGATTTGCTATGTGGAGAAAGACATATTTTCTACAATAACAAATGATGATGTGATTGATCTATTTAAGAAGATGGAAGATCGAGAAGGGAAGTTATAAAATGTGAGTCTTAGATCACTTTAATTTTTTTCCTTAATGATACTTATTTTCTGCTTTATTTGTTTCTTACTATTCTTGTGAATATAATATGTTCTTTTGTTCATCCTTTCCAGAAAGTTACAAGTGAAACTTTCCAAAGTCATCTTTTTGCCTATTATTTTCGGAATATGTAAAGAAGTGTTACTTTATGACTTCGTTCAGCCAATACTCGCTACTTGCTATGTAAATTTTTTATGTAATAATAATATCACCAGCTCGTTGCATATTGTTGCTTTTTATATCGCTCTCGGCCATTATCTATGTTGTTGCACCACTATAATTTCTGCAAGAGGCTTAGCGTGGGCAGCGGTTGACACCAGTGCCCATTTTTTCTAGCTTCGTCCCTGTTTGGTCGGCACACAACTTTCATCAACGAACTGTGTGCTATTCGCAAAACCAGATTGCATATTTTTGTTCGCACATACTGTAGTGAGATCGATTGAGTGTGCTACCTCTATGATATAATAATAATAATAATAATAATAATAATAATAATAATAATAATAATAATAATAATAATAATAATAAAAACATTTCATATTCATTGCCTGAGCTGACATCATATCAAGGTCAACATATTAACGGTTCTTACATCAACAAAAAGCCGGACATAACTCACAAATTCAGTACACACGACAGTTCTAAATTGAAAGAATTAAGTTGCAGGGTAGGCATAAAGACTAGTCTTACAGCTTAATTCCCATGTACATGTGGGAACTGGGATCATTAAGTTGACCCCGAATGAACTTGGGGTTTTTGACGATTTTAAACTTCTTCTCTGTTCCACTAGTGTGTGATCCCTTGGCTGGCAACTCATCAAATTCATCGTACTCGTCCTGATCGGCAACATCGTCGACACCTAGTACCCTTCTGTAGGATCGGAAGTATGTCTAGAGGGGGGGGGGTGATTAGACTACTTGACCAAATAAAAACTTAACCTTTTCCCAATTTTAGTTCTTGGCAGATTTTAGCAACTTTAGGACAAGTCAAGCAATCATCACACAATTCAAGCAAGCATGCAAAGAGTATATAGGCAGCGGAAAGTAAAGCATGCAACTTGCAAGAATGTAAAGGGAAGGGTTTGGAGAATTCAAACGCTATTGGGGACACAGATGTTTTTCCCGTGGTTCGGATAGGTGGTGCTATCCTACATCCACGTTGATGGAGACTTCAACCCACGAAGGGTAACAGTTGCACGAGTCCACGGAGGGCTCCACCCACGAAGGGTCCACGAAGAAGCAACCTTGTCTATCCCACCATGGCCATCACCCACGAAGGACTTGCCTCACTAGCGGTAGATCTTCACAAAGTAGGCGATCTCCTTGCCCTTACAAACTCCTTGGTTCAACTCCACAATCTTGTCGGAGGCTCCCAAGTGACACCTAGCCAATCTAGGAAACACCACCCTCCAAGAAGTAACAAATGGTGTGTTGATGATGAACTCCTTGCTCTTGTGCTTCAAATGATAGTCTCCCCAACAATCAACTCTCTCTCATTGGATTTGGATTTGGTGGAAAGAAGATTTGAGTGGAAAGCAACTTGGGGAAGGCTAGAGATCAAGATTCATATGGTAGGAATGGAATATCTTGACCTCAACACAAGGGTAGGTGGTTCTCTCTCAGAACATGTAGGTTGGAAGTGTAGATGTGTTCTGATGGCTCTCTCCACGAATGAAGAGGAGGTGGAGGGGTATATATAGCCTCCACTTAAAATCCAACCGTTACACACAATTTACCAATCTCGGTGGGACCGAATCAACAAACTCGGTCGGACCGAAAAGGTAAACTTAGTGACCGTTAGAGATTTTCGGTGGGACTGACATGCATCTCGGTAGGACCGATATGGTTAGGGTTTGGGCATAACGTAATCTCGGTGAGACTGATTACACAAACTCGGTGAGACCGATTTGGTAATTAGCTAACCAGAGAGTTGGTCAGGCAAACTCGGTGGGACCGATTTGCTCTTTCGGTGAGACCGAAAAGTTACAAAAGGGAAACAGAGAGTTTGCATTGCAATCTCGGTGGGACCGATCCGCTCTTTCGGTGAGACCGAAAAGTTATGAAAAGGACACAGAGAGGCTGCAATCCCATCTCGGTGAGAACGAGATCCCTATTGGTGAAACCGATTTGCTAGGGTTTTGGCAGTGGCTTATGACATATGAAACTCGGTGGCGCCGGATAGAAAGAATCGGTATGACCGGGTTTGGCTTAGGGTTTAGGTCATTTGTGGAAGTGGGAAAGTAGTTGAGGATTTTGGAGCATACCATTAAGCACATAAAGCAAAGGGCTCATTAAGCAACACCTCATCCCTCCTTGATAGTATTGGCTTTTCCTATGGACTCAATGAGATCTTGGATCACTAAAATGTAAAATGAAGAGTCTTGAGCTTTTGAGCTTGATCCAATCCTTTTTCCTTAGCATTTTGAGGGTTCCACTTTCACCATTCATGCCATGCCAATCATTGAGCTTTCCTGAAATAGTTATCTTGGAATAGCATTAGCTCAATGAGCTATATGTTGTTATGAATTACCAAAACCACCTAGGGATAGTTGCACTTTTAATCTCCCCCTTTTTGGTAATTGATGACAACATATAGATCAAAGCTTGGACAAATGATAATAAGAATGAATTACATCGTCACTTTGAGAAGTATGTGATAAGTAAGAGCTCCCCCTAAATTTGTGCATATATAAAATTTGCTTTGGACTGCAAATGCACAAGAAGTTAGAATTATGGGTTACTCTTCCATGTCACATACATCTTGGTGGAGCGCTCAAAATGATTAACAATGAAATACATGCACTCATCACCAAGGCAAAGTGAATGACCACATAAGATAGATAAGATATATCAAGCATGCATAAGTGTAGCTTATGATCAAACACATGATCATCAATGTCTCACACGCATATCAAAGTATCACGACCAAAAGCAAACAATGTTTGAAAAACCACCAAATAAAAGCAAGAGAGAAAAGCAACACTCTCTCTCTCGAAGCCTATGATCTATACATTTTCTCCCCCTTTGGCAACAAGTTACCAAAAAGTTCCTAGAAAATGCATAGTGCTAAATCGACACTCAGGCTTGATCTTCTGGTGGTGGTGGAGTCCGGATCACTCCAAGGACGAAGGCTTCCGTAGACGCGGTTGGAGTTGGAGCTGAAGTGGATGCTGGAGCAGGTTGGGTTGGTGCTGCGGCTGGAGCTGAGGCGGTTGCTCTTGTGTCAGGAACTGGCACTGCAGACGACCTCGGACCTCATGGCACTCTGGCAAATGCATCAGTGGTTGTCTTCCCTTTCCTCTCCTACATATCATCTTGGAGCTGCTCCACTGCAGTCTGAATCTCTGTCACCTTGATATCCAAGTCATAGAACTTTTGTTCTACGATTCTCTCTAAGCTTGCCTGGTTCTGAGTTAGGGTGGTTAGTCCTTGCTCAATCCACAGGGTGGATGCAATCAGGTAACTGAGCTACTCTTGCTTGTTCTTCAAGAAGTACTCAGATGCCTCCTCTTGAGTTGGCATCTTAGCAGCTTTCTCCTTCTTTGCCTTCTCCTTCTTGGCTTGTGCATGGGCTGAAGATGGTTCATCTTTGGTCATCACAACTTGGTTGTCCTCGAAATCTAGATAGATAGGCAGATGTTCCTTGTCCAGCAAGTATGTGTCTGTGCCCATCCTTGAGTTAATCAACATCTGGATCTGAGGGGCATAACCACAGCTCCTCTTCTGATCTGCTGCAGTCCTCTTGATAGTCTCTACTATGAGGCTCATGACCTTGAATTTCTGAGGCACATCAAAGATATGTAGCAAGTTAATGGCATGACCTCTGATCATCCTGTGATCTCCAGACTTGGGCAAAAGTGTGTGCCTAAGTATCCAGTTGATCGTAGGCAGACCTGACAGCAAGTGTTTTACAGACCCAAACTGGTGAGTGTCAAGATCATCTGTTGGAATCTCCTTGTACATATTTGCCATGGAGTTGTGATCCATCTTTTTCTTGGAATAGACATCCAAGTCATCTTCATTCTCCTCTGGGGAATTGATAAGCTGTGCCCACTCAGCAACTGTAGATTGGTACCTTGTACCCTCAGACATCCAAACAATTCTCCCATCTGGGTAAAAATGTGCTGTGGAGTAGAACTGCATGATAAGCTCCTCATTCCACTTTGTGAGCTTTTGGCCAACAAAGTCTGCTACTCCACATGCCTTGAAGCTGTCCCGCACTCCAGGGTAGTGCTCTTCGTTATCCTTGATATATTCCCAGTTGACCCATCTCATGTCACATACAATTGGCTTTTTGTCTAACAAGACTGTCTCATAGAAGTCCTGCTGTTCCTTAGTGTGGAACCTATAGTCAACAGCAGTCCTCCTCCTGATAGCATAGGGATCCTCAGCTCTCCATTTTCTCAGTCCAGAGTCTCTCCTGATTTTCATATCCCCAGCCACAGGATGAGCATCATTATGGTCTGGGATCTTGGGCTTCAATTTTCTCAGCACTTGGCCTTCCTCTTCTTCAGCAGTTTCAGGCATTGGGGCCTTGTTCTTCTCAGCAGCTGGGATGCTTCTTGTATTCCTATGGGGTTTTGGTTTTGGAGCTGGCTTAGTCTTGGAAGCAGTCTTGGGGGCTTCCTTAGGCTTGGATGCAGCTGCCCCTGATCTTATGACATCACCCATCAGCTTGGGTGCCTTAGGTGCTGGTGCAGCACCCTCTTCTTCCTCTTCTTCTTCTTCTTCATCAGAAGAATGTTGTTCAAATTCAGCCATAGGATCTACTTTCTTGCACCATTGCCTCTCTTTCTCTCTTTCTTCTCTTCAGCAACAACTGGTTCTTTGGGAGTGGGCTTCTCAGGAATCTTGGTTGAGGCTCTGGCCTTTGGCATAGGCTGCCTGCCTGCTGGCCTTTTGACCTTTAATCCTGGCTTGGTGCTCTGCCTTGAGCCATGCTCTTTCTTGAGTTCAACTTTCTTGGAAGTTGCTTCTTCCTCTGCCACATAATCTTCATCCTCTGATTCTGAGGTTTTCTTCTTTCTCTGTCTTGTGGCAGCTTTTCGCAGATTGCTAGGGGTGCTCCTGCTGCCATCATCTGAGGAACTGGAGGGACTAGTGCCCTCACTCATTTGCATTGGCTGCTCTGACAAATTCTGACTATCACTTTGGTCTGACATGATGAACAAGCTGACTGCTGACTGCTGACCCTGTGAATAGTTTATAGTGTTGGGGAACGTAGTAATTTCAAAAAATTTCCTACGCACACGCAAGATCATGGTGATGCATAGCAACGAGAGGGGAGAGTGTTGTCTACGTACCCTCGTAGACCGAAGCGGAAGTGTTGACACAACGTAGAGGAAGTAGTCGTACGTCTTCCCGATCCGACCGATCCAAGCGCCGTTACTCCGGCGCCTCCGAGTTCTTAACACACGTACAGCTCGATGACGTTCCCCGGGCTCCGATCCAGCAAAGCTTCGGGGACGAGTTCTGTCAGCACGATGGCGTAGTGACGATCTTGATGTACTACCGATGCAGGGCTTCGCCTAAGCACTGCAACAATATGACCGAGGTGGAATATGGTGGAGGGGGGCACCGCACACGGCTAAGGAACGATCACGAAGATCAACTTGTGTGTCCATGGGGTGCCCCCTGCCCCCGTATATAAAGGAGTGGAGGAGGGGAGGGCCGTCCCTCTCTATGGCGCGCCCTAGGGGAGTCCTACTCCCACCGGGAGTAGGATTCCCCCTTTCCTAGTCCAACTAAGAGTCCTTCCATGTATTAGGACTAGGAGACAAGGAAGAGGAAGAGGGAAGAGAAGGAAGGAGGGGGCGCCGCCCCTCCCCGTAGTCCAATTCGGACTAGCCAATGGGGGGGCGCGCAGCCTGCCTCTCCCTCTCCCCTAAATCCCAATAAGGCCCATATACTTCCTCCCCCGTATTCCCGTAACTCCCCGGTACTCCCGAAAATACCCGAATCATTCAGAACCTTTCCGATGTCCGAATATAGTCGTCCAGTATATCGATCTTTACATCTCGACTATTTCGAGACTCCTCGTCATGTCCCGGATCTCATCTGGGACTCCGAACTCCTTCGGTACATCAAAACTCATAAACTCATAGTATAACTCTCATCGAAACCTTAAGCGTGCGGACCCTATGGTTCGAGAACAATGTAGACATGATCGAGACATGTCTCCGATCAATAACCAATAGCGGGACCTGGATGCCCATATTGGCTCCTACATATTCTACGAAGATCTTTATCGGTCAGACCGCATAACAACATACGTTGTTCCCTTTGTCATCGGTATGTTACTTGCCCGAGATTCGATCGTCGGTATCCAATACCTAGTTCAATCTCGTTACCGGCAAGTCTCTTTACTCGTTCCGTAATACATCATCTCACAACTAATATATTAGTTGTAATGCTTGCAAGGCTTATGTGATGTGCATTACCGAGAGGGCCCAGAGATACCTCTCTGACATTCGGAGTGACAAATCCTAATCTCGAAATACGCCAACCCAACAAGTACCTTTGGAGACACCTGTAGAGCACCTTTATAATCACCCAGGTACGTTGTGATGTTTGGTAGCACACAAAGTGTTCCTCAGGTAGGAGTTGCATAATCTCATAGTCATAGGAACATGTATAAGTCATGAAGAAAGCAATAGCAACATACTAAACGATCGGGTGCTAAGCTAATGGAATGGGTCATGTCAATCAGATCATTCAACTAATGATGTGACCTCGTTAATCAAATAACAACTCTTTGTTCATGGTTAGGAAACATAACCATCTTTGATTAACGAGCTAGTCAAGTAGAGGCATACTAGTGACACTCTGTTTGTCTATGTATTCACACATGTATTATGTTTCCGGTTAATACAAGTCTAGCATGAATAATAAACATTTATCATGAAATAAGGAAATAAATAATAACTTTATTATTGCCTCTAGGGCATATTTCCTTCAGTCTCCCACTTGCACTAGAGTCAATAATCTAGTTCACATCGCCATGTGATTTACCAGCAATAGTTCACATCACCATGTGATTAACACCCACAGTTCACATCGATATGTGATCAACACCCAAAGGGTTTACTAGAGTCAATAATCTAGTTCACATCGCTATGTGATTAACACCCAAAGAGTACTAAGGTGTGATCATGTTTTGCTTGTGAGAGAAGCTTAGTCAACGAGTCTGCCAAAATTCAGATCTGTATGTATTTTTGCAACTTTCTATGTCTACAATGCTCTGTACGGAGCTACTTTAGATAATTGCTCCCATCTTTAATATGTATCTAGATTGAGACTTAGAGTCATCTAGATTAGTGTCAAAACTTGTATCGACGTAACCTTTTACGACGAACCTTTTTGTCACGTCCATAATCGAGAAACATATCCTTATTTCACTAAGGATAATTTTGACCGCTGTCCAGTGATCTACATCCAGATCACTATTGTACTCCCTTGCTAAACACAGTGTAGGACATACAATAGATCTGGTACACAACATGACATACTTTATAGAACCTATGGCCAAGGCATAGGGAATGACTTTCATTCTCTTTCTATCTTCTGCCGTGGTCGGGTTTTGAGTCTTACTCAATTTCACACCTTGTAACACAGGCAAGAACTTCTTTCTTTGACTGTTCCATATTGAACTACTTCAAAATCTTGTCAAGGTATGTATTCATTGAAAATTTATCAAGCGTCTTGATCTATCTCTATAGATCTTGATGCTTAATACGTAAGCAGCTTCACTGAGGTCCTTCTTCGAAAAACTCCTTTCAAATACTCCTTTATGCTTTGCAGAATAATTCTACATTATTTCTGATCAACAATATGTCATTTACATATACTTATCAGAAATGTTGTAGTGCTCCCACTCACTTTCTTGTAAATACAGGCTTCACCGTAAGTCTGTATAAAACTATATGCTTTGATCAATTTATCAAAGCGTGTATTCCAACTCCGAGATGCTTGCACCAGTCCATAGACGGATCGCTGGAGCTTGCATATTTTGTTAACACCTTTAGGATCGACAAAACCTTCTAGTTGCATCGTATACAACTCTTCTTTAATAAATCCATTAAGGAATGCAGTTTTGTTTATCCATTTGCCGGATTTCATAAAATGCGGTAATTGCTAACATGATTCGGACAGACTTAAGCATAGATACGAGTGAGAAACTCTCATCGTAGTCAACACCTTGAACTTGTCGAAAACCTTTTGCGACAATTCTAGCTTTGTAGATAGTAACACTACTATCAGCGTCCGTCTTCCTCTTGAAGATCCATTTATTTTCTATGGCTTGCCGATCATCGGGCAAATCCATCAAAGTCCATACTTTGTTCTCATACATGGATCATATCTCAGATTTCATGGCCTCAAACCATTTCGCGGAATCTGGGCTCATCATCGCTTCCTCATAGTTCGCAAGTTCGTCATGGTCTGGTAACATGACTTCCAGAACAGGATTACCGTACCACTCTGGTGCAGATCTCACTCTGGTTTACCTACGAGATTCGGTAGTAACTTGATCTGAAGTTACATGATCATCATCATTAGCTTCCTCACTAATTGGTGTAGTGGTCACAGGAACAAATTTCTGTGATGAACTACTTTCCAATAAGGGAGAAGGTACAATTACCTTATCAAGTTCTACTTTCCTCCCACTCACTTCTTTCGAGAGAAACTTCTTCTCTAGAAAGTATCCATTCTCAGCAACGAATGTCTTGCCTCTGGATCTGTGATAGAAGGTGTACCCAACTGTCTCCTTTGGGTATCCTATGAAGACATATTTCTCCGATTTGGGTTTGAGCTTATCAGGATGAAACTTTTCACATAAGCATCACAACCCCAAACTTTAAGAAACGACAACTTTGGTTTCTTGCTAAACCACAGTTCATATAGTGTCGTCTCAACGGATTTAGATGGTGCCCTATTTAACGTGAATGTAGCTGTCTCTAATGCATAACCCCAAAAATGATAGTGGTAGATCGGTAAGAGACATCATAGATTGTACTATATCCAATAAAGTACGGTTATGACGTTCGCATGCACCATTATGCTGTGGTGTTCCAGGTGGCATGAGTTTGTGAAACTATTCCACATTGTTTTAATTGAAGACCAAACTCGTAACTCAAATATTTGTCTCCGCGATCAGATCGTAGGAACCTTATTTTCTTGTCACGATGATTTTCCACTTCACTCTGAAATTCTTTGAACTTTTCAAATGTTTCAGACTAGTGTTTCATTAAGTAGATATACTCATATCTGCTCAAATCATCTGTGAAGGTCAGAAAATAATGATACCCGCCGCGAGCCTTAACACTTATCGGATCGCATACATCAATATGTATTATTTCCAACAAGTCAGTTTCTCGCTCCATTGTTCCGGAGAACGGAGTTTTAGTCATCTTGCCCATAAGGCATGGTACGCAAGCATCAAGTGATTCATAATCAAGTGATTCCAAAATCCCATCAGCATGGAGTTTCTTCATGCGCTTTACACCAATATGACCTAAACGGCGGTGCCACAAATAACTTGCACTATAATTATTAACTTTGTATCTTTTGGCTTCAATATCTTGAATATGTGTATCACTACGATCGAGATCCAACGAACCATTTTCATTGGGTGTGTAACCATCTAAGGTTTTATTCATGTAAATAGAACAACAATTTATTCTCTTACTTAAATGAATAACCGTATTGCAATAAACATGATCAAATCATATTCATGCTCAACGCAAACACCAAATAACACTTATTTAGGTTCAACACTAATCCCGAAAGTATAGGGAGTTTGCGATGATGATTATATCAATCTTGGAACCACTTCCAACACACATCGTCACTTCACCCTTAACTAGTCTCTGTTTATTCTGCAACTCCCGTTCCGAGTTACTAATCTTAGCAATTGAACTAGTATCAAATACTAAGGGATTGCTATAAACACTAGTAAAATACACAACAATAATATGTATATCAAATATACCTTTGTTCACTTTGCCATCCTTCTTATCCGCCAAATACTTGGGGCAGTTCCGCTTCCAGTGACCAGTCCCTTTGCAGTAGAAGCACTTAGTCTCAGGCTTAGGACTAGACTTGGGCTTCTTCACTTGAGCAACAACTTGCTTGCTGTTTTCTTGAAGTTCCCCTTTTTCCTTTGCCCTTTTCTTGAAACTAGTGATCTTGTCAACCATCAACACTTGATGCTCTTTCTTGATTTCTACCTTCGTCGATTTCAGCATCACGAAGAGCTTGGGAATTGTTTCCGTTATCCCTTGCATATTATAGTTCATCACGAAGTTCTACTAACTTGGTGATGGTGACTAGAGAATTCTGTCAATCACTATCTTATCTGGAAGATTAACTCCCACTTGATTCAAGCGATTGTAGTACCCAGACAATCTGAGCACATGCTCACTAGTTGAGCGATTCTCCTCTATCTTTTAGCTATAGAACTTGTTGGAGACTTCATATCTCTCAACTCGGGTATTTGCTTGAAATATTAACTTCAACTCCTGGAACATCTCATATGCTCCATGACGTTCAAAACGTCTTTGAAGTCCTGATTCTAAGCCGTTAAGCATGGTGCACTAAACTATCATGTAGTCATCATATTGAGCTAGCCAAACGTTCATAACGTCTGCATCTGCTCCTGCAATAGGTCTGTCACCTAGCGGTGCATCAAGGACATAATTCTTCTGTGCAGCAATGAGGATAAACCTCAGATCACGGATCCAGTCCGCATCATTGCTACTAACATCTTTTCAACACAATTTTCTCTAGGAACATATCAAAATAAACACAGGGAAGCAACAACGCGAGCTATTGATCTACAACATAGATATGCTAATACTACCAGGACTAAGTTCATGATAAATTAAAGTTCAATTAATCATATTACTTAAGAACTCCCACTTAGATAGACATCCCTCTAATCCTCTAAGTGATCACGTGATCCAAATCAACTAAACCATAACCGATCATCACGTGAAATGGATTAGTCTTCAATGGTGAACATCATTATGTTGATCATATCTACTATATGATTCACGCTCGACCTTTTGGTCTCCGTGTTCCGAGGCCATATCTGCATATGCTAGGCTCGTCAAGTATAACCCGAGTATTCTACGTGTGCAAAACTGGCTTGCACCCGTTGTAGATGGACGTAGAGCTTATCACACCCGATCATCACGTGGTGTCTGGGCACGACGAACTTTGGCAACGGTGCATACTCAGGGAGAACACTTCTTGATAATTTAGTGAGAGATCATCTTATAATGCTACCGTCAATCAAAGCAAGATAAGATGCATAAAAAGATAAACATCACATGCAATCAATATAAGCGATATGGTATGGCCATCATCATCTTGTGCTTGTGATCTCCATCTCCGAAGCACCCTCATGATCAACATCGTCACCGGCGCGACACCTTGATCTCCATCGTAGCATCATTGTCGTCTCGCCAATCTTATGCTTCTACGACTATCGCTACCGCTTAGTGATAAAGTAAAGCATTACAGGGCGATTGCATTGCATACAATAAAGCGACAACCATACGGCTCCTGCCGGTTGCCGATAACTCGGATACAAAACATGATCATCTCATACAATAAAATTTAGCATCATGTCTTGACCATATCACATCACAACATGCCCTGCAAAAACAAGTTAGACGTCCTCTACTTTGTTTGTTGCAAGTTTTACGTGGCTGCTACGGGCTGAAGCAAGAACCAATCTCACCTACGCATCAAAACCACAACGATAGTTTGTCAAATAGACTTCGTTTTAACCTTCTCAAGGACCGGGCGTAGCCATACTCGGTTCAACTAAAGTTGGAGAAACTGACACCCGCCAGCCACCTGTGTGCAAAGCACGGCGGTAGAACCAGTCTCGCGTAAGCGTACGCGTAATGTCGGTCCGGGCCGCTTCATCCAACAATACCGCCGAACCAAACTATGACATGCTGGTAGGCAGTATGACTTGTACCGTCCACAACTCACTTGTGTTCTACTCGTACATATAACATCAGACCATAAAAACCTAGGCTCGGATGCCACTGTTGGGGAACGTAGTAATTTCAAAAAATTTCCTACGCACACGCAAGATCATGGTGATGCATAGCAATGAGAGGGGAGAGTGTTGTCTACATACCCTCGTAGACCGAAGCGGAAGCGTTGACGCAACATAGAGGAAGTAGTCGTACGTCTTCCCGATCCGTCCGATCCAAGCGCCGTTACTCCGGCGCCTCCGAGTTCTTAACACACGTACAACTCGATGACGTTCCCCGGGCTCCGATCCATCAAAGCTTCGGGGACGAGTTCTGTCAGCACGACGGCGTGGTGATGATCTTGATGTACTACCGACGCAGGGCTTTGCCTAAGCACTGCAACAATATGACCGAGGTGGAATATGGTGGAGGGGGGCACCGCACACGGCTAAGGAACGATCACGAAGATCAACTTGTGTGTCCATGGGGTGCCCCCTGCCCCCGTATATAAAGGAGTGGAGGAGGGGAGGGCCGACCCTCTCTATGGCGCGCCCTAGGGGAGTCCTACTCCCACCGGGAGTAGGATTCCCCCTTTCCTAGTCCAACTAAGAGTCCTTCCATGTATTAGGACTAGGAGACAAGGAAGAGGAAGAGGGAAGAGAAGGAAGGAGGGGGCGCCGCCCCTCCCCCTAGTCCAATTCGAACTAGCCAATGGGGGGGCGCGCGGCCTGCCTCTCCCTCTCCCCTAAAGCCCAATAAGGACCATATACTTCCTCCCCCGTATTCACGTAACTCCCCGGTACTCCCGAAAATACCCGAATAATTCAGAACCTTTCCGATGTCCGAATATAGTCGTCCAATATATCGATCTTTACGTCTCGACCATTTCGAGACTCCTCGTCATGTCCCCGATCTCATCCGGGACTCCGAACTCCTTCGGTACATCAAAACTCATAAACTCATAGTATAACTGTCATCGAAACCTTAAGCGTGCGGACCCTACGGTTCGAGAACAATGTAGACATGACCGAGACATGTCTCCGATCAATAACCAATAGCGGGACCTGGATGCCCATATTGGCTCCTACATATTCTACGAAGATCTTTATCGGTCAGACCGCATAACAACATACGTTGTTTCCTTTGTCATCGGTATGTTACTTGCCCGAGATTCGATCGTCGGTATCCAATACCTAGTTCAATCTCGTTACCCGCAAGTCTCTTTACTCGTTACGTAATACATCATCTCACAACTAACATATTAGTTGTAATGCTTGCAAGGCTTATGTGATGTGCATTACCGAGAGGGCCCAGAGATACCTCTCCGACATTCGGAGTGACAAATCCTAGTCTCGAAATACGCCAACCCAACAAGTACCTTTGGAGACACCTGTAGAGCACCTTTATAATCACCCAGTTACGTTGTGACGTTTGGTAGCACACAAAGTGTTCCTCCGGTAAACGGGAGTTGCATAATCTCATAGTCATAGGAACATGTATAAGTCATGAAGAAAGCAATAGCAATATACTAAACGATCGGGTGCTAAGCTAATGGAATGGGTCATGTCAATCAGATCATTCAACTAATGATGTGACCTCGTTAATCAAATAACAACTCTTTGTTCATGGTTAGGAAACATAACCATCTTTGATTAACGAGCTAGTCAAGTAGAGGCATACTAGTGACACTCTGTTTGTCTATGTATTCACACATGTATTATGTTTCCGGTTAATACAATTCTAGCATGAATAATAAACATTTATCATGAAATAAGGAAATAAATAATAACTTTATTATTGCCTCTAGGGCATATTTCCTTCATATAGATGAGGTAGAGTGGATGAGCATCACGAAATGCAGAGATTTTTGCAAAAGAATGATTCAAAAAACTTAGTTTTAGTTTCCCACAGAAAGCATCTCGGATCTACCGATTTTTAAACTCGGTGATACCGAAGCAGTTTTTGGAACCTAAACTAGTGATCTCGGTCAGACTGAGTCACAGTTCGGTGGAACCGAGACTGCTAGGGTTTCACAAAGTTCCAAAATCGGTCTCACCGATTAGTAACACTCGGTCAGACCGAGTCTCACTATGCAATGGCATAAGCCAAATCGGTGGGACCGAGTTTTTCAACTCGGTGGGTCCGAGATGGTTTCGGCGGAAACCTAACCCTAAAATCTTCGAATCAAACCTAATCTACGAGTTCATTGACTGGATAGGAGTTTATCAAACGTGGCAAGAATCATTATGATCACAATGTGCTAGGAATCAGATTGGGAATAGCACAAAGATCGAGTCCATACCCTAGTTCGGCGGAGACTCGCTACGGCGACAACGGCGGGGTTGATTTCCGTTGACCGCGACGGAGACTAGCGACTGGAGGCGGCTGGCGGCGAGGAGACGATCCGGAGACCACGTCGGCAGAGCGAGCTATGGCGCGGGCGAAGGTGTTCGGAGAAATTTCCAAAATTTTGCCCGTGTCTATATATAGCCCGACCCTGTCGGTGTGACCGAGTGGAACAACTCAGTGGCACCGAGATGCAAAACTGTATACAGTTATTGCAACTCGGTGTGACCGAATGGTTCAAATCGGTTGAACCGAGATTGAAAACTTAGATCAACTTAATGATCTCGGTAAGACCGAAAGTGGGGTATCGGTCAGACCGAGAATCACAAAGAGGTTTTGGAAGTTTAAGTCTATGACGAATCGGGGACTCCGAGTGCTCCTCACATAGAGTGGTTCGAATTTGACTTGATCAATTTTGTGATGTAGCATGAATAGAGTTTGAGACGAGAAAAGCATAGATAGCTAGAGGGGTTCTTAGGCATTCTTGTCCATCCACTTGGCAAATGAAAAGATAAAGCCAAACAATCAAAACAACAAGTGGATGTCCTTGAATGAGTAAAATATGCAATCAACATGCTCACACAATAAAATGGCAATTGAAATATGTGACAAAGCATGCACAACCAATTCTAGCATCTATCAAGCAATTTGCGATGACTAGGTCATCTATATATGAGTATATTGACTTAGGAGTCAAATGAGAACATTTGATCATAGGTCATACTCATCGTTTAAGCTCAAGTGGGGTTACCACTTTTTCACAAAGCATTGTTGTGTTCACATCATTAGAGTTGCTTTAGCTCAAGTCTTAGAGTAAAGCTCCCCCTAGATGTGATATCCCCCCTAAAAGGGATGAACTAACCTTGGGTTTTGTCGATGATGACTTCATGTAGATGTTGAAGATGTGGATGCTCAATGTTTATGTAGATCACTTGGAGCTATCCTTTTGAGTGAATTGCACTTTCAATACCTACATGGGTTAGTCCCACATGGAACAAACAAGTATATCCATAGACATAGAGTGATGCACATACAAAATGATGTCTATGAAAGCTTTTAGGTTACCTTGTTCCTTGACTTACCAACAAGAGGGTTTGTGACTCCTTGAACTAGTGCAAGATGTGGAAGTTGATTGCACTTATTCTTGCCAAAATGATAAGAGTGAAATATGTTGGCGGAGTCACCCTCAAGAACTCTCTAGTTCTTCTTCTTTTGGATCCACACCATCTTGATGGGAATCCTTGGAGTTGTAGTCATACTTGATGAAGTGGAACTTGAAGTAGTCTTGGGAATCCACTTGACTAAGGTCTTAGGAGCTTCTTCAAATGCATCAATTTCCTCTTGAAGCTTGTCCTTGCCTTTTTGCTTGTAGTCTTGTGGTGGAAGATCATCTTGAGCTTGTGTTCCCTTGAAGGAAGTAGGATCATACTTCTCTTGTTGAGGAACAAACTTCATCTTGGGGTATTGATCTTCTTCCCACTCAACTCCATTGGCATTGAACTTTCGTTCAAAACCAACACCTTGATTCTTCCGGTGCCTTCCTTGCTTGCGTACAATCTCCTCGAATTACTTACTTCTGGCAAGGCTTTTGTACACTCCTTTCTCTATGATTTCCTTCAATATGCTATTTTCTTGCTCAAGTATAACTTGGCTAAGAGAATCATTAGTGGAATCAAGAGAACTACTAGAAGCAACAATATTGGATTTAACATGATCATTGTTACTACTAGAGGAAGAATCTTTCTTGTTCTTGTTACTAAACTTGACTTGAGGCATGTAAGTGGATAAGAGTAAACGTTTGGCAATGTAAGAAGAACTTTTCTTGCGGAGATCATCATTGATTGCCTTTAAAAGCTCATGCTCTTGCTCAAGATTGAGCTTTTCAAAGCGTAACTTCTCATGAGCCCTTAAAAGTTCTCGATGATCTTCAAAGATAGTTTCATGAGCTAACTTAAGAGTGTTTAGTTCTTTAGTTAGAGCCTCAATTTTCTCCTTATCATTGTCATTCGTTTTAGCATGATTAATTGACGTTTCATCATAGGATTCATCACTAGAGTTGTCAACAAGTAAATCATCATCACCTAACAAGTCATCTTCATCACTATTAAAATCGACATACTCAGGGTGAGTTACCTTAGGACCTTTGGCCATGAAGCATCTTCCAATTCCTTCATTTGGTGAGTCAAATATGTCATAGGAGTTGGTTGACACAAGTGCTAGTCCGGCAACACCTTCATCTTGAGTATATTCGGAGTCGGAGTGATAACTTCTCTCAGAGTGGTTGTCGGAGTCGGAGCCAGATACCCATTCACCAACATGAGCTTGATGTCTTAGTTTTGTGTAGCTCCTTGATGATTTTTCCTTTCTCTCCGAATCCTTGCTTCTCCGTGAGTATCTCCGTTCATAACGATCATCTCCACTCCTTCTCTCTCTTGATGGTGATTCCTCTCTTTTGCTTCTTCTTCTTGGAGAATCTTCTCTTCTCTTGTAGGGAGCCGTACACTCATTGGAATAGTGTCCGGGTCTTCCACACTTGTAGCAGTTTTGCTCTCGACTAGAAGATATTTTGTCATTGTAGGACCTTGACTTGGAGCTTCTATCTTTGCTTCTACTCTTGTAGAACTTGTTGAAGTTCTTCACCATTAAGCTCAATTCTTCATTGAAGTTTTGTTTCTCATTTGATGATGTGGGGGCTTCACATGAGGCTTTGTAAGCACCACTTGATTGGTTGTGAAGTTCCTCTTTATCCTTGAGTGACATCTCATGAGCAACAATTCTTCCAATGACTTCCGTTGGCTTGAGATCTTTGTAATTGGGCATCATTTGGATCAATGTGCACACGGTATCATATTTTCCATCCAAGTCTCTTAGGATCTTCTTGATGATGAATCTGTCGGTCATCTCTTCACTCCCTAAGCCGGCAATCTCATTTGTGATGAGAGCAGGCCTAGAGTACATTTTATCGACACCTTCACCATCCTTCATTTTGAACTTGTCAAGTTGACTTTGAAGCACATCCAATTTGGATTCCTTGACGGAGTCGGTACCTTCGTGCATATCAATCAAAGTATCCCAAATTTCCTTTGCATTCTCAAGACAGCTGATTTTGTTGAATTCTTCGGGGCACAATCCATTGAAGAGAATATCACAAGCTTGAGCGTTGTATTGTAGCATCTTCAACTCATCCGCGGTAGCTTCACATTTGGTTCTTTCCCATCGAAGAAGTCACCTTGCAAACCAACACACACAATAGCCCAAACGGCAGGGTTATGTCCAAGAATATGCATTTTCATTTTATGCTTCCAACTAGCAAAGTTAGTACCATCAAAGTAAGGACCTCTACGGTGATAATTTCCCTCGCTAGACACCATACTCTCCTAGGTTGTGAAACCAAGGCTATGACCACCAAAAGCTATGGGAATCAAAGCAAATGGAGACCAAAGCTCTGATACCACTTGTAGGATCGGAAGTATGTCTAGAGGGGGGGGGGTGATTAGACTACTTGACCAAATAAAAACTTAACCTTTTCCCAATTTTAGTTCTTAGCAGATTTTAGCAACTTTAGGACAAGTCAAGCAATCATCACACAATTCAAGCAAGCATGCAAAGAGTATATAGGCAGCAGAAAGTAAAGCATGCAACTTGCAAGAATGTAAAGGGAAGGGTTTGGAGAATTCAAACGCTATTGGGGACACAGATGTTTTTCCCGTGGTTCGGATAGGTGGTGCTATCCTACATCCACGTTGATGGAGACTTCAACCCACGAAGGGTAACGGTTGCACGAGTCCACGGAGGGCTCCACCCACGAAGGGTCCATGAAGAAGCAACCTTGTCTATCCCACCATGGCCATTGCCCACGAAGGACTTGCCTCACTAGCGGCAGATCTTCACGAAGTAGGCGATCTCCTTGCCCTTACAAACTCCTTGGTTCAACTCCACAATCTTGTCGGAGGCTCCCAAGTGACACCTAGCCAATCTAGGAGACACCACTCTCCAAGAAGTAACAAATGGTGTGTTGATGATGAACTCCTTGCTCTTGTGCTTAAAATGATAGTCTCCCCAACACTCAACTCTCTCTCACAGGATTTGGATTTGGTGGAAAGAAGATTTGAGTGGAAAGCAACTTGGGGAAGGCTAGAGATCAAGATTCATATGGTAGGATTGGAATATCTTGACCTCAACACAAGGGTAGGTGGTTCTCTCTCAGAACATGTAGGTTGGAAGTGTAGATGTGTTCTGATGGCTCTCTCCACGAATGAAGAGGAGGTGGAGGGGTATATATAGCCTCCACTTAAAATCCAACCGTTACACACAATTTACCAATCTCGGTGGGACCGAATCAACAAACTCGGTCGGACCGAAAAGGTAAACCTAGTGACCGTTAGAGATTTTCGGTGGGACTGACATGCATCTCGGTAGGACCGATACGGTTAGGGTTTGGGCATAACGTAATCTCGGTGAGACCGATTACACAAACTCGGTGAGACCGATTTGGTAATTAGCTAACCAGAGAGTTGGTCAGGCAAACTCGGTGGGACCGATTTGCTCTTTCGGTGAGACCGAAAAGTTACAAAAGGGAAACAAAGAGTTTGCATTGCAATCTCGATGGGACCGATCCGCTCTTTCGGTGAGATTGAAAAGTTACGAAAAGGAAACAGAGAGGTTGCAATCCCATCTCGGTGAGACCGAGATCCCTATCGGTGAAACCGATTTGCTAGGGTTTCGGCAGTGGCTTATGACATATGAAACTCGGTGGCACCGGATAGAAAGAATAGGTATGACCGGGTTTGGCTTAGGTTTTAGGTCATTTGTGGAAGTGGGAAAGTATTTGAGGATTTTGGAGCATACCATTAAGCACATAAAGCAAAGGGCTCATTAAGCAACACCTCATCCCTCCTTGATAGTATTGGCTTTTCCTATGGACTCATGTGATCTTGGATCACTAAAATGTAAAATGAAGAGTCTTGAGCTTTTGAACTTGAGCCAATCCTTTGTCCTTAGCATTTTGAGGGTTCCACTTTCACCATTCATGCCATGCCAATCATTGAGCTTTCCTGAAATAGTTATCTTGGAATAGCATTAGCTCAATGAGCTATATGTTGTTATGAATTACCAAAACCACCTAGGGATAGTTGCACTTTCACCTTCTCTTCCCATGCATCGCTAAATGGCCATTCTTATGCAAGGGGTCTTCCACAAAGAAAATCTGGGTAGCATCGCTGGCAAGAATGAATGGGTCCGCGTGATATGCCATCGTTGTCCTGTTAACACAGGTCTTCCTTTACTCATCAATCCTTACCTGACCAAGAGGGATCCATGCGCACCTGAATAATGCCACCTTAACTTTCACATAGTCAAGCTCCTAAATCTCTTTGATGGTACCATAGTATACCCTTTTATCAGCTTCATTTACAGTCATGCATTCTATCCGAACAGGGCTGTTCTGATATGAGGTCTTCTTATCAAGTTCCTCAGTGTACAACATGTATCCATTTATGTCATATGCTTGGTACGTCAGCACCGTAGGTGATGGCGTTTGTGCCAACCACGTAGCAATGTCATCGATGGATCCTTGTGCCAAATAATTCTTCAGCCATTCAGCGTAGTTCTTAGTGTGCTCCTTCATCTCCACCTCTAATGAAGGCACCATTCGTAAGAATCTTTGGCGTATCTCCGACAAGTGTTCTTCGGCATAAGCGATGAGAACTGGGCTGTTAAGCAGTACTGTCAAATGGGCTTTCTCTGCCAATTCTCCAGGTGTAGCCATTTGCGTGCCAGCAAGGACTGGCTTACCTTTTAGCCTTCCCTCGTGGCGAGAGAGGGGCAAACCTATAGGTCTTTGTTTCATGTATTCGGTGCAAAACTCAACCACCTCCTCCGCGGTATAACCTTGTAGGATGCTTGCCTCTTGATGGTTTTGGTTCCGACAAAAGCGCTTCAGGATTCCCATGAACCGCTCGAAGGGATACATGTTGCAAAGAAACACAGGACCACAATACTTTATCTCGTCGACAAGGTGCACGGTGAGATGGATCCTGATATCAAAGAATGACGATGGGAAAACATCTCTAGGTTGGACAATATTCTTGCAATATCATCTTGCATATGATCCAACTCTTCAGGATCTACAACTTTCTGCCATAGTTGGTTGAAGAAATCACAGAGGTCAATGAGTGTGTTTCTTATATCTTTGTCCATCAGATTCCTGATGGCCACCGGGAGGATTTGTGTCAACATTACGTGGCAATCATGTGACTTCATGTGTGCCAACTTCATTTTACCTGAGCTCACATCCATGGGACTTCTGATGTTTGAGGAGTAGGAATAGGGTGTTTTAACTGACAACAAATAGGTGAAGAACTGTGTTGCTTCTTTTGTACTGAAATTGTAACTCTGGCGAGCTTTGATGAATTTGTCATCATCTTCTGCTTCACTCTTGCGTTGTGATTGATCAACAAGCATATCGAGCCGTGAACCGTCACCATCCTTTCTTTTACCTTTAATCTTGAGCAGAGTACGAAGGATGCTTTCACATACGTTCTTCTCTACGTGCATGACATCGATGCAGTGACGTACACGTAGAATCTCCCAGTAAGGTAATTTCCAGAACACCAATTTCTTCTTAAACACTTGATCCTTGGGTGTTAGTTTCACCGTCAAAGGGTGGTTCTTACCAAGAACAACATTAATTGTTTTAGCCATGTTGTGGACCACCACCCCTTCATAGGGTCTTGGGGCTGCAGCTGCCTCTGCCGTACCATCAAATTCAGATTTCATCTTTCGGTATGGGTGATTTTTCTGTAAGAACCTACGATGACGCAAATACACTATTTTGGGCGAGTTGGGAAGTCTTCTGCTAGCTGTCCTATCCATGCATGTGACTGTTGGGGAACGTAGTAATTACAAAAAATTTCCTACGCACACGCAAGATAATGGTGATGCATAGCAACGAGAGGGGAGAGTGTCGTCCACGTACCCTCGTAGACCATAAGAGGAAGCGTTATGACAACACGGTTGCTGTAGTTGTACGTCTTCACGATCGATCGATCCTAGTACCGAATGTACGACACCTCCGCGATCTGCACATGTTCAGCTCGGTGACGTCCCACGAACACACGATCCAGTAGAACTTCAAGGGTGAGTTCCGTCAGCACAACGGCGTGATGATGGTGATGATGATACTACCGACGCAGGGCTTCGTCTAAGCACCGCTACGATATGACCGAGGTGGATTATGGTGGAGGCGGTGCACCGCACACGGCTAAAAGATCAATGATCAACTTGTGTGTCTATGGGGTGCCCCCCTCCCCCGTATATAAAGGAGTGGAGGAGGGGGAGGGGGCCGGCCTCCTAGGCGCTCCCCAAGGGGAGTCCTACTCCCACCGGGAGTAGGATTGCACCCCTTCCATGAGTAGGAGTAGGAGGGAAAGAAGGAGGAGAGAGGGGGAGGAAAAAGGGGGGCGTCGCCCACCTTCCTTGTCCAATTCGGACTAGAGAGGGAGGGGGTGCGCGGCCTGCATTGGCCGCTCCTTCCTCTCTCCACCAAGGCCCATGACGCCCATTACACTCCCCGGGGGGTTCCGGTAACCCCCCGGTACTCCGGTATTTGTCCGAACTTACCCGGAACCCGTCCGAAGTCCAAACATAGTCATCCAATATATCGATCTTTATGTCTCGACCATTTAGAGACTCCTCGTCATGTCTGTGATCATATCCGGTGCTTTGAACTACCTTCGATTTATCAAAATACATAAACTCATATTACCGATCGTCACCGAACGTTAAGCATGTGGACCCTACGGGTTCGAGAACTATGTAGACATGACCGAGACACGTCTCCGGTCAATAACCAATAGCGGAACCTGGACGCTCATATGGTTCCTACATATTCTACAAAGATCTTTATCGGTCAAACCGCATAATAACATACGTTGTTCCCTTTGTCATCGGTATGTTACTTGCCCGAGATTCGATCGTCTGTATCTCAATACCTAGTTCAATATCATTACCGACAAGTCTCTTTAATCGTTCCGTAATGCACCATCCAACAACTAACTCATTAGTTACAATGCTTGCAAGGCTTATAGTGATGTGCATTACCGAGAGGGCCCAGAGATACCTCTCCGACAATCGGAGTGACAAATCCTAATCTTGATCTATGCCAACTCAACAAGCACCATCGGAGACACATGTAGAGCACCTTTATAATCACCCAGTTACGTTGGGACATTTGGTAGCACACAAGGTATTCCTCCGGTATTCGGGAGTTGCATAATCTCATAGTCATAGGAACATGTATAAGTCATGAAGAAAGCAATAACAATATACTAAAGGATCAAACGCTAAGCTAACGGAATGGGTCAAGTCAATCACATCATTCTCTAATGATGTGATCCTGTTAATCAAATGACAACTCATGTCTATGGTTAGGAAACTTAACCATCTTTGATTCAACAAGCTAGGCAAGTAGAGGCATACTAGTGACACTTTGTTTGTCTATGTATTCACACATGTACTAAGTTTCTGGTTAATACAATTCTAGCATGAATAATAAACATTTATCATGATATAAGGAATGTCGGTGTACAAAAAGAGGGGTACACTTTTTGTACCCCTATAACTGTGCACGGGCAGTCTGAGCCACGGGCACCACCACACTGAGCAAGGCGAGGGAGGTGAGCCAAGGTAAGACTGAAGCTCGAGAGGAGCAGAACGACGCCAAGACCAAGACCACGAAGAGTAGAGGGGACGAAGCGGACTCCCCCGGCAAGATCCTTGCCGGGGGGCGGTTTTAGCAAACCCGGCAAGACCCTTGCCATGGCAGCTCTCCCCACACCTACGGAGCGAGTCACCCTTGAGTCCACTGCCCCCATGGGGCAAGGATTCGGGAAACATCCCCATGGTGGCATGCAGATCTTTGTGAAGACATTCAGGATCAGATACACACTTTAGAAGATGATGATCCTCGGCGGGATCCCAGCCAAGTAGGACCACAAGGCCCCCGGCAAGAGCCTTGCCGGGGATGACAGTAGGCGCCACGGCAAGACCCTTGCCGGGGCCCCGGCAAGGCCCTTGCCATAAACACCTGTAGGGCCACCATCAGGCCCACGCCAATCAGACCTCAACCGCTGTTTGCATGCAGCTGTCGACCCAACCAGCTGGGCAGGCACCTGCGTGGCGGCATGCAGATCTTCGTGGAGACCCACCACTGCGCCACCTCAGCTACCTGCCTACCTACATGGCACCGCGGGCACCGCTGGCCAGGGTGCGTGTCGACTCAAGAGGGAGTGGCGACGGACGAGACAGGGCTCTCCCCCGTCCCCGATAAAGTAAGGACACCTAAGCAAGACGCATTAAATGCGCCTTATCATGTAATGCGAGGGATAAACTCGCATCACTGTACCCTTTCCACCTCTGGTGTGCCATTGTGGCAACCCCTTTCCCTATAAAAGGAGGCCCAAGGCGACCAGGAAGAGGATTCGTCTTTTTGGAGCTCCTCACGCCCCATTGCCAGTTCTAGAACACAGATAAACAATCCACCAAAGCAGGAGTAGGGTTTTACGCATCCTCGCGGCCCGAACCTGGATAAAGAAACCGCGTGCTATCTGTTTGATCCGCTCTTCTCACGACCCCGCGCCCCGCAACCGTAGTAGGGATTCTTGTGATCCCATAGGTGTCGTTCCCACCGACATCTTTGGCTCGCCAGGTAGGGGGCGCAGTTGCGAGAATCGGCTCTAGCAGTTAGTTCGACGCTTCTTTATCGTCATGGCGCCCAAGAAGAAGATGACGGTGGCGGTTGGCCCGTCGGAAGCCGGACATCCCGTCCCGACGCGGGCGAGCAGCGGACCGGTCGCAGAAAGGACCCGAGGCGCCGTTCGTGAACACCAACACCGTCCCAGCAGCCGGAGTTTGGGAGGCGGCGATGTTCGTGCGCCTGGTAACGGGCCACACGCCGCCAAATCCAAAGACGGAGCCAGGCCCTCCGTGGGTGGCGCGGGGCCTTCCAGGATCGCTGCCACCCTGCTCGAGGGCGACGCGAGGGCTTCCAAGACTGCCACGCCGGCGCCAACGGCGCGCTCCTCTCAAGCGGCGCACGACGAGCGGCGTAATCACGCCGAAGACCCCGGGCGTCGCCGCGGAAAGAGCCCCGAGCGCCACTCCCGGGATGTAGAAGACCTGCCCGCTCGCTGAGGCGCTGGTGAAGATGGCATGCGACCGCGGGGTTATGATAGAGATCCTTATGACATGGTCAGAAGTCGAAGCGCGTCGCGATCCGTGCAGGTTTCGCTGCCACCAACGCCAGCAGAAGCCCTGGCACGCGCGCAGTTGCTCCTCGATTTTACTCCTACTACGGGGAAACTCGACGAATGGAGAGCCACTATCCGAAGCCTTGTTGCGGTGGCCAACAAAGACGAACCGAGTCTGGTGGAGCCCCCGGGTCGACGCTCCGACGGAGTCCCACGCACCAGTGGCAGGAAAGCCGGCGGCGCCGCGACCACGGTGCACTCGCCTCCTCCTTGCCCGGTATCGCAGACGCCCGCCCGTCGCGAAGTTACGGGCGACGAAATCTCCATAGCGTCGTCCGACTCGCGGACCCACTGTGACCAGTGCCAAGTTCTTCGAGAACGAGAACATGAAGACGCTCAAACCACTATCGAGCGCCAGCGCGGAGCGCGCCACCAATCGGACAGGCGAGCAGGGCCTGCTATGAACCACCCGGCACCGGAGAGCCCTAGAGGCCTACCTTATGAGGTAGGCCGTCCGGATTTTACCCATGAGCTGCGGCAGTTCCAGTGGCCCACTCACCGCACCTTCAAACCTGACGTGGGCGAAAAGTACAGCGGCAAGACCCACCCATCCGAGTTCCTCAGCATCGACACCATCGCGATGCAAGCTGCCGGAGCCCGTGACGATAAGGTGCTTGCGAATTACTTTCCGTTGGCTCTTAAACCCAACGCCATGTCATGGTTGATGCACTTGCCGGTAGACTCTATTTCCTCCTGGTCGGATTTGTGCCATGAGTTTGTGGGCGCCTTTATTGGAGGCCACCAAGCCCATGGCCAAGCGAGCGACCTGCACGTCATTCCCCAAAAGGGAGGCAAGAGTCTCCGCAAGTATATACAGAGGTTCAGCCAGATACAGTACAATATCCCTGATGTTCACCCTGCCGCCATCATCAGTGCGTTCCATCAGAACGTGCGTAACCGCAAGATGCGCAAAGAGCTGGCAATGAACAAGGTGAAAGATGTAGCAGAACTCTATGTTCTTGCTGACAGATGTGCCCGGGCTGAAGAGGGAAGGAGGTACCCCGGCGAAGATGCCGGCGTGGAAACCGACTCCACAGATGAGGATACTACCGCCCCGACGAAGAAGGGCCGGCGCCGCAACAGGAAGCGCAAAGGTAAAGCCGTGCTTGCCATCGAGGGATCTGATGACGCCGGCTCCACCAAGAAAACCAAGGCAGATGACCCCGACAAGGAAATTGCCGGATGTGTCACCTGCCGGGCCTTGGCGGCTGCCGAGAAGCCAAGAAACTCTGACAAGCAATACTGCAAGATCCATCGCACCAAAGGCCATGCTCTCCAAGACTGCCGACAGGTTGAGCTCCTCGCTGAGAAGCAGAGGGATGAGTATGAGAGGTGGGACAAGGAGAAGGGCCAAGACGGTGCTGAGGGGTCCGGCAAGAAGCGTGACGGCCAGGCGGGTCGTCGCGGCAAAGATAAATAACAGGAGAGGCCCGCCCGGGGCCGTGACAGAAAGCCAGAAGACGACGATCGCGAAGAGGACGACGAATCCGGCGACCAAGAGTTTCAGAAAGCTACAGAGGCCATGTGCATCGATGGCGGCGCCTCGCTGCATACTTCTCACCGTCGGCTTAAACAGTGAGCGCGAGAGATTATAGCGGCAGAGCTGTCATTTGATGCCCAAAGGCCGCTGAAGTGGTCCAGCACACCTATCATTTTTGACACCGAGGATCACCCTAATCACACTACTGCAGTCAGGTGCTTGCCATTGTTGGTTTCACCAACAATACGCAACCTCAAGGTGACAAAGATGCTAGTCGATGGCGGGGCTGGTCTGAACTTGATCTCGCCTGCCGTGATCGAGAAACTGCAGATTCCTGATGGAGACCTCAAAGAGACGGGCACGTTTCAGGGGGTCAACCCGGGAAGAAGCCAACCCAAGGGAAAGGTCACGCTGCCCGTGACTTTTGGAAGCTACCTGAACTACAGGACGGAGAGGATCGTGTTTGATGTTGCCAAGATCCCCTTGCCCTACAACGGGATCCTTGGCCGCCCAGCGCTAGCCAAGTTCATGGCGCCGTCACTCTACGCCTACAACACCCTGAAGAGGCCAGGACCTGTGACGATCATCACCATCCCCTCCGATAAGAAAGATGCGCTGATTTGCGCTGACCAACTATACCAGCAAGCAGTTGCAGCAGCTGCCGCCACTAGGGCACTTGCTCCTGCCACTGGGACCCCGGGAGGGAGGAAGAAGAAGAAGACCGGTGAGACCTTGGACACCCACTCCGGCAAGCGCACCTCTTCGGAGTGTAGCGCTGCCGTCGAGGACGTGCCAGAGAGCTCCACCGGCGGAAACAAGACGCCCAGGGCCATACCGCCGGGAACCAAGAAGGTTCCTGTCAATGAGGACGGCATGGGAGGAGCTTTCACCATAAGCTCCACCCTTGACGACAAATAGGAAGACGCGCTCATCACCTTCCTGCGGGCGAATGTCGATGTGTTTGCATGGCAAGCTTCCGACATCCCCGGCGTTCCCAGGGAGGTGATTGAGCACCACCTTGCTGTCTGTCCTCATGCGCGGCCCGTCAAGTAGAAGGTCAGAAAGCAAGCTTTGGAACGACAAGAGTTCATCACAGAAGAGATCTGGAAACTGGAAGCAGCGGGTTTGGTAAGAGGAGTGCTCCATCCATTGTGGTTGGCCAATCCGGTCGTAGTGTGCAAGGCAAATGGGAAGTGGAGGCTATGTATTGATTACACAGATATCAATAAGGCTTGTCCTAAAGACCCTTTCCCGTTGCCGCGCATCGACCAGATTGTTGACTCCACAGCTGGGTGTGATCTGTTGTCATTCCTCGATGCCTACTCCGGCTACCACCAGATCTTCATGACAAGAGAAGACGAAGAGAAAACATCATTCATCACCCCATGTGGTATGTATTGTTTCATACGGATGCCTTTCGGGTTGAAAAGTGTTGGTTCGGCGTTTGCAAGGGCGGTCCAGATTGGTTTTGAACCCCAGCTCCATAGAAATATGGAAGCTTATATGGATGACATAGTGGTCAAAACCAAGGACAGGGCAACCCTCATACCAGATTTGCAAGAAACATTTGCAAACCTGCGCAAGATCAATCTCAAGCTGAACCCTGAGAAGTGCGTCTTTGGCGTTCCGTCTGGCAAGCTTCTCGGGTTCTTTGTGTCACAACGTGGGATAGAGGCCAATCCGGACAAGCTCAAAGCTATAGAGCAGACTGAAGCACCCAAGCAAATCAAGGATGTGCGTCGGCTTGCTGGTTGCGTCGCCGCCATGGGCAGGTTCATTTCCAAGTCTGCCGAGCGCGCCCTTCCCTTTTTCAAGATCCTGAAAAAGGCGGGCCCGATGGAGTGGACGCCAGAAGCCGAAGCAGCATTGCAAGATTTGAAGAAGTACCTCTCCTCCGCGCCAATACTAGTTGCGCCTAGGCCACAGGAGCCGTTGTTGCTATACCTGGTGGCAACGAACCAGGTGGTCAGCACCGCACTAGTGGCACAAAGAGAGGTTGACGACAAGGTAATGGCAGCGACAGAGCCCGACACCACCGATGCAGAGACGACACAACCAGTTGAAGTGCCACCGAAGAAGAAAATGATGCAGCACCTGGTCTACTTTGTTAGCTCCCTCCTGCAGGGAGCTAGATCAAGGTACTCCGGTGTGCAGAAACTGCTCTTCGGCCTTCTTATGGCCTCGAGGAAGCTGCGTCACTACTTCCAGGCACACGAGATCACTGTCATCACTCGCCTCCCTCTGCAACAGATATTGCACAATCTAGATGCAACGGGAAGAATTGTGGAATGGGCACTGGAGCTGTCCAGCTTTGGCCTCAAGTTTGAAAGTACTTCGACGATTCAGAGCCGAGTCCTGGCGGAGTTCATTGCAGAATGGACCGCAACACCTGACGAAGAAGCCCAAGAGACTGCTCTCCCCGGCAAGGAGGCAAGTTGTGATTGGATCATGTACTTTGATGGAGCTTTCTCCTTACAAGGTGCCGGGGCTGGCGTACTGCTTGTCGCGCCCACTGGAGAGCACCTCAAGTACGTGATCCAGATGCACTTCCCCAGGGAGGTGTCAACAAATAATACGGCAGAGTACGAAGGGCTGCTTGAAGGTCTCAGGATCGCGGCGGACCTCGGAATCAAGAAACTCATCGTCAGGGGCGACTCGCAGCTTGTCGTCAAGCAAGTCAACAAGGATTACCAGAGCCCATTGATGAAGGCCTACGTCGAAGTGAGAAAGCTGGAAGAGCGTTTCGGCGGTATACAGGCTGAATACGTTCCCCGAGTGGAGAACGATATCGCCGACTACCTGTCAAAACGCGCTGCCCTCAAGCTACCTGTGGAACCAGGTACCTTTGTGCTTCAGCTAATTCAGCCATCCGTTGATCCATCAACAGAGCAGAACAAGAGGAGGAAATCAGGGCCCGACAAGTACCTTCCCGCCGAGCTCCCCGGAGCCGCCGACAAGGATGTTGCCGGGAACACTGAGCCCGCCACGGGACGGTTAGCTCCGGCAGAGCGTCAAGCTCTTGCCGTCGAGACAGCCGCTCCTATGGCGGAGGAAATGCCTTTAGTCCTCGCCGTCGAGCCCCAGGCTCCAGCGTGGGCACAACATACCATCCGATTCCTCCAAACAGGGGAACTTCCTGAGGAGCAGGAAGAAGCGGAAAAAGTAGCCCGTCGCTCTACCATGTACCAATTCGTCAATGACGTCCTGTACAGAAAGAGTCCGAACGGTGTGAAATTGAAGTGTATCCCTCGAGAGGAAGGACTGGAGCTGTTGACAGAGATACACGGAGGCATATGTGGATCCCACATCGGGTCAAGGGCCCTTGTCGGCAAGGCATTTCGGCAAGGCTTCTTCTGGCCCACCGCCCTCCAGGATGCGACGACACTAGTCACCAGGTGTGAAGCGTGTCAGTTCCATTCAAAGAAGCTTCATCAGCCAGCTCAAGCCCTTCAAACCATTCCTCTCTCCTGGCCCTTCTCGGTCTGGGGGCTCGACATACTGGGCCCTTTCCCCCGCGCTGTCGGGGGCTTTGAGTACTTGTACGTTGCAATCGACAAGTTCACAAAGTGGCCGTAGGTGGAGGCAGTGAGGAAGGTCACAACTCAGTCAACCGTCAAGTTCTTCAAGGGACTAGTGTGCCGTTTTGGTGTACCCAACAGGGTTATCACCGACAACGGCACACAGTTCACAAGCCGCACCTTCATGCAATATACCCAAGACCTCGGCAGCAAAGTCTGTTTCGCTTCCGTTGCTCACCCACGAAGCAATGGTCAAGCTGAGAGGGCAAATGCTGAAGTACTGCGAGGCTTAAGGACCAAGACCTTTGACAGGCTGCACAAGAGTGGAAGGCGCTGGATTGATGAGTTGTCGACGGTTCTTTGGTTGATCAGGACGACGCCAAATCCAGCCACCGGCCAGACACCCTTTGCCCTAGTATACGGGGCAGAAGCAGTTCTCCCCACTGAACTCATATACGGGTCACCTCGAGCGCTCGCTTATGATGAGCTTGAGCAAGAGCAACTGCGGCAAGATGATGCAATGCTCCTTGAGGAAGATCGTCTTCGGGCGGCTGTGAGAGCAGCACGCTACCAGCAAGCCTTGCGCCGCTACCATAGCCGCAAGGTTCATGCCCGAAGCCTTAAGGAAGGCGACCTTGTCCTTCGGCGCGTTCAATCGGCCAAGAATTCCAACAAGTTGACGCCAAAGTGAGAATGCCCTTATCGGGTAATACGAGTCACCAGGCCCGGCGCAGTCTGCCTGGAGACCGAAGATGCCGTTCCGGTGAGTAACTCCTGGAACATTGAGCATCTTCGCAAGTTTTACCCATGAGGCGCGGCTTGCCGCCCCCCCGGCAAGCCTCCTTTTGTACAAGCATTGCCGATGATGCATGTAACCCTTTGTACAAAGCCAGGCGCAGACCCTGAGCATAAATAAATGAAGCGCTGGCGCCCTAAGTTATAGCATGCATGCTAGGTCGAGTCTCATCCTTGGTTAGGGTTGATACTGCTTAGCGGCGACTAACCCCTAGCTTAGAGGTCGAGTGTGCGTCTCTTTGCCGTTCTTTTGTCTTCTTTGGTTCGCAGAACTCACAGATATCCTTGCCGGATCACTTGAGGACGAAAAAGAGAAGAGGGACAGACCAGCATCTAGACCACGGCAAGCCAGTATTGCTGGGGGGCTGCAAGTGCAAAGATTCACCCACAGCAAACCAGAGTTGCTGGGGGCTACAGCTTCAGATAAGTTCTTCATCCCTTATCATGCATTCCCTTATGGACTGAGGTATGTGAAACCTCGTTCCTTCCTAAAGCTACCATGCTCCCCTAAACTCTACGCCCCAGGGCTCGTTCCTGGGGCCAGGTTTGGTCATAGTCGCGGCAGCGAAAGGATGGAACAAGGAGCCTGAACCCACCTCATCCCTGCCTCCGCCAAAAGCGTGAGAAAGGTCGAGCGAAGTGGGAAGACGGCAAGGCCTGTTGCCGGGCAAGGAAATGTTTATCTTAGAGATATCAAGGATTTACTCCTTGCCGTTGGTTCTACCCATAAACAAATAACCCGGCAAGCATCCCTTTTTCATTAAAAAACATTACACTCAGGTACAGTCCATAGGAAATGAAAAACATGAATGATGGGATTACAAGTTTTAAATTCAGCCTAGGCCCAAAGGCTTACAAACTAAAAAGATATGAGGTGCCCGTAATCCCTTTCTTGTTCCTCTCCTCAGGAGGCAGGTCAAGGAGGCGAAAAGGGCAAAAGGGGCGCCTAGGCGAGCTACAGGTGGCAGAAGACACCAAGAGAACATCTCGGTGGCCGTCCGAAGGCTGGATGGTGATGGCGGCACCGGAAGCAGAGCTCGAAGACGAGGCGGCAGGACGTCAGCACGCATCGAAGGCGTCGGTGCCCGCGTACTCCGATTTGACGGCCTTGCCGCCCGCCCTCTTCCTCTTCCGTAGCCTCCCAATGCCAGCCGCCCAAGGAGACGACCCCGAGAAGTTCAGGGAGCCGGCAACGCGGATGATGGGGTCGCCGGTAACGCATGGAGCGGCGCCCGACACCTAGTCAGACCCGTCATCCTGCCGCCTGCTACCCTCGTCGTCGCTGCCGCTGTCCTCCTCGTCACTCCCGCCCGAGGAGGAGTCTTCGCTATCAGAAGAGCTCTCCATGCAGCACCTTGCACGTGTCCCGAAGATCCCGAAGACCTTGACGGAGAGGAGGCCGCTGAGGGAGTCCTGGATTAGGGGGTGTTCAGATAGCCGGACTATACCTTCAGCCGGACTCCTGTACTATGAAGATACAAGATTGAAGACTTCGTCCCGTGTCCGGAAGGGACTTTCCTTGGCGTGGAAGGCAAGCTTGGCGATGCGGATATTTAGATCTCCTACCATTGTAACCGACTTTGTGTAACCCTACCCTCTTCGGTGTCTATATAAACCGGAGGGTCTTAGTCCGTAGGACAATATACAACAATCATACCATAGGCTAGCTTCTAGGGTTTAGCCTCTTTGATCTCGTGGTAGATCTACTCTTGTACTACCCATATCATCAATATTAATCAAGCAGGACGTAGGGTTTTACCTCCATCGAGAGGGCCCGAACCTGGGTAAAACATTGTGTCCCTTGTCTCCTGTTACCATCCGCCTAGACGCACAGTTCGGGACCCCCTACCCGAGATCCGCCGGTTTTGACACCGACATTGGTGCTTTCATTGAGAGTTCCTCTGTGTCGTCGCTTTCAGGACCGATGGCTCCTTTGATCATCAACAACGATGCAGTCCAGGGTGAGACTTTTCTCCCCGGAGAGATCTTCGTCTTCGTCGGCTTCGCACTGCGGGCCAATTCACTTGGCTATCTGGAGCAGATCGAAAGCTACGCCCCTGCCATCAGGTGAGGTTTGGAAGTTTAAACTACACGGCTGACGTCCGCGGGGACTTGATCTTCGACGGATTCGAGTCACAGCCGAGCGCGCCGCACTGTCACGATGGGCATGATCTAGCTCTGCCGCCGAACAGTGCCCTGGGGGCCGCACACGCATCGGTCCCGACCCTTAATTCGGAGCCAACTGCGCCGATCGAGGATGAGTGGTTGGACACCGCCTCGGGGGCTGCAATCCTTACGGCGATCGAGCCGAACACCATCCCTGTTCCCTATAAGGCCCGTGACTCCGAGGGTCCGGATTCCTCTCTGGACTCCGAGCCCTTCGCGCCCCTGCCGATCGAATCCGATTGGGCGCCGATCATGGAGTTCACCACCGCGGACATCTTTCAGCACCCGCCCTTCGGCGACATTCTGAAGTCACTAAAGTCTCTCTCTTTATCAGGAGAGCCCTGGCCGGACTACGGTCAGCAAGGTTGGGATACGGACGATGAAGAAATTCAAAGGCCACCCACCACCCACTTCGTAGCCACTGTCGATGATTTAACCGACATGCACGACTTCGACTCCGAAGACATCGACGGTATGGACGCCGATGCAAGAGACGATCAAGAGCCAGCACCTATAGGGCACTAGAAAGCCACCTCGTCGTATGACATATACATGGTGGGTAGCCCAAAAGAAAGAGATGGCGATAGAACAGCGGGGGATGACCCCTCCAAGAAGCAACCTAAGCGTCGGCGTCAGCGGCGCCGCTCTAAATCCCGCCAAAGCAAAAACGATGATTCCGGCACGGGAGATAATAATACTCCGGATAGCGCCGAAGAACACCCCCTCCAGCAAGATTCAGCACAGGAGGATGGAGAAGCAAGCCTTCATGAGAGAGCGACAGACAGATAGGTTGAGGATGATAATTATATACCTCCCTCCGAAGACGAGGCAAGCCTCAATGACGACGAATTCGTCGTGCCAGAGGATCCCGTCGAACAAGAGCATTTTAAACGCAGGCTTATGGCCACGACAAGCAGCCTCAAGAAAAAGCAGCAACAGCTTAGAGCTGATCAAGATTTGCTAGCCGACAGATGGTCTGATGTCCTCGCGGCGGAAGAATATGAACTCGAACACCCCTCCAAGAGATACCCAAAGCGCAGGCTGCTACCCTGATTAGAGGAGGAAGCACCTAAAACTACATCACCAGCGCATGACATGGCCGATCGGCCACCTCGTGGCCGTGACAGAGAGGCCTCTCGGCCCTCCACTCAAGCCGCGCCCCGGCGCCGCTCAAAACATACTAAGGCACGGGAAAATGCACCAGACCTGCAAGACATACTGGAGGACAAGGCAAGGCAAACAAGATTGATCTACGGATCGCGCGGGCGCCCCACTGTACGTGACGGTGATCGTCACTCCGGATATAATAAATCCGGCCGGGCCGAACACAATAGACAAAGCTCGTTTGAGATGCATCGTGATATAGCCCAATACAGGGGCGCCGCCCACCCACTATGCTTCACAGATGAAGTAATGGATCATAAAATCTCTGAGGGTTTCAAACCCGTGAACATCGAATCATATGATGGCACAACAGATCCTGCAGTATGGATCGAGGATTATCTCCTTCATATCCACATGGCCCGCGGCGGTGATCTACACGCCATCAAATACCTCCCACTCAAACTTAAGGGACCAGCCCGACATTGGCTTAACAGCTTGCCGGCAGAATCAATCGGTTCTTGGGAGGACCTGGAAGCCGCATTCCTTGACAACTTCCAGGGCACTTATGTGCAACCACCAGATGCCGATGACCTAAGCCACATAATTCAGCAGCCAGATGAATCGGCCAGGCAATTCTGGACACGGTTCCTAACAAAGAAAAATCAAATAGTCGATTGTCCGGATGTAGAGGCCCTAGCAACCTTCAAGCATAATATCTGTGACACTCCAATTTTTTTTATTTGGTCTTAGCAAAAACCTTGCTGATTTTTCTTCTGTGGATTGAGACCTTTCAAAATTTTCAAAAAAAAAACTCTATGAAGATTTGGATTTTTCATTCTATTGATAACCACCCATGACCTTGTATTTTCTCCCATGTGGTTAAACCACTCCAGAACCTCCTCTCCTCCTTGTTATCAATCTAAGATCCCTGTCCCAACTCATCCAAGCAAAATTTGGATTTTATTTTGATTGTTTCATCTCTCAAATATTTTTCTATCAATTATTTTGGGCCAAATGGTTTTTCAAAGCAAGTACCCCATTTCAGTTGAGATTTGAACTCAAAACAACTCTACTGGCTAGTCCTTTGAACCCACAACCCAGAACCATCTTGATCCACTCTTCTCCTTTTCAAAATTTTCAAATTTCACTCCTTGTAAGTTTGGACTAGATTTGCCAAATTTAGTGAAATTCATATCTACACTTCCCCAAAAATTCCACCAAAATTCAGGCAACTTACTGGTGCAATGAGTGACCACTCCACCAAATTTCAGCTCTAGGGAAAATGCCTACATGCCTGAATCATTTCGTCGAACACCTTGCATGCACTATTTCAGCCAAGTTCAGTTAAAATTCAGTTTCAGTGTCGAACACCGTTGATCATCTTCAGTCACGCGCCCACAGTGCCCTTGGCACGTTGCTCGCCGCCTGGTTAGCTCGTCCGGAGCCCCGCACGCGCACTTGGCTTGTTCCTGGCGTCGGTGGCGCCCTGGCCCGACCACGCCGGCGTGTCTTGCGGCGGCTGAACCGCCGTGGCAGCCAACAGGGAGCAGAACGGAGGCTCAACGCCGTGCCGCGCTGCCCAACCCCGCTGATGGCTCCGCGTGGCCATCTCCACGCCAGCGCACGCATGCAGCACCGTCGCCGTGACGCAACGCGCACAACACGCGCTCTCTGCCGCCGTTGAGCCCGTGCGGTCACCTCATCGTGGACAGACGCCATTACGCCGGGGCCAGCTCCGTTTAGTAGCGGAACGAATCCAGTAACCTCCACTGATGCTGCCCGACCGCTCAAACCACCCTCCAATCCACTGCTCCGCCGTAATCGCTCGCCGGAGATTCTCCGTTTACGGCCACCCCGTCGATCTGCCTATAAATAGAGGCCCCGAGCTTCAACTCGAGCACCCACTAGCCCTGCACTCCCCCTAGAGCACGCCAGACCTCTGGAAGAGCCCCGAGGAGGTCTCCTTCCTCGACTCCGACCGCCGCGACCTGCCACGGGATCCAGCCCGATTCGCCCCCATGTGTGCTCCTCCGCCTCCATTCTCCTGCCAGTAGCTTCACCATGCATCCCTCGTTCTGACCCGCACTTCAATTTGAAGCTTGCAGCCCTCCACCGGAGTTCCCCATCCTCACCCGAACCGCCGTCCGCCGGAGTTAGTGTCGCCGTCGACGTGGTGCTCCCCATTGGACGAGTCCACCACCCACCGACGCAGATGAAGACACTGAAGCTCTTGGTACCCTCCGTTTCTCCTAAATCGCCCTAGTTCGACGCCGGCGTCCACCGCCGTCTTCGGGCGCCGGCGAGCCTTTTCAAACCTGACATGCGGACCCCGCATGTCAGCCTCTGTTCTTTTATTCGCGAACTGTTTTCTGTTGGTGCCTTCGGGCAAAATACACCTTCTCTCTTGCGCTTGTGCATTTCCAAACGAACCGTTTTCTGTTTTCTCAGTTAGAACCCTGGGAAGTTTCTGTTTCATTACAGATGAGTCCCTGGATGAAAACCTTCATAACTTTTTAACAGAAGCACATTTTTGAGTGATTCTTTTTCTGTTCTCTTCAAAATTTTGTCTAGTTTTTTATCAGATTTATTTGAAAATTAATTGCAATACTTTTTATGCACCTCTCGGTATTCACGTTAGTGCATATGTTTTCTCTATACCGTAGATACCAAAGGAGGTGACGGGGCCGCGAGCTTCACCGAGCTAGGCTCCGACTACTCCGAACCAGGCAAGCATGTTCGAACTTTTGATATGATGAGTGTCTTGGCATGTTTGCATGTAGATAGTTTCATGGCATGTGTGAAGCATACCGATGAACCGTTCATTATGCATTGTTGAGGCAAGTAAGCCCGATGATTTCACATGTCATTGGACGTAAGTATGCAAGGCCATGTGTTGGCATGATGATGGGTAAGATGGCAGTGTTGTAGCATGCCAGTCTTAGGCCATGCAAGTTATCTTCAGTACCAACCCATATCGGTTGGGTTCAAATCCATTCCCTTTCCCTGTACTACCACATGTTTCCCGAAAGGGATATGGTTTAGTAAGACGCAAACCGCTTTCTGGGTACACACCAAAAAGGAGAGGCCGGGATGATGGTTCCATGGCCCTGGATTAAAGCCAGGCATCCGGTCAGGGGGCATGGGTGTTTCCGGTTGGGACCGAGAGGGGGGCATCCCTTAGAGCGCGCGTATATAAATTTGATCCCATGCTATTCGAGATTGTGATCCCCCGTCTCAATAGTTTTTCTTGGACGATGTTGAGGGTGATTCCTGGCATCGAAGAGTTGGATGGGTGTGTACTGATTAACTGTGTTTCCTTCTGAAATACCGTAACGGAATTAGTCCTGGTGACTACGGAAATCCGTCGATTGTGGGAAATTTTTGTACAAACTCTGCAGAGCTCTATATCCTAAAATCATCTTATCTATATCCAAGTTCCCTGCTAACAGTCATGTGCCAGTTTGGTGACAGATTACCCGGTGGGACACATGGGCACTAAGACCGGTTAAATGTTTATCCTTGTGGGTGGACTAACCCGTTTAATTCCATGAGTTGAATATACTTATGATGAATATATTATTTCCTTATCAGTCAAAAGCCCTTTATGTGGTGTCGCTCAGACGCCCGACTGTGGCATTTCTTTTTAAAAGCCCTTTATGTGGTGTCGCTCAGACGCCCGACTGTGGCATTTCTTTTTTTTTAAAGCCCTTTATGTGGTGTCGCTCAGACGCCCGACTGTGGCATTATTATCCCGCATTTTCCGCTCGAGGAGTCTTTTAGACACTCGTTCGGCACCAGTATTATTATCCCGCATTTTCCGCTCGAGGAGTCCTTCAGACACTCGTTTGGCACCAGTATTATTATCCCGCATTTTCTGCTCGAGGAGTCTTTCAGACACTCGTTTGGCACCAGTATTATTACCTCTATGTCTGATCGTACTGGTTAACTTATTCATGCATTTCATGTTAGCAATTGTTATATCTTACGTCCGAACTGTCTTGCGAGTACTTTCAAAGTACTCACTGGCTTGTTGATTTGGCCAGATGCTGATGAAGGTGATCTCATGGATGAAGAGTTCGATAGCGAATCCGACGCCTAGAGGAGTCCCAGTCAGTCTCGTGCAACCCTGGTGTTGGTCACTGTATTATATCCGTTTCCGCTACCCTAATAGATTCATCGAGCCTCACCTCGACGCTCGATGGGATGTTAGTTTGAGAATCCCATATCCACTCCCCACTGTGTTACTCCACCTCTACCATATTTGCGAGTCAGTAGTATGCCACCACTCCCTTGTGTCATTAATCGCCTTTATGTATAATTATTGGCACGCTTGTAATAAATTGTTGAGCATCGTCAGCTCAACCCTGTAACATATTTATGCTACTGGCTTATTGTATCAAAAGTTTGTCTGCCAGTGAGGAGGTTTTATCTCAAACTGGATTCTAAAGATTGGTTTCTCAATAAATATTTTTATTGGAAAACCGGTCGTGACAATATCCGCGACGAGTGGCTCGCCCGGCACCTTGGACAGGAAAAGCCGAAATCTATGGCAGCCCTCACGACACTCATGACCCGCTTTTGCGCGGGAGAAGACAGCTGGCTAGCTCGTAGCAATAACTTGACCAAGAACCTTGGTAATTCGGATACCAAGGACAAAAGTGGTAGGTCGCTCGGAACAAGCAAAAGCACCGCTTTAACAGCGACATCAACGAGGATACGACAGTCAATGCCGGATTCAGAGGCTACAAATCCGGTCAGCGAAAAAAGCCATTCAAAACAAATATTCAGGGCCCGTCTAGTTTGGACCAAATACTCGACCGCTTGTGCCAGATACATGACACCCCCGAAAAGCCAGCCAATCACACCAACAGGGATTGTTGGGTGTTCAAGCAGGCAGGCAAGTTAAACGCCGAAAACAGAGACAAGGGGCTGCGTAGCGACGATGAGGAGGAGCCCAGGCCGCCGAACAATAGTGGACAGAAGGGATTTCCCCCACAAGTGTGGACGGTGAACATGATATATGCAACCCACATCCCCAAGAGGGAGTGTAAGTGTGCGTTACGGGACGTATATGCGATGGAGCCAGTCGCGCCAAAGTTCAACCCACGGTCCTCCTGCCCGATCACTTTTGATCGAAGGGTCCACCCCACTAGCATCCGTCATGGCGGATTTGCCGCATTGATTCTAGACCCAATTATTGACGGATTTCATCTCACAAGAGTCCTTATGGACGGCGGCAGCAGCCTGAACCTGCTTTACCAGGATACAGTCCGAAAAATGGGCATAGATCCCTCGAGGATTAAGCCCACCAAAACGACCTTTAAAGGCGTCATACCAGGTGTAGAGGCCAACTGTACAGGCTCAGTCACACTTGAAGTGGTCTTCGGATCTCCGGATTATTTCCGAAGCGAGGAGTTAATCTTCGACATAGTCCCGTTCCGCAGTGGCTATCACGCACTGCTCGGGCGAATCGCATTCACAAAGTTTAATGCGGTGCCGCACTACGCATACCTTAAGCTCAAGATGCCAGGCTCTCGAGGAGTAATCACGGTCAATGGAAACACCAAACGCTCCCTCCGAACGGAGGAACACACGGCGGCCCTCGCAGCGGAAGTACAAAGCAGCCTCTCAGGGCAGCTCTCCAGTCCGGCCGTTAAACGTCTGGACACTGCCAAACGCGCCCGGAGTAACCTACAACAAGACCGCTTGGCACGTTCTGAGCAGGCGTAGCAATGCGGCCCCAACCCTAGCCCTCACTATATAGCAAAACCAGTGCTTCACATGCATAACTACGCTCTTGAAATACCATGGGCACAGGGGGAGGGGCACCATCACGGCACGCCCGAAACACGGCTTAAACCGCACTAGGGGCTGCCGATTTCTTTATTTTCTCTTACTTTCAGGACTCCATTCTTTGGACGACCTGCTCGGCAATTCAGCTGCCGCACAAACGATGCAAGAACCAGGGAAGCAGACAAGCCATGCCGCATTATGGAACTCCCAGGTGGTCTCTATCACGAGCAGTATACCTATTTTGCATACAATTCCGCGGCCTGCCCCTGGACCGGACATGTTAAATAGTCCAACCTTTTGCTTATCGCGCTATTTGTATCGTTTTGCTTTAATCGCAACATTTTTAATAAACAATGCATAGCTTTCATCTATTTTTGCATTACTCTTTTTATGAATATATGTTCATTAATGACATGTTGCATCCGCACACTGTAGTACGGCTAATGCGCCAGGGGCTTGAGTACCCCTCAATATGGTGCAAAAAGTCCGAACACTTTCACAAGTGCGGCACCCCGAACTTATAGCATTATATGCATCGGCTCCGAATCATGTCTTGGGTCAATAGTTGGGTTTGCCCGGCTCCTATGTTTTGGTACCTTACATTCCGCTATATCAGCTAAGGTAGCACTAGGAGAACTACTGTGATTGTGCCCCAGTTGAGATGGGCTGAGCACCTCAGTAGAGAAAGCTAAAACTGACTGTCATGATGAAGCGAGAGACCGGTCGCTGTTCGAGAGGTTTTTCGAGTCCCTAAAGACTTATGCCTCTTAGAGCGAGGAGTCGGCTTTGTCCGACCAAGGCGTGGATAGCGCCCCGAACCCGGTCTTCCGAATACTAGGGGCTTCGCCGAAATTTAAAATTATAGAGTTCTATGGCTGAGTGAGAGTGTTCAAGCATTATAGTCCGATTGCTTGTTCATTGTGCTGAGCGCCTCCCTTGAAGGATCCAAACATGGGAAAAAGAGCGCTCAGGTTTATCCCGAACACCCCAGCACTAGTGGCATGGGGGCAGAAGCCGACGACTGGCCATCTCTCAATTTTTGATAACGGCCGCACAGAAAGTAATATTTTAAATTCAAAAAGCATTGCTTAGCGCATATGAACAAGTTTTCAGCGCACAGGACAATACGAGCGAGTTTACTCAAAAATTACATCCTTGGTACATTCATCCGCCATAAGGCGGGCACCCTTCAGAACGTCCTTATAATAGTTCTCGGGTTTGCGATGCTCCTTCCCCGGTGGTGGCCCGTCCTTCACAAGCTTCTCTTCGTCCAGCTTGCCCCAGTGCACCTTAGCGCGGGCAAGGTCCCTTCGGGCACCTTCGATGCAGACGGAGCGCTTGATGACCTCGAGCCTCGGACAGGCCGCCACCAGCCGCTGCACCAGTCCGGAGTAGCTCCCAGGCAGAGCCTCTCCAGGCCACAGCCGAACTATGAGGCCCTTCATGGCCTGTTCGGCCACCTTGTGGAGCTCGACCAGCTGGTTCAGCTGGTCACACAGGGGCACAGGGTGTCCGGCCTCAGCATACTGAGACCAGAACACCTTCTCTGTCGAGCCGCCTTCTTTGGCTCGGTAGAATGCGGTTGCATCTGACACGTTGCGGGACAAATCTGCGAATGCTCCTAGAGAGCTCCGGATCCGGGTAAGTAACAAGTAATTCACTTTCACATGCTTGCTTTGCATAAAGAAAGCCTTACCCGCCGCTATTTTCTTCACTGCATCCACCTCCTGAAGGGCCCTCTGGGCTTCGGCCTTGGCAGATTTGGCAGTTTCAATCGCCGCCGCGAGCTCAGACGCTCGCGTCTTCAAGTCAAGCTCCAAGCTCTCATGTTTTTTCATGAGAGCCTGGAGCTCTTGCCGCACCTCGCCAATCCACGCCTCATATTTCTCCCGCTCGGTGCGCTTCGTGGCCGCTCTCTTCTCGGCCTCGGATAGCGCCTGCTTGAGGGTCGCCACCTCAGTTGTGGCCCCTACAATAAGCCGCGTTAATCCTGTCCCTTTTTGCAATTGCATCTTTTATATATTTTTCTATAAGGTATCTCTTACCTTATCTCTCCTCGAGCTGCCGCTTGGCAAGGCCGAGCTCTTGCTCGGACCGCTCGAGGCCCTGCTTCAGGGCGCCCACCTCCGCAGTCAGTGCGGCGGTCGCTAGCAGCGAAGCCTGCATATGCATATTGACTCTTTTTTTGTTAGACTCCTGCGAATTTATTAGATCCTCCATTCGGCTTTTTCTTTCCGAACGCCAAACAGAGCATCAGGGGCTACTTTTTATGCGGTAATATTTTTACATATTTTTTACTTACCTCGAAGCCTGTTAGAAGGCTGGCACAAGCTTCAGTCAGTCTGCTCTTGGCGGACTGAACCTTCTGGATCACCGTACTCATAATAGCACGGTGCTCCTCGTCGATGGAGGCGCCGTTAAGCACCTCCAGCAGAATGTCCGGCGCCTCCGGTTGGACGGGGGCCGCCGGCTCAGTAGGCTTGCTCGTGTGGGAAGGAGTTCGCCTACCGCAGTCCGGAACCGTTGAAGATTCCGGCGCGGTGTCCAGCTCAAAGCCGGATTTGGAGCTCTGGGGGGTCTTATCCCCTTCACTCCTGGAGTCCGGGAGGTCGCCTCGCGGCTCCTCCAGGACCACCTCCTCTTGGCCCGGAACTCGTTGCGATGCCACTTCGACGTCGTCCGCAGTGCGGGGGGAGGTAGCGGGCGGAACTGAATTCACGTCCGACGAATCCAGGGAGCCGCTCGACGACTCGTCGAGCCCGGCCTTGGGCGGACTGCATAATTATATTTGACATAAGGAAAAGCTGTGCAACAAAGGAATATTATGAGTTACTATGGTATCCGAATACTTACGATTTCGCCGGGCGCTTGGCCCTGTGCGGCCACTCCTCTTCGCCCTCGTCGGCGTCGGTGGAGTAGTCCGGAGGAAGGGTCTTCCCCTTCTTGGACCCTTTGGCCTCCCCTGTTGGGGCGGCCTTCCTCTTCTTTCCTCCCCCCGCTGGAGGGGGAGAGGGTTCTTCTTCCTCCTCCTCATTTTCACGGGAGGAGCGCATCTCGGATTCGTCGGATGATGAATCCGACACCTCCGAGCGCCGGGAACTCTTTCGAGTCCCTGTGGCCTTCTTCTTGGCCTTCTTCTCCGGCACCACGTAAGGTGCCGGAGCCAGCAGCTTCGCTAATTGAGCGTCGGCTGGGTCTTCAAGCAAAGGGGCCGGACAGTCGATCGATCCGGACTTTGCCTCCCAATCCTGTCAAAGGAAAGGGAGCTTAGATCCCGCATAGAGTCAAACTATGAAAAGCCAACATCTTGTAAAAGGTAAAAGTAGCTTACCTCGCCAGCGTGACGCTGCGAGCTGAATCTGCGGTCCTCGGAAGCGGATGCGGGAACCTCGGCGCCTTTGAATAGCACCTTCCAGGCATCCTCGTACGTCGTGTCGAAGAGCCTGCTCAGGGTTGGGTGCTGCGCCGGGTCGAACTCCCACAAATTAAAATCCCGTTGTTGACACGGGAGGATCCGGCGGACGAGCATAACCTGGACTACATTGAAAAGCTCGAGCTGCTTGTACACCAGGGTTTGGATGCATTTTTGCAGTCCGGTTACCTCTCCTTTGTTGCCCCACGACAGGCCCGTCCCTTTCCAAGACGTGAGCCGTGTAGGGGGTCCGGACCGGAACTCGGGGGCTGCGACCCACTTAGGGTCGCGCGGCTTGGTGATGTAAAACCACCCTGACTGCCACCCCTTCATGATCTCCACAAAGGAGCCCTCGAGCCATAGGACGTTGGCCATCTTGCCCGCCATGGCGCCTCCGCACTCTGCCTAGTTGCCGCGCACCACCTTCGGCTTGACGTTGAAGGTCTTGAGCCAGAGGCCGAAATGGGGGCGGATGCAGAGGAAAGCCTCGCACACGACGATAAACGCCAAGATGTTGAGGACAAAGTTCGGGGCCAGATCGTGGAAATCCAGGCCGTAGTAGAACATGAACCCCCGGACGAATAGGTGAAGAGGAAAACCCAGTCTGCGGAGGAAGTGGGGAAGGAACACAACCCTCTCATGGTGTGACGCCCCCGAGTCAATCGTACACTAATCATGCACGCAAATGTGTACGATCAAGATCAGGGACTCACGGGAAGATATCACAACACAACTCTATAAATAAATTAGTCATACAAGCATCATAATACAAGCCAGGGGCCTCGAGGGCTCGAATACAAGTGCTCGATCATTGACGAGTCAGCGGAAGCAACAATATCTGAGTACAGACATAAGTTAAACAAGTTTGCCTTAAGAAGGCTAGCACAAACTGGGATACAGATCGAACGAGGCGCAGGCCTCCTACCTGGGATCCTCCTAACTACTCCTGGTCGTCGTCAGCAGGCTGCACGTAGTAGTAGGCACCTCCAGAGTAGTAGGAGTCGTCGTCGACGGTGGCGTCTGGATCCTGGGCTCCAACATCTGGTTGCGACATCCAGAAGAAAGGAAAGGGGAAAAAGGGGAAGAAAGCAACCGTGAGTACTCATCCAAAGTACTTGCAAGCAAGGAGCTACACTACATATGCATGGATATATGTGTAAAGGGCCATATCAGTGGACTGAACTGCAGAATGCCAGAATAAGAGGGGGATAGCTAGTCTTATCGAAGACTACGCTTCTGGTCGCCTCCGTCTTGCAGCATATAGAAGAGAGTAGACTGAAGTCCTCCAAGTAGCATCGCATAGCATAATCCTACCCGGCGATCCCCTCCTCGATGCCCTGTCAGAGAGCGATCACCGGGTTGTATCTGGCACTTGGAAGGGTGTGTTTTATTTGGTATCCGGTTCTAGTTGTCATAAGGTCAAGGTACAACTCCGGGTCGTCCTTTTACCGAGGGACACGGCTATTCGAATAGATAAACTTCCCTGCAGGGGTGCACCACATAGCCCAACACGCTTGATCCCATTTGGCCGGACACACTTTTCTGGGTCATGCCCGGCCTCGGAAGATCAACACGTCGCAGCCCCACCTAGGCACAACAGAGAGGTCAGCACGCCGGTCTAAACCTAAGCGCGCAGGGGTCTGGGCCCATCGCCCTGAGCACACCTGCACGTTGCGTACGCGGCCGGAGAGCAGACCTAGCAACCTCCATTACAAAGGAAGTCATGTTACGCGGTCCAACCCGGCGCGCGCCGCTCAGTCGCTGACGTCACGAAGTGCTTCGGCTGATACCACGACGTCGGGATACCCATAACTACTCCCGCGTAGGTGGTTAGTGCGTATAGACCAAATGGCCAGACTCAAATCAAATACCCAGATCTCGTTAAGCGTGTTAACTATCGCGAACGCCGACTAGGGCCAGGCCCACCTCTCTCCTAGGTGGTCTGAACCTGCCCTGTCGCTCCGCCTCAAAGTAACAGTCGGGGGCCGTCGGGAACCCAGGCCCACCTCTACCGGGATGGAGCCACCTGCCCCTTCAGCCCCCATCTCCGAATAGTATCACATGTAATGTAACAGTGTATAGTATATAGTATATGCCCGTGATCACCCCCGAGTGATCACGGCCCGATAGTATAGCATGGCAGACGGACAAGAGTGTAGGGGCACTGATGGAACACTAGCATCCTATACTAAGCAGTAGGATTGCAGGTAAAGGTATCAACAGCAGTACCAAAGACAGGCTATGCATCAGGATAGGAATAACGAAAGCAGTAACAAGCTACACTACTCTAATGCAAGCAGTATAGAGGAGAGTAGGCGATATCTGGTGATCAAGGGGGGGGGGCTTGCCTGGTTGCTCTGGCAAGAGAGAGGGATCGCCAACTCCGTAGTCGAACGGGGCAGCAGCAGCGTCGGTCTCGGTGTCTATCGAGAGAAGAGGGGGGAGAAACAATAAATATTTAAGCAAGCAGATGCATAGTGATGCATGACATGACAAGTAACGTCGTTAGAGGTGCCCTAACGCGGTATGGGATGATACCGGTGAAGGGGGAAAACATCCGGGAAAGTATCCCCGGTGTTTCGCGTTTTCGGGCAGAGGAGCCGGAGGGGGAAAGTTGTGAGTTCGATAGGTTAGGGAGGTGTGGCGGACGAACGGGTTGCGTATCCGGAATCGTCTCGTCGTACTGAGCAACTTTCATGTTGAAAATATTTTAATCCGAGTTACGGATTAATTTCTATGATTAACCAAAGATTTAATGATATTCTGCAATTTAAATTAATTCGAAATTAATGAGTAAAACGGTAGGTGCACCCAGATCTGTGTACACATAAGTGTACAGAGGGTAACATGTGGGTCCAAGGGGGTCCCAGTTGACCAGTCAACATTTGACTGGTCAACAGGGGGTGGGGCCCGCGTGTCATTGTCTCAGCTAACTAATTACTGATTTAACTAACTAATCTAGTTCATTATATTAATTAATTAAGTTAATTAACCATTTAACTAATTAATTAAATAATTATTTTTATTAACATTTATTTATTATTGTTTTTTTAACGGGGGGGTGGTGGGCCCCGGTTGCCAGTGGCCCAGGGGGCCACGCGGTTAACGGGTGCAGGGGGGTTATCGGGCGTGGGTGTACGCTCGCACGGCGAGGCGAGTTGGGCGAGCGGGCGCCGGGGCGCCGGCGACCAGGGTCGACAGGGGGTGTGGGCCGGCGAGCGGGAAGGCGCCGGCTCAGCAGCGGCAACAGAAGCATTAGCGGGGCGAGGCCACGGCGGACATGTTCGCGTGTCAACGCGCGCGGCGTCGCGGGCGCGCACGGGAGGGCGCTGGGGCGAGGCGAGGGTGGCCGGGCGCATCTGTGGGGCGCGGTGATCGGGCGTCGGGCGTGCAAGGCAGGACGCGGCCATGCGCTCGTTCGAGAGGCCGCGGGCGGCGAGCAGGCAACCGCGACGACGGACAGGGGGAGGGGAGGACGACTGGGGTCCTCACCAGCGTTGGTGAGCAGGGGGCGTCGAGGCACGTTGAAGCGAGCCGGGGAGGGGGTCGGGGACGGCGCGCGACGGGCGGCGCCGGCGATGGGGCGTAGGGGACGACGGGTCGGCGACGAGCCGAGGCCGCGGCTTCAGGCGAGCGTCGCGTGAGGAAGGGGAGGGGCGAGGAGGAGTCCGGCGACGAGGCGGCCGGTGACGGGGGCGGGGTGGCGTCGACGAGGAGGAGGCAGGCCAACGGAGAGGGCTCCGGCGACGGGCGATCCGGGCGGCGGCGTCCAATCCGCGAGGGGCGGCACGGATCGATCCGGCGGCTTCGGGGTTGGAGACGGGGCGAGGCGACGGCGGCGATGCGAGGCGACGCCGAGGACGCGCGCCGGCGTCGAGGAGTGGGGGGGGCGCGGTCGCCGGGGAGAGGCGGCGGGGTCGGCGATGGTGGTCGACGCGGGCGTCGGGGTCGAGGGGTGAGCGCGCCCTCGATCCAGATCGTGGAGGAGGGGGTCGTGGGAGGAGTGAGTAGGGAGCGAGGGGATCGATCCCGATCCAGGGGGATCGGGGGAGCGATTGGGGCGAGTGGGGGGGGGGGTTATGGGTTAGGGTTTCGGGGGAGCGTGGGTTATGGAGAGTGTGGGGGGGCGGCGGCTGGGCCAACTGGGCGGGCCGGCCGGTAGCTGGGCCGGTTGGCCCGAGGGTCTTTCCCCCCCTTTTTTTAGTCTTTGTTTTCTCTGTTTTTGTAGTTTCTTTTCTTTTTTAGTTTTCTTTTCTGTTTTAAGTCATTTTAAATTATCTAGGCAATTTATAAAAATGTGTTTGCTTTACTATAATTACCCAGGCATTTAACTGCACACCCCGAACATTTTAGTTTAATATTTTGAAAACTTTGTCGTTTGACATTATTTGAATTTGAATTTGAAACGTTTTCGGATCAACCCGAGATTAACTACAGTGACCGAGGTGACATGGCACCATTAACGTGAGATTACTGTAGCATGATTATCCGGGCGTCACAATTCTCCTCTACTACAAGAAATCTCGCCCCGAGATTTAAGAGGTAGTGTAGGGGGAAGGGATTTGGTTACGAAATTCTAACGAGTGTTCTCGGTCTTGGTTGCTCTTCCTGAAGTACTTGATCCTCCTCGTTGGTGTCTTTATTTCTCTTCTTTTTAGGTCATCATGATGACTTTGTCCTCCTTTCTTCGAACATTATGTCATACTTAGGAATAGGTAAGGGGCTGCTCTACAACGATAGAATGGTATAAGGGGAAATCATTTGGTGTTATCCCAGGGATGAACACAAGAGTATCTCTCGAGTTGAACGGATGAAACATATCGAGAGCCAAGTAAGAAGGTACCATGAGAAGTTTCAAGCGGGTAGGCAACTGTTCGATGCCTAGAACAAAGTGTGAAAGGGGTTCAGAGCAACGGGAAATAGTATTGTGTCTGATACCAGAATAGATCACTAGGTAGGTGGCTCATGAATTACATATGAGGGCAAGCGCGAGGAATAACCTTGGCAACAGGGTGTACAGCAGAGTCAGGTTTCGATCCTGTGGAACTGTGGGTTATGGGCCCACCATGTGGGTTAAAAGAGAGAAGGGCTTGACATTTTGCATGGCCATGATAGCAAGGTATGTCAAAGGGTAGCCTATCAGTTATGTCGGCAACAACATCAGTACCAAGTGCGAGGGACGAAGAGAACCATTATCCTTCTCGTTGAACGAGGCGGGCCAATAGGCAAAGTTCTCGTCCATCGGTGGTTACCGGAATGTCATCAACAATAGAAACAGGGTCTTGCTGACAGGATTGTACACCGAGGTGTTTACATAAGCAGGAGAATATTACTGCTTAGATCATATAGATCACAAGAGAGGTTAAACCAAACAATGGAAAGGGAAATATGATTATTAGATTAAACAGAACAATGGAAAGGAAAATGTGTTAAAACACATATTCCAGTTGTATATCCTTCCAAAGGACAAGCGGGGCATGATATCCATGACAGGATAGAAAGTAGAAAACCTTTTAGGTAAGGGGAGAGGATTTTCATGGCATTACCCATACATCGGTGTTTGGATAATTAATAAGGAAAACTTAACATTTGTGCTTCAAAGGTTCTTATTGAAAATCGGAGTACCACAGACATGCCTCGAGATAGCATTGACATGGTCTTCAAGCAAAGGTTGTACTTTGGATACTCAATGGATTCATCAGGAACAACTTATAGAATAAGTCTTTCAATTTCCTCATGGAAGAATGGTTAACATTGCTAAAAGGAAAAACTATAACAATCGGCCTTCCAGCCAGGTGTGCTAGGCATGACATCACCTTACCGGGTCATAAAAGACCAGTGTTAAAAACTCTTGGAAATATGTTCCAACCATCATATATGACCGAGATTCAGATCTGATTGGTGTTAGGATACCTCAGACATCAGGATGCCTGAGAAGAAAAGGTGCAACACAAATTGACGAGATGACATTGTAAGATCCTCGGGAAATGAACTATGGAAGCGAGTTACGAATCATTAGTTCATCAGTAAACCAACGAGAGGATGAGGAGGTGGCTGATGTAATCAGCGGCAATTCATCGAGATTAACAAAAGATGGATCCCCACAATTATGTGAACAAGGAGATAACATTTGTCAGATCAAATGGTATAATGATGTATGCTCGAGGAGAACATACACAGTTAAACATTGGATGAGAGGTGCACCCGAAATATGGGCTGGGTTGCACGACCAACGTCAGAATGATGATTCAATAATCAATTGTCTAAGAATGAACGGCCGACCATTAACTTCAAAGCAATAGGGTTGCTAGAAGGGCAGAATCCAAACAGAACCGCTCACTTGTTGGCACCCCGGTTGGAATCAACACGAGGACCCAAGAAGAATGGTGATGGTTAAAAGTTTCACCATTCTAAGAATTCTCAAGAAGTGGTGAAATTTCCCACGACATCTTGTCTTAAAAGGTGGTAATATTCCAAGGTAAAGAAGAACAAATGCTGGATAGCAAGGAGTTCAAGGTATAACACAAAACACGGGCAAGTTTGTGTTGAACAGAAGGCAATAAAGTGGTAGATGATAAAACAAATCATCGAGGGCAAGGATGGTGTTTCTCAGCATGAATTCAATTGATATCTTGGAAGGAGTCAATTGTTGATGATGATCATGATAAATTTTGTCGAGAGATTTCATGAGGATGTGATCGATCAGCAATGACTTCAATTCAAAGGAATGATGAAGCGGGAGGGTATTGGAACCATAGTCAAGACACAAACTCGAACTCAAGCTTGTTGTTTAAGGTGAAAGGGTATGACGAGGAAAATCGACGTAAGCTTAGCTCATCGTCGAAACTGGTGCTCCCGGAATAAGGACCAGGTAGCATAGTTTAAAATCATCAAGACAATGATATAGCCAAACAGGCTAGAAATGGCGTGATCGGGTACAAACTCGTACTTATAGAAGCTTACCGAAGAGTTGTTGAACCGTAGTGCGGACTCGGTTTAGTTATTGGTGTCTTTGAGTGTTTAATCACTCAGAGCCCGTGAAAAATTGGAATCAGTGAGAATGTAGTACTTGATGAAGAACTCATAAGAAGTTATGCAGTTCCAAGATAATCTTGAGATACCAGGGGGGTAATACTCGACGACAGATCAAAGTAGAGGTTGGACTGGGGTATTGCCCTACAGAAGACAAGTGCTTAAACTTGCACGAGAAATGGTATTTAAAGGAGAACATGGTCGGAACCACGATTGCAAAAGGCCAGATCCCAGATATAAGATGAACTTATACCAAAGGAATAATTAATTTAAGAGAAGCTTTAATGATAAGATCTACATCGTGTCCATGGGCATGAACACAAAGTTCAAGGTCGACTCCCACTTCTCCAATGCATAACCTTTCATCCACTTCTCGCGTTCGATGAAGTTGTATTGTTGAAATTTTATCTGGCAAAATACCAGAAGAGGATGACTCGTGGGAACTTTCGAGTTCACACATATTAAGGAAGGCATAGGTTCAACCCATCGGGGCATCATGGAAATATATACCACAAACTTCGATAGTAAACACCACCAGCTCGAAGGCTGAGCATGGTTGAGAAAGCAGAGGATACAATTTACCAAAGGCATTATGTATCTGAGGGAAGGCTCACAAGGTTGTTGAATATGAAGGATGTTGTTGGATAAAATCCAACAAAGGGTTTGCCGGTCCATAATGGAGCTGATGTGAGTATCGGCACACGATCAGAGGACAAAACAAAGCAAGGACTTGGATTATAGAAACAACTGACTAATTCAAAGCTCAAAGCAAAGGAATTAAGATTTCCAAAGCAAAGGATCAGAAGCAACGCTCTGATTAAGGATGGATAAGTTGAGTAAGCTTAGGGGTAAAATTGACAAAAATTTGATTGGTCGAGATCCAGGTCACGTTTAAGACAATGTCTGAGCCGAAAGGATGAACTCTAGGATCTGATTGAGGATTGCGAGCATTCGCAACATATTGAGTCAATGTACCCAAAATGATAGTGACAAAGGCTGCCAATAAGATTACTATACTTATGGGTTTAACCATAATGCAAGCAAGCAAGAATTTCAAGTGCAATAAGCTGCTAAGGATTTTCGGAATATCGAATATTATTTCTAAGAACTTAGTGAAACACATAAACAACTGGGGATGGGCGGATACTCGGTAAGTGTGAGGAATTATCCGTTGGGGTGTTCATGTGGGCAATGCACTGCAAGGAAGTAGGCACAAAGTATTCTCGAAACAATAGAGAGAACTTTCGAGGTATCTTGTAATAACAAGATCAATGGGATTGAAAGGACAAGTGTATGTAGTTAACCATAATAATATAACAGTGGTAGGGAATTTGCAAAGGCGGTGGGCACAAGTGTCTCGAGAGAACATCGGAGATTATCTTCGGAATCTTCTGGTGAAGCAGTCGATCATCTGTAATGAAGGGGCTCTCCGGCAGGAAGTGGTAACGAGAACCTAGAGTTAGATTTTAGTAAAATTATTTAACCCGAATAGAAGAGATATCAGAGTCCCGGAGTATAGGCCGAGGAATAAAAGATCCTAATACCACCCAATGGCGATGTGGGCCCGTAAAGCACACAGCCATGTTAGTAAAAGTTTTTGCAATTTCTAGACTCGACTTCGGCCAAAGAGTGTGGAAGGGGGATTCCTACAGGCAGTCGGCTCTGATACCAACTTGTGACGCCCCCGAGTCAATCATACACTAATCATGCACGCAAATGTGTACGATCAAGATCAGGGACTCACGGGAAGATATCACAACACAACTCTACAAATAAATTAGTCATACAAGCATCATAATACAAGCCAGGGGCCTCGAGGGCTCGAATACAAGTGCTCGATCATTGACGAGTCAGCGGAAGCAACAATATCTGAGTACAGACATAAGTTAAACAAGTTTGCCTTAAGAAGGCTAGCACAAACTGGGATACAGATCGAACGAGGCGCAGGCCTCCTACCTGGGATCCTCCTAACTACTCCTGGTCGTCGTCAGCAGGCTGCACGTAGTAGTAGGCACCTCCAGAGTAGTAGGAGTCGTCATCGATGGTGGCGTCTGGATCCTGGGCTCCAACATCTGGTTGCGACATCCAGAAGAAAGGAAAGTGGAAAAAGGGGAAGAAAGCAACCGTGAGTACTCATCCAAAGTACTCGCAAGCAAGGAGCTACACTACATATGCATGGATATATGTGTAAAGGGCCATATAAGTGGACTGAACTGCAGAATGCCAGAATAAGAGGGGGATAGCTAGTCTTATCGAAGACTACGCTTCTGGTCGCCTCCGTCTTGCAGCATATAGAAGAGAGTAGGCTGAAGTCCTCCAAGTAGCATCGCATAGCATAATCCTACCCGACGATCCCCTCCTCGATGCCCTGTCAGAGAGCGATCACCGGGTTGTATCTGGCACTTGGAAGGGTGTGTTTTATTTGGTATCCGGTTCTAGTTGTCATAAGGTCAAGGTACAACTCCGGGTCGTCCTTTTACCGAGGGACACGGCTATTCGAATAGATAAACTTCCCTACAGGGGTGCACCACATAGCCCAACACGCTTGATCCCATTTGGCCGGACACACTTTTTTGGGTCATGCCCGGCCTCGAAAGATCAACACGTCGCAGCCCCACCTAGGCACAACAGCCAGGTCAGCACGCCGGTCTAAACCTAAGCGCGCAGGGGTCTGGGCCCATCGCCCTGAGCACACCTGCACGTTGCGTACGCGGCCGGAGAACAGACCTAGCAACCTCCATTACAAAGGAAGTCACGTTACGCGGTCCAACCCGGCGCGCGCCGCTTAGTCGCTGACGTCACGAAGTGCTTCGGCTGATACCACGACGTCGGGATACCCATAACTACTCCCGCGTAGGTGGTTAGTGCGTATAGACCAAATGGCCAGACTCAGATCAAATACCCAGATCTCGTTAAGCGTGTTAAGTATCGCGAACACCGACTAGGGCCAGGCCCACCTCTCTCCTAGGTGGTCTGAACCTGCCCTGTCGCTCCGCCTCAAAGTAACAGTCGGGGGCCGTCGGGAACCCAGGCCCACCTCTACCGGGATGGAGCCACCTGCCCCTTCAGCCCCCATCTCCGAACAGTATCACATGTAATGTAACAGTGTATAGTATATAGTATATGCCCGTGATCACCCCCGAGTGATCACGGCCCGATAGTATAGCATGGCAGACGGACAAGAGTGTAGGGGCACTGATGGAACACTAGCATCCTATACTAAGCAGTAGGATTGCAGGTAAAGGTATCAACAGCAGTATCAAAGACAGGCTATGCATCAGGATAGGAATAACGAAAGCAGTAACAAGCTACACTACTCTAATGCAAGCAGTATAGAGGAGAGTAGGCGATATCTGGTGATCAAGGGGGGGGGGGCTTGCCTGGTTGCTCTGGCAAGAGAGAGGGATCGCCAACTCCGTAGTCGAACGGGGCAGCAGCAGCGTCGGTCTCGGTGTCTATCGAGAGAAGAGGGGGGAGAAACAATAAATATTTAAGCAAGCAGATGCATAGTGATGCATGACATGACAAGTAACGTCGTTAGAGGTGCCCTAACGCGGTATGGGATGATACCGGTGAAGGGGGAAAACATCCGGGAAAGTATCCCCGGTGTTTCGCGTTTTCGGGCAGAGGAGCCAGAGGGGGAAAGTTGCGAGTTCGATAGGTTAGGGAGGTGTGGCGGACGAACGGGTTGCGTATCCGGAATCGTCTCGTCGTTCTGAGCAACTTTCATGTTGAAAATATTTTAATCCGAGTTACGGATTAATTTCTATGATTAACCAAAGATTTAATGATATTCTGCAATTTAATTTAATTCGAAATTAATGAGTAAAACGGTAGGTGCACCCAGATCTGTGTACACATAAGTGTACAGAGGGTGACATGTGGGTCCAAGGGGGTCCCAGTTGACCAGTCAACATTTGACTGGTCAACAGGGGGTGGGGCCCGCGTGTCATTGTCTCAGCTAACTAATTACTGATTTAACTAACTAATCTAGTTCATTATATTAATTAATTAAGTTAATTAACCATTTAACTAATTAATTAAATAATTATTTTAATTAACATTTATTTATTACTGTTTTTTTTAACGGGGGGTGGTGGGCCCCGGTTGCCAGTGGCCCAGGGGGCCACGCGGTTAACGGGTGCAGGGGGTTATCGGGCGTGGGTGTACGCCCGCACGGCGAGGCGAGTTGGGCGAGCGGGCGCCGGGGCGCCGGCGACCAGGGTTGACAGGGGGTGTGGGCCGGCGAGCGGGAAGGCGCCGGCACAGCAGCGGCAGCAGAAGCATTAGCGGGGCGAGGCCACGACGGACATGTTCGCGTGTCAACGCGCGCGGCGTCGCGGGCGCGCACGGGAGGGCGCCGGGGCGAGGCGAGGGTGGTCGGGCGCATCTGTGGGGCGCGGTGATCGGGCGTCGGGCGTGCAAGACAGGACGCGGCCATGCGCTCGTTCGAGAGGCCGCGGGCGGCGAGCAGGCAACCGCGACGACGGACAGGGGGAGGGGAGGACGACTGGGGTCCTCACCAGCGTTGGTGAGCAGGGGGCGTCGAGGCGCGTTGAAGCGAGCCGGGGAGGGGGTCGGGGACGGCGCGCGACGGGCGGCGCCGGCGATGGGGCGTAGGGGACGACGGGTCAGCGACGAGCCGAGGCCGCGGCTTCAGGCGAGCGTCGCGTGAGGAAGGGGAGGGGCGAGGAGGAGTCCGGCGATGAGGCAGCCGATGACGGGGGCGGGGTGGCGTCGACGAGGAGGAGGCAGGCCAACGGAGAGGGCTCCGGCGATGGGCGATCCGGGCGGCGGCGTCCAATCCGCGAGGGGCGGCACGGATCAATCCGGCGGCTTCGGGGTTGGAGACGGGGCGAGGCGACGGCGGCGATGCGAGGCGGCGCCGAGGACGCGCGCCGGCGTCGAGGACTGGGGGGGGGGGGCGCGGCCGCCGGGGAGAGGCGGCGGGGTCGGCGATGGTGGTCGACGCGGGCGTCGGGGTCGAGGGGTGAGCGCGCCCTCGATCCAGATCGTGGAGGAGGGGGGTCGTGGGAGGAGTGAGTAGGGAGCGAGGGGATCGATCCCGATCCAGGGGGATCAAGGGAGCGAGTGGGGCGAGTGGGGGGGGGGGGGGTTACGGGTTAGGGTTTCGGGGGAGCGTGGGTTATGGAGAGTGTGGGGGGGGCGGCGGCTGGGCCAACTGGGCTGGCCGGCCGGTAGCTGGGCCGGTTGGCCCGGGGGTCTTTCCCCCCCTTTTTTTTAGTCTTTGTTTTCTCTGTTTTTGTAGTTTCTTTTCTTTTTTAGTTTTCTTTTCTGTTTTAAGTCATTTTAAATTATCTAGGCAATTTATAAAAATGTGTTTGCTTTACTATAATTACCCAGGCATTTAACTGCACACCCCGAACATTTTAGTTTAATATTTTGAAAACTTTGTCGTTTGACATTAACTGAATTTGAATTTGAAACATTTTCGGATCAACCCGAGATTAACTACAGTGACCGAGGTGACATGGCACCATTAACGTGAGATTACTGTAGCATGATTATCCGGGCGTCACACATGGGGCCCAGGGGTGGGGAGGAGCTGCCCCTTTTCGGGGAGCCGGTGCGCGATGTCGTTAGACAAGTATCCGGCCTTCCTCAGTTTTTTGATATGGCCCTCTGTGACGGAAGAGACGGAGGGAGTCCTGGATTAGGGGGTGTCCGGGTAGCCGGACTATACCTTCTGCCGGACTCCTGGACTATGAAGATACAAGATTGAAGACTTCGTCCCGTGTCCGGATGGGACCTTCCTTGGCGTGGAAGGCAAGCTTGGCGATGTGGATATTCAGATCTCCTACCATTGTAACCGACTTTGTGTAACCCTAACCCTCTCCGGTGTCTATATAAACTGGAGGGTTTTAGTCCGTAGGACAAACCCCAATATACAACAATCATACCATAGGCTAGCTTCTAGGGTTTAGCCTCCTTGATCTCGTGGTAGATCTACTCTTGTACTACCCATATCATCAATATTAATCAAGTAGGACGTAGAGTTTTACCTCCATCAAGAGGGCCCGAACCTGGGTAAAACATTATGTCCCTTGTCTCCTGTTACCATCCGCCTAGACGCACAGTTCGGGACCCCCTAGCCGAGATCCGTCGGTTTTGACACTGACATTGGTGCTCTCATTGAGAGTTCCTCTGTGTCGTCGTTTTTAGGCCCGATGGCTCCTTTGATCATCAACAATGATGCGGTCCAGGGTGAGACTTTTCTCCCCGGACAGATCTTCGTCTTCGGCGGCTTCGCACTGCGGGCCAATTCACTTGGCCACCTGGAGCAGATCGAAAGCTACGCCCCTGGCCATCAGGTCAGGTTTGGAAGTTTAAACTACACGGCTGACATCCACGAGGATTTGATCTTCGACGGATTCGAGCCACAGCCAAGCGCGCCGCACTGTCTCGATGGGCATGATCTAGCTCTGCCACCGAACAGTGTCGTGGAGGCCGCACGCACATTGGTTCCGACCCTTAATTCGGAGCCTGTTGCACCGATCGAGGATGAGTGGTTGGACACCACCTCGGGGGCTGCAATCTCAAAGGCGATCGAGCCAAACACCAGCCCCGCACCCCGCATGGCCCGTGACTCCGAGAAGCCGGATTCTTCTTCGGACTCCGAGCCCTTTGCGCGCCTGCCAATTGAATCCGATTGGGCGCCGATCATGGAGTTCACCGCCGTGGACATCTTTCAGCACTCGCCCTTCGGTGACATCCTGAAGTCACTAAAGTCTCTCTCTTTATTAGGAGAGCCCTGGACGGACTACGGTTAGCAAGGTTTGGATACGGACGATGAAGAAATTCAAAGCCCACCCACCACCCACTTCGTAGCCACTGTCGATGATTTAACAGACATGCTCGTCATATGACATATATATGGTGGACACTCCAAAAGATGGAGATGGCGATGGAACAGCGGAGGATGGCGCATCCAAGAAACAGACCAAGCGCCGGCGTCAGCGGCGCCGCTCTAAATCCCGCCAAAGCAAAAACGGTGATTCCGGCACGGGGGATAATACTACCCCGGATAGCGCCGAAGAACACCCTCTCCAGCAAGATTCGGCACAGGAGGATGGAGAAGCCAGCCCTCATGAGAGAGCGGCAGATAGAGAGGTTGAGGATGATAATTATATGCCTCCCTCCGAAGACGAGGCAAGCCTTGACGACGACAAATTCGTCGTACCAGCGGATCCCGCTGAACAAGAGCGTTTTAAACACAGGCTTATAGCCACGACAAGCTGCCTCAAGAAAAAGCAGCAACAGCTTAGAGCTGATCAAGATTTGCTAGCTAACAGATGGACTGAAGTCCTTGCAGCCGAAGAGTATGAACTTGAACGCCCCTCCAAGAGTTACCCAAAGCGCAGACTGCTACCCCGATTAGAGGAGGAAGCACCTACATCACCAGCGCATGACATGGCTGACCGGCCACCTCGTGGCCGCGACAGAGAAGCCTCTCGGCCCTCCACTCAAGCCATGCCCCAGCGCCGCTAAAAGCATACTAAGGCACAGGAAAATGTGCCAGACCTGCGAGACATACTGGAGGACAAGGCAAGGCAAACAAGATCGAACTACGGATCGCGCGGGCGCCCCACGACACGTGACGGTGATCGTCACTCCAGATACAATAAATCCGGCCGGGCCGAACACAATAGACGAAGCTCCTTTGAGTTGCGTCGTGATATAGCCCAGTACAGAGGCGCCGCACACCCAGTATGCTTCACAGATGAAGTAATGGATCATAAAATCCCTGAGGGCTTCAAACCCGTAAACATTGAATCATACGATGGCACAACAGATCCTGCGGTATGGATCGAGGATTATCTCCTTCATATCCACATGGCCCGCGGCGATGATCTACACGCCATCAAATACCTCCCTCTCAAAGTTAAGGGACCGGCCCGGCATTGGCTTAATAGCTTGCCAGTAGATTCAATCGGTTCTTTGGAGGACCTGGAAGCCGCATTCCTCGACAATTTCCAGGGTACCTATGTGCGGCCACCGGACGCTGATGACCTAAGCCACATAATTCAGCAGCCAGAGGAATCGGCCAGGCAATTCTGGACCCGGTTCTTAACAAAGAAAAATTAAATAGTCGACTGTCCGGACGCAGAGGCCCTAGCAGCCTTCAAGCATAACATCCGCGACGAGTGGCTTGCCCGACACCTTGGACAGGAAAAGCCGAAATCTATGGCATCCCTCACGACACTCATGACCCGCTTTTGCACAGGAGAAGATAGCTGGCTAGCTCGCAGCATCAACTTAACCAAGAACCTTGGTAATTCGGATACCAAGGACAAAAGTGGCAGGTCACGCCGGAACAAGAAAAAACGCCGCGTTAACAGCGACAACAACGAGGATACGGTAGAAAATGCCGGATTCCGAGGCTACAAATCCAGTCAGCGGAAAAAGCCATTCAAAATAAATACTCAGAGCCCGTCCAGTTTGGACCAAATACTCGATCGCTTGTGCCAGATACATGGCACCCCCAAAAAACCAGCCAATCACACCAACATAGATTGTTGGGTGTTCAAGCAGGCAAGCAAGTTAAATGCCGAAAACAGAGACAAGGGGCTGAATAGCGACGACGAGGAGGAGCCCAGGCCGCCGAAAAACAGTGGATAGAAGGGTTTTCCCCCACAAGTGCGGACAGTGAACATGATATACGCAACCCACATCCCCAAAAGGGAGCGGAAGCGTGCATTACGGGACGTATATGCGCTGGAGCCAGTCACCCCAAAGTTCAACCCATGGTCCTCCTGCCCGATCACTTTTGATCGAAGGGACCACCCCACTAGCATCCGTCATGGCGGGTTCGCCGCATTGGTTCTAGACCCAATTATTGACGGATTTCATCTCACAAGAGTCCTTATGGACGGCGGCAGCAGCCTGAACCTGCTTTACCAGGATACAGTGCGGAAAATGGGCATAGATCCCTCAAGATTAAGCCCACAAAAACGACCTTTAAAGGCGTCATACCAGGTGTAGAGGCCAACTGTACATGTTCAGTCACACTTGAAGTGGTCTTCGGATCTCCGGATAACTTCCGAAGCGAGGAGTTAATCTTCGACAGAGTCCCGTTCCGCAGTGGCTATCACGCACTGCTCGGACGAACCGCATTTGCAAAGTTCAATGCGGTACCGCACTACGCATACCGCAAGCTCAAGATGCCAGGCCCTAGAGGAGTAATCACGGTCAATGGAAACACCGAACGCTCCCTCCGAACGAAGGAGCACACGGCAGCGCTCGCAACAGAAGTACAAAGCAGCCTCTCTAGGCAATTCTCCAGTCCGGCCGTCAAAAGGCCGGACACTATCAAGCACGCCCGGAGTAACCTACAACAAGACTGCCTGGCACGTTCCGAGCTAGCGTAGCAATGCGGCCCCAACCCTAGCCCTCGCGAAATAGTAAAACCAGTGCTTCGCGTACATAACTACGCCCTTGAAATACCATGGGCATAGGGGGAGGGGCACTATCACGGCACGCCCGAAATATGCCTTAAACAGTACTAGGGGCTGCCGAATTCCTTTTTAAATTTTCTCTTACTTTCAGGACTCCATACTTTGGACGACCTGTTCGGCAATTCAACTGCCGCACAAACGATGCAAGAACCAGGGAAGCAGACAAGCCATGCCGCATTATGGAACTCCCAGGTGGTCTCTATCACGAGCAGTATACCTGTTTTGAATACAATTCCATGGCCTGCCCCTGGCCAGGACATGTTAAATAGTTCAATTTCTTTTGCCTATCGCACTATTTGTATCGTTCTGCTTGCATAGCAGCCTTCTTATAAACAATGCATAGCTTTTTGTCTATCTTTTGCATTACTCTTTTTATAAATATATGTTCATTCATGACATGTTGCACCCGTACACTGCGGTACGACAAATACGCCAGGGGCTCCAGTACCCCTCAATATGGCGTGAGAAGTCCGAACACCTTCACAAGTGCGGCACCCCGAACTTATAGCATTATATGCATCGGCTCCGAATCATGATTTGGGTCAATAGTTGGGTTTGCCCGGTGATGTCTACTACACCACCTTCTTCTTGTAGACGTTGTTGGGCCTGCAAGTGCACAGGTTTGTAGGACAGTAGCAAATTTCCCTCAAGTGGATGACCTAAGGTTTATCAATCCGCGAGAGGCATAGGAGGAAGATGGTCTCTCTCAAACAACCCTGCAACCAAATAACAAAAACTCTCTTGTGTCCCCAACACACCCAATACAATGGCAAATTGTATAGGTGCACTAGTTCGGCGAAGAGATGGTGATACAAGTGCAATATGGATGGTAGATATGGGTTTTTGTAAACTGAAAATATAAAAACAGCAAGGTAACAAGTGGTAAAAGTGAGCGTAAACGGTATTGCGATGGTAGGAAACAAGGCCTAGGGTTCATACTTTCACTAGTGTAAGTTCTCTCAACAATAATAACATAGATAGATCATATAACAATCCCTCAACATGCAACAAAGAGTCACTCCAAAGCCACTAATGGCGGCGAACAAACGTAGAGATTATGGTCGGGTACGAAACCATCACAAAGCTATTCTTTCGGATCAATCTATAAAAGAGTTCGTACTAGAATAACACCTTAAGATACAAATCAACCAAAACCCTAATGTCACCTAGATACTCCATTTTCACCTCAAGTATCCATGGGCATGATTATACGATATGCATCACACAATCCCAGATTTATCCAACCAACATAAAAGTACTTCAAAGAGTGCCCCAAAGTTTCTACCGGGGAATCAAGAACGTGTGCCAACCCCTAGGCATAGGTTCTCAATGTCACGAAACCCGCAAGTTGATCACCAAGACAAAGATCAAGTGTTCTCATAAAGACTCAATCTGATAAGATAACTTCAAAGGGGAAAATCAATTCATCACAAGAGAGTAGAGGGGGAGAAACATCATAAGATCCAACTACAATAGCAAAGCTCGGGATGCATCAAGATCGTGCCATAGAGGGAACACGGGAGAGAACACGAGAGAGAGAGATCAAACACATAGCTACTGGTACATACCCTCAGCCCCGAGGGTGAACTACTCCCTCCTCGTCTTGGAGAGCGCCGGTATGATGAAGATGGCCATCGGAGATGGATCCCCCCTCCGGCAGGGTACCGGAAAGGGGTCCCGATTGGTTTTTGGTGGTTCTGGAGGCTTGCGGCGGCGGAACTCCCGATCTATCTTCTGTTCTGGAAGTTTTAGGGTACGTAGGTATATATGGGTGCAAGGGGTACGTCGGTGGACCTCCGGGGTGCTCACGAGGTAGGGGGCGCGCCCAGGGGGGAGGGGCACGCCCCCACCCTCGTGGGCAGCCCGGGAATCCCCTGACGTGCACTCCAAGCCCAACAGATTGGTTTCCTTCCAAAATTAACTTCTCCAGTTGATTTCGTTCCGTTTTGACTCCGTCTGATATTCCTTTTCCTCGAAATACTGAAATAGGCATAAAACAGCAAATCTGGGCTGGGCCTCCGGTTAATAGGTTAGTCCCAAAAATAATATAAAAGTGGATAATAAAGCCCAATATTGCCTAAAACAGTAGATAATATAGCATGGAGCAATCAAAAATTATAGATACGTTGGAGATGTATGAAGCATCCCCAAGCTTAATTCCTGCTCGTCCTCGAGTAGGTAAATGATAAAAAAAGAATTTTTGATGCGGAGTGCTACTTGGCATAATTTCAATGTAAATCTTCTTACTTGTGATATGAATATTCAGATCCGAAAGATTTAAGACAAAAGTTCATATTGACATAAAAATAATAATACTTCAAGCATACTAATCAAAGCAATCATGTCTTCTCAAAATAACTTGGCAAAAGAAAGTTCATCCCTACAAAATCATATAGTTAGGCTATGCTTCGTTTTCGTCACACAAAGATGTTCCCAACTTCTATACCCCCGATGACAAGCCAAGCAATTGTTTCATACTCAAATAATCTCAAACTTTTTCAATCCTTCACACAATACATGAGCGCGAGCCATGGATATAGCACTATGGGTGGAATAGAATATGATGATGGGGATTGTGTGGAGAAGACAAAAAAAAGAGAAAGTATCATATCGACGAGGATAATCAACGGGCTATGGAGATGCCCATCAATTGATGTCAACATGAGGAGTAGGGATTGCCATGCAACGGATGCACTAGAGCTATAAGTATATGAAAGCTCTACAAAAGAAACTAAGTGGGTGTGCATCCAACTTGCTTGCTCACGAAGACCTAGGGCATTTTGAGGAAGCCCATCATTGGAATATACAAGCCAAGTTCTATAATGAAAAATTCTCGCTAGTATATGAAAGTGACAAAATGAGAGACTCTCTATCATGAAGATCTTAGTGCTACTTTGAAGCACAAGTGTGGTAAAAGGATAGTAGCATTGTCCCTTCTCTCTTTTTCTCTCATTTTTTTGGGCCTTTCTCTTTTTTTGGGCCTTTCTCTTTTTTTGGGCCTTCTCTTTTTTTTGGGCCTTCCCTTTTTTTGGCCTTGCCTTATTATTATTATTATTATTATTATTATTATTATTATTATTATTATTATTATTATTATTATTATTATTATTATTATTATTATTATTATTATTATTATTATTATTATTATTATTATTATTATTATTACTTTTTCGTCCGGAGTCTCATCCCGACTTATGGGGGAATGATAGTCTCCATCATCCTTTCCTCACTTGGGACAATGCTCTAATAATGATGATCATCACACTTTTATTTACTTACAACTCAATATTACAACTCGATATCTAGAACAAATATATGACTCTATATGAATGCCTCCGGCGGTGTACCGGGATGGTGCGATGAATCAAGAGTGACATGTATGAAAAATAATGCATGGTGGCTTTTCCACAAATATGATGTCAACTACATGATCTTGCAATGGCAATATGACAAAAGTAAAGTATGTCATGATGATGATGAACGGAACGGTGGAAAGTTGCATGGCAATATATCTCGGAATGGCTATGGAAATGCCATAATAGGTAGGTATGGTGGCTGTTTTGAGGAAGATATAAGGAGGTTTATGTGTGAAAGAGTGTATCATATCACGGGGTTTGGATGCACCGGCGAAGTTTGCACCAACTCTCAATGTGAGAAAGGGCAATGCACGGTACTGAAGAGGCTAGCAAAGGCGGAAAGATAAAAGTGCGTATAATCCATGGATTCAACATTAGTCAAAAGAACTCATATACTTATTGCAAAAATTTATAAGCCATCAAAAATCAAGTACTACGCGCATGCTCCTAGGGGTATAGATTGGTAGGAAAAGACCATCGCTCGTCCCCGACCGCCACTCATAAGGATGCACAAGCCAGGTACACTTCATGTTTCAAATTTGTTACACAACTTTAACCATACGTGCATGCTATGGGACTTGCTAACTTCAACACAAGTATTTCTCAAATTCACAACTACTCAACTAGCACGACTCTGATATTATTACCTCCATATCTCAAAACAATTATCAAGCATTAAATTTATCTTAGTATTCAATTCACTCAAAAGAAAGTTTCACATATCTTGAACACTAAGTATATTAACATTAAGCGAATTACCATGCTATTTAATAATCTCAAAATAATCTAAGTGAAGCATGAGAGTTCATCTATTTCTTCAAAATAAAACTACCACCAAGCTCTAAAAGATATAAGTGAAGCACTAGAGCAAATGACAAACTACTCCGAAAGATATAAGTGAAGATCAATGAGTAGTTGAATAATCATACAACTATGTGAAGACTCTCCCATTTAAGAATTTCAGATCTTGATACTTTATTTAAATAGCAAGCAAAACAAAATAAAATTACATGACGCTCCAAGCGAAACACATATCATGTTGGTGAATAAAAATATAGCTCCAAGTAAATTACCGATGGAAGTGGACGAAAGAAGGGATGCCTTCCGGGGCATCCCCCAAGCTTTGACTTTTTGGTGTCCTTGGATTATCTTGGGGGTGCCATGGGCATCCCCAATCTTAGGCTCTTTCCACTCCTTGTTCCATAATCCATCAAAAGAATTCACCCAAAACTTGAAAACTTCACAACACAAAACTCAATAGAAATCTCGTGAGCTCCGTTAGAGAAAGAAAACAAAAGACTACTTTAAGGTACTGTAATGAACTAATTATTTATTTATATTGGTGTTAAACCTACTGTATTCCAATTTCTCTATGGATCATAAACTATTTTACTAGCCATAGATTCATCAAAATAAGCAAACAACACACGCAAAACAGAATCTGTCAAATCAGAACAGTCTATAGTAATCTGTAACTAACGCAAACTTCTGGAACCCAAAAAATTGTACCAAAATTAGACGACCTGGACAATTTTTTTATTGATCAGCAGAAATTGTAATCACTATTTTATCACGTTCTGGTGATTTTTAACAATTCGGGCACTGAGCGCAAAGATTCTGGAAATTACAGCAAGTTCAAATAACTATCATCCAAGAAGATCCAATAGGTTCTACTTGGCATAAACACTAATTAAAACACAATACCACATCTAAACAGAGGCTAGATGGATTATTTATTACTAAAAAGAACCAAAAAGCAAAAAACTAAAATAAAATTGGGTTGCCTCCCAACAAGCGCTATCGTTTAACGCCCCTAGGTAGGCATTATGATTTCAATGATGCTCACATAAAAGATAAGAATTTAAACATAAAGAGAGCATCATGAAGAATATGACTAGCGCATTTAAGTCTAACACACTTCCTATGCATAGGGATTTTGTGAGCAAACAACTTATGGGAACAATAATCAACAAGCATAGGAAGATAAAACAAGCATAACTTCAAGATTTTAAGCACATAGAGAGGAAACTTGATATTATTGAAATTCCTACAAGCATATGTTCCTCCCTCATAATAATTTTCAGTAGCATCATGAATGAATTCAACAATATAACCAGCACCTAAAGCATTCTTTTCATGATCTACTTGCATAGAAAATTTACAACTCTCCACATAAGCAATTTTCTTCTCATGAATAGTAGTAGGAGCAAACTCAACAAAATAACTATCATATGATTGAAAATTAAGATCAAGATGACAAGTTTCATGGTTATCATTATTATTTATAGCATACGTGTCATCACAATAATCATCATATATAGTAGGCATGCTTTCATCATAATAATTTTGCTCATCAAAGCTTGGGGGACAAAATATATCATCTTCCTCAAACATAGCTTCCCCAAGCTTGTGGCTTTGCATATCATTAGCATCATGGATATTCAAGGAATTCATACTAACAACATTGCAATCATGCTCATCATTCAAAGATTTAGTGCCAAACAATTTATAGATTTCTTCTTCTATCACTTTGGCACAATTTTCCTTTCCATCATACTCACGAAAGATATTAAAAAGGTGAAGCGTATGAGACAAACTCAATTCCATTTTTTGGTAGTTTTCTTTTATAAACTAGACTAGTGCTAAAACAAGAAACAAAAAGATTCGATTGCAAGATCTAAAGATATACCTTCACTTACCAAGCCTCCCCGGCAACGGCGCCAGAAAAGAGCTTGATGTCCACTACACAACCTTCTTCTTGTAGACATTGTTGGGCCTGCAAGTGCACAGGTTTGTAGGACAGTAGCAAATTTCCCTCAAGTGGATGACCTAAGGTTTATCAATCCGCGAGAGGCGTAGGAGGAAGATGGTCTCTCTCAAACAACCCTGCAACCAAATAACAAAAAGTCTCTTGTGTCCCCAACACACCCAATACAATGGCAAATTGTATAGGTGCACTAGTTCGGCGAAGAGATGGTGATACAAGTGCAATATGGATGGTAGATATGGGTTTTTGTAAACTGAAAATATAAAAATAGCAAGGTAACAAGTGGTAAAAGTGAGCGTAAACGGTATTGCAATGGTAGGAAACAAGGCCTAGGGTTCATACTTTCACTAGTGTAAGTTCTCTCAACAATAATAACATAGATAGATCATATAACAATCCCTCAACATGCAACAAAGAGTCACTCCAAAGCCACTAATAGCGGAGAACAAATGTAGAGATTATGGTCGGGCACGAAACCATCACAAAGCTATTCTTTCGGATCAATCTATAAAAGAGTTCGTACTAGAATAACACCTTAAGATACAAATCAACCAAAACCCTAATGTCACCTAGATACTCCATTGTCACCTCAAGTATCCATGGGCATGATCATATGATATGCATCACACAATCTCAGATTTATCCAACCAACATAAAAGTACTTCAAAGAGTGCCCAAAAGTTTCTACCGGAGAATCAAGAACGTGTGCCAACCCCTATGCATATGTTCCTAATGTCACGAAACCCGCAAGTTGATCACCAAGACATACATCAAGTGTTCTCATAAAGACTCAATCCGATAAGATAACTTCAAAGGGGAAACTCAATTCATCACAAGAGAGTAGAGGGGGAGAAACATCATAAGATCCAACTACAATAGCAAAGCTCGGGATACATCAAGATCGTGCCATAGAGGGAACACGAGAGAGAACACGAGAGAGAGAGAGAGATCAAACACATAGCTACTGGTACATACCCTCAGCCCCGAGGGTGAACTACTCCCTCCTCGTCATGGAGAGCGCCGGGATGATGAAGATGGCCACCGGAGATGGATCCCCCCTCCGACAGGGTACCGGAAAGGGGTCCTGATTGGTTTTTGGTGGTTCTGGAGGCTTGCGGCGGCGGAACTCCCGATCTATCTTCTGTTCTGGAAGTTTTAGGGTACGTAGGTATATATGGGTGCAAGGGGTACGTCGGTGGACCTCCAGGGTGCTCACGAGGTAGGGGGCGCGCCAGGGGGGAGGGGCGTGCCCCCCACCCTCGTGGGCAGCCCGGGAATCCCCTTACGTGCACTCCAAGCCCAACAGATTGGTTTCCTTCCAAAATTAACTTCTCTAGTTGATTTCGCTCCGTTTTGACTCCGTCTGATATTCCTTTTCCTCGAAATACCGAAATAGGCATAAACCAACAAATCTGGGCTGGGCCTCCGGTTAATAGGTTAGTCCCAAATGTCGGTGTACAAAAGTAGTTGTACCTTAGTACCCCGAACTTGTGCACGGGCAGCCGTAACACCCCGCGGCAAGGCTTGCCAGGCGATCGCCAAAACTCTCCATGGTCCCTTTTTGGGCCATCCAAGAACAAAGTATTTGAGCCAAGGCCCCGGCAGGAGGAGCTTGCCGGGAAGGCCACCCGAAGAGAACAAGGCCCCGGCAAGAGGAGCTTGCCGGGACGGCCGCTCGAAGCACAAGGCCCCGGCAAGAGGAGCTTGCCGGGAAGGCCGACCAGGGCACAACAAGAGACTTGCTGCGACGCGCCACGCGTCCCGGCAAGGACCGGTGAGCAACAAGCTCCCGGGCGCGACAAGGCATCAACCGTGGCAAGGCCCTTGCCGCGGCAAGTCACCACCCCGCGCCTGCGTTCCAGCTCATCCACCCACACGTCGCTCTGGGGCCATTCCAGGCGTACGTGGCGAGAGGCTACGCAGCCAGGGGCATGCGGTGGCGAAGCAACGCTGACAGGGTAGCCGTCGTGGCAAACGGTGGCGCCCCTGACGGTCCCTTCTCTGCACTGTTTGGGCGACCTAGACGGGCATTTAATGCCCTTGTCCCCTGCCGTCAGAGTTAGGTATGATAGCACTGTGCAAACAACTGTACCCAACACAGCGTTTTCCAGTTTTACCCCCGCCTACGTTGCCACCTGTGGGTAACCCCTTGCGCATATAAAAGGAGGCCCCATGCGCAACGAAAGGAGAGGGAGGAAGGAGGCCACTCATGCTCGGTCTGATTAGTTGCCTGAGTGTACTGTAGCACTCAGCGCTCCCGAACAAGAACACAATACAAACCACAAAGCAGCAGTAGGGTTTTACGCATCCATGCGGCCCGAAGCTGGGTAAACCCCTTGTGTGCATCGCCTCGATCCGCTCTTCGCGCGACCTCCGCCCCCCGCCGAACCAGAAAGGGGCTCGGTCCCCATAGGTGTTCATGGAGGCAGATTTCCCCAGACACCTTTGGCGCGCCAGGTAGGGGGCGTTGAAGTTGTGTGAACCTGATCCGGCGTCTGCACAGGCTAGATCTCCATCATCTTCATCGACATGCCACCGAAGAAGAAGGCTCCGGAGGTGGGTGGTCCGTCCGCGTCGAACCCACCGCCCCTGGAGCAAACGGGTGGTGGGGACGGCACCGGCGGCGGAACGGGCGTCGCCGAGCCAGCTCATGGTGCCACGGCGTCCGAACATGCACCGCGCCCCTCTCAGGAGGCACGGGACCAGCAGCGTCTTGGCACTCACGGTACCATACGCTCGCTGGACCCAGATCGAGCTGGCGGATCCTATGGTGCTCAAGGCCAGCGTACACACCAACGTGCTGGCGCAAGCGTGGCGCGACTGCCTGGTCCGGGTGCTGCTCCTTCTAACATAGTTAGAAGTTCGAGCACATCCCGCTCCACGCGCCGTTCGCCACCGCTGCCCGCCACTCCAGCAGAAGCTCTAACACAAGCTCAACTGCTCCTAGACTACCCTCCAATGGCGGACAAGCTCGACGACTGGAGGGCCACAATACAGAGTCTCATCGGCTTCGCTAACGGCGACACCCTGCGGCAGCATAGTGCGTCGCAGCCGCGGCAGGTCGGCCAGGCGAGAACCGATGGCGCCAAGACCGGTGGGGGTGCGACCACCGTGCATTCCCTGCCCCAAAGGCCAAGATCGCTGACTCGCCGGAACCATCACGACAATGACTCCACCGCGTCGTCAAATCCGCGAACTCGTCGCGATCAACGCCAAGTTCTTCACGAACGAGAGCAAGAGGATGCTCGTACTCGCATCGAGCGTCAAAGAGAAGCGCGGCGTCAATCAGACCAGCGCGCTGGGCCCTCTGTCGACATGCATGCGCCGGGGGGACCAGGCGACCTGCCGTACGCGGTAGGCTGCCCTATGTTCACCCGTGAGCTGCGGCAAGCCCACTGGCCCAGCACGAAGAATTTCAAGCCAGACGTACCAGAGAAGTACGACGGCAAGTCGCATCCGTCGAAGTTCCTCAGCATCTACACCATTGCGGTGCAGGCTGCTGGAGGGCGAGACGACAAGATCCTTGCCAACTACTTCCCGCTGGTACTCAAATCCAACGTCAGATCCTGGCTCATGCACTTGCCGGATAACTCCATAACCTCCTGGACAGACTTGTGCCATCAGTTTGTTGGCGCCTTTACAGGCGGCCACAAACCCCATGGCCAAGCGAGCGACCTTCATCTGCTCGTCCAGAAGGAAGGGGAACCCTTGCGCAAGTTCATCCAGAGATTCAGCCGCGTACACTACAACATCCCAGACGTCCACCCTGCCACGGTCATCAACGCGTTCCATCAGAACGTGCGTAACCGCAGGATGCGGGAGGAGATGGCGATGTGCAAGATCAAAGACGTCAGCGAGCTATATGCCCTGGCCGACAAGTGTGCACGTGCTGAGGAAGGAAGGAAACTCCCCGGAGAGAACACTGGAGCAGGAGAATCTGACAGTGAGGATACCGCCCCGGCAAGGAAGAACCGGCGGCGGAGCAACAGGAAGAAGAAGAGCCAAGAAGTACTTGTTGTTGAGCAGTCCGACGATGAAGGCGTCGCCAAGAAGGCCCAGGCTGGTAGCTCCGGCAAGGAGGTTGCCGGATGCGCCAACTGCCAGGCTGTGGCGGTCGCCGACAAGCGGGACGGCACCAACAAACAGTACTGCAAGATCCACCGCACCAAGGGCCATGACCTCCAGAGCTACAAGCAGGTCGAGCGGCTCGTCGAGCTGCAAAAGGCCGAGTACGAGCGACGCGACAAGGAGAGAGCCCGGGGAGGTGGCGGAGGATCCGGCACGAAGCGCCCCGGCCAGGGAGGACACCGCGACAAGGACAAGCAGCGGCAAGCAGACAGACCTCCCCGCGGCCGCGACAAGAACGAAGACGACGACGACGACAAAGACATGGATGATGTAGAGACCAGTGAGCAGGAGTTTCAGAAAGCCACAGAGGTCTTGTGCGTAGACGGTGGTGCTTCTCTGCATACTTCTCACCGCCAGCTCAAGTAGTGGGCGCGGGAAGTCAATGCAGCGGAACCACCCGTCGAGTCGCGCAAGCCTCTGAAATGGTCCAGCACGCCTATCATCTTCGATATTGAGGACCACCCTGACCACACAACTGCGATCGGGTGCTTGCCGATGTTGGTCTCACCAACAGTCCGCAACCTCAAGGTCACTAAGATGCTAGTCGACGGCGGGGCCGGCTTGAACCTGATCTCCTCCGCTGTGCTCCAGAAACTCCAAGTCCCCGACAGCGAGCTCGAAGAGACCGGCACGTTCCAAGGAATCAACCCGGGAAGGAGCAAGCCGAAGGGGAAGATAACGTTGCCAGTGACATTTGGCAGCGAGCTGAACTTCAGGACAGAGAGGATCACTTTTGACGTTGCCGATTTTCCATTGCCCTACAATGGAATTCTCGGCCGTCCGGCGCTCGCCAAGTTCATGGCGGCCTCTCACTACGCATACAACATGCTCAAGATGACAGGCCCGATAAGCGTCATCTCTGTCCCCGGCGACAAGAAGGATGCCCTTATCTATGCCGACAAGATCTACCGTGAAGCAGCAGCCGCGACGGATCACAAGCCACTTGCCGCTGAAGCTCCCGGAGGGAAGAAGAAGACCAAGCCCGGCAAGTGCTCTGGTGCCCACTCCGGCAAGCGCACCTCTTCGGAGTGCTGCGCTACCGTCGAGGACGCGCCATCGAGCTCCACCGGCAAGAGTAGGAAGTCAATTGCAGCCCCACCAACGACCAAGAAGGTGTCCGGCAAGGAGGGCGGCACTGGTGGTACCTTCTCCATCAGTGCCACTCTCGACCCCAAATAGGAAAGCGCGCTCGTTGCTTTCCTGCGGGGGAATGTTGATGTGTTTGCCTGGCAACCATCTGACATCCCCGGCGTTCCCAGGAAAGTGATTGAGCACCACCTCGCCGTCTGCCCTCATGCGCGGCCCGTCAAGCAGAAAGTCAGGAAGCAAGCGGTGGAGAGCCAAGAGTTCGCCGCGGAAGAGATCAAGAAGTTGGAAGCGGCAGGCCTTGTCAGAGGTGTGCTCCATCCGACGTGGTTGGCCAATCCTGTTGTCGTGCGCAAAGCAAATGGGAAGTAGAGGCTTTGCATCGACTTTACTGATGTTAACAAAGCTTGTCCCAAAGATCCCTTTCCCTTGCCGCGCATTGACCAGACTGTTGACTCCACGGCCGGATGTGACCTGCTTTCATTTCTTGACGCATACTCAGGATACCATCAGATCTTCATGGCTGAAGAAGATGAGGAAAAGATCGCATTCATCACTCCATGTGGCACGTACTGTTTCGTACGGATGCCTTTCGGTTTGAAGAATGCTGGTTCGACATTCACGAGGGTTGTCCATACCGCTTTTGAGCCGCAAATCCACAGAAATGTGGAAGCCTACATGGATGACATAGTGGTCAAAAGCAGGAACAGGGCAACCCTGATTCAAGATTTAGAAGAGACCTTTACGAACCTACGCAGGATTAGCCTCAAGCTCAACCCCGAGAAGTGCGTGTTTGGAGTCCCTTCCGGCAAGCTTCTCGGGTTCTTCGTGTCTCAGCGAGGAATCGAAGCCAATCCAGACAAAATCAAGGCCATCGAGCAGATTGAAGCACCAACACGCGTCAAGGATGTACGAAGGCTTGCCGGCTGCGTCGCGGCTCTCAGCAGGTTTATTTCCAAGTCTGCAGAACGCGCCCTGCCATTTTTCAAAGTTTTGAAAAAGGCGGGTCCAGTAAAATGGACTCCGGAAGCGGAGGCTGCGCTGCAGGACTTGAAAAAATACCTGTCCTCCGCTCCAATACTTGTCGCGCCTAAACCACAAGAGAAGTTGCTGCTGTACCTGGCGGCAACCAATCAAGTGGTTAGTGCTGCGTTAGTAGCGGAGAGGGAGGCAGATGATGAGCTAGCAACCGCGGCAAGCGCGTCCAGCGACAAGCAGGAGGCTTCCCCGACAAGCTCTGGCCCCGACAAGGATGAATCTGCGCAGGAGCGAGTGGAGGTGCAGAAGAAGAGAATGGTGCAGCGCCCAGTTTACTTTGTCAGCTCCCTCCTGCAGGGGGCTAGGTCAAGGTACTCTGGTGTGCATAAATTGCTTTTCGGCCTTCTCATGGCCTCGAGAAAGCTGCGCCATTACTTCCAAGCACATGAGATTACAGTTGTCACCCGCTTTCCGCTGAAGAGGATACTGCAGAATCCAGAAGCAACAGGCAGGATTGTCGAGTGGGCACTGGAACTGTCAAGCTTCGGTCTCAAATTCGAGAGCACTTCAACTATCCAAAGCAGAGCATTGGCAGAGTTCATAGCAGAGTGGACACCGACACCAGACGAAGAGATCCCAGAGACGAGCATCCCCGTCAAAGAAGCAAGCAAAGAGTGGCTGATGTATTTTGATGGTGCTTTCTTGTTGCAAGGCGCCGGTGCTGGCGCGTTGCTTATCGCGCCCACCGGAGAGCATCTCAAGTACATAGTCCAGATGCACTTCCCCAAGGAGCAAGCAACCAACAATACTGCAGAGTATGAAGGTTTGCTCGCCGGTCTCAGGATCGCGGCAGAACTTGGGATCAAGAAGCTCATTGTCAGGGGTGACTCGCAGCTTGTCGTCCACCAAGTGAACAAAGATTACCAGAGTCCGTTGATGGAAGCGTACGTTGATGAAGTGAGGAAGCTAGAAGAGCGCTTTGACGGCCTGCAAATGGAACACGTTCCAAGAGCTAAGAACGACATTGCTGATGGCCTGTCAAAGTGCACAGCACTTAAGTTACCTGTGGAACCAGGAACCTTTGTGCTCAAGCTGACTCAGCCATCCGTAACACCATCAACCGGACAGAGCAAGAATAGGAAGTTGGTCTCCGGCGACTATCTTCCGGCAGAGCTCCCCGGAGCCACCGCCAAGAAGGTCCCCAAGATCGACGCCAAGAGTGCTGAGGAGTAGTCTGCTCCGGCAAACCCCAGGGTTTGTTCCATGGAAACAGGCGCTCCCGACAAGTTTTGCTCCGGCAAGCTTGCCGGGGAACATCAAGCTCCGGCTAAGCCCCAGATCCTCGCCGTAGAAGCGAACGTTCCCGCAGCAGCAGATGTGCCTTCAGTCCTTGTTGTCGAGCCACAGGCTCCAGCATGGGCGCAGCAGACTGTCCATTTCCTCCAGAATGGAGAACTTCCCGAAGAACAAGAAGAAGCGGAAAGAGTAGCCCGACGCTCAAGTATGTACCAGTTCATCGACAACACACTGTACAGAAGAGGGCGCAACAGCGTGAAATTGAAGTGTATTCCCCGGGAAGACGGACAAAAGCTGTTGGCAGAGATACATGGAGGCATATGTGGTCACCACATTGGCGCAAGAGCACTTGCCGGAGAAGCGTTCCGGCAAGGTTTCTTCTGGCCGACAGCCCTCCAGGATGCAACTGCACAAGTAACCAAGTGTGAAGCGTGCCAGTTCCATTCCAAGCAGATACACCAGCCAGCTCAAGCGCTCCAGACGATCCCTTTATCCTGGCCATTTTCGGTCTGGGGGCTCGACATCCTCGGCCCCTTCCCCCAAGCTGTCGGGGGCTTTGAGTACTTGTACGTCGCAATCGACAAGTTCACAAAGTGGCCGGAAGTGGAACCAGTGAGGAAGGTGACAGCACAGTCAGCAGTCAAGTTCTTCAGGTCGATTGTTTGCCGCTTCGGGATCCCCAACAGGATCATCACCGACAATGGTACGCAATTCACGAGCCGTGCCTTCATGCAATACGTCCAAGATCTCGGCGCCAAGGTCTGCTTCGCTTCTGTTGCTCATCCCAGGAGCAACGGTCAAGCGGAGAGGGCCAATGCCAAAGTGCTGCGCGGGCTCAAGACCAGAACTTTCGACAGGCTGCACAAGTGCGGAAGAAACTGGATTGAGGAGCTGCCGGTGGCTCTTTGGTCGATCAGAACGACGCCAAATCGAGCCACTGGCTAGACACCATTTGCTCTAGTCTATGGAGCAGAAGCAGTTACCCCCGCGGAACTCGTATACGGGTCACCTCGAGTGCTCGCTTATGATGAGCTTGAGCAAGAACGTCTGCGTGAAGATGACGCGCTGCTCCTTGAGGAAGATCGTCTTCAGGCTGTTGTGCGAGCCTCTCGCTACCAGCAAGCTGTGCGTCGCTACCTTAGCCGCAAAGTTAAAGCCAGAAGCTTCAAGGAAGGCGACCTTGTTCTTCGGCGCGCTCCGTCCGCCAAGAATCATAACAAGTTGACGCCGAAGTGGGAAGGCCCTTACCGGGTGAGACGAGTCACGAGGCCTGGCACTGTCCACCTTGAGACCGAAGATGGCACTCCGGTGAGCAACTCCTGGAATATTGAGCATCTTCATAAGTTTTACCCGTAAGGCGCGGTTGTCGGACCCCGTCCGGCAACCACCCTTTTGTACAAGTCTTGCCGCTGTTGCATGTAATCGTTTGTACAAAGCCAGGCGCAGACCCTGAGCAGCAGTAAATGAAGCGCTGGCGCCCTAAGTTTTAGCATGCATGCTGAGTCGAGTCTCGTCCTCGGTTAGGGTTGATAGTGCCTAACAGCTGCTAACCCCTAGCTTAGAGGTCGGGTCTGCGTCCTTTTTTCCTGTTCTTTCGTTTCCCTTGGTTCGCAGGGTTTTGCATATCCTGGCCAGACCGCTTAAGGACGAAGAAGAGAAGAAGGGCGGACCAGCATCTGGTCCCCGGAAAACCAGTGTTGCCGGGGGCTGCAAGTACAAAGATTCGCCCGCGGCAAGCCAGAGTTGCCGGGGGCTGCAATCCCAGATAAGTTTTTCATCCCTTGTCATGCATTCTCTTATGGACTGAGGAATGCGAAAACCTTGTTCCTTCCTAAAAAGCTGTCGTGCTCCCTTAACTCTGGGCTCCAGAGCGCGTTCCTGGGGCCAGTTCTGGTAGTAGCCGTGGCGGCAAAGCGACGGAGTGAGGAGCCTGAACCCGCCTTATCCCTGCCTCCGCCAAAGGCATGAGAAAGGTCGAGTGGCACGGGAAGACGGCAGGGCCTGTTGCCGGGCAAAGAAGTGTCTATCTTAACGATATAAAGGATTCGCTCCTTGGCGTGGGTTTTACCCGCGAGACAAATGGCCCGGCAAACATCCCCTTTTCATTAAAAAAACATTCCGCTCAGGAACAATTCAGAGAGAATGAAAATCATGAGAGATGGGATTACAAGCTTTAAATGCAACTAAAGCCCGAAGGCTTACAAGTTAAAAAGAGATAAGGTGCCCGTAATCCCTTTCTTGTCTCTCTCCTCAGGAAGTAGGACAAGGAGGCGAAAAGGGCAAAAGGGGCGCCTAGACGAGATACGGGTGGCAGAAGACACCAAGAGAACACCCCGGGGGCCGTCTGAAAGGTGGACGGTGACGGCGGCGCCGGAAGCAGGGCTCGACGAGGCGGCAGGACGTCAGCACGCTGTCGAGGGCGCCGTGCCCTCGTACTCCGAGTTGACGGCCTTGCCGCCCGCCCTCTACCTCTTCTGCAGCCTCCCTACGCCAGCCGCCAAGGAGACGACCCCGGGAAGCTCAAGGAGCCGGCGACACGGATGATGGGGTCGCCGGTGCCACGCGGAGCCGCGACCGACGCCTAGTCGGACCCGTCATCCCGACGACCGCTACCCTCGTTGTCGCTATCGCTCCCCTCCTCGTCACTCTCGCTCGAGGAGGAGCCTTCGCTGTCGGAGGAGCTATCCACACAGCACCGGGCCTGGGTCCCGTAGCACCCGAAGACCTTGACGGAGAGGAGATCGCCCTCCATCAACTTAAAATGGAGGGTGAACCCCTCCATCAAGCTGTGGATACGGGCGAACGTCTTCCACCCTCGACCAAGATACATCACGCCGGGGGCTGGGGACTCAACGTGGACCCGCGTGCCGCTGATCCCGCAGCCCCTCATGCGCAGTCTTAGCGTCTCGGGTTGTTCCATCTCCATCACGCTTGCGAAGGGAGCCGGCAAACGGAGGCGACGACAAGGCGCCCGATGCAACCTGACGAAGAACTCGCAAGGGTCGTCCCCGATGTGGACTGCCGTGAGAAGAGGAGCCGCTGGCGGAGGTGAGGCCGGCGCGTTGCCCTGTCCACCTCGTCCCCGAGCGACTCGGCCTCGTCCACGACCTCGTCCACGACCTCGCCCCCTCCCCCTTCCCCTTACGGTTGGCTCTGCCACCGCGGGTGCAAGGGGAGGAGGGGCGCGTTGCCTAGCGGCGACCCTCGCCGCCACCGATGAAGGACCAGGGTTCCCTTTCTCCATGGCGAATGGAGAGAGGGGATCAGAAGCTGAAGGGAAGCAAAGATGAAGGAGTGTGGGTTTCCGTCGCCCCCTCTTGCTCTTTATAAAGGAGCAGGGTGGGGGCTCGGCCGCCCCGCTCAGCCAATCAAGACGCAGGAAGAGCAGGCGACTGGGACCGGCCTGCTGCCTCGACCCGCGACGGCCCGGTTTCCTGCCTCCACCGTCCGCGACTCCAGGTGCATGGAAGCCGCGTGGCTGGCGTGCAGGACCGAGGCGACGGATGAGGCGACCTCCCCTCACCCCGTGATCATGGGGAGCGGACGCCTCGGAAACCGGGCCTCGGCCCCGTCCAGCAAACGAGCCATGGCTCCACGCCTCCCTCCACTCATGGAGATGGCGCGAACCGTCCCCCTTTATTGCAACGTGACGCATACCTGCGGGGCCCAGCCCCGTGCACGCCACCCACGTCACGCACGCCTCTAACCATGATGCCGCGTTCGACGCGTGCAGTTCGGGGAGGACGTGGTGGATGCAGAAGAAGATGCAGCGTGACCCAGGCCGCGCGTGCCCGTGCACTGTTTTGGGCCTGGCCCAACAGCGCTCGGCACCGTGTATGGCCCAGGCCCAGGGGCTCCTGTCGGTGTACTAAAGTAGGAGTACCTTAGTACCCCGAACTTGTGCACGGACAGCCGTAACACCCCGCAGCAAGGCTTGCCAGGCGATCGCCAAAACTCTCCATGGTCCCTTTTTGGGCCATCCAAGAACAAAGTATTTGAGCCAAGGCCCCGGCAGGAGGAGCTTGCCGGGAAGGCTACCCGAAGAGAGCAAGGCCCCGGCAAGAGGAGCTTGCCGGGAAGGCCGACCAGGGCACGACAAGAGACTTGCTGCGATGCGTCACGCGCCCCGGCAAGGACCGGTGAGCAACAAGCTCCCGGGCGCGACAAGGCATCAACGGCGGCAAGGCGCTTGCCGCGGCAAGTCACCACCCCGCGCCTGCGTTCCAGCTCATCCACCCACGCGTCGCTCTGGGGCCATTCCAGGCGTACGTGGCGAGAGGCTGCGTAGCCAGGGGCATGCGATGGCGAAGCAACGCTGACAGGGTAGCCGTCGTGGCAAACGGTGGCGCCCCTGACGGTCCCTTCTCTGCACTGTTTGGGCGACCTAGACGGGCATTTAATGCCCTTGTCCCCTGCCGTCGGAGTTAGGTATGATAGCACTGTGCAAACAGCTGTACCCAACACATCGTTTCCCAGTTTTACCCCCGCCTACGTTGCCACCTGTGGGTAACCCCTTGCGCATATAAAAGGAGGCCCCATGTGCAACGAAAGGAGAGGGAGGAAGGAGGCCACTCACGCTCGGTCTAATTAGTTGCCTGAGTGTACTGTAGCACTCAGCGCTCCCGAACAAGAACACAATACAAACCACAAAGCAGCAGTAGGGTTTTACGCATCCGTGCGACCCGAAGCTGGGTAAACCCCTTGTGTGCATCGCCTCGATCCGCTCTTCGCGCGACCTCCGCCCCCCGCCGAGCCAGAAAGGGGCTCGGTCCCCATAGGTGTTCGTGGAGGCAGATTTCCCCCGACACCAAAAATAATATAAAAGGGGATAATAAAGCCCAATATTGCCTGAAACAGTAGATAATATAACATGGAGCAATCAAAAATTATAGATAGGTTGGAGACGTATCACCCAGCTCCTATGTTTTGGTGCCTTACATTCTGTTATATCGGCTAAGGTAGCACTAGGAGAACTACTTCGATTGTGCCCCAGTTGAGCTGGGCTGAGCACCTCAGTAGAGAAAGCTAAAACTGACTGTCATGATAAGGAGAGAGACCGGTCGCTATTCGAGAGGTTTTTCGAGTCCTTAAAGACTTATGCCGCTTAGAGCGAGGAACCGTCTTTGTCCGGCCAAAGGCGTGGATAGCGCCCGGAACTCGGTCTTCCGAATACTAGGGGCTTCGCCGAAATTTAAAATTATAGAGTCTATGGCTAAGTGAGAGTGTTCAAGCATTATAGTCCGATTGCCTTGTTCGTTGTGCTGAGCGCCTCCCTCGAAGGACCCAAACATGGGAAAAAGAGCGCTCAGGTTTATCCCGAACACCCCAGCACTACTGGCATGGGGGCAGAAGCCGACGACTGGCCATCTCTCAATTTTTGATAAACGGCCGCACAGAAAGTAATATTTTAAATTCAACAAGCATTGCTTAGCGCATATGAACAAGTTTTCAGCGCACAGGATAACACGAGCGAGTTCATTCAAAAATTACATCCTTGGTACATTCATCCACCATGAGGCGGGCACCCTTCAGTACATCCTTATAATAGTTGTCGGGTTTGTGACGCTCTTTCCCCGGCGGAGGCCCGTCCTTCACAAGCTTCTCGCCATCCAGCTTGTCCCAGTGCACCTTAGCACGGGCAAGGGCCCTCCGGGAACCTTCGATGCAGACGGAGCGCTTGATGACCTGGAGCCTTGGACAGGCCTCCACCAGCCGCCGCACTAGTCCGAAGTAGCTCCTAGGCAGGGTCTCTCCAGGCCACAGCCGAACTATGAAGCCCTTCATGGCCTGTTCGGCCGCCTTGTGGAGCTCGACCAGCTGCTTCAGCTGGTCGCTCAGGGGCACAGGGTGTTCGGCCTCAGCATACTGAGACCAAAACACCTTGTCGGTGTCAAAACCGGCGGATCTCGGGTAGGGGGCCCCGAACTGTGCGTCACGGCCGGATGGTAACAGGAGACAAGGGACACGATGTTTTTACCCAGGTTCGGGCCCTCTCGATGGAGGTAATACCCTACTCCTGCTTGATTAATATTGATGGTATGGGTAGTACAAGAGTAGATCTACCACGAGATCAAGGAGGCTAAACCCTAGAAGCTAGCCTATGGTATGATTGTTGTGTATGAAGTTGATTGTCCTACGGACTACAACCCTCCGGTTTATATAGACACCGGATAGGGTTAGGGTTACACAGAGTCGGTTACAATGGTAGGAGATCCTGAATATCTGCATCGCCAAGCTTGCCTTCCACGCCAAGGAAAGTTCCATCCAAACACGGGACGAAGTCTTCAATCTTGTATCTTCATAGTCCAGGAGTCCGGCGAAGGTATAGTCCGGCTACCCGAACACCCCCTAATCCAGGACTCCCTCAGTAGCCCCCGAACCAGGCTTCAATGACGACGAGTCCGGCGCGCAGATTGTTCGGCATTTCAAGGCGGGTTCTTCTGCAAATCCTGTGTACCTGTAGGAATAATGTCCGATTTTTGTAATGTAGCGCTCCTCGGCTTCCACGCCCAATAATGGTTGTCTTCCATGTGTCAAACGAATGCGAAAAGCCGGGGTGTTTTTACATTCACACCCCTAGCCGTACAAACGAGCTGCCTATTTAACGGGATGGGGATTTAGATCCAAACCACATCTTCTCCTCTCCGCGAGTTATCATCAGAGCGCTCCCAACAAAGGTCCAGTCCAACATGGCCAGCCGTCGCAGCTCCTCCCCTCGCCCCTCCAGTCCTAAACCCGGGGACTGGGAGAGTTGCACCATCCCTCATAGCGAGTTAGTGTCGCTTCAGGGCAAGGGATTTCTCCCTCAGGCATACATGGTCCCGGTCCGAGCCGGTCTCGCCACGTACAATGGCGGAAAACAAGCGTAGAGCACCCCCAATCCCTCTAAAGGAGAGAGGGTGTGCCTGGTCCCCTATCTAATAAGGGGACTGGGATTTCCAATTCATCCATTTCTCCGCGGGCTCCTGGAGTTCTACGGCCTCCAGCTGCACAATCTCACGCCCGCCTCCGTATTGCATATTGCGGGTTTCGTCGCCCTTTGCGAGCTATTTTTAGGCGTTGAGGCTCATTTCGCGTTGTGGAAGAGGTTGTTCTGCCTGGTGCCCCGTCCCCAAGAGGGGTCTATATATCAAGTGGGCGGAGCCGAAGTATGGCGCATCGCCGGGACCGGATACCTATCTGGAACCCCAAAGAAGGCATCCGAGGACTGGCCTTCGGAATGGTTTTAGATAGATGACGTCCCACTACCGGACCCTATCCGGGACTGTCTTCCTGAGTTCAACAGTGCTCCATTGAAGAAACTCTTGAGCTGGCATCCGCGGAGCTCTTAGAGAGAAAGCGATAGAGACGTCCTTTACCTGATGGGCCGGATAAGACTGTTAGCTCATTCCAGACTAACCATGATTGGAGTCATGGCCGCATGCATTATGCGGGGGGTGCAGCCGCTTCAATATAGAGGCCACCCCATGTGGGATTTCAACAGGGAGGATGACGCCACGCGTTATGGTCATAAGGGGCCGGCCTCGGCCGCCGCCCTAGTAAAGATCTTGTCGTCTTTGTACAAGGGGGAAAAGAAGGAATTCCTCCGCGTCAACCCGCGGGCCAGATTTACTATGTACGATCCTCCAAGTTGGGTAAGTGAGCAATTGCGCTTGCCCGTTTGTTTTATACTCCCACGGTTGGATATGTAGTCTAACGACTTCAATGCAGGAACTGCGGCAGGCGGTAAAGGATATAAGCAGCCGCCCCCCACAGCCCGAGGACCCAGAACGGTCCCTCAATCCGGACTCCGAAGAGGATCCAGATATATCAGTGGAGCTTATTGACGGGGTGTTCCATCAGCTAAGCAAGGACAATACCTTGGTAGCCATTACGACTGATTACCCCGGGTTAATCCCGGCCTCCAAGGTGACAGAAACCGGAGTTTTATTCCCCTGAGAGAGATTCCATTTTCACGTATTCCGGTGTTTCTAACGACAACCGTGTTTTGCAGGGGAGATTTCTGAGGCGGGAGGCCGAACCTACGGCGGCTAGCCAACAAGGGGCCGCAGGGCCCCGTGGGGCAAAAAGGAATGTAGTCCGGACTGAGATGCCGGCGCAAAGGTATAGCGCACCCTATGTTTCCCTGGTGTTATTCTATCAGGGCGTATTAACGTTCGTGTTATCTTCAGAACGAAGAGACCTCGCCGGACTACATCCGGAGAGGTTGCCAATCGCGCCTCTACCAGCCAGGCTCCAACGTCTGGCCAGGAAGCGGAGGCGAGCACCAGGCGCGCACCGGACGCTCCTCCGACAGAGGATGCGGACAGGCTGTCTGCCACAAATTCTGAAGTGGAGAGTGCCATGAACCACAGGCGTCGCCGGACAGTTCTACGCGACGCTTGTTTCTCCCAAGAGGCTTTAGATGCCTTTAATTTGGGAGATGCGTACCTCCGTGCCGCTCAAAATGGTTTAGCCAGAGCCACGGAGCAGTATGTAAAAGACATACGGGTAAGAAAATTTTGGTCAAATATATATATATATACCAGTAGCCCCCGAGATTTGAAACAGTTAAAGTAACTGATTTAAGGATCATTTAATATGCAGGTTCTTACAGAGAAGAATACCGTACTGTCCCAGGAGCTGGAAAAGTGCAAGGCCCAACTAGAGGCCGCACTAGCCGCAGCAGGGGAGCCCAAAGGGACCCCCTCAGGTAAGATACACTTAGAAAGATTAGTATTGTGCGGTTTGGCTGCAAATCTGACAAATCATATTGCAGATGGCGCCGGACTCGATCCGGAAAAGCAACAACTCTTACGCCGGCTAAAGGCCGGTGAGAGTACGTTGAAAAAGGTGAGGCGAGAGAAGAATGATCTTCAGGATGCCAACACCAAGCTGGACGTCGAACTTAAAGACGTTCGTGGCCAGCTGTCGGACTCCACGAGGGAGAATCAGTGGCTTCAACGCGACATTTTTAGTAAGTGCTTGAACGAACTTTCAAAAAAAAGTCGGCGAGGAAGTCGACTAACAGAGTAATGTCTGTAGGTATGCTCACAGGTCATCCTGCAGAGGAGATGTCCGGTTCTACGGGTGACCTTCTTCCCGAACTCCTTCAACTGCACGAGTGAATTCGGCAGGCGATGCGAGGCGTTGCCCAAGCCTTATGGCCTACCCACTCCATGCCCGAGGGCCTTGGAGATCTTGCGGAGAAGCTGAAGGGAGCTCGACGGCGCTTCCGGTTGTGGAAGATATCGGCCTGTCGACAAGGCGCTAGGGAGGCCTTGGCCATGGTGAAGACCCGTTTTACGAAGTCTGACCCAAACCACATGGCCGAGGTCGGACCAGTGGGGCCTGACGGGAAGGACATCCCTGTAAGCTTAGTATACTGCCAAGTAGAGTTGGCCGCGAAGTATTCCCAGCAGGACTGTAAATTAGACAGCCTGTTGGATGGTATAGAAGAGGAATACAATCAGTCAGAATATCATAACGGTTATATAAGAACCGGGGTATGCATTGAGACCAGGCGTAGGGGTCATTAGTGCTTTATCAAACAAGTGCCCAACTAGTTATGTTATATTACATGGTTAGTAAGAAACATCTTCCAGAGAGAATAGTTCCGTTAGGGGTTCCTTTCGCTGGGGAGGCATGCCCTAAAGTGCATGTCCGGACTGCGTAAAAAGACGCAGAAAAAGCATCTAGGGGCGCATAAAATTAGTAAAAAGATCATCTTTTATTTCACCGACCAAATATTCCCTTAAGAACGCTAGCTTTCGGCTTCACCCAGTCTGAGGTACACATCTGACTGACCCGACAGTAACAATCGCAGAGGTGCTCCCTTTACCGCCTAGCCGAACAATCGGGAGCATAGGGGTAAGCATAGGAGCCAGGCAACCCAGCTTGGCCAAAACTTAAGTCATATCGATGCATATAATGGTGAATAAAAAGGTACATGCGGAAGGTTGACTCATGTCTTGGGCATGAAGCCCGTATAAATAAGCTTTTGTTAAAGAAGCCCCCAGGTTTAATGAGCACGAGTGGCGCGTCACTTGATGAGCCTTTAAGGGCTATAAGAGAAAAAGAGGGGAAGGAGAGAAATGTAAGACAAAAAAATGTAAAAAATTGACAGAGGAAGGACACGAACACGGAGTCCGGCGCTAGGCATAGAATCTTCGAAGACGGGTGGTGTTCCATGGGTTCGGCTCGAGTCGGTTATCCAACGCATCTCGCAGGCGGTACACTCCACCAGTCAGGACTTGGTCGATTATAAATGGACCTTCCCACTTGGGCTTGAGTTTGTCCTTTTTCTTATCCGGTAGGCGTAGAACTAGTTCGCCAACATTGTAATTTTTGGCCCGTACTTCTCTGCTTTGATATCTTCGAGCCTGCTGTTGATAGAATGCGGAACGGGCTTTTGCCACGTCACGCTCCTCCTCCAAGGCGTCCAAGTTGTCCTGCCGATCGAGCTTGGCTTCTCTTTCTTCGTAGAAGCGAACTCGAGGTGAGTCATGAATCATGTCGCAGGGCAGAAATGCCTCTGCGCCGTACACCATAAAGAATGGTGTGTATCCGGTGGTGCGATTCGGCGTGGTCCGCAGCCTCCAGAGTACGGAGTCGAGCTCCTCTACCTAGTGCGTGTTAGATTCCTTGAGGGACCGCACTAATCTGGGTTTAATGCCGCTCATGATAAGACCATTTGCACGTTCGACCTGGCCGTTAGTTTGTGGGTGATAGACAGAAGCATAGTCGAGCTTGATGCCCATGTTTTTGCACCAGAGCTTTACCTCGTCGGCGGTGAAGTTTGTGCCATTATCAGTAATGATGCTGTGGGGGACGCCGTAACGGTGTACGACCCCGGATATGAAGTCTATCACAGGTCCGGATTCGGCCGTTTTAACAGGATTGGCTTCTATCCATTTGGTGAACTTGTCCACCATGACCAGTAAGTATTTTTTCTTATGGGTCCCACCTCTAAGGGGTCCGACCATGTCAAGCCCCCAGACCGGAAAGGGCCAGGTGATGGGGATAGTTTGGAGTGCGGTGGGTGGCATATGGCTTTGGTTGGCAAAAATTTGGCAACCAATGCATCGTTGGACTAGGTCCTGAGCATCTGCCCGGGCCGTCGGCCAATAAAAGCCTGTACGGAAAGCCTTGCTAACAAGGGACCGAGCAGCAGCGTGATGACCACCGAGTCCGGCATGAATTTCAGCCAGAAGGTTCCGCCATTCCTCTTCGGAGATGCACCTTTGAAGGACTCCGGTAGTGCTTTTCTTATAAAGCTCTCACTCGTGGACTTTATAGGCTTTAGATCGCCACACTATGCAGCGGGCCTCGTTTTGTTCCTCTGGGAGTTCCTGCCTAGTAAGGTAGGCTAGGAATGGTTCTGTCCACGGGGCGATAACCGCCATTATTACGTGGGCTGAAGGTGTAATTTCATTGGCAGAACCTCCAATTATGTCAGGTTGTTCGGCGTCGAGTGGTGCGGCTGAGTCCGGGCTGTTAATTTCGGATTCCCCCTCCCATGCTACGGATGGCTTGAACAATCTTTCCAAAAAGATGTTGGGGGGGACTGCATCGCGTTTTGCTCCGATGCGTGCCAGGACGTCCGTTGCTTGATTTTTTTTTCTCGGGCTATATGGTGAAACTCCTGCCCTTCGAACCGGGCTGACATTTTTAGGACGACATTGCGGTAAGCTGCCATCTTTGGATCCTTGGCGTCGAAGTCGCCATTTATTTGGGATATCGCGAGGTTCGAATCCCCGCGTACCTCTAGGTGTTGAATGCCCATGGATACTGCCATCCGGAGGCCATGTAGAAGGGCCTCATATTCGGCTGCATTGTTGGAGTCTGTGTACATAATTTGGAGTACATATTGGACTGTGTCTCCTGTGGGGGATGTCAAAACGACGCCAGCCCCTAGTCCGGCCAACATTTTGGAGCCGTCGAAATGCATGATCCAGTTTGAGTATGTGCCGTACTCTTTAGGGAGTTCGGCCTCCGTCCATTCTGCGACGAAGTCGGCCAACACTTGCGATTTGATAGCTCGCCGTGGCTTATAGGTTATATCGAACGGGAGGAGCTCAATGGCCCATTTTGCGATCCGTCCTGTTGCATCGCGGTTGTTGATAATGTCATTGAGTGGTACTTCCGAGGCTACTGTAATCGAACACTCTTGAAAGTAATGTCGTAGCTTCCGGGATGCCATGAATACCGCGTATGCAATCTTTTGATAATGCGGGTACCGTGATTTGCATGGAGTGAGGACAGTGGAAACGTAGTAGACCGGCCTTTGGAGGGGGAATTTGTGTCCGTCCGTTTCCCGCTTGATGACGAGCACCGCGCTGACAACTTGATGGGTTGCCGCGATGTACAATAGCATTGGCTCGCCGGTGTTTGGCGTGGCCAGGATGGGCTTGTTGCCAATATGGCATTTATTTCATCGAGTCCGGCCATGGCGGCATCCGTCCACTTGAAGTGTTCGGTGCGTCGAAGGAGGCAATAAAGGGGCAGTGCCTTTTCTCCCAAGCAGGAGATGAAGCGGCTTAGAGCCGCCACGCATCCGATTAATTTTTGTATTTGTTTGAGGTCCTTTGGGACATCCAATTGTGACAAATCTCGGATCTTGGCTGGATTTGATTCAATTCCTCTACCGGATACAATGAAGCCCAAGAGCTTTCCGGCTGGAACGCCGAAAACGCATTTCTCCGGGTTGAGCTTGATGTCGTATTTTCGGAGGTTATCGAATGTAAGCCTCAAGTCGTCTACTAGAGATTCAACATGTCTTGATTTGACGACCACATCATCCACATACGCCTCCACTGTTTTGCCGATCTAATTTGCCAGACATGTCTAGATCATGTCCTGATATGTTGCGCCGGCGTTTTTCAGCCCGAAGGGCATTGTGTTGAAGCAGAATGGGCCGTATGGTGTGATGAATGCTGTTGCGGCTTGATCTGATTCTGCCATCTTGATTTGATGGTAACCAGAGTATGCGTCGAGGAAACACAACGAATCATGTCCTGCGGTGGCATCGATAATTTGATCGATATGGGGGAGGGGGAAGGGATCCTTTGGGCAGGCCTTGTTAAGGTCTTTAAAATTGACACACATGCGCCATGATTTGTCCTTCTTTGGTACCATCACCAGGTTTGCTAGCCAGTCCGGATGTTTTATGTCTCTAATGAATCCGGCCTCCAATAACTTGCCTAGCTCCTCTCCCATAGCCTGTCTCTTCGGTTCGGAAAAACGCCGAAGGGCTTGTTTGATAGGTTTGAATCCTTTCAGGATATTTAAGCTGTGTTCGGCCAGCCTGCGTGGGATTCTTGGCATGTATGAAGGGTGCCAGGCAAAAATGTCCCAGTTCTCTTGTAGGAACTCTCGCAGTGCGGCGTCTACATCATGGTTTAGTCGTGCCCCGATGGAAGCTATTTTATTGGGGTCCGTTGGATGGACCTGGAATTTTACTATTTCGTCTGCTGGCTTGAAGGATGTGAACTTGGATCTCTTATCGAGTATCACATCATCCCTATTAACCGTGGAGCGCAGCGCAGTCAGTTCCTCAGCCGCTAAGGCTTCGGATAGTGCCTCAAGGGCCAATGCGACCGTCTTGTTTTCGGCGCGGAGTGCTATGTCCGGATCACTAGCGAGAGTGATAATTCCGTTCGGCCTGGGCATCTTGAGCTTCATGTACCCGTAATGGGGTATTGCTTGGATGATTGTAAACGCCTCCCACCCTAGTATAGCGTGGTATCCGCTATTGAACGGGGCCACCTGGAACGTGACCTCTTCGGACCTATAATTATCCGGCGTGCCGAACACCACATCTAGTGTGATTTTTCCTGTGCAGCGCGCTTCCCGACTGGGGATTATTCCTCTAAAGGTTGTGCTGCTTCGCTCGATGCGGTTTCAGTCTATTTCCATTTTTTGGAGGGTTTCCTCGTAAATGAGGTCCAATCCGCTGCCTCCATCCATGAGTACCTTGGTGAGGCGAAAGCCGTCCACTATTGGGCTGAGGACCAGTGCGGCTGATGCTCGGGCTGTTCGGAATTTAGGTACATCGCTTGCGTTGAAGGTAATAGCTGTGTCGCTCCATGGGTTTATCGTTGCTACTTGATAGACTTCGGCAAGGCTGCGGAGTGTTCTTTTTCGCATATTGTTTGATGCAAAAGTCTTGAAGACTATGAGAACGGTACTGGTGTCCTCGGGGTGGCTTTCTGCGGCCTCCGAAGTTAAGAGGTCGTCGCCAATTTTGGCCACCTGCCGGAGTATCCAACATGCTCTAAGGTTGTGAGTTGGTGTGGCGTCCTCTGTATTGTGGATTTTACAGGGTCCATCAAGCCACCTTTCCAGTACGGTTCCATGCCATGTAGAGGGTTTTGGCTTTTTGATATTTAACCCGGGTGTCTTACTATGATGCACCCTCTTAGTTCGGACGGGATTGCTATTCAAGGCCGGATATCCCAAAATTTTATTTTGGTTTTCCAGGCGCTTTCCATCGCAAAGTACTTTTGTACTATGGACGCTAAGTCAACGAAGTGTGTAATATCACGACGAATTATGGCGTTAAGTATTCCCTCGTCCGTGTAATTTCTGCAAAAGATTGAAATTGCGTCTCCCTCGCGGCAATCCTTTATCCTGTTCATAACCAGGAAGAATCTGGCCCAGTAATGATGTACTGTTTCCTCGGGCTTTTGCCTAATTTGGGAAAGATCGCTTATGTTCGGGCGGGCGGGGGTCGTTGAATCTGAAACCTCACCCAATCTAAGATTCGGAGGCTGAAGAGCTTCCGAACTCTGAAGTTCGGAGTCTTGGATGTTGTCCAATGAATCTAGCCCGTTGCCTGATTCTAAGCTCAGGTCTTGAGTTATATCCTCCCCTTCGCGGATATCCGGCTTAGAGGGGTTGGGAATTCGGACGTAGCTAGTCCTTAAAATAGATGAAGGGTCGCCGCACTGCACCTCTACCATGGCAACGTGGTGGGTGACTTGGGGAGAGTTAATTTCTCTTAGATCGGGTTTAAGCCCAACCTGGTCGTAATCCGTAACGACCCCCAGGGCGGCGATGCGATCCAAGAGCTCGTTTACAGAAGAGAGCTCCATCGGATCTAGCTGCTCGACAAGCTCCGAGCTGACGTGAAGGTTGCTTTCGATGACCCGAGAGGTCACCGTCGGCGCAACGGCCGAACAGGCGGTCATGAGAAAACCACCTAGCCGGAGGGTTTGGCCGACAGCCAAGGCTCCCTTAGTAACGATGCCGTCTTTAAAGACGGGAAGAGGCATCCTTCCTGATTGCTACGGCACAGAGGAACTCTCAATGAAAGCACTAATGTTGGTGTCAAAACCGGTGGATCTCGGGTAGGGGGTCCCGAACTATGCGTCAAGGCCGGATGGTAACAAGAGACAAGGGACACGATGTTTTTACCCAGGTTCGGGCCCTCTCGATGGAGGTAATACCCTACTCCTGCTTGATTAATATTGATGATATGGGTAGGACAAGAGTAGATCTACCACGAGATCAAGGAGGCTAAACCCTAGAAGCTAGTCTATGGTATGATTGTTGTGTATGAAGTTGATTGTCCTACGGACTACAACCCTCTGGTTTATATAGACACCGGATAGGGTTAGGGTTACACAGAGTCGGTTACAATGGTAGGAGATCCTGAATATCCGCATCGCCAAGCTTGCCTTCCACGCCAAGGAAAGTTCCATCCGGACACGGGACGAAGTCTTCAATCTTGTATCTTCATAGTCCAGGAGTCCGATGAAGGTATAGTCCGGCTACCCGAACACCCCCTAATCTAGGACTCCCTCACACCTTCTCTGTTGAGCTACCCTCTTCGGCTCGGTAGAATGCGGCGGCATCAGATACGCTCCGGGAAGATCTGCGAACGCTCCTGGAGAGCTCCAGATTCGGGTAAGTAACAAGTAGCTTACTTTCGTATGTTTGCTTTGCATAAAGAATGCCTTACCCGCTGCTATCTTCTTCACCGCATCCAACTCCTGGAGGGCCTTCTGGGATTCAGCCTTGGCAAACTTGGCAGTTTCAAGGGCCGCCGCGAGCTCAGACGCTCGCGTCTTCGAGTCAAGCTCCAAACTCTCATGTTTTTTCATGAGAGCCCGAAGCTCTTGCTGCACCTCACCGACCCGCGCCTCAAATTTCTCCCGCTCGATGCGCTCTGTGGCCGCTTTCTTCTCGGCCTCGGCCAGCACCTGCTTGAGGGTTGCCACCTCAGTTGTGGCCCCTGCAATAAGTAGGATAATCCTGTCATTTTTTGCAATTGCATCTTTTTAAAAATTTCTATAAGGTATCTCTTACCTTCTTTCTCCTCGAGCTGCCGCTTGGCTTGGCCGAGCTCTTCCTCGGACCGCTCGAGACCCTGCTTCAGGGTGCCTACCTCCGCAGTCAATGCGGCGGTCGCCAGCAGCAAAGCCTGCATACGCATATTGACTCTTTTTTTATTAGACTCCTGCGAAATTTATTAGATCCTCTATTCAGCTTTTCTTTCCGAACGCCAAACAGAGCATCAGGGGCTACTGTCTACGCGGTAATATTTTTACATATTTTTACTTACCTCGAAGCCTGTTAGAAGGCTAGCACAAGCTTCAGTCAGTCTGCTCTTGGCGGACTTAACCTTCTGGATCACCGTACTCGTAATAGTAAGGTGCTCCTCGTTGATGGAGGCACCCTTAAGCACCTCCAGCAGATTGTCCGGCACCTCCGGTTGGACGGAGGCTGCCGACTTAGTAGGCTTGCTCCTCTTAGAAGGAGGTCGCCTGCCGCAGTCCGGAACCGTTGAGGATTCCGGCGAGGTGTCCGGCTCAAAGCCGGACTTGGAGCCCTGGGGTGTCTTGTCCCCTTTACTCCCGGAGTCCGGGAGGTCGCCTCGCGGCTCCTCCAGGACCACCTCCTCTTGGCCCGGAGCTTGTCGCGACGCCACTTCGGCGTCGTTCGTAGTGTGGGGGGAGGCATCGGGCAAAACTGAATTCACGTCCGATAAATCCAGGGAGCCACTCGACGACTCGTCGAGCCCGGCCTTGGGCGGGCTGCATGATTATATTCGACATTAGGGAAAGCTGTGCAACAAAGGAATATTATAAGTTACTCTGGTATCCGAATACTTACGATTTCGCCGGGCGCTTGGCCCTGTCCGGCCACTCCTCTTCGTCGTCGTCGGCGTCGGTGGAGTAGTCCGAAGGAAGGGTCTTACCCTTCTTGGACGCTTCGGCCTCCCCCGTTGGGGCGGCCTTCCTCTTCTTTCCTCCCCCCACTTGAGGGGGAGCGGATTCTTCTTCCTCCTCCTCGTCTTCACGGGAGGAGTGCGTCCCGGATTCGTCGGACGACGAGTCCAACACCACCATATGCCGGGAACTCTTTTGAGTCCCCGTGGCCTTCTTCTTCTTGGCCTTCTTCTCCGGACCACATAAGGTGCTGGAGCCAGCAGCTTCGATAAACGAGCGTCTGCTGGGTCTTTGGGCAAAGGAGCCGGACAATCGATCTGTCCAGACTTCACCTGCCACGCCTGTAAAAGTAAGGGAGTTTAGATCCCGCATAGAGTCAAACTATGGAAAACCAACATCCTGTAAAAGGTAAAAATAACTTACCTCGTCAGCATGACGCTGCGTGCTGAATCCACGGTCCTCGAAAGCGGACACGGGAGCCTCGGCGCCTTTGAATAGCACCCTCCAGACATCTTCGTACGTCGTGTCGAAGAGCCTGCTCAGGGTTGGGTGCTGCACCGGGTTGATCTCCCACAGAGTGAAGTCCCGTTGTTGACACGGGAGGATCCGGCGGACAAGCATAACCTGGACTACATTAACAAGCCTGAGCTGCTTGTTCACCAGGATTTGGATGCACTTTTGCAGTCCAGTCACCTCTTCTTTGTAGCCCCACGACAAGGCCGTCTCTTTCCAGGACGTGAGCCGCGTAGGGGGTCCGGACCGGAACTCAGGGGCTGCGATCCATTCCGGATCGCGTGGCTCGGTGATGTAAAACCACCCTGACTGCCACCCCTTCAGGGTCTCCACAAAGGAGCCCTCGAGCCATATGACGTTGGCTATCTTGCCCGCCATGGCGCCTCCGCACTCCACCTGGTTGCTGCGCACCACCTTTGGCTTGACGTTGAAGGTCTTGAGCCAGAGGCCGAAATGGGGGCGGATGCAGAGGAAAGCCTCGCACACGACGATAAACGCCGAGATGTTGAGGACAAAGATTAGGGCCAGATCATGGAAATCCAGGCCGTAGTAGAACATGAGCCCCCGGACGAATGGGTGGAGAGGAAAACCCAGTCCACGGAGGAAGTGGGGAAGGAATACGACCCTCTCATGGGGCCTTGGGGTGGGGAGGAGCTGCCCCTTTTCAGGAAGCCGGTGTGCGATGTCGTTAGACAAGTATCCGGCCTTCCTTAGCTTTTTGACATGGCCCTCCATGACGGAGGAGACCATCCACTTGCCTCCCGCTCCGAACTTTGCTGGAGAAGGTTGAGGTGGGAAGTGCGGGCTTGGGCGCTGGAGCTCGTGTGCGCAGAAGATGGATAGGCAAAGGAGGAAGAAGGCGTAGGTAAAAAGGTGGATCCTTATCCCCTTATATGGGCGGATGCGGCTATGCGTCCCCACCAGCCTGGTAAAACTCGCTTGCCTCCCAAGCGCCGTGATAAATGGCACGGTTGGGTTACCCACGTCCGTATTGATGAGAATCCCGTAAATGGGGGACACGATCTCTGCTTTGACAAGACGTGCCAAGGAAACCGCCTCGCAAAACGCGCTGAGGTGGGGAAGTAAAATCGATTCGAATAAAGGCTTGGCCGTAGTGTGATGTCATGCTACGGAATACGGTAGCAGATTAGATTTGTGTTAATATTATTCTCTCTATGGCAATATGTGGAAACTTATTTTGTAGAGCCGGACACTACTCTTGGTGTTTACCAACTTTTATGAAGAACTTGGAGGAGGAACCCGCCTTGCAATGCCGAAGACAATTTGTGCGCCGGACTCGTCGTCATTGAAGCCTGGTTCAGGGGCTACTGAGGGAGTCCTGGATTAGGGGGTGTCCGGGTAGCCAGACTATACCGTTTGCCGGACTCCTGGACTATGAAGATACAAGATTGAAGACTTCGTCCCGTGTCCGGATGGGACTTTCCTTGGCTTGGAAGGCAAGCTTGGCGATGCGGATATTCAGATCTCCTACCATTGTAACCGACTTTGTGTAACCCTAACCCTCTTCGATGTCTATATAAATCGGAGGGTTTTAGTCCGTAGGACAATATACAACAATCATACCATAGGCTAGCTTCTAGGGTTTAGCCTCTTTGATCTCGTGGTAGATCTACTCTTGTACTACCCTTATCATCAATATTAATCAAACAGGACGTAGGGTTTTACCTCCATCGAGAGGGCCCGAACCTGGGTAAAACATTGTGTCCCTTGTCTCCTGTTACCATCCGCCTAGACGCACAGTTCGGGACCCCCTACCCGAGATCCGCCGGTTTTGACACCGACAGCCGCCCTCCATCAGCTTGAAATGGATCGTGAGCCCCTCCGTCAAGCGGTGGATATGAGCGAACGTCTTCCATCCCCGACGAAGATACATCACGTGAGGGGCTGGGAAGTCGACGCGAACCCGCGTGCCGCTGATCCCACAGCCCCTCATGTGCAGCCGCAATGACTCCGACGGATCCAGCTCCCTCTCCCGCGCGAATGGAGTCGGGGGACGACGGCGACGGCGAGGCGGCCGGCGCAGCCTGACGAATAACTCGCAAGGGTCATCCCCAATGTGGCCCTCCATGGGGGGAGGAACTGCTAGCGGAGGCGAGGCCGGTGCGCTGCCCGTCCTCCTCTTCCCCGAGCGCCTCTGCCTCGCCCACGGCCTCGCCCCCTCCCCCTTCCCCTCGCGGCTGGCTCTGCCATCGCAGGTGCAGGAGAGGGAGGGGCGCATGGTCGAGCGGCGACCCTCGCCTCCACCATTGAAGGACCAGGATTCCCTCTCTCCATGGCGGATGGGAGGGGGGAGCAGAAGCTGAAGGAAGGAGGAGATGAAAGAATGCGGGACGCCATCCCCCCTCCCGCTCTTTATAAAGGAATGGGGTGGGGGCTCGGCCGCCCCGCTCAGCCAATCAAGACGCAAAAGGCGCAGGGAACTGGGACCGACCCGCTGCCCCAGCCCGCGGCGGCCCGGTTTCCCGCCTCCACCGTTCGCCACCCCAAGCGCATGAGAGCCACGTGGCAGGCGTGCAGGACCGAGGCGCCGGGTGAGGCGACCTCTCCCCACCCCGTGATCGTGGGGAGTGGACACCTTGAAGACCATGCCTCGGCCCCCTTCAGTAAATGGGCCGCGCCTCCACGCCTCCCTCCGTTTATGGAGAAGGCGCGAACCGCCCCCTTTACTACAACGTGACGCAAGCGTGCAGAGCTCAGCCCCACGTATGCCGCCCATGTCACGCAGGCCTCCCCACGCCGCACCACGCGCGGGAAGCATGGGAAGCGTAGCATGCGAGGAGACTTACCACGGTAAAAACCGCCCCGCCTGCCCGCGCACCGTCTTTGGGCCTAGCCCAACGACACGATTGCGCTTACGTGTGGCCCAGGCCCGGGGGCTCCTGTCGGTGTACAAAAAGAGGGTTACACTTTTTGTACCCCTATAACTGTGCACGGGCAGTCTGAGCCACGGGCACCACCACACTGAGCAAGGCAAGGGAGGTGAGCCAAGGTAAGACCGAAGCTCGAGAGGAGCAGAACGACGCCAAGACCAAGACCACAAAGAGCAAAGGAGACGAAGCGGACTCCCCCGGCAAGATCCTTGCCGGGGGCGGTTTTAGCAAACCCGGCAAGACCCTTGCCGTGGCAGCTCGCCCCACACCTACGGAGCGAGTCACCCTTGAGTCCACTGCCCCCATGGGGCAAGGATTTGGGAGACATCCCCATGGTGGCATGCAGATCTTTGTGAAGACATTCAAGATCAGATACACACTTTAGAAGATGATGATCCTCGCCGGGATCCCAGCCAAGGAGGACCACAAGGCCCCCGGCAAGAGCCTTGCCGGGGATGACAGCAGGCGCCACGGCAAGACCCTTGCTGGGGCCCCGGCAAGGCCCTTGCCATAAACACCCGTAGGGCCACCATGAGGCCCACACCAATCAGACCTCCACCGCTGTTCGCATGCAGCTGCCAACCCAACCAGCTGGCCAGGCACCTGCGTGGCAGCGGCATGCGGATGTTCGTGGAGACCCACCACTGTGCCACCTCAGCTACTTGCCTGCCTACATGGCACCGCGGGTACCGCTGGCCAGGGCGCGTGTCGACTCAAGAGGGAGCGGCAACGGATGAGACAGGGCTCTCCCCCGTCCCCGATAAAGCAAGGACACCTAAGCAAGACGCATTAAATGCACCTTGTCATGTAATGCGAGGGATAAAATCACATCACTATACCCTTTCCACCTCCTGTGTGCCACTGTGGCAACCCCTTTCCCTATAAAAGGAGGCCCAAGGCGACCAGGAAGAGGATTCGGCTTTTTGGAGCTCCTCACGCCCCATTGCCAGTTCTAGAACACAGATAAACAATCCACCGAAGCAGGAGTAGGGTTTTACGCATCCTCTCTGCCCGAACCTGGATAAAGAAACCGCGTGCTATCTGTTTGATCCTCTCTTCTCACGACCCCACGCCCCGCAACCGTAGTAGGGATTCTTGTGATACCATAGGTGTCGTTCCCACTGATAAGGAAATATAAATAACAACTTTATTATTGCCTCTAGGGCATATTTCCTTTAGTCTCCCACTTGCAGACTTGCAGTAGAGTCAATAATCTACATTACACAGTAATGATTCTGACACCCATGGAGTCTTGGTGCTGATAATGTTTTGCTCGTGAGAGAGGCTTACTCAACGGGTCTGCAAGATTCAGATCCGTATGTATCTTGCAAATCTCTATGTCTCCCTCCTTGACTTGATCGCGGATGGAATTGAAGCGTCTCTTGATGTGCTTGGTTCTCTTGTGAAATCTGGATTCCTTTGCCCAGGCAATTTCACCACTATTGTCACACAAGATTTTCATTGGACCCGATGCACTAGGAATGACACCTAGATCGGATATGAACTCCTTCATCCATACTCCTTCATTTGTTGCTTCCGAAGCAGCTATGTACTCCGCTTCACACGTAGATCCCGCCACGACGCTTTGCTTAGAACTGCACCAACTGACAGCTCCACCGTTCAATATAAATATGTATCCGGTTTGTGACTTAGATTCATCTAGATCAGTGTCAAAGCTTGCATCGACGTAACCACTTACGACGAGCTCTTTGTCACCTCGATAAACGAGAAACATATCCTTAGTCCTTTTTAGGTATTTCAGGACGTTCTTGACCGCTATCCAGTGATCCACTCCTGTATTACTTTGGTACCTCCCTGCTAAACTAATAGCAAGGCACACATCAGGTCTAGTACACAACATTGCATACATGATAGAGCCTATGGCTGAAGCATAGGGAACACCTTTCATTTTGTCTCTATCTTCTGCAGTGATCGGGCATTGAGTCTGACTCAACTTCACACCTTGTAACACAGGCAAGAACCCTTTCATTGCTTGATCCATTTTGAACTTCTTCAAAACTTTATCAAGGTATGTGCTTTGTGAAAGTCCAATTAAGCGTCTTGATCTATATCTATAGATCTTGATGCCCAATATATAAGCAGCTTCACCGAGGTCTTTCATTGAAAAACTCTTATTCATGTATCCTTTTATGCTATCCAGAAATTCTATATCATTTCCAATCAACAATATGTCATCCACATATAATATTAGAAATGCTACAGAGCTCCCACTCACTTTCTTGTAAATACAAGCTTCTCCAAAAGTCTGTATAAAATCATATGCTTTGATCACACTATGAAAACGTTTATTCCAACTCCGAGATGCTTGCACCAGTCCATAGATGGATGGCTGGAGTTTGCACACTTTGTTAGCAACCTTTGGATCGATAAAACCTTTAGGTTGCATCATATACAACTCTTCTTCCAGAGATCCATTCAGGAATGCAGTCTTTACATCCATTTGCTAAATTTCATAGTCATAAAATGCGGCAATTGCTAACATGATTCGGACGAACTTAAGCATCGCTACGGGTGAGAAAGTCTCATGATAGTCAACTCCTTGAACTTGTCGAAAACCTTTCGCAACAAGTCGAGCTTTATAGACAATAACATTATCTTCAGCGTCAATCTTCTTCTTGAAGATCCATTTATTCTCGATGGCTTGCCGATCATCGGGAAAGTCAACCAAAGTCCACACTTTGTTCTCATACATGGATCCCATCTCAGAATTCATAGCCTCAAGCCATTTCACGGAATCTGGGCTCACCATCGCTTCCTCATAGTTCGTAGGTTCGTCATGGTCAAGTAACATGACCTACAGAACAGGATTACCGTACCACTCTGTTGCGGATCTTACTCTGGTTGACTTACAAGGTTCGGTAGTAACTTGATCTGAAGTTACATGATCATCATCATTAGCTTCCTCACTAATTGGTGTAAGAGTCACAGGAACAGATTTCTGTGATGAACTACTTTCCCAATAAGGGAGCAGGTACACTTACCTCATGAAGTTCTACTTTCCTCCCACTCACTTCTTTCGAGAGAAACTCCTTCTCTACACAGGATCCATTCTTAGCTACGAATGTCTTGCCTTCGGATCTATGATAGAAGATGTACCCAACAGTCTCCTTTAGGTATCCTATGAAGACACATTTCTCCGATTTGGGTTTGAGCTTATCAGGTTGAAGCTTTTTCACATAAGCATTGCAACCCCAAACTTTAAGAAACGACAACTTTGGTTTCTTGCCAAACCATAGTTCATAACACTACAAATAAAAAAGACACATCCGTGACATTTTGGGCTGAACGAATTTTTTTCTGTCATACATATGACACTTCTATGACGATAATTGTGAAAAAACCCGGTATCATCATTGATGTGGTGGCCTCCTACTTCTATGACAAAAAATCATGACAGAAAATGGGCTTTTCGTCCTAGGCGGGCCGGAGACGCAGCTGCATGACATTCTTTGGGCCGTCCATGACGGAAAAAACCATGGTAGAAGCAAGGGCGAGGAAAATTTCAGGGAGTTCCCGGTTACGGTGGTAGGTCGGGGGCCGAGCGATGCGTGTTTCTCTTGTACACGTACGCGCGTGTGTGCGAGGTGTTGGCTCTAACTGAACCCGAGCGAGGTGTTGGGCTCTAACTGAACCCGAGCGATTGCACTGCAGGCTATGCGTTACTGAACCCGAGCGATCGATCGATGGCTGTTAACTGAACCCGATCGAGCGATTCCTTCGCTACTGCTGCTAACTAAAGCCGATCGATGCCGCCTCTGGGATGAACAGTGAGCGTTGCGGGGGGGGGGGGTTGGATGAACAATGAGCGGTGGCGTTGCCTCTGGATGAACAGGACCCCATGGTGTGGTGGAGGGCTGGATGAACAGTAGACGGTGGAGGGGTGCCCGTGGAGGGGTGGTTGAACAGGACCCCGTGGTGTGGAGGGCTGGATGAACAGCAGACGGTGGAGGGGTGGTTGAACAGTAGCTGATGGAGTAGCGCGCGGTGGAGGCTGGATGAACAGGAGCCCGTGGAGGCTGGAGGAGGTCGACGGTGGAGATGAACATTCTCTCGTGGAGTCCCGTTTTGCGGTACGCCACACCCCTCCCGATGAACAGGACCCCCGTTTTGTCCATAGGAGGTCTGTTTTGTCCGTTTTGCGGTACGCCACACCCCTCCCGATCAACAGGACCCCCGTTTCGACCGTAGGAGGTCCGTTTTGTGGTACGCCACACCCCTCCCGATCAACAGGACCCCCGTTTTGACCGTAGGAGGTCCGATTCCTCCGTTTTGCGGTACAACAGACCCCTCCCAATGAACAGGATCCCGTTTCGAACGTGGCCGGTCGAACAGAAGGCCGTTTCCTCTGTTGTGTGGTACGCCAGGCCTCGCTTCCATCGCCTGTTCCGTCCAAGCCCTGTTGATGAACACGACCATGCATTCCGTTCCGACCCAGCCGGTTGGCTCCCACGCGTTCCGTTGCCTCCCGATAAACACGACGCATTCTGTTGCCTCCCCATGAACACGACGCATTCCGTTTCCTCCCCATGAACACGACGACGATGCTGTTTCTCCGTTCCGACCCAGCCATGTACACGAGCCCTGGCCGTACGTATGCGCGAGTAGGCATTCGAGACCCCGCCCGTATGCACACATACGTGGCCGTATTTTCTTTCTTGCACCCTGGCCGCTGTACATACATGTACATACTACGTGCGCGCCTCTACTACGACACGTACGCGCCTCTACTACGACACGTGCGCGCCTCTACATCCACTAGTATATATGTACGTACACGTTCGCAACCAGAATGACAACGCTACGTATGCTTCGACCAGGTGGGTCCCGACTGTCAGGCACTTCCTTGCCTGCAAAGATGTAGCTGGTGGGTCCCAGCAGTCAGGGGGGCGAATCGTTTTTTTGCCCGGACGCACTTCCTTGCGTGCGAAGATGTAGTTGGTGGGTCCCAGCAGTCAGGGGGGCGAATCGTTTTTTTTGCCAGGACACACTTCCTTGTGTGCGAAGATGTAGCTGGTGGGTCCCAGCAGTCAGGGCAAACGTTTTTTTTGCAAAATACGGTGGCCCGTCCGGTGAGTCCGCGCTGTCAGGTGGAGGAATAATTATTTTGCACGTAATAAGGAGGCACTTCCTTGCTGCGGCCGTGGACCCAGCTGTCAGCCTCTCCACGTACAGTCCACGTCCGATGGAAGCCGTTCCTTGACCACGTTGACCATGCCGCGCCGAGAGCACCAGGGCGATGGACGACGGCAAGGCCTAAGAAGGGGACGACGTGAAGCCGGGGAAGGCGCGGCAGTGGATGCCCACGCATAGAGGAGTAAGAGGGTTCATTGGTTCGTTGCGGTGTGAGGCTGCTGTCGCCGCAGAATAACATGGGGTGTGGGTGAGTAGAGGGATGGCCTGGCCAGCGGTGGGAGTAGTAGGGGCGGTGAGGCCTCCGCCGCATCGCAGCCAGCCACGAGAGGCAGGAGCACGAGGCACGACCGACGCTGGTTTCGGCGGCTGGAGCAAGAAGACCAGAGGTTGAAGAAGCACTACGGCCGTTGCATGGACATCGTACGGTCACTAGAGCTAGAATCGTGCATATTGACTAAGTTGACAAAGCCCTCCGTCCCCGTCAACTTAGTAGGCCCACAAGTCTGCCTGCCACTATACTGGGTCCCAGCTAACAGGGGGAGTATTCATTTTTTGTGCGTAATAAGGAGGCACTTCCTTGCGTGCGAAGATATAGCTGGTGGGTCCGAGCTGTCAGCGGCGGTAACGTTTTTTTCGCGAAATACAGAGGCCTCTTTCGGTGGGTCGCTGATGTCAGGTGCAGGAATCATTATTTTTTTGTGTAATAAGGAGGCATTTCCTTGCGTGTGGCCATGGGCCCATCTGTCGGCCTCTCCACGTACAGTCCACTTCAGATGCATGTCTGTCGTTGACCATGTTGACCAGGCCACGCCGAGAGCACCAGGGCGGTGGATGACGGCGAGGCCTAGGAAGGGAATGACACGGAGGCAGGGAAGACTAGGCAGTTGTTTCCCACGTGGAGGGGAGTATGGCTGTATGAGGGTTTACTGGTTCGTCTGCCGTCGCCGGAGAATAACAACAGGTGTGGGTGAGTAGAGGGATGGCTAGGCCAGCGATGGGAGTACGGTGGGACGGTGAGGCCTGCGCGGCAGCAGAGCCGGCAGCGGGGAGGAGGGAGCAGGCAGTCTCGCCGGTGCTTGTTTGAGCAGTTGGAGCAGGAAGAGCAGAGATTGAAGAAGCACGACGGCCGTTCGATGGACATCCAACAGTCACTGCTTGTGCGTCAACCTTTTTTTAGCAAAGCCTCAAATCTGTGGAAAACAGCATACAACCCATCTGCCATTATTTCTAATAATTTACAGCACATTTGCTAATTCTTAAGGTTTTTTTGGATCCCATATTCTTTTTGTTAGCATTACAGCTCATATTGTGGCCACGGTTAAAAAATTATACAAAATTTTGCATATTTCGGTGCGGTCCGAACTGTTTTTAATCCCGAAATTTCGACTCACATTCAAACTGGTTTTAAAAATAAATGTATATCAATATAAAATCCAACAAATTCTCCACGCATAAAAATTAATGTAATTTAAAATCTCGAAATGAAAGAAAGATATTTGAAACTAATTGCCGGTTTGATGTGTTTTAAAAGTATACAACCCATTTCTCATTACTGATAGGCCATTTTCTCAGCCAGTCGAATGAAGTTCTCCTCATCTTGAAAGATTTGCAGCCCAACAGGCCTGACAAAGCGACTTACTTGGCAAATCACAAAAAACTTGGCTGTGGCCGTGGACTCAGCTGTCAGCCTCTCCACGTACAGTACTCTTCCGATGGAAGTCGGTCGTTGACCACATTGACCACGCCGTGCCGAGAGCACCACGGCGGTGGACGACGACGAGGCCTAGGAAGGGGACGACGCAGAGCCGGGGAACACGCGGCAGTGGATGCCCATGCAGAGAGGAGTACGAGGGTTCACTGGTTTGGCTGCTGTGTGAGGCTGCCGTCGCCATAGAATAACAGGGGGAGTGGGTGAGTGGAGGGATGGCCTGGCCAGTGGTGGCAGTAGTATGCGGACGGTGAGGTCTCCGCGGCAGCACAGCCGGCCATGGGAGGCAGGAGCATGCGGCACGACCGGCGCTGCTTTGGGCGGCTGGGGCAAGAAGACCAGATGTTGAAGAAGCACTACGGCCGTTGGATGGACATCGTTGACCACGCCGCGTTGAGAGGACCGGGGTGGTGGACGACGGCGAGGCCTACGAAGGGAACGACATGGAGCCGGGGAAGACACGGCAGTGGCTGCCCACACGGTGGAGAGTACGAGGGCTGACTGGTTCGGCTACCGTCGCCGGAAAATAACAGGAGGTATGGGTGAGTAGAGGGATAGACAGGCCAGGGATGCGAGTATGATGGGGCCGTGAGGCCTGCCCGGCAGCACTGCCGGCCACGGGAGATGGGAGTAGGCGGTTCTGACGGCACTGGTTTGGGCGGCTGGGGCAGGAAGATCAGAGACTGAAGAAGCACGGTTGTCGTTAGATTGACATCTAACGGTCTGAAGCTGGTAGAGTCGATTGTTGACTAAGTTTCTTTTTTCAGAAACCTTGTGTATGCATGAACGTAGTAGGCCCACAAGTCAGCCTCCAAATCTGTGGCAGACAACATAAAGCCCATTTGCTATTTTTTATAATTTGCAGCCCATTTGCTAATTCTTAAGTAATTTATTACAGCCCATTTTCTGCCCAGGACCACGGTCAAAAAGTTCAACCTTATTTTGCATATTTCGGCGGAGTCCGAACTGTTGTAATCCCGAAATGATAAACATTTTTAAGAACTTATTGATTTGCCAAAAAAATCGTTTTGCTTTTGTAAGCAAATAAGACGTGGGACAATTGAGTTGGTTTAAGAGAAAACCAGTGGTAAAAAAATTAGCGCTGGCTGGAAAAAACAACAAAAATAAGGATGTAAATATGAAAAGGGAATTTTATGTGTTTTCAATATAATGATACGTGTATATGAACTAGTAAAACTATAGGTAGAGATTAGAAAACGGATGTAGGACATGCGTTTCAAGAGGAAATTATAACTGGCCTGTGTTTGATTCAGTAAAAAAAACTGCCTGCGGATGTTGTAAGACAAAATATAACTAATGTTGGCGGGCCAGAGGCCAGTAGATACCTGCTGGATCTTTGTGCCCCGTTGTCGTCGTGGGCTGGGCCTGTTAAAAACAAAACCAACCCTGGGCAGTCTACAACCCAATTGAAACTTGCTCGACCTGAAAAAACAATATACGTGCTCAATAAACGAGAGAATTTTGCAAGTACAGACTGATAACTGGGATGCAGCACAGATATTGTTTTTTTATCGTGATAATAAGTGCATGCACTTGTTTCGAAAAAATTGGAGAACTGGTAATTCGAACGGCGGGTGCTTATGCTACCCATCAAATAAAAATCAGGTGCCTGAAAATTAGTTTTGAAACAAATGATTCAGCTTTATATCCACGTCGACCCTCGGCATGATGGTTGGAAGCAAATGCAAGTTCATACCAAAAGATCGTTAACAACAATACCAACTTGCAGACGACAAGGTAGTACAACTACCAATACCAAACTAACTTATAATCTTTTTACTCCTGGCCCTAGTGTTCGTCTGGTAGAAAATCTTGCAGAGGACCAGCTCCCGCTCCTTCTCTTGCTCCAGGTCCCCGAGGTGGTACTGGTGCATCACCCAGTTGGTCCTCTGCTGGTCGAAGTTCTTGTTGGTGTGTAGCACCAGAACCTTTTTTGCTGCCCGTCTGCCGGCCGTTGACCATCACCGGCAAGGTATTGCCGGTCTTGTGCCACATTGCGTGCATGCCGCACTCGGACTGTATCTTGCGATGCGTCCACGTGCCCCTTTTGAATGCCCTGGAATTGCGCTGGAAGATATGCTTCCTTAGGCCACTCACTGTGATACCTGCAGTATTGTGGAATACAGGTTTTAGTGTACCTAGTTGGCATTTTCATAACATCTTTGGCATGTTGCAGTCACTTGTTTCACTTTTTATTAACTGTCAAAATGTAATTGCTTCACCAGGTATGCGTCTAAAAAGAAAAATAGAGCTATAAACAAAGGAATATGTTTGTGCAAGTAGACGGCCGATCGGTGTCTTACCTGGAAGTTTCTCAGGTTGGGTGTAGCATATGCCGTGCTCGCTGTCGATGGTTGGTATGAACAAATCGATGAGAGACTGAAATCTCGCACTGTCAGCACTCACTTTGGCCTCAAGTTGCTCGATCAGCTCCTGATCCGTGGGATTGAACTTGACGCCAGGCGGCAGCACCGGCCAATCCTTCTTCGACTTGCATCGGTAATTCCAGTTATATGGTACTCAATGTATGATCAATCGACTGTTTTAAGTGAATGATGAAAGATTTCGACAGATAAGTGGTACTCCAAATCTGAAGTCCAGAATACCTGAACACGCCGCCGGGATTGTTGTGTCACCTCACGTGCAGCGAGTTGTCACGTCAATTCAATGTGTGGACATGATGAATAATTTGACCGACGTATACTAATACTGCTACTGTACTACTTACTAGTCGTATTTAGTGTCACAATTTGTACATAGGTTTAACTAACAAGTACGCACTTGAAGCCTAACTGATATATATATATATGGCTTCTACACAGCATCTCCATCATCATTATCAGTACATCCTACGCAGGTGAGTTAGGATGCACTTGATCACATGAAGGTATCTATCCTTCAAACTAGAGGAGTGCTTCAAACTAACAATAGTACATAATATCCAACAAAAGAGGGTCGTGCTGCAGTAGCAGAATACAAGGCTCAGTCTAGATATCAGCATGAATCAAGTTGTGCATATTTGCTGTTGGCATGAACCACATCACCGCATGTCAGGTTTGCAAAAGCCATCCATCGCATGGAAGCTTGATGCCTTTCACACACTGAAGATTATCTGGCAACAAGTTGTGTCGACGAATCTCTGGATATGGTGATTCATGAAACCCATGGTATGATGTGTAAACACAACCCCCCTTCGCGAATGGAAGTTGCATAGCACAGTAATCATCGGCGGTGATATGATCGATGATTGGTTGGATGATCGGATAATTGAGCACGAGGAACAAGGAGTGGTCGCCGAGGCTGTAAACCCGCCTCCATTTGAATACGCCTGGCCCAACGGAGCTGGGATCTTTCTCGAGCACGAAGCAGCCATAGCCATCAATGTCACGAACGCCCCATGCATTGTACTGCATGTTGGTTTGATGTAATGGTTTGGTCAATTTGGTATGTGTGAATGAGCATCAAATGACCGCCGTCAGCTGAACGAGTGATAAACCACCACCCATCGGCTGGTATGATTCCAGGTCCTGGAATCATGAAGGCAAGCGCATTTGCGTCTGCTGCAACAATTCAAATTGGAGACCAAAAGGACAAAAATAAACAATCATGTTCAGAGTATGTGTGGAATTAAGATTATTATAACAGTGACACATATCATAGACAGAGAATTGCAATGCCGTGGTCATAATGATACCCCAAGTTTAAAAAATAAGCCAATGGCTTTCATATTCTAGCAATATGTCATGGTTCAAACATCATGTAACAATGAGAGGAAAACAACTATGACAGCGCCTACTCATATTCTACCATAGCACTTACTACTACTGTTCTCATATCAACTCTAAGCAATAACATGCGTTGTTATAAAAATCTTGTAAACGAGAGTAACATATAGCAATCATGATGTTATGCTCATAATATGTACTCTAACAATCATTAGATGCCAATAGTTCTCATATCAACTCTAACAATAACATGTGTGGTCATAAAAATCTAGGAAATGAGAGGAACATATAGCAATGGTGTGGTTATAGACATGCTATGCATTCTAAATTTGTAACAAATAAACAGGCATTCGTATTCATAAGGTAAAGATGAGATGAGATAGAACAATTACACGACGATAGATTCCACTAGTATAGGCAGCCAATCTGTGTGTCGACTGCGTAAACGATGCCATCATGCACTATAGCATCAGACAGAAATGTTTCCTCAACAGGATTGATGATGAGCCATAACCATGTATGGCGACCGGATTCCAGATAGACTAATTCCATGTTGAACAAGGCAATGAGCTTGTAATCCATGTAGTCTTCTGATGATGTGGGCACTTCGCAGATTACAACTTTCTGCAAACAGAGATCGAGCCAAAAGCTTGACGCGTCTCGTGCGTAGTAGGCAGGAGTGTATGGCGGGCCGCGAGGCTCGATGGCGGCGGTATCCAACGATGGAAGGGTGATCTCTCGATGGGTGTAGATATCCACGAGACGCCATGGACTACCGGTGTGGTGGATGAGGACGATCCAGTTGGCCTTCATGCCCACCCAGTAGTGGCCGCGCATGAAGGACAGGTGGACGGGTAGTGGTAGCATGTCGAGGGGCACCATGGCAACTTCCGTAGGATCGTCAAGTCGGTGTCTGGGCCACCTGCGAGGATCGGGCATCAGCAAGCAGGGTGTCTTGAAAAGAGCCGTCCGGTTGCAGACGAGTAGACGGTACAAAGACACCGAGCATGTGGCCAGACGGACGGTGCTGAGTAGGTCCATACGACTACAAATCTGCTGTAAGAGAACATCGGGAGGGAATTCCAATCGCGGCTCTGCGTGTCAGTCGGTTCTGCCATTGGGGTTTTTGCTGCCTGCGAGCCAGCGGGGAAGTGGATTCAGGCGGGCGAGCGAAGAAGCTTCTCCTCGTCTGGCCGAGCAGTGAGTGGGGGGATATGGTACGCGCGAGCTACCAAGGAAGATGGCGCGGGCGGGCGAGCAGTGAGCGGGGGTAAATGGTGTGCGGCCGATGATTGGGAAGAGAGGAGGAAGAATAAGAGAGGAGGAAGAAGAGTGGAAGACGGGGAAGAAAGTGCATTCAATCTCAATTCTACCAGTACTACTACCAGGATATACCGTTCTTCAGAGTGTAAATAGTTACACCGATGACATGTGGGTCTACCACAACAGGGCCCATATGTCAGTTAATGGAGGACAGAGGTGCGTAGGCGTATTTGCGGAAGCGTGCTCTACTAGCAAACATGATGGCAGTACTGGGTAAGGCTGATTTAGTAGCACCAACACGCTGGTTCAGCTTATTAATTACGTGTGCCATCGGCTGCAGCGTGTATTGTCACTTCACTGTGAAGACTAGTTGAATAGTTCTCTCTGACCGAGATGGGGAATAATGGATCGCGAGGACTTCCTTTCTACAGTATCCCTATGCCTCTACGCTCACTTCACTCATTTTGCTCCGTACCTAGTCACTTGTTGAAATCTGTAGAAAGACAAATACTCCGTATTTGGGAACAGAGGGAGGCTTTTACTCCGTACTATTTGGGAACAGAGGGAGTATCACCATATGGAGGGAACAGAGGAAGCTTGAAATATGAACATGTCAATGGGAGGGAGTAAGCCCCATGCATGCATGCAACATGCAACACTCACACGTACACATGGACGCACGCAACACTCACACACCCATGTGGCACACAACACACGACGCAACACACACACTCACGCTCAAGTGCTCAACCTACTGCCTACGTCCGTGAAAGACTGTAAATTTAGAGATTTACACATTGACCAGGGCATAATTAACGCCCAAAAGTAGCAGACTTATGTGTGCATGCGACCATTGAGATAAGAAGATTAAATGAAGGCCGTTGCTTGCTGTAATTAAGGATAGACATGTAGCCTATACCTACAGCACAAGTTGGTGCATTAGTCAATCAATATCGATTTAGATTAAAGGCTAAATGCATTGGAAGTGTAGATGTACATCATGTACTACACTCTTTGTTTTATAGCTGATGAACACTCTTTGTTGGAAGACCAAGGGAGGACACGTGCATGCACTCACATACACAGCCAGGGCGGTTCGCCCGCAAGGGTTGGACTCGTGTCGCGCCTGCGTAAAGTTTTGTTTAACTGATTTCTTTGCTCTGCCAACTGACAGGTGGGACCCAGAAACCAGGTGACAATTTAACCAGTCAACAAAGTGCCACGTCGACTATGTGGCCGGTCAGCAGGGTGCAATACGGTGCTCTACGATGAGCTAGTGATCGTATAATCGCCGCAAAACTATATATAGTGACCGTAAAGAGTGTATTGTTACATACGTTGACCGCTAGTATATTTTCTCGTTTCAAATTAAGCCATATTAATCGGAAGGGACGCAGTATGGACTACTAGGACTAGTACTAGTACTGCCTTGATGTGTCCCGTCAACTCGCCGAGCGAGGAGAAGCTTGCTTACTATGCCTCTCCCTCGCCCACGCGCACGGTGGTTCGCAGGACGAGGAGAGGGTTTTGACTACAGCGCCCTCTCCCTCTCCCTCTCCCTCTCCCTCGCCCTCGCCCTCGCCCTCGCCCTCGCGGTGGACGTGTAGCAGTTCAATCGGTGTCAGATTGCTAGAAGCATATTGTACTGTAGTATCATCATTGTTGGACCTTCCGAAGAGGCGAAGAGCCAAGTGCAAGGTTCACACGAGTACGAACTGTTGAACCTCCCGAAGAGGCAAAGAGCCAAGCGCAAGGTTTAATAGGAGTTGTCGTCCTAGTAGGAGTGTACTAGTACAACTATAGCGAACGATGCTACTATATGATGCCGCCACGTCACGTATATCCAAAGCTGTGCCACCTTTTTTTCTCAAAGAGCGTGTTGGAGCCCGTGCAACAAGCACACTAGTTGCACGTACACATAACACATTTACTAGTAATAAATTCTAAAGGACAAATGCCAGTATGCCACACAAGTTCATCTCTAATTCATGTGATAAATTTGTGCACGACTAGTCTACATATATTCACAGCGCTACCGTTCACAATTACCGTACTCCACTTACACGTTATAGATGGGCTACATGTCCTCCTCCAGGTTCCAATCCCAGGTGTTCTTCATGGATGGCATGATCCATAGCGGTGGGCAACGGGAATCATTGTCGCAACTTTCTAGTCCGCTTCCACACGATGGAGACTCATCCAAGCTGAAGTGGCATAAATCAGGGATAGCGTGTCCCAGCATGTCGTTCATCCGGCGGTGCGCACTGAAGACACAACCATGCTTCATGAATGGCAGGCCTTCCGTGTCGTGCACGGAAGGTGGCATCCGCTTCCCAATGGGGTAGCTGTCCCCGATGAAAAGCGAGTATTCTCCAAGAGTGTTCCTCGGCACCCACGTAGCATCACGGGGGTCGAACTCGGCGCCGTTCATCTGGTACGCGCGGCATCCCAGATCTGGACACATGGTGGCGTACATAGTCAAGGTCCATGCATAATAATGTTGTGCTCAAATATGGCGGTCAGTAATACTGTGCAGCAAATAGTACTACTCCAGTATAGAGGAAGTAAAATAACTGGCTTATTATATATAGCCACTCTTGGCTACATGGATGAGATAGTAAGACACGGAAAACAAAAATGGTTGCAGCTAGTGGGTTCAAGTCTTCAAGGGCCTAGCTAACTATACGCGTCATCCAAGGTAAAAAGTACTCCTACTAGTACTACAAAGTATACTACTAGTACAACAATGAAAGAGAAGGCGAGAGGGTTAAAAAATGGAATACCTGGGTAGATGGTGACGGTCCGATCGTTGTAGATTGTGTGACCATGTTGCACATCAGTGGTACCATGGGTAACGACTGCTAAGAGTTGATACCAATATGCCAAAGTCAGCTACAAGGTTCCAGGTTAGACTGAATCACGGATGCAAATGCACATCCAGGATCAGCGATCTTATTTTGATCGGGGGATGACTGGTCCCTGCAAAATAATGGAGTACCGTTAGGGATGCAAATGATGGTTTGTGCATTCCATTTGTAATCTCCCGTACCGTAGGATGTCAACCAGATGAAACAAGTCCCCTGGCTTGTCACCGCGAAGATGCGGCCTAGATGGCGCATGGCGTCTTCGAACGTGTAGGGGTACAAATCTGCCGCCGCCAACATGCGCCAGCCTCTGCCATTACTGCCTCCTGCATTGATGGCAATCCTTATGTCGAACACCGCAATGAGATAGTAATCGTCGTAGCCGCGTCGCTTTGTCGGCGGGTCCGCAATTGCTATCTTCTTCAATCTCATGTAGGCATCATCATACGTATTCTTGCCCAGCCAGTCCGGAAGGCCGATCCCAATGGTGGAGAAGGGGTCTACCGGAACAGCCGCACTGCTGTGGATGTTGTGCAAAATCATGGTGGTATCCGGCCGGAGGTATGCAAGCCAATCTTCGCTGGCACCGACCCAGACCTATATATAAGACGGTGGGCAGCGGAGAAATTACGGGATGGAAATGGAATAACTAAGTACTACATGATCAAACTCCATTACTGACCTGCTCATCGGACAAAATCCGACTACCTCTCAACATCGTCAACTCTAGCGGAGTCAACGTGCAACCATGGCCAGGGAGCGGTGGACTGTTCGAAGGATTGTCCCATAGAAGAACCTTCTCCTTGAGGACGCATGGACGACCAACGAGCATGGCCTTTTCCCAAGCCTGTTTAAGCAGCGTCTTGAAAAAGTTGGTGTAGGAAGCCCCGGTCTTGCGGCGGTGAGGACGTCGGAGCAGCGTGCGATTTCTCCCAGAGGATCATCGTCCAAGGTCTCCCAGCCCCGATGACGGAGTCCTGGATTAGGGGGTATCCGGACAGCCGGACTATATCCTTTGGCCGGACTGTTGGACTATGAAGATACAAGTTGAAGACGTCGTCTCGTGTCTGGATGGGACTCTCCTTGGCGTGGAAGGCAAGCTTGGTGATACGGATATGTAGATATCCTCCCATTGTAACCGACTCTGTGTAACCCTAGCCCTCTCCGGTGTCTATATAAACCGGAGGGTTTAGTCCGTAGGACAACAACAATCATACCATAGGCTAGCTTCTAGGGTTTAGCCTCTACAATCTCGTGGTAGATCAACTCTTGTACTACTCATATCATCAAGATCAATCAAGAAGGAAGTAGGGTATGACCTCCATAGAGAGGGCCCAAACCTGGGTAAACATCGTGTACATTGCCTCCTGTTACCATCCGCCTTAGACGCACAGTTTGGGACCCCCTACCCGAGATCCGCCGGTTTTGACACCGACACCCGATGAGGAGGAGAACCGCTTGGCCAATCTGTCGGTTTTCGGGTTCCGGCAGACCCTTAAGGTTCGAACTCTGGGGTGCGTGCGGAGATTACGCGCTCTACCTCTCCGTTTCCCAAGGATCTAACTACCAAAAAAACAGCACAAGGAACACAGAGTTTATACTAGTTCGGGCCACCGTTGTGGTGTAATACCCTACACTAGTTTGTGGTGGATGGATTGCCTCTTGGGCTGGTGATGATGAACAATACAGGGAAGAACAGCCTCGAGAGGGTCTGCTCTTGGCTAGGGGGATGAACTGCTAGGGGGAGTTCACCCGCCCTTCTCTTCTTTCTCTCTTCGCTCTCTACTTGCTCTGATCCTGGGTTCTGCTAGCCTGATTGCTCGATGCTAGATTGCCCGTCTCTATCTCTTGATCTCTCTATCTCCCTCTATCATGGGGGTGGCTAGTCCTATTTATAGGCAAAGGCCCTGGGCCTCTTCCCAAATATTGAGCGGGAAGGGCGCCAACAATTGGCCAATTCGAAGGGTAACATCTGGTACACTTATCCTGACTAAAGTTGGTCCTCGCCTGCCAAAGGCCCTGTGGTGACGCCGTTCTGGGCTCCACGATGACCTCCTTCCCACCGTTGGACTGGCCTTGGTCTCGTTGCACCAAAATGGATGCCTTTGCTTGATCCTCTCGCCTGTGCTTGCTCCCTTTGCACCAAAGAGGAAAGGGATGACACTGCGCGGGCTGGCGCCCGTCTGGCGCCCTTGGTCGTCATGGCTTGCATCACGGGCACCTCGCGAGGTACCCCGCCTTGATCTCTCCGCCTCCTCGTGAGCCAGCCTGATGAGGCCGTGCCTGAGGAAGTGCCGTGTCGTCCGCCCCACGAGGCTTGGCCCCTCGCGAGGGTCTTGGGTCTTGTGTTGATGAAGTTGGGCCGTGCTGGGCTCCCTTGAGCCACGCCGCGGGCCGCAGGCACGCAAGTCTAGGGACCCCCGTTCCCAGAACGCCGACAGTAGCCCCCAGGCCCAAGGTGCGCCCGGACTTGGCCGTGCTGAGAGGCGAAAGGGCAAGGGCAAAGAGCCGCGGGCCCTAACAGCCTGCGGCCTCGGGCGCCGCATTGCGGTTGATTGGATGTGGGTGGCATTGTTCCCCCACGCTTCCTTATTTTGCGCCTTGCTATGCGGACTCGTAGTTGTACACAGCCGCTCCCCTTCCCCTTGCTCGACTGTCCCCTATCCTTCCTCCCTTCGACCTCCGACTCTTGTCTCCAATCCCATCTCTCATCTTCCCCTTCCTTTCCATCGCCATGGCTCCGGCGAAGAAAGAGAAAGGGAAGAAACCCATGACTCCGTCCCGCTCGCCACCGTCGGTGAATCCCGTCGTCGGCAGATCGATCATACTCAATCATGAGTGCCTGGGTAAGCTTAGCCCGGCTCTGGCCACCACCTTCAACGAGTGTGGGAGGACGACGGCCTGGTCTACGTCTCACCTCCCCACTGACAGGATAATCGCTGAGGTCCATTATTTCACCGATGCCTTGTGGGCGGGTCTGTTTCCCCCCTTCTCTGATTTCTTCAAGGCCGTCCTCTCTCACTATTAGATCCACATGATGCATTTGGGTCCCGAATCCATCACCCTCCTTTCGGTCTTTGCTTTTGTTTGTGAGGCGATAATGGGCATCCCTCCTTCCGTTGCCTTGCTGCGCCACTTCTTCTCTTTGCGCCTTACTGACCCCACTCATTGCTCAGCCTGTGTGAGCTTCGTTGCCGCGCCCGAGATTGCGACCTCGGGGATTGACTTCAAGCTCCCTCCACCTTCAGCTGGGTTCCGCGAGCGGTGGTTGTACGTTGATGTCGGGGTGCCCAGCCCCCTGCTGGCGAAGCCAACTTCCCCTGCGGCACCCAATTCGGGCTGGGGCCAGGAGACGCTCGTGAGCCCCCGGCTCGCCTTCATCTGGCACCGCTTCGCGTCCTTGAGGTTGCTCGGCGTGACGGGACCCAAAGTGGTGAAGGAGTTCTTGTTACGCCGCATCGCCCCTCTCCAATGCCATTCTCGCCGAATGTGGGCTTTCAGCAGGCATGGTGATCGCATGAGGCTCCAGGAAGAAGACCTGATGCCTGCGGCGCTAAGGACCGTGCTCTTGGTCCTGACTGGCGACCCCAATCCGGGCAGCATCCAGAGAGGAGGGGCCCTGCTGTACCTCTTCTAGAACAGGGACGACTTCGTGAAGCAGATGCCCTCCTTCGATGAGTGGGGGCTGCTCCCCGCCGGCCTCTAAGGTCCTCGCGAGAATCCTGTGGTGGTGACCGCCCTTCATGTTGGTCAAGGCGAATCCTCCTCGAGTGGCGGAGCAGGGAGGCGTGAGATGGCGGAGACCGATAGGGCTCCCGAAGGGGAGACTGCGCCTCGTGATGCCCTTGAGGAAGCAGATCCTGTGGCCCGTGGGTGGCAAGCTGTCACTCCCAGCGCCTAGGGCCGAGGCTCCCGAGGCCCTGGCCGTGTCTTCTACTGAGGTGATTGGCAGCACGCGCTAGGCAGGCGCCCCTGGCGCGGATAGCGTTGCTTCTTCGTCCTCGTCGCAGGTTGATCCCTGCGCTCTTCTCTTGGGCCGCTTCCGTGTGGACTTTGAGGCCCTTCGGAGGAAAAGGGAGGCCCTGGGGGATGACTTCCCTTGTCGCTTGCTGAAGCGCCGGAAGTACTTCGCAACCGACGAGTAAGCCTTCTCCTTTCCTGGCTCCTGATCCCCTTGTTGCGTCTAACTGATCCTTGCTCTGCGGGCCTCTTCCTGCCGAGGTCGTGGAAGCCGCTGAGGTGTCGCCTCCTTTGGCTTCACCTCCCCCGTCGCCCCAAAACGTCCCAAGCGGCACCGCTCTTGTGGTGCGGATGAACGAAGGGGCGGACCGTCCTGGGGTGCCTCGCAGCCCTTCTCTCCCTGCGATATTCCTTCGTGGGCCCTCTCTTGGCATGGCCAGCCTGCCGTGGGCTTCTCATCTGGTCGCGGGCTGCGACTGGCTGAGGCGCCTCCTGCGCCCTTCTTCGGGAGACGTGCTGGCCCCAGGCCGAGCTTCTGGTGCGGCGCGCCCGGCCGTAGTGGGGGCGTCAGCCCCCAGCCCCCTGCCCGAAGGGGGAGCGATGATTCGCGCTCCCAGGCGCGTGCCTGGGGCAGATGATGATGCGAGAGACGTGTGCGAGCATGCTCGGGAGCGCCGCGCTCGCCGCCACGAATTCCTTCGAAGGGCGAGCGGCGCGGTAGACCTGCTTGGGGAGGAGCTCGCTGATGAAGACGCGCGCTTGGAGGCCGAGGGCCTGCGCCTGGCCACGGAGAGGCGCAAGCTGGAGGCTGCCGTCGCCCTCGCGCGCCACCAGCGCAACCTTGAAGACGAAGAAGCGAAGGCGTCGCTGGAGGCCTCCCGGGTGGCCCGATCCCAGGCCACTGAAGAGGCCCTGGGAGCCGACCGATGGCGAGAGGCAGCGGAGGAGCGGACTCGGGAGCTCCTGGCCCGATGCCACTTGCGAGAGGAGCAAGTGGAACTGTGCGAGGGGGCCCTTTCTTCGATCAGGGTGGCCTCTGGCGACCCAGCTGGGCTCCAGAGACGCGAAGAGGCGCTGACGCTGGAGGCCGCCGAACGCACCCGCGAGTACGAGCGGTTGGAGATGAGGGAGCGCCTGGTGACGCAGGCGGAAGATGAAGTCGCTACGCGGGAGGCACGCATCCTGGAGGAGGTTGGTCGTCGGGTGGCGACGACGCGCCAAGGCCTCGAGCACGAGTTTGAGAGGAAGCTGGAGTTGATCCGGGTCGAGGCTGAGGGAAGAACCGCAACCCTGAGGGCCCAACAGGATGAGGCGACGCGGCGGGCCAACGCTCCCGGGCCGCCCTTGAGGTAGCGCAAAAGGAGTCGGCTGCCCTTCAGGCCGAGGTACTCCGTCTTCGTCAGCGGGTGGAAGCGGCTGAGGCCGTCAAGCGCCAGAACGCTGATGAGATACGCCAGCGGCAGGTCCTGGAGCACGTGCACGGCCCCATGTTTGCCACGCTCAGGGAGAGGGCTAACGCAGCCTTGGGCAACATCTGCGAGGCGACTGTCGGCGAGCCGCACACGATCAACTATGCCGGCAACCTGCAGTTCTTCACCGCCGTGGTGACGTAGCTGGAGGCGCGGTCGGTCAGGGCCGACAGGTTGGTGGAGGAGAGGAGCCGCGCCCTGCTCGAGCGCGCCTTTTCCCGTGTCTTCAGCCATCTTCAGGACATGGATCCCCACTTCGACTTCGACGCCGCCATCGCCCCAGTCCACCAGGCCGTCCGAGGCAACCTGGCGGACTGGGTGGAAAACAACGTGGACGCTCTTGTGAAGGCCTTCACTTCGGATGACGACGACGTGATCGTGGCTGCCGACGAAGGCGGTGTGGTGGATGGCCTTGGCACCACTGGCGACGATGCAGGTAGCGGTGGCGAATCCAGCGATGCCAACGGCGGCTCGGAAGGTGCTCCCGAGGATGCCTTGGGGGATTTGTCAGACTGACTGTGTGTTGCTCCTATCTTTTGCCCTGCATGGATAGAACTTAGGTGTTTGGCCTGATGGTCGTGAGAGCATTTTGGGAGGGGAAGCCCCTCATGTAAAACTTGTGTAGATCGTATTAGCAGCTATTGTGTTGCGCGAGCATCCGCGCATGGCGGCTGGCTGTTTTACCTTTGTTTCGCGCAAGCCTCGAGGCAGCTTGTGGGAGGATGTGGTGTCCTGAGTGTTCTCCAGTTGAAATTGTAGGACGCGCAGGTGCTGTTAGCGAGGGGCTTCATAGGCGCTGGCCTTCTTCACAGGCTCCGGGCCTTTTCATGAACGCGATAGCTTCACAGGCATTCGCCTTCATCACAGGCTCCGGGCCTTTTTATAATCGCGATAGCTTCACATGCATTCGCCTTCTTCACAGACTTTGGGCCTTTTTATAAACGCGATAGCTTCACAGGCATTCACCTTCTTCACAGGCTCTGGGCCTTTTTATAAACGCGATAGCTTCACAGGCATTCGCCTTCTTCATAGGCTCCGGGCCTTTTTATAAACGCGATAGCTTCACAGGCATTCGCCTTCTTCACAAGCTCTGGGCCTTTTTATAAAGGGACATCCTCCGCAGGTACCGGAAAGTCCTCCCGAGAAGGAGCAATAACGGCAGTCTGGGCTGCGCACGAGACTGGCCCGACCCAACTCGCGAGGGGCTCGCGAGGGGAGGCAGTTGTGGTGAAGAGGTAACCAGAACGCGAGAAATAGCTCGAACGAGACTAAGCACCCCTTCCCCGAACGCACGCAAATCTCAAATTAGAATCCAACTTAAATCCAGCAGGGGAAAAGTTACAACCAAAAACAATGAAAACAGGCAAATGGCCGCGTCTGGCACCTAATCTAGTCTTGGACGTCTTCTCACCAGCGCGGAGCTAAGTGCTGTCCACTGGGCGTGGGAGGGAGCCCCAGGGCCTGAGGCCGGCACCCCTGAGACTCCGGGGCGTGTACTGCCCCACTCATTAATACGTGAGAGTGTCACAGGGCGGCAAGCTTCACAGGCACTGGGCCTTCTTCACAGGTACCGGCCTTTCTTCATATCGCCAGACGAGGGCCCCGCCTTGCGCCACACTCTAGTGCCACCAACGACGACCGGAAACCAGGACGCCGCCGGTGGGGTAGAGCGGTCGCCAGCGGTTCCCCCGACGACCATGGGTCCTCCGCCAGGGGCAGGCCCTCAGGCACCTCCCCAGCGGAGGGCCTACCTCCTGAGAACACCTTGCTCCGAACGCCGCGGTGGTGATGTAGGGTTCCTGCCCCTCTCCTGCAGCCCCCTGCGCCCTCCTCCCGAGGGGTAGGAGACTGTGGGAGCGGGGCAGATGCTCGCTATGGCGACCTGCACCTCCTGCGATCCATGATTAGCGTATGCCTGCTCCTGAGGGATTAGTGGTACCCGGTAGTTGTCGCCTCCTGCGTGGCCGAAGGAGCCGTCCCGGGGCTCCAGGAATAGCTCAGCTTCTGGTGTCTCGTCTCCCCAGCTTGGGCTGAGAAGCGAGCATTGTTCACCCTCGTGAGCGTGCACTTGGTCCATCATGCGGGGCACGTATTCTTCTCGCGCCGCCACCTCGAAGGCTGTGCTGTAGTGCTCCGTGCGCCATGCGGCGCTGCTTGACGTACCCACCGCGGTGTGGTAGCGCGGCTGCCCGCCGGCGCCATGGACTGTGCCAAGCCCCTCTCCCTCACGCGCCGGGGGCGGGGGTAGCGCTACTGCCAGCTCGGCGCCGACGGGCTCACTGGTGTTGGGGTAGCCCTGACGCCCGCGGGAGCGCGCGGGGCCCCCGCGTGTGCCACCCTGAGCTTGAGACGGGAGCTAGATGCAGAAGGGGTGAGCCCCCGAAGCGGCGAAGCCCAGGAGTTCGGCGACCTGCTCTAGCAGCACATCGTGGCCGCCTTCCAGCAGCCTACACCGCAGCAACTCCCGGGCCACCGTGAGCGCGGCCCTCGAGTTCGGTTGCTCCCGGCGGGTGTACGGTGTCGTGGCCGCGGCATGATTGGAAGCCCTTGCTGCCGACCGCGCTTGCCGCGGCGTAAGGGTTGCTGAAGCCTGTCCGCGCTGCCCGCAGCCCGCAGCGCCCTGCGGACCGCGAGCTACCTGGGGCGCGGGGTCGCCCAAGGTGGGCGGCTCCGCGCGGGCGGGCCACGCCGCCCATGGATCCTGGTTGCCCGCCAGGTCGCCGGACATGGTGATGGCGGTGCGACGGGACGCGGAGCGGTAGAGAGGTGGACTCCGGCGCACCCCTACCTGGCGCGCCAAATGTCGGGTTTCGGGTTCCGGCAGACCCTTAAGGTTCGAACTCTAGGGTGCGCACGGAGATTACGCCCTCTACCTCTCCGTTTCGCAAGGATCTAACTACCGAAAGAACAACACAAGGAACACAGAGTTTATACTAGTTTGGGCCACCGTTGTGGTGTAATAGCCTACTCTAGTTTGTGGTGGATGGATTGCCTCTTGGGCTGGTGATGATGAACAATACAGGGAAGAACAGGCTCGCGAGGGTCTGTTCTTGGCTAGGGGGATGAACTGCTAGGGGTAGTTCACCCGCCCTTCTCTTCTTTCTCTCTTTGCTCTCTGCTTGCTCTGATCCTGGGTTCTGCTAGCCTGATTGCTCGATGCTAGATTGCCCGTCTCTATCTCTCGATCTCTCTATCTCCCTCTATCATGGGGGTGGCTAGTCCTATTTATAGGTAAAGGCCCTGGGCCTCTTCCCAAATATTGAGCGGGAAGGGCGCCAACAATTGGCCAATTCGAAGGGGAACATCTGGTACACTTATCCTGACTAAAGTTGGTCCTCGCCTGCCAAAGGCCCTGTGGTGACGCCGTTCTGGGCTCCACGATGACCTCCTTCCCACCGTTGGACTGGTCTTGGTCTCGTTGCACCGAAATGGATGCCTTTGCTTGATCCTCTCGCCTGCGCTTGTTCCCTTTGCACCAAAGAGGAAAGGGAGGACACTGCACGGGCTGGCGCCCGTCTGGCGCCCTTGGTCGTCATGGCTTGCGTCACGGGCACCTCGCGAGGTACCCCGCCTTGATCTCTCCGCCTCCTCGTGAGCCAGCCTGACGAGGCCGTGCCTGAGGAAGTGCCGTGTCGTCCGCCCCGCGAGGCTTGGCCCCTCGCGAGGGTCTTGGGTCTTGTGTTGATGAAGTTGGGCCGTGCTGGGCTCCCTTGAGCCATGCCGCTGGCCGCAGGCAGGCAAGTCTGGGGACCCCTGTTCCCAGAACGCCGACAGAATCCATGGGAGCAGCGACGAACTGCCTTCTCTTCGGGGGGAGGGTAACTGGCGAGGAGGAGATAAGAGTGTAGTAACCGCAGGGCCTCGTCCCTTCCAACTGTAGATCGTTCCTCAGCGAAGGGGTGAGGCTATTATTTACTACTAGTACTAGCATTATGGAACGTTACGGGATTGCATTATACTGTAAATAATAGCACTAGTAAGAAATTTTTGGCACTAGGTAGTAGTTTTTGGCGTGGATTAAGAAATTTTGGGTATGTTTTTGCCATTTTTGTACACGCAAACTAGTGTCATAAAAACGTCTTACATTATGTGACGGAGGAGTACGTACTCGTACTGTAGCAGTACTAGTACTACTTTTCTCAACTAGTAGTGCGATGTACTGTACTTCTAGTCTAGTCTAGTAAAGTGCACCAATTTTGAACTCTTGAATCTCAGGGCCAAGGAGCTCTAGTTGGAAGTGGAGGGTACTACTGTTCTCTAGAACCATCGCTGTACTATAAATGCAGGGGAGGTACACCTGCGTAGTGGCCTAGTGGGTACTTTCGGTGCTCTATTCAGCCGCTCCTATCATGTAGCTGGCCTACTCAGCCGCTCCTCTCACGCACACACTAGCATCATGTTTATCAGCGACGGTTACTGTGGGGGCAGAACATTTGAGTTATTTGATAAAGTGAGACTAGGCTTTTTGCTTCCATTTGTGGAGGTGTAAGGGATCTCGTCGAACTTTGTTAGTAGTTCCTTCTTTATGAATGAGATGAAGCAAAGCTTTTGCCTCCGTTTAAAAAAAACATGTCAAGAGGAATTTCTTTTATAGTAGAGCCAATAATGGAGTGAAGTCCATGCGTGCAACGCCACAAGCTACAGAGTAGTAGTAGAGCACTTTACGTACAGAGCTATATTGCATAGTTCCCAATGCCCCGCCAGGCTTTTCCGGCTCCTCGGGCTTAATTGGGAGGCGCTCGTTTAAATATGCTACTAGCTGGAAGCTGCAAGCGAGGTGCGGCTAGGGCGAGCACGCGAGCCACGGGATGCTGGGAAGGAAAACCCGTTCATATGGCTAGGCTGTCCAGTGCACCCAGATTGTGGGGCCGCATGTCCGTTTGACTTCAAAACTCAAACTACCCATGTAAAATATTGGCTCGCAGCGAAGTGTAGTAGTACTATTTAAAAAAAAAGGCCGTCGTGCGTTCGGCCGGGATCGAACCCACAAAACGAGGTATACACTCCCGCGACCACTAGTAGTACTCGTTGGAGTACAACGCAACCTAGAATCGCCTTTTGTCGCTAGTAGTACGTACATTGTTCCTTACAAGAAACCCCTAAGAGCATGGTTAATAGTATAGCCAGCTGCTGGCTATAAGCGAGTGCCATGTCATCTACAGCCCATCTTATAGCCAACATGTACAATAATAGATCAAAAGAGTGTACTACTTTTTTATTATGTGGCCCACTTCTTATTCTCACAAAGTGCCTAGGAGCACGTGCTAGAGCTGGCTCTTCACGAAGAGCCCGCTTACCTTCTCTCTCCTCTTCTCTTTCCGCCAACTAACCAGAAATATACTAGTTTATTTCTTATAGCCCGCTCACTCAGCTCTATTGTACTTGCTCTAATAATTCAAGAAACCACTAAAATGCCAAGAAACTACTACCACTTGCATACGTGGCAGACTTAAGATAAGACTACCTTATCAACCATTGTACATGCTCTTACCAACAAAAATCCTCGAGTGACCTCCTACCTCCGGCCCGTCCACCTAGTCATCCTCGGCCATGGGACGTAGCTACCGCCGCCGGCAGAAGGCGAGGTCAAAACCGCCGGCGGTGCGGAGCCCATGTTGCGGCAGCTCGGATGCCAGCTCCGTTCGGCGCTCGCAGCCGCTAGCTAGCCAAGATAGCTCCGTCCAGCTGCTTGTCTGCAAGGTTTGCTAGCTAGATTTGCACGGCAGCGCTATGGCTTGCTCGCGCGCGCCGCGCTAAGGCCAGCCATTTGGCTCGAGCAAAGGCCAGCGCGGGGGCTTGCTCGCTCGTGAGTCACGCTCGGGCCAGCCTGCCAACCCGTGCGGAGGCCAGCGCGGCGTCCGGCCCGTCCGGCGGAGTGGCGGCCAACTCGCTCATCACCGGCGCCACCGACGAACACACATCTGTACTGTTTGAAGTAATGTTCAGGAAAAATAATGATTTGAGGGGGAATAACAGGATAGAAGGTCAGATGTGGGTCCCTCGTGTCAACGGTCAAACAAAATGTGTTGGTTTAAGCTGCCTCGTCAGCACGGACGTGCGGGCCAACCCTGTCATAAATGGGTTTAAATGAACCTAATAGGTAGGAGTACTAGGTAGTTTTTGGCGTGGATTAAGAAATTTTGGGTATGTTTTTGCTATTTTTTGTACAATAGATTCTTCCTAGGGCTGGTTGAAAGTGGTAGTTTTTTGTCAAATAGTCTACATATTGTAAGTAGGAGTGAAAGTTAAGCTTTGGAAGCCAATAAGCAAGGCTAGTTACATAGTGCATATGTGTACATGATTGAAAGTAAATATCAACCATGAGTGACTAATATCTTGATGGAAAACTCGAAACTATGTAATACTAGGAAAAAATGCATGGTTGGAAATACTAGCAATGTTCATGTCCGTTGCAACGAATCATAATTAGAATAATACTTATTCACAAACTTCGTACAAAACACTCTAATTTTGATATACACAAGTGACTAGAGATATATTATGTTTCAATTAGAATATATGCCTTGGGCTATTTTGGTGAGGTCAGGAAGGGATGTGGTTGGTTTTAAGATACTAATTATGGGTTTTTCTGCAAAATGGTACACAAGTGGGATGTTGGTGAGAAAAGGCAACAACTTACCTCACAATTGTTAGATGTAGATCTAATGGTCAGAAACGACGGATGGCAGACACACCAGCATCACCAACTTAGTCTTGTGTAGGGGTACTAGCAAGATCCGTGCATTGCACAGAACATCAAGATGCAATTTTTTATAAAACACTTGTTGTGATTGACCCTTGCGGGAGTAATCCCATGTGTAAAAACTAATGATATCTCGAGAAATATGAGATAAGGTGAAGAGGAGTGGGGTGTGGTGGTGGTTGGTGGTCGGACTGAGCGAAGGCATGGGGATTGACGACGCCGGCAGTGGCCACCAGGCCAGTTTGTTCCAGAGGCTTCCTTTCTTAATTGCTCAACAATGAGGTTTGTTGAAGATAAGGATGAACGAGGGAAGGCCTTGTCTGCAAATGTGGAGAGGGGTGCGGGTATCTTTTAGTTTAATTTCCATCCGTCAGATATAGATCAGACGGTCTATATTGTAAGATGGCACATGTACCATCATCACCAACTCGGTTTTTTATAAGAGAAGAAATATAAGTATGGAGATACAAACGTATTATCGATACTTGCTTCCGTAAATTAGCATCTAAATTCTATTCAATGCCACGGCATGTGGGGCCTTAGCACAATGACTTCTCGACTGTGTAAAACAAAGATTTTCCCATCGCCGACAAGGAGGGGGTGATGGCGACGCGCTTTTTGGCCTGCTCTAGTCCTAGTAGTCATACTAGGTGGTCTAAGCACGTGTAGATTTATTCTTTTTCGCGTCTCGTGTTCGCCATACTGCCACGACTGTTGATGAATAGACGGTAAGTTATTCACGGGGAAACCCTTGTTGAGCATGTTTGCGAGAGAGAGAGAGAGAGAGACAGTGTGCGTGTGTGATATGTTAGAGACTGAGGCAATGATAATAGATTCTTTGTGTCTATGTGTGTGGAGGATAGAGAGAGACATGTACATGGGGCTTTGTGTTGTGTAACGTGGAGACACATATACATAATTAGAGAGTGAGTGTGTGAGATACACATGCGGACATGAGGAGAGATGAGGATCCAGATAAAATGGGTGTTTGTGCGTGTCTGTGTGTGTTTGTGCACGCGTTTGTGTGTGAGAGGGAGAGAGTGTATGTGGAGTAGAGAGACCACTGATGATGTAAACCTAGTATAAGGGAAGGGGGAATGGTGTGACATGTGTAGTAGCGAGATAGCATGGGTGTGGGCTGGGGGAGCAGACTATTTGGAAGAGACATAGTGTGTGTGTGTGTGTGGGAGAGGGGTGTGAGAGTGAGAGAAAGAGAGAGCTAGCGACGGAGAGGGAGAGAGAGGAAGAGAGGGGGCGAGAGGGGTCGTTTGTGTCCATAAATGTCGTATAGATAGGGAGACAATGTTGATGTTGTCCGAAATTGGCCTATGAATGGAGACGCAAGGGAAGCGAGTCATCGTGTGTGTGATAGGGACTTCATGAGAGATCTAGAATAGATGGTGTAGAGAACAATGTGCGAAATCGAGAACGATTATACATTAGGGAGCTATGCAAAGAGTCACAACATATATGTATACAGGGAAGGAGCTAGGGCGGGTCCGCATGTGGGAGAGATAGAAAGAGGAGAGTGGTGCACAAGGAGACAAAGTGTGCTTGTTTGCAGTGGGGGTGGTGTGTGAGGTGAGTGCGCGAGAACCACATAACTAGGGAGATAGACGTTTGGGTGCGAGGTTTTATGTGTATGGGAAATATACACTCTACATAGTGCGTGTGCTTGGGTAAGAGAGATAGCGGGAGACCTAGAGAGTGAGGGAAGAGATGTGTGTATGCCCGAGAGACAAAGTGATAGAGACCTATGTTGGGGTCCGGACTTTACAAGAGAGAGGGGTGTTAATGTGCTCGTGTGTTGGTGTTTGGGGGAGAGAACGACTTATCTATGTGTGTGTGTGTGTGTGTGTGGTGGTGGTGGGGGGTTGACTTCAGATAAAGAGTGAGGTGTCTATGTTTGAGGGACTTTAGCGTAATTGAGATATTATGCACTCATGGTTGATCAATTTGTTTCACAGTTTGTACTATGAGATAACAATACTTTTGAACATGCGTGATATACCTTGATGTACCAGAATTACAAACCTAAGATTGGAATTTTGGAATTCGACTCCATCATTAGCTTTTGTAATTCATTTAAACGGAGGTACATTTTTTAAGCCGGGATTTCGTGATTTCAAATTCATATATCAAACCTAGAGATATACACATACGGGCATGTTCAAACTTTATAATCATCCACTTTATTCATACACATACACATTTTTGCTTTTGTCATCATATTTAGGATAAACACATTTGGAATTTCATTTGAATTAGACCCTATGATGGTATTTTCTTGTAGTAGCTCAATGATCCATATTTGAATTGAATGGACAATCTAAGTTTCGAGTTGGAGACATTGATTTTCAAAACTTGCACATTTTTTTGCGTGAAAAACAAACAAATTGTTGGCCATGATATCATAGTCGGCCGTACGTGAGCAGAATACTTATAATTTTAGGCGCCAAAAGCTTTCAAACTTCCCGCTCACATCGAAATATCACGCGCCCGAAAGTTTAGCCCTACGATATTCCTGTTTTACCCCTGGCACATGAACGGAAAAGGGCTGCTTTGGTAACTCCATTGTTTTCCCCTCTTTGCCCCCAACATTCTTCCCCAGAGCCCCTCCCCGACCCCCCAACCACGGCAAGCCGCCGAATCTAGTCCTCCACCATAGTGGTGGACCTCACACCCCGCAGGATCTACCTTCCGCACCTTGTAACCCCCAACTGTCAAATCACCACTTCACCGGAGCCGCTTCAGCGACTGGCTTGTCCACCGCTCCAGATCTCCTTGGCCGCCATCATAGAACACCACACCGTATCTGCTTAACCGGCGCCCTCGTCCACCATAGCATAGGCCCTTCACTGACTCCCTCATCCGCCCCTTCGCTGGCCCTTCATACAAGCCCTCGTCCGCCGCAATAGATCTGCCTCACCGAAAGCAATGTACAACGCGCCCGCCGAAGCCTTCGTCCACTGCACCGGACCCGCTCCACGGACGCCATATTCAACTCCACCAGCCCTGCTTTACCGACGCCGCAGCCTCATCATGTTATTTCGATTTGTACTCCTTCAGTTTTTCTCTTTATCATGCAACTGTTCACTTACCACAGATGAGCTTTCTTGTATGTCAATAGGCGCCGCAACCGTAGCACCGGAGCCGCTTCAGCGACGACGACTGCCGGCCCAAACTCAACCGCAACACGAGCACCATCGATGATCCTTAGCTATCAAGTATGACAACGATACCCATACGCCGCTGAGAATCAGGTACTATTATCCAACGGTCGACGCCTACATTCACTTTCCTAGCATAAGCACCGCACCTTTGAATTTCTTCAAGGCATCATTCAGTTTTTCATGAGACGCGTTATTCTGCTTGCACCTGTAGGGCCATACTTCTGGCAGTGAACATGTTACATGTGTAAATTACCTACGAGTGTACATATAGTTAATATGCTTTAGTTTTGTTCTGATGCCACCTGTTGGTTCCATCAGACTGCTTAATGTTCTCTATGCTTAATTACACATCAGCAAACTAGCATGTGGTTCCGCTGCTTTTTGTTCGTTTTACCCTACATTTTCTGATGCTAGCTATTACTCACTGCTCCGAGCCTCTATTCATTACTTGTTTGTGTGTTCTTGATCTTCCCAAGTTGCATGACTAATTTGATGCTTCTATTAATTATGGAGCTGCCAACCCCATCAAGCAAAATATTTGTTCTATTGGGGCTGGCGCCTCAAACAAGAATAAAAATAGAGGGAAGCAGATATATTGTCGTGTATGCACACACCCTTCTTTCATTAGTTTAGATGAACCATTGATGATCAATTAATACCTGTGCATGCGATTAAAATTAATTTTACCTAAATAGATGGTGCAGAATAAACTACAACAACTAGATTTGCAACCACGGGATGCTGACGATATCTTCGAACAACATTGCAACAGCAGCTAGGTTTCACAGCAACATATGGTAAGCCAGTGTGTTTTAGTACATGTGAAATGTAATGCGAGTGGGCTGCTTTCTTGGATTGTGCCCTCAACGTGTAATCCTACCCAATTACAAATAGTTCAGTTGTCTGCTTTGCTGTATTGCTTGATTCGAATGCTTATTTGTTGTTACGCTATACCTGAGTTGGCCAATATGTCAGCAGTGTCTGTTGTACTATCGTAAAGAAATGCATGCCTATTTCATTTGAGTCCTTAACTTTTCCTCTCAACTTCATCACAAGACTGTCTTCGTAGTTTGTATGAGGCCACACTATTAAGTGCTTTCTCAGATTATTTTAACTGCTTAGATGCCTTGGCAACTTAAATATTGTGGTTGTACACTCCCTTTCAACTAGGGATGTCAACTGGGTCCGGTTTAATCCCGATTAAAGTCCACTGGTGGTATGATAGTTCAAAAGCGTTTTTGTTTTTTGAGGAAAATGAACTAGGGAGGTAGCAAAAACTAACTAGATGGGATTGGCGGATGTCGTTTATTTGCCACTTACATCCCTAGTTTCATCTTACCATTTTAATTTCTTTTTGGCTGATGCTGCTTCGAACCATTTAAATATAGTTTGCCATGCTCGGCAATAATTCATCCGTCGTTTACCATGTAAGCTTACTGCCTGGATCATACGATAACTATCTCTTACTCATGTCCAGCGGAAACCTTTCAGGATGCCATTCACACTAGGACACAATGTACAACCCCAGAATCTATTTATGGAAGTAGTGCGCCATCCATGTTACCAGATGGTAGCAGTTCAGAGGCAACACCGCCGAAGAGCAGTCTAAGCACATATATTATAGTGCTTGAGGCTCTACTAGAGGCAGAAAGAGATGGTGTGGCTGCCATGAATGAGGTAATCTTTATCTTCAGGCTAGAAATTACGGAATTAGCGGCACACATTATGCAAGCAACGCAAGAATTGGAGGAAGTAAGAATGTTGCATTTGAAGACGGAGGAGGTCCTGTTGTTTCTGCTATCTGAAGCCCAAGGTAATCCCGGTTCTTCTTTAGATACCAGTTGAAATTGTCATTAGATTTTTGTACTTGCATGTTGTGTCATGTCTCTGAATGGATTATGTTGCAAGACCCCCTATGTTGTCCATGTGTTGTAATGATCTGAATTTTTTAGGCGAGGTAATCCTCAGTACTTGTATGATTTACATAAGGTGAAGTGTTTTTCGTGTGAGCATATTGTATTGGATGAAATAACTATTTGACTCAGAGTGTATCCAACCTACTGAATTCGAAGATCACGACATCTCTAAATTATAATCATATATAAAGGTGGAATAAATCTTTGTTGTGTTTTTGAAGAAATAAATAACAAAACGTATAATTATCTACAGATATTCGTAATCGAATACAAATTGGATTTGAATTTAGTTTGCCAGGTCCCAGGGCAAATGTGAATGCTAATTCTCCCAAGTTTTGAACGAAGCGGCTAAACACCCACTATAATTTGTGGGCTGCCCGTAGCAAGTGTTTGCTAGATGGAAATTACTGTCTACCCCTGACACTTGACATCCTTATCGACCGGATTTACACTGCTGTCGATAGGGGTAGACTAGTAACTTCAATCAGACGTGACACGACGGCCTCTGAGCCCATTCATACAGGATGGGCGCCAAACATGGGCGGCATAACACATTTGATTCAAGCTCGTCCGAAAGACATGTGTCTCTTCCTCCATTTCCCCATTCATACACGGTGGGCGGCAAAACAAACTCTCCTCGTCCGAAATCGATGTAGGCTAATATTTTAAATAGGGGCAGATGTGTAAATTCCATCAGACGTGACACAACCACCCTACCTGTCAACCCCGTTCATACACCGTGGGCGGCAAAACACCCTCTCCTCGCCCGAAATAGTTACTGGCAAATATTTGGGAGATGCGAGATTACCGTCCTATCCCCAACCGACGCGATGTCTGAAAATTTTTAAACGGGGGATAAGTTCGTAACTTTCCCCCATTTCAGAGAAGCGCGTCCCAAAGTTTGAGATCCCCCTCCCCTCCATTTCCCCATTCATACACCGTCGGCGGCACGACAACCTCTGCACTGCGGCCAGCCTCCTCCGTCCGCCACCCCATCCTCCACCTTGCCGGAGCCGCTACCCCTACCCCGTCGTCCACTGCAAGGGATGGACGTCTCTCATCCACGGCGCTGGACCAGGATCCTTTCATCGCCTCGTCTCGCTTCATCGGCGCCGTCGTCCACCTTGTCGTTGCCGCTCCTACGACCGCCTCCTCCACGGCAACAGGATATATCCCCCGAACCGGCCGTCTGCCGTCTAAAGTCTTCTTCCCCGCCGCCGACAGCCATCGCACGCACAGCACCCTCAACGTATCAGCATAGGCCTACACGGCGTAGCAAGAGAGGTGGTACTCTTCCATATGTGCTTAAGTTATTGATCTCACCCGGAAAATAGATCGTAATTTCTTTACTGTACTTTCTTGTCCGTACCAAATTGTAGTGGCTAGTTGGAAGCAAACATTAGTTGCGAAGTAGCTTTGTCCGGTTTGCACCTTCAGATCCGCCATGGCACGGGCACTATACTCGTAAAGTTTATGGTTTCCCCCCTTTATATTCACTATCATCATCGTAGGTGCTTCATGTCGTGCTAGCGCTGCTCCTCCAGACTTCAACCCAAAGCTTACATGTTGAAATAGGAATCTGGTATGATGCTCATATCACTAAAACATAGAACGTTTAATTGGTCACCTAATGTTCCTATATTCGTTTCGAAAAGCATGTGCGCCACCCACTGGTCCAGCTAGTTCCACTTTCCTGATTTTCCTCTTGATGCTTAGGGTTTTCCCCTTTTATCTACTCTACTATGCTCTACGTAGGTGCTTTGTGTCGTACTAGCATTACCCCACCCGTCAAGCTAAACAATACAACACTCAGAATTCGAAAGCTTAGTTGTTCAAATATGATTGTGATATGATACTGATATTAGTTAACCATCACATTTAATTGGTTAGCTAAAGGTCCCACTTGAGTTTCCAAATGCATGTCGCTACATATAGAGAGACAGCATAATTGCATTTCTTTGTCACTTGTTGACCGTACTTTCTTGTCCATACCAAATCTTAGTTGTTATTTAAAAGAAAACATCGGTTGCTAACTACCCTTTGCGCGGTTTGCAGCTTCAGATCTGCCATCCCACTGCCGTGGTCAACACTGTACTCATCATGCTTATGTTTTCCCCAGTTTATGATGACCACAATCAGCCTATGTGGTTCGTGTCGTAATAGCACTGCTCCACCCATCGAGCTAAACAAGCTTAGTTGTACAATTTCATATCTGATATTATTGCTGGTATTAGTAAAACTGAGAGATGTTTAATTGGTTAGCTAAATGTTCCTACTTTAGTTTCGAAATGCATGTGAGCCACATATGGAGAGACCGGAAAGAATAGTATTTCTCTGTGCGCTCTGGTTCATCATGGGTGGCCAACCGACATTCTATTGAAATAATTGTAATATCTTCAATCTGCTTGCTCTTCTGCTCTTCTTTAAGATGATACTCTTCTCTTGCGGTCGACTGGTCAGGTCGAGTTGTTCTCCCTTAGTATATTTTGAATCTGTCAGGTCAGGTCGACTTGTTCTTCTTTACTATATGTTAAAGCTATCATCTGCGAAGTGTCATCACTTATGGAGCTCTCATATTTTCAGTAGTAGGCCACATTATATTAATGCACACAACAAATTACAGCATGCATGACATCTTTTAAAAGAATTGCACAGATAACACAAAGGGGTTTACAGGGAGGCAGTATCGGATTAGAATCACTTCTGCATTACAAAGAAAATCTCACTTGTTTTTATGTTTTCATGCATGTCAGATATTGAACATTATCAAAATGAATATGAGAATGGGTGCACGAGAGGAATATTGCGGAACGATCCACTGGCTAACAAACTTGGCATGGTGGAGGATGGCCTATGTTATTCACCCATCAAGGTGCTTGTTCTAACTTTGCAAAGTTGTATTGGTCGCACATATTTTGCATCTGACCTCTTGCATTACTTCTACTTTGTTACACCATCTGTTTAGTTTAAGCATCATATATGCGTATATGCCATACCTACCCATTTTCTGTACCTATTCCATGTGTCGTCACACTATGTGTTTCCAGTAAAATGTTGTTCTTTCGTAATAGATGTCCAAAAGGAAGAGGGTGAGTGCAGGTCCTCAAGGAGTACAAACTAGGTATTTGGAAAAGGTAGTGATACCTGTTAAATCAGATAGATCAACAGCCACAGAAAACACATGCCCAACTGTACCACACTTTACCCCTACTCCAGTGGCCAAACCCCTATTAGAACTGCTGGGAGCCCAGCGTTAGGTACTGTCTATGATATCAATTCAAAATTTGAACTCCTAAATTTCTGCTTGTGCCTTACCTTCTCTCTTGTATGAAAACTAATTTCAGATGAATCTCCTTGCTCAAAGGATCATACGATCTCAAAACAATAATGGGCTCTGCATTGCTCTTGTCAGTACCTCTCTCCCTTTTGCCTTGTAACGCTGTGCTTAATTAATTTCTATTTGATTATGTATCATCAATCTGCACCTGAGCTTCGCTATCCTCTGTTTCTTCCAATATTATTTGATCTATATTTACTCTTTGCAAAATGTAGAATAATGGCAACACTTATAAAGAATTTTCTTTGGGGAATTTATTGAATTATCCTTCCATCAACATGGAGAAGGGCTTTGTCCAGCCCGTGTTAACATGTAATGTAAGTTCAGCCTTCTCAAGCCTTCAAACTTTGTTCTAGTATAGATTTGGATAGGCATCATTTCCTCCACTATTGTTTGCTTTCCTGTTTACATCTGATTGGATGTTTGCAACAACTACCAGTTTCAAATTGTAGTTGTAAAAACATGTTCCTTATGTAGAACAGATCCATTTATTTGCTTATATAATTGTGAAACCTGTTACGTGTCTCCTTGTTTCTCTTTCAGACTCGTATCTCTTACGCCAGGTAGAACTTTAGGGAAGATAGTGAGCCAAACCATCTTGAGGACAGCGAGATGACCCCAAGGTTCTGTCTTGATGAAGATAGTGAGTGGAAGCTACTCACCAGCAGGTGTGAGACAACCTCTCTACAATCGCTGCCTCAATCAGTTCGACTTCTTCAGTCTCAACTTAAAGCGAAAAGGCTTGCTTCAGCTCATCTCCGACTTGAAGTCAAAGATGCAATGAAGATGTCAGAGGACTGCCGTGCGCACCATCATGCCTTAAATCTAGTGTTGATGCATCTATCGTTGACACAACTAAGGTCTACTCAGCTTCTTCAGCTGTTTGGGGGGCCCGACCTGGCCAGGCCTAGTGCCTTCTGAAGTGCTCTCAGTTTTATATATTCTTTTGTCAGCGCGTTTATTTGCACTGGTGGCGAACTTTGATGCCCAGTGGATGTAATATTTGTGATAGCCGTGATAGCCTAGCGTAAGTTGCTTGCTTATTTATTTCCTTGCTGTCTTGTTTATTTGTTTGCTTGTAGTTATTGCAATTCTTTTTCCGCGGTTTGCTAGTGGCTGCAATAACCTATTTTTTAAAACTAGGCCACAATAACCATGGGCTAATATTTACTGTAGTGATACTGGGCCTTAATAGTGGGCCTTCTACGGCCGTAGAAACAGTGGGTCTTCTACGGGCCGTAGAAACAATGGGCCTTCTACGGACCGTAGAAACAATGGGCCTTCTACGGGCCGTATCATCAATGGGCCTTATACGAGCAGTATGATCGATTGGCCAAAGATGGGCCAATAACAGGCCGCATTATGGCCGTAAACGGGCTAGAGTTGGAATCGTCCGTTCATGGGCCGACCATAACGGGCCATCATCAATAGGCCGTATTTGATGACGCTATGAAAACGGCCCAACATATTAACGGACCACAAACGGGCCAACTGTAACCACGGGCTGAATTTGGCCCACAAGCAGAAAATGACAGTAATGAGCCGTAAGTCAACGAATGCTGGAAATGAGCCCAAGAATAAATGGGCTCTGAGAAGGCCGAAAGATAACATGGGTTGGAAACGGCCCAACGAAATAACGGGCCGTTAATGGTTATAAAGTGACACACTGTTCATTATGGGCCAGTTTCACCAAGGGCCATTAATGGGTGTAAAGTGATACACTGTTCATTACGGGCCAGTGTCACCATGCGCCGTTAATAGGCCAAGAGTTACATAGAGCCTCATATGGGCCGAAAGACGTCATGCGCCATACATGGGCCAGAAGTGAAAACGGGCTCGAATCATATTGGGTGGCCCAGATGATGCTACTGGGCCTAATTCGGATAGGGTGTAACAGGCCTTGGGTTAGCGGGCTGTAAATGGGATATATGCGAACAGGCCATTAACAGGCTTTACATGGGCCGGACCGCCACCTTTTGACCAAGTCAAATGGGCCGGCCTTTTCACAGGAACGGGCCTCTGTTGGGCCGTGCCACGTGTCGATGTATCATAGGCGCCTTCTATCCAATGAGTGGATGACATCTATCCCAACGATGAGCCGACACGTGTTTCCTCCAGCCAATGATGATTTTACACATGGAAAATCCCCATTGGTCGGGGTTGTTAACTGGTTATCGGATCCAAAACCCGACCCAATAGCTTAACGACGTTCCGTTACGGTGGATGCCACGTTTCGGTCATCCTTGACGAAAGCACTTCTGTGAAGCGCGATTTATCGTCATGGAAGTGGACACTTCCTTGATGGTAACTTTGGTAATGTCATGGAACACTTCTACGACAGCACAGGTATGACTATCTTGATTCTGTCATAAATTTGTCATGGATGTACATGCATGACAAAAAACGCGACCTACTGTGACAAACACGTATCATCACAGAAGTGTATTTTTTTGTAGAGTAAGGTGTCGTCTCAACGGATTTAGATGGGGCCCTATTTAACGTGAATGCAGCCATCTCTAAAGCATAACCCCAAAATGATAGCGGTAAATCAGTAAGAGACATCATAGATCACACCATATCTAGTAAAGTACGATTACGACGTTCGGACACACCATTACGCTGTGGTGTTCCGGGTGGCGTGAGTTGCGAAACTATTCCGCATTGTTTCAAATGAAGACTAAACTCGTAACTCAAATATTCTCCTCCATGATCAGATCGTAGAAACTTTATTTTCTTATTACGATGATTTTCCACTTCACTCTGAAATTCTTTGAACTTTTCAAATGTTTCAGAGTTATGTTTCATTAAGTAGATATACCCATATCTGATCAAATCATCTGTGAACGTGAGAAAATAATGATACCCGCCGCGAGCGTCAACATTCATCGGACCACATACATCCGTATGTATGATTTCCAACAAATCAGTTGCTCGCTCCATTGTTCCGGAGAACGGCGTTTTAGTCATCTTGCCCAAGAGGCATGGTTCGCAAGTACCAAGTGATTCATAATCAAGTGATTCCAAAAGTCCATCCAAATGGAGTTTCTTCATGCGCTTTACACCAATATGACCTAAACGACAATGCCACAAATAAGTTGCACTATCATTATCAACTCTGCATCTTTTGGCTTCAATATTATGAATATGTGTATCACTACTATCGAGATTCAATATAAATAGACCACTCTTCAAGGGTGCATGACCATAAAAGATATTACTCATATAAATAGAACAACCATTATTTTCTGATTTAAATGAATAACCGCCTCGCATCAAACAAGATCCAGATATAATGTTCATGCTCAATGCTGGCACCAAATAACAATTATTCAGGTCTAAAACTAATCCTGAAGGTAGATGTAGAGGTAGCGGGCCGACCGTGATCACATCGAATTTGGAACCATTTCCCACGCGCATCGTCACCTTGTCCTTAGCCAATCTTCGCTTAATCCGTAGTCCCTGTTTTGAGTTGCAAATATTAGCAACAGAACTAGTATCAAATACCCAGGTGCTACTTCGAGCATTAGTAAGGTACACATCAATAACATGTATATCACATATACCTTTGTTCACCTTGCCATCCTTCTTATCCGCCAAATACTTGGGGCAGTTCCGGTTCCAGTGACTAGTCCCTTTGCAGTAGAAGCACTCAGTCTCAGGCTTAGGTCCAGACTTGGGCTTCTTCACTTGAGCAGCAACTTGCTTGCCGTTCTTCTTGAAGTTCCCCTTCTTCCCTTTACCCTTTTTATTGAAACTGGTGGTCTTGTTGACCATAAACACTTGATGCTCCTTCTTGGTTTCTACCTCAGCAGCCTTTAGCATCGCGAAGAGCTTGGGAATTGTCTTATCCATCCCTTGCATATTATAGTTCATCACAAAGCTCTTGTAGCTTGGTGGCAATGATTGAAGAATTCTGTCAATGACACTATCATTTGGAAGATTAACTCCTAGTTGAATCAAGTGATTGTTATACCCAGACATTTTTAGTATGTGCTCACTAACAGAACTATTCTCCTTCCATCTTGCAGCTGTAGAACTTATTGGAGACTTCATATCTCTCAATCCGGGCATTTGCTTGAAATATGAACTTCAACTCCTGGAACATCTCATATGCACCATGGTGTTAAAACGTTGTTGAAGTCCCGGTTCTAAGCCGTAAAGCATGGCACACTGAACTATCGAGTAGTCATCAGCTTTGCTCTGCCGGACGTTCATAACATATGGCGTTGCTCCTGCAGCGGGTTTGGCACCTAGCGGTGCTTCTAGGATATAATTCTTCTGTGCAGCAATGAGGATAATCCTCAAGTTACAGACCTAGTCCATGTAATTGCTACCATCATCTTTCAACTTTGCTTTCTCAAGGAACGCATTAAAATTCAACAGAACAACAACACGGGCCGTCTATCTACAACAACATAGACATGCAAAATACTATCAGGTACTAAGTTCATGATAAATTAAAGTTCAATTAATCAAATTACTTAAGAACTCCCACTTAGATAGACATCCCTCTAATCATCTAAGTGATCACGTGATCCATATTAACTAAACCATGTCCGATCATCACGTGAGATGGACTAGTTTTCAATCTTAGTGTTCCGAGGCCATATCTGCATATGCTAGGCTCGTCAAGTTTAATCCAAGTATTCTACGTGTGCAAAACTGTCTTGCACCCGTTGTATGTGAACGTAAAGCTTATCACACCCGATCATCACGTGGTGTCTCGGCACGACGAACTTTCGCAATGGTGCATACTCAGGGAGAACACTTGTACCTTGAAATTTAGTGAGAGATCATCTTATAATGCTACCGCCGTACTAAGCAAAATAAGATGCATAAAAGATAAACATCACATGCAATCAATATAAGTGATATGATATGGCCATTATCATCTTGTGCCTTTGATCTCCATCTCCAAAGCAGCGTCATGATCAGCATCATCACCGACGCGACACCTTGATCTCCATCTTAGCATCGTTGTCGTCTCGCCAAGTATTGCTTCTACGACTATCGCTACCGCTTAGTGATAAAGTAAATAAATTACATGGCGATTGCATTTCATAAAATAAAGTGAAAACCATATGGCTCCTGCCAGTTGCCGATAACTCTGCTACAAAACAAGATCATCTCATACAATAAAATTTAGCATCATGTCTTGACCATATCACATCACAGCATGCCCTGCAAAAACAAGTTAGACGTCCTCTACTTTGTTGTTGCAAGTTTTACGTGGCTGCTACGAGTTGAGCAAGAACCGTTCTTACCTACGCATCAAAACCACAACGATATTTCGTCAAGTATGTGCTGTTTTAACCTTCACAAGGACTGGGCGTAACCACACTCGATTCAACTAAAGTTGGAGAAACTGACACCCACCAGCCACCTTTGTGCAAAGCACATCGGTAGAACCAGTCTCGCGTAAGCATACGTGTAATGTCGGTCCGGGCCGCTTCATCCAACAATACCGCCGAATCAAAGTATGACATTCTGGTAAGCAGTATGACTTGTATCGCCCACAACTCACTGTGTTCTACTCGTGCATATAACATCTACGCATATGGCTCGGATGCCACTGTTGGGGGACGTAGTAATTTCAAAAAAATTCCTACGCACATGCAAGATCATGGTGATGCATAACAATGAGAGGGGAGAGTGTCATCCACGTACCCTAGTAGACCGTACGCGGAAGCGTTATGACAACACGGTTGATGTAGTCGTACGTCTTCACGATCGACCGATCCTAGTACCGAACGTACGGCACCTCCGCGATCTGCACACGTTCAGCTCGATGACGACGTGATGATGGTGATGATGATACTACCGATGCAGGGCTTCGCCTAAGCACCGCTACGATATGACCGAGGTGGATTATGGTGGAGGGGGCACCGCACACGGCTAAAAGATCAATGATCAACTTGTGTGTCTATGGGGTGCCCCCCTCCCCCGTATATAAAGGAGTGGAGGAGGGGGAGGGGGCGGCCTCCTAGGCGCGCCCCAAGGGGAGTCCTACTCCCACCGGGAGTAGGATTCCAACCCTTCCATGAGTAGGAGTAGGAGGGAAGGAAGGAGGAGAGAGGGGGAAGGAAAAAGGGGGGCGCCGCCCCCCCTTCCTTGTCCAATTGCGAGTAGAGGGGCAGGGAGCGTGCGGCCTGCCCTGGCCACCCCTTCCTATCTCCACCAAGGCCCATGAGGCCCGTTACACTCCCCGGGGGGTTCCGGTAACCCCCCGGTACTTCGGTATTTGTCCGAACTTACCCGGAACCCTTTTGAAGTCCAAACATAGTCATCCAATATATCGATCTTTATGTCTCGACCATTTCAAGACACCTCGTCATGTCCGTGATCATATCCGGGACTCCTATCTACCTTCGGTTCATCAAAACACATAAACTCATATTACCGATCGTCACCGAATGTTAACCGTGCGGACCCTACGGGTTTGAGAACTATGTAGACATGACCAAGACACATCCCCGGTTAATAACCAATAGAGGAACCTGGATGCTCATATTGGTTCCTACATATTCTACGAAGATCTTTATCGGTCAAACCGCATAACAACATACATTGTTCCCTACATACATTCCTCATCTCACATGATATATTCTCAATGTTTTTCTTGCCATTGTCTCATGAGGCTGCTCAGGAATTGCATGTGCTTGAGGATTGGTTAATGGGCCTGGAAAGGGACACCAGCATACCAGATGTTTGGGTTTGGCCTGGAAAGTCTGGTGCCTACTCTGCCAAGAGTTTTTACATCCTCATGCATTCACATTTGCCCACAATCCAGCCATGTAAATGGTTGTGGGCAAGCAGGTGCACCATGAAGATTAAAGTCTTTGGCTGGTTGCTCTTTTTTGACAGGCTTAACACCAAGGATATGCTAATCTGAAGACACTGGAGATCCCCTCTGGATGACAATCTCTGCGTCATTTGTCAGGAACTCTCCTTTGAGGACAGGATGCATTTGTTCTTTAACTGTAATTTCAGTCCGAGAGTTTGGAACTATCTCTCTATTGATTGGTCAGGAGGGTCAGATATGGTGCAATGTATTCAGTCTGCTAGATCAAGTTTCAGACATCCCTTTTTCTTTGAAGTAATGCTGACAGCTGCCTGGAACATCTGGATCCTCAGGAATGGCAGAACTTTTAGAGGGGAAAGGGCTACCTTTGCTGCTTGGAGGTCTAATTTTGTACATGATATCTCACTTCTATCTCATAGGCTCAAGAAGGACAGCATCATTAGACTTAAAGCTTGGATTAACTCTTTAGTTTAATTAGTCCAGGTAGGTTGTTGTTATTTAGCCTTATAGCTTTGTAATCTAGTCTAGCTTTTATACACTTTTATCTGTTCTTTTGTACAGTTTTGCCATTTAATAAAGGGCTGTGGGGCTTTGCCTCACAGTAAATATTCAAAAAAAAACATACATTGTTCCCTTTGTCATCAGTATGTTACTTGCCTGAGATTCGATCATTGGTATCTCAATACCTAGTTCAATCTCGTTACCGGCAAGTCTCTTTACTCGTTCCGTAATGCACCACCCCACAACTAACTCATTAGTTACAATGCTTGCAAGGCTTATTGTGATGTGCATTACCGAGAGGACCCAGAGATACCTCTCCGACAATCGGAGTGACAAATCCTAATCTTGATCTATGCCAACTCAACAAGTACCATCGGAGACACCAGTAGAGCACCTTTATAATCACCCAGTTACGTTGTGACATTTGGTAGCACATAAGGTGTTCCTCAGGTATCCGGGAGTTGCATAATCTCATAGTCATAGGAACATGTATAAGTCATGAAGAAAGCAATAGCAATATACTAAATGATCAAATGCTAAGCTAACGGAATGGGTCAAGTGTCGGGGCGGACGGGCGTCCCCCCGCGAGCACCTATGGGGCCGGAGCCCCTTTCGTTGTCCGGCGAAGGGGGGCGGAGGGAGCACAGAGAGCAGATCGAGGCGGGCACACGAGCGGTTTACCCAGGTTCGGGCCGCGATGGACGCGTAAAACCCTACTCCTGCTTGGTTGTATTGAACTGGGGAGCTCGGGAGCTTGGGGAGCTAGCTGCACCGAGCGTATGGCTGTCTGGATGCCGAATCTCCGAACCCTCGGAACCCTTGCGGAACCGAACCGAACCCAACCCCCTCTACGTTGCACACGGGCCTCCTTTTATAGCGCAAAGGGGTCACCGACAGGTGTCAACGTAAGAGAAAGGGGTAAAAGCGTAAAAGGGGTGGTAGCTGTAATAGTGTGGGAACGGTGGCGCTACAGTGCGGCACAGTGTTATCATACCTACTTCTGACGGTAGGGGACAAGGGCATTAAATGCCCGTCACGGTCGCCCGGACAGCACCGGGGCGGACCGTTAGGTGCGCCACCGTTCGCCACGATGGCGGCTGCATGCCACCGCATGCCCCAGGCTGCGCGGTGCCTCGCCACGTGCCCTCGGGGGAAGCCCCAGAGCGACGCGTGGGCGGGCGAGCTGGAGCGCAGTCTTGAGGTGGCGATCTTGCCGCGGCAAGTGGCTTGCCGCGGGGGTCGTCTTCCTGTGCCTGATAGCGTGCCAGCTGTCAGGCCTTGCCGGGGCGCTTGGCGCGCCACGGCGGGATCGTCCCGGCAAGCTCCTCTTGCCGGGGTCTTGTCTTCTTGGCCCGGCAAGCTCCTCTTGCCGGGGGCCTCGTCTTCTTGGCCCGGCAAGCTCCTCTTGCCGGGGGCCTTGTCTTGAAAGCTTGGTCTTCTCTTGGCGCTTCCGGGGCGGGCCTTGCCGCAGGGTGCTACGACTGCCCGTGCACAAGTCTGGGGTACTAAGGTACCCCTACTTTAGTACACCGACAGGAGCCCCCGGGCCTGGGCCACACACGGTGCCGAGCGTCGTTGGGCCAGGCCCTAACGGTGCACGGGCACGCATGGCCTTGGTCGCGCTGCTCCTTAACTCCGCATCCGCCGCGCCTTCCCCAGGCGGCGCGCGCTTACCGCGGCGTCGTGGGGGCGGGGCGTGCGAGGTGAGCGTGACGTGGGTGGCGTGCGCGGGGCTGAACCGCACAGGCGCGCGTCACGTCGCGCACGATTTCTCGATGGCGAGAATGGAGTGCCCGCCCCTTCCCCATATAAGGCAGAGGAAGCGGGAGCGGTTCCCCTCCTTCGCCCTCACTGCGTCCTCTCCCTTCTCCAGAGATCCCATCTGCGCTCCGCCTCCATTTTTCCTCCGCCGCTCGCGCGCACTTGCGGAGCTACCGGATTCTTCGTCTCCCTTCCCTCGCCGCCTCCGCCATGGCCCCGAAGACTGAGAAGGCGAGGGCGGAGAAGACCAAGAAGGAGAAATCGGAGCACGCGGCGATGCTCACCTTGCTGCGGAAGCAGAACCTCGTCTTCGCGCCGAAGCTCGGCGCGCGGGAGCTCTGGAACAAGTACTACTTGTTCTGGGCCGAGGAGACCAAGGCGCATCCCCGCACCCGAGTCTATCCGGCCGCCGCCAAGGGCAACTACCCCGGCGGGTATTATTTCTTCGCAGCCTTCTTCCACTGCGGTCTTTGCCCTCCTTTTTCTGATTTCTTCTGCGACGTGATGAACACCTTCGGCCTCCATCTTCTTGACTTCACTCCCAACGCCGTCCTCACGATGGCGGTTTTCGCGCATATGTGCGAAAACTACATTGGGGTGTATCCAAACGTCGCGCTTTTTAGGCACTTCTTCATTCCTAGAGTAGAGGCCGGCGCCCCCCTCGCTGGAGGGATATCTTGGGTCTTCCGCCTGAGCAAGAAGGATTCCTACTTGCTGGGAGAGCTCCGCGGCAAATGGGAGGAGTGGCGCGCCGACTGGTGCTGGGTCGTCGAGGACCAGCCGCAACCTTTCACCGCGCCGCGCACAACACCTGTCATGCGCAGCAAGGATTGGAGCGAGCTGGATTCGGACGACGGCAAGCTCAACGCCGCCCTCATCAGGATTCTCCGTCTTCGGACAGCGAGGCTGTCCGTCGGAGAGGTGGGCGCAGACTTCCTCCGCCGCCGCATCGCCCCTCTTCAAGACAGGAAGAGGCCAGCCTGGGAGTATAGCAACGCGGCGGACATAATGAGGCTGCGCCCCGGGCTCAACTTCAACTTCACGTCGGTGGAGCTGAAGGGGATGGTCCGGGAGCTGTTCAAGCATGACCCGGCCCACCCAGAGTGGTTCAGGGAGCCCCGGGGAGTTGTGCCTCTTTGCAACAGCTCGGCCCGGGATGCCCTTCGCGCCATGATGCCCGCGTGCGACTCGCACGGCGTCGACCGCACGTGGATCCCGCCCGGGCCGGACGTCATCTTGAACTTCTTCGACAACCTGGCGGAGGTGGCGAAGAAGAAGGACGAGGCCCGGGGGCTGACGCGGGGCACCACCGCGCGAGAGGCAGCGTGCATAGCTTCTTGGGCTGAAGAGGCCACCGCAGCCGCAGCGGCCGGGGAGTTTGGCTTCTCGCCCGAAGAGGCGGAGGCCGCGGAGGCGTCCCGCCAAGCGGAGGTGGCGGAGATCTGCGAACTGCTGAAGCTGTCCCCCGACGAGCTCGCCGGGGTTCCCTCTCTGAGGCACTCCGGGATCCAGGGGATCTTGATTGAGGCCGCGGCGAGGGCCACCACCGCCGGAGGACAAGGAGCCACAGCGCAGGACGCTGGGTCCAGCGGGCTCGCCGGGGCGGAGGAGGAGGAGGGTGGTGACGACGACTCCGACGGATCCTCGGAGCTCTACGCCGATGACCTTCCCTCAGCGTCGGAGACCTCCTCGTCCCGTGTGAGCCCCCGGCGCTCTCCAGCGAAGCGTCTCCGCAGGACGGCGATGGGGGCAAGGGCGCCGGCCTCCCGGCAACAACCACCCCGTCAAGCGGCACGAGCCTCCCGGGGGAGCCAGGTTGCGACGAGGGCGCCCGGCGCGTCAGCTATGTCAGGGGCGCCCCGTGAGGCAGCGCCGCACGGAAAGGAGCCCTTGGAGGGTGGAGCGGCGGCTCCGCCCGCTCCCTGGGCCCCGGCAACCGTCGGGACCGCCAAGCGCCCGAGGGAGACCCAGCCGCCCGCTCCCCGCGTGGCCGCGCGTCAGGTGGAGTTTGATTTCTCGGCCCTGAGCGACGACGACGACGAGGATGAACGGGAGTAAGAGCTTTTGAGGTTTCGCATCTTCATGGACTTGGCCTTGACTGTCGCAGGCTCTGATCTTGTTTCTTGTCTTAACTTCAGGACCTTGGCGGAGCGAGCGGCGAAGAAAGCCAAGGCGCCCACGGTCGAGGTTGTGGGCGACTCGCCCACCGCGGCGACTGGGGGCGTGCCGGAGCCCAGCTCGCCGGATCCGAGCGCTGCTCCGAGGGGCGGCCCTCAGCGTAGCCCCCAGCGCGGCCCCCAGCGTAAGTCTGGGTTCCGTACTTTCGCTCGTCGGGCGCGTTTGAGGGATCGTCCCTGCGCTGGTATCTTGATAATACTGTCCCGTGCAGAGGTGGAGCCGCAGCCGCAGGAGCAGCCAGAAACCGCCCCCGAGGAGCCGCGGGCCCCGCCGTCCCCGCCAAGGCCGAGTTCTCCGGTAGAGGGGAGCACCCCGCCAAGGGCGAGCACTCCGCCGAGGGCGAGTACCCCGCCAGGGGGGAGTAGCCCGGCGAGGGTGGTGACCCCACCAAGGCAGAGCCCCCCGGCGAGGGAACCCGCCGCTGACGACGCCCGCCAAGGTAAGCCCTGTGACTTAGTCATCTTGGGTTCGTCTTTTCCCTTCGGATGTTTGCTTGAATTTCTTTTGCTCTCGGTTCTCCTTCTTCTAGACTCCCCTCCCCCCGAGCAGATGGAGACGGAGGTCATCATCATCGAGGAGGAGGAGGGCGCGCGCGGCGGCAGCGGCGACGCCCCTGTCGCCGAGGACGCGGCGGGAGCTGCCGAGTCATCCGCGCAGGAGACCGCCCCAGCGTCGGCCGCAACGGCCGGGGAGGGGGACGGCGGTCGCACTGCCGACCCGGAGGCAGCAGGAGCATCAGGTGCTGCGCCGGCCGCCGACCCCTCCGCCGAGAAGGAGCGGGCGGGCCATTACCACGAAGCCCCCAACGGCATCTTCATCCAGGTGCCATGGGGCTCTCCCGCGCGGGCGCCCGCGGAAGGCGAGGCCCTTGATGGGGAGGTCCTTGCCTCCGCGGGCCTGAAGATCGTCGAGGGGCCCAGCGGGGCCGAAGAGCCCGAGGAGGAGAAGCTGCTTCGCCGGCTCCTGGCCCTTTACCGGGCTCGGCAGGCGAAGCTTGCTTCGCGGGAGGCCCTCGCTGCGGAGGCCGCCGTCGAGATGGAGAAGCGTGCGGCGGAGCTCCGCGCCGCCAACCAAGCTGCCCTCCGCGGCGTGGCGGAGGAGCGCGAGAGGCTCGCCGGGGAGTACCAGGAGTGGGTGCTGCAGAAGGCCGACGCCGAAGAGCAGCAGCGGCTCGCCGGGGAGGAGCTGTCCCGGCGAGAGGGAGCGCTTGCCCAGCTGCAGGCCAATCTCAACTCCCACGAGGAGGAACTTGCCGCTCGGGAGCGGGCCCTTGGCGAGGAGCTGAAAGGGGCGAAAGCCGCCGCGGCTGCCGCGGAGGCCGCCAGGGAGGAGCTTGCCGCCAAGGTCACGCAGCTGGAGGAGTCGTTGAAGGCGAGCGCGGAGAGGGTCGGCGCGCTCAATGCGGAGGGGGAGAAGGACGCCCACGCCAACTCCAAACTCCAGGCGCGTCTCTCCAAGCAGGGCGACGAGCTGAAGGCCGCCAAGGACTCCGTCGAGGCCCTGGAGCTGAAAGTCTCCGCGCTGGAGGAGGGGCTCCGCAAGGAGCGAAGCTTGGCGGAGAGCGCCAACACCGCGGCCGAAGACTTCCGTCGGACCGTCGCGGTGTGGACCGAGGACCTGGTGTCTTCTGCATCCAACATCGACCAGGAGTTGCTGGCGTTGAAGTTGGAACACCTCATCTACTCTTCGGACCCGGACCTCCCTCACAGCGCCAAGCTCAGCCTCTTCTTCAGAGGGGTCGCGCCGGCTATTGCGGATCTTCGGAAGAAGATCCCCGCGCAACTGGCCGAGGAGACACGCCGGGCCTGCGCGGGAACCTTGGAGCGCGTGCTGACGAAGATTGTATACCGCAACCCCGGTATAAATCTCATCAACGTTCTTCGCAGCCTGCCGGCCGACGCCGACATGGAGGCGCTGAAGGAGCAGGTTGCCGACATCATCGCCAGAGTGGGCAAGATTTCTAGGATCGAGGGTGACCGCGTAGACTAGGCCCCCCCCCTTTATCTTATCTCTTTTTGTAGCTGCACACGAAGTTATGAGCTCATTAGTCACTGTGACAAGTCACGTAAGGTTTCCACCTTAGCTGGACCAATCTGTGCATTGTTATCTTCCTTGTCCTGGCCCTTTACTTTGTACGTTTTTCGCCCTACGCTCCCGGGGAACTTCCCGGCAAGGAGCCCTTGGGCTTATAGCAGCCTGCTGGCCAAGGCCTCACCGGGAAGCAACCTCGCCGCAGCCAGTCGCAATCGCGCTCCGCTTGTTGAGTGAGCTCGGAAACGAAACAAGGGCGCGACGCTCATCGCAGCTCGCTTGAATCGTTGAGCGTACTCGAAACAAGGTGAGGGTGCGGCTAGCCGCGGGTAGGTTCCTCCGCGCACAGGTTTTCCGTACAAAGCGTGACCGTCCAAGGAAGACAACCGAAAATTAAGAATCTGAACTGCTCAAATTCTAATAACTTAGCTTATGCATAACGCTCGTCCCTCGACGAGGCTTCTTCTTCTCGGACAGCACTTGGTCCCAGCACTTGGTTCCTCTCCCATCTCCTTCCCAAGGCAAACTTTGTGCGCGAGGAAAATAAAGAGGGAAGCAAGCACATGGCCTTTCGGCGTGCTGATGCTCACTGGACATGCATGTTACGCAGGATGCCAAATAATACACGCAAATAACGAAGAGGAGCATGTAGAAGGCAAAAAGCGCAAAGCATAGGAGCTTTTGCTGATGTGCGGGGTCTGCGCCCGCCCCTTGCGCCAAGGATCACATGCAACTGCGGCAAGACTTGGGCAGGGAGGTTGGTTGACGGAACGGGTTCCGGCAACCGCGCTGGCGAAACTCCTCCCACGGTCGGCGTCGACTCGTTTGGATCTTGGCGGACGAGGCGCGCCGAAGAACGAGGTCGCCTTTTTCGCGGCCTCCGGCGCTAACCACTGCGGCTACAGGAGCGGCGCAGGGTTCGCTGGAAGCGATCGGTTCGCTCAGCGGCCGGAAGGCGGTCCTCCTCAAGGAGCAGCTGCTTCTTGCCCGAACTCTGCGTGAGTGGGTACTCGAGGAGGGCCGTGCACGATTCCGTAGGGAGGAATGCCTCCGCCCCGCGGAGCGGGGCGGAAAGGTACCTGTTCATACCTGAGCTTACCGGTGTTCGCCTGAATCAGATCCGCACAACCTCGACGCGCGCCCCCTACCTGGCGCGCCAAAGATGTCGGGGCGGACGGGCGTCCCCCCGCGAGCACCTATGGGGCCGGAGCCCCTTTCGTTGTCCGGCGAAGGGGGGCGGAGGGAGCACAGAGAGCAGATCGAGGCGGGCACACGAGCGGTTTACCCAGGTTCGGGCCGCGATGGACGCGTAAAACCCTACTCCTGCTTGGTTGTATTGAACTGGGGAGCTCGGGAGCTTGGGGAGCTAGCTGCACCGAGCGTATGGCTGTCTGGATGCCGAATCTCCGAACCCTCGGAACCCTTGCGGAACCGAACCGAACCCAACCCCCTCTACGTTGCACACGGGCCTCCTTTTATAGCGCAAAGGGGTCACCGACAGGTGTCAACGTAAGAGAAAGGGGTAAAAGCGTAAAAGGGGTGGTAGCTGTAATAGTGTGGGAACGGTGGCGCTACAGTGCGGCACAGTGTTATCATACCTACTTCTGATGGTAGGGGACAAGGGCATTAAATGCCCGTCACGGTCGCCCGGACAGCACCGGGGCGGACCGTTAGGTGCGCCACCGTTCGCCACGATGGCGGTTGCATGCCACCGCATGCCCCAGGCTGCGCGGTGCCTCGCCACGTGCCCTCGGGGGAAGCCCCAGAGCGACGCGTGGGCGGGCGAGCTGGAGCGCAGTCTTGAGGTGGCGATCTTGCCGCGGCAAGTGGCTTGCCGCGGGGGTCGTCTTCCTGTGCCTGATAGCGTGCCAGCTGTCAGGCCTTGCCGGGGCGCTTGGCGCGCCACGGCGGGATCGTCCCGGCAAGCTCCTCTTGTCGGGGTCTTGTCTTCTTGGCCCGGCAAGCTCCTCTTGCCGGGGGCCTCGTCTTCTTGGCCCGGCAAGCTCCTCTTGCCGGGGGCCTTGTCTTGAAAGCTTGGTCTTCTCTTGGCGCTTCCGGGGCGGGCCTTGCCGCAGGGTGCTACGACTGCCCGTGCACAAGTCTGGGGTACTAAGGTACCCCTACTTTCGTACACCGACATCAAGTCAATCACATCATTCTCTAATGATGTGATCCCGTTAATCAAATGACAACTCATGTCTATGGTTAGGAAACTTAACCATCTTTTATTCAACGAGCTAGTCAAGTAGAGGCATACTAGTGACACTTTGTTTGTCTATGTATTCACACATGTACTAAGTTTCCAGTTAATACAATTCTAGCATGAATAATAAACATTTATCATGATATAAGGAAATATAAATAACAACTTTATTATTGCCTCTAGGGCATATTTCCTTCAGTGACGCACCCTTCTTCTCCCCTTGTTTTCTGTCCCGATGTGTTGCCTAATGCTGGCATTTCTTGAATGGTGTGCACCAGCATGGCATGTAGATTGAAATCTCCTTTTTGTAGGCATCATAACATTTTACAGCAGGCGCATCTATCCACACTGTCAGCAGTTCTTCTACCAGTAGCTGAAAGTAAATGTTGATGTCATTTCCAGGTTGCTTCGGGCCTTGGATAATCATTGACATCATAATGTATTTTTTCTTCATACATAACCAAGGAGCTAGGTTATATATGCACAGAAGCACCGGCCATGTGTTGTGATTGGTGCTCATATCGCCAAAAGGATTCATACCGTCAGCACACTCCCCGAGCCTTATACTTCTACGATCCTTGGCAAAATTTTCAAACTTTTTGTCGATTAATTCCCACTGAGCCCCATCTTTCAGGTGCCTCATATACCTATCCGAATTCGCTCATCATGATGCCACCGCAACCTCTTTGCCTCTCTAGGATTTGCAAACAAACACCTCAACCTTGGAATTAAAGGCAAGTACCAAACAACCTTGAACAGGACTCCTGTCTTGATCTCGTCGTCCAATTTGTACTTGCCCTTTGCTCTCCTGCGCTAGTATCGTGCATGCGTGCATATTGGACATGCACGATAATCTTTGTACTCACCATGGTACAATATAAAATCATTCACACAAGCGTGTATCTTTCGTACTTCAAGTTCCAATGGGCAAACAATTTTCTTCGCTTCATTCATGCTTTTGGGGAGCGCATTATCTTCCGGAAGAATTTCTTTCAAAAGACCTAACTTCTCTGTGAAGCCCTTGTTTGATAGACCAGTTGCTGCTTTAAAACTGAGAAGCATGTAACGCCCCGGATTCGATGCGCCAGGTGTCCACTAGTTATCCGCCGTCGTTGCCATGTCATTTGCTTGCGTGTTGCACTTTGCCATGTCATCATCTGCATTTCATATGATGTCATCTTGTGCATTGCATTGCATACGTGTTCGTTTTATGCATCCGAGCATTTTCCCCGTTGTTCGTTTTGCAATCCGGCACTCCTATGTCACCCGGCGCCCCCTTTTACCTCTTTTTCGTGTGCGGGTATTAAACGGTCTCGAAATGGAACGAGGTTTGACATGTGGCCTTGGTATACCGCCGGTACACCGCCTGTCAATTTTCGTGCCATTTGGACTTCGTTTGATACTCCAACGGTTAACCGGGTAGTCGCAAAACCTCTTTTGTGTTGCAGCTCAACACCCCTCCAAAGTGGCCCATAACCCACCTAAACCCCTCCTATCGTCTAGGCCGTTTGATCACGATCGCGTGGCCACAAACCGCACTCCATTTGGAGCCTCCTACCTATAAATCGAGCCTCTCTCCTAAAATTTCGGATCAAATCCACCCTAACCCTAGCATTTTTCCCCTCTCCGCCGCCGGACGAAATTCCCGTCGGCCAGACGTGTCCGCCGCCCTCACCGCCGCCACGTGTCGCCTCCTGATTCGCCACTTCCCCGCGCCGCCACCCGCGCGCCGGCCCGCCGGGTCCCTGGCGGGGCCCTCCCGGCCTGCGCGCCGCCTGCTGCCGCCCGGGCGCCTCGCCACCCTAGCCGCCTCCGCGCCTCCGCCGCCCGCCGCCGGGTCCCGTCCCCGCCACCGGCGCGCCTCGCCGCCGTCGCCCTCCACCGCGCCGCCCCGGAGATCTCCGCCGCCAAGCTTGCCTCCCTCCTCGGTCGCCGCCTCGCGCGCTGCGCTCCGGCCACCCCGAGCGCCGCGGCACCACGTGCTCCTCATCGCCGCGCCTCCTGCCTCGCCTCCTCCGGCGACCGGAGCTCGCCGGAGCGCGCCGCCTCGCCCCGCCGTCGTCCGGATCCAAGGCCGGCGTCCCGGATCCCTGCCTGAATCAGATCCACCAAGCCGGTCATCCAAACGCGCGCCCCACATCCCGGATCCCTCCGTCCCGGGTCGAGCCCGTCCCGAGTTGACTTTTCGTGGAGGTGAAATTCCACCAAGTCCCTGTTTTTCCTACATTTTCATGCCCTGTTCAACATGCCATATCTCCTAGCATACTGCTCCGTTTTGCATGCATGATATATCGAAATTTTCATTGTGAGGTGCTCTTCATTTTGTTCCATTGTGCCATGTTCATTAGAGTTCATCTTGTTGCTCTAATAATCGTTCCAAGAGTGCTATATAATGTTGTATGCTGTAGTTTATCAGAACATGCTCATTTGTCATTTTTGCATATTTTTGTGCGATTTTCTTTTGAGCATGAAGTCTACATGTGTTATGAGCTACAACCTTCCATATTTTCTGTGGTGCAATCCATTCTTCATGAAATGCCATGTATTGATTGTTTCAAGCTTGCAAAGTAGCCTCCGTGATGTTGCTGATTTCAGGACTTAGAATTTCACTAGGTGTTTGTCTGCTGTTATTTTTATGCCATGTATTCATGTTGCTACAGTGAGATCCATGCCTCTTTTGAGTATGTTCAGTAAGGGTGTTTTGTTCATATGGTTATGCTATATCCATCCATGCTCTTGGTTACATTTATGGAGTGCTCTAGCATGTCTTAATCTTACTCTACTTTTGCTATAAAATGTTCCTGGCAGATTGTTAACATGTTTCGCAATTTTGCCTAGCTTGTTGTTGTTGATCCGTGCATGCTATGTTATTGTCCTTGCCATGTCTAGCTTCTATGCCATGTCTAGTTGCTGGTTGTATGCTTGGTTAGTCATGCAATGCCTCGTAGTGAGTGCATCGAGCTCGTAAACATGCCTACTAGTTATCTGTTTTGGCCATGCTCCAGTAACGAAACATGCCTACATGTCTGACATCTGTAACGAAACTTGCTATGTTTACATGGGTGCCATCATATCTTCTGATCCCTTTTGGCTCATGGTCAGTAAGGGATTCATATTATATGCTTCGAGTGGATTCATGCCATGCTCTAGTTTGACATGATAGCTTGCTGTAACATGTTGTTGTATAGCTCTAAACATTGCAACCTGATGTTATTTCTGCCATGTCCTGTGATTTCTGCTAAGTCCGTGAACCTGTTATTAATTGCAATCTTGTCATGTCCTTTTGAGCATGTTCTATTAGTTTCTGGAGATAGCTCAGTGTTCATCTTTTGTCATGCTTTGCCTGTACATCATGTCCATGCCTTTTGTTTTCATGTTGAGATCCTGTAGCATATTGTTTTGATGCTTGTAAGATGCCTAGTTGCTGTTTTGGACAGCATGTCCTTTGACCTTGTATATTGTGTATGTGTTGAACCGTTGCTCCTTCTTGAGTGTGCTCTATATGAAACTTGCTTAGTTTTGCATGTAGTTTCATGTTACCTTGTTGCATCCATGTTTTGTTGTGTTTGCTTGATGTTTGTATGTATTTTGCATCAATGCCATGTTTATCTTGTTTTGCTCATATCTTCTAGGCCGTAGCTCCGAATCTATTGAACTTTATATGTAACTTGACTAGAATTTCGGGTAGATCATCTTGGTGCATATTAAATTGTTGTTTAACAACTTGAACATAAGGTTTATTCAGATCTGGACCAATTTCGAAATATGCATATGGGGATTTTTCGGAATTGTTGTTTGTTGTTCCGGCCTCATATAAACTTGCCTAGATAGGTAGTTTAATTATGCTTCACCCCTTGCCATGTTTTACAACATTTAATATTGTTGGGTACATAAACGAGATCGAACTAAATAACTTGAATGTGGTGTTCCGTCAATACGCAACTCGTTGCTTATTGAGCTCCACTTAATTTGTAGGATTGTTTATGCACATTGCCATGCCATGCTTCATTAAACCGGACATGCATCATACTTGGTTGTGCATCATGCCATGATTATGTGATGGTTGTTTACTATGTTGTTTGCTTCTTTCCGGTGTTGCTTCTGCGGGTTAGTTCCCGTTTCGTTGCGATCGTGAGGATTCGTTCGTCTACGCTTGGTTCGTCTTCGTGGCTTCATCTTCTTCATGGACTCATTCTTCTTCCTAGCGGGAGTTCAGGCAAGATGACCGTCACCTTGGATCTCATTACTATCATTGCTATGCTAGTTGCTTCGTTCTATCGCTATGCTGCGTTACCTACCACTTGCTGCTCAAGCCTCCCAAATTGACATGAACTTCTGACCTTTGTTACCCTTCCTAGCAAACCATTGTTTGGTTATGTTACCGCTTTTGCTCAGCCCCTCTTATAGCGTTGCTAGTTGCAGGTGAAGATGAAGATTGCTCCATGTTGGATTATGTTTATGTTGGGATATCACAATATCTCTTATATTATTAATGCATCTATATACTTGGTAAAGGATGGAAGGCTCGGCCTTATGTCTGGTGTTTTGTTCCACTCTTGCCACCCTAGTTTCCGTCATATCGGTATTATGTTCCCAGATTTTGCGTCCCTAACGCGGTTGGGTGATTTATGGGACCCCCTTGACAGTTCGCTTTGAATAAGACTCCTCCAGCAAGGCCCAACATTGGTTTTACCATTTGCCTCACCTAGCCCCTTTTTCCCTTGGGAGTCGCGCTCTCAAGGGTCATCTTTATTTTACCCCCCCGGGCCAGTGCTCGTCGTGAGTGCTGGTCCAAACCGTCAGCCGCCGGTGGCCACCAGGGGCAACTCTGGGTTCGCCTATCGGAAGTTTGGACAATCTGGTGTGCCCTGAGATCGAGATATGAGCATCTCCTATCAGGATTTGTCGGCACATCCGGGTGGCTTTGCTGGACTTGTTTTACCATTGTTGAAATGTCTTGTAGCCGGGATTCCGAGACTGATCTGGTCTTCCCGGGGAGAAGGAATATCCTTCGTTGATCGCGAGAGCTTATCATGGGCTAAGTTGGGACACCCCTGCAGGGTTTGAACTTTCGAAAGCCGTGCCCGCGGTTATGTGGCAGATGGGAATTTGTTAATCTCCGGTTGTAGTAAACTTGAAGTAAACTCTTCTAAAATACACCAACCGGGTGCGTAACCGTGAGTGTCTCTTTTCGGGGTTGATCGAGAGGAGAACACGGTTTCTGGGTTATATCTGATGTAAGTAGGAGTTCAGGATCACTTCTTGATCATTACTAGTTGACGACCGCTTGCTTTGCCTCTCTTCTCGCTCTTATTTGCGTTTGTTAGCCACCATACATGCTTAGTCGCTGCTGCATCCTCACCACCTTACCCCTTCCTTTCCCATTAAGCTTTGCTAGTCTTGATACCCATGGTAATGGGATTGTTGAGTCCTCGTGGCTCATAGATTACTACAACACCAGTTGCAGGTACAGGTTATGCGATGATCATGACGCGCGAGCGATGTTTACTTGTGTTGGAGTTCTTCTTCTTATTCGTTGATCTTGGGTTAGGTTCCTGGTCAGTAGCCTGGGCTAGCAGGGTGGATATTGTTTGAGTTTCCGTTTCTGTTCCATCCGTAGTCGGATGGTGATCTTGTATGAGATGTATTGTTGTATTCAGGTGACATTGTATGTCTTGGATGTATCCCCATTATTATGTAATGTTGATGTAATGATATCCACCTTGCAAAAGCGTCTTCAAGATGCGCTTCTATCCTTGATGGGACCTTCGAGTTCCTTTAGGATAGGGTCGCATCTTGGGCGTGACAAAGCGCCAGGGTGGCACTCAACCTGGAATATTTATTTTTGCAACCTGGAAATAATTCTTTCTTGGAGTCTGCATAAATGGTTGGCAGATCCTTGTACCCAATCATATGCTTATCTAGGCCCTCGAAATCTGCAATCATAGAAGCAAAATCTGGCATATCAAGATCATCGTCATCTGCGTCGATGTCTTGGTTTTCCAGTGGGCGTTTTGGCTTTCTGGTGTTCCATTGGTAGCTTGACGCCTCTGCCCTGATGTTAGATTCAACATCCATGTGACACATACCGGGGTTTGGCATCTCGCTGCCCTGGGTATCTTCATCCATGACCTCCTCTTCACCGTGTCTGGTCCAATGTGTATATCCATCCATGAATCCCCTAGAGACTAAGTGCATCTGGACATCTGCAACTTCATGTGACTCTGTATTAGCACAAACAGTACATGGACACAGGATGTAATCCGCATCACCAATTCTCCTCTTTGCACTTTCAGCCAAATTCATGAACTCTGTCACGCCACTTATAAAATCTGCGGTTTTCCGATTCTTCATACATCAAGATCGTTCCATCTGCAACACACAAATGGTAATTAAAAACAAAACAACAACATTAATGCACGGATTAACTACTGTCCAAAGATGCGTGCATAAATCACAAGGTTTCATTTAAATAATTACAGATGGCGCTCCATGTTGTTATCCAGACGTGCTATGACAAAAATTAATGGCGAGTCAATTTACACGCAGAGTAGTAGTACAACACTACACTTAGGAATTGAATACCTAAATTTAGCCACTCATGAAAAGAATACCTTAATTAATTAGCCGCGGGGCGACCTCCACCCAGCAGACAGACAAGCGTGATGCGGCCGCACGCCGAGACAGTAGGATCGAGGAGCAAAGCTTAGTGCGGCTCCGCCTGAAGTTCGACCTCCACTATCCCGCCATCGACCATGATGGATGTTCTCAAATCACGCCGCCGCCGACCTCGATGGTTGAGCTCCTCCTATCTCCCACCGCAGAATGAGGATTGACCTCCTATGATGCCGCCATGGCCCACCGACCGAGGATTGACCTCTTCTCCGATAGCCGCTGCCTAGGCCGTCGCCGCCATCTCTATATGCAGAGCGACTGTTTTTTTACTGATATCTAATGTCTACTACACAACCTTCTTCTTGTAGACGTTGTTGGGCCTCCAAGTGCAGAGGTTTGTAGGACAGTAGCAAATTTCCCTCAAGTGGATGACCTAAGGTTTATCAATCCATGGGAGGCGTAGGATGAAGATGGTCTCTCTCAAACAACCCTGCAACCAAATAACAAAGAGTCTCTTGTGTCCCCAACAAACCCAATACAATGGTAAATTGTATAGGTGCCCTAGTTCGTCAAAGAGATGGTGATACAAGTGCAATATGGATGGTAGATATAGGTTTTTGTAATATGAAAATATAAAAACAACAAGGTAACTAATGATAAAAGTGAGCGTAAAACGGTATTGCAATGCTAGGAAACAAGGCCTAGGGTTCATACTTTCACTAGTGCAAGTTCTCTCAACAATAATAACATAATTGGATCATATAACTATCCCTCGACATGCAAAAAAGAGTCACTCCAAAGTCACTAATAGCGGAGAACAAACGAAGAGATTATGGTAGGGTACAAAACCACCTCAAAGTTATCCTTTCTGATCGATCTATTCAAGAGTCCGTAGTAAAATAACATGAAGCTATTCTTTCCGTTCAATCTATCCTAGAGTTTGTACTAAAATAACACCTTAAGACACAAATCAACCAAAACCCTAATGTCACCTAGATACTCCAATGTCACCTCAAGTATCCGTGGGTAAGATTATACGATATGCATCACACAGTTTCCATGAGAGATCGAACACATAGCTACTGGTACATACCCTCAACCCCGAGGGTAACTACTCCCTCCTCGTCATGGAGAGCGGCGGGATGATGAAGATGGCCACCGGTGACGGTTCCCCCCTCCGGAAGGGTGGCGGAACAGGGTCCCGATTAGTTTTTGGTGGCTACAGAGGCTTGCGGTGGCGGAACTCCTGATCTATTCTGTTCCTCGATGTTTTTAGGGTATATGGATATATATAGGTGAAAGAAGTCAGTCATGGGGAGCCACGAGGGGCCCACGAAGTGAAAAATTGTGCTCATATGAGCTTGTTGACGTGCGACGACATGACTGCCCGGCACCGCCAGAATCCCTTCGGTAGACCCGTGCTGTCCTCACCATCAGCTGATGACAAACTTGGGAAAAGGATCCATTCAGTTGTCCAGCTGCACCCATGGCCGTCCATGTTCGTAATCTGCAGATTGGATTTGCATGAAGCCGTATTATCCTGACTCAGACAATAGCATAGCGAGTGACCGCCGCCGCCATGGTTGGCATCTTCATCTTTGAACCTTTATCCAACACCGCACATGTCGCCGCGTCCACCACTGACCAGACCAAAAGCGGTGGCGGCACTGCCCCGCAACTTCCCCAGCCATGCCACCACCAAAAGGTTTCAGGGTTGCCACCCCATTTCCGAGCTCCGCCGAGCGCAACACCATATAGGGCCGGGCCCCGTGCAAGGCCCGAGGTCCTCTTAGCAGGAGAGGACGAGAGCCCGCCACTGATGGGCACAACGGCGGCTAGGGGTGGATGGCTCTAAGTATAGGTTGGTTCCTTATTTGGAATAATAAATGGTAGGACAAGTATACGGCAGGATATGGTCATATGGATATATTTACATATGATTTACATAATTTTGACAAAAAGAAATTGGGATGCATAGGCTAGGCTCTACCCTAATTTTTCAAATTGGAAAAAAGTGTACTTACCAATCGAGGCGCGGCGTTATATATAGAAATACCATAGGTTCAATGGAAGGACTGAAACAATGGAAATCTTATCCAGCTCACGTTAGTCTTTTTAGACTTTTTGGCGAACACCCTTTTCGTAGTTCAATCTGGCGGCATGGATCTTGGCGCAAATCAAGTGCCATGTCAACTCTCCAGAGTCGTTATCTATTCAAGCTATCCTAGTGAACACACCTTTTCCATTTCTTTAAAAAATGGGCGCCCGCGAGGACTCAAACTCATGCCCTCGCACCGGAGCACCATGCACACTCACCACTTGGGTTGAAGCGGGCTTTGTGAACACTTACGCGCAAATAGGTTTATGTGTTTCCGTTTATTTGTTCAAGTTCATTTTCATTTGAGAAAAAAAAATCTAAAGTCCCAATTTTTTACATTTTTAAAGAAGAAAAAACCCTATTTTTGGAGTTTTTTAACTTGCCATGTGTATATTTATTATACATAGCCTGGAATTTTTTATTAATACCATGGCATTTTTTACTTTCTCGTATGGCATTCTATTAATTAATAACATGGCATTTTATTAATAAATGGATGCCAATTATTACTAAGAGCATGTCATTTTTATTTTCAATGGCATGGTTGTTTTTTTTAGTATGTGCATGGAATTTTTATTGTTAATAGGATGGCATTTTTATTAGTAATAGGATGGAGTTTTCCTTATTGAGAGGATGCCATTTTTAATGATGAGAGGATGACATTTTTACTTTTAGTGGCATGAGAATTTTTCTTACCAAGCGCATGGTATTTTTATTAATTATAGGATGACATTTTCATTATTGCAAGAATGGCATTTATCATTGAGAAGATACCATTTTTATTTTCAATGGAATGGCATTTTTTATTGGGATTATCTAGATCAAAGAAATTCTAGAGCATGACAGTTTTATAAATTAGCATGGCAATTTTCAAATTTTCGAAGCATGGCATTTTATAAATTTATGTGTATTTTTTTGTTCATGGCATATTATATCAAAAGGTTGTTACTTTTATATGTATTTTTTCCTTTTTCTAGTTGAGCAAGGCAAATTTTCATGTAGAAACGTCTTGCTCGAGATGGAATTTGTTTTCCGTGGCCCGTTAAAACGTTTCTAGGCAGATGAGGTCGCGCTGGGAACCCACTATAATGAACGTACGAGGGGAGGACTTTGTGTTCGCGGTTTTCGTGTGTCCAGAGCGAACAAAACGTTCACATGAGGCTGGCTTCGAGCTGATGACTGCTTATATTAGGGTCCTTGAAACACACCCTTTGTTCACCTCGAAGGACCATGTTTGTATATGAAAAGAGGAGGATCCAAAGTTAATACATCGATGGCTTTAATGTTTCCATGTACCCCTTTCTCATTAGTTACTGACCTATAGTCGAGAAAGAACAAAAGAGGTGACCGTAGCCCCCCACGCACATTGAGCGATGGCGGTGATGTGGGTTCCTTGCCCTTTGTCCTCCGCTTGGGCGATGAGAGGGTTAGGGAACTCTGGTTTTCTCTAGCCCAATAGATATGAGAACTGATAGACGTGTTACCATCATGGCAGGAAAAACAAATCATCTTATTATATTTCTTTTGGATTAATTCCCATATCGATGAGACATTGACTGATAGTGTCAGTGAGCTGGTGGCTAGGTTGTCTTCTCCAAGCTATGTCGATATGGTCAAATTAGGGTTTTCGATGAGCTTCACATGGTGGCAAAAGTGATCCCATTGCAGATCTTTTTACTTACACCTCTTTCATCAAGGTGGTGATTGATTTGGCACCTTAGGGAGCTAGGGGTTTCTATAGAACAGGGACAGTGCCATCCACTCTCTTTTAGAGGGTGTCAATGAATGGTATAAGGTGACAATATACGATAATGGACAGGATGAAAACTGGAGCCATGTATCTGATGGTAGGCGGGGGAGGGGGTGGTGGTGGACATCATGTGAATCCGGACAACGATGAGTGATCTTCGGCGACCTTCTTCGCTGCTACAACCCTGGTGACGGTGATGTTCATGTAGTCTTCGTCGCTACCCCCATGCCCCGCGGTAGCTTCCTCCGGCGACCCCACACCCCCATTAGCAGCACCTCACCAAGTTGGACTACCCTCATGATGGTGAGGGTGTCATTCTCATGCATCGCTGCCCATGGCGTACAAAGCCTCCTCCCCTCGGCGACATCCTCTTTTTTCCGTGTCTCCATGATCCTCTTATAATATCAATAATGACAATAGTGGTGGTGGGGCCCAACTTTGCGGCCTGTGACGAGGCGGCCGTCGGTATCGCGGTGATCAACTTCATTGCTTGATGTTCTGCATGTATTGGTTGCCACTATTATGCTAGTGTTGTCCTACAGAGAATTTCCGCCTAAATCATGGTTTTTAAGACTGGAATGTTTGTGATGCTTTTGGTGCACAAAAGAGTATATGCTTTTGGTGCAATTTCTGATTATTGTTTGGTTTGTAATCAAGATTGATAACATATGGCAAACTATTCACATAAATCTCTATGCCTTTTTCCCACACGTTGCAAATTCCCTTTTTTCTTTTGTACATGTACCTGTTCAATTGGCAATGCATATATTTACGTACTAGATGTACTGCATGTTTTTGGCCATAGGAAAAACAAATCATGGCAAATACTCAACTTAGCATATGGAAAATTGTTACTATTAGCACGACAACCTTTAGTACATGGCAAATTGTGTAAAAAAAGAACGCCGTGGCAAATTCCTGTTTTTGTCATGGGAAAACAAACTAAGGCAAATAAACTCAAGTTAGGGCATGGCAACTTATGTCCATGGGAAATTGGTCCAGAAAAAATCCATCAAAATTTGATGATGTATTTTTTATACATACGATGGCAAACGCCGGCAAGTTAATTGCACACTCCCTGGCATCTATACTTTTGTTGTGTCACCAATGCATTTCACCCACATTTTTTCCACGACCTATATAGATTCTTTTTCAAAAAGATTGCCAGTTTCACTTTTGTACTTTGTTTCCCTATATTTGGCATGAACTAGAGAACATTTTTTCCAAAGCATTTTATGCATTTGTCATGACCCATAGATCATTTGTTTTCGTCTAAACTTTGTCAGGTCACTATAAGATACCATGGCAAACTCTTTGTAGATCATGGAAAATTTTCTTTCACTTGCAACATGGCAAAAGAATTATTTTTATTGGACCATGGCAATTTAAGTTCATGGAGCATGGCATATGTAGTTTATGGATCATGGTAAATTCTTTTCTTTTGCAACAATGGAAAATAGTTACTTATTTTATGGAACGATGACAATTTCAGTTCATGGAGCATGACAAATACAATTTATTGGTCATAGCAATTTTTTACTATATTTACATGGCAATTTTAATTAATACATCATCGCAAATTTTAGTATGCATATGTCATGGCAATTTTGTTCATAATTTGTGTTATTTTAGTAAAAGACAAATTTCTCATACAAAACATGGCAATTTTAATTTATAAAATCCCATGACATATTTTAATATGAATCTGCATGGCAATTATCTTTATAACTTGTGTTTGCACTCTTCGTTATATTTTTCCATGGCAATTTCCATACAAAGCATGGCAATTTAAATTAAAATACCATGGAAAATTTCAATATGCATCTGCTATGGACATTTTGTTCATAACTTGTGTTATTTTACATACATGGCAAATTTCTTATACAACACATGGAAATTTTCGTTAAAATATCATGACAAATTTTAATATGAATCAGGCATGACAATTTGATGTTCATAAATTTTGTTTGTATTGTTCATTCTATTTGTTTCCATTGTAATTTTTGCCATGTCAATTTCTAAACATCAACTTTTGCCATGCAATTCCAGAAACTTTCCATGTGAGCATTATCAGAGTTGTTGGTAGAATATATTTCGCGTGTTTTTTTTAGAAACCAAATGTTGTTAAACTTTCAATTGTAGGAAATAGCATCATGGTAAACCGTAAAATAGTTTGGTCAACTTGAATGGCAATTTTTTGTTTGTAATTTTCGTTTTTTGAAAACTAGGGCACTTTTTTTTGTAAAACAGGTGTAATGTAGTCACGTGGCCAAAAAATAAATGTCCTGCTATTTTTTCTTATGCCTTGGCATTTTTATGGCTCACAAGATAGAAAATTCCTTTTTGTACATCATGGGTAGTTGTGTTGGATTTTGTTCAGTTATTCCAATTGTGTCTCAAACACTAGTTTTTAAAGTCCTGATAGAGGTGTCCAGAAAAACTTTTTTGTCTAATTGGAGGCTCTAACGGAGGGATTGGAGAGGTTAAGACCTTGTATATTGCTAGGTGCTTAGGGTGATGGTTAGAAAAATAAACTGGGTTTTTCTTAAGCATCTCTATGTATTTCTACAGGAGAGAGGCCTAATTAAGCATCTGCCCTCTTCAAATAAGCATCAGGTGCTTAAAAACACTGGCTTATTTCTCTAAACACCTCCTTTAAGCACATTGCATTGTACACAAGTCCGACCCTGAGGGTGGGCGAGCGGGGCAATCGCCCCGGGCCCCCAAAACCTAGGGGGGCCCGTCCCAGGTGTGTGTCAGCACGAAGCATCCCTAGCACTAACCGTTGGACGCCATTAGAAGGGCATAAAAAGGTGCTTGTGTCTTCACGAGGAAGAATGGTGAATCATTTTCCTTGAGCGATCTAGGCCTGGCCTTTTTTCGTTCTTTCTTATGGCGTAGGGTGGTTCTGAGCCATATCTGGTTGGGCAACATGCGCACTATTACAACTTCTTTGTTTTATGATGGTTACTAAAAAAACTTTTCTTCATGACACTAGCACACTAGTTTCAACATGAATCGGTGTTGGAATTAGCCATCGATATGAATAATATATTCATGCTTTCGCTTGCAGCAGTGCTCAAACATGTCATACTAATAATTCCTACGAGTTCAATAAATAAACTAGCACACTAATAACACCTTAAAAGAAAAAGAGAAAACCTAAATGAGTTAGGACTAATTTATTTTTAAAAGGTTCATTATATCACTACAAAAAAATACACTTCAATGATGATACGTGTTTGTCACAGTAGGTCACGTTTTCTGTCATGCATGTACATCCATGACGATTTTATGACAGAATCAAGATAGTCATACCTGTGCTGTCGCAGAAGTGTTCCATGACATTACCAAAATTATCATCACGGAAGTGTCCACTTCCATGACGATAAATGCCGCGTCATCGAAGTGCTTCGTCAAGGGTGACCGACATGTGGCATCTACCGTAATGGGTTGCCGTTAAGCTATCGGGTCCGGTTTCTGATCCAATAACCCGCTAACAGCCACGACCAATGCCAATTTTCCACGTGTAAAATTCTCATTGGCTGACGGAACCACGTGTCAGCTCCGCGTTGGCACTAGTGTCACTCATCCAACGGGTGAGATGCGCCGATGATATGTTGACACGTGGACCAGCCCAAAAGTGGCCCATAAAGATTAAATGGGCCGGCCTAACTAAAGGCCCACAAGATTTAGCAAACCATAATGGGTCGGCCTAGCTAAAGGCCCACAAGATTTTGCAGACCATAATGGGCCGTCCCAGCTAAAGGCCCAACATTCTCAGTTAAGGCCTGTTCGGCTAGTGTCAAATCGGCCCGTCAATGGCCCATCCTAAACTTGTCATCGTCGCGGCCCATGGTCACTTCTGGCCAGTTAACAGTCCACTAAGTATCTGGGCTGAATTACGACCCGATGTGTTTCCGACCTGTTAAAGGTATTGCTTTATTTGGGCCCATTTATAGGCCAATGAAACTTTCGGCCCATAAACGACCATGAAGGATTTGGGTCATATTCGGCCATGTCTGACATTCAGCCTGTTCGAGGATCACTATAGATTTGGGCCACTTTCAGCCTGTTTTGACTTTCGGCCTCTTAACGTCGGACGAAATCCATGGGCCATATGTGGCCCAACGTCACATCGGGCCTACTAACGACCCATATAAAAATGACACTAATCAAGCCCGACCAAACTTCCGGCCTGTTAAAGGCCCGTGTAGTTGGTCGGCGCATTTACGACCCGTCTGAATTTTGGCCTGTGAACGACCCGCATTGTAAGTGGGCCACAATTTCGGCCTGCTAAGACCAGTGGGTTATTTGGCACAATCAGGGCCCAATCTCACTTTCGGCCTATTAAAGGCCGATGTTTTTATGGGCTCAAGATATTTACACTTGTAAACGTCCTATTGTTACTGAGGGCCCAAATTATGTTTAAGTCTGTTTAAGGGCTGTCGGTGTCAAAATCGGCGGATCTCGGGTAGTGGTCCCGAACTGTGCATCTAAGGTCGATGGTAACAGGAGACAGTGGGCACGATGTTTACCCAGGTTCGAGCCCTCTTGATGGAGGTAATACCCTACTTCCTGCTTGATTGATCTTGATGAATATGAGGATTACAAGAGTTGATCTACCACGAGACCATAATGGATAAACCCTATATGTCAGCCTATATGATTGTGATTGCCTCTACGGACTACACCCTCCGGTTTATATAGACATCAGAGGGGCCTAGGGTTGTACAGAGTCGGTTTACAGAGGAAGGAATCTTCATATCCGAACGCCAAGCTTGCCTTCTACGCAAAGGAGAGTCCCATCCGGACACGGGAGGAAGTCTTCTTTCTTGTATCTTCATGGCCCATCAGTCCGGCCCACGTCACATAGCCTGGACGCCCGAGGACCCCTTAATCCAGGACTCCCTCAGTAGCCCCTTGATACTTCTCCAACGTATCTATAATTTTTGATTGCTCCATGTGGTATTATCTACTGTTTTGGACTATATTGGGCTTTATTTTCCACTTTCATGTTATTTTTGGGACTAACCTATTAACCGGAGGCCCAGCCCAGAATTGCTGTTTTTTTTCCTATTTCAGTGTTTCGAAGAAACAGAATATCGAACGGAGCCAAAAACCTAATTCCACCGCCGCAACTTTCTGTATCCACGAGATCCCATCTTGGGGCCTGTTCTGGAGCTCCGCCAGAAGGGGAATCCACCATGGAGGGCTTCTACATCAACATCATAGCCTCTTTGATGAAGTGTGAGTAGTTTACCTCAGACCTTCGGGTCCATAGTTAGTAGCTAGATGGCTTCTTCTCTCTTTTTGGATCTCAATACAATGTTCTCCCCCTCTCTCGTGGAGATCTATTCGATGTAATCTTCTTTTGCGGTGTGTTTGTTGAGACCGATGAACTGTGGGTTTATGATCAAGATTATCTATGAACAATATTTGAATCTTCTCTAAATTATTTTTTGTATGATTGGTTATCTTTGCAAGTCTCTTCAAATTATCAGTTTGGTTTGGCCTACTAGATTGGTTTTTCTTGCAATGGGAGAAGTGCTTAGCTTTGGGTTCAATCTTGCGGTGTCCTTTCCCAGTGACAGTAGGGGCATCAAGGCACGTATTGTATTGTTGCCATCGAGGATAAGAAGATGGGTTTTTTATCATATTGCATGAATTTATCCCTCTACATCATGTCATCTTGCTTAAGGCATTACTCTGTTTTCTTGAACTTAATACTCTAGATGCATGCTGGATAGCGGTCGATGAGTGGAGTAATAGTAGTAGATGCAGGCAGGTGTCGGTCTATTTGTCTCGAACGTGATGCCTATATACATGATCGTACCTAGACATTCTTATAATTGTGCTCAATTCTGTCAATTGCTCAACAATAATTCGTTCACCCACCGTAAAATACTTATGCTCTTGAGAGAAGCCACCAGTGAAATCTATGGCCCCCGGGTATATCTTTATCATATTAATCTCCCAACACTTTATTATTGCTTTTGCTTTTTACTTTACCTTTTATTTTACTTTGCATCTCTATACCAAAAATACCAAAAATATTATCTATCATCTCTATCAGATCTAACTCTCGTAAGTGACCGTGAAGGGATTGACAACCCCTAATCGCGTCGGTTGCGTGGAGCTATTTGTTTTGTGTAGGTGCGAGGGACTCGCGCGTAGCCTCCTACTGGATTGATACCTTGGTTCTCAAAAACTGAGGGAAATACTTACTCTACTCTACTGCATCACCCTTTCCTCTTCAAGGAAATCCAACGCAGTGCTCAAGAGGTAGCACCCCTGAACCAGGCTTCAATGATGATGTGTCCGGCGTGCAGATTGTCTTCGGCATTGCAAGGAGGGTTCCTCCTATGAATACTCCAAAGCAGCCCTCGAACACAGAAACCGTGTCCGGCTCTGCAAAATAAGTACCACACACAACAGCAGAGAGTATAATATTTCATGAGTCCCATCTACCGATAACTTTTGTAGCGAGACATTATGTCCCTGCCAGGTCATTATTTTGAACCGTTTTTTAGCCTCCCGCTCCATGTTTCGAGTCGCGGTTTTCATTGGCACGTCTTGTCGGGGCAGAGGTCGTGTCCCCTTATTGCGGGATTCTCATCAATACGAGTGTGGGTAATCCAACTGCGCCGTCTGCACGACCCTTGGGGAATAGGCGAGTTTTAAGGCGAATGGGGAGGCGCTTGGTATTCGCTGCCTTTATAAAGAGATAAGGATTCACCCTTTCACCCACGCCTTCTTTCTCTCTGCCCACCCATTCTCGAGCTCCAATGCCCAAGCTTCCATCCTTTCCACCTCAAAAAAGCACTCCGGCCATGTCCGGATCTAGAGCGCAGGGCAAGTGGATGGCCTCCTTTGTCATAGAGAAGGACATTACAAAGCTCCGGGAGGCAGGGTACTTGGCCCAGGAAATCGCCCACCGGCTTCTGGCCAAGGGGCAGATTGTCCCCACCCCGGAGCCCCATGAGAGGGTGGTGTTCATTCCCCACTTCGTCCGTGGGTTAGGGTTTCCTCTCCACCCCTTCGTCCGCGGACTCATGTTCTACTATGGGCTAGATTTCCATGATCTGGACCCAAACTCCTTCCTCAACATCTCGGCATTCATTTTCGTGTGCAAGGCCTTCCTCCGCATCCCACCTTACTTCGGAATGTGGCTGAAGACCTTCAATGTGAAGCCGAACGTGGTGGATCGCCAACAGGCAGAGTGCGGAGGCGCTATGGTGAACAAATTGTCCAACATCACGTGGCCCAAAGGCACCTTTGTGGAGACTGTCAAAGGGTGGCAGCAACAGTGGTTCTACGTCACAGAGCCCCGCAACACCACCTGGGCCGCGGCTCCCGAATTCAAGTCCGGGGCCCCAATGTGGCTTAACTCCTGGCTAGAAAAGGGCGTGGAGTGGGCATCGTCGGACGAGGTGTCAGCGCTGCAGACGCGCATCAAGAGCATGGTGCACAAGAACATCAAGCTTGTCAATGTGATCCAGGTGATGCTTTTTCGCCGGATCCTTCCTTGCCAAAACTGGACTTGCGATTTGTGGTAATTCGATCCGGCCAAGCACCAGACCTTGCAACAGTTCTTCGGCTCCACGCATGAAGGCATCTGGAAGGTGCTTTTTAAGGCCAATGAGATGTGGCCAAAGACGACCGAGGACCGTGGGTACAACCTGACCCATCCCGATAGTCTAGTAAGTTTTTCGTAATTCAAGGTGTATCCTTCACCTGTACATTCAAGGAAGATGTCTAAGCTTTCCTTTCTGTCTTTTCAGGGCTGGAAAAAGAAGGCGGAGCGGATCCAGTGTCCAGCTCCGCTGCCCGAAAACCCAGCTATCCCAGTTTTGACGAAGATGCTGGTTCCGGCGCCCTACCAGGTGTTGGAGAAGAAGGCCAAAAATATGGCCAAGGAGAAGGCCAAGGAGACCAGAAGTGGCCTCCGCCGTAAAGGTACTTCAGATGCATCGTCCGAAGAAACTGAAACCCACTCCTCCCCCGCCGAGAACGATGAGGGGGAGGACGAAAGCAATTCTCCCCTTGAGGGGGAAGGAAGAAAAGGGCGGCCTCCACATATCTGGAGGCAGAGGCGTCCAAGAGAGGGGGGGGTCTCCCCCGCGGATAATCCCGCGCTGGATACTGATTGGAGCTCCAAGTGTCGTCCCAGGGATAAGCCCCTGGCCGAATCGTAAGTACTCAGAGGCACTCATGCACATATATACCCAACTCCTTTGCTTCGTGGTTTTAATATGTTGAACAATGCGTTGCAGTACGGCTCACGCCCGCCCCCAGCGATCCTCATCTTCGGGGAGTTCGCTGGATCCCAATGTGATGGACAGCGGGTCGCCTCCGCCGGCCTTCTCACAACGCTGAAGTGTTGTCCCGAAGGATCCTCCCAGGTCAGGGAGAGGCACAGGAGGCCGTCACGGTGGCGCCAGAGGAAGATATCTCAGCCGCCGGACACATTGGGGAGCAGACCCCCCCGGCAACTAGCGATGGGGTCCACATCCAATCCGGCCCCCAGCAAATCGGTTCCGGAATCAGGTAAGCAGCCTCCTTCGAAAGGAGGTGCACCTATTCTGCCGGTGACCTCTGTCCATCCAGAGGCACCGGATACTCTACTAGAAGCGCTGCAAAGTGCTTCCATTGTTGAGGAACACTGTATCCTCATGGGTACGGTGGTTGAAAGGGTTCAGTCCGCTAAGAGAGAATTGACCAAAGCCTGCACCAGCCTTCTAACAGGCTTTGAGGTATGGGAAGTAATTATGCAAAAAGAATGTCATAGTATAGACAGTAGGCCCTGAGACTCTGTCCGGTGCTCGAAAAGAAAAGCTGGACAGAGGATCAAATAATTTTCGCAGGAGACTAACACTGCATGTCAATGGGAATAAGCAGCCGTCGATGCTGGCTATGACCTCCCATTCTGCCGAAGTCTCCAAACTGAAGCAGAGTTTGGAGCGGGCCGAGGAAGAGATCGGCTGTGTGAAAAAACAACTAGAGGACAAGCAAGGTATGCAATGGCCTATTTAGATCTAGAAAGATATGAATTGTTTGTGTTGATCATGTTATCATGATATTTCATAGGAGTTGCGACCGAGGCGGAGTTCCTCAAGAACGCACTGGCCGAGGCCCGGAAGAGAGCGGCGAAGGAACAAGCCGCCCGCAAAAAACATGAGGCAAGGGTCGGGGAGGTCCAGTAGGAGCTCCAGGACGCCGTAAAGAAATGTGAGTCCTTGGAGCACAATATTGCGGACCAATAGTCCGAACTTGCTAAGGCCCACCAAAGCGCACAAGAGGCCCGGGTTGAAGCCCAGGGCGCCCTCCAAGAAATCTAGGAGGCTAGGAAAATCGCGGCGGTTAAGGCCTTTATTATGCAGAGAAAATATGTGAGGAAAAGGTACCTCTTACTGACCCGGATTTGGAGTTCTCCAGGAGCGTTTGCGGATCTGCCGCGCAGTGTTGCTGATGCTGCGGAGTTCTTTCGAGCCGAAGAGGGGAGCTCAACGGAGAAGCTGTTCTGGTTGCAATACCTTGCGCCAGAGCATCCGGTACCCTTTAGCGATCAGCTAAAACAGCTGACCGAACTGCATAGGGTGGCCAAATTGGCCAGGAAGGATTTGATCTTCCGTCTATGGCCTACCGAAGCCATACCCAGCAGCTACTTCGGTCTCGTGTGCGGCTGGTCGATGCCTGCCCTCGGCTTGATGTCATCAAGCGGTCGGTCTGCATCGAAGGTGCGCGGATGGCCTTCGCCCGTGTCAAGGTGCAGTGGGCGAAGATGAACGCCGTCAAGCTCGCGACCGAGGGACCGCCTGCGGGGAAGGAGCACCGCATGCCCGAGCAGTATTTTGATGATTTCCTGGAGGGGTCCCGCATTGTAGAGGGCCAGTGTGCAAAAGACCTTATCTTTGAATGAATACATTCATGTTATCCCATCCTGTATTATGAAACAAAGCCGATATGTAATATAATGCTTGTTGTTTATTTAAAATTTTGCCTCTTGTGCGGCCATTTTATTAAATCTGAGAGTGGGCCAGTCATCGGGTTCAGCCCCCACGTAGGTAGTACGGGGGTGTTCGGGTTGGAACCTAAACACTCTTGATCCAAGAGTTTGGTCCTTGAAGGAGGTGTTTAGCGCAACAAACCAGGCAATCAGACTATGTGGCTTTATCACCCACACTTAGCCATAGGAGTTTGACAATCGGAATGCAGGCGCAGCCCCTAGTTAGTATTTGTTAATCCGGACTAGGGTGATGTAGACACCTGATCGGGTGGAGGCAGATCCGTCGCATAATGCAGGAAAAAATCGCAAGAGATTTGAACCTCCGAATAGCTGACCAGCTCTTGCCACATCATGACAGTCAATTTTCGGCTTTTTCTACTGATGTGTGTCCGAATAAACCAGAAACACAATCGCAGTAGTTCTCCCTTTACTACCCTAGCCGATAGGACGGAACATAAGGTAGTAAGCACAGGAGCCGGGTAACCCAACTATTAACCAAAGACATGGTTCGGAGCCGATGCATATAATGCTAAATTCGGGGTGCCAAACTATACTGTAAAAAGTGTTCGGACTTTTTGCCGTAGTATGGAGCGCAATGAAGCCCCTGGCGAATTAAGGCGTACCAAAGTGTATGGGTGCAATCGATAAGAAGAGCGAAATAAAATGAAGTAGTAAGCCAGTGCCACATAAGTTGGGCCGCAAACTGTTTCTATTATAATTTGATTAATACGTCAAAGCGTATTTGTACAAATAGTGCGATAAGCAACCGGGCTATTTAACATGCCGAGACCAAGGGTGATCTGCATGCGGGTCCTGAAAACAGGTAGAGTGATCATCAAGAAGACCACCTAGAGATTCCCCCACACGTCTATGCTGCTTGCCACCTTGGTATATCCGATGATCAGGCCGTCGTGAGGGGCCTGTGGAAAAAAGGAAAAAAAGAAAAGGGAAAGTATGTGTGCCCGGGGACGGTTAAGCCGTATTATAGACCACAATCGGGTCATGCCTCCATCTTTGCCCATGGTATTCTGAGTGTGTAATTATGTACGCGTGGTACGTACGCCGCCATTTGGTCGGGACTGAGACGGAGGCCGAATTGCTAATCGAACTCCTGACGAGCTGGACTGTCATGCTGCGGAGTAGTCCGGACTCGTTTGACAGTGTCCGGGAGCTTGGCCGCTGAATTAATATTCTGTTTGATAAAGCCGCTCTGTACTTTCGTTGCCAGGGCTGTGGTGTGCTTCTCGATACAGAGGGAGCGTTCCGTGTTTCCATTGACTGTTATGACACCACGTGGTCCGGGCATCTTGAGTTTGAGATAAGCACAATGTGGCACCACATTGAATCGAGCAAATGCAGTTCGTCCGAGCAGTGCATGATAGCCACTGCGGAAGGGGACGATATCAAAGATCAAGTCCTCGCTTCGGAAGTTATCCGGGGATCCGAAGACGACTTCCAATGTGATTGAGCCCATGCAGCGGGCCTCAACACCTGGTATTACTCCTTTAAAGGTAGTTTTTGTGGAGTTGATCCTTGATGGATCGATGCCCATCTTGCATACTGTGTCCTGATAGAGCAGCTTGAGGCTGCTGCCCCGTCCATGAGGACGCGCGTGAGGTGGAATCCATCAATGATTGGCTCGAGGACTAGTGCGGCTGAACCGCCATGACAGATACTGGTCGGATAGTCCCTGCGATCGAAGGTGATCGGGCAGGACGACCATTGGTTGAATTTTGGGGCGACTGGCTCTATTGCGTAGACGTCCCTGAGCGCGCGTTTGCGCTCCCTCTTGGGGATATGGGTAACGTATATCATGCTGACGTTTTAACCTGGGGGGGGACTTCTTCTGTCCCCCTGTGTTCGGCGGATGGGGCTCCTCGTCGCTGTCCTCACTTTGCGACCCCTTCTCCTTGTTCTCGTATTTAACTTGCCGGCCTGTTTAAAGACCCAACAGCTTCTGTTGGTATGATTGGATGGTTTATCGGGGGTGCAGTGGATCTGACATGGATGATCAAGTATGCGGTCCAAGCTGGATGAGCCCAGATTGTTTCTTTTAGATGGCTTCTTACAACCTCTTGAGCACTGCGTTGGATTCCCCGAAGAGGAGAGGATGATGCAGCAAAGTAGCGTAAGTATTTCCCTTAGTTTTTTAGAACCAAGGTATCAATCCAGTAGGAGGCTGCGCGCGAGTCCCTCGTACCTACACAAAGCAAATAACTCCTCGCAACCAACGCGAGTAGGGGTTGTCAATCCCTTCACGGTCACTTACGAGAGTGAGACCTGATAGATATGATAGATAATATTTTGGTATTTTTTATATAAATATGCAAAGTAAAATAAAAGACAAAGTAAAAAAGCAAAGCAATATTAAAGTGATGGAAGATTGATATGATCGAGATAGACCCGGGGGCCATAGATTTTACTAGTGTCTTCTCTCAAGAGAATAAGTATTCTACGGTGGGTGAACAAATTACTGTTGAGCAATTAACAAAATTGAGCATAGTTATGAGAATATCTAGGTATGATCATGTATATAGGAATCACGTCCGAGACAAGTAGACAAACTCCTTCCTGCATCTACTACTATTACTCCACTCATCGTCCGCTATCCAGCATGCATCTAGAGTATTCAGTTCAAGAAAACAGAGTAACGCCTTAAGCAAGATGACATGATGTAGAGGGATAAATTCATGCAATATGATAAAAACCCCATCTTCTTATCCTCGATGGCAACAATACAATACGTGCCTTGTTGCCCCTATTGTCACTGGGAAAGGACACCACAAGATTGAACCCAAAGCTAAGCACTTCTCCCATTGCAAGAAAGATCAATCTAGTAGGCCAAACCAAACTGATAATTCGAAGAGACTTGCAAACATAACCAATCTTACATAAAAGAATTCGGAGAAGATTCAAATATTGTTCATAGATAATCTTGATCATAAACCCACAATTCATCGATCTCAACAAACACACCGCAAAAGGAAGATTACATCGAATAGATCTCCACGAGAGAGGGGGAGAACATTGTATTGAGATCCAAAAAGAGAGGAGAAGCCATCTAGCTACTAACTATGGACCCGAAGGTCTGAGGTAAACTACTCACACTTCATCGGAAGGGCTATGATGATGATGTAGAAGCCCTCCATGGTGGATTCCCTCTCCGGCAGAGCTCCGGAACAGGCCCCAAGATGGGATCTCGTGGGTACAGAAGGTTGCGGCCGTGGAATTAGGTTTTTGGCTCCGGATCTGATCGTTTGGGGGTAAGTAGGTATATATAGGAGGAAGGAGTACGTCGGTGGAGCTTCGTGGGGCCCACGAGGGTGGGGATGCGCCCTAGGGGGTGGGCGCGCCCCCCTACCGCGTGCCCACCTCGTGGCTTTCTTGACGTAGGGTCCAAGTCTCCTGGACCATATTCGGTGAGAAAATCACGTTCTTGAAGGTTTCATTCCGTTTGGACTCCGTTTGATATTCCGTTTCTTCAAAACACAGAAATAGGCAAAACACAACAATTCTGTGCTGGGCCTCCGGTTAATAGGTTAGTCCCAAAAATAATATAAAAGTGGAAAATAAAGCCCAATATGGTCCAAAACAGTAGATAATATAGCATGGAGCAATCAAAAATTATAGATACGTTGGAGACGTATCAGGCATCCCCAAGCTTAATTCCTGCTCGTCCTCGAGTAGGTAAATGATAAAAGAGAATTTTTGATGCGGAGTGCTACTTGGCATAATTTCAATGTAATTCTTCTTAATTGTGGTATGAATATTCAGATCCGAAAGATTCAAGACAAAAGTTCATATTGACATAAAAATAATAATACTTCAAGCATACTAACTAAGCAATTATGTCTTCTCAAAATAATATGGCCAAAGAAAGTTATCCCTACAAAATCATATAGTCTGGCTATGCTCTATCTTCACCACACAAAGTATTTAAATCATGCAGAACCCCGATGACAAGCCAAGCAATTGTTTCATACTTTTGACATTCTCAAAACTTTTTCAATCTTCACGCAATACATGAGCGTGAGCCATGGATGTAGCACTATATGTGGAATAGAATGGTGGTTGTGGAGAAGACAAAAAGAGGGGAAGATAGTCTCACATCAACTATGCGTATCAACGGGTTATGGAGATGCCCATCAATAGATATCAATGTGAGTGAGTAGGGATTGCCATGCAACGGATGCACTAGAGCTATAAGTATATGAAAGCTCAACAAAAGAAACTAAGTGGGTGTGCATCCAACTCGCTTGCTCATGAAGACCTAGGGCATTTTGAGGAAGCCCATCATTGGAATATACAAGCCAAGTTCTATAATGAAAAATTCCCACTAGTATATGAAAGTGACAAAATGAGAGACTCTCTATCATGAAGATCATGGTGCTACTTTGAAGCACAAGTGTGGTAAAAGGATAGTAACATTGTCCCTTCTCTTTTTTTCTCTCATTTTTTGGGCCTTTTCTCTTTTTTATGGCCTCTTTTCTTTTTTTTCTTTTTTTTCGTCCGGAGTCTCATCCCTACTTGTGGGGGAATCATAGTCTCCATCATCCTTTTCCTCACTTGGGACAATGCTCTAAAAATGATGATTATCACACTTTTATTTTCTTACAACTCAACTATTACAACTCGATACTTAGAACAAAATATGACTCTATATGAATGCCTCCGGCGGTGTACCGGGATATGCAATGAATCAAGAGTGACATGTATGAAAGAATTCTGAACGGTGGCTTTGCGACAAATACGATGTCAACTACATGATCATGCTAGCAATATGACAATGATGGAGCGTGTCATAATAAACGGAACGGTGGAAAGTTGCATGGCAATATATCTCGGAATGGCTATGAAAATGCCATGATAGGTACGTATGGTGGCTGTTTTGAGGAAGGTATATGGTGGGTGTATGATACCAGCGAAAAGTGCGCGGTATTAGAGAGGATAGCAATGATGGAAGGAAGAAAAGTGAGTATAATCCATGGACTCAACATTAGTCATGAAGAACTCATATGCTTATTGCAAAAATCTACAAGTTATCAAAGCAAAGTATTACACGCATGCTCCTAGGGGGATAGATTGGTAGGAAAAGACCATCACTCGTCCCCGACCGCCACTCATAAGGAACACAATCAATAAATAAATCATGCTCCGACTTCATCACATAACGATTCACCATACGTGCATGCTACGAGAATCACAAACTTTAACACAAATATTTATCAAATTCACAACTACTCAACTAGCATGACTCTAATATCACCATGTTCATATCTCAAAACAATTATCAAGCATCAAACTTTTCTTAGTATTCAACGCACTCAAAAGAAAGTTTTACAAATCTTGAATACCAAGCATATTAGGATTGTTTAAGCTAATTACCATGCTATTTAAGAATATCAAAATAATCTAAATGAAGCATGAGAGATCAATAGTTTCCATAAAACAAATCCACCACCATGCTCTAAAAGATATAAATGAAGCACTAGAGCAAAACTATATAACTCAAAAGATATAAGTTAAGCACATAGAGTATTCCAACAAAATCCAATTCATGTATGGCTCTCTCAAATGGTGTGTACAGCTAGGACGATTGTGGTAAACTAAAAAGCAAAGACTCAAATCATACAAGACGCTCCAAGCAAAACACATATCATGTGGTAAATAAAAATATAGCTCCAAGTAAAGTTACCGATGGAAGTAGACGAAAGAGGGGATGCCTTCCGGGGCACCCCCAAGCTTTGAATTTTTGGTGTCCTTAGGTTATCTTGGGGGTGCCATGGTCAACCCCAAGCTTAGGCTCTTTCCACTCCTTGTTCCACAATCCATCAAAAGATTTCACCCAAAACTTGAAAACTTCACAACACAAAACTCAACAGAAATCTCGTGAGCTCCGTTAGCGAAAGAAAACAAAATACCACTTCAAGGTACTGTAATGAACTCATTCTTTATTTATATTGGTGTTAAACCTACTGTATTCCAACTTTTCTATGGTTTATAAAATATTTTACTAGCCATAGATTCATCAAAATAAGCAAACAACACACGAAAAACAGAATCTGTCAAAAACAGAACAGTCTGTAGTAATCTGTAACTAACGCAAACTTCTGGAAATCCAAAAATTCAGCCACAATAGGACGACCTAGGAAATTTGTTTATTGATCAGAAGCAATTGGAATCAATATTTTATCGCATTCTAGTGATTTTTAACAATTGTTTTCGTGAACAGAAAGTTTCTGGAAATTTCAGCAAGATCAAATAACTATCATCCAAAAAGATCCTATAGGTTTAACTTGGCACAAACACTAATCAAAACATAAAACCACATCTAAAAAGAAGGTAGATGGATTATTTATTCCTAAAAAGAAACAAAAACAAAAAAAAACTTAAAAAATAAAATTGGGTTGCCTCCCAACAAGCGCTATTGTTTAACGCCCCTAGCTAGGCATAAAAGCAAGGATAGATCTAGGTATTGCCATCTTTGGTAGGCAATCCATAAGTGGCTCTCACGATCGATTCATATGGTAATTTTATTTTATTTCTAGGAAGGTGTTCCATGCCTTTATTTAATGGAAATTGGAATCTAATATTCCCTTCCTTCATATCAATAATTGCACCAATCGTTTTAAGGAAATGTCTACCAAGAATAATAGGACATGCAGGATTGCAATCTATATCAAGAACGATAAAATCTACAGGCACATAATTCCTATTTGCAACAATAAGAACATAATTAAATCTTCCCATAGGTTTCTTAATAGTGGAATCCGCAAGGTGCAAGTTCAGAGAGCAATCATCAAAATTGCGGAAATCTAGCAAATCACACAAAGTTTTGGGAATAGTGGAAACACTAGCACCCAAATCTCATAAAGCATAAAATTCATGATACTTAATCTTAATTTTAATAGTTGGTTCCAACTTATCATAAAGTTTTCTAGGAATAGAAACTTCCAACTCAAGTTTGTCTTCATAAGATTGCATCAAGGCATCAACGATATGTTTGGTAAAGGCTTTATTTTGACTATAAGCATGAGGAGAATTTAGCTTGGATTGCAACAAGGAAATACAATCAATTAAAGAGCAAATTTCATAATTAAATTCCTTGAAGTCCAAAATAGTGGGTTTAGCAACATCTAGGGTTTTGCTTTCTTTAATCCCACTTTTATCAATTTCATCATCAAGATCTAAAAACTCTGAATGCTTGGAATGCCTTCTAGGTAAAGGTGGATCATATTCAGTCCCATCATTATCAAGATTCATATTGCAAAACAAAGATTTAATAGGGGACACATCAATGACTTTTAGATCTTCATCTTGATTTTCATAGGAATTGGAAGAACACGCTTTAACAAAGGCATCTTTCGTAGCACCCATCCTAGCGGTTCTTTCCTTGCACTCATCAATGGGAATTCTCATGGCTTTGAGAGACTCATTGATATCATGCTTAGGAGGAATAGATCTAAGCTTTAAAGAATCAACATCAAGAGAAACTCTATCAACGTTCCTAGCCAATTCATCAACTTTAAGTAATTTCTCTTCAAGCAAAGCGTTAAAATTCTTTTGTGAATTCATAAACTCTTTAACACTAGTCTCAAATTCAGAGGGCATCTTATTAAAATTTCCATAAGAGTTGTTGTAGGAATTTCCATAATTATTAGAAGGATTACTAGGATAAGGCCTAGGATTAAAGTTCCCTCTATACGCGTTGTCACCAAAATTATTCCTACCAACAAAATTCACATCCATAGATTCATTATTATTCTCAATCAAAGTAGACAAAGGCATATCATTAGGATCAGAAGAAACACTCTTAGTAGCAAATAATTTCATAAGTTCATCCATCTTTCCACTCAAAACATTAATTTCTTCTATAGCATGCACTTTTTTATTACTAGATCTTTCAGTGTGCCATTGAGAATAATTAACCATAATATTATCTAGGAGTTTAGTAGCATCTCCTAAGGTCATTTCCATAAAAGTGCCTTCAGCGGCCGAATCTAAAAGATTTCAAGATGCAAAATTCAATCCGACATAATTTTTTTGTATAATCATCCACAAGTTCAAACCATGAGTAGGGCAATTATGTATCATTAATTTCATTCTCTCCCCAGCTTGTGCAACATGCTCATGATCAAGTTGCTTAAAATTCATAATATCGTTTCTAAGAGAGATGATCTTAGCGGGAGAAAAATACTTAGAGATAAAAGCATCTTTGCACTTATTCCAAGAATCAATACTATTTTTAGGCGAAGACGAAAACCAAGCTTTAGCACGATCTCTAAGCGAAATAGGAAATAGCTTCAATTTAACAATATCATTATCAACATCTTTCTTCTTTTGCATATCACACAAATCCATGAAGCTATTTAGATGAGTAGCGACATCTTCACTAGGAAGGCCGGCAAATTGATCTTTCATAACAAGATTCAACAAAGCAGTATTGATTTCACAAGATTCAGTGTTGGTAAGAGGAGCAATCGGAGTGCTAAGGAAATCATTATTGTTGGTATTTGTAAAGTCACACAATTTGGTATTATCTTGAGCCATCGTGACAAGCAAGCAATCCAACACACGAGCAAACAAAAAGGCAACGAGAAAAATGGCAAACGGAAAAGAGAGGGTGAATAAAACGGCAAGGGTGAAGCGGGGGAGAGGAAAACGGGAGGCAAATGGCAAATAATGTAATGCGAGAGATAAGGGATTGTTATTGGTACTTGGTATGTTGACTTTTGCGTAGACTCCCCGGCAACGGCGCCAGAAATTCTTCTTGCTACCTCTTGAGCACTACGTTGGTGCCGGGGTTTCCTGGGCTCCCCGAGCACCTATGGGGACGGAGCCCCTTCTTGGTTCGGCGGGGGGGGGGGGGGGCGGAGGTCGCGCGAAGAGCGTATCAAGGCGAGGCACGCGGGGAAGGTTTGTACCCAACTTCGGAGCTCTCTGGAGAGATAACACTCCTACTGCTGCTTTGTGGATTGTATTGAGTTCTTGCTCGGGAGCGCCGAGTGCTACAGTACACTCGAGCAGCTGACGAGACCGAGCGCTTCCCTGAGGATCGATCCCTCCCCTACGTTGTGCATGGGCCTCCTTTTATATGTTCAACGTAGGTAAGGGCAAAAGTGTAAATATGCTGCGGTAGGTACAGCTGCCTACACAGTGTATCATACCTAACCCTGACGGCAGGGGACAAAGGCATTAAATGGCCGTCTACGTCGCCCAGACGGTGCAGAAAAGGGACCGTCAGGGGCGCCATCGCTCGCCACGATGGCGATCCTGTCAGTGCTGCATGCCATAGTGTACCCCTGGCTGCACAGCCTCCCACCACGTACGTTGGGAAGGGTCCCGGAGCGACACGTAGGTGGGTGAGCTGGAGCGCGGGTACAGAGTGGCTGCCTGCCGCGGCAAGTGCCTTGCCGTGGCCGTTGTCTTGTCGCGCCCGGGAACTTGTCGTTCGCCGGGTCCTGCCGGGACGTGTGGCGCGCTGCGGCAGGTTCTTTGAGATGCTCTTGTTGGGCTTCCCGACAAGCTCCTCTTGCCGGGGTCTTGTACCTCGAATGGCCTTCCCGGCAAGCTCCTCTTGCCGGGGACTTGTCTCCTTGACTTAAATACTTTGTTCTTGAATGGCTCCAAAGGAACCACAGAGAGCCTTAGTGATCATTTGGCGGGTCTTGCCGCGGGGTGCTGCGACTGCCTGTGCACAAGTTCGGGATACTAGAGTACCCCTACTTTAGTACACCGACAGTTGGATTTCCCCGAAGAGGAGAGGATGATGCAGCAAAGTAGCGTAAGTATTTCCCTCAGTTTTTGAGAACCAAGGTATCAATCCAGTAGGAGGCTACGCGCGAGTCCCTCATACCTACACAAAGCAAATAACTCCTCGCAACCAACGCGAATAGGGGTTGTCAATCCCTTCACGGTCACTTACGAGAGTGAGACCTGATAGATATGATAGATAATATTTTTGGTATTTTTGATATAAAGATGCAAAGTAAAATAAAAGGCAAAGTAAAAAGCAAAACAATATTAAAGTGCTGGAAGATTGATATGATGGAGAAAGACCCGGGGGCCATAGATTTCACTAGTGGCTTCTCTCAAGAGCATAAGTATTCTACGGTGGGTGAACAAATTACTATTGAGCAATTGACAGAATTGAGCACAGTTATGAGAATATCTATGTATGATCATGTATATATGCATCACGTCCGAGACAAGTAGACCGACTCCTGCCTGCATCTACTATTATTACTCCACTCATCGCCCCCTATCCAGCATGCATCTAGAGTATTAAGTTCAAGAAAACAGAGTAATGCCTTAAGCAAGATGACATGATGTAGAGGGATAAATTCATGCAATATGATAAAAACCCCATCTTGTTATCCTCGATGGCAACAATATAATATGTGCCTTGCTGCCCCTACTGTCACTGGGAAAGGACACCGCAAGATTGAACCCAAAGCTAAGCACTTCTCCCATTGCAAGAAAAACCAATCTAGTAGACCAAACCAAACTGATAATTCGAGGAGACATGCAAAGATAACCAATCATACATAAAAGAATTCAGAGAAGATTCAAATATTGTTCATAGATAACCTTGATCATAAACCCACAATTCATCGGTCTCAACAAACACACCGCAAAAAGAAGATTACATCGAATAGATCTCCACGAGGGAGGTGGAGAACATTGTATTGAGATCCAAATAGAGAGAAAAAGCCATCTAGCTACTAACTATGGACCCGGAGGTCTGAGGTAAACTACTCACACTTCATCGGAGGGGCTATGATGATGATGTAGAAGCCCTCCATGGTGGATGCCCTCTCCGGCGGAGCTCTGGAACAGGCCCCAAGATGGGATCTCGTGGGTACAGAAGGTTGCGGCGGTGGAATTAGGTTTTTTGCTCCATATCTGATCGTTTGGGGGGTACGTAGTTATATATAGGAGGAAGGAGTACGTCGGTGGAACTTCATGGGGCCCATGAGGGTGGGGGGCGTGCCCTAGGGGGGTGGGAACGCCCCCTACCTTGTGCCCACCTCATGGATTTCTTGACGTAGGTTCCAAGTCTCCTGGATCATGTTCGGTGAGAAAATCACATTCCCGAAGGTTTCATTCCGTTTGGACTCCGTTTGATATTCCGTTTCTTCAAAACACTGAAATAGGCAAAAAACAACATTTCTGGGTTGGGCCTCCAGTTAATAGGTTAGTCCCAAAAATAATATAAAAGTGGAAAATAAAGCCCAATATGGTCCAAAACAGTAGATAATATGGCATGGAGCAAACAAAAATTATAGATACGTTGGAGACGTATCACTTCTTCCGCTGGCCGTACTTGGAGCCACTGAATCCGGCATTGACCATCGTGTCATCGTTATTGTCACCGTTGCTTCAATGCTTGTGCCTGTTGCGTCGGGGCTTGCCGTTGCTATTTCTGGCTTCAGAGGTGCCAGGTTCGCTTGCATTATTATTGCTACGTGCTAGCTAGCTATCTTTGCCCGCGCAAAAGTGGGTCATAAGTGCCGTGAGGGCCGCCATGGACTTCGGCTTTTCTTGGCCGAGGTGCCGGGCGAGCCATTCGTCGCGGATGCTAAGCTTAAAGGCCGCTAGGGCTTCAGCATCCGGACAGTCAATGATCTGGTTCTTTTTACTTAGTAACCTAGTCCAGAATTTCCTGGCTGACTCTCCGGGTTGTTGAACTATGTGACTTAAGTCATCGGCATCCGGAGGCGGACATATGTGCCTTGGAAGTTGTCACAGAAGGCGTCTTCCAAGTCCTCCTAGCGGCCAATAGAGTTTTTAGGCAGGCTGTTCAACCAATGTTGAGCCGGTCCCTTGAGTTTTAGCGGGAGGTATTTGATGGCATGAAGATCATCACCGCGGGCCATATGAATATGGAGAAGAAAGTCCTCAATCTATACCGCGGGATCTGTTGTTCCATCATATGAGTCGATATTCACAGGTTTAAACCCTTCTAGGAAATCGTGCTCCATTACTTCATCAGTGAAGCAGAGGGGGTGTGCGGTGTCAAAACCGGAGGATCTCGGGTAGGGGGTCTCGAACTGTGCGTCTAAGGCCGATGGTAACAGGAGACGGGGGACACGATGTTTACCCAGGTTCGGGCCCTCTTGGTGGAGGTAATACCCTACTTCCTGCTTGATTGATCTTGATGAGTATGAGGATTACAAGAGTTGATCTACCACGAGATCGTAATGGCTAAACCCTAGATGTCTAGCATGTATGATTGTGATTGCCTCTACGGACTAAACCATCCAGTTTGTATAGACATCGGAGGGGCCTACGGTTGTACAAAGTCGGTTTATAGAGGAAGGAATCCTCATATTCGAACGCCAAGCCTGCCTTCCACGCAAAGGAGAGTCCCATCCGGACATGGGAGGAAGTCTTCTGTCTTGTGTCTTCCTGGCCCATCAGTCCGGCCCACGTCACATAGCCCGGACGCCCGAGGAGCCCTTAATCTAGGACTCCCTCAAGGGCTACTATGGGCACATGCCTACCAGAAAAATATGAAAGCTTATGCTGATTTAGGCCGAGGTAATTTTAGTGGGCTATGTGATGCCCCCGATTCAATCGTACACTAATCATGCACGCAAATGTGTACGAGCAAGATCAGGGACTCACGGGAAGATATCACAACACAACTCTAAAACATAAATAAGTCATACAAGCATCATAATACAAGCCAGGGGCCTCGAGGGCTCGAATACAAGTGCTCGATCATAGACGAGTCAGCGGAAGCAACAATATCTGAGTACAGACATAAGTTAAACAAGTTTGCCTTAAGAAGGCTAGCACAAACTGGGATACAGATCGAAAGAGGCGCATGCCTCCTGCCTGGGATCCCCCTAACTACTCTTGGTCATCGTCAGCGGGCTGCACGTAGTAGTAGGCACCTCTAGTGTAGTAGGAGTCGTCGCCGACGATGGCGTCTGGCTCCTGGACTCCATCTCTGGTCGCAGCAATCGTGTCACATCCCTAGCTAGGCCATGCATTAGAGTGTGCATCATGTTTATATTCTATTAATTCTGAAATGGGAAATGCCAGAACCCCCAACACACACTTCTCCCCCCCCCCCTGGAAATAACTAGGGTTTACTAAAATCTTTTTCAATGAACCTGAAATGCCCTTCTAAAATGTTCACCCTCTTTGTCTTGGATTAAACCCCCTGGCAAAAATAGTGCACATTTTTCTAGGTCAACAGAAGGTTTTTGAATTAACACATAAGTATTTGAATTTGGGCATTTAAAATTTATAAAAATATTTTAAATGTTCAAATATTCTCAAACAGAAATGTTTCATGTTGTCTATATTTTAAATAGCAAGCATGTGCAGTTTGAGGATTTTTGGAGTGGTCCAGGTATTTTAAATAACTCCACAAAGTTGCAGAAGAAATAGAAAAGGAAAGACAAAAACAAAAAAAATACAACTAACTTACCTGGCGGCCCACCTGGCCGGCCCAGCCCACCAGCCGCGCCAGCGAGCTGCTTCGCCTCGCCAGCCAGGCAGGCAGGTGCTCGACGCCGGAGCAGGAGCTCGCCACGCAGCGCCCTGCCTCCCTGCTTCACCTTCCTCGCCGCCCGACGCGCTGGACGAGCTCCACGTCCTGCCCCGACTCCCCTGGACACGCCACTCGCTCCTCTGCCCCTCTCTCTCGCTCTCCAGCGCCATGGCCGACGCCATCGTCGCCGCACCGCCGCCATAGTCGTGCTCCTCGTCGTCTCCACGCCGCACCACCGTGTCCACAAGCTCCGCCATCCTCCTCTCCGTCGATCAGGCCGAGCCCACAGCGCCTGCGTGCCTCGAAACTGCCGCACCAACCTCGCCCGACACCGCCACCGCCGGAGATCCCCTTCAACGCCATCGCCGCACCAGCTCGTCCCCGACTCCGCCATCAGCTCCATCGCGACCGGTGAGAGCCTGGCCACCTTCCCATCCTCTCTGCTCCCTCTCTCGAGCCCTGTAGTGACTGCACGAAGCTCGCCGCACCCACCGCCGCGGAGCACGTCGCCGGCGTGTCTCCGGCTAACCACTGGCCACCTCACCACGTCTAACTTACTCACCGCACACCCAGGAGCCCAACGCACCGCTCCTCGAGCCTCGCAGTGCCCCGTAGCTCGTTTCCACTCTCACCCGAGCTCCGGCGACCGCCAACGTCGTCGCCGGCGCCGACTCCGGCCACCCCGACCCCAACCTACTCCACCAAGAGCTGCGGTTCATCGCCAGCTCCACTTAGATGCCTTCCGCGCCTCATTTGATGGCCGGAATGGCCAAAACCACTTTCCTCCGCCGCGACTGACCTCGCCGGCGGCTAGACGCCGGCGGGTTTGACCTTAACCACCGACTGGGTGGGCCCCAGTTGACTTTCTGAGTCGATGACAAGTGGGCCCCCCCTGCTAATCTTTCTGGTTAACTTAAATTAGTTTAGTTAGTCTAATTAAGCACTGACACGCGGGTCCCACCGGTCAGTTTGACCTGGGCGACCCCGTTGACCCCTGACGTCACACTGACGCCAGGCTGACGCAATAAATTATTTTGCTGGATTTATTTTTATACAGGAAAATCCAGAAAATAGTTCAAACTTCAAAAATTCATAGAAAATTATCTGTAGCTCCAAATGCAAAGTTTTATATATGAAAAATGATCAGAAAAATCCAATCTACCCATTGGTGCTAGTTTCATGCATGTTAAAACAAGTTAAACCCACTGTTTAGGCATTATAAGGTATTGCACTAATATGATCTTATAAATGCACTACCATTTGAATCTTTGGTTCAAATAGGGTCATTTCCTTCTGGTTTAACTTGCATTTAGCCAGGACACATTCATATTGCTATGTCATTGCATGCATCATATTGTTGCATATCGTCATGTATTGATTGTGTTGCAATGTGTCATTCGTGGTAGGTTCTGCCTCCGAGGATATCTCCGAGTATCCAGTTGAAGGACAGTATCCCACCACCACTCCATCAGGCAAGCAAACCATTGATCATTCCGATACAAACCCATGTTCTCGCTTCTGCTCTCGTTTACTGCATTAAGACAACGCGTTTCAAACTGCTGTGTGTTGCGGTAGTTGAACCCACTTCCTTTGCATGACCTGTCATTGCCACAGTAACTAGATGAAACCCACTAGCATGTGTAGGAGTTGATTGAGCCAATACATGTGTGTGAGTGTTCCTACCATGCTATGCTTGCTATGCTTAGAGTTGTGTCAGGTCTGGCTCATCGGGATGATGAACTGGAGTGAAAGGTTGTGTCGGTGACAAGAGTGAGGTGTTGAACACGATTTGGTAAAGGAATCGATGAGAGGCCATGTAGGAGTACATGGTGGGTTGTTTCATTGAGGCCGTCTTTAGGAACTGAGTTCTGTGTTTGTGATCCATGATACAGTTACTACCACACATTGGGATCCTTAATTGACTCTCTCGGCTTCTTGATCACGCTTGTCCTTGTCCAGGAGTTGCAAAGTAGTTTCTGGTGTTTGTAGTATGCTGGGGGCCGCACGCGGTGCTGACCATCGGGGTGGGCTGTGTTGCGGTAGGCACGTGGCACGGTGTACCGACTCGCCCGTTTGGTGTCTCGGGAACCCTGTTCACATCGTTCGGGGCCGTTAGTGGAAACCTCGGCCGGACTCCCTGCGGATGGAACCCGAATAGGCGATAAACCTGGACTAGAGACTTGAGTGTTTAGGTAGGCCGTGGCCGACACCCTCGCTGGGCTTCCGCTTGAAGGTTGCCGAGTACATGTCGTGTAAATGGCGATAAGTGGTGAGAGCGTGTGTGAAGAAGTACACCCCTGCAGGGTTAACATCATCTATTCGAATAGCCGTGTCCGCGGTAATGGACTTCTGGGTTGCCTATATCAGATCATAGACAAGTTAAATGGATACTGCTAAAAATCTCAAGATAAGTGTGAGTACCGCGGATGGCCCTCTCGTGGGATGGCGAGAGAGGATCCACGGTGGAGTATTGTGTTGGTGTTAGTGGACTCGTGTGCGACAAATGTTTTACAAGTGGTGTCTATCGTAGGATAGCTTAGCCAAGGGTCAAAGCTGGCTTGCTGCAATAACCCCACTACCTTCTTGAGAATGTGCATGTATAGTAGGTTCCTGTTGTAAGACTTGCTGAGTACCTCCGTACTCATGTTGCTTTAATCATGTTTTTCAGACGACTGCACCAACCCCTCTGATGGGTTCTATGTAGACCTCGACGTTGACGAGTGACTTATCACCCAGGTGGTGATCCAAGACTTGTGAAGGGTCTTTGTAGATAGACAGGCTTCGTCAAGCCTTCTTTCTTTCTAGTGTCTGTACTCGGACTACTTTGCTTCCGCATGTGCTTGTATGTTTGTATGACTTGAGTGTTGGGTCATGTGACCCTATCTGTATGTATGATATGTATGGCTCCTCGGAGCCTTCTAAATAAAGTACTTGAGTCGTAGAGTACTTTGTGATGCCATGTTGTATTTACTCATATCGGGCATATTGTGTGTATGATTGAAATGCTTGGTATGAGTGGGATCCGACTATCTAGTTGTTTATCCTTGGCAGCCTTTCATATGGGGAAATGTAGGTCTTGTGCTTCTGAGCGATAGTAGTCCGCTACAGCCCGGATCACCGGAGTCCTGCTAGCCCAGCACTACTGCTTGGACACTTGACTGGCCGGCATGTGTTTCACGTCATTCCTATGTCTGTCCCTTCGGGGAAATGTCACGCGCTGTTATTCGGAGTCCTGTCTAGCCTGCTACAGCCCGGGTTACCGGAGTCCTGTTAGCCCAGTGCTACAGCCCGAATAGATACGTTGATGACCGACATGTTCGATGTGACTCATGTATGCCTGTCCTCATAGGCAAGCGCCGCTTTGGGTTCACGACTAGCCATGTCGGCCCGGGTTCTCTGTCATATGGATGCTAGCGACACTATCATATACGTGAGCCAAAAGGCGCAAACGGTCCCGGGCCAGGTAAGGTGGCACCCGTGGGAGCACCGTGCGTGAGGCCGCAAAGTGATATGATGTGTTACACGCTGGATCGATGTGGCTTAGGATCGGGGTCCTGACAAATCGGGTAGAGAAATGGGGAAAAGGGGAAGCAAGGCAACCGTGAGTACTCATCCAAAGTACTCACAAGCAAGGAACTACACTACATATGCATGGGTATATGTGTAAAGGGCCAAATCAGTGGACTGAACTGCAGAATGCCAGAATAAGAGGGGGATAGCTAATCCTGTCGAAGACTACGCTTCTAGCCACCTCCGTCTTGCAGCATGTAGATGAGAGTAGACTGAAGTCCTCCAAGTAGCATCGCATAGCATAAACCTACCCGGCGATCCCCTCCTCGTTGCCCTGTTAGAGAGCGACCACCGGTTTGTATCTGGCACTTGGAAGGGTGTGTTTTATTAAGTATCCGGTTCTAGTTGTCATAAGGTCAAGGTACAACTCCGAGTCGTCCTTTTACCGAGGGACACGGCTATTCGAATAGATTAACTTCCCTGCAGGGGTGCACCACATAACCCAACACGCTTGATCCCATTTGGCCGGACACACTTTTCGGGGTCATGCCCGACCGCGGAAGATCAACACGTCGCAGCCCCACCTAGGCACAACAGAGAGGTCAGCACGCCGGTCTAAACCTAAGAGCACAGGGGTCTGGGCCCATCGCCCTTAGCACACCTGCACGTTGCATGGGCGGCCGGAAGAAGACCTAGCCTAGCAGGCGTTCCAGTCCAATCTGGCGCGCGCCACTCAGTCGCTGACATCACGAAGGCTTCGGCTGATACCACGACGTCAAGTGCCCATAACATTCCCACGTAGTTGGTTAGTGCAATAGACCAAATGGCCAGACTCAGATCAAATACCAAGAACTCGTTAAGCGTGTTATTTCAAGTAACCGCGAACTCCGACTAGGGCCAGGCCCACCTCTCGCCTAGGTGGTCTCAACCTGCCCTGTCGCTCCGCCACAAAGATCCACTCGCGGGTACTCCTACGAGCCGACCCGTCTTTAGTCACCACATGTATCATGTATTATGTATATAAGTATATTCCCGTGATCACCCCCGAGTGATCACGGCCCATAGTATAGCATGGCAGACGGACAAGAATGTAGGGCCACAGATGGAATACTAGCATCCTAAACTAAGCATGTAGGATAGCAGGTAAAGGTAACAATAGTAGTAGCTATGACAGGCTATGCAGCAGAGTAGGATTATCGAAAAGCAGTAACAGGCTACACTACTCTAGTGCAAGCATATAGAGAAGAGTAGGCAATATCTGGTGATCAGGGGGGGCTTGCCTGGTTGCTCTGGCAAGAGAGAGGGGTCGTCAACTCCGTAGTCGATCACAGGGGTACCGGCAGCGGTCTCGGGGTCTACCGGAAAGAAGTAACCGAGGGAGAACACAATAAATAACGGAGCAATCCAAGCATTACAAAATATAAAGAGGCAATGCGCGGTGCTAGGTATGCCCTAACACGGTAGGAGGTGATACCGATGAAGGGGGGAAACATCCGGGAAAGTATCCCCGGTGTTTCGCATTTTTGGACAGATGAACCGGAGGGGCAAAGTTGTGTGTTTGCTATGCTAGGGATGTGTGGCGGACGAATGGACAACGTATCCGGATTCGTCTCGTCGTTCTGAGCAACTTTCATGTACAAAGTATTTTCGTTCGAGCTATGGTTTATTATATATGATTTTTCAAAGTTTTAATAATATTCTTAGATTTAATATTAAATCTAAATAACAGAATATACCTATTGTACCCACTAGCATCTAGCCCTAGTGGATGAAAAGTGGGGGCCATGGGTCTACTCAGCATGCACAGTCAGAAGTTGACCAGTCAACATTGACTGGTCAACAGGGTCAGCGGGTCCCACATGTCATAGGCTAGAGGTTAGTTAAACTAGTCAGGTAGGTTATTTCGCAGGTTAATTAAATTAATTAATTAATTAATTATAATCCCTTTTTATTTTCTTTTTCGTTTCTTTCCATGGTGCGGGCCCCACGCGGCATAAAGCCAGCGACGACCCGTGCGACTGGGCACGCACGGCAGTGCAGGCCACCGGCGGCCCCATCCAGGAGCGACGGGGAGCTCCGCCGGGCGCACGGGAGGGGCGAAGCGGGAGGCAGCGGGGCACGGCTCGCAGGGCGCGTGCAACGCACGGTGCAGGCGGGGGCGGGGCGACACGGTAGCCGACCGTAGCGGCAGCAGCTCGGCGGCGAGAGGCCTGAGAGGGAGCAGCGGGCGAGCCAGGCAGGGCTTGACGCGATCGCAGACGACGCCAGCTGGCCTAGGGCAGCAGCAGGTTGTAGCGTAGCACGGAGAAAGGGGAACGTCGGCCGTGGGCGAGGTCAGGGCGCACGGGGGCGCAGGCGACCAAGACGGCAGGCGGCTGCAATGCGTGGCCAGGGCACGATTGGAGCGGCTCTGGGCGCGGCCGAGCGCACAGGGAGGGCGGCGACACAAAGCAAGGTGAGGCGGAGGCGCATAGGGGGGTTGGTCAGGAGTTGCCGCGGGCGCGATGGTGAGCGTCGGTAGCAGCCGTAACGAATAGCAAATCGAACAACGGGAAGAAGGGAAAGAAAAGAAGCTCACCGAGGAGCACAAGGGGGCTCGGTGGAAGGCTTCGTAGCAGCAGACGGAGTAGATCGACGCGGCGGAGTTCGGTAGTTGCAGAGGAAGAAGATGGCACAAGGGACGTTGAGGCAGCTCCCCAGCTTCGATCCAGTGGTGATGAAGACGAAGAAGTCCACGCCAGAGCTGCTGGACACCTTGGCGGGGCGCGGGGACGACGGTGGCCGCGGGATCGACAAGGATGACGACGACCGCGAGATCGGCCTCTTCCAAGTCGTCGGATATGAGCGAGGAAGAGGGGGATTTGGGACTAGGGTTTGGTGCGGGGGAGGGAAAGAGGGCCAGGGCGACCTTATCGGACGAGGGAGCCGGCGGATGCTCGACACGCGGCCATCTGAGCCATGGACGAGCGCTGCTCGTCCAGCACGTCCACTGTGAACTGAGATTATACCGTAGAATTAAAGCCCAAGCGCACACTAGGTTTAAAGCCCAAGCGCACACTAGGTTTTACCTCTTTTATATTTTCTTTGTGTGTTTAGTTTTTCTACACTGCTTTGCATTAAGTAGTGCCACCAATTTTCTTTCGTAAAAAGTGTAACTTGCCCCATAATTCAAATTGCATTAAATGGCACTGCCACAAAAATTTTTACTTCAAAATAAATTAGTTTAATATTTTATAAACTACAAAAGGCCTTTAATTTAATTGTTTTTGTTGTTGTTTTGTTTATATAGAGCATTTAGACATTTTATGAAAATTTGGTTTCCACCATTATAACTTATGAATTATTTTTCATCTTTCGAACATTTTAGTTTTGGCTTTTGAAAACTTTTACTGTCGACTTACTTTTTAATCAGAATTTCGAAACGGTTTTGAATCAGCGCAAGTTTACCAATAGTAACCAAGGTGTCCTGGCATCGTTAACGTGGGATTACTGTAGCCTAATTATCCGGGCGTCACAGGCTACATGCAAATTTCGGCCCATAATCATTTTTAGCTCAATTGGAATGGGCCCGACGAATGTTGGCATGTTGGGCTCCTACGAAGCTTTTGGCCAAATACATTACTAAGATAAACCTAGACTATACAAAAATAGCGTCGTAATTACTGCAACCTTTGGCAGCATCATAAATGTTGTATCACAACAAAATAAATTCCTACCATACAATAAAAGGCCTGTTGGCATAAAGTTTACAGTCCTTGCAGATAAAAGCACCATCAGATGTATAGAAGCACAGATCATTTGACTTGAGTGCTTATGTTTCAGGCTGTAGAATCTGATAGAGCTGCATGATCTTCCCCTTTTTCCGCCATTGCTCTTGTACAACGAGCAAGTATCTGATAGTCTGGTTTCAAAACCATTCATATCTTGACGACATTTGTCAACCACTATTCTTGTTTCCGAAACGACGTCCATTAGGGATGGGACTTGTGTCTGGAGCACAGATATATCATTCTGTCTAGCCAGAAGATTTCGTTCAGTAGGCAATTTGGACGAGGTTACATTGACAACCAACCCAGAATTATGCAGGAAGGTGCTTTTTGCACAGTTAGTGGAGAGATACCGACGCACTGCAGCAAGAGGTGACATTGTGCCTGTGGTAGCCTCGTCACCTTCAGGTGGTTGTGGCTGTTCTATCATTTGTTCCATAGCTTGCTGAAAGTTTGAACTTGTAGATTAGTGTACCAGATAAGTTACTAACGAGACAAAAACAAACAAAGTAGGTTTCACATTTATACACAACTTATTTCGGTGAACTACTGTAATACATTAGCATGTATTGTAGTGCCAACTACATAATAAAATCACTTTCGGAGCATATGTCCATGTAGCATGCCTACTGTATTGTCTATTTCCTCACATTCGTTGACATCTAAGGATAAAGAGACATGGTTTAAAGTACGATTAACATAGTATGACATCATTCATATCATGGGCAAATAGATATAAAACAAACAGGTTATTGTATCATTGTGTTCGCACGTGAACATCACAACAAGATTACAAATCAAGACCAAAAGAATATCCTTCATCTCTTTTAAACCATGTAAGGTGAAATGATACATTAAGGCAACTGTGTATAAAAGTGAATAGAGTAACTGACATTGGCTACAAATCAAGCAGTTAAATGAACACATCATAGTACCAATCAGTTCAAAGGCAGGAGGAGTAAGGACTTACAACAACGACTTGAACTGGTGTGCTCATGCCCTTCATCTTGCTGGTGTCGCAATCCTTGAAGATTTGCACTGCATTTGGTTCAGGTTCTTTTTGGTCCGCAAGGGCTTTCCTCTGTATTTGGACCAAGTCAATATAGATACGATAATATGAAGAGATAAAAGAAGGAACTATCAGCTATTTACAAGAGCCTCGCTGTGTGCAATATAGCTACAAGATCATGTTGTCTGTTGGAATTTCACTTTAGAACGGTTGGTCTTGTTCTTCAAATAGTTAGCCTAGAAGAAGATACACTTGTAAGGCACATACATAAATACAAGTTCAATATGTGGTCTGGTCAAATACATATACCCTACTTGATACTTTGGATCAGACCAGTGTTTAACAAGGGTTGTCCAGTCTTCATCTGTAATATATTCCATTAGAGATGTTTGGGCGATTTCATTGTTAGCCTTGCCTTCAAAGTGATATTTTCTGAGGTGGTACCGATACTGTCGCAGATCAAAACATGAGTGCATGCTTGTTTAGTTGCATCATCTTTCGGATCCAACTTGAACCTCATCTGTTGAAAAAAGAATGTGAGTCTTATTAGGATGAAGCTAGAAAGTATGGGACAGAGCAAGACAATATTACAAATTGCGATGAATAACATTACTTATGGATAAATGGTCAAGGAAGGTGTTAAATTGGGTATTGTCTTTCTCATTCCTGTACTGGATGCACGTTGGGAGGATACGTGCATGACACCTAACGACAACGGCTGCCTCTGATACTAACTTGGTCGACTCTGTAGCATCGCGCAGCCTTTTTAAACCTGCCTCAAAATGGATCTCCATTCTTCCTCCTTTACATTTTGTTAATATGTCAAGCATTATCCCTGATGTCTGTTTCCGCTGGCGCTGTGGTGCTAGTTCAACAACGAATATGGAAAGTGTTAGTGCACATCAAACTGTGAGAGTACAAATAAAGGAGCATGCAACTTCAACTTGACTCGGTCAGGTACCGTCTTGGTGTTGATGCTCATGAGGTTCATGTGATCTTGCCAAGTCCTGTTGTGTTAGTAGTGCTTCTGAAGTAGTTTTAGGTCTGAAAGCAGCTTGGGAGCTGGCCAGTTCCGGAGCAAACAAACGAGTAACTCGTTGAGATGCTGGTACAGTTGTAGCGGATGCTGCAGCTGGTACAGTTGAAGCAGATGATGTGGCTGGTGGAGCAGGTGAGACTGTGTTTGTAGATTTAGCCAGTGGACTTGTACCTTCTACTGCACTATAATTACCACCAGAATCTCGATGGCAGATCCTTTTCCATTTCACCCGACGAGTAACACCATTCCCTACTATAATCTTTTCCTTGCTCTTTTTTGACTTTGCCATGTAAAGTTGTGCCCACAACACAAAAGATTAAAACCGCTCTTCAGAACTCATTGATGCATGATACAGACAAGCAATACTTTGATGTAAGACAACCGTATGAGGATGGAATATGTAAGAAAAACAGGACGACGTGACATATTCAACCATATGAAAGCTAGACACCATATGAAAGATGCAACCACACTCTGCCAAGTTAAAGGTGTCTTGTCATAAGTGGCATTTCGAAAAATTAGAAGCAGTACAACGTAGAAATCAGTGCAAGATGCAACCACTATCAAACTGCCATGTTAAAAGCATCCAATCATGAGTGACTGATGCGGGATACACAACCGCAGTACTTTGATGTAAGAACGTGGTATGATTGATAGATGTAGTGTATTCTAGACACAGAATGGCATGTCATATGCACATGTATAACATATATACTCAGCAGGTGCAATTTAATCAAAATAGAAGAAATACAGGCTATACAACATATGCAACATGAAACCAATTATCACACTGTCAACTTAGAGAAAGCACCTGCGATGGTGGAGTACGAGAGATGAACTAATCATGTAGATTTGGGACTTCAACTTCATTAGCAGTAGCAATGGCAAATCTAGAGAGTCTCTATTTGCATCGGTCCGTAGGACCACCAACATCCCCTAACTTACTCTTTTTGTTCCTATTTGATGATATTGCCTTATGAAGTCAAAACCACAAGAAGATGAATAAAATTAGCTCTGCATAACTCGTTGATGCATGATACAGACGAACACTACTTTGATGTAAGGCAAGCGCATGATAGGAGGATGGAATATATACAAAAAAACACAGCATTGCATATTCAGACGTACGATAGGAGGATGGAATATGTATGAAAAACAGTAAGCAGAAGGCATTTCAACAAAATTAGAGAAATGAAAGCTAGGCACCATATCAACACACAACCAATATCACTCTATCAGGTAAAAAGTGTCTCGTCGTAAGTGCCATTTCAAGAAATTAGAAGCAGTACAAGCTAGAAGACAATGCAAGATGCAACCTACATCACACTCCCAAGTTAAATGTGTCTTATGGGTAAGTGATCGTTGCAGGTATAAGTTGTAAGCTACGCAGATGCAATTCAACAAAATCAGAAGCAATACAAACTAGACATCATACGGAACACGCAACCACATATAACAGTTCCAAGTTAGAGCAAGCACCTGTGATGGTGGAGTAGGGGAGATGTGCTCATCATCTACACGTATGTTCTAGAAATAGGAACATGTGTCATATTCACAGGCACTATGTGTAAAGTAAGCAGATGCAATTCAATAAAGTTAGAAGCAATACAAGCTAGACATCATACGTAACATGCAACCACATATAATAGTGTCAAGTTAAAGCAAGCACCTGTGATGGTGGAGTAGGGGAGATGTGCTCATCATATACACAGCTATGTTGACTGTCCAACCTTGTGTTGTCTTGCGAATCTTGTTGCGAGGATGGCGGAGTAGAATCTATAGAGACCCTCTATTTGAGTTGCTCTGAAGGACCACCATCATCCACTTCCGAACTAATTTTCTTCAGATGTATTGATTTTTCATTGCGAAGTCAAACCAATAAGAAAAAGGAATAAAATTCGCTCTTCAGAACTCATTCATGCATGATACTGACAAACACTACTCGGATGAAAGGCAAATACATGATATGATGATGGAATATGTACGAAAAATAGGACGGCGTGACATCACTACAAAAAAAATACACTTCCGCGATGATACGTGTTTGTCACAGTTGGTCGCTTTTTTTGTCATGCATGTACATCCATGACAAATTTATGACAGAATCAAGATAGTCATACCTATGCTGTCGTAGAAGTGTTCCATGACATTACCAAAATTATCATCACCGAAGTGTCCACTTCCATGACAATAAATCGCGCGTCACGGAAGTGCTTTAGTCAAGGGTGACCGACACGTGGCATCCACCGTAACGGAACGCCGTTAAGCTATCGGGTCGGGTTTTGGATCCGATAACCCGTTAACAGCCCCGACCAATGGGGATTTTCCACGTGTAAAATCATCATTGGCTGGAGGAGACACGTGTCAACTCATCCAATGGGCGAGACGCGCCTATGATATGTTGACACGTGGACCGACCCATCAAGTTTAAATGGGCCAGCCCAACCGAAGGCCCACAAGATTTTGCGGACCATAATGGGCCGGCCCAGCTAAAGGCCCACGAGATTTTGCGAATCATAATGGGCTGGCCCAGCTAAAGCCCCACAAGATTTTGCGGGCCATAATGGGCCGACCCAGGTAAAGGCCCACAAGATTTTTTTTGTGCCATAATGGGCCGGCCCAGGTAAAGCCCACAAGATTCTTGCGGGTCATAATGGGCCGGCCCACCTAAAGGCCCACGAGATTTTGCCGACATTAATGGGCCGGCCTAGCTGTAGACCCACAAGATTTTGTGGACCCTAGTAGGCCGGCCCATTAATTGCCTGCCATGTTTTGGGCCAAATGCCGGCCCATATTTGATCCGGTCCATTAATGGCCTGCCACGCTCCGGGCCTAATAGTGGCCCATATGTGATCCGGCCCGTTAAAGGCCTACCACGTTCTGGGCCAAATTACGGCCCAGATCAGGTCCGGCCCTTTAAGAGGCTTTGGGCTCAATTATGGCCCATATCAGATACGGCCCGTCAACTGGACACTATGCTTTTGGGCCCACTTGCTAAAGGCCCACTTAGTAATTCGGCCTGATATTAGTTTTGGCCTGTTAAGGGCCCGTTTAACATTTCGGCGCTATATTAATTTCAGCATGTTAAAAGACCGCCATATAGTTGGGCCTAACTACGGCCCGGTTTGCATCCGGCCTACTCGCAACCGATATCTGATTGGGCCAATCAAGGACCGAGACAATTTTTCGTCCTGTTAAAAGCCCGTGATTTGATTCCCACAATCATGGGCCGGGGTTCATTTCGGGCTGCTGCCGGCCCGTGAGCTGATCGGCACGTTTTCAGGCCCAACCTACATTGTGATTGCACGACGACCCGATTATGTACCGTAATTTTACGGTTTGGCCGGTTTACTGCGAAAACGATATATACATATATATATATATATATATATATATATATATATATATATATATACAGTAAAATAACTGCGGCATCGTGAATAAGAAAAAACCCTAGACTATACAATAAAGAAATTATGACATATTACATCCACTGGGCATCAAAGTTCGCCACTATGATAATAAAGCACAAGCAGACAACAAATTACATACACTGGGCATCAAAGATCGCCACCAGTCCAAATAAACACGTCGACAAAATAATATACAAAACCGACAGCACTTCAATAGAGTTCAAGAAAGGTTAGCCCTGCTGGGGAGCGGTAGCGCAAGCAGCTGAGCAAGATGATGAGACTGTGCTTGTTCAACACTTATATCTTCCTCACTCTGGAAGATAAACAAACAGACAGATGACAGGTTTTGCACATAAAAGTATCAGTGCTGACATTTCATCACATTTCTTACTGACGAATAATGTGACACAGTTTAAATTTGCATTAACACAATATGGTATTGTTCAGGTCAAGACATGGCAGGAAATGACATTGTGAAGGAGTTGGCAGCTTCACGACACCACTGGATTACAGATCAAGAACTCAGAAGTATCAATGGTTAGTGTGCTGTCAGTTTATACCATTTCAGATTGGCAAATAAAGAGACGGTTTAAATAATAGTAGAATAATATGACTTTGTTCATAGTTAAGACATTGCAGAATATGACATTGTGCTGTAGTGGATAGGTTCACCACACCACTGGATTACAGATGAAGAACAGAAGCATACATGCAGTGTAAAAGAAGATCACTTGCTCTATATAGTTTAATTTACATGGTATGAAGATGGAACTTGGTTGTACAACTGAAAACTTAAATTGAGAAAGGACAAACTTTTGTTTATGAACTACATATAATAAACTTTAAACAAGCAATTTGATGTGAACACCAAAAATATACAACTGTTGCATTCATGCCTAACCAAATATATACAACAAAGTTTGAAGGCTTGAGATGGACAAACTTACATTATTGGTGAAGACAGGCTCTATAAAGGCCTTGTCCATGCTGATGGGGAGGGGGCCATTCAAGAAGTTTACCACAGAATCTTCTTCAAAAGCATTACCTTTATTCTACATTTTGTTAAGAGTAAATATAGATGTGATAGTATACAAAAATATGGAGAATATTTAAGACAAGATGAAGAGTGATGCTACATAACCAAGTAGCTATAAATGTAAGTGCAGCAATACAGGCAAAAGGTATAGCCAAGAGCGATGCACAGCTAAACTTCTTCAGTACCAACCTTATGGTAAGAGTAAATATAGATCTGATGTGTAGAAAATGGAGGGCAAAGGAAAATAAGCTGCAGAGTGATGGTACATGAACACCTACCTGTCATTATAACTACACTGATAAAGGACATCATGTACTTACAAGAACAATGCATAGCTAAAAAAACATTGGCATTGGATATATTCTACACTAATGTAACCATTCATACAGATCAGATAATTTGGAGCGAACAATTGATAAGCAAGCTATCATGCAAACTGCTGTCACATAATGAACCAGGTATGTACGCAAGTACAGTGATACAGGACAACAGGTACTAACAAGAGCAAAGCAGCGGGCAACATATTTGCGATATCCTGTCGTTCTTGTCAAACCGGAATTCTTCTTGGAGCAGATTTCCTGCAAAAAAGATCCGTAAGGCACATGCGGAAAAGTAGAAGTTCAAATTGTAATGTGATTTCATAGACAGTACCTCATCCTGGGAATGAGAACAGTGCATAACAAGGTTTTTCCATTCAATGTCTTCTAAATTTATCATAGGAGACTTCACCGGATATTCGTTTATAGACTTGCCATCGAAGTGTGATTTCCTCAGGTAACACTGATACTGCTGCAATGCTTCCTTGAAAAGCACAAGCAAGCTTTGCTCGTCATGACTATCCAGATTGACCCTCGCCTAGTTACAACAATGTAATGTAAATCATTGATGTGTTCAATCAGCAGAAAACAGGAAAAAAATAACCATGAATAATAGCACTTACACGTAAGTTGGACAGGAAGATGAGAAAATGGTGTTTGTCTTCACAATAATCTTCCCATGTTGGGAATATATGCACGTAGTCCCTAACAACATTGAAAGCATTGTCTTTTAAACTAGGAATAAATGGAATGGGGTCCCAATCTGCAGGAATTGGCCGTCTCTGCAGTTGGGATAGGTCTTCGGCCGGTGGACTTGCTGTACTTTTTGCTGGAGTGGGATTTTTCTGTGGTACAGCTGGTGCTATGGCAAATGAAATCGGTATACCTTTTGCTGGAGTGCAGGTCCTGTGTGGTGGGGCTAGTGGTGTGGCCAGTGAAGTATGGGTACAGTCTGCTGGAGTCGGTCCTATGTTTTGTGTCACTGGTTGTACAAGCAATATAAGTAGGGTGTTGTCTGATTTCTCTGGCACCACCACGTTTTTCAAGGACTTTGCTGGTGCTCCTTTAGGTTCGGCAATCACCCTCTTCCTTTTTGATGTCTGATGCACCAGAACAACATTTGAGTGGAAAAACATGGTACGATGACAGACGGAATATGTATTGATAATGGATGGGCATGGCATCTCGACATATATGATGAGTAAACTAAGCAGATAGCGGTGCAACAAAGTAGAAGAAATGCAAGACAACATATGCAAGATACACGCAATCAATTAAACCTTGCCAAATTAGAACATGCACCTTGATGGGTGGACAGGACAGGCCATCTGCCTTTGACTCCTTGAGTATAGAGTAGTCATTAGGATGATATTCTGAACAAGAATCAACAGGTGGGGAGCGTACGAGTTTCATTGCTTCCAGAATGGCACTCAATGCCTTGGTGCCAATTTTGTAAGTCATTGCAGTGTTCCACAATATTCTTCTGATGCGCGGATTCTGATATTCACTGTAATTGCGTATGATATCTGAGAACCATGAAAACATAAATAGTTGTGAGATTATCTTTGTAATGCAGATGATATTCTAATATAGAGGCGCCCCTGTAAACACTTGTGTGCTATCACTGGATTCTGATCAAAGAGCTCATGTGTGTTGTAATATGGTGCGTGCATTTATATAATCTGGCACAAGTACACAAAAAAAAGGCACCAGAAGTAAGGATAGCTGGCAGATGATAGGTTCATAATATACTGTATAGAGAGTTTATTGCCAAACCATGATAACAAGAGCACACAACAACTAGGCAGATCATATTGTACATAACAGGGGTACACCATAACCAGGATATATAAATTGGGAAAGTGGAACTGGCTGGAAATTACGGTGTTGTATTGCCGCTAGTAATTGAAAGCCTATCGATCACGTACAGGCCAGCTCTGTCAGCTGCTAGACTGCAGATGTCCCTGCTCCCCTTCCTGACAGGGAACATACTGTGCTTCCCATACAGAACACCGCACGGGCCGCCGGCTGAACTACCGGCCCCACCGCCTGTGTTCCTCCGCCACCCCCACCCCCACCCCCGCCCCCACCCGCGTCGAGTTTTCTTCGTTCGACGAGGCCCCACCACCGCCCCCCACAACCACCATCCCCACCTGAGCCCCTTCGATCGCACCGGTGAACTCCGACGAGCTCTGAAAAATCGACTGACCTAATTTTGAAATTTAGTCTACTGTGATTTAACTAGTGTGGAATATAAAAGGGGAAAACCATGAGCATTGCGAGTATGGTGTTGAGCGTGCCATGGTGGATCTGAAGGTGCAAACCGGACAAAGGCAACTTCGCAACCAAGACAAGATATCAGAGTAAAGCAGGGGCGATCAATTTTCTTGCTGCGATAAATAAGTTGAGCACATACGAAAGAGTACCGCCTCTGGTGCGGCGCCGCGTACGCATCTGCTGAGAATTTGACGGTGCTGCGGTAGCGATGGCTGTCGGCGGCGTGGAAGCATATCTAGGAGGGTAGACGGTGGCGGCGGGGCGCGGTGGACGAGACGGTCGTAGGAGCGGCGCTGGCAAGGTGGACGACGGCGGGGATGAAGCAAGAGGACGGGATGCAAGGATCCCGGTCCGAAGCCGTGGATGAGCGAGGTCGATCTCTTGTAATGGACGGCGGCATCGGGGTATCAGCTCCGGCATGGTGGAGGAGGACGACAGTGGATGGGGTGGCGGACAACGGCGGCGGACGGAGGAGGGTGGGGTGGAGAGGGTGTTTTGGCGCCCACGGAGTACGAATGGGGAAAAGGGAGGTAGAGAGGAAGGGGGAACCATGTATTCAGGGCGCGCTTGTCTCAAATGCGAGGAAATTTTCAAACTTAGCCCCCATTTCAAATTTCTACTACATCACAGCAACACTAATCGGTTGGGGATAGGACGGTAATCTCGCATACACCGAATATTTGCCGACGAGAGTTTGTTTTTGGCGCCCACCGTGTATGAATCCGGGTGAGAGGCGGTTATGTCACGTTTGGGTGAAATTACAAACCTACCCCTATCGAAACCTATAGAAATCCAGGATATAGGCTTTGCGTGGCAGGGATAGGCAGTAGTGATTTCCATCTCGCAGATTTTGGTTTCGGGCAGTTACTACGACTTTCCCCGCTTCGTTCAAATTTTGCAGAGTGCATGTTTACCGTGCCAACTCAATTCGAATCCCGTTTGTATTATAATTTCTTTCGGGCGGGATCCATTTTCAATTGGAATTACATTCTATATACATCATTTTTTATATATACTTTCAAAAGCACAACAAAGAATTCTGCTCCTTTATATGTATAATATGATTTACAAATACAACGATCTCGAAATCTTAAGGTTGAATTTGAAATTTTTTAACCAAATTATGTTCTACATATTAAATAACATAGATGTGCGTGAATTCATATGAGTATGCATGTTTGATAGATCAATTTTGGTTCGAGTATGGATTGCATGTATCATCATCTCGAATTCAAATATTTGAATCCCTTTTTTGTTCACTCCTTTCACACCCATCTCTCTCGCATGCATGCTCCTTCAGGTAGCTATCACTCTCTTTTCTCCAGCTCACCCGCACGCTCACTTCATGTTGCTCCTATCCTCGCAAACATGGTCTCTCGAGGTCTCCCTTGAGAAGTGTCACACTCTCCCTATCATTATATATTAAACGGTTTTCATTATCTCTCACGTCTCTACTGTTCTCTGGTATCACTCGGTACCTAAGCTATCTTTTTCACCGCCAAACACGCAGTCTCCACTCATCTTTCACTTTGTCTTTCTCTCTATGGGATTCTCTCACACACCCTATATGTCTCTACATATGACTCATACCACTAAAATTACTCTCTCTATCTCTCTTGTAGACACAACATTTGTTGCGGTCTCCTTTTCGTCTCCATCCCAGACTGACATTATTCATTTGTTTACCGACCAGACAACCCCAAATACCGTCTCCTCTCTCTCTCACACAGACACACACAGACAACTCCTGCTTCCACTCCCCTTCCCGACTACCGTCTCTCTCTCACACACACGAAACTCTCGCTTTCGCACCCCGACTCGTATTTCTCTCACAAACATTTATCGACTAGTTAGCCTCTAGATAGGTTTATACATCCGCACACTCGTGCTTCCACCATCGCATACATGTCTCTCTCCCGCTCCTTGTATCTATGTAGATTTTTCTTCCCTTCTTGAGACACGCCCTCTCGATCGTGCACACACACACTATCGCCTCATTTTAAGCTGATACCTATCGCACACACACTCCTTGTGTCTTTAACACACATGCACTCCGAAATCCTCCACTCGCCCTCTCTCTCTCACACACACACACATAGGATTTTTGCAACTACTAGCAAGATGCCCATGCGTTGCACGGAACATCAGGATGCATTTATATGAGTAGTTTATCTTGTGGGGGAAAAGGATGAACGAGGGAAGGCCTTATTTGCAAATGTGGAGAGGGGTGTGGGTATCTTTTTGCAAAATTGCCATAGTTTCCTTCCTATCCGTCAGATATAGATCGGACGGCCTATATTGCAGGATGGCAGGCACACGATCATCACCGACAATGCTTATTATAAGAGTAGGGATAAAAAATAGAGTTGGTGATGATGGTGGGCCTGCCGGATAGGAAGGAAAATATGGCAATTTACCCGCACTCTTCACCACATTTGCAGATAAGGCCTTCCCTCGTTCATCCTTTTCTCCCACAACATCTTGATGTTCCGTGCAACGCACGAGCATCTTGCTAGTAAGAGTAGAAATTAGACATATACCACTTCTCGAATCTTGAAACCAACAACATTCCTCCCTTATCTCATCAAAACCGCCAAAGGAATATATTTTGAGTGAAACATAACATATTTTTAGTGATATATGTATTTCAAAGCTAGACTTTTTTTCTATCAAATCGGTGAATATGTATTAATCCAGTGGCGGAGACAGGCCTGGGGCAGCTAGGGCTATAGCCCCAGGCCTAGAAACAACTTCCTTTGTAATTTCTTCATGCAAAGCATAGAAAATCATAGAAGTTTATCACTCAACATAGCATAGCCCCACGCGTAATCTGCATCTAGCTCCGAATCTACTTTGATCGTGTGGCAACGCATTGGCACATTGCTAGTAGTTATTATAATTTTTTGGACACCAGACAAATGGTGGAGTACATATACGAAGAGAAGAGGCGCACGCACGCAGTCGGCCTCTCGCTGTCTCGCACACATGAGTGTTATGTAAAGGCGACGTTAACAAATAAACTCTAAAACCCTAGGGGCACGATTGCTGCATTCGCGGGTACCGGGTACGTGGTGTAGCACCTTTGTAGGATAGTCAGCTCACGTGATAAGTTGATCCGTAGGAGTTGATGTTCGGGACCACAGGTGAACGACTTGGAGCGCGGTGGCTCGCCACTTGCCACAGATCGAGTAGCCACATTTAAAATATCATTTTTTAGCGGGGTTAAGAGTTCCGATTTTCAATGGCGCGTTATAAGTAGTAAGTAGTTTTTAGAACGATTGGTATGGAGCGAAAATGGAATTCATAGTACTACGTACCTCCTTGGCATATGGTTGTATGGTTTGTTTTTTTTTCGATGGAGGTTGTATGGGTTTATGTTGCGAGATGTTGAACCTGGTAGTTCTAGGGCAAATACTATGGTTTAGATTTAGATGCTGGTTTTCTTTAATGAAAATCAGAAGGGAAAACCCTTCTTCGATTAAAAAAACTACTACCTCCATTCTGGTTTACTAGTCCCCATCGTACTTTGGGTCAAAGTTTGTCCACAAACTTTACTTGTAAAATGTGAATGGAAAACGAGATTTTGTTATACCCAAATAAAAAAGGACTGGAGGGAGTGATTGCTCTGATATGGACGCGACCTCTCATAGCGCAGGCATTGAACCGGCGCGCCGGCCAAGAGGGCCGCACTCGCTGCAGGCCCGGCTGAGCACGCCTCGTTGCCGCGTGCAACCAGCTTAAATATAATTAATTTACGCATTGAATCTGCATGTGTGCCGGCAACACGTCCTTCCGCGAGCCGGCAGGCATTTTAGAACACAAAAAATGACTAAAATATAATTAATTTATGCATGGTCTTGACTTGTTGTGCTCGCACTGGTAGCAGGAACTAGTAGAGGATTTTCTTTATTTATAACTCTCCTCACATTTTTTTGGCTTTGAAGTGAATCATGGTTGTGGACATTATGTATGAATGTGCAGATATCTGTGAACATGAGTTTGATGTGGAAGTTGAACTTGGAATGTCGGGCTTGCGCGTGAACTATACCATGTCCAATGCTTCGTCTGTTATTGTTTGGAAAGTAATTGCTGTTATTACATGACCCGAAAAAAACATTTTGTGCCACATAAGTAGATGCACGGACATTACAACAGGCATGCTGACTGGATAAACATTTGAACCTAGCTATTATGAAGGAAATTTTGTATTGACAACAATTTTAGATAGCAGGAGACGCCTAGCCTGCTCTGCCTCTGCTAGCTTATTTCTGGCTTCTTCCATCTCTTCTTAGGCTTTGGTGAAGAGAGCATCTGATTGCTCTTTTCGCTTCTTCAGGAACTCAGCTACATTCTCAAGGGCTGCTGCATGCTTTCTTTCAGCCTTTACTAATGCCACGAGGACATGAACAATTGATGACTGCACCTGGCTTGTGTACATTCCAGCATCATCTGGGAATTTGCACCTTGTGTCTAATCTAGCATCATTAGGGAACTGGCACCTTGTGTGTAATCCAGCCTCATTTTGGAAACATGATCTCGAGGTTGACCATACTTCCCTCCTCGCTGGAACTGCATCCTGACATGAAGTTACTTCTTTTTTAGATCAATAATCAGAGCAACCTAGATCCATTTAGTAGAAGCCAGATAAACCGAACTCGGAGAAGTGAATTCAAAAGGAATAAATAAATGAAAAAAGACTACAAGGTGAGAACACCCACTTCCTACATCAAGCTAAAAACGAAAGCATTAGGACGATTAAGACTCTTCTTATTACACATTGAAGAACACCACGCTTAAGAGAAACAGAAACTACAACATATACACATCGAAGATGTCCCGAATATCCCTTGTTTGGTCTTCATTGCTCCTCTGCATGTTCGCACTTGTGGTTTTAAAATCTCAACATGGCAAGAAAAATATACTACTTGTAATACTCGTGCATCTTGTGGGCAACATTAAAGCACTCGTCTGCCATGTTAGAGCATCTCCAACAAGATAAACTACTCATACAAATGCATCTTGATGCATGCAACGCATGGCATTTTGCTAGTTCTAAAAACCTTTCCATCATTTGCCGCACTACTGGATGCAGATGAAAAACCTACCCAAGCAAAGCGCGATACTGGAGCGACGCACAATTACAAGCTGATATTCTATTGGACAATGGAGGCTATAACCAATTACTTTTACAAGAACAATAGCACCCAGGAAATTTGAAGGGTAGGTATGAACAAAATTGGAACTGCACATGTACTGCTAAGTGATTCAATACACACATTACCAAGCGAGGAGGAGAACGATGGTCGTGGCGGCCTCTGTGAGTCATGGTCGGCAACGGGAGTCAGTTCATTGTCCACGACGGTGGTACTTCTGCGCTTGGCGTCGGCTTTCGGGAAGCAGATCCGAGACCGTGGAAGACGTTGCCGGGGAAGAGGCTCCGTGTACGACGACGACGGTGGACCGGCTCCAGTGCGGCGTACGAGGTCGTCGATGAGGCAGATGCACTGTGGTGGACGAGTGCGCCAATGTAAAGGGGAGGAGCAAGAAGGCTGCGGTGCCGTGGAGAAGTCTATTTTGCGGTGGGGATAGAAATTGGGGAGTATTCAGGTGTACTAGTCTGGGTGCCGGGGTGGGGTTGGCTGGGTAGGGTGAACCTGAAGTTACGAAAACAGCCCCCTACCAAGCGTCATCCGTAGGCCTGTTTTGAAGGCTATGATGGTAACTTCCTACTGCTCGAATCAGGGTCGCGGGAGATTTTCCCGCCGACCTCAAAATTTGGTGACACTGGACTCTCCGTGTGGCGTGTTGAGTGATTCGGCTAAGCAACTAGCGAGTAGTAGTAGTAAACACTTCATATTAGGTTTGACCGAAGTCAAACTTCCTAAAGTTCGACCAAGTTTATAGAAAAATATAAACATTTACCATAACAAATACTCCCTCCGTTTCTTTATATAAGGTGTATTTGTTTTTTGATAAAATTTCAGAATGTAAGGTGCATTTGTTCTAATTCCTCGTAATTCCGATCTTGACCCTCCAGAAAAAGGAAAGTATCTCTCCCCCGATTGCATGTATCTCTCCTTGTAGAGAAAGAAAAGGAAACTATCTCTCTCCCGATTGTGCGTATCTCTTCCTTTCTTTGCCAAAATGATCTACTTGCCGCTAATCTAAAAATTGGAGAAGGGTAATTTTGTCCTAACTAGTGCATAATTATGTGCCTTGGTCACCGTGCTGAAAATAATACACCTTAGATAAAGGAATGGAGGGAGTATGTATGATGTGAAAGTACATTCAATAATGAATCTAATGGTATTTATTTGTTATTGTAAATGTTAATATTTTTTGTTATAAGCTTTTTGAGAGTTTACAAAACTTGACTTTGACCAATGCTAATACGCGGACTTAAATAAAAACGGAGGGAGTACACATTTGTTTTCTTAGTTTGTAGTGAACTAATCATTTGTTAAAATTGTGAAATAAATATATTAGGCTATTGACTTCGAATGTAATGGTCTATACAATTCAATAGTTACAATCATTGTCGAATCCCAAGATGTATACAAGGTCTATAGTACTTCACAACATGCTCAAACTCACATAATCCCAGTCAAATGAGAATCTAAATGCATTTCATAGTTATTACTTTGTAGGATACAACAAGAACAACCATAACTCTACATCAGCCATTATAGAAGCAACATTTTGACATATCCCAATGTGTGAATGAAACGTGTAGAGAGAGCTTTTGAAGATGGAGCAAATAGGGCGGGAAAGATTGTATGTATGTGGACAAGAGAGTAGGAATCAAACCTAACGAGACAGAGAGAGGGAGATAGAGAGAGAAAGAGAGAGGAAGAAGTTAGGTCCGTGAGAAAGATGCATACATGTAATATACATGAGATGCGTGTGCATCTGGATTCTATATACGTGGAAGGAGAAGAGACAACATGTTTGATGAGAGAGCAGGAAAAACATGGACGAGAGGGGAAGGATCTCGTGGGTTGAGGGATTGAAAATTTTGTGTGGGGGAGAGAGGGATTGGTAATTTTGTGCAAGAGAGAGAGAGAGGGCGGGGGGAGGAGTCAGTCAGCCGTCGTCACATCAACCTGCTTCCAAATGACCCCGCATTCTCTAGCACGGTGTGGTCGCCGTCTTCGATCTGCTCGTTGCCCTCTTTGAAGATTGAGGTGTTGTGCATGTTGGGGTGCAAAGAAGCACAAGCGAGAGTGGTCGCCGTATAACCTTGGATGGGGATGAATTGTGTGCTCGGGGGAGTGTGTGTGTGTGTGTGTGTGTGTGTGTTGTGCTGCGTGTGTCTGTCTGTGTGTGTGTGTCAAATATTGAGAGAAAATAAACCTAAGGAGAGAAATGGGTATTCACGAAGAGATTGTGCGGGCCTTGAGGTGGGCAGGGGCCGGGTGAGGGTGTCAAAATGTGCGCGTTGAAGCATGTGTTGCATGCAACCGTGCGAGGGACGGACGAATCGAGAGAGATGGTTGTTGTGTTACGGATGCTCCTCTCTCTCTCTCTCACACACACACACACACACACACAAGTAAACTAGAAGACCGTTCTCTCATGTATACACAACGTATCGACATCTGTCTATGTCTCACTCATGCATGATCATTTGCACATTCACACCTCTCTATGTCTGTATCACACACACACCGTCTCCACATTGCCCTTCCGCCACAACACACATATGGACACATACACACGTTCTCTCTCAGTCACACACACAAAATCAGTATTAAAAAAAACTAGGGCGCACCTAAAACGTCCAAATCCAAATAAACACGAACTGCAGCTAAATTCAAATATATTGAAATATTGCAGCGTCAAGAACTTTCACAGGAAAAAAAAGTTGAGTAATACTCGAGGATTGTTTTCACACACACAAAAAGGTTCGGTGGATGTCCTTCGAGCGCGACACAGTGACGCACCGTTCGATCGACCGCGCGGCCGCGGTTCACACCCTTGCATAGGATTCCATATCGTGGCTGTGGTACTAACTAATAAAAGCGCTGCCTAAGTCTAATGTTTACGTGTACTAGTACGGTTTTCTTTTAAGTTTGACCAACCTTGTATTTAAAACTAAAGTAAGCTCCCACACGCGCACTCATCAATATGCCGCCGCCGTTGCGCATGCCAGCGCCCGCCTGCTCCGGACAACAATTTCTCGCCCATCACCGCCGTGTTGCTGCCATCCCTGTGCCATGAAGTCGAAGGTTCGCCCGCTCACGTCATCTGCAGTCCCTCCTCGCGATGCCGCCGCGCTGCCAAGCACACGAGCAGCTGGTGGAGCCGCGTCTATGCACGCAGCGTACGAAGAGGAGGACGAGCGCGTGCTCCAACACACCGGCGAGGAGGAACTAGCGTGTCATTGCCGTCTCCGCCTGCGCGGAGGAGGCGCGCATGGTGGCTGTCGCGGCGGAAGCCGGTCGCGTGCATGTCGAGCCCGCAAACCGGGTGCGGACGCAGAATCTACCTTCGAGACCTTGAATGTCATGTGGATCCTGCAATCTGAAGGAGCAATTTGGGTCAATCGACTCATGTGAGCCGTTTGATGCAACATGGATGGCTAGAAGGGCTTCTTCCACCTCTTCTGCCGTCTTCTTCCTTCGCTCCGTCGAACTTCTTTCACAAATCGACTGACCCAAATTATACTACTAGTACGAACGTATTAAGTACAGTAGGAACACGAAGATACGAGCAGAAGTACCAACTGCAAGAAGAACAGTAGTAAGACATAGTACTAGTACTACTGTACATACTAAAGAGTTCAAATAAGGAGAAAGAACATAAACATACTTCTGCTGGGGCCTCAGCACAACACACCCTTGAAAATAAACTAATAAGCAACTAGTCCGCTTGACACTGGAGTAGAACCAGCATGAGCGATGGCACTCCCACCTACTTGGAGTCCGAGTCCACGTCCTCGACTTCGTCCTCGTCCCTCTTCCTCTTCCTCTTCGCCGACACTTCTTTGCTTGAACCGAACACTGAGCTCTGCTTCTTCATCCAACCCTTGTAGATATTTAAACAATGGTAGGCATCCATTGCTGCGTATAGGATGTGATCTTCATCTAATGTCTTCGACTCCCATGAATGATGAAACTCATGATGAGGTTTCTTCAGTTTAGCGTACGAAGGATCAATCATGGTTGTTGCCATGGTTAGCATTGAAGGTTGAGAGGAGGACACCAGGCTTGCCTTCTGGAGATCGAAGGGCTGGCCTACAACGAGACCTATCCGACGCAGGACGTCACTGTCGTTCTTAAAGCCTACAGTAACGAATTTCACTCTTTTGTCCTTGAGGAAGTTCTTAAAATCCTGGCACTCAACGTCGGCATGGCATATGTGGTAGACCAAGCAAACGTTATGTACGCAAACCTGGATCACGGCGGGCTTCTTCCTCTCTTCGTCCTTTAGATCCTTCTCTCTTCCCAGGACTGTGGTGTACTCAACATCTAGCTCAGCGAGCCACTCATCCGTTGAACTGTTGAACATGCGTAGGAAGCGAGCAAGCCATGCTTTCACCGTCTCGGATCCACGTGTGTAGATGATGATGAACTGATCGTCGGTGATGGCTCTAACCTGGTACTCATCGGCCACCATGGAGATTTGGGAGGCCATGGATTTTGGAGGAGGGTTAGGAGAAGTTGAACTATTGTACCCCGCAAAAAAAAACTGGGAGCAAACTAATGTGGAAGGACGGGACGACTGGGAGCGAACTGTTGTAAGGTAGAAGACTGGGACGAGGAGGGCATGCGAACGGCATGGGGTTGCTGTCTTGCCCGGTGGATAAACGGCTGCAACCCCCCAAAGAGTTCTCGAGCATTATGTGGGACCCACTAGATGTCATGTCTACTAGACCCATATTGTAGGCCTAACGGTATAGCTTCTGCCTGTTCGCACGCCATGCCGGCGCGTGGATCTAACTTCACTTAATTCCTTCAAATGTCACGCCTCCCACGACCTTCGCCTCCCTCGCGCGGCCGCGCCCTTGGAGACTTCGACCAGCTATAAATGAGCAAAAAAAATTGCCTTTTTTTGAGACAATCAATTTTTTTGCCTACTCCGCATGCATGATACTCCCTCTGGTCCTTTTTACTCCCGTCAACCGTTCGCAAAGTGTTTGACCAAATTTATACTTTTTTTGAACACCACCTTATATTAATTAACCAGCCACACCAGTACACTCATTCGATACAATATTCCCAAAACACTTAGGCGCGGTGCATTAACTTCTACCTCGTTTCTTGTTTCTTGACATATCAACCAATAGGAGATGTGGGTGTGCATGCTTTTAATGACTTGAGACTACCAAACACGACATGCAGTGGTTAGTTCATTGCGTGCAATGCTATTAATTAGCAAATAAACATTAAGATCTCTCGTTTTCCCCTCCTCCTTGGTCACAGTGCACAATCTAAGATGACTTGCTCACCTAGACGGAGGGAGTACTGATTATAATGAGTATAAGAACTACGTTTTATAATGAGTGTAAAAATATTGATTTGACATTGTGAATGTTGACACATTGTGGAATAGTTTTTGAAGTCTGCAAAAGTACTCAACTAGTGCTGTCGTTCTCCACAAAAAAATGTGTTTACCAATGCATGCATGAACACTAGTTACTCTAACCCCCTCTCTTCTTTAATTCTTTGCCACATCAGCATGTTTTCTATTCCCGTGTGCATGATATAGCAGCTAAGATACCACCATTATGGCCAACCTTAATCATCGCATGCAATAATTTAGTGCACCTTAAAATATGAACATGTGTGGGGCGTGTTTGTTTTTAATGACTTGAGACTATACCTAGCCCAGCATGCAAGATGACTTATTATGCACCATTCCCCATACCTGCAGGAAGCCCGTTCGTCTCTAAATCTTTTCCCCTCCATGTGTGGAAATAATATGCCTGCCAAACTCTCCTTCTCCCACCGGCGGTCCCACCACTCCACCCTGTGTGAAAAAATCTGCATGCATGACTCTCCTCCCCCCACGCTCGTCCAATCCGTTGTGACCAGCAATATTTCCACCCCTTCGCTCCCCCATAATTTACTCCAAAAAATATGCCCACGTAGCTGTTACTTAACTGCAGGTGCATTCGGTCACTGGCATATGGGCCCAACATGGGTCTGGCCCACATGTCAGTGACGCAACTAGACCTACAGTTAAGTCAGTGCATCTTAGTCCATATCTTACGTAGGTGTGCCATTGCTCGCTATAAATACCGCGCCTCCCACGACATCGCTATCTCCTCCCCCTCACGTTCACGTTCATCGCTATCTCCTCCCCCTCCCTCTCACGTCGACCACCATGGCATCGCCCCTCCCAAGCCCTAGGAGCCCCTCGCAGCACCGCGCGGACGGTCACGCATCGTCGTTCCGTTCCTCGCCGCCACTAGTCCAGGAGGACGCATCGGCGTTCTGCTCCTCGCCGCGACGCGACGCGTCGCCGTTCCGTTCCACGCCGCCACTAGCCGAGGAGGATGCGTCGGCGTTCCGCTCCTCGCCGCAATGCGTCGAGGTGGACGCGTCGGCGTTCCCAATCTCGCCAGCACGCCCGCCGGAGGACGCGTCGGCTCCCCGCTACGAGGAGAACGCCGCGCCGCCCGCCGAGCCCCCCCCCCCCAGCCTTGAGGAGCTTTGGAAAGAAATGGATGTCGCCTTGTGGGAGGCTTTGCCTCCAGCAGATCGCGCCAAAATAGAGGCGGAGAAGAAGGCCGAGGAAGAGAAGCGCACCGCGCAACAAGCTTTCTGGGAGATCTTTGTCTCGTCCGAGAGAGTCAAGCAATTGGTTCTTTGGCAGAAGGCTCGTGCGAGGGCCGTGAGGGTGGCGGAGGACGCCCGTGCTGACGCCTTGAGTGCAGTCGGGCCCAAGCGCCTCATCTACGCTTGGCGGTACGTGGACCGGGTGCACGCTTCCAGTGAGGAGGAGTACCTATTGGCGCCGGATCACCACACCGGTGAGATCGCGCTCGCCCGCCGGGAAGCCGCCAATGAGCACCTCGTGAGTTCCGAGGCTGAGGAAGAGGCATTGTGTCGGCGCGCTGGGAGACGGACACGCACCAGGGCACTCGTGGCGCGCCGCAAGCGCACCTGCGAGCGCCGTGGCTTTTAGGAGGAGTATAATTTTTGTTTCGTAAGGCGATCTCACTAGTTTTGGGACGCAAATGATAAATCCCGAATGTTCAGGAATTTTTAGCGTCCTCAATTAAGTATGTAAAAGGGAAAGTTTGGAAACCTTGTGTATTCGTACGCATTTTGCAAGTACGTGCATATAGCACAAACTTTACTACTCCCTCCGTCTAGGTGTGTAAGTCATCTTACGAAAACCAAATAATCCCAATACACTTAGGCGCGATGCATTAACTTCTACCTCGTTTCTTGTTTCTTGACATATCAACCAATAGGAGATGTGGGTGTCCATGCTTTTAATGACTTGAGACTACCAAACACGACATGCAGTGGTTAGTTCATTGCGTGCAATGCTATTAATTAGCAAATAAACATTAAGATCTCTCGTTTTCCCCTCCTCCTTGGTCACAGTGCACAATCTAAGATGACTTGCTCACCTAGACGGAGGGAGTATATACTATCACACTACACGTCTCTCGATATATGCTTGTAGACCGTGCTACTCCCTCCGTCCAGGTCAATAAGTCATCTTCGGTTGTGCACCGTGACCAAGAAGGAGGGAATACTTATACACCTAGACGGAGGGAGTACTACTATTACTTATGTATGTGCAAATGCACGTTTTAACATTACGATGCAGTTTTTGTAAAAGTGAAAAAACAGCACTAGTCAAGCTTGTGAAACGATTCAATGCAAAACAAATGCAAAAATGCTCGTTTGATTGTTTACTGTTAGCTTCCTTCTCTGTGGTTATTTCTCTGTCGTACTTTGTACGGAGTATCTCACTGGTTGGAAAGGCATGCAAATTCCCAAACTGCTTCCTACACCCTGTATCGAATTTTTTGCCTAACAGGTTGTGCCGTGCAACTGGAATTCCAACTTGAGTACTACTACTAGTAGGAGTACGAGGGGCCAGTTCTTTTAGGCTTCTAGATTAGTAATCCCATAACTACTACCTCCGTCCTGGTTTATTGGTCCCCATTGTAATCTGTGTCAAATTTTTGGTCAAAATTTAGCACAAATTACAATGGTGAGGAAAAACCAGTTAAATCTTTGGTCAAAATTTAGCACAAATTACAATGGTGAGGAATAAACCAAGACGGAATAGTAGTTTAGAAGCCCAAATAAATGAGTGGGGCACCTTATTGTTACTCTCCACTGTGACTAGTCTTGTGGGAAAAGCTGGGGAAGCCACCAAAAGAACTGGCCCTAGGAGTAGTAGCTAGGGATCGAGTGTGCAAGATGAACCGGAGAAAGTAAATGCAGAGAGATGAAATGCAAAAAAGATGGAGGGATGTGATGGTTGCTTGTCCGTTTATTTTACCAGGCCACTTATTACTGGGAGTAGATGGTGCTCCTCCTTAGTCTCTATTCTTATCTCTATCTCTACTACTCTTCTTTGTTTTTTTATAATATACTGGTTGTAGTTGTCAAATCGAATAGTACCGCGCCGCCCATCGAAGAGTGAAATGCATTGATCGGGGAGTTGTTTATTTTGACAAAGGATGTGGGGGTCATCTCATGTGTAACGGGTATCGATAGGTTTTTTCGGATATTATTTCACCTCTAGAGCTCACAAACATCCGGGTGAAATAGATAAAAAGGTATCTTTTGCAAACAAAAGCGTTCAACTGTTCAACCTGCATCCAAAACTTGTGAAGAAATAACACTTATTGTGCTTTGCAAGAAATGATCTTTAAGAATTAGTTTTTGAGTATCGATTGTTATACATGTTGGCTACAGATGACATGGCACTTTCTTATAGTCAACAGTTGGCTATACTATTAAGTAATATTAACCATGCCCTTATACACCTAGACAGAGGGATTAAATCAGGACGACTTGCAAGCGGGCAGAGGAGATGTAAGAAATGGTTCATCGTAAGTCTTTCACCAGTACTGTAGTAAAAATTCATACATGGAAGATTCTAGACTAAACCATAAACGGGTACACTTTTATTCATGCGCGATACTCCAATAGAGCAAGATCCTGCATGGAAGTCTCCACATGCTTAGACAGCGGATTACATTGAGCAAAGAGTAATGATCAACATTTAACTTGATAATGTGTATGTCCGGGTGAACCTCCTTGGAGTCCCCGTGCACTGCGTGGGCGGGTAAAGGATGCCATGGGTTTTCCAAGACTACATTGGCGGGATAGTCCCAGCTCCCTAGAGTCCAAGTCAGTTCGATGAGGCTGGTGTCGCCGCCCACGCGACGCCGAGGGGTAGTAACACTGACCACGCACCCGTACATCGGCCTCGTGTCAGTGTCAGCGTCAGCGGCGTCGCCCCTGATGCACATTACAGAGACGGGGCGGCGGCCTGCACGGGCTTCGCCGGTGCCCACGATCAAGAGGAAGACGCTGCTGTCCTCCTCCAAGACTAGCAGGCGGCGGTGATCCTCCAGTGACTCCGGCATGGTGAACGGGTAGCATGCCTCGTACTTGATGTTCTCCGCCAAGGGCCAGCAGTGACCGCTGCACGCATCCATGAGGTGATGCACCATGTCCTCCGGTGAGCCACAAAACGGCATCGGGCACTCATAGCAGTGGACGAAGGGCCTATTATCGGGTTTTTGGATTGTTGGAAATATGAGCAAGTTACTATGATATTTAATCCGAATAAATAGGAAATAGACCATGACAGCATTGACAGAGATTAAACTAATCATGCGAACTAGCATAGCAGATGAACAGATCACATACTAGAAAAATGAATTCTACCACGATCTCGAACAGGAAGGATAGAATCACATACGGTGCAGCGGGAGCAACACCGCCGGCGTTGACATTTTTGCCCATGTCGTCGAGGATGAGGTTGCCGAGGTCGGGGAAGAAGTCGTCGTTCGCGAAGTCGTCGCTGCCAGCAGTCGCGCGAGTGCGCTCCCAAAAAACCTGATCGCCCCTCTCCCGTATAGGATCACAAGAGGCGGGGTTCCGGAGGCCTGCTGTCCCTTCTCCCGGTGCACACCGAAAGGAGGGATGGAGAAGACTTGCTTGGTGGCGCAATGATCTGGAACGGTGGTGAGAAACTATATAGTGCGGGCTGGGTAGGTCGTGGGAGTATAGCTCTGTCTTCGGCTCGGCTCAATCCCGCAACCCGCAGTGCATTGTGACGAGGCGTGGCGTGGCGAGGCGAGTGAGGAGGAGGACCGCACGTGTAGGTCTCCTCTTCTCATTCTCATAAAAGTGGTAGAAGAGCTCACCTTATAAAGGCTTACTAGCAAAATTCCAACATCGACCAGGCCATCCATGAAACGGGAGTGGCTGTAGGGGACGTTGCGCCAGTTGAATATATGAGCAAGTTACTACGAGATTTAATCCGAATAAGCACAAAATATATCATGACGGCTATAACAGAGATGAAACTAATAATGTGGACTAGCATAGTAGTAGGATACAGAGTAGAAACATGAATTCTACCACGATTTCAAACAGGAACGACAGAAACACATACGGTGCAACGGGAGCAGCACCGTTGGCATTGAGGTTGTCGCCCATGTCCAAACACCACGTAGACACGGTCTTTGAGCACGGTTCATAGTCGTTCCACACTCGGGCATTGAAGTTTGTAACTATTTTAGATTAGAATATACTACTCCTCTAGTGCTAGTAGTAGAGCAGAGTCCTACTCTACTACTCTACTCAAGCAAGTTAGGGCATAGCACTGTAGGGAGTACCAGTACTGTGATCACTCAAGCAAGTTGTCTGGCATCGACATGACCCTATGCTGCTGGTATGTGTCTCGTAAGTCAAGCGGCGTGCTGTAGTCATCATCACCTGTCCACTTCCCGCAGCACATATTCGCTTCTCCATCTTTGTCCGCAAATAATCTCGTCCAGTCTTCCATCCCCGCTAAGGCGCCTCCCCCCTCGTCCGAAACCCAAGCACTAACAATGGCAGAACCGAGCAGCGTCCGCCGAAAGAGTGGCTGGAATTCGCTCCCCACAGAGGTAATCAAGCTCATTGTTTCGCGTGTGGACAATCTCAGTACCATGTCGCTCGCCGCGTGCTCATCGGGGCTGTACCGTTTACTCAAAGCCCTCAGGCCGAAGATTTTTAAGCCAGGTCCTTGCTTGCTGATGCCACCTGATCTTCAGAAACGGTGTGTCACGCAGCAGAACAATCGTAGGGTGGCGAGCATCAACCGCCTTGACTGGGATCCGATCCCCGTCAGCCTCAACTACATTAACGGTATGTACTGGGTCGGCATGAACACGTCTTTGATGGTGCTCGTCGACGGTCGCGGCAGCTGGATGCTCGTGGAGGTCTACACCCGGCGATTGATCCCCCTTCCTTTGATTAACACTGCACTGCTTTGGCACCGCGGCCCAGAATACTCAGAATCTTATAGTAGCCAACATGATACCAAGTTTGATTTGCTTAAGGTTGTAATCTTCCAAGTGCCCACAAGATCTGCAAATTATAAAGACTTTAGGCTAATTGCGTTCTTCAACCGCGGTCTTGCCTATCTGACAGGTCACTGCGGTAGGTGGATAAATTTGCACGTCCATCGCAGGATCATACATCCTCCATGGTTCTCTGATGCCATTGAACACAAGGGCTTCATTTACGCTGTCGACTCCTTCTATGGCTGGACGTATTGCTGGCCTACTCCAGTCATCGCTACAAACGGCTGTTACAGCAGCATGTTACTTTCCTATGATATCATGATGGCTTGCTTATATTACTGTCAACATTTGCTGAAAAAATATTCATGCTCATAACATGTTGTTCTTAAGATTAACTAAACCAAGAGCCCTTTTTTATTTGACTCCAACTTGATATGATGTTGTAGGCTGCCTGGTGTCCCTACCCTTTATAATCCCAGAACCTTTCAAAGAAAAGCGGCATGGCAGTTGCAAGTGGTTCCTGGCTAGATCAGACGACGGCGAAAGATTAATGATCGTTCGCACGTACCGGACGTGTTGTTTCGCGGAATACAATCACAGTCACTGCAAGGTCTTTGAGCAGGATCCCAGCTTCTCTGGGCCTTCAGGAATTTTTGACTAGAGGTTGGTAAGTAGCCTTGGTACACGCTCTCTGTTTGTCGGACTGAATTATCCGATTAACCAGGAGATAACCAATGGCAAGGATCATGATGGCAGCGCGGTTCCTTCATCAGGCAAAACTGTGTGTACACAGCGTACCATGAGTCTCTGCATGCACCATACCCTGATATGTGCCGCCACGCTCTGCAGCCCAAAGTAGGAGAGAGGGTCGCAAGTATTAGACTTCAACCTGCTGGCTGGAGTTTCCCCCGTCAGGCACCCATCTGGTTCAAGCCGTCAGCCAATCTCCACAGCCTAATAAATAGTAACGTCTAACTGAGCCAATTAGTTAGATGCGTACACTTGGTGTAGTAGGAACTTTATTTAGTTTGATGCATACACTTGTTCTTTTTTTGTAGCCCTTTTGTAATGATGGCTGATGTTTGGTTTGGAAGAGAGAGCTGCGTCTTCACTCTTCTGGCCTGCTTACTGCTTCTGTTGCACCCCCAGCCCTGGTTGTTGTTGCTGCTGTTTTCAATGTACAATCAGTAGTATATTTCATCTGTTGGTTGAATAAATGTGTTGCTAGAACGACAAACACAATGTTTTCGAAGTCGTTGCACGGTTCGATCCTTCAGTGTCGCGTACCGTACGTAGCGCATACTATTTTTCGTACGGAACACATTTTTTTTGAAACTCGGAACACATTTTCCACTTGTTGATAACATGCAGCCCACTGATTAAGGCCCAATAGAGAAGCCCATAATTCACTTGAAGGGAGGCTCTCACATGAATCCGGCCCAGGTACATGCTCATGGTCCCCTAAACATAAATAAGTAAATAAATAAATAAAGCTAAATGCTCATGCACCAGTTCTTTGGGAAAATAGCTAGCCCAGTATTTCTTTTTGAAGAATAGCCAAGCTAGGCCTATTTGTTTTCTCCGAATTACTGGGCTGCAATTCTTTCAAGACGAGGAGGGACGCATTCCGGCCTGGCTTAAGAGTATGGTCAATGTCTGTTAAAAGTAATATCAAAAGGGGTTGAAAATTCCAAAAAATTTATAGCAAATGGGATATAAGTTTCTTTTTTTGTTTATGTTCTTCACTGATATCTTATAAGTATTTCATTGAATTTAACATGACATAGTACTAATTATTTTTAATTTTGTTTTACTATGGCTATTATTTTTTGGATTAAGAATGTTTTGTTCCCCAGCAAAAATTTGCGAATTTTCAAAATTTCCCACATATTTAGTTAATTTTTTGACCCTGGTACAGACCAAAAAATGGCCAGCAATTCTAAAAATGGAAAACGGGCTGCAATAAATTCCATATGAATTAGAAATTGAGTAAAAATTATAAAAATAATAGCAAATGGGCTGTACACGCCACGGATTTCGAGGCTGACTTGTTTACGCAAGGCTTTGTTAGTGAACACACGATTCTAGCAGAAGTTAGTGTTGGATGTCCATCCAACGGCCGATGCCTCCTCTTGTGGCCCGCTGTGATGCCACGCAGGCTTCCCCGGCCCACCCTACTCCCTCCGCTGACATGGCCGCACGCAATCAACTGCCTCCTTATTACGCGAAAAAAATGATTCCTCCCACTGACATCTGGGGCGCACCGGTTGGGAGGCTAACCTGTGGGCCTACTAAGTTGACGCGTACGCAGGGCTTGCCAACTTAGTCAACAAACGATTCTAGCAGCAGTAACCGTTGGATTTGAATCGAACGCTCCTGCTGCTTCTTCAGTCGCTGCTCTTCTTGCACCAGCCGCCCAAACCAGCGCCGGGGACACCACCTGCTCCTGCCTCCAGTGGCCGGCTGTGTTGCCGATGAGGCCTCATCGCCCCCTACTACTCCCACCGCTAGCCAGGCCCTGTGGCGACGGCAGCCTCACACCGCAGCCGAACCAGTGAACCCTCATACTCCTCTCCGCGTGGGCATCCACTGCCGCGTCTTCCCCGTCTCCGCGTCGTCCCCTTCCTAGGCCTCGCCGTCGTCCACCGCCTTGGTGCTCTCGGCGCGGCGTGGTCAACGTGGTCAACGACATTCCATCGGAAGAGTACTGTACGTGGAGAGGCTGACAGCTGGGTCCACGGCCACAGCCCAGTTTTTTTGTGATTTGCCAAGTAAGTCGCTTTGTACATTTTTAAAACACATCAAACCGGCAATTAGTTTCAAATATCTTTTTTTCATTTCGAGATTTGAAATTACATTAATTTTTATGCGTGGAGAATTTGTTGGATTTTATATTGATATACATTTATTTATAAAATCAGTTTGAATGTGAGTCGAAATTTCGGGATTAAAAACAGTTCGGACCGCACTGAAATATGCAAAATTTCGTATAATTTTTTAACCATGGCCACAATATGGGCTGTAATGCTAACAAAAAGAATACGGGCTCCAAAAAAACATTAAGAATTAGCAAATGGGTTGTAAATTATTAGAAATAATGGCAGATGGGTTGTATGCTGTTTCCCACAGATTTGAGGCTTTCCTAAAAAAAGGTTGACGCACAAGCAGTGACTATTGGATGGCCATCCAACGGTCGTCGTGCTTCTTAAATCTCGGCTCTTCCTGCTCTAGCCGCTCAAACAGGCGCCGGCAGGACTGCCTGCTCCCTCCTCCCCGTGGCCGGCTCTGCTGCCACGCAGGCCTCACCGCCCCACTGTACTCCATCGCTGGCCTAGCCATCCCTCTACTCACCCACACCTGCTGTTATTCTCCGGCGACGGCGAGGCCTCATACAGTCGTACTCCCCTCCGCGTGGGAAACAACTGCCGAGTCTTCCCTGCCTCCATGTCATTCCCTTCCTAGGCCTCGCCGTCGTTCACCGCCCTGGTGCACTCGACGCGGCCTAGTCAACATGGTCAACGACCGACATGCATCTGAAGTGGACTTTACATTGAGAGGCCGACAGCTGGGTCCATGGCCGCACGCAAGGAAATGCCTCCTTATTACGTGAAGAATAATGATTCCTCCACCTGACATCAGGGACCCACCGAAAGGGCCTTTGTATTTTGCGAAAAAAATCATTTTTCCCTGACTGCTGGGACCCACCGAACGGGCCACCGTATTTAACGAAAAAAACATCCCCCCCGCTGTCAGCTCGGATCCACCGGAAGTGCCTCCTTATTACGGACAAAAAAATGAATACTCCCCCGGCTAGCTGGGACCCACCTTGGTGGGAGGCTGACTTGTGGGCCTACTAAGTTGACGGGAATGAAGGGCTTTGTCAACTTAGTCAATATGAACGATTCTAGCTCCAGTGACCGTACGATGTCCATCCAACGGCAGTAGTGCCTCTTCAACCTCTGGTCTTCTTGCTCTAGCCGCCCAAAGCAGCGCCGGTCGTGCCGCATGCTCCTGCCTCCCGTGGCCGGCTGTGCTGCTGCGGAGGCCTCACCGCCCCCTACTATTCCCCCCGCTGGCCAGGCCCTGCGGCGACGGCAGCTTCACACCGCAGCCGAACCAGTGAACCTTCGTACTCCTCTCCGCGCGCGCGGGCTTCCACTTCTGCGTCTTCCCCGGCTCCCCTTCGTCCCCTTCCTAGGCCTCGCCGTTGTCCACCGCCCTGGTGCTCTCGGCGCGGCGTGGTCAACGTGGTCAAGGAACGACTTCCATCGGACGTGGACTGTACGTGGAGAGGCTGACAGCTGGGTCCACGGCGGCAGCAAGGAAGTGCCTCCTTATTACGTGCAAAATAATTATTCCTCCACCTGACAGCGGGGACCCACCGGACGGGCCACCGTATTTCGCCCCCTGACTGCTGGGACCCACCAGCTACATCTTCGCAGGCAAGGAAGTGCCTGATAGTCGGGACGCACCTGGTCGAAGTGTACGTAGCGTTGTCATTCTGGTCGCGAACGTGTACGTACATATATACGGGTCGATGTTGTAATGCCCTCGATGCGGCTATATCTCCCACGTGTCGAAGCACGACTTAGAGGCATAACCGCATTGAAAGCAATGTCGCAAGTGAGGTAATCTTCACACAACCCATGCAATACATAAGGGAAAGAGATACATAGTTGGCTTACAGTCGCCACTTCACACAATACATAAATAAACATCCATCATCCAGATTACACTCCAGGTCCGACTACGGAACCAAAATGAAAGAAGACTACCCCAAATGCTACACAGATCCCCGATCGTCCCAACTGGGCTCCACTACTGATCATCGGGAAAAGACACATAGTAACGACCACGTTCCTCGTTGAACTCCCACTTGAGCTCGGTTGCGTCATCTGCACTGGCATCGTTGGCACCTGCAACTGTTTTGGTAGAATCTGTGAGTCACGGGGAATCAGCAATCTCACACCCGCGAGATCAAGACTATTTAAGCTTAAAGGTAGGATAGGGTTGTGAGGTGGAGCTGCAGCAAGCGACTAGAATATATGGTGGCTACATTCGCAAAAGAGAGCAAGAAGAGAAGCAAAGCACGGTCGTGAAGCTAGAAGTGATCAAGAAGTGATCCTAGCACAACCTACATCGAACATAACTCCAACACCGTGTTCACTTCCCGGACTCCGCCGAGAAGAGACCATCACGGTTACACACGCGGTTGATGTGTTTTAATTACGGTCAACTTCGGGTTTTCTACAACCGGACATCAACAAATTCCCATCTGCCTCATAACCGCGGGCACGGCTTTCGAAAGATAATACCCTGCAGGGGTGTCCCAACTTAGCCCATTATAAGCTCTCACGGTCAACGAAGGATATTCCTTCTATCGGGAAGGCCCGATCAGTCTCGGAATCGCGGACTACAAGACATTTCGACAATGGTAAAACAAGACCAGCAAAGCCGCCCGATTGTGCCGACAAATCCTGATAGGAGCTGCACATATCTCGGTCTCAGGGCACATCCGGATGAGACAGGCTATGAGTAAAACCAGCCATCGAGTTTCCCCGAGCTGGCGCCGCAGGCGGCTCGGTTTGGACCAACACTCGGAGGAGCACTGGTCCGGGGGGGCTAAAATAAAGATGACCCTCGGGCTCGCGAAAACCCGGGGGAAAAAGGCTTATGTGGCAAATGGTAAAACCAAAGTTGGGCCTTGCTGGAGGAGTCTTATTCAAAGCGAACTGTCAAGGGGGTCCCATAAATCACCCAACCGTGTAAGGAACGCAAAATCAAGGAACATAACACCGGTATGACGGAAACTAGGGTGGCAAGAGTGGAACAAAACACCAGGCATAAGGCCGTGCCTTCCACCCTTTACCAAGTATATAGATGCATTAATTAAAATAAGAGATATTGTGATATCCCAAAATAATCATGTTCCAACATGGAACAAACTTCATCTTCACCTGCAACTAGCAACGCTATAAGAGGGGCTGAGCAAAGCGGTAACATAGCCAATCAACGGTTTGCTAGGAAAGGATGGTTAGAGGTTTGACATGGCAATATGGGTGGCATGATATAGCAAGTGGTAGGTATCGCAGCATAGGCCTAGCAAAAGAGCGAGCATCTAGCAAGCAAAGATAGAAGTGATTTCGAGGGTATGGTCATCTTGCCTGCAAGGTTCTCAGAGTTGTCGAAGGCTTGATCCTCGAAAGTGTTCTCAACAGGTTCCTCGTTCACGTACTCGTCTCCCGTCTCTACCCAAGGCAAGAATACAAGCAAAGGGGACAACCATCAATCACGATGCAATGCGCAAGCAACATGATGCAAAACATGGCATGATATGCGAGATGTGATATGCAATGCATATGCGTGCTCCGGAAGGACAAGGATGAACAAAGCATAATCTTGGCAAACAAAGTATACCACTGGATAGGTGAGGTGATTTCGGTTGAAATCGATATAAAGATCACCGGAATCGGATGCACGGTTTGCAAATGACAAGCAAAACAAGAATGACATATTTCTGCGTTTAACAGCATGATGCCACTCAGCATGCAACAAGAAATTAAGCTACTGCACCCAAACATATCAGAAAAGCATATGGCAGTGATCTACTCAAGATGCTCGACAAAATATGAAAACTGAGCTACGGCTAAATCACACAATAACAGGTTCAAACAAGCATGGCAAAAGTGCAAAAGATAACAGGTTCACAGACTTTGTGAAAATACTATCATGCCAGAAATTAACATCAGGATGACATGTTTAGAGCAAGCAAACAACCTGCTACAGGAACAGGACATAGCAAAGTATGGCATGGCATGAATCGACTCAAAGCATAGAACAAAAGTCCCTTACTGACCATGAGCCAAAAAGGACCAGAAAATATAATAGCACCCATGTCAATTAAACTGGACATGTCAAAACAGATAACAAGTAGGCATGTTTACGAGCTCGATGCACTAACTAGAGAGCATAGCATGATAAACTAAGCATACACCCACCAAGAAGACATGGCATAGAAGCTAATCATGGCAAGAACAACATCATAGCATGTAAGGATCAACTACAACAAGCTTGGCAAAATCGAATAACATGTAAACAATCTGCCAGGAAACATTTTATAGCAAAAGTAGAGCTCGATTGACTCAAGCTATGGCACTCTATAATTACAAAAAAAGGCATGGATGGATATAGTATATCCATATGTTCAAAACACACTTACTGATTATGCTCAAAATAGGCATAGATCTCTCTGAAACAACATGAACACATGGCATAAAAATAACAGCAACAATATGATCCCTAGTTTGCATGCTTGTGCTAGTCAACATAAAGATAAAAAAAATACATGATATACACCCCTGTAAAGATGGCATGACATATTACAAAACACATGTAGGACTAAAGTTCATAGGATGCACACATCAATCATGGCAAAAATGACAAAAGTGCATCTACTGAAACAGATTTGAAACTAACATCACATAGCCCTCTTCTAACAGCATTTCGGGCATCAAGATGAGCTCAAATGAAAATTATTCAATGAGATGAAATGATGTACCCATCGGGACGAACAATTTGACATATTACATGCATGAAAAGGAGCAGTATGCAGCAAGTTATGATGCGATGAACATGCAATGATTATGCAACAAATTTCGGGACTTAGGGAAAATTCCGCCTCCGAAATACTCAGATCTAGGGTTCCTCCGCGGCATGCGAACCGAGGCGGCCGGAATCTCGCCGGAGAGACGCCTGAGAGGAGGAAGGAGGCCGGGGGAAGACGATTCCTGACCGGATCTGGCCGGATCCGGCCGGAGGCGGGGCGCGGCGGCGACTGGCGAAGGAGAGGCGGCGGCGCGCGGGCGGAGGACGGCGCGGGCGGCGGAGGTCGGCGGGGCGGCGGAGCCGCGGCGGGGAGCGCGGGGCGGCGCGGGCGGAGCGGCGCGGGCGGACGGGCAGCGGGAGCTCGGGGGTGAGGTCGTCGGCGGCGGGAGCTCCGGGGCGGCGCGGTGGAGGGCGACGGTGGCGAGGCGGTGAGGCGGCGGACACGTCCGACCGACGGGAATTTCGTCCGACGCGTGTGGAGAGGGAGGGGGTCTAGGGTTTGCCCAAAAATTTCGGAGGGGGAGGTGTATTTATAGGTAGGAGGGGCTAGGAGGCTCCTAATTGAGCACGGTTTGCGGCCACACGATCGTGATCGAACGGCGATGGACATGGGAGTGACTTAGATGGGTTATTGGGCTGATTTGGAGGGGTTTTGGGATGCAACCCAAAAGAGGCCTTCACGGTTACCCGGTTAACCGTTGGAGTATCAAACGACCTCCGAATGACCCGAAACTTGACAGGCGGTCTACCGGTGCTATACCAAGGCCGCTTGAAAAATCTCGGTCCATTCCGAGAAACTTTAATACATGCTCACGGAAAAAGCTAAAAGGGGACGCCGGGGAACAGAGGAGCGCCGGATTGCAAAACGGACAACGGGGAAAAAGCTCGGATGCATAAGACGAACACGTATGCGAATGCGATGCACATGATGACATGACAAGAAATGCATGACAAGGACAAAATGCAAAATGAAGGAAAACCCAACCACGGAGGGAATATCATATCACATTGCCGAAAATGGCAAGAGTTGGAGTTACAAATATGACAAGTTACATCCGGGGTGTTACAACACTCCACCACTATGAGAGGATCTCGTCCCGAGATCTAGGACTGAAAGAACTCCGGATATTCGGAACGGAGGTGGTCCTCGCGTTCCTAGGTGGCTTCTCGGTCTGAATGGTGTGACCACTTCACTTTCAGGAATTTGATGGACTTGTTGCGAGTCTTGCGCTCAGTTTCTTCAAGAATAGCAACGGGATGCTCATGATAGGACAAATCTTCTTGAAGATCAATCTCTTCAAAGTTGATGGTGCGCTCAGGCGTCTTGAAGCACTTGCGAAGCTGTGACACGTGGAAGACATCGTGAACATTTGCAAAGTTGGGGGGAAGCTCAAGTTGATAGGCGAGATCGCCTCTTTTGCCGATGATCTTGAAAGGACCGACGTATCTAGGGGCAAGTTTCCCTTTGATACCGAAGCGACGAGTGCCTTTCATTGGAGAGACGCGGAGGTAGACATGGTCTCCAATCTCAAAAGCCAAATCACGGTGTTTGCTATCATAGTATCTCTTCTGGCGCGATTGAGCGGCTTTGAGATTCTCACGAAAGACTTTACACATATCTTCAGCCTTTGTGATCAAATCGTTGCCAAGAAGTTGGCGTTCGCCCGTCTCAGACCAATTGAGAGGAGTACGACACTTTCTGCCATAGAGAATCTCGAATGGGGCTTTGCCCGAGATCGCTTGAAAGCTGTTGTTGTAAGAGAACTCAGCATATGGAAGACAATCCTCTCACCTCATGCCGAAAGAGATAACACAAGCCCTGAGCATATCTTCAAGAATTTGGTTGACACGCTCGACTTGTCCACTAGTTTGAGGATGGAAAGCTGTGTTGAAGCGAATGTTTGTGCCCATGGCCTTCTGAAAAGAATCCCAAAACTTGGATGTAAAGATGTTGCCACGGTCTAAAGAAATCAATTGTGGAATGCCATGCAAGGAGACAATTCTGGAGGTGTAGAGCTCTGCCAGCTGGGCTGCTGTTGTAGACTCTTTGATAGGAAGAAAATGAGCCACTTTAGTGAGCTTGTCAATGACAACGAAGATAGCTTCATTTCCACGCTTGGACTTTGGAAAACCAGTCACGAAGTCCATTTCTATATGATCGAACTTCCATTCTGGAATAGCAAGAGGTTGGAGTAGGCCAGCTGGTCATTGGTGTTTTTCTTTCACCCTTCTGCAGACATCACATTCATTCACGAATTGAGCAATTTCTAGCTTCATTCGAGTCCACCAATACGACTGCTTGAGGTCATGGTACAGCTTCGTACTTCCAGGATGAATTGACAGAAGAGAATTGTGCGCCTCGTTCATAATGACTTTACGAAGATCACCCTTAGGAACCACAATCTGGTCCTCGAAGAAGAGAGTATCTCTGTCATCAACGCGATAGCACTTGTATTTGGAAATGCCCTTGTCAATACCACGTTTCACCTTCTTCACCATGGTATCCAGCAGTTGTGCCTCACGAATTTGATCTTCCAAAGTAGGAGAGACTATGAGGTTGGCAAGAAAACCTTGAGGAACAACTTGAAGATTCAACTTGCGGAAAGCTTCACAAAGATCCGGTTGAAAAGGCTTGAGGATTAAGTTGTTGCAATAAGCCTTCCTGCTTAATGCATCTGCAATCACATTAGCCTTGCCTGGAGTATATTCGATACTCGGATTATACTCTTGAATCATTTCGACCCATTGATTCTGCCTGAGGTTGAGGTTGGGCTGAGTGAAGATGTACTTGAGACTCTTGTGATCGGTGAATATGTCCACTTTCCTTCCCAACAGGAGATGTCTCCATGTTATTAGTGCGTGGACAACTGCCGCCAACTCAAGATAGTGAGTGGGGTAGTTCTTTTCGTTGGGCTTCAACTGACGAGAGGTATAGGCCGCAACCTTCTTCTCTTGCATTAACACAACACCGAGACCTTGAAGAGAAGCATCACAGAAAACTTCATAAGGCTTGGATTCGTCAGGAGGAGTCAAAACTGGAGCAGTGACGAGTTTCTCTTTGATAGCGTTGAAAGCAACGTCACACTCAGGAGACCAGACATACTTCACATGCTTCTGTAGGAGGTTGGAAAGAGGCTTTGCAATATTTGAGAAATTCTCAACGAATCTTCGGCAATAGTTTGCAAGTAGAAGAAAACTGCGAAGCTGCTTGACATTTTGAAGAGGTTCCCAATTCAAAACTGCAGACACCCTCTCGGGATTAATAGAAATGCCCTTGGCAGAGATGATATGCCCAAGATAAAGAACTTCATCAAGCCAGAATTCACATTCGGAGAACTTCGCATAGAATTGATACTCTCTGAGCTTGTCGAGCACCAATCGCAAATGCTTGGCATGATCCTTCTTATTCTTGGAGAAGACCAATATATCATCGAGATAGACCAAGACGAATTCATTAGTGTAGGGGTTGAAGATGAAGTTCATCATGCGAGAGAATGTTGGACGAGCATTGACAAGGCCGAAAGACATGACAGTATATTCATAAGAACCAAAGCTTGTTCTGAATGCAATGCTGTCTTGGGAATATCTTCTTCACGAATGCGAATCTGATGATAACCCATACGAAGGTCAAGCTTGGAGAACACTTTAGCACCTTTAAGTTGCTCGAATAGCTCATTGATGTTGGGAAGTGGGTACTTGTTCTTGATTGTCTTCTTGTTCAATGGACGGTAATCGACACAAAGTTGGTCCGTGCCATCCTTCTTCTGGACAAAAAGAACACCACAACCCCAAGGAGAAGAACTCGGTCTGATCAGACCTAGACGCTCTTGTTCATCGAGTTGTTTCTTCAATTCCTTCAACTCTTTTGGCCCAATCTTGTATGGACGCTTGCAAACGGGTTCCGTGCCAGGCTCAAGATCAATAACGAATTCCACTGGCCGGTGAGGAGGCATTCCCGGAAGTTCTTCTGGAAAGACATCTTGGTACTCACAAACAACTGGAATCTGAGAGATAGCATCCAATTCGCCCTTCTCATTGAGAGAAAACAACCGAATGGTTTCATCACGAGCGGCATAGATGATCACATCGTCAGAAGAGTGAGTCAATTGAATTTCCCTGGCGGCACAATCAAGTTGAGCCTTGTGCTTAGAAAGCCAGTCCATCCCGAGAATAAGATAAATATCAGAGTCACCAAGAACAATTGGTTTAGCCAGAAATCTATAGTCGCCCATCTTGATACCGACATTCGGAACGAACATGGTAGATCTCAAACGTTTAGCCGGGGAAACAACTTGCAAAGCTTTAGGTAAAGCCTCTGTGTCAAAATTGTGCTTCGATGCAAAAGGATATGACATGAAAGAATGCGATGCACCGGTATCAAATAAGACTTTTGCAGGAATATCATTAACTGAGAGATTACCCATGATCACTTCAGAAGAATCCTCCGCTTGAGCTGCATTCATCATGTTCACTTTGGCATGCTTAGGATTATGCTTGACCACTGCATTGCTAGAAGATCTCACAGGAGGAGGAGGCGGAAGGCGCCTTTGGTTGAAGCACTTGTTCGCATAGTGACCCTTTTGCTGACATTTGTTGCAAGTCACTTCTGAGAGCGGACGGTGATAAGGAGCATTTGGCCTTGGAGCTTGGATCTGAGACTTGTTCTGATAGCCAGGGTTGGGTGGGTGGGAAGATCCACGACCACCTAAGTTCTTCTGCTGGTAAGGCTGACGGAACGGAGGAGGAGGAGGCAACCAGAACTTCTGTTGCTTGGCCGCCACTAGTGAGGAAGAAGAGGACTGAACTGCGTCCCTGACTCTCTTCTTAGATGCCTCACACTTGAGCTGGGTAGCCTCTTGTTTCAGTGCCATGTTGTAGAATTCATCATACTTTATCGGCTCAAAAAGCACGAGAGCTAGTTGCAGATCTTCTTTGAGGCCACGCCTGAATTGGTAAATCATGCTCTTTTCATCAGGGATGTCTTGCTTCACAAAACGAGAGAGCTTCTGGAACTTAGTGTTGTATTGATACACAGACATGTTGCCTTGCTTGAGATTGTGGAACTCCTCACACTTAGTCTCAACAACACTTTCTGGAATGTGATGAGCTTTGAAGTCACGGCGGAAATCATCCCAGGTAATCACACGACCTCCTCTGGAATCTTTGTATTGTTGATACCACTCAGCAGCTTGATCCTTGAGTTGAAAAGAGGCAAACTTGACAAAATCCTCAGGTCTGACATTGCTACATTCGAAGTGCTTATTGATGTCCACGAGCCAATCATCGGCGTCTGTGGCCTCGACACAGTAGCTGAAAGTCTTTGGCTGATTTGCAAGGAACTGATTGAGGGTAGCAAAATGCGGCTGATTGTTGCCTTGGCCTTGATTTCCTTGATTACCTTGCCCTTGGTTGCGATCTTGCAAGAGCTGAATCAGAATCTGAGTGTTGGCATTGGTGGTTGTCATCAAGGCTTGCCATGCCTCCGGAGGCGGAGGTGGTGGCGGAGGGTTAGCCTGACTTCCTTCATTGCGTTCCAGATTCTGACGCGTTGGCGGAGCCATCCTGAAGAGGGTGACATCCATTAGCATCTTGAAAGACATATATTCAAGCTGAATCAAAGGATCGAAATTGCAACATATAGTCTTCACAATAAACATTCGAACAAGAATGAACGAATGAATTCCAAAGTAAAGCATCACACTTCCAAAAGATGAGAAGCCATTTAGATAAAGGTATGGAAATCACCATCTGCCTTCGAAACAACTCGAATATCACAACTGAAAACAAAACAAAGGATTGGCTTGCAGAATAAGCCGGAACAAACACATGATAGAGATTTCGCCCAAAGTATTCATGGTGGGGCCCACACGGGCACGACGTACAGCGGACGTCACGAATGACAAACAAGACGTCCCCGAATCAGCATAGCCAAGGATTCTTTAAGACGCCTTACGACCACTGTAAACCGGCCGTGAATAGGCGGACCACTAGCACGTTAGGCCCCAATCTCAAATCATACATCTGTCGGAAAGATATCCTATAAGCTATAAGAATTCCCACTTATAAACTCCCGAAACTTTCTGGTTATGCAATCAGGTGTTGGGTATACAGGGGACACAAAATATATCACCCAAACTAACAATACCTAGATCCAGCTGTATCCATCCTTCAACACATAACCAAGAAACCCTCGGAAATCGTCTACCTCAACCTTCGAAAAGCATCCGTCATACGAGTTATGGCAATACTCCCGCACTCGCCTCAGTACTGGGCTATCAGGGTTATCTCACCAACAACTGTACAAAAGAGATTTTCGATGTCGGCGTACTAAACTCAGGTATTCCAGAACTGACGATAAAATTACGACGACAACACCTCAGAGCTCAGCTCCCCGGGACACTTCCACTAAACCCCTGCTGACAGGAGGCACCAAGACAATGTTGTCATCACAAAACCATCGGAACGATTCTAAGATACCCGCGTGATCCTAAATTTTTTTTAGTGAAATTTGAGAAGAGAAGAGTCAAAAATCTACGTCAGGATGCCTTACCAGAGCGATGAGGAGACTGGGAAGTAAAAAAGAACTCCTAAACTCTCCGATACATAATTCCTAAATGACTCAAAACATTTTTCTAGACATAACTCGGCCGCTAAAAACGATCAATCAGTGGGGGCTCCTAAGGTCGGGGAAGGCTCTGATACCAACTTCTAACGCCCTCGATGCAGCTATATCTCCCACGTGTCGAAGCATGACTTAGAGGCATAACCGCATTGAAAGCAATGTCGCAAGTGAGGTAATCTTCACACAACCCATGTAATATATAAGGGAAAGAGATACATAGTTGGCTTATAGTCGCCACTTCACACAATACATAAATAAACATCCATCATCCAGATTACACTCCAGGTCCGACTACGGAACCAAAATGAAAGAAGACTACCCCAAATGCTACACAGATCCACGATCGTCCCAACTGGGCTCCACTACTGATCATCAGGAAAAGACACATAGTAACGACCACGTTCCTCGTCGAACTCCCACTTGAGATCGGTTGCGTCATCTGCACTGGCATTGTTGGCACCTGCAACTGTTTTGGTAGAATCTGTGAGTCAGGGGACTCAGCAATCTCACACCCGCAAGATCAAGACTATTTAAGCTTCAAGGTAGGATAGGGTTGTGAGGTGGAGCTGCAGCAAGCGACTAGCATATATGGTGGCTACATTCGCAAAAGAGAGCGAGAGGAGAAGCAAAGCACGGTCGTGAAGCTAGAAGTGATCAAGAAGTGATCCTAGAACAACCTACGTCAAACATAACTCCAACACCGTGTTCACTTCCCGGACTCCGCCGAGAAGAGACCATCACGGTTACACACGCGGTTGATGTGTTTTAATTAAGGTCAACTTCGGGTTTTCTACAACCGGACATCAACAAATTCCCATCTGCCTCAGAACCGCGGGCACGGCTTTCGAAAGATAATAGCCTGCAGGGGTGTCCCAACTTAGCCCATTATAAGCTCTCACGGTCAATGAAGGATATTCCTTCTACCGGGAAGGCCCGATCAGTCTCGGAATCCCGGACTACAAGACATTTCGACAATGGTAAAACAAGACCAGCAAAGCCGCTCGATTGTGCCGACAAATCCTGATAGGAGCTGCACATATCTCGGTCTCAGGGCACATCCGGATGAGACAGGCTATGAGTAAAACCAGCCATCGAGTTTCCCCGAGGTGGCCCCGCAGGCGGCTCGGTTCGGACCAACACTCGGAGGAGCACTGGCCCGGGGGGACTAAAATAAAGATGACCCTCGGGCTCGCGAAAACCCGGGTGAAAAAGGCTTAGGTGGCAAATGGTAAAACCAAAGTTGGGCCTTGCTGGAGGAGTCTTATTCAAAGCGAACTGTCAAGGGGGTCCCATAAATCACCCAACCGTGTAAGGAACGCAAATTCAAGGAACATAACACCGGTATGACGGAAACTAGGGTGGCAAGAGTGGAACAAAACACCAGGCATAAAGCCGACCCTTCCACCCTTTACCAAGTATATAGATGCATTAATTAAAATAAGAGATACTGTGATATCCCAAAATAATCATGTTCCAACATGGAACAAACTTCATCTTCATCTGCAACTAGCAATGCTATAAGAGGGGCTGAGCAAAGCGGTAACATAGCCAATCAACGGTTTGCTAGGAAAGGATGGTTAGAGGTTTGACATGGCAATATGGGTGGCATGATATAGCAAGTGGTAGGTATCGCATCATAGGCCTAGCAAAAGAGCGAGCATCTAGCAAGCAAAGATAGAAGTGATTTCGAGGGTATGGTCATCTTGCCTGCAAGGTTCTCAGAGTTGTCGAAGGCTTGATCCTCGAAAGTGTTCTCAACAGGTTCCTCTTTCACGTACTCGTCTCCCGGCTCTACCCAAGGCAAGAACACAAGCAAAGGGGACAACCATCAATCACGATGTAATGCGCAAGCAACATGATGCAAAACATGGCATGATATGCGAGATGTGATATGCAACGCATATGCGTGCTCCGGAAGGACAAGGATGAACAAGGCATAATCTTGGCAAACCAAGTATTCCACTGGATAGGTGAGGTGATTTCGGTTGAAATCGATATAAAGATCACCGGAATCGGATGCACGGTTTGCAAATGACAAGCAAAACAAGAATTACATATTTCTGCGTTTAACAGCATGATGCCACTTAGCATGCAACAAGAAATTAAGCTACTGCACCCAAACATATCAGCAAAGATTATGGCAGTGATCTACTCAAGATGATTGACAAAATATGAACACTGAGCTACGGCTAAATCACACCATAACAGGTTCAAACAAGCATGGCAAAAGTGCAAAAGATAACAGGTTCACAGACTTAGTGAAAATACTATCATGCCAGAAATTAACATCAGGATGACATGTTTAGAGCAAGCAAACAACCCGCTAAAGGAACAGGACATAGCAAAGTATGGCATGGCATGAATCGACTCAAAGCATAGAACAAAAGTCCCTTAATGACCATGAGCCAAAAAGTTTCGTTACAGTTTTCAGACTTAGCAGAAAACTGGACATGTCAAAACAGATAACAAGTAGGCATGTTTACGAGCTCGATGCACTCACTAGAGAGCATTGCATGATAAACTAAGAACACACTCACCAAGAAGACATGGCATAGAATCTAATCATCGCAAGAACAACATCATAGCATGTAAGGATCAACTACAACAAGCTTGGCAAAATCGAATAACATGTAAACAATCTGCCAGGAAACATTTTATAGCAAAATTAGAGCTCGATTGACTCAAGCTATGGCACTATATAATTACAAAAGAAGGCATGGATGGATAGATAAAATCCATATGTTCAAAACACCCTTACTGATTATGCTCAAAAGTGGCATAGATCTCTCTGAAACAACATGAACACATGGCATTAAAATAACAGCAGGGAATGACAGTGAAATTACTAAGTCTCTGAAATCAGCAACAATATGATCCCTAGTTTGCATGCTTGTGCTAGTCAACATAAATATCACAAAAATACATGGCATACACCCCTGTAAAGATGGCATGGCATATTACAAAACGCATGTAGGACTCCAGTTCATAGGATGCACACATCAATCATGGCAAAAATGACAAAAGTGCATCTACTGAAACAGATCTGAAACTAACATCACATAGCCCTCTTCTAACAGCATTTCGGGCATCAAGATGAGCTCAAATGAAAATGACACAATGAGATGAAATGATGTACCCATCGGGGCGAACAATTTGACATATAACATGCACGAAACGGAGCAGTGTGCAGCAAGTTATGATGCGATGAACATGCAATGATTATGCAACAAATTTCGGGACTTGGGGAAAATTCCACCTCCGAAATACTCAGATCTAGGGTTCCTCCGCGGCACGCGAACCGAGGCGGCCGGAATCTCGCCGGAGAGACGCCTGAGAGGAGGAAGGAGGCCGGGGGAAGACGATTCCCGACCGGAACTGGCCGGATCCGGCCGGAGGCGGGGCGCGGCGGCAACTGGCGAAGGAGAGGCGGCGGCGCGCGGGCGGAGGACGGCGCGGGCGGCAGAGGTCGGCGGGGCGGCGGAGCCGCGGCGGGGAGCGCGGGACGGCTCGGGCGGAGCAGCGCGGGCGGACGGGCGGCGGGAGCTCGGGGGCGAGTTCGTCGGCGGCGGGAGCTCCGGGGCGGCGCGGTGGAGGGCGACGGTGGCGAGGCGGTGAGGCGGCGGACACGTCCGGCCGACGGGAATTTCGTCCGGCGGCGCGTGGAGAGGGAGGGGTCTAGGGTTTGCCCGAAAATTTCGGAGGGGGAGGTGTATTTATAGGTAGGAGGGGCTAGGAGGCTCCAAATTGAGCACGGTTTGCGGCCACACGATCGTGATCGAACGGCGATGGACATGGGAGTGACTTAGATGGGTTATTGGGCTGATTTGGAGGGGTTTTGGGCTGCAACCCAAAAGAGGCCTTCACGGTTACCCGGTTAACCGTTGGAGTATCAAACGACCTCCGAATGTCCCGAAACTTGACAGGCGGTCTACTGGTGCTAAACCAAGGCCGCTTGACAAACCTCGGTCCATTCCGAGAAAGATTAATACACGCTCACGGAAAAAGGTAAAAGGGGACGCCGGGGAACATAGGAGCGCCGGATTGCAAAACGGACAATGGGGAAAAAGCTCGGATGCATAAGACGAACACGTATGCGAATGCGATGCACATGATGACATGACAAGAAATACATGACAAGGACAAAATGCAAAATGAAAGAAAACCCAACCACGGAGGGAATATCATATCACATTGCCGAAAATGGCAAGAGTTGGAGTTACAAATATGGCAAGTTACATCCGGGGTGTTACAGATGTAGAGGCGCGCACGTGTCGTAGTAGAGGCGCGCACGTAGAATGTACACGCACGTACAGCGGCCAGGGTGCAAGAAAGAAAATACGGCCACGTATGTGTACATCCGGGGGGGTCTCGAACGCCTACTCGCGCATAAGTATGGCGAGGTCTCGTGTACATGGCTGGGTTGGAACAGAGAAATAGCGTCGTCGTCGTGTTCATGGGGAGGCAACGGAATGCGTCGTGCTCATGGGGAGGCAACAAAATGCGTCGTGTTCATCGGGAGGCAACGTGGCTGGGTCAGAACGGAATGCGTGGTCGTGTTCATCGGGAGGGCTTGGACAGAAGAGGCAATGGAAACGAGGCCTGGCGTACCACAGAACGGAGGAAACGACCTTGTGTACGACCGACCACGTTTGAAACGGGATCCTGTTCATTGGGAGGGGTCTGGCGTACCGCAAAACGGAGGAAACGGACCTCCTACGGTCGAAACGGGGGTCCTGCTTATCGGGAGGGGTGTGGCTACCGCAAAACGGAGGAAACGGACCTCCTACGGTCGAAACGAGGGTCCTGTTGATCGGGAGGGGTGTGGCGTACCGCAAAACGGGACTCCACGGGATATTGTTCGTCTCCATCATCGACCCCCTCCAGCCTCCACGAGCTACTGTTCATCCACCGTCGACCTCCTCCAGCCTCCACGGGCTCCTGTTCATCCAGCCTCCATCGCACGCTACTCCACCGGCTACTGTTCAACCACCCCTCTACCGTCTACTGTTCATCCAGCCCTCCACACCACGGGGTCCTGTTCAACCACCCCTCCACCGTCTACTGTTCATCCTGCCCTCCACGGGGTGGTCCTGTTCATCCAGCCCTCCACGGGGTCCTATTCATCCAGCCCCAACCGGCTTGATTGATCGGGGTCCTGTTCATCTAGAGGCAACACCACGGGGTCCTGTTCATCCAGCCCCATCAGGAACTGTTCATCCACCCCCCCCCCCCCCCCCGCAACGCTCACTATTCATCCAGAGGCAGCATCGATTGGCTTAAGTTAGCAGCAATAGCCAAGGAATCGCTCGATTGGGTTCAGTTAACAGCCATCGATCGATCGCTCGGGTTCAGTAACGCGTTGCTTGCAGTGCAATCGCTCGGGTTCAGTTAGAGCCCAATGCCTCGCACACACGCGAGTACGTGTACGAGAGAAATGCGGATCGCTCAGCCCCCGACCTCCCACCGTAACTGGGAACTCCCCGAAATCCCCCCCCCCCTCGCTTCTACCACGGTTTTTCCGTCATGGATGGCCCAAAGAATGTCATGCAGCTGCGTCTCCGGCCCGCCCAGGACGAAAAGCCCATTTTCTGTCATGATTTTTTGTCATAGAAGTAGGAGCCCACCACATCTATGATGATACCGGGTTTTGTCACAATTATCGTCATAGAAGTGTCATATGTATGACAGAAAAAAAATTCGTTCGGCCCAAAATGTCACGGATGTGTTTTTTTTTGTAGTGCATATTCACACCTATGATGTGGTAACTAAGCAGAAGGCATTTCTACAAATTAGAAGCACTGCAAGCTACACACCATATGAAAGGTTTAACCAATATCATTCTACCAAGTTCAAATTGTCTGGCGTTTCAACAAATTAGAAGCAGTACATGCTAGAAATCATATGCAAGACACAACCAATATCACAGTGGCGACTTAAAGGTGCCTTATCATAAGTGACTGATGCGGGATATGCAAGAACAGTAGTCTGATGTAAGAACATGGTGTGATAAGATATAGTATGTTCTAGAAACAGGAACACGTGTCATATTCACAGGCATTATGTGTAAAGTAAGCAGATGCAATTCAACTAATTTAGAAGCAATACAAGCTAGACATCATACGCAACATGCAACCACATATAATAGTGTCAGGTTAGAGCAAGAACCTGTGATGGTGGAGTAGGGGAGATGTGCTCATCATCTACACAGCTACGTTGACTGTCTAGCCTTGCGTTGTCTTCACTACGAAAAAAGACACTTCCATAATGATACGTGTTTGTCACAGTAGGTCACGTTTTCTGTCATGCATGTACATCCATGACAAATTTATGACAGAATCAAGATAGTCATACATGTGCTGTCGTAGAAGTGCTCCATAACATTACCAAAATTATCATCACGAAGTGTCCACTTCCATGATGATAAATCGCGCGTCATAGAAGTGCTTTCGTCAAGGGTGACCGACACGTGGCATCCACCATAACGGGACGCCGTTAAGCTACCGGGTCCAGTTTTGGATCTGATAACCCGCTAACAACCACGACCAATGCCAATTTTCCACGTGTAAAATTCTCATTGGCTGACAGAACCACGTGTCAGCTCCGCGTTGGCACAGGTGTGACTTATCCAACGGGCGAGATGCGTCTATGATACATTGACACGTTACTACTAGGGAAAACCCTAGCAGCAGCGCTGGTTTTTGGCCTATCAGTAGCGTGGGTAGGCGCGCTACTGATAAGGCGCTACAGCAAATGCTTAGCAGTAGCGCCTACAGGCACTCGCTACTGCTATATCTACTTAGTAGTAGCGCCTGCCCAGTCAAGCGCTACTGCTAATTACTAGCAGCGCTTTCGAAAACAATCGCTACTACTATCATTCCTATTCCATTTCTCTTGAATTTTAGGTCGTATTCATATACCTGTATACAGTTTTTCATACAATAGCAATTTAGAGATTGTTTTTATATCATAATGAGTTATTAAATCACTAGGTGAAAGAACCTTAGATTAGTTTCAAGTGCATGGATCCAAAGTAACCAATGGTCACTTTGGATCCATCCATTTGAAACTAATCCGCGGTTCTTTCACCCAATGATATAATAAATATCATCATCATCATCATATCATTAACAGCTTATATATCATCATCATCAACAACATATCATTGGTCACTAGTCATAATCACAAGTACTCCTCACATCTTCAACTCTAACACATTGTATCACATAATAAACATATTGTACCTCATAGGACCTACTAAATTCTCTTAGGACCTACTATATTCTCTAAGGTAAAATAGCAAAAAACAAGATAACCCCTGGCTCTCCATTATGGAGAATGCAGATTATCCTATCTCCAATTCTTCCCTTTTGCTTAATGTTGCTTCCAAGAACCTCCTTATGAATGTCCAAACATCTTTTCCACTTTTTGATTAGCATGTGTTCACCAGTTTCAGAAATTCGATATGCACAGGTGAGATCCTTAGGATGACCTGGCAGTAGGTTCAGAACTTCAAGGCGACCATTGTAATACATCAGATGAGGCACACACTCCATCGGGATTTTCTGTTGAAAAACATAGTAATAACTTCGTAGTTAGCAATGATGTACTAGTTTTAGAAGTATGCAAAAGATGCACGGATGTCGTAATAGTAAAATATCTTACTAGGGTATCTCCATAGAAGTTATCGTGGTTCAACACGTGCACTAGTGGCACGTATTCACCTTAATTTGGAGGAGTTCGATAATAGGTATTGTAATTCTCAAAAAAAGTACAATAAGCAATCAGATGATTTTTCTTCTTATAAGTTAATTCGGAGCCATCAGTGTAGTGGGTTTTGTCTACCATCTTCTGCACATTCTTTGAAGATTCAAAATAAGTTGTCAATGGAAATAAGCTGTCAACTATTTTGAAATAAACAATATAAATTAGTTAATAACTATGTTTGAGAAACTCACATTGCGGTAGAATCGGAAGCGTATCAACAAGGACCCAAATGTCCATATTGTCTTGCTTGATGTCAGGATCACCAAGATCCATGGTGACAAACATACCCTCATAAAAACCATATATTTTGCAAAGTGCTTCCCAATTTTGGCAACCAAAATGGGTTACGCTCTGAGAATTGTACAAATTGACTTCAAAATCGATATCATGATGGGTCCTTAGGTGTATTTTCTTTGTTTGAAAATTTTCATGGTCTTCAAAACCCATCCTCTCCAAGACATAGCGTCTTGCATGGCATGGGATAAGCTAGTCGAATTGTAAAAGATGAAAATTAGACGTTGAAATAGTTGAAGTCATGCTTAATTACGAAAAAAACACTTGTCGTTGTTGCATACCTTTCAACATCGAAGGTCTCCTCGAGCTTAATGCTGAAGCGTCGATCTCCATCCAGCTCAACGAACCTGTCGCATATACCTCGATCATCGTGGCACCAGATGCACTCCCCCGGGAGACTGTCGTTGTCCGAGTACGACATTTCCTACGTTCATAATTCAAAGATTAAACTTGTACATATTCTATCACAAGTCATGTCAGAATTCACGGAGAAATCCGGCATGACCTTTGCTAAAAAAGGACATATCGAGTGCCTGAAATTTGCTGGAACGGAAATTAATCAACACTCCGGCAAAACACAGGACACTCGGAGGTGTAACCAAAACATGAAATAATTGCTTAAACTAAAAAATAACAACAAATATGGCATGTTCAACTAGTTCTATTAATTCAACTAGTTCTATTAATTCAACTAGTTCTTACTATACTAGTTATTAATTTACTTACTATACTAGTTATTAATTTACTTACTATACTAGTTCAACTAAAACTTAACTAGTTCGACTAAAACTAAACTAGTTCTATTAATTCAACTAGTTCTTACTAAATATAAAATTAGTATAAAATGAAAAAAACTAGTTCTTTCTAAAAATGAAGTAGTTCAACTAGTTATTAATTTACTTACTATACTAGTTCAACTAAAACTTAACTAGTTCAACTAAAACTAAACTAGTTCTATTAATTCAACTAGTTCTTACTACATATAAACTCACTATAAATAGAAAGAAACTAGCACATCTACTACTACTAATTAACATCTAACTACTACATCTACTACTAATTAACATGTACTACTACTAATTATACAACTAGTTAACCATCACTACTAGTAATTAATATCCACTACTTCTAAAAATCATTATCTATGAACCCTAAATTAACATCTACTACTACTAAAATCATCTAGTAACTAAGCAAAGAGAGAGGGGTGGGGAGGGGTGGGGGGCTTACAGAGGGAGAGACGGTGGCGGGGAGGTGCTCGGCGACGGAGGGGCGGCGGGCTCGGTCGAGGGCGGCAGTTCTGGGTGGCGGACTCGGGAGGGCGGCGGTCCTGGGCGGCGGCGATGAGGTCGAGGGCGGAGACAGTGTGCGTCGAGAGCGGCGGCGGTGAGGTTGAGGGCGGGCGGGCGGCGGCGGCGGTGAGGGAAGGCGCTCGGGCTCGGGCGGGGGCGACAGGGGGAGTAGGAATAGGCCGGTGGGGGGAAAGAGGACTTAGCGAAATTTTGATGGGGGGGTGGTTAACTCGAACTAGCAGTAGCGCATGTACAGAAAACGCGCTATAGCTAACGTATCTACAACGCGTTTTAGGGAAGACCGCTACTGCTAATGGAAGCAGTTGTTTCTTTTGTTTAGTAAAAACATCAAATATATACATTGGTCATCATTGATCTTTTTTTGTATAATCTAAATAGGCGACCACAAATCATACACATATAGTTCAATGAAGACCAAGTGCTCAAGATAGGTTGAGAAGCAACATATTTAAGGTGGTAAACACCTTGTTCACCTAGCAGTATGGGACTAAACTTAATTAGTTGCGGTCTTACTTAGAAGTAGCGAGTTTTGAGCAAAACCGCTGCTACTAAGTTCTTTAGCAGTAGCGCGTCCACGGGAAGGGCGCTACTACTATATCTAGCCTGGAGGCAACACCGTGGCAATTATAGTAGTAGCGCTCTTTTCACCTAGAGCGCTACTACTACTCAGTCATTAGCAGCGCTCTTTTCTAAAGCTCGTTGCTGCTAATTAGCAGTAGCGCCTGTTTTTAGACCGCGCTGCTGCTAAGATTCTATGTATAAGGTTTTCCCTAGTAGTGCGTGGGCCAGCCCAAAAGTGGCCCATAAAGATTAAATGGGCCGGCCCAACTAAAGGCCCAGAAGATTTAGCAGGCCATAACGGGCCGGCCCAGCTAAAGGCCCCCAAGATTTTGCAGACCATAATGGGTCGGCACAGCTAAAGGCCCACAAGATTTTGAGGACATTAATGGGCCGGCCCGTTAACAGGCTGCCATGTTTTGGGCCAAATGTCGGCCCATATTTGGTCCGGTCCATAAACACCGTGCCACATTCCGGGCCCAATAAAGGCCCATATGAGATCCGGCCCGTTAAAAGCCTACCATGTTCTGGGCCAAATTACGGCCCAGATCAGATCCGACCCTTTAAGAGGCTTTGGGCTAAATTATGGCCCATATCAGATTCGGCTCGTCAACTGGACTCTATGCTTTCTGGCCTGATATTAGTTACGTCATGTTAAAGGCCTATTTAACATTTCGGCCTATTAAAAGCCCGTCATATAGTTGGGCCTAACTACAGCCCGTTTTTCATCCGGCCTGCACACAGCCGATAATCTGATTGGGCCAAACAAAGACCGAGACAATTTTGGCCTGTTAATGGCCCGTGATGTGATTGGCACAATCATGGGTCGGGGTCTTTTTTGGCCTGCTGCTAGCCCATGAGTTGTTCGGCATGTTTCAGGCCCAACCAACTTTTCAGCCTCCTAAAAGCCCATTTAGGTTTCTTGTGAAAATAGGGCCGGCGGTTTACTCGGCCTATCAGAGGCCCAAATATACTAGTGGGCCAGTTTACATTTAGGTCTGTTAACGGACCGATTATGTAGTGATTAGCACGACGACCAGATTATGTACCGTAATTTTACGGTCTGGCCGGTTTACTGCGAACATAGGATATATATATAGTAAAATAACTGCAGCATCGTGAATAACGGAAAACCTAGACTATACAATAAAGAAATTACAGCATGTTACATCCACTGGGCATCAAAGTTCGCCACTATGATAATAAAGCAGAAGCAGACAACAGATTACATACACTGGGCATCAAAGATCGCCACCAGTGCAAATAAACACGCCGACAAAATAATATACAAAACCGACATCACTTCAATAGAGTTCAAGAAAGGTTAGCCCTGCTCGGGAGCTGCAGCGCAAGTAGCTGAGCAAGCTGATGAGACGGCGCTTGTTTGACACTTATATCCTCCTCACTCTGAAAGATAAACAAGCAGGCAGATGAGAGGTTTTGCACATATAAGTATCAGTGTTGACAATTCATCACATTTCTTACTGACGAATAAAGTGACACAGATTAAAATAGCTTTAACACAATATGGTATTGTTCAGGTTAAGACATGGCAGGAAATGACATTGTGAAGGAGTTGGCAGCTTCGCGACACCACTGGATTACAGATCAAGAACTCATAAGTATCAATGGGTAGTGTGCTGTAAATTTATCCCATTTTAGATTGGCAAATAAAGAGATGGTTTAAATAATAGTAGAATGATATGACATTGTTCATAGTTAAGACATTGTAGAATATGACATTGTGCTGTAGTGGGTAGGTTCACCACACCACTGGATTACGGATCAAGAACAGAAGCATACATGCAGTGCAAAAGAAGATCACTTGCTCTGTATAGTTTAATTTACATGGTATTCAGAAGGAACTTGGTTGTACAACTGAAAACTTAAATTGAGAAGGACAAACTTTTGTTTATTAACTAGATAATAAACTTTAAACATGCAATTTGATGCAAACACCAAAAAGAAACAACTGTTGCAGTCATGCCTAACAAAATATACACAACAAAGTTTGAAGGCTTGAGAAGGACAAACTTACATTATTGGTGAAGACAGGCTCTATAAAGCCCTTGTCCATGCTGATGGGGGGGGGGCAATTCAAGAAGTTTACCACAAAATATGCTTCCTAAGCATTGCCTTTATTCTACATTTTGTTAAGAGTAAATATAGATGTGATAATATAAGAAAAAATGGAGAATATTTAAGATAAGATGAAGAGTGATGCTACATGACCAAGTAGCTATAAATGTAAGTACAGCAATAAAGGCAAAAGGTACAGCCAAGAGCAATGCAGAGCTAAACTTCTTCAGGACCATCAGTGTTATCCAACCTTATGGTAAGAGTAAATATATGTCTGATGCATAGAAAATGGAGGGCAAAGGAAAATAAGCTGCAGAGTGATGGTTCATGAACAACTACCTGACAATATAAGTACACTGATAAAGGACAGCAGGTACTTACAAGAGCAATGCAGAGCTAAAAAATTTCATTGGCATTGGATATATTCTACACTAATGTAACCATTCATACATATCAGATAATTTGGAGTGAACAATTGATAAGCAAGCTATCATGCATACTGCTCTCACATAATGAACCAGGTATGAATGCAAGTACAGTGATACAGGACAATAGGTACTAACAAGAGCAAAGCAGCGGGCAACATATTTGCGATATCCTGCCGTTCTTTTCAAACCAGAATTCTTCTTCAAGCTGATTTCCTGCAAAAAAGATCCGTAAGGCACATGTGAAAAAGTAGAAGTTCAAATTGTCATCTGATATCATAGACAGTACCTCATCCTGGGAACGAGACCAGTGCATAACAAGTTTTTTCCATTCAATGTCTTCCAAATTTAGCACAGGAGACTTCACCGGAACTTCGTTTATAGACATCAAAGTGTGATTTCCTCAGGTAACACCGATACTGCTGCAATGCATCTGAGGGAGTCCTGGATTATGGGGTGTCCGGATAGCCAGACTATAACCTTTGGCCAGACTCCTGGACTATGAAGATACAAGATTGAAGACTTCGTCCCTTGTCCGAATAGGACTTTCCTTGGTGTGGAAGGCAAGCTTGGCGATACGGATATGTAGATCTCCTACCATTGTAACCGACTCTGTGTAACCCTAGCCCTCTCCGGTGTCTATATAAACCGGAGGGTTTTAGTCCATAGGACGAACAACAATCATACCATAGGCTAGCTTCTAGGGTTTAGCCTCCTTGATCTCGTGGTAGATCTACTCTTGTACTACCCATATCATCAATATTAATCAAGCAGGAGTAGGGTTTTACCTCCATCGAGAGGGCCCGAACCTGGGTAAAAACATCGTGTCCCTTGTCTCCTATTACCATCCGCCTAGACGCACAGTTCAGGACCACCTACCCGAGATCCGCCGGTTTTGACACCAACATTGGTGATTTCATTGAGAGTTCCTCTATGTTATCGCCATCAGGTAGGATGCCTCGTCCCGTCTTTAAAGACGGCACCATTGCTAAGGGAGCTCTGGCTGTCGGCCAAACTCTCCATTTGGGTGGTTTTCTTATGACCACCTATTTGGCTGCTGCGCCGACGATGACCTCTCGGGACATCAAAAGCAATCTTCACGTCAACTCGGAACTCGCCGAGCAGTTAGATCCAATGGGGCTCTCTTCCCTAAATGAGCTTTTGGATCGCATCGCCGCCCTGGGAGTCGCTACGGATTATGACCAGATTGGGTCTAAACCCGATCTGAGAGAGATTAACTCTCCCCAGGTCACCCATCACGTTGCCATGGTTGAGGGACAGTGCGGTGACCCTTCATCTATCTTAAGGACTAGCTATGTCCAGATTCCCGATCCCTCCAAGCCGGATACTGATGTCTACTACACAACCTTCTTCTTGTAGACGTTGTTGGGCCTGCAAGTGCACAGGTTTGTAGGACAGTAGCAAATTTCCCTCAAGTGGATGACCTAAGGTTTATCAATCCGTAGAAGGCGTGAGGATGAAGATGGTCTCCCTCAAGCAACCCTGCAACCAAATAACAAAGAGTCTCTTGTGTCCCCAACACACCCAATACAATGGTAAATTATATAGGTGCACTGGTTCGGCGAAGAGATGGTGATACAAGTGCAATATGGATAGAAGATATAGGTTTTTGTAAACTGAAAATATAAAAACAGCAAGGTAGCGAGCGGTAAAAGTGAGCGTAAACGGTATTGAAATGATAGGAAACAAGGCCTAGGATTCATACTTTCGCTAGTGCAAGTTCTCTCAACAATAATAACATAGATAGAACATATGACAAGCCCTCAACATGCAACAAAGAGTCACTCCAAAGCCACTAATAGCGGAGAACAAACATAGAGATTATGGTCGCGTACGAAACCACCACAAAGTTATTCTTTCAAATCAATATGTTTGGCTATTCCTCTAAGTGTCACAAACAACCCTGGAGTTTTTACTAGAATAACACCTTAAGATACAAATCAACCAAAACCCTAATGTCACCTAGATACTCCATTGTCACCTCAAGTATCTGTGGGCATGATTATACGATATGCATCACACAATCTCAGATTTATCCAACCAACATAAAAGTACTTCAAAGAGCGCCCCAAAGTTTCTACCGGAGAATCAAGAACGTGTGCCAACCCCTATGCATAGGTTCCCAATATCACAAAACCCGCAAGTTGATCACCAAGACATACATAAAGTGTTCTCATAAAGACTCAATCCGATAAGATTACTTCAAAAGGGGAAACTCAATTCATCACAAAGGAGTAGAGGGGGAGAAACATCATAAGATCCAACTACAATAGCAAAGCTTGGTATACATCAAGATCGTGCCATAGAGGAACACGAGAGAGAGAGAGAGAGAGAGAGAGAGAGAGAGATCAAACACATAGCTACTGGTACATACCCTCAGCCCCGAGGGTGAACTACTCCCTCCTCGTCATGGAGAGCGCCGGGATGATGAAGATGGCCACCGGAGATGGATCCCTCCTCCGACAGGGTACCGGAAAGGGGTCCCGATTGGTTTTTGGTGGTTTTGGAGGCTTGCGGTGGCGGAACTCCCGATCTATCTTCTGTTCTGGATGTTTTAGGGTACGACGGTATATATGGGTGAAGGGGGAACGTCAGTGGAGCTATGGGGGCCCCACGAGGCAGGGGCGCGCCCTCCACCCTCGTCACCGCCTCGTGGCTCTTCTGACGTGGGGTCCAAGTCCATCAAGTGGGTTTCCTTCCAAAAATAACTTCTCAAGTTGATTTCGTTCCGTTTTGACTCCGTCTGATATTCCTTTTCCTCGAAATACTGAAATAGGCATAAAACAGCAAATCTGGGCTGGGCCTTTGGTTAATAGGTTAGTCCCAAAAATAATATAGAAGTGGATAATAAAGCCCAATATTGCCTAAAACAGTAGATAAAGTAGCATGGAGCAATCCAAAATTATAGATACGTTGGAGACGTATCAAGCATCCCCAAGCTTAATTCCTACTCGTCCTCGAGTAGGTAAATGATAAAAAGAAGAATTTTTGATGCGGAGTGATACTTTGGCATAATTTCAATGTAATTCTTCTTACTTATGATATGAATATTCAAATCCGAAAGATTTAAGACAAAAGTTCATATTGACACAAAAATAATAATACTTCAAGCATGCTAACTAAGCAATTATGTCATCTCAAAATAGCATGGCCAAAGAAAGTTCATCCCTACAAAATCATATGGTTAAGCTATGCTTCATTTTCGTCACACAAAGATGTTCCCAACTTCTATACCCCCGATGACAAGCCAAGCAATTGTTTCATACTCAAATAATCTCAAACTTTTCAACCTTCACGCAATACATGAGCGCGAGCCATGGACATAGCACTATGGGTGGTATAGTATATGATGATGGGGATTGTGTGGAGAAGACAAAAAAGGAGAAAGTCTCGCATCAACAAGGCTAATCAATGAGCTATGGAGATGCCCGTCAATTGATATTAATGCAAGGAGTAGGGATTGCAATGCAACCGATGCACTAGAGCTAAGACTGCTCAACAAAAGAAAACTAGTGGTTGTGCATCCAACTTGCTTGCTCATGAAGACCTAGGGCATTTTGAGGAAGCCCATCGTTGGAATATACAAGCCAAGTTCTATAATGAAAAATTCCCACTAGTATGAACAACACAACTTATGAGACTCACTATAAGAAAATCATGGTGCTACTTTGAAGCACAATTGTGGAAAAAGAGATAGTAGCATTGCCCTTTTTATTTTCTCTTTTTTTGGGCCTTTCTTTTTTTTTTCTTATTGGCCTTTCTCTCTTTTTTTTGATTGGGCAATGCTCTAATAATGATGATCATCACACTTCTATTGATTACAACATAATTATTACAACTCGATACTAGAACAAGATATGACTCTATTATGAATGCCTCCGGCGGTGTACCGGGATGGTGCAATGAATCAAGAGTGACATGTATGAAAAATAATGCATGGTGGCTTTGCCACAAATACGATGTCAACTACAAGATCATGCAATGGCAATATGACAAAAGTAAAGCATGTCATGATGATGATGATGATGGTGGAAGTTGCATGGCAATATATCTCGGAATGGCTATGGAAATGCCATGATAGGTAGGTATGGTGGCTCTTTTGAGGGTGATATAGGGAGGTTTATGTGTGAAAGATCGTATCATATCACGGGGTTTGGATGCACCGGCGAAGTTTGCACCAACTCTCAATGTGAGAAAGGGCAATGCACGGTACCGAAGAGGCTAGCAAATGGCGGAAAGGTAAAAGTGCGTATAATCCATGGACTCAACATTAGTCAAAAAACTCATATACTTATTGCAAAAAATTAGAAGTCATCAAAAATCAAGTACTACGTGCATGCTCCTAGGGGGATAGATTGGTAGGAAAAGACCATCGCTCGTCCCCGACCGCAACTCATAAGGATGCACAAGCCAGGTACACTTCATGCTTCAAATTTGTTACACAACTTTAACCATACGTGCATGCTACGGGACTTGCTAACTTCAACACAAGTATTTCTCAAATTCACAACTACTCAACTAGCACGACTATGATATTATCACCTCCGTATCTCAAAACAATTATAAAGCATCAAAGTTATCTTAGTATTCAATTCACTCAAAAGAAAGTTTCACATATCTTGAACACTAAGTATATTAACATTAAGCAAATTACCATGCTATTAACGACTCTCAAAATAATATAAGTGAAGCATGAGAGTCCATCTATTTCTTCAAAATAAAACCACCATTGTGCTCTAAAAGATATAAGTGAAGCACTAGAGCAAATGACAAACTACTCCAACAAGATATAAGTGAAGATCAATGAGTAGCTAAATAATTATGTAACTATGCGAAGACTCTCCCATTTAGGAATTTCAGATCTTGATACTTTATTCAAACAGCAAGCAAAGCTAAATAAAACTATATTGCAAGGATAGCACAACTCATGTGAAGAAGCAAAAAAAAACTTAGGCTCAACCGATACTAACCGATAGTTGTTGAAGAAGAAAGGTGGGATGCCTACCGGGGCATCCCCAAGATTATATGCTTGATACTTCTTGAAATATTATCTTGGGGTGCCTTGAGCATCCCCAAGCTTTAACTTTTGTGTCTCCTTAATTCCTCTCATATCATGGTTTCTCTTTTTATCAAAAGCTTCATTCACAACAAACTCAACAAGAACTCGTGAGATAGGTTAGTATAAACCAATGCAAGACCTTATCATATTATACTGTAACAAATCACTCAAATTATTATTCAACATTGAATACTAAATGCCTCTGCATATTTAATATTCCTATCATCAAATAGAATCATTAAACAAGCAAACATATGCAAACAACGCAAACCTAATAGCAATCTGTCAAAACAGTACAGTCTGTAAAGAATGCAAGAGTATCAATACTTCCCTGACTCTAAAAATTATGAACTAAAATTCCCACTGTAATAAATTTATCATAGCTCAATATGAAAAAATGTTCAACATTATACCATGCTCTGACTTTTCTAGGTAATTTTTGCAACAGCGGTAAACTTTCTGTTTTCAAACAGCAACATGCAAACTAGCAAAATAAGCATGGCAAAGGCTATCCTTGACTTTTTTATTGAAACTAAAGAGGCAAAACATTATTCTAACTACATCAAGAAAATACTAACAAAAGAAAATGATGCTCTAAGCAAAAGACATATCATGTGGTGAATAAAAATATAGCTCCAAGTAAAGTCACCGTTGAACGTAGACGAAAGAGGGGATGCCTTCCGGGGCATCCCCAAGTTTAGGATCTTTGTTGTCCTTGAATATTACCTTGGGGTGCCTTGGGCATCCCCAAGCTTAGGCTCTTGCCACTCCTTATTCCATAGTCCATCGAATCTTTACCCAAAACTTGAAAACTTCAACCACACAAAACTCAAAACAAAACTCGTAAGCTCCGTTAGTATAAGAAAATAAAACCACCACTTAGGTACTGTAATGAACTCATTCTAAATTCATTGGTGTAATATATACTGTATTCTCACTTCTCTATGGTTCATACCACTTAATACTAGCCATAGATGCATCAAAATAAGCAAACAACACATAGAAAACAGAATCTGTCAAAAACAGAACAGTTTGTAGTAATCTGTATCAAAAGTATACTTATGAACCCCAAAAATTATTAAATAAATTGCTGGACCTGAGAAATTTGTCTATTAATCATCTTCAAAAAGAATCAACCTAGAAGCACTCTCCATTAAAAAATGGCAGCTATTCTCGTGAGCGCTAAAGTTTCTGTTTTTCACAGCAAGATCACATAAACTTCACCCAAGTCTTCCCAAAGGTTCTACTTGGCACTTTATTGAAACAAAATCTATAAAACATGATTAATACAGTAGCATAATCATGTGAACATACAAAAACAGTAAGGATAAGTATTGGGTTGTCTCCCAACAAGCGATTTTCTTTAATGCCTTTTAGCTAGGCATGATGATGACAATGATGCTCACATAAAAGATAAGAATTGAAACATAAAGAGAGCATCATGAAGAATATGACTAGCACATTTAAGTCTAACACACTTCCTATGCATAGGGATTTTGTGAACAAACAACTTATGGGAACAATAATCAACTTGCATAGGAAGGTAAAACAGGCATAACTTCAAAAATTTAAGCACATAGAGAGGAAACTTGATATTATTGCAATTCCTACAAGCATATGTTCCTCCCTCATAATAATTTTCAGTAGTATCATGAATGAATTCAAAAATATAACCAGCACCTAAAGCATTCTTTTCATGATCTACTTGCATAGAAATTTTATTACTCTCCACATAAGCAAAATTCTTCTCATTCGGAATAGTAGTGGGAGCAAACTCAACAAAATAACTATCATATGATTGAGAATTAAGATAAAGATGACAAGTTTCATGGTTATCATTATTCTTTAAAGCATAAGTGTCATCACAATAATCATCATAGATAGGACGCATGCTTTCATCATAGTAAATTTGCTCATCCAAGCTTGGGGGACAAAAAATATCATCTTCATCAAACATAGCTTCCACAAGCTTGGGGCTTTGCATATCATTAGCATCATGGATATTCAAGGAATTCATACTAACAACATTGCAATCATGCTCATCATTCACATATTTAGTGCCAAATATTTTATAGATTTCTTCTTCTAGCACTTGAGCACAATTTTCCTTTCCATCATACTCACGAAAGATATTAAAAAGATGAAGCGTATGAGACAAACTCAATTCCATTTTTTTAGTTTTATTTCATAATACTAACTAGTGATAAAACAAGAAACAAAAAGATTCGATTGCAAGATCTAAATATATACCTTCACTTACCAAGCCTCCCCGGCAACGGCGCCAGAAAAGAGCTTGATGTCTACTACACAACCTTCTTCTTGTAGACGTTGTTGGGCCTGCAAGTGCACAGGTTTGTAGGATAGTAGCAAATTTCCCTCAAGTGGATGACCTAAGGTTTATCAATCCATAGGAGGCGTGAGGATGAAGATGGTTTCTCTCAAGCAACCCTGCAACCAAATAACAAATAGTCTCTTGTGTCCCCAACACACCCAATACAATGGTAAATTGTATAGGTGCACTAGTTCGGCGAAGAGATGGTGATACAAGTGCAATATGGATAGAAGATATAGGTTTTTGTAAACTGAAAATATAAAAGCAGCAAGGTAGAGAGCGGTAAAAGTGAGCGTAAACGGTATTGCAAAGATAGGAAACAAGGCCTAGGGTTCATACTTTCGCTAGTGCAAGTTCTCTCAACAATAATAACATAGATAGAACATATGACAAGCCCTCAACATGCAACAAAGAGTCACTCCAAAGCCACTAATAGCGGAGAACAAACGTAGAGATTATGGTCGGGTACGAAACCACCACAAAGTTATTCTTTCAAATCAATCCATTGGGCTATTCCTATAAGTGTCACAAACAACCCTGGAGTTTTTACTAGAATAACACCTTAAGATACAAATCAACCAAAACCCTAATGTCACCTAGATAGTCCATTGTCACCTCAAGTATCCGTGGGCATGATTATACGATATGCATCACACAATCTCAGATTTATCCAACCAACATAAAAGTACTTCAAAGAGCGCCCCAAAGTTTCTACCGGAGAATCAAGAACGTGTGCCAACCCCTATGCATAGGTTCCCAATATCACAAAACCCGCAAGTTGATCACCAAGACATACATAAAGTGTTCTCATAAAGACTCAATCCGATAAGATTACTTCAAAAGGGGAAACTCAATTCATCACAAAGGAGTAGAGGGGGAGAAACATCATAAGATCCAACTACAATAGCAAAGCTCGGGATACATCAAGATCCTGCCATAGAGGAACACGAGAGAGAACACGAGAGAGAACACGAGAGAGAGAGAGAGAGAGAGAGAGAGAGAGAGAGAGAGAGAGAGATCAAACACATAGCTACTGGTACATACCCTCAGCCCCGAGGGTGAACTACTCCCTCCTCGTCATGGAGACGCCGGGATGATGAAGATGGCCACCGGAGATGGATCCCCCCTCCGGCAGGGTACCGGAAAGGGGACACGATTAGTTTTTGGTGGTTATGGAGGCTTGTGGCGGCGGAACTCCCGATCTATCTTCTGTTCTGGAAGTTTTAGGGTACGATGGTATATATGGGTGAAGGGGGAACGTCGGTGGAGCTACGGGGGCCCCACGAGGCAGGGGGGCGCGCCCAGGGGGGAGGGCGCGCCCTCCACCCTCGTGACCGCCTCGTGGCTCTTCTGACGTGGGGTCCAAGTCCATCAGGTGGGTTTCCTTCCAAAATTAACTTCTCCAGTTGATTTCGTTCCGTTCTGACTCCGTCTGATATTCCTTTTCCTCGAAATACTGAAATAGGCATAAAACAGCAAATCTGGGCTGGGCCTCCGGTTAATAGGTTAGTCCCAAAAATAATATAAAAGTGGATAATAAAGCCCAATATTGCCTAAAACAGTAGATAAAGTAGCATGGAGCAATCAAAAATTATAGATACGTTGGAGACGTATCAGATACCCGCGGAGGGGAGGACATCACTCAAGACCTGAACTTAGAGTCAGGCGACGGGCTAGATTCATTGGACAACATCCAAGGATCCAATCATCCGAGTTCGGAAACTCCCTAGCCTCTGAGTCTCAGATGGGGTGAGGTTTCAGATTTAATTCCGCCCACCAACCCGAACATAAGCGATCTATCCCAAATTAGGCAAAAGCCCGAAGAAACAGTACATCAATACTGGGCCAGATTCCTCCTGGTTATGAACAGGATAAAGGACTGCCGCGAGGAAGACGCAATCTCATTCTTCTGCAATAATTGCATGGACAAAGGAATCCTCAACGCCATAAGTCGCCGTGATATTACACTCTTCGCTGACTTGGCGTCCATAGTACGAAAGTACTGTGCGATGGAAAGCGCTTGGAAAACCGAAATAAAATTTTGGGACAATCCGGCCCTGAATACAAACCCAGTCCGAAATAAAAGGGTGCATCATCGCCAGACACCCGGGTTAAACACCAAAAAGCAAAAACCCTCTATAGGGCATGGAACCGTACTGGAAGGATGGCTTAATGGACCCTGTAAAATTCACAGTACAGAGGGCGCCACACCAACTCACAGCCTTAGAGCATGTTGGATACTCCGGCAGGTGGCCAAAATTGGTGAAGATCTTCTAATTCCTGAGGCCACAGAAAGCCACCCCGGGGACACCGGTACGGTATTAACAGTCTTCGAGACTTTCGCATCAAATAATATGCGAAAAAGAACACTTCGCAGCCTTGCCGAAGTCTACCAAGTTCCAACAATAAACCCATGGAGTGACACGGCTATTACTTTTAATGCCAGTGATGAACCTAAATTCCGAACAGCCCGAGCACCAGCCGCATTGGTCCTCAGTCCAATAGTGGACGACTTTCACCTTACCAAGGTACTCATGGATGGAGGCAGCGGATTGAACCTCATTTATGAGGAAACCCTTCAAAAAATGGAAATAGACTGGAACCGCATTGAGCGAAGCAACACAACCTTTAGAGTAATAATCCCCACTCGGGAAGCGCGCTGTACAGGAAAAATCACACTAGATGTGGTGTTCGGCACGCCGGATAATTACAGGTCCGAAGAGGTCACCTTCCAGGTGGCCCCGTTCAATAGCGGATACCACGCTCTGCTAGGGCGGGAAGCGTTTACAATCTTCCAAGCAATACCCCATTACGGGTACATGAAGCTCAAGATGCCCGGGCCTAACGGAATCATCACTCTTGCTAGTGATCCGGACATAGCACTCCCCGCCGAAAATAAGACAGCCGCACTGGCCCTCGAGGCACTATCCGAAGCCCTAGCGGCTGAGGAACTGACTGCGCTATGCTCCACGGTGAACAGGGACGATGTGATACTCGACAAAAGATCCAAGTCCACCTCCTTTAAACCAGCGGACGAAATAGTCAAATTCCAGGTCCATCCAATGGACCCCAATAAAACAGCTTCCATCGGGGCACAGTTAAACCCTGATGTAGACGCCGCACTGCGAGAGTTCCTACGTGAGAACTGGGACATTTTCGCCTGGCACCCTTCAGACATGCCAGGAATCCCACGCAGGCTGGCCGAACACAGCTTAAATATCCTAAAAGGATTCAAGCCAGTCAGACAGGCTCTTCGGCGTTTTTCCGAACCTAAGAGACAGGCCATGGGAGAGGAACTAGCAAAGCTATTGGAGGCCGGATTCATCAAAGATATAAAACATCCAGACTGGCTAGCAAACCTAGTGATGGTACCAAAGAAGGACAAATCCTGGCGCCTGTGCGTCGATTTTAAAGACCTTAACAAGGCTTTCCCAAAGGATCCCTTCCCCCTCCCCCGCATCAATCAAATTATCGACGCTACCGCAGGACACGATTCGTTGTGTTTCCTTGACGCATACTCCGGCTACCATCAAATCAAGATGGCAGAGTCAGACCAAGCCGCAACGGCATTCATCACACCATACGGCCCATTCTGCTTCAACACAATGCCCTTCGGGCTCAAAAACGCCGGCGCAACATACCAGCGCATGATTCAGACATGTCTGGCAAACCAGATCGGCAAAACAGTGGAGGCATACGTAGATGACGTGGTCGTTAAAACAAGACATGTCGAATCTCTAGTAGACGACTTGAGGCTAACATTCGATAACCTCCGAACATACGACATCAAGCTCAACCCGGAAAAATGCGTTTTCGGCGTTCCAGCTGGAAAGCTCTTGGGCTTCATAGTATCCGGTAGAGGAATTGAAGCAAATCCAGCCAAGATCCGAGCTCTGTCACAATTGGATATCCCAAAGGACCTCAAACAAATACAAAAATTAGTCGGATGCGTGGCGGCTCTAAGCCGCTTTATCTCCCGCTTGGGAGAAAAGGCACTACCCCTTTACCGCCTCCTTCGGCGCACTGAACACTTCAAGTGGACGGATGCAGCCATGGCCAGACTCGACGAAATAAAAGCCATCTTGGCAACAAACCCAGTCCTGGCCGCGCCAAAAATTGGCGAACCAATGCTATTATACATTGCAGCAACCCATCAGGTCGTAAGCGCAGTGCTCGTCGTCGAACAAGAAACGGATGGACGCAAATTCCCCCTTCAAAAGCCGGTCTACTATGTGTCCACTGTCCTTACTCCGTGCAAGTCACGGTACCCGCATTATCAAAAGATTGCGTACGCGGTATTTATGGCATCCCGGAAGCTGCGACACTACTTTCAAGAGTGTTCAATAACAGTAGCCTCAGAAGTGCCACTTAACGATATTATAAACAACCGCGACGCGATGGGCCGGATTGCAAAATGGGCCATTGAGCTCCTCCGTTCAACATAACTTACAAGCCACGGCGAGCTATCAAGTCGCAAGTTTTGGCCGACTTCGTCGCAGAATGGACGGAGGCCGAACTCCCTAAAGAGTATGGCACATATTCAAACTAGGTCATGCACTTCGACGGCTCCAAAATGTTGGCCGGTCTAGGGGCTGGCGTCATTTTGACGTCCCCCACAGGAGACACAGTTCAATACGTACTTCAGATAATGTACACAGACTCCAACAATGCAGCCGAATATGAGGCCCTTTTACATGGTCTCCGGATGGCAGTATCCATGGGCATTCAACGCCTAGAGGTGCGCGGGGACACGAAACTCGCAATATCCCAAATAAATGGAGACTTCGATGCCAAGGATCCAAAAATGGCAGCTTATGGCAACACCGTCCTAAAAATGTCAGCTTGGTTCGAAGGGCTCGAATTTCACCATATAGCCCGGGAAAATAATCAGGCGGCAGATGTCCTGGCATGCATCAGCGCAAAACGCGATGTAGTCCCCCCCCAACATCTTCTTGGAAAGGCTGTTTAAGCCATCTGTAGTATGGGAAGGGGAACCCGGCAATAACAGCCCGGACCCAACCGCACTGCCCGACATCGAACACTCTGACATAATTGGAGGCTCTGCCAATGAAATAACACGTTCAACCCACGTAATAATGGCCGTCATCGCCTCGTGGACAGTACCACTCCTAGCCTACCTTACTAGGCAGGAACTCCCCGAGAACCAAAACGAGGCACGCTGCATAGTGCGGCGATTCAAAGCCTATAAAGTCAATGAGGGAGAGCTTTATAAGAAAAGCACTACCGGAGTCCTTCAAAGGTGCATCTCCGAAGAGGAAGGGCGGAACATTCTGGCTGAAATTCATGCCGGACTCGGCGGTCATCACGCTACAGCTCGGTCCCTTGTAAGCAAGGCCTTCCGTACAGGCTTTTATTGGCCGACGGCCCGGGCAGACGACGAAGACTTACACCAACGATGCGTCGGTTGCCAGCTTTTTGCAAACCAAAGCCATATGCCACCCACCGCCCTCCAAACTATCCCCATCGCTTGGCCCTTCGTGGTCTGGGGACTTGACATGGTTGGACCCCTTAAAGGCGGAACCCACAAGAAAAAATACTTACTGGTCATGGTGGATAAGTTCACCAAATGGATAGAAGCCAAGCATGTTAAGACGGCCGAATCCGGACCGGTGATAGACTTTATTCTGGGGTTGTACACCGTTACGGCGTCCCCCATAGCATCATCACTGATAACGGCACGAACTTTACGGCCGACAAGGTAAAACTCTAGTGCAAAAACATGGGCATCAAGCTTGATTATGCTTCCGTCTATCACCCACAAACTAATGGCCAGGTCGAACATGCAAATGGCCTTATCATGAGCGGCATCAAACCCAGATTAGTGCGGTCCCTTAAGGAATCTAATATGCACTGGGTAGAGGAGCTCGACTCCGTACTCTTGGGGCTGCGGACCACGCCGAATCGCACCACCGGATACACACCATTCTTCATGGTATACGGTGCAGAGGCAGTTTTGCCCTGCGACATAATTCATGACTCACCTCGAGTGTGCATGTACGAAGAAAGAGAAGCCGAGCTTGATCGGCAGGACAGTTTGGACGCCTTGGACGAGGAGCATGACGTGGCAAAAGCCTGTTCCGCATTCTATCAACAGCAAGCGCGAAGATACCAAAACGGGCCAAAAATTACAACGTTGGCGAATTAGTTCTACGCCTGCCGGACAAGAAAAAGGACAAACTCAAGCCCAAGTGGGAAGGTCCCTTCATAATTGACCAAGTCCTGACTGGTGGAGCGTACCGTCTGCGAGATGCATCGGATAAGCGACTCGAGCCGAACCCATGGAACGCAGCCCGTCTCCGAAGATTCTATGCCTAGCACTGGAGTCTGTGTTCGTCTCCTTCCCCTGTCCATTTTTTATATACTTTCTGTCTTACATTTCTCTCATTCTCCCCTCCCTTTCTCTTATAGCCTTTAAAGGCTCATCAAGTGACGCGCTATCCGCGCTCATTAAACCTGGGGGCTTCTTTAAACAGAAGCTTATTTATACGGGCTTCATGCCCAACACATGTGTCACAGTTCCGCATGTACCTTTTATTCACCATTATATGCATCGATATGACTTAAGTTTTAGCAAAGCTGGGTTGCTTGGCTCCTGTGCTTACCCCTACGTTCTTGATTGTTCGGCTAGGTGGTAAAGGGAGCACCTCTGCGATTGTTACTGCCGGGTCAGCCGGATGTGTACCTCAGACTGGGTGAAGCCGAAAGCTAGCGTTCTTAAGGGAATATTCGGTCGGTGAACTAAAGATGATTTTTCACTTATTTATTTATACGCCCCCAGATGTTTTTCCTGCGTCTCTTTTCGCAGAATGGACATGCACTTTAGGGCATGCCTCCCAGGGAAAGGAACCCCTAACGGAACTATTCTCCCTGGAAGATGTTTCTTACTAACCATGTAATATAACATAACTAGTTGGGCACTTGTCTGTTCAAGCACTAATGACCCCTACGCCTGGTCTCCATGCATACCCCGGTTCTTATATAATCGCGAGGGTATTCGGACACACTCCGGACCGTCAGGTCCTGAGGTTGAAGCGAAAAGGTCGGCCATCACAAACGATCTACAATCCGGATAGAAGGTATTACACATGTCAATTAAAATTACATAGTCAATCTGACTGATTTTATTCCTCTTTTATACCATCTAATAGGCTGTCTAGTTTACAGTCTTGCTGGGAATACTTTGCGGGCAATTCTACTTGGTCGTATACTAAGCTCACAGGGATCTCCTTCCCATCAGGCCCCATAGGTCCGACCTCGGCCATGTGGTTTGGGTCAGCCTTCGTGTACCGCATCTTCACCATGGCCCAGGCCTCCCTGGCGCCTTGACGGCAGGCCGATATCTTCCACAATCGGAAGCGCCGCCGCGCTCCCTATAGCTTCTCTGCAAGCTCTCCAAGGCCTTCGGGCATGGAGACGGATGGCCACAAGGCCTGGGCGAGGCCTTGCATCACCTGCCAAACTCGCTCGTGAAGTTGTGAGAGCTCGGGAAGAAGATCACCCATAGAACCGGGCATTTCCTCTGCAAGACAACCTGTTAGCATACCTACAGACATTACTCTGTTAGTCGACTTCATCGCCGAACTCTTTTTTCAAAGTTCGTTTAAGCACTTAGTAAATATGCCACGTCGAAGCCGTTGATTCTCCTTAACGGAGTCCGACAGCTGGGCACGAACATCCTTCAGTTCAATGCCCAGCTTGGTGTTGGCATCTTGGAGATCGTTCTTCTCCCGCCTCACCTTTGTCAGCACGCTCTCACCAGCCTTCAGCTAGCGTAGGAGTTGTTGCTTTTCCGGATTTAATCCGGCGCCATCTGCAATTTCATTTGTCAGATTTGCACCCACGCCGCACTTCGCAAAATACTTATCTTTCGAAGCGTATATTACCATAGGGGGTCTCCTTGGGCTCCCCTGCCGCGGCTAGTGCGGCCACAAGTTGGGCTTTGCACTCTTCTAGCTCCTGGGACAGTTGGGTATTCTTTTCCGCAAGAACCTGCATTATAAATGATCCTTAAATCAGTTATTCTAACTGTTTCAAGTCTCGGGGGTTACTGATATATATAACCATTAAATTTTCTCACCCTTATGTCTTTTACATATTGCTCTGTGGCTCTGGCTAGACCATTTTGAGCGGCACAGAGGTACGCATCTCCCGAATTGAAGGCATCCAATGCCTCTTGGGAGAAACAAGCGTCACGAAGAACTGTCCGGCGACGCCTGTGGTTCATGGCACTCTCCACCTCGGAATTGGTGGCAGACAACCTGTCTGCATCCTCTGTCGGAGGAGCGTCCGGTGCGCGCCTCGTGTTCGCCTCCGCCTCCGGACCAGGCTTTGGAGCCTGGCTGGTGGAGGCGCGATTGGCAACCTCTCCAGATATAGTCCGGCGAGGTCTCTTTGTCCTGAAGAGAGCACGAGCGTTAATACTCCTTGAAGGAATAACACCTGGGAATAAGATGGCGCGATATACCTTTGCGCCGGCGTCTCAGTCCGGACTGCACTTATTTTCAGCCGACGGGGCCTTGCAACCCCTCGTTGGCTAGTCGCCGCAGGCTTGGCCTCCTGTCTCAAGGACCTCCCCTGCAAAACACGGTTGTTATGTGAAATCGAAAACACGCGAGGATGGATCCCTTTTCAAGGTGCTGCGACTTCAGTCAGTTACCTGTGAGGCGGGGTGTAGCCCGGGGTAATCGGCCGTAATGGCCACCAAGGCGTTGTCCTTGCTCAATTGATGAAAACACCCCATCAATCAGCTCCACAGATAAGTCTGGATCCTCTTGGGAGGCCGGGTCGAGGGACCATCCCGGATCCTCGGGTTGTGGAGGAGGGCTGTTTATTTCTTTAACAGCCTGGCGCAGTTCCTGTGTTGAAGTCATTAGACTGAATATTTAACGATGGGAATATAAAACGGATGGGCAAGTAAAAGTGTCCACTTACCCAACTTGGAGGATTGTACATAGAAAATCCACCCTGTGGGTTGACGCGGAGAAATTCCTCCTCTTCTCCCTTGTACAAAGCGGACAAGATCTTTATTAGAGCGGCAGCCGATTCCGGCTCCTTACGGCCGTGGCGGGTGGCGTCGTCCTCCCCGTTGAAGTCCCACATGGGGTGGCATCTATACTGAAGCGGTTGCACCCCCCGCATGATTCATGTGGCCATGACCCCGATCATGGTCAGTCCGAAATGAGCTAACAATCTTATCCGGCCCATCAGGTAAAGAACGTCCTTGTCACTTTCCCTCTGAGGGCTCCGTGGACGCCAGCTTAGGCGCTTCTTTAGGGGAGCACTGTCGAACTCAGGAAGGCCGATCCGGACAGGATCCGGTGGCGGGACGTCCTCTATATAAAACCATTCCGAAGGCCAGTCCTCGGACGCCTTCTTTGGGGTTCCGGATAGATATCCGGTCCCGGCGATGCGCAACACTTCGGCTCCGCCCACTTGATATATTGACCCCTTCTGAGAACGGGGCACAAGGCAGAATAGCCTTTTCCACAGCGCGAAATGAGCCTCGCAGCCCAAAAACAGCTCGCAAAGGGCTACGAAGCCCGCGATATGCAATATGGAGGCAGGCGTGAGGTTGTGCAGCTGGAGGCCATAGAACTCCAGGAGCCCCCGGAGAAACGGATGAATTGGAAATCCGAGCCCTCTTATTAAATAAGGGACAAGGCATACCCGCTCTCCTTTGGAGGGATTGGGGGCGCTCTCCGCTTGCTCTCCGATTATCTGTGGCAAGTCCGGCTCGAACCGGGACCATATAGGCCGGGGGAGAAATCCCTTGGTCTGGAGCGTCACTAGCTCGCTGTGCAGGATGGAGCATCTCTCCCAATCTCCAGGCTGAGGGCTAGAAGGACGAGAGGAGGAGCTGCGGCGGCCGGCCATGATAGAATGGACCTCCGTCAGATACGCTCTGATGAATACTCGCGGAGGGGAGAAGGTGTGGTTTGGATCTAAATCCTCGTCCTTTTAAATAGGCGGCTCATTTACGCGGCTAGGGGTGTAAATGTAAAAACATCCTGACTTTTCGTATTATTTTGACATGTGGAAGACGGCCATTATTGGGCGTAGAATCCAAGGAGCGCTACATTTATAAGAAACCGAACATTATTCAACAGGTACACGGAATTTGGAGGAGAACCCGCCTTGCAATGCCGAAGACAATTTGCACGCCGGACTCGTCGTCATTGAAGCCTGGTTCGGGGGCTACTGAGGGAGTCTTGGATTAGGGGGTGTCCAGATAGCCGGACTATAACCTTTGGCCGGACTCCTGGACTATGAAGATACAAGATTGAAGACTTCGTCCCGTGTCTGGATAGGACTTTCCTTGGCGTGGAAGGCAAGCTTGGCGATACGGATATGTAGATCTCCTACCATTGTAACCGACTCTGTGTAACCCTAGCCCTCTTCGGTGTCTATATAAACCGAAGGGTTTTAGTCCGTAGGACGAAAAACAATTATACCATAGGCTAGCTTCTAGGGTTTAGCCTCCTTGATCTCGTGGTAGATCTACTCTTATACTACCCATTTCATCAATATTAAGCAAGCAGGAGTAGGGTTTTACCTCCATCGAGAGGGCCCGAACCTGGGTAAAAACATCGTGTCCCTTGTCTCCTGTTACCATCCGCCTAGACGCACAGTTCGGGATCCCTACCCGAGATCCACCGGTTTTGACACCGACAGCTTCCTTGATAAGCGCAAGCAAGCTTTGCTCGTCATGACTATCCAGATTGACCCTCGCCAACTTACAAGAATGTAATGTAAATCATTGATTTGTTCAATCAGCAGAAAATAGGAAAATAATCACCATGAATAATAGCACTTACACGTAAGTGGGACAGGAAGATGTGAAAATGGTGTTTGTCTTCACTATAATCTTCCCATGATGGGAATATATGCACGTAGTCCCTAATAACATTGAAAGCATTGTCTTTAAAACTAGGAATAACTGGAATGGGGTTCCAATCTGCAGGAATTGGCCGTCTCTGCAGTTGGGATAGGTCTTCCGCCGGTGGACTTGCTATACTTTTTGCTTGAGTGGGATTTTTCTATGGTACAACTGGTGCTATGGTAACTGAAATCGGCATACCTTTTGCTGGAGTGCGGGTCCTGTGTAGTGGGGCTAGTGGTGTGGCCAGTGAAGTATGGGTATAGTCTGCTGGAGTCGGTCCTACGTTTTGTGTCACTGGTTGTACATCCAATATAAGTGGGGTGATGTCTGATTTCTTCGGCACTACCATGTTTTTCAAGGACTTTGCTGGTGCTCCTTCAGGTTCGGTAATCATCCTCTTCCTTTCTGATATCTGATGCACAAGAACAACATTTGAGTGGAAAACATGGTATGATGATAGATGGAATATGTATTAATAGTGGGTGGGCATGGCATCTTGATATATGTGATGAGTAAACTAAACAGATGGCGGTGCAACAAAGTAGAAGAAATGCAAGACAACATATGCAAGATACGCGCAATCAATAAAACCTTGCCAAATTAGAACATGCACCTTGATGGGTGAACAGGACAGGCCATCTGCCTTTGACTCCTCGAGGATAGAATAGTCATTAGGATCATATATTGAACAAGAATCTATAGGTGGGGGCGTATGAGTCTCATTGCATCCAGAATGGCACTCAATGCCTTGGTGCGAATTTTGTTAGTCGTTGCAGTGTTCCACAATATTCTACTGATGCGCGGATTCTGATATTCACTGTAATTACGTATAATATCTGAGAAGCATGAAAACATAAATAGCAGTGAGATTATCTTGGTAATGCAGAGGATATTCTAATATAGGGGCGCCCCTATAAACCCTTGTGTGCTATCACTGGATTCTGATGAGAGAGCTCATGTGTGTTGTAATATGGTGCATGCATTAATATAATCTGGCACAAGTACACAAAAAAAATAGGTTCCAGAAGTAAGGATAGTTGGCAGATGATAGGCTCATAATATACTGTATAGAGAGTTTATTGCCAAACCGTGATAACAAGAGCACACAACAACTAGGCAGATCGTAGTGTACATAAATGGGGTACACCATAACCATGATATATAAATTGGGAAAATGGAAATGGCTAGAAAATACGGTGTTGTATTGCCGCTACTAATGGAAAGCCTATCTATTACAGGCCAGCTCTATCAGCTGTTGACTGCAAATGTCCCTGCCCCCCTTCTGGACAAGGAACATATTGTACGTACTAAATACAGAATAACAAAACAGGAACATGTTAAAGAACAGAAGAGGAAGCATATTCTTGAGGTTCCGCTGCATTGCATACAATGTTGGTTGCCCACTCATGATGAATCACAGCGCCCAAAGAAATGCAATTCCATGCTGTATCTCTATATGTGGCCACATGCATTTGGAAAATAAAGTGGGAGCATTACCTGACCAATTAAATGTGTGTCTATTAACTAATATCAGTATCATATCACCATTCGTATTTGAAGAAGTAAGCTTTGGACTTATGATTGGTGTGTTGTTTAGCTTCAAGAGTGGACTGCTGCTAGTGCGACACATAGCAGCTACACAGATCATAGTGTAGATATAACGGGAAAACCGTAAGCATCAGGAGTAAAATCAGCAAAGTGGAACTTGCTGGAATATATGTGCTAGTATTGCCGGTATGGATAGAAAGGCTTTGGATACCAGCTCTCTTCAACTGAAGGTGCGGTAGTGTTAATATCAGTGTAACTCTCAAAGGTGACACAGCTCCCCACATTTCCTTGCTAATCTTATAGGATTCACGTGGGCAGGCCACTACAAATCCTATTCCTATGTTTACAAAATCCTACGAATCAAAGTGGCCCGAAGAGTTCAAAGTGTCCATCACAACCGACTGTATAGACCTCTACACTGCAAATATCCATGCTCATCTTCACTACAAGGAACATACTGTACTACTATCATACTCCCTCCATTCCAAAATATAAGTCTTTGTAGAGATTTCCACTATGGATCACATACAGATGTATACAGATACACTTTAGAGTGTAGATTCACTCATTTTGCTCCATATGTAGTCCATGGTGGAATCTATACAAAGACTTGTATTTAGGAACAGAGATAGTACTTATTAAAAAAGAATGGAAGAGGAACGTGCTAAAGAAGAGCAAGCAGATTTTGGATAATAAAATGTTCGTTGCGCAGTGCCCACACATAATGAACCAGAGCACATTAAGAATGCAACTCCCCACTGTGTTTCTATATGTGGTGCACGTGCTTTTCGAAAGTAAAGTAGGAACATTAGCTGACCAATTAAACGTTATCTATTTTAGCAATATCAGCATCATATCAGATTCGTATTTGAGCAACAAGTTTGGAATTATGAGTGGCACGTTGTTTAGCTTGATGGATTCAGGAGTAGTTCTAAGCAGGTACGATGATGGTACTGAATATAAAGGCATGTCTGCATGCAAGACGCCTTACTTTTTTCATTTGGGTCAGTCGACCATTTCATGCGGTTGTATGAAGATCCTACGTCTCCTAACCCTTCTTCTTCCTCATCTCTAATTCTTCCCATACAGAACAACGCATGGGCCACCGGCCCCGACCCCACGCCCTCCGCTGAACAGCCCCCACCGCCTGTGTTCCTCCGCCACCCCCACCCCCACCCCCGCCCCACCCGCGATGAGTTTTCTTCGTTCGATACCCCACCACCGCCCCCCACAACCACCGTCCCTACACGAGCCCCTTCATTCGCACCGGCGAACTCCGACGAGCTCTGAAAAATCGACTGACCCAATTTTTAAATTTAGTCTACTATCATTTAACTAGTGTGCAATATAAAAGGGGACAACCATAAGCATTGCGAGTATAGTGTTGAGCGTGCCATGGCGGATCTGAAGGTGCAAACCGAACAAAGGAAACTTTGCAAGCAATGTTTGCTTTCAACTAGCAAGTAAGTGATGGACAGGAAATCAGAGTAAATCAGTGGCGACCTATTTTCTTGCTGCGATAAATAAGTTGAGCAGATATGAAAGAGTACCGCCTCTGGTGTGGCGCCGTGTATGCATCTGCTGAAAATTTGACGGTGCTGTGGTAGTGATGGCTGTAGACGGCATGGAAGAAGATCTTGGAGGGTAGACGGTGGCGGCGGGGCGCGGTGGACGAGACGGTCGTAGGAGCGGCGCCGGCAAGGTGGACAACAACGGGGATGAAGCGAGAGGACGGGATGCAAGGATCCCGGTCCGAAGCCGCGGATGAGAGAGGTCGATCTCTTGTAATGGACGACGGCGTCAGGGTATCAACTCCGTCATGGTGGAGGAGGACGGCAGTGGATGGGGTGCCAGACAGAGGAGGCTGGGGTGGAGAGGGTGTTTTGGCGCCCACGGAGTACGAATGGGGAAATGGAGGGAGAGAGGAAGGGGTGAACCATGTCTTCAGGGCGCGCTTGTCCCAAATGCGAGGAAATTTACAAACTTAGCCCCCATTTAAAATTTCCTACATCACAGCAATATTAGTTGGTTGGGAATAGAACAGTAATCTCGCCTACACCGAACATTTGCCGATGAGAGTTTGTTTTTGGCGTCCACCGTGTATGAATCAGGGAGGGAGTCGATTTCGGCCGAGGAGACACTATGTTTTGGCACCCACCGTGTATGAATCCAGGTGAGAGGCGGTTATGTCGCGTTTGAGAGAAATTACAAACCTACCCGTATCAAAACCTATAGAAATCGAGCCGATAGGCTATGCGTGTCAGGGATAGGCAGTAATTTCCATCTCGCGGATTTTGGTTTCGGCGGTTACTGCGAATTTACCTGCTTCATTCAAATTTTTGCAGAGCAAGAGTGCATGTTTACCGTGCCAACTCAATTCGAATCTAGTTTGTATTCTCTTTTTGTTCGGCCAAGATCCATTTGCGATTCAAATAAAATTCTATACACATCATTTTTTATATATTCTTTCAAAAGCACAACAAAGAATTCTGCCCCTTTATATGTATATAATATGATTTAAAAATACAATGATCTCAAAATCATAAGGTCGAATTCAAAAAAAATTAAACCAAATTATGTTCTACTAAAATGTATGGATAAGTAATATCTACATATTAAATAACATAGATGCGCGTGAGTTCATATGAGTATGCATATTTGATAGATCAATTTTGGTTCGAGTATCAATTACATGTATCATCATCTCGAATTCAAATATTTGAATCCCTTTTATGTTGACTCTTTTCACGCCCATCTCTCTGGCATGCTCCTTCATGTAGCTATCATTCTCTTTTCTCCATCTCACCCACATGCTCACTTCATGTTTCTCCTATCTTTGCAAACATGGTCTCTCGACGTCTCCCTTGAGAAGTATCACACTCTCCCTATCGTTATACATTACACGGTTTCCATTATCTCTCACGCTCTACCATTCTCTGGTATCACTAGGTACCTAAGCTTTCTTTTTCACCGCCACACACACAGTCTCACTTGTCTTTCACTTTGTCTTTCTCTCTACGGGGTTCTCTCACACACCCTATATGTCTCTAGATATGACTCATACCACTAGAATTACTCTCTCCTGCAGACACAACATTTGTTGCGGTCTCCTTTCCATCTCCATCCCAGTTATAAACTGACATTATTCATTTGTTTACCGATCAGACACATCAACCCCCCCCCCCCGCTCTCTCTCTCTCTCACACACACACACACACAGCTCCTTCTTCCACTCCCCTTCCCGACTATCATATCTCTCTCACACACAAAACTCTCGCTTTCGCACCCCGACTCGTATTTCTCTCACATCATTGATCGACTAGCCTCTAGAAGGTTTATACACCCGCACACTCGTGCTTCCACTATCGCGTACATGTCTCTCTCGCGCTCCTTGTATCTATGTAGATTGTTCGTCCCTTCTTGAGACACGCACTCTCGATCGTGCACACACACATGCACACAGACACACTATCACCTCATTTTAAGCTGATACCTCTTGCACACACACTCTTTGTGTCTTTGTCACACATGCACTCCGTCCTCCTCCTCTCTCTCTCTCTCTCACACACACACAACACACACACATGGGCTTTTTGCAACAACTAGCAAGATGCCCATGCGTTGCACGGAACATCAAGATGCATTTGTATGAGTAGTTTATCTTGTGGGTGAAAAGGGTGAATGAGGCAAGGCCTTATTTGCAAATGTGGAGAGGGGTGTGGGTATCTTTTTGCAAAATTGCCATAGTTTCCTTCCTATCCGTCAGATATAAATTAGACGGCCTATATAGCAGGATGGCAGGCACACCATCATCACCAACTCTGTTTTTATCTCGAACTCTTATAAAAAGCATAGTCGGTGATGATGGTGTGCCTGCCATACTGCAATATAGGCCATCCGATCTATATCTAACGGATAGGAAGGAAACTATGACAATTTACCCGCACTCCTCTCCACATTTGCAGATAAGGCCTTCCCTTGTCCATCCTTTTCCCCCACAAGATCTTGATGTTCCGTGCAACGCATGGGCATCTTGCTAGTAAGAATAGAAATTAGAGATATACCACTTCTCTAATCTTGAAACCAACAACATTCCTCCCCTATCTTATCAAAACCGCCAAAGGAATATATTTTGAGTGAAACATAAGATATTTTTAGTGATACGCGTATTTCAAAACTAGACTCTTTTTTCTATCAAATCGGTGAATATGTATTAATCTACTTTGATCGTGTGGCAGCGCATTGGCACATTGCTAGTAGTTTTACTACTGTATAGTTTTTTGGACACCAGACAAATGGTGGAGTACATATACGAAGAGAATAGGCGCACACACGCAGTCGGTCTCTCGCTATGTCACACGCATGAGAGTTACGTAAAGGCACCTTTAACAAATAAACCCTAAAACCCTAGGTACACGATTGCTGCATGCGCGGGTACCGGGTACATGGTGGACCACACCTTTGTAGGAATAGTCAGCTTGCGTGATTATTTGATCTGTAGGAGTTGATGGTTGGGACCACAGGTGAACAACCTGGAGGCTTTGGCTCGCCAGTTGCCACAGATCGAGTAGCCACATTTAAAATATCATTTTTAGCGGGGTAAGAGTTCCGATTTTAAAGGGTGCGTTATAAATACTTAAGTAGTTTTCAGAACGATTGGTATGGAGCGAAAATGGAATTCATAACTACTACCTACTTGGCGTATGGTTGTATGGGTTTTGTTGCGAGATGTTGAACTTGGTAGTTCTAAGGCAAATACTATGGTTTAGATGTTGGTTTTCAGTAATGAAAATCGGAAGGGGGAAACCCTTCTTTGATCCAAAAAAACTACTACCTTCCTCCTGGTTTATTAGTCCCCGTCGTATTTTGGGTCAAAGTTTGTCCATGAATTTTACTTGTAAAATGTGAATGGAAAACGAGATTTTGTTATACCCAAACAAAAAAGGACTGGACGGAGTGATTGCTCTGACATAGACGCAACCTATCATAGTGCAGGCATTGAATCGGCGCGCCATCCAAGAGGGCCCCACTCGGTGCAGACCAGGCTGAACACGCCTCCTCGCCACATGCAACCGGCTTCAGACTGCCCCGCCTGCCTCCATTGATTCCGCACGTGTGCCGAAAACACGTCCTTCCGCGAGCCAGCTGGCACTTTAGAACACAACGTCGGCGGTTGGCTCCTCTCGTCCGCTCGCTATTTAAATGAGGCCAGACGCCTGGCAAGAACCGCACCGCACTGCTTCTCCCCATATCCTCCTTGCACCATTTTCTCCACACTCTCCATAGCATCCGGTGAGTAGGAAGACGAGTTCTCTGGCATAAAACCCAGCTGGGTGACCCGACAAGCCAGGCAACTCGTTGCCCCACCTCCCTCCCCGCACCAGGCCGTCAGTACGGTGGGTGAGACTACAGATGGGCAAGCGGAGAAGCAAGCCGCCGCTCCAAGCTGGCCCCTGGTGCATCAACTCGACGCTCCAAGCCTGCTTGCAGAGGAGTGGCCAGTTGCTGCACGCCAGCACACGGGGGACCACGGCATCCAGTGCACGATGGTTGGCCTCTCCATCTGACGCAAACGTTGGCGGAACCGCGGCATGCTGGCGGAGGTGGCCAACATGTTTGCGGCCATCGCTGACACAGAGGAATAGTAGACCACGGGAGCTGCCGCCACTCTGAACCCACAAATGCTACGACCACCGCGTCGCCATCATAGACACCCGGTGTGTTGCCCGGTTTGGCTCAAAACATCGTGGACCCCAGCCGCGGCCGGCATTAGAAATTACACCTGCTTCCAGAAGTTACTCGTGATTAATCAAAAAATGACGAAAATATAATTAATTACGCATGGTCTTGACTTGTTGTGCTCGCACTGGTAGTAGGAACTAGAGGTTTTTCTTCATTTTTAACTCTCCTCATATTTTTTGGTTTTCAAGTGAATCATGGTTGTGGACATTATCTATGAATGTGCAGATATCTGTGAACATGAGTTTGATGTGGAAGTTGAACTTGGAATGTTGGGCTTACGCGTGAACTATACCATGTCCAATGCTTCGTCTGTTATTGTTTGGAAAGTAATTGCTGTTATTACATGACCTGAAAAACAAATTATTTTGTGCCACATTAGTAGATGCACGGACATCACAACAGGCATGCTAACTGGATAAACATTTGAACCTAGCTATTATGAAGGAAAAATTGTATTGACAACAGTTTTAGATAGCAGGAGACACCTAGCCTGTTGTGCCTATGCTAGCTTCTTTCTGGCTTCTTCCATCTCTTCTTTGGCTTGGGTGAAGAGAGCATCTGATTGCCCTTTTCGCTTCTTCAGGAACTCAGCTACATTCTCAAGGGCTGCTGCACGCTTTCTTTCAGCCTTTACTAGAGCCATGAGGACACGAATAGCTAACGACTCCACCTAGCTCGTCTGTAATCCAGTATCATCTGGAAATTTGCACCTTGTGTCTAATCCAACATCATTAGGGAACTGACACTTTGTGTGTAATCCAGCCTCATTTTAGAAACATGATCTCGAGGTTGATCATACTTCCCTCCTCGCAGGAATTGCATCCTGACATGAAGTTACTTCTTTTTTAGATCAATACTCAGAGTAACCCAGATCCATTTAGTAGAAGCCAGATAAATAGGACTCGAAGAAGTGAATTCAAAAGGAAAAATATAAAAACAGACTACAAGGTGAGAACACCCACTTCCTACATCAAGCTAAAAACGAAAGCACTAGGACGATTAAGACTCTTCTTATTACACATCGAAGAACACGAGGCTAAGAGAAACAGAAACTACAACATATACACATCGAAGAACACGAGGGTAAACAAAAGTAATTGAGACGGTGTTACTTACCAATGCTCGTTTTACAGGTTCGGTGCAGCTCCTCTTTAACTTTCCATGCTCCTTGAAGATGCCCCCAATATCCCGTGTTTGGTCTTCATTGCTCCTCTGCGTGTTCGCACTCGTGGTTTTAAAATCTCAACATGGCAAGAAAAATATACTAGTAATACTCACGCATCATGTGGGCAACATTAAAGCACTCGTCTGCCATATTAGAGCATCTCCAACAGAAGCACAACGTGCGACACTTTAAAAAAGCGTTTGTAGTGCTGAGATCGAGAAGTAGAGATAGAGAGTAGAGACTAGAGAGTAGAGGCATAGATAGTTCTCAGCATAGATAGATAAAAAAATAGATAGTTCAGCTACTCCTCGGTGATGTCCTCCTCCGACGTCTCAATGTAGGCGTGAAGATACCGATTGTCGTCGGATTCCCAGGGTGATGCTGCTCCTAGCCTCATGTTGAATTGAGCGTCAGCTTTTCGCGTATGCTTGTCCTCGCGATAGGCGGCTTGCTCCGCCCTCCTCTTCTCCCTCTCCGCCCTCCTTTGCGCATAGAACTTGCGATTGTTGATGGTGTCCTGCGGGAAGCATTGGCGCCACAGCGCCATGGCTTCCTCGTCCATCTCGGCGATGCCGAGACGGTGCTCCTGCCTCCGGTTGTCACGACGATCCTCATTGGTGATAAGCCGCGGCAGAGGCGCAAGCTCCTTCGCCCGCTCCCGCGTCGGCAAGTTGGGGAAGTTCAATGTTCTATGAGGCCACCGGAGGCGCCACGCCGCCGCGTCGTACGCGCGGGCGGCCTTGTTGGCGGTGTCGAAATTGCCGAGGCTGAGGCGCATCCCGCTGAACCGGATCTCGGCGAAGAAACCGCCGGAGGGGCTTGCGCGGATGCCGCGGTATCCCCTAGTTTCCCGGCGACGCGGCAGCATGGTGGCGCGACGGCGGTGAGGCGAGAAATAGCAGGGAGAGAGCGGTGGCGAGGCGCAGAGCAGGGAGAGAGTTGTGGCGAGGCACAGGGCGGGGAGAGAGCGGTGGCGAGGCACCGAGCGCGAAGAGAGTGGTGGCAAGGCACAGAGCGGTGGGAGGGCATTGGATTTTATAAAGCGCGCCGGACGCCGCGCGCCAAAACAGCGCGCGCCCGGCCGATTTTTCCCGCGCGCGCGCGATCCTTTCCCGACGTCCCTGCTATCTCTACTCTCTTCTCTATTGTTATATTTGTTTTATATTTAATATTTATCTCTACTCTCTTCTCTATTGTTATATTTATTTTATATTTAATATTTATCTCTACTTCTCTACTCTTTTTTCTACTTCTTTTCTTTTAAAAAACAGAGTTGGTGATGATGGTGTGCCTGCCATCCTGCAATATAGGCCGTCCGGTTTATATCCGACGGATAGGAAGGAAACTATGGCAATTTTGCAGAAAGATACCTACACCCCTCTCCAGATTTGCAAATAAGGCCTTCCCTCGATCATCCTTTTCTCTGACAAGATAAACTACTCATACAAATGCCTCTTGATGTTCCGTGCAACGCATGGGCATCTGGCTAGTTCTAAAAAACTTTCCATCATTTTCCACACTACTGGTTGCAGATAAAGAACCTACCCAAGGACAACGCGATATAGGAGCGACGCACAATTACAAGTTGATATTTTGTTGGACAATGAAGGCTATAACCAATTACTTTTACGGGAACAATAGCAACCAGGAAATTTGAAGGGTAGGTATGAACAGAATTGAAACTGCACGAGTACTGCTAAGTGATTCAATACACACATTACCAATCGAGGAGGAGAACGATGGTCGCGGCAGCCTCTGCGCATCATGGTCAGCAATCGGAGTCAGTTCATTGTCCACGACGGTGGTGCTTCTGCGCTTAGCGTCGGCTTCCGGGAAGCAGATCCGAGACCGTGGAAGACGGTGCCGGGGAAGAGGCTTCGTGTACGACGACGACAGTGGACCGACTCCAGTGCGGCGTACGAGGTCGTCAATGAGGCAGATGCGTTGCGGTGGACGAGTGCGCCGATGGAGAAGGGGAGGAGCGCGAAGGTTGCGGTGACATGGAGAAGTCTATTTAGGTGTGGGGATAGAAAATGGGGAGTATTCAGGTGTACTACTCTGGGTGCCGGGGTGGGGTTGGCTGGGTAGGGTGAACCTGAAGTTACGAAAACAGGCCCCTACCAATTATAATCCGTAGACCTATTCCGAAGGTTATGATGGTAACTTCGCACTGCTCGAATCAGGGTCATGGGAGACTTTCCCGCCGACCTCAAAATTTTGTGACAGTGAACTCCCCGTGTGGCGTGTTGGGTGATTGGGCTAAGCAACTAGCGAGTAGTACTAGTAACTACTTGTACTCCCTCCGATTTTAGTAACTTCATATTATGTTTGACCGAAGTCAAACTTCCTAAAGTTTGACCAACTTTAAAGAAAAATATAAACATTTACCATAACAAATATGTATGATGTGAAAGTACACTCAATAATGAATCTAATGGTATTTATTTGTTATTGTATATGCTAATTTTTTTGTTATAAACTTTCTGAGAGTTTACAAAACTTGACTTTGACCAATGCTAATACGCAGACTTCAATAAAAACGGAGGGAGTACACATTTGTTTTCTTAGCTTGTAGTGAATTAATCATTTGTTCTAATTGTGAAATAAATTATTAGGCAACTGACTTCGAATGTAATGGTCTATACAATTCAATAGTTACAATCATTTTTGAATTCCAAAATGTATACAAGGTCTATAGTACTTCACAATATGCTCAAACTCACATAATCCCAATCAAATGAGAATCAAATGCATTTCATAGTTATTACTTTGTAGGATGCAACAAAACCAACCATAACTCTACATCATCCATTATAAAAGCAACATTCTGAACACATCCCAATGTGTGAATGAAACGTGTAGAGAGAGCTTGCGAAGATGGAGCAAATAGGGTGGTAAAGATTGTGTGTATGTGGACAAGAGAGTAGGAGACAAACCTAACGAGAGAGAGAGAGAGAGAGAGAGAGAAAGAGAGAGGAATAAGTTAGGTCTATGAGATAGATGGAGACATGTAATATACGTGAGATGTGTGTGCATCCGGATTATGTAAACGTGGAAGGAGAAGAGACAACATGTTTGATGAGAGAGCTGGAAAAACATGGACGAGAGGGGAAGGATCTTGTGGGTTGAGGGATTGATAATTTTGTGTGGGAGAGAGAGGGATTTGTATTTTTGTGCGGGAGAGAGGGGGAGGGGAGGAGCCAGTCAGCCGTCGTCTCATCATCCTGCTTCCAAACGGTCCGCATTCTCTAGTGCAGTGTGGTCACTGTCTTCGATCTCCTCGATGCCCTCTTTGGAGGTTTAGGTGTTGTGCATGCTCTGGTGCAGAGAAGCACAAGCGAGAGTTGTCGCCATATAGCCTTGGACGGGGATGAATTGTGTGCTCGGGGAGGGGGAGTGTGTGTGTCGTGTGTGTGTGTGTGTGTGTGTGTGTGTGTCAGGTATTGAGAGAAATCAAACCTATGGAGAGAAATGTCTGTGCATGTGACGGAAAGCTACATGCTAAATAGTGTTTTCACGAAGAGATTGGGTGTGCAAGATAGAGAACGATGTGCGGGCCTTGAGGTGGGTAGGGTCCGGGCGAGGGTGTCAAAATGTGTGCGTTGATGCATGTGTTACATGCGATCGTGCGAGGGACGGATGAATTGAGATAGATGGTTGTTGTGTTACGGATGCTCCTCTATCTCTCTGTCTCTCTCTCTCTCTCACACACAAGTACAAATAGAAGACTGTTCTCTCATGTATACATAACGTATCGGCATCTGTCTATGTCCCACTCATGCATGATCATTTGCACATTCACACCTCTCTATGTTTCTATCACACGAACACTGTCTCCACATTGCCCTTTCGCCACAACACACATATGGACACATACACACGTTCTCTCTCAGTCACACACACAAAATCAGTATTAAAAAAACTAAGGCTCACCTAAAACGTCCAAATCCAAATAAACACAAACTGAAGCTAAATTCAAATATAAGGAAATATTGTAGCATGTAGAGCTTTTCCAAGAAAAAAAGTTGAGTAATATTCGGCGATTGTTTTCACACACAAAAAAAGGTTCGGTGGATGTCCTTCGAGCGCGACATGGTGACGCACTGTTCGATCGACCGCGCAGCCGCGGTCCATGCGCTTGCATAGGATTTTGTATCGTGGTTGTGGTAACTAATATAAGCGCTTCCTCAGTCTAATGTTTATGTGTACTAGTAAGGTTTTCTTTTAAGTTTGACCAACCCTATATAAAACTAAACTAAGCTCCCATACACACACTCATCAATATGCCGCCGCCGCCGTTGCGCATGCCGGCGCCCGCCTGCTCCGGCCAACCATTTCTCGCCCATCACCGCGTGTCGCTGTCGGATTCTGGGTTCCAGCAGACCCTTAAGATTCGAACTCTGGGGTGCGCGCGGAGATCGAGCCCTCTACCTCTCTGTCTCGTAAGGATCTAAACTACTGCAAGAACAACATATGAGACACAGGGTTTATACTGGTTCGGGCCACCATTGTGGTGTAATACCCTACTCCAGTGTGGTGGGTGGATTGCCTCTAGGGCTGATGAGGAAGAACAGTACAAGAGAACGACCTCACGAGGGTCTGTTCTTGGTTAGGGGATGAATTGCTAGGGGGAGTCCGATCGCCCTTCTCTCTCTCTCTCTCTCTCTCTCTAGGTGTCTAGCTAATGCCTCTACCCTGGGGGCGGCTAGTCCTATTTATAGGCAAAGGCCCTGGGCCTCTTCCCAAATATTGAGCGGGAAGGGCGCCAACAATTGGCCAATTTGAAGGGGAACATCGGGTACACTTATCCTGACTAAAGTTGGTCTTCTCCTGCCAAAGGTTCTGGTGATGACGCCGGCATGGGCTCCACAGTGACTTCCTCCTTGTTGTGGAGCTGGTCTTGGTCTCGTTGCACCGAAATAGGTGCCTTTGCTTGATCCTCTCGCCTGCGCTTGCCCCCTTTGCACCAAAGAGGAAAGGGAGGACGTTGCGCGGGCTGGCGCCCGCCTGGCACCCTTGGTCGTCATGGCTTGCGTCATGGGCACCTCGTGAGGTACCCCACCTTGATCTCTCCGCCTTCTCGCGAGCCAACCTAAGGAGGTCGTGCTGGAGGAAGCGTCGTGTCGTCCGCCTCACGAGGCTTGGTCCCTCGCGAGGGTCTTGTGCCTTGTGCTGATGAAGATGGGCCACGTTGGGCCCCCACTCGAGCCACGCCGCGGGCCGCAGACAGGCAAGTCTGGGGACCCCCGTTCCCAGAACGCCGACGGTAGCCCCCGGGCCCAAGGCGCGCTCGGACTTGGTCGTGCCGAGAGGCGAAAGGGCAAGGGCGAAGCGCCGCGGGCCCTAACAGCCTACGGCCTTGGGCGTCGCGTGGTGGTTGATTGGACGTGGGCGTCTTTGCAACTGCGCATGATACTAAAGGCGCGGCATCTGCTCGGGCTTTGTTCCTCTCCTTCTTCATCCGCTGCTCAGATTCCCTTCCTTGCGCTTCTTCTCCCTTCCTCCAAGCTTCCAGATCTACTCCACCCGCTCGTCCCAGGTAGCGATGGCGCCTCGCCGGACCCTGGCTGAAGACTGGTTCTCGCCCGCTTTGGATTCGCCCAACGTGTCGAAGGCGAGCCTTGTCCTACTGCTCCGGATGGCCGCGGAGCAGGGCATTGACGAGGCGCAGATGTTCAAGGTCGGCTCCGATGTCCCTGAATGCCAAGGGAGCACCTTCTATCCTTTCTTTGTGAGCTCCATTGCAGCGGGCCTGGTGCCTCCTTTCTCTGAGTTCTTCCTCGCCGTCCTCCGCCATTACAACTTGCAAGCTTTGCATCTCCACCCCAACTCCATCATTCTCCTGGCGATCTTCGCCTACTACTGCGAGGCGCATGTGGGGGTGCATCCTTCAGTGGCCTTGTTGCGCCACTACTTCTACCTCCGGACCTCCAAGAGTTCTCCTTCTGCGTGCGCGGGCTTCGTTGCGTGCGGCAGCTCCATGGCCATCTCGAATCCAGGGAAGAGGATCGAGGGCTTCCGGAGCAAGTGGGTATTGGTTGACGTCGGGCGCGTCGATCCTCGGTTGGCCCTTCCCACGGAGCCGGCCATGAGCTCGGAAGACTGGAGCCGGGCGGAGCTCACGGATCCCTGCGCAAAGTCGGTGCTGGCGAAGATGGACGCCGATCTGAAGCCGGCCAACTTGGCGGCGATGAAGCTGACCGGGGCGTCGCTGCTGAGGGAGTTCCTGGAGCACCAACTGGCTCCGCTTCGGCAGTATTCCCCTCCGATGTGGAGGCCTCACCCGAGTCCCGCAGCCGTGGGCGAAGGGGACGTGACCGCGGTTCTCCAGTCCCTGGTCGGGGGCGAGGCAGCAATGCCGGAGGGCGCGCCTTCGCCCGTGTTCCTCCGCGACGATTGGGAGCAAGTGGTGGAGTCGATGCCCGTCTTCGACGGAGACGGGCTAGTGCCCGCGGTGGCTCCCGAGGATCTGGTGAACGTGTCTTCTGGCGACTCCAGCGGAGGTGGGGGCGAGGAGGAGGGGGAGGCAGGCCCCGACTCCGAGGCGACCGACGGAGAGTCTAGGACTCCCTCGCTCCAGCGCAAGCCCTGTGCTCTCCGCCTTTCGCTGAGCGATGATGATGATGACGACGACGTGCTGGGCAGCGGGAGCTCGCCTCCGGTCCCGAAGAAGGGTAGGACCGGGCTGATTCCCCGCGGGTCCGCCCTGACTCCGGGGCGAACCGCGGACGCGCCTTCTGCTTCCGAGGTCGACCCCTCCAGCCGGCTCTCCGGCTTCAAGTTTGGCAGGAGACCGCCGGAGCTTTCTGCCGACGACCTGTAAGCGCTTGATCCTTGATTCCTGGTTTCTTGTTCTCCTGACGAGGCTTGACGATCACTTCTCCTGAGCAGGCTGGCGCCCGCGACGAAGAAGCTGAAGGGGGCTCCTAAGGCCCCGGCTGCGACGACACCTTCACCTGCAGGGGAGGGCGACCGCGGCGCACAGGCTCCCCGTGCCCACTCGCCCTTGCGGGGCTTGGCTGATCTGGCTGGGGCCGCAGCCCCCATGGCTCGGTCGACCCTAGAGGTGCCCTTGTCTGGTGCTGCTGCTACGGCTGGGGAGGCGCAGCAGACTCCGCCTCGTGATACTGCGGCCTCGCCGCCGCTACCTTCTCCTCCCGTCCCGCCGGCTACTGGTTCCGGGACTCCTCCTGCTGCCCCGAAGCGCCCTGATGCTTCCCCGCCTTCTTCTTCCGTCCTGGAGCGAGCTGCTGCTGGACTGGACCGGCTGCGGCAGGATCTTCTAGGCGCCGACCCTCGCCTGGTGGCCGGGCGCCTGGAGCTGGCCTCAGGGTGGATTCACTCCGATGCCTCGATCCGGGCAGCGCTGGTTCAGGCCGCGATGGCTTGTGACGAGGAGAAGAAGGCTACCCTCAAGGCGAAGGCTGCCCATGATGCAGCCCTGGGAGAGGCGATTAGAATCCGCGGCCGCTGCAAGGAGCTGGAGAACGAGTTGCAAGGCCTGCGTGGTCAGCTTGCGGAGGAGGCCCGCCTTCGCCAAGAGCAGGAGAAGGAGGTGAAGGCTCGTGAGGCGGCGCTCGAGGACCAGGAGGCGAAGCTCAAGAAGCGCCGCAGCCACCTAGGTGCGCTGAAAAAGGAGCTGGAGACGACGAAGGCCGAGCTGGACGCCAAGGCCCGGGTCCTTGCCGAGGATCGCGTGGCCTTCGCGGGCATGGAGAAGGATGTCCGCGCTTCGTTGAAGACGCTTTACGAGAGTGGCCTGGATTGCCCGCTGGCTGGCGACGGGGACGGCCCTGCCAAACTGCTTCCCTTCTTGGTGAAGGCTCTTGGAGATGTCGCCCTCGGACTCGTCCCCACGGTCAAAGCCGAGGCGCGTGTCCTGTCTTCCATCGCGCTGACGCGGGTCTTCGCCCATGTCTACCTTCACGACCCCAGCGCCGACCTTGACAGCCTGCTGGAGCCGGTGAGCGGCGAAGGCGGCGCTGCTGCTGTTGAGGCCGTGAAGGGGCGCGCGGAGGCGCTGCTGGGGAAGTTCCGGTCTTTCAGCACCAAGCCGAAGCGAGGCGCTGCCGGCCCTACTACCCCGCAAGGTGAAGCCACTCCACGCGACTCCGCTGCCGACAAGTGACTCCGCTATCGTTCCTGTTCTTCTTCCGATTCCTGCACATGCACGACGCCTCGAGGAGGCATTTAAATTTGCGTTTGGAACCAAGGCGACATTATGGGTTGTAATATTCGTTTTTAAGTTCCTTGAATTTTATGTTCCTCTTCCCTACTCGCTTATGCTCTACGCCGGCGGAGCCCGGCCACGCGCATGCCTCACCGAGCATCAGCCCCGACCGGAAACCAGGACGGGACCAAAGGAATGAGGGGCCACGTGACAAGTTAGGCTCCTGAGTCGCGATGCTCAGGAGTCCCCCTTAGCGCACGAGCAACAAGTAGGGAAGCGCGATGTAGGTGCGTTGCGTTTCCGTTCTACGTCTGCAGAACCCGACCCCAGGCGTACCTCACCCAGCATAGCCTTTTGGAACTAAGGAGTGAGGTGCTACGGAGCTAGTTAGGCTCCTGAGTCGCGATGCTCAGGAGTCCCCCTTGACGCGCGAACAGCAGGTGGCGAGATGAAATGCAGGCGGGGCTACCGTTCTACGTCTGCAGAGCCCGACCCCGCGCGTACCTCACCCAGCATAGCCTTTTGGAACTAAGGAGTGAGGGGCTACGAAGCCAGTTAGGATCCTAAGTCGCGATGCTCAGGAGTCCCCCTTGACGCGCAAACGGCCTTCGTACCTTGGCTCCGCTCGGGGAGAGACGCGCGACGAACCAGGCCCGAGGGGCCTGGCTGGGGCGTACAGCTGGGCGTGACCCAGTCGTAGCCCCCGTGCCCAGCCCCCTCGCGCGGCGCTCCCGGGGGAGGCGTTACGATGAGGCCGGTCCACTTAGCTCGGGGCTCCCTGAGGTTAACGCGGCCCGGAGGCCACCCTCAGTTGTTTATCACCAGCGCGGAGCATAGCGCTTCCGTATGTGTACGGGCATAGCCGCTCCTCGGTAGTGTCGTCAGCCAGCGCGGAGCATGGTGCTTCCACTGGTACGTGGGAGGGGTATCCCCTCCGGGAGGAGCCCCCTGGGCGTGTACAGCCCCGCCCTGACACGTGGCTGGCACGGTAGAGCTAGGTGAGGTGTATCTGGGCACCCGTGAGCCAGCGCGGGACTCACGAGGCCCTACCTCTAGGCGGGTTGCGCCTAGCACTGGGCCGTATCTTGAGATGTGTTCCTGCAAAATCTGGTTAGATGCCGGCACTCTACGTCCTTGGGTCCCGGCCCTCGAGCTTGTCTCAGCCGTCGCTGGTATGCCAGGTCGCGATGCCGTGGACAAGGCCAGTGGGTGAGGGCTGGAGAGCCAGTAAGAGCCCTGAGTCGCGATGCTCAGGCACCCCCCCTTTAACATGGAAGTGGTCGACATGAAGAAGAAGGGCGCCGCAGACGGCATCGAGTAATGATGCATAACTGGAAATAAATGCGGAAGGGGTACACGCCGCTGGGTCTAACCCGAGCGGCCTGGGGATGATGCAGCCCGAGGGGCGCCCCCAGCAAAGCAAGCTAGCGACTGAAAAGATAAAAAGGGATACATGCCACAGGGACGGACCCATGCGGCCTGGGAATGACGCAACCCGGGGAGGGCGCTCCCAGCTGAGAATGAAACTTGAAAGATGTCACCTGAAGATGTCGTTGATGCAGTGGCGCCGGCGCAGCAGACTCGGTGGGCTGCGGAAGCTGATCCTCACGAGCCCCCATGCCCGGGGGCCTCGGGAGGCTCCGGAGGCACTGGTGGCTCCTCGTGAGCAGCCCCCATCTCCGCCAGGGCTGCAAACCACCTGCCTTCTTGCGCCTCCAAGATGCCCCTCATGATGCGCTGGTATGCCACAGCCACGCTCGGCAGGCCATAAGGCATGCGAACGTAGTTGTGAGGTGGTCCTCCGCAGCGCCCCACTTGTGAGGGCCAGAGGCGCTCCGTCGTGGCGATCTAATTGAGCCCTGGTATGTCGACGCAGACGCGCAGCCCACCATCCTCGCCTGGATGGGGAGCCACAGCTGGTGGGCGACGGCAGCCCCTCATGATCCTTCACTCCTGTAGTTCTTGTATGGCCATGCTAACAAACTCCTGCTGGTCTGACCTTCCTTCCCTGGCTTCCTTCCGAGGGAAGCGTGTTTCGAAACACGCCTCCATATGGTGCCCCGGTGCCTCCCTCGTGACCTTGGCGGGGTCGGTGGCCCTCCAGGTGAGAGCCTCCAAGCCCTGCCTGAGGAGGGCGCCAGGCGTGCTTTCCTATGCGATTGAAAGAGGGTCCCCCTGGGCAGACGCGGGCCTTGAAGGGCCTGCCTCCTGAGGGCCTAAGCCTGACGTTGTCTTCTTCTTCTTGGGGGTGGTCTCAGGAAGCCTCCTGCTTCCGCGATCTGGGTCTTCTAGTGACGCGGCCTGAAAGGCTCGCTCCAAGGCACAAACTGCATCCTTCTCTTGACATGGCACCGTGATGATGCAGCCGCTTCCTGGCATCTTGAGGACGTTGTAGCCATGGTGAGTCACGACCATGAACTTGGCCAGCGCCGGGTACCCGAGGATGGCGTTGTACGACAGGCGGATGTGGGCGACGTCAAAGTCGATGAGCTCGGTGCGGTAGTTGTCGTACGTGCCGAAGGTGATTGGGAGGCGGACTTGCCCGATCGGGACCGTGGAACCATCGATGACTCCGGAGAAGGGCTTGGTTGGCTGAAGCTGGTCATAGGGCACTTGGAGGCTGTTGAACGTTTCCACGGACAAGACATTGAGCCCTGCCCCTCCGTCGATGAGGGTCCTGGTGACCAGAACGTTGCTGATGACAGGGGAACAAAGCATTGGAAGGACTCCGGCTGTGGCTGCGCACTTGAGCTGGTCTGGTGAGCTGAACGTGATGGTGCAGGCCGACCACCTGAGGGGACGCGTTGCTTCAAGCTTGGGGAGGACTGCATTCACTTCGCGAGCAAACTGCTTGAAGATGCGTTGGGAGGCTGGGGCTTGAGCTCCGCCCAGGATGCAGGCGATGGCGCGAGGCTCCTGGAAGCCCCCAGCCCCCTCGTCTTGGTGTCGGTCATCATTCCTTCTCGGCTGAGACGGCAACGGCGGCAGGCCCGGGTTGCCATGAGGGCGATCCTCACGAGGCTGATCCCTCCAGTCCCCCTCGCGAGGCGGGTCGCGCCAGCGGTCCTCGCGAGGTTGGTCACGCCAGCCTGGACGTGGGCCGCGGTCTTCCTAGCGTCCCGGGTTCCTTCCTCCTCCTCGGTCGTAGCCCCGGTCAGCACGGTCAGGGCGTCGGCCGACTCTTCCTTCTCGCACGGCGCGGAGTTCTTGGCATTCATTGGTGTTATGGGTGTGGAGGTCGTGGTACACACAGTACCGGCTGCCCCTGGAGAATTCAGGCAGATCCTTGCCCCGCTTGGTGTCCGGTTCTGCCGCGAGCACGGCAGCCCCCTTGCGCTTCACGTCCTTGGCCTTGGGCTTCTTCTCTTCTGGGTCTGCGGCAGGCAGCTCGAGGAGGGAGAGGCGTCCCTCCTCAGCTCTGGCGCACTTGGTCGCCAGGTTGAACAGCTCCAGGGAGGTGCAGAGGTCTTCATGCATCGCCAGCTCCTCCTTCATCTTGGCGTCGCGCACGCCATCGGAGAAGGCCGAAATGATGGCTTCTTCGGACACCCTGGGGATCTTGAGGCGCGCGCTGTTGAAGCGTTGGATGTACTTCTGCAGGGTCTCCCCAGGTTGCTGCTTGATGCGGCGCATGTCGCTCACGGCGGGAGGCCGGTCGCGGGTACCTTGGAAGTTGGCGATGAAGCGAGTACGCATCTGGTCCTAGGAGGAGATCGTGCCTGGGGCCAGGTTCAGGAGCCAAGGGCGAGCACCTTCCTTCAGTGCCATGGGGAACCAGTTCGCCATGACCTTCTCGTCCCCGCTGGCAGCTTCGATTCCCAGCTCGTAGAGCTGGAGGAACTCTGTGGGATCAGTTGTGCCGTCGTAGTGAGGAGGCAGGTCCGGCTTGAACTTGTCGGGCCACGCGACGCTACGCAGCTCGAGGGTGTAGGCGCGGCAGCCAGCGGTGGCCTCGGGAGGTTTTGGTTGAGGGAGAGCTTGGCCTTGTGGGTCCCCTTGCGCCGCAGCTGGGAGGAGTGCGGAGTCTTGACGTGCCGGAGCTGGAGCAGGGTCTCGGTGAGCCGGGGCTGGGAGCGCCCGGGCGGCCTCTTGCGGTCGCGGGACTTCTTGGCAGCTCCGTTCCTGCTGTGCCGGTGCAAGACGGAGCGGGTTTTGCCCAGGAGCTGCGCGCCTTGGGGCCATGGAGTCTTCTTGGAAAGGAGGCGGCTGGAACGCCCCCGGGGCTTCATTGCCCATGCGGGGCGGAGTGCGGCGCAGTGGTGCGGAAGGCGCAGGAGAGCCCCCTGCGGCACGGACGAGCTCGGCGACGCGGTCGAGCCACTCCTCGTAGACGTCGTCAACGGGGCGGTAGCGCAGGAGCTCGTTCGCCGCAATGAGCGGAGCTCGAGCCTCCAAGGGCGCGCGCAGCGCGTGCGACGAAGAACCGGCTGGGGTGAGCGATGGAGTGGCGGTGCGGCCATCCCGCCGCACGGACGGGTGTTGAGAGGACGCTTGCTGCTCGTTCCCTGCCGGGCCGGTGGCGGCATTGACGGCGGGCGACGGGGAACGACGAGGACGCCCACCGACAGGGGCCGTCTGGACGACGCGGGAAGCGATGGCGGCCCGGCGTTCGGCGCGGGCCCGATGAGCGTCAGACATGGATGCGGTGGTCCGAGGAGAGCGAAGCGGCAGAAGACTGATTCCGGCGCACCCCTACCTGGCGCGCCAAATGTCGGATTCTGGGTTCCGACAGACCCTTAAGATTCGAACTCTGGGGTGCGCGCGGAGATCGAGCCCTCGCCCTTCTCTCTCTCTGTGGGTGTCTAGCTGATGCCTCTACCCTGGGGGCGGCTAGTCCTATTTATAGGCAAAGGCCCTGGGCCTCTTCCCAAATATTGAGCGGGAAGGGCGCCAACAATTGGCCAATTTGAAGGGGAACATCGGGTACACTTATCCTGACTAAAGTTGGTCTTCCCCTGCCAAAGGTTCTGGTGATGACGCCGGCTTGGGCTCCACAGTGACTTCCTCCTTGTCGTGGAGCTGGTCTTGGTCTCGTTGCACCGAAATAGGTGCCTTTGCTTGATCCTCTCGCCTGCGCTTGCCCCCTTTGCACCAAAGAGGAAAGGGAGGACGCTGCGCGGGCTGGCGCCCGCCCTTGGTCGTCATGGCTTGCGTCATGGGCAACTCGTGAGGTACCCCACCTTGATCTCTCCGCCTCCTCGCGAGCCAACCTAAGAAGGTCGTGCTGGAGGAAGCGCCGGGTCGTCTGCCTCGCGAGGCTTGGTCCCTCGCAAGGGTCTTGTGCCTTGTGCTGATGAAGATGGGCCACGCTGGGCCCCCACTCGAGCCACGCCGCAGGCCGCAGGCAGGCATGTCTGGGGACCCCCGTTCCTAGAACGCCGACAGTCGCCACCATCCCTGTACCATGAAGCCTAAGGCTCTCCCGCTCACGTCGTCTGCAGTCCCTCCTCGCGATGCCGCCGCGCTGCCAAGCACGCGAGCAGCTGGTGGAACCGCGTCTATGCATGCGGCGTACGAAGAGGAGGACGAGAGCGTGCTCCAGCACGCTGGCGAGGAGGAACTAGTGTGTCATTGTCTTCTCCATCTGCGCGGAGGAGGCGTGCATGGTGGCTGTCACGGCGGAAGCAGGTCGCGCCCGCGCCGAGCCCGCAAATCGGTTGCGGACGCGAAATATACCTTTGAGACCTTGAATGCCACGTGGATCCTGCAATCTGAAGGAGCAATTTCGGTCACTCGACTCTTGAGACGTTGGATGCAACATGGATGGCTAGAAGGGCTTCTTGAACCTCTGAAATTGATGCACTGTTCATCTTCTCAGCCCGCCACATGCCTAACCGCCTGCCGCCGCCGCCCCACCCTCCCCTGAACCGCCTGCCACCGCCATGCTCCCCCCACCCCCACCATCCCTTTAACCCACGACACGATCCATTTTTTCCTGCGAACGTCATTCCACACCCAACACTCATAAGATAGATCATGGGCACCCTGCCACCCTAATATAGATACTAGGGTAGCTCTGCCGTCTTCTTCCTTCACTCCGTCGAACTTCTTTCATACTAACCCAAATTATAGTACTAGTACGAACGTATCAAGTAGAGTAGGAACACAAACATACGAGCAGTAGTACTCCCTCCGTTTCTTTTTAGTTCGCATATAAAGTTTGGTCAAAGTCAAGCTATGTAGAGTTTGACTAACTTTATATTAAAAAAAATAAACAATCACAATATAAAATCAATATTATCATATGCATCATGGGACGTATTTTCATACTATATAGTTTTAGTATTGTAGATGGACTTTGTGTAGTTTGACTTTGACCAAATCTTATATGCGGAGTAAAAGGAAACAGAGGGAGTACCAACTGCAAGAAGAACAGTAGTAGACATAGTACTAGTACTACTGTACGTACTAAAGAGTTCAAATAACGAGAAAGAACATCTCTACTCGTATAAAAAAATAGAGTTAGTGATGATGGTGTGCCTGCCATCCTGCAATATAGGCCGTCCGATCTATATCTAACGGATAGGAAGGGAACTACGGTAATCTTGCAGAAAGATACCTGCACCCCTCATCACATTTGTAGATAAGGCCTTCCCTCGTTCATCCTTATCTCCCACAACATAAACTACTCATATAAATGCATCTTGATGTTCCATGCAACGCACGGGCATCTTGCTAGTAAAGTTCGAATAATGAGAAAGAACACAAACATCGTTCTGCTGGGGGCTCACTACAACACACCCCTGAAATAAAACTAAGCAACTAGTCCGCTTGACACTGTAGTAGAACCAGCATGAGCGACGGCACTGCCACCTTACTCGGAGTCCGAGTCCACGTCTTCGTCCCTCTTCCTATTCCTCTTCGCCGCCGCTTCTTTGCTTGAACCGGACACTGGGCTCTGCTTCTTCATCCAACCCTTGTAGATATTTAAACAAAGGTAGGCATCCATTGCTACGTACAGGATGTGATCTTCATCTATTGTCTTCAACTCCCATGCATGATGAAACTCGTGGTTAGGTTTCTTCAGTTTAGCGTACGAAGGATCAATCATGGCTGCTGCCAGGGTCAGCATTGAAGGCTGAGAGGAGGACACCAGGCTTGCCTTCTATAGATCAAAGGGATGGCCTACAATGAGGCCTATCCGACCCAGGACATCCCTGTCGTTCCTAAAGTCTACAGTAACGAATTTCACTCTTTCGTCCTTGAGGAAGTTCTTAAAATACTGGCACTCAACATCGGCATGACATATGTGGTAGACCAAGCACACGTTATGTACGCAAACCTAGATCATGGCGGGCTTCTTCTTCTCTGCCTCCTTTAGAATCTTCTCACTTTCCAGGACTGTGGTGTACTCAACATCTAGCCCAGCGACCCACTCATCCTTTGAACTGTTGAACATGCGCAGGAAGCGAGCAAGGCATGCTGTCACCGTCGCGGATCCACGGGTGTAGATGACGATGAACTCATCGCCGGTGATGGCTCTAATCTGGTACTCAGCGGCGACCATGGAGATTTGGGAGGCCATGGATTTTGGTGGAGGGTTAGGAGAAGTTGAACTGGTGTAATGTGAAAGGACGGGACGACTGGGAGCGAACTATTGTAAGGTAGAAGACGGGGATGAGTAGGGTGTGCGAACGGCGTGGGGTTGTTGGCTTGCCCCATGGATAAAACGGCTGCAAGCCCCCAAAGAGTTCTCGAGTACTATGCAGGACCCACTAGATGTCATGTCTACTAGACCCATATCATAGGCCTGACGGTATAGCTCTTGCCTGTTCGCAGCCATGCCGGCGCGTGGATGTAACTTCACTTAATTCCCTCAACCATTGCACCTCCCACCACCTTCTCCTCCCTCGCGCGGTCGCGCCCTTTGAGACTTCGACCGACTATAAATGAGCAATTTTTTTTGCCTACTCCGCATGCATGATACTCCCTCTGGTCCTTTTTACATCCGGCAACCGTTTGCAAAGTTTTTGACCAAATTTATACTAAAAATATCAATATCTACATTACTGATTATAATGAGTATAAAAACTACGTTTTATAATGAGTATAAAAATATTGATTTGACATTGTGAATGTTGATGTACATTTTTCTATAAGTTTGGTCAAAGTAGAGGTACATTGATTTCAGACAAAACTTAAATGCACAATGCAGACTAGTTCCTCCTTCCAGGTGCATGCCATGTCCTATCTAGTCATCTCAACAAGGTTAGCTATTAGAGTACCACTACCTCCCTTCTAGTTTGAAGGGCTCGATTCAAAAATCTCACCTACTCTTACCAAGATAGACGCGGTGGAATAGTTTTTTAGTGGTTTCTAGAGTCTGGACTCCATCTTCAGGAACCTTCGCCGTCGCCGGCAAGAATGCAAGGAGATGAACCTGAAAGGAAATGAGGCTGGAATGACTAGTTCCGTATTTTATAAAGTGGTAGAGGTGGGTAAATATCTGCTATACAGTACCTCCGGTGGCAAGGCCATGTCTCTATACACACACATATCAGCCATTGGTTCCAAGTAAATCGAACGGCTCATGTTGTCCAGAGGCAGACATACCATCACCACCAACTGAGATTTTTATTGGAGTGGTCATGCTATGCATGTGGTGTAATTAATGCATCGGTTTACACAAATTTTTGAGAAAAACGAGAGTACTAAATAAGTAATTTTGCAAACTACGGAATTAATTCCACCATTCATCATCTGCCTTGGTTGAAGAGATTTTCAAATTAAGCCCTATAAACCGGAAAGGAGGGAGTACCACATTACCACCACTATGGCCAGCCTTAATCATCGCATGCAATAATTTAGTGCACCTTGAAATCTAAACGCCTGCTTGACTATCCTTCTCCCTCCAGCAGTCCCACCACTCCACCCTGTGTGGAAAAAATCTGCATGCATGACTCTCCTCCCCCACGCTCGTCCAATCCGTTGTGACCAGCAATATTTCCACCCCTTCCCTCACCCATAATTTACTCCAACAAATTAACCCATGTAGCTGCTTCAGTTACTTAACTGTAGGTGCATTGGGTCACTGACATGTGGGCCCAACAGACATCTTGCCCACATGTCAGTGATGCAACTGGACCTGCAATTAAGTCAGTGAAGCTCAGTCCACATATTATGTAGGTGTGCCATTGCTCCCTATAAATACTGTGCCTCCCACAGCATTCGGAAGAACGCTCACACTCATCACTATCTCCTCCCGCTCCCTCTCATGTCGACCACCATGGCATCCACCCTCCCAAGCCCTAGGTGCTCCTCGCTGCACGACGCGGACGGTCACGCGTCGCCGTTCCGTTCCTTGCCACCACTAGTCGAGGAAAATGCGTCATCGTTCCGTTCCTTGCCTCCACTAGTCGAGGAGGACGCGTCGGCGTTCTGCTCCTCGCCGCGACTCATGGAGGTGGACACGTCGGCGTTCGCAATCTCGCCAGCATGCGCGTCGGAGGATGCATCGGCTCCTCGCTACGAGGAGAACTCCGCGCCGCCCATCGAGCCCCCCAGCCTTAAGGAGCTTTGGAAAAAAATGGATGTCGCCTTGTGGGAGGCTTTGCCTCCGGTAGAGCGTGCCAAAATAGAGGCGGAGAAGAAGGCCGAGGAAGAGAAGCACGTCGTGGGGCAAGTTGCCTGGCAGGCCTATGTCGCGTCCGAGAGAGTTATGCAATTGGCTCTTTGGCAGAAGGCTCGTGCGAACGCCATGAGGGTGGCGGAGGATGCCCGTGCCAAAGCCCTGAGTGGACTCGAGCCCAAGCGCCTCATCTGCGCTTGGTGGTACGTGGACCGGGTGCACGCTTCTAGCGAGGAGGAGTACCTGTTGGCGCCGGATCACCACAGCGGTGAGGTCGGGCTCGCCCGCCGGCAAGCCGCCAATCAGCACCTCACGAGTTGCGAGGCTGAGGAAGAGGCGTTGTGTCGGCGCGCTGGGAAACAGCTGCGCACCAGGGCACTCGTGGCGCGCCGCAAGAGCTCCTGCGAGCGCCGTGGCTTTTATTAGGAATATAATTTAGTTTCATAAGGCGATCTCATTAGTTTTGGGACGCAAATGATAAATCCCGAACGTTCCGGAATTATTAGCGTCTTTAATTAGGTATGTAGAATTAAAAATTTGGAAACCTTGTCTATCCGTACGCATTTTGTAAGTACATGCATATGGCACATGTACTAACATTTTATCAGTTAAATCTTTGGTCAAAATTTAGCACAAAGTACAATGGTGACGGATAAACCAGGATAGAGGTACTAGTTGTTTGGAAGCCCAAATAAATGAGTGAGGCGCCTTAATGTTACTCTCCACTATGACTAGTCTTATGGGAAAAGTTGAGGAAGAGACGGCTTATTTTTTAAGCCGCCAAAAGAACTGGCCGTAGGAGTAGTAGCTAGGGATACTAGGGATCGAGTGTGCGAGATGAACCGAAGAAAGTAAATGCAGAGAGATGAAATGCAAAAAAGACGGAGGGATGTGATGGTTGCTTGTCCGTTTATTTTACCAGGCCACTTATTACTGGGAGTAGTTGGGTTTTGTGATATGATGGCTTTACTGCCCCGCCACGAGCGGGGTGAGACTCGTGTGCAGCGCCGCCTCTACACTAGTACTACATCGATCATGGTTTATTAGTCCCCCATTGAATTTGACTGAATATTTAACTGACAAAATGTTAGTGCATGTCAACAAAAACTATATCGTTGGATTCGTATTTGAACATAGTTTTCAATGATATAATTTTAGGTGACATGCATCAGCATTTATCGTACTATATATAATGTTAGTTCAATTTTTGGTCATACTAATCTATATTAAGGTGCCCCTGCGTTGCACGGAACAGTGAAATGCATTGATCGGGGAGTTGATTATTTTGACAAAGGATGTGGGGGTCATCTCATGTGTAACGGGTATCGATAGGTTTCTTCCGATATTATTTCATCTCTAGAGCTCACAATCATTCGGGTGAAATAGATAAAAAAAGTATCTTTTGCAAACAAAAGCGTTCAACTGTTCAACCTGCATCGAAAACTTGTGAAGAAATAACACTTATTGTGCTTTCCAAGAAATGATCTTTAAGAATTAGTTTTTGAGTATCGATTGATATACATGTTGGCTACAGATGACATGGCACTTTCATATAGTCAACAGTTGGCTATACTATTAAGTATTAACCATGCCCTTATACACCTAGACGGAGGGATTAAATCAGGATGACTTGGAAGGGGGCGGAGGAGATGTAAGAAATGGTTCATCATAAGTCTTTCACCTATACTATAGTAAAAATTTCATACATGAAAGATTCTAGACTAAACCATAAATGGATACACTTTTATTCATGCGCGATACTCCAATAGAGCAAGATCATGCATGGAAGTCTCCCCATGCTTAGGCAGCGGATTACATTGAGCGAAGACTAATGATCAACATTTAACTTGGTAATGCATATGTCCAGGTGAACCTCCTTGGAGTCCCCGTGCACATTGTTGGGGTCAAATCATGCCATGCGTCTTCCCTGTCCACATCGGCGGGAAGGTCCCAGCTCGGCACAGTCCTAGTCTGCTTGACGTAGCCAGCGTCGTCGCCCACATACCTCCGAGGGGTAGTAATAGTGAGCACGCACCCGTACATCGGCCTCGTGTAAGTATCAGTGTCAGTGGCGTCGCCCCTGACGCACACTACAGAGACGGGGCGGCGGCCTGCGCGGGCCTCGCCGGTGCCCACGATTAAGAGGAAGATGTTGTCGTCCTCCTCCAAGACTAGCAGGCGGCGGTGATCCTCCAGCTACTCCGGCACGGTGAGCGGGTAGCACGTCTCGTACTTGATGTTCTTCGCCGCGGGCCAGTAGTGATAGATGGACGCCTGCGTGAGGTGATTCACGAGTGTAACACCCCAGATGTAACTTGCCATAATTGTAATCCAACTATTGCCATTTCCGGCTATGTGTTATGATATTTCCCTCCGTGGTTGGGTTCTCTCCGTGTTGCATTTTTGGTCATGTCATGCATTTCATATCATGTCATCATGTGCATCGCATTCGCATACGTGTTCGTCTCATAAATCCGAGCATTTTTCCCGTTGTCCGTTTTGCAATCCGGCGCTCCTATGTCCTCCGGCGTCCCCTTTTACATTTCTTCGTGAGCGGGTATTAAACATTCTCGGATTGGACCGAGGTTTTTCATGCGGCCTTGGTATAGCACCGGTAGACCGCCTGTCAAGTTTCGGGTCAATCGGAGTTCGTTTGGTACTCCAACGGTTAACCGGGTAACCGTGAAGGCCTCGTGTGTGTTGCAGCCCAACACCCCTTCAAAACAGCCCGATAACCCATCTAAGTCACTCCTATGTCCTCCGCCGTTCGATCACGATCGCGTGGCCGAAAACCGCTCTCCATTTGGAGCTCCCTAGCTCCTTCTAGCTATAAAAACGTCTCCCCCTCCTCCATCACGGGATAAATCCACCCCGAAACCCTAATTTCGTCGCTCCGCGCGGGCGGACGTATCCGCCGCCGCCGGACGCTTCGCCGCCGCCGCCCGCAGCCAACCACGCAGCGCCACGTGGCCAAGCCGCCGTCCCCGCGCCGCCGGCCCGCGCGGCCCGTAGCCGGCCCCCGCGGCCCAGCCCCCGCGCCCCGCCGCCTCGCTCCGCCTGCTCAGCGCCCGCTCGCCCCACACCGGCTCCCCGCCGCCCGCGCCGCCGCCGGCGCCGCTGCCGCGCTCGCCCGCCGCTGCCGTGCCCCGCGCCCGCGCCGCCCGCGTCGCCGCGCTCCGCCGTCGCCGTCGCCGGCGCCAGATCCGGCCGCCCCGGCGCGGATCCGGCGGCCCCGAGCTCGCCGCCGCCTCCCTCGCCCTCCCCGGCGACTCCGGCGCAACTCCGGCGCGGATCCGGCGAGATCCACGCCGCCCTCGATCCGCGCGCCCGGCGGTTGACTTTTACCTCACCCCGAATATTTCTAAGTCCCCAATATTTTGCATCATCATCACATGTTCGACCTTCCATAACTTTGCATCCATAGCTTCGTTTCGAGCGTACAATATGTCAAATTGTTCGACTCGAAGAGTACAACATTTTGTTCCATCGCATCATTTTCATTTGAAGTCATCTTGATGCCCGAAGTGCTTTTAGAAGAGGGCTAGTTGATGTTAGTTGCTGGATCTTATCTGAACATGCACTTTTGTCATTTTTTCCATGATTGAGGTGTACCTCCTATGAAGTTGTGTCCTACATGAGTTTTGAAATATGCCATGTTACCTATCCACAGAATTTTGCCATGTAGTTTTTTGATCTATGTGGTGACTAGCACAAGCATGAAAACTAGGTCACTTGATGTTGCTGATTTCAGAGACTTAGTGATTTCACTAAGTCCCTGACTGGTGTTATTTTCATGCCATGTATTCATGTTGTTTCTGAGAGATCTATGCATAATTTGAGCATGAGCATTAAGGGAGTTTTGAACTTGAGTATTTTCCCTATCCATACATGCCTTTGTTTGCAATTATGGGGTGCCATAGCTTGAGTCAATCGAGCTCTACTTTTTCTTCAAAATGTTGCTGGCAGATTGTTTACATGTTATTCGATTTGGCCAAGCTTGGTGTAGTTGAACCTTGCATGATATGATGTTATTCTTGCCATGTCTAGTTACTATGCCATGTCGTCTTGATGTATGTATGCTTAGTTTATCATGCAATTCTCTATAGTGAGTGCATCGAGCTCACGAACATGCCTAGTCGTTATTAGTTTTCTGCCATGTCCAGTTTTCTACCAAGTCTGAAACCTGTAACGAAACTTGCTTATTTGACATGGGTGTAATCATATTTTCTGATCCTTTTGGCTTATGTTCAGTAAGGGACTTTTGTCAAGTGCTATGATTAGATTCACGCCATGCCTTACTTTGTTATGTTCTGAACTTGTAGCATGTTGTTTCATTACTCTGATCATGTCATCCTGATGTTAGTTTCTGCTATGTTGATTATTTCACTAAGTCTGAGAACCTGTTATCTTGTGCACTTTTGCCATGATTGTTTGGACCTGTTATGATATGAATTAGCCGTAGCTCAGTGTTCATCTTTTGTCGTGCATCTTGTGCATATTACTTTCATATGCTTTGCTGCCATGTTTGGGTGCAGTAGCTTAATTATTTGTTGCCTGCTAAGTAGCATCATGCTGTTTATGGCAGATTCGTGTCATTCTTGTATTGCTTGCCATTTGCAAACCGTGCATCCGATTCCGGTGATCTTTATATCGATTTCAACCGAAATCACCTCACCTATCCAGTGGCATACTTGGTTTGCCAAGATTATGCCTTGTTCATCCTTGTCCTTCCGGAGCATGCATATGCATTGCATATCACATCTCGCATATCATGCCATGTTTTGCATCATGTTGCTTGCGCATTGCATCGTGGTTGATATTTGTTCCTTTGCTTGTTCTCTTGTCTTGGGTAGAGCCGGGAGACGAGTACGTGAACAAGGAACCTGTTGAGAACGCTTTCGAGGACCAAGCTTTCGACAACTCTGAGAACCTTGCAGGCAAGATGACCGTACCCTCGAAATCACTTCTATCTTTGCTTGCTAGTTGCTCGCTCTTTTGCTATGCCTATGCTGCGATACCTACCACTTGCTATATCATGCCTCCTATATTGCCATGTCAGCCCCTAACCATCCATGTCCTAGCAAACCGTTGTTTGGCTATGCTACCGCTTTTGCTCAGCCCCTCTTATAGCGTTGCTAGTTGCAGGTGAAGATGAAGTTTGTTCCTTGTTGGAACATGGACTTGTTGTTCCTTGTTGGAACTTGTTTACTTGTTGGGATATCACATTACCTCTTATTTAATTAATGCATCTATACACTTGGTAAAGGGTGGAAGGCTCGGCCTTATGCCTGGTGTTTTGTTCCACTCTTGCCACCCTAGTTTCCGTCATACCGGTGTTATGTTCCCGGAGTTTGCGTTCCTTACATGGTTGGGTGATTTATGGGACCCCCTTGACAGTTCGCTTTGAATAAGACTTTTCCAGCAAGGCCCAACATTGGTTTTACCATTTGCCACCTAAGCCTTTTTCCCTTGGGTTCTGCAGACCCAAGGGTCATCTTATTTTAACCCCCCCCCCCCCCCCGGGCCAGTTCTCCTTCGATTGCTGGTCCAAACTAGAGCACCGTGCAGGGCCGTCCCTTGGCAACTTGGGTTATGTTGGCTCCTGTACGCTTAGCTTATCCGTATGTGCCCTGAGACTGAGATATGTGCAGCTCCTATCAGGATTTGTCGGCACAATCGGGCGGCTTTGCTGGACTTGTTTTATTGCTGTTGAAATGCCTTGTAGTCCGGGATTCCGAGATTGATCGGGTCTTCCCGGTAGAAGGAATATCCTTCGTTGACCGTGAGAGCTTATCATGGGCTAAGTTGGGACACCCCTGCAGGGTATTATCTTTCGAAAGTCGTGCCCGCGGATATGAGGCAGATGGGAATTTGTTGATGTCCGGTTGTAGAAAACCCGAAGTTGACCTTAACTAAAACACATCAACCGCGTGTGTAACCGTGATGGTCTCTTCTCGGCGGGGTCCGGGAAGTGAACACGGTTGTTGGAGTTATGCCTGACGTAGGTTGTTTCAGGATCACTTCTTGATCACTTCTAGCTTCACGACCGTGCTTTGCCTTCTCTTCTCGCTCTCTTTTGCGCTGTAGCCACCATATGCTAGTCGCTTGCTGCAGCTCCACCTCACTGTCCTTTCCCACCTTTAAGCTTAAATAGTCTTGATCTCGCGGGTGTGAGATTGCTGAGCCCCCGTGACTCACAGATATTATCACCACAGTTGCAGGTACCAACGATGCCAGTGTAGATGACGCGTCCGAGCTCACTTGGGAGTTCGACGAGGAACATGGCCGTTACTATGTTTCCTTTCCGGATGATCAGTAGTGGAGCCTAGTTGGGGTGATCCAGGGATCTGTTAGCATTTGGGGTAGTCTTCTTTCATTTTGGTACCGTAGTCGGACCTTAAGTGTAATCTGTATGATGGATGTTATTTATGTACTTGTGTGAAGTGGCGATTGTAAGCCAACTATGTATCTTTCCCCTTTATTTATTACATGGATTGTGTGAAGATTACCTCACTTGCGACATTGCTTTCAATGCGGTTATGCCTCTAAGTCGTGCCTCGACACGTGGGAGATATAGCCGCATCGAGGGCGTTACAACGAGGTCCACCGATGAGCCCCAAAACGGCATCGGGCACTCATAGCAGTAGACGAAGGGCTCCTTGGAGGCATCGACCAGGCCGTCCATGAAACGGGAGTGGCTGTAGGGGACGGTGCGCCAATTGAATATATGCAAGTTACTACGAGATTTAGTCTCAATAAGCACAAAATAAATCATGACAGCTATAACAGAGATTAAACTAATCATGTGGACTAGCATAGTAGATGAACAGATCGAATCTAGGACACATACTAGAAACATGAATTCTACCAAGATTTCAAACAGGAAGGACAGAAACACATACTGTGCAAAGGGAGCAGCACCATTGGCGTTGTCGCCCATGTCATTGATGAAGAGGTTGCCGAGGTCGGGGAAGAAGACGTCGTTGGTGAAGTCGTCGCTGCCTGCAGTCGCGAGAGTGCGCTCCCCAAATTTCAACAGCGCCCGCCGAATGGAGCGTAGGAGGGAGTGGCTGTAGCGGACGTTGCGGCCGCCGAATGGAGCGCAAGAGTAGCACACGAAGCAGTAGATGGTGCACCTCCCTAGTCTCTGTCTCTACTCTTATCTCTATCTCTACTACTCTTCTTTCTTTTTTATAATATACTAGTAGCTGTCAAATCAAATAGTACTGCGCCGCCTGCTGCACGCCCAGCTGAACACGCCTCCTCGCCTCCATCAAACCCCTCTGTTAAACCCGCTTGCAAACCGAGAAACCTACTCCGGCCCGCGGGAGGAAATTTGCCGGTTGCCTTGGAGAATAATAGAGTCAAGTCCAATCCATTTCAGTTAATTGCGTGTATGATTCTCCCTCTATAAAAATTTAATTGCATCCTTAATCTTGTATTCTAAGTACTTTGTGGGTTCCACTGTCAGTACAGTGTACATTACTTGCAGGCTGGCTACAAATTCGTACAGAAAGTTAGAAAGAAACGAATCCATCCTTAATCCATTACTTGCAGGCTGGCTACAGATTCGTACAGGCAAGGATCCGGCCCGGACCAGTACACCAGGTGTTCATTGCGGACGATTCAAGAGATAAACCTTTATTGCAATGAGCCTGTCCGTTGCAGCAGATCCAACGTAGAATAATACGTATACACAAATTTGAAAGAAAATAGTTTAGTTTTGATATACATATCACTAAAAATATCTTATGTTTCACTCCAAATATATTCTTTGGGTTGTTTCGATGAGGTAAGGGAGGAATGTGGTTGGTTTCAAGATACTAAGGGATTTTGTGTAAACTGGAGCAGAGAAGTGGGAAGTGTTGCAAAAGGCCACAACTTACATCACTGCCGTTAGATGCAGATCTAATGGTCAGAAATGGCGGATGGCAGACACAACATCATCACCAACTGAGTCTTTTATAGGAGTACTAGCAAGGTGCCCCTGCGTTGCACGGAACATCAAGATGCATTTATATGAGAAGTTTATCTTGTGGGAGACAAGGATGAACGAGGGAAGGACTTATCTGCAAATGTGATGGGGGGTGCGGGTATCTTTCTGCAAAGTTGCCATAGTTTCCTTCATACCCGTCAGATATAGATCGGACGGCCTATATTGCAGGATGGCAGGCACACCATCATCACCAACTCTATTTTTATAAGAGTAGAGATAAGTATAAGTAATACTAGCAAGAGGCACATGCGTTGCATGGAACATCAAGATGCATTTATACGAGCTGTTTATATCATGGGAGACGAAGATGAACGAGGGAAGTCCTTATCTACAAATGTGGAGAGGGGAGAGGGTATCTTTTTGCAAAATTGTAATAGTTTGCTTTCTATCTGTCAGATATAGATCAGACGGTCCGTATTGCAGGATGGCAGGCACACCATCATCACCAACTCGGTTTTTTATAAGAGTAGAGATAGGAGTAGGAGTAGAGAAAAAAACCGAGTTGGTGATGATGGTGTGCCTGCCATCTTATAGTATAGACCGTCCGATCTATATCTCACGGATAGAAAGCAAACTATGATAATTTTATAAAAGATACCCGCACCTCTCTCCACATTTACAGATAAGGCCCTGCCTCGTTCATCCTTATCTCCCACAACCTCATTGCCGAGCAATTAAAAAAGGAAGTCTCTGGAACAATCTGGCATGGTGGCCGCTGCCGGTGCCATCCATCCCCATGCCTCTGCCCAGTCCGACCACCAGTCACCACCACGCCCCATTCCTCCTCACCTTATCTATCATCTTTTCGAGATATCATTTTTTTGAATAAATGGTCGATATACCATGTTTCCGATAAAATTCTCGAGATATCATTAGTTTTTACACATGGGATTACTCCTGCATTGGTCAATCACAATAGGTGTTTTGTAAAAAAAATGCATCTTGATGTTCCGTGCAATGCACGTGCATCTTGTTAGTTTTTTATGCATATAATTCCAAACACCACGTAGACACGGTCTTTGACCATTTTACAACTATTTTAGTATCATTGTTAGTGGTCAGCCGGTGCAAGTTATAGCCCCGGGTGTTTTAAACTTTTTTTAGTAATGATATTTGGCGATTGTTCGCCATGAGCTCAATCATGGCGAATCCCACGTAGCCGTCAGATTTCCATCCGACGGTGGCCTGTTTTTAAGCCATAGTAGTTGACAAAAGCGCCACCCTTACACGCCTACTGTAACTGCGTCGCGGGCGTTTGCAACTGCCATGGCTGCCAGCGAATGTTTGCTGGGGATTGGAGTTAGCACCGATGGCGGTTCGTAGTCATTCCATGCTCGGGCATTGAAGTTTGTAACTATTTTAGGTTAGAATATACTAATCCTCCGGTGCTAGTAGGTGAGCAAAGTCCTACTCCACTACTACTCTAGTCAAGCAATTTAGGGCATAGTAGTAGGTATTGTAGGGAGTACCAGTACTGTGATCACTCAAACAAGTTGTCTGGCATCGATATGACCCTACGCTTCTGGTATGTGTCTCGTAACTCAAGCGGCATGCTGTAGTCATCACCGCCTATCTACTTCCCGCAGCACATATTCGCTTCTCCATCCTTGTCTGCACATAATTGTCCAATCTTCCATCCCCGCTAAGGCGCCTCCCCCCCACTTCCGAAACCCAAGCACTAACAATGGCAGAACCGAGCAGCCTCCGCCGAAAGAGTGGCTAGAATTCGCTCCCCACAGAGGTAATCAAGCTCATTGTTTCACGTGTGGACAATCTCAGTACCATGTCGCTCGCCCCGTGCTCATCGGGGCTGTACCGTTTACTCAAAGCCCTCAGGCCGGAGCTTTTTAAGCCAGCTCCTTGCTTGCTGATGCTGCCTGATCTTCAGAAACAGCGTGTCACATAGCATAACGATCGTAGGGTGGCGAGCATCAACCCTCTTGACTGCGATCCGATCCCCGTCACCCTCAACTACATTAACGGTATGTACTAGGTCGACATGAACACGTCTTGGATGGTGCTCGTCGACGGTGGCGGCAGCTGGATGCTCGTGGAGGTCTACACCCAGTGATTGATCCCCCTTCCTTCGATTAACACTACACTGCTTTGGCACCGTGTCCCAGAATACTCAGAATCTTACAGTAGCCAACATGATACCAAGTTTGATTTGCTCAAGGTTGTAATCTGCCAAGTGCCCACAAGATCTGTGAATTATAAAGACTTCAGGATAATTGTGTTCTTCAACCGCGGTCTTGCCTATCTGACAGGTCACTGCAGAAAGTGGATAAATCAGCACGTCCATCGCAGGATCATACATCCTCCGTGGTTCTCTGATGCCATTGAACATAAGGGCTTCATTTACGCTGTCGACTCCTTCTATTGCTGGCCTACTCCAGTCATCGCTACAAACGGCTGTTACAGTAGTATGCTACTTTCCTATGATATCATGATGGCTTGCTTATATAACTGTCAACATTTACTGAAAAATATTCATGCTCATAACATGTTGTTCTTAAGATTGACTACATTAACAGCCCTTTTTTATTTGATTCCAACTTGATATGATGTTGTAGGCCGCCTGGTGTCCCTACCGTTCCTAATCCCAGAACCTTTCAAAGAAAAGCGGCATGGCAGTTGCAGGTGGTTCCTAGCTCGATCAGACGACGGTGAACGATTGATCATCGTTCGCACGTACCGGACGTGTTGTTTCACGGAATACAATCACAGTCACTGCAAGGTCTTTGAGCAGGATCCCGGCTTCTCTGGGCCTTCGGGAATTTTTGACTGGAGGTTGGTAAGTAGCCTTGGTACACGCTCTTTATTTCTCGGACTGAATTATCCGATTAACCAGGACATAATCGACGGCAAGGATCATGATGGCAGAGCGGTTTCGTTCATCAGGCAAAACTGTGTGTACACAGCGTACCATGCGTCTCTGCAAGCACCATACCCTGATATGTGCCGCCACGCTCTGCATCCCAAAGTAGGAGAGAGGGTCGCAAGTATCAGACTTCGACCTGCTGGCTGGAGTTTCCCCCGTCAAGCACCCATCTGGTTCAAGCCGTCAGCCAATCTCCACAGCTTACTAAATAGTAACGTCTAACTGAGCCAGTTAGTTAGATGCGTACTCTTGGTGTAGTAGGATCTTTATTTAGTTTGATGCATACACTTGTTCTTTTTTGGTAGCCCTTTTGTAATGATGGCTTATGTTTGGTTTGGAAGAGAGAGCTGCGTCTTTACTCTTCTGGCCTTCTTACTGCTTTTGTTGCACCCCGAGCCCTGGTTGTTGTTGCTGCTGTTTTCAATGTACAGTCAGTAGTATATTTCGTCTGTTGGTTGAATAAATGTGTTGTTAGAACGACAAACACAATGTTTTGGAAGTCATTGCTTGGTCCGATCCTTTAGTGCCCCGTACCGTACGTAGCGCATACTATTTTTCGTACGGAACACATTTTCCACTTGTTGGTCACATGCAGCCCACTGATGAAGGCCCAATAGAGGATCCCATAATTAACTAGAAGGGAGGCTCTCACTTGAATCCAGCCCAGGTACATGCTCATGGTCCCCTAAACATAAATAAGTAAATAAATAAAGCTAAATGCTCATGCACCAGTTCTTTAAATTCACAATTTAACAGGAGGATATTATTTCCTATGATAGTGTCGTTACATTCAATCGACATAATCCTTAGGCAAAGATAGCGACCAGTCTTCTTTCTCTCACCATTTTCTTCCTGCAACCAACGGACCCATGCAAATCATCGTCAACGTCGTAAATAGTTCCGGTCCATTTTTATTTTTCAATAAGAATGTCCAACCCAGCCCAGCACATTGGCGACAACACTTTATCATCCGCCTTGGTGCGCTCTCCGCGCCGCCGCCGTCCGGCCTTGTCAACATAATGAATCAGGACAACACTGTAGATGTGAGTATGACATTACGGACCCACCAGGTCCACTCCTGAACATAAGCAAAGCGCCTGTTTTACTACTCTGATGCACCCATCGTTTTTTACTCTAATCCACCCTGCTGATTTCTGGGATCCGCATCATTTTCAACATATACTCAATTAACGACAGAATTGCACAATTTTTTTTGAGGATTTGTTCGGAGGAGCAGGCTATAAACTTGGTTGTGCGGTCTCTGTGGCCCGTCTAACAACTTGACCAGCCCAGCAGTTTTTTCTTTGGGAAAATAGGTAGGCCACTATTTCTTTTTGAAGAATACCCAAGATAGGCCTATTTGTTTTCTCCGACTTACTGGGCTGCAAATCTTTCAAGACGAGGAGGGATGCATTCCGGCCTGGCCAAAGAGTTTGGTCAGTATCTGTTAAAAGTAAATGGGAAAATTAGTTTCTTTTTTGTTTTTGTTCTTCACTGATATTTTATATTTCATTGGATTTTAACATGACATAGTACTAATTTATTTTTAAATTTGATTTAGTATGGATAATAATTTTTGGATTAAGAATATTTAGTTCCCAGAAAAAAATTGTGAATTTTCAAAATTTCGCACATTTTTAATTCAAATTTTTAACCTTGGTACTGACCAGAAAATGGGCAGAAATTCTAAAAATGGAAAATGGGCTGCAATAAATTCCATAGATTAGAAAATGAGTAAAAATTATAAAAGTAATAGCAAATGGGCTGTACACGCCACAAATTTCGAGGCTGACTTGTTTACACAAAGCTTTGTCAGTCAAGGCATGATTCTAGTAGCAGTGACAGTTGGATGTCCATCCAACGGCCTAAACCGGCCGACATGCTTCTTCAATCTTCGATCTTCCTGCTCTAGCCGCCTAAACCAGCGCTGGCGGGACTGCCTGCTCCCTCCTCTTGTGGCCCGCTGTCATGTCGCGCAGGCTTCACCGGCCCACCCTACTCCCTCCGTTGGCTTGGCCGCACGCAATCAACTGCCTCCTTATTACGCGAAAAAATGATTCCTCCCACTGACATCTGGGGCGCACCGGTTCGGAGGCTGATCTGTGGGCCTACTAAGTTGACGCATACAAAGGGCTTTGTCAACTTAGTCAATATAAATGATTCTAGCTGCAGTGACCGTATGATGTCCATCCAACGGCCACCGTGCTTCTTCAACCTCTGGTCTTCTTGCTCCAGACGCCCAAAGAAGCGCCAGTCGTGTCGCCTGCTCTTGCCTCCCGTGGCCGGCTGCGCTGCCGCAGAGGCCTCACCGCCCCCCTACTACTCCCATCGCTGGCCAGGCCATCCATCTACTCACCCACAACCCCTGTTATGCTGCGGCGACGGCAGCCTCACACCGCAGCCGAACTAGTGAACCCTCGTACTCCTCTCTGTGTGGGCACCCACTGTCGCGTTTTCCCCGGCTCCGCGTTGTCCCCTTCATATAGGCCTTGTTGTCGTCCACCGCCCTGGTGCTTTGGGCGCGGCGTGGTCAACATGGTCAACGAACGACATCCATCGGACGTGGACTGTACGTGGAGAGGCTGACAGCCGGGTCCATGGTCACACACAAGGAAATGCCTCCTTATTACGCGCAAATTAATGATTCCTCCACCTAACATCTGGGACCCACCGGAAGGGCCTCTATATTTCACGAAAAAACGTCCCCCCCCCCCCGTTGACAGGTCGGACCCACCAGCTATATCTTCGCACGCAAGGAAGTGCCTCCTTATTACTCACACAAAAATGAATACCCCCTACTAGCTGGGACCCAGCATAGTGGGAGGCTGACTTGTGGGCCTACTAAGTTGACAGGGACGGACGGCTTTGTCAACTTAGTCAATATGAGCGATTCTAGCTCTAGTGACCGTACGATGTCCATCCAACGGCCGTAGTGCTTCTTCAACCTCTGGTCTTCTTGCTCCAGCCACCCAAACCAGCGCCGGTCGTGTCGCGTGCTCCTGCTTCCCATGGCCAGCTGTGATGCTGCGGAGGCCTCACCGCCCCCTACTACTCCCACTGCTGGCCAGGCCCTGCGGCGACGGCAGGCTCACACCAAAGCCGAACCAGTGAACCCTCATACTCCTATCCTCGTGGGCTTCCACTGCCGCGTCTTCCCCGGCTCCATGTCGTCCCCTTCCTAGGCCTCGCCATCGTGCACCGCCCTGGTGCTCTCACCGCGGCGTGGTCAACGTGGTCAAGGAACGACTTCCATCGGAAGAGTACTGTACGTGGCGCGGCTGACAACTGGGTCCCCGGCCGCAACAAGAAAGTGCCTCCTTATTACGCGGAAAATAATGATTCCTCCACCTGACAGCATGGACCCACCAAACGGGCCACCGTATTTCACAAAAAATGTTTCCCCCCTGACTGCTGGGACCCACCAGCCACATCTTCGCACGCAAGGATATGCCTGACAGTTGGGACCCACCCGGTCGAAGCGTACGTAGCGTTGTCATTCTGGTCGCGAATGTGTACGTACATACGATCGGTCTGTCTACAAGCTGCAGCGATGAAGTATGGCCGTGTAAAGAAGGGCACGTGTCGTAGTAGAGGCGCACATGTGTCGTAGTAGAGGCCCGCACGTAGCATGTACACGTACAGCGGCCAGGTTGCAAGAAAGTAAATACGACCACGTACGTACATACGGGCGGAGTCTCAAACGCCTACCCGCGCATAAATATATACGGACGGCCAAGTCTTGTGTACATGGAGAGGCAATGGACGGCAGCAAACATGTCCTGTTCATCGGGCAGCGAACCGGCTGGGTCGGAACGGAGAAACAGTGCCCTGTTCATCGGGAGGCAACCGACTGGTTCGAAATACGTCGTGTTCATCGGGAGCGAACCAGCTTGGACGAAACAGGCGATGGAACCGAGGCCTGGCGTACCGCAGAACGGAGGAAATGGCCTTGTGTTCGACCAGCCACGATGGAAACGGGATCCTGTTCATCAGGACGGGTCTGGCGTACCGCAAAATGGAGGAAACGGACCTTCTACGGTCGAAACGGGGTCATGTTGATCGGGAGGGGTGTGGCGTACCGTAAAACGGAGGAAACAGACTTGTGTTGGAGAGCTACGGTCAAAACGGGGGTCCTATTCATCGGGAGGGGTGTGGCGTACCACAGAACGGGACTCCACGGGATACTGTTGATCTCCACCGTCGACCTCCTCCAGCCTCCACCTGTGACTGTTCATCCACGGACTCCTATTCATCCAACCTCCATGCGCGCTCCTCCACCGGGTACTGTTCAACCAGCCCTCTCCACGGGGTCCTGTTCAACCACCCCTCCACGGGATACTGTTCATCTAGCCCTCCAGCGGCTACTGTTCATCCAGCCCTCCACGGGGTCCTATTCATCCAGCCCTCCACGGGGTCCGGTTCATCCACCGGCTCGATCGGTCGGGGTACTGTTCATCCAGCGGCAACGGCCTCTACTACCACGGGGTCCTGTTCATCCAACCCCCCACCGGCAACTATTCATCCCAAACCCCTCAACATCGCTCACTGTTCAACAAGGGAAGGAGGCAGCAATGTTCGACGGCTTCAGTTAGTAGCATTAGCGAAGGAATCACTCGGGTTCAGTTAACAGCAAGGGATCGATCGATCGCGCGGGTTCAGTAACGCATAGCCTGCAGTGCAATCGCTCGGGTTCAGTTAGAGTGCAACGCCTCGCACACACGCGCGTACGTACAAGAGAAAGGCGCATCGCTCGGCCCCCGCCCACGCACCGTAACCGGGAACTCCCCCGATATTTTCCTCACCCTCGCTTCTACCACGGTTTTCTCCGTCATGGACGGCCCAAAGAATGTCATGCAGCTGCGTCTCCGGCCCGCCCAGGACGAAAAGCCCATTTTCTGTCATGATTTTTTGTCATAGAAGTAGGTAGGACCCCACCACATCTATGATGATACCGGGTTTTGTCACAATTATCGTCATAGAAGTGTCATTAGTATGATAGGAAAAAAAATTGTTCGGCCCAAAATGTCACGGATGTGTCTTTTTTTTGTAGTGCTTGCGAATCTTGTTGGGAGGATGGCGGAGTAGAATCTGTAGAGACCCTCCATTTCAGTTGCTCGGAAGGACCACCATCATCCAATGCGTTACCAATTTCCTTCCTCTTTCTTGATTTTGCATTGTGAGGTTAAAACGACAAGAAAAAGTATTAAAATTCGCTCTTCAGAACTCATTCATGCATGATACTGACGAACAATACTCTAATGAAAGGCAAAGTCATGGTATGAGGATGGAATATGTACGAAAAACTGGACGGCTTGACATATTCACACCTATGATGTGGTAACTAAGCAGAAGGCACTTCAACAAATTAGAAGCACTGCAAGCTAGACACCATATGGAAGTTGTAATCAATATCACTCTGCCAAGTTAAAACTATCTCATCATAGGTGGCGTTCATCAAACTAGAAGCACTACATGCTAGAAATAATATTCAATACACAAACCAATATCACACTGCTAAGTTAAAGGTGTCCCATCGTAAGTGACTGATGCAGGATACACAAGAAGAGTAGTTTCATGTAAGAACATGGTGTGATAGACAGATATAGTATGTACCAAAAACAGGAAAGCGTGTCATATTCACAAGTATCATGTGTAAGCTAAGCAGACGCAGTTTACACTAATTAGGAGCAATACAAGCTAGACAGCATATGCAACATGCAACCAGAGATCACACTGCCAAGTTAGAGCAAGCACCTTGGATGGTGGAGTAGGGGAGCGGAGACTTGGAACTTGTAATGCACTAGCAGTACAAGAGGAATCCATACAGATGCTCCATTTATGTTGCTGCGGAGGACCACCATTATCACCTTCCTACTCTTTTCCTTCCTCTTTTTTGATTTTGCCTTGTCAAGTCAAACCACGAGAAAAAGAAATAAAATTTGCTCTTCAGAACTCATTGATGCATGATACTGACGAACACTGCTTTCATGTAAGGCAGCCACATGATAGGAGGATGGAATATGTACGAAAAACAGGACAGCATGACATATTGAATGTATGATGTATAAAGTGTAAACTAAGCATAGGTGTTTGAACTAGTTAGAAGTAATGCAAGCTAGAAACCATATGAAAGATGAAACCAATATCACTCTGCCAAATTAAAAGGGTGGCCTAACAAATGTATTTGACCAAATTAGAAGCAATACATGGCAACAACCTAGAAATAATATGCAATATGCAATGGATAAAAGTGTCTCATCGTAAGTGATTAATGAAGGATACAAAACAGAGGTAGTTTCATGTAAGAACATGGTGAACACATAGATGTAGTGTGTACCAAAAATAGGAAGGCATGTCATATTCACAGGTATAATGTGTAAACTAAGCAGATGTAATTTACCCTAATTAGAAGCATTACAAGCTAGACACTGTATGCAACATGCAACCACATATCACACTGTGAAGTTAGAGCAAGCACCTGCGATGTTGGTGTAGGGGAACTGCGGTCTTCAAGTACATAGCTATGTTCAACACCTTCATTTAGGCTTGTTGTTTCTTGAGAATCATGTGGAGAGGATGAAACTGCACTCTTTATAAGAGTAGCGCGTATCATACTAATCCACGGACGTGATTGTCTCATCATAAGCGATAGATGCAGGATACACAAGAACAATAGTTTGATGTAAGAACATTGTGTGATAGGCAGATGTAGTATGTACTAAAAACAGGAAGGCATGTCATATTCACATGTCTTATGTGTATGCTAAGGAGATGCAATTTAACAAATTAGGAGCAATACAAGCAAGGCACCATATGCAACATGCAACCGGATATCTCACTGCCATGTTAGAGCAAGCACCTGGGGTTGTGGAGTAGGGGATATGAGATTTGGAACTTGCACTGCAATAGGAGCAGCAGGAGAATCTGTAGAGATCATCTGTTTCTGTTGCTCCAGAGGACCACCATCATTTCGTGCCTTCGTCCTTTTAGATTTTGCCTTGTCAAGTAAACACACAAGAAAAAGGAATGAAATTCGCACTTCCAAATTCGCATGATACTAACGAACACAACTTCTATGTATGGCAACCACATTGTAGGAGGATGGAATATGTACGAAAAACGCTAAGAAGAAGGCATTTCAACAAATTGGAAGCAATGCAATCTAGACACCATATGAAAGATCCAACTAAAATCACTCTACCGAGTTAGATGTGTCTCATTATAAGTGGAACTTCAACAAATTATAGGTAATACATGTTTGAAATGATATGCAAGATACAACCAATATTACACTGTCAACTTGAAGGTGTCTCGTCAGAAGTGATTGATGAGGGATACACAAGAAAAGTAGTTTGATGTAAGAACATGGTTGATAGAAAGACGAAGTATGTACCAAAAACAAAAAGGCATGTCATATTCACAGGTATAATGTCTTAACTAAGAAGATGCAATTTACCCTAATTAGAAGCATTACAAGGTACATACCATATGCAACATGCAACCACATATCACCCTGCCAAGTAAGAGCATGCACCTGCGATGGTGGTGTGGAGGAATTGCGGTCATCAACTATAGAGCTAGGTTGACTATCTTCATTTAGCCTTGCTGTTTCTTGAGAATCATGTGGGAGGATGACACTGCACTCTTTAAACGAGTAGCGCGGCTCACAGTAACCCACTGGGGTGACTGTCTCATCATAAGTGATTGATGAGGGATACAAAAGAGAATTAGTTTGATGTACGAACATAGTTAATAGACATATGTAGTATGTACCAAAAACAGGAAGGCATGTCATTATCAAAGGTATAATGTGTAAAGTAAGCAGATGCAATTTAACCAAATTGGAAGCAATACAAGCTAGACACCATATGCAACATGCAACCACATTTGACAGCACGAAGTTAAAGGAAGCACCTAGGATGGTTGTGTGTGGCAATTGAGATCAACAACTGCAGAGCTACGTTTACTGTCTCCATCTGCTGACACTGCACCCTTTAGAGCGCTGAAAGGCTTAGTGCTTATCTCCGAATTACACTGGAGCGACTTCTGTCTTTTATTTTTTGTATTCATCAACACTATGTCAGAGTCTGAATTACCCATTCATAAAAAAACAATAGTGTGAGTATGGGTAAAGTGTGTTCACAAGTAGTACAGTGTAAAGGTAGCAGATAGCAGGTCGGTGAGAAATAAATGACGGGAGACATATGATAGCTCCACAACTTGCATGGCACACGAAATTACTAGATTCTAGGATTTCGAAATATAAGCACATGGATGGCTAGGAAATGTAGAAGCTCCTCCAGCACACCACAAGGTGTGGTCCTATGAAAATAACAGTCGACTGAAAACAAATAGGTCAGTCCATTTTTTCTACACCATCCGATGTACAAAGAACGGGCAGATCGCCTTCATCTACCTCCAGCCAGTTAGTGTTACGATCTTCCTCGAAACGCCAGCAACCACCGCCCCAGTCCCCTGCCTCTGCCCTTCCCTCGACCTCACCGCACCATCGTGCTTGGCACCGCCCCGCAGCCATCCCTTCAAGCCCCGTCGACCTCCCGATCGGGCACAAGCAGCTCCTGCACCCCACACCCCTATGATAGACACCGATGCGCCGCTTCCTCGGCGAACAGGCGGACTAGGTGCTCCGCGCGCCTAAGCGGGTGCTGCTTCTTTTAATTGCGATTCAACTGACCCTAAATTGAAATCCAGGCGGGCTACTGACCTCTAGCAAAGGTGAAATAGTAAATGGGAGGAAACCTTGTGCATTTAGTATCACGAAGAAGATCCAGTAAGAAGCGCTCAACTAGTTTCTCTCCTGGAATGAATATGGTGTGAGCAGAGACATAGGATTTGCACGAATAAGGGAAGAGGAGTACCTCTTTCTGCTGGCAGTGTTGTGTCCTCCTTCTATTTTTCCAACGATATTCTTGTGGTTCGCTGGAAATGAGAAGTTGTGGAGGACGGTGGAGCCTTGGACGAACCCATGGCCAAGTTGTTGAGTGTGGTGCGGTGGCAATCTGTCAGCGGCGAGGAACCAGATCCGAGGCGGCCAACGACGACATAGCGGGAACAACTCCAGTGTGGTAGACGGTTGCGACAGTGGAGCGGCAGTGGTGAGGCGCAGGACGACGTGGTCGAAGTGGTTCTGGTACGGCACACATCGGCATCGGCATCTTGCAGGCAGCTATGCCTCGGCTTAAGCTGCTAAGTCATTGAGGGTGTTGCGGTTGCGGTTGTGTTGGACGACGATGTCGGGGTACCGGCTCCGGCATGAAGGAGGAGGGTGGCAGTGGATTGGGCGCAATGCGGTGGAGGACGGAGGAGGCTGGGGTTTCACGTATGGTGGAGAGGGCGTTTTGGTGCCCACGGAGTATGAATGGGGAAACGGAGGGAGGGGGACAATGTTTCCGTTTGGGACGCGCTTGTTTCAAATTTGGGGGAAGTTACAAGCTTTGCCCCCATCTAAAATTTCGGACATATTGCGGGTTGGGTGTAGGACAGTAATCTCGGGTGTCCCAAATGGTGGGCGGGATAGATTTCGGCTGAGCGCATGGGTGCTTAGGCGCCCATGGTGTATGAATGGTTCTCGGAGGCGGTTGAGACTGGCGTCTTGGTGAAGTTACAAACCTACCCCGGTTTAGAACTTTGGACATCGGGCCGATAGGCTACATGGGCCAGAGTTGGGACAGTAATTTCCTGCAACCAAACATTCGTCTTGCGCGGTTTCGGGTGACCAAAGGCTTATTTGGCGCTTCGTTCAATATTTGGGAGTAGAAGCATTAATGTTTTTGGTTCTCTTGAATTGATCTTTACTCTTGAAAATCCTAGAACTATGATTATTTTGGAATGGAGGGGGTACATTTAAATATACATTGCACATGAGTATATATTAAAAAATATGCAACTTACCTCAGTTCATGCATGGTTCCAGATATAATCTCCTTGGTTGCAAAAAAATAGTTAGACATGCGTATGAATATATAGCATATTCAAACGCACAACAAAGATTGATGCCCCCTTTTAGATCTAATTTACAAATGATATTATCTCGGATTCAAATTGATGAATGCACTTCCTATGAATTTGAATCTTCGAAACCCCCTTTATGTTGAATTCAACATGTATTCTATTTTGTAGCTAGCAATTTGGAATGTATCCATGTAATTGGCAAATGTATAAAGTGCTTCACACTAACAACATGGAGTGCACTAATTAATGTTTATATATGAATTGCAAAAGCAATGCATTGCCTGTATTTCAAACCGCTCTCACTCTATGGATCGATAATATGAAATAAACACATGCACATGCTAGAATTCCATAGAGTATGGGTGTCTGATAGACCAATTTTCATTCATACGCAAATTGAAAAATTCATGATCTCATCCAAAAATAATAATGCCATTTATATTTTAATTTAATGCGTAGAACCGCCTTTTACACATAGATGCACTATGCCTCGGCCCATTCTCACAAACGCGCTATATATCTCTCTATCTAACACATAAGTGCACACACTTTATATACATCGGCATTTCTCTTTCACACATGCTCACAATCTCTCCCGGGGTGTCTCACTCACACACACTCTCTCTATATATATCTCTCTCTCTTTTTCTGACTACTATGTACCACTCTTTTCACTAATCTCAGTTGGAAAACACTATTTCTCCCACATGCATATATACACACGCACGGTCTCTACTAGCCCTCTATACGCACATATATGTGCCTACGTGTCTCCCGCACGCACATTATCTTTAGGCCTCTCTCGCACACATTGCCCCGCCCCCCCACAGACACACCTCTCTCTTAGTAGTTGGCAGATATGATTCCATCAGATCATTCGGTAGGATATCCCTGACTGGTAGGCTGGATGGTAATACGAGGCAAAGTTTTACCCACATCCAGACCCTTGCCGTTGAGGAAAAAGCCTACTCCTGGTACTATATATTAGTGATAGGGGTGTGTACAAAGTACACGTGAATACCCAGCATTGTGCGTGTGTGTATACTATCGACGAACTAGCCCCAGGCTTCTATAACATACTCGGGGCCTAGTCTTACAAATTTTTTATAGTTGGCTTGTCACCAGTGGGGATAGAGTCCTCCATGACTCTGGTAGCTTCTTGTTGTACGCCGAGTCCTCCACAAGGGTCTTCGTATAATGCGTCTCGGTCCAACCTATGTGGCGCAGGATGGAACCGACCCATGAGTCCTCATCTTGACCCACCACAACTAGAAATGATGTGCCCACCCCAGCTAGAAATGATGTGCCCACCACACCACACACGCAATCGGCCACTAAGAAATAAGCATATACAATAGTACAATGTTATACATGAAAGTTAATTGCATGGTGCATCCAAAAATATTGGTTCTGCATTGCGAATATTTATATTTTCTCCTAAAGTATTAGTCACGGGAAAGAGAAACGAAGGGCATATCTCTCCTTGTCTCCACCAGACACCCCCTCTTTCTACACCACTTTCACGTACGCACATAAACTATCTCTCGGCCCTCTAAAAGTATGCATGCCCCTAACACATTCACGCGTGACGGTCACTGTATTTCAAGCGAAAGCACTATACGGTCACTGGACTTCAAAATATGCTCATTATGGTCACCGTATACATTCTCGTGGTTATCATACGGTATCTAGCCCATGATACGTCTCCGTATTTTGTTGATGACACTGACGGACATTGTATTTTATGTGTGCTCCGTATTTTGTTGACGACACTTACGGTCATTGTATTTGAAGCGAAAGCACGATATGGTCAATGGACTTCAGAATAAGCTCATCACGGTCACCACATACATTTTGTGGTGCTAACCAGCCTGTGGTTGGATGGTTAGGAGGACAGTGGTTTCCCGAGCCCACCAGGGTTAAAGTCCTGGTGCTCGCATTTATCCTGGGTTAATTTCAGTATTTTCCGGCGATGCGCGTTCAGTGGGAGGAGACATTCCACTCGACTACGAGGCACCTATGGTGACTTCGTAAAATCTCAAGATCATATGTTGGCTCACTCTCTCGAAGGTGCTCATAGGGTGTAACGCCCGGATAATTAAGCTACAGTAATCCCTTGCTAATGATGCCACCCCATCCCTTTTTGCTAAACTTAATCTCTCCTGGTTAAAGCCTAAGTCAATTTCAAATTTAAATTTGCCAATGAGAAAACATTTCTTCAATGGGTCAAACAAATTTGTTTACAATGTTATAAATAATCCCCTAGTATTTGTCGAAGAGGATCCAACACTAAATGAATTTTTAAATTACCCCTAGAAATATTTAATTGGATCCGCGGGTTTAATTAAACACATTGAAAATTCTAATACAAATTTGAATCGCTCCATTTGCCCCCAAGCTTTTTGTGCCACCCCATCATAATGCAATTAAATTATGTGCTAAGTTTAATATTTAGCAAAATTAATTGGGTGGCTCAAATTATTGCATAATAGTAAAAGTAACATAATTAAAACGAAATAGGAAAATTGTGGGGAAACCTATCTACTGTTGGGTTGGACCTCAAGTGCACAGGGAGGCCCAACCCAACCGTGGGTCACCTCCCACCTCCGCTACAGTAGAGGCTGTAGGCGTGGCGACCATCCGCTATGGTCACCGGCCATCCTGCGGCCTCCCCCCGTCCCAGACTTCTACAAGGCACCCCGGGGCGCCCATCTCTCCCTCCTTCAAACCCTAGCCCCCGAATCCCCCCCCCCCCATCTCCTTCTCCCTCTCAGATTCGCTCTGGCCCCTCTTCTCGTTCTGGAGGGGATCGAGGACGCCGTCACCATGGCGGTCCCATTCTCGCAGCCACCGTGCTCCCTGCCGGCTAGTTGTGTGCCTGGGCGCCCCGTCTCCTTCCTATACATCGACTACGCCCTCGTGGTCAAGCAAGGGAGCCACAACAACGCCGGATCGAGCCATCTTCCTCCGCCACGGCCGCCGCACCTTGCCGCTGGAACAGCTTGTCTCCAACCAGCCCCGACCTCCTCGAGCTCGCCACTGCGCTCACTGTGAGCTTCTCCTCCGGTTCCCCCTATTTCTCCCTCGAACCACCGCCGTAGGCCGCCGTCTCTGTCGTGTACGACGTCGTCAGAGCTCGCTCTCACTGCGCCCCTGTCCGCGCTCGCGCGTCTCTGGCCACGTTCAGCCTCGCCCGCTCACGCCCGCCGCTCCCTGGCCGCCCCAGGCGTGCCGCCGCAGCCGCCCGCGTGCATGCCCGCTGCTTGCTGCTAGTGCTGTCGCTGCTGCTTGTGTGGCTGCAGCAGCTTGCCAGCGCTTGCCTGCTGTGCTGCGACTTGCCGCTGCTGCTCTGCTTCCTTCGTTGCTGCTTGTCGTCTGCTCCTAGATGCTGCTGTTTGCCGCTGCTGCTTCCTCCTACTGCCTTGGCTAGTTGATGCTTCAAGCCGCTGCCCGCTGCTACTAATGACAGATTAGCTTATAGCTCAATCAACGTGATGCGTTTTGTGCGTACACAGCCACTGGATGTGAGCCGCCCCTATTAGATTAGCTCTAGCCAACAATTAGATAGATTAGTTATTGTTTAAGTTAGTTGCTAATCTATCACAAGTGGAACCCCCTCAGGCTACTTAATCTATTTAAGTAGAATAGTTTAGTTGCTTCCTATGACATGTGGGCCATGCCCTCCCCTTTTGACCAGTCAAATTGACTTAGTCAATTCGGATTTAGTAAATTCTGAAATTTTTAGAATATTGTTTAATCTTTGAAAAATCATAGTAAATAATCCGTAACTCGGATGAAAAAGTTTTATACATGAAAGTTGCTCAGAACGACGAGACGAATCCGAATACGCAGTCCGTTCGTCCGCCACACGCCCCTAGCATAGCGAACATGCAACTTTCCCTATTCGTTTCATCTGTCCGAAAATGCCAAACTTCGGGAAAACTTTCCCGGATGTTTTCCCCCTTCACCGGTATCGTGTAGCACCGCGTTAGAGCACGTCTAGCTCTTTATGTTATCCTGTTATGCACTTGCTTGCTATGTATTTATTGTTTCTCCCCCCTCTTCTCTCCGGTAGACCCCGAGACCGATGCCGCCGCCCCTGTGATCGACTACGTCGAGGACGACCCCTCCTTGCCAGAGCAACCAGGCAAGCCCCCCCCCTTTGATCATCCCCATATCGCCCATTCCTTTCTCTCATGCTTGCATTAGATTTTGCTACTGTTATTGTTTGCTCCTATTCTGATGCATAGCCTGCTTTTGTATCTGTTGTTGTACCTTACCTGTTTATCCTAAACTGCTTAGTATAGGTTGGTTAGTGATACATCAGTGACACCCCCACCTTGTCCTTGTTGCCCCTACTTCATCATTGAAGACCCGATCAATGGGATCGAAGACCAGGCTCCGACACCGCACATCACTTTCCGCTTAGTTGCTCGACACTACTGGGTTACTATCGAGTGCCGAGGGTGAGCCCTCTACAACACTTATGATGTTAACCTGTAGCGTAGCTATTCGTTCGTGGTCATCGAGGGTGATTTCCTCCTTAACCACTTCCGATACGACTCTGTCGTGCAACCTCTCAAGTGTGAACCTCGAGGGTGGTTCCTCTTACGTTCACCATGATGTTTACATCGAGTGGGAATCCGACAAGGGTGATTCCTCAGGTTTTCCCCCTTGATGTTTGGACACACAATTACTATGGTCACTATGACTTTGCACTGGACCCTGTTACTAAAGACGGGTTGGCCCTGAAGGGTACCCGCGCGAGCTTAATTGCGAGTGATGTGGAGTCGGGCGGACCTGGAAGGTGCCTGCGAGATAATTACGAGGCGTGGCCGGGCATTCCTAGCCCTTGCCGCAAGTCCTCGATACTTGGCAACGGGGTCACATCTTTCGAGAGTCTCTGCTTGTTACCGCGTGTTCCTAATCCACTACGATTTTGATATTTGATCCGAGGGGCCTCTGGCCTGATAGCACTAACCATCACGTGGGCATAGTATGGGCGTTCTGCGTCGTATGCATCAGCCGAAGCTTAATAGACGTCAGCGACTGAGCGGCGCGCGCCGGGTTGGACTGCGTAAGCGCCTGCCTTGTTGAAGGAGGTAGCTAGGTCTGCTCACCGGCCGCCCTCGCAACGTGCAGGAGTTCCCGGGGAGATGGCCCATGACCCCTGGGGGCATAGGTTTAGTCCGGCGTGCTGGCCTCTCTATTAAGCCTAGGTCGGGTTGTGGCGTATTGTTTGGCCGAGGCCGAGCATGACCCAGGAAAGTGTATCCGTCGGAGTTAATCGAGCGTGGTGGGTAAGTTGGTGCACCCCTGCAGGGAAGAAAACATCTATCGATAGCCTGTCCTACGGTAACGGACACTTGGAGTTGTATCCCGATCGATACAACTAGAACTGGATACTTGTGATGAGAACTGGATGGTGAAGAGAATTGGATTGTGATGATAACTGGATAGTATGGCTCTGGGATTGCTTTCTCGCAGGGAGTCGAGAAAGGATCTCTGGCCGAGGTTGATAACACTACTACTACTACTTTACTTTATGCTACTCTACTCCCTCCTGTTGCTGCAAGATGGTGGTTTCCAGAAGATGCTAGTCTTCGATAGGACTAGGTTCTCCCCTCTATTCTGGCTTTTCTGCAGCTCAGTCCACATACAACCCATTTCATTGATATCGATGCATATGTAGTGTAGATCCTTGCTTGCGAGTACTTTGGATGAGTACTCACGGTTGCTTTGCTCCCCCCTTTCCCCCCTTCTTCTTTCCGGTTGATGCAACCAGATGTCGGAGCCCAGGAGCCGGATGCCACCGCCGATGCCTACTACTACGTGGAGACCGATGACGACCAGGAGTAGTTAGGAGGCTCCCAGGCAGGAGGCCTTGCCTTTTCGAACGTAGATGCTTTTGTGCTAGCTTTCTTAAGGCAAACTTGTCTAACTGATGTCTGTCCTCAGATATTGTTGCTTCCGCTGACTCTTGTGTATTCGAGCTTATGTATTCGAGCCCTCGAGGCCCCTGGCTTGTAATATAAAGCTTGTATTATTTTATTTGTGTCTAGGGTTGTGTTGTGATATCTTCCCGTGAGTCCTTGATCTTGATCGTACACATTTGCGTGTATGATTAGTTTACGATTGAATCGAGGGCGTCACATAGGGGTAGGGTCTGCGTGTGTGCGCTTATAGCGGTGAGTGCTTGCACGTATATATGAGCGCTTGCGTATGTACCGTGTTAAAAAATATATGTCATGATCATACGGTCACTGGCTCACCATACAACTCCATAATCCGTTGATGACACGACCCATTGACCAGTCAAACAGTCCACATTCAGCAGCGCACATTACCATAGGTCCCACCCGTCAGCACATATATGAAGGACATAAATGGTAATAAATTAGTGGTCAGTGGGGATTCGAAGTCGTGAGACCTCTGGTTGGCAGTCGCCAGCAGTGGGGGCGCGGTGATTGGGCGGTGGCGTGGGGATCACCGGAGAAAAAGCTCGGCTCGGGGGGGGGGGGGCTGGAGGGATGGTCGGGGCGGCGGCGGACCAGCGGTGGGGAGTGGTTTCAGGGCGGGCGGGGCGGAGTGGTGGCATGGGCCGGCCGCGGGCGGTGGGGGACGGCGGTTCGGCCGATGGTGGCTGGCGGCTCAGGGGGGTGGAGGTTGAAGATAAACTACATGCCCTTGATTTCGTATCCAACGGATGGAAAATCTACTAACCAGAGATGAAAAAGTCAGTCGACTGACGTGTAGCCTCACCCCGCACGTACACATGCACGCACGCAACACTCGCATGAACACACGCACGCATGCAGGCGTGCAACACTGACACGTACACGTAACGAACACACGCACGCATGCAGGCATGCAACACTGACACGTACACATGCACCCACGAACACACGCACGTACGCACACATGCATGCAACACTAAAACGTACATATGCATGCACGCAACACTCACACGCCTGCATGCACACAGCACACGACGCAAGACACACGCTCAACCTATACGTGCATGCACCCTGTGTTAAGGACATGGATTGGTACGGGTATTAATCAATCTTATCTGTGATAAGTAGAACATTAATGTTTGTAGTGGTCTTTATGAATCACAATGTATTGAACGGGCTATCAACGTATATATGAAAATTTTAAAATTCACTTACATTATATAGTAGGCTTATCTACATGAAATAGATGACGTTACACTCAATGAACAATCATCGGTTTATGAAATGCCTGGTTCTGACCGCCCTGGCCCACCAAAAGTTCCTCTGCCATGCGCTGCGTGCGTTGGGTCACTGACATGCAGGCCATGTACCCAAAGAGCCCACACACCAGTGGGAGAACGGCGCGGTGTCGTACATCAGAGTCGAGGCGCCACTCGCTGCACGCCCGGCTGGACACACCTCCTTGCCGCATTCAACGCCTCCATGAAACCCGTGTGGAAGCCGAGAAACCCACTCTAGACACACATCCGTTTATGACCGGGCCGGCATTAGACGCAACATCGGCCAAGCTCCTCCCGTCCGCCATCTATTTAATCTCTTATTTAAACGAGGCCAGACGCCGGTCAAGAATCACACACCTCCGCCGCTCCCCTATCTCCTCCTTCACCATTTTGTCCACTCTTACAATGGCTTACGAAGAGTAGTTATCCCGCATCCAAGCCGGGTGGGTGGCCCGCCGAGCCCGCCGGATACGAGCTATGCAACTCGCTGATCCACCTCCCTTCCCGCGCTCGACGGAGCCAGTTACCACCCCAAGCCGGCGCGCGGTTCAGCAACTCGCCGCTCCAGGCCAGCTCGACGAGGAGCGGCGCACAGACGTCGTCACTGCCGTCCACACCGCCGCCTCATACCGCGCCTCCCGTCTCTGCGACCGCGTCTCCCGTTTGTGTGGCCGATACTCCCATGCCGGTGGCCGCGCCATGCAAGCAGAGACAGAGGCCGGGTGCACAGAGAGAGATGAGTCGGTGGCCAACGCCTCCGCGTCCACTCCCATCATCGAGGAGAAGTAGAACACGGGAGGCCGCCGCTGCTTGGGTCCAATGAAGGCCACCGCGGGGGCGACGCCGGCATACACAGCAGGTGTCTTCCGGATCCTTTCGTTGCGAGGGCCTTCGTCGACCCCGGATGGGCTCCACGGAAGCGGAGAAGCCCCCTTCCACCATCATCTTGGGCATCAGCCAACGATATCAGTTGGGCAGTGGGGAAGTGAGCCATACTTTGCGCTGAAGCATATACCTCCGGGGCCCCCGACAGTCCGGTGATCGTGCTGTCGGACATGGGGAACACAAATGGGTCGAAGAGCGACCATTTAGGCCAGGTATTATATACATGTGCTGTCCATAACTAGCATCGCTTAGTTGATTTGAATGTAATGAAATCTGTCATGTTTGTATGAAAATCCGGTATTTTATATGAATTTCGTCATTGTTTATACGAAATATCATCGTGTTTGCATGAATTTCGTCCGGTTGGTTGAGTTGTTGTCAGAATGTGTGCGACTATGGTTGGATGGCGTAATTTGCGGGTCGTCGGTCGGTCTGCGGCTGGCTCGGGCGACGTGGTGGGACAAAAAAACACATCTCGTGCGAGCTCATCTCCAACGTGCGCGCTGGAGGATGCATGAGCACCCGAGCCATTCCTCGTTCATCGGTGGCAAAGGCACCGGTGGACAAAAGGGTCGCCAATATTTTGGCTACCCCGGGTAAGATCCAAACTTCCCCTCGCAGCACATTCAAGTCCCTCGTTCGCCATGAAATTTTTCCATGTGTTGTTTTCTTCGACTAGCAAGATGCCAGTGCATTGCACGGAACATTGAGATGCATTTTTTACAAAACACCTGTTGTGATTGACCCATGCAGGAGTAATCCCATGTGTAAAAACTAAACATATCTCGAGAATTTTATCGGAAAAATGGTATCTCGAGAATTTCATTAAAAAATGATATCCCAAGAAAGATGAGAGATAAGGTGAGGAGGAGTGGGGCGTGGTGGTGACTGGTGGTCGGACTGGGCGGAGGCATGGGGATGGACGACGCATTATGTCTAGGTTTGTATCTCTCTCACACACACACCCACGTTGGTGGGGGACGTGCATGAAGAGAAGAGTGCACGCACGGTGCACGTACTCCCGTCCCTTTCCCAACCACACCCGCGCGGGTACACGGTGGAGCTCATTTCTGTACGAAAAGGAAGCCCACGTGGTAATTTGACATGTGTACTGGTTGTCCACTTGATGGAGGATCATCTACCACAGGTGAACAAACAAATTGCGACTTGACGTGTTATGTTAAAAAAGAGGCAAACCATGTGGGGCATACCTTAGAGGCAAGGCTCTATACACTGGAGTACTTTTGATGTGTCCCGTCAACTCGCAGAACGAGGAGAGCTTGCTTAGTACGCCGTCTCCCCCGCCCACGGGCGCGGTGGCTCGCAGGAAGAGGTGAAGCTTGCTTACTAGTACTCCCTCTGTTTACTCCTCGTCCCTAACTTGGTTAGAGAGATTATCATATTATTTGAAATATATGTCTTTTAGTAGTAGGAGTAGTACAATGGTATATAGGAGTACTACTACTACAGCAATTTCCTTGGAGTCCGTGGTGCAGCAAGCTACCCTAGGCCGTGTTACTACTCCCTCCTTCCCGGTTTATGGCTCAATTTCAAAATCTCTCCAGCCAAGGTAGACGGTGAGTGGTGAAATTAATTTCATAGTTTGCACAACTAATTAGTATGCTCGTTTTTCTCAAGAAGTTATGTTTACTGCTACCTCTTGAGCACTGCGTTGGATTTCCTTGAAGAGGAAAGGGTGATGCAGCAGAGTAGAGTAAGTATTTCCCTTAGTTTTTGAGAACCAAGGTATCAATCCAGTAGGAGGCTACACGCAAGTCCCTCGTACCTACACAAAACAAATAGCTCCACGCAACCAACGCGATTAGGGGTTGTCAATCCCTTCACGGTCACTTACGAGAGTAAGATCTAATAGAGATGATAGATAGTATTTTTGGTAAAAAGATGCAAAGTAAAATAAAAAGGCAAAGTAAAAAAGCAAAGCAATAATAAAGTGATGAAGATTGATATGATGAGAATAGACCCGGGGGCCATAGATTTCACTAGTGGCTTCTCTCAAGAGCATAAGTATTCTACAGTGGGTGAACAAATTACTGTTGAGCAATTGACAGAATTGAGCATAGTTATGAGAATATCTAGGTATGATCATGTATATAGGCATCACGTCCGAGACAAGTAGACCGACTCCTGCCTGCATCTACTACTATTACTCCACTCATCGGCCGCTATCCAGCATGCATTTAGAGTATTAAGTTCAAGAAAACAGAGTAACGCCTTAAGCAAGATGAAATGATGTAGAGGGCTAAATTCATGCAATATGATAAAAACCCCATCTTGTTATCCTCGATGGCATCAATACAATACTTGCCTTGCTGCCCCTACTGTCACTGGGAAAGGACACCGCAAGATTGAACCCAAAGCTAAGCATTTCTCCCACTTCAAGAAAAACCAATCTAGTAGGCCAAACCAAACTGATAATTCGAAGAGACTTGCAAAGATAACCAATCATACATAAAAGAATTCAGAGAAGATTCAAATATTGTTCATAGATAAACTTGATCATAAACCCACAATTCATCGCTCTCAACAAACACACTGCAAAAAGAAGATTACATCGAATAGATCTCCACGAGAGAGGGGGAGAACATTGTATTGAGATCCAAAAAGATAGAAGAAACCATCTAGTTACTAACTATGGACCCGAAGGTATGAGGTAAACTACTCACACTTCATCAGATGGGCTATGGTGATGATGTAGAAGCCCTCCGTGGTGGATTCCACTATCGGCGGAGCTCATGAACAGGCCCCAAGATTGGATCTCGTGGATACAGAAAGTTGCGGCGGTGGAATTAGGTTTTTTGCTCCGTCTCTGATCGTTTGGGGGTACGTAGGAGGAGCAAAGGGGGCCCATGAGGCAGGGGGGCGTGCCCTCCACCCTCATGGCCACCTCCCTTCTTTCTTGACGAGGGGTCCAAGTCTCCTGGATCATATTCGGTGAGAAAATCACGTTCCCGAAGGTTTCATTCTGTTTGGACTCCGTTTGATATTCCGTTTCTTCGAAACACTGAAATAGGCAAAAAAAACAGCAATTCTGGGCTGGGCCTCCGGTTAATAGGTTAGTCTCAAAAGTAATATAAAAGTGGAAAATAAAGCCCAATATGGTCCAAAACAGTAGATAATATAGCATGGAGCGATCAAAAATTATAGATACGTTGGAGACGTATCAGGCATCCCCAAGCTTAATTCCTGCTCGTCCTCGAGTAGGTAAATGATAAAAAAGAATTTTTGATGCGGAGTGCTACTTGGCATAATTTTAAAGTAATTCTTCTTAATTGTGGTATGAATATTCAGATCCAAAAGATTCAAGACAAAAGTTCATATTGACATAAAAATAATAATATTTCAAGCATACTAACTAAGCAATTATGTCCTCTCAAAATAACATGGCCAAAGAAAGTTCATCCCTACAAAATCATATAGTTTAGTCATGCTCCATTTTTTTCACACAAGAATGATCTCATCATGCACAACCCCGATGACAAGCCAAGCAATTGTTTCATACTTTAGTAATCTCAAACTTTATAAACTTTCACGCAATACATGAGCGTGAGCCATGGATATAGCACTATGGGTGGAATAGAATATGATGATGGGGATTATGTGGAGAAGACAAAAAGGAGAAGATCTCACATCAACGAGGCTAATCAATGGGCTATGGATATGCCCATTGATTGATGTTAATGCAAGGAGTAGGGATTGCCATGCAACGGATGCACTAGAGCTATAAATGTATGAAAGCTCAACAAAAGAAACTAAGTGGGTGTGCATCCAACTTGCTTGCTCACAAAGACCTAGGGCATTTGAGGAAGCCCATCGTTGGAATATACAAGCTAAGTTCTATAATAAAAAATTCCCACTAGTATATAAAAGTGATAAAACAAGAGACTCTCTATCATGAAGATTATGGTGCTACTTTGAAGCACAATTGTGGAAAAGGATAGTAGCATTGTCCCTTCTCTCTTTTTATATCATTTTTTATATATATTTGGCCTTTCTCTTTTTTTATGGCCTTTATTTTTTAATTCCTCACTTGGGACAATGCTCTAGAAAATGATGATCATCACACCTCTATTTATTTACAACTCAATGATTACAACTCGATACTAGAACAAAGTATGACTCTATATGAATGAATCCGGCGGTGTACCGGGATATTCAATGAATCAAGAGTGACATGTATGAAAAAAAATTATGAACGGTGGCTTTGCCACAAATACTATGTCAACTACATGATCATGCTAAGCAATATGTCAATGATGAATGTGTCATGATGAACGGTATGGTGGAAAGTTGCATGGCAATATATCTTGGAATGGCTATGGAAATGCCATAATAGGTAGGTATCGTGGCTGTTTTGAGGAAGATGTAAGGAGGATTATGTGTGAAAGAGCGTATCATCTCACGGGGTTTGGATGCACCGGCGAATTTTGCACCAACTCTCAATGTGAGAAACGGCAATGCACGGTACCGAAGAGGCTAGCAATGATGGAAGGGTGAGAGTGCGTATAATCCATGGACTCAACATTAGTCATAAAGAACTCATATACTTATTGCAAAAATCTACAATCCATCAAAAACCAAAGCACTACGCGCATTCTCCTAGGGGGATAGATTGGTAGGAAAAGACCATCGCTCATCCCCGACCGCCACTCATAAGGAGGACAATCAAATAACACCTCATGTTTCAAATTTGTTACATAATGTTTACCATACGTGCATGCTACGGGACTTGCAAACTTCAACACAAGCATTTCTCAAATTCACAACTACTCAACTAGCACGACTTTGATATTATCACCTCCATATCTCAAAACAATTATCAAGCATCAAACTTTTCTTAGTATTCAACGCACTCAAAATAAAGTTTTACAAATCTTGAATACCAAGCATATTATTATTTTTAAGAAAATTACCATGCTATTTAAGACTCTCAAAATAATCTAAGTGAAGCATGAGAGATCAATAGTTTCTATAAAACAAATCCACCACCGTGCTCTAAAAGATATAAGTGAAGCACTAGAGCAAAACTATATAGCTCAAAAGATATAAGTGAAGCACATAGAGTATTCTATCAAATTCCAATTCATGTATGGCTCTCTCAAAAGGTGTGTACAGCAAGGATGATTGTGGTAAACTAAAAAACAAAGACTCAAATTGTACAAGACGCTCCAAGCAAAACACATATCATGTGGTGAATAAAAATATAGCTCCAAGTAAAGTTACCGATGGAAGTAGACGAAAGAGGGGATGCCTTCTGGGGCATCCCCAAACTTTAACTTTTTGGTGTCCTTATATTATCTTGTGGGTGCCATGGGCATCCCCAAGCTTAATCTCTTGCCACTCCTTGTTCCATAATTCATCAAAATATTTCACCCAAAACTTGAAAACTTCACAACACAAAACTCAATAGAAATCTCGTGAGCTCCGTTAGCGAAAGAAAACAAAAGACCACTTCAAGGTACTGTAAGGAACTCATTCTTTATTTATATTGGTGTTAAACCTAATGTATTCCAACTTCTCTATGGTTTCTAAACTATTTTACTAGCCATAGACTCATCAAAATAAGCAAACAACACACGGAAAACAGAATCTGTAAAAAACAGAACAGTCTGTAGTAATCTGTAATTAACGCAAACTTCTGGAACTCCAAAAAATCAGCTAAAATAGGAAGACCTGGGCAATTTGTTTATTGATCAGAAGCAATTGGAATCACTATTTTATCACGTTCTGGTGATTTTTAAAGTTGTTTTTGTGAACAGAAAGTTTCTGGAAATTACAACACGATCAAATAACTATCATCCAAGAAGATCCTATAGGTTTAACTTGGCACAAACACTAATTCAAACATAAAACCACATCTAAACAGAAGGTAGATGGATTATTTATTCCTAAACAGAAGCAAAAACAAAAAAAAACTAAAAATAAAATTGGGTTGCCTCCCAACAAGTGCTATCGTTTAACGCCCATAGCTAGGCATAAAAGCAAGGATAGATTTAGGTATTGCCATCTTTGGTAGGAAATACATAAGTGACTCTCATAATAGATTCATATGATAGTTTTATTTTCTTCCTAGGGAAGTGTTCTGTGCCCTTCTTTAATGGAAATTGGAATCCAATATTCCCTTCCTTCATATCAATAATTGCACCAATCGTTCTAAGGAAAGGTCTACCAAGAATAATAGGACAAGAAGGATTGCAATCTATATCAAGAATGATAATATCTACGGGCACATAATTCCTATTTCAACAATAAGAACATCATTAATTCTTCCCATAGGTTTCTTAATAGTGGAATCCGCAAGGTGCAAGTTTAGAGAGCAATAATCAAAATCACGGAAATCTAGCAAATCGCACAAAGTTTTGGGAATAGTGGAAACACTAGCACCCAAATCACATAAAGCATAAAATTCATGATCCTTAATCTTAATTTTAATAGTTGGTTCCCACTCATCATAAAGTTTTCTCAGGATAGAAACTTCCAACTCAAGTTTTTCTTCATAGGATTGCATCAAGGCATCAATGATATGTTTAGTAAACGCTTTATTTTGACTATAAGCATGAGGAGAATTTAGCACGGATTGCAACAAGGAAATACAATCAATTAAAGAGCAACTTTCATAATTAAATTCCTTGAAATTCCAAATAGTGGGTTTAGCAACACCTAGGGTTTTATTCTTTTCAATCCCACTTTTATCAATTTCATCATCAAGATCTAAAAACTCTGAATTTTTGGAACGCCTTCTAGGTAAAGGTGGATCATATTCAGTCTCATCAAGATTCATATTGCAAAACAAAGATTTAATAGGGGATACATCAATAACTTTTAGATCTTCATCTTGATTTTCATAGGAATTGGAAGAACACGTTTTAATAAAGGCATCTTTTGTAGCACGCATCCTAGCGGTTCTTTCCTTGCACTTATCAATGGAAATTCTCATGGCTTTGAGAGACTCATTGATATCATGCTTAGGAGGAATAGATCTAAGCTTTAAAGAATCAACATCAAGAGATATTCTATCAACGTTCCTAGCCAATTCATCAACTTTAAGTAATTTCTCTTCAAGCAAAGCATTGAAATTCTTTTGTGAATTCATAAACTCTTTAACACTATTCTCAAATTCAGAGGGCATCTTATTAAAATTTCCATAAGAGTTGTTTTAGGAATTTCCATAATTATTAGAAGGATTACTAGGATAAGGCCTAGGATTAAAGTTCCCTCTATACGTGTTGTTACCAAAATTATTCCTACCAACAAAATTCACATCCATAGATTCGTTATTATTCTCAATAAAAGTAGACAAAGGCATATCATTAGGAGCAGAAGAAACACTCTTAGTAGCAAATAATTTCATAAGTTCATCCATCTTTCCACTCAAAACATTGATTTCTTCTATCGCATGCACTTTTTTATTAGTAGATCTTTCAGTGAGCCATTGAGAATAATTAACCATAATATTATCTAGGAGTTTAGTAGCATCTCCTAAAGTGATTTCCATAAAAGTGCCTCCCGTGGCCGATTCTAAAAGATTTCTAGAAGCAAAATTCAATCCGGCATAAATTTTTTGTATAATCATCCACAAAGTCAAATCATGAGTAGGGAAATTACGTATCATTAATTTCATTCTCTCCCAAGCTTGTGCAACATGTTCATGATCAACTTGCTTAAAATTCATAATGTCGTTTCTAAGAGAGATGATCTTAGCGGGAGGAAAATACTTAGAGATAAAAGCATCTTTGCACTTGTTCCGAGAATCAATACTAATTTTAGGCAAAGACGAAAACCAAGCTTTAGCACGATCTCTAAGCGAAAAAGGAAATAGCTTCAATTTAACAATATCATTATTGACATCTTTATTCTTTTGCATATCACATAAATCAACGAAGCTATTTAGATGAATAGCGGCATCTTCACTAGGAAGGTCGATGAATTGGTCTTTCATAACAAGATTCAACAAAGCAGTATTGATTTCACAAGATTCGGTATGGGTAAGAGGTGCAATCGGAGTGCTAAGGAAATCATTATTGTTGGTATTGGTAAAGTCACATAATTTGGTATTATCTTGAGCCATCGTGACAAGCAAGCAAACCAACACACGAGCAAACAGAAAGCAAGCGAGAAGAAGGCAAACGGAAAAGAGAGGGCAAATAAAACGGCAAGAGTGAAGTGGGGGAGAGGAAAACAAGAGGAAAATGGCAAATAATGTAATGCGGGAGATAAGGGATTGTGATGGGTACTTGGTATGTTGAATTTTGCGTATACTCCCCAGCAACGGCGCCAGAAATCTTCCTGCTACCTCTTGAGCACTGCGTTGGATTTCCTTGAAGAGGAAAGGGTGATGCAGCAGAGTAGAGTAAGTATTTCCCTCAGTTTTTGAGAACCAAGGTATCAATCCCGTAGGAGGCTACACGCAAGTCCCTCGTACCTTCACAAAACAAATAGCTCCACGCAACCAACGCGATTAGGGGTTGTCAATCCCTTCACGGTCACTTACGAGAGTGAGATCTGATAGAGATGATAGATAATATTTTGGGTAATTTTTGATATAAAGATGCAAGGTAAAATAAAAGGCAAAGTAAAAAAGCAAAGCAATAATAAAGTGATTGGAGATTGATATGATGAGAATAGACCCGGGGGCCATAGGTTTCACTAGTGGCTTCTCTCAGGAGCATAAGTATTTCTATGGTGGGTGAACAAATTACTGTTGAGCAATTGGCAGAATTGAGCATAGTTATGAGAATATCTAGGTATGATCATGTATATAGGCATCACGTGTGAGACAAGTAGACCGACTCCTGCCTGCATCTACTACTATTACTCCACACATCGACCACTATCCAGCATGCATCTAGAGTATTAAGTTCATAAGAACAGAGCAACGCCTTAAGCAAGATGACATGATGTAGAGGGATAAAGTCATGCAATATGATAAAACCCCCATCTTGTTATCCTTGATGGGAACAATACAATACGTGCCTTGCTGCCCCTACATTCACTGGGAAAGGACACCGCAAGATTGAACCCAAAGCTAAGCACTTCTCCCATTGCAAGAAAGATCAATCTAGTAGGCCAAACCAAACTGATAATTCGGAGAGACTTGCAAAGATAACCAATCATACATAAAAGAATTCAGAAGATTCAAATATTGTTCATAGATAAACTTGATCATAAACCCACAATTCATCGGTCTCAACAAACACACCACAAAAAGAAGATTACATCGAATATATCTCCACGAGAGAGGGGGAGAACATTGTATTGAGATCCAAAAAGAGAGAAGAAGCCATCTAGATATTAACTATGGACCCGGAGGTCTGAGGTAAACTACTCACACTTCATCGGAGGGGCTATGGTGATGATGTAGAAGACCACCTGGTGGATTCCCCTTCCGGCGGAGCTCCGGAACAGGCCCCAAGATGGGACCTCGTGGATACAGAAAGTTGCGGCGGTGGAATTAGGTTTTTGGCTCCGTCTCTGATCGTTTGGGGGTACGTAGGTATATATAGGAGGAAGGAGTACATCGGTGGAGCAAAGGGGGCCCACGAGGCAGGGGCGCGCCCTCCACTCTCGTGGTCGCCTCCTTTCTTTCTTGACGGGGGGTCCAAGTCTCCTGGATCATATTCAGTGACAAAATCACGTTCCCGAAGGTTTCATTCCGTTTGGACTCCGTTTGATATTCTGTTTCTTCGAAACACTAAAATAGGCAAAAAACAACAATTCTGGGCTGGGCCTCCGGTTAATAGGTTAGTCCCAAAAGTAATATAAAAGTGGAAAATAAAGCCCAATATGGTCCAAAATAGTAGATAATATAGCATGGAGCAATCAAAAATTATAGATACGTTGGAGACGTAGCATTTACCGAGGCATTAATTAGAACAAATGCATGCATGACCACTAAACTTCCATGAACTTCTACATGCATTGGTGAGTTTTCTCTTGACACTGCTTGCATCGGGTGATTTAACGCACCTCAAAATCCAAACATGTGATGGTACTACTACTACTAGTAGAATTGAGACTTATAAAATAGAAAAACGATTCTTTTAGATGAGCCCTATAAACCGAAAAGGAGGGAGTAGTAAGTAGTACTACCTCCATAGTGGGTACGTACTCCGTAAAATCAGATTTTCCCAAAACTAAGTTGCTCAACCTTTATTTGACTGTTTCCCTTCCTGCCTCGTTGCCTCGAACAGACTATGCCAAACTCCCCTGCCTGCCGTGCGGGAAAAGACCCGCGCTCGCCTTTTTTAGTCAGGTTTTGTATCGATGGATCGCGCGAAGCAGCAAGAACCAAGCCGTGTCTTGTACTCCTCCGTCAACGCTCGCTTTCATGAATTATGTACTTCCTATCGCCGACATGTGGGACATATAGCAACCGGGTCGACGTGTCATGCACCAAATAATGATGCAGAACAGTGGGGGCGCACCCAGTTGCATCGCCCCAGTAGTAGTAATGAGCAATGAGACGTCAAATCACAATGCCGCACCTTCCTAGACAGACGAAGCAACCATTATTTCACTACTAGGGAAAAGCCTATACACAGAATCTTACCAGTAGCGTTGTACGAAATCAAGCGCTACTGCTACTTAGTAGCAGCGCGCGTAAATAAACCGCGCTACTGCTATGACTTTAGCAGTAGCGTGTATAAGCGAAACGCGCTGCTGCTATGTTTGAACTGGGCGCACATGGCTAGCCCAACCTAGCAGTAGCGCGTATATTGGCCCAGCGCTACTGCTACTCTCCTTAGTTGCAGCGCGCTTACGTGTAAGGCGCTGCTGCTAACGGAAATAAAATAAAGTGAAAAACAAGTAGAAAAGTAAATGAAAATGAAAGAAAGGGAAAAAAGAGAAAGGGAAAAAAAATAAAATGTAAAGAAAAATAAAAGAAAAAAGGGAAAAAAGGAGAAAGGAATAGCAGTAGCGGGTTTCAGGAAATGAGCTATAGCTAACTTAGCTGCAGCGCATTTCCGAAAATGCGCTACCGTTACGTTTCACTTAAACAACGTCGCCCCCCCCCCCCCCGCCCGGCCACCACTTATTCCCCAAATCCCTCGCCCTCGCCGCCGTCTCCCAAATTCGCCGTCGCCCCACTTCGTCGCCGTCTCCTCACCGCCGCCGCCCGAGGCCGTCCTCGACGTCACCGTCGGCGCCCTCCACCTCACCATCGCCTGAGCCCGCCCAGGACCATCATTGCCCGTGCCCGAGCCCGCCTTCTCCACCCCTGCCTCCGTCACCGAGAACCTCCCCGCCACCATCTCTCCCCTCTCTGTAAGTCCCCCACCCCTCCCCCCCCCCACTCATCTCTCTCTGTATTTTAGAGAAAAAATTAGATGTTAATTAGATGTTTTTCAGTTAGGGCACTAGAGTTTTGCTAGGTTAATTAGGTTAGTAGTGCTGCTAGTAGTAGTGGTACCGTCGGTTAATTAGGTGATGTTAAATGAATAACCTAAATGAATGAAATTAGTAGTTAACTGATTTTTTTTCCTTTCATCATTATAGAGCACTAAAGTTAACTGAATTTTGTTCTATTAGTAGTTAAATGAATTTTCTTCTACACTTTGTTTTTGAATTAGCTTGCACAATTTGGACATGTGGTTGCTCGTGTATATTTGGACACTGTTTCCAGGGAATGATGCTTAGTGGCCTATGTTTTGCCGGAATGTTGATTCATTTCTTTTCCGGCAAATTTCAGGTTCTCGATTTGTCCAATTTTCCGTGAATTTCGGCATGACTTGTGCTACAAACTAGGACATATCGAGTGCCCGTGATTTACCGCACCAGGAAGGAGTCAACATTCCTGCAAAACAATAGGCCTTTTTTATGTCATTATTCATTTTATTAGGTCTAGAATTAATTGACTAGATTTAATCATAGGAAACATGGCTAGCAACAATGAAGGACAGGGTTCTGGTGATTGCGACAACGCCTACCGGGCGGCAGACGAATTTTTAGCCTTACCGACGATCAACCGATGTTATTGCTGGGCCCACCGGTGGCATCGAGGACTGAGACCGACACGCAGACCGGTGCTGAGACTGAGTCCGGCGCTCAGACTCAGACCGGCATCGAGACCGGCGCCGAGACTGAGACCGGTGCTGCCTCGGGGAGCGTATCCAGTGTAGAACCGAAAGCAAAGAGGCAACGGGTTCCTAACAAACTCAGGAGTACTAGAGTGGTGGTCACGAAGGTGGACGACGGCAATTTTGAGCCAACGGCGCCTGAGGAAGCGCGTCGGTGCTACGGCAATCAAATAGGCTGCATCGTACGGACAACCGCCACCATCAACGATGAGAAACTACAGAAGATAGAAAATATGAGGAGCTCCCTCCTAAAGAAGTTTCACCAGATATTCTTGTTCCTAGGCCGTAATGAGAATGATTATAAAGATCCAGATGAGGACCCGGCAATGAAGAAGATAAACAAACACGCCATGACAAAGTTTAGCGACGCGTTGGCCGCCTGGAAAAATCGAGTGAAAGCAAGGATCATCGACAAGAAGGAACCCTACTCCGAGATAGTAAAGGATAATCCGACAATCACGGAAGAGCAATTTCAAATATTCAAGGAGGTTTGCGATGCCAAAGATGCCAAAAAAAAGTCTAAGTACATGAAGGGGCGTCAAGAGAGGAACTTAGGGAGCCACCACCTCGGAAGCCGTGGTTACGGCAGAAAGAGGTCCAAATGGGCCAAGGAGGACGCGGAAGCCGAGAGTCTGGGCATCGCAGACCCCTTGGCGGAGTTCACCGTCCAACAGGAGCGTGACGTCCTCAGGGCCCGGCACCGTTGGGACCCAGTGAAAAAGGTTTACGAGACAACACCGGTCATTACGGAGTTCATAAGACTGCTGGTAATTTTAGTTTCTGATCAATTCGACTGCACACGTTAGTCATATTTGTAAACGGTCGTTGTGCCTTTTGCAGAGAGAGCAGCACAGGATTGCGGCCGAAACCGACTCGCCATCTGAGGCATTGGCGAGGCCCAAGTGGGACACTCCATTCAACCGGGCGTTGAACATATTGAAACGACAACTGGTGGATACTCGACCGTCGTATGGACGCGTGCACGGTGTCGGAGACGGCGCCACGTGAAAGAAGTACTACCTTGAGACCACGGACGAGAGAAAGGAAAGACGGAGGTTAAATGAAGAAAACATCGACAAGAGGGTTGAAATTGCGGTTGAGAAGAAATCAACTGAGACAGTCGCAACAGCGGTAGCTGCCGCAAAACAGGTGGCTGTAGATATTTCTACTACCTTGGTTCCGGCCGTTTTCAATTGGACCAGGCAAAATCCTGAAAAAAAATGCAGCGGACTTTCCCCTTGCTGACTTCTTGGCGGGGAGAAGCTCGACTAGCATTGCACCAGCACCTGCTCCCACACCGGCTCCCGCACCGGACGTGCTAGGCGGTGCTTCGTCTTTGGCTGAGCTCGACGCCCTCACGGTATCTGTCACACCGGCCCCCTTCAATATAAATGTATAATCTCCCGTTTTCGTTTCCTTTCGGATGCCTCACGTCGCAGACTTTTCTTTGCAGGCCGATGAAACCCCGTGCACCATATTGTACACCATCGGCGACCAGAAGGTGGACGTGGGGAAGGCGATGATAATGGAGCCGAAGGAACCATTGTTCCACAGCCGGCCGATCCCTCCGAACGTCTTCAAGGTTTCCGTGGCCAGTGTCAAACCGGGCCACGAGAATTTGCCTCCTCCAGTACTACTAGGGGATGACGACGATGTTGGGTAACGTAGTAATTTCAAAATTTTCCTACGCACACGCAAGATCATGGTGATGCATAGCAACGAGAGGGGAGAGTGTTGTCTACGTACCCACGTAGACCGAAGCGGAAGCGTTGACACAACATAGAGGAAGTAGTCGTACGTCCTCCTCCCGATCCGACCGATCCAAGCGCCGTTACTCCGGCGCTTCCGAGTTCTTGACACACGTACAGCTCGATGACGTTCTCCGGGCTCCGATCCAGCAAAGCTCTTGGGGAAGAGTTTCGTCAGCACGACGGCGTGGTGACGATCTTGATGAACTACCGACGCAGGGCTTCGCCTAAGCACTGCGACAATATGACCGAGGTGGAATATGGTGGAGGGGGGCACCGCACACGGCTGAGGAACGATCACGAAGATCAACTTGTGTGTTCTAGGGTGCCCCCTGCCCCCGTATATAAAGGAGCAAGGGGGAGGCCGGCCGACCCTATGGGGCGCGCCAAAGGGAGGGGGGAGTCCTCCTCCTAGTGGGAGTAGGACTCCCCTTTCCTAGTCCAACTAGGAAGAGAGGGGGGAAGGAAAGAGAGGGAGAGGGAGAGGGAAATGGGGCCGCCCCCCCTCCTTGTCCAATTCGGACTCCCCATGGGGGGGCGCACGCCACCTCCTGGCCGCAGCCCTCTCTCTCCCCTCGGGCCCAATAAGGCCCATTACTTCCCCGGGGGGTTCCGGTAACCCCTCCGGCACTCCGGTTTTATCCGAAACCACTCGGAACCATTCCGATGTCCGAATATAGTCGTCCAATATATCAATCTTTACGTCTCGACCATTCCGAGACTCTTCGTCATGTCAGTGATCTCATCCGGGACTCCGAACTAACTTCGGTACATCAAAATGCATAAACTCATAATAACTGTCATCGTAACCTTAAGCGTGCGGACCCTACGGTTCGAGAACAGTGTAGACATGACTGAGACAAATCTCTGGTCAATAACCAATAGCAGGACCTGGAAGCCCATATTGGCTCCTACACATTCTACGAAGATCTTTATCGGTCAGACCGCATAACAACATACGTTGTTCCCTTTGTCATCGGTATGTTACTTGCCCGAGATTCGATCGTCGGTATCCAATACCTAGTTCAATCTCGTTACCGGCAAGTCTCTTTACTCATTCCGTAATACATCATCTAGCAACTATCTTATTGGTTGCAATGCTTGCAAGGCTTATGTGATGTGCATTACCGAGAAGGCCCTGAGATACCTCTCCGACATTCGGAGTGACAAATCCTAATCTCGAAATACGCCAACCCAACAAATACTTTCGGAGACACGTATAGAGCTCCTTTATAATCACCCAGTTACGTTGTGACGTTTGGTAGCACACAAAGTGTTCCTACGGTAAACGGGAGTTGCATAATCTCATAGTCAAAGGAACATGTATAAGTCATGAAGAAAGCAATAGCAACATACTAAACGACCGGGTGCTAAGCTAATGGAATGGGTCATGTCAATCAGATCATTCAACTAATGATGTGACCTTGTTAATCAAATGACAACTTCTTTGTCTATGGTTAGGAAACTTAACCATCTTTGATTAACAAGCTAGTCAAGTAGAGGCATACTAGTCACACTCTGTTTGTCTATGTATCCACACATGTATTATGTTTCCGGTTAATACAATTCTAGCATGAATAATAAACATTTATCATGATATATAAGGAAATAAATAATAACTTTATTATTGCCTCTAGGGCATATTTCCTTCAGTCTCCCACTTGCACTAGAGTCTATAATCTAGATTACACAGTAATGATTCTAACACCCATGGAGTCTTGGTGCTGATCATGTTTTGCTCGTGGAAGAGGCTTAGTCAACGGGTCTGCTACATTCAGATCCGTATGTATCTTGCAAATCTCTATGTTTCCCACCTGGACCAAATCCCGGATGGAATTGAAGCATCTCTTGATGTGCTTGGTTCTCTTGTGAAATCTGGATTCCTTTGCCAAGGCAATTGCACCAGTATTGTCACAAAAGATTTTCATTGGACCCGATGCACTAGGTATGACACCTGGATCGGATATGAACTCCTTCATCCAGACTCCTTCATTCGCTGCTTCCGAAGCAGCTATGTACTCCGCTTCACATGTAGATCCCGCCACGACGCTTTGTTTAGAACTGCACCAACTTACAGCTCCACCGTTTAATGTAAATACGTATCCGGTTTGCGATTTAGAATCGTCCGGATCAGTGTCAAAGCTTGCATCAACGTAACCGTTTACGACGAGCTCTTTGTCACCTCCATACACGAGAAACATCTCCTTAGTCCTTTTCAGGTACTTCAGGATATTCTTGACCGCTGTCCAGTGATCCACTCCTGGATTACTTTGGTACCTCCCTGCCAAACTTATAGCAAGGCACACATCGGGTCTGGTACACAGCATTGCATACATGATAGAGCCTATGGCTGAAGCATAGGGAACATCTTTCAGCTTCTCTCTATCTTCTGCAGTGGTCGGGCATTGAGTCTTACTCAACTTCACTCCTTGTAATACAGGAAAGAACCCTTTCTTTCCTTGATCCATTTTGAACTTTTTCAAAACTTCGTCAAGGTATGTGCTTTGTGAAAGTCCAATTAAGCGTCTTGATCTATCTCTATAGATCTTGATGCCCAATATGTAAGCAGCTTCACCGAGGTCTTTCATTGAAAAACTTTTATTCAAGTATCCCTTTATGCTATTCAGAAATTCTATATCATTTCCAATTAGTAATATGTCATCTACATATAATATCAGAAATGCTACAGAGCTCCCACTCACTTTCTTGTAAATACAGGCTTCTCCAAAAGTCTGTACAAACCCAAATGCTTTGATCACACTATCAAAGCGTTTATTCCAACTCCGAGAGGCTTGCACCAGTCCATAAATGGATCGCTGGAGCTTGCACGCTTTGTTAGCTCCCTTTGGATCGATAAAACCTTCCGGTTGCATCATATACAACTCTTCTTCCTGAAATCCATTCAGGAATGCAGTCTTTACATCCATTTGCCAAATTTCATAATCATAAAATGCGGCAATTGCTAACATGATTCGGACAGACTTAAGCATCGCTACGGGTGAGAAGGTCTCATCGTAGTCAATCCCTTGAACTTGTCGAAAACCTTTTGCGACAAGTCGAGCTTTGTAGACAGTAACATTACCATCAGCGTCAGTCTTCTTCTTGAAGATCCATTTATTCTCTATTGCTTGCCGACCATCGGGCAAGTCAACCAAAGTCCATACTTTGTTCTCATACATGGATCCCATCTCAGATTTCATGGCTTCAAGCCATTTTGCGGAATCTGGGTTCACCATCGCTTCTTCATAGTTCGTAGGTTCACCATGATCTAGCAGCATGATTTCCGGAATAGGATTGCCGTACCACTCTGGCGCGGATCTTACTCTGGTTGATCTACGAGGTTCTGTAGTAACTTGATCTGAAGTTGCATGATCATCATCATTAACTTCCTCGCTAATTGGTGTAGGTGCTAGAGAAACAGATTTCTGTGATGTACTACTTTCCAATAAGGGAGCAGGTACAGTTACCTCATCAAGTTCTACTTTCCTCCCACTCACTTCTTTCGAGAGAAACTCCTTCTCTAGAAAGGATCCATTTTTAGCAACAAATGTCTTGCCTTTGGATCTGTGATAGAAGGTGTACCCAACAGTTTCCTTTGGGTATCCTATGAAGACACATTTCTCCGATTTGGGTTCGAGCTTATCAGGTTGAAGCTTTTTCACATAAGCATCGCAGCCCCAAACTTTAAGAAACGACAACTTTGGTTTCTTGCTAAACCATAGTTCATAAGGCGTCGTCTCAACGGATTTCGATGGCGTCCTATTTAGTGTGAATGCGACCGTCTCTAGAGCATAACCCCAAAACGATAGCGGTAAATCTGTAAGAGACATCATAGATCGCACCATATCTAGTAAAGTGCGATTACGATGTTCGGACACACCATTGCGTTGTGGTGTTCCGGGTGGCCTGAGTTGCGAATCTATTCCGCATTGTTTCAAATGTAGACCAAACTCGTAACTCAAATATTCTCCTCCACGATCAGATCGTAGAAACTTTATTTTCTTATTACGATGATTTTCAACTTCACTCTGAAATTCTTTGAACTTTTCAAATGTTTCAGACTTGTGTTTCATTAAGTAGATATACCCATATCTGCTTAAATCATCTGTGAAGGTGAGAAAATAACGATATCCGCCACGAGCCTCAACATTCATCGGACCACATACATCTGTATGTATGATTTCCAACAAATCTGTTGCTCTCTCCGTAGTACCGGAGAACGGTGTTTTAGTCATCTTGCCCATGAGGCACGGTTCGCAAGTACCAAGTGATTCATAATCAAGTGGTTCCAAAAGTCCATCAGTATGGAGTTTCTTCATGCGCTTTATACCGATATGACCTAAACGGCAGTGCCACAAATAAGTTGCACTATCATTATCAACTCTGCATCTTTTGGCTTCAACATTATGAATATGTGTATCACTACTATCGAGATTCATCAAAAATAGACCACTCTTCAAGGGTGCATGACCATAAAAGATATTACTCATATAAATAGAACAACCATTATTCTCTGATTTAAATGAATAACCGTCTCGCATCAAACAAGATCCAGATATAATGTTCATGCTCAACGCTGGCACCAAATAACAATTATTTAGGTCTAATACTAATCCCGAAGGTAGATGTAGAGGTAGCGTGCCGACTGCGATCACATCGACTTTGGAACCGTTTCCCACGCGCATCGTCACCTCACCCTTTGCCAGTGTTCGCTTAATCCGTAGTCCCTGTTTTGAGTTGCAAATATTAGCAACAGAACCAGTATCAAATACCCAGGTACTACTGCGAGCTCTAGTAAGGTACACATCAATAACATGTATATCACATATACCTTTGTTCACCTTGCCATCCTTCTTGTCCGCCAAATACTTGGGGCAGTTCCGCTTCCAGTGACCAGTCTGCTTGCAGTAGAAGCACTCAGTTTCAGGCTTAGGTCCAGACTTGGGTTTCTTCTCTTGAGCAGCAACTTGTTTGCTATTTTTCTTGAAGTTCCCCTTCTTCTTCCCTTTTCCCTTTTTCTTGAAACTAGTGGTTTTGTTAACCATCAACACTTGATGCTCCTTCTTGATTTCTACCTCCGCAGCCTTTAGCATTGCGAAGAGCTTGGGAATCGTCTTATCCATCCCTTGCATATTATAGTTCATCACGAAGCCTTTGTAGCTTGGTGGAAGTGATTGGAGAAATTCTATCAATGACGCAATCATCCGGAAGATTAACCCCCAGTTGAATCAAGTGATTATAATACCCAGACATTTTGAGTATATGCTCACTGACAGAACTATTCTCCTCCATCTTGCAGCTATAGAACTTATTGGAGACTTCATATCTCTCAATCCAGGCATTCTGTTGGAATATTAACTTCAACTCTTGGAACATCTCATATGCTCCATGATGTTCAAAACGTCGTTGAAGTCCCGGTTCTAAGCCGTAAAGCATGGCACACTGAACTATCGAGTAGTCATCAGCTTTGCTCTGCCAGACGTTCACAACATCTGGCGTTGCTCCAGCAGCAGGCCTGGCACCTAGCGGTGCTTCCAGGACGTAACTCTTCTGTGCAGCAATGAGGATAATCCTCAAGTTACGGACCCAGTCCATGTAATTGCTACCATCATCTTTCAACTTTGCTTTCTCAAGGAACGCATTAAAATTCAACGGAACAACAGCACGAGCCATCTATCTACAATCAACATGAACAAGCAAGATACTATCAGGGACTAAGTTCATGATAAATTTAAGTTCAATTAATCATATTACTTAAGAACTCCCACTTAGATATACATCCCTCTAATCTTCTAAGTGATCACGTGATCCAAATCAAACTAAACCATAACCGATCATCACGTGAAATGGATTAGTTTTCAATGGTGAACATCATTTTGTTGATCATATCTACTATATGATTCACGCTCGACCTTTCGGTCTTCGTGTTCCGAGGCCATATCTGCATATGCTAGGCTCGTCAAGTATAACCCGAGTATTCTGCGTGTGCAAAAACTGACTTGCACCCGTTGTAGATGGACGTAGAGCTTATCACACCCGATCATCACGTGGTGTCTGGGCACGACGAACTTTGGCAACGGTGCAGACTCGGGGAGAACACTTCTTGATAATTTAGTGAGAGATCATCTTATAATGCTACCGTCAATCAAAGCAAGATAAGATGCATAAAAAAGATAAACATCACATGCAATCAATCTAAGTGATATGATATGGCCATCATCATCTTGTGCTTGTGATCTCCATCTCCGAAGCACCGTCATGATCACCATCGTCACCGGCGCGACACCTTGACCTCCATCGTAGCATCGTTGTCGTCTCGCCAATCTTATGCTTCTACGACTATCGCTACCGCTTAGTGATAAAGTAAAGCATTACAGGGCGATTGCATTGCATACAATAAAGCGACAACCATACGGCTCCTGCCGGTTGCCGATAACTCGGTTACAAAACATGATCATCTCATACAATAAAATTCAGCATCATGTCTTGACCATATCACATCACAACATGCCCTGCAAAAACAAGTTAGACGTCCTCTACTTTGTTTGTTGCAAGTTTTACGTGGCTGCTACGGGCTTAAGCAAGAACCAATCTCACCTACGCATCAAAACCACAACGATAGTTTGTCAAATAGACTCCGTTTTAACCTTCTCAAGGACCGGGCATAGCCATACTCGGCTCAACTAAAGTTGGGGAAACTGACACCCGCCAGCCACCTGTGTGCAAAGCACGGCGGTAGAACCAGTCTCGCGTAAGCGTACGCGTAATGTCGGTCCGGGCCGCTTCATCCAACAATACCGCCGAACCAAAGTATGACATGCTGGTAGGCAGTATGACTTGTATCGTCCACAACTCACTTGTGTTCTACTCGTGCAAAACATCAAACCATAAAAACCAGGCCCGGATGCCACTGTTGGGTAACGTAGTAATTTCAAAATTTTCCTACGCACACGCAAGATCATGGTGATGCATAGCAACAAGAGGGGAGAGTGTTGTCTACGTACCCACGTAGACCGAAGCGGAAGTGTTGACACAACATAGAGGAAGTAGTCGTACGTCCTCCTCCCGATCCGACCGATCCAAGCGCCGTAACTCCGGCGCCTCCGAGTTCTTGAAACACGTACAGCTCGATGACGTTCTCCGGGCTCCGATCCAGCAAAGCTCTCGGGGAAGAGTTTCGTCAGCACGACGGCGTGGTGACGATCTTGATGAACTACCGACGCAGGGCTTCGCCTAAGCAATGCGACAATATGACCGAGGTGAAATATGGTGGAGGGGGGCACCGCACACGGCTGAGGAACGATCACGAAGATCAACTTGTGTGTTCTAGGGTGCCCCCTACCCCCGTATATAAAGGAGCAAGGGGGGAGGCCGGCCGACCCTATGGGGCACGCCAAAGGGAGGGGGGAGTCCTCCTCCTAGTGGGAGTAGGACTCCCCTTTCCTAGTCCAACTAGGAAGAGAGGGGGGGAAGGAAAGAGAGGGAGAGGGAGAGGGAATGGGGGGCCGCGCCCCCCCTCCTTGTCCAATTCGGACTCCCCATGGGGGGGGCGCCACCTCCTGGCCGCATCCCTCTCTCTCCCCTCGGGCCCAATAAGGCCCATTACTTCCCCGGGGGGTTCCGGTAACCCCTCCGGCACTCCGGTTTTATCCGAAACCACTCGGAACCATTCCGGTGTCCGAATATAGTCGTCCAATATATCAATCTTTACGTCTCGACCATTCCGAGACTCCTCGTCATGTCCGTGATCTCATCCGGGACTCCGAACTAACTTCGGTACATCAAAATGCATAAACTCATAATAACTGTCATCGTAACCTTAAGCGTGCGGACCCTACGGTTCGAGAACAGTGTAGACATGACTGAGACAAATCTCTGGTCAATAACCAATAGCAGGACCTGGATGCCCATATTGGCTCCTACACATTCTACGAAGATCTTTATCGGTCAGACCGCATAACAACATACGTTGTTCCCTTTGTCATCGGTATGTTACTTGCCCGAGATTCGATCGTCGGTATCCAATACCTAGTTCAATATCGTTACCGGCAAGTCTCTTTACTCGTTCCGTAATACATCATCTAGCAACTATCTTATTGGTTGCAATGCTTGCAAGGCTTATGTGATGTGCATTACCGAGAAGGCCCTGAGATACCTCTCCGACATTCGGAGTGACAAATCCTAATCTCGAAATACGCCAACCCAACAAATACTTTCGGAGACACCTATTGAGCTCCTTTATAATCACCCAGTTACGTTGTGACGTTTTGTAGCACACAAAGTGTTCCTACGGTAAACGGGAGTTGCATAATCTCATAGTCAAAGGAACATGTATAAGTCATGAAGAAAGCAATAGCAACATACTAAACGACCGGGTGCTAAGCTAATGGAATGGGTCATGTCAATCAGATCATTCAACTAATGATGTGACCTTGTTAATCAAATGACAACTTCTTTGTCTATGGTTAGGAAACTTAACCATCTTTGATTAACAAGCTAGTCAAGTAGAGGCATACTAGTGACACTCTGTTTGTCTATGTATCCACACATGTATTATGTTTCCGGTTAATACAATTCTAGCATGAATAATAAACATTTATCATGATATATAAGGAAATAAATAATAACTTTATTATTGCCTCTAGGGCATATTTCCTTCAGACGAGACACCGCAGCGGCTTAGTGATTGTTGCAATGCTGGGTGGGTCCTGTTGTGGCCAAAGAGTCTGCTTCGTCTGGAGGTGGCCGGGAGCACACCCACGAGCACGTAGCCTCAGCAAGGTATGAACATCAACACCCCACCTACCCAATTAGCGTCGGGTGTCGGGTTGGGTGATAGCGGACGGGGTAAGGAGGAGGCTCCCTTAGTCGTTGATGACGTCGCCATGGATGAGGATGAGGACGACGATGGCGCTGCTGCATAGTATGTCTATACTGGCGCCTCCTCAGAGTTTGAGCGTCATGAGTTGGTGCCTGAATTGCCGTCTCAACATATTATGGACGACCTTCCGATAGTAAAGAAGTTTAGGAAGAGAGCGAGGAAAGGCAAAAAAGCTGTTTCTATGATCCAGCAGCCTCGGCTTCAGGACCGTATAGATATCCCTGATGCGGATAAGTGGCATATCCCCGGTCAACCAATCCTACCTGCAACAGTGCTACGGGCCAGATTCGGCGATCTAAAGAGACTTCATGATGATGTGCTGCGGGTAGAGTAAGACCTCATCACCTCGAAAGATCCAGGATACCCACTCTACGTGGTTAACGTTCCGCGGCAAATGTCGTACGTCAACAACTTCCCCGCGGATAAGTTCTTCCTCCGATTCAATTACATATTCGACATGTTTCACGTGAAGAAGCTGGATTTTATGTTTGTATTCCTTTATGCCTTGCACATGTACTACATCATCGGGGTTGAGCATATATCTCATATCTGTGTCGCTGACCCGTACTACATGCACGAGGGCTTCTTGGGAGTCTGCACAAAGCACCGTGAATACGCGAGGGATTACATCGCCACTTTCATGCTCGCCAATAAGGACAAGGGGGCGATTCTCGTGGCTTATCATCCCGTGTAAGTCATCTGCGCTGCTATCCTTCCTTTGATTTCAATCATTCATTTGCACGGTGGAGGCTAATTAATTCGAGGACTTATTTTGCGCAGCGGCGGGTGCGCCGTCCTCATCATCCTCTACCCCCGATTCTCCCACGCTCTTTACTTGGACTCGTCGAAGAACATTCACAAAAAGGATTACACCCACATCAAGGATGTTCTCGATAGTGCTATGTATTACTACCAATCAATGGGTGGAGAGGTCAGGGACAAGAAGATAAGGGGCGGCAGGGTCGCCTTCGGCCATAAGACCGACTTCTGTTGCATCCAGCAACCGAACGACTCTCTTAATGATGGATTCTATGTCCTACACCACATGCTGGAATACAGACGGGATAACCAGAACCTTCGCATGGCATCTTCTTCCGGTGATACCAATATTCTACAATGGGCAAAGGACATAGGAGATATCAAGGATCATCGACTTCGAGGTGAGTTCTCTAACATCCAGCGTGAACTTTCCCAAATCGTCATGAAGGAGGTCGTCAGAAAAACAGGGATGTTCTATGGTGAAGGAGAAATGTCGCGGGAAGACGTCCGAACATGGATAGCCTCTCAGCGTCTCGACATGAAGCCTTTCACTAGGCTCGGGGACTATCTCCCTGACTTGGATGGATGGAACGACATGTTGGAGTGATTGTCGACATATGACAATGTGTCCGTTTAGTCCATACTTTCTGTATGACAAAACTTTGAGTTATGCATGGTGAAACTTTATTTGTGATGTAATTAAACCATCCTCCTCCTCGACTAGTGGAAATCACTATAGTTAGGGCATTTTGGGGTACGATGAACTTTGTTATTTATGCTTATGATATGTTGTTTCTATTTTTGCCAAGTCTGTCTCTTTCTGTTGCTCAACTATATATGTTGCATATCATCGACTCATGTGATGATGCAGGTGCATAGATCATAGATGGCGAAGAAGTGCTACGCCAGGAGTATATATACGACAAGTGGCCGGAGTGTCAGGCCCTTCCGGTTTCCGAGCGACAGGCAGTAGTTAGTTTAGGTTCACGCTAATGCGAGAGAGGGATACGAACTCATGTTCTCAAAGTGATAGCTCTTCTCACGTATATCATTGTTTAGATGGATGACGATGTATTTGCATATCATCCGAGACTGGTATCACTATTTTCGAGATGATGACGAGAGACCACTTTGTGTTGGATGATGATTATGATGATGACATGATTTGATGAGACTAATTGTATGTATATGCTATGATTACATTTGTATGTGTATGATATGCTAAAGATTATTGTATAAAGCCTATTCAAATACAAAACAAATACAAAACAAATATGCAGGAAAAAAAACTAATAAATAAACTAGTAGTAGCGAGGGGGGAAATTTAGGAGTAGGGCCGCATTATCAGTAGCGCGTCCCAGAAAATAGTGCTGCAGATAATATCAGTAGCGCCCTTTCCCAAAGAGCGCTACAGCTATTCATGTATAGCAGTAGCATGGGACAACACGCGCTACTGCTATACGTTAGCTGTAGTGCCTTATTAATAGCGCCGGTACCCGCGCTCCTGAGAGGCCCAAAACCCTCGCTGCTGCTAGGCTTTTCCCTAGTAGTGTTTCACACTTCGCTTCGCCATCATATCCTTCAAGAAAACCATATAGTATGGCTTCTTCCATTGTTCTGCCTCAAGAGGGACACGCGCATCGCCTTGGTACATCATGACATGTGGGACCGCATGACAGGCCATGCTTCCCCGCCCATGCTCGGTAAAATCACCTCATTTTTACTGCTTCCTCCGTATCGGTTTACTCGGCATGCACGTCATTCTAGGTTGATAATTTAACTAGATATATATGTGATGAACAGTATATGTTTAGAAACTACATCCGCTTAAGAATCCAATGATATACTTTTTGTGACATAGTAACTCATATTTAGTTAGGCAAATGGATGACCTAGAACTACATGCATGCCCTATAAACCGAGACGGAGAGGGTAGTACAATATCTTTTTTGATCAATATAGTCGGGATTCACCAAGGAGCAAAACCAAGTGGTAGGCTACTCAACATGACCCCTTTGGCCGACATGTGGCTCATCCACCGTCTTGTTCCACATGCGATGCACCAAATTACAGTTTGGAGCAACGGTTGGACTTGGAGGCACCCTGGTCATAGCGTCGTAGTACTAGTAAATGAGCGATGAGGGGTGAAATCACAAAGCACCACCTTTCCCGCATTAAGCTGGACGGACGAAGCAACCATCATTTCACTCTAGGGCGCAAGAGCATAAAGAAAAGAGAAAACCAATGATGCGTGCGCCAGCTACCTAGGGCACCCTAGGGTAGGGGCCTCCACTACAAATCCTTTTTTTAAAGCGCCTCCACTACAAATCCGCTTCTCCCTCGTCCTCTTGAAGAAAGCCGATGATGCATGTGGTGGTAGGGTTTGTAGGAGTACTACGGCGTGCGGGGCCATGTCGTAGTAAATGGGAGAGGAATTGAGTTTGATTCGACGCCTTAATATGTGTGGGCCGCTTGGTTTTACGGGAACGAGGCAGCATTTTGGGTTCGGGGACCAGTGGAGATATACGTACAAAAAATTGTGGACATAGGTTCGACCGAAAGGGAATGATGCATGGGCCCAGCATTTTGATATACCCGGGGCCGCGTGAAATTTGCTACTCTGCTCAAAACTAGTAAGGTACACATGCATTGAACGCGTGAGATTTGAAAACCAAATTATGAATATATATATATATATATATATATATACACACACACACTATAGCATGTAAGATTTCAGTCATATATGAATGATGTAGATGTTTGTTTAGTTCTTATAGTTCATCTCATTCAAAATCAATTAGTTTTATAAAAAGGCTAAGATTCATGGGATTGTGCATTGTAAAGAATAAAGTAAAAAACTAATAATGGAAATTCATTTAGAAAAAAATGTTTGGGAAATTATGATATGGAAGATTCTAGAACAAAGGAGAAGTGCTTGTGTTTGAGGTTTGTGCATGATGCTTAAGTTCAACCATGGAGTCTTCTAGATTGTACATGTGGCAGAATCTCTTGGAATGTTGATGATATCCAACGGTCAGTAGTGCTCGGATATGCCATCTTTGCACTGTCGGATTATCTTCATCCAATGACCATCTTTGAAAGTTATTCGCACACTATATAGCGGTATAGATAATGCATAAAAGTTCCTCCAAAAACATCTATAACTAATGGGAAGTGAATGTATGCTTAAAACGAAAATGTAATACTCCCTCCGTCTAGGTGTATTATTCATCTTAGGTTTTTTGCTAGTTAATAGCATGCAATGAATTAACCACTGCATGTCATGTTTGAAAGTCTCAAGCCATTAAAAGCATGCACGGGCCACATATCTTATTGGTTGATATGTCACGAAACAAGAAACGATGAGGGAGTTAATGTACCATGCCTAAGTGTTTTTGGATTATTTGGTTTCCGGAAGATGACTTACACACCTAGACGGAGGGAGTACAATGAGAAAAAATGAATTGCGGTTAAAAGAATGACATTTCTAACAAAAATGTGAATGTGAACTACATATGTGTGCACGTGACCAACACATACATTGTCAATACAAAATTTAATGCAAGAAATAACTTATGACTGACATGCACGAATTGATGATGTGGTGCTTGCATGCATAGAGTACAAAAACAATGTGATTTATGACTTTCATGCATGACGTGTTCTTGTGCCATTGTTTCATTTCTAGGAAAAAAAGCTACTAGTGGGTTGTACTAGCTATTTAGGAATAGAAGATGTATACATGGAAGTTGTAGGGAAAGAGATGACATGTATCTCAATTCCTATGAGTAGGGATTGGAAAAGAGATGTCATTTGGTTCACATCATAGGAACTTTTCTACTGAATCTAGAGATGACATGTATCTCAATTCCTATGAGGAGGGATTAGAAAAGAGATGTCATTTGGTTCACATCATAGGAACTTTTCTATTGAATATACGCTATGTTTATTTTCCTTGAAAATTATGGCAGTATAGGAATCCATTCATATAAACCAAGTGGCTTTAAAGCTATAAAAATGATATCATGTTTATTTCCTTTGAAATGTGGAGTATATGAATCTATTCTGAAAGTGCGTTATATCGACTAGAGGGGGGTGAATAGGCGATTTTTATGAATTCTTCACTGAGGAATTTGCTAGTGAGGAAATTCCTTAGCGAAGAACTACTTGCAGCGGAATAAGTACTTAGAAGTAAACATAACAGAAGACAAGCATGGTCATCATGATGTAATGAAGACAAGCACAGAGTACAGAAAGCGTAATCACAGGATAGCACAAGATGAAAACAAACAGACTGAAGAAATTGAACTGAGAAAATTGAGAAAGTCTTCAGTCAAAGTCTTCAAACACAGATATGAACAAACACTCAGCACAGTAATGAGGAAATGAAAGTGTTGAGGAAATAGAACCAGTTGGCTTGGTGAAGACAATGATTTGGTAGACCAGTTCCAACTGTTGTCTCAGTTGTACATCTGGTTGGAGCGGCTAGGTATTTAAACCTAAGGACACACAGTCCTCACCGTATTCTCCTTGGGCTAAGGACACACAATCCTTGCCCAATCACTCATGGTAAGTCTTCAGGTGACTTCCGAACCTTCACAAACTCGGTCACTCGGCGATCCACAATTCCTCTTGGATGCTCTAGACCATGACGCCTAACCGTCTGGAAGAAGCACAGTCTTCAAAGGTAACAAGTGTCGGATCCACATAGGATCAATCTCTTCAGTGATGCTCAATCACTTTGGGTTTGTAGGTGTTTGGGTTTGGGTTTTGGATTTTCCTCACTTGATGATTTTCGCTCAAAGTCCTCGGAGGATGGGATGCTCTCAAATGACAAGTGTCAGTTTCTAGCGGAGCAGCCAACCAGCTAGTGGTTGTAGGGGCGGCTATTTATAGCCTAGGGAGCAGCCCGACATGATAAGACATAAATGCCCTTCAATGATATGACCGTTGGATGGATAAGATATTTGGAACAGCTGGCGCGTAGCACAGCAACGGTCGGAAATTTGAGGTACTAATTCCTCAGGGCTATCATGTTCCTCACTGTGTAGGCAATTCGCACTTGCGAATTCCTAACTCCTTAGTCAGAACAAAGTCCTCAGTGACCAGAAGAACTGCGTCTCTGTCACTGAAGAAATTGACTGAACTGTATGAGATTTCCAATGGCTTCACTTGAAGGGATTGGTAGGTGTAGGATTTTGAGTTGAGCATCACATGGAAAATTTTCCTTAGAATTTCCTCGACCCCCTTTGACAGTACGGTGTTTCCTATGACTCAAGAAAGAGAAAATGAAACTACGAAAACAAAAGTCTTCACGCTTCATGTTCCTCGAATGAATACCAAGTCTTCAAGGTTACACCAATTTCTTCACTTTCAAAGTCTTCAGAAAGTCTTCAGAATTCCAAAGTCTTCAGTCGAAGAGCTTCATTTTTAGGGGCCAACTTTCTCTGTAAATATCAAGCTCCTCATAGACTTATAGACCTGTGTACACTCATAAACACATTAGATCCTTAACCTATAAGTCTTCAATACACCAAAATCACTAAGGGGCACTAGATGCACTTACATATTCCTATGAACCAATTGGCTCTAAAGGAAAAAATCCTATAAAAATCATATCATACAGAGTTCCTATGATATTCCTCCACACCAAAGGATGGTTGAAATTGCTGCAGGTGATACAACGGTCTTTCTTTGTAGACTCATCCCCCATATTTATAGTTACCTCTCGAAGATGAATGAAATTATATGTACTGGGTATTCTATATGTGAATTTTGGTACATGAAAACTGGTAAAAGTTTGTGAGGTTCGAATTTTCAATAAAGCTATATGCACTGCATTTTGGAATGGAGGGAGGAGCATATGACAATTGCTAACACTCACGTGGAATATTTGTGTGTAGGAGGAGTGGCTGTTCTGTTAAATGACATGGCAAAACTGACACTGTCGAATGCCGATCTAACGGATCTTACGGCGTTCGTCAGGAAACGGCTTGTGGTGAACGTTTGTCGGATAATGATTTACGGACACATGCATTGCATTGATACGTGCCCCCTCTCTCTCACGCACACATGCACCCTCACAAGTCACGACTCTCCCGAGTCCTCTCGCACCCACCGTCTATCTGCAGGTAGACGTCACACACATATGTGCTCTTCACTCCCTACCCTCAGAACTTCTAAGAAACAAAAGACGTCACACACCTTTTATTTTAGCTCACACATCACACACTTATACTATTACTATTGTGGCGAACATTCTTTGGGCATAGTATATTGTACTCTCACGAAGAGAAGCGGTGCACGCACACACTAGTTCTCTCACACCCACTCACGGGTACATGTAGGAGCACAATTTTTTGAAGATGGTGCAAGAAAATCACTCCACTATATATATAAGCAGGAGCCTTAACGCTTGCTTTACTAGGGTTCTTCTCTTTCACTCTCTCATGCTCTCCAGATCTAAGAAGGACATAGGTGGCCACACTCTCTCTCTGCTAACGGCTGGTCACAAATTTGGTCGGACCACCTCGACCGGGGCAGGGGTGTAGGTGCATCGTTCACGCTGTCGTCGGCAGCGAGGGAGGAGACCAACGGCTGCCGCGCGTCCCGATGGGCGGTCGTGTCGTTCTCTCCGAGAGAGCGCTGGCTCGGGAGGGCCTCCGACCGCTTCTTCCTCCCTACGGTATTGTGCCCAAGATGCAGCCTCCCGACGCCGTCTTTGCCACATGCCAACGACCCTCGAGTATATATTCGTTTGAAACCTGCCTTGCTCTACTGCCCCAGCTCCCCACGTGGCTACGTGTGGATGTTTTTCTACTTCCGTCGGCTGTTCCAAAGCCACCTAGACTTTTACTATTATTAGAGGTAAAGCAAGTTCATACAGTCGGATCTAAGAGTTGGTTCAAATAGGGAAGAAAGTGGGAAAGCTGTCGCATGAGTGTAGGACATGGTTCTAAGAGGAAACAGGGGAAAGTAGTAGATACTAGCTACCGAACTGGTCTCTTGGTTGAAAAGGTGAAGAAAGCATGGTGGATGGCGAAGGGTGGGGGAAGTGGACCTGTCTCTTGGTCGAAAAAGGAAAGAAAGTGAGGGGTGTTGGGGGACAACGCAAATGAGAATGAGCAGGTCTAGATTTCTTGTGCTCACATAGGAAAATGTCGCCGAGGAGATAAAAAATGGGGAAAATGCAGACATGTTGCCTGAGTGTTTGGCGCTCAATGGTGATGGATTCTGTCAAGATCTTATATATCCAAATGAATAGTTTTGATCTGAACAAGATTATTGGCTTGCCATAATGCTTTCCATGTCTGGAGAGGTTGTATATAAAGGTGATAATTTCACGCACATTGGAAGCCCACATATAGTGTACTAGAATTAATCGTTCGGTTGTTGCTCTTTCGACACTCTTTTTTTAGACCTTGACTGTTTTCAATCTTCATGTCTATTTAGGCAACAGGACGGGGTAAGCAAGTTATAACCAATCGGTGGATTCGTAAGCACCGGGATTTTCTCACTTCTCATGGCATTCGATTGAAGAAAATAACGCTAGAACAATATGTAGCCAACCATGCAAACACTAGATTTGTCACATTCTTCCTGCTGAATGCGAGGTTAGTATTGTCCATCAGGCTTAAGTTTATCAGCAGCATGGTTTTGACGGATGGGTATGTTGAAGAGCAAAAATAGGAGTTTCAGGTGGACAAAAGAGCTTCTGAACGTGCCGGGCTTCTATTTACAACATATTGTGGTCATAATCCAGTAAATTTTATGACCCAGGATGTTCATTCTGAAGGAAATATGCCCTAGAGGCAATAATAAAGTTATTATTTATTTCCTTATATCATGATAAAGGTTTATTATTCATGCTAGAATTGTATTAACCGGAAACATAATACATGTGTGAATACATAGACAAACAGAGTGTCACTAGTATGCCTCTACTAGACTAGCTCGTTAATCAAAGATGGTTATGTTTCCTAACCATGAACAAAGAGTTGTTATTTGATTAACGAGGTCACATCATTAGTTGAATGATCTGATTGACATGACCCATTATATTAGCTTAGCACCCGATCGTTTAGTATGTTGCTATTGCTTTCTTCATGACTTATACATGTTCCTTTGACTATGAGATTATGCAACTCCCGTTTGCCGGAGGAACACTTTGGGTGCTACCAAACGTCACAACGTAACTGGGTGATTATAAAGGAGTACTACAGGTGTCTCCAAAGGTAGATGTTGGGTTGGCGTATTTCAAGATTAGGATTTGTCACTCTGATTGTCGGAGAGGTATCTCTGGGCCCTCTCGGTAATGCACATCACTTAAGCCTTGCAAGCATTGCAACTAATGAGTTAGTTGCGAGATGATGTATTACGGAACGAGTAAAGAGACTTGTCGGTAACGAGATTGAACTAAGTATTGGATACTGACGATCGAATCTCGGGCAAGTAAACATACTGATGACAAAGGGAACAACGTATGTTGTTATGCGGTCTGACCGATAAAGATCTTCGTAGAATATGCAGGAGCCAATATGGGCATCCAGGTCCCGCTATTGGTTATTGACCAGAGATGTGTCTCGGTCATGTCTACATTGTTCTCGAACCGTAGGGTCCGCACGCTTAACGTTACGATGACAGTTATTATGAGTTTATGCATTTTGATGTACCGAAGGTTGTTCGGAGTCCCGGATGTGATCACGGACATGACGAGGAGTCTCGAAATGGTCGAGACGTAAAGATTGATATATTGGAAGCCTATGTTTGGACATCGGAAGTGTTCCAGGTGAAATCGGGATTTTACCAGAATACCGGGAGGGTTACCGGAACCCCCCGGGAGCCAAATGGGCCAACATGGGCCTTGGTGGAAAGGTGAAAGGGCTGCCCTCATGGGCTGTGCGCCTCCCCCTTCCCCTAGTCCTATTAGGACTAGGAGAGGTGGCCGGCCCCCCCTCTCTCTCTCCCCCTTTGAGGAATCCTATTCCAACTAGGATTGGGGGGGGGGGAATCCTACTCCCGGAGGGAGTAGGACTCTCCTGGCGTGCCACCCTTGGCCGGCCAGCCCCTCCCCCTTTGATCCTTTATATACGGAGGCAGGGGGCACCCCATCGACACACAATTGATCATTGAGATCTTTCCTTAGCCGTGTGCGGTGCCCCCTGCCACCAAATTCCACCTCGGTCATATTGTCGCAGTGCTTAGGCGAAGCCCTGCGTCAGTAGTACATCAAGACCGTCACCACGCCGTCGTGCTGACGGAACTCTTCCCCAAAGCTTTGCTGGATCAGAGCCCGGGGAACGTCATCGAGCCGAACGTGTGCCAAGAACTCGGAGGTGCCGGAGTAACGGTGCTTGGATCGGTCGGATCGTGAAGACGTATGACTACATCAACCGCGTTGATATAACGCTTCCGCTTTCGGTCTACGAGGGTACGTAGACAACACTCTCCCCTCTCGTTGCTACGCATCACCATGATCTTGCGTGTGCGTAGGAAATTTTTTGAAATTACTACGTTCCCCAACAGTGGCATCCGAGCCAGGTTTTTATGGTTTGATGTTATTTGCACGAGTAGAACACAAGTGAGTTGTGGACGATACAAGTCATACTGCCTACCAGCATGTCATACTTTGGTTCAGCGGTATTGTTGGACGAGACGATCCGGACCAACCTTACGCGTCCTCTTACGCGAGACCGGTTCCCTCGACGTGCTTTGCACATAGATGGCTTGCGGAAGACTGTCTCTCCAACTTTAGTTGAACCGAGTGTGGCTACGCCCGGTCCTTGAGAAGGTTAAAACGGAGTCTATTTGACGAACTATCGTTGTGGTTTTGATGCGTAGGTAAGATGAGTTCTTGCTTAAGCCCGTAGCAGCCACGTAAAACTTGCAACAACAAAGTAGAGGACGTCTAACTTGTTTTTGAAGGGCATGTTGTGATGTGATATGGTCAAGACATGATGCTAAATTTTATTGTATGAGATGATCATGTTTTGTAACCGAGTTATCGGCAACTGGCAGGAGCCATATGGTTGTCGCTTTATTGTATGCAATGCAATCGCAATGTAATGCTTTACTTTATTACTAAGCGGTAGTGATAGTCGTGGAAGCATAAGATTGGCGAGACGACAACGATGCTACGATGGAGATCAAGGTGTCGCGCCGGTGACGATGGTGATCATGACGGTGCTTCGAAGATGGAGATCACAAGCATGAGATGATGATGGCCATATCATATCACTTATATTGATTGCATGTGATGTTTATCTTTTATGCATCTTATCTTGCTTTGATTGACGGTAGCATTATAAGATGATCTCTCACTAATTATCAAGAAGTGTTCTCCCTGAGTATGCACCGTTGCGAAAGTTCTTCGTGCTGAGACACCACGTGATGATCGGGTGTGATAGGCTCTACGTTCAAATACAACGGGTGCAAAACAGTTGCACACGCGGAATACTCAGGTTATACTTGACGAGCTATGCATATAAGATATGACCTCGGAACACGGAGACCGAAAGGTCGAGCGTGAATCATATAGTAGATATGATCAACATAATGATGTTCACCATTGAAGACTAAGCCATTTCACGTGATGATCGGTTATGGTTTAGTTGATTTGGATCACGTGATCACTTAGAAGATTAGAGGGATGTCTATCTAAGTGGGAGTTCTTAAGTAATATGATTAATTGAACTTTAATTTATCATGAACTTAGTCCTGGTAGTATTAGCATATCTATGTTGTAGATCAATAGCTCACGTTGTTGCTTTCATATGTTTATTTTGATATGTTCCTAGAGAAAATTGTGTTGAAACATGTTAGTAGCAATGATGCGGATTGGATCCGTAATCTGAGGTTTATCCTCATTGCTGCACAGAAGAATTATGTCCTTGATGCACCGCTAGGTGAAAGACCTATTGCAGGAGCAGATGCAGACGTTATGAACGTTTGGCTAGCTCAATATGATGACTACTTGATAGTTTAGTGCACCATGCTTAACAGCTTAGAATCGGGACTTCAAAGACGTTTTGAACGTCATGGACATATGAGATGTTCCAGGAGTTGAAGTTAATATTTCAAGCAAATACCCGAGTTGAGAGATATGAAGTCTCGAACAAGTTCTATAGCTAAAAGATGGAGGAGAATCGCTCAACAAGTGAGCATGTGCTCAGATTGTCTGGGTACTACAATTGCTTGAATCAAGTGGGAGTTAATCTTCCAGATAAGATAATGATTGACAGAATTCTCTAGTCACCATCACCAAGTTAGTAGAACTTCGTGATGAACTATAGTATGCAAGGGATGACGAAAACAATTCCCAAGCTCTTCGTGATGCTGAAATCGACGAAGGTAGAAATAAAGAAAAACACAAGTGTTGATGGTTGACAAGATCACTAGTTTCAAGGAAAGGGCAAAGGGCAGAAGGGGAACTTCAAGAAGAACGGCAAGCAAGTTGCGGCTCAAGTGAAAAAGCCCAAGTCTGGTCCTAAGCCTGAGACTAAGTGCTTCTACTGCAAAGGGACTGGTCACTGGAAGCGGAACTACCCCAAGTGATTGGCGGATAAGAAGGATGGCAAAGTGAACATAAGTATATTTGATATACATGTTATTGATGTGTACTTTACTAGTGTTCATAGCAACCCCTCAGTATTTGGTACTAGTTCAGTTGCTAAGATTAGTAACTCGAAACGGGAGTTGCAGAATGAACAAAGACTAGTTAAAGGGCAAGGTGACGATGTGTGTTGGAAGTGGTTCCAAGATTGATATGATCATCATCACACACTCCCTATACTTTCGGGATTAGTGTTGAAACTAAATAAGTGTTATTTGGTGTTTGCGTTGAGCATAAATATGATTTGATCATGTCTATTGCAATACGGTTATTCATTTAAGTTAGAGAACAATTGTTGTTCTACTTACATGAATAGAACCTTCAATGGTCATACACCCAATGAAAAATAGTTCGTTGGATCTCGATAGTAGTGATACACATATTCATAATGTTGAAGCCAAAAGATGCAGAGTTGATAATGAAAGTGCAACTTATTTGTGGCACTGTCGTTTAGGTCATATCGGTGTAAAGCGCATGAAGAAACTCCATACTGATGGACTTTTGGAACCACTTGATTATGAATCACTTGGTACTTGCGAACCGTGCCTCATGGGCAAGATGACTAAAACACCGTTCTCCGGTACTATGGAGAGAGCAACAGATTTGTTGGAAATCATACATACCGATGTATGTGGACCGATGAATATTGAGGCTCGTGGCGGATATCGTTATTTTCTCACCTTCACAGATGACTTAAGCAGATATGGGTATATCTACTTAATGAAACACAAGTCTGAAACATTTGAAAAGTTCAAAGAATTTCAGAGTGAAGTTGAAAATCATCGTAACAAGAAAATAAAGTTTCTACGATCTGATCGTGGAGGAGAATATTTGAGTTACGAGTTTGGTGTACATTTGAAAAATTGTGGAATAGTTTCGCAACTCACGCCACCTGGAACACCACAGCATAATGGTGTGTCCGAACGTCATAACCGTACTTTATTAGGATATAGTACAATCTATGATGTTTCTTACCGATTTACCAATATCGTTTTGGGATCATGCATTAGAGACAGCTGCATTCACGTTTAAAAGGGCACCATCTAAAGTCCGTTGAGACGACACAATCTGAACTGTGGTTTGGCAAGAAACCAAAGTTGTCGTGTCTTAAAGTTTGGGGTTGTGATGCTTACATGAAAAAGTTTCATCCTAATAAGCTCAAACCCAAATCGGAAAAATATGTCTTCATAGGATACCCAAAGAAGACAGTTGGGTACACCTTCTATCACAGATCCGAAGGCAAGATATTCGTTGCTGAGAATGGATCCTTTCCAGAGAAGGAGTTTCTCTCGAAAGAAGTGAGTGGGAGGAAAGTAGAAAACTTGATGAGGTAATTGTACCTTCTCCCTTATTGGAAAGTAGTTCATCACAGAAATCTGTTCCTGTGACTACTACACCAATTAGTGAGGAAGCTAATGATGATGATCATGTAACTTCAGATCAAGTTACTACCGAATCTCGTAGGTAAACCAGAGTGAGATCTGCACCAGAGTGGTACGGTAATCCTGTTCTGGAAGTCATGTTACTAGACCATGATGAACTTGCGAACTATGAGGAAGCGATGATGAGCCCAGATTCCGCGAAATGGTTTGAGACCATGAAATCTGAGATATGATCCATGTATGAGAACAAAGTATGGACTTTGATGGATTTTCCCGATGATCGGCAAGCCATAGAAAATAAATGGATCTTCAAGAGGAAGACGGACGCTGATAGTAGTGTTACTATCTACAAAGCTAGAATTGTCGCAAAAGGTTTTCGACAAGTTCAAGGTGTCGACTACAATGAGAGTTTCTCACTCGTATCTATGCTTAAGTCTGTCTGAATCATGTTAGCAATTGCCACATTTTTTGAAATCTGGCAAATGGATAACAAAACTACAATCCTTAATGGATTTATTAAAGAAGAGTTGTATACGATGCAACTAGAAGGTTTTGTCAATCCTAAAGGTGTTAACAAAATATGCAAGCTCCAGCGATCCATCTATGGACTGGTGCAAGCATCTCGGAGTTGGAATATACACTTTGATAAGTTGATCAAAGCATATAGTTTTATACAGACTTGCGGTGAAGCCTGTATTTACAAGAAAGTGAGTGGGAGCACTACAACATTTCTGATAAGTATATGTGAATGACATATTGTTGATCGGAAATAATGTAGAATTATTCTGCAAAGCATAAAGGAGTGTTTGAAAGGAGTGTTTCAAAGAAAGACCTCGATGAAGCTGCTTACATATTGAGCATCAAAATCTATAGAGATAGATCAAGACGCTTGATAAGTTTTTTCAATGAGTACATACCTTGACAAGATTTTGAAGTAGTTCAAAATGGAACAGTCAAAGAAAGAGTTCTTGCCTGTGTTACAAGGTGTGAAATTGAGTAAGACTCAAAGCCCGACCACGGCAGAAGATAGAAAGAGAATGAAAGTCATTCCCTATGCCTTAGCCATAGGCTCTATAAAGTATGCCATGCTGTGTACCAGATCTATTGCATACCCTACCACTGAGTTTGGCAAAGGAGTACAATAGTGATCTAGGAGTAGATCACTGGACAGCGGTCAAAATTATCCTTAGTGGAATAAGGATATGTTTCTCGATTATGGAGGTGACAAAAAGGTTCGTCATAAAAGGTTACGTCGATGCAAGTTTTGACACTAATCTGGATGACTCTAAGTCTCAGTCTAGATACATATTGAAAGTGGGAGAAATTAACTAAAGTAGCTCCGTGCAGAGCATTGTAGACATAGAAAGTTGCAAAATACATACGGATCTGAATTTTGGCAGACCCGTTGACTAAGCTTCTCTCACAAGCAAAACATGATCACACCTTAGTACTCTTTGGGTGTTAATCACATAGCGATGTGAACTAGATTACTGACTCTAGTAAACCCTTTGGGTGTTGATCACATATCGATGTGAACTCTGGGTGTTAATCACATGGTGATGTGAAGTATTGCTGGTAAATCACATGGCGATGTGAAACTAGATTATTGACTCTAGTTCAAGTGGGAGACTGAAGGAAATATGCCCTAGAGGCAATAATAAAGTTATTATTTATTTCCTTATATCATGATAAAGGTTTATTATTCATGCTAGAATTGTATTAACCGGAAACATAATACATGTGTGAATACATAGACAAACAGAGTGTCACTAGTATGCCTCTACTAGACTAGCTCGTTAATCAAAGATGGTTATGTTTCCTAACCATGAACAAAGAGTTGTTATTTGATTAACGAGGTCACATCATTAGTTGAATGATCTGGTTGACATGACCCATTATATTAGCTTAGCACCCGATCGTTTAGTATGTTGCTATTGCTTTCTTCATGACTTATACATGTTCCTTTGACTATGAGATTATGCAACTCCCGTTTGCCGGAGGAACACTTTGGGTGCTACCAAACGTCACAACGTAACTGGGTGATTATAAAGGAGTACTACAGGTGTCTCCAAAGGTAGATGTTGGGTTGGCGTATTTCAAGATTAGGATTTGTCACTCCGATTGTCGGAGAGGTATCTTTGGGCCCTCTCGGTAATGCACATCACTTAAGCCTTGCAAGCATTGCAACTAATGAGTTAGTTGCGAGATGATGTATTACGGAACGAGTAAAGAGACTTGCCGGTAACGAGATTGAACTAAGTATTGGATACTGACGATCGAATCTCGGGCAAGTAAACATACCGATGACAAAGGGAACAACGTATGTTGTTATGCGGTCTGACCGATAAAGATCTTCGTAGAATATGTAGGAGCCAATATGGGCATCCAGGTCCCGCTATTGGTTATTGACCGGAGATGTGTCTCGGTCATGTCTACATTGTTCTCGAACCGTAGGGTCCGCACGCTTAACGTTACGATGACAGTTATTATGAGTTTATGCATTTTGATGTACCAAAGGTTGTTCGGAGTGCCGGATGTGATGACGGACATGACGAGGAGTCTCGAAATGGTCGAGACGTAAAGATTGATATATTGGAAGCCTATGTTTGGACAGCGGAAGTGTTCCAGGTGAAATCGGGATTTTACCAGAATACCGGGAGGGTTATCGGAACCCCCCGGGAGCCAAATGGGCCAACATGGGCGTTGGTGGAAAGGTGAAAGGGCTGCCCTCATGGGCTGTGCGCCTCCCCCTTCCCCTAGTCCTATTAGGACTAGGAGAGGTGGCCGGCCCCCCCTCTCTCTCTCCCCCTTTGAGGAATCCTATTCCAACTAGGATTGGGGGGGGGGAATCCTACTCCCGGAGGAAGTAGGACTCTCCTGGCGCGCCACCCTTGGCCGGCCAGCCCCTCCCCCTTGGATCCTTTATATACGGAGGCAGGGGGCACCCCATAGACACACAATTGATCATTGAGATCTTTCCTTAGCCGTGTGCGGTGCCCCCTGCCACCAAATTCCACCTCGGTCATATTGTCGCAGTGCTTAGGCGAAGCCCTGCGTCAGTAGTACATCAAGATCGTCACCACGCCGTCGTGCTGACGGAACTCTTCCCCAAAGCTTTGCTGGATCGGAGCCCGGGGAACGTCATCGAGCCGAACGTGTGCCAAGAACTCGGAGGTGCCGGAGTAACGGTGCTTGGATCGGTCGGATTGTGAAGACGTACGACTACATCAACCGCGTTATATAACGCTTCCGCTTTCGGTCTACGAGGGTACGTAGACAACACTCTCCCCTCTCGTTGCTATGCATCACCATGATCTTGCGTGTGCGTAGGAATTTTTTTTTGAAATTACTACGTTCCCCAACACATTCTATGGACCTGACCGATACATTTGACTGTGACTGCCGAAAACAGTGATGGAGTTAGATGTTGTTGCCCTTTTCAACCTGGGTTTTGTCTAAACCTGATGAAAAATTAACCCTCATGCTTTTGTACAGTTTGTAAGCTGGAGTTAGATGCTCTTGCCCTTTTCAACTCGGCTGTGACTGTCATATTTTCTTTGAAACAAGGCAAATGGCTTGCCATTCGTTTAAATTAGAGTGAAATATTGTAACAAATCCCAACCAAGGGAAATAACGTCACTCTCGTCGGCTACTTGAGCTCACTGTGCATTAGAGAAGCGAACTGATTAGCCCCCACCAGTACCCACAAACTTATTTTGAACTAGCACACCAAATGGGTTGTAAATTTTCATAGGAAAGGCTGCATGACCATGACAGATTTGGATTCTGACATTTGGGACCCACGAGGAAATAGCCTATCCAAGGTGGTGTCGACTTACTAGCTAGTAAACAAACGATTTTGCCTACCAGCCATTGGACTGACATCCAACATCTTTCGTGTATCTTCTATCTCTTGTCTTCTTCTTCCAGCCACCCAAACCAAATGACCCCGTTGTCGGTGTCAAAACTGGCGGATCTCGGGTAGGGGGTCCCGAACTGTGTGTCTAAGGTCGATGGTAACTGGAGGCAGGGGACACAATGTTTACCCAGGTTCGGGCCCTCTCCATGGAGGTAATACCCTACTTCCTTCTTGATTGATCTTGATGAATATGAGTATTACAAGAGTTGATCTACCACGAGATCGTAATGGTTAAACCCTAGAAGTCTAGCTTGTATGACTAAGGTAATGAATGTATCTCTCCCTCCGGACTAAGTCCTCTAGTTTATATAGACACCAGGAGGATCTAGGGTTACACAAGGTCGGTTACAAAGAAGGGAATCTACATATTTGGTCGCCAAGCTTGCCTTCCACGCCAAGGAGAGTCCCATCCGGACACGGGTGCAGTCTTCAGTCTTTGTGTCTTCACAGCCCACCAGTCCGGCCCATGGCTAACAGGCCGGACGCCCGAGGACCCCTTAGTCCAGGACTCCCTCAGTAGCCCCTCAACCAGGCTTCAATGACAAGGTATCCGGCGTAGATCTTTCTTCGGCATTGCAAGGCGGGTTCCTCCTTCCGAACTCCAAGATAGTCTTCGGACGCATGTGTCCGGATCTGTAACACATGCACCACGCACAACCGCAGAGAGAATATAATATTCCATGAGTCCAATCTGCTGACAACTTTTTGTAATATGACATCATGTCTGCCCGGTCATAATTTCCAACCGTTTGTCGTCTGCCACTCCATGTTTTGAGACGCGGTTGCCATCGGCACGTCTTGTCAAAGCAGAGATCGTGTCCCCTTATTGCGGGATTCTCATCAATAGAGGTGTGGGTAACCCAACCGTACTATTTACACAGCCCTTGGGAATAGGCGAGTTTTGAGGCGAGTGGGGAGGCGTTCAGTATTCACTGCCTTTATAAGGGGATAAGGACTCCCCCTTCTTCTCCCACGCCTTCTCCTTCCTCTGCCCATCCATACTCGAGCTCCAGTGCCCAAGCTCTAGCTTTCTCCGCCCGAGAAAGCACTCCAATCATGTCCGGATCCGGAGCTGGAGGCAAGTGGATGGCCTCCTCCGTCAAGAAGAAGGAGATCAAGGAGCTCCCGGAGGCCAGATATCTGGCCAAGGGGATCGTTCATCGACTCCCGACCAAGGGACAAATCATCCGTACCCAGAGCCCCATGAGAGGGTTGTGTTTCTCACACATTTCGTCCGCGGGCTGGGATTCCCTCTCCACCCGTTTTTCCGTGGATTGATGTTTTACTATGGGCTGGACTTCCACGATCTATCCCCCAACTCTATCATCAACATCTCGGCATTTATTGTCGTGTGCGAGGCCTTTCTCCGCATCGCACCTCACTTCGGCCTATGGCTGAAGACCTTCAATGTGAAGCCGAAGGTGGTGAGCGGCCAACAAGCAGAGTGCGGAGGCGCCATGGTGGGCAAGATGCCCAATGTCACCTGGCCCGAAGGCTCCTTTGTGGAGATGGTGAAGGGGTGGCAGTCGGGGTGGTTCTACATCATCGAGCCGCGCGACACCAGCTGGGCGGCGGCCCCCGAATTCCGATCTGGAGTTTCGATGCGGCTCACCTCCTGGCAAGAGAAGGGCCTAACCTGGGGTTCTTCGAATGAGTCGACTGGGCTCCAGACATGCGTCCAGAACATGATAACGAAGAGGATCAAACTTGTCAACGTGATCCAGGTTATGCTCATTCGTCGGATCCTTCCGTGCCAACGCCGGACTTCCTATTTGTAGGAGTTAGATCCGGCCAAGCACCAGATGCTACTAGAGCTCTTTGGCATGATGCACGAAGACATCTGGAAAGTGCTCTTCAAGGACGGCGAGACACCACCACCCACGACCGAGGATCACGGGCTTAGGTTAAAACTTTAGGCTAATTCGGTAAGTTCTTTCATGTTTTCAAGGTATACACTTACTGGCATATTTTGAGGAAGGGGTCTAAACCTTCCTATCAATTTTTCAGGCCTGGATCGATATAGCGGGGCGGATTAACTGTCCGTCTCCACTACCCGAAGACCAAGAAACCCCACTCCTGACGAAGATGTTGTTTTCGGCGCCTTATGGTGTGCCAGAGAAGAAGGCCAAGAAAACGGCTAAGGGGGCCAGGAGTGGCCTTCGCCGAAAAGGTGCTTCGGACGTGAAGTCTGAAGACGAGACTCACTCTTCGGCCGCCGAAGACGAGGAGCAGGAGGAAGAAAGCGACTCCCACTGAGGGGGGAAGAAAGAAAAAGGGGGCCTCCCCAAATCTGGAGGCAAAGGCGCCCAAGAGGGGGAAGGGCTCCCTCGCGGATAACTCTGCGTGGGATGTCGATAGCAGTCCGGAGCGACCCCCCTGAACCAAGCCTCGGGCCGCCTCGTAAGTACCTTATGCACGTCCAAATGTCTAGCCTTTCCACTTTGTAATATTAATATGTTTAGATTATGCTATTGCAATCCGGCCCGCGACAGCTCCCCGCAATCCTCAACACGAGGTTTGCTAGATTCAAAGGAGATGGCCAGCGTGTCACTGCCGCCCACTCACTCTCCCTCGGCCAATGGTGATGATGAGGTGGTGTCCCAAAGGACCTTCCCAGGTCAGGGAGAGTTTCCGGAGGTCGTCGGGGTGGCGCCAAAGGATGACTCCTCGGCCGCCGGACATATGGGGGGAAAAGCCCCCATGGGGACTGGTGATGGGGGCCAAGTTCAATTCGGCCCCCAGCTGGATACCATCCCGGAGACCTACACGGCTCCGGAGTCAAGCGAGTAGCCTTCCCCGAAAGGAGGAGGTGTGCCTATTCCACCGGTGACCTCTGTCCAATCAGAGGCACCGGATAATCTGCTGGAAGCGCTGCGAGGCGCTTCCATTGTGGATGAACACCGTATCCTTATGAGTACGGTGATCAAGAAGGTTCAGTCAGCCAAAAGCAGTCTGACTGAAGCCTGCGCTAGCCTTCTAACAGGCTTTGAGGTAAGTAATGTAATTGTAGAGAGAATATCACATTGTAGACAGTAGCCCCTGATGCTCTGTTCGGTGTTCGGAAAGAAAAAGCCGAAACAGAGGATCAAAATAATTTCCGTAGGAGTCTAACATAAGATGTCTATGTGAATAAGCAGGCGTCGTTGCTGGCTGCTACCGCTCATACTGCGGAGGTCTCCGGCCTAAAGCAGAACCTGGAGCGGGCCGAGGAAGAGCTCGGCCTAGTGAGAAAGTAGCTAGAGGACAACCAAGGTATGCAGTAACTTGCGTGTATATTTAGGAAGGATGAATGGTTTTTGTTGACTAAAGTGTCATGAACTTTATTAGGGGCCACGACCGAGGTGGCGGCCCTCAAGAAGGCGTTAGCCGAGGTCGAGAACAAAAAGGCCAAGGAACGCGTCGCGCGCAAGAAGCACGAGGCTCGGATCAGCGAGGTCCAGCATGAGCTCCAGGACGCCGTCAAGAAGTACGACTCCTTGGAGCGTGATTCTAAGACGCAAGGGTCCGAACTTGTGAAGGCCCGTCAGAGCACACAAGATGCCTGAGCCAAAGCCCAGAGCGCTCTTCAGGAAATCCAGGAGGCCAATAAGATCATGGCGGGTAAGGCTTTCATTATGCAAAGCAAGTCTGCGAAGGAAACGTTCTTTTTACTTACCCGAATTTGCAGCTCTCCAGGGGCATTTACGGATTTGCCGTGCAGCGTATCGGATGCTACCAAGTTCTATTGAGCCAAAGAAGGGAGTTCTACGGAGAAGTTGTTCTGGTCTCAATACATTGGACCAGAACATCAGGTGCGCTTCAGCGACCAGCTGAAACAGCTGGTCGAGCTGCACAAGGCGGTCGAGCTAGCCATGAAGGATCTAATAGTCCGGCTATGGCCTGACGAGCCCATGCCCAGCAGCTACTTCAGACTTGTGAAGCGTCATGTGAGTGCCTGCCCACAGCTTGAAGTCGTGAAGCGGTCGGTCTGCATTGAAGGTGCACAGATGGCCTTTGCCTGCGCCAAGATGCACTGGGCGAATATGGATTCCAAGAAGCTGATGACTGAGGGGCCACCTGAGGGCAAGGAGCACCGCCGACCCGAGCTATATTTTGGTAGTGTCCTAGAGGGATCCCGCCTTGTGGCGGAGCAATGTGCAAAGGAAGTTATATTCCCATGAAAACTTTCATGTTATCCTGTCCTATTGAGGGAGTCCTGGATTAGTGGGTATCCGGACTGCCGGACTATTGGACTATGAAGATACAAGATTGAAGACTTCGTCTCGTGTCCGGATGGGACTCTCCTTGGCGTGGAAGGCAAGCTTGGCGATACGGATATGTAGATCTCCTCCCTTGTAACCGACTCTGTGTAACCCTAGCCCCCTACGGTGTCTATATAAACCGGAGGGTTTAGTCCGTAGGACAACAACAATCAGACCATAGGCTAGCTTCTAGGGTTTAGCCTCTACGGTCTCGTGGTAGATCAACTCTCGTACTATTCATATCATCAAGATCAATCAAGCAGGAAGTAGGGTATTACCTCCATCGAGAGGGCCTGAACCTGGGTAAACATCGTGTCCCCTGCCTCCTGTTACCATCCGCCTTATACGCACAGTTCGGGACCCCCTACCCGAGATCTGCCGGTTTTGACACCGACATTGGTGCTTCCATTGAGAGTTCCACTGTGCCGTCGCCATAAGGCTTGATGGCCCCTTCGATCATCGCTAACGATGCGGTCCAGGGTGAGGTCTTCCTCCCCGGACAGATCTTTGTATTCGGCGGCTTCGCACTGTGGGCCAACTCGTTTGACCATCTGGAGCAGATCGAGAGCTACGCCCCTGGCCACCAGGTTAGGTTCAGAAACTTGAATTACACTGCCAATATCCGTGGAGACTTGATCTTCGACGGATTCGGGCCCATGCCAGGTGCGCCGCACGATCACGACGAGCATGGTATAGCTCTGTCGTCGGATAGTGCTCGGGAGATCACACCAGTAACTACTCCGGCCTTCAATCCGGAGCAGATTGCGCCATCCGAGGACGGGGGGATAGACCCCGCCTTTGAGGCCGCACTCTTAGCGGCGATAGAGCCGAATACTGACCTTACCCTTCACGAGAGCCATGACGCCTAACCGCTGGACTCGTCTCCGGCCATGGACTCCGAACCGCCTGCGCCCGTGCTTGTCGAATCCGATTGGGCGCCGATCATGGAGTTCACCTCCACGGATATCTTTCAGCACTCGCCCTTCGGTGATGTACTAAACTCGTTAAGGTCTCTCTCCCTGTCAGGAGAACCTTGGCCGAACTATGTCCAGCTAGAATGGGATGCGGATGACGGAGAAATTCACTCCCCACCCACCACCCACTTAGTAGCCACTGCCGATGATTTAACCGACATGCTCGACTTCGTCTTCGAAGACATCGATGGTATGGACAACGATGAAGGAGACGAACAGGAACCACTGCCCACGGGGCACTGGACTGCCACCTCATCATATGATATATATATGGTGGATACACCCAAAGAAGGCAATGACGACAAGACAGCGGAGGATGACCCCTCCAAGAAGCAAACCAAGTGTCGTCGTCAGCAGCACCGCTCTAAGTCTCGCCACAGCAAAAGCGGTGATACCGGCACTGGAGATAACAGTACTCAGGACAGTGCCGAGGATGATGACAATCCCCTCCATCACGATCTAGAGCCGGAGTATGAACAAGCCAGCCCTCCTAAGCGAGCGGCAGAGGGAGAAGCGGAGGATGACAATTACATGCCTCTCTCCGAAGACGAAGTGAGCCTCGACGATGGTGCCTGAGGATCCCGTCGAGCAGGAGCGCTTTAAGAGCCGGCTTATAGCCACAACAAATAGCCTAAAGAAAAAAAAACAACAGCTTCGAGCTGATCAGGATTTGCTAGCAGACAGATGGACTGAAGTCCATGCGGTCGAGGAATACGAACTCGAACGCCCCTCCAAGGGTCACCCAAAGTGCAGGTTGCTACCCCGACTTGAGGAGGAAGCATGGAAACCTACATCACCAGCGTATGACGCGGCTGATCGGCCACCTCGTGGCCGAGACAGAGAGGCATTTCAGCCAGAAGCTCCGCCCGCACCCCGCCGCCACTCAAACAAAAACACCAAGGCACCGGGAAACATGCGAGACCTGCGAGACGTATTGGAAGACAGGGCAAAACACGCAAGATCGATCTACGAATCACGAGGGAACGCTCCTATGCGGGACGGTGACCGCCACGCCGGATACAGTAAAAGCAAAAACGGCAGGGCCGAATACAGCAGGCAAGACTCGTACGAGCTGCATCGCGATTAGCCCAGCACAGGGGCGCGGCACACCCCATATGCTTCACTGACGAAGTAATGGAGCACGAATTCCGAGAGGGTTTTAAACCCGTAAATATTGAATCATATGATGGTACAACAGATCCCGCGGTATGGATCGAGGACTTCCTCCTCCACATCCACATGGCCAGCGGTGATGATCTACATGCCATCAAGTACCTCCCGTTAAAACTTAAAGGACCACCTCGGCATTTGCTGAATAGTTTGCCAACAGACTCCGTTGGCTGTTGGGAGGATCTGGAAGACGCATTCCTTGACAACTTCCAGGGCACTTATGTGCGACCAGCAGATGCCGATGACTTGAGCCACATAATTCAGCAGCCAGGGGAATTGGCCAGGCAATTCTGGACACGGTTCCTAACCAAGAAAAATCAAATTGTCGACTCTCCGGATGCAGAGGCCTTAGAGGCATTTAAGCACAACATCCGTGACGAGTGGCTCGCCCGGCACCTCGGCCAGGAAAAGCCAAAGTCTATGGCAGCCCTCACGACACTCTTGACCCGCTTTTGCGCGGGAGAGGATAGCTGGCTGGCTCGCAGCAACAACGTATCAAGGAATCTTGGCACTTCGGATACCAAGGACAGTAACGGCAGGCCACGTCGCAGCAAACACAAGCGCCGCAACAACGGCGATAACGCCGAGGATACGGCAGTCAATGCCGGATTCAGAGGCTCTAAACTCGGTCAGCGGAAAAAGCCATTCAAAAGCAGCACTCCAGGACCGTCCAGTTTGGACCGCATACTCGATTGCTCGTGTCAAATACATGGCACCCCCGATAAGCCAGCCAATCACACCAATAGAGAATGTTGGGTGTCCAAGCAGGCCGGCAAGTTAAACGCCAAAAACAAGGACAAGGGGCTGCACAGCGATGATGAGGAGGAGCCACGGCCGTCGAACACGGAAGGACAGAAGAGGTTCCCCTCGCAAGTGAGGACGGTGAACATGATATACGCAACCCACATCCCCAAGAGGGAACAGAAGCGTACACTAAGGGACGTATATGCGATGGAGCCCGTCGCCCCAAAGTTCAACCCATGGTCCTCCTATCAGATCACCTTCGATCGTAGGGACCACCCCACTAGTATCCATCATGGCGGATCTGCCGCATTGTTCTTAGACCACATCATTGATGGATTTCACCTCACTCGAGTCCTTATGGACGGCGGCAGCAGCCTGAACCTGCTCTATCAGGATATAGTGCGCAAAATGGGTATAGACCCCTCAAGGATCAAACCCACAAAAACGATGGTCGGTGTCAAAACCAGCGGATCTCGGGTAGGGGGTCCCGAAATGTGCGTCTAAGACAGATGGTAACAGGAGGCAAGGGCCACGATGTTTACCCAGGTTCGGGCCCTCTCTATGGAGGTAATACCCTACTTCCTGCTTGATTGATCTTGATGATCTGAGTAGTACAAGAGTTGATCTACCACGAGATCGTAGAGGCTAAACCCTAGAAGCTAGCCTATGGTATGATTGTTGTTGTCCTACGGACTAAACCCTCCGGTTTATATAGACATCAGAGGGGGCTAGGGTTATAAAGAGTCGGTTACAATGGGAGGAGATCTACATATCTGTATCACCAAGCTTGCCTTCCACGCCAAGGAGAGTCCCATCCGGACACGAGACAAAGTCTTCAATCTTGTATCTTCATAGTCCAACAGTCCGGCCAAAGGATATAGTCTGGCTGTCCGGATACCCCCTAATCCAGGACTCCCTCAGTAGCCCCTGAACCAGGCTTCAATGACGATGAGTCCGCGCGCAGATTGTCTTCGGCATTGCAAGGCAGGTTCCTCCTCTGAATACTCCATAGAAGATTTTGAACACAAGGATAATGTCTGGCTCTGCAAAACAAGTTCCACATATCACCGTACAGAGAATAATATTTCCACAAATCCGACCTGCTGACATATTTGATAGCATGACATCATACCACGGCCCGGTTATTATCGAACCGTTTTTCTCAACCAGCCTTGGCACATATCGCGAGGCGGTTTCCTTGGCACGTCTCGTCGAAGCAGAGATCGTGTCCCCTTATCACGGGATTCTCATCAATACGGGCGTGGGTAACCCAACCGCGCCATCAATCGTGGCGCTTGGGGAATAAGCGAGTTAACCAGGCTAGTGGAGGCATATAGTTTCGTCCGCCTCTATAAAGGGATAAAGGTTCACCTTTTCTCACCCACGACTTCTTCCTCCTTGCCTATCCATTCTTGCGCACTTGAGCTCCAACGACCAAGTTCGCACCTTTCTCCTCACACCGCCCCAATCATGTCCGGAGCGGGAGGAAACTGGATGAAATCCTCCGTCACGGAGGAGGACATCAAAAAGCTGCGGGGTGCCGGATACTTGGCCGCAAATATCGCGCACCGGCTGCCCGACGAGGGGCAGATCGTCCCTACCCCGGAGCCCTACGAGAGGTTAGTCTTTCTCACCCACTTCGTCTGCGGACTGGGGTTCCCCCTCCACCCGTTCGTCCGTGGCCTCATGTTCTACTATGGGCTGGACTTCCACGATCTGGCCCCGAACTTCATCCTCAATATCTCGGCGTTTATCGTCGTGTGCGAGGCCTTCCTCCGTGTCCAGCCCCACTTCGGCATGTGGCTGAAGACCTTCAATGTTAAGCCAAAGATTGTAGGCGGCCAGCAAGAGGAATGTGGAGGTGCCATGGTGGAAAAAATGCCCAACGTTACATGGCTCGAGGGCTCCTATGTGGAGACCATAAAGGGGTGGTAATCGGGGTGGTTCTACATCACCGAGCCGCGCAGCACCAACTGGGTGGCGGCCCCCGAGTTTCGATCCGGAATCCCCATGCGGCTCACCTCCTGGAAAGAGAAGGGCCTATCCTGGGGCTCACCGATAGAGCTAGCCGGACTCCAGAAATGTATCCGGAACATGATAAGCAAGAAACTTAAGCTTGTCAATGTGGTCCAGGTCATGCTCTTTCGCCGGATCCTCCCGTGTCAACAACGGGCGTTCAATTTATGGGAGTTCGACCCGGCCCAGCACCAGACCCTGTGCGAGCTTACCAAGGACCCCACTTCCCTTACCGAGGACCATGGACTTAGCGCGAAGCGCCCTGCGAATCCGGTAAGTTTTTCACACCTTATAAGGTTTTTATTCTCCCCGTCTTGATCAAGTGCGGGATCTAAGCTCCCATGCCTTTGACAGGACTGGGAGGAAAGAGCGGAGCAGATCGACTGCCCGGCGCCCCTGCCCGAAGATCCAGCCGATGCTCTTCTTACGAAGATGCTGATTCCGGCGCCTTATGAGGTGCCGGAGAAGAAGGCCTAGAAGATGGCCGCGGGGACTCGAAAGAGCTCCCGCCGTCAGGTGATATCGGACTCATCGTCCGATAACTCTGAGACGCACTCCTCTCGTGAAGACGAGCAGGAGGAAGATGAAGATTCTCCCCCTCCAGTCGGGGGAGACAGGAAAAGGAAGGCCGCCCCAACCGGGGAGGCCGGAGGGTCCAAGAAGGGAAGGACCGCCCTTCCGGACTGCTCCACGACCGCCACTCACAACGACGATGAGTGGTTGACAAGGGACAAGCCCCTGGCGAAGTCGTAAGTATTCGGATACCAGAGTGATTCATGGTACGCTTTTATTGCACTACTTCTCCTTACGCCGAATATAATTGTGCAGTCCGCCTCGCGCCCGCATCGACGTATCTTCATCGGACGATTCTTTGGACCCGTCGACTATGAGTAGCGAATCACTTCCGACCGCCTCCTCCCCTCGCCCTACGGACAACGTCAAGGTGTTGTCTCAAAGGGCACCATGAGGGAAGGTGGTCCTGGAGGTGCCTCAAGGCGACCTTCCGGACCCTGGGCGCAAAGGGAGCAAGACCCCCGCGGGCACCAAGTTCGGCTCCAAGCCGAACACTGCACCGGGACCACCAGTGGTCCCAGACTCCGGCAGGCGGCCTCCTTCTAAGAGAGGCAAGCCGCCCGTGCCGGTGACCTCCGTCCATCCGTAGTCACCGGGCAACTTGCTGGAAGTGCTTAGCGGCGCTTCCATCAACGAGGAGCTCCGCACTATAATGAGTGCGGTGATCAAGAAGGTTCGGTCCACCAAGAGTGGACTAACCGAAGCTTGCGCCAGCCTCCTAACAGGCTTTAAGGTAAGTAGTTGAAATATATAAAAAAATTACCACATAGACAGGTAGCCCCTGATGCTCTGTTAGGCGTTCGTGAAGAAAAGCCGAATAGAGGATCAAATGATAACTACAGGATTCTAATCCAAATATGTCTATATGTATATGCAGGCTTCACTGTTGGCCACTGCCGCACATACTGCGGAGATCGCCGCACTGAAGCTGAACCTCGAGCGGACTGAGGGAGAACTTGGCCTTGCCAGAAAGCAGCTCGAGGAGAACAAAGGTAAGCAATACCTTTTCTACATAAAAAAAGGCTTTGGTTGCAAGATAACAGGATCATCATGGATGTACAAGGGTCCACAACCGAAGTGGCGACCCTGAAGCAGTTGCTCACCGAGGCCGAAAACAAAGCAGCCAAGGAGCGCACCGAGCAAGAAAGACACGAAGCCCGTGTAGGCGAGGTGCAGCAAGAGCTCCAGGCGCTTGTTAAGAAGCATGAGTCCCTGGAGCTTGACTTGAAGAAGCGAGACTCCGAGCTTGCCAAGGCCCTCGAAAGTGCAAAAAATGCCAAGGCCGAAGCCCAAAAGGCCCTCCAGGAAATTGAGGCGGTGAAGAAGATAGCGGCGGGTAAGGCATTCATTATGAAAAGTAGGCATGCGAAAGAAAATTTCCTTTTACTTACCCAAGTTCGGAGCTCTCCAGGAGCGTTCGCAGATCTGCCCTGCAGTGTGTCTGACGCCATGGAATTCTACCGGGCCGAGGAGGGAAGCTCGACGGAAAAGTTGTTCTGGTCTCAGTATACTGGGACCGAACACCCGATGCCCGTGAGCGACCAGCTGAAGCAACTGGTCAAGCTCCACAAGGCAGCCGAACAGGCCATGAGGGGCCTTATAGTCCGGATGTGGCCTGGGGGTTCCCTTTCCAACAGCTACTTCGGCCTGGTAAGGCGGCTTGCTGATGCCTGCCCACCGCTGGAAGTCATCAAGCGGTCCATCTGCATCGAAGGTGCACGCAGGGCTCTTGCCCGTGCAAAGGTGCACTGGACGAAGATGGACGCCGAGAAGCTGGTGAAGGAGGGGCCGCCGCAGGGCAAGGAGCATCGCCACCCTGAAATGTATTATGAGGGTGTCCTGAAGGGTGCCCGTCTTGTGGCAGACGAGTGTGCGAAGGATGTAATTTTTTAATGAACTTTCTCGTGTGATCCTGCATTATGAAAACTGGTTCATTTGCGCTATGCAACGCTTTCGAATTCAAAATATTACCTTCTGTGCGGCCATTTATAGAATCTGAGAGTTGCTAGTCGTCGGCTTCAGCCCCCATGCAACTAGTGCTGGGGTGTTCGGGATAAATCTGGGCACTCTTTTTCCCATTTATGGGTCCTTCGAGGGAGGTGCTCAGCGCAGCGAACCAGGCAATCGGACTATAATGCTTTATCACTCTCACTTAGCCATAGAAGTCTACAATTTTAAATTTTGGCGAAGCCCCTAGTATTCGGAAAGCCGAAGTTGGGGCGCTATACACGCCTAAGCCGGACAAGGCTGACTCCTCGCCCGAAGCGGAAAAAGTCTTTATGGACTTGAGACCTCGCGAACAGCGACCAACTCTCGCCTCATCATGATAGTCAGTTTTAGCTTTCTCTACTGAGGTGCTTGGCTGGAAGAATCGGGGCACAATCACAGTAGTTTTCCCAGTGCTACCTTAGCCAATATAGCGGAACGTAAGGTACCAAAACATGGGAGCCGGGCAAACCCAACTATTGACCCAAGAACATGATTCGGAGCTGATGCATATAATGCTATAAGTTCGGGGTGCCGCACTGTCGAAAGTGTTCGGACTTCTCATGCCGAATTATGGGGTATACGGAAGCCCCTGGCGTATTGGTCATACCAGAGTGTACGGGTGCTGATTGTCATAAATGAACATATATATGTAAAACAATATAGAATGCAATAAGATACTAGTGTTATGCATTGTTTATTTAAAAAGTGCGTCAAAGCATATCGATACAAGCAGTGCGATAAGCAAAAAGTAGGACTATTTGACAAGTCCCGTCCAAGGGCAAGCTGCGAACTGGTATTTAAAGTTGGTATTTCACTCGTTATCAGAGACCACCTGGGGATTCCATTGTGCGACGTAGCTTCCTGCCTCCTTGGGTGTTGTATCGTGTGTCCGGCTATCGTGCTGCCGGATAAGGCTTCTAGAGAGTAAAGTCCTGAAAGAGAGAGAATGATAACGGTAGTAAGCCCCTAGTGCGGTTGAGCCGCATTGTGGGACGTGCCGTGATCGTGCCCCCCCAATGCCCATGGTATTTTCAGTGCGTAATTACGTACGCGCGGGATGGATTTAGCCGTTGTACTGAGACTAGGGCGGGGGCCGAATTGCTAGACGAGCTCTGAACGTGCCAGGCGATCCTGTTGCAGTTTACTCCGGACGCGCTTGACGGTGTCCGGGGGCTTTATCGCCGAACTAGTGGATTGCCTTAAAAGGCTGCTTTGTGCTTCTGCTGCGAGGGCCGCAATGTGCTCCTCCGTACGGAGTGAGCGCTCTGTGTTTCCATTGACTGTGATGACCCCCTTAGGTCCTGGCATCTTGAGCTTGAGGTATGTGTAATGCGGTACCGCATTGAATCTTGCAAATGCGGTGCGCCCGAGCAGTGCGTGATAGCTGCTGTGGAACGGGACGATATCGAAGATTAATTCCTCGCTTCGGAAGTTGTCCGGAGATCCAAACACCACTTCCAGTGTGATTGAGCCCTTACAATGGGCCTCTACACCTGGTATGACGCCTTTAAAGGTCGTTTTGGTGGGTTTGATCCTCGAGGGGTCTATACCCATTTTGCGCACTTTATCCTGATAAAGCAGGTTCAGGCTGCTGCCACCGTCCATGAGGACTCGGGTGAGGTGAAATCCGTCGATGATTGGGTCTAAGACCAATGCGGCAGATCCGCCATGACGGATACTGTCGGTGTACAAAAAGAGGGGTACACTTTTTGTACACCTATAACTGTGCACGGGCAGTCTGAGCCACGGGCACCACCACACTGAGCAAGGCGAGGGAGGTGAGCCAAGGTAAGGCCAAAGCTCAAGAGAAGCAGAACGACGCCAAGACCAAGACCACGAAGAGCAAAGGGGACGAAGCGGACTCCCCCGGCAAGATCCTTGCCGGGGAGCGATTTTAGCAAACCCGGCAAGACCCTTGCCGTGGCAGCTCGCCCCACACCTACGGAGCGAGTCACCCTTGAGTCCACTGCCCCCATGGAGCAAGGATTCGGGAGACATCCCCGTGGTGGCATGCAGATCTTTGTGAAGACATTCAAGATCAGATACACACTTTAGAATATGATAATCCTTGGCGGGATCCCAGCCATGGAGGACCACAAGGCCCCGACAAGAGCCTTGCCGGGGATGACAGCAGGCGCCACGGCAAGACCCTAGCCGAGACCCCGGCAAGACCCTTGTCGGGGCCGCGACAAGCGGCAAGGCCCTTGCCAAGAACACCCGTGCGGCCACCATCGGGCCCATGCTAATCAGACCTCCGCCTTCGTTCGCATGCCGCTGCCGACCCAACCAGCTGGGCAGGCGCCTGCGTGGCGGCATGCGGATCTTTGTGGAGACCCACCACTGCGCCACCTCAGCTACCTGCTTGCCTACATGGCACCACGGGCACTGCTGGTCAGGGCTCGTGTCAACGCAAGAGGGAGCGGCGACGGACGAGACAAGGCTCGCCCCTGTCCCTGGTAAAGCAAGGACACCTAAGCAAGACGCATTAAATGCACCTTGTCATGTAATGCGAGGGATAACCTCACATCATTGTACCCTTTCCACCTCTTTTGTGCCACTGTGGCAACGCCTTTCCCTATAAAAGGAGGCCCAAGGCGACCAGGAGGAGGATTCGGCTTCTTGGAGCTCCTCACGCCCCATAGCTAGCTCAAGAACACAGATAAACAATCCACCAAAGCAGGAGTAGGGTTTTACGCATCCTCGCGGCCCGAACCTGTATAAACAAACCGTGTGCTATCTGTTTGATCCGCTCTTCTCACGACCCCGCGCCCCGCAACCGTAGTAGGGATTCTTGTGATCCCATAGGTGTCGTTCCCACCGACATCTTTGGCGCGCCAGGTAGGGGTGCGCAGTTGCGAGAATAGGCTCTAGCAGTTAGTTTGACGCTTCTTCATCGTCATGGCGCCCAAGAAGAAGACGACGGTGGCGGTTGGCCCGTCGGAAGCCGGACATCCCGTCCAGACGCGGGCGAGCAGCGGATCGGTCGCAGAAAGGACCCGGGGTGTCGTTCGCGAACACCAACACCGTCCCAGCAGCCGGAGTTTGGGAGGCGACGATGTTCGTGCGCCCGGTGACGGGCCGCACACCGCCAAATCCAAAGACGGAGCCAAGCCCTCCGTGGGTGGCGCGGGGCCTTCCAGGATCGTTGCCACCCTGCCCGAGGGCGACGCGAGGGCTTCCAAGACTCCCACGCCGGCGCCGACGGCGCGCTCCTCTCAAGCGGCGCGCGATGAGCGGCGTAATCACACCGAAGACCGCGGGCGTCGCCGCGGGAAGAGCCCGAAGCGCCACTCCCGGGATGTAGAAGACCTGCCCGCTCGCCGATGCGCTGGTGAAGATGGCATGCGACCGCGGCGTCGTGATAGAGCTCCTTCTGACATGGTCAGAAGTCGAAGCGCGTCGCGATCCGTGCAGGTTTCGCTGCCACCAACGCCAGCAGAAGCCCTGGCGCGCGCGCAGTTGCTCCTCGATTTTCCTCCCACTACGGGGAAACTCGATGAATGGAGAGCCACTATCCGAAGCCTTGTTGCGGTGGCCAACAAAGACGAACCGAGTCCGGTGGAGCCCCCTGGTCGACGCTCCGACGGAGTCCCACGCACCAGTGGCAGGAAAGCCGGCGGCGCCGCGACCACGGTGCACTCGCCTCCTCCTCGCCTGGTACCACGGACGCCAGCCCATCGCGATGTTACGGGCGACGAAATCTCCATAGCGTCGTCCGACCCGCGGACCCACTGTGATCAGCGCCAAGTTCTTCTGGAACGAGAACATGAAGACGCTCGAACCACTATCGAGCGCCGGCGCGGAGCGCGCCACCAATCGGACAAGCGAGCAGGGCCTGCTGTGGACCACCCGGCACCGGAGAGCCATGGAGGCCTACCTTACGAGGTAGGCTGTCCAGCTTTTACCCGTGAGCTGCGGCAGTTCCAGTGGCCCACTCACCGCACCTTCAAACCTGACGTGGGCGAAAAGTACGGCGGCAAGACCCACCCGTCCGAGTTCCTCAGCATCTACACCATCGTGATGCAAGCTGCTGGAGCCCGTGACGATAAGGTGCTTGCGAATTACTTTCCGTTGGCTCTGAAACCCAACGCCATGTCATGGTTGATGCACTTGCCGGTAGACTCTATTTCCTCCTGGTCGGATTTGTGCCATGAGTTCGTGGGCGCCTTTACTGGAGGCCACCAGGCCCATGGCCAAGCGAGCGACCTGCACGTCATTCCCCAGAAGGGAGGCGAGAGTCTCCGCAAGTATATACACAGGTTCAGCCGGATACAGTACAATATCCCTGATGTTCACCCTGCCGCTATCATCAGCGCATTCCATCAGAACGTGCGTAACCGCAAGATGCGCGAAGAGCTGGCAATGAACAAGGTGAAAGATGTAGCAGAACTCTATGTTCTTGATGACGGATGTGCCCGAGCTGAAGACGGAAGGATGTACCCCGGCGAAGATGCCGGCGTGGAAACCGACTCCTCAAATGAGGATACTGCCGCCCCGGCGAAGAAGGGTCGGCGTCGCAACAAGAAGCGCAAGGGTAAAGCCATGCTTGCCGTCGAGGGATCTGATGACACCGGCTCCGCCAAGAAAACCAAGGCAGATGCGCCTGTCGGGCCTTGGCGGCTGCCGAGAAGCCAGGAAACTCCGACAAGCGATACTGCAAGATCCATCGCACCAAAGGCCATGCTCTCCAAGACTGCCAACAGGTTGAGCTCCTTGCTGAGAAGCAGAGGGCTAAATATGAGATGCGGCACAAGGAGAAGGGCCAAGACGGTGCTGAGAGGTCTGGCAAGAAGCGCGACGGCCAGGCGGGCCGTCGCAGCAAGGATAAACAACAGGAGAGGCCCGCCCGAGGCCGTGACAGAAAGCCAGAAGACGACGTTCACGAAGAGGACGACGAATCCGGCGACCAAGAGTTTCAGAAAGCTACAAAGGCCATGTGCGTCGACGGCGGCGCCTCACTGCATACTTCTCACCGCCGGCTTAAACAGTGGGCGCGAGAGATTACAACGGCAGAGCCGTCGTTTGATGCCCAAAGGCCGCTGAAGTGGTCCAGCACACCTATCATTTTTGACATTGAGGATCACCCTGATCGCACTACTGCGGTCGGGTGCTTGCCATTGTTGGTTTCACCAACAATACGCAACCTCAAGGTGACAAAGATGCTAGTCGATGGCGGGGCCGGTCTGAACTTGATCTCGCCTGCCGTGATCGAGAAACTATAGATTCCCGATGGAGACCTCGAAGAGACGGGCACATTTCAGGGGGTCAACCTGGGAAGAAGCCAACCCAAGGGAAAGGTCACGCTGCCCGTGAATTTTGGAAGCGACCTGAACTACAGGACGGAGAGGATTGTGTTTGATGTTGCCAAGATCCCCTTGCCCTACAACGGGATCCTTGGCCGCCCAGCGCTGGCCAAGTTCATGGCGGCGTCACACTACGTCTACAACACCCTGAAGATGCCAGGACCTGTGATGATAATCACCATCCCCTCCGATAAGAAAGATGCGCTGATTTGCGCTGACCAACTATACCAGCAAGTAGTTGCAGCATCCGCCGCCACTAGGGCACTTGCTCCTGCCGCTGGGACCCCGGGAGGGAAGAGGAAGAAGAAGACCGGTGAGACCTCGGACACCCACTCCGGCAAGCGCACCTCTTCGGAGTGTAGCGCTGCCGTCGAGGACGTGCCAGAGAGCTCCACCGGCGGAAACAAGAAGCCCAGGGCCACACCACTGCGAACCAAGAAGGTTTCTATCAATGAGGACGGCACGGGAGGAGCTTTCACCATAAGCTCCACCCTCGACGACAAATAGGAAGACGCGCTCGTCACCTTCCTGCGGGCAAATGTCGATGTGTTTGCATGGCAAGCTTCCGACATCCCCGGAGTTCCTAGGGAGGTGATTGAGCACCACCTTGCTGTCTGTCCTCATGCGCAGCCCGTCAAGCAGAAGGTCAGAAAGCAAGCTTTGGAACGACAAGAGTTCATCACAGAAGAGATCCGGAAACTGGAAGCAGCGGGTTTGGTAAGAGGAGTGCTCCATCGAACGTGGTTGGCCAATCCGGTCGTAGTGCGCAAGGCAAATGGGAAGTGGAGGCTGTGTATTGATTACACAGATATCAATATGGCTTGTCCTAAGGACCCCTTCCCGTTGCCACGCATCGACCAGATTGTTGACTCCACAGCTGGGTGTGATCTGTTGTCATTCCTCGATGCGTACTCCGGTTACCACCAGATCTTCATGACAAGAGAAGACGAAGAGAAAACAGCATTCATCACCCCATGTGGTACGTATTGTTTCATGTGGATGCCTTTCGGGTTGAAGAGTGTTGGTTCGACGTTTGCAAGGGCGGTCTAGATTGGTTTTGAACCCCAGCTCCATAGAAATATGGAAGCTTATATGGATGACATAGTGGTCAAAACCAAGGACAGGGCAACCCTCATACCAGATTTGCAAGAAACATTTGCAAACCTGCGCAAGATCAATCTCAAGCTGAACCCTGAGAAGTGCGTCTTTGGCGTCCCGTCCAGCAAGCTTCTCGGGTTCTTTGTGCCACAGCGTGGGATAGAGACCAATCCGGATAAGATCAAAGCTATAGAGCAGATTGAAGCACCCAAGTGAATCAAGGATGTGCGTCGGCTTGCTGGTTGCGTCGCCGCCATGGGCAGGTTCATTTCCAAGTCTGCCAAGCGCGCCCTCCCCTTTTTCAAGATCCTGAAAAAGGCGGGCCCAATGGAGTGGACGCCAGAAGCTGAAGCAGCATTGCAAGATTTGAAGAGGTACCTCTCCTCCGCACCAATACTAGTTGCGCCTAGGCCGCAGGAGCCGTTGCTGCTATACTTAGCGGCAACGAACTAGGTGGTCAGCGCCACACTAGTGGCGCAGAGAGAGGTTGACGACGAGGTAATGGCAGCGACAGAGCCCGACACCACCAATGCAGAGATGACACAGCCAGTTGGAGTGCCGCCGAAGAAGAAAATGATGCAGCACCCGGTCTACTTTGTTAGTTCCCTCCTGCAGGGGGCTAGATCAAGGTACTCCGGCATGCAGAAATTGCTCTTCGGCCTTCTTATGGCCTCGAGGTAGTTGCGTCACTACTTCCAGGCACACGAGATCACTGTCGTCACTCGCCTCCCTCTGCAACGGATATTACACAATCCAGATGCAACGGGAAGAATTGTGGACTGGGCACTGGAGCGGTCCAGCTTTGGCCTCAAGTTTGAAAGCACTTCGACGATTCAGAGTCGAGTCCTGGCGGAGTTCATTGCAGAATGGACCACGACGCCTGACGAAGAAATCCAAGAGACCGTTCTCCCCGGCAAGGAGGCAAGTTGCAATTGGATCATGTACTTTGATGGAGCTTTCTCCTTACAAGGCGCCGGGACTGGCGTACTGCTTGTCGCGCCCACCGGAGAGCACCTCAAGTACGTGATCCAGATGCACTTCCCCATGGAGGTGTCAACCAACAATACGGCTGAGTACGAAGGGCTGCTTGCCGGTCTTAGGATCGCGGCGGACCTCGGAATCAAGAAACTCATCGTCAGGGGCGACTCGCAGCTTGTCGTCAAGCAAGTCAACAAAGATTACCAGAGCCCGTTGATGAAGGCCTACGTCAATGAAGTGAGAAAGCTGGAAGAGCGTTTTGACGGTATACATGCTGAACACATTCCCCGAGCGGGGAACGACATCGCCGATTACCTGTCGAAACGCGCTGCCCTCAAGCTACCTGTGGAACCAGGTACCTTTGTGCTTCAGCTAACTCAGTCATCCGTTGATCCATCAATAGAGCAGAACAAGAGGAGGAAATCAGGGCCCGGCAAGTACTTTCCCGTCGAGCTCCCCGGAGCCGCCGGCAAGGATGTTGCCGGAGACACTGAGCCCGCCACGGAATGGCTAGCTCCGGCGGAGCGTCAAGCTCTTGCCGTCGAGATAGCCGCTCCTATAGCAGAGGAAATGCCTTTAGTCCTCGTCATCAAGCCCCAGGCTCCGGCGTGGGCACAGCATACCGTCCGATTCCTCCAAACAGGGGAGCTTCCTGAGGAGCAGGAAGAAGCGCAAAAGGTAGCCCGTCGCTCTACCATGTACCAGTTCGTCGATGACGTCCTGTACAGAAAGAGGCCGAACGGTGTGAAATTGAAGTGTATCCCTCGAGAGGAAGGACTGGAGCAGTTGGCGGAGATACACGGAGGCATATGTGGATCCCATATTGGGTCAAACGCCCTTGCCGGCAAGGCATTTAGGCAAGGCTTCTTCTGGCCCACCGCCCTCCAGGATGCGACGACACTAGTCACCAGGTGTGAAGCGTGTCAGTTCCATTCAAAGAAGATTCATCAGCCAGCCCAAGCCCTTCAAACCATTCCTCTCTCCTGGCCCTTCTCGGTCTGGGGGCTCGACATACTGGGCCCTTTCCCCCGCGCTATCGGGGGCTTTGAGTACTTGTATGTTCCAATCGACAAGTTCACAAAGTGGCCGGAGGTGGAGGCGGTGAGGAAGGTCACAGCTCAGTCAGCCGTCAAGTTCTTCAAGGGACTAGTGTGCCGTTTTGGTGTACCCAACAGGGTCATCACCGACAATGGCACACAGTTCACAAGCCGCACCTTCATGCAATATACCCAAGACCTCGGCAGCGAAGTCTGTTTCGCTGCCGTTGCTCACCCACGAAGCAATGGTCAAGCTGAGAGGGCAAATGCTGAAGTACTGCGAGGCTTAAGGACCAAGACCTTTGACAGGCTGCACAAGAGTGGAAGGCGCTGGACTGATGAGTTGCCGACGGTTCTTTGGTCGATCGGGACGACGCCAAATCGAGCCACCGGCCAGACACCCTTTGCCCTAGTATACGGGGCAGAAGCAGTTCTCCACACTGAACTCATATACAGGTCACCTCGAGTGCTCGCTTATGATGAGCTTGAGCAAGAGCAACTGCGGCAAGATGACGCAATGCTCCTTGAGGAAGATCGTCTTCGAGCGGCTGTGAGAGCAGCACGCTACCAGCAAGCCTTGCGCCGCTGCCATAGCCGCAAGGTTCATGCCCAAAGCCTTGAGGAAGGCGACCTTGTCCTTCGGCGCGTTCAATCAAAGAATTCCAACAAGTTGACGCCAAAGTGGGAAGGCCCTTATCGGGTAATACGAGTCACCAGGCCCGGCGCAGTCCGCCTGGAGACCGAAGATGTCGTTCCGGTGAGTAACTCCTGGAACATTGAGCATCTTTGCAAGTTTTACCCGTGAGGCGCGGCTTGCTGGGCCCCCCGGCAAGCCACCTTTTGTACAAGCATTGCCGATGATACATGTAACCCTTTGTACAAAGCCAGGCGCAGACCCTGAGCATAAATAAATGAAGCGCTGGCGCCCTAAGTTATGGCATGCATGCTAGGTCGAGTCTCGTCCTTGGTTAGGGTTGATAGTGCTTAGCGGCGGCTAACCCCTATCTTAGAGGTCGAGTGTGCGTCTCTTTGCTGTTCTTTTGCCTTCTTTGGTTCACAGGACTCACAGGTATCCTTGCCGGATCACTTGAGGACAAAAAAGAGAAGAGGGACAGACCAGCATCTAGACCCCGGCAAGCCAGTATTGCCGGGGGCTGCAAGTGCAAAGATTCACCCACGGCAAACAAGAGTTGCCGGGGGCTACAGCTTCAGATAAGTTCTTTATCCCTTATCATGCATTCCCTTCTGGACTGAGGTATGTGAAACCTCGTTCCTTCCTAAAGATATCGTGCTCCCTAAACTCTAGGCCCTAGGGCTCGTTCCTGGGGCCAGGTTTGGTCGTAGTCGCGGCAGCGAAAGGGTGAAACAAGGAGCCTGAACCCACCTCATCCCTGCCTCCGCCAAAAGCGTGAGAAAGGTCGAGCAACGTGGGAAGACGGCAAGGCCTACTGCCGGGCAAGGAAATGTTTATCTTAGAGATATCAAGGATTTACTCCTTGACGTGGGTTCTACCCGCAAAGAAATGACCCAGCAAGCATCCCTTTTTCATTAAAAACATTCCACTCAGGTACAGTCCATAGGGAATGAAAAACATGAATGATGGGATTACAAGTTTTAAATTCAGCCAAGGACCGAAGGCTTACAAACTAAAAAGAGATAAGGTGCCTGTAATCCCTTTCTTGTCCCTCTCCTCAGGAGGCAGGTCAAGGAGGCGAAAAGGGCAAAAGGGGGCGCCTAGGCGAGCTACGGGCGGCAGAAGGCACCGGGAAGACATCCCGATGGCCACCTCCACGGGAAGCTGGTGATGATGATGACGGTAGAAGATCTGGAAAACGAGGCGGCAAGAACGACAATACGCGACGAAGGCGTCGACGCCCGCGTACTCCGAGCTGACACCCCGCCATCCGCCTTCTTCGCCTTCCCGCACTTCCTACGCCAGCCACCCAAGGAGACGGCCACGAGGAGTTGGTGGGGGCTCGGTGCAGATGCTGCTGCTGGCAACATCGCCCCAGGACAACGGGACCGATGCCTAGTCGGACCCGTCATCCTGCCGCCTACCACCCTCGTCACCGATATCGCTTTCCTCCTCGTCACTCTCGCCCGAGGAGGAGTCTTCATCGTCGGAGGAGCTCTCCACGCAGAACTTCAGGCGAGTTCCAAAATCGCCGAAGACCTTGACGGAGAGAAGGCCGCCCTCCATCAGCTTAAAGTGGAGAGTGAACCCCTCCGCCAAGCGGTGGATATGAGCAAATGTCTTCCATCCCCGACGAAGATACATTACGCGAGGAGATGGGAAGTCGACGCGGACCCGCGTGCCACCGATCCCACAGCCCCTCATGTGCAGCCGCAATGACTCTGGCGGATCCAGCTCCATCTCCCGCGCGAATGGAGTCGGGAGACGAAGGCGACGGCGATGCGGTCGGCGCAGCCTGACGAAGAACTTGCAAGGGTCATCCCCAACATGGCCCTCCATGGGGGGAGGAACTGCTGGCGGAGGCGAGGCCGGCGCGCCGCCCCGTCCTCCTCTTCCACGAGCGCCTCGACCCCGCCCACGGCCTCGCCCCCTCCCCCTTCCCCTCGCGGCTGGCTCTGCCACCGCAGGTGCAGGAGAAGGAGGGACGCGTTGTCGAGCGGCGACCCTCGCCGCCACCGTTGGAGGATCAAGGTTCCCTCTCTCCATGGCGGATGGAAGGGGGGAGCAGAAGCTGAAGAAAAGAGGAGATGAAAGAATGCGGGACGCCATCCTCCCCCTCCCGCTCTTTATAAAGGAACGGGGGAGGGGGCTCGGCCGCCTCGCTCCACCAATCAAGACTCGTAAGCCGCAAGGAACTAGGACCGACCCGCTGCCCCAGCCCGCGGCGGCCCGGTTTCCCGCCTCCACCGATCGCCACCCCAAGCGCATGCGATCCACGTGGCGGGCGGGCAGGACCGAGGCGACGGGTGAGCCTTCCTCTCCCCACCCCGTGATCGTGGGGAGTGGATGCCTTGAAGACCATGCCTCGGCCCCGTTCAGTAAATGGGTCGTGCCTCCACGCCTCCCCTTGTTTATGGGGAACGCGCGAACCGCCCCCTTTACTACGTCGTGACACATGCGTGCAGAGCTCAGCCCCATGCATGCTGCCCACGTCACACACGCCTCCCCACGCCGCGCCACGCGCAGGAAGCGTGGGAAGCGCAGCGCGCGAAGGGACTTACCGCGGTAAAAACTGCCCCGCCTGCCCGCGCACCGTTCTTGGGACTAGCCCAACGACGCGATTGCGCTTACGTGTGGCTCAGGCCCGGGGGCTTCTGTTGGTGTACAAAAAGAGGGGTACACTTTTTGTACCCCTATAACTGTGCACGGGCAGTCTGAGCCACGGGCACCACCACACTGAGCAAGGCGAGGGAGGTGAGCCAAGGTAAGGCCGAAGCTCAAGAGAAGCAGAATGACGCCAAGGCCAAGACCACGAAGAGCAAAGGGGACGAAGAGGACTCCCCCGGTAAGATCCTTGCCGGGGGGCGGTTTTAGCAAACCTGGCAAGACCCTTGCCGTGGCAGCTCGCCCCACACCTACGGAGCGAGTCACCCTTGAGTCCACTGCCCCCATGGTGCAAGGATTCGGGAGACATCCCCGTGGTGGCATGCAGATCTTTGTGAAGACATTCAAGATCAGATACGAACTTTAGAAGATGATGATCCTTGGTGGGATCCCAGCCAAGGAGGACCACAAGGCCCCCGGCAAGAGCCTTGCCGGGGATGACAGCAGGCGGCACGGCAAGACCCTTGCCGAGACCCCGGCAAGACCCTTGCCGGGGCCGCGACAAGACCCTTGTCGGGGCCGCGGCAAGGCCCTTGCCAAGAACACTCGTGGGGCCACCATCGGGCCCATGCTAATCAGACCTCCGCCGCCGTTCGCATGCAGCTGCCGACCCAACCAGCTGGGCAGGCACCTGCGTGGCGGCATGCGGATCTTCGTGGAGACCCACCACTGCGCCACCTTAGCTACCTGCCTGCCTACATGGCACCGCGGGCACCGCTGGTCAGGGCGCGTGTCGACGCAAGAGGGAGCGGTGACGGACGAGACAGGGCTCTCCCCCGTCCCCGGTAAAGAAAGGACACCTAAGCAAGATGCATTAAATGCACCTTGTCATGTAATGCGAGGGATAACCTCGCATCACTGTACCCTTTCCACCTCCTGTGTGCCACTGTGGCAACCCCTTTCCCTATAAAAGGAGGCCAAAAGCGACCAGAAGGAGGATTCAGCTTCTTGGAGCTCCTCACGCCCCATAGCTAGCTCAAGAACACAGATAAACAATCCACCAAAGCAGGAGTAGAGTTTTACGCATCCTCGCGGCCTGAACCTGGATAAACGAACCGTGTGCTATCTGTTTGATCCGCTCTTCTCACGACCCTGCGCCCCGCAACCGTAGTAGGGATTCTTGTGATCCCATAGGTGTTGTTCCCACCAAAAGATACTAGTAGGGTGGTCCCTGCGATCAAAAGTGATCGGACAAGAGGACCATGGGTTGAACTTTGGGGCGACGGGCTCCATCGCATATACGTCCCTTAGTGCACGCTTCCGTTCCCTCTTGGGGATGTGGGATGCGTATATCATGTTCACCGTCCTTACTTGTGGGGGGAACCTCTTCTATCCTCCGGTGTTCTGCGGCCGGGGCTCCACCTCGTCATCGCTGTGCTGCTCCTTTTCCTTGTTTTCGGCGTTTAACTTGCTAGCCTGCTTGAACACCCAGCATTCTCTATTGGTGTGATTGGCTGGTTTGTCGGGGGTGCCGTGTATTTGGCACGAGCGATCGAGTATGCGGTCCAGACTGGACGGGCCCGGAGTGCTTCTTTTAAATGGCTTTTTCTGTTGACCGGGTTTAGAGCCTCGGAATCCGGCATTGACTGTCGTATCCTCGGCGTTATCACCATTATTGTGGCGCTTATGTTTGTTGCAACGTGGCCTGCCGTTGCTATCTTTGGCATCCGAAGTGCCAAGGTTTCTTGATATGTTGTTGCTGCGAGCCAGCCAGCTATCCTCTCCCGTGCAAAAGCGGGTCATGAGCCTTGTGAGGGCTACCATGGATTTCGGCATTTCTTAGCCAAGGTGCCGGGCGAGCCACTCGTCACGGATGTTGTGCTTAAATGCCGCTAAGGCCTCTGCATCCGGACAGTTGACAATTTGATTCTTCTTGGTTAGGAACCGTGTCCAGAATTGCCTGGCTGATTCCCCTGGCTGCTGAATTATGTGGCTCAAGTCATCGGCATCTGGTGGTTGCACATAAGTGCCCTGGAAGTTGTCGAGGAATGCGTCTTCCAGATCCTCCCAACAGCCAATGGAGTCTGCTGGCAAGCTATTCAGCCAATGTCGAGCTGGTCCTTTAAGCTTTAGCGGGAGGTACTTGATGGCATGTTGATCATCGCCGCGAGCCATGTGGATGTGGAGGAGGAAATCCTCGATCCATACCACGGGATCTGTTGTACCATCATATGATTCGATGTTTACGGGTTTAAAACCCTCTGGGAATTCATGATCCATTACTTCGTCAGTGAAGCATAGGGGGTGTGCGGCGCCTCTGTGCTGGGCTATATCGCGGTGTATCTCATATGAGTCTTGCCTGCTATATTCGGCCCGGCCGGATTTACCTTTACTGTATCCGGCGTGACGGTCACCTTCCCACACAGGGGCGCACCCTCGTGATCCGTAGATCGATCTAGCATATTTTTTCCTGTCTTCCAATACGCCTCGCAGGTCTCGCATGTTCCCGGTGCCTTGGTATTTTTGTTTGAGTGGCGGCGGGGTGCGGGCTGAGCTTCTGGCTGAAATGCCTCTCTGTCTCGGCCATGAGGTGGCCGATCAGCCGCGTCGTATGCTGGTGATGTAGGTTTTAATGCTTCCTCCTCAAGCCGGGGTAGCAACCTCTGCTTTGGGTGACCCTTGGAGGGGCGTTCGAGTTCGTGTTCCTCGGCCGCAAGGACTTCAGTCCATCTATCTGCTAGCAAGTCCTGATCAGCTCGAAGTTGTTGCTGTTTTTTCTTCAGGCTATTTGTTGTGGCTATAAGCCGGCGCTTAAAGCGCTCCTGCTCGACGGGATCCTCAGGGACGACAAATTCTTCGTCGTCGAGGCTCACTTCATCTTCGGAGGGAGGCATATAATTGTCCTCCTCTCCCTCTGCCGCTCGTTCCGGAGGGCTGGCTTGTTCATCCTCCGGCTCTAGATCCTGCTGGAGGGGATTGTCTTCGGCACTGTCCGGAGTACTGTTATCTCCTGTGCTGGTATCACCGCTTTTGTTGTGGCGAGACTTAGAGCGGCACCGTTGACGGTCGGCGCTTGGGTTGCTTCTTGGAGGGGTCATCCTCCGTTGTCTTGTCGCCATTGCCTTCTTTGGGTGTATCCACCATGTATATATCACATGATGAGGTGGAGGTCCAGTTCCCCGTGGGCAGTGGTTCCTATTCGTCTCCTTCATCGTTGTCCATACCATCGATGTCTTCGGAGTCGAAGTCGAGCATGTCGGTTAAATCATCGACAGTGGCTACTAAGTGGGTGGTGGGTGGGGCGTGAATTTCTTCGTTGTCCGCATCCTATTCTAGCCGGACATAGTTCGGCCAAGGTTTTTGTAACGCCCTCGATGCGGTTATAGCTCCCACGTGTCGAGTCACGACTTAGAGGCATAACCGCATTGAAAGCAATGTCGCAAGTGAGGTAATCTTCACACAACCCATGTAATACATAAGGGAAAGAGATACATAGTTGGCTTACAGTTGCCACTTCACACAGTACATAAATAAACATACATCATTCAAATTACACTCAAGGTCCGACTACGGTACCAAAATGAAAGAAGACTACCCCAAATGCTACATAGATCCCCGGATCACCCCAACTGGGCTCCACTACTGATCATCTGGAAAAGACACATAGTAACGGCCACGTTCCTCGCCGAACTCCCACGTGAGTTCGGTCGCGTCATCGGCACTGGCATCGTTGGTACCTGCAACTGTTTTGGTAGAAACTATGAGTCACGGGGACTCAGCAATCTCACACCCGCGAGATCAAGACTATTTAAGCTTATAGGTAAGAAAAGGGTAGTGAGGTGGAGCTGCAGCAAGCGACTAGCATATATGGTGGCTGCAACGCAAAAGAGAGCGAGAAGAGAAGGCAAAGCACGGTCGTGAAGCTAGAAGTGATCAAGAAGTGATCCTAGAACAACCTACGTCAGACATAACTCCAACATCGTGTTCACTTCCCGGACCCCGCCGAGAAGAGACCATCACGGTTACACACGCGGTTGATGTGTTTTAGTTAAGGTCAACTTCGGGTTTTCTACAACCGGACATCAACAAATTCCCATCTGCCTCATAACCGCGGGCACGGCTTTCGAAAGATAATACCCTGCAGGGGTGTCCCAACTTAGCCCATGATAAGCTCTCACGGTCAACGAAGGATATTCCTTCTACCGGGAAGACCCGATCTATCTCGGAATCCCGGACTACAAGACATTTCGACAGCAATAAAACAAGTCCAGCAAAGCCGCCCGATTATGCCGACAAATCCTGATAGAAGCTGCGCATATCTCGGTCCCAGGGCACATCCGGATTGTCCAAACTTCCGGTAGGCCAGTCCAGAGTTGCCCCTGGCGACCACCGGCGGCTGACGGTTCGGACCAACACTCGAAGGAGCACTGGCCCGGGGGGGTTAAAATAAAGATGACCCTTGAGTCGCTTAGGTGGCAAATGGTAAAACCAAAGTTGGGCCTTGCTGGAGGAGTCTTATTCAAAGCAAACTGTCAAGGGGGCCCCATAAATCACCCAACCGTGTAAGGAACGCAAAAATCCGGGAACATAACACCGGTATGACGGAAACTAGGGTGGCAAGAGTGGAACAAAACACCAGGCATAAGGCCGAGCCTTCCACCCTTTACCAAGTATATAGATGCATTAATTAAATAAGAGGTATTGTGATATCCCACAAGTAAACATGTTCCAACAAGGAACAACAAAACCATGTTCCAACAAGGAACAAGCTTCATCTTCACCTGCAACTAGCAACGCTATAAGAGGGGCTGAGCAAAGCGGTAACATAGCCAATCAACAATTTGCTAGGACATAGATGGTTAGGGGCTGACATGGCAATATGGGTGGCATGATATAGCAAATGGTAGGTATCGCAGCATAGGCATAGCAAAAGAGCGAGCGTCTAGCAAGCAAAGATAGAAATGATTTCGAGGGTATGGTCATCTTGCCTGCAAGGTTCTCAGAGTTGTCGAAAGCTTGATCCTCGAAAGCGTTCTCAACAGGTTCCTCGTTCATGTACTCGTCTCTCGGCTCTACCCAAGACAAGAGAACGAGCAAAGGAACAAATATCAACCATGATGCAATGCGCAAGCAACATGATGCAAAACATGGCATGATATGCGAGATGTGATATGCAATGCATATGCATGCTCCGGAAGGACAAAGATGAACAAGGCATAATCTTGGCAAACCAAGTATGCCACTGGATAGATGAGGTGATTTCGGATGAAATCGATATAAGGATCACCGGAATCGGATGCACGGTTTGCAAATGACAAGCAAAACAAGAATGACAAGAATCTGCCATTAACAGCATGATACTACATAGCAAGCAACAAGAATTTAAGCTACTTCACTCAAACATATCAACAAAGCATATGACAGGAATCTACTCAAGATGATTGACAAAAGATGAACACTGAGCTACGGCTAAATCACACCACAACAGATTCAAACAAGCATGGCAAAAGTGCAAAAGATAACAGGTTCACAGACTTAGTAAAAATAACAACATAGCAGAAATTAACATCAGGATGACATGTTTAGAGCAATGAAACAACATGCTACAGGATCAGGACATAGCAAAATAAGGCATGGCATGAATATACTCAAAGCACTTGACGACAGTCCCTTATTGACCAAAAGCCAAAAAGGATCAGAAAATATGATTACACCCATGTCAATTAAGCAAGTTTCGTTACAGGTTTCAGACTTGGCAGAAAACTGGACATGTCAAAAACAGATAACGAGTAGGCATGTTTACGAGCTCGATACACTCACTACAGAGCATTGCATGATAAACTAAGCATACATAAATCAAGAAGACATGGCACAGGAACTATACATGGCAAGAATAATCTCATATCATGCAAGTATCGACTACACCAAGCTTGGCAAAATCGAATAACGTGTAAACAATCTGCGAGTAACATTTTATTGCAAAAGTAGAGCTCGATTGGCTCAAGCTATGGCACTCCATAAATACAAACAATGGCACGGATGGATAGACAAAATCCACATGTTCAAAATACTCTTACTGATCATGCTCAAAATATGCGTAGATCTCTCGGAAACAACATGAACACATGGCATGAAAATATCAGCAGGCAGGGACTTGGTGAAATCACTAAGTCTCTGAAAACAGCAACATCAAGTGCCCTAGTTTGCATGCTTGTGCTAGTCACCACAGAGGTCACAAAAATAAATGGCGTAATTCTATGGAAAGGTAACATGGCATATTACAAAACTCATGTAGGACTCAACTTCATAGGAGGTACACATCAATCATGACAAAAATTACAAAAGTGCATGTTCAGATAAGATCCAGAAACTAACATCACATAGCCCTCTTCTAACAGCATTTCGGGCATCAAGACAACCCCAAATGAAATTGATGCAATGGAAAGAAATGATGTACTCTTCGAGGCGAACAATACAACATATTATACACACGAAACGGAGCTACGGATGCCGAGATACTTTGCGATGAACATGTGACGATAATGTGAAAATATGAGGACTTAGAAGAATTCGGGATCGAGGGATCCGGCGGGCACGGATGACGAGGACGGCCGGAACCCGGCCGGAATCGACGGGGACGGCGGCGAGACGCGGCGAGGTGCGGCGGGGTGACGCCGACGAGGTCGCGGGCGGCGGAGCTGCGCGGGCGCGGCGCCGGCGAGCGCCTCGGACGGAGGCGGGCGCGGTGCGGCGGCGGGGAGCGCCGGTGGCGCGGGCGGCGACCGCGGCGGAGCAGGGCATGGAGGCGGGCCCGGCGCGGTGCGGCGGCGGGGAGCGCCGGTGGCGCGGGCGGCGACCGCGGCGGAGCAGGGCGCGGAAGCGGGCCCGGCGCGGGAGGCGGGCGGCGCGCCTGCGGGCGGAGCGGGCTGAGCCTGCGGGCCGCGGGGGCTCTCCCCGGGCCGAGCGGGCCGATCGCGGTGGGAGGCGGCGGGGGACAGGTGTCGCGCGCCGATTGGCCCGGCGCGGCGGCGGACAGCGTCCGGCGCGGCCCGGACACGTCCGGCGGCGCGGGGGCGACGGGGAGCTAGGGTTAGGGTAGGAATGGACCCGTGATTTCGGAGGGGGAGGCCTTTTTATAGGTAGAAGGAGCTAGGAAGCTCCAAATAGAGAGCGGTTTTCGGCCACGCAATCGTGATCGAATGGCGGAGAACAAGGGAGTGTCTCAGATGGGTTGTTGGGCTGTTTTGAAGGGGTGTTGGGCTGCAACACACACGAGGCCTTCACGGTTACCCGGTTAACCGTTGGTGTATCAAACGACCTCCGATTGATCCGAAACTTGACAAGCGGTCTACCGGTGCTATACCAAGGCCGCTTGACAAACCTCGGCTCAATCCGAGAATGTTTAATTCCCGCTCACGAAGAAACGTAAAAGGGGACGCCGGGGAACATAGGAGCGCCGGATTGCGAAACGGACAACGGGGAAAAAGCTCGGATTTATGAGACAAACACGTATGCGAATGTGATGCACATGATGACATGATATGAAATGCATGACATGAACAAAATGCGAAACGAAGGGAAACCCAACCACGGAAGGAAATATCATATCACAATGCCGAAAATGGCAAGAGTTGGATTACAAATATGGCAAGTTACATCTGGGGCGTTACAACACTCCACCACTATGAGAGGATCTCATCCCGAGATCTAGGACTGAAAGAACTCCGGATACTCGGAACGAGGTGGTCCTCACGCTCCCAGGTGGCTTCTCGGTCTGAAGGTGTGACCATTTCACTTTCAGGAATTTGATTGACTTGTTGCGAGTCTTGCGCTCAGTTGTTTCAAGAATAGCAATGGGGTGCTCATGATAGGACAAATCTTCTTGAAGATCAATCTCTTCGAAGTTGATGGTGCGCTCAGGCGTCTTGAAGCACTTACGAAGCCGTTACACGTGGAAAACATCGTGCACATTTACAAAGTTGGAGGGAAGCTCAAGTTGATAGGCGAGATCGCCTCGTTTGCCGATGATCTCGAAAGGGCCCACGTATCTAGGGGCAAGTTTCCCCTTCATACCGAAGCGACGAGTCCCTTTCATTGGAGAGACACGGAGGTAGACATGGTCTCCGATCTCAAATGCCAAATCACGATGTTTGCTATCGTAATAGCTCTTCTGGCGCGATTGCGCGGCTTTGAGGTTCTCACGAATGACCTTGCACATAGCCTCAGCCTCTGAGATCAAATCATTGCCAAGAAATTGGCGTTCACCGGTTTCAGACCAGTTGAGAGGGGTACGGCACTTTCTGCCATAGAGAATCTCGAATGGGGCTTTGCCCGAGCTGGCTTGAAAACTGTTGTTGTAAGAGAACTCAGCATAAGGAAGACAATCCTCCCACTTCATGCCGAAAGAGATAACACAAGCTCTGAGCATATCTTCAAGAATTTGGTTGACACGCTCGACTTGTCCACTAGTTTGAGGGTGGAAAGCTGTGCTGAAGCGAATGTTTGTGCCCATGGCCTTCTGAAAAGAATCCCAAAACTTGGAGGTAAAGATGCTGCCACGGTCTGAAGAAATCAATTGTGGAATGCCATGCAAGGAGACAATTCTGGAGGTGTAGAGCTCTGCCAGCTGCGCTGCTGTGATAGACTCTTTGATAGGAAGAAAATGAGCCACTTTGGTGAGCTTGTCGATGACGACGAAGATAGCATCATTTCCACGCTTGGACTTGGGAAAACCAGTCACGAAGTCCATTTCGATATGATCAAACTTCCATTCTGGAATAGCAAGAGGTTGGAGGAGACCAGCTGGTCGTTGGTGTTCTGCTTTCACCCTTCTGCAGACATCACATTCATTCACGAATTGAGCAATCTCTCGCTTCATTCGAGTCCACCAATACGACTGCTTGAGGTCATGGTACATCTTTGTACTTCCAGGATAAATTGACAGAAGAGAGTTGTGCGCTTCGTTCATAATGACTTCCGGTCCTCGAAGAAAAGAGTATCTCTGTCATCAACTCGATAGCACTTGTATTTGGAAATGCCCTTGTCAATACCACGTTTCACCTTCTTCACCATGGTATCCAACAGTTGTGCCTCACGAATCTGATCTTCCAAAGTAGGAGAGACAATGAGGTTGGCAAGAAAACCTTGAGGGAAAACTTGGAGATTCAACTTGCGGAAAGCCTCACAGAGATCCGGTTGAAAGGGCTTGAGGATTAAGCTGTTGCAGTAAGCCTTCCTGCTCAAAGCGTCTGCAATCACATTAGCCTTGCCTGGAGTATATTCAATACTCGGATTATACTCTTGAATCATTTCGACCCATCGAGTTTGCCTGAGGTTGAGGTGGGGCTGAGTCAAGATGTACTTGAGACTCTTGTGATCGGTGAATATGTCCACTTTCCTTCCCCACAGGAGATGTCTCCATGTTATCAGTGCGTGGACAACTGCCGCCAACTCAAGATCGTGAGTGGGTAGTTCCTTTCGTTGGGCTTCAACTGACAAGAGGTATAGGCAACAACCTTCTTCTCTTGCATTAAGACGGCACCGAGGCCCTGAAGAGAAGCATCACAAAAAACTTCATAAGGCTTGGATTCGTCAGGAGGAGTCAGAACTGGAGCAGTGACAAGTTTCTCTTTGAGAGTGTTGAAAGCCATGTCACAGTCAGGAGACCAGACATACTTCACATGCTTCTGGAGGAGGTTGGAAAGAGGCTTTGCAATCTTTGAGAAATTCTCAACGAATCTTCGGCAATAGCTTGCAAGTCCAAGAAAACTGCGAAGCTGCTTGACATTCTGAGGGGGTTCCCAATTCAAAACTGCAGACACCCTCTCTGGATTAATAGCAATGCCCTTAGCAGGGATGATATGACCAAGATAAAGAACTTCATCAAGCCAGAATTCACATTTGGAGAACTTCGCATATAATTGATACTCTCTGAGCTTGTCGAGCACCAATCGCAAATGTTTGGCATGATCCTCCTTATTCTTGGAGAAGACCAAAATATCATCGAGATAGACCAAGACAAATTCGTTGATGTAGGGGTTGAAGATGAAATTCATCAAGCGAGTGAATGCCGGAGGAGCATTGACAAGGCCGAATGACATGACAGTATATTCATAAGAACCAAAGCTTGTTCTGAATGCTGTCTTGGGAATATCTTCTTCACGAATGCGAATCTGATGATATCCCATACGAAGGTCAAGCTTGGAGAACACCTTAGCACCTTTGAGTTGCTCGAATAGCTCATTGATGTTGGGTAGTGGGTACTTGTTCTTGATAGTCTTCTTGTTCAATGGACGGTAATCGACGCAAAGTCGGTCCGTGCCATCCTTCTTCTTGACAAAAAGAACACCACAACCCCAAGGAGAAGAACTCGGTCTGATCAGACCCAGACGCTCTTGTTCATCGAGTTGTTTATTAAATTCCTTGAGCTCATCTGGTCCAAGCTTGTAAGGACGCTTGCAAACGGGTTCCGTGCCAGGCTCAAGATCAATAACGAATTCAACTGGCCGGCGGGGAGGCATACCCGGAAGCTCTTCTGGAAAGACATCTTGGTACTCACAAACGACTGGAATCTGAGAGATAGCATCCAATTCACCATTCTCATTGAGAGAAAACAACCGAATGGTATCATCATGAGAGGCATAGATGATCACATCGTCAGAAGAGTGAGTCAATTGAATTTCCCTGGCAGCACAATCAAGCTGGGCCTTGTGCTTAGAAAGCCAGTCCATCCCGAGAATAAGATCAATATCAGAGTCACCAAGAACAATTGGTTTAGCCAAGAATCTGTAATCGCCCATCTTGATAGAAACATCCGGAACAAAGGAGCTTGCGTTCATGCATTTAGCTGGAGAGACAACTGATAACGGTTTAGGCAAACCTTGGAAAGACAATTCGTGCTTCGATGCAAAAGGCTTTGAGATGAAAGAATGCGATGCACCAGTATCAAATAAGACTTTTGCAGGAATATCATTAACAGGAAGATTACCCATGATCACTTCAGAAGAATCCTCTGCTTGAGCTGCATTCATCATGTTCACCTTGGCATACTTAGGATTATGCTTGACCACTGCATTGCTGGAAGATTTCACAGGAGGAGGAGGCGGAAGGCGCCTTTGGTTGAAGCACTTGTTCGCATAGTGACCCTTCTGCTGCCATTTGTTGCAAGTCACCTCTGAGAGCGGACGATGATAAGGAGCACTTGGCCTTGGAGCTTGGTTCTGAGACTTGTTCTGATAGCAAGGGTTGGGTGGGTGGGAAGATCCACGACCGCTTGAGTTCTTCTGCTGATAAGGCTGACGGAACAGAGGAGGAGGAGGCAACCAGAACTTATGTTGCTTAGCTGCCACAAGTGAGGAAGAAGAAGACTGGACTGCGTCTCTGACTCTCTTCTTAGATGCCTCACACTTGAGCTGAGCAGCTTCTTGTTTCAGCGCCATGTTGTAGAATTCATCATACTTTAACGGCTCGAAAAGCATGAGAGCAAGTTGCAGATCTTCTCTGAGACCACGCCTGAATTGGTAGATCATACTCTTCTCATCAGGGATGTCTTGCCTCGCAAAACGAGAGAGCTTCTGGAACTGAGTGTTGTATTGATAGGCAGACATGTTGCCTTGCTTGAGATTGCGGAATTCCTCACGCTTACTCTCAACAACACTTTATGGAATGTGGTGAGCTTTGAAGTCACGACGGAAATCATCCCAGGTAATCACACGACCTCCTCTGGAATCTTTGTATTGCTGGAACCACTCAGCAGCTTGATCTTTGAGTTGAAAAGAGGCAAACTTGACGAAGTCCTCAGGTCTGACATTGCTGCCCTCGAAATGCTTGCTGATGTCCACTAGCCAATCATCGGCGTCTGTGGCCTCGACACAGTAGCTGAAGGTCTTTGGCTGATTAGCAAGGAACTGGTTGAGTGAAGCGAAGTGCGGCTGATTGTTGCCTTGGCCTTGATTCTCTTGATTACCTTGCCCTTGGTTGCGATCTTGCAAGAGCTGAATCAGAATCTGAGCGTTGGCATTTGTGGCAGTCATCAGGGCTTGCCAAGCCTCCGGAGGCGGAGGTGGTGGCGGAGGATTAGCCTGACTTCCTTCATTGCGTTCCGGATTCTGACGCGTTGGCGGAGCCATCCTGAAGAGGGTGACCTCCATTAGCATCTTGACAGAGATATATTCAAGCTGAATCAAAGGATCGAAATTGCAACATATAGTCTTCACAATAAACATCCGAACGAGAATGAACGAATGAATTCCAAAGTAAAGCATCACACTTCCATAAGTTGAGAAGCCACTTAGTACAAGGTATGGAATAAAATCAACAAGGTACGGATGTGAACAAATACTTGGTAAGGATTACCCAATCACGAACCAAATATCTGCGGAAGAAGTACTAGAGCTACATGAATTCCCACTTATAAACTCCCGAAACTTTCTGGTTATGCAATCAGGTGTTGGGGATACAGGGGACACAAAATATATCACCCAAACTAACAATACCTAGATCCAGCTGTATCCATCCTTCAACACATAACCAAGAAATTCTCGGAAATCATCTACCTCAACCTTCGAAAAGCATCCGTTATACAAGTCATGGCGATACTCCCGCACTCGCCTCAGTACTGGGCTATCAGGGTTATCTCACCAACAACTGTACAAAAGAGATTTTCGATGTCGGCGTACTAAACTCAGGTATTCCAAAACGCAACGATAAAATTATGACGACAACACCTCGGAGCTCAACTCCCCGGGACACCTCCTCTAAAAACCCTGCTGACGGGAGGCAACCAAGACAATGTTGTCATCATAAAACCATCGGAACGATTCTAAGATACCCGCGTGATCCTACAAAAATTTTTAGTAAAATTTGAGGAGAGAAGAGTCAAAACTCTACGTCAGGATGCCTTACCAGAGAGATGAGGAGACTGGGGAGTAAAAGTAATTCCTAATCTCTCCGATATATAATTCCTAAATGACTCAAAACATTTTTCTAGACACAACTCGGCCACTAAAAACGATCAAACAGTGGGGGCTCCTAAGGTCGGGGAAGGCTCTGATTACCAACTTGTAACGCCCTCGATGCGGTTATAGCTCCCACGTGTCGAGGCACGACTTAGAGGCATAACCGCATTGAAAGCAATGTCGCAAGTGAGGTATTCTTCACACAACCCATGTAATGCATAAGGGAAAGAGATACATAGTTGGCTTACAGTCGCCACTTCACATAGTACATAAATAAACATACATCATTCAAATTACACTCAAGGTCCGACTACGGTACCAAAATGAAAGAAGACTACCCCAAATGCTACATAGATCCCCGGATCACCCCAACTGGGCTCCACTACTGATCATCTGGAAAAGACACATAGTAACGGCCACGTTCCTCGTCGAACTCCCACGTGAGCTCGGTCGCGTCATTGGCACTGGCATCGTTGGTACCTGCAACTGTTTTGGTAGAAACTGTGAGTCACGGGGACTCAGCAATCTCACACCCGCGAGATCAAGACTATTTAAGCTTATAGGTAAGAAAAGGGTAGTGAGGTGGAGCTGCAGCAAGCGACTAGCATATATGGTGGCTACAACGCAAAAGAGAGCGAGAAGAGAAGGCAAAGCACGGTCGTGAAGCTAGAAGTGATCAAGAAGTGATCCTAGAACAACCTACGTCAGACATAACTCCAACACCGTGTTCACTTCCCGGACCCCGCCGAGAAGAGACCATCACGGTTACACACGCGGTTGATGTGTTTTAGTTAAGGTCAACTTCGGGTTTTCTACAACCGGACATCAACAAATTCCCATCTGCCTCATAACCGCGGGCACGGCTTTCGAAAGATAATACCCTGCAGGGGTGTCCCAACTTAGCCCATGATAAGCTCTCACGGTCAACGAAGGATATTCCTTCTACCGGGAAGACCCGATCTATCTTGGAATCCCGGACTACAAGACATTTCGACAGCAATAAAACAAGTCCAGCAAAGCCGCCCGATTGTGCCGACAAATCCTGATAGAAGGTGCACATATCTCGGTCTCAGGGCACATCCGGATTGTCCAAACTTCCGGTAGGCCAGTCCAGAGTTGCCCCTGGCGACCACCGGCGGCTGACGGTTCGGACCAACACTCGAAGGAGCACTGGCCCGGGGGGGTTAAAATAAAGATGACCCTTGAGTCTGCAGAACCCAAGGGAAATAGGCTTAGGTGGCAAATGGTAAAACCAAAGTTCGGCCTTGCTGGAGGAGTCTTATTCAAAGCAAACTGTCAAGGGGGTCCCATAAATCACCCAACCGTGTAAGGAACGCAAAAATCCGGGAACATAACACCGGTATGACGGAAACTAGGGTGGCAAGAGTGGAACAAAACACCGGGCATAAGGCCGAGCCTTCCACCCTTTACCAAGTATATAGATGCATTAATTAAATAAGAGGTATTGTGATATCCCAACAAGTAAACATGTTCCAACAAGGAACAATAAAACCATGTTCCAACAAGGAACAAACTTCATCTTCACCTGCAACTAGCAACGCTATAAGAGGGGCTGAGCAAAGCGGTAACATAGCCAATCAACGGTTTGCTAGGACATGGATGGTTAGGGGCTGACATGGCAATATGGGTGGCATGATATAGCAAATGGTAGGTATCGCAGCATAGGCATAGCAAAAGAGCGAGCTTCTAGCAAGCAAAGATAGAAGTGATTTCGAGGGTATGGTCATCTTGCCTGCAAGGTTCTCAGAGTTGTCGAAAGCTTGATCCTCGAAAGCGTTCTCAACAGGTTCCTCGTTCACGTACTCGTCTCCCGGCTCTACCCAAGACAAGAGAACGAGCAAAGGAACAAATATCAACCACGATGCAATGCGCAAGCAACATGATGCAAAACATGGCATGATATGCGAGATGTGATATGCAATGCATATGCATGCTCCGGAAGGACAAAGATGAACAAGGCATAATCTTGGCAAACCAAGTATGCCACTGGATAGATGAGGTGATTTCGGATGAAATCGATATAAGGATCACCGGAATCGGATGCACGGTTTGCAAATGACAAGCAGAACAAGAATGACAAGAATCTGCCATTAACAGCATGATACTACATAGCAAGCAACAAGAAATTAAGCTACTGGACTCAAACATATCAACAAAGCATATGACAGGAATCTACTCAAGATGCTTGACAAAAGATGAACACTGAGCTACGGCTAAATCACACCAAAACAGATTCAAACAAGCATGGCAAAAGTGCAAAAGATAACAGGTTCACAGACTTGGTAAAAATAACAACATAGCAGAAATTAACATCAGGACGACATGTTTAGAGCAATTAAACAACATGCTACAAGATCAGGACATAGCAAAATAAGGCATCGCATGAATGTACTCAAAGCACTTTACGAAAGTCCCTTACTGACCAAAAGACAAAAAGGATAACAAAATATGATTACACCCATATTAATTAAGCAAGTTTCGTTACAGGTTTCAGACTTAGCAGAAAACTGGACATGTCAAAAACAGATAACGAGTAGGCATGTTTACGAGCTCGATACACTCACTACAGAGCATTGCATGATAAACTAAGCATACATACATCAAGAAGACATGGCACAGGAACTATACATGGCAAGAATAATCTCATATCATGCAAGTATCGACTACACCAAGCTTGGCAAAATCGAATAACGTGTAAACAATCTGCGAGTAACATTTTATTGCAAAAGTAGAGCTCGATTGGCTCAAGCTATGGCACTCCATAAATACAAACAATGGCACGGATGGATAGACAAAATCCACATGTTCAAAATACTCTTACTGATCATGCTCAAAATATGCATAGATCTCTCGGAAACAACATGAACACATGGCATGAAAATATCAGCAGGCAGGGACTTGGTGAAATCACTAAGTCTCTGAAAACAGCAACATCAAGTGCCCTAGTTTGCATGCTTGTGCTAGTCACCACATAGATCACAAAAATACATGGCATAATTCTCTGGAAAGGTAACATGGCATATTACAAAACTCATTTAGGACTCAACTTCATAGGAGGTACACATCAATCATGGCAAAAATGACAAAAGTGCAGGTTCAGATAAAATCCAGAAACTAACATCACATAGCCCTCTTCTAACAGCATTTCGGGCATCAAGACGACCTGAAATGAAATTGATGCAATGGAATGAAGTGATGTACTCTTCGGGGTGAACAATTTAACATAATATACGCACGAAACGGAGCTACGGATGCCGAGATACGATGCGATGAACATGTGATGATAATGTGAAAATATGAGGACTTAGAAGAATTCGGGATCGAGGGAAAAGTCAACCCTAGATTTTGGATCTGAGATCTGGCGGGCACGGATGACGAGGACGGCCGGAACTGGCCGGAATCGACGGGGACGGCCGCGAGACGCGGCGAGGTGTGGCGGGGCGACGCCGGCGAGGTCGCGGGCGGCGGAGCTGCGCGGGCGCGGCTCTGGCTAGCGCCTCGGACGGAGGCGGGCGCCATGCGGCGGCGGGGAGCGCCGGTGGCGCGGGAGGCGACCGCGGCGGAGCAGGGCGCGGAGGCAGGCCCGGCGCGGGAGGCGGGCGGCGCGCCTGCGGGCGGAGCGGGCGGAGCCGGCGGGCCGCGGGGGCTCTCCCCGGGCCGAGCGGGCCGAGCGCGGTGGGAGGCGGCGGGGGACAGGTGTCGCGCGCCGATTGGCCCGGCGCGGCGGCGGACGGCGTCCGGCGCGGCCCGGACACGTCCGGCAGCGCGGGGGCGACGGGGAGCTAGGGTTAGGGTAGGAATGGACCCGTGATTTCGGAGGTGGAGGCCTTTTTATAGGTAGAAGGAGCTAGGAAGCTCCAAATAGAGAGCGGTTTTCGGCCACGCGATCGTGATCGAATGGCGGAGAACAAGGGAGTGTCTCAGATGGGTTGTTGGGCTGTTTTGAAGGGGTGTTGGGCTGCAACACACACGAGGCCTTCACGGTTACCCGGTTAACCGTTGGTGTATCAAACGACCTCCGATTGACCCGAAACTTGACAGGCGGTCTACCGGTGCTATACCAAGGCCGCTTGACAAACCTCGGCTCAATCCGAGAATGTTTAATTCCCGCTCACGAAGAAACGTAAAAGGGGACGCCGGAGAACATAGGAGCGCCGGATTGCAAAACGGACAACGGGGAAAAAGCTCGGATTTATGAGACGAACACGTATGCGAATGCGATGCACATGATGACATGATATGAAATGCATGACATGAACGAAATGCGAAACGAAGGGAAACCCAACCATGGAAGGAAATATCATATCACAATGCCGAAAATGGCAAGAGTTGGATTACAAATATGGCAAGTTACATCTGGGGCGTTACAGTTTTCCTGACAAAGAGAGAGACCTTAACGAGTTTAGTACATCGCCGAAGGGCGAGTGCTGAAAGATATCCGCGGAGGTGAACTCCATGACTGGCGCCCAGTCGGATTCGACAGGCACGGGTGCAGGCGGTTTAGAGTCTGTGGCCGGAGACGAGTCTATAGGTTCGGCATCACGGCCCTCGTGAGGGGCAGGGTCAGTATCCGGCTCTATCGCCGCTGAGAGTGTGGTTCCATGGCTGGGTCTATCCAGCCGTCCTCGGATGTCGCAATCTGCTCCGGATTGAAGGCCGGAGTTGTTGCTGGTGCGATCTCCTGAATGACGTCCGACAGCAGAGCTAAATCATGCTCGTCGTGATCGTGCGGTGCACCTGGGATGGGCTCGAATCCGTCGAAGATCAAGTCTCCGCGGATGTCGGCCGTGTAGTTCAAGTTTCTGAACCTGACCTGGTGGCCAGGGGGTAGCTTTCGATCTGCTCCAGAAGGCCAAGCGAGTTGGCCCGCGGTGCGAAGCCGCCGAATACGAAGATCTGTCCGGGGAGGAAAACCCCACCCTGGACCGCATCGCTACCAATGATCGAAGGAGCCATCAGGCCTTATGGTGACGACACAGTGGAACTCTCAATGAAAGCACCAATGTCGGTGTCAAAACCGGCGGATCTCGGGTAGGGGGTCCCGAGCTGTGCGTCTAAGGCGGATGGTAGCAGGAGGCAAGGGACACGATGTTTACCCAGGTTCGGGCCCTCTCTATGGAGGTAATACCCTACTTCCTGCTTGATTGATCTTTATGACATGAGTAGTACAAGAGTTGATCTACCACGAGAGCGTAGAGGCTAAACCCTAGAAGCTAGCCTATGGTATGATTGTTGTTGTCCTACGGACTAAACCCTCCGGTTTATATAGACACCGGAGGGGGCTAGGGTTACATAGAGACGGCTACAATTGGAGGAGATCTACATATCTGTATCGCCAAGCTTGCCTTCCACGCCAAGGAGAGTCCCATCCAGACACGAGACGAAGTCTTCAATCTTGTATCTTCATAGTCCAACAGTCCGGCCAAAGGATATAGTCCGGCTGTCCAGATACCCCCTAATCCAGGACTCCCTCAACGACCTTTAAAGGCGTCATCCCAGGTGTAGAGGCCCATTGTACGGGCTCAATCACACTGGAAGTGGTCTTCGGATCTCCGGACAACTTCCGAAGCGAGGAGTTAATCTTCGATATCGTCCCGTTCCGCAGCGGCTATCACGCACTACTCGGGCGAACCGCATTTGCAAGATTCAATGCGGTACCGCATTATGCATACCTCAAGATCAAGATGTCAGGACCTAGGGGGGTCATCACAGTCAATGGAAACACAGAGCGCTTGCTCCGTACGGAGGAGCACACTGCGGGCCTCGTAGCCGAGGCACAAAGCAGCCTTTTAAGGCAATCCACCAGTTCGGCGATAAAGCCCCTAGACACCGTCAAGCGCGTCCGGAGTAACCTGCAACAGGATCGCTTGGCACGTTCAGAGCTCGCCTAGCAATTCGGCCCCCGCCCTAGTCTCAGTCGAACGGCGAAATTCGTGCAACGCGTACATAATTACGCATTGAAAATACCATAGGTGTAGGTGGGGGCACGATCATGGCACGTCCCACAATGCGGCTCAACCGCACTAGGGGCTTACTACATTTACCATTCTCTCTCTTTCAGTACTTTACTCTCTTGAAGCCCTATCCGGCAGTGCGATTGCCGGACACATGATACAACATCCAAGGAGGCAGGAAGCTCCGTCGTACAATGAATCCCTAGGTTGTCTCTGATAACGAGTAAAATACCTGCTTTAAGATACCAGTCCGTAGCTTGCCCTCGGATGGGACATGTCAAATAGTCCTATTTTTTGCTTACCGCACTACTTGTATCAGTATGCTTCGACGCATTTCTCGAATAAACAATGCATAGCACTAGTCTATTCTCGCATTCTATATTCTTTATATATATATATATATATATATATATATATATATATATATGTTCATTTATGATAGTTAGCACCCATACACTGGTACGGCCAGTACGCCAGGGGCTTCCGTATACCCCATAATACGGCGTGAGAAGTTCGAACACTTTCGACAGTGCGGCACCCCAAACTTATAGCATTATATGCATCAGCTCCGAATCATGTCTTGGGTCAATAGTTGGGTTTGCCCGGCTCCCATGTTTTGGTACCTTACGTTCCGCTATAACGCCTAAGGTAGCACTGGGAGAACTACCGTGATTGTGTCCCGGTTCTTCCGGACGAGCACCTCAGTAGAGAAAGCTAAAACTGACTGTCATGATAAGGCGAGAGTTGGTCGCCGTTCGAGAGGTCTCAAGTCCCTAAAGACTTTTTCTGCTTCGGGCGAGGAGTCGGCCTTGTCCGACTTAGGCGTGTATAGTGCCCCAAATTCGGCCTTCCGAATACTAGGGGATTCACCAAAATTTAAAATTGTAGACTTCTATGGCTAAGTGAGAGTGATAAAGCATTATAGTCCGATTGCCTGGTTCGTTGCGCTGAGCACCTCCCTCGAAGGACCCAAAAAATGGGGAAAAGAGTGCTCAGATTTATCCCGGACACCCCAGCACTAGTTGCATGGGGGCACAAGCCGACGACTAGCCAACTCTCAGATTTTATAAACGCCCGCATAGAAAGTAATATTTTAAATACAAAAGCGTTGCATAGCGCACATGAACTAGTTTTCATAATACAGGATCACATGAGCAAGTTCATTCAAAGATTACATCTTTGGAACACTCGTCCGCTACAAGACGGGCACCCTTCAAGACACCCTCATAATACATTTCGGGGTGGCGATGCTCCTTGCCCTGCGGTGGCCCCTCCTTCACCAGCTTCTCGGCGTCCATCTTGGCCCAGTACACCTTCGCACGGGCAAAAGCCCTGCATGCACCTTCGATGCAGACGGATCTCTTTATGACTTCCAGCCGTGGGTAGGCGTCCACAAGCCGCCTCACCTGGCCTAAGTAGCTGTTGGGAAGTGCATCGCCAGGCCACCTCCGGGCTATAAGGCCCCTCATGGCCTGTTCAGCCGCCTTGTGGAGCTCAACCAGTTGCTTCAGATGGTCGCTCACGGGCATCGGGTGTTCGGTCCCAGTATACTGAGACCAGAACACCTTCTCCGTCGAGCTCCCCTCCTCGGCCCGGTAGAACTCCGCGGCATCAGACACACTGCGGGGCAGATCTGCGAACGCCCCTGGAGAGCTCCGAACTCGGGTAAGTAAATAGAAATTTTCTTTCACATGCTTGCTTTGCATAATGAATGCATTACCCGCCGCTATCTTCTTCACCACCTCAATCTCCTGGAGGGCCTTTTGGGCTTCGGCCTTGGCATGTTTTGTGCTTTCGAGGGCCTTGGCAAGCTGGGACTTTCGTGTCTTCGAGTCAAGCTCCAAGGCCTCGTTCTTCTTCACGAGCGCCTGGAGCTCTTGCTGCACCTCGCCTACTCGGGCTTCGTGTCTTTCTCACTCGACGCGCTCCTTGGCCGCTTTGTTTTCAGCCTCAGACAGTGCCTTCTTCAGGGTCGCCACTTCGGTCGTGGTCCCTGGCACATTCATGATGATCCTATTATCTTGCAACCAAATTTCTTTTTATATAGACAAGGTATTGCTTACCTTTATTCTCCTCGAGCTGCCTCTTGGCAAGGCCGAGTTCTTCCTCGGACCGCTCGAGGTCCTGCTCAGTGCAGCGACCTCCGCAATACGTGCGGCAGCGGCCAGCAGTGAAGCCTGCATACGCATGCAGATATATTTGGATTAGACTCCTGCGGTTACTATTTGATCCTCTATTCGGCTTTTCTTCGCGAGCGCCGAACAGAGCATCAGGGGCTACTGTCTATGCAGTAATATTTTCCTATATTTCAATTACTCGCCTCAAAGCCTGTTAGGAGGCTGGCACATGCTTCAGTCAGTCCGCTCTTGGCGGACTAAACCTTCTTGATCACCGCACTCATGATAGTGTGGTGCTCTTCGTCGATGGAAGCGCTGCGAAGCGCTTCCAGCAAGTTGTCTGGTGCCTCTGGATGGACAGAGGTCACCAGCACGGGCGGCTTGCCCCTCTTAACAGGGGGCCGCCTGCCGGAGTCCAGGACCACTGGGGGTTCCGGTGCGGTGTTCGGCTGGGGGCCAAACTTGGAGCCCGTGGGAGTCTTGCTCCCTTTGCGCCCAGGGTCCGGAAGGTCGCCTTGAGGCGCCTCCAGGACTACCTCCCCTCGGCTTGGTGCCCTTTGAGACAACACCGCGGTGTTGTCCATAGGGAGAGGGGAGGAGGCGGTCGGAAGTGAATCACTATTCATATCCGATGGGTCCAAAGAACCGTCTGACATAGATACGTCGATGCGGGCTTGGGACGGACTGCATAATCATATTTGGCATAAGGAGAAGCAGTGCAATAAAAGCATACCATGAATTACTCTGGTATCCGAATACTTACGACTTCGCCAGGGGCTTGTCCCTGGGCAACCACTCGTCTTCGCTATGTGCGGCGGTCGTGGAACAGTCCGGAAGGAGAGCCCTTCCCTTCTTGGACCCTTCGGCCTCCACGGTTGGGGCGGCCTTCCTTTTCTTGTCTCCCCGGCTGGAGGGGGAGAACCTTCATCTTCTTCCCCCTCGTTTTCATGAGAGGGGTGCGTCTTGGAGTTATCGGACGATGAGTCTGATACCACTCGACGCCGGGAACTCTTTCGGGTCCCCGTGGCCTTCTTCTTGGTCTTCTTCTCCGGCACCTCATAAGGTGCCGGAGTAAGCATCTACGTTAGGAGAGCGTTGGCTGGATCTTCGGGCAGGGGGCCGGGCAGTCGGTCTGCTCCGCTGTCTCCACCCAGTCCTGTCAGAGGCATGGGAGCTCAGATCCCGCGCATGATTAAACTGGGGAAAGTAAATACCCTATAAGGTGTAGAGAACTTACCGGATTCACAGGTGTGGGCTCTTGAGAAGATGTGTCTAGGGGGGTGATTAGACACTTAGTGCTAAAGTTGCAGTTTTTAAACTTTTTCGGTTTAAGTGGAGTTTAGGCATAATTTCAACATACACAATACATATCAAGCAAGCATGCAAAAAGTATATGAGCAGCGGAAAGTAAAGCATGCAACTTGCAAGAATGTAAAGGGAAGGGTTTGGAGATTTCAAACGCAATTGGAGACAAGGATGTTTTTGTCGTGGTTCGGATAGGTGGTGCTATCCTACATCCACGTTGATGGAGACTTCAACCCACGAAGGGTAACGGTTGCGCGAGTCCACGGAGGGCTCCACCCACGAAGGGTCCACGAAGAAGCAACCTTGTCTATCCCACCATGGCCATCGCCCACGAAGGACTTGCCTCACTAGTGGTAGATCTTCACGAAGTAGGCAATCTCCTTGCCCTTACAAACTCCTTGGTTCAACTCCACAATCTTGTCGGAGGCTCCCAAGTGACACCAAGCCAATCTAGGAGACACCACTCTCCAAGAAGTAACAAATGGTGTGTTGATGATGAACTCCTTGCTCTTGTGCTTCAAATGATAGTCTCCACAACACTCAACTCTCTCTCTCACAGGATTTGGATTTGGTGGAAAGAAGATTTGAGTGGAAAGCAACTTGGGAAGGCTAGAGATCAAGATTCATATGGTAGGAATGGAATGTCTTGGCCTCAACACAAGGGTAGGTGGTTCTCTCTCAGAACATATGAGTTGGAAGTGTAGATGTGTTCTGATGGCTCTCTCCACGAATGAAGAGGAGGTGGAGGGGTATTTATAGCCTCCACACAAAATCCAACCGTTACACACAATTTACCAATCTCGGTGGGACCGAATCAACAAACTCGGTCGGATTGATTTAGTAAACCTAGTGACCGTTAGAGATTTTCGGTGGGACTGACATGCAACTCGGTAGCACCGATATGGTTAGGGTTAGGGCATAACGTAATCTCGGTGAGGCCGATTACACAAACTCGGTGAGACTGATTTTGTTAATTATCTAACCAGAGAGTTGGTCAGGCAAACTCAGTGGGACCGATTACTAAACTCGGTTGGACCAATTTTGGTAACAAGTTAACCAGAGAGTTTGCATTGTAATCTCGGTAGTACCGATTGCCTAAACTCGGTGAGACCGATTTTGGTAATGGACATACACAGAGAGATTACAATCCCATCTCGGTGAAACCGAGATCCCTATCGTTGAAATCGATTTGCTAGGGTTTGGCAGTGGCTATGACAAATGAAACTCGGTGGCGCCGGATAGAAAGAATCGGTAGGGCTGAGTTTGACTTTAGGTTTAGGTCATATGTGGAAGTGGGAAGGTAGCTGAGGGTTTTGGAGCATATCACCAAGCACATGAAGCAAGAGGCTCATTAAGCAACACCTCATCCCTCCTTGATAGTATTGGCTTTTCCTATAGACTGATCAATGTGATCTTGGATCACTAAAATGTAAAATGAAGAGTCTTGAGCTTGAAGCTTTAGCCAATCCTTTGTCCTTAGCATCTTGAAGAAGTTCCCACAACCTTTAGTCCATGCCACTCCATTGTTGAACTTATCTGAAACATACTAGATAAAAGTGTTAGTCCAACAAGAGATATGTTGACATTAATTACTAAAACCACCTAGGGAGCACTTGTGCTTTCAATCTCCCCCTTTTTGGTAATTGATGGCAACATACATCAAAGCTTTAGATTAAGATATAAAGAATAGTAAGTAAAGCTTTGGAAGGACATGTAACAAACATAGGCTCCCCCTACATGTATGCAATCATGTGAATATGAAACATAGAAGCATGTGAGAGCATAACCATAACAGAGTAGGCAATGTGTTACATGTATCTTGGCCATATGCATCAGAGCAAAAGATTATTAAGAAAAATACTTCATGCTCATGAGTCCTTCTTGCAAACAGTATGTACATAAGCAAGAATTCCTCATTCTCATGATTTTGATGCGTATACTTACCTTGTAGTCTTGAGTTGGCTTAGGATGGAATGAACCTGCACAAACAAGGTTAGATAACACAGGTACATCCACTAGCCAAAGCAAACCAAAGGAAACCACAAGAGTACCAAGACTGGGATGACATGTAGAGAGTGAGTACAAGGTACCACATTGGTTTAGACATGTCCCCAAGAGTAAAGATATGCAATGAATTTGAATGATTTCTTTCCCTTAGATGTCTTTCTCCTCCTGAATCTGACATGGGATATTGGGAGAAGATAGGGAACAGAAACAGAGCTGAAATATATGAATGAATAGAGCTTAATGCAAATAAGCACATATGAACATGTCTTTCCCCCAAAAAGACATGTGGCATCTCTCCTCTTGAACATCAAGCATCTGGGATCCTTGAGTATTCTCTCCCCCTGGAGATCTCTTTCTCCTTCTTAATATTCTCTCTTGTAGGTGATAAGCTTTGATGTGATCTCTCTCTCCCCCTTTGACATCAATTTCCAAGAAGGGCTTTCTGGAATCTGTCGAATGGGTTTGGTCCTTGAGAATCAGCACAAAGTAATGGATAAACTATGATGCTTGTATAGGACAAGATTCATTGAGTGGAGCTGGATCAGAAGAAATATAGAACAAGTGGCAAACTGTTTTTCCTGTTGTGAATTTGGTGGCACCGAGTGGCATGTTTCGGTGGTACCGAAAGGATTCGGTTGGACCGAAAACTACAAGTCGGTGAAACCGAGTTCATCACGGAGAAAAACACTTGTCACCTCAGCTCACTAGACAAGTAAGGTTTCACAAAGATTTGCAATGAATTATCTGAAAGATTTGCAATGAATTGGATGCAGAAAACGCAAAACAAAAAGCAAAAAGAAACGAATGAAAGTTCTAGATGAAGTTTTTTTTGTTTGAGAAAGGAAAACAAATATGCAAGGGACAAATGCAATAACACAGAAAAGAACACAAGAGAACTTCATCTAGAGTTGGGCGGTGACATAGTCACCTATGTTAGAGTATATTGACTTAGGAGTCAAGTGAGATCACTTGATCATAGGTCATACTCATCGTTTAAGCTCAAAATGGGGTTACCATTTTTCGTTTAAGCATCTTGATGTATTCACATCTTGTTGAGTTGCTTTGACTCATGACTTGGAGTAAAGCTTCTCTAAGATGGAATTACATACCTTGGGTGGTGGTGTGGATCTTGCTCATGTAGTTGAACTTGTGTGGGTGCTCAAGGTTGATGTAGTTCATCAAAAGTTGGGAGCACCACTTGGAGTTTGAGGTCATCTACCTACATGGATTAGTTCTTGCAAGGAAGAGCACTTATGTATACAAAAATGACAATCATGAAGCTCAACATAGAATTTGTCAAAGGATATGTTTGAATGGTTTTGTGCTTCCTTGTCTTCAACCACCATTGTGTAGAGACTTGGTGATGTAGAGATTGCTTAAGATGTGAGTGAGTTGCAATCTCATAGAATTAGATTCAACCAAGTACCTACATGGGTTAGATAACATGCAAGATGCAAATTTGTTCAAGACATAAGATAATCATCATAAGAGATATATCATGGATTAGTCATAAGCTCATGTCTTGCATGTCTCCAATGGAGTTCCTACTCCAAGTTCGAAGCATCAATAACGTTCAATTCACCTCTCAACTTGCAAAATACTTTCTCATCAAGTGGTTTAGTGAATATATCTGCTAATTGCTTATCGGTGCGAACATGCTTAAGATCAATGTCACCCTTAGCAACATGATCTCGAATGAAATGATGACGAACTTCAATATGCTTAGTTCGAGAATGTTGTACAGGATTATGACCAATTTTGATAGCACTTTCATTGTCACAAAGCAATGGAACATGTTTCACATAGATCCCATAATCTTTAAGAGTTTGGGTCATCCAAAGTAATTGAGCACAACATGAACCAGCGGCAATGTATTCCGCTTCGGCGGTGGATAAGGATACCGAGTTTTGTTTCTTGGAGGACCAAGACACAAGAGATCTACCAAGAAATTGACAAGTACCCGAAGTGGACTTTCTATCAACCTTGTCTCCGGCATAATCCGAGTCGGAATAGCCAACAAGATCAAAATAATACCTCTTAGGATACCAAATGCCAAAATTTGGTGTATGAATTAAGTATCTCACTATCCTTTTCACGGCCTTAAGATGACATTCTTTAGGAGCAGCTTGATATCGTGCACACATGCACACACTTAGCATAATATCGGGACGTGAAGCACATAGGTATAACAATGAACCAATCATAGAGCGATAAACCTTTTGATCAACCGGTTCACCATCTTTGGTCAAATCATTATGTCCACTAGTAGGCATGGGTGTAGGCATACCTTTGCATTCTTGCATATTGAACTTCTTGAATAAGTCTTTGGTGTACTTTGTTTGAGAGACAAATGTACCTTCCTTAGTTTGCTTGATTTGCAAACCGAGAAAGAATTTGAGTTCACTCATCATAGACATCTCAAACTTCTTCGACATTAGCTTTCCAAAATTTTCACTAAAAAGAGGGTTAGTTGAACCAAATATGATATCATCAACATAAATTTGGCATACAAATAGTTCTCCATTAACTCTTTTAGTAAAAAGTGTGGAATCAATTTTTCCAATTTCAAATCCACTTGCAATAAGGAACTTGGTCAAGCATTTATACCATGCTCTAGGAGCTTGTTTAAGACCATAAAGGGCTTTGTGAAGTTTGTAAACATGATTTGGTTTCTTAGGATTGACAAAGTCGGGAGGTTGTTTGACATAAATTTCCTCCTCTATTTCACCATTTAGAAAAGCACTTTTAATGTCCATTTGGTACAAGGTGATATTATGGTGATTAGCATAGGCAAGTAAGATGCGAATGGACTCAAGTCTAGCAACGGGAGCATATGTCTCACCATAGTCCATACCTTCGACTTGTGTGTACCCTTGGGCGACGAGACGTGCTTTGTTGCGAACCACTTGTCCATCTTCATCTTGCTTGTTGCGAAACACCCATTTGGTACCAATGATGTTGTGGTTGTTGTCAGGCTTCTCAAACAATGTCCACACTTGGTTTCTCTCAAAGTTGTGTAGCTCTTCATGCATGGCGTTTATCCAGTCCGGATCTTCCAATGCTTCTTCAACCTTCATAGGTTCAATGCTAGAGTTGAATGAATAGTTTTCAAAAAAGTTAGCTAAACGAGTTTTTGAGCGAGTGATTCTCCCGGTTTGAATACCATTGTAGATTTGCTCGACGGGATGGTCCTTAGCAATTCTTGCTCGAACTCGGGAAAGCTTTTGCTTGGGTCTTCTTTGAACATCTTCTTCATCTTGTTCTTCTTCTTGGCCTTCTTCATTGTTGGCGTTGTCGTTCTCTTGTCGTGGTGGAGAAGGAGGTTGTTGGCGTTCGTCTTGATGCATTTCCTCGTCTTCTTCATCTGGGTGTGTCCCGCTTGTGGATGCTTCCCTGTCAATCCTTGGTTCACCTTGTCGTGAAGTAGAAGCTTCCACTTGGACGGACGAGGTACTCTCCTTCACCTCCGTTGGACGAATTTTGCCAATAGACAAGTCTTGGATTGCTTCTGAAGGGTCTTTGTCTCCTACATCAATTGGCAATTGCTCTACTTGCGAGCCATTAGATTCATCAAACTTCACATCTACCGTCTCTTCAACCTTTCTGGTGAAATTGTTGTAGACACGGTAAGTGTGAGAGTTTGAGCCATAACCAAGTAGGAAACCTTCATGAGATTTAGGAGCAAACTTTGAACGACGATGCTTATCAAGAATGTAGCACTTTGAGCCGAATACTCAAAAGTATCCAACTTGGGGTTTGTTACTGGTGAGGAGCTCGTATGCCGTCTTGCCTAGCTTGTGAAGATACAAGCGATTTGTTGCATGACAACCTGTCTCAACCGCTTCTGCCCAAAAGTGCTTCGGCGTCTTGTACTCATCAAGCATCATTCTCGCCATTTTGATGAGCGTCCGGTTCTTCCTCTCAACAACTCCATTTTGTTGAGGTGTGTATGTAGCCGAGAACTCGTGTGAAATCCCTTCTTCGTCAAGAAAGGTGTCCACATTTGCGTTCTTGAACTCCGTTCCGTTGTCACTCCGAACCTTCTTGATCTTCACTTCAATTTGATTTCGGGCCTTCCTAGCGAAGTTTTTTAAGATCTTTTGGACCTGCGATTTGTCATCAAGAAAGAACACCCACGTAAATCTTGAAAAATCATCAACTATAACTAGACCAAAAGAATTTCCACCGAGACTTTTGTAAGCGTTGGGACCAAAAAGATCCATATGAAGTAGCTCGAGTGGCCTCCTTGTGGTCATGATGTTCTTCACGGGATGCTTTCCTCCAACCTGTTTACCTGCTTGACAAGCACTGCAAAGTCTACCCTTATCAAATATAACATCGTTAACTCCAAGGATATGATTTCCTTTAATAAGCTTGTCAAGGTTTCTCATGCCAACGTGACCTAGTCATCTATGCCACAACCAACCTTTTGAGGATTTAGCGATAAAGCAAGTTTTAGATTGTGCCTTTTTAGAGAAATCGACAATGTAAAGATCACCTCTACGTATACCGGTAAAGACCATTTTATGATTGTCTCGACGAAACACTTGGCAATCTACCTCAGTAAATAGGACATTCAAACTGAAATCAGCAAGTCTAGATACTGAAAGTAAGTTGTATCCAAGAGATTCAACGAGCATGAAATTTTGTATGGAGCTATCGTGTGAGATGGCCACCTTACCAAGGCCAACCACCTTACCCTTTGAATTATCACCAAAGGTGACATATTTTCGAGGGCCGTCATTTTCAGCAAGATCACGGAACATCTCTTCATCTCCGGTCATATGATCAGTACATCCACTATCAAGAACCCATTCCTTTCCTCCTGACACATATCCCCGAAGATTTTCCATAAGACCAAAATGTCTCGTTGCATCATCAAGATCAAAGTCACTATCATCATCTTCATCATAGTATACATGTTCAACATCATCTTGTGATTGATCATATCCTAGAGAGGGTAATTCATTAGGTACATGATCATCAAAGTGGTTACCTTTATGAATTCTAGTAGCTTCGGATATGATATCACTAATGATTCCAACATTTCCTTTAGCACGCATGAGATTGGTAAGCTCAAATAGACAATCACCAAAACTAGGATCACTAGAGTTCATCTTACTCAAGGCAATAGATTTATGGAGAATTTCATCTAAATTTTTCAAGGAATAGTCGGGAAATCGTTCCTCAAGAAATTTCCATATAGTGTAAGCACACTCAAGAGTAGGCAAACATATAATCAAGTTTCTAGGCCATCCTCTAATGATGAGCTCAACAGTTCTATGATTGCGAATCATGGCAATATCTTCATCTAGGGTAGGGTGCATAGGATCCACATGAGGCGCACAAGGACTAGCAATGTACTTGTTCAAATGATATTGATTGAAAATTACAAGCATCTCATTTTTCCACTCATGAAAATACTCTCCATCAAGAATAGGCACTCTATGTCTAAGACTCCCCAAAGTAGACTCATCCATCTTCCTCCAATGGTGATTAAACCAACGCAATGGAGACCAAAGCTCTGATACCACTTGTGGGATCTTGAGAAGATGTGTCTAGAGGGGGGTGATTAGACACTTAGTGCTAAAGTTGCAGTTTTTAAACTTTTTCGGTTTAAGTGGAGTTTAGGCACAATTTCAACATACACAATACATATCAAGCAAGCATGCAAAAAGTATATGAGCAGCGGAAAGTAAAGCATGCAACTTGCAAGAATGTAAAGGGAAGGGTTTGGAGATTTCAAACGCAATTGGAGACAAGGATGTTTTTGTCGTGGTTCGGATAGGTGGTGCTATCCTACATCCACGTTGATGGAGACTTCAACCCACGAAGGGTAACGGTTGCGCGAGTCCACGGAGGGCTCCACCCACGAAGGGTCCATGAAGAAGCAACCTTGTCTATCCCACCATGGCCATCGCCCACGAAGGACTTGCCTCACTAGTGGTAGATCTTCACGAAGTAGGCGATCTCCTTGCCCTTACAAACTCCTTGGTTCAACTCCACAATCTTGTCGGAGGCTCCCAAGTGACACCTAGCCAATCTAGGAGACACCACTCTCCAAGAAGTAACAAATGGTGTGTTGATGATGAACTCCTTGCTCTTGTGCTTCAAATGATAGTCTCCCCAACACTCAACTCTCTCTCTCACAGGATTTGGATTTGGTGGAAAGAAGATTTGAGTGGAAAGCAACTTGGGAAGGCTAGAGATCAAGATTCATATGGTAGGAATGGAATGTCTTAGCCTCAACACAAGGGTAGGTGGTTCTCTCTCAGAACATATGAGTTGGAAGTGTAGATGTGTTCTGATGGCTCTCTCCACGAATGAAGAGGAGGTGGAGGGGTATTTATAGCCTCCACACAAAATCCAACCGTTACACACAATGTACCAATCTCGGTGGGACCGAATCAACAAACTCGGTCGGATCGATTTAGTAAACCTAGTGACCGTTAGAGATTTTCGGTGGGACTGACATGCAACTCGGTAGCACCGATATGGTTAGGGTTAGGGCATAACGTAATCTCGGTGAGGCCGATTACACAAACTCGGTGAGACTGATTTTGGTAATTATCTAACCAGAGAGTTGGTCAGGCAAACTCAGTGGGACCGATTACTAAACTCGGTTGGACCAATTTTGGTAACAAGTTAACCAGAGAGTTTGCATTGTAATCTCGGTAGTACCGATTGCCTAAACTCGGTGAGACAGATTTTGGTAATGGACATACACAGAGAGATTACAATCCCATCTCGGTGAAACCGAGATCCCTATCGTTGAAATCGATTTGCTAGGGTTTGGCAGTGGCTATGACAAATGAAACTCGGTGGCGCCGGATAGAAAGAATCGGTAGGGCTGAGTTTGACTTTAGGTTTAGGTCATATGTGGAAGTGGGAAGGTAGCTGAGGGTTTTGGAGCATATCACCAAGCACATGAAGCAAGAGGCTCATTAAGCAACACCTCATACCTCCTTGATAGTATTGGCTTTTCCTATAGACTGATCAATGTGATCTTGGATCACTAAAATGTAAAATGAAGAGTCTTGAGCTTGAAGCTTTAGCCAATCCTTTGTCCTTAGCATCTTGAAGAAGTTCCCACAACCTTTAGTCCATGCCACTCCATTGTTGAACTTATCTGAAACATACTAGATAAAAGTGTTAGTCCAACAAGAGATATGTTGACATTAATTACCAAAACCACCTAGGGAGCACTTGTGCTTTCAGCAGGGCGCTTCACACTAAGTCCGCGGTCCTTGGTAAGGGAAGGGGGGACCTCGGCGCCCTTGAACAGCACCCTCCAGACGTCCTTGTGCGTCGTGTCAAAGAGCTCACGCAGAGTCTAGTGCTGGGCCGGGTCGAACTCCCGTAAATTAAACGCCCGTTGTTGACACGGGAGAATCCGGCGGAAGAGCATGACCTGGACCACTTTGACAAGCTTGACTTTCTTGCTTATCATGTTTTGGATACACTTCTAGAGTCCGGCCAGCTCCACCGATGAACCTCAGGACAAGCCCTTCTCTTCCAGGAGGTAAGCCGCATGGGGATTCCCGATCGGAACTCGGGGGCCGCCACCCAGTCGGTGTCGCGCGGCACAGTGATGTAGAACCACCCCGATTGCCACCCCTTTATGGTCTCCACGTAGGAGCCCTCGAGCCATATGACATTGGGCATTTTGCCCACCATGGCGCCTCCGCATTCCGCTTGCTGGCTGCCCACAACCTTCGGCTTGACATTGAAGGTCTTCAGCCACAAGCCGAAGTGGGGCTGGACGCGGAGGAAGGCCTCGCACACGACGATAAACGCCGAGATGTTGAGAATAAAGTTCAGGGCTAGATCATGGAAGTCCAGCCCGTAGTAGAACATGAGGCCACGGACGAACGGGTGAAGGGGGAACCCCAGTCCGCGGACGAAGTGAGTGAGAAAAAATACCCTCTCGTAAGGTTCTGGGGTAGGGACGATCTGCCCCTCGTCGGGCAGCCGGTGCGCGATATCCGCGGCTAAGTATCCGGCTCCCCGCAGCTTTTCGATGTCCTCCTCCGTGACGGAGGATTTCATCCACTTGCCTCCGGCTTCGGACATGGTTGGAGCGGTGTGAGGAGAAAGGTGCAAGCTTGGGTGTTGGAGCTTGAGTGCGCGAGAATGGATGAGAAAGGAGGAAGAAGGCGTGGGTGAAAAAAGGTGAACCCTTATCCCTTTATAAAGGCGGACGAAACTAAACGCCCCCACTAGCCTGGTAAACTCACTTATTCCCCAAGCGCCGTAATTGATGGTGCGGTTGGGTTACCCATGTCCGCATTGATGAGAATCCCGTGATAAGGGGACACGATCTCTGCTTCGACAAGACGTGCCAAGTAAACCGCCTCGCGATAGGCACCAAGGCTGGTTAAGAATGACGGTTCGAATAAAGACCAGGCCATGGTATGTTGTCATGATATCGAGTGTGTCAGCAGATTAGATTTGTGGAAATATTATTCTCTCTACGGTGGTATGTGGAACTTGTTTTGCAGAGCCGGACACTATCCTTGTGTTCAAGATCTTCTATGGAGTATTCGGAGGAGGAACCCGCCTTGCAATGTCGAAGACAATCTGCGCGCTGGACTCATCATCATTGAAGCTTGGTTCAGGGGCTACTGAGGGAGTCCTGGATTAGGGGGTATCCGGACTGACGGACTATTGGACTATGAAGATACAAGATTGAAAACTTCGTCTCGTGTCCGGATGGGACTCTCCTTGGCGTGGAAGGCAAGCTTGGCGATACGGATATGTAGATCTCCTCCCTTGTAACCGACTCTGTGTAACCCTAGCCCCCTCCGGTGTCTATATAAACCGGAGGGTTTAGTCCGTAGGACAACAACAATCAGACTATAGGATAGCTTCTAGGGTTTAGCCTCTACGATCTCGTGGTAGATCAACTCTTGTACTATTCATATCATCAAGATCAATCAAGCAGGAAGTAGGGTATTACCTCCATCGAGAGGGCCCGAACCTGGGTAAACATCGTGTCCCGTGCCTCATGTTACCATCCGCCTTAGACGCACAGTTCGGGACCCCCTACTCGAGATCCGCCGGTTTTGACACCGACACCTGTAATATGAAACAAGGTCGTTATGTAATATAGTGCTTGTGACTCTTCAAATTTTACCTCCTGTGCGGCCGTTTATGAAATCTGAGAGTTAGCCAGTCGTTGGCTTCTGCCCCCACGTAGATAGTACAGGGGTGTTCGGGATAAATCTAAACACTCTTTACTCACATTCTGGTCCTTAAAGGAGGTGTTTAGCGCAACGAACAAGGCAATCAGACTATACGGCTTTTATCACCCTCACTTAGCCATAGGAGTTTGACAATGAGAATTTTGGCGAAGCTCCTGGTATTCAAAAGGCCGAACTAGAGGCGCTATACACACCTGATCGGATAAAAACCGATTCCTCGCATAAAGCGGAAAAAATCTCTAAGGATTTGAAACCTCTCGAACAGCTAACCAGCTCTCGCTGCATCATGACAGTCACTTTTCGGCTTTCTCTACTGAGGTGCTTGTCCGGAAGAACCGGGACACAATCATTGTAGTTCTCCCTTTACTACCCTAGCCGATATAGTGGAACGTAAGGTAGAAAGCACAGGAGCCGGGCAACCCAACTATAGACCAAAGAAATGATTCGGAGCCGATGCATATAATGCTATAAGTTCGGGTTGTCGAACTATACTATAAAAAGTGTTCGGACGTTATTGCCGTATTGCGGGGCGTGATGAAGCCCCTGCGAAGTAATACGTACCAGAGTGTACGGGTGCGATGAGTAATAAATACAAAGGCAAGAAAAATTCAAGTAATAAGCTGACACTGCCAATTATTTTCCATTGTAAGTTGATTAATACGTTGACGCGTACTTGTGCAAGTAATGTGATAAGCAAGTAAGGCTATTTAACATGCCATGACCAAGAGCGAGCTGCGTGCGGGTATGTAAAACAGGTATAGCAATCGTTAGCAGAGACCACCTAGAGATTCCCTTGTATGTCAAAGCTCCTTGCCTCCTTGGTGTATCCGTCCCATGATCGGTCCAATGATCAGGTTATTTAGGAAAGGCCTCGAGAAGAGAAAAACCTGAAATGAAAAAGAAAAAAGTGAAGGTGTGCGGATCCAGGGTCGGTCGAGCCGCACTGTGGATCACGGGCTAGCTATGCCTCCATCGATGCCCATGGAATTTTGAGTACGTAGTTATGTACGTGCGGTACGAATGCCGCCATTTGATTGGGACCGGGACAGAGGCCAAATTGCTTGTTAAGCTCTTGACGAGCGGGGCTGTCTTGCTGCAAAATAGTCCGGACTATCTTAATAGTGTCTGAGGGCTCGGTCGCTGAATTAAGGTTTTGCTAGAAAAGGCCGCGATGTACTTCTGCTGCTAAGGCCATGGTATGCTCCTCGGTACGGAGGGAGCGTTCCGTATTTCCATTGACTGTTATGACACCACGTGGTCTGGGCATCTTGAGCTTGAGATAAGCATAGTGAGGTACCGCATTGAATCGGGCAAATGCGGTTCGTCCAAGCAGTGCGTGATAGCTGCCGCGAAAGGGGACGATGTCGAAGATTAACTCCTCGCTTTGGAAGTTGTTCGGAGATCCGAAGACGACCTCTAGTGTGATTGAGCCCGTACAGCGGGCCTCTACGCCTGGTATGACTCCTTTAACGGTAGTCGTTGTGGGCTTGATCCGTGATGGGTTAATGCCCATTTTGCACACTGTATCCTCATAGAGCAAATTGAGGCTGCTGCCACCGTCCATGAGGACTCGCGTCAGGTGGAATCCATCAATGATTGGGTCTAGGACTAGCGCGGCTGATCTGCCATGCCGGATACTGGTCGGATGTTCCCGACGATCAATAGTGACCGGGCACGATGACCATGGATTGAATTTTTGGGCGACTCGCTCTATCGCATAGACGTCCCTGAGTGCGCGCTTGCGCTCCCTCTTGGGGATGTGTGTAGCATATATCATGTTCACCGTTTTGACCTAAGGGGGAAACTTGTTCTGTCCCCCTGTGTTTGGCTATAGGGGCTCCTCGTCATCATCATCGCTCTGCGATCCCTTTTCCTTGTTCTCGGCATTTAACTTGCCAGCTTGCTTAAAAACCCAGCAATCTCTGTTGGTATGGTTGGCTGGCTTGTCTGGGGTGCCATGGATTTGGCACGGACGGTCGAGTATGCAGTCTATGCTGGATGGTCCCTGATTGTTTCTTTTATATGGCTTTTTCCGCCGACCGGACTTGGAGCCGCTGAATCCGGCATTCACAGCAGTGTCATCGGTGTTGTCGCCATTGCTTCAGCGTTTGTGTTTGCTGCGTCGGAGCTTGCCGTTGCTATTTTTGACCTCAGAGGGGCCTGCCTCGCTGGCTGTGTTTTTGCTATGAGCCAACCAGCTATCCTCACCCGCACAAAAGCGGGTCATGAGTGCCGTGAGGGCTGCCATAGATTTCGGCTTTTCTTGGCCGATGTGGCAGGTGAGCCATTAGTCATGGATGCTATGTTTAAGGGCCGCTAGGGCTTTGACATCCGGACAGTCGACGATCTGGTTCTTTTTGGTTAGGAACCTAGTCCAAAATTTCCTAGCTGACTCTCCAGGTTGTTGGACTATGTGGCTTAAATCATCGGCATCTGGTGGCCGGACATATGTACCTTGGAAGTTGTCGAGGAAGGCTTCTTCCAAGTCCTCCCAGCTGTCGATAGAGTTTTCAGGTAGGCTATTTAACCAGTGCCGAGCTGGCCCTTTGAGCTTTAGTGGGAGGTATTTGATAGCGTGGAGGTCATCTCCGCGGGCCATGTGGATGTGGAGAATAAAATCTTCGATCCATACCGCGGGATCGGTTGTTCTGTCGTATGATTCAATATTGACGCGTTTGAACCCTTCGGGGAATTCGTGATCCATTACTTCATCAGCGAAGTAAAGAGGGTGTGCGGCGCCTCTATATCGGGCCGCGTCGCGACGTAGCTCTGATGGAGTACGTCTACGGTTGTCGGCCCGGGCGTGACTATGTTTGTCACGTCCGAATAGGTAGCCATCATCACGTGTCGAAGAGCATCCCCGCGATCCGTAAATCGATCGGGTGTATCCGGCTCTGCTATCAAGGGTCTGCCGGAGGTCGTATGTATGACCCCGAACTGTTTTGTCTCTATTTTACGTGGCGGTGGGGCAGGCTGCTGTTCGGCCTGAGTTGCCGCTCTATCCTGACCACGTGGTGGACGGTCCGCTGCACTGTCCCGACCGCGTAGCGGTCGATCCGCCGCATTACGCGAGGGAGGTATGGGCTCCGGCACCTCTTCGTCGAACTGAGTTAGTTCGGGTAACTCTTGGTTGGGCGTCTGAGGTCGTATTCTTCGGCTGCCAGGACATCAGTCCATCTGTCGACGAGCAGATCTTGGTCAGCTTGAAGCTATTGTTGCTTCTTTTTCAAGCTCCTTGCAGTGTCTATTAGTTGGCGCTTGAAGCGATCCTGCTCGAGAGGTCCTCAGGCACGATAAAATCTTCGTTGCAGAGGCTTTCTTCATCCTCAGAGAGCGGAGATACCTACTGTCCTCCAATTCGTTGGGCCTGGCCTGTTCGTCGGGGCTAGTTTTCCCGTTTTCTTTCTCCTCCTGCTCGGATGTGACCTCAGCAGGGTCTTCATTATTTTCGGCATCGTCCGGAGTATTATTTTCTTCGGTGCCAGTATTGTTTTCTTTGGAACAACGTGACTTAGAGCGGCGCCGAGGACTCCCGCGTTTTTGCTGTGTCTCAGGAGGTTTATTCTCAACTGGATTTTCTTTTTCATCATTGTTGGTTGTTTTGGGTGTGTCCACCATGTACACATCGTACGAAGAAGTGGCCGTCTAGTGTCCAGTGAATGGCGGACTTTGATTTTGCTCCTCATCAGCATCGTCGTCCATACCATAGATGTCTTCGGAGTCGTAATCAAGTATGTCGGTTAAATCCTCGACTGTGGCTATGAAGTGGGTGGCGGGTGGGAAACAAGATTCTCCATCATCAGCCCCTAGTTCGAACCGAACATAGTTCGGCTGTGAGTCCCCCGCCAAGGACAGGCTCTTTAATGAGTTTAGCACATTGCCCAAGGGCGAGTGCTGGAAGATGTCTGCGGCGCTGAACTCGAAGATCGATAAATGATCAAGTTCGGCATCCACGGGCTCACATGGTTCAAAACTTACACCCAGAGACGAGTCCGGAGTTCTAGTGACACATATATTGTATGAGGTTAAGTCCATGTGCGGCTCCAACGTCGGGGAATCTGTGGCCTCCATGGTGGGGTTGAGCCTCCCATCCTTGGATGGCGCAGTATACTCCGGATCTAAGGCCAGAGCAGTTACAGGAGCTATCTCCTGGATGCGGTCTGATGACAGATTTAGGTCATGTTCATCAAAGTGACCAGGAGCGGTTGCTACGGTCTCAAATCCGGTGAAGATCAAATATCCACGGATGTCCGCGACATAGTTCAAGCTCCCTAATCTAACCTGATGGCCAGGGGCGTAGCTATCGATCTGCTCCAGGTGGCCAAACGAGTTGGCCCACAGCACGAAGCCGCCGAACACGAAGATCTGTCCGGGGAGGAAGGTTTCTCCTTGGGCAGTGTCATTGTTGACAACTGAAGGGGCCATCAAACCTTTTAAGGACGGCATAGTGGAACTCTCAATGAAAGCACCAATGTCGGTGTCAAAACCGGCGGATCACGGGTAGGGCGTCCCGAACTGTGCGTCTAAGGTCGATGGTAACAGGAGGCAGGGGACACAGTGTTTACCCAGGTTCGGGCCCTCTCTATGGAGGTAATACCCTACTTCCTGCTTGATTGATCTTGATGAATATGAGTATTACAAGAGTTGATCTACCATGAGATAATAATGGCTAAACCCTAGAAGTCTAGCTTGTATGACTAAGGTAATGAATATATCTCTCCCTCCGGACTAAGTCCTCTGGTTTATATAGATACCAGGAGGATCTAGGGTTACACAAGATCGGTTACAAAGAAGGGAATCTACATATTTGGTCTCCAAGCTTGCCTTCCACGCCAAGGAGAGTCCCATCCGGACACGGGTGTAGTCTTCGGTCTTCGTGTCTTCACAGCCCATCATTCCGGCCCATGGCTAACAAGCCGGACGCCCGAGGACCCCTTAGTCCAGGACTCCCTCACCCGTCGGCTTCGCCTGCTCCCGCCTCCCATGGCTGGCTGCGCCTCCGCCGCCCTACCGTACCCTCCAACATTGGTCAGTCCCTCCCTCTATTCCCCCACACGCCCTGTTATTCTCCGACGACGTCAGCCCCAACACGCACCCGCACCCAAACCAGTTAACCCTCGTACTCCCCTCCGCCTGCGACTGGACCAACGCATCTTCCACGACTCATGTTTGTTCCGTCCGAGGCCTCGCCCTCGTCCTCCGCGTTGGTTCGCTCACCATGCATGATGCGCCGCCCTCTTGTGTTGTCAACGTCGTCAAAAACCAAGAGGAACAAGGAGATGACTGTACGTGGAGAGGATGACAGTAGGGACCCACCAACGTCATGGCAGTACACAAGAAAGTGCCTCGTTATTACAAGCCCCCAAAAAATGGTTCCTCCTAATGGTTGGACATCTGGGGCTCACGCCATTGTCAACGTAGTCAATAAACGAGAGAATTACACAATGAGCGGCTGACACCAGGGACCTAGCAGGTCGCACAGTTGTTATTTACTTTTTTTGAGGAACAAGCAGTTGTTATTTATACTAGATTTAGCGACGGATCAGGGTAACAACGGGGCTGTGTGGGGGCTATGGCCCGTCTAGCCAGGGTTTTATTTATGTTTACCACATCACGAGCCTAGTTGTGTTTTTTCTTGCTGATAATGGCTAGCCCAGTTCTATTTTTTTAAAGAAATACCCAAACGAGGCCTACTTGCTTTATCAGCCCTGCTGGGCTGCAAATCTTTCAAGACGAGGAGAGTTTCATTCGTTTTGCCCAGAAATGGGATGTACATTTTTAAAACACATCAAATCGGGAATTAGTTTTATTTTTTTATTACAACATTTTAAATTCCATCGATTTTTATGCGTGGACAATTATTTGGATTTTATATTTATATAAATTATTTTTTAAAATAGTTTGAATGTGACTCGATATTTCGGGATTAAAAACAGTTAACCACACTGAAATATGCAAAATTTCGTATAATTTTTAACCGTGACCACAATATGGGGTGTAATGCTAACAAAAAGAAGATAGTCTCCAAAAAAATTCTTAAGAATTAGCAAATAGGCTGTAAATTATTAGAAATAATGGCAGATGGGCTATATGTTGTTTTCCATAGATTTGAGGCTGACTTGTGCGCCTACTACAGGTTGACGCACACGCAACGCTGTGTCAACTTAGTCAACACACGAGAGCAGTGATTGTTGGATGTCCATCCAACGGCCGTCATGCTTCTTCAATCTCTGCTCTTCCTGCTCTAGCCGCTCAAACAAGCGGCGGTGGGACTGCCTGCTCCCTCCTCCCACGGCCGGCTGTGCTGTCGCACAGGCCTCACCGCCCCACCGTACTCCCATCGCTGGCCTAGCCATCCCTCTACTCACCCACACCTGCTGTTATTCTTCGGTGACGGCAGACGAACCAGTAAACCCTCGTACTCCCCTCCGCGTGGGAAACAACTGCCAAGTCTTCCCTAGCTCTGTGTCATTCCCTTCCTAGGCCTCGCCGTCGTCCACTGCGCTGGTGCTCTCGGCGCGGCGTGGCCAACGTGGTCAATGAACGACATCCATCGGAAGTGGACCGCATGCAAGGAAATGCCTCATTATTACGCGCAAAATAATGATTCCTCCACCTGATAGCTGGGACCCACCGGAAGGGCCTCTGTATTTTGCGAAAAAAAGCACCCCCCCCCCCCGCTATCAGCTCAGACCCACCAGCTATATCTTCGCATGCAAGGAAGTGCCTCCTTATTACACACAAAAAAATGAAGACTCCCCCTGCTAGCTCGGACCCACCATAGTGGGAGGCTGACTTGTGGGCCTACTAAGTTGACGCGGACGGAGGGCTTTGTCAACTTAGTCAATATGAACGATTCTAGCTCCAGTGACCGTACGATGTCCATCCAACGACCGTAGTGGTTCTTCAACCTCTGGTCTTCTTGCTCCAGCCGCCCAAAGCAGCGCCGGTCGTGCCGCCTGCTCCTGCCTCCCGTGGCCGGCTATGCTACCGCGGAGGCCTCACAGCCCCCTACTACTCCCACCGCTGGCCGGGCCATCCCTCTACTCACCCACACCCCCTGTTATTCTGCGGCGATGACAGCCTCACACCGAAGCCGAACCAGTGAACCCTCGTACTCCTCTCCGTGTGGGCATCCACTTCCACGTCTTCCCCGGCTCTATGTCGTCCCCTTCCTAGGCCTCGCCTTCATCCACCGCCTTGGTTCTCTCAGCGTGGCATGGTCAATGTGGTCAAGGAACGACTTCCATCGGAAGAGTACTGTACGTGGAGAGGCTGATAGCTGGGTCCACGGCCGCAGCAAGGAAGTGCCTCCTTATTACACGCAAAATAATGATTCCTCTACCTGATAGCAGGGACCCACCGGACGGGCCACCGTATTTCATGAAAAAACATTTCCCCCTAACTGCTGGGACCCACCAGCTACATCTTCGCATGCAAGGAAGTTCCAGACAGTCGGGAACCACCTGGTCGAAGCATACGTAACATTGTCATTCTAGTCGCGAACGTGTGCATACATACGATCGGTCTGTCTGTAGGCTGCAGCGATGAACCATGGCCGTGTAAGAAAGGGCATGTGTCGTAGTGTAGGCGCGCACGTGTCATAGTAGAGGCGCGTGAGACGTCCATTTTGCATCATGCTTTTAGATCGGCATTATTGCATTATGGGCTGTTATTACACATTATGTCACAATACTTATGCCTTTTCTCTCTTATTTTTAAAGGTTTACATGAAGAGGGAGAATGCAGGCAGCTAGCATTCTGGGCTAGAAAAGGATCAAATATTAGAGACCTCTTCTGCACAACTCGAAAATTCCTAAAACTCAGTCAGTTTTGGAATATATTAAAAATATTGGGCGAAGAAAGCACCAGAGGTGGGCCTCCCACTATCCACGAGGGCGGAGGGCGCGCCCCTGCCTCGTGGGCCACCTGGCAGCCCCACGATGCCCATCTTCTGATATAAGGTGTCTTTTGCCCTGGAAAAATAAGAAGGAAGCTTTCAGGACGAAGCGCCGCCGTCTCGAGGCGGAACCTTGGCGGAAACAATCTAGGGCTCCGGCGGAGCTGTTCTGCTGGGGAAACATCCCTCCGGGAGGGGCAAATCGTCACCATCGTTATCATCATCAAACCTCTCATCGGGAGGGGTTCAATCTCCATCAACATCTTCACCAGCACCATCTCCTCTCAAACCTTAGTTCATCTCTTGTATCCGATCTTTGTCTCAAAACTTTAGATTGGTACATGTGGGTTACTAGTAGTGTTGATTACTCCTTGTAGTTGATGCTAGTTGGTTTATTCGGTGGAAGATTATATGTTCAGATCCTTTATGCATATTTATATCCCTCTGATTATGAACATAAATATGGTTTGTGAGTAGTTACGTTTGTTCCTGAGGACATGGGAGAAGTCTTGTTATAAGTAGTCATGTGAATTTGGTATTCGTTCGATATTTTGATGAGATGTATGTTGTCTTTCCTCTAGTGGTGTTATGTGAACGTCGACTACATGACACTTCACCATTGTTTGGGCCTAGGGGAAGGCACTGGGAAGTAATAAGTAGATAATGTGTTGCTAGAGTGACAGAAGCTTAAACCCTAGTTTATGCGTTGCTTCGTAAGGGGTTGATTTGGATCCATACATTTCATGCTATGGTTAGGTTTACCTTAATTATTTTTTAGTAGTTACGGATGCTTGCGAGAGGGGTTAATCATAAGTGGGATGCTTGTACAAGGAAGGGAAGTATCCAAGCACCAGTCCACCCACATATCAAATTATCAAAGTAACAAACGCGAATTATATGAGCATGATGAAAACTAGATTGACGATAATTCCCATGTGTCCTCGGGAGCACTTTCCTTTAGATAAAAGTTTGTCCAGGCTTGTCCTTTGCTAAAAAAAGGATTGGGCCACCTTGCTACACCTTGTTTACTTTTGTTACTTGTTACCCGTTACGAATTACCTTATGACAAAACTATTTGTTACCGATAATTTCAGTGCTTGCGGAGAATACCTTACTGAAAACTGCTTGTCATTTCCTTCTGCTCCTCGTTGGGTTTGACACTCTTACTTATAGAAAGGACTACGATAGATCCCCTATACTTGTGGGTCATAAAGACCTTTTCTGGCGCTGTTGCTGGGGAGTGAAGCGCTTTTGGTAGGTGGAATTTGGTAAGGAAAAATTTATATAGTGTGCTAAAATTTACTGTCACTTGTTACTATGGAAAATAATCCTTTGAGGGGCTTGTTCAGGGTATCTTCACCCTGACCAGTAGAGCAAAGAGTTGCTCCTCAACCTACTGAATCTACTGAAAATGTTTACTTTGAAATTCCCTCGGGTATGACAGAGAAACTGCTAGCTAATCCTTTTACAGGAGATGGAACATTACATCCCGATATGCACCTAATCTATGTGGATGAAGTTTGTGGATTATTTAAGCTTGCAGGTATGCCCGAGGATGTTATCAGGAAGAAGGTCTTCCCTTTATCTTTGACGGGAAAGGCATTGACATGGTTTAGGCTATGTGATGATATTGGATCATGGAACTACAACCTATTGAAATTGGAATTTCATCAGAAGTTTTATCCTATGCATCTGGTTCATCGTGATCGTAATTATATATATAATTTTTGGCCTCGTGAAGGAGAAAGTATCACTCAAGCTTGGGGGAGGCTTAAGTCAATGTTATATTCATGCCCAAATCATGAGCTCTCAATAGAAATTATTATTCAAAAATTTTATGCTCGACTTTCTCTCAATAATCTCTCCATGCTCGATACTTCTTGTAGTCGTTCTTTTATGATGAAGACTATTGAATTCATATGGGATTTATTGGAAAGATTTAAATGCAACTCTGAAGATTGTGAACTCGACGAAAGTAAGGAGTCAGGTATAACACCTAAGTTTGATTGTGTTAAATCGTTTATGGATACCGATGTTTTTCATGAATTTAGCACTAAATATGGACTTGACTCTGAGATAGTAGCTTCTTTCTGTGAATCATTTGCTACTCATGTTGATCTCCCTAAGGAGAACTGGTTTAAATATCATCCTCCCATTGAAGTAAAAGTAGTTGAACCTATCAAAGTTGAAGAAAAGACTATCACTTATAATGTTGATCCTATTGTTCCTACCGCTTATATTGAGAAACCACCTTTCCCTGTTAGAATAAAGGATCATGCTAAAGCTTCAACTGTGGTTCATAAGAGTAATACTAGAACACCTACACCCCCTGAGCAAATTAAAGTTGAACCTAGTATTGCTATGGTTAAGGATCTCTTGGTCGATAATATTGATGGGCATGTTATTTACTTCTGTAATGAAGCTGCTAGAATTGCTAGACCCGATACTAAAAATAAACATAGACCTGTTGTAGACATGCCTGTTATTTCCGTTAAAATAGGAGATCATTGCTAACATGGCTTATGTGATATGGGTGCTAGTGCGAGTGCAATACCTCATTATTTATACAAACAAATTATGCATGATATTGCATGATACGTCTCCGACGTATCTATAATTTTTGATTGCTCCATGCTATATTATCTACTGTTTTGCACATTATTGGGCTTTATTATTCACTTTTATATTATTTTTGGGACTAACCTATTAACCGGAGGCCCAGCCCAGAATTGTTGTTTTTTGCCTATTTCAGAGTTTCGCAGAAAAGGAATATCAAACGGAGTCCAAACGGAATGAAACCTTCGGGAACATGATTTTTAGGAAGAATATGATCCAGGAGACTTGGACCCTATGTCAAGAAACAAAAGAGGAGGCCACGAGGTAGGTGGGCGCGCCCTCCACCCTCGTGGGCCCCTGTTGCTCCACCGACGTACTCCTTGCTCCTATATATACCTACGTACCCCCAAACGATCAGATACGGAGCCCAAAAACCTAATTCCACCGCCGCAACCTTCTGTACCCACGAGATCCCATCTTGGGGCCTGTTCCGGAGCTCCGCCAAAGGGGGCATCCATCACAGAGGGCTTCTACATCAACACCATAGCCTCTTCGATGAAGTGTCAGTAGTTTACCTCAGACCTTCGGGTCCATAGTTAGTAGCTAGATGGCTTGTTCTCTCTTTTTGGATCTCAATACAATGTTCTCCCCCTTTCTCGTGGAGATCTATTCGATGTAATCTTCTTTTTGCGGTGTGTTTGTTGAGACCGATGAATTGTGGGTTTATGATCAAGATTATCTATGAACAATATTTGAATCTTCTCTGAATTCTTTTATGTATGATTGGTTATCTTTGCAAGTCTCTTCGAATTATCAGTTTGGTTTGGCCTACTAGATTGATGTTTCTTGCAATGGGAGAAGTGCTTAGCTTTGGGTTCAATCTTGCGGTGTCCTTTCCCAGTGACAGTAGGGGCAGCAAGGCACGTATTGTATTGTTGCCATCGAGGATAATAAGATGGGGTTTTATCATATTGCATGAATTTATCCCTCTACATCATGTCATCTTGCTTAAGGCGTTACTTTGTTTTCATGAACTTAATACTCTGGATGCATGCTGGATAGCGGTCGATGAGTGGAGTAATAGTAGTAGATGCAGGCAGGAGTCGGTCTACTTGTCTCGGACGTGATGCCTATATACATGATCATACCTATATATTCTCAGAACTATGCTCAATTCTATCAATTGCTCAATAGTAATTCGTTCACCCACCGTAAAATACTTATGCTCTTGAGAGAAGCCACTAGTGAAACCTATGGCCCCTGGGTCTATCTTCATCATATTAATCTTCCAACACTTAGTTATTTCCTTTGCTTTTTTACTTTGCTTTTATTTTACTTTGCATATTTATCTAAAATACCAAAAATATTATTCTATCATATCTATCAGATCTCACTCTCGTAAGTGACTGTGAAGGGATTGACAACCCCTTATCGCGTTGGTTGCGAGGATTTATTTGTATTGTGTAGGTGCGAGGGACTCGCGCGTAGCCTCCTACTAGATTGATACCTTGGTTCTAAAAACTAAGGGAAATACTTACGCTACTTTGTTGCATCACCCTTTCCTCTTCAAGGCAAAACCAACGCAGTGCTCAAGAGGTAGCAGAGCTTACTGCACGTGCTGAGATAGAAGATAGTGATGGTACAATTAAGCTAAATATCCTGTTGATTTTCTTGTTCTTGGTTCCCCACAAGATGACTTTTGTCCCATTATATTTGGTAGACCCTTCTTGAATACTGTTAATGCTAGGATAGACAGCTAAAAGGATATTGTTACTGTTGGTTTAGGGGATATGTCTCATGATTTTAATTTTGCTAAATTTCATAGACAACCCCATGATAAATAATTGCCTAGTAAAGATGAAATTATTGGTCTTGCTTCTATTGTCGTGCCTCCTAATGATCCTTTAGAACAATATTTATTAGACCATGAAAATGATATGTTTATGAATGAAAGAAGGGAAATAGATGAAGTATTCTTGAAATAGGGACCTGTTTTGAAACACAACTTGCCTGTTGAAATTTTAGGGGATCCTCCTCCACCCAAGGGTGATCCCGTGTTTGAGCTTAAACCGTTACCTGATACTCTTAAATATACTCATCTTGGTGAAAAGAAGATATATCCTGTTATTATTAGTGCTAACCATTCAGAGCAGGAAGAAGAGAAATTATTGAAAACTCTGAAGAAGCACCATGCTGCTATTGGATATACTCTTGATGATCTTAAGGGCTTTAGTCCCACTCTATGCCAGCACAAAATAAAATTGGAGAAAGACGCTAAACCGGTTGTTGATCACCAAGGATGGTTAAATCCTAAGATGAAAGAAGTGGTAAGAAATAAAATACTAAAGCTTCTGGAGGCAGGTATAATTTATCATGTTGCTGATAGTCGGTGGGTAAGTCATGTCCATTGTGTCCCTAAAAAGGGAGGTATTACTGTTGTTCCTAATGATAAAGATGAATTGATCCCACAAAGAATTGTTACAGGTTATATAATGGTAATTGATTTCCACAAATTAATAAAGCTACTAGAAAGGATCATTACCCTTTACCTTTTATTGATCCAATGCTAGAAAGATTATCCAAACATACACATTTTTGCTTTCTAGACGGTTATTCTGGTTTCTCTCAAATACTCGTGTCAAAAGACGATCAGGAAAAACCACTTTTACTTGCCCTTTCGGTACCTTTTCTTATAGACGTATGCCTTTTGGTTTGTATAATGCACCTGCTACCTTTCAAATATGTATGACTGCTATATTCTCTGACTTTTGTGAAAAGATTGTTGAGGTTTTCATGGATGATTTCTCCGTGTATGGAACTTCTTTTGATGATTGCCTAAGCAACCTTGATCGAGTTTTGCAAAGATGTGAAGAAACTAATCTTGTCTTGAATTGGGAGAAGTGCCACTTTATGGTTAATGAAGGTATTGTCTTGGGGCATAAAATTTCTGAAAGAGGTATTGAAGTTGATAAGGCTACAGTTGATGCTATTGAAAAGATGCCATGTCCTAAGGACATTAAAGGTATAAGAAGTTTCCTTGGTCATGCCTGTTTTATAGGAGGTTCATTACAGACTTCTCAAAAATTTCTAGGCCTCTGACTAATCTCTTACAAAAAGATGTTCCTTTTGTCTTTGATGATGATTGTGTAGAAGCATTTGAAATACTTAACAAAGCCTTGATTTCTGCACCTATTGTTCAGCCACCTGATTGGAATTTACCCTTTGAAATTATGTGTGATGCTAGTGATTATGATGTAGGTGCTGTTCTAGGAGAAAGAGTTGATAAGAAATTAAATGTTATCCAATATGCTAGTAAAAATCTAGACAGTGCCCAGAGAAATTATGCTACTACTGAAAAAGCATTTTTAGCAGTTGTATTTGCTTGTGATAAGTTCAGACCTTATATTGTTGATTCTAAAGTAACCGTTTGCACTGATCATGTTGCTATTAAATACCTTATGGAAAAGAAAGATGCTAACCCTATACTTATTAGATGGGTTCCCTTGCTACAAGAATTTGATTTGCATATTATTGATAGAAAGGGAGCTGAGAACCCCGTTGCAAACAACTTATCTAGGTTAGAGAATGTTCTTGATGACCCACTACCTATTGATGATAGCTTTCCTGATGAACAATTAGCTGTCATACATGCTTCTCGTACTGCTCCATGGTATGCTGATTATGCTAATTACATTGTTGCTAAATATATACCACCTAGTTTCACATACCAGCAAAAGAAAAAAATCTATGATTTAAGACATTACTTCTGGGATGACCCACACCTTTATAAAGAAGGAGTAGATGGTGTTATTAGACATTATGTACCTGAGCATGAACAGGAACAGATCCTACGCAAGTGTCACTTCGAGGCTTATGGAGGACACCCCGCTAGAGATAGAACTGCACATAAGGTATTGCAATCCGGTTTTTATTGGCCGACTCTTTTCAAGGATGCCCTTAAGTTTGTCTTGTCTTGTGATGAATGACAAAGAATTGATAATATTAGTAGACGTCAAGAAATGCCTCTGAACTATTCACTTGTTATTGAACCATTTGATGTTTGGGGCTTTGATTATATGGGACTGCTTCCTTCCTCTAATGGGTATACACATATTTTATTGTTGTTGATTACGTTACTAAGTGGGTAGAAGCTATTCCAACTAGTAGTGTTGATCATAACACCTCTATTAAGATGCTTAAAGAAGTTATTTTTCCGGGGTTTGGAGTCCCTAGATACTTAATGACTGATGGTGGTTCACATTTTATTCATGGTGCTTTTCATAAAATGCTTGCTAAGTATGGTGTTAATAATAGAATTGCATCTCCATACCACCCACAGTCAAGTTTTCAAGTAGAACTGAGTAATAGGGAGATTAAATTAATTTTGCAAAAGACTGTTAATAGATCTAGAAAGAATTGGTCCAAGAAACTTGATGATGCATTATCGTCCTATAAAACTGCATATAAAAATCCTATGGGTATGTCTCCGTATAAAATGGTTTATGGAAAAGCATGCCACTTACCTCTCGAATTAGAACATAAGGCATATTGGGCCATTAAAGAGCTCAATTATGATTTCAAACATGCCGGTGAGAAGAGACTATCTGAAATTACCTCGCTTGATGAGTGGAGAACCCAGGACTATGAGAATGCCAAACTATTTAAAGAAAAGGTTAAAAGATGGCATGACAAAAGGATACAAAAGCGTGAGTTTAATGTAGGTGATTATGTTCTGCTATACAACTCTCATTTAAGATTTTTTGCAGGAAACCTCCTCTCTAAATGGGAAGGTCCTTACGTTATCAAGGAGGTCTATCATTCCGGTGCCATAAAAATCAACAACTTCGAAGGCACAAATCTGAAGGTGGTGAACGGTCAAAGGATCAAACATTATATCTCAGATAATCCCATAAATGTAGAAACCAGTGTTATTGATACCGTAACCCCAAAAGAGTATAATAGGGACACTTTCCAGAACGTTTCAGACTCTGAAAAGAAATAGGTATGTGGTACGGTAAGTAAACCGACTCCAAAACAGTTCTAATAGCAATTTTTCTCCGTTTTGGAATATTTAGGAAAATAGGAAAATAAGAAGTAGTCCGAAAGGGACACGAGGCATCCACGAGGGTGGAGGGCGCGCCCTACCCTCCTAGGTGCGCCGCCTGCCTCGTGGGCTCCTCGTGTGCCCTCCGGACTCCATTTTCTTGCACGATACTTCTTTTCGTTGTTAAAATTCATTATATAATCTCCCGAAGGTTTTGACCACCGTACCATGCAAATATCTCCTGTTTTTGTTTCGAGTTGTTTTCTGCCAGAGTTTTCAAAGCTAGGCATCATGTTCTCCCCCTCCTCCAACAACGCGGGCGACGATGCTTGGCTAATGAAGATGGAGATGAAGAGAGAAGAACTTGGGGAGATAAACAAGGGTGATAAGATCAAGAAGGCCATGGTGGATCAAGCTCCGTCAGCAGAACAAGAAGACATCCTTCAACCTTACAATAACCATCTTACCCCTACTGAAATAGAAGCTTTCAAGATAATTGAAATAGTTTGGGTGCAAAACAAGTATCTCACTCGTGAAAATATTTTGTTGCATCGCACTCAAGGGCATTATTCACAAGTTGGAAGATCTCTTACGCTCGATGTGTGACACGACTTCATCAACAACTCCATCATCACCACCTCCGAAGAAAGAGACATAAACACATGGGTATGGGCACTCCCCTTGGCAACTGCCAAGCTTGGGGGAGGTGCCCCGATATCTTATCACCATCACACTTCTATCTTTACTGTTTTTCTTGGTTCGATCCTTTTGGTTATATCTTGATCTAGTAGAATAAAGTTTAGTATGATCTAGCTTTGAGTTTTTGTGTTGATCTTTATCTATGTAATCGAGTCTGTGAGCTATATATAATAAAGATTAGTGTTGAGTCAAGGGCTTGATTATCTTGCTATGATCTTGAGGGAATAAAAAAAGAAAAAGAAAAAAAGAAATAAAGAGATCATATTGATCTTATGGAGAGTAATGACTTCACATATAAAGAGTATGATGAATAAGAGTTGTTGAGAGTTGACAAACATAGTTTTGGTCATCGTTGCAATTAATAGGAAGTAATAAATAAATAGAGGTTTTCACATATAAATATACTATCTTGGACATCTTTTATGATTGTGAGCACTCATTAAAATATGACATGCTAAAAAGTTGATGTTGGACAAGGAAGCCAACGTAATGGGTTAAGTTTTCTTACATCCAAAATAAATTATATGGTCATGGATCATCCAACATGTTGAGCTTGCCTTTGCCCCTCATGCTAGCCAAGTACCTTGCACCAAGTAGAGATACTACTTGTGCTTCCCAATATCCTTAAACCCAGTTTTGCCATGAGAGTCCACCATATCTACCTATGGATTGAGTAAGATCCTTCAAGTAAGTTGTCATTATTGTAAGCAATAAAAATTGCTCTCTAAATATGTATGATCTATTAGTGTGGAGAAAATTAGCTTTATACGAGCTTGTGATATGGAAGAAATAAAAGTGACGGAGTGCATAATAAAGGTCCCTATCACAAGTGGCAATATAAAGTGGCGTTCTTTTGCATTAAGATTTTGTGCATCCAACCATAAAAGCACATGACAACCTCTGCTTCCCTCTGCGAAGGGCCTATCTTTTATTTTTGTCTTATACCTTATACAAGAGTCATGGTGATCTACACCTTTCCTTTTTACACTTTATCCTTTGGCAAACACTATGTGTTGGAAAGATCCTAATATATATATCCAATTGGGTGTGGGTTTTCATAAAGCATTATTTTTGACGTTACCCTTGAGGTAAAAGGTTGGGAGGTAAAACTATAAGCCCCTATCTTTCTCTGTGTCCGATTAAAACTTCATACCCATAAGTACTGCATGAGTATTAGCAATTGTAAAAGACTAAATGATAGTGAGTATGTGGACTTGCTGAAAAGCTCTTATATTGACTCTTTCCAACGTTATGATAAATTGCAATTGCTTCAATGACTGAGATTATAATTTGCTAGTTTATCAATGAAGTTTCTGATTCGTACTTTACATTGTGAACAGATTGTTACTTTACCATAAGAAATCATATATATACATACATATATATATATATATATATATTGCTATTCTAAAAATGATCATGATGCCCTCATGTCCGTATTTTATTTTATCGACGCCTCTATCTCTAAACATCACTACAAGAAATATGTCAACTTATGACCTTCTGTCAGTGACCCTCGAAGAATTGGTCATAAATTTATGACCATTTCAGACCAATTGGTCAAAAGCTGTTCGGGGGGCTCCAAATCCTCACACGAAAAGGTCATAAAGCAAACAGCGCTAGTCCGCTGCCTTATTTCTAGTTGTTAACGACCAATATAGATGGTCATAGCCTTGTAAATTGTGGTGGGTTGCTATGACTAGGCTCCACCTCATCAGTTTTGCCTATGTGGCATGTCCATGTGGCAGTTTTTGCCCTAGGTTGTGAAGCAACCTATATTTCTGTCATTCCCAAAATTCCCAAAAAAATCTCATAAATTCTTTGGGTCATATCTTCGTCAAATATGTAAAAACCTTCCTTGCCTAGTTCAAAAGTAATTCAAAGATATTCATTTTCCTATTCTGTTCAGAACAACAGTTTGTGAAGGAAGTACCACTTTGGCATGTCCAAATAGTATCCATTTTCTACATGCTTTACTATGCCCAAATAACCATGCTCCACCAAATGCCAGCTCAATCCATTCATTATTTTGAGCCGAGCTTCAACATTCGTATTTATGTCCAGTGTGGTGGTTTGCAAAGCAAGTACCACCTAGGCTCCTCCTTTTGAGCTGAAAATTTGTGAAGACGGTCTCCTTAGTAACTGATCATCCTTAGCCAAAACTCACGCCCATTAGCCATGTACATTTCCCGTACCGCTAATCAAACACTTGGCTGCTTATTCATGTTTGAGCATCGATCGGTCTCCTCGTGAGAATCTTATGTTGTGATTTTCTTCCTAGCACCTACCTGGGGAGTGCCCAACCCACTAGACATGCCTAGGCCGCCCAGAACACATGGCAATGCCACAGTCACGCGGTGACCACGCGGCGGGCATGCGAGCTTACGCGCTCTAGAGTTGGGGCCCTCGGCCACCGTCCAAACCTCGATGTCTCTCCATCAAACCATGTATTTCTGATTAAATAGATAATTATTTACCTAGAAATGATTTTTGAAAAAAATAAAGAGCAAACTATGACGCAGCTGCAGTTCAAATTTGACCCGCTTCCAGCTGAATCGACGGGAATTTGTCTTTTTCACCAGAGGTGGATCAAAAATTTTGACACCCAACCATTTTGTCAATTGTGCATTAAATATGACCTAGTATTTTATAAAATTGATTTGGTCCAATTTTGCAACAAATATATGTTAGGTCCTTCACAAAAAAAACCTCCTTTTGGGCACTCGAAAAATGGAAAATGGTTTTTCCGTGCACAGAAAATGAAATCTTCCTTAGGCAACATTGTTTGTAATTCCAAGATGCACCCTTGTGCACAATATGAGATCATTTGAACAAACTATGCCATGAATGTGGCCATAAGATTGATCGTTTGACTTGAAAGCCATGAATCTTCACGCATGATAGCTCATTTCTGAGAACACTTTTTTAAAATAATTACCATATTACAAGTTTATTATTTTTCCTGAAAACTTGGTCATATATAATGACACAATGCGAAGGTTTCCCAATTTTTTGATTTTTTTTGAATTTTTTATGCCCGTTTCAAAATGCGGTCAAAACGGCGGGCTTGACCGTTCCTAGCTAGTGGTTGAATCTTGGAATTTTTTTGGTGTTTCTATGATTAAATAGATACTTATGTACCTAGAAATGATTTTTGGAAAAAATAAAGAGCAAACTATGAGGCAGCTACAGTTCAAATTTGACCCGTTTCCAGCTGAATCGACGGCAATTTTTTCTTTTTCACCAGAGGTAGATCAAAACTTTTTTCACCCAACCATTTTGTCAATTGTGCATTAAATATGGCCTAGTATTTTAGAAAAATGATTCGGTCCAATTTTGCAACAATTATTTTGGAGGTCCTTCACAAATAAACCTCCTTTTGGGCACTCGAAAAATGGAAAATGGTTTTTTCGTCCAAATAAAATGAAAACTTCCTTAGGCAACATTATTTTCCATTCCAATATGCACCCTTGTGCACAATATGAGATCATTTAAGCAAACTATGCCATGAATGTGGCCATAAGATTGATCATTTGGCTTGAAAGCCATTGATGTCCACACATGATAGCTCGTTTGTGAGAACACTTTTTTAAAATAATTGTCGTATTACAAGTTTGTTATTTTTCCTGGGAACTTGGCCACATATAATGACACAATGCGAAGGTTTCCCAATTTTTTGATTTTTTTTGAATTTTTTATGCCCGTTTCAAAATGCGGTCAAAACGGCGGGAATGACCGTTCCTAGCTAGTGGTTGAATCTTGGAATTTTTTGGTGTTTCTCTGATAAAATAGATACTTATGTACCTAGAAATGATTTTTGGAAAAAATAAAGAGCAAACTAGAAGGCAGCTACAGTTCAAATTTGACCCGCTTCCAGCTGAACCGGCGAAAATTTGTCTTTTTCACGAGAGGTGGATCAAAACTTTTTACACCCAACCATTTGGTCAATTGTGCATGAAATATGGCCTAGTATTTTAGAAAAATGGTTCGGTACAATTTTGCAACAAATATATTATAGGTTCTTCACAAAAAACCCTCCTTTTGGGCACTCGAAAAATGGAAAATGGTTTTTTCGTCCAAAGCAAATGAAAACTCCCTTTGTCAATATTGTTTGCCATTGCAAGATGCAAACTTGTGCGAAATATGGAATCATCTGAACAAATATTTGATAGGACTTTCACAAAAATACTCATTTTGAGCACTGAAAAATGGAATGAATTTTTTTATCTAGAATCAATCACGACCAATTTATATTGGTCATAAGGTCATCAAATGGTTTGCTGCGTTCTGATTGGACCATGAGCATATCACGCGGATCACGCATCAACCACCGTCGGATGCTTCCGGATCCAACGGCCCAAACCCACCCGAGCCGAAACCCTAGGTCTGTCCTCATGGACATTTTCCACCCACCCCCCACCCGCCTCCATTCTTTCTTTATTTCTCTCCCTCCCCCCTCAGATCCTCTCCTCTCTCCCCCGTGCAGCGAACCCTAGCCCCTCTCTCCCCCGCACACCACTCCTCCTCCCTTCCAGATCACAGCCGCCACCTCCTCCTTTCTAGATCGCCACCTCCACCTCCCTCCGGACGAGCTCCCCGCCGTCCATGGCCTCCCCCACGCCCTTCTCCCCCACGAGCCCTCTCTCTCTCTCCCTCGCGCGACTCCTCTATTCCAGTCGATTCCGGCGTTCGCCAGGGCGGTGGCGGACCTGGGCAGGCGTGCGGGCGACCGCGGCGCGACGCTGGTGGTGCCGGCAGGGTGGTGTCTCACGGGGCCCTTCAACCTCACCAGCCACTTCACCCTCTTCCTCCACCGCGGCGCTGAGATCCTCGCATCCTAGGTGCACCCCTCTTCTCATGATCCATCCATCCATCCCTTTTTCCATCCGATCCACCTGACGCCATCGCATCCCCTTCTCGCTCGCAGGGTTGCACGCGATTCAATCCGGCCCGGGTCCATGGCGTCCACGGCCGTGGCGGCGCTCGCGGTGACGGACGAGCTGGCCCTGCCGCTCCACGCGGTGGGGGACCTGGCGGCGGCCATCGGCGTCTCGCGGGAGGAGGTCGTCATCATCACGCAGTGCACCTCGCTCGGTAACACCCCCCTCCCAAGCCCCTCCCCCTGTCTCCCAACCCCAAGCCGTGATTTCTTTTTTGCTTTGCACCAGAGGGCCCAAATCATGCAGTGAAAACTGAGTCAGATTACTGATGGACCGATGGATGCCTTGTATGTCCCATTAATTAGTGCATACAAGGCCGATGTGGGATTCTCTGAGCCCATTTTTCTCGACATCATCGGAAGAATGTGAATAGGGTAGCACCAGATTACTACTATTTGCACTTGGAGTACATTGTTTTGGTTGTTAGTAGCCTGCTTGTCCTTGTTCGCTCATAGCAATCTAGCGCTCTTGTTTGTACACTTGTATCTGGCCGAAATCGGCACTGGCCTATTCTATCTGGGGTGTCCTGTGTAGATTGCTAGTAGGACATGCATCGACTTCTGAAGCTGATGCTGCTACCATGTAATAACTGTTGTTTCGTCATGGTCAATCGTTTCCGTTCCATTTTGCTAGTTGTAGATTGACCTTATAGTCTATTGTCTTAGTGGCACCGAGTAGTTCAAGTGATTTCTCTACATTCCTGGTCTCAGGAAAATACAGGTTAACTGCAAATCATTGATGGATGTTAACTGCATTATTGTTAATTTGAGGTGTAGAAGGACTGTTTCTTTAACGATTATATGTCCTTATCCATCATTGTCTGGTTGTTCTTGCAAGCATTATTAGTTAGGTTGTGTAGGTGCCAAATTCTTCTTCTGGATTAGTCTATTGTTCTCCTCAGACCCTCCTTTTTCTTAAATTGTCCGCTGTTTGGATGGGCCGCTATCATTATAGTCTTTTAATTGATGCTACCTATATTGACAGTTTGTACCTGGGCCCTTCACGGTGGGGTTTGGACCCTGTGTCTGGGTTATTGTTATTGAACTTTGGGCCTAATCATGGACTTTTTGGGCCTTCATTTTTTTGGTGGTTCGGAATTTGTGTACCTACAGTTCTACAAAATTGATATGATTGATTGTTTTGTTACTTGGACAATAACTTGCTATTTATGTACCTACAGTTGTAGTTTGTTGCTGCTCAATGCTCACATTCGTTTCTCATCCTTGCTATTTATGTTGGCTGACATAACTTGCCTGTTGCTCTTGTGCGACCAACATCCTCGTGACAGGGTTTGTCGGAACCTCCATCGCTTTAGGGTGCTTCTCCGGCGCCGCCATCATCACCAAGCGCAGGAAGTACCTGTACCTCGGTGGCCTGACCTCTTCTGGCATGTCGATCCTTCAACATGAAACTGTATGCTTGGTTTCTTCTCTTCCTTTTGGTGCGCATGCCATTACTGCATGGTGACCATGTAGGTAAAGCTTGCAAGTTGATGGCAGTTAGAATTGGCGACTGGAAAGAAGCGCACACCTAGGTCGATCTATCTGCTGGTCGCTGCGAGCATTGTTCTTCTAGTGTGGTCCAGGCCAATGGCAGCATACATACATTTATATTTACTAGAAATGCATGCATTTCTTTACACGCTTGACAAACAAAAGTCGTTGCTGCTGCTAGGATAGGACATAACAGTAGCTTGCTGGCTAGCTAGTGTATGTTGAATTGCTGATCAACTCAGCCTTTGGGCTGGCTGCTAGTACACCTACGTATAGTTACCTAGGTAGGAGTAGCTATGTGGCGCATGCAGTGGATTATTAAAATATTACAATCTCTTGATCAGCAATGAAATGCATGCACAGTAGTGATGGTTTTGCTAGTAAAAATATAGCAACACTTACATAGTATACACTGGGTGCCAACATTTGTGATTCGTGTCAATATGGTCTGACCAACTAAGCTTAACGGTGTTGTGTCCTCTTGCAGCTCAAGAACGCAGGTGACAAGAAGAGGAAGAGGAGGTCCTGAACGTTTCTCTCGCACATCGTAGATACCACCACCGCGGCCTTGTAGGAATTAAGCTGGCGTTGTGCCACCCTTGTGTATCTGTTTTTGATTGTATGTGGAAGTTTGACGTGCATACGTGTATTTGCTCTTGTGAGTATTTGACTAGATGTTCTCTGGATTTAATCAGTTAATTGACAGGTTTATTGATATTTTGTTGTTCAAATGTGTAAGTTGAAATCTGTGAATGAAAAAGACCAAATGTTCTACTTGACAAAAAAATATTTGGGCTCTAAAAAGGCTGTGGCCCAGACTATAGTGGATCAGAACCTTGTGCATTTCTGAAAAACTAGAAAAATAGGCTTAATGAAATGGTCCGCAAAAAGGCCATGGCCCAAAATAAAAAAGGCCAAATTGTTGGGCCAGGCCCATCTAGCTAGAGAAAATTAACAGAAAAATATATAGCAAAAAGGCTGTATTAGTGGGCTCGGCCCATCTAAAGCACCGAAATGGACCGGGCTGAATCTTATCAACGACCTTCCCAATTGGTCGCAATTTTGCCACGTCAGATTGCCACGTCAGATCCGACATGGCCTGGGGAGAGAGCTAGCGACCAAAACACAAGGTCATAGGATCAACGACCTTTTGTTAAAGGTCGCTATAGTCAGTTTATGACCGCCAGCTTTTGACCTTCTGTTTTTGGTCACAAAAAGGTCGTAAATGGAAATTTGTGACCTTTCAGTGACCAATAGTGGTGGTCACAAGTTGACATGTTTCTTGTAGTGCATGTGGACATATTTTTCGATATCGGCTTCCGCTTGAGGACAAGCCAGGTCTAAGCTTGGGGGAGTTGATACGTCCATTTTGCATCATGCTTTTAGATCAATATTTATTGCATTATGGGTTGCCATTATGTCACAATACTTATGCCTTTTCTCTCTTATTTTACAAGGTTTACATGAAGAGGGAGAATGCCGGCAGCTGGAATTCTGGGTTGAAAAGGAGCAAATATTAGAGACCTATTCTGCACAACTCCAAAAGTCCTGAAACTCCACGAAAGTCAGTTTTGGAATTTATTAAAAATGTTGGGTGAAGAAAGCACCATAGGGGGGCCACCCACTGTCCACGAGGCTGGAGGGCGCACCCTACCCCCCTGGGCGCGCCCTTGCCTCGTGGGCTGCCTGGCAGCCCCCCGATGCCCATCTTCTGATATAAGGTGTCTTTTGCCCTGGAAAAAATAAGGAGGAAGCTTTCAGGCCGAAGCGCTGCCGTCTCGAGGCGGAACCTTGGCGGAAACAATCTTGGGCTCCGGCTGAGTTGTTCTGCCGGGGAAACATCCCTCCAGGAGGGAGAAATCATCACCATCGTCATCATCATCAATCCTCTCATCGGGAGGGGGTCAATCTCCATCAACATCTTCACAAGCACCATCTCCTCTCAAACCCTAGTTCATCTCTTGTATCCGATCTTTGTCTCAAAACCTCAGATTGGTACCTGTGGGTTGCTAGTAGTGTTGATTACTCCTTGTAGTTGATGCTAGTTGGTTTATTCGGTGGAAGATTATATGTTCAGATCCTTTATGCATATTTATACCCCTCTGATTATGAACATAAATATGATTTATGAGTAGTTACGTTTGTTCCTGAGGACATGGGAGAATTCTTGTTATAAGTAGTAATGTGAATTTGGTATTCGTTCGATATTTTGATGAGATGTATGTTGTCTTTCCTCTAGTGGTGTTATGTGAACGTCGACTACATGACACTTCACCATTGTTTGGGCCTAGGGGAAGGCATTGGGAAGTAATAAGTAGATGATGGGTTGCTAGAGTGACAGAAGCTTAAACCCTAGTTTATGCGTTGCTTCGTAAGGGGCTGATTTGGATCCATACGTTTCATGCTATGGTTAAGTTTACCTTAATTCTTCTTTCATAGTTGCGGATGCTTGCAAGAGGGGTTAATCATAAGTGGGATGCTTGTCCAAGGAAGGGCAGTACCCAAGCACCGGTCCACCCACATATCAAATTATCAAAGTAACGAACGCGAATCATATGAGCATGATGAAAACTAGCTTGACGATAATTCCCATATGTCCTCGGGGCACTTTCCTTTATATAAGAGTTTGTCCAGGCTTGTCCTTTGCTACAAAAAGGATTGGGCCACCTTGCTGCACCTTATTTACTTTTGTTACTTGTTACCCATTACGAATTACCTTATCACAAAACTATCTGTTACCGATAATTTCAGTGCTTGCAGAGAATACCTTACTGAAAACTGCTTGTCATTTCCTTCTGCTCCTCGTTCGATTCGATACTCTTACTTATCGAAAGTACTATGATAGATCCCATATACTTGTGGGTCATCAGCGCGCATGTAGCATGTACACGTACATACAGCCAGGGTGCAAGAAAGTAAATACGGCCACGTACGTACATACAGGCGGGGTCTCGAGCGCCTACTCATGCATACGTATGGCCAGGGCTCGTGTACATGGTCGGCTCAAAATGGAGAAATTGCGTCATCGTGTTCAACGGAATACGTCGTGTTCATCGGGAGCCAGCCGGCTTGGACGGAACAACCGGTCGAAACGAGGCCTGGCGTACCTCAGAACGGAGGAAACGGCCTTGTGTTCGACCGACCACGGTCGAAACAGGATCCTGTTCATCGGGAGGGGTCTGGCGTACCGCAAAATGGAGGAAACAGACTTCTCTTGGACCTCCTACAATCGAAACGAGGTTCTGTTGATCAGGAAGCGTGTGGCGTACCGCAAAACGGAGGAAACGAACTTGTGTTGGAGCGCTATGGTCAAAACGGGGGTCCTGTTCATCGGGAGGGGTGTGGCGTACTGCAAAACGGGACTCCACGAGATACTGTTCATCTCTACCGTCGACTGCCTCCACGGGCTACAGTTCATCCACCATCGACCTCCTCCAACCTCCACCTGCGGCTTTTCATCCATGGGCTCCTGTTCATCCAGCCTCCACCGCTCCTCCACCGGCTACTGTTCAACCAGTCCTCTCCATGGGGTCCTGTTCAACCACCCCTCCACGGGCTACTGTTCATCCATCCCTCCACCGGCTACTGTTCAACCAGCCGTCCACGGGGTCCTATTCATCCACCCCCAACCGGCTCGACCGATCGGGGTCCTGTTCATCCAGCAGCAACGGCCTCTACTACCACGGGGTCCTGTTCATCCAACCCCCCGCCGGGAACTGTTCATCCAACCCCTCTCCCCCAACAACGCTCAATGTTCATCAAGTGGCAGCATCGATCGGCTTCAGTTAGTAGCAGTAGCGAAGGAATCACTCTGGTTCAGTTAACAACAAGGGATCGATCGGGGTTTAGTAACGTAGCTAGTGCAATCGCTCGGGTTCAGCTAGAGCCCAACGCCTCGCCCGGGTTCAGTTAAAGCGCAACGCCTCACACACACACGCGTATGTGTACGAGAGAAACGCGCAAAACTCCATGCATCGCTCGGCCCCGACCACCCATCGTAACCAGGAACTCCCCGATATTTTCCTCGCCCTCGCTTCTACCACGGTTTTTTCCGTCATGGACCACCAAAGAATGTCATGCAGCTGCGTCTCCGGCCCACCCAGGACGAAAAACCCATTTTCTGTCATGATTTTTTGTCATAGAAGTAGGAGCCCGCCACATCTATGATGATACCGGGTTTTGTCACAGTTATCATCATAGAAGTGTCATAAGCATGACAGAAAAAATTTCGTTCGACCCAAAATGTCACGATGTGTCTTTTTATTGTAGTGTGTGTTATAGATCGATGGTTGATAGTTCAACCAACTTTATTTTGTGATGTATATTAATAGTATACTTTGGTCTTAATATGTTCGCATAGACTAATTAGTTATTGCAGTTGTTATTTATTTAGCTAATTGTACATTTTATGTACAAAAGTTTCTCCTCGTGCTATTAGTTTAACCATACTGAAAATTAAGTTCAGCCTCCATGGTGTGAGCAAGATTTTGATTGCTAAATGTTAAGCCAACTTGTTTTCATGTCCTATGCGACCCATGTCTGATTGCCAATAGGCCAAGCGTTTGATCCCCTATGCTCCCTTGTTGGATACTCTCGATCACCACCCCTCACGTGACCACACTAAGAGGTGAGTCATAGATAGGAGGCCGTGATGTAGGCTAGGACTACGTCGGTATTTCCCCAAAGAGGAAGGGATGATGCAGCACAGCGATGGTAGGTATTTCCCTCAGCGTTGAGACCAAGGTTGTCAAACCAGTAGGATAACCAAGCAACACTACGTAAACAACACCTGCACACAAATAACGAATACTCGCAACCCGGCGTATTAAAGGGGTTGTCAATCCCTTTCGGGTAGCGGCGCCAGAAATTGGCAAACGAACGTGAGAGAGTTGTAAATATTGATAGATCAAATGCCAAATAAAATAAAGTGCAGCAAGGTATTTTTGTATTTTTGGGTTTAATAGATCTGAAAATAAAAGGCAAATAAAATAGACCGCACAGGCAAATAATATGAGAAAGAGACCCGGGGATCGTAGGTTTCATTAGTGGCTTCTCTCGAGAAAAATAGCAAAAGCTGGGTAAACAAATTACTGTTGGGAGATTGATAGAACTTCAAATAATCATGACGATATCCAGGCAATGATCATTATATAGGCATCACGTCCAAGATTAGTAGACCGACTCCAGCCTGCATCTACTACTTTTACTCCACACAACGACCGCTATCCAACATGCATCTAGTGTATTAAGTTCATGGAGAAATGGAGTAATGCAATAAGAACGATGACATGATGTAAACAAGATCTATTTATGTAGAAATAGACCCCATCATTTTATCCTTAGTAGCAACGATACATACGTGTCGGTTCCCCTTCTGTCACTGGGATCAAGCACCGTGAGATCGAACCCACTACAAAGCACCTCTTCCCATTGCAAGATAAATAGATCAAGTTGGCCAAACAAAACCCAAATATCGCATAAGAAATACGAGGCTATAAGCAATCACGCATATAAGAGACCAAAGAAACTCAAATAACCTTCACTGATAAAATGATAGATCTGAACATAAACTCAAAGTTCATCCGATCCCGACAAACACACCGCAAAAAGAGTTACATCATACGGATATCCAAGAGACCATTGTATTGAGAATCAAACGAGAGAGAGGAAGTCATCTAGCTACTAACTACGGACCTAAAGGTCTATAAAGAACTACTCATGCATCATCGGAGAGGCACCAATGGAAGTGGTGAACCCCTCCGTGATGGTGTCTAGATTGGATCTGGTGGTTCTAGACTGTGGCGGCTGGAATTGATTTCCTCGACTCCCCTAGGGTTTCTGGAATATTGGGGTATTTATAGAGCACAGAGGCGGTTTAGGGGGCACACGAGGTGGGCACAACCCACCTGGGCGTGCCTGGGCCCCCAGACGCGCCCTGGTGGGTTGTGCTCCCCTCGGAGCACACCCCAGGTGCTTCTCCGGCCCACTGGATGTCTTCTAGTCCAAAAAAATTCACAAAAAGTTTCGCTGCATTTGGATTCCGTTTGCTATTGATTTCCTGCGATGTAAAAAAACATGCAGAAAACAGCAACTGGCACTTGGCACTATGTCAATAGGTTAGTACCAAAGAATGATATAAAATGACTATAAAATGATTATAAAAAATCCAAGAATAATAATATAACAACATGGAACAATCAAAAATTATAGATACGTTGGAGACGTATCAGCATCCCCAAGCTTAATTCCTGCTCGTCCTCGAGTAGGTAAATGATAAAAACAGAATTTTTGATGTGGAATGTTGCCTAACATGTTATCCCATATTCTTTTCTTTATAGCATGGACATTTGGACTTTTATATTGTTCAAAGCAATAGTCTAGTTTTCAGATGGTAACTTAAATACCCAAGCATACCAACAAGCAACCATGTCTTTCAAAATATCAATGCTAAAATAAGTTATCCCTAGCCCATCATGCTCAATCATTGATCCATTCATGAAACATACTCGCATGTTAGCTACACCCAATGCTCAAGTACGATCATAGAGGCCCCCTAGTTGGTGCTTTATAAGAGAAGATGGAGACTCAAATAAAAATAAAAATTGCATAAAGTAAAAGAAAGGCCCTTCGCAGAGGGAAGTAGGGATTTGTAGAGGTGCCAGAGCTCAAAGCGAAAATTGAGAGATATAAACATTTTGAGAGGCATACTTTTCCCACAAACGAAAATGACTTAGAGCTCCCATAACTTTTCATGCTAGATATATCATAGGCGGTTCCCAAACATAAATTAAAGTTTATTCCTTTTTCCACCATAGTTTTACTTTCCATGGCTAACCGTATCCACGGGTGCCTTCCATACCAACACTTTCCAAGGAATTTATTATCTGACAACATAAAGTAAATTCATTTTTCATTTCAGGACTGTGCATCCCTATTACCTTTGCCTTACTCTCATGCAATGACAAGTGAATAAACACTCATCGTGAGAATAACACATCTAGCATGGGAAATATTAGCTACCCCTCACCGCCTCACGAGCGGTATGAGCACACAAAAGAGAAATTTATTTTTAATATTAGAGATGGCACATACAAATTTTCTTAGGACGGCAAAAGAATACCGCTTATAGGTAGGTATAGTGGACTCATGTGGCAAAATTGGTTTAAAGGATTTTGGATGCACAAGTAGTGATCATACTTAGTGCAAAATGAAGGCTAGCAAAAGATTGAGAAACGACCAACCACGAAACGAGTAATCTCATAAACAAGCATTAAGCATAATTAACACCGAGTAATGCACCACAGGAGGATGTAATTTCATTGCATGACTACTGATTTTCATGCTTGCATAGGGAATCACAAACCTTAACACCAATATTCTTACTAAAGCATAATTACCCATCAACATGACTCACATATCACATCATCATATCTCAAAACTATTACAAGGAATCAAGTTTATTTGTCCAATGATCTTCATGAATTTTTTTCATTATATCCTTTTTTGATATCTATCACTTTGGAACTAATTTTCATGTGTTGCTTTTGATAAGCTCAAACAAATATAAGTGAAGATCATCAGCATAATTTTTCTTTCTCTCAAATTAATTTAATTGAAGCAAGAGAAAATTTCTTGAAAATTTTATTAACTCTCCGATAAATCTAAGTGAATCAAGAGAGCATTTCTTCAAAAACACTAAAGCACACCATGCTCAAAAAGATATAAGTGAAGCACTAGAGCAATTCCACAGCTCATAAAAATTTAAGTGAAGCATAGAGAGCAATTCTAACAAGTCATGGCATAATTTCGGCTCTCTCAAATAGGTGTGTCCAGCAAGGAATCAAGACTTAAAACAAAAATCAAAACAAGCAAAAACTCATATCATACAAGACGCTCCAAGCAAAACTCATAGTATGTGACGAATAAAAATATAGCTTCGGGTAAAATACCGATGGTCGTTAGAAGAAAGAGGGGATGCTACTCAGGGCATCCCCAAGCTTAGTTGCTTGCTTCTCTTTGGATAATAGCTTGGGATGCCATGGGCATCCCCAAGCTTAGGCTCTTCTTACTCCTTATTCCTTCATCCATCGTAACATCACCCAAAACTTAAAAACTTCAATCACACAAAACTCAATAAAACCTTCGTGAGATCCGTTAGTATAAGAAAGAAAATCACTACTATAAGTACTGTTGCAACCCATTCATGTTTTATTATTGCGTTATATCTACTGTATTCCAACTTTTCTATGGAAAAACTCTTCAAAGAAAACCATAGAATCATCAAAACAAGCACACAACGCAAAGAAAACCGAATCTGTCAAAAACAGAACAGTTTGTAGCAATCTGGATATTTCGAATACTTCTGAAACTCCAAAATTCTTGAAAAATTAGGACGACCTGAGAAATTTGTATATTAATCTTCTGCAAAAAGAATTGGTATTTTATAACGCTTCTGTTAAAAATGTAAATTATTTTCCTAAGCGCGAACATTTCTGTTTTTCAGCAAGATCAAACAACCATCACCCAAGAAGATCCTAAAGGCTTTACTTGGCACAAACACTAATTAAAACAAAAAAAACACAATCATAACAGTAGCATAATTGTGCAAACACTCAAGAACAGAAAGGAAAATGCAAAAATACATTTTATTCATTGGGTTACCTCCCAACAAGCGCTATTGTTTTACGCTCGTAGCTAGGCATAAAGCAGGGATCTAAGTTTTGTCATCCTTGTCCAACTCTTCAATCAAACACTTAGAATTCTTCAAAGATTTATCATAAAGATTTTCAATGACAATACTCCTAGGAACAATTTTAAAGAATTCATTCTTGCCCAAGGGATCTCTTATAACTTCAACAAAATTCGGGTGAATACTAATCATTTTAAGATCTTCTCTACTGTTATTACTAGAAGTAGCACCCTTGTTCTTAGTGACTTGAGTAGTATTGCCAATCTTTACGAGAGTTTTTTCAATAGTTTTAGCGGAAGCAAAAGTCGTACTTAAATTACTAAAGATTTCTTCCAGTTTATCGATCCGAGACGGGCTTTCTTCAATTCTTTCATGAATCATGGTCCCCTTTTCTTTTAACAACTTAAAAACTTCTCCCGCTTTTGACCCAAAATTAGTAGCAAAATTATGCATCTTTTCATCCAAATTTTCAGTGTGTTCTTCAGTGAGCATTTTCTTTTCAATAGCATCTAATCTTTCCATGACATGCTCAAGAGTCAAAGGTGTTTCATTAATCATAACAGGTGGTGAGCCTACCAAATTTCCCATAGCATTAAAAGCATCAAGAGAGGGACACATCAAGAAATTTTCACTGGTAATCATATCAAGGACGGAACTATACCAAGTGGTGATGCGCACATAAAAACAGCGAAGAAGAACAATGGTAGATTGCTTACGGATAGATCTATTATGAGCGTTGCAAATCCTATACCAAGCATCTTTTAAATTCTCTCCTCCCCTTTGTTTAAAGTTGAGAACCTCGTTCTCGGGAGTGTACGCAATAGAGGAAGAACTATCCATGATGACAATAATGGCAAATAAGATTGCACACAAAAACAGACCCGGCAAGAAAACGGCGAACTAAAAAGAGGGCGAATAAAAACGGTAATTTTTTGTGAAGTGGGGGAGAGAAAAAACGAGAGGGAAATGGCAAATAATGTAAATTGCGAGGAGATGAGATTTGTGATTAGGAAGCTGGTAGATGTCGAAGATCGTCCCCGGCAACGATGTCAGAAACTCCTTTTGATGTCGGCTAGGACTACATCGGTATTTCCCCAAAGAGGAAGGGATGATGCAGCATAGTGTAGCGATCAACCTCAGACGGTCAAATCTCTGTGCATAAGTGTCATCCCTGGATCGGTAATGCTGAGACACACAGTACTTGAAGGATTTCTAACAGAGTGCAATCACACACTTATTACATCGAATGTCTCAAAAGAGAACTTATTACAATAAATATGGCTTAAGGCCATCTAAATAAGATAACATCGGAAGGCTTGGAAGATAAAGTGAGTCCATCAACTCCAACGGCATAGCTGAGTGCACGACAACGACCTAGCGCACCTTACTCTTCGTCTGAAAAGTCTGCAACATGATATGTTGCAGCTCGAAAATGGGTCAGCACATGGAATATGCTGGCAATGTAACACAGTAGAGCAATGAATAGAATAAATGCTATCACTACATGCATATATGGCTGGTGGAGGCTCTATGGTTATATTGTTTTGCGAAAAGCCAATTTTCCCTACAACAAAGGAATATATTTTGTTTAACTATCATGGTAGTTGTTAAACACTGAGAAGGTTCCTCCAACTCAATCCCAATTAAGCAGTATTAATAACCAAACAAATTAATTTAGAGTGATGAGATCAACATGATAATCCAAGAACCAGATACTCAAGATGTCCATAACCGAGGACACTAACCATGATTAGTTTGTACACTCTGCAGAGGTTTGCGCACTTTTCCCCACAAGACTCGGTCTCCTCCATTGGATTTCTCGCACTACATGGTGTTTGAGAAACGGATGACCGGGACACAGTCTTTCAGAAACATTAACTCTTTACTCTGGGTAGACAGTACCAACCTACATCCCCTACATCTGCTAGTCTACCACAGAAAGAGGTCATGCAACATACTCAATTATGCTAGACCCATAATAGCTTGTGGCTGCACACATAAGTTTCTAGCATGAATAATCTTATGATCCCTTTGAGCCTGGGTGGCATTCCATAGGATGATCACACGGGTACTCCGGGATATCCTAGGACAACACTGGATTCTCCAGGTGCCCGCAACCAATCCACCCAAATGTGTGTTTAAGTAGCCACCTTAAGTTAACCATTAATTAACAATCTCACATCTATCATGGATACACTCAAACCCAATCCACGTCTGCGAGCATAGCATGGCAATATAAGCATAACGTAGAAGTAACCCCCAGGGTTTGATAATAAAAGGGCAATAGGTTCTACCTCATCATCTACTTCCCAATACCCACAAGTTAATTACATCCTAATCATGCAGTGTTTGAGGATTGTAACTAATGCATAAAAACTGGGTAATAAAGGGGTATGATCAATGTGTTACTTGTCTTGCTGGCGATCTACAAACCCTAGAGACTCGTAGTAGCAAGCTTCGCACTCCGGGAATTCTATCGCAAACAAACAATAGCATACATAAGCACTCAAGCATGGATGCAAGGGTAAAACTCAAATAAGAAGACCAAATCTGAAAGTTCGACTAAAGAGATTCGAATTGCAAAAAGAATCGATCAAATCGGAGCTACGGAACTAAAACCACGATCGAAAGAACTTCGAATTCAAATCTGCTTGAAACCAAATTTTAAATTGTCAAAACCATGTTCAAGTTGATTAACCAGAAATTGAGCCTCGAGACGAAGATTTTGGCATTGGTTTCACAGGATTTGGACGAACGGTTAAAAAGTTGCGAGGGTTTGAAGATCAGGGGCTAATCTGCGATAAAAATAATCGCGGATAGGACCCTGGCCGAAAATAAATGGAAAAAGAAAAATTTATCGGACGAATGTCCGCTAAAACGAACGAAAATGTTCGTTAAAACGAGTTAACGAATGAACGTTCGCGGAATAAGCTAAACCGAGAAAACCGAACCGATCTAATAAATAAAAAAACTGATCTAGGGTTTAAAAAACGGCGGTTCTACCTAAACCGAAAAAAAACGGCGGCGGCTCGGATTCCGGCGGGCGGGCGACGTGCGGCGGCGCGGCGAGGCGAGGCGGGGCGACGACGCAGCGCGGGGCGGTGGCTATGGCGGCGGGGAGCGGCTGCGGCGGCGAGCGGCGCAGGCGGCGGGGTGTGGGGCAGCGAAGCGGGACGAGGGGAGAGGCGGCGGCGGCACGTATATATAGGAGGTTGGGGGGCGATGCGGCTTGCGGGAGGGGGCACCGGCGCCGGGGCAGAGTCGGACTCCGGTGGAGTCGGGCGCGAGCACGGCTCGGCGGCGCGGAGGCGGTTGGCAGCGCGATAGGCCGGCTGGGCCTTCGGCCTAGTTCGTTCCAGGAACTTTTTTTTAATAAAATTCCGCCAAAACAAAAATCTTAAATAAATATAGAAAAAAGTTCTAAAAATGCCAAAAACAATTTTCGCCGTGTAAATTAAATATTTAGAACAAAGTGAACATTTTCTTAGCCAAAAAAGAAAAATTCTGGAAAATTCATATTTTTCTAACTCCAATAAAATAGCAAAAAATCCAAATAAAATATTTATTTGATTTTAATATTTTTCCTCCAATATTTCTATTATTTTTAAGAAGTCATATTATGTCCTCTCTTTTATTTTTATATTGGAAATATTTTTGGAGAGAAAAATAATTAAAACCAAAGTGATCCTCTTTTCAGATTTGAGAAAAAATTAAATATGAAAATACATGAAATCTCCAACTCTCTCCGTGGGTCCTTGAGTTGCTTAGAATTTCTCGGATCACAACCAAAATGCAAATAAAATATGATATGCATATGATGACCTATGTATAACATTCCAAATTGTAAATTTGGGATGTTACACATAGCGATGTTAGGTATTTCCCTCAGTGATGAGACCAAGGTTATCAATCCCTTTCGGGTAGCGGCGCCAGAAATTGGCAAACGGACATGAGAGTGTTGTAAATATTGATAGATCGAACGCCAAATAAAATAAAGTGCATCAAGGTATTTTTGTATTTTTGGGTTTAATAGATCTGAAATTAAAAGGCAAATAAAATAGACCGCAAAGGCAAATAATATGAGAAAGAGACCCGGGGGTCGTAGGTTTCACTAGTGGCTTCTCTCGAGAAAATAGCAAACGTGGGTAAACAAATTACTGTTGGGCAATTGATAGAACTTCAAATAATCATGACGATATCCAGGCAATGATCATTCTATAGGCATCACGTCCAAAATTAGTAGACTGACTCCTACCTATCTACTACTATTACTCCACACATCTAAACTGGATCTGGTGGCTCTGGACTCTGCGGCGGCTGGAATTGATTTTCGCCGACTCCCGTAGGGTTTCTGGAATATTGGGGTATTTGTAGAGCAAAGAGGCGGTTCAGGGGGCACCCGAGGTGGGCACAACCCACTTGGGCGCGCCTGGGCCCCCGTGCACGCCCTGGTGGGTTGTGCTCCCCTCGGAGCACCCCCCAGGTGCTTCTCCGGCCCATTGGATGTCTTCTGGTCTAAAAAATCCACAAATAGTTTAGCTGCATTTGGACTCCGTTTGATATTGGTTTCCTGCGATGTAAAAAACATGCAGAAAATAGCAACTGGCACTTGGCACTATGTCAATAGGTTAGTACCAAAAAAATGATATAAAATGACTATAAAACATCCAAGAATGATAATATAATAGCATGGAACAATAAAAAAATTATAGATACGTTGGAGACGTATCAGACCGCACTGTGCCCACCGGCGACCTGGAGGACATGATTTCGGAGATGGTATAACCCTAATTATCTTTCTTTTGTTACCATCGTTTTTAAAATATATTTAAAAATTTAAGGGGCCCATATTCTAATTTTGCCCCAGGCCCCCAAAATCTCAGGACCGTACCTGATTGTACAAGGGCTAATGTGGGGGGCCTGGGGCGAACTAATCGTCCGTTCCACCTTACCCTAGATCAAATGTGTTCATTCGATAGGCAGATTTTTTGACGGGTCATTTCCCTGGGAACTAATTGTTCGCTTTGAGATGGCTAGGTATCTGACATCTGTATCCTTAAATAGTTGTAAACTACTCCCTTTGTCCCAAATTATAAGGACATTTTTTACACTAGTGTAATGTTAAAAACGTTTTTATATTGTGGGACAAAGGGAGTACTATCTAGTTTTTCTCTTAATGCAACTATGTCACATCATCAAGTCATGCATGTGGTCATTAGTTACAATCTATGCACTACACTATACATGCAATCATGCCATCTCAGCAACCATGCATGTTAAATAGATGCTAGTCTCGGACGAGACTTGCCTGCTCCCCGCGCGTAGGTCCATCCATGCTCCCGCGTACATGGCTTGATTTGATTAGAACAAAATAAGGCCCGGCCCCACCCCCCTTAAAATCAGGGGGGAGATGATTAGATTAGAAAGGAAAAAAGGAAAAAAGACAGCCGTAAGGTGAAGTGGGAGCACGGATGGGAGCATGGGAGGGAGCAGGCAAGTTAGATCCGCTAGTCTCTACTTCTCTACTACTCCCTCCGATCCTAAATAGTCTGCGTATAATTTTTTGTGGTTTTTCCCTATTTACTCGGCGCCTCAGCCAAAACAAGCACTACTTTCCTAATCTACCCTCCCCCTTCGTTTCTAGCAATTACTCCTCTGCATGCATGCAGAGAGGAGATTGGGCGCGTGTGGGGTGGAATGGGTAAAACGAAGCAGAGGGAGGAACGAGCCAATCCCTGCATGCTCATTAATCACGCCTGCTCCCACCGTATCTCATGCAGATCACACCAGCTTAAGGGCAAAATAGTCCAAAATATTCTATCCAAAGGGCTCCTTGGTATCTGGGCTGGGAGTTATGCGCAAAGAAAAAAGGAACGGAGGGAGTACTTAAAAAGAATGTAAGGTTCCCATATCACCTCTCTTTCGTCTAACCTTCCTTATATATATATCCCACTCTTTCCTTCTAATCTTTGATCTGTTTCTTCCATCTCTGATTTTTCTTCCATTCATTCTCCCTAAGATAGAATCAGTTGTCTCATATTTTATTAACTTACCAAAAAACATATTTTGTTTGGTAAGTAATTGATAATAAAATGATAGGTAAATTATGGGGATTGCATACAAAACTTGCTAAAATTTTAGCACATCAATATGATAATAGACGTGCAGTCATGAGCTAATCTACTAGAATGTTTATATTCCCATTGTAACGCACGGACAATTGTCTAGTAAGAAAGAAAACACGTCCTAAATTCAAAAAAGAAGTCATCAACGTTCAAAAGATAGAAAGCCACCGATCGAAATCAAATCATGCAAGTGCCAGATAGGGGTACTACTAACTAAGAACACAAACGACGACGTTCTCCAACAAATCGGCGGGGGGTGCACACTTCCCTGTCACCCATCAGTTCCGTCCTCGTCCCATTCAATTACGAACTAAACGAACCCACGTTTCCATAGTCTACGGAGTTTCTCCGCCTTTTACCAATTCAACAATCAAACGGTGCTCCCTCGTAGGAGTACGACGCAGAAAAAATACCGACGCCGCAGCTGAAAAATCGCCGATGGAAACTGACGTCCGCTCGCGAGTGGAGCGCTCTGCTAGGTCGGCCCAGCCACGACAATCGCGCGCGGGGAGCTTTTCCCAGGAGTTGCATTTTAGACAGAGTATTTTTCCTTTTCAGAAAAAGAATGGAAATGCAGTGTGAAAATACGGAAAATATCGTGCCACTCGTCTCCTTCACTTGGTTTTCTTTTCTCGTTGCCCGTACGAAGGCAGGGCCCGGCCCACTGCGCAGCCGCATCATGCAAGTGTGTGTTAGTGACTGTAACTGGAGTAACTCGTCACCTGATCACGCGCGTGCCGTGCGGTTAGTGCTGGAATTTTCAAGCATATCTGCTCGGCATGCACTTGGATTCATTAGATGAGCTCTGCTTTGCTATATATTCTCTCTGTGATGAATTATGGAAGTGTGAACACGACGGAGGAGTTGTTACGAGGACAACAAGTGTAATGCAGCGGCCATGCAGATCACATCTGGGAACTGTTGGCGCTGATGTAACAGCACCGCTCGTACTGAATTTCTGGTATAAAACATCCATGTCGGCATAAACAAATCTATCGACCCAGCGCGGTCGCCGTCATCGTAATCATAGCAAACAACCGCAGCGAAAAAGAAAAGGAGAAAAACCTCTCGTCACTTGGAATTCAAGTGCGCGAGGATCACAATTAGCGGCGAGAAATGGGCGGAATGCTATGCTCGCAGTACGAATTTAACCATGACTTGACGTCGGAGCATTGCTTTTATTACCACTTCTAGAAAACATAGTACTACTGCAATTCCTATCAACAGTTCACTTCATATACTTCCTCCTTTATACTTAAATATGTAGTAGTAATCACTCAGAAAGAATGAGTAAGATTAAACGGAACATCGCATAATTAACGGCGGCACAGCTAACACTAGATCATCTGCTTCTGCTACACTTTTACGTATCTTTTTACCCTTGTACGTACGTAGTAATAAATTAACACAGGAGAGAAGACGGAACAGAACTGGAGCAGAACGGGCCGGGAGATCTTCACGTGCAGGGTAAATTAGTCTTGTTTTAATCCTCCCAGTCCCAGGTGGTTCCTCTCCTTCTTCTAATCCGTTTCCCTCCGCTGGATCTGCTACGCGTCCCCGGCCGAAGGCCGCACGCCGCCCCGCCGGCACCGTCGCAGCTGTGGATTTCCATGCCACCGTATTGACTTTTCACACGAACTGCGGCTGCGTGTACCACAAGTCGTCCATGCTCCAGATGCTGTCTACGTCGAAGCTGCCGATCTCGAAGTCCGCGACGCCCAGCTCGGGGAACCCCAGGCTCGGCAGCGGCTCGGACGTCCACGCTCCCGCGAGCTGGGACGGTGCCTCCTGCTGCTGCTGCTGCTGGATCAGCTGGTCCGTATCACACATGGTGGCGGCGGCGCTAGAGGCGTCGCAGGCGGTGGTGAACCACTCGGCACCGTCGACCGCTGCAGGCCAGCTGGGCTGGGCGCCGGCGCCAGAGTCCGTGGTGGACGGCGAGGAGGAGCCGGCGGTAGTAGTGCTCGAAAGCTCCGCGACCGAGGTGTTGGGCAGCTGCCCGCCGGCCACGGCGGCGTACTCCGCTGGCCAGCACGCATCGACAGGGAGCTCCGGTGACTCGTAGAGAGCGTCGTCGGCGCCGTGCTGCCACGACAGGGGCGTGTCAGCGGCGGTCTGCACCGCGTCGGCCGTGGCTGCGGCCTGGATGCGCTCGACGAGGCGGGGCATCCAGAGGTAGCGCATGACGTCCTTGAACTGCTGGCTGTTGACGTCGCACTTGAGCTGCTTGGCGTGCTTCTGCACGCGCGTGCGCCAGTAGTTCTTGATCTCGTTGTCGGTGCGGCCGGGGAGGTGCTGCGCGATCTTGGACCAGCGGTTGCCCCACCGCGAGTGCAGCTCGAGGATGAGCAGCTGCTCCTGCGGGGTGATGCTGCCGCGCCGGAGGTCGGGGCGGAGGTAGTTGAGCCACCTGAGGCGGCAGCTCTTGCCGGTGCGCTTCAGACCTGGTACGCAAACGCAAGGCAAGATTAATCACATGGAAATGGAATGAATGGAACATCACATCAGTGCTAGCTACTAATGAATATAAATTCGCCAACTTGCTGATTACTTATGCGGATGCGGATGCGATGCGAGCATGTATGTGACGAGACGGGTGATGTAATGGAGGAGAGATTAGTAAATATCCCTATGGCTGGGAATAATGCTAACCACTAAAAATTCTTCCCCCCTCCCTCTATCTCTCCCGTTCACTATAGCTTCCGGCTGGCTGGGTGGCTGCTAGACAAATCAGGCAGCAGGTTCGTAGCTATCTGTTTCCATATATTAGCATGGTGATGCAGAGCGACAGGTTTGTTGCTTCCCCCTCCATGATCCATATACTAGAAATATCTAAGCCTCACGTCTGGCGGAAACAAAATGATGCAAGCAACCCCAATCTACTATAGCTAGCAGTTGAAAGAGCAGCATGCATGCATGGATTGGATTGTGCAGTGCAATTATCCTACCTGCTGATCGGGCGAGCGAGTTCCAGCGGCCCTCGCCGTGCGCGGCGATGTAGTTGACGAGCAGGATGTCCTCCTCCACCGTCCACGGCCCGCGGCGGAGGTCGCCGGCCATCACCTCCTCCTCGCTGCTCGAGTCCCTCTCGTGCGCCATATCCATGATCGAGTTCAAATCGTCCGCCTCCTCGCCTCCAGATGATCAGGCGAGCGAGCACCTGCTAGCTAGGATCGCGTTGAAGACAACTCAGGAGATTTTGGTTTGGTTTGCTTGAGATGGCCGGAGGCAGTGCTGCTGTGCTGTGGGGAGAAGAGAAGAGTATGCGGGAGGTGCGAGTGATGGATTGGGCGGGAGAGGAATGAGGAGGCTTATATAGACGGGCGGCGAGGGAAGCAGGAGGTGGGGGAGCTGTGGTGGACTTGGGAAGAAGCATGTGGGGGAGCACGCCGCAAATACGGAGATTAGTTTAGGCATGGCTTATTTTATGTTTCAAAGCCAAAAGTTTAGGGTACTACAATTAATCGTGCTTTATTAGGGATGGATGAGGGCGTGGTGGGATATTTACCGGGCTAATTGGCCACGCAGCTAAAATTAAACCGGCTCGCGCGCGCTCGCGTACACGGATTTGAAGTCGTGCGAGTTTGACTAATTGACTCGCCTACATTTCAAGTGCTGCTACTAGCTCACTCGCACTCTCTACGCCACGATGGCCACGCGCTCGCGCTGTGGACCTCTTCCCTTCCTTCTCCTCGCTTTTGGGTGACAGCCAGGGTGATCTCGTTTTTGCCAGCCAGGAGTAGACAGCTCTGCTTCCTGTTTACACCCTCCCTAAAAGAAATATAAGAGCGCTTAGATCACTACTATTGTTTATTCGGTTGGAGAAATTTCGTGGGATTTTTTTCTTCTCCAAAAAGAGGGTGAATATCCCCTGCCTCTGCAATTTTCACGGGAATTTGAAGGTTTGAAACCTAATTAAGTTGTCTGTGTACCAATTGTGGGAAAAAGGAACGAGCCTACACAAACTCTAGGAAGACGCAGAATTTCTGCACCCGAGCTCAAATGAGCTCGGGTGAACAGTAAAATCAAAACAAAATAAAACAAAATTTAAATTTTCTTTTGAGAGAAACATTGACAAAAGTTTTAAGTGTCTGCAAAAATTTGTCATGAAATCACATTTCTATAAGGCGTGGCAAAAAAAAAACAGTACTCTGAAAATGCTACTTTCAAAAGCATTTTGAAGCATTGAATTTTTTTTGCCACACCTTACAGGAATGTGATTTCATGACGAATTTTTGCACGCTCTTAGAACTTTTGTCAATGTTTCTCCCCAAAAAATTGGAATTTTTTAAACTTTTAAAAAAATCAATTTTACTATTCACCGAGCTCATTTGAGCTCGGGAGCAGAAAAACACTTTCGGTACATAATAATATCCTGATTCAGCAAAACATGAAGAATTTTACTTCAGTTTGGACCTCACAAAAACATCATTACCGTTTTTTATTGGATAATAATTTACTAAGCCGAACTATATATATAATTTTTGAAACGGAGGCAAAAGATTTGCCTCGTGTATGAATAAAGGAGAACAAAATAGAGATTTTTGGTGTTACAAACCCTCGAGAATTAAACATTACAACACCCCCTAGTACAACCATGCCTCACTCGCCTGGCATGATTTGCCCTAGCTTCTTAGCCCCGGCAAGCACCGATAGGGACGCCTCGTTCTTAATCTCACGAAGAAGGATTGTCGGCGGGATGCTCTTTTGACAAAACACATGTGTGTTTTCTTTCCTTCCAAATGGCTCAAGAGGTGAGCATGAAAATCAAGGTGACGGACTTGCGGGTTAGGATGCTAGCATTTGACGGACACAGACACCAATCTTTGGTGGAACGCACCAGTTGCCAAGTAAAAGTATCAATATTCTGAATCTGAAGCCAGTCCTTGATCATGCCCCATAGCCTAGTCGTGTAGCAACACTTGTAAAGAAGATGTGCTGTGGTCTATTGAACACATTTTCCTAGCGGGCAGAGACTGCAGTTCAGCCACTCACGTTTGGCTAATCTATCCGCCGTCCAAATCCGATTTTGGATGGCTAACCTAGTGAAAAACTTCACTTTGGACGGCGCCTGTGCCTTTTATATTGTGTGTTCCATATAGGAGACCGAGTGGTGGAAAACACACAGGAGCTCTTGGGTGCTTCACACCCCTGTACGAATTTTAAATATAAAAATGCCAAAAAAATCCTGAATTTTGGGGATATCAAACTTGCGTTCCCAATCTACTCCCGTGTGAAGTTTCTTGAAAAAAAAACTAGGAAATGTATCAGTGGCGAACACAATACTGTCCGAACAAAAATTCATCCAAACAGTTTTTTCTTCTAAACATAGGAATTTTTTGTGTCTTTTTTGCTACAGATAAGTTTCTTGGTATTTTTTCACAAAGTTTCACACGGAAATAGATCGGACACCCACGTTTGGTATCCCAAAATCCTAGTTATTTTTCAACTTTCTCTGGTTTTTTTAACTTAATGTCCATATAGAGGGGTGGAGCACCCATGTGCTACAAATCCTCTTCCACCGAGTGGTGCCCTGAAATTGAGCAATGTAGTCCACCGCCGCCAAATAGGTGCCACTAGCCGTGTGCTTCCATTGTCATCTAGGGCTTCCTCATTAAGTCGAAAATCACCCGTGGCTCAACGAATTGGCGGAAGTGGTCCAAATTACAATTAATCAACATTTTCATAAGACAACATTGACATGTCGCTAATTTGCTCCACTTTTCCAAATAGCGAACAATAGGTTCATACAATTGGAGTAACTTATTACCGTGGAATTATGTTCATACTTTTTGCTCCATTTTTTCAAATAACCAACAATATGGTACTCCAATCAAGACAACTCTAGTTTGAGCGTGGAGTAAGTATCAAGTTCATACAAAATAGTGTTGGCCTCTACAACAACACATCATCAAAAGCCAATCAAGACATTGACCCACAATCAATTCTACTTACATTCAAATTGCTTAAACATTTCAATATCTCGAATGCCTTCTTCCGCAAATTGCGTAAGCAAACTTATCCTCATAACAAGAGAATGGAATGTGATGACATTTTGTTAAAAATTGGTATTATTAATCCAGTAGGTCAATAACCAACATTCTAGGCCGACCTACAACAAAACACCATAGAATTCGTGCCGTGGCCATCCGCGACTCGGAGAAGTGGTGCAAAATGAGACAAAAGGCCAATTTATATTTATTTTTTTACATAACAGGCTTTTGCCACCCTTTATATAGATAAAAGCATAAACGGCCGAACCAAGGTGCCAAAAGAATCAAACCTGCAGATGCTTAGTTTCCTTGTGGTTGAGTCTGCCCATCCTTCAGTTTTTATACTTGGCAAGATGGTAAGAGGTGCTCTAGGGCATGATGTACATTGTGCGGTTTTGCTAATTTTCTAGAAAAAAAATCAACGAATTCTGCCAACAGCCCATACAATGTTTTACAAACAACTAAAAAAGACGTTGTTGTTGCATGTGGTTTTTACTTGTGTATGGCTAGAAACCGTTTGCCGGTGACAAATGGTTGTATATGTCTTTTGTATGTAGGTGACATTAGTAGCATATGTCCTGATACTTATTTCTTATGTTAGATACATTCGTTTAAGCGTCAAGTAATTTCGGATAAAGAGAGCAGTATTCATTTTTTCTCTCGAAACGGAAGCAGTATTCATCTTTTGTTGTTGCATGGGACGTCCATATCAAAACCCAAGACGAGATTACTTGTGCCAATGGATTTTACTGTACCTATCAGTCGGTCGACGAAGATTATACCAGAAGTTGACTTTGCGCAAAACCGAGCGATCTAGTTCAGGGGCTCGTTGTTGGGATCTTTTGGGTCATCCTAATCGGAAACGTTCGGTACATGTACATGTCAGAATCACCGACTCTTCGATTTAAGTACACCCACAAGATCCCAAACCCCCGGTCGATCGCCCGAGAAAGATCCGCACACGATGCTCAATAAACACATGTACGTAGGGCTCTCTCTTTCTTTCGTCGGACAGCGAGTTGTAGTTCCAAGCTTCGGGCGCGGCGGCACAACAATCCAACAGGCCTCCACAGTATTGATGTACACTTGTGTTGCTGTATTTCAAGCGTGCACAGCGCAATAGTCTACAAACTACAGCACGTACGACCGCCCAAACCATACCAGCATCTACGGAAACGAGCGAAATTTGACCTTGTTTTGCCTCCCTTGGATTCGTGCTCCGACGGATGAGCGCGGCACCGCAGAATTGACAGGCGCAACCACCAGTTTTGTCAAGACGTGAAAACGTTCCATACCAACGCAAAGGCCAAACGCTCCCACTGTACCAGTAGCGTTATTAATTGGGCGGGGTCGCCCAAAAAATTATTGGATTTCCAGGTCAACTCCACGGCGGTGCTCCTTGCTGCGGTGCTGTGTGAAATGATTTAAAACCCCAACTTGGCGCCATGTATAAGCGGGGAAAATGGTTTGAGGGACAAGGGGGCGATGTGTGGTCAGATTCCACACCCGGAGTTGAAAACTTTGGCAACCCGCTTGTATTCTTCTTGTGTGCTGTGTTTTCTACACATGGAGGTGCCGTGGGTTTTCCTTTTTATATTCCAGATATTATCATGTCCGTCAGATATGGCTATTGCTTACTGGTCAGGCCGGCATGTGTGTTCTGGGGACTCCGGTTTGATTCAGCTCGACTGACAGGCTGCTGCAGTGCTAGAAACGAGTAGTATACTATTGTTGGTCTGGGTTTTGTCCGTGACATCCGATTGGATTTAAGCGAGACCCGATCCAATCAGAGGCCGTGCATGGTACCATGGTATGGTATGGTAGGATTCGTGGCCAGCTCGGCCGGGTTTTCTCTATTGAAATGAAAGGCTGTGCTTGGGCTGCTAGTGGCTCGCTAACAAAGGTCAAAGTGTTTGCTGAGTTGGAGCGACGTGCTCGTTGACCCCCAACTGCGGCTGCGGCTAATGCTGCCACTTGTAGGGTTTTTTTTTCTTCATATTTTGTGCTAGATATCGATCGATGTCCATCCTCGCTGTCTTCATGTGACCCCCAGTGCGTATGCATCCAAGAACTTCTGACCACTGATCGCTACACTACATTATTCGTTTGGCTCTTGTTCTTGCAGGAGACCTATTTATGCATAGAGATTTCTCTTACCAAATGAAAGGATATGCGAAATGCTCTATGTATTTGTTTGAATAAAAAACATGCATCATTTCTGCCCAGGCGGCCGGCGACACACGGTCAAAGTAGGTGAGGGCGGCGGGCATGCAGGCGTGGCCGACGACTTATTTAGGCCTTCGACACGCGTCCTCCTCGACCCACTCGGAGTAGTCCCACATCCTCTCACAGGACTCTCTCTCCATCCCTCCCTCCCTTCCTCCCTCGGCACGGTCATCTTCGGTCTTGCCGGGGAAAGGCCCATGGGAAGGGCGTGGCCATACCGACATGGTCGATGGGGTTGAGTGTTGCGGCGATGGGGAAGGGAGGGGGGAGGGGGGTGTCGGTGTCAAAACCGGCGGATCTCGGGTAGGGGGTCCCGAACTGTGCGTCTAGGCGGATGGTAACAGGAGACAAGGGACACAATGTTTTACCCAGGTTCGGGCCCTCTTGATGGAGGTAAAACCCTACGTCCTGCTTGATTAATATTGATGATATGGGTAGTACAAGAGTAGATCTACCACGAGATCAAGGAGGCTAAACCCTAGAAGCTAGCCTATTGTATGATTGTTGTATGTTGGAGTTGTTGTCCTACGGACTAAAACCCTCCGGTTTATATAGACACCGGAGAGGGTTAGGGTTACACAAAGTCGGTTACAATGGTAGGAGATCTAAATATCCGCATCGCCAAGCTTGCCTTCCACGCCAAGGAAAGTCCCATCCGGACACGGGACGAAGTCTTCAATCTTGTATCTTCATAGTCCAGGAGTCTGGCTGAAGGTATAGTCCGGCTATCCGAACACCCCCTAATCCAGGACTCCCTCAGTAGCCCCTGAACCAGGCTTCAATGACGACGAGTCCGGCGCGCAGATTGTCTTCGGCATTGCAAGGTGGGTTCCTCCTCCAAGTTCTTCATAAAAGATTGTAAACACCAAGAGTAGTGTCCGGCTCTGCAAAATAAGTTTCCACATATTGCCATAGAGAGAATAATAATAACACAAATCTAATCTGCTGACGTATTCCGTAACGTGACATCACACTACGGCCAAGCCTTTATTCGAATCGTTTTCACTTCTCCACCTCAGTGCGTTTTGCGAGGCGGTTTCCTTGGCACGTCTTGTCAAAGTAGAGATCGTGTCCCCTTTATTTATGGGATTTTCATCAATACGGACTTGGGCAACCCAATTGTGCCCATTTAGTATGTTTTCTCGATTAAAGGCGAGTCCCACACGGTCACGGGGAGGGCTCTTGGTATTCAACCTCTTATAAAGAGACCAAGGCCTTACTCCTTTTTTCCAACCTCAAACGAGTTCGCCCGTCGCCTCGAGTTCCAACACCCTAGGCCCCAGATTCCAGGCGCTTCGGACCATCGACAATGTCCGGTTCCGACCTTCAAGGCCGATGGACGGAGGAGGACGTGCTAAAGTTGAGAGAGGCTAAGTTCTTGACCGACGAAATTCCGCATGGGTTGCCTGCTCAAGGGCAGGCGGTTCCCAGTCCCCAGCCCGGTGAGAGCGTGGTGTTCATATCTCACTTCCTTCGGGGGTTAGGCTTCCCAATGGATCCCTTTGTGAGGGGGCTGCTATTCTATTATGAGCTGGAATTTCACGACTTAGCTCCGGAGTCCATCCTCCATATTTCCTCATTCATCGTCATGTGTGAAGCGTTCCTCCGTGTTACCCCTCACTTCGGATTATGGCTCAAGACCTTTAAAGTGGAGCCGAAGATGATCGAGGGACGGCCCGCAGAGTGCGGACGCGCTGTTATAAGTAAAAATGCTGATGCTCCATGGCCCGAGGGCTCTTTTCAAGAGGAGCTCGGCTTATGGCAACGGGAGTGGTTCTATATCACCGCTCCCAGGGGCACCAAATGGGTGGCGCCGCCTGCCTTTCGCTCGGGTCCCCCACAGCTGCTAGAGTCATGGGTCAATAAAGGCCTAGACTGGGGGCCATCCCAGGACGTGTCTTTGTTGCAGGGCCGCGTCAGGGATCTCTTGGAAAGAGACCTCAGCCTGGTCAAAGTGATGCAAGTCATGCTGATCCGCCGAACCCTGCCCGGCAAACGTCGCTCCCTTCGTCAATGGGAGTTTAATCCGGAGGGACCACGAGCTCTCCAGCACTTTATGGGCGCGACGCCCGCGGAGATGTATAAACTGTTCTTCGGATCACAAGCAATGTGTCCGGATTTGACCGAGGACGCAGGTCTGAGCTGCAATCGCCCGGATACTCAAGTAAGTAGCCTTGTGCCCGGACTCGTTATCCATATATTTGTCATAAACTTGCCCCTTAAAAGAGTTGTACCTTTTAAACAGGAGTGGATAGCGAAAGCAAAGCTGGTAAGGTGTCCAGCTCCCCTTCCTGAGACCAGGACGGATTCCGTCCTGGTCAGGATGTTGAAGGTTGTGCCTTTGAAGGAAAGTGAGGGAGGGGACAAGGCAGCTACGGCCTCCTCGAAGGAGGCTGTTCGGAGGGAAGGAACCGAAAATTCCTCTTATCCGGGGAAGAAAAGGAATGCCTCTGAAGACCCGGAGGCTATAGCCTCCAAGCGGGGGGAAAAATCCTCGTCAGAGGGTCCTACGCCCGGGGATACCTTGGCCGAACTATGCCCTCAAAGGGGCCAGCCCTCCAGCGAGCCGTAAGTAGAGAAAGATTGTATATTTAAGAGAAAGGTCCTTACTTTAAACCTGAGAAGATTAACCAAAATTTTACCTTGTAGTTCGGACCTCAGCCCTTCTCAGCAGAGCTCGTCTTCGGGGGACCTTCTTCCGGAGATGATGGAGAGCGGGACGCCTCCCCTTGCCGTACCACCTAGCGAGGCAGGCGACCCTGAGGTGTCGTCGCGGAGGGTTGCTCCGAATCCGGCAGGGGCGGAAGATAGCTATGTGGCCTCCCAAGGTTCTCCGCGTCCGGCCTTCGAAAGAGGCCATAAGACAAGTCCGACACCGTCTGGTGCTCGGCCGGAGGAGCTAAAGAATCTGCTGGCGTGAGCTTCTATCTCAGAGGAGCACCGTGCATTGATGGGCATGGTGATTGAAAGGATTTCGTCCGCGGAAAGCGGATTGCACGAGGCCGTCAGAAGTTTACGGACGGGCTTTGAGGTATGTTAGATAATGTACACTTTTGTCAGTTGCGCATAAATAAGATGCGCCCTGTGTAGATAGTAGCCACTGAGACTCTGTGTGTTGTCAGAAGTGACAGCGTGCAGAGGATCATAACCCCAGGTCTAAAATGTTGCCTTTAAATGTAGGTGGCGAGGTGTCCGGAATCGAGCCGAACTGATGATTTTGCCAAACTAAAGCGGCAACTTGACGTGGCAGATGCCGACATCGCGCTCGTCAACAAGCGGCTTGATGAGGCTCAAGGTATGTAACTCCTTGGGCAGCACCTGGTGAGAGGAGCTTGATGCCAATATCTTACAATATGTGTGCTTGATGCAGATGGTGCGGCCGCCGTGGAGAGTCTTCGGGCGGAACTTGCCTGAGCTAAGGAACAAGCCAGAGAAAGGGATGCGGCTGCCAAGAAGGCCCTTGAAGAGCCGAGAGCCGAACATGCTGCTCACTGCCGAAGCAAGAAGGAGATGGCCGAGATGGCCGTGAAGTTAAAGAGCGCTGCTGACCGTTGCGAGCTTCTTGAGAAAGAAGACCGAGCGAGGCAAACGGACCTAGAGAAGGCCGTTGCTGATGCCAAGGACGCTCGCTCTGCGATGAGAGCTACGAAGGAGGAGCTGCGCCAGGCCGGACAGATTGCGGCTGGGAAGCCCTTTACGCTAAGGAGGAAGTTTTGCGATCCGAAGTTTGCTCCGTTGGACCGGATGTGGAGTGTGGAGGACACCTATCTGGATTTGGTAGCCAGTGCTGCTGATGCGACCGAACACTTTCGAGATCAAGAAGATCGCGAAGTGGAAAAACTTTTCTGGTCGCAGTTCCACAATCCAGAGCGTCCACTGGCGGTGGACGATCGTCTGGCTCAATGGGCCGAACTGAATAGGTTGTCCGGACTCGCCATGAAGTATGTCATGGGTCATTTATGGCCGGGGAGATCGGAGCCGAAGAGTTATTTCAGCTTAGTGCAGCAATTCCTTGATGCGGTGCCACGTATCAATGCAATGAAGAGGTCAGCGTGCATAGAGGGCGCACGGATGGCTCTTGCCCGTGTCAAGACATACTGGGCGGAGATGGAGACCACCGTTGTTGCATCCCGAGATTCGGACAAAAGCCGAGTTCCCTCCGAGCACTATTTTCAGGAAGTTCTTGAAGGCGCTCGTGTAACAGAGACGCAGTGCTCGAAGGATGCTATGTTCTGATAGCATATGTAATTATAAAGCAGTATTTTGATGAATTGTAGTAGGCTTTTATACTTGTGCCTTCAAGTATGTGGAACACCTCCTGTGCGGCCGTTTTAAGATATATATATATATATATATATATATATATATATATATATATATATATATATATATATATTAATCTGAAAGATGGGAGTCGTTGGCTTCAGCCCCCACGCACATAGTGCGGGGGTGCTCGCAGAAAGCGCTTTTCACAGTTAATCCAACGTCTTGGTCCTACAAAGAAGGTGATGGCGCAGCGAGCTAGGCAACCGGACTATAATACTTTAACACTTTCACTTAGCCATAGGAGCTTGACAGTGGGACTCTTTAGATAGCCCTTGGTGGCGACTGCGCTCGCCCGAATTCGAGGCGCGTGTGTGCCTGGCCGAGAAACGACCCTTCGTTAATGCGGAGGAATCCTATAGATTCCGGAGAGTCATCGAGTGGTTGACCAGTCTCACGCTATATCATGATAGTCGATTTTCGGCTTTCTCTACTGAGGTGCTCGCCTGGCCGAACCGGGGCACAATCGCAATAGTTCTCCTGGTGCTACCTTAGCCGATAGAGCGGAACATAAGGCGGCCGAACACAGGAGCCGGGCAACCCAACATTGACCAAAATCATGATTCGGAGCTGATGCATATAAGGCCAAACTCGCGACGCCGAACACTCCCTAAGGTATTCGGTCTTTATGAGAGCGGGCGAAGTAACGCTCTTAGGTATAAGCCCCTAGTGTTCAGGTACGCGCAGGAATTCTGACGTGGCCACATGCCAAGACGCCAGCCTCCTCCTTGGTTATAGAACCAGGGGATGTGTAGCAACAAGAGACAGTAAAAAAGGTTTACGCAGGGTCTTAATCTGAAAAGAATCCTTGGAACGGGTCCCTACTGCACGTCTGCGCCTGTGTCTCCGTTGTGCCGTATCCTGGACGGGCGCAGCACGATGTTCATCTATAAAAGAGAGGAACTAAGTTGAAAAAAAGGGCGTGCCAAACAAAAGTTGTATTAAATAAACAAATATAAAGTAAAATATGTAAAATTGAGCTTTATTGTCTCTTATATATGCGGAGCCCCTAGGGCATGCCGGGCTCGTCGATCCGTGCCCGTGGTCTTAATGACCTGTTCGGATGTTCTGGCTGGTGAAGCCATTGTATTGTGGGGCTGTTAAAGCGGCCGCACAATCCTCCGCTCGGGGGAGGCGCACTCAATGCTTCCCCTTCAAGGAAATGATGCCTCGTGGACCGGGCATCTTAAGCGTGAGAGATGCATAATGCGGTATTGCGTTAAAGCGGGCGAAAGCTTCGCGTCCCAGCAGTGCTTGATAGCGACTTGAGAATGGGACGATGTGGAAAGTCAGCCTTTCGCAGCGGAAGTTATCAGTAGAGCTGAATATAACTTCGAGCCGGACAAAACCCATGCAATGGGTGTCCGGACCAGGCGTTACCCCTTGAAAGGAGGTTTTGCTGTGGCGAATTCTTGCTGGGTTTATCCCCATGTGACGGATTGTGTCCTGATATATCAGGATTAGTCCACTGTCGCCGTCCATTAGGACATTTGAAAACTGGAGTCTGCCAACTATTGGATCGAGTACCAAGGCAGTCCAGCCTGCGTTCCTGGTACTTCTAGAATAATCCAGATGATCGAAGATGATTGGTTTTGACAACCAGTGGCGGGACCCCTTTGGGATAGGTCGTGTGGCGCGTACCTTTATGGGCGCCGCACGTTTTGTTATGTGAAGTAGGTTTACTCTTTTTACTTCTTGTGGGAAATTCTTTTGTTTCCTGGTGCTCTGCTTTTGGGGTTCGTCCTCGTCTTCGCTTGGTGTGTCGAGCCCCTTGTGTTCGGCGTTGAGTCTGCCGGATTGTTTGAAACCCCATGGATCTCTGTGGGTATGGTCAGCAGGCTTCCCGGAAGTACTGTGTATTTGACATATCCTGTCCAAGATTTTGTTTAGGTTGGATAAATCATCTCTGTTATCCTGGAGGGGCGCCTTTTTCTGATTCTACCGTGAGCCTTTGAATCCGGTGTTGACTGCCGTGCTCTTCGGACTGTTTTCCTTATTCCGGCGACGATCCTTGCTGCATCGCGGTTTTCCGTTTCCATCCCTAGTTTCGGATGTACTTGGGTCGCTGGTGCTACATCTTGCCAACCAGCTGTCCTCTCCTGCGCAAAAGAGGGTCATGAGGCTTGTTAATGCGGCCATTGTTCTTGGCTTTTCTTGGCCGAGGTGTCTGGCGAGCCATTCGTCTCGGACATTGTGCCTGAAAGCTGCTAGGGCTTCGGCGTCCGGACAGTCGACTATCTGATTATTCTTAGTAAGAAATCTATTTCAGAACTGCCGAGCTGACTCTCCGGGTTGTTGTGTTATGTGACTGAGATCGTCTGCATCCGGAGGACGGACATAAGTCCCTTGAAAATTTGCTTGGAAAGTGTCCTCGAGCTCTTCCCAACTTCCAATTGTGTTTTCAGGAAGGCTTTTAAGCCAATGTCGGGCTGGTCCTTTAAACTTGAGGGGTAAATATTTGATGGCGTGGAGGTCATCTCCTCAAGCCATATGTATGTGGAGGATGTAATCCTCTATCCAGACTCCAGGGTCTGTTGTTCCATCATATGCCTCTATGTTTACGGGTTTGATCCCGCTGGAAATTCATAATCCAGGACCTCATCGGTGAAACATAGGGGGTGTGCGGCGCCCCTGTATTTGGGTGTGCCGGATTCTGATAATGGCTTTATTGCATTGCTTACGAGAGCTTGCTTTCTTGGCCCGTAAATGGACCTGGCTGGGCCATCTTTTTGATGCGAATCCGTAAGTGGGTCGCGTGCCGGTTTAAGTGCGGCGCCGCTTGCCGCTTTATGCTGGCCATGGGGTCGTCTATCCGACCGTGTGGCTTTCTTACTTTTTGAGTGCGAGGGCTCTAAGGCCTCTTCGTCGAATTCAGGCAGTAGCTTTCGCTTCGGATAGCTCTTAGTGCGCCGACTGTCGCCGTATTTGTCCGTGGTGTTGATTACTTTACTCCATCTTATCCTGAGTGCATCTTCCGCAGTTTTTAGCTTCCGCTTCTGCTTTTTCAGGCTCTGTGCGGTTGCAACGAGCCTCTTGTGGAGGTTCTTCTTCTCCGTGGGTTTATCTGGCGTAAGGTCGTCCGGAATGCCATTTTCGTCGGGGGAGGGATGTTCGGTTTCTTCATCCGGGCTGCCCTGTTCGGACGGTTGCTCTAGGGCATGCTCGTCGTCTGCCGACTCACCCTGCTCTATGGCTGGGTCTGTATCGAGGCGGGGCTTGGGTCGGCATTTACGCCGACGCTTTGATTGTTTTTCGAGGGATTGATCCTTCGTTCCATCCCCGTGTTCCTCGTTGTCGCTACCTTTAGGGGTATCCACCATGTACACATCAGGAGATGAGGTGGCTGTCCAATGCCCTATAGGCGTTGGTTCATCTGTGTCTCCTGCATCGTCGTCCATGCTGTCGATGTCTTCGGAGTCGAAGTTGAGCACATCGTTTAAATTATCGATGGTGGCTACCAAATGGGTGGTGGGTGGGTTTCGAATTTCTTCATCATCCGTATCCCATCCTTGCTGTCCATAGTCTGGCCAGGGCTCTCCTGATAAAGAGAGAGACTTTAGTGACTTCAGGATGTCGCCGAAGGGCGAGTGCTGAAAGATGTCCGCGGCGGTGAACTCCATGATCGGCGCCCAATCAGATTCGATCGGCAGGGGCGCGGGGGGTTCAGAGTCCGAAGAGGAATCCGGATCCTCGGAGTCACGGGTCATGCAGAGGGCGGGGCTGGTGTTCGGCTCGATCGCCTTTGAGATCGCAGCCCCTGAGGTGGCGTCCAACCGCTCATCCTCGATCGACGTAGGAGGCTCCGAATTAAGGGTCGGAACCAACACGCGTGCGGCCTCCAGGACACTGCTAGGCGGCAGAGCTAGATCATGCCCATCGAGACAGTGCGGCGCGCTTGGCTGTGGCTCGAATCCGTCGAAGATCAAGTCCCCGCGGATGTCAGCCGTGTAGTTTAAACTTCCAAACCTGACCTGATGGCCAGGGGCGTAGCTTTCGATCTGCTCCAGGCGGCCAAACGAATTGGCCCGCAGTGCGAAGCCGCCGAAGACGAAGATCTGTCCGGGGAGAAAAGTCTCCCCCTGGACCACATCGTCGTTGATGATCAAAGGAGCCATCGGGCCTAAAAGTTACGACACCGAGGAACTCTCAATGAAAGCACCAATGTCGGTGTCAAAACCGGCGGATCTCGGGTAGGGGGTCCCGAACTGTGCGTCTAGGCGGATGGTAACAGGAGACAAGGGACACAATGTTTTACCCAGGTTCGGGCCCTCTTGATGGAGGTAAAACCCTACGTCCTGCTTGATTAATATTGATGATATGGGTAGTACAAGAGTAGATCTACCACGAGATCAAGGAGGCTAAACCCTAGAAGCTAGCCTATGGTATGATTGTTGTATGTTGGAGTTGTTGTCCTACGGACTAAAACCCTCCAGTTTATATAGACACCGGAGAGGGTTAGGATTACACAAAGTCAGTTACAATGGTAGGAGATCTAAATATCCGCATCGCCAAGCTTGCCTTCCACGCCAAGGAAAGTCCCATCCGGACACGGGACGAAGTCTTCAATCTTGTATCTTCATAGTCCAGGAGTCCGGCTGAAGGTATAGTTCGGCTATCCGAACACCCCCTAATCCAGGACTCCCTCAGGGGGGTTGGTGGGGTGGCGGCCGGCGAAGGGGGGCGATGGCGGTGAGAGTGTGCAGGCGACGACTGCCGATAGGGGATTATATATCTAGGAATGGGCACGCATTAGGGGGAAACAGGGGCGGATTTGTAGTGTGTGGGTGCCAAACACGGCCACGACCTTCAGTTGCGCTTTGCATGCGAGATAAGCTGCTGCGGCATTGGCAAACACTCTTTTGAGACTTGTTGACTTGTGCATTACGCTTACATAGATGCTACTAAATTGGATTTACCATCCATTGTAAGGAAAAGTACATCCAAAAGTTAGCCAAATCTTGTCAGAATTTTCATGGTCATAGTTTATATATCTTCCAGTGAAATGCGCCTCAAATCCATCTTAATCATATTTTTGTTTGTCTTTTATTCATCACGAGGGCCAGAAGAATTTTTATGCATGTTGTAAGATGATTCTGACCGATGTAAGCCATCATGTTTGAGATGGACATCCACTGCATGTTATGCCGCCTCGCACCCCTTCCGGCCTAGCTAGTGGTTGCATGTCGCCGGCCCAATGCCACGTTGCTCTCGTATCTAGAAGCTTCCCACTGTGTTACCACCAACATGTAGCTGCTTCCTATGCCCCCTTTCTTTCAGTCCTGCCCAACATATATAAAACACCCCATTGACGGCCATTTACGATGAGCAACCTTCACAAATATCCCGGCCCACCCCTCCGGTGCGTACTATCCCACATCGATCCTGCCATCATGGTTCGTCAAAGAATCACCACCTGCAATATTGTCGACGTCAGATAGAATCACTTGCATTCCAAGCATCCTTGTCCACCCCACAACACCACTCTGCCTCACACCAATCTCTCCCATTTTGAACCATCGCCAGATGAGCTCGAAGCAGCAGGCCATGATGTCGAACAAGAGGAGGTCCCGACGGATGGTGAATGGCAACGATAGAGACAGAGGCCAATGATGGGGATATGGAGATAGATGAGGAGGAGGAGGATGACACGATGCTTGAGTCAATAGTCCTGGAGTTTCTTTCGACGATCGTGCCCAAGCTTTCCCCCATGGGTAAGGCGGAGCTGCATCTGTTCGTTTCCATTCAGTCCTCGTTTGAGACTGTCATCATGGAACAAGTTGACCGAGAGATGGACTTAATCATCCTTCATCGAAGCTATGTAATCGCCAGGAAGGACTTCATCAGCTCCGACGAGCCAAGTGACAGTTGTATGCTCACGAATGGTGTTGTCCAGGAGATCTGCACGGTCGCGCACAACGCTCACTAGGAAAACGAGATGACAACAACAATAACGAAAAATACTGCAATGCAGGATGACGAGCTGTGGTGCGGCATAAATGTCGACATCCCCCCTTCTGACGATGATGACTAGGAGTACTCGATGACGACAAATAGTAGTAGGCGGAGCAGTTTCTACACTAAAGACAAATTTTGTTTTGTGGTATGACTACCCAAATGTGTTAGCAACTGTGAATATTTCCGGCCATGGCATGTTAGTTGTCCATTTTCCGAACTTTCTGAAAAGGGAATGATCTTTGGTTACAAACTTGTAGAATATCGGTGAAAACTCACAGAAACTTTTAAATGAAGCTATATCCAAATATATTTGAATAAATCACACTAAACTTCACACAACCAATCGCACTGAAATCTATTTGATATGCTAAAATGAAATTTACAATTTCAGCACTTGCAGAGATTACCTTACTGAAAACTACTTCTCATTTCCTTCTGCTCCTCATTGAGTTCGACACTCTTACTTATTGAAAAGAGCTACAATTGATCCCCTATACTTGTGGGTCATTAGGATGTTGTAATAATACTCTTACTAGGTTGTTCAAAAAGTCCCATTTATGAGATGTCCAAAGGGTATATGAAGAGACATCACGACATGGCAAGTCCCATTGGGAGGTACTGCTTGTGCACATCAGTGGTAACATACATAATCTAGATCATTGTTCAAGTGACATGTACATGAAAATTGATTGTTCGTTGCAAATCTGTCTTATTGACTTGTGCATAACACAAACATCATGGTAGATTTACCTATTTACAAGCATACCAGAACCAAACAACTTCCATTTGTTTTGACACTTTATCAGATATACCCATAAAAATGCTGCATTCTGAATTTCACCTTTTTTGACCATATTTTAGGCTGGCTTTTTTTATGAAAATGCTAAAAATGCGTATGGTACCTAAATACAGGTAAATGAGATCTAATATCTGATTAAAATTTTTAAATCATCTCTAATACATTTCCTAAATCGTGGAAAAGTGTAGATTATATTGGAATAATACTTTTAATAGGTGATTTAAAAGGTCCAAGGTATGAGTTAACCGAAGTGTATACGGAGAGACATCACGACATGAGAATTCCGAGAGATACCATTGGTGCACATTAATGTACTATTAATTTCTACACATCAATGATAGAATACATGCTCTGGACCATTGGTCAAGTAAAATGTACAAGGAAAATGACTGTTCATTGCAAACCTCCCATATCGACTTGTTCATAACACACACATCCTTGTAGATCCATCGTTCCAAAGCGAAGCAGAACCAAATAATTGCCATTTGTTGTGACACTTTTTCACCAACCTAATGTACCCATGAAATTACCCCATGCCAAGTTTCACACTTTTTACAATATGTAGGTTGGGTTTTTATTTATGAAAATGCAAAAAATGCATATTGTACCTAATAAATACAAGCAGATAATACTTTACATAATATACCCGTATAAAATTCATATAAAATCATGTTACTCATATTTTTGTAAGTGCAACCGAATATTTACGGAAGTGCTTCCATATTTTCCGAAATGCTTACCACAAATTTCTGAAGATACATGTTTATCACCGCATCGATATTTTCGTGCACTCTCAAATTTTCGTCCCCTCAAATTTTCCCATCTCTCATAGATACCTTCTTTCTGCTCCACAACATTTTCCCACAACATCATTCGCATCGCTCCCTCCAAATTCAATCCCCTTCTAGCGGTTTATGGTTCCCTTCCGAGCGTATGATATGATCGGCAAACCTCAAAGCATGAATGCCCGCAAAGCACCTCCACCTATCCCAAAACCTAACCGTAAACAACCAGGTCACAATTATCTACCCCTCCTTCCTCATCCCACCCCAAAACCTCATGTGACTAAGCATTACATCACAATGTCAGAATGAACAACATGTGCAAGTCTATACACAAGTGCAAATCTTAGAATTTTATCCACGGTTCTAGTAATTTACTTTGCATGTTCTTATTGAAATTACCATACTATGGTTTATTCCATTTCAGGAAATGTTGTACTATTATTTCTTCTTTAAGTAACATGTTATAGCTTAAAAAGTATATTATTATATCTTGTTCAGTTTAGGCAACTCGTGATTATATATTAATATTGTGTACTTATGAATTATGTGATAACTTATACATACATATACATATACATATACATACATACATACATACATACATACATACATATATATATATATTGATCTCAATAACGAATGTGAATATTAACAAATCATGATTGATTTATAGCTGCTGCCACCAAGTTAGTACATGAATATGAGAGGATTAAGGAAACCATGTATAGCTGAACGTATGATGAAACAAGGTGGTGTACCATTGGTCTACCAAATTTCAGCTCTATAGCACATACTTGTTTGTATGGTGTCTATGGGGTTGATATACCTTCAGATGATTCAGTCGATGTCTATGAGATTGATAAAGCTGAAGAGTGCAGTAGTCTTGGAAAATCTTCTTTTCAGGTCAAGATTTATTGTATATTGTCTTACTAGCACTGCTAAATTGTTGTTTTTGAATTTAGTTTCTTCGAGTGCATTCTATACGCAATGGATGGTTCTACACTGGCAAGACAGAAGAAGCGTACAAAACAGATGTATCTTCATCTTCAACTACATTAAACCTAGCCATTTACATGATTAAATTTTCTTTGTTTATTTCTAATGGATCTCTATTTTATACTTCTGCCATAAAGCATTTACTAAACCTTGAGTTGCGTATGATGTAACATTGTTGTCCTGATTTCTGCAGGGAAAGTTCGATATTAACTTCAAGGATGAAATTGCCACACAAGTGTGCATTTAGGGATGGCACCCGCAGGGTATGGGTATGGGTGGAACCACCCCATACCCTTACATGTGTCCTCTGAGCTTACCCATCACTCTTACCCATACCCGCCAATGGGTACAAATTTTCCCATAGCCATTCCCCGACAGGGCAGATGGTACCCGCGGGTAAAATTACCCATGTTTGCAAATCATCAATTCGAACAACTTATAGTCATAAACAACAAGATATAATCATAATCTACGACAATAGATTATAACAACAACACATACTTATAAACGACAACACATTTAATAAACAATATCACTTTATTTCTCGTAAACAACAAACATCAAAACAACATCACATAGTCATAAACAATAACACATATTCATACATTTTTGAGTTCACAAATTTATGAAAAAGTGTATACTATAGAGAAATTCTAGTTCACATAAATTTTATATGGGTACATGGGAATGTGAATATGGGTTATACGATCACACCCGTACCCGCTCTACCCGGTGGGTTTTCAAATTTCCCTATTTCTATACCCATGGGTAACGTTTTGTCTCATACCCAACAGGTACCTACATGTAAGAAGTCACATCAGCAACGTCTGGGCCCACTTGTAAGTAGTCACGTCAGCACCGTGTCGACCCATATGTCAGAATCAATGACCAGTCCGATATGACACATCAATTGCCACTAAAACGCTATTCGATGACAAATCGGTTGAAAACGGCGTCATTTTTTGCCGTCGGTGAAAATAGACTTCAGTGACAGAACAAGAATTGTTACCAAAGAGATGATCTTATGTGACGAAAAAGTGGTACTAGAATTTTTTTGTGAGGACGCTTCAGTGATGGAGAACATGACGATGAAAAACCGCCACAACCCTATGTTTTATGATGACAGCCGATTTTACGTGACACAAATAATCCATCACAAGAAATCCCTCATTTTGTAGTGTACTCTAGTGTCCGGGATGTTCATGACGACCTCGACGAGTCCCTTCCCATAGTTCAATCCCCCCCCCCCCCCAAAAAAAAAATTGGAGCAGCCAACAATGGTTGGTTTGTGTGAAGATGCGTCTTAATTAGGAACTTCTTATCTGGCGAACGTCAACTGGGAAGGGGTGGCAATTGCGAAAGTTTTGGGTGGCCATTTACATTGTGGGAGGGTGCTAATTTCTTCAGAAAACACATGTCAACTTCTGGAAAGAAGAAAATTTTGATGCAAATAGGAAAGGATTTGCCATCTCCCACCACTTAAACTTAAGACGTCCGCTTGCCACCCCTTCACAGCTAACGTTCGTCAGATAACAATACTGCTTAATTGAGGTTCACTGCGCAGGTTGTTATCTATAAGTTTATCATATTTACAAGGATCTCTTCGACATACCTCTATCCACCCAAGCACACCAGCAATTTCTGCTTCTCAAGGACACTATGCAAGATAACTCTGTCGAGACGAATAAAGATGTTTGGAGATACCATTGGAGCTTTGCAAGTTACTCCATAAAAATGTATAAGGCAATAATGGGACCTAGCAATGCACATATGATCTTCAAATGGATATGGAAAAGCTCTGCACAACTCAGACATAAGATTTTTATCTGGCTACTGGTGCATGATAGAGTGAACACTAGAAACCTTCTTCACAAAAAATCTATGCATCATCCAGATTATACATGTGCACTTTGCAATGAGAAGATTGAAGAAACAGTGATGCACCTATTTTGGGCCTGCAACTTCGGCACAGAATGCCGGTATAAAATCATTCCGAGCAAACAATGATCATCTCTCAATATGATGAAATCAGTCTCATAGTAGCCAAACTTCCACAACAGATTGCCATGGACATTGTTATTGCAGGCTGTTGGAGCATCTGGTCAGTAAGAAACGATAAAATCATCGGGTCACAAACTCCTTCCAAGCCTTCACTACTTAAGGGTGTGTTTGGTAGCCTGCGCGGAGGGTGTATGAGACTAAAAGTTCCCTACCCAACCCACTTTCAGGTGTTTGGCAGGGTGTATGGGCTCTTCTGGGCATAGTCCGTCTGATGCAAAAAAGGGCCCGAGCTATGCTCGCTGGAGCACCCACATACATGCGAGCTGGGCTCAGCGTGGCTCTGTTGGACCCTAGCAAAATTCTCCTCCCGACCCACTACGCTCGCCCCACCCCTCTCGCTGACCTAGCCGCCACCCCTCGCCCGCGAGGCCGCGAACCATGGCGAATGGCGCCTGATCTTCATCCCCGCCGACCCCCTGTTCTCCCACCTCGCCGCCGTAACCGCCGCCCCGGTCTACCTCACCGCCGCCCCGGTCTACCTCGCCACCGCGCCGGTCTACCTCGCCACCGCCCTGGTCTTCAAATCGCGGCCGCCGCACGTGGATCTCGCGGCCGCCAGGCCTAGCCCACCGTCGCCGCCTGAGAGGTAGCTTCCTCACCCCTTCCTTCATGCCTCGTTCCCCTCCGCCCTCCTCACCCCTTCCTTCCTACCTTGGGCTCATAGGGAGTAGCCGCTGCTACTGACCAGAAACTGCTCCTCTGTTCCCTTATGATTATCATGTATAAGTGGTCAAAATGATTATAGTAGATGTATAACTTATGATTGTTGTACCTATTATGCTCATATTTTAGTTTGTTCATTGCTTGTCATGCTGGATGAATTGGCAAAAAATGAGTTATCTTAGTGCTCAAAGAGTGTTAAAATGATATAGTTTTGCCAAAAATAATGATGTTTCATAGCTGAAATGATGTCTCAGTTAATTATTTTTGTTCAAATGGTGTTGCAGGATCATCCAGCAGATGCTGAATTGCTCAATTCTCCACTCGAGAACTATGACTATATGGAACTTTGCTTTGCTAATAAGCATGCCACCGGGAAATATGCAATGGGCCCCGGTGTGCCCCTAGGAACGCCTATTGTTGTGGAAGACAAGGATAAACCGAATGTCATGGAGGGGGAAGGAACAACGGATGAGGTATTGCAACATCTTCCTGGATCTAACTTTGTACTTCCTACTGCTAGTGCCACTCAGGACCCTTCTCCTACTTCAAATAAGAAGAGAAAGAGGGCATCTAGCTTGACAGAGGAGGACTCAATCCAGTGTAGCAACATGACTGATGCTATGCGTGAGATTGCAAGTGCTATCAACAACACTTGCCATGCCGAAACACACCCTGACTTGTACAAGGCTGTCATGGACCTTCTTGTGTTTGATCAAGATGAGCGCTTGGCTGTTTTAGATTATCTCACAGAACATAAGGCAAAAGGCCTTAACTTTGTGAAGATGGATGATGAAGTTCGAAAAGCATTGTTCAAGCGAGTCTTGAAAGCCAATCCCGGTCTTCTTTGAGTTGTTGTTAGTTGGTGCTTGATGAGACTATCCCTTTTGTAATGCCTATTATAAGGTGGACTTCAAATGAGACTATGTAATATGAATCTAGTGATGCACTGGTACAAATTATGGTTATTATCTTATGTAATATGAATCTAGTGATGCACTGCTTCAAATCAAGGTTATCATGTGTTATGTTAATTGTTTATTATTTTATTTATATTATCATTGTTCAAATTATGTTGGGACGGTAACATTTTGCTGCTCTAATTGTTCCATGGTTGTCGAAATGTTGTTTCAATATTTGTCTTGGCGGCAAAAAAATTCATTCATGCAGCATACCTCAGATACAGGCTACCAAACACAGTCTTTGTGCAACATGTCTCGTCTGATGCAGCCTACCAAACACAGTCTCAGCTCAGCATGCATCAGTACATACATTGCTACCAAACAACTGCAATTGCATGTACTGAGCATGTCTAGACTAAGCATGTCTCAAATGGGAACAACTATGCTAGGATGGGAACAGCTACCAAACACACCCTAAGAGAATGGATTGAAAATGCTAGAATCAAGGCAAAACCAGTGAAAGAACAACTACTAGCTATCTGGTCTGAACACCATTTGTAAACCTCAGTATGATACCTAGAGCTGGCATTGGCAGATTTTTGTACTCTTTTTTCTTTTTAGCTCTTATACATTACTTTTACTATATAATATATATACTGTAGAACAATTGTTCTACGTTCCAAGGCCTAAAAAAAACTTTACGAGTAACGAGGCTAGTGTTAGGCTGGGCAGCACGAGGCCCACACATGTAGTGAAAGCTTCATTCTCGACAACAGGCAATATAACTAGTTGTACTAGATGGATATACATGGAAACTCTGTTCGCATGGGAAGAACACCAGGAGCTACTAGACGACTGGAAATTCTGGATCGTACACATGGACATGGACGCAACGGAGAAGCAGAGTCAGTTATAGTGTTATACGGCCATTGACTCATTGTAGTCGCCGACGCCGAAAGTGCACTTTTCGGCGCTGAGTGTATCTTTTCCGGTACCTGTGATCATTAACGTAGCACTACGGAGTACGTCGCAGGAGGGGGAAGTGGAAATTCAGCCCCGTTGTTTTCCTCTGTTATATCACCTGCAAAAAATAAAAAGTTTCCTCCTGTTATATGGAATGGAAACGCTGTTTACTTAGAAGCGTGTATAGAATTTTTTCGACAAAGGTATAGAAATTCCGATGCGTGCATGCACATTGTCAAAGAGTGTAGAAATTCTATTATACGGATGAGATTCATAACTCCGAAACAGGGCAAGCAGGCAGCCACGCGGACTGAAAGCACACACGTAGTAAATTCCGATGCCGGCATGCACATTGTCGTCACGAGTTTCATGCACTCTACTATTTACCAAACTATAATACGGCCTATATATCTAAAATAAGCATAAAGGATGACAAGAGATCAGTTAGCCATAATGTTCACAACTCCAAGCGTACAAACTTGGAGATTCGTAGTCTTAAACCAAGGAAACGTCCCGCGTATGCACTGTCTTTTGCACAACATAGCTACTTCTTGTTCTTCCATAGCCAGGCAAGGGGGCACGGCGACAGATCTTGTCTCAAAAGTGCCCTTCAGGGAGGGGTTAATGGCTATAGAATAGGACAGGGACGCCATTGGCAAAGTCCTACCCTACAGATACGGTGATCAGGGTCTGTCTTCTCATGCACATCACTCGTAATGCACGTTTCCGAATCCTTCTGGAGTAGTAGATGTAGTGTAGCACCTCCAAAACCAAAAGGCACAAACACACTGAAAAACTAATCATCGTGGCCGCGTATAGATCAGACACGATCGCGTCGGCGACGAGTAAATTAAGGATGGTTGCATGGGTTATGCCTAAGCCCTTTTTCTCATAGTTTATGTATACCAAGGTGCATGCTCTGTAGTAATGGCTAACGGCTTAGTGGGAGACACGTAGGATTAGCGGGTGAGTGGAAAAGCGAAGGTATAAGCGTGTTAATGTTCGATCATGGAAGCACTTGTTCTTGGTGTGGGTCAGTATTTGTAGGCTTCAAAGGGCTCAGGGTACAAAAGCCATCAGTATAATAGACTGTTTCAGGTAGTTTTGGCCGAGCACTTTACGTGTTTCAATCCATGAGGCGGCTCCAGAGAGAGTAGCTGTAGTAGAATTGGCATGGGACATGCATGTAGTACTCCCATTTTGGCCGAGTATGATATAATATGCTGGTCGTATCTGACTGTTGTTATGTACCGGTCTTGCGTGCATGGATGTGTATGTTTTTTCTGTTCGGTGAAGCAAATATTAGCTACTACTAGTTTGTAGTACATGTATGTATATGAGTTTATGTGCTAATTTGTTTCGTACAAAATCTAGCTTAATAAAGAGCTGAGATCATGGTGGGTAGGTGGTCCAAAATGTGATAGAATTTGTAGTTGGGCACTACATATATAGCATATAGCTCTCTTAGGGTTTAGCCCCTAAACAGGATGATTGGAAAACAATAAGAAATCTAGATGAAAGGAACATCCCTAGGCCCAAAGACAAGCTCAAGAAATATGTCCCATAAAGAAGGCACCACTAGTTTGATATGCTTCACACCGAGTAGAACAATTTTTTGTTTTCATAAAAGGTCCTACATAAGCATCATCTCGATCGGGTAGCTATTCCCTTTATTTTTCCTATACTGATGTACTTAAAACACCAGCAAAGCTGCTCATATTCTTTCCTTTTTTTGCCTTTTGTTTTTGTTTGCTAGCTCCTTGATTCCGCCATTTTATATGGTTGCTGTGAAAATGCCCGGCCGCGTCCTACGCGGCTAGCAGGAGAAATTCTAGAAGTTGCGTTCCAGAGCCAGAGAACATATTCCAAACTTTTGGAGGACTGCTGCTTTCGTGATGTCCAAACTGAACTTCATCTTTGTTTCGGACACTACTTGAGCATATATATACAGGTAGTACTAGCTTTGTAGAACTTTTGTTGTGGCAATGTGTCAGAATCATGAGAGCATTCAGCTAGAAGAATTATACTCCATAGAAAAAGTGAAGAATAACAACGTGGTGCAATGACTTTAATTTGTTGCCTACTTAATTGCTCCATCAAGATAACTTTTAGTATCGAGTACAGCTAAGGGGAACTTCGCATTGCGTATATGGCATGCAGTGCCAGTGTTCCATAAAAAAAATGGCATGCAGTACTTGTTTGTTCCTCCTTTTCAGCACCAATCGTACCACACTGTTGGCTTGTTTCCAATGGGAAAAAAATAGAAACTTAGAGCATCTGTAACAGCCGCGCAATGCGCAGCGCGTTAAAAGTCAAAATACAACGTCGGATGAGCAGGTTTTGCGCGCGGCGGTGCGCTGGCTCCAGCGGCCGCCGCAAAATAAACTCCAGCAGACGCGCTATATTTCATTTTTTTTCTTGTGAAGAACAGTGAGATAGTTCGGCACATAGCCTGCTTCTACGATACAAAATGTGTACATAGTTCGTAGTCTTCTCATACAGTACATAGTACATAGTTCGACACATAGTCTTCTTCTACGATACAAAATGCGTGCATAGTTTTAATTAAGTTCTACGATATACTCCTACTACTACTACTCGTCATTCTTCGACTCGGACTCTGCCTCGGTGATGTCCTCCTCCGACGTCGGAGCGTAGGCGTCAAGGAACCGCTCGTCGCGGGAGTCCCAGGACGACGCATCTCCTAGCGCGATGTTGTATTTAGCGACCGCCTTCCGCGTTCGTTTGTCCTCGCGATAGGCGGCTTGCTCGTCCCTCCTCTCCTTCCTCTCCGCCCTCCTCTCGGCGAAGAACTCTTCCTCATTGATGATATCTTGCGGGAAACGTTGCCTCCACAGTGCCATGGTGATGAGGACATCAATATCATTGTTACACCCACAGCCCCTACTGTTACATATGATGGACCAATTACTAGAGCTCGCGCACGCCAATTAAATTACCAGGTACTTTTGTTTCTTGGTAATGATTCTAATGTTCATGAGAATATGATGCTGCCTAAATTGGATACATTTGTTTTGCTTACAAATGAAGGGACTAGCTTGGAGAGGGATGAACATTGGAGCAAGAACAAGCAAGGAGTTGATGGCATGCGCAAGGGGAACAAGAACGGAGTCACAAGTGATGATTTCAGGACTCTGAAGCCACCATAAGGAGTGAATGAAGCCTTGGACGAAATATACAAGATGCCACTTCATAAATTTCGTCCAGAGGCTATTCTACGTGTTGCGTCACCTTTTATTGGGCCAGACCCATGTAATTTCGAAATACTTAAGTATAGGCTGTTTTTAGAGTCCGTATGTGTGGGGAAACAAGAGTTAGGGTTGGTTTCGGACCCCTTCCTCAAGGGCCACGAAATCCCCCCCTCTTCCTCCATATATACAGCCCTTAGGGCGTCGTTTAGACTTCGGGTTTTGTTTAGATCAAAAGTTCGCCATAGCAGCAACTTCGGGTACTTCGTTTGTGTTCAACGACCAGACCAAGGCGTCACAGAACCCCACCTTCATTAATAAAGGTTTCCTCTTTTATTCGCAATATGCAAATTGCAATCTTAGTTTCTTGCTTGTTCTTCGTTTGCCTGCAGGAAACAGACCCTCGTGGTCAGGTTGATCGTGCTCCGGCGTGGTCAATAACCTCTCGGAGTTGGTTTAGCGATTGCTAAGGCACGACGTCATCGCACGTTCGTAGTCGGATCGTCAAAGTCGACTTCATCCTAAACGATAGCCACCATCTCATCGAAAGACGGGATACCTTTGCCTCTATCAAGTGGTATCAGATTTCCAGGTTGCTCGGTGTGATTTTACAGTTTTTCGTAGTTTAGATCGAGTCTGTTCTTCATACCTATAGTCCACGAACAAACCAAAAAAAAAAAGGGTTAGTTCATCCCATTCGAACCAATCTGAGCCTTTGCATAATCGTTTCTGTATTTGCTTTGTTGAATTTGCGGTTGCATCGTCGTGTCAAGTTGCTGGTCTTAGCGTCTAGTCTTTTAGAGTTTCGAGTTCTGGTCATATTAGTCACGCCGCCGCCGCACCATCATCATTGTCCCTGCCATCTTCCACCACCGCTTATCCGCCACCGCTCCGAGTCCATATACCACCACCGATCCGTATCCATATACCACCACCGCTCCGAGTCCATATACGACCACCGATCCGTATCCATATACCACCATCACTTTGAGTCTATCTCATATTAGGTTTGCTTTCGAGATCCATCTGTTGCCAGATTCGTGTTTCCTTGTTTGAGTAGGTTTCGGATTCCATCAATCTTTGCCGTCCGTAGAAGAGGTTGGTTTCCAAAAAAAAAAGAGTCTGGAAACCACCCTCCGTTTAGGCCCAAAATTTTCCAAAAACGCACTTGACAAAAAAAATTCTGGCTATCCTATTTTCAGGCGTTTCTTAGCCTTTTGAGACAGTCGCCGTTATTGAAAGTTTTTTTTGAGCCGTTTCCAGTTTTTGGGTCCAGGCAGTCGAAAAAAAAAATTGGTCGCAAAAATTTCGTGTCTATCCTGTCGGTTTGACCCGGGAAGAGTTTTGAGACACTCGCCATTATAGTGATTTTTCGCAAAAAAAAGAGGAGCGCAAAAAAAAAAGAGCGCAAAAAAAAAACAGGGCGAAAAAAAAATCCAGAGTGTGCTTTTCCCTTGTTTACGTGCAGCGCCGTGATTTTGTTAGTGTTCTAGGCTCGCGTCTCTAGCATGGTCTAGCCTAGGACCAGCACAGTACCGTCGTTGAGCGTTTATTCAACTTTGCATCTCTGAATTGATTATTGCTGACCCTTTTTGCTACCATATTATAAGCCTTCCCAGCTCCACATACATCTACATCGTGCGTTTGACTCTCCCTGGTAATCGCTCTATCCAAGCTTTGAGAGTTTTGACTACATCGGTTGCCGATCACCGCCTGCTGCTGGGTAAGAACTGGTAAGAATTTGAGATTTGCTTAAAAGATTTGTGACACCCACCACCACCATCACTTGTTAGTAGTCTATAGGATCATATTCTTGTGTGTTTCTATTGCTGCTAACCATGCCAGGATCACAACCCGACGAGATTGACTGGGAGAATTTAACAAACAAGGAGCTTCATGATAAGTTTCAGAAAATGATGAATGAACAGGTGCAAGATGTGCTGAACAATTTTGAAGAGGCCATGGAGAAGATCACTGGCCTAGAGAAGACGTTCGAAACAAAGCTCGATAACAGGTTTAATGAATTGCTCGCGCGTCTTCCACCACCACCACCGGCTGCACCTAACGCACCTCTACAACAACAACAACAACAACAACGACTACCTCCACATCGCGAAACAGCCCTCCGCCGAGCGACCCGTGTTCCTCTTGCGCTTGGCCAACCTGTTGGTGCTGCTGTTGATACTTCTGTGGCTCCTGCTGCTGATGCGGAGGAGGATGATTATGTGGGAGATTACGAGGATGAGGTTGATCAACATCAGAACTACGTGCAACCACCAGCACCACAACCACCAGGTCGTCCACATGCAAATAATGGTAATGCTAGGGCTCCCCCTCAGGTACGAGATCATGACCATCGCCCTAAACTGAAATTGAATATGCCACCATTTGAGGGTAGATATGTTCCTGATATATATCTTACTTGGGAGTTAGAAACTGAACAACGATTTACATGTTTACAATATCCTGAGGAGAGACGTGTTCCTGCTGCTGTTTGTGCTTTCACTAGCTTTGCATGTGTTTGGTGGTCTGAATATTGTAGATTATATCCTGTTCCAGCTACTTGGGCTGCTTTGAAAACTGCTATGCGTACTCGTTGGGTTCCGCCATATTATCAACGTGAATTACTTCAAAAATTGTAGCGCTTAAGACAAGGAAAAAATTCTGTAGAAGAATATTATCAGGAATTACAAACTGGATTGATTCGATGTGGTATTGTTGAGGAGAATGAAGCTATGCTTGCACGTTTTCTGGGTGGATTAAATAGAGAGATTCAGACCATTCTAGACTATAAGGATTATAATAATATCACTCGTTTATTCCATCTTGCTTGTAAAGCTGAACGTGAAGTGCAGGATCGACAGGCATTGGCGCGAACTAACTTTTCTGCAGGTCGACCTTCATCATGGACACCACTTGCATCATCTACTTCCACACGTTCTGCTACACCGGCACCTCCGTCGGCTGCCACCTCCAACCGTGATACAAGAAAGCAGGCACAACCACCACTATCTGCCAAGAGCACACCTGCCGGGCCTGCACAGAGCTCTGCTTCTTCCATGGCGTCTACAGGGCACACAAGTGATATTATTTGTCGTCGTTGTAAGGGAAGAGGACATTTTGCGCGCGAATGCACATCTCAGTGTGTGATGATTGCTACTGAGGATGGTGGGTATGAGTCCGCTAGTGACTATGATGAGGAGACTTTGGCTCTTCTTACACATGAAGAACACGGTGGAGATGATTCTGATCATGAGACGCAATACATGGCTCCTGAAGATGCTGACAGGTATGAATGTTTGGTTGCTCAACGTGTTTTGAGTGTGCAGGTCACGCAAGCTGAGCAAAATCAGAGGCATAATTTGTTCCATACAAAGGGAGTTGTGAAGGAACGTTCTGTTCACGTCATCATAGATGGAGGGAGCTGCAACAACTTGGCTAGCATGGAGATGGTGGAGAAGCTATCCCTCACCACAAGACCAAATCCATATCCTTACTACATCCAATGGTTCAACAACAGCGGCAAGGTTAAGGTAACACGTACTGTTCGTGTGCATTTTAGTATCTCTACATATGCTGATTATGTTGATTGTGATGTGGTACCTATGCAAGCATGTTCCTTATTACTTGGTAGACCATGGCAATTTGATAAAAATTCTGTACACCATGGTAGAAACAATCAGTATACTCTCGTTCATAAGGACAAAAATATTACTTTGCTTCCTATGACTCCTGATTCCATTTTGAAAGATGATATTAATCGAGCTAATAAAGCAAAACAGGAGCAAAATAAGAGTGAAAATCAGATTGTGGCAAAAGAATTTGAGCAATAAATGAAGCCTAATAATAAACCATCTAGTGTTGCTTCTGAAATTAAATTGAAAAGTGCATGTTTATTTGCCACCAAATCTGATATTGATGATCTAGATGTTAGCAAATTTGTTTGCTATGCTTTTGTGTGCAAAGAGGTATTATTTTCATTCGAGGACGTGCCTTCCTCTTTGCCTCCTGCTGTTACTAACATTTTACAGGAGTTCGCTGACGTCTTTCCACAAGACGTGCCACCGGGATTACCACCTATTCGAGGGATTGAGCATCAAATTGACTTAATTCCCGGTGCATCGCTACCCAACCGTGCACCATACCGTACCAATCCAGAGGAGACGAAGGAGATTATGCGTCAAGTACAGGAGCTGCTCGACAAAGGTTATATACGTGAATCTCTTAGTCCTTGTGCTGTTCCTATTATACTAGTGCCTAAAAAGGATGGTACATCGCGTATGTGTGTTGATTGTAGAGGCATTAATAATATTACTATTCATTATCGTTATCCTATTCCTAGGCTAGATGATATGCTTGATGAATTGAGTGGCTCTACAATATTCTCCAAAGTTGATTTGCGTAGTGGATACCATCAAATTCGTATGAAATTGGGAGATGAATGGAAAACAGCATTTAAAACTAAGTTTGGTTTATATGAGTGGTTAGTCATGCCTTTTGGGTTAACTAATGCACCTAGTACTTTCATGAGATTAATGAACGAAGTTTTACGTGCTTTCATTGGACGATTTATGGTAGTCTATTTTGATGATATACTGATTTATAGCAAATCTTTGGAAGAACATTTGGAACATTTACGTGCTGTTTTTAATGCTCTACGTGATGCACGTTTGTTTGGTAACCTTGGGAAGTGCACCTTTTGCACCGACCGAGTGTCTTTTTTTGGCTATGTTGTTACTCCACAGGGAATTGAAGTTGATAAAGCCAAGATTGAAGCTATTGAGAGTTGGCCGCAGCCCAAAACGGTCACACAAGTGAGGAGTTTTCTTGGACTCGCTGGTTTCTATAGGCGTTTTGTGAGAGATTTTAGCACCATTGCTGCACCTCTCAATGAGCTTACAAAGAAGGATGTGCCTTTTGTTTGGGGTACCGCACAGGAAGAAGCCTTCACGGTATTGAAAGATAAGTTGACACATGCTCCTTTACTTCAACTTCCTGACTTTAATAAGACTTTTGAGCTTGAATGTGATGCTAGTGGAATTGGATTAGGAGGTGTGTTATTACAAGATGGCAAACCTGTTGCATACTTTTTTGAAAAATTGAGTGGGCCTAGTCTGAACTATTCTACTTATGATAAAGAATTATATGCTCTTGTTCGGACTTTAGAAACATGGCAACATTATTTATGGCCCAAAGAATTTGTTATACATTCTGATCATGAATCTTTGAAACACATTAAAAGTCAAGCTAAACTGAACTGTAGACATGCTAAATGGGTTGAATTCATTGAGACTTTCCCTTATGTCATTAAACACAAAAAGGGTAAATAAAATGTTATTGCTGATGCACTGTCTCGTCGTTATACTATGCTTTCACAACTTGATTTTAAAATATTTGGTTTGGAGACCATCAAAGATCAATATGTGCATGATGCTGAATTTAAAGATGTATTGCAGAATTGTAAAGAAGGTAGATCATGGAACAAGTTCGTTGTTAATGATGGTTTTGTGTTCCGTGCTAACAAGCTATGCATTCCAGCTAGTTCTGTTCGTCTTTTGTTGTTGCAGGAGGCGCATGGAGGAGGACTAATGGGACACTTTGGCGTGAAGAAGACAGAGGACGTACTTGCTACACATTTCTTTTGGCCAAAGATGAGACGGGATGTTGAGCGTTTTGTTGCTCGCTGCACTACATGTCAAAAAGCTAAGTCACGACTCAATCCTCATGGTTTATATATGCCTTTGCCTGTACCTAGTGTTCCTTGGGAGGATATATCTATGGACTTTGTTTTAGGTTTGCCTCGAACAAAGAAGGGGAGGGATAGCATATTTGTTGTCGTGGATAGATTCTCGAAAATGGCACACTTTATATCATGTCATAAAAGCGATGATGCTGTTAATGTTGCTGATTTGTTCTTTCGTGAAATTATTCGCTTGCATGGTGTGCCAAATACTATTGTTTTAGATCGTGATACTAAATTTCTTAGCCACTTTTGGAGATGTTTATGGGCTAAGTTGGGGACTAAACTTCTTTTTAGTACTACTTGTCACCCCCAAACTGATGGACAAACTGAAGTAGTCAATAGAACATTGTCTACTATGCTTAGGGCTGTTTTGAAGAATAATAAGAAAATGTGGGAAGAATGCTTGCCTCATATTGAATTTGCTTATAATCGTTCATTGCATTCTACTACTAAGATGTGCCCTTTTGAAATTGTGTATGGTTTCCTACCTCGTGCACCTATTGATTTGTTGCCTCTTCCATCTTCGGAGAAGGTTAATTTTGATGCTAAATAACGTGCTGAATTGATTTTAAAAATGCATGAGTTAACTAAGGAAAACATTGAGCGTATGAATGCTAAATATAAACTTGCTGGAGATAAGGGTAGAAAACATGTTGTCTTTGCACCTGGTAATCTTGTTTGGTTACATTTGCATAAGGATAGGTTTCCTAATTTGCGCAAATCAAAGCTAATGCCACGTGCTGATGGTCCATTTAAGGTGTTAGAGAAAATAAATGATAATGCATATAAACTTGAGCTGCCTGCAGATTTTGGGGTTAGTCCCACTTTTAACATTGCAGATTTGAAGCCTTATTTGGGTGAGGAAGATGGGCTTCCGTCGAGGACGACTTCATTTCAAGAAGGGGAGGATGATGAGGACATCAATACCATTGTTACACCCATAACCCCTACTGTTACATATGATGGACCAATTACTAGAGCTCGCGCACGCCAATTAAATTATCAGGTACTTTCGTTTCTTGGTAATGATTCTAATGTTCATGAGAATATGATGCTGCCTAAATTGGATACATTTGTTTTGCTTACAAATGAAGGGCCTAGCTTGGAGAAGGATGAACATTGGAGCAAGAACAAGCATGGAGTTGATGGCATGCGCAAGGGGAACAAGAACGGAGTCACAAGTGATGATTTCAGGACTCTGAAGCCACCATAAGGAGTGAATGAAGCCTTGGACGAAATATACAAGATGTCACTTCATAAATTTCGTCCAGAGGCTATTCTAGGTGCTGTGTCACCTTATTATTGGGCCAGGCCCATGTAATTTCGAAATACTTAAGTATAGGCTGTTTTTAGAGTCCGTATGTGTGGGGAAACAAGAGTTAGGGTTGGTTTCGGACCCCTTCCTCAAGGGCCACGAAATTCCCCCCCTCTTCCTCCATATATACAGCCCTTAGGGCGTCGTTTAGACTTTGGGTTTTGTTTAGATCAAAAGTTCGCCATAGCAGCAACTTCGCGTACTTCGTTTGTGTTCAACGACCAGACCAAGGCGTCACAGAACCCCACCTTCATTAATAAAGCTTTCCTCTTTTATTCGCAATATCCAGATTGCAATCTTATTTTCTTGCTTGTTCTTCGTTTGCCTGCAGGAAACAGACCCTCGTGGTCAGGTTGATCGTGCTCCGGTGTGGTCAATAACCTCTCGGAGTTGGTTTAGCGATTGCTAAGGCGCGACGTCATCGCATGTTCGTAGTCGGATCGTCAAAGTCGACTTCATCCTAAACGATAGCCACCATCTCATCGAAAGACGGGACACCTTTGCCTCTATCACATGGCTTCCTCGTCCATCTCGGCCATGCTGAGACGGCGCTCCCGCCTACGTTTTTGCGCCGATCCTCGTCGGTGATAAGCCGCGGGAAAGGAGCCAACTCCTGTGCCCGCTCCGGCATCGCCATGTCGGTGAAGTTCATGTCCCAACAGGACCGCCGTAGGAGCCACGCCACAGCGTCGTACGTGCGGGCGCCATCCTGGGCGGTGTCGAAGGTTCCGAGGCCGAGGCGCACGCCGCCCAACCGGATCGAGGCGGAGTAGGTGCCGGACGGACGCACGCGGACGCCGCGGTAGCCCGAACCTCCCCGGCGGCGAGGCGGCATGGTGGCGCGGTGGTGTCGTGTCGGCGGCGAGGAGAGAACGCGCTAGAGGGAGCGAGAGAGAGCGGCAGAGGGCGCTGCAATTTATAGGTGCGCCGGACGCGGTGCGCCAAATCTAGCGCGCGAGCTGCCGCCTTTTCCCGCACGCGCAATCGTTCGTTGGAGCGCGCGAAAACGTCCCCCCGCGCTAAAAAGCCTGTTTACCGCACGCGCGCATCTTTTGGCGTGGCTGTTGGAGATGCTCTTAGGGCTAGCTACACCCATGGTGACTAAGCTTCGGTAGACTAGTAAAGTTTCACAACATGTGATTCGGTTGGGTAGATATAGTAATTCTTGGGTGAAGCATCTGATTCGGGCGCGCCGGTGACTCTTGTTGCATTGTTAAACGGCTAAAGGCGCACAATGATTGGGGATTCTGGATTAATGTTACATACCAACATTAGAAATTGCAAAAGAAAGGTATATGGTATGTGTGTAGTTACAACAGTACTTGCATAGTTTATCCGGCACTAATGACAAATGTTTTTCTGCAAAAAAATGTATATGAAAAGGTATACTATCTGCGGCAAACTTGGAAAGTACTGAAGTGTTCTTACGCTGCAAGCATGATTAAAGAAGCCCAATTGGCATATATATTTTGGTGCCAAGGAGAGGATGGTCCATCTTGAGATTCCTAACCGTACATTACAATATTGCATGAACAACGATTGCTATGTACGTACGTGAGAATAGATGTGTTGACAAGTGTGCACAATAGAATACTTGAACCAGAACAGTGGCTGGTAACACACTGACAAAAAATGATTGCAAAGGTCTTCCACCAAATAATCTTTGATGCGCAATCTAGTTAATTTACACTCTTTTTAACCAAAAAAAGACATTATCATGGAGAATACATGCACAATCAAACAAACATGCATATGTATGCATCAGTTATTTCTCGCTGCATATGTATTCTAGGAAAAATATATCTAGCTGCATACAATAGTGAGCTAGTTTTCGCAATAAGAACAAAAATACGGGCAGTTAGTTAGTGAGGGAAATTTGGATGCATGCACCGCGATTTACATCATTACTGCAGGACCAGCCTGCAAATGCACGATTAATTTCTTATTATGCTATAAGCAAGTGTGGGTTTCCCCTAACCTGGTGAATTAAACTAGTTAGAGATCGACCCTGTGCCGTAGGAAAATGATATCACCAACAAATTAATTAAGGTCACTTATCCACACTTAGTCGTGGTCATTCTGCCTGCATAGCTGACAGTTACAGCCGTTAGTTCATGCATGAAAGTAACCGACGATATTTACCCTCATCCTAACTTTTTTTTTGCGGGTACCCTCCTCTTAACCATGATGTACATGATTTTTTTTTGTCAAATATCTGATGATGATGCACATGCTGATCTCAAGTAGTAGTAATATTTCTTTTACCAACCTAGCCACTCGATTCCCTATCATGAGCACCTCATGTAGCTCCTTTTTACATTTATAATACTCGTAGATGCTATCTGTGGTAGCTAATGGTTGCCACGCCATGCAGAACCACAATGCCACTAGTTAATCTGCTGCTTAGTACGTTTTTCACCTTTTCTCTCCTTGTATTTATTAATTGTTAAGCGTAGCTGCAGATTAATGGATATCTGGTCCCTCCTCTTGGCTTGATTATGGATCGAGTGATTAAGCATCAACTAATTTTAAGCTCGTGAGCGACCAAGTCTATGCATTCTAGAACCGCACTGTTCTCATGGTGCGCGCGCGTGCACCCGACGGACAACGACGATCACGCGCGCCCTCGTCCAGCGCGCTTGGCTCGCCGGAGGAGGCGGCCGGCGGCTATGCGTGTGAACGCCAGCTTCTTTGTTGAACACGTCAAATGCCCCTTCGGCCAGTCACTCCGACAGGTCGGGAGCCACGCCCGGGTATATAGGAAACACGACCCATCTGTCATCCTCATAGGGATCGATATGTGTTTGGCACATGAAAGCAACGTCGGACACCACAAACCTGAGCTCCGAAATTAAAGAAAAAGGTTAACAAAAAAGAAAACTCTTCCTCTCGTTGCCATGCTGCCTAAGGCGTTGCCGGCGTAGCCCGTCCAGGCCCCAGTGACAATGGCGGCGGGGCGTTTCCCTAGGCTGTCTTCCAACCCCACCCCCACCCCCCCCCCCAACCCCCCGGTCCATGGCGAGTTTGACGATTGGGCAAGGATCACTGGCGGCTCGATCTCGACCTGCGGGGACGGCGGCCTAGGTTGGTGACGGTCCTCGCGTTGATGAGTGTATTTTTACACTCATTTTTGAACCAAATAATTCCGGATTTCATCATTTGATATGTTACTAATGACTAATAAAACCGGAAGATCATAAATTGCTTTATTTATTATGTTTCATTTAGGAATGGGCCATTTACGAAAAAAATCAAACTATATATGAAAAATACGAAGCCATACGATCAAGTCCAAGCAACCGGAGGTGCCCAACCAACTCCAGGAGGGAACACGATGCCTGGTATGACCAGGCTCGCTCGTACCACCCAGCGCCAACTCCATGACATCAGCACAAGCAATCTTCATAAAGAATTTGAAGCCCCATTCAGAACAAAGCGCCCAGAAACCCTACGCGCCACAACAAAGAGAAGGAGAATCACCGCCATCACCATTCACATCTACATCTTCATATCCATCTCCATAGCGCCAATTCCCCATAGCCATAGACATAACTTTTACCTTGGTACCTGTAATATGAGTTTGTGGCCTTGTATAAGGGAATGGAGGGAGTACATCACATACAATGATATTTTAAGAAAAAACTTCAATCATTCATCTTCAAGTACTTTATAGAATGTTTTCCATTTGTGATATGTTTGCAATGTCCACTAGGACTAAGGGTTGATGCACAACCTTGCAACTTCATGTACTTGTGCACGAGATTGTTTGTAGAACTTTAGGGAAACATTATTATTCATGTGTTTCGCAACGGATTTGTTCATTGTCTTTTTCTCGTTCTAAGGTTGTGATATCCCGACTTATAAGAATGATAGACTACTCATATCAACAAAGTGTATCTTCTTTCTCGGGAGCACGTCCAAATGGAATCTCAAAGTTAAGCGTGCTTGGCTTGGATCAATTTGGGGATGTGGTGCGGGTCAGTGATGCATACATAGGGCACATGTGCATGCTAGCACCGGCACACACAAACATGTTCCAAGAGGGAACGTTCCTGCTGGGTCGATGGGGACATCGGTTCCTTTGAGAAGAGGGGGTATGTGCCATCCAACGTAATAGGAATGATAGACAACTCATGTAAACAAAGTGCACCTTTTTTCTGGGAGCCCATCCAAAAAGAACCTCCAAGTTAACTGTGCTTTGCTTTGAGTAATTTGGAGATGAGTGACCGACCAAAAAGTTGATCCCGGTTGGGCACGGGGACAAAGTGCACAGGAAAGACTAGTGTTGTCTGTGGGCCAATCTAGATCCCAGGCACAATGGCCACAAACCGGTCCATTTTGTCACGACATTACAAAGGCCCCGCAAGTACACGTGATCTTAAGGATCAATCAAGGAGGGGGTAAAGAATAGGGATGAGTGGAAGGCTATGCCGAACGCCAGTGATAGTAAGGATTAGTGAGGTAGTCGAAAGTGATTCCCTGGGATAGGAGAGGTATATTCATTAAACGTACAATGTGTTGGTCTGGAGAAATCCTTTGTAATTGAGGATAGTAGAATTACGATGCAACTACATGTTTGGTCGTGAGGTTATTAGGGCGCATCCCCCACACCTTGAAAACACATAGTAATGATGTTTACCGTGACCATGTTGGATATATAGGTTAAATCTCAAGTGTAAGTATAAGGTTGCAAGCAAAGTCCTTAAGCCCTAGCCTATTTTCCTATTGTTCTTTCCTCTAGAACTATGCGATTTTGGTCCAGTAAACTAGAACTTCTAGCCACGACGAGAGCTTGTGAGAATCACATTACAATTAGTAATTGCTCATGTGGATTCGATAACCCAGGGTCACCTCTCGGAAGAAGGGAAGAACTATCTACCCTTGAAACCGTATTAATGGTAATCAGGCGTTGGCCAGGGGTCAGTGCTGTTGGGGATTCCGACATGTGGCGTGGTGGCGTGTGGGTGGCTAGTGTACATTCATTAATTAAACACGTTGGCCTGGAGAAATCTTTTATAATCGCGGGAAACAGAATCACGATACGACTACATATTGTTGGCCATGAGGTTATATTAGGGCGCATCCCCCACACCTTCACGTTGACAACACATAGTAACAATGTTTACTAGAACCGTGTTGCACATATAGAGAAAATCTGAAGTGCAAGTATGCTTCAAGAAAAGTTCTTAAGCCCTAGCCTATTTTCCTATTCTTATTTTCTCTAGAACTGTGCACTTTAGGACTAGAAAACTGGAACTTCTGGCGATGGTGATAACTTGCCAGAATCACCTTACAATTAGCAAGCATTCATGTGTGTTCGATAACCCAGGGTTACCTCTGGGGTAAAAGGTAGAACTATGTACCTCTAAAACCGGATCAAAGGTAATCAGGTATTGGCCGGGTGGCATTAGGGTGGTCGGTGTTGTAGGGGGCGGTTTGAGCTCCACGGGCTCATGGCGGGCATGACGGCGGTGACTAGACCTCCTCTCAATGGCGTGTGGGATCTCAGGTAGTGGTGGTTGTGGTCCCTTCCTGAAGGCGTGTGGGTACGGGTATGTCCAAGGTGGCAGTGGTCCTCAATGGTGGACAGTGGAGGAAGCATGAGTCATGGGGAGCCGATGGAGGGCATGACCAGCTTGGGGGTGGCTGCTCGACGGTCGTAAATCTCGGTTACCAGGAACATCCCTCCATATGGATCTATAGGGCCATATCTGATGGGGCAGCGACCACTCTTCCAGGTTGCTCAAGCTGGTAGAGGGCTGGGGGTGCAGGCTAGCTGTTGGTGTAGGAGTTTGGTGTGGTGCTATTGCCCGTGGCTAGTTGAGGAGCCTTGTGCAAGTTATGATGTTCGGTCGATTTTGATTCGCGTTTCTCGATTCTAGGCCACCTCTGTTCACATCGAGGCGAGAACTTGCAGATTCTTTGGGGAGGCTTCCACGCATTATAGCATTGCTGGAGGATCAAGAGGCATCTTCGAGAGGGTTTGTTTTGTCGTCGGATGGATCATTTCCAATGGCCACGGGTGTGATGTCATGCGGGCTCGCCTTGACCAATGGCAGAGGGTTATGGTCGGGACTTGCCCAATGATGGTCGTTGCTAGTCACTAGGTCTCCTCCCGATCCACAGGGACCGGAGGGGGACGCAAGTGTTGCCACATTGATGCTTGATCACTATGACTTGGAGGCTGATGTCGAGCAAGGAGTGGGAGGAGGCATGTTTGCTTTTTCGTTCATGGTTAGCATGCTATGATGGGGTGTGTGGGAAGATTCTTAGGGCCTTTGGTCGTGTGGGTGGCGATGGGAGTAGTAGTGGATGGATCGGGCTCGTTCTCTTCTGTTGGAACTGAAAACACCCAGATCTGGATCTGGGGGTGAATTGCCGAGAGGGGCATCCATCTTGTCGATGACCAGTTATAGGTGGGAAGCAGAGGCGTCCAGGAGCACATTCATGGTAAGTTTTTGGGCGATGACCGCACTTTTGCTTGGTTCATGCATATCCGTGGCGCCTCATGCTTGCTCGGTCGCTTTGGTTAGGGTTCCTAACAGGAAAGTTTTGATTTTATCGCAGGGTGTGTACAACTTCTCCAGTGCCTATTGTCTAGCACAACGTGAGAAGGAGGAGCTCCTCAGGTTTTGCATATAACACCTCTAGTGCACTCAATGCTACTGGTGCGATGCTGACACTGGATGATGAAGATGATAAGGAGGAGTTGTGCAAGATGAAGATAGAGTTGAGCAAGACGAGGAAGGATTGATGGTTTTCATAACGTTCATATTGTTTGCAGCTGATGTGATAGTTGTAAGCATCCAAGAGTACTAGTAGTGATGAAATATGTGCCTTATACTTCTTAGTGAAGTGTTTTAGTAGTGATGAAGTAAATTGCATTATGTCTAGAAAGGGCATTGCAAGTGTGGGGTGATGTGGGTGATGCTGATGAAGTAATGTAGTTTTAATGTATGTATAGTCAGCCAAGTAAGACTCATTTGTGAACTAAATGATGGAAGTGACGATTGTCACAATGGTCAGTTATGATGCTATTATGCAACCGAAGTTATGTTTTGTATGCCATGTGAATTATGGGTTGGGTGAAATATTACCCAGGACTATATTTGTTGACCCCTGAGACTATATTTGAGTGAAACTAAACTTTTTGACACAAGAATATGAATTTTCTAACGCTAGCATTTTTGACATGAATCTTTAGAAACACAAATTGATTTTTTTATACTAAATTGGTCTGAAATGTACTGGATTTTTGACAAGGATTATTCTAAATTGAATTGAAGTTTTGACACTGAAACTCAAACTAAATTTTTTGCCACTAAATTATTTGAAATGGACTAAAACTTTTGACAACGAATTGTTTGTTATATGAATTGTGAATTATGGGTTGGACTCAAATAAAATTAGTGATTGCAATATGAATAACGGATTGTGCAAAATTGATCTTTTATGCTGGTGATTGAAATTTTCAATTAACAAAATTCATCTAGCACAATTTCACAAACCAAATTTAGCAAAGTTTCGGTTAACAGAATTAGCACCATGATTGACCACATTGAGTAGCACGTTTATCCAAGAACAGAATCAATTGTACATGACTCCTTGCATGCTTTCATATTGACCACAATTGCACACACTTTTGCCCAACGCTTCACCCACCACATTGTATTATACTCTTTCAATTAAGTTGACATCTTATTAGCATCAATTATATATGCATCGTCAAATTGCAGTCTAGGGTTTATCGATCTCTTAGCCCTTTTGCTTTTTCTCTATTGGAATACAACCATGGACCTTCTCCTCGTAATCACTATCTTTTGACAAAGGCCATCTCCGCCATCTAAACTTGGAGGATCCCACAGCTCCAAGTATTCATCAACTTTATTTTTCTTCTGTTCCCTTCTTTTGGCCAAAGACAATTTCTTATTTGCTTTCTCCTTTTTCTATCCTGCCTCCTCTACCTTTGCAAAAGCAATCTCTTTTAATATTTGTGTTTCTAGTCTATCTATTGCATGAACATCCTCATGTACAAACAAAACCTCATACTCATCCTATGAATGAACGCCCTTTTTTGCGTGCTCTTCTGCTTTTTCAGTGCATACAATTCTTTCATTCTCCTTGTCTCTACATAAAGATCAAAGTCCTTATCATCACTTGAATCAATATAAAGATCTTGGGCATAAACATGTTTCCAATATTTAGATGCATCACCATACACCCCATCCAAAAGAAAATGATAATTATCTTCAACATTATCTTCACTTACTTGAATTTCTTTCTATTACCTTGCATTAGCATGTGGCACCCCAGCTCAGAGCAACCGGTTTACCATGCATTGCCAGCCCAGAGACCATGTCTTCTGGCAACACACAACATCTTGATACAGAAAACAACCGCTTTATTGATGCTAGCGGATCATTGTTCATATTACAACAGGTGGCGAGGCCAAGCGGCACACACGGTGCGGATGAACAATATGTACATTATTTAGTGAACATAAAGGGGCCTCGATCATAACAACTACGCGACAGCGGAACGACGTCGTAGCGGAACTCCATAGCACAGGGACACCGATGTGGACACGATCTAGACTCGGACAACACTCCTTTCCAACGAGACTTTCCTAAAAGCTGGCATGACACACCAGGTCAGTACATTGAATGTACTTGCAAGCTCACAACAAACATAAACATAATGACAAGCAATATCATGATATTTAACCAATTGTTTTACTAATGCAACATCATATCATACATGAAGTGATCATGATCTTGTGATATAAGTCCCTCGGACTTGCTTACTGCTACCTCTTGAGCTTGCGTTGGATTTCCCCGAAGAGGAAAGGATGATGCAGCAGAGTAGCGTAAGTATTTCCCTCAGTTTTTGAGAACCAAGGTATCAATCCAGTAGGAGGCCACGCTCAAGTCCCTTGTACCTGCACAAAACGATAGCTACTCGCAACCAACGCGATTAGGGGTTGTCAATCCCTTCACCGTCACTTACGAGAGTGAGATCTGATAGAGATAATATTTTTGGTATAAAGATGCAAAGTGAAAAGTAAAAGGCAAAGTAAAAAGCAAAGCAAGATTAAAGTGATGGAGATTTATAGGATGAGAATAGACCCGGGGGCCTTAGGTTTCACTAGTGGCTTCTCTCGAGAGCATAAGTATTCTACGGTGGGTGAACAAATTATTGTTGAGCAATTGACAGAATTGAGAATAGTTATGAGAATATCTAGGCATGATCATGTATATAGGCATCACGTCCGTGACAAGTAGACCGAAACGGTTCTGCATCTACTACTATTACTCCACTCATTGACCGCTATCCAGCATGCATCTAGAGTATTAAGTTAAAAACAGAGTAACGCTTTAAGCAAGATGACATGATGTAGAGAGATAAATTCATGCAATATGAAATAAACCCCATCTTGTTATACTCGATGGAAACGATACAATACGTGCCTTGCTGCCCCTTCTGTCACTGGGAAAGGACACCGCAAGATCGAACCCAAAGCTAAGCACTTCTCCCATGGCAAGAACTATCAATCTAGTTGGCCAAACCAAACGGATAATTCGAAGAGACTTGCAAAGATAACCAATTATACATAAAGGAATTCAGAGAAGATTCAAATATTATTCATAGATAGACTTGATCATAAACCCACAATTCATCGATCTCAACAAACACACCATAAAAAGAAGAAGATTACATCGAATAGATCTCCACAAGAGAGGGGGAGAACTTTGTATTGAGATCCAAAAAGAGAGAAGAAGCCATTTAGCTAATAACTATGGACCCGAAGGTCTGAGGTAAACTACTCACACTTCATCGGAGAGGCTATGATGATGTAGAAGCCCTTCGTGATGACGGCCCTCTCCGGTGGAGCTACGAAACAAGCCCCAAGATGGGATCTCGTGGATACAGAAAGTTGCGGCGGTGGAATTAGGTTTTTGGCTCCGTATCTGTTCGTTTGGGGGTACGTAGGTATATATAGGAGGAAGAAGTACGTCGGTGGAGTTTCGGTGGGCCCACGAGGGTGGGGGCGCGCCTGGGGGTATAGGGCGCGCCCCCTACCTCGTGCCCACCTCGAAGCTTCCTTGGCGTAGGGTCCAAGTCTCATGGGTCATATTCGGGAAGAAAATCACATTCCAGAAAGGTTTATTCCGTTTGGACTCCGTTTGATATTCCGTTTCTTCGAAACACTGAAATAGGCAAAAACAGCAATTCTGGGCCGGGCCTCCGGTTAATAGGTTAGTCCCAAAAATAATATAAAAATGGAAAATAAAGCCCAATATAGTCCAAAACAGTAGATAATATAGCATGGAGCAATCAAAAATTATAGATATGTTGGAGACATATCAGGCGTCCCCAAGCTTAATTCCTGCTCGTCCTCGAGTAGGTAAATGATAAAAAGAGAATTTTTGATGCGGAGTACTACTTGGCATAATTTCAATGCAAATATTCTTAATTGTGGTATGAATATTCAGATTAGAAAGATTCAAGACAAAAGTTCATATTGACATAGAGAATAATAACTCTCCAAGCATACTAATAAAGCAATTATGTCTTCTCAAAATAACATGGCCAAAGAAAGTTATCCCTACAAAATCATATAGTTTGGCTATGCTCTAACTTCACCACACAAAGTATTTAAATCATGCACAACCCCGATGACAAGCCAAGCAATTGTTTCATACTTTAACTTTTTCAAAACTTTTTCGATCTTCACGCAATACATGAGCGTGAGCCATGGATATAACACTATAGGTGGAATAGAAGGGTGGTTGTGGAGAAGACAAAAGGAGGGGAAGATAGTCTCACATCAACTAGGCGTATGAACGGGCTATGGAGATGCCCATCAATAGATATCAATGTGAGTGAGTAGGGATTGCCATGCAACGGATGCACTAGAGCTATAAGTATATGAAAGCTCATCAAAAGAAACTAAGTGGGTGTGCATCCAACTCGCTTGCTCACGAAGACCTAGGGCATTTTGAGGAAGCCCATCATTGGAATATACAAGCCAAGTTCTATAATGTAAAATTCCCACTAGTATATGAAAGTGACAAAATGAGAGACTCTCTATCATGAAGATCATGGTGCTACTTTGAAGCACAAGTGTGGTAAAAGGATAGTAACATTGTCCCTTCTCTCTTTTTCTCTCATTTTTTATTTGGGCCTTTTCTCTTTTTTATGGACTCTTTTTTTCTCGTCCGAAGTCTCATCCCGACTTATGGGGGAATCATAGTCTCCATCATTCTTTCCTCACTTGGGACAATGCTCTAAAAATGATGATCATCACACTTTTATTTTTCTTGCAACTCAACAATTACAACTCGATACTTAGAACAAAATATGACTCTATATGAATGCCTCCGGCGGTGTACCGGGATATGCAATGAATCAAGAGTGACATGTATGAAAGAATTATGAACGGTGGCTTCGCCAAAAATACGATGTCAACTACATGATCATGCTAGCAATATGACAATAATGGAGCATCTCATAATAAACGGAACGGTGGAAAGTTGCATGGAAATATATCTCGGAATGGTTATGGAAATGCCATGATAGGTAGGTATGGTGGCTGTTTTGAGGAAGGTATATGGTGGGTGTATGATACCGGCGAAAGGTGCGCGGTATTAGAGAGGTTAGCAATGGTGAAAGGATGGGGAAAAGTGCGTATAATCCATGGACTCAATATTAGTCATAAAGAACTCATATACTTATTGCAAAGATCTAGAAGTTATCAAAGCAAAGTATTACGCGCATGCTCCTAGGGGGATAAATTGGTAGGAAAAGACCATCGCTCGCCCCCGACTGCCACTCATAAGGAAGACAATCAATAAATAAAGCATGCTCTGACTTCATCACATAACGGTTCACCATACGTGCATGCTACGGGAATCACAGACTTTAACACAAGTATCCTTTAAATTCACAACTACTCAACTAGCATGACTCTAATATTATCACCTCCATATCTCAAAAAATTTATCATACTGCAATCTTTTCTTAGTATTCAACGCACTCAAAAGAAAGTTTCACAAATCTTGAATACCAAGCATATTAATATTAAGCAAATTACCATGCTATTAAGACTCTCAAATTAATTTAAGTGAAGCATGAGAGATCAATAGTTTCTTTAAAACAAATCCACCACCGTGCTCTAAAAGATCTAAGTGAAGCACATAGAGCAAAATTACAACGCTCAAAAGATATAAGTGAAGCACATAGAGCAAACTACATAGCTCAAAAGATATAAGTGAGGCACATAGAGTATTCTATCAAATTCTGATTCATATATGGCTCTCTCAAAAGGTGTGTACAGCAAGGATAATTTTGGCACTAAAAAACAAAGACACAAATAATACAAGACGCTCCAAGCAAAACACATATCATGTTGGTGAATAAAAATATAGCTCCAAGTAAATTACCGATGAAAGTGGACGAAAGAGGGGATGCCTTCCGGGGCATCCCCAAGCTTTAAATTTTTGGTGTCCTTGGATTATCTTGGGGGTGCCATGGGCATACCCAAGTTTAGGCTCTTTCCACTCCTTGTTCCATAATCCATCAAAAGAATTCACCCAAAACTTGAAAACTTCACAACACAAAACTCAATAGAAATCTCGTGAGCTCCGTTAGAGAAAGAAAACAAAAGACCACTTCAAGGTACTGTAATGAACTCATTCTTATTTTATATTGGTGTTAAACCTACTGTATTCCAACTTCTCTATGGATTATAAACTATTTTACTAGCCATAGATTCATCAAAATAAGCAAACAACACACGAAAAACAGAATCTGTCAAAAACAGAACAGTCTGTAGTAATCTGTAACTAACGCAAACTTCTGGAACCCAAAAAGTTCTACCAAAATTAGAATACCTAGAAAATTTGTTTATTGATCAGCATCAATTGGAATCAGTATTTTATCACGTTCTGGTGATTTTTAATAATTCGGGCACTGAACGCAAAGTTTCTGGAAATTATAGCAAGATCAAATAACTATCATCCAAGAAGATCCAATAGGTCTAACTTGGCACAAACACTAATTAAAACACAAAACCACATCCAAACAGAAGGTAGATGGGTTATTTATTCCCTAACATAAGAAAAACACAAAAAACTAAAAATAAAATTGGGTTGCCTCCCAACAAGCGCTATCGTTTAACGCCCTAGCTAGGCATAAAAGCGAGGATAGATCTAGGTTGTGCCGTAGTAATAAGATAGATCGGTGAAACTCATTTCATATTCTCTACGTTGGGCAGCAAGTTTTCTTTGAGGCAAGAAAAAGTAATCAAAAGGGCTAAATTTAATAGGACAGAAGTCCCCAAGATCAATTTTAGGAGGTATAGGTTCCTCTTTCGGCCCTTCGTATTGCACAACCAATTCATCATTATAAGCATTCTTTTGACAGAACCTTGTGAGCCTAAACTCAAGAGAGCATCCTAGTTCATCATTTCGAATAGCCAAATCATCATTAAGTTCCGAGATTCTATCAAGTAAAATATTGATTGGCACCTTTTTTCTAAGGTTTTAATTGAAAGCAACATAGTCAAGAGATTGAAAGCGCATAATTTCCTCTTGATCAAAGAGGATAGATTTTATGGGAGGACGACCAGCGTCCACCCTATAGTGCGCAAAGATTTCTTTGGATTCTTTTATTATAAATTTGAATTCATGAGCCAAAAAGATAGTAGCGGCACGCTTAACAGAAGAATGCTCGATATTAGAAAATTCTAGGAAAATTCTTTGTATAGATGGGTGCATATGCATAAATTGCCTGTCAAGTTCAACGATAAGCATGGCAATAGCGTCCGCAAGACTACTAGTTCTATGGAGAATAGAACCGCCCATAGAGGGCAAAGCACCAGCACAAGTAAAGAAATCTTGAATAACTCCTTTTCCCATAATATTACCACTACCGATTCGAAATCCTTTTGTATGGTAGATAGGGGGTTCTTTAGCAGGAGCATCAGAATTTTCCATGATATTATTATCGCCCATATCGGCGATAACTTCCCCAATTTCAGACATAGTGACAAGCAAACTAACACACGAGCAAACAAATGGCAAGCGAGAAAAAGGAAAACGGAAAAAGAGAAGGAGAAGGAGAAGGATATTGGGAAAGAGAGGGCGAATAAAACTGCAAGGGTGAAGTGGGGGAGAGGAAAACGAGAGGCAAATGGCAACTAATGTAATGCAAGAGATAGGGATTGTGATGGGTACTTGGTATGATGACTTTTTGCGTAGACTCCCTGGCAACGGCGCCAGAAATTCTTCTTGCTACCTCTTGAGCTTGCGTTGGATTTCCCCGAAGAGGAAAGGATGATGCAGCAGAGTAGTGTAAGTATTTCCCTCAGTTTTTGAGAACCAAGGTATCAATCCAGTAGGACGCCACGCTCAAATCCCTCGTACCTACACAAAACGATAGCTACTCACAACCAACGCGATTAGGGCTTGTCAATCCCTTCACTGCCACTTACGAGAGTGAGATTTGATAGAGATAATATTTTTGGTATTTTTGGTATAAAGATGCAAAGCGAAAAGTAAAAGGCAAAGTAAAAAGCAAAGCAAGATTAAAGTGATGGAGATTGATATGATGAGAATAGACCCGGGGGCCATAGGTTTCACTAGTGGCTTCTCTCGAGAGCATAAGTATTCTACGGTGGGTGATCAAATTACTGTTGAGCAATTGACAGAATTGAGCATAGTTATGAGAATATCTAGGCATGATCATGTATATAGGCATCACGTCCGTGACAAGTAGACATAAACGATTCTGCATCTACTACTATTACTCCACTCATCGACCGCTATCCAGCATGCATCTAGAGTATTAAGTTAAAAACAGAGTAATGCTTTAAGCAAGATGACATGATGTAGAGATATAAATTCATGCAATATGAAATAAACCCCATCTTGTTATCCTCGATGGCAATGATACAATACGTGCCTTCATTCCCCTTCTATCACTGGGAAAGGACACCGCAAGATCGAACCCAAAGCTAAGCACTTCTCCCAGCAAGAACTACCAATCTAGTTGGCCAAACCAAACGGATAATTCGAAGAGACTTGCAAAGATAACCAATCAAACATAAAAGAATTCAGAGAATATTCAGATATTATTCATAGATAGACTTGATCATAAACCCACAATTCATCGGTCTCAACAAACACACCGCAAAAAGAAGAAGATTACATCGAATAGATCTCCACAAGAGAGGGGGGGGGGGAACTTTGTATTGAGATCCAAAAAGAGAGAAGAAGCCATCTAGCTAATAACTATGGACCCAAAGGTCTGAGGTAAACTACTCACACTTCATCGGAGAGGCTATGATGATGTAGAAGCCCTCCGTGATGACGGCCCTCTCCGGCGGAGCTCCGGAACAGGCCCCAAGATGGGATCTCGTGGATACAGAAAGTTGCGGCGGTGGAATTAGGTTTTTGGCTCCGTATCTATTCGTTTGGGGGTACATAGGTATATATATGAGGAAGAAGTACGTCGGTGGAGCTTCGGTGGGCCCACGAGGGTGGGGGGCGCGCCTGGGGGTATAGGGCGCGCCCCCTACCTCGTGCCCACCTCGAAGCTTCCTTGGCGTAGGGTCCAAGTCTCCTGGGTCATATTCGGGAAGAAAATCACGTTCCAGAAAGGTTTATTCCGTTTGGACTCCGTTTGATATTCGGTTTCTTCGAAACACTGAAATAGGCAAAAAAACAACAATTCTAGGCTGGGCCTCCGGTTAATAGGTTAGTCCCAAAAATAATATAAAAGTGGAAAATAAAGCCCAATATAGTCCAAAACAGTAGATAATATAGCATGGAGCAATCGAAAATTGTAGATACATTGGAGACGTATAACTTACCAAACGGTGATCGCTCTCAGATCACAAACGGACCAACCTCGTGGTCTTTAATTGGGTTACCTCGTAACCAAACGGTGATATTACCGAGATCACAAACGGACCAACAACTTGGTCTCCATCAACACAATGTTTTCCCAAACATCATCTTCTCAACGGTGCAAAGTTCATATCTTAGTGTGTAAAATTAATTAAACGTTGACCCATGGTGTGACCTACTTTCGAGCGTGTCCGTAACCGTGGACTCGGCTATCGATAGATTTAATACACTCTGTAGAGGTAGCGCACTGTACCCACACCACGGAACCCATGGCCTCGCACTCCCATTTGCGTGGACCAACGGCGTTCCGACGAAACCCCTCCATTGCCATGACACTCTCCCGGCCACTCCGACTCACTCCCCACTGGGCTAGTCCTGGGTGGCCCCGTGTCTACCAAAGACACCAACGACCACCGTCATTGCAAAACATAAACGGCCCCAAACGGGGACAAGGTACCATAACAACAACAGCGGGCACACAAGGTTATGTCTTCTTACCTGGCCAGGGTACCGCACACCCATAGCCTTCGCTTGTTGGAGGCACTGACCAGAGGCATGACAACGGACCGGATAAAGGCCTTCCCATAAAGGCAAATGTGGTTGCATTGGGAAAACTCGATTCAGTGGCACCATGATCCGATCAACGATATATTCAAGTTGAGTTATTATCAGGTTCAACTTAAGGTGAAAGTAACCGGTGTAATATCCCATGAAAATGCATCACAAACATATGCATCATATATCAATGGAAATAACTGGGTCAACCATATCAACACTAAGCATAGACATCAACAACTCATAACACCCCTCTGGTTATGATTTATCATCACTTTAAACAGAATCTTTACTGAGCAAGTTTATCATTTATCTCATTTAAGAAATTAACTCAAAAATAATTACTTATATCCATGACCATATTACTTCTTCATAACAAATATTACTTCTAGTTACTTAACCAACTAAATTAGCTTCAAACTTTTGTAAACTAAGCATATCAACTCAAACAAGCAACCAACAGAATATAAATATTATTCTAGTGATTTAAATGCATGGATTAAACCATTAATTCAAGTTGAAAAATCACAAATATTGTAATGGCACCATGAAAATGTTGTTGTGGCTTGCCTTAGTACAGATGAGGTTCACAATCCTCCTGGTGATCCTCAAGACAAGCTTCACTTTCTGAAAACAATTATAAACACAAAAAGAAAACATCAAGATCCCTTCTTGGAAGTGCATCTAGTGCCACCCCTAGTTGGTTTTGGAGTATTGACGACAAATTTGGTTGAGGGACTAATGTGTTTGTGAGAATTGCAGGATAACACAGGTGGTGTCCCTCATTGATTCGGTTTACCTACCGGAGATGACCCCTAAAAATGTATGAAGACATTGACGACAATGGTGGCATATGAAGATATTCATATTGAAGACTATGACATGAGAAGACATCCAGTGAAGACTATGGAGCGCGAAGACTTAGTTGTTTCGTTATTTCCTTTTCTTCTTTGTTGAGTCATAGGAACCACCGTACTGTTAAGTGGGGTCCAAGTGATTACAGTCAGAGTGACTGAAGTGATGCTCAACCCAAATCCTATGTCTTCGAGCGAAGACAATGAGAGCAAATCTTATCCAGAGCTGGATAAGTCAGCTTTGCTTGTAGCCCAAGTAAAGTTGCCGTGTGTGTTTGAAATCTGACCGTTGGAACACGTGTCAGTTCCTTAGTGACCCAGGGTCATTTCGGACATATCAGGTCGGGTTGCCCAGTGGCTATAAATAGCCCACCCCCTACACCATAAATTGGTGGCTGCTCAGAGTTAGTGCACGACTTTTGTCGTTTGAGAGCAACCCACCTCGAAGCCTTTGAGAGAGAAATCCTTGCGAGGACAAAGCCCAAACACCCAGAGCCAAAGAGTGTTAGGCATCACTGAAGCCTTTCTGTCTGTGTGACCTGAAGACTTATTACACTTGAGGACTGTGAATCCTCCATCCGGTTAGGCGTCACGTTCTGAGCGTCCAAGAGTCATTGTGGATCTCCAGTGAACGAAGTCTGTGAAGGTTTGGAAGTCTACCTTGAAGACTTACCAGAGTGATTGGGCGAGGAGTGTGTGTCCTTAGCTCAAGGGGAATAAGGTGAAGACGTGGTCTTCTGAGTTGAATCTCAGCCTCCCTAACCAGATGTATAGTTGTCACAGCAACTGGAACTGGTCAAACAAATCCTGTGTCTTCAACAAGTGACTGGTTCTATCCTCTCTTCCCTTTACTTACAGTTTGTCTTCGTGGAGTCATTGCCTGCTTGTCATACCTGTTTGACTTCATTGCATGACTACTATTGCTGTTTGGCTTCATACCATCTTCCATCCTGATCCTTACTACCTAGCTGCCATTAGTCGTCGTACTCTCACATTATTGCATACTTGACTATGGCTTGCCTTGTGTAGTTTATGTTCCACTACATATCAATAGGTTCATTTCTACTGTTTGTCTTCGAAACTTCCATGTTTTGAAGACTGTCATAAAAATCGCCTATTCACCCCCCCTCTAGTCGATAACAAGCACTTTCACTTCTGAAATTCACTAGAAAATCTAGATAGCAGAGAAAAATCTCAATTTTGGTGAGCTACTAGATTTCTGCATAAAGAACACAATGCAAAAAGAATCAATTCATTTGGACTTATGGTTAAATAGTTTTGACCGTTTGAAGCTCTTTGGATAAAATTGAAATTTGAATTTAAATAAACAAAACTGGGGGGGGGGGGGGGGTGACGTCGAAGGCGTAAACCTCGCGGGTGCCACCACCCGTACCTCTTCGGGCGCGTATAGAGTGGTTGACTAGCGGGCCCCGCTAGTCAGGTGAGAGGGAGGGGGAGAGGGAAACAGAGGGCGGCGAGGCTCCGCCGGAGCACACAACGGCGAGGAGGGATCCATGGTCAGAACTGGAGGGAGGGATCGGAAGGGGAGACGGAGGCGCACCTGCCCATACCCGTAGGTTAGCTAGGGTGGTCGGACCATCGGAAATGACCTCTCCAGCGGCGACAGAAAGTAGATGTCGCCGGAGTTGGAGACGACGGCGACTAGAGGTAGCACCAGGGGCTCCAACCGGGCGAAAAGGCACCACCGAGGCACGGCGGAGGCCCTGGAAGGGTGGCCCGAGCCTGGGAGGGGCTGGAGCTGCGGAGATGACCCAAGGGGATCACCAGCGAGCTTGAGCTCGGGACAGCGGCCCGCGGCCTGCCCGGTCGGGCTACGTCTTTCTATGAGTTTGTGGAGTGTGTGTGAGGAGTGGATGATGCTCGATGAGGCTGGGGAGAGCTCTATTTATAGCCGAGCGATGAGAGGGGCTCGGGCTCCGTCGGAGGACACCTAGACACGGCGCCCAATGACGAACGGCGTCAGTGAGCGAGGGGGAAGGCGACGCAGCTCACGCTGACACTGTGGGCAAGCGGAGACGAGCACAGGAGCGAGGGGTTGGCGACGAACACAGTGCGCAGCGCACTGTTGGGTTGGCCGGACCGCACCTGTGCTCGCTATGGCGAGCTCCGGCGTTGGCGAGCGCTAGGAGAGAGTTATGAGGGTCAGGACGATGACCGGGGCGAAGTTTGGCAAGGTTTGGCAAGCGGGGAAGCGATCACGCGAGCAACAGAGGCGCGGGCGCGACACAGAGCGCGTCGGCCGTATGCCAGCACGCCTGGATGAACGCGGTCACCGTGTGAACTCTGACCTCAGGCCGAGCTAAGCCTAAACTTCATGTCTAGCGTGTAGTCCGTGGTAGATTGAGAGGTTACCACACTTTGGTTTGAGCTCAGGCGCAGTAACATGGATTTCAACTTCCTGGTAAGTTTCTGGATAGTAACTTTGAGAGCTTACTATGGTCAAAATACTGAGAGTTGGGAGCTGGGCTTTGGAGGTTAGCAATCATCTACTAAGGTGATGATGCACAAGAAAATTCAGCCACAATTGAGCAAGTAAAATGGTAGTTGCTGTAGAAACTACCATTTCTGTCCAAAACAGAAAATATTTTCTGTAGAAAAAATACACCAAAAAGTGATGAAATATTTTTGCTCAGGAGGGTGCCCTAGGGTTCAAAGAATATTTGAGAATTTTCTCAGATTTTTGTGGGCAAGAAAAATTGGGGTTGCTTTGGAACACAAGGGGCTAGTTAGGGTTTTAGAGAGAAAATGAATATTTTTCATTAGAGAAAAATATTCATAATATTATTTTGAGATGGATCAAAGAAGAAATGATGGCTTAGGGAGAGAAATAAGTCACCTGGGTGAAAGTCAAGGGGGTACCCAAGTGTTTAAGTCCATCTGAAGCGATTCAAAAATTTCAAATTCAAATCCAAACCAACTGAAAATCAGGCAAAGAGAAGAGGGCAAAAACCAGGCTGGCACAAACCTCCCCCACTTAGGATGAATCTCGTCATCGAGTTTCGATTGCTTGGGAAAACCATTCTGGATAATGTGTCTTTAGAAATTCTTCTCGTTCCCAAGTCGATTCTGCCTCTGTGTGATGTTCCCACTGAACTTTGTAAAACTTCCTTGCTTTACTACGAGTGACCCTTTCCATCTGATCCAAAATTCTGACCGGTCTCTCTTCATATGTTAAATCCTCTGCCAACTCTATTTCTATCATAGCAGTATTTTTCTTAAGCGGCGATATGCATCACCTCAACTGTGAAACATGAAACACATTGTGCACTTCCAACAATTCTGGGGGTAGTTCCAACTGATATGCAACAGTACCCACTCTGGACATAACTGGGAATGGACCAATAAATCTGGGTGCCAATTTCCATGAGTCTGGAATCTCTTGACTACTTTCATAGGAGTGACTCGGAGGTATACGTGTTCTCCGGGTTCAAAACTGATTTGTCGATGCTTTGCATCATAATAACTCTTCTGTCGAGATTTGGCCAATTGCAATCTGTCTCAAATTTCCTTGATTTGCTTCTCAGCTTCCATCATGAGATCCGTTCCGAAAATACGGCGATCTCCAGTTTGAGACCAATTTAAAGGAGTGCGGCACTTACGGCCATAGAAAGCTTCATACGGTGACATCTTTAGATTGGTCTGGAAGCTGTTGTTGTATAGGAACTCGGCATATGACAGACAGTCTTCCCATTTAGGCCCTTGGGCCAAAGTGCAGGCTCGTAGCATATCTTCGAGTATTTGGTTTACCCGCTCAATCTATCCATCAGTCTGAGGATGATAAGCAGTACTATATTTTAGCGCTGTCCCCAAAGCTTGGCGGAGACGTGACCAGAAAGTGGAGGTAAAAAGTGACCCCCGGTCGGAAGTGATTGTTCGAGGCACTCCATGCAGACTGACTATTCTGGATACATACAGTTGTGCGAGTTGATCGGCTCGATGTGTGGTTCTGATAGGGATAAAGTGAGCAACCTTGGTTAAGGTGTCCACTATGACCCAAACTGCATCGTTGCCTCGCTGAGTTTTGGGTAGCTCTGTGACAAAATCCATGTAGACATCATCCCATTTCCACTGTGAAACTGGCAATGGTTGGAGAAGTTCAGCTGGCTTCTGGTGTTTTGCCTTCAACTTGTTGCATATGTTGCAACAGGACACAAAATAGGCAATGTCTTTCTTCATCCCATCCCACAAGAATATTTGCCGAAGGTCTTCATACATTTTAGTACCTCCAGGGTGAATAGAATACGAAGATTCGTGTGCTTCCGACAGGATTTTCTTCCTTAAATCCGCTTGACTGGGTACACAAATCCTTCCATGGAATCGGAGGGTACCATATTGATCCTTAGAAAAGTCTGATGTTTGTCCTGCTAACATACTCTTGGCATGTTTCTGCAGGACGGTGCCACCTGGCTGGGCCTTGCGGATCTCTTCCTCGAGTGTAGGTACAACTTCCATAATATTAGCAAGACCAACATCAACTATGACCAGGTTGAGCTGAGCAATCTCCTCTTGAAGTTTAGGCGGCAAGGATTCCATTATGGTATTCAGGCTGACAGTTTTTTGGCTGAGTGCATCGGCAACCACGTAGGCCTTACCCGTGTGGTAATTTATTCCAAGATCATAGTCCTTGACTAACTCAAGCCATCTTCATTGACGGAGGTTTAAATCTGGCTGAGTAAATATATATGAGGGAGTCCTGGATTAGGGGGTGTCTGGATAGCCGGACTATAACCTTTGGCTGGACTCTTGGACTATGAAGATACAAGATTGAAGACTTCGTCCCATGTCGGGATGGGACTTTCCTTGGCGTGGAAGGCAAGCTTGGCAATACGGATATGTAGATCTCCTCCCATTGTAATCGACTCCGTGTAACCCTAGCCCCTTCCGGTGTCTATATAAACCGGAGGGTTTAGTCCGTAGGACACAACAACAATCATACCATAGGCTAGCTTCTAGGGTTTAGCCTCTCTGATCTCGTGGTAGGTCTACTCTTGTACTACCCATATCATCAATATTAATCAAGCAGGAGTAGGGTTTTACCTCCATCGAGAGGGCCCGAACCTGGGTAAAAACATCGTGTCCCTTGTCTCCTGTTACCATCCGCCTAGACGCACAGTTCGGGACCCCCTACCCGAGATCCGTCGGTTTTGACACCGACATTGGTGCTTTCATTGAGAGTTCCTCTGTGTCGTCATCTTTAGGCCCGATGGCTCCTTCGATCATCACCAGCGATGCGGTCCAGGACGAGACTTTTCTCCACGGACAGATCTTCATGTTCGGCGGCTTTGCACTGCGGGCCAATTCGCTTGGCCATCTGGAGCAGGTCGAAAGCTACGCCCCTGGCCATCAGGTCAGATTTGGAAGTTTGAACTACACGGCTAACATCCGCGGAGACTTGATCTTCGACGGATTCGAGCCACAGCCGAGCGCGCCACACTGTCACAATGGGCATGATTTAGCTCTGCCACCGAACAGTGCCCTGGAGGCCGCGCCCGCATCAGCTCTGACCCTTAGCTCGGAGCCAACTGCGCCGATCGAGGACGGGTGGCTAGACCCTGCCGTGGGGGCTGCAATCTCAACGGCGATCGAGCCGAACACCAGCCTTATCCTCTGCGAAACCCGTGACTCCAAGGTGCCGGACTCTTCTCTGGACTCCGAACCCTCTGCGCCCCTGCCAATCGAATACGATTGGGCGCCGATCATGGAGTTCACCGCCGCGGATATCTTTCAGCACTCGCCCTTCGGCGACATTCTAAATTCACTAAGGTCTCTCTCTTTGCCAGGAGAGTCCCGGCCGGATTATGACCGGCAGGATTGGGATGCGGACGACGAAGAAATTCGACGCCCACCCACCACCCACTTCGTAGCCACTGTCGATGATTTAACTCACATGCTAGACTTCGACTCCGAAGACATCGACGGTATGGACGACGATGTAGGAGACGAACAGGAACTAGCGCCTATAGGGTACTGGAAAGCCACCTCGTCATATGACATATATATAGTGGATACACTCAAAGAAGGCAATGGCGACGGAATAGCGGGGGATGACCCCTCCAAGAAAGCAACCCAAGCGCCGGCGTCAGTGGCGCCGCTCTAAGTCCCGCCAAAGCAAAAACGGTGATACCGGCACAGGAGATAATAACACCCCGGACAGTGACGAAGACAACTCCCTCCAGCAAGATTCAGCACAGGAGGATGGAGAAGCCAGCCCCCCTGAGAGAGCGGCAGACAGAGAGGAAGAGGATGATAATTACATGCCTCCCTCCGAAGACGAGGCAAGCCTCGGCGACGATGAATTCATCGTGCTTGAGGATCCCGTCGAACAAGAGCGCTTTAAGTGCAGGCTTATGGCGACGGCGAGTAGCCTTAAGAAAAAACAGCAACAGCTTAGAGCTGATCAAGACTTGCTAGCCGACAGATGGACTGAAGTCCTTGCGGCCGAGGAGTACGAACTCGAACGCCCCTCCAAGAGCTACCCAAAAGCGCAGGTTGCTACCCCGATTAGAGGAGGAAGCACCTAAACCTACATCGCCAGCGCATGATGCGGCTGACCGGCCACCTCGCGGCCGCGACAGAGAGGCCTCTCGGCCCTCCACTCAAGCCGCACCCCGACGCCGCTCGAAAAATACCAAGGCACGGGGAAATGCGCTAGACCTGCGAGATATGTTGGAGGACAAGGCAAGGCAAACAAGATCGATCTACGGATGACGCGGGCGCCCCACGGCACGAGACGATAACCGTCACGCCGAATACAGTAAATCCGGCCGGGCCGAACACAGCAGACAAAGCTCATTTGAGCTACGTCGTGATATATCCCAGTACAGAGGTGCCGCACACCCACTATGCTTCACAGAGGAAGTAATGGATCATCAAATCCCAGAGGGTTTCAAACCCATAAACATTGAATCATACGATGGCACAACAGATCCGGCGGTATGGATTGAGGACTATCTCCTTCATATCCACATGGCCCGTGGCGATGATCTACACGCCATCAAATACCTCCCACTCAAAGGACCAGCTCGGCATTGGCTTAACAGCTTGCCAGCAGAATCAATTGGTTGTTGGGAGGACCTGGAAGCCGGATTCCTCGACAATTTCCAGGGCACCTATGTGCGACCACCAGACGCCGATGACCTGAGCCACATAATTCAGCAGCCAGAAGAATCTGCCAGACAATTCTGGACACGGTTCCTAACCAAGAAAAATCAAATCATCGACTGTCCGGACGCAGAGGCCCTAGCAGCCTTCAAGCATAACATCCGTGACGAGCGGCTTGCCCGGCACCTTGGACAGGAAAAACCAAAATCTATGGCAGCCCTCATGACACTCATGATCCGCTTTTGCGCGGGAGAAGACAACTGGCTGGCTCGAAGCAATAACATGACCAAGAGCCCTGGTAATTCGGATACCAAGGACAACAATGGTAGGTCACGTCGCAACAAGCACAAGCGCCGCATTAACAACGACAATGCTGAAGATACGGTAGTTAATGCCGGATTCAGAGGCTCTAAACCCGGTCAGCGGAAAAAGCCATTCAAAAGAAACACTCTGGGCCCGTCCAGTTTGGACCGTATACTCAATCGCTCGTGCCAGATACATGGCACCCCCGAAAAACCATCCAATCACACCAACAGGGATTGTTGGGTGTTCAAGCAGGCCGGCAAGTTAAATGCCGAAAACAGAGACAAGGGGCTACATAGCGACGACGAGGAGGAGCCTCGGCCGCCGAACAATAGTGGACAGAAGGGCTTCCCCCCACAAGTGCGGACGGTGAACATGATATACGCAACCCACATCCCCAAGAGGGAACGAAAGCGTGCGCTAAGGGACGTATACGCGTTGGAGCTAGTCGCCCCAAAGTTCAACCCGTGGTCCTCCTGCTCGATCACTTTCGATCAAAGGGACCACCCCACTAGCATCCGCCATGGTGGATTCACCGCATTGGTTCTAGACCCAATCATTGACGGATTTCACCTCACTTGAGTCCTTATGGACGGCGGCAGCAGCCTGGACCTTCTTAATCAGGATACAGTGCGGAAAATGGGCATAGACCCCTCAAGGATTAAACCCACAAAAACAACCTTCAAGGGCGTCATACCAGGAGTAGAGGCCAACTGCACAGGCTTAGTTACACTTGAAGTGGTCTTGAGATCGCCGGATAATTTCCGAAGCGAGGAGTTAATCTTCGACATAGTCCCGTTCCGCAGCGGCTATCACGCACTGCTCGGACAAACCGTATTTGCAAAGTTCAATGCGGTGCCGCACTACGCATACCTCAAGCTCAAGATGCCAGGACCTCGAGGAGTCATTACGGTCACTGGAAACACCGAACTCTCTCTCCGAACGGAGGAGCATACGGCGGCCCTCGCAGCAGAAGTAGAAAGTAGCCTCTTAAGGCAATTCTCCAGTCCGGCTATTAAACGTCCGGCCACCGTCAAGCGCGCCCGGAGTAACCTACAACAAGACCTCCTAGCACGTTCCGAGCAAGCGTAGCAATGCAGCCCCAACCCCAGCCCTCGCGAAACTATGAAATCAGTACTACGCGTACATAATTTCGCTCTGAAAATACCATGGGCATAGGGGGAGGGGCACGACCACGGCACGCCCAAAATGCGGCTCACCCGCACTAGGGGCTCCTGATTTTGTCATTTTTTCTTACTTTCAGGACTCCACTCTCCAGAAGGCCTGTCCGGCAGTACAATCGCCGAACACACGATACGACAACCAAGGAGGCAGAAAGCTACGTCGAATTCCCAGGTGGTCTCTATAACGAGCAAAATACCTGTCTTACATACCGTCCCGCAGCTCGCCCCTGGAGGGGGACATGTCAAATAGTCCCATCTCTTGCTTATCGCACTATTTGTATCGTTCTGCTTTTACCGCAGCCTTTTTCAAATAAACAATGCTTAGCTTCAGCTTATTATTGCATTCTCTATTCATTCCTTTTTTCATATACATGTTCAGTTATGACATTTAGCACCCGTACACTTTGGTATGGACAATACGCCAGGGGCTAAAGCACCCCATAATACAGCGTGAGAAGTCCGAACACTTTCACAAGTGCGGCCCTCCGAACTTATAGCATTATATGCATCAGCTCCGAATCATGTCTTTGGTCAATAGTTGGGTTTGCCCGGCTCCCATGTTTTGGTACCTTACGTTCCGCTATATCGGCTAAGGTAGCGCTGGGAGAACTACTGCGATTGTGCCCTGGTTGAGCTGGGCTAAGCACCTCAATAGAGAAAGCTAAAACTGATTGTCATGATAAGGCGAGAGCTGGTCGCTGATTCGAGAGGTTTCGAGTCCTAAAGGCTTATGCCACTTAGAGAGAGGAGTCGGCTATGTCCAGCCTAGGCGTGTATAGCGCCACGAACTCGGTCTTCCGAACACTAGGGGCTTCGCCGAAATTTAAAATTATAGAATTCTCTGGCTAAGTGAGAGTGATAACGAACTATAGTCTAATTGCCTGGTTCGTTGTGCTGAGCACCTCCCTCGGAGGACCCAAGAATGGGAAAATGAGTGCTCAGGTTTGTCCCGAACACCCCAGCACTAGTGGCATGGGGGCATAAGCCGACAACTTGCCATCTCTCAGATTTAATAAACGGCCGCATAGAAGGTAATATTTTAAATTAAAACAAGCGTTGCATAGCGCATATGAACAAGTTTTCAGCGCACAGGATAAAACGAACAAGTTTACTCAATTATTACATCCTGGGAACATTTCATCCACCACAAGGAGGGCACCCTTCAGGACGCCCTCGTAATACATCTCGGGGTGGCGATGCTCCTTGCCCTGCGATGGCCCGTCCTTCACAAGCTTCTCAGCATCCATCTTGCCCCAGTGCACTTTAGCACGGGCAAGCGCCCTACGGGCACCCACGATGCAGACGGAGCGCTTGATGACTTCAAGCCGTGGATAGGCATCCACCAGCCGCCTCACCAGCCCGAAGTAGCTCCCAGGCACGACCTTCTCAGGACACAGCCGGACTATGAGACCCTTCATGGCCTGCTTGGCCACCTTATGGAGCTCGACCAGCTGCTTCAGCTGGTCGCTCAAGGGCACAGGGTGTCCGGCCTCAGCATACTGAGACCAGAAGGCCTTCTCCGTTGAGCTCCCCTCTTCAGCCCGATAGAAGGCAGCGGCATCTGACACGCTACGGGGTAAATCTGCGAATGCTCCTGGAGAGCTCCGGACTCGGGTAAGTAACAAGTAATTCACTTTCACGTGCTTGCTTTGAATAAAGAATGCCTTACCCGCCGCTATCTTGTTCATCGCCTCAACTTCCTGGAGGGCTTTCTGGGCTTCGGCCTTGGCAGACTTGGCGCTTTCGAGGGCCACTGCGAGCTCGGACTCTCGCGTCTTTGAGTCAAGCTCCAAACTCTCGTGTTTCTTCACGAGAGCCTGGAGCTCTTGCTGTACCTCGCCAACTCGCGCCTCATGTTTCTCCCGCTCAGTGTGCTCCGTGGCCGCCTTCTTTTCAGCCTCGGAAAGCGCTTGCTTCAGGGTCGCCATCTCAGTCGTGGCCCCTAGGACACCAATAGCGATCCTGTCATTTTTTGCAACTGCATCTTTTATATAATTACACATGGCATTACGTACCTTGGCTCTCCTCGAGTTTCTTCTTGGTAAGGCCGAGCTCTTGCTCGGACTGCTCGAGGCTCTGCTTCAGTGTGTCCACCTCCGCAGTCAGTGTGGCAGAGGCCGACAGCGAAGCCTGCATACGCATATCGACATAATTATGTCAGACTCCTGCGAATATTATTAGATCCTCTATTCGACTTTTCCTTGTGAACGCCAAACAGAGCATCAGGGGCTACTGTCTATGCGGTAATATTTTCATATATTTTCTACGTACCTCAAAGCCTGTCAACATGTTGGCACAGGCTTCAGTCAGCTCGCTCTTGGCGGACTGAACCTTCTGGATCACCGCACTCATAATAGTGCGGTGCTCCTCGTTGATGGAGGCGCCGTTAAGCACCTCCAGCAAGTTATCCGGTGCCTCCGGTTGGGCGGAGGCCACCGGCGCAGTAGGCTTGCCCTTCTTAGTAGGGGTCCACCTGCCGAAGTCCGGAACCATTGAAGGTTCCGGCGCGGTGTCCGGCCCAAGGCCGGACTCGGAGCCCTTGGGAGCTTTGCTCCATTTGAGCCTGCAGTCCGGGAGGTCGCCTTCCGGCACCTCCAGGACCACCTCCCCTTGGCTTGGAACCTTTTGGGACAACACCTCGGCGTCGTCCGTAGGGCGAGGGGAGGTAGCGGTCGGAAGTGAAAAACTATTCACATCCGACGAATCCAGGGAACCACTCGATGATACGTCGACTCGGGTCCGGGGCGGACTGCATAATTATATTTGGCGTCAGGGGAAGCTGTGCAATAAAGGAACGCCACGAGTCACTTTGGTGTCCGAATACTTACGACCTCGCCAGGGGCTTGGCCCTGAGCGGCCACTCCTCTTCGCCGTCGTCGGCGTTGGTGGAGTACTCCGGAGGAAGGGTCCTCCCCTTCTTGGACCCTCCGGCCTCCCCAGTTGGGGCGACCTTCCTTTTCTTTTCTCCCCCTGCTGGGGAAGAAACCTCTCTTTCCTCCTCCCGTCTTCATGGGCGGAGTGCGCCTTGGAGTCATCGGATGATGAGTCCGACTCCACCGGGCGCCGGGAACTCTTCCGGGTTCCCGTGGCCTTCTTCTTGGCCTTCTTCTCCGGCACCACGTAAGGTGCCGGAACCAGCAGCTTCACCAAGCGGGCGTCTGCTGGGTCTTCGGGCAAAGGAACCGGACAGTTGATTTGTCCGGCCGTCCTCTGCCAGTCCTGTCAAAGGCATGGGGGCTTAGAACCCGCAAAGAGTCAAACTATGAAAGACAAATATCCTGTAAGAGGTAAAACAGCTTACCGCGCTGGCTTGACGCGGCGCGCAGAATCCACGATCCTTGGTGGCGGAAGCAGGAGCCTCGGCGCCCTTGAATAACACCTTCCAGGCATCTTTGTATGTTGTGTCGAAGAGCCTGTTTAGAGTTTGGTGCTGGGCCGGGTCGAACTCCCACAAGCTGAAAGCCCGTTGTTGGCACGGGAGGATCCGGCGGATGAGCATGACCTGGACTACGTTGACGAGTTTGAGCTTCTTGCTCACCAGGTTTTGGACGCATGTTTGGAGTCCGGTCAGCTCTCCCGAACTACCCCACGGCAGGCCCTTCTCTTTCTAGGAGGTGAGCCGCGTAGGGATTCTGGATCGGAACTCGGGGGCTGCGACCCATTTAGGGTCACGCGGCTCGGTGATGTAGAACCACCCCGATTGCCACCCCTTTATGGTCTCCACGAAGGAGCCCTCGAGCCATAGGACGTTGGGCATCTTTCCCACCATGGCGCCTCCGCACTCCGCCTGGCGGCCGCCCACTACCTTCGGCTTGACATTGAAGGTCTTCAGCCATAAGCCGAAGTGGGGCTGGATGCAGAGGAAGGCCTCACACACGACGATAAACGCCGAGATATTGACGATGAAGTTCGGTGCCAGATCATGGAAGTCCAGGCCGTAGTATAACATGAGCCCCCGGACGAATGGGTGGAGAGGGAAGCCTAGTCCGCGGAGGAAATGGGTGAGGAACACCACCCTCTCATGGGGCCTGGAGGTGGGGATGAGCTGCCCCTCGTCTGGGAGCCGGTGCGCGATGTCATCGGACAAGTATCCGGCTCTCCTCAGCTTCTTGATGTGTACCTCCGTGACGGAGGAGACCATCCACTTGCCTCCCGCTCCGGACATGGTTGGAGAAGGTTGAGGTGGGGAATGCGGACTTGGGCGCTGGAGCTCGAGTGCGCGAAAATGGATGAGCAAAGGAGGAAGAAGGCGTGGATGAAAAGGTGGATCCTTATCCCCTTATATGGGCGGACGAAACTATTCATCCCCACCAACCTGGTAAATCTCGCTTATCCCCCAAGCGCCATAATCAATGGCACAGTTGGGTTACCCACGCCCGTATTGATGAGAATCCCGGGATAAGGGGACATGATCTCTGCTTCGACAAGACGTGCCAAGGAAACCGCCTCGCAAAACGCGCTGAGGTGGGACAGTAAAAACGATTCGAATAAAGGCTTGGCTGTGGTGTGATGTCACGCTACGGAATACGTCAGCAGATTAGATTTGTGAAAATAATACTCTCTACGGTGGCATGTGGAACTCGTTTTGCAGAGCCGGACACTATCCTTGTGTTCAAAATCTTCTATGAAGTATTCGGAGGAGGAACCCGCCTTGCAATGCCGAAGACAATCTGCGCGCCGGACTCGTCGTCATTGAAGCCTGGTTCAGGGGCTACTGAGGGAGTCCTGGATTAGGGGGTTTCCGGATAGCCGGACTATAACCTTTGGCCGGACTCTTGGACTATGAAGATACAAGAGTGAAGACTTCGTCCCGTGTCCGGATGGGACTTTCCTTGGCGTGCAAGGCAAGCTTGGCAATACGGATATGTAGATCTCCTCCCATTGTAACCGACTTTGTGTAACCCTAGCCCCTTCCGGTGTCTATATAAACCGGAGGGTTTAGTCCGTAGGACACAACAACAGTCATACCATAGGCTAGCTTCTAGGGTTTAGCTTCTCTGATCTCGTGGTAGATCTACTCTTGTACTACCCATATCATCAATATTAATCAAGCAGGAGTAGGGTTTTACCTCCATCGAGAGGGCCCGAACCTGGGTAAAAACATCATGTCCCTTGTCTCCTGTTACCATCCGCCTAGACGCACAGTTGGGGACCCCCAACCCGTGATCCGCCAGTTTTGACATCGACAATATACTTGAGACTTTTGTGGTCGGTAAAAATTTTGCACCTCTTCCCAATGAGGTAGTGTCTCCAAATTTTTAGAGCATGAACCACCGCGGCCAATTCCAGATAGTAGGATAATTTCCCTTCTGGGGTCGTAGCCGTCGCGATGCATATGCTACCACCTTGCCTTCTTGCATAAGTACGCATCCAAGACCCTGTCTTGAGGCGTCGCAGTACACATCAAAGCTGCAGTAGATGTCTAGAAGAGTCAACACAGGTGCTGTCGTTAGCCGGGTTTTTAGCTCATTGAAACTTTTCTCACAGTCCTCAGTCCATTCAAACTTCTTATCTTTCTTGAGAAGCCCCGTCATGGGTTTAGCAATCTTGGAAAACCCTTCAATGAAGCAAAGGTAGTAGTTGGCTAATCCAAGAAAACTCCGGATTTGTGATACAGTTGTGGGTGCCAACCAATCAAGCACATCCTTTACTTTGCTTGGGTCCACGGCTATACCTTCTGCGGACAGAACATGTCCAAGAAATCCAACTCGGTTGAGCCAACACTCGCATTTACTGAATTTGGCGTATAGCTGATGGCCACAGAGTCATTGCAACACAGCTCTGAGGTGTTCTTTGTGCTCTTATTCACTTTTTGAATATATAAGTATGTCATCGATGAAGACCACCCTGAATTTATCGAGGAAGTCCATGAATACTTTATTCATCATATGCATGAAGAAGGCAGGGGCATTGGTGAGACCAAAGGACATAACTGTATATTCATAAAGACTGTACTGAGTAGTGAATGCAGTCTTAGGAATATCTTCCTTTTTAATCTTGAGTTGATGATATCCTGTACTTAAATCAATTTTGGAGAATACCTTGGCCCCACTGAGCTGATCAAACAAGTCATCAATCCTGGGTAGTGGATATTTATTTTTGATGGTGACATCATTCAGCTGACGGTAATCCACACACATGCGGAGGCTTCCATCCTTCTTATCCATGAAGATAGCAGGTGATCCCCATGGTGAAGAGCTGGGACAGATATATCCTTTATGTAGCATTTCATCAAGCTGTTTCTTTAGCTCCACTAATTCTGATGAAGGCATCCGGTAATACTTCTTGTATAACGGTGCAGTTCCGGGCACAAGATCTATTGCAAACTCAAGCTCTCGATCGGGCAGCATGCCTGGCAGTTCTTCTGGAAATACATCAGGAAACTCAGTGACCACAGGAATTAATTCCAACTGACCAGCCACAGCGATGAAGACCATTTCTTTCTTGGGTATGCTCCTGCGAGCATAGAATTTGGTAGTTTGCCCCTCTTGACTGGTCAAAGTGACTTCTCGGGTCGCGCAATTTATGCATACTTGATATTGGGTCAACCAATTCATTCCCAAAATAATGTCCAGCTTTACAGACTCAATGATTATCAAGGAAGTTGGAAAACGGGCTCCGTTGATATTGATTTCCAGATTACGGCATACCAGATTGCTCCTGATCAAAGATCCCGAGTATTGTACCAGCATATTCTTGCCCACAAGCGAAAAAGGAAATTTGTTTTGGGCAACAAAACTCCGCGAAATAAAAGAGTGGGAAGCCCCAGAGTCAAATAAAATTATGGAAGGTATGTTATTAATAGAAAACATACCAATGACGACTTCGGGGTTCTCTTGGGCTTCGTCTGCGGAGAGATGATGAATGTGCCCAGTGATGTTTTGGTGGGCAGGGTATGACTCCAAAAAGTTGACTTGTGGCCTGAATAGAGCATTTGCCTTGCCGTTCTTGGGACACTGTCTAGCATAATGTCCGGTTTGCCCACAACTGAAGCAAGAATTGTTGCTCTGACACTCTTCTCGCACCGGGTTGGTCACGACATTCTTGACTTGTGTGGTGGTTTGGTTAACATTCTGCTACAAATTGGGCTTGTACTCCACCTGAGTATGCTGCCATGTACGAGCCTTTTGCACTGGCTGTACTTCCTTCCTTGGCTCGAACTTGCGCTTTTGATCTTTATTAGCAGGCCTATTGTCCGATACGAGCTTGTGCTCCCTTTCAGCAATGAAAGCCTTGTATACCAGAGTTTGGAAATCTGAGAAATCAAACATACTGAGGGTACATCGGAGTTGCGGGTTTAATCCCCCAAGAAACCTGCCAATCTTTCTTTCTTTGGTGGCCACGTCATAAAGGGAGTAACGGGCCAAATGATTGAACTTTTGCAAATATTCACCCACAGACCGACTTCCTTGGAGGAGAGCGAGAAATTCATGCTGCTTAACCTTCATAACTCCAGTAGGAATATGATATTTTCGGAACTCATCCTTGAATTTTGTCCAGGTGATTTCTTCATCAGCATGCCACATGGCTTTTGCATTTTCCCACCATATGGTGGCAGTGCCTTCAAGATAATGAGTTGCAAACGAAACTTTATCATCTTCTTCAGTACGAGCAATCTCAAGCTTCCTGTCGGTGTCAAAACCGGCGGATCTCGGGTAGGGGGTCCCGAACTGTGCGTCCAGGCGGATGGTTACAGGAGACAAGGGCCACGATGTTTTTACCCAGGTTCGGGCCCTCTCGATGGAGGTAAAACCCTACTCCTGTTTGATTAATATTGATGATATGGGTAGTACAAGGGTAGATCTACCACGAGATCAAGGAGGCTAAACCCTAGAAGCTAGACTATGGTATGATTGTTGTATGATGAAGTTGTCCTACGGACTAGAACCCTCCGGTTTATATAGACACCGGATAGGGTTAGGGTTACACAGAGTCGGTTACAATGGTAGGAGATCTTGAATATCCGCATCGCCAAGCTTGCCTTCCACGCCAAGGAAAGTCCCATCCGGACACGGGACGAAGTCTTCAATCTTGTATCTTCATAGTCCAGGAGTCCGGCTGAAGGTATAGTCCGGCTACCCGAACACCCCGTAATCCAGGACTCCCTCAATAGCCCCTGAACCAGGCTCCAATGACGACGAGTCCGGCGCGCAGAATGTCTTCGGCATTGCAAGGCGGGTTCCTCCTCCAAGTCCTTCAAGAAGATTTTAAACACCAAGGATAGTGTCCGACTCTGCAAAATAAGTTTCCACATATTGCCATAGAGAGAATAATATTATCACAAATCTAATCTGCTACGTATTCCGCAGCGTGACATCACACTACGGCCAAGTCCTTTACTCAAATCGTTTTTACTTTTCCACCTCAGCACGTTTCGCGAGGCGGTTTCCTTGGCACGTCTTGTCAAAGCAGAGATCGTGTGCCCCTTTTACGGGATTCTCATCAATACGGACGTGGGTAACCCAACCGTGCCATTTATCACGGCGCTTGGGAGGCAAGCGAGTTTTACTAGGCTGGTGGGGACGCACAACCGCATCCGCCCATATAAGGGGATAAGGATCCACCTTTTTACCTACGCCTTCTTCCTCCTTTGCCTATCCATCTCCTGCGTGCTCGAGCTCCAGCGCCCAAACCCGCACTTCCCACCTCAACCTTCTCCAGCAATGTCCGTAGCGGGAGGCAAGTGGATGGTCTCCTCCGTCACGGAGGGCCATGTCAAGAAGCTAAGGAAGGCCGGATACTTGTCCAAAGACATCGCGCACCGGCTTCCCGAGGAGGGGCAGCTTCTCCCCACCCCAAGGCCCCATGAGAGGGTAGTATTCCTCCCCCACTTCCTCCGCGGACTGGGTTTTCCACTCCACCCATTTGTTCGGGGGCTCATGTTCTACTACGACCTAGATTTCCACGATCTGGCCCCGAACTTCGTCCTCAATATCTCGGCGTTTATCATCGTGTGCGAGGCTTTCCTCCGCATCCGCCCCCATTTCGGCCTCTGGCTCAAGACCTTCAACGTCAAGCCCAAGGTGGTGCGCGACAGCCAAGCGGAGTGCGGAGGCGCCATGACGGGCAAGATGGCCAACGTCCTATGGCTCGAGGGCTCCTTCGTGGAGACCCTGAAGGGGTGGCAATCGTGGTGGTTTTACATCACCGAGCCGCGCGATCCGAAATGGATCGCAGCCCCCGAGTTCCGATCCGGACCCCCCACGCGGCTTATGTCCTGGAAAGAGACGGGCCTATCGTGGGGTGATGAAAAAGAGGTGGCCGGACTGCAGACATGCATCCAGACCCTGGTGGACAAGCCGATCAAGCTCGTTAATGTAGTACAGGTTATGCTCGTTTGCCGGATCCTCCCGTGTCAACAACAGGACTTCAATCTGTGGGAGTTCGACCCGGCGCAGCAACGAACTCTTAACAGGCTCTTCGACACGACGTATGAAGACGTCTGGAAGGTGCTAACCAAAGGCGCCGAGGCTCCCGCATCCGCTTTCGAGGACCGCGGATACAGCTCGCAGCGTCACGCTAGCGAGGTAAGCCATTTTCACCTTTTACAGGATGTTAAATTTTTTCATAGTTTGACTCTATGCGGGATCTAAACTCCCTCACCTTTGACAGGCTTGGCAGGCGAAGTCCAGACCGATTAACTGTCCGGCTCCCTTGCCCGAAGACCCAGCCCCTGCTCTCCTAGTGAAGCTGCTGGTTCCGGCGCCTTATGTGGTGCCGGAGAAGAAGGCCAAGAAGAAGAAGGCCACGGGGACTCAAAAGAGTGCCCGTAATGTGGTGGTGTCGGACTCGTCATCCGACGAGTCCGAGACGCTCTCCTCCCATGAGAACGAGTAGGAGGAAGAAGAAAACTCTCCCTCTCCAGTGGGGGAGGAAATAAAAGGAAGGCCGCCCCAACGGGGGAGGCCGAAGGGTCCAGGAAGAGGAAGACCCCTTCGCCGGACTACTCCCCCGACGCCGAAGAGGACGAAGAGGAGTGGCCAGATAGGGCCAAGCGTCCTGCGAAATCGTAAGTATTCAGATATCAGAGTAACTCATGACGTTCCTTTGTTGCACAGCTTTCCCTAACGTCGAACATAATTATGCAGCCCACCCCGGACCGGACTCGATGACTCGTCGAGCAGCTCCCTGGATTCATCGGACGTGAACTCAGTTTCGCCCGCTGTCTCCCCCCGCACTGCGGACGACGCCAAAGTGGCGTCGCAACGAGCCCCGGGGCAGGAGGAGGTGGTCCTAGAGGAGCCGCAAGGCGACCTCCCGGACCCCAGGAGTAAAGGGGACAAGACCCGCCAGGGCTCCAAGTCCGGCTTTGAGCCGGACACCGCGCCGGAATCTTCAACAGTTCCGGACCGCGGTAGGCGAACTCCTTCCAAGAGGAGCAAGCCTTCTGAGCCGGCGGCCTCCGTCCAACCGGAGGTGCCAGGAAATCTGCTGGAGGTGCTTGACGGCGCCTCCATCGACGAGGAGCACTGTACTATTATGAGTATGGTGATCTAGAAGGTTCAGTCTGCCAAGAGCGGACTGAACGAAGCTTGCGCTAGGCTTCTAACAGGCTTCGAGGTAAGTAAAAATTATGTAAGAGTATAACCGCATAGACAGTAGCCCCTAATGCTCTGTTTGGCGTTCGAAAAAAAAGCCGAATAGAGGATCTACTAAATTTCGCAGGAGTCTAACAACAAAGAGTCAATATGCGTATGCAGGCTTCATTGCTAACCACCGCCGCACTGACTGCGGAGGTGGGTGCCCTGAAACAGGGACTCAAGTGGACCGAGAAAGAGCTCGGCCTTGCCAAGCGGCAGCTCGAGGAGAAAGAAGGTAAGAAATACCTTATAGAAAAAGTGCCTATAAAAAGACATGATTGCAAAAAATAACAGGATTGTACTGCTTATTGTAGGGGCCACGACCGAGGTGGCGACCCTCAAGCAGGCGCTGTCCAAGGCCGAAAAGAAAGTGGCCGCGGAGCGCACCGAGCGAGAGAAACTTGAGGCCCAGGTCGGCGAGGTGCAGCAAGAGCTTCAGGCTCTCATGAAAAAGCATGAGAGTTTGGAGCTGGAGTCAAAGACGCAAGCGTCCGAGCTCGTGGCAGCCCTTGAGACTGCCAAGTCTGCCAAGGCCGAAGCCCAAAAGGCCCTCCAAGAGTTGGAGGAGATGAAAAAGATAGCAGCGGGTAAGGCATTCTTTATGCAAAGCCGAAATATAAAAGTAAACTACTTGTTACTTACCCGAATCCGGAGCTCTCCAGGGGCATTCGCAGATCTTCCCCGCAGTGTATCCGACGCCGCCGCATTCTACCGAGCTGAAGAGGGCAGCTCGACAGAGAAGGTGTTCTGGTCTCAGTATGCTGAGGCCGGACACCCTGTGCCCTTGAGTGACCAGCTAAAATAGCTGGTCGAGCTCCACAAGGCGGCCGAACAGGCCATGAAGGGCTTCATAGTTCGGCTGTGGCCCGGAGAGGCCCTGCCTGGGAGCTAATTCGGGCTGGTACGGCGGCTGGTGGAGGCCTGTCCAAGGCTCGAGGTCATCAAGCGCTCCGTCTGCATCGAAGGTGCCCGTAGGGCCCTTGCCCATGCAAACGTGCACTGGGGTAAGCTAGACGGTGAGAAGCTTGTGAGGGACGGGCCGCCGCCGGGGAAGGAGCATCGCAAGCCCGAGAACTACTAGAAGGATGTTCTTGCGGGTGCCCGCCTTGTGGCGGATGAATGTACCAAGGATGTAATTTTTGAATGAACTCGCTCGTGTTTATCCTGTGCGCTGAAAACTTGTTCATATGCGCCAAGCAATGCTTGTTGAATTTAAAATATTACTTTCTGTGCGGCCGTTTATCAAAAACTGAGAGATGGCCAGTCGTCGGCTTCTGCCCCGTGCCACTAGTGCTGGGGTGTTCGGGATAAACCTGAGCGCTCCTTTTCCCATAGTTGGGTCCTTCGAGGGAGGCGCTCAGCACAACGAACCAGGCAATCGGACTATAATGCCTGAACACTCTCACTTAGCCATAGAACTCTATAATTTCAAATTTCGGTGAAGCCCCTAGTTCGGAAGACCGATTTCGGGGCGCTATCCACACCTTGGCCGGACAAAGCCGGCTCCTCGCTCGAAGCGGCATAAGTCTTTAGGGACTCGAAAAACCTCTCGAACAGCGACCGGTCTCTCGCCTCATCATGACAGTCAGTTTTAGCTTTCTCCACTGAGGTGCTTAACCCAGCTCAACCGGGGCACAATCGCAGTGGTTCTCCTAGTGCTACCTTAGCCGATATAGCGGAACGTAAGGCACCAAAACATAGGAGCCGGGCAAACCCAACTATTGACCCAAATCATGATTCGGAGCCGATGCATATAGTGCTATAAGTTCGGGGTGCCGCACTTGTGAAAGTGTACGGGCTTCTCACACCATATTGAGGGGTACTGAAGCCCCTGGCGTGTTTGCCGTACCATGGTGTACGGGTGCAACATGTCATTTAATAAACGTATATATGAAAAGGGGAGAATGCAAAAAATAGACAAAAAGCTATGCATTGTTTATAGGAAGGCTGCTATCAAAGCAGAACGATACAAGTAGTGCGATAAGCAAAAGATATTGGACTATTTAACATGTCCTGGCCAGGAGCAGGCCACGGAATTGTATGCCAAAACAGGTATACTGCTCGTAACAGAGACCACCCGGGAGTTCCATAGTGCGGCATGGCTTGTGTGCTTCCCTGGATCTTGCATCGTTTGTGTGGCGGTTGAATTGCCAAACAGGTCGTCCGAATTATGGAGTCCTGAAAGTAAGAAAAAATTAAAAAGGAATTCGGCAGCCCCTAGTACGTTTTAAGCCGTATTTCGGGCTTGCCGTTATTGTGCCCCTTCCCCTGCGCCCATGGTATTTCAAGAGCGTAGTTATGTACGCGAGGCACTGTTTTCGCTATATCGCGAGGGCTGGGGTTGGGGCCGCATTGCTACGCCTGCTCAGAACGTGCCAGGCGGTCTTGTTGTAGGTTACTCCGGGCGCGCTTGGCAGTGTCTGGCTTTTTAACGGCCGGACTGGAGAATTGCCTAAGAAGGCTGCTTTGTACTTCCTCTGCGAGGGCTGCCGTGTGCTCCTCCGTACGTAGGGAGCGTTCGGTGTCCGTTGACCGTAATTGCTCCTCGAGGGCCTGGCATCTTGAGCTTGAGATATGCATAGTGCGGCACCGCATTGAACTTTGCAAATGCGGTTCGTCCGAGTAGGGCGTGATAGCCACTGCGAAGCGGGACTATATCGAAGATTAATTCTTCGCTTCGGAAATTGTCCGGAGATCCGAAGACCACTTCAAGTGTTACTGAGCCTGTACAGTTGGCCTCTACACCTGGTATAACGCCTTTAAAGGTCGTTTTTGTGGGCTTAATCCTCGAGGGATCTATGCCAATTTTCCGCACCGTATCCTGGTAAAGCAGGTTCAGGCTACTTCCGCCGTCCATGAGGACTCTTGTGAGATGAAATCCGTCAATAATTGGGTCGAGAACCAATGCGACGAAGCTGCCGTGACGGATGCTAGTGGGGTGGTCCCTTCGATGAAAAGTGATCGGGCAGGAGGACCATGGGTTGAACTTTGGGGCGACCGGCTCCATCGCGTATACATCCCGTAGCGCACGCTTCCGCTCCCTCTTGGGAATGTGGGTTGCGTATATCATGTTCACTGTCCGCACTTGTGGGGGAAAACCCTTCTGTCCATTGTTGTTCGGCAGCCTGGGTTTCTCCTCGTCATCGCTATGCAGCCCCTTGTCTTTATTTTTGGCTCTTAGCTTGCCTACCTGCTTGAACACCCAACAATCCCTGTTGGTGTGATTGGCTGGCCTTTCGGGGGTGCCATGTATCTGGCACAAGTGGTCGAGTATTCGGTCCAAACTGGACGGGCCCTGAGTATTCTTTTTGAATGGCTTTTTCTGCTGACCGGATTTATAGCCTCTGAATCCGGCATTAACTGCCGTGTCTTCGTTGCTGTCGCTGCTAACGCGGCGCTTTTGCTTATTCCGACGTGTCCTGCCACTTTTGTCCTTGGTATCCGAATTACCAGGGTTCTTTGCTAAGTTGTTACTGCGAGCTAGCCAGCTGTCTTCTCCCGCGCAAAAGCGGGTCATGAGTGTCGTGAGGGCTGCCATGGACTTCGGCTTTTTCTGTCCCAGGTGCCGGGCAAGCCACTCGTCGCGGATATTATGCTTGAAGGCTGCTAGGGCCTCTGCGTACGGACAGTCGACTATCTGGTTTTTCTTTGTTAGGAACCGTGTCCAGAATTGCCTGGCCGATTTCTCTGGCTGCTGAATTATGTGGCTTAAGTCATCGACATCCGGTGGTCGCACATAAGTGCCCTGGAAGTTGTCGAGGAATGCGGCTTCCAGGTCCTCCCAAGAACTGATTGAGTCTGCTGGCAAGCTGTTAAGCCAATGCCGGGCCGGTCCCTTAAGTTTGAGCGGGAGCTATTTGATGGCGTGTAGATCATCGCCGCGGGCCATGTGGATATGAAGGAGATAATCCTCAATCCATACCGCAGGATCTGTTGTTCCATCATATGATTCGATGTTTACGGGTTTGAAACCCTCTGGGATTTTATGATCCATTACTTCATCTGTGAAGCATAATGGGTGTGCGACGCCTCTATTCTGGGCTATATCGCGACGCAGCTCGAAGGAGCTATGTCTGTTGTGTTCGGCCCGGCCGGATTTGTTGTATCCAGCATGAAGATCGTCGTCACGTGCCGTGGGGCGCCTGCGCGATCCGTAGATTGATCTTGTTTGTCTTGCCTTGTCCTCCTGTACGTCTCGCAGGTCTGGCGCATTTTCCCGTGCCTTAGTTGAAATGCGCTGGGGCATGGCTTGGGTGGAGGGCCGAGAGGCCTCTTTGTCGTGGCCGCGAGGTGGCCGGTCGGCCATGTCGTGCGCTGGTGATGTAGGTGCTTCCTCCTCTGATCGGGGTAGCGGCCTGCGCTTTGGGTAACTCTTGGAGGGGCGTTCGAGTTCATACTCTTCGGCCGCAAGGACTTCAGTCCATCTGTCAGCTAGCAAATCTTGATCAGCTCTAAGCTGTTGATGCTTTTTCTTGAGGCTGCTTGCCGTGGCTAAAAGCCTGCGCTTGAAACGCTCTTGTTCGGCGGGGTCTGATGGTACGACGAATTCGTCGTCGTCGAGCCTTGCCTCGTCTTCGGAGGGAGGCATATAGTTATCATCCTCAACCTCTCGGTCTGACGCTCTCTCATGTGGGCTGGCTTCTCCATCTTCCAATGCCGAATCTTGCTGGAGGGGGTGTTCTTCGGCGCTATTCGGGGTAGTATTTTCTCTCGTACCGGAATCACCGATTTTGCTTTGGCGGGATTTAGAGCGGCGCCGCTGACGCCGGTGCTTTGGCTGTTTCTTGGAGGTGTCATCCTCCGCTGTTCCCTCGCCATCTCTGTCTTTTGGAGTATCCACCATGTATATATCATATGACGAGGTGGCCTTCCAGCGCCCTACAAGTGCTGGTTCTTGTTCGTCTCCTGCATCGTCGTCCATACCGTCAATGTCTTTGGAGTCGAAGTCAAGCATGTCGGTTAAATCATTGACAGCGGCTACAAAGTGGGTGGTGGGTGGGCTTTGAGTTTCTTCATCGTCCGCATCCCATCCTTGTTGATCATAGTCCGGCTATGCCTCTCCTGATAAAGAGAGAGACTTTAGTGAGTTCAGGATGTCGCCGAAGGGCGAGTGCTGAAAGATGTCCGCTGCGGTAAACTCCATTATCGGCGCCAAATCGGATTCGATCGGCAGGGGTGCGGGGGGTTCGGAATCCGGAGAGGAATCCGGATTCTCGGAGTCACGGGTCACGCAGAACGCGGGGCTGACGTTCGGCTCCATCGCCTTTGAGATCGTAGCCCCCGAGGTGACGTCAAGCCGCTCATCCTCGATTGGCGCAATAGGCTCCGAATTAAGGGTAGGAACCGGTGCGTGTGCGGCCTCCAGGGCACTGTTCGGCGGCAGAGCAAGATCATGCCTCTCGAAATAGTGCGGCGCGCTTGGTTGTGGCTCAAATCCGTCGAAGATCAAATCCCCGCGGATGTCTGCCGTGTAGTTTAGGCTTCCAAACCTGACCTGATGGCCAGGGGCATAGCTTTCGATCTGCTCCAGGTGGCCAAGCGAATTGGCCCGCAGTGCGAAGCCGCCGAAGACGAAGATCTGTCCGGGGAGAGAAGTCTCACCCCGGACCGCATCGTCGTTGATGATCAAAGGAGCCATCGGGCCTAAAAGTGACGACACAGAGGAACTCTCAATGAAAGCACCAATGTCGGTGTCAAAACCAGCGGATCTCGGGTAGGGGGTCCCGAACTGTGCGTTTAGGCGGATGGTAACAGGAGACAAGGGGCACGATGTTTTTACCCAGGTTCGGGCCCTCTCGATGGAGGTAAAACCCTACTCCTGCTTGATTAATATTGATGATATGGGTATTATAAGAGTAGATCTACCACGAGATCAAGGAGGCTAAACCCTAGAAGCTAGCCTATGGTATGATTGTTGTACGATGAAGTTGTCCTACGGACTAGAACCCTCCGATTTATATAGACACCGGATAGGGTTAGGGTTACACAGAGTCGGTTACAATGGTAGGAGATCTTGAATATCCGCATCGCCAAGCTTGCCTTCCACGCCAAGGAAAGTCCCATCCGGATACGGGACGAAGTCTTCAATCTTGTATCTTCATAGTCCTGGAGTCCGGCTGATGGTATAGTCCAGCTACCCGAACACCCCCTAATCCAGGACTCCCTCACTTCCTCTCAATGGTTCGCAACCAATCGCCTGCATCCAAGGGATCAATAACCTGACTGAAACTGGGAGGCTTGGTTCTCTGAAAATCTGGCAGCTTGGAGTGATGACCGTTCTGATTTCCATTCTGTCCAACCACAGCTTGCACACTCCTTAATATTTCAATCAGATCATTATTCCTCCTTTCCTCAAACATACGTAGAATTTGCTCGGTGGAGGGCGGATTTGGCGGTGGAGGCGGTGGTGGAACGCACGGCTCGGGGGAGTGTCCTACCTGTCGTGCGAAACGACGAACAGGAGCACCCTCATGAGCGTTGCTACTGCTGCCTCCCCGCGTCATCCTATTGTGGATTTTTCCCAAGACAACGCAACCGAGATGAGAAACATCCAAAATAAACTAGGGGAAAAGCCAGCAACAAAGCCCGAGAGAAAGCGAAATAACAAAGAAAATACGACGAATAAAATAGAGTTCCAACATAATTATACATAGACTCATACATGAAAGATAAACAAAATGCCAAGTTCAACTACTCTCATGCATGAAACAGAGCATCATGACTCGTACGACTACATCCATACATCATCCTGATGAGTGAGGATACTCAAACGCTCTACTGCTCTACTGGCGCTGCGGGGTCCTCTCCTGAAGCGGACTCGGATCCTGAACTGACGACGTTAACTGAAACCTCCGGGTTAAAGGTAACACGACGACGCTGCCTCGAGGGCTCTCCCTCCGGGGCAAGTGCAGGGTGAAGCATCGGGGCTACGTGAGTAGTGAGAAGCGAAACCCACTCAGCAGGAGCACTAAGAGGATTCACGGTCGAGGTGCCCGAGCTACTCGAGGAGTAACTGGTGAAATAGGTGAACTAGAACTGGATGGAACTTAAGGCGTAAATCCCGTAGAGGATGGAGTAGTGAAATACCTAGTAGTGGCTAAAGCACTACGAGCACAAGTCAGCTCTCGAGCCAGCTCGTGGATCATAAGGTAGCTAGCAGTGATATAACGAGAAAGGTGGCTAGCAACACTATCAGACTCCGGATCAATGATAGGAAAACGGACACGACCATTGTCGTGCAGAGAGGGATAGTAGTGGAAACCTGGGTGGTTCTACATCCGGACCTCGTTATAACGAAGCTCGACAAGGACCTTGAATGTAGCAAACTGGACGGCCTGGGAAGCGGTAGAAGCAAAACCGCTCCGAGAGGTACGAGTGTAAGTGCTGGAATCAGAACTGGTGCGCAGAGTAACCACTGCGTGATACTCATGCACTGTGCTAGACACTCCCGGTACACACAATAGACTGGGTCATCACCGAGGGGGCACAACCGACACCACACGTTACGAAGGAGATGCGGCAACGCGTACGGCATCAGCTGCAACTGGCATGGATACGGCACCGGAGCCATCTATAATCACAATCATTACTAGGTTAGCATAAAAAAACGAGTGCATACAATGCAACAACCAGCTACAAATGCTACCGGCACTCAACTTAAACTCGTAACTAACGTCCAGTTAACACGTCGTAGTCTAGCGTGGCCTACAGTCAGCGCGGCTCTGATACCAAGCGTTGTGGAAACCCGGCTTAGAGCAACCGGTTTACCATGCATTGATAGCCCACAGACCATGTCTTCTGGCAACACACAACATCTTGGTACAGAAAACAACCGCTTTATTGATGCTACCTGATCATAGTTCATATTACAACAGGTGGCGAGGCCAAGCGGCACACACGCTGCGGCTGAACAATATGCTGGTGACTGAAAATTTCAACTAACAAAGTTCATCTAGCACAATTTCACAAACCAAATTTAGCAAAGTTTCGGTTAATAGAATTAGCAACATGATTGACCACATTGAGTAGCACGTTTATCCAAGAACAGACTCAATTGTACATGACTCCTTGCATGCTTTCATATTGACCACAATTGCACACACTTTTGCCCAACGCTTCACCCACCACATTGTATTAGACGCTTTCAATTAAGTTGACATCTTATTAGCATCAATTATATATGCATCATCAAATTGCAGTCCAGGGTTTATCGATCTCTTAGCCCTTTTGCTTTTTCTCTATTGGAATACAACCATGGACCTTCTCCTCGTAATCACTATCTTTTGACAAAGGCCATCTCCGCCATCTAAACTTGGAGGATCCCACAGCTCCAAGTATTCATCAACTTTATTTTTCTTATGTTCCCTTCTTTTGGCCAAAGACAATTTCTTATTTGCTTTCTCCTTTTTCTATCCTGCCTCCTCTACCTTTGCAAAAGCAATCTCTTTTAATATTTTTTTTCTAGTCTGTCTATTGCATGAACATCCTCATGTACAAACAAAACCTCATACTCATCCTATGAATGAACACCCTTTTTTGCGTGCTCTTCTGCTTTTTCAGTGCATACAATTCTTTCATTCTCCTTGTCTCTACATAAAGATCAAAGTCCTTATCATCACTTGAATCAATATAAAGATCTTGGGCATAAACATGTTTCCAATATTTAGATGCAGCACCATACACCGCATCCAATAGAAAATGACAATTATCTTCAACATTATGTTCACTTACTTAAATTTCTTTCTATTACCTTGCATTAGCATGTGGCACCCCGGCTCAGAGCAACCGGTTTACCATGCATTGCTAGCCCAGAGACCATGTCTTCTGGCAACACACAACATCTTGGTACAGAAAACAACCGCTTTATCGATGCTAGCGGATCATAGTTCATATTACAACAGGTGGCGAGGCCAAGCGGCACACTCGGTGCGGCTGAACTATATGTACATTATTTAGTGAACATAAAGGGGCCTCGATCATAACAACTACGCGGCAGCGGAACAACGTCGTAGCGGAACTCCATAGCACATGGACACCGATGTGGACACAATCTAGACTCGGACAACACTCCTTTCCAACGAGACTTTCCTAAAAGCTGGCATGACACGCCAGGTCAGTACATTGAATGTACTTGCAAGCTCACAACAAACATAAACATAATGACAAGCAATATCATGATATTTAATCAATTGCTTTACTAATGCAACATCATATCATACATGAAGTGATCATGATCTTGTGATATAAGTCCCTCGGACTTGCTTACCAACCAGTGATCGCTCTCGGATCACAAACGGACCAACCTCGTGGTCTTTGATCGGGTTACCTCGTAACCAAACGGTGATATTACCGAGATCACAAACGGACCAACAACTTGGTCCCCATCAACACAATGTTTTCCCAAACATCATCTTCTCAACGGTGCAAAGTTCATATCTTAGTGTGCAAAATTAATTAAACGTTGACCCATGGTGTGACCTACTTTCGAGCGTGTCCGTAACCGTGGACTCGGCTATCGATAGATTTTATACACTCTGTAGAGGTAGCGCACTGTACCCACACCACGGAACCCATGGCCTCGCACTCCCATTCGGGTGGACCAACAACGTTATAATGAAACCCCTCCATTGCCATGACACTCTCCCGGCCACTCCGACTCACTCCCCACTGGGCTAGTCCTGGGTGGCCCCGTGTCTACCAAAGACACCAACGGCCACCGTCGTGGGAAAACATAAACGGTCCCAAACGGGGACAAGGTACCATAACAACAACGGGCACACAAGGTTATGTCTGCTTACCGGGCCAGGGTACTGCACACCCATAACCTTCCCTCGTTGGAGGCACCGACCAGAGGCATGACAACGGACTGAATAAAGGCCTTCCCATAAAGGCAAATGTGGTTGCACTGGGAAAACTCGATTCAGTGGCACCATGACCCGATCAACGATATGTTCAAGTTGAGTTATTATCAGGTTCAACTTAAGGTGAAAGTAACCGGTGTCATGATATGCCATGAAAATGCATCACAAACATATGCATCATATATCAACGGAAATAACTGGGTCAACCATATCCACATTAAGCATAAACATCAACAACTCATAACACCCCTCTGGTTATGATTTATCATCACTTTAAATAGAATCTTCAGTGAGCAAATTTATCATTTATCTCATTTAAGAAAATAACTCAAAAATAATTACTTATATCCATAACCATATTACTTCTTCATAACAATTGTTACTTCTAGGTACTTAACCAACTAAATTAGCTTCAAACTTCTGTAAACTAAGCATATAAACTCAAACAAGCAACCAACAGAATATAAATATTATTCTAGTGATTTAAATGCATGTATTAAACCATTAATTCAAGTTGAAAAATCACAAATATTGTAATGGCACCATGAAAATGTTGTTGTGGCTTGCCTTAGTACAGATGACGTTCACAATCCTCCTCGTGATCCTCAAGACAAGCTTCACTTTCTGAAAACAATTATAAACACAAAAAGAAAACATCAAGATCCCTTCTGCAATTCAGCAGAAAATCTAGACAGTAGAGAAAAATCTTATTTTTGGTGAGCTGCTAGATTTCTGCATAAAGAACTCAATGCAAAAAGAATCAATTCATTTGGACTTATGGTTAAAAAGTTTTGGCTGTTTGAAGCTCTCTGGATAAAATTGAATTTTGAATTTAAATAAACAGAACTTGGGGGGGGGGGGGGGGTGACGTCGAAGGCGTAAACCTCGCGGGCGCCACCACTTGTACCGCTTCGGGCGTGTACAGAGTGTTTGACTAGCGGGGCCCGCTAGTTAGGTGAGAGGGAGGGGGAGAGGGAAACAGAGGGCGGCGAGGCTCCGCCGGAGCACACGCCGGCGAGGAGGGCTCCTTGGCCAGAACTGGAGGGAGGGATCGGAAGGGGAGATGGAGGCGCACCTGCCCGTACCTGTAGGTTAGCTAGGGGTGGTCGGACGGCATCAGAAACGGCCTCTCCAGCGGCGACAGAAAGCAGAGGTCGCCGGAGTTGGAGACGACGGCGACTAGAGGCAACACCAGGGGCTCCAACCGAGCGGAAGGGCACCACCGAGGCACGGCGGACACCCTGGAAGGGTGGCCCGAGCCTGGGAGGGGCTGGAGCTGCGGAGTCGACCCGAGGGGATCGCCGGCGAGCTCGAGCTCGGGACGGCGGCCCGCGGCCTGCCCGGCCTGTTTACGGATTTCTACGAGTTTGTGGAATGTGTGTGAGGAGTGGATGATGCTCAAGGAGGCAGGGGAGAGCTCTATTTATAACCGAGAGATGAGAGGGTCTCGGGCTCCGCCGGAGGACACCTGGACACGGCGCCCGACGACGAACAACGTCAGTGAGCGAGGGGGGAGGCGACGCAGCTCACGCGGGCACTATGGGCGAGCGAAGACGGGCAAAGGAGTGAGGGGGTGGCGACGAACATAGTGCGCAACGCACTGTTGGGTTGGCCGGACCGCGCCCGTGCCTGCTGCGGCGAGCTCCGGCGTCGGCGAGCGCCAGGAGAGAGTTAGGAGGGTCGGGACGATGATCGGGGCGAAGTTTGGCAAGGTTTGGCAGGCGGGGAAGCAATCACGTGAGCAATAGAGGCGCGGGCGCGACGCAGAGCGCGTCAGCCGTATGCCAGCACACCTGGACGAACGCGGTCACCGCGTGAACTCTGACCTCAGGCCGAGCTAAGCCTAAACTTCATGTCTGGCGTGTAGTCCGTGGTAGATTGAGAGGTTACCACACTTTGGTTTGAGCTCAGGCCCAGTAACATGGATTTCAACTTCCTGGTAAGTTTCCGGACAGTAACGTTGAGAGCTTGATACGTCTCCAACGTATCTATAATTTTTGATTGCTCCATGCTATTATATATTCTGTTTTGGATGTTTAATGGGCTTATTTATACACTTTTATATTATTTTTGGGACTAATCTATTAACCGGAGGCCCAGCCCAAATTGCAGTTTTTTTGCCTATTTCAGTGTTTCGAAGGAAAAGGATATCAAACGGAGTCCAAACGGAATGAAATCTTCGGGAGCGTGATTTTTGGAACAAACGTGATCCAGAGGACTTGGAGTGGACGTCAAGCAACCAACAAGGAGGCCACGAGGCAAGGGCGTGCCTACCCTGCTAGGCGCGCCCTCCACCCTCGTGGGCCCGTCGTGGATCCCCGACCTACTTCTTCCTCATATATATACCTACGTACCCCCAAACCATCGGAGAGCACCACGAAAACCTAATTCCACCGCCGCAACGTTCTGTACCCGTGATATCCCATCTTGGGGCCTTTTTCGGCGTCCTGCCGGAGGGGGCATTGATCACGGAGTGCTTCTACATCAACACCATAGCCTCTCCGATGATGTGTGAGTAGTTTACCTCAGACCTTCGCGTCCATAGTTATTAGCTAGATGGCTTCTTCTTTCTCTTTGGATGTCAATACAAAGTTCTCGTCGATTCTCTTGGAGATCTATTTGATGTAACTCTTCTTTTGCAGTGTGTTTGTCGAGATCCGATGAATTGTGGGTTTATGATCAAGATTATCTATGAACAATTTTGAATCCCTCTGAATTCTTTTATGTATGATTGGTTATCTTTGCAAGTCTCTTCGAATTATCAGTTTGGTTTGGCCTACTAGATTGATCTTTCTTGCAATGGGAGAAGTGCTTAGCTTTGGGTTCAATCTTGCGGTGCTCGATCCCAGTGAGAGTAGGGGAAACAACACGTATTGTATTGTTGCCATCAAGGATAAAAAGATGGGGTTTATATCATATTGCATGAGTTTATCCCTCTACATCATGTCATCTTGCTTAAAGCGTTACTCCGTTCTTATGAACTTAATACTCTAGATGCATGCTGGATAGCGGTCGATGTGTGGAGTAATAGTAGTAGATGCAGGCAGGAGTCGGTCTACTTGTCACGGACGTGATGCCTATATACATGATCATACCTAGATATTCTCATAACTATGCTCAATTCTATCAATTGCTCGACCGTAATTTGTTCACCCACCGTAATACTCATGCTATCTTGAGAGAAGCCACTAGTGAAACATATGGCCCCAGGGTCTATTCTCTATCATATTAATCTACCGTTATTTTTATTACCGTTTATTTTGCAATCTTTACTTTTTATCTTTGTCATAAAAATACCAAAAATATTATCTTATCATCTCTATCAGATCTCACTTTTCCAAGTGGCCATGAAAGGATTGACAACCCCTTTATCGTGTTGGTTGCAAGGTTCTTATTTGTTTGTGTAGGTGTGAGGGACTTGAGTGTGGTTTCCTACTGGATTGATACCTTGGTTCTCAAAAACTGAGGGAAATACTTACGCTACTTTACTGCATCACCCTTTCCTCTTCAAGGGAAAACCAACGCAGTGCTCAAGAGGTAGCAGAGCTTACTATGTTCAAAATACTGAGAGTTGGGAGCTGGGCTTTGGAGGTTAGCAATCATCTACTAAGGTGATGACGCACAAGAAAATTCAGCCACAATTGAGCAAGTAAAATGGTAGTTGCTGTAGAAACTACCATTTCTGTCCAGAACAGAAAATATTTTCTGTAGAAAAAATATTCCAAAAAGTGATGAAATATTTTTGCTCAGGAAGGTGCCCTAGGGTTCAAAGAATATTTGGGAATTTTCTCAGATTTTTGTGGGCAAGAAAAATTGTGGTTGCTTTGGAACACAAGGGGCTAGTTAGGGTTTTAGAGAGAAAATGAATATTTTTCATTAGAGAAAAATATTCATAATATTATTTTGAGATGGATCAGAGAAGAAATGATGGTTTAAGGAGAGAAATAAGTCACTTAGGTGAAAGTCAAGGGGGTATCCAAGTGTTTAAGTCCATTTGAAGTGATTCAAAAATTTCAAATTCAAATCCAAACCAACTAAAAATCAGGCAAAGAGAAGAGGGCAAAAACCAGGCTGTCACATAGCAGCTAGCCCTGAATTGTATTGCTCACTAGCCATAACTTACACATTGTTAGGACAAAGACACGTCATTGTTATGAACAAGAGAAGCAATAAACAACGGGAACAACAATAATTGGATCAGGTGTAGACCTAATTTAGTTGTCCTATAGCAATTGAAATCAACCATTTTCGCTACTTGAAAATTTTCAAGCATCTTCTAACCGAAACATCATTGGAGATTGCAACCATGATGGTATTGCCTTTTGGTCCTCTTATCCAATTGTACAGCAGTAAGTTCTGATAAACCCCAAATCAATGAGATGCTCCTTAAATAACAAAAACCAATTAAATCACTTGGCCAAATATCAGGTTCAAGGTCTGGAGTTCTTTCTTTTTCAAGTAGAATGAACCTAAGCATCCATACGTCTCCTATTTGCAACAAACAAAATCAACATATATGCAGTGCATCTGAAACTAAATTTCTTGACACCTCATACTAAATTTTATGACACCTAACTGAATTTTTTGACAGAAAAATGCTTCCAAGTTTGATATCTCCCAAATCCTTCTCATTTTTGAAAATCATGAACATGCAAAATCAATTCCAACAAAAGAAACAAGCCCACATCATCAAAACACAACCTCTATCACTTCAAAAACCCTTCTCCTTTTGGCAAAAAAAAATCAGATTACAAGGGTTCCTAGTTTTCCCACAAAAACTATGGATTTCCCTAACTAGTAGTGCACATAACCTAGATCCGAACTTTACACAATGAAAAAAATGCCCACCCACACCCCAACAAGTTCAACTTCTTTTCATCCAAAATCTACCGGCCAACTCTCTACTTCCCACCAAAAACGGAGCAACAGCTGGGGGAGATGTGGAGGCAAAGGAACTTCAGATGGGGGAGAAGGGATGTTACCTTTGGATGCTGGTCATGCTACATATCACCGGCGATCACCTTGATGGCCTCGGTATCCCCGTCGCCGAGAAAGGAAATGAAGGAGAGGATGAAAAGGGAAGAAAAGAAAGTATCTAGTGGACTGGGCATACTGGTCTCCACAAAGTACAGGAGCGATGGTCGCACGATTGGTCTCCACAAAGTACAAGAGCTGGGGGACTTCGAGGCATGTACAGCCCCACTCATTATTACGTGAGAGTGTCACGGGCGGAGACCTTTACAGGCGTGAGCCTTGCTTCATATCGCCAGACGAGGGCCCCGACTTGTGCCACCCTCGATCATCGTTGGGGCGTCCGAAAACCAGGACGATGCCAACATGCAAAGGGGACGCTAGCGGCGCCCTCGGCAACCACGGGCCCTTTGCCGGGGGGAAGGCTCGCCGGTGCCTCCCCGACAGAGGACCTACCTCCGGGCGACGTCTTGCTCTGTGTGACGCGGAGAGGGGCCTTGCTCCAGGCCCCACCAGCGCAGCCCCTAGTGCCCTTCCCCTGGTTGAAGTGAGCTTGCCGCCCTGGGGTCGCCATCCACCGCTATGACCTGGTTCACCTGCGACCAATGGTTAGCGTAAGCCTGCTCCTAGGAGATTAGCGGTACACTGCGGTTGTTGTCGTTGGCGGGGTCGGCGAGGCTCCTGGGTGGTTCCTGGAAAGCCTCAACTTCCAGCATCTCCTCTTCCCAACACGGCTCGAGGAACGAGCCGGGGTCATCTTCCGAAGTGTACTCTCGATCCACCATGCGGGGCACATAGGCTTCCGGAGCCGCCGCCCCGGAACCCCCGCCGAGACGCCCCGCCTCCACGCCGCCGGGCCCAGCGCGCCGCCCTGGTGGTGGTAGGGTGGCATCCCGCTGGGGTCGCGGGGAGCAACGTCCGTATCTGCGCCCGCTGGGGGAAGCACAGGTGCGGCCGGGTGCCCGACACCGTTGGCCGCGCCGACGCTGATGAACCCTCCTAGTGCGCTTGGGAGCACGCGGGCGTGGCGAGGCACACCGTGCCATCTGGCCACAACTTGAGGCATAAGTAAGGAGCAGAAAGCCGGCGTACCCCTGGTTGCGGCCTCCAATAGCTCAACGATGCGCTCCGGCAATGCATCGCGGCCGCTCTCTGCCAGCCGGCACCGCAGCAGCTCCTGCGCCACTATGAGCGTGGCTCGCATGTTTGCTTGTTCCCGTCGGGTGTGTGGCTCCGTCGCTGCTGCATATTTTGAGGCCCTTGCGGCGGCCCGCGCGCGTCGCGGTGTGAGGTTGGAAGGCGCCAGACCGCGCTGCCCGCGCCCCGCGGCGTTCGGCGGTGCACGGGACGACTAGAGTGTGAAGTTGAGGTCATCTTGGGCGGACAGTGCCGCCCCGATGGGCCAAGCTGCCCAATGGTCGGCGTTGATCCTTGGGTCGCCGGACATTGGCACCGCGGGGTGTCGGCGGATCAGATGACGAAAGAGATGCTTCGGCGCAACCCTACCTGGCGCGCCAAATGTCGGATTACGGGTTCCGGCAAAACCCTTGAGGTTCGAACTCTGGGGTGCGCATGAAGATCTCTATCCCCCTAGATCACGCTCTCGCCACGATCTCAAAGCCTAGCTCAACGAACCCGAGGAACAAGGGACACACAAGTTTATACTGGTTCGGGCCACCGATGTGGTGTAATACCCTACTCCAGTGTGGTGTGGTGGATTGCCTTGTAGGCTGAGGATGAACAGGTACAAGGGATGAACATCCTCCTAAGGAGAGGTGTTCTTGAGCTTGGTGAGCTTGTATGGTGGCCTTGGTGGAATTGATCCAGTCCAAGATCGGATTCCTCCCACGGTGGTGGCTAGTCCTATATATAGAGGCATGTGTCCTCTTCCCAAATACTCCCTCCGTTCGGAATTACTTGTCGCGGAAATGGATGTATCTAGACATATTTTAGTTCTAGATACATCAATTTTTGAGACAAGTAATTCCGAACGGAGGGAGTATTAGGCGTGAAGGGATCCCACAACGGCCAATTTGAAGGGGGGGCAACTAGTATAAGTTATCCTGACAAAAGGTGGTCTTCGCCTGCCAAAGACTCTGGTGGTGACGTCATTGTGGGCTCTGTGGTGACCTCCGTCCTGTCCTCCTGCTGGTCTTGGTCTCGTTGCACCAATATAGAAACCTTTGCCTGCTGCCTCGGGACTCCTTGCCTGCGCTTGCCTCTTTAGTACCAAAGAGGCAACGAGTACTCTGCGCCCGCTGGCGCCCGCCTGGCCTTGGTCGTCACGGCTCATGTCACGAGTACCTCGCGAGGTACCCCTTGCCTTGGTATCTCCCCTCCTCGGGATCCAGCCTAGGGAGGCTGCCCCTGAGGAGGTCTTGCATCGTCTGCCTCGCGAGGGTCTTGAGTGGTTGTTGATGAAGTTGGGCCGTACCAGGCCGCTGGAGGAGCCATGCCCTAGGCCGCAGGCACACAAGTCTGGTACCCCCGTTCCCAGGACGCCGACAGTAGCCACCCGGGCCCAAGGCGCGCTCGGACTTGGCTTCGCGACGAAGCCAAGGGTCAAGTGCAGAGCGCCGCGGGCCCCAATAGCCTGCGGGCTTGATTGTTGCATTGCGATTGACAGGACGTGGGTGTCTCCACTTCCCCATGCACCCTCGATTTCTGCTTGGCTAAGCAGCCACTATTGCCTACACAGCACCACCCCCATCGCAGGCGAGTGCTCCATGGCTCCCTCGTCTTCTCGCAAATAGGGTATCTTTTCCATCGGCCCGATCTGACACCAGCTCTCCCCGCTGCCATGGCACCAAGCCGGAAGAAAAAGGGAAAGAAGGAGTCCCATACCTCGGCTTCCGCACCGCCGATCTTTGAACCCACTGTCGAGCGGTCGGTGGTGCTCAACCAGGAGGCGATGCGCAAGGTGCGCCCGACGCTCGCCGCCGACTCCAATGAGTGGGGGGCGACGGTGGCCTGGTCCGCTTCCCGTGCTAAAATCGACATGACGGCCACCGAGGTTCCCCTTCATTTTCACGCCCTCTGGGCCGGTCTGATCCCTCCCTTTTCTGACTTCTTCAATGCGGTGCTCTCGCATTATCAGACCAATGCACTGCACCTTGATCCCCAATCCATCATCCTTCTTCCTGTCTTCACCTTCGTCTGTGAGGCCATGGTGGACACTGCCCCTTCCGTGTCCTTGTTCCGCCATTTCTTCTCCTTGCATCTGACATACGCTCGCCAGCTCTCAGGGTGTGTGTGTGTCTTTCCAGGCAGTGGCTGCGATGGCCGGCTCGGGGATCGACTTCGAGCTCTTGCCGGTCGTCGGTGGTTTCCGGAAGCGATAGGTGTATGTGGATGTTGGCGTGCACAATCCCTTGCTGCTGCTTCCGCGGATTCTGGCCACCCCAAGCTCCCGCTGGGAGCATGCCAGGCTCGCCGACCAGCGGCTTGCTCATGTCTGGCTTCGGCTGGCCAGGCTGAAGGGCCTCGGGGTGACGGCGCCTATGGTGGTGAGGGAGTTCATACGGTGCCGCATTGCTCCGTTTCAGCGTCATTCCTGGCCGATGTGGACCTTCTCCGGCTACGGGGACAACATGAGGCTTCAGGTGCCGTCTCTCGCCCCTGAGGCGCAGCGCATGGTGCTCGAGCTCCTGACTGGCGACCCAACGCCAGCCAGCCTGCCGGGAGAAGGTTGTCTTCTATACTGCTGCTCGAACAAGGTGGAGTTCGCAAAGCAGATGCCCCCTTCGACGAGTGGGGACTACGACCGGCGGCCTCAAAGGGCCTCGGGACAGCCCTGTCTTCGTGGCTCCCTTGCCCGCCGCCGGCGCGGTGATCTCCCTGGAAGTGAGCGCAGGGGGGCGACCACCGCTGGCCGCTGGCGACGCGGCTGCTGAGGAACCGGTGCCGCTCGGGGCTCCTAAGGGGTCGTCCTGCGGCCCCCCAGAGAGCCGTTCTAAGGGAGCGGCTGGAGGGACGCTGCAGCCTGATGCTCCTGAGGCCGAAGCCCCCGAGGCCTTGGCGAGTGGCCACGGGGCGAGGGCCGAGGTATGCACGCAGTCCAGCACCCCTGAGGTCGCCTCCTGAGGAGCCACACCAGCCGCGCCCAGCACTGGTGACCGCACCCAGGGCTTCGGCCGGCTCCGACCGAACTTCGACGCACTCCGGAAGAGGAAGGGATCTCCAAGCTGCACCGGTGATGCCTTTTGGCCATTGAAACAGAGGAAGTACATTGCCATAGACGAGTGAGTCCCTTATCTTCGTAATTTCTCGAGTGATGCTTCCCCTCCTGAATATGGTTTCTTAGGGCCCCTTCTGCTAAGACGACAAAGTCTCCCGAGAGGCAACCTCCTCCTGCCTCCAGTCCTCTCTGACCTTCGGCGCCCCAAGCCGGCCTACCGCACCTGTCGCATGGTCGGCCGGTGAGGCAAGTGCGCCGGTCTGGAGTCTCGACCCCGCGTTCTTGCTTTCCCTCCTTCGCGGCCTTGCCTGGGATGTGGAAGGTGTGCCAAGGGCTCCTCCTCTTGTTATTGACCGTGGCTGGGTGGCCTCAACCCTGGCCTCTCCTTCGAGCAACGAGCTTCCGCCCCTCTGGGCCCCCGACGGGGCCCGAAGGGCAACTGGAAAGGCGCCAGCCCCCAGCCCCCTGCTGGGAGAAGGCGAGCCACCTCGAACCTCTTCAACGACTTCCAGCGTAGAGGACAGACCCGGTCGTGCATTCGAGCTTGCGTGCGAGCGGGGTGCTGTCCGTCACGAGCTCTTCCGGGAGGTGATGGGTGTGCTGAGCCGGCTTGGGAAGAGCTTGTGGACGTCGACGCCCGCCTTGAAACTGAGGGTCTTCAGCTAGTGGACGATTGGCATCAACTGTAGGTAGCCATCAACCTCGGGCGTCCCCAGCGCGAGCGTGCTAACGCGAAGGCCGGGGCATCCCTTGCAACCTCACGTGAGGCCTGTGCCCGAGCCTTGGAAGAGGCCAGGGAGGTTGATCATCGCTGCGAGGTCGCAGAGAAGCGCAGGCAGGAGCTCCAGGCCCTGAACGCCTCCCTGGAGCAGCAGGTCGAGGCCCGCAGCGCTGTTATGGCATCGATGAAGGGGGTGCCTTCTGAAGAGGAGGAGATCTTGAGGTGCGAGGAAGTGCTTGTTCTGGAGGCTACGGAACGCAGCCTCGAGCTTGAACGGTTGGAGACGAGGTAGCGCCAAGTCACCCAGGCTGAGGATGCCGCAAGCCCGCGAGAGGCCAGGGTCTAGGAGGAGATTGACTGCAGGGTGGCGTAGGGTCGTGCGGATCTTGCCAACAGATACGACCTGAAGTTGAAGCTCTTGGAAGCCGAAGCTGAGGGTAGAACCGCTGCCCTTCGGTTGAAGCGGAATGAGGTGGAGCAGCGTGAGAAGGCCGCCACTGCAGCCCTGACCTCTGCTCAGGCGGAGTTGGCCTCTGCCCGTGCTGAGCTGCTCCCGCTTCAGCGGCGAGTTACCAACGCAGAGTCCTTCGCGCAGTAGAGCAGGGAAGAGGCGCTCCGCCGACAGACTTACTGTGCGAGCACACTCCCATGCTCCGGGACCTCACGACGAGGGCCAATCAGGCGCTAGGCATCATTTGCGATGAACACGCCCCTCACCCCCACGTCGAGGACTATGCCAGCCACCTTCGCTTCTTCACCGATGTCGTGACTCGCCTGGAGAACCGGGCCGAGAGGGCTCGCGAGCTCGTGCACGAAAAGAGCCGAGGCCTCCTCGGGCGCGCATTCTCCCGCGTCTTCAGCCATCTTCAAAATGCCGACCCCAACTTCGATTTTAACGCCACCATTGCCCAGTGCCCGGGGCTATCGGGGATAACCTGGTGCGCTGGGTGGACGATAATGTGGATGCTCTGGTCAGGGCCTTCACCTCCGAGGACGACACAGTGGTGGTCATGGCGAACGAAGGCGGCGCCGTTGACGATGGCGGGGGCGACGACGATGGTGCCAGCAGCGCGTCCGGGAACGATTTGGAAGACGCTACGAGCGACATGTCCGATTAGGCTTGCGCTCCTTTGTTTTAAACCTGCGCGCAAAAGCTTGGCCATGACCCTTCAAGATGTAAGAGCATTTTTGGGGAGAGGGAGCCCCTCATGTAATCAGACTATTGTTTTATCCCTTGAGCCAGACTTAAAGCGTGCTTTTGTGAGTCCTTAAGTTCTTCCGCGAGCTTCCTGTAGCAACTTACCTCAGTCCAGAGAGACCTCAGACCGGTCTTATGGTTGCCGGTGTGTATTTCTCTCGAGGGGATTCCTTTGCAGGCCTCAAGGTGTTGGGCTCCTGAGGAGCCTGCTAGTCAGCCCAAGAGGGCCTCGCGAGAAGCAAGCGCCTGAGCGCAGCAGGATGCGCATGCATGCCAGACCCAGCCCCCGCTCGCGAGGTGCTCATGAGGGAGGGGTAGCAGGAGCGGTCCTTAAAAACAAGGCGCAGGACCAGAAAATTCAAGAAACCAATGCAACAATAAAAAACGCACCCCGTACTTGTCAGCGAAAATAGAATTTCAAGTTCAAATTCGAAAAGGCGGCAAACCGGGCTACAGAAAAGAGGGGTTGAAAGCATTTGGCCGCGTCCGGCACATAGCTAGTCTTATTGTCTTCCCACCAGCATGGAACTAAGTGCTTTCACAGGGCGTGAGCATAGTCATTGGGGGACAGTGTCGACGGCCAGCGCGGAGCATGGTCCTTCCACTAGGATGTGGGTGGGAGCCCCCGAGGCCCGAGGGCGGCTCTCCAGAGATTTCGGGGCGTGCACAGCCCCACTCATTATTACATGAGAGTGTCACAGGCGGAGACCTTCACAGGCGTGAGGCTTGCTTCATATCACCAGACGAGGGCCCCGCCTTGGGCCGCCCTCGACCACCGTTGAGGCGTCCGGAAACCAGGACGATGCCAAGGGGCAAAGGGGACGCTAGCGGCACCCTCGGCGACCATGGGCCCTTTGCCGGGGGGAAGGCTCGCCGGTGCCTCCCCGACAGAGGACCTACCTCCGAGCGATGCCTTGCTCCGTGCGACGGGGAGAGGGGCCTTGCTCCATGCCCAGCCCCCACTGCGCTTCCACTGGTTGAAGTGAGGTTGCCGCGCTGGGGTCTCCGTCCACCGCTGTGACCTGGTCCACCTGTGACCCATGGCTAGCGTAAGCCTGCTCCTGAGAGATTAGCGGTACCCTGCGGTTGTTATCGTTGGCGGGATCAGCGAGGCAACTGGGTGGTTCCTAGAAGGCCTCAACTTCCAGCATCTCCTCTTCCCAACCCGGCTCGAGGAACGAGCCGGGGTCATCTTCCAGCGTGTACTCTCGATCCACCATGCGGGGCACATAGGCTTCCGGAGCCGCCGCCCCGGAACCCCCGCCGAGACGACCCGCGCTCCACGCCGCCGGGCCCAGCGCGCCGCCCTGGTGGTGGTAGGGTGGCATCCCGCTGGGGTCGCAGGGGCAACGTCCGTATCTGCGCCCGCTAGGGAAAGCACAGGTGCGGCCGGGTGCCCAGCACCGTTGGCCGCGCCGACGATGATGAACCCTCCTAGTGCGCCTGGGAGCACACGTGTGCGACGAGGCCCACCGTGTCATCTGGCCACAACTTGAGGCGTAGGTAAGGAGCAGAAAGGCGGCGTACCCCTAGTTGCGGCCTCCAACAGCTCAGCGACGCGCTCCAGCAATGCATCGCAACCGCTCTCTGCCAGCCGGCACCGCAGTAGCTCCTGCGCCACTATGAGCGCAGCTCGCATGTTCGCTTGTTCCTGTCGGGTGTGTGGCGCCATCGCTGACGCGTAGTTTGAGGCCCTTGTGGCGGCCGCGCGCGCCGCAGTGTGAGGGTGGAAGGCGCCAGACCGCGCCGCCCGCGCCCTACAGCATTCGACGGTGCTCGGGCCGACTGGAGTGCGAAGTTGAGGTCTTCTTGGGCGGATGGTGCCGCCCTGACGGGCCAAGCTGCCCAATGGTCAGCGTTGATCCTTGGGTCGCCGGACATCGACACCGCGGGGTGTGGGCGGATCAGCTGACGAAAGAGATGCTTCGGCGCACCCCTACCTGGCACGCCAAATGTCGGATTACGGGTTCCGGCAAAACCCTTGAGGTTCGAACTCTGGGGTGCGCATGAAGATCTCTCTCCCCCTAGCACACGCTCTCGCCACGATCTCAAAGCCTAGCTCGCCGAACCCGAGGAACAAGGGACACAAGTGTTTATACTGGTTCGGGCCACCGATGTGGTGTAATACCCTACTCCAGTGTGGTGTGGTGGATTGCCTTGTAGGCTGAGGATGAACAGTTACAAGGAATGAATAGCCTCTTGAGGAGAGGTGTTCTTGAGTTCGGTGAGCTTATGGTGGCCTTGGTGGAATGGATCCAGTCCAAGATCAGATGCCTCCCACGCTGGTGGTTAGTCCTATATATAGAGGCCCGGGTGCTCTTCCCAAATATTAGGCGGGAAGTGATCCCACAACGGCCAATTTGAAGGGGGACAACTAGTACAAGTTATCCTGACCAAAGGTGGTCTTCGTCTGCCAAAGACTGTGGTGGTGACGCCGTCGTGGGCTCTGTGGTGACCTCCGTCCTGTCGTCCTGCTGGTCTTGGTCTCGTTGCATCAATATGGAAACCTTTGCCTGCTGCCTCTGGACTCCTCACCTGCGCTTGCCCCTTTAGTACCAAAGAGGCAACGAGTACCCTGTGCCCGCTGGCGCCCGCCTGGCCTTGGTTGGCACGGCTCACGTCACGAGTACCTCGCGAGGTGCCCTTTGCCTTGATATCTCCGCTCCTCGGGAGCCAGCCTAGGGAGGCTGCCCCTGAGGAGGTCTTGCGCCGTCCGCCTCGCGAGGCTTGGCCGCTCGCGAGGGTCTTGAGTGGTTGTTGATGAAGATGGGCCGTAACATGCTGCTGGAGGAGCCACGCCCTGGGCCGCAGGCAGGCAAGTCTGGGTACCCCCTTCCGAGGACGCCGACAAATTGATTCTCCTTTTTTCTTTGCGAACTGAGCATTTCTCAGTTGGTTAGATTCCATGTGATGAAAATTGTCCATCGGAATTAAAGTACGGGACTTGACATTGATGTTCATATTTTTTTTATGGTATATGATTTTTATCCTTTTAGCGATATGTGACATATCCGTCGACGGCAAGGCACTTATGCTGACTACACCAGTCTCAGATTTGCAGTCTCAATCTTTCGAAATTATTTATAGAAGTAGGGTGTGCTTGTGTGCTTTCATTTTGTACGCATGAGTTTATATATTGCGTTTATACTGTGTTAAAAATACTTTTTTCTCTCTCACATAGGAAAAACTCGTTTTTTTTTGAACCATGCAGGAGGACTGCATGTATAATATTAAGATAGAGAGAAAAAATACAACCGCCCACCAATCCACATGATCCAGCTTACAACATCCGAATGATCATAAACTCAAGACTAAAGCAACATACCAAGGCTGCGAAAAAAACATACGAAGGCTGCAAAAAATCACAAAAACTAGAAGCAGCAGCTAGTGGAGAGCAAAACGACCCATATACTCACTTCTGCCCATAGCTTGGCATGAGCAATAACTTGATCAAAGATCTTCATCATTGGCATGTGAGAAACTCTCTTTTTCTCTAGCGAAAACGTTTGCACGCAGCAGAACATTTCTGGTCTAGCTTGGAGGTGCAAACTAATGTAACGCAGCCTTGTTTGGTCTGCTAATTGCTCACTAATTAGGCTCAACGTCTTTGACTCAAATTACTTTTCACCTTTTTGAAGTACATATATCGAACCTTCGACTGCCTTGAGTCATGCACAACTGGCGCAGCCGTAGTTTAATACTACCACTCATTGGCACGTACCGACCTGATCGACGCAGCTTTTGGACTGCATACGGGCCTTGGACCCGACTCCGGTCGCCGGCGTGGCGTCAGAATTTTCTCAACTCCAGGCGGACCTCTGGTCAAAGCCAAGTGCGCCAGCGTCAAAAATTAATACAGGGATATACAATTGGTTAGGGCTGCATCAGCATGTGTGGGACTAATCCAGTGAGCATATTGGTAGTTTTTGGTAGTACATGGCATTGTGTTGACTTGTTGGGTTGGCAGTTAGGTAGGGGCCAGCTGCGGATGCATGATGCGTGCTGCAAGTACAAATAAAACGACACTTGAGTTCGCTTTCATCATGATGTGTTTGTCTTTTGAGCCGATTTGTGTTTTGCAGGAGCGTTCGTGTCAACCAAGGTGTCTAGAATAATGAGGCACATCCGGAGCATCGAGCATGCATGCACTGCAAGGGCTTCTAGAAGAGGGAGTTTGATTCATGTGATTAACCATTCGTGAATCCAAATAAAATGGTGTTAATTACGCCTATAGTACATAGTGCATGAACTAGCAGTATTCTATATGCATAAGAGTCATCTCCACTAACTTATTTAGAGCATCTCCAACCCGTTCGCGGATAGGGGACCAGTCCGCACACACGGATGCGGGAACCGGCCATCCAACACTGTCCGCATATATTTTAACTATTTTTTAAACCAACCGGACGTAATTTGTACGGACACGATGGATTTCGATATAAACCAACAGAGATTCGTCCAAACACAGCAGATTTCATATAAACATGACGAAATTCATTACACATTTCAACTAACGACGGAGCTCGTCCAACTCTAGAAGTATAATACCTAAACTAAATGATCGCCAGGCCCGTTCCCCATGTCCGGTCATGAGCCCCGAGAACCGAAACTTCGTGTTCTCCAGTTCCGCGTCAACGCTCTCCAGCTCTGCCTCTGTAACCTCCGCCTCTGGAGCCCCGGGAAGTGAAGTGGTCCACCTCCATGTCCTCGTCAAGCGACTAATCGGCGGAGGATGCTTAGCCCACCAAGCTTGGCTTCAACAGAAGGGGAGGAGTTGTGGATTTCTTGGGATCCAAGCGGCGGCGACCTACCGTGCACTACTCTTCCTTGGTACCGACGGCTCCCGCGGACATGCCGACTCCGTGTTTGTGGTGGCGGGGCGCGGCCTCGACGGTGCCGACGATGTCCTCCTCTTCATCGGTCTTTCCCCACACCTCGTCCGTCACCTCGTCGAACTCCTCGTAGGCGGCCTCCAGTTCCGCCTGATGCTGGTGGCACCGCCAGTGGGCGAGGCAGATGTCGCAGGTGAAGCGGTAGGACTCGACCAACACTACCTGCTTCGCCACATCCGCATACGGCGCGATCTCTCTGCCGGCGGTGAGCTGCTCTTCTGCCTACTGGTGCTCCTGGAGAAGTTGGTGGTTGTAGGCGGTGTTGTCCTGCGCCTGCTGGAACTGCTCCTCCCGCACCATGTCCATGTAATGGGCACGAGCCTCGCCGATGGTCATGGTCCAATGCACCGGTGAGGGTGGCGCGGACGATGTCGGTGTAAACCGGCAGATCTCGGGTAGGGGGTCCCGAGCTATAGTTCTAGGAACCATGGTAACATGGTACGAAGGGTGGCGATGTTTACCCATGTTTGGGCCCTCTCAAAGAGCTAAAACTGTTTGGAAACATAGTAGAAAACGAAAAAATTCGTGACTACGCACACCCAAGATCAATATGAAGATGCATACGGGTTGGGATCACAATCGTTACCGTCACCGAGTTGCAACGAAAGAAGAACGTGTCGGTGTAGATTGTACTTGGAGTCCCTCAAACCGTCGATGAATGCCACGAACAGTCCCTTGAACCGAAGTCCGAAAGCACGACCTCTTGACTTGGTTGCAAGCGTGCAGTCTTCCCGATCCGGCAGCGCTTCGCGGGCCCAAGCTAATTATCACCGGAGAACAAGAGGGAGAAGATTAGAACCACACTGGTCTTCTAATTATGAGAATTAGAAGAACAAGACCTGGCTCTAGTTAGTCAAATAGGACCAACAAGAACTAGAACTAGAAAAACTAGAGGAGGCTGCATAACTTGTGTATTCAGTAGAGGAAAAAAACCCTGGTATAGATAGGTTTTTTTAGGGAATGGTATATATAGGTTGGAGGGGAAGGTCCCTCCTTGGTGCGCCGGCCAAGGGAGGGGAGGAGGACTCCTACCTCCTCTCCAATTCGGCCCCCTTCCATGGTAAAGGGGGCACCTCCCCCACTTGGGCATTGGTGGCCCAAATTGCCTTCCACCACTTGGCCTTTTTAGGTCCGTTGATATTAAATTAAATATAAAAGTGTTCTAAATATTTTCAGACACTTTTATATATAATTTAATAGCCCAGGAAACATTTTCCACATATATATTATTTACTTGTAATAACCGATATTACCCGATATTCTTCGAAACCTTCCGGTGATCCCGAAACGCTTCCGGATTCTCTCGAAACTATTCTGAACATGAATGAAACAATTCCACAAATATATTCTCAGCACTCCCGTTCTACTAACACTCAGCAGATCGTGATTATATTAAGCTTGTGATAGCGTAGGTTCGGTAACTCATAGACACGAACGAAACCCCTTCGTTCAACGACCGACAACGGAACCATGGACGTCCATATCGATCCCTTTGAGTACACAAATGATATTCGAGTGAACCTTTGGTTATCATATGATGTTCCCTTTGCTTCGCGATACTTCACAAAACCCGGGATGCATCAGTATCCTCCAGAGTCATGATACGTCTCCAACGTATCTATATTTTTTTATTGTTTCATGCTATTATATTATCTGTTTTGGATGTTTTTATATGCATTAATATGCTATTTTATATTATTTTTGGGACTAACCTATTAACCTAGAGCCCAATGCCAGTTTCTGTTTTTTCCCCTTGTTTTTGAGTTTTACAGAAAAGGAATATCAAACGGAGTCCAAACGGAATAAAACTTTCGCGATGATTTTCTTGGACCAGAATACACCCAGAGGACTTGGAGAGGGGGCGAGAGGAGTCCCGAGGAGCCCAAAAGCCCTCAGGGTGCGCGCCCCTGGCTTTTGGACCCCCGGGAGTCCCCCAACCCTAATCTTTGCACTATAAATTCCCAAATATTCCCAAACCATGAGAGGCATCCACGGAAATACTTTTCCGTTGCTGCAAGCCTCTGTTCTGTGAGATCCCATCTTGGAGCCTTTTTCGTCACCCTGCCGGAGGGGGGTTCGATCATGGAGGACCTCTACATCTATCTTGCTTCCCTTCCGATGCAACGTGAGTGGTTTACCACAGACCTACAGGTCCATAGCTAGTAGTTAGATGGCTTCTTCTCTCTCTTTGATCTTCAGTACAATGTTCTCCTCGATGATCTTGGAGATCTATCCGATAATATTCTTTTGTGGTGCTTTTGTCCAGATCCGATGAATTGTGGATTTATGATCAAATTATCTATGAATATTATTTGAGTATTATCTGAACTCTTTTATGCATGATTAAGATATCTTTGTATTTCTCTTCGAACTGTCGGTTTGGTTTGGCCAACTAGATTGGTTTTTCTTGCAATGGGGGAGGTGCTTAGTTTCGGCTTCAATCTTGCGGTGTCCTCACCCAATGACAGAAGGGGTAGCGAGGCGCGTATTGTATTATTGCCATCAAGGATAAAAAGATGGGGTTTATATCATATTTTTTGAGCTTATCCCTCTACATCATGTCATCTTACTTAAGGCGTTACTCCGTTCTTATGAACTTAATACTCTAGATGCATGTTGGATACCGGTCGATGTGTGGAGTAATAGTAGTAGATGCAGAATCGTTTCGATCTACTTGACACATACGTGATGCCTATATTCAAAAATACCTTGTTGGAATTTATTTATACTTACTTTTGTTTGCTCTTTTATTTATCTTTTATACCTATCTCTATTAGATCTCACTCTTGTTCGTAACCATGAAGGGATTGACAACCCCTTTTTTGCGTTATGTGCAAGTGTTTGTTAGTTTGTGCAGGTGCATATATTGGAGACTTGCTTGTGACTCCTACTGGATTGATACCTTGGTTCTTAACTGAGGGAAATAGTTATCTCTACTTTGCTACATCACCCTTTCCTCTTCAAGGGAAAAATCAACGCAAGCTCAAGAAGTAGCAAGAAGAATTTGTGGCGCTGTTGCCGGGGAGGTTCTACATCAAGCCTACCAAGTACCGATCGTAAACTCTCATCTCCTGCATTACATTATTTGCCATTTGCCTCTTGTTTTCCTCTCCCCCACTTCTAAAACATTTTCAGAAAAACACAAAAACATTTGCCTTTTTATTCGCCCTTCTTTCTTTCGTCTTTTCGTTTGGTTGTGTGTTAGATTGATTGTTTGCCCGTATGGCTCAACCCAAGAGCTTTGATCCTTACTATAGTATGTTGGAAGAGATTGAAAATAATGCTAAAAGTTTCATGTCCTTACAATTTGAGCATAATAGTTTCTTTAGGAACGAACTGAAAGAATAAAAACTATGATGGAATATATTAATAAAGAGCTCGATGATGTTACTAAAGAAATATATGGCCTCAAATATCAATTTGCTCATATTAAAATTTTAGTAGGACAAATTTCTGACAAGCAAACTACTTTGGTAAATAAGATGGCCGCTAAACCAAAATCCCTTGAAAATAATGATGAAGATCTTAAAGTGATTGGTGTGAGTCCTATTGAATCTTTGTTTTCTAATATAAATCTTTATAAAGATGGGACTGGAGATGTGTCAACTTTAGCTATAAGGAGTCCCAATAATTTGTAGTTTAAAGATCTTAATGAAAAATTTGATAAAAGTGGGATTGGAGAGGTCAAAACTTTAGGTAGCGATGAACCCACTCTTTTGAATTTCAAGGACTTTAATTATGAACCACCTCATGCTTATAATCAAAATAAAGTTGTTACTAAACATATTGTGAATGCTATGATGAAATCTTTTGAACAAAAACTTGAGTTGGAAGATTCTATCCATAGAAAGCTTATGATGAGTGGGAACCTACTGTTAAGATTAAGATTAAAGATTATGAGTGCAATGCTTTGTGTGATTTGGGTGCTAGCGTTTCCACTATTCCTAAAACTTTATGTGATGTGCTAGGTTTCCATGAATTTGATGATTGTTCTTTGAATTTGCATCTAGCGGATTCCACTATTAAGAAACCTATGGGAAAAATTAATGATGTTCTTATTGTTAAAAATAGGAATTATGTGCCCGTAGATTTTATTTTGCTTGATATCTCTACCTAATAATAAAGCACAGAGGGTTTCTGCCCGTCCGTCATGCCAATTTGCAAAAAAGCCCCTGCATTTTCATGTAATCAACTCGCAGTCCAGATTTAAGTCACACCGAACCGTTATTTTCCAGTTTTTCAAAACCCTCCTGACTTTTTAGGTATTCCATCCACGGATCATATTTAACTCAAACAAATGCTTTTCTAAACCATCCATATCTTTTAATCTGTAACTCCGATTTAAACATGTTATATATAAAATTTGATTAGAAAAATATGTAGAATATGAATACAAGATTATTTTAACCTGTTAAGTATTTATAAATATTATTTTGAAAGATATTTAATTCAAAGAAATTATTTTCTAAATTATACGTATCTTTTAAACCGTCACTCCGATTTTAATATGTTATATATGAAATTTGATTAGAAAAATGTGTGAAATCTGTATATGATGTTAATTTTACCTGTTAAATATTTTTTAAATATTGTTTTGGAAGCAAACTTATAACTATAGTGCATGATCCATTTTTCTTTCATACAGTTGGCGATCCGATTGCAAATAAACACCCACTATAATCATATAGGAAAAAGAAAACATCGAGAACTACACATGCATACCTCTGAATACGTCGCAGGGGAAAACAACAGATTTCTCATCGCGAGTGTGAGAGAAAGTGAGATAGAGGGAGAGGGAGGAGAGAGGGAGAGAGAGACGTCTTAGGGTTAACTACATTCTAACACGTTTTGGTTTGTGTAAACACTAAGGCCACCGCCGGCGAGGGTGAGAAGAAGGATAAGCGGCAACACAAATATGATGCGTCGCTAAAATAAAGGAGATGGACCTGTTGTGGTCTTGAGTGATGGTTGTTCGGTTAAGAGTGTGTGTTGTGTTTTTTCTCCCGTTACAACGCACGAGCTCTTTTGCTAGTAGATTTCAATCCTCCATGTCCTATTATTCTTGGTACACCTTGAAGGAAATATGCCCTAGAGGCAATAATAAAGTTATTATTTATTTCCTTATATCATGATAAATGTTTATTATTCATGCTAGAATTGTATTAACTGGAAACATAATACATGTGTGAATACATAGACAAACAGAGTGTCACTAGTATGCCTCTACTTGACTAGCTCATTAATCAAAGATGGTTATGTTTCCTAACCATGAACAAAGAGTTGTTATTTGATTAACGAGATCACATCATTAGTTGAATGATCTGATTGACATGACCCATTCCATTAGCATAGCACCTAATCGTTTAGTATGTTGCTATTGCTTTTATCCATGACTTATACATGTTCCTTTAACTATGAGATTATGCAACTCCCATTTACCGTAGGAACACTTTGTGTGCTACCAAACGTCACAACGTAACTGGGTGATTATAAAGGTGCTCTACAGGTGTCTCCGAAAGGTACATATTGGGTTGGCGTATTTCGAGATTAGGATTTGTCACTCCGATTGTCGGAGAGGTATCTCAGGGCCTTCTCGGTAATACACATCACATAAAGCCTTGCAAGCATTGCAACCAATGAGTTAGTTGCGAGATGATGTATTACAGAACGAGTAAAGAGACTTGCCGGTAACGAGATTGAACTAGGTATTGGATACCGACGATCGAATCTCGGGCAAGTAACATACCGATGACAAAGGGAACAACGTATGTTGTTATGCGGTCTGACCGATAAAGATCTTCGTAGAATATGTAGGAGCCAATATGGGCATCCAGGTCCCGCTATTGGTTATTGACCGGAGACGTGTCTCGGTCATGTCTACATTGTTCTCGAACCGTAGGGTCCGCACGCTTAACGTTATGATGACAGTTATTATGAGTTTATGCATTTTGATGTACCAAAGGAGTTCGGAGTCCCGGATGTGATCACGGACATGACGAGGAGTCTCTAAATGGTCGAGACGTAAAGAATGATATATTGTAAGCCTATGTTTGGACATCGGATGCATTCCAGGTGAAATCAGGATTTTACCGGAATACCGGGAGGGTTACCGGAACCCCCCGGGAGCATAATGGGCCAACATGGGCCTTGGAGGAGAGGTGAGAGGGATGCCCCATGGGCTGCGCGCCTCCCCCCTTCCCCTAGTCCTATTAGGACTAGGAGAGGTGGGCGCCCCCCCCCTCTCTCTCTCCCCCTTGGAGAATCCTAGTCCAACTAGGATTGGGGGGGGGGGAATCCTACTCCCAGAGGGAGTAGGACTCTCTGGCGCGCCAAGGCTTGGCCGGCCAGCCCCTCCCCCTTGGCTCCTTTATATACGGGGGCAGGGGGCACCCCAAAGACACACAAGTTGATCTACGGATCGTTCCTTAGCCGTGTGCGGTGCCCCCTTCCACCAAATTCCACCTCGATCATATCGTTGCAGTGCTTAGGCGAAGCTCTGCGCCGGTAACACATCAAGATCGTCACCACGCCGTCGTGCTGACAGAACTCTTCCTCGACGCTTTGCTGGATCGGAGCCCGGGGATCGTCATCGAGCTGAACGTGTGCCAAGAACTCGGAGGTGCCGGAGTAACGGTGCTGTGATCGGTTGGATCGCGAGGAGAACGTACGACTACTTCCTCTACGTTGTGTCAACGCTTCCGCTTCGGTCTACGAGGGTACGTAGACAACACTCTCCCCTCTCGTTGCTATGCATCACCATGATCTTGCGTGTGCGTAGGAAAATTTTGAAATTACTACGTTCCCCAACAGTGGCATCCGAGCCTAGGTTTTTATGGTTTGATGTTATTTGCACGAGTAGAACACAAGTGAGTTGTGGACGATACAAGTCATACTGCCTACCAGCATGTCATACTTTGGTTCAGCGGTATTGTTGGACGAGACGATCCAGACCAACCTTACGCGTACGCTTACGCGAGACCGGTTCCCTCGACGTGCTTTGCACATAGATGGCTTGCGGAAGACTGTCTCTCCAACTTTAGTTGAACCGAGTGTGGCTACGCCCGGTCCTTGAGAAGGTTAAAACGGAGTCTATTTGACAAACTATCGTTGTGGTTTTGATGCGTAGGTAAGATGAGTTCTTGCTTAAGCCCGTAGCAGCCACGTAAAACTTGCAACAACAAAGTAGAGGACGTCTAACTTGTTTTTGCAGGGCATGTTGTGATGTGATATGGTCAAGACATGATGCTAAATTTTATTGTATGAGATGATCATGTTTTGTAACCGAGTTATCGGCAACTGGCAGGAGCCATATGGTTGTCGCTTTATTGTATGCAATGCAATCGCGATGTAATGCTTTACTTTATTACTAAGCGGTAGTGATAGTCGTGGAAGCATAAGATTGGCGAGACGACAACGATGCTACGATGGAGATCAAGGTGTCACGCCGGTGACGATGGTGATCATGACGGTGCTTCGAAGATGGAGATCACAAGCACGAGATGATGATGGCCATATCATATCACTTATATTGATTGCATGTGATGTTTATCTTTTTATGCATCTTATCTTGCTTTGATTGACGGTAGCATTATAAGATGATCTCTCACTAAATTATCAAGAAGTGTTCTCCCTGAGTATGCACCGTTGCGAAAGTTCTTCGTGCTGAGACACCACGTGATGATCGGGTGTGATAGGCTCTACGTTCAAATACAACGGGTGCAAAACAGTTGCACACGCGGAATACTCAGGTTATACTTGATGAGCCTAGCATATAACAGATATGGCCTCGGAACACGGAGACCGAAAGGTCGAGCATGAATCATATAGTAGATATGATCAACATAGTGATGTTCACCATTGAAACTACTCCATCTCACGTGATGATCGGACATGGTTTAGTTGATTTGGATCACGTGATCACTTAGAAGATTAGAGGGATGTCTATCTAAGTGGGAGTTCTTAAGTAATATGATTAATTGAACTTTAATATTATCATGAACTTAGTCCTGGTAGTATTAGCATATCTATGTTGTAGATCAATAGCTCGCGTTATTGCTTCCCTGTGTTTATTTTGATATGTTCCTAGAGAAAATTGTGTTGAAAAATGTTAGTAGCAATGATGCGGATTGGATCCGTGATCTGAGGTTTATCCTCATTGCTGCACAGAAGAATTACGTCCTTGATGCACCGCTAGGTGACGGACCTATTGCAGGAGCAGATGCAGACATTATGAACGTTTTGCTAGCTCAATATGATGACTACTTAATAGTTTAGTGCACCATGCTTAACGGCTTAGAATCGGGACTTCAAAGACGTTTTGAACGTCATGGAGCATATGAGATGTTCCAGGAGTTGAAGTTAATATTTCAAGCAAATACCCGAGTTGAGAGATATGAAGTCTCCAACAAGTTCTATAGCTAAAAGATGGAGGAGAATCGCTCAACTAGTGAGCATGTGCTCAGATTGTCTGGGTACTACAATCGCTTGAATCAAGTGGGAGTTAATCTTCCAGATAAGATAGTGATTGACAGAATTCTCTAGTCACCATCACCAAGTTAGTAGAACTTCGTGATGAACTATAATATGCAAGGGATAACGGAAAATATTCCCAAGCTCTTCGCGATGCTAAAATCGGCGAAGGTAGAAATCAAAGAAAAAACATCAAGTGTTGATGGTTGACAAGATCACTAGTTTCAAGAAAAGGGCAAAAGGAAAGAAGGGGAACTTCAAGAAGAACGGCAAGCAAGTTGCTGCTCAAGTGAAAAAGCCCAAGTATGGTCCTAAGCCTGAGACTAAGTGCTTCTACTGCAAAGGGACTGGTCACTGGAAGCGGAACTACCCCAAGTGATTGGCGGATAAGAAGGATGGCAAAGTGAACATAAGTATATTTGATATACATGTTATTGATGTGTACTTTACTAGTGTTCATAGCAACCCCTTAGTATTTGGTACTAGTTCAGTTGCTAAAATTTAGTAACTCGAAATGGGAGTTGCAGAATGAACAAAGACTAGTTAAAGGGCAAGGTGACGATGTGTGTTGGAAGTGGTTCCAAGATTGATATGATCATCATCACACACTCCCTATACTTTCGGGATTAGTGTTGAAACTAAATAAGTGTTATTTGGTGTTTGCGTTGAGCATGAATATGATTTGATCATGTTAATTGCAATACAGTTATTCATTTAAGTTAGAGAACAATTGTTGTTCTGTTTACATGAATAAAACCTTCTATGGTCATACACACCAATGAAATAGTTCATTGGATCTCGATCGTAGTGATACACATATTCATAATATTGAAACCAAAAGATGCGAAGTTAATAATGATAGTGCAACCTATTTGTGGCACTGCCGTTTAGGTCATATTGGTGTAAAGCGCATGAAGAAACTCCATGCTGATGGGATTTTGGAATCACTTGATTATGAATCACTTGATGCTTGCGAACCATGCCTCTTGGGCAAGATGACTAAAACGCCGTTCTCCGGAACAATGGAGCAAGCAACAGATTTGTTGGAAATCATACATACTGATGTATATGATCCGATGAATATAAAGGCTCGCGACAAGTATCATTATTTTCTAACCTTCACAGATGATTTGAGCAGATATGGGTATATCTACTTGATGAAACATAAGTCTGAAACATTTGAAAAGTTCAAAGAATTTTAGAGTGAAGTGAAAATCATCGTGACAAGAAAATAAGGTTTCTACGATCTGATCGCGGAGACAAATATTTGAGTTACGAGTTTGGTCTTCAATTAAAACAATGTGGAATAGTTTCACAAATTCATGCCACCTGGAACACCACAGCATAATGGTGTGTCCGAACGTCATAACCGTACTTTATTGGATATAGTACAATCTATGATGTTTCTTACCGATTTACCAATATCGTTTTGGGATCATGCATTCGAGACAGCTGCATTCACGTTAAAAGAGGCACCATCTAAATCCGTTGAGACGACACCGTATGAACTATGGTTTAGCAATAAACCTAAGCTGTCGTTTCTTAAAGTTTGGGGCTGCGATGCTTATGTGAAAAAGCTTCAACCTGATAAGCTCGAACCCAAATCGGAGAAATGTGTCTTCATAGGATATCCAAAGGAAACTGTTGGATACACCTTCTATCACAGATCCGAAGGCAAGACTTTTGTTGCTAAGTTCGGAAACTTTCTAGAGAAAGAGTTTCTTTTGAAAGAAGTGAGTGGGAGGAAAGTAGAAAACTTGATAAGATAATTGTACCTTCTCCCTTACTGGAAAGGAGTTCATCACAGAAATCTGTTCTTGTGAGTACTACACCAATTAGTGAGGAAGCTAATGATGATGATCATGTAACTTCAGATCAAGTTACTACCGAATCTCGTAAGTAAACCAGAGTGAGATCCGCACCAGAGTGGTACGGTAATCCTGTTCTGGAAGTCATGTTACTAGACCATGATGAACTTGCGAACTATGAGGAAGCGATGGTGAGCCCAGATTCCGCGAAATGGTTAGAGGCCATGAAATCTGAGATATGATCCATGTATGAGAATAAAGTATGGACTTTGATGGATTTGCCCGATGATCGGCAAACCAAAGAAAATAAATGGATCTTGAAGAGGAAGACGGACACTGATAGTAGTGTTACTATCTACAAAGCTAGAATTGTCGCAAAAGGTTTTCGACAAGTTCAAGGTGTTGACTACGATGAGAGTTTCTCACTCGTATCTATGCTTAAGTCTGTCTGAATCATGTTAGCAATTGCCGCATTTTATGAAATCCGGCAAATGGATAAACAAAACTACATTCCTTAATGGATTTATTAAAGAAGAGTTGTATACGATGCAACTAGAAGGTTTTGTCGATCCTGAAGGTGTTAACAAAATATGCAAGCTCCAGCGATCCATCTATGGACTGGTGCAAGCATCTCGGAGTTGGAATATACGCTTTGATAAGTTGATCAAAGCATATAGTTTTATACAGACTTGCGGTGAAGCCTGTATTTACAAGAAAGTGAGTGGGAGCTCTGTAGCATTTCTGATATTATATGTGGATGACATATTACTGATCGGAAATAATATAGAATTTCTGGATAGCATAAAGGGATACTTGAATAAGAATTTTTCAATGAAAGACCTCGGTGAAGCTGCTTACATATTGAGCATCAAGATCTATAGAGATAGATCAAGACGCTTGATAAGTTTTTCAATAAGTACATACCTTGAAAAGATTTTGAAGTAGTTCAAAATGGAACAGGCAAAGAAAGAGTTCTTGCCTGTATTACAAGGTGTGAAATTGAGTAAGACTCAAAGCCCGACCACGGCAGAAGATAGAAAGAGAATGACAGTCATTCCCTATGCCTCAGCCATAGGTTCTATAAAGTATGCCATGCTGTGTACCATATCTATTGCATACCCTACCACTGAGTTTGGCAAGGGAGTACAATAGTGATCTAGGAATAGATCACTGGACAAGCGGTCAAAATTATCCTTAGTGGAATAAGGATATGTTTCTCGATTATGGATGTGACAAAAGGTTCGTCGTAAAAAGTTACGTCGATGCAAGTTTTGACACTAATCTAGATGACTCTAAGTCTCAATCTAGATACATATTGAAAGTGGGAGCAATTAGCTAAAGTAGCTCCGTGCAGAGCATTGTAGACATAGAAAATTGCAAAATACATAACGGATCTGAATGTGGCAGACCCGTTGACTAAACTTCTCTCACAAGCAAAACATGATCACACCGTAGTACTCTTTGGGTGTTAATCACATAGAAATGTGAACTATGGGTGTTAATCACATGATGATGTGAACAATTGATGTTAATCACATGGTGATGTGATCTAGATTATTGACTCTAGTGCAAGTGGGAGACTGAAGGAAATATGCCCTAGAGGCAATAATAAAGTTATTATTTATTTCCTTATATCATGATAAATGTTTACTATTCATGCTAGAATTGTATTAACTGGAAACATAATACATGTGTGAATACATAGACAAACAGAGTGTCACTAGTATGCCTCTACTTGACTAGCTCATTAATCAAAGATGGTTATGTTTCCTAACCATGAACAAAGAGTTGTTATTTGATTAACGAGATCACATCATTAGTTGAATGATCTGATTGACATGACCCATTCCATTAGCATAGCACCTAATCGTTTAGTATGTTGCTATTGCTTTTATCCATGACTTATACATGTTCCTTTAACTATGAGATTATGCAACTCCCATTTACCGTAGGAACACTTTGTGTGCTACCAAACGTCACAACGTAACTGGGTGATTATAAAGGTGCTCTACAGGTGTCTCCGAAAGGTACATATTGGGTTGGCGTATTTCGAGATTAGGATTTGTCACTCCGATTGTCGGAGAGGTATCTCAGGGCCTTCTCGGTAATACACATCACATAAAGCCTTGCAAGCATTGCAACCAATGAGTTAGTTGCGAGATGATGTATTACAGAACGAGTAAAGAGACTTGCCGGTAACGAGATTGAACTAGGTATTGGATACCGACGATCGAATATCGGGCAAGTAACATACCGATGACAAAGGGAACAACGTATGTTGTTATGCGGTCTGACCGATAAAGATCTTCGTAGAATATGTAGGAGCCAATATGGGCATCCAGGTCCCGCTATTGGTTATTGACCGGAGACGTGTCTCGGTCATGTCTACATTGTTCTCGAACCGTAGGGTCCGCACGCTTAACGTTACGATGACAGTTATTATGAGTTTATGCATTTTGATGTACCGAAGGAGTTCGGAGTCCCGGATGTGATCACGGACATGACGAGGAGTCTCGAAATGGTCGAGACGTAAAGAATGATATATTGGAAGCCTATGTTTGGACATCGGATGCATTCCAGGTGAAATCAGGATTTTACCGGAATACCGGGAGGTTTACCGGAACCCCCCGGGAGCATAATGGGCCAACATGGGCCTTGGAGGAGAGGTGAGAGGGATGCCCCATGGGCTGCGCACCTCCCCCCTTCCCCTAGTCCTATTAGGACTAGGAGAGGTGGGCGCCCCCCTCTCTCTCTCTCCCCCTTGGAGAATCCTAGTCCAACTAGGATTGGGGGGGGGGAATCCTACTCCCAGAGGGAGTAGGACTCTCTGGCGCGCCAAGGCTTGGCCGGCCAGCCCCTCCCCCTTGGCTCCTTTATATACGGGGGCAGGGGGCACCCCAAAGACACACAAGTTGATCTACGGATCGTTCCTTAGCCGTGTGCGGTGCCCCCTTCCACCAAATTCCACCTCGATCATATCGTTGCAGTGCTTAGGCGAAGCCCTGCGCCGGTAACACATCAAGATCGTCACCACGCCGTCGTGCTGACAGAACTCTTCCTCGACGCTTTGCTGGATCGGAGCCCGGGGATCGTCATCGAGCTGAACGTGTGCCAAGAACTCGGAGGTGCCGGAGTAACGGTGCTGTGATCGGTTGGATCGCGAGGAGAACGTACGACTACTTCCTCTACGTTTTGTCAACGCTTCCGCTTCGGTCTACGAGGGTACGTAGACAACACTCTCCCCTCTCGTTGCTATGCATCACCATGATCTTGCGTGTGCGTAGGAAAATTTTGAAATTACTACGTTCCCCAACACACCTTTCCTTAGAACGTTTGGTGCAATTGTTGATATGAAAGAAGGAAACATTAGATTTCAATTTTCGTTAAGGAAGGGCATGGAACACTTTCCAAGAAAGAAAATTAAGTTGCCATATAAATCTATTATGAGGGCTACTCATGGTTTGCACACCAAAGCTCACAATACCTAGATCTATGTTTTATGCCTAGCTAGGGGCGTTAAACAATAGCGCTTGTTGGCAAGCAACCCAATTTTATTTTTTTTGTTTTTTGTTTTTGATTCTGTTCTTCAATAAATACACATTATTACCTCTGTAGTAATAGTGTTTTGGTGTTTTAATTGGTGTTTGATCCAATAAGACCTTTGGGATGGTCTATGGTGATAGTTAATTTGATCTTGCCGAAAAGCAGAAACTTTTGCGTCCAGTAGCAGAATTGTTTAAAATCACAGAAGCGTGATAACCCACAAGTATAGGGGATCGCAACAATTTTCGAGGGTCGAGTATTCAACCCAAATTAATAGATTCGACACAAGGGGAGACAAAGAATATTTGAAGGTATTAGCAGCCGAGTTGTCAATTCAACCACACCTAGAGATTAATTATCTGCAGCAAAGTGATCATTAGCAAAGTAGTGTGATAGTTTTGATAGTAGTGGCAGCAACAATAGTAACAGTAACAGTAACAGTGATAGCGGTAATCTTGTAGCAAGCGTAATAGTGATGATAGCAGTAGTAACTTAGCAAAACAATATAGGATAAATTCGTAGGCATTGGATCAGTGACTTGTTGGATGATATTCATCATGTGACAGTTATAACCTAGGGCGATACAGCACTAGCTCCAGTTCATCGATATAATGTAGGCATGTATTCCGTAAATAGTCATACATGCTTTATTAAAAGAACTCGCGTGGCACCTTTTGTCCTACCCTCCCGTGGCAGCGGGGTCCATATTATAAACTAAGGGATATTAAGGCCTCCTATTAATTAGAAAACCGGAACAAAGCATTAACACATAGTGAATACATGAACTCCTCGAACTACGGTCATCACCAGGCGTGGGCCCGGTTGTTGTCACTCTGGGGTTGCCGGATCAGAACACGTAGTAGGTGACTATAACTTGCAAGATCGGATCTAAAAGATGGATATAATGACGATAACATAAACGGTTCAGATTTGAGTTCATGGCACCCGGGCCCAAAGTGACAAGCATTAAGCATGGCAAAGTCATAGCAACATCAATCTAGGAACATAGTGGATACTAGGGATCAAGCCCTATCAAAACTAACTCGATTGCATGATGAATCTCATCCAACTCCTCATCGACCAGCGAGCCTACGAAGGAATTACTCAATCCCAGTGGCTAGCATCATGGAATTGGTGGTGGAGAAGGGTTGGTGATGACGAAGAACGAAGACCCCCCTCTCCGAAGCCCCAAACGGACTCCAGATCTGCCCTCCCGAGGAAGAACAGGGCTTGGCGGCGGCTCCGTCTTGTGGATCGCGATAATTCTTTCTCCCTGATTTTTTTCTCCGAAAATAGAATTTTATTGCGTCGGAATCAGGGTGTGCGGGGCCACCAGGTGGGGACAACCCACCTGGGCGTGCCAGGAGAGGGGGGCGCGCTCTGGTGGGTTGTGCCCACCCAGGTGCCCCTCTCCGGCAGGACTTGGCTCCAGAAATTCTTATTATTGATATAAAAAATCCTCACAAATTTTGTTCCATTCCGAGAACTTTTATTTCTGCACAAAAACAACACCATGGTAGTTCTACTAAAAACAGCGTCAGTCCGGGGTTAGTTTCATTCAAATCATGCAAATTAGAGTCTAAAACAAGAGGAAAGCGTTAGGAAAAGTAGATACATTGGAGACGTATCAACTCCCCCAAGCTTAAACCTTTGCTTGTCCTCAAGCAATTCAGTTGATAAACTGAAAGTGAAAAGAAAAACTTTTACGATTTCTTTCGCTCTTGTTTGCATAAATAAGCTTAAACATCACCCAGGTTTTCAGCCAATATTATAACTAACCATGCCGACAATAACTCTTAAATATTATAATGATTCATATCAATGACATAATCAGCTAGCGAGCAATAATAAGATATCTGCAACACGTTGCCAAAAACACTATGATATAATATGACAGTAATGATATCTCGCTAGCCCTTTCTAAGACCGCAAAACATAAATGCAGTGCACCTCTGTCGGTGTCAAAACCGGCGGATCTCGGGTAGGGGGTCCCAATCTGTGCGTCAAGGTCGGATGGTAACAGGAGACAAGGGACACTTTATTTTACCCAGGTTCGGGTCCTCTCGATGGAGGTAAAACCCTACTCCTGCTAGATTAATATTGATGATATGGGTAGTACAAGAGTAGATCTACCACGAGATCAAGGAGGCTAAACCCTAGAAGCTAGCCTATGGGTATGATGATGGTTATGATGTGTTCGTCCTACGGACTACAACCCTCCGGTTTATATAGGCACCGGATAGGGTTAGGGTTACACAGAGTCGGTTACATTGGTAGGAGATCTTGAATATCCGCACGCCTAGCTTGCCTTCCACGCCAAGGAAAGAACCTTCCGGACACGGGACGAAGTCTTCAATCTTGTATCTTCATAGTCCTGGAGTCCGGCTGAAGATATAGTTCGGCTATCCGAACACCCCCTAATCCAGGACTCCCTCAGTAGCCCCTGAACCAGGCTTCAATGACGACGAGTCCGGCACGCAAATTGTCTTCGGCATTGCAAGGCGGGTTCCTCCTCCAAATTCTTCAAGAAGATAATAAACACCAAAAAATAGTGTCCGGCTCTGCAAAACAAGTTTCCACGTATTGCCATATAGAGAATAATACAAACACAAATCAAATCTGCTGACGTATTCCGCAGTGCGTCATAACACTGCGACCAAGCCTTCTGTATGGATTATTTTTTGCTGTTCTACTGCAGCACGTTCAACGAGGCGGTTTCCTTGGCACGTCTTGTCGAAGCAGAGATTGTGTGCCCCCTTTAACGGGATTCTCATTAATACGGACGTGAGTAACCCAACCGTGCCCGTTAAGCACGGCGTGTGAGTGGCAAGCGAGTTTTATTAGGTAGGTGGGGACGCATAACGGCATCAGCCTATATAAGGGGATAAAGATCCACCTCTTTCACCTACGCCTTCTTCCTCCCTTGCCCATCCATCTCCTGCGCACTCAAGCTCTAACGCCCAAGTTCGCTCTTTCTTCCCCAACCTGCTCCAGCGATGTCCGGAGCGGGTGGCAAGTGGATGGCTTCCTTCATTACGGAGGGTCAAATCAAAAAGCTTAGGAAGGCCGGATATCTGTCCAAGGACATCCCGCACCGGCTTCCCGAGGCGGGGCAGCTTCTTCCCACCCCAGGGCCCCATGAGAGGGTAGTTTTTCTCCCCCATTTCCTCCGCGGACTGGGTTTTCCACTTCACCCTTTTGTCCGGAGGCTCATGTTCTACTACGGCCTGGACTTCCATGATCTGGCCCCGAACTTTATCCTCAATATCTCGGCGTTTATCATCGTGTGTGAGGCCTTTCTCCGCATCCGCCCCCACTTCGGCCTCTGGCTCCAGACGTTCAACGTCAAGCCCAAGGTGGTGTCCGGCACCCAGGCGGAGTGCGGAGGTGCTATGGCCGGCAGAATGGCCAACGCACTCTGGTTCGATGGCTCCTTTGTGGAGTCCTTAAAGGGGTGGCAGGCAGGGTGGTTTTACATCACCGAGCCACGCGACTCGAATTGGGTCGCGGCCCCTGAGTTCCGATACGGACCCCCCACGCGGCTCATGTCCTAGAAAGAGACGGGCCTATCGTGGGGCAACGAAGAAGAAGTGACTGGACTGCAAACTTGCATCCGGTCCCTGATGAACAAGCCCATCCGGCATGTCAACATCATCCAGGTCATGCTCGTTCACCGGATTCTCCCGTGCCAAGAACGGGAGTTCACTTTGTGGGAATTCGACCCGGCGCAGCACCAAACCCTCAATAGGCTCTTCGACACGACGTATGAAGACATCTAGAAGGTGCTAACCAAAGGCGCCGAGTGCCCCACATCCGCTTCCGAGGACCGCGGATACAGCTCGCAGCGCAACGCTGGCGAGGTAGGCTATTTATACCTTTCACAGGTTCGTTAAGCCTTTCTATGTAGATTAACTCTATGTGGGATCTAAAAAACTCCCTTTGCCTTTGACAGGCGTGGCTGAAGATAGCCGGACCAATCAACTGTCCAGCTCCTCTGCCCGAAGACCCAACCCCAGCTCTCCTAGAGAAGCTGCTGGCTCCGGCGCCCTATGTGGTGCCGGAGAAGAAGGTCAAGAAGAAGAAGACCACCGGGACTCGAAAGAGTGCCCGCAATGTGATGGTGTCGAGCTCGTCATCTGGCGAGTCTGCGACGCCCTCCTCTCGTGAAAACGAGGAGGAGGAACAAGGAAGCTCTCCCCCTCCAGCGAGGGGAGCGAAAAAGAAGAAGGCCGCCCCAACAGGGGAGGCCGAGGGGTCGAGGAAAAGGAAGACCCCTCCACCGGACTACTCCCCCAACACCGAAGAGGGCGGAAAGGAGTGGCCGGACAGAACCAAGCGTCCGGCGACATCGTAAGTATTCACATACTAGAATGACTCATAGTATCTTCAAGTGCGCAGCTTACCCTAATGTCGAATGTTATTTGCGCAGCCCGCCCCGAGCCGCACTCGATGATTCATCGAGCGGCTCCCTGGATTCGTTGGACATGAACTCTGTCCCGTCCGCAGTCTCCCCCAGCGGGGCGGACGACGCCGAAGCGGCGTCCCGCCGAATATGGCAGGAGGAGGTGGTCCTGGAGGAGCCGCAAGGCAATCCTCAGGACCCCAGGAGTAAAGGGGATGAAACCCCCCAGGGCTCCCAGCCCGGCTTTGTGCCGGACACCACGCCGGACTCAACCGTCCTGGCTTGCGGTGGGCGAACTCCTTCCAAGAGGAGTAAGCCGTCTGAGCCGGCGACCTCTGTCCAACCAGAGGCGCCGGATAGTCTGTTGGAGGCGCTTAAAGGCGCCACCAACGACGAGGAGCACCGTACTGTTATGAGTGAGGTGGTCCAAAGGGTTCAGTCCGCCAAGAGCGGACTGAATGAAGCTTGCGCTAGCCTTCTAACAAGCTTCCAGGTAAGCAAAAAATATGCTAAATTCATTACCGCATAGACAGTAGCCCCTGATGCTCTGTTCGGTGTTCGGAAAGAAAAGCCGAATAGAGGATCCAACAATTTTCGCAGGAGTCTAATAAAAAGTCTAATATGCGTATGCAGGCTTCCCTGCTGTCCACCGCCGCACTGACTGCGCAGGTGGAAGTCCTGAAAAAGGACCTCGAGCGGTCCGAGCAAGAGCTCGGCCATGCCAAAAGGCAGCTCGTGGAAAAGGAAGGTAAGAAATACCCCTTAGAAGAAGAAGAAAAAAAGAAAGAGAAAAAAAAGTGGTGCCTATGGAGAGGCTTGATTGCAAAAAGAAATAACAGGATTGTACTGCTTATTGTAGGGGCCACAACCGAGGTGGCAACCCTGAAGCAGGCGCTGACTGAGGCCGAGAAGAAAACGGCCGAGGAGCGCCGAGCGAGAAAAGCTTGGGATCCAAGTCGGCGAGGTGTAGCAAGAGCTGCAAGTTCTCATGAAGAAACATGAGGATTTGGAGCTTGAGGCAAAAACGCAAGCATCCGAGCTCGCGTCGGCTGTTGAGACCACCAAGAGTGCCAAGGCCGAAGCCCAAAAGGCCCTCCAAGAGTTGGAGGATGTGAAAAAGATAGCAGCGGGTAAGGCATTCTTAATGCAAAGTAGGAATATAAAGGTGAAATACCTATTACTTACCCGAATCCGGAGTTCTCCAGGGGCGTTCTTCGATCTTCCCCGCAGCGCATCCGACGCCGCCGCATTCTACCGAGCTGAAGAGGGCAGCTCGACGGAGAGTGTGTTCTGGTCTCAGTATTCTGAGGCCGGACACCCTTTGCCCTTAAGCGATCAGCTGAAGCAGCTGGCCGAGCTCCACAAGGCGGCCGAACAGGCCATGAAGGGCTTACTAGTTCGGCTGTGGCCTGGAGAGGCCCTGCCTGGGAGCTACTTCGGGCTGGTGCGGCGGCTGGTGGAGGCCTGTCCACGGCTTGAGGTCATCAAGCGCTCCGTCTGCATAGAAGGTGCCCGGAGGGCCCTTGCCCGTGTAAGGGTACACTGGGGCAAGCTGGACGGAGAGAAGCTAGTGAAGGACGGGCCGCCGCAGGGGAAGGAGCATCGCAAGCCCGAGAACTACTACAAGGAAGTTCTCGCTGGAGCTCGCCTTGTCGCGGATGAGTGTGCCAAAGATGTAATATTTCAATGAATTCGCTCGTTTGTATCCTGTGCGCTAAAAACTTGTTCATATGCGCTTAAGCAATGCTTTCTGAATTTAAAATATTATTTTCTGTGCGGCCGTTTATCAATAACTGAGAGATGGCGAGTCGTCAGCTTCTGCCCCCATGCAACTAGTGCTGGGGTGTTCGGGATAAACCTGAGGGCTCTTGTTCCCATAGTTGGGTCCTTCGAGGGAGGCGCTCAGCACAGCGAACCAGGCAATCGGACTATAATGCTTGAACACTTTCACTTAGCCATAGAACGTTATAATTTTAAATTTCGGCGAAGCCCCTAGTTCGGAAGGCCGAATTCGGGGCACTATCCACGCCTTTAGCCGGACTTGACCAGCTCTCCGCTCGAAGCGGCATAAGCCTTTAGGGACTCGAAAAACCTCTCGAACAGCGACCGGTCTCTCGCCTCATCATGACAGTCTGTTTTAGCTTTCTCCACTGAGGTGCTCACCCACCTGATCTCGGGCACAATCGCAGTGGTTCTCCTAGTTCTACCTTAGCCGACAGAACGGAACGTAAGGCACCAAAACATAGGAGCCGGGCAAACCCAACATATGACCAAAATCATGACTCGGAGCCGATGCATATAATGCTATAAGTTTGGGGTGCCGCACTTGTGAAAGTGGACGGACTTCTCACACCAGATAGAAGGGTAATAAAGCCCCTGGCGTGGTTTGCCGTACCATGGTGTACGGGTGCGATCATGTTATTTGAGTAAACATATATATATTAAAAGAAGATAATGCAAAAAATAGACGAAAAGCTATGCATTATTTATGAGGAGGCTGTTTATTCAAGCCGAACGATACAAGTAGTGAGAAAAAAAAATTGAGACTATTTAACATGTCCTGACCAGGCACAGGCCGCGGAATTTAGAAACAGATATATCGCTCGAAATAGAGACCACCTGAGAGTTCCATGATGCGGCGTTGTTTTGTCTGCTTTCCTGGGTCCTGTATCGTCTGTGCGGCAGCGAGGCCGAACACTGTATCCAGAGTATGGAGTCCTGAAAGAAAAGAAGAACCCGGCAGCCCCTAGTACGTTTGACGCCGTATTGTTGGCATGCCGTTTTATCTGCCCCTTCCCCTATGCCCATGGAATTGTAAGGGCGTAATTGTGTACTCGAGGTACTAGCTCCGCTATGTAGCGATGGCTGGGGTTGGGGCCGTATTGCTACGCGTGCTCTGAACGCGCCAGTCGGTCTTGCTGCGGGTTACTCCAGACGCGTTTTGCTTTGTCCTGCTTTGTAGCGGCCGGACTCGAGAGCTGCCTTAACAGGCTGCTTTGTACCTCTGCTGCGAGGGCCGCCGTGTGTTCCTCCGTACGGATGGAGCGTTCGGTGTTTCCGCTGACCGTGATTACACCTCGAGGGCCTGGCATCTTGAGCTTGAGATATGCGTAGTGCGGCACCGCATTGAATTTAGCGAATGTGGTTCGTCCAAGCAGAGCATGATAGCCACTGCGGAACGGAACCATGTCGAAGATTAACTCTTCGCTTCGGAAGTTGTCCGGAGATCCGAAGACCACATCAAGTGTTATGGAGCCTATGCAATTGGCCTCTACACCTAGAATGACGCCTTTAAAGGTCGTCCTTGTGGGCTTGATCCTTGATGGATCTATGCCCATTTTCCGCACTGTATCCTGGTAGAGCAGGTTCAGGCTACTGCCGCCGTCCATGAGGACTCTTGTAAGGTGAAATCCGTTGACGATTGGGTCAAGAACCAATGCGGCAAAACTGCCGTGACGGATGCTGGTGGGGTGGTCCCTTCGATCGAAGGTGATCGGGCAAGAGGACCATGGGTTGAACTTCGGGGCGACTGGCTCCATCGCGTATACGTCCCGTAGCGCACGCTTCCTCTCCCGCTTGGGAATATGAGTCGCGTATATCATGTTCACCATCCGCACTTGTGGGGGAAACCCCTTCTGTCCGTTGTTGTTCGGCGGCCTAGGCTCCTCTTCGTCATCGCTGTCTAGCCCCTTGTTTTTGTGTTCGGCTCTTAACTTGCCTGCCTGCTTGAACACCCAACAATCCCTGTTGGTGTGATTGGCTGGCCTTTCGGGGGTGCCGTGAATCTGGAACGAGCGGTCGAGTATTCGGTCCAAACTGGACGGGCCCTGGGTATTCTTTTTGAATGGCTTTTTCCGCTGACCGGATTTATGGCCTTTGAATCTGGCGTTTACTGCCGTATCTTCATTGTTGTCGCTGCTGACGCGGCGTTTCTATTTATTCTGTCGCGACCTGCCACTTTTGTCCTTGGTATCTGAATTACCTTGCTTCTTCGATAAGTTGTTGCTGCGAGCTAGCCAGCTATCTTCGCCCGCGCAAAAGCGGGTCATGAGTGTCGTGAGGGCTGCCATGGATTTCGGCTTTTCCTGTCCCAGGTGCCGGGCAAGCCACTCGTCACGGATGTTATGCTTGAAGGCTGCTAAGGCCTCTGCATCCGGACAATCGACTATCTGATTTTTCTTTGTTAGGAACCGTGTCCAGAATTGCCTGGCCGATTCTTCTAGCTGCTGGATTATGTGGCTGAGGTCGTCGGCGTCCGGTGTCCGTACGTAGGTCCCCTGGAAGTTGTCGAGGAATGCGGCCTCCAGGTCCTCCCAAGAGCCGATCGAATCTGCGGGGAGGCTATTAAGCCAGTGTCGGGCTGGTCCCTTAAGCTTAAGGGGTAAATATTTGATGGCGTGCAAATCATCGCCACGTGCCATGTGGATGTGGAGGAGATAGTCCTCAATCCATACTGCTGGATCTGTCGTACCATCGTACGACTCGATGTTGACGGGTTTAAAACCCTCTGGGATTCTATGATCCATTACTTCGTCTGTGAAGCATAGTGGGTGTGCGGCGCCCCTGTACTGGGCTATGTCTCGACACAGTTCGGAGGAGCTGTGCCTGTTGTGTTTGGCCCGGCCGGATTTATTGTGTCCGGAGTGAAAACTATCACGTGCCGTCGGGCGTCCGCCCGATCCATAGATCGATCTTGTTTGCCTTGCTTTGTCCTCCAGGACGTCTCGCAGGTCTGGTTCGTGTTCCCGTGCCTTGGTAAAGCGGCTGCGGGGCATGGCTTGTTTGGATGTTCGACAAGCTTCTCTGTCGCGGCCGCGAGGTGGCCAATCTGCCATGTCTTGGGCTTCCCCCTCTGATTGGGGTAGCAGCCTGCGCTTAGGATAGTTTTTGGAGGGGCGTCCGAGCTCGTGCTCTTCGGCCGCAAGGACTTCAGTCCATCTGTCAGCTAGCAAATCTTGATCAGCTCTAAGCTGTTGCTGCTTTTTCTTTAGGCTGTTCGCCGTGGCTAAAAGCCTGCATTGAAAGCGCTCTTGTTCGGCGGGGTCTGATATTACGATGAATTCATCGTCGCCGAGGCTTGCCTCGTCTTCGGAGGGAGGCATGTAGTTATCGTCCTCGACCTCTCGCTCTGCCGCTCTCTCATGAGGGCGGTCTTCTCCATCTTCCTGTGCCGAATCCTGCTGGTTTTGGTGTTCTTGGGCCCTGTCCGGGGTAGTATTATCTCCCGTGCCGGAATCACTGTCTCTGCTGTGGCGGGATTTGGAGCAGCGCCGCTGACGTCGGTGTTTTGGAGGCTTTTTCGAAGTGCCATCCTCCGCTGTTCCATCGCCATCTCCATCTTTTGGAGCATCCACCATGTATATGTCGTATGACGAGGTGGCGGTCCAGCGCCCTACAGGTGCTGGTTCTTGCTCGTCTCCTCCTTCGTTGTCCATACCATCGAAGTCTTCGGAGCCGAAGTCGAGCATGTCGGATATATCGTCGACAGTGGCTATTAAGTGGGCGGTGGGTGGGCTTTGAATTTCTTCGTCGTCCGAATCCCAACCTCGCAGGCCATAGTTCGGCCCGGGCTCTCCTGACAAAGAGAGAGACTTGAGAGAATTTAGAATATCACCAAAAGGTGAATACTGAAAGATGTCCGTGGCGGTGAACTCCATTACCGGCGCCTAATCTGATTCGATTGGCAGGGGCGCGGGAGGTTCGGAGTTCGGAGAAGAGTCCGGCTCCTTGGAGTCATGTGCCATGCGGAGTGCGGGGCTTGCGTTTGGCTCAATGGCTTTTAAGATCGCAGCCCCCGAGGTGACGTCCAACCGTTCATCCTCAAAGAACGCAGCGGGCTCCGGATCGAGGATCGGGGCCGGAGCGTATGCGGCCTCCAGGACACTGCTCGGAGGCAGAGCTATATCATGCCCCTCGAGATAGTGCGGCGCGCTTGGCTATGGCTCAAATCCGTCAAAGATCAAGTCTCCGCGGATATCTGCCGTGTAGTTTAGGCTTCCAAACCTGACTTGATGGCCAGGGGCATAGCTCTCGATCTGCTCCAGATGACCAAGCGAGTTGGCCCGCAGAGCGAAGCCGCCGAAGACGAAGATCTGTCCGGGGAGAAAAGTCTCACCCTGGACCTCATCGTTGTTGATGATCAAAGGAGCCATCGGGCCTAAAGGCGACGACACAGAGGAACTCTCAATGAAAGCACCAATGTCGGTGTCAAAACCGGCGGATCTCGGGTAGGGGGTCCCAATCTGTGCGTCAAGGTCGGATGGTAACAGGAGACAAGGGACACTTTATTTTACCCAGGTTCGGGCCCTCTCGATGGAGGTAAAACCCTACTCCTGCTAGATTAATATTGATGATATGGGTAGTACAAGAGTAGATCTACCACGAGATGAAGGAGGCTAAACCCTAGAAGCTTGCCTTCCACGCCAAGGAAAGAACCTTCCGGACACGGGACGAAGTCTTCAATCTTGTATCTTCATAGTCCTGGAGTCCGGCTGAAGATATAGTTCGGCTATCCGAACACCCCCTAATCCAGGACTCCCTCAACCTCCGAAGTTCAAGTAGCGACTAAACATTGTAATTCATGGTAGAAAAGATCCAGTCATGATGCACCCAACATTAGCTACACACAATGCATAAGTCATGACAGCTGTGCTCTCAGGTTCTAGCGCTTATTTTAGAAGGTGATGACACAACATAAAAGTAAATAGATAGTCCCCTCGCAAAGGGAGCAGTATTTTGTAGAGGTGTCAGAGCTCAATTTTTAAAACATAGGTAAATGATATTTTGAGATATGCACCCTTCTCATTTACTTCACGACCATCAGTTATCAATATCTTCCATGCTAAGCACGCTAGTGGCGGTTTCCAAGCTATAAAAGTAAAGGTTTACTCCCCCTCCACCAACAATCACACTCCACAGCTTGTCTGAAACAATGGGTGCCGTCCAAACCAACAACAGTCCCGGGGAGTTTTGTTTAATTATTTCAATTTTTGAGTTCGGGACTGGGAATCCCTATTACCACCCTTTTCTTGTGCGATGGCGAGTGAATAAACACTCAACTTGAGAATAACCCGCATAGCATGGAAGATACCGACCACCTCCTGTCGTTCCATGAACGATCCAGTCACACAAAATGGATATTTATTTAGAAGTTTTTAGAGGTGGCACATGCAAATTTACTTAGGACGGCAGGGTAATACCATATATAGGTAGGTATGGTAGGTATGGTGGACTCATCTGGAATAACTTTTGGGATTAAGGTTTTTGATGTACAAGCAGAGTTCCCACTTAGTACAGGCGAAGGCTAGTAATTAGATTGAGAAGCGGCCAGCTAGAGAGCAACAACGGTCATTACCATGCATTATGCATAAGTAACATTGGCACTAGCATGAGTAGGATATGAACACCATGCACATAAATATCATAGAGGCTATGTTGGTTTTGATTCAACTACATGCATGAACATGTGCCAAGTCAAGCCACTCGAACATTCAGAGGAGGATACCATATCATCATACTGCATCACAATCATTTTAACACTATGTTGATATCCAAGATAAATCATTATCAACTCCCAGCTACTTATGCATGGCACGAGAAACTATAATCTCTAATTGTCTTTGTAAACATGTTTAATCATAATGGGCTGAATCATGGATACTAGGTTAAAGATATTTACACAAACATAACAAGTCGAGTTCATACATGTTTCTCTCTGCCCCGGCCAGTTCATCGAATATTGTCATTATTGCCTTTCACTTGCACGACCTAACGATATGAAAATAATAATAGTGCAAGAGTGCCGTGGACTAAGCTGGAATCTGCAAACATTTTATTCAACAGGAGAAGACAAGGTAAAATGTGCTCTTTATTAGTTCAACAATTATGCATATAAGAGCCACTCAACATTTTCATCGTGGTCTTCTCCTTAGTACAATTCGAATAAACAGAAAGAATTTCAGATAAGCATACTGAAATATTTTTTGGAGTTTTTGGTTTTCTCGAACAAGCAAATAAAAAGCAAAAACGAGGAAAACTATTTACACGGGAAAGCTCCCAACAAGCAAAAGAAGAACAAGGAAATCTTGTTTTCTTTTTAATATTACTACTAAGCATGCATAGAAAGTAAATTGACTACAACTATTTTTTTTGGTTTTTTCTAAAGTTTATCAAACACGCAAGAAGAAAGCAAGAAAATAAATTTAAGCATGCATGATACAATGAAAAAGTGTGAACACCAACAAATGGAATAAATAAACATGAATGTAAAGTCGGTGGAAACACGTACTCCCCCAAGCTTAGGCTTTTTTCCTAACTTGGTAGTCAATCAGTAGCCTGGAGGGTAGTAGGGGTGCTGAGGAGCGGGCATCGACTCATCCCACTGCTGAGGCTCCTCCTGTGCTGCCTCCGCAGCAGCCTGAGCGTTCCAGTAGGTGATGATGTCTGCAGGCATAATACTATATCCGCCCCTGGCAGCAGAATCAAAGAAAGCAGGTGCAAGCAGTGGAATAATATCACGAGTTTTACTGCTAAAAACCAGGTTATAAGGAATGGGGATATTAGGATAATCTCGTGCAAGAAAATGATGGTGTTCCATGGCTGCCCGGTCTAGGTAAACCTTGGTCAGAGGGTAATCATGAGGGCGTATCTCAACCTCGAAGTGAGCCACCAAACGAGTAGCAAAAATCCCACCATGTATTTCAACCTGTGATTTAAGATGGAGGCGACGAGCCACGATAGCTCCCAAGCTATGAGTGTTGTCGCCCTCTAGTGCTCGGCGTAAAACAACAAAGTCTGGTGCGCTGAGCGCACCTACTTTCTTTCTAGCAAGCAAGCACCTAGCAACAAATAAAGAAAAATAATGTCCGGCAGGAAAGTGTGTGCTAGCAGCTGCGGTGGTTGACACCCCTCTCTCATCTCCCACTGTCAAAGTGCGATAAAAGTCCTCAAACCCAGCCGGCCTAGGCTCATCTAAGCTCTCATGAGAAGGGATCATGCATACGATACAAAATTCAGTAAGTGGTATCTGGTGGTTTTCAGCATATAAATCAAAGCTCACTTCAGGAGGATTATTTCTATGCAGGAAAGTAAAACTCTGAACAAAGATGTTTGTGAGGATTTGGTGCTGATCACACTCATCTGTGATGAAGTCGGTGAGGCTGGCATTGGCCACATATTGTGTGAACTCCTGGAGAATTCTAGCCTCTTCCAAGAACGGGGTGTGCGACCATTCGCACGGCTGCACCTCCGCCAACCTCCGAGGGTGGAGGTCACTGTCAGAAGACTCCCAAATAACACCCTTGGAGTTCTTCTTAGAGCCAAACTTCCTAAAGATGTTCATGTCCGCATACAATTTTCTGAAAATAAAATTTTTGGGGGTGACAAAATTTTGTCAACAAAACTTTATAAAATTGATAGCAACTACTCATAGGGATGCATAGAGGCCATAACAAGCATTCAAACTACTTAGACCTCTTGGAATTCAACATGCAAGCACATCTACAACAACACCAAGAGTAGCTAATTATTCAAAATATAAACCACTAAAAGAAAAATTAATTGGACAAATGGTGGAGTCACATACCAAGCAACAATCCCCCGAAACAATTTCAGAGACGGAGCTTCGAGCAAAGAGATCGAAATCCGCGGATTTGAGAGCAAGAACACGAGAGAGAGAGAGAGAGAGAGAGAGAGAGAGGAATGTAGATTTTTTCTGGAGGTAAGTGATGATGTGGGATGAAGAGGTAAGTGAGGAGGCACACATGGGGACCACAACCCACTAGGGCGCGCCTGGGGGTCCTGGCGCGCCCAGGTGGGTTGTGCCCACCTGGTGCACCTCCCTCTGATATTATTTGCACCAGAAATTCAAAAATATTCAGAAGAAAAATCATATAAAATTTTCAGGGCATTCTGAGAACTTTTATTTTTGGGTCATTTTTTTATTGCACGGGAAATTCAGAAAACAGACAAAACTTGGCACTTTATTTTATCTGACTAATAAAAACAGAAAACAAAAGTTAGGGACAAAAGATAGTGCTTACTAAATTTCTCAACTCCATACCGCTAAAAAATGATTCATTAATAAGGTTGATCAGGTCTTATTAACAACCACTTTCGATTAGCATGAAACCGAAGAAGTTTCGTAAATCACTAAGTTACCTCAATGGGGATATGCATTTCCTCACCAATAAGCATTTCATATTTCTTTTTGACAGTAGGTAAAGGTATTTGAAAACTTCCAATAGTGATTGTCGGAGATTTTTCAATAACATTAATACCATTCACTTGGAATTGTTTCTTCGGAAAGTGCACCTTATGCTCATTACCATTGATACGAAAAGTGACCTTACTTTTATTGCAATCAATAACAGCCCCTGCAGTATTCCAGAAGGGTCTACCAAGGATAATCGACATGTTGTCGTCCTCTGGCATCTCAAGTATAACAATGTCAGTCAAACTAGTAACATTAGCAACAACAACGGGCACATCCTCATAGATACCGATAGGTATGGAAGTTGATTTGTCAGCCATTTGCAAAGATATTTCAGTAGGTGTGAGTTTATTCAAGTCAAGTCTTTTATATAAAGAGAAAGGCATAACACTAACACCAGCTCCTAAATCACACAAAGCAGTTTTCACATAATTCTTTTTGATAGAGCAAGGTATAGTTGGTATTTCCGGATCTCCAAGTTTTTAGGTACACCATCCTTAAAAGTATAATTAGCAAGCATAGTGGAGATTTCAGCTTCCGGTATTTTTCTCGTATTAGTGATGATGTCTTTCATATACTTGGCATAAGGAGGCATTTTCAAGATATCAGTCAAGCGAGTACGCAAAAATACCGGCCTCAGCATTTCAGCAAAGCGTTCAAATTCTTCATCATCTTTCTTTTTAGTTGACTTGGGTGGAAAAGGCATAGGTTTTTAAACCCACGGTTCTGTTTCCTTACCGTGTTTTCTAGCAGCAAAGTCTTTTTACTATACCTTTTATTCTGAGGTTGTGGGTTATCAAGATCAACAGGTGGTTCTATCTCAACATCATTATCTGTTTCTTTATCATTATTTGGTTGAGTGTCTTCATGAACTCCATCATTATCTTTTTCATTATCACTAGGTGAGTGTTCATTACCATACTGAGTTTCAGCATCTGAGATAGAAGTTTCATTATCATTATCAGGAGGTTTTTTTATTTCAGGTTCACTAGAAGTATGCAAAGCGCTATCATTTTTATTTTCCTTTTTCTTTAGAAGGACTAGGTGCACTAGTGTTAGCTCTTTGTGAATCTTGTTCAATTCTTTTTGGGTGTCCCTCAGGATAAAGTGGTTCTCGAGTCATTTTACCCCCTCTAGTTGCAACTCTAACAACAAAGTCATGCATATTATGATTCATTTCATCAAGCAATTCTCTTTGTGATTTAGTAACTTGTACTAATTGAGTTTAAAACATAGAAGCATGTTTTCCAACACCTCTAACATCATTTGAAATTCTCAATAACAAGTCACTCAAGCGAGCAATCATATCAGAATTGTATTTCAACTGTTTCATAACATTTGCATTGAAGTGATCTTGTTTTCTAATGTAGTTTTTAAACTCATAAAGGCATCGAATAGGATGGATATTGTGAGGATTATCATTATCGTTGAACTTCATTAGAGAATTTACCTCTACCACCTTAGGCAGCGGTGGTGTATTAACCCCATGTATTTCTTCAATAGGAGGTAAATTTTTAACATCCTCAGCTTTAATACCTTTTTCCTTCATGGATTTATTTGCCTCTTGCATATCTTCAGGACTGAGATATAATATACCCCTCTTCTTCGGAGTGGGTTTAGACGGTGATTCATGAATAGTCCAATCATCATAATTTTTCAGTATGTTATTCAATAATTCTTCAGCTTGCCCAATAGTTCGTTCCCTGAAAACACAACGAGCACAACTATCTAGGAAGTCCCTAGAAGCATCGGTCAGTCCATTATAGAAGATATCAAGTATTTTATTTTTCTTAAGAGGATGATCAGACAAAGCATTAAGTAAATGGCAAAGCCTCCCCCAAGCTTGTGGGAGACTCTCTTCTTTAGTTTGCACAAAGTTAAATATTTCCTGAAAGGCAGCTTGTTTCTTATGAGCAGGAAACTATTTTTCAGAGAAGTAATAAATCATATACTGGGGACCACACACACAACCAAGAGCAAGAGTATTGCACTAATCAGCTTTGCTCTGCCAGACGTTTATTGATGAGAGATGGAGAATGGCTCTCCACCCACCCACCCACCCCTCCCACCTCCGGTCTAGGTTTTCTGGCGATCTCCTCTTCTAGCCAGTGATTTGAGTTTCTCTTCCGCCCATCTACTCCGGCGGCATCTGATCTACACGTCTATACCCATTTCATATGGGTCCTTCTGGTGGATCGACGTTGGACTTGGATTTCTCGACGGGCACCATCTTTGTGGACAAGGTTTTCAATCATTGTGGGAGATCTATTCATTCCACGGATGACACGGGCCATTTCATTATGGTGGTATCTTTTAGCAGAAATATATTCCATCTTAATGATGATTCTGTGGCGGCTGCTTTGGAATCAGCGATTGGGGGTTCGACAATTGAATTTTTGGTTCAACTCATCCGAGACAAGGTATTCTCCTTTTTTGTCTCATGCAAGCAAGTTGGCCTCTGCATTCTCCAGTTGAGATCGTTTGTGTGTCCACAATTCAAATGCTATTTTCATCTTTGGGGGAATGGTGCCTGAGGGAGTCCTGGATTACGGGGTGTTCGGGTAGCCGGACTATAGCCGGACTCCAGGACTATGAAGATACAAGATTGAAGACTTCGTCCTGTGTCCGGATGGGACTTTCCTTGGCGTGAAAGGCATGCTTGGCGATGCGGATATTCAAGATCTCCTACCAATGTAACCGACTCTGTGTAACCCTAACCCTATCCGGTGTCTATATAAACCGGAGGGTTGTAGTCCGTAGGACGACCATCTTCATACCCAATCATACCATAGGCTAGCTTCTAGGGTTTTAGCCTCCTTGATCTCATGGTAGATCTACTCTTGTACTACCCATATCATCAATATTAATCAAGCAGGAGTAGAGTATTACCTCCATCGGGAGGGCCCGAACCTGGGTAAAAACATCGTGTCCCTTGTCTCCTGTTACCATCCGGCCTTGACGCACAGTTCGGGACCCCCTACCCGAGATCCGCCGGTTTTGACACCGACATTGGTACTTTCATTGAGAGTTCCTCTGTGTCGTCGCCTTTAGGCCCGATGGCTCCTTCGATCATCAACAACGATGAGGTCCAGGGTGAGACTTTTCTCCCTGGGCAGATCTTCGTCTTCGGCGGCTTCGCTCTGCGGACCAATTCGCTTGGTCACCTGGAGCAGATCGAAAGCTACGCCCCTGGCCATCAAGTCAGGTTTGGAAGCTTAAACTACATGGCTGATATCCGCGGAGACTTGATCTTCGACAGATTCAAGCCACAGCCAAGCGCGCCGCACTATCTCGAGGGGCATGATTTAGCTCTGCCTCCGAACAGTGTCCTGGAGGCCGCACACGCACCGGTTCCGGCCCTTAACTCGGAGCCTATTGCGTCAAGCGAGGATGAGCGGTTGGACATCACCTCGGGGGCTGCGATCTCAAAGACGATCGAGCCGAACGCCAGCCCCGCACTCCGCGTGACCGGTGACTCTGAGGGCCCGAACTCTTCTCCGGACTCCGAACCTCCCGTGCCCCTACCAATCGACTCCGATTGGGCGCCGATAATGGAGTTCACCGCAGCGGACATCTTTCAGCACTCGCCTTTTGGCGACATCCTGAACTCTCTCAAGTCTCTCTCTTTATCAGGAGAGCCCTGGCCAGATTACAGTCAGCGAGGATGGGATACGGACGATGAAGAAATTCAAAGCCCACCCACCACCCACTTTGTAGACACTGTCGACGATTTAACCGACATGCTTGACTTCGGCTCCGAAGACTTCAACGGTATGGACGACGAGGTAGGAGACGAACAGGAACCAGCACCTGTAGGGCGCTGGAAGGCCACCTCGTCATATGACATATATATGGTGGATACTCCAAAAGATGGAGATGGCGATGGAACAGCGGGGGATGACACCTCCAAGAAACAACCAAAGCGCCGGCGTCTGCGGCGCCGCTCTAAATCTCGCCAAAGCAAAAACGGTGATTCCGGCACGGGAGATAATACTACCCCGGATAGCGCCGAAGAACACCGAACCCAACAAGATTCGGCGCAGGAAGATGGAGAAGCCAGCCCTCATGAGAGAACGGCAGAACGAGAGGTCGAGGACGATAACTATATGCCGCCCTCCAAAGACGAGGCAAGCCCCGATGACGACGACTTCGTCATACCATCAGACCCCGCCGAACAAGAGCGTTTCAAACGCAGGCTTCTAGCCACGGCAAACAACCTCAAGAAAAAGCAGCAACAGCTTAGAGCTGATCAAGATTTGCTAGCTTATAGATGGACTGAAGTCCTTGCGGCCAAAGAGTATTAACTCGAACGCCCCTCCAAGAGTTACCCAAAGCGCAGGCCGCTACCCCGATCAGAGGAGGAAGCACCTACATCACCAACGCATGACATGGCAGACCGGCCACCTTGCGGCCTTGACAGAGAGGCCTCTCGGCCCTCCACCCAAGCCATGCCCCGACGCCGCTCAACTAAGGCACGGGAAAATGCGCTAGACCAACGAGACGTACTGGAGGATAAGGCAAGGCAAACAAGATCGATCTACGGATCGCGCAGGCGCCTGACGACATGTGACGATGATCTTCACTCCGGATGCAACAAATCCGGCCAGGCCGAACACAACAGACATAGCTCTTCCGAGCTGCGTCGCGACATAGCCCAGTACAGGGGCGCTGCACACCCACTATGCTTCACAGATGAAGTAATGGATCATAAAATCCCAGAGGGTTTCAAACCCGTGAACATCGAATCATACGATGGCACCACAGATCCGGCGGTATGGATCGAGGATTATCTCCTTCACATCCACATGGCACGTGGCGATGATCTACACGCTATCAAATACCTCCCGCTCAAACTCAAAAGGACCGGCCCGACACTGGCTTAACAACTTGCCAGCAGACTCAATCGGTTCTTGGGAGGACCTGGAGGCTGCATTCCTCGATAACTTCCAGGGCACCTACGTGCGACCACCGGATGCCGACGACTTGAGCCACATAATTCAGCAGCCAGAGGAATCGGCCAGGCAATTCTGTACACGGTTCCTAACAGAGAAAAACCAGATAGTCGACTGTCCCGACGCAGAGGCCCTAGCAGCCTTTAAGCATAACATCCGTGACGAGTGGCTCGCCCGGCACCTGGGACAGGAAAAGCCGAAATCTATGGCAGCCCTCTCGACACTCATGACCTGCTTTTGCGCGGGAGAAGATAGCTGGCTAGCTCGTAGCAACAACTTATCAAAGAACACTGGTAACTCGGATACCAAGGACAAAAGTGGCAGGACACGTCAAAATAAGCAAAAGCGCCGCGTTAGCAGTGACAGCAATGAAGATACGATAGTTAATGCTAGATTCAGAGGCTATAAATCCGGTCAGCGGAAAAATCCATTCAAAAAGAATACTTAGGGCCCGTCCAATTTGGACCGAATACTCGACCGCTTGTGCTAGATCCATGGCACCCCCGAAAGGCCAGCCAATCACACCAACAGGGATTGTTGGGTGTTCAAGCAGGCAGGCAAGTTAAGAGCCTAAAATAAAGACAAGGGGATGCATAGCGATGACGAGGAGGAGCCCAGGCTGCCGAACATCAATGATCAGAAGGGGTTTCCCCCACAAGTGCAGACGGTGAACATGATATACGCAGCTCACATTCCCAAGAGGGAGCGGAAGCGTGCGCTACGGGACGTATACGCGATGGAGCCAGTCGCCCCAAAGTTCAACCCATGGTCCTCCTGCCCGATCACTTTTGATCGAAGGGACCACCCACTAGCATCCGTCATGGCGGCTTTGCCGCATTGGTTCTCGACCCAATCATCGACGGATTTCATCTCACAAGAGTCCTCATGGACGGCGGCAGTAGCCTGAACCTGCTTTACCAGGATACAATGCGGAAAATGGGCATAGATCCCTCAAGGATTAAGCCCACAAAGACGACCTTTAAAGGAATTATACCAGGTGTAGAGGCCAATTGTACAGGCTCAGTAACACTTGACGTGGTCTTCGGATCTCCAGATAATTTCCGAAGCAAAGAGTTAATCTTCGATATAGTCCCGTTCCGCAGTGGCTATCACGCCCTGCTCAGACGAACCGCATTTGCAAAGTTCAATGCGATGCCGCACTACGCATACCTCAAGCTCAAGATGCCAGGCCCTCAAGGAGTAATCACGGTCAATGGAAACACCGAACGCTCCCTCCATATGGAGGAGCACACGGCGGCTCTCGCAGCGGAAGTACAAATCAGCCTTCTTAGGCAATTCTCCAGTCCGGCCGTTCAAAAGCCAGACACTGCCAAGCGCGCCCGGAGTAACCTACAACAAGACCGCTTGGCACGTTCTGAGCAGGCGTAGCAATGCGGCCCCAAACCCAGCCCTCGCGATATAGCGAAACCAGTGCCTCACGTACATAACTACGCCCTTGAAATACCATAGGCATAGGGGAAGGGGCACAACAACGGCACACCCAAAATACGGCTTAAAACGTACTAGGGGCTGTCGGATTCCTTTTTCTTACATTCAGGACTCCACACTTCGGACGACTTGTTCGGCAATTCGACTGCCGCACAAACAATGCAAGATCCAGGGAAGCAGACAAAGCCATGCCGTATTATGGAGCTCACAGGTGGTCTCTGTTACGAGCAGTATACCTATTTTAAATACAACTCCGCGGCCTGCCCCTGGTCAGGACATGTTAAATAGTCCAATATACTTTTTGCTTATTGCACTACTTGTATCGTTCGGCTTTGATAAATAGCCTCCCCATAAACAATGCATAGCTTTTTGTCTATTTTTTGCATTATCCTCTTTTCATATATATGTTTATTAAATAACATGATTGCACCCGTACATTATGGTACGGCAAATACGCCAGGAGCTTCAGTACACCTTATTATGGTGTGAGAAGTCCGTCCACTTTCACAAGTGCGGCACCCCGAACTTATAGCACTATATGCATCGGCTCCGAATCATAATTTGGGTCAATAGTTGGGTTTGCCCGGATCCTATGTTTTGGTGCCTTACGTTCCGCTATATCGGCTAAGGTAGCACTAGGAGAACCACTGCGATTGTGCCCCGGTTCAGCTGGGTTAAGCACCTCAGTGGAGAAAGCTAAAACTGACTGTCATGATGAGGTGAGAGACTGGTCGCTGTTCGAGAGGTTTTTTGAGTCCCTAAAGACTTATGCCGGTTCGAGCAAGGAGCTGGCTTTGTCCGGCCAAAGGCGTGGATAGCGCCCCGAACTCGGTCTTCCGAACTAGGGGCTTCACCGAAATTTGAAATTATAACGTTCTATGGCTAAGTGAGAGTGTTCAAGCATTATAGTCCGATTGCCTGGTTCGTTGTGCTGAGCGCCTCGCTCGAAGGACCCAACCATGGGAAAAAGAGCGCTCAGGTTTATCCCGAACACCCCAGCACTAGCGGCACGGGGGCAGAAGCCGACGACTGGCCATCTCTCAATTTTTGATAAACGGCCGCACAGAAAATAATATTTTAAATTCAATAAGCATTGCTTAGCGCATATGAACAAGTTTTCAGCGCACAGGATAAACACGAGCGAGTTCATTCAAAAATTACATCCTTGCTGCATTCATCCGCCACAAGGCGGGCACCTGCAAGAACATCCTTGTAATAGTTCTCGGGCTTGCGATGCTCCTTCCCCGACGGCGGCCCGTCCTTCACAAGCTTCTCGCCGTCCAACTTACCCCAGTGCACCTTCGCACGGGCAAGGGCCGACGGGCACCTTCGATGCAGACGGAGCGCTTGATGACGTCGAGCCATGGACAGGCCTCCACCAGCCGCCGCACCAGCCCGAAATAGCTCCCAGGCAGGGCCTCTCCGGGCCACAGCCGAACTATGAAGCCCTTCATGGCTTGTTCGGCCGCCTTGTGGAGCTCGACCAGCTGTTTCAGCTGGTCGGTCAGGGGCACAGGGTGTCCGGCCTCAGAATACTGAGACCAGAACAGACTCTCCGTCGAGCTGCCCTCTTCATCTCGGTAGAATGCGGCGGCGGCGTATACGCTGCGGGGAAGATCTGCGAATGCCCCTGGATTGCTCCGGATTCGGGTAAGTAACAAGTAGTTTACTTTTATATTTCTGCTTTGCATTAAGAATGCCTTACCCGCTGCTATCTTTTTCATCTCCTCCAACTCCTGGAGGGCCTTTTGGGCTTCGGCCTTGGCACCCTTGGCGGTATCAAGGGCCGACGCGAGCTCGGATGCTTGCGCCTTTGACTCAAGCTCCAAGCTCTCATGTTTTTTCATGAGAGCCTGCAGCTGTTGCTGCACCTCGCCGACCTGAGCCCCAAGTCTTTCTCGTTCGGTGCGCTCCTCGGCCGTTTTCTTTTCAGCCTTGGACAGCGCCTGCTTGAGGGTCGCCACCTCTGTCGTGGCCCCTACAATAAGCAGTACGATCCTGTTATTTTTTGCAATCACGCCTTTCTATAGGAACCTTTTTCTGTAAGGTATTTCTTGCCTTCTTTTTCCTCGAGCTGCCGCTTGGCAAGGCCGAGTTCTTGCTCGGTCCGCCCGAGGTCCTTTTTCAGGACACCCACCTCCGCAGTCTGTGCGGCGGTGGATAGCAGCGAAGCCTGCATACGCATATTGACTCTTTTTGTTAGACTCCTGCGAAATTTTATAGATCCTCTATTCGGCTTTTCTTCCCGAACGCCAAACAGAGCATCAGGGGCTACTGTCTATGTGGTAATATTTTGACATATTTTTACTTACCTCGAAGCCTGTCAGAAGGCTAGCGCAAGCTTCAGTCAGTCCGCTCTTGGCGGACTGAACCCTCTCGATCACCGTACTCATGATAGTACGGTGCTCCTTGTTGATGGAGGCGCCGTCAAGCACCTCCAACAGATGGTCCAGCGACTCCGGTTGGACGGAGGTCGCTGGCTTAGAAGGCTTGCTCCTTTTGGAAGGAGTCCGCCTACCGCGGCCCGGAACTGTTGAAGATTCCGGCATGGTGTATGGCTCAAAGCCGGACTTGGAGCCCTGGGGGGTCTTGTCCCCTTCACTCCTGGAGTCCGGGAGGTTGCCTTGCGGCTCCTCCAGGACCACCTCCTCCTGCCCCGGAGCTTGTCGCGACGCCACTTCGGCGTCATCCGCAGTGCGGGGGGAGACAGCGGGCGGAACGGAGTTCACGTCCGATGAATCCAGGGAGCCGCCCGACGATTTGTTGTATTCGGTCTGGGGCGGGCTGCATAATTACATTCGACATTAAGGAAAGCTGTGCAACAAAGGAACATCATGAGTTACTCTAATGTCCGAACTTACGATTTCGCCGGACGCTTGGCCCTGTTCGGCCACTCCTCTTCGCTCTCTTCGGCGTCATGGGAGTAGTCCGGCGGAGGGGTCTTCCTTTTCCTAGACCCCTCGGCCTCCCCTGCTGGGGCGGCCTTCTTCTTCTCTCCTCCCTCTGCTGGGGGGGAGAGCTTTCTTCTTCCTCCTCCTCGTTTCCACGAGAGGAGGGCGTTTCGGACTCGTCAGACAACGAGTCCGACACCACCACGTTACGGGCACTCTTTCGAGTCCCCGTGGTCTTCTTCTTCTTGATCTTCTTTTCCGGCACCACATAAGGTGCGGGAGCCAGCAGCTTCACTAGGAGCGCAGGGGCTGGATCTTCGGGCAAGGGAGCCGGATAGTTAATTGGCCCGGATACCGCCTGCCAAGCCTGTTAAAGGCAGGGGAGTTTTTAGACCCCGCACAGAGTCAAACTGTGAAAGGAAAACAGAGCTTAATATCCTATAAAAGGTGAAGATAGCTTACCTCGCTAGCGTGACGCTGCGAGGTGTATCTGCGATCCTCGGAGGCGGATGCGGGAGCCTCGGCGCCCTTGAAAAGCACCTTCCACGCATCTTCGTACGTCGTGTCGAAGAGCCTATTGAGGGTTTGGTGCTGCGCCGGGTCTTACTCCCACAAATTGAAGCCCCGTTGTTGGCATGGGAGGATCCGGCGGACGAGCATAACCTGGACTATATTAACAAGCCGGATTGGCTTGTTCACCAGGGACTGGATGCAAGTTTGCAATCCGGTCACCTCTTCTTCGTTGCCCCACGACAATCCCGTCTCTTTCCAGGACACAAGCCACGTGGGGGGTCCGGACGGAACTCGGGGGCTGCGACCCATTTCGGATCGCGTGGCTCGGTGATGTAAAACCACCCGGCTTGCCACCCCTTTAGGGTCTCCACAAAGGATCCCTCGAACCAGAGGACGTTGGCCATCTTGCCCGCCATGGCGCCTCCACACTCCGCTTGGCTGCCGCGCACCACCTTGGGCTTGACGTTGAAGGTCTTGAGCCAGAGGCCGAAATGGGGGCGGACATGGAGGAAAGCCTCGCACACGACGATAAACGTCGAGATGTTGAGGATGAAGTTCGAGGCCAGATCGTGGAAGTCCAGGCCATAGTAGAACATGAGTCCCCGGACGAATGGGTGGAGTGGAAAACCCAGTCCGCGGAGGAAGTGGGGAAGGAATACTACCCTCTCATGGGGCCTTGGGGTGGGGAGAATCTGCCCCTTCTCGGGAAGCGGACAGGTATCCGGCCTTCCTCAGCTTTTTTACTTGAACCTCCGTGACGGAGGAGACCACCCACTTGCCTCCTGCTCCGGACATTGCTGGAGAAGGTTGAGGTGAAAAGGGCGGGCTTGGGCGCTGGAGCTCGAGTGCGCAAGAGATGGATTGGCAAAGGAGGAAGAGGGCGTAGGTAAAAAGGTGGATCCTTATCCCCTTATATGGGCAGATGCGGTTATGCGTCCCCACCTACCTAATAAAACTCACTTGCCTCCCAAGCGCCGTGGTAAATGGCGCGGTTGGGTTACCCACGACCGTATGGATGAGAATCCCATAAAAAGGGCACACGATCTCTGCTTTGACAAGACGTGCCAAGGAAACCGCCTCGCTAAATGTGCTAAGGTGGAGAAGTAAAAATGATTTGTGTAAAGAACTTGGCCATAGTGTGATGACGCACTGCAGAATACGTCAGGAGATTTGATTGGTGTTAATATTATTCTCTCTATGGCAATATGTGGAAACTTATTTTGCAGAGCCGGACACTATTTTTGGTGTTTATAATCTTCTATGAAAGACTTGGAGGAGGAACCCGCCTTGCAATGCCGAAGACAATCTGTGCGCCGGACTCGTCGTCATTGAAGCCTGGTTCAGGGGCTACTGAGGGAGTCCTGGATTAGGGGGTGTTCGAGTAGCCGGACTATACCTTCAGCCGGACTCCAGGACTATGAAGATACAAGATTAAAGACTTTGTCCCGTGTCCGGATGGGACTTTCCTTGGCGTGGAAGGCAAGCTTGGCGATGCGGATATTCAAGATCTCCTACCAATGTAACCGACTCTGTGTAACCCTAACCCTATCTGGTGTCTATATAAACCGGAGGGTTGTAGTCCGTAGGACGACCATCTTCATACACAATCATACCATAGGCTAGCTTCTAGGGTTTTAGCCTCCTTGATCTCGTGGTAGATCTACTCTTGTACTACCCATATCATCAATATTAATCAAGCAGGAGTAGGGTATTACCTCCATCGAGAGGGCCCGAACCTGGGTAAAAACATCGTGTCCCTTGTCTCCTGTTACCATCCGGCCTTGACGCACAGTTCGGGACCCCCTACCCGAGATCCGCCGGTTTTGACGCCGACAGTGCCCCTAATTGGATTCGTGAATTTAAGATCTGGAAAAAGGAATGTGATGCTGAGTGGATTCTTGTGAGTCCCTCTAAGAAGCGTGCCACTTTGGGGTTGCTAGCTATGCATAAACCTCCGGCTAAATCTTCTTTTAGATCGAGTTCGTCATTCAGGAAGAATCTTTCTTTTGCCACGTTCCAGCAATATCCTACTTGCAAGGGTTATAGATACCCTGCTACACAGCCACTTGTTGATGCGGTCTCGGAGGCCGGCTATGTCATGAATCCCCAAGAGAAAGTGATCTTGCCCCCACCGCCGGTGACCGACCTTCAGTGGACGGTGGCGACGCCATCCGTCTCTTTCGGGATGATCAACGTCCCTGCCAGGAACACTGCCGTCATATCCGGATCTGCACCCACCAAGTTAATTCGAAATGAGCATGTTCCACACGTTTCAGTCACACGTGATCTTGTTGCATCGGACTCTTCAGCCCAACATGGATGCATGGCCCAGCATGGGTCCCCATCCCAACATGGCTTAATAGCCCACAATGGCTCTCCAGCCTTGGGCGGGGTCGTCACGACCCAATTTGTTATGGCCCAACCATCTCAGGATATTTTGGATTTTTCCCTTGCCACAGTTGTAATATCTGCTCAGGCTGTTATGGATGACCAACTAGCGGATCTTTCTGAGGATGCTTCTCAACTTAATGATCTCATTGATGATATTGTTTTCAAGGTTTGGAAATGTCAGAATTGTTTATCTATGTTGCATTACTCCAATTCATGCACTAATCCGATTCGCTGCCGTAGATGCTTTCGACTGGGCCACTGAGCCAAACGATGCTCCGACGCTGCGCATTCCCCGACTTACAAGTGGGTCCTGCGGGTCAATCCTACTTCCCCGGGTCGGTCAACTGAGATTTCCTCGCCCGACGCCTCGGTTTCCCTCGCAGCTAACCAAGTTGGGTCTTTGCCCAGTCCCATCACGCCTGCAACACCATCGCTTCCGCCATTGCCTGCCGAGCCACCGCCCATCATGCCAGCACCACCTACCTCGCCACCATCGCCCAGCCTAGCCGCGCCATTATCCACCGCGGCTCCTACGATGCCTTCAGCTTCTCCACCACATCCAACAATGGCTACCTTCGCCCTCGACCCCGCGCCTTTCGTCCCGCCGGGCTTCGAGATCATCGACGGTGGACCGCGGCGGCTTCCGCGCACCTTCTACTCTCCTGCAGTGGCTCCTGATCATCAGCATGAGGAATACGCCATTGCCATCGTCGAGCCTGCACCCCTTCCTGAAGAAGTTGCAATCTTTAGAAATATGGTAAGTGATTTTATTGTCAACAATCTTGGCCGCGCCGTTCTTGATGCTCAGCCTTGGATCCAAGGAGTTGGACTCTTCCGTTTCCGTAGTACGGTTGCTAGGCAGGCTCTGGTAGATCATCCCCCGTTTGAGCTGGACATTGATAGATTTGTTAGATTTGTGCCACATGATGAGGGTATCAATTTCAGAGCTATCCAGGGTTTTCGCAGGGGTTGGGTTATTATTGTTGGAATACCCCTGGATTATAGGCGTACACAATATATTGCCGATGCAATCAGTACCTTTGGCCATTTCCATCACTGGCACCAGGATGACCCGCTGCTTGTGCGTACCTTGGTGTATGTTTCTTTTCCGGCAACTAGTTTATTGCCGCGCAATGTGGTCTATCGGGAGTTTGCGGACTTTGGAGGTTTTCACATTTCTTCGTCTGCTCCCATATACATTTTCTCTGCCGATTTTGATGATATATTGCCACCTGATGAGGATCCGATGCCCTTCGATGGCAACCCTCAGCCACTCCCTGGGCATCTGCAGTTTCATAACCACAATTGGGTTATGCCTGAATTTCCTGAGATTGGTTGGGATGAGCTGCCACCTCCAGCGCTGGAGAATGAACCAAACCACCAGGAGGCTCCTCATGATGATCTAAATATGCAGCAGGAGATTTTGGAGGAAAATCAGGTTGATGTGAACCAGTCCCGGGAATCTATCATTCTAGAGGTTTCAGATGACTCTGTTAATGCTCAGCCAATTGAGGACTTAGTGATTTTGCAGCAACCAGCTGTCCAGATACAGCCTCCTCTTCATGTTGGCCAAGTTATCACTGTTTTTGGCCCTATTCTGCCACCTGTGATGCAATGGAAGCGAACTTTCTAGAAGTTAATGCTGGCTATTTTCTTTGCTGATATCCCAAAGTGCATGTTCAAGATTGACTTTGGTTCTCTGCTACTGTCTAAGAGCTCTTGGGATATTTTTTTGAGGGGGTAGATGTCAGTTTCTCTTTGCAGCCTGCGTCAGAGCCCTCATTCTGCCTTCCACACCAGGTTTCTCCAGTTAGGAGACCAGTTGAAAGGGACTCTGCTTTGATGATCTCTCTGAACCTGTCAGTGAGTCATTTGAGTTCTCTGCTATACCTGAGGTTACTACCAAGCGTGGCCGGAAACCAAGAGCTGTTAAGACTTTGGTTGATACTGAGGTGTGCCGCAGTGCACGTCTAAGTGCACTACGCGATGGCTATCATAGATCTCCAACCAGAGGCCCCCAGCAGGCCAAGACCCAGAGTTCTTTCAAGAGGCGTTGAATCAGCTCATCTCAGCCGGAGGAGAATCAGTCAGTGCCTCCGCCAACTCCTGTTTCTGATCTTCAGCGTATCGGGGCACGTTTGCGCATTGCTCCTGAGTTGATCTCCTAGGAAAAGCTTGAGGCTGATCCTTCTACCTCCACCAGCATCAAGGGCTCTGATGATTAGTTGCACCGGACGGCTTTATGGTTCATGGCGTACCGATTTAAACGCCATCTATCTGTTCTTATGTTTTCAATTGGGGTTCTATCCCCCCTGTTTAGTTTGTCAGTGTAGGTCATTACATGATCTACTTTTGTTGCTTTCTATTATGGTTTGTAATGAATCAGTCCGGGTTTAGAGACTGGAAGGTTTTATGTTGGAACGTGCGTGGCCTTAATTCTGAAGCATGCAGTTAGCGGTTAAGCAAAAGATTGACGAAAGTGGTTGTTCGGTTGTCTGTCTGCAAGAAACGAAGTGCATGCATATTGATCATAGGTTTATTAGGAAATTCTATCCACGGCGTTTTGATAATTTTTCCTATGTGCCTTCGGTGGGGGCCTCGGTTGGTATGATCATCATTTGGAATTCTTCTTTCTTTGAAGGAAAACTAATTGAGGTAAGACATTTTGGTATCATTATGGAATTCCGCTCTAAGCATACTTTTGAAGTTTGGACTCTAGTGTCAGTATATGGTCCGTGCCAGGGTCCGGCCCGGGATGATTTTGTTCAATGGTTATATAACCTTGATATCAACTGTGATGATAATTGGCTGCTTTCAGGGGACATCAATTTTATGCGGTCGTTGGAAAATCGAAACCTACCCGGGGGTAATGTCAGCGATATCTTTCTGTTTAATGAATTGATTGGCCATCTGGGTCTTGTTGAGCTACCAATTAAGGGACGACAATTCACTTGGTCGAATATGCAAACTGAACCTTTACTTGAACAGATCGATTGGTTCTTTACTTCAGTTGCATGGACAATGGATCATCCAAACACGCTAGTTTCGCCCCTTGCACGCACGGCTTCCGATCATGTTCCGTGTGTGGTCTCGATTGGTACTGCTATCCCAAAGGCTAAAATCTTCCGTTTTGAAAACTATTGGATTGACTTGCCTGGCTTTTATGACTGTGTGGCCCATGTTTGGAACAAATCAGTGGCCAGACCCTCGGCTGCCCTAACCATTTCCCCTAAATTCAAGGCGCTATGGTATGCACTCAAGAAATGGCACATGAATTTTGTCCACAATTAAAGCGCTCATTTCTGATTGCAACAAAGTGATTCTCTTCTTCGATGGTCTGGAGGAGATTAGGCCTTTGTCTAGGCCGGAGTTTAATTTCAGGCGAATTGTGAAATTGCATCTGGAGGATATTTTACATTGGCAGTTTGTATATTGGAAGCAACGTTGTACTATACGCATCATTAAAGTTGGTGAGGAAAACTCGAAGTTTTTTCATGCCATGGCCATGGAAAGGTATAGGATAAACACAATTTCTTCAAATAAGAATGCTGATGGTGATGTGGTCTCGGATCACCAACAACTTATGGGCATGTTTTGGTCTGATTTTAATCAAAGAATGGGCAATGCAAAAGGAATTCGCATGGGTTTCGATTTGGACACATTAATTCCGAGAGTTGATGGCCTTGAGGATCTTTCCCAGCCTTTCACTGATTCCGAGGTTGAGGCTGTCATTAAGAACATGCCACCGGACCGTGCCCCTTGTCCCGATGGTTTTTCTGGTATGTTCTTAAAGAGGTGTTGGCCAATCCTAAAAGAGGATTTCATGCAACTTGTGAAGGAGTTTTATGAGGGAAGGTGCAACCTGGAATGTCTTAATACTTCCTTAATTACCCTTATACCTAAAAAACTGAGCCCAGAAGTTATTGGAGATTTTCGGCCCATCTCATTGACCAACACGTGCTTGAAATTTTACACTAAGCTGCTTGCTAACCGCCTTCAGAAAGTGATCCTAAGATGCATCGACCGCGATCAATATGGTTTTCTTCGGTCTCGTTCTATTCAAGAATGCCTAGCCTGGTGTTTTGAGTATATACACCAATGCAAGGCCTCGAAGCGTCCCATTGTCCTTCTAAAGCTGGATTTCACGAAGGCCTTTGACACAATTGAACATGACCTAATTCTCAAAATTATGCAATGCAAGGGTTTTGACTCCCGGTGGACTGGATGGATCAATAGTATTTTGTCTACAGGATCTTCTTCTGTGCTTCTCAACGGTGTGCCAGGTAAACACTTTGTCTGCAGAACGGGCGTGCGTTAGGGGGATCCTCTCTCACCGTTTCTCTTTGTGATTGCGGTGGATTTATTGCAATCTATAATCAATGAGATGTGCTCCAGGAATATTCTATCTCTGCCAATCCCAACCAACTCCAATGATTACCCGATCGTACAATATGCTGACGACACTTTAATTGTTCTGCCTGCGATCGATGAGCAGCTCATTGCTTTCAAGGAGATGCTGGTCACTTTTGCTGAGTCAACTAGTTTGCGTGTTAACTTTAGTAAGTCATCTCTCATTCCTATAAACATGTCAGATGAGGAAGGTGCTAGAGTGGCCTCTCTGCTTGGATGCGATGTTGGGACGATGCCTTTCACGTATCTAGGTTTGCCAATGGGAACTTCTAGGCCTACAATCTATGATCTGCTGCCTCTGGTTGATCGAGTCGAGCACCGCTTATCTTCCTCCTTATGCTTACTAAACCAAGGGAGTCGACTGCAACTTCTTCAGTCGGTGTTGTGCTCCATGCCAATATACTTTTTGTGCACATTATCTATCCCAAAGGGCATTTTACAACAGTTAGAGCAAATCATGAGACAGTGTCTGTGGAGAGGCAACACGGATAATCCACGTCAATCACTGGCTGCTTGGGATTTAGTCTGTCGCCCTAAGAGTTTTGGGGGTTTGGGTGTTCTTAACTTGGCCTTCCAAAATGAGGCTTTACTACTAAAGCATCTCTTCAAGTTCTTCAATTAAGTGGACGTGCCTTGGGTATCTTTAATTTGGGACACTTATTATGCAGCGTCACCACCCCAAAGCACCCAGATCTATGGTTCATTTTGGTGGTGTGATATCATGCGCTTATATCCCAAAATCTGCAAGCTTGCTGTTCCACAAGTTAATGCTGGTGACACGGTGCTTTTTTGGCTTGACCGTTGGCAGCTGGGAAATCATGTTGTTCTTTTGCATGACTGTTTCCCGAGGCTACATTCATTTGTTGTGGATGATGCAATCACAGTCAAGGACTTTATGGACCAGCCTGATATCTTGGATCATTTCCATTTGCCTCTATCACAGGAGGCCTTCTCTGAATTCACACAATTAGAGGCCCTCCTGCCTTTGATCAATCTGGATGGTGAGAGCAAGGACATTTGGAAGTGGCCTTCAAAGTGTGGAGTCTTTATGTCAAAGATATATTATGACTCTTGCTTCTCACACCTAGTGGTTGATCCCATATTCCGGTGGATTTGGAAGTGTGCATGCACGTTCAAGCTAAAAGTTTTTGGTTGGCTACTATTAATGGATCGCTTGAACACTAGGGATATGATGCAACGTCGACAGTGGATCATCCAGGATAACACTTGTGTGCTATGCAACCTTGCACAACATGAGGATCGGGCTCATCTTTTCTTTGCTTGCAATTTTAGCCAAAGGGTTTGGAACTATCTTGGGATTTCTTGGACAGTTCAACCGAACCAAACCACATATGAAATGGCTCAAGCAGTTAGGAAGGATTTTGGTCACCCTTTTTTCTCTGAGGTTGTCTTCACTGCTACCTGGAATATTTGGATATCGGAATGGGAAGATCTTCAGAAATGAACAACCCTCATTTAGAGCTTGGAGAAGAAACTTTATTCATGACAGCTCTCTTCTGTCTCACAGGATTAGATGTAAATATAAAGATAGTTTTCTGTCCTGGATAGCTAACCTTTCTTAGCCTTTTTTCTTGTAAGTATCTTTTCTTTCTTCTGTATATTTGTAAACTTGTAACCTTTTCCCTTATTTCTTTAATAAAGGACCGTGAGGCTGTTGCCTTGCAGTAAATAGTCAAAAAAAGAGTATTGTACTAAGCTTTAGCATCACCCTTTAATGAGAAAGGTAATAATTTGAGAATAAAGTAATAGCGAGTCTTCTCATCATGAGTAAAAAGGGTGGCTATATCATTCAACTTAGTAAGATGCGCCACAATAGTTTCGGTTTCATAACCATGGAAAGGATCAGATTCAACCAAAGTGATTAACTCTGGGCCGATAGAGAATTCATAATCCTTATCATCAATAAAGATAGGTGAAGTAGCAAACTTAGGATCACATTTCATTCTAGCATTCAGAGATTTTTCTTTATACTTGTGTAATAATTTCTCTAGATCATTTCTATCCTTACAAGCAAGAATATCTCTAGTTGTCTCTTCATTCATAACATAACTTTCCGGTACCTTAGGCAAAACATATCTAGGAATGCTAGTTCTAGCAGGTGTTTCAGGAGTTTCAGTTTCAAGCTCATCATCAGATTCAACAACGTCATGTTGTATTACTCTAGCAATTTGTTTATCAAGAAATTTACCAAGTGGCACATCATCATTATCAAGCAAGGTACTAGCATCATCATCAGCATTATCCATAGCAGAAGTAGCATCATCAATAACTTGAGACATATCAGAATTGATAGCATGGGGTGGTGTTGCAAGTTTACTTATAACAGAAGGTGAATCTAAAGAAGAACTAGATGGCAGTTCCTTACCTACCCTCGTCTATGAGGGAAATATCTTAGTCTTAGCGTCCTTCATATTCTTCATAGTGATAAGATGATAATAATTCCAAGTGACTCAACAAATATAGCTATACTCCCCGGCAACGAAGCCAGAAAAAGGTCTTGATAACCCACAAGTATAGGGGATCGCAACAGTTTTAGAGGGTAGTGTATTCAACCCAAATTTATAGATTCAACACAAGGGGAGCCAAAGAATATTTGAAGGTATTAGCAGCTGAGTTGTCAATTCATCCACACCTGGAGATTAATTATCTACAGCAAAGTGATCAGTAGCAAACTAGTATGATAGTTTTGATAGTAGTGGCAGCAGTAATAGTAACGGTAACAGTGATAGCAGTAATTTTGTAGCAAGCGCAACAGTGATGATAGCAGTAGTAACTTAGCAAAACAATATAGGATAAATTCATAGGCATTGGATCAGTGACTTGTTGGATGATATTCATCATGTGACAGTTATAACCTAGGGTGATACGACACTAGCTCCAGTTCATCGATATAATGTAGGCATGTATTCCGTAAATAGTCATCAATGCTTTATTAAAAGAACTTGCATGACAACTTTTGTCCTACCCTCCCGTGGCAGCGGGGTCCATGTTGGAAACTAAGGGATATTAAGGCCTCCTTTTAATAGAGAACCGGAACAAAGCATTAACACTTAGTGAATACATGAACTCCTCAAACTACGGTCATCACCGGGTGTGGGCCCGGTTGTTGTCACTCCGGGGTTGCGGGATCATAACACATAGTAGGTGACTATAACTTGCAAGATCTGATCTAAAACATGGATATAATGATGATAACATAAACGGTTCAGATCTGAGTTCATGGCACCTGGGCCCAAAGTGACAAGCATTAAGCATGGCAAAGTCATAGCAACATCAATCTAGGAACATAGTGGATACTAGGGATCAAGCCCTAACAAAAATAACTCGATTACATGATGAATCTCATCCAAATCCTCATCGACTAGCGAGCCTATGAAGGAATTACTCACTCCCGATGGGGAGCATCATGGAATTGGCGATGGAGAAGGGTTGGTGATGATGAAGAACGAAGATCCCCCTCTCCGGAGCCCCAAACGGACTCCAGATTTGCCCTCCCGAGGAAGAATAGGGCTTGGCGGCGGCTCCATCTCGTGGAAAGCGATAATTCTTTCTTCCAGATTTTTTTCCGAAAATAGGATTTTATAGCGTTGGAATCAGGGTCTGTGGGGCCACCAGATGGGGACAACCCACCTGGGCGCCAGGAGAGGGGGGCGCGCCCTGGTGGGTTGTGCCCACCCAGGTGCCCCTCTCCGGCAGGTCTTGGCTATAGAAATTCTTATTATTGATATAAAAATCCTTGCAAAGTTTCGTTCCATTCCAAGAACTTTTATTTCTGCACAAAAACAACACCATGGTAGTTCTGCTGAAAACAGCGTCAGTCCGAGGTTAGTTTCATTCAAATCATGCAAATTAGAGTCCAAAACAAGAGGAAAAGCGTTAGGAAAAGTAGATACGTTGGAGACGTATCACAGCGTGACACAATTCTGAATATTTTACACAAGATTGATATACAAATTGCCTAGGTTGTCCCAATTTTGAAGAATTTTTGGAGTTACAGAAGTATACAAAGTTTCCAGATTACTACAGACTGTTCTGTTTTTGACAGATTCTGTTTTCTATATTTATTTTGATGAATCTATGGGTAGTATCGAGGGGTACGAACCACGGAGAAGTTGGAATATAGTAGATATTACACCAATATAAATTTAGAATGAGTTCACAACAATACCTAAAGTGGTGATTTATTTTATTATACTAGCGGAGCTTACAAGTTTTCTGTTGAGTTTTGTGTTGTGAAGTTTTCAAGTTCTGGGTAAAGATTTGATGGACTATGGAATAAGGAGTGGCAGGAGCCTAAGGTTGGGGATGCCCAAGGCACCCCAAGGTAATATTCAAGGAGAACCAAGCATCTAAGCTTGGGGATGCCCCGGATGGCATCCCCTCTTTCGTCTTCAATCCATTGGTAAATTTACTTCGCTATATTTTTTATTCACCACATGATATGTGTTTTGCTTGGAGCATCTTGTATGATATGAGTCTTTGCTTTTTAGTTTGCCACTATCATCCTTTCTGTACACACCTTTTGAGAGGGACACACATTAATCGTTAATTTATTAGAATACTGTATGTGCTTCACTTATATGTTTTGAGCTAGGCAGTTTGCTCAAGTGCTTCACTTATATCTTTTTAGAGCATGGTGGTGGTTTAATTTTATAGAAATTGTTGAACTCTCATGCTTCACTTATATTATTTTGAGAGTCTTTAAACAACATGGTAATTTTCTTAGGTTATGAATTTAGTCTTAATATGATGGGCATCCAAGAGGGATATAATAAAAACTATCGTATAAAGAGCATTGAATATATGAGAAGTTTGATTCCTTGCATTTGTTTTGAGATATAAAGATGGTGATATTAGAGTGATTCTAGTGAGTAATTGTGTATTGGTAGAAATACTTGTGTTAGAGTTTGTGATTCCCGTAGCATGCACGTATGGTGAACCGTTATGTGAAGTCGGAGCATGATTTATTTCTTGATTGTCTTCCTTATGAGTGGCGGTCGGGGACGAGCGATGGTCTTTTCCTACCAATCTATCCCCCTAGGAGCATGCGTGTAGTAATTTGTTTCAATGTCTAATAAATTTTTGCAATAAGTATGTGAGTTCTTTATGACTAATGTTGAGTCCATGGATTATACACACTCTCACCATTCCGCACAACTTCCGCCGGTGCATTAAACCCAGCATATACCCTTCCTCAACAGCCACCATATCAACCTATTATGGCATTTCCATAGCCATTCCGAGATATATTGCCATGCAACTTCCACCGTTACGTTTTATTATGACACATATCATCATTGTCATATTGCTTTGCATGATCGTAAGATAGCTAGCATGATGTTTCATGGCTTGTCCGTTTTTCATGTCATTTGCTATGCTAGATCACAGCACGTCTCGGTACACCACCGGAGGCATTCATATAGAGTCATATCTTGTTCTAGTATCGAGTTGTAATTCTTGAGTTGTAAGTAAATAAAAGTGTGATGATCTTCATGATTAGAGCATTGTGCCATGTGAGGAACGGATGATGGAAGCTATGGTTCCCTCACAAGTTGGATGAGTCGCCGGACTTTACAAAAAATAAAAGAGGCCAAAGAAGCCCAAACAAAAAATCAAAAAAAATGAGAGAAAAGAGATAAGGGACAATGTTACTATCCTTTTTCCACACTTGTGCTTCAGAGTAGCACCATGATCTTCATAATAGAGAGTCTCCTATTTTGTCACTTTCATATACTAGTGGGAATTTTTCATTATATAACTTGGCTTGTATATTCCAATGGCGGGCTTCCTCAGATTGCTCTAGGTCTTGTGAGCAAGCAAGTTGGATGCACTTTGAAGCACAAGTGTGGCAAAGGATAGTAGCATTGTCCCTTATCTCTTTTTCCCTCTCTTTTTTTGGGCCTTCTCTTTTTTTGGGCCTTTTTCCTTTTTTATGGCCTTTCTTTTTTTACCTCACTTGGGACAATGCTCTAGAAAATGATGATCATCACACTTCTATTTATTTATGAGGGAGTCCTGGATTTGGGGGTGTCCGGATAGCCGTACTATAACCTTTGGCTGGACTGTTGGACCATAAAGATACAAGATTGAAGACTTCGTCCCGTGTCTGGATGGGACTCTCCTTTGCGTGGAAGGCAAGCTTGCCAATACGGATATGTAGATCTCCTTCCTTGTAACCGACTCTGTGTAACCCTAGCCCCCTCCGGTGTCTATATAAACCGGAGGATTTAGTCCATATGACAGAAGAAGAACAATCATACCATTGGCTAGCTTCTAGGGTTTAGCCTCTCTGATCTCGTGGTAGATCTACTCTTGTACTACCCATATCATCAAAATTAATCAAGCAGGAGTAGGGTTTTACCTCCATTGAGTGGGCCCGAACCTGGGTAAAAACATCGTGTCCCTTGGCTCCTGTTACCATCCGCCTTGACGCACAGTTCGGGACCCCCTACCCGAGATCCGCCGGTTTTGACACCGACATTGGTGCTTTCATTGAGAGTTCCTCTGTGTCGTCATCTTTAGGCTTGATGGCTCCTCCAATCATCAAGAGCGATGGAGTCCAGGGTGAGACTTTTCTCCCCGGACAGATCTTCGTGTTCGGCGGCTTTGCACTGCGGGCCAATTCGCTTGGCCATCTGGAGCAGATTGAAAGCTACGCCCCTGGCCATCAGGTCAGGTTTGGAAGTTTGAACTACAGGGCCGACATCCGTGGAGACTTAATCTTCGACGGATTCAAGCCCCGCCCGAGTGTGTCGCACTGTCTCGATGGGCACGATCTAGCTCTGCCGCCGAACAGTGTCCTAGATGCTGCACCTGCATCCGCTCCGACCCTTAATTCAGACCCAACTGCGCCGTCCGAGGACGGGTGGTTAGACCCCGCCATGGAGGCTGCAGCCTCAACGGCAATCAAGCCAAACAGCAGCCTTACCCTTGCCGGACTCTTCTCGTGACTCCACCTTGCCGGACTCTTCTCGGGACTCTGAACCGTCTGCACCCCTACCAATCGAATCTGATTGGGCGCGGATCATGGAGTTCACCGCCGTGGATATCTTTCAGCACTCGCCCTTTGGCGACATACTGAATTCACTAAGGTCTCTCTCTTTGTCAGGAGGATCTTGGCCGGATTGCGACCGGCAGGATTGGGATGCGGACGACGAAGAAATTCAACGCCCACCCACCACCCACTTCATAGCCACTGTTGATGATTTGATCGACATGCTCGACTTCGACTCCGAAGACATCGACAGTATGGACGACGATGGAGGAGACGAACAGGAACCAGAGCCTATAGGGCACTGGAAAGCCACCTCGTCGTATGATATATATATGGTGGACACACCCAAATAAGGCAATGGCGATGGAACAGCGGAGGATGACCCCACCAAGAAGCAACCTAAGCGCCGTTGTCAGCGGCGCCGCTCTAAGTCTCGCCAGGGCAAAAACGGTGATTCCGGCATAGGAGATAATAACACCCCGGACAGTGCCGAAGACAACCCCCTCCAGCAAGATTCAGCGCAGGAGGATGGAGAAGCCAGCCCTCATGATAGAGCGGCGGATAGAGAGGAAGAGGATGATAATTACATGCCTCCCTCCGAAGACAAGGCAAGCCTCGGCGATGACGAATTTGTCGTGCCTGAGGATCCCATTGAGCAAGAGCGCTTCAAACGCCGGCTTATAGCCACGGAAAATAGCCTTAAGAAAAAGCAGCAGCAGCTTAGAACTAATCAAGACTTGGTAGCTGACAGATGGACTGAAGTCCTTGCGGCCGAGGAATACGAACTCGAAGGCCCCTCCAAGAGCTACCCAAAGCGCAGGTTGCTACCTCGATTAGAGGAGGAAGCATCTAAACCTACATCTCCAGCATATGACGCGGCTGACCGGCCACCTCGTGGCCGCGACAGAGAGGCCTCTCGGCCCACAACTCAAGCCGCACCCCTGCGTCACTCAAAAAATACCAAGGCATGGGGAAATGCGTTAGACCTGCGAGATATATTGGAGGACAAAGCAAGGCAAATAAGATCGATCTACGGATCACGTGGCCGCCCCACGACACGAGACGATAACTGTCACGCCGGATACAGTAAAAGTAAATCCGGCCGGGCCGAACACAACAGACAAAACTCATTCGAGCTGCGTCGTGATATAGCCCAGTACAGAGGCGCCGGACACCCGCTATGCTTCACAGATGAAGTAATGGATCATCAAATCCCAGAGGGTTTCAAACCCATGAATATTGAATCATACGATGGTACAACAGATCATGCGGTATGGATTGAGGACTATCTCCTTCATATCCACATGGCCCGTGGCGACGATCTTCACGCCATCAAATACCTTCCACTCAAGCTTAAAGGACCAGCTCGGCATTGGCTCAACAGCTTGCCAGCAGAATCCATTGGGTGTTGGGAAGACCTGGAAGCCGCATTCCTCGACAACTTCCAGGGCACCTATGTGCGACCACCAGACGCCGATGACCTGAGACACATAATTCAGCAGCCAGAGGAGTCGGCCAGACAATTCTGGACACGGTTCCTAACCAAGAAAAATCAAATCGTCGACTATCCGGATGCAGAGGCCCTAGCGGCTTTCAAGCATAACAGCCATGACGAGTGGCTTGCCCGGCACCTTGGACAGGAAAAGCCGTAATCCATGGCAGCCCTCATGACACTGATGACCCGCTTTCGCGCGGGAGAGGCAGCTGGCTGGCTTGCTACAATAACAACTCAAAGAGCCCTGGTAATTCAGATACCAAGGACAGCAATGGCAGGTCACGTCACAACAAGCACAAGTGTCGCATTAACAGCGACAATATGGAGGACACGTCAGTTAATGCCGGATTCAGAGGCTCGAAGCCCGGTCAGCGGAAAAAGCCATTCAAAAGAAGCACTACGGGCCCGTCCAGTTTGGACCGTATACTCGATCGCTCATGTCAGATACATATCACCCCGACAAGCCAGCCAACCACACCAACAGGGATTGTTGGGTGTTCAAGCAGGCCGGCAAATTAAATGCCGAAAACAAAGACAAGGGGTTACATAGCGATGACGAGGAGGAGCCCCAGCAGCTGAACAATAGAGGACAGAAGGGTTTCCCCCCACAAGTGCGGACGGTGAACATGATATACACAACCCACATCCCCAAGAGGGAGCGGAAGCGTGCGTTAAGGGACGTATACGCGTTGGAGCTAGTCGCCCCAAAGTTCAACCCATGGTCCTCCTGCCCGATCACTTTCGTCGCAGGGACCACCCCACTAGTATCTGCCATGGCGGATTTGCCGCATTGGTTCTACACCCAATCATTGACGGATTTCACCTCACTCGAGTCCTTATGGAAGCCGGTAGCAGCCTGAACCTGCTTTATCAGGACATAGTGCGCAAAATGGGCATAGATCCCTCAAGGATTAAACCCACAAAAACGACCTTTAAGGGCGTCATGCCAGGTGTAGAGGCCCATTGCACAGGCTCAGTCACACTTGAAGTAGTCTTCGGATCGCCGGATAATTTCCGTCGCGAGGAGTTAATCTTCTATATAGTCCCGTTCTGCAGTGGCTACCATGCACTGCTCGGGCGAACCGCGTTTGCAAAGTTTAATGCGGTGCCGCACTATGCATACCTCAAGCTCAAGATGCCAGGACCTCGGGGAGTCATTACAGTCAATGGAAATACCGAGCGCTCTCTCTAAACGGAGGAGCACATGGCGGCCCTCGCTGCGGAAGTACAAAGCATCCTTTCAAGGCAATTCTCCAGTCCGGCGATAAAACGTCCATACACCGTCAAGCGTACTCGGAGTAACCTACAACAAGACTGCCTGGCATGTTCCGAGCAAGCATAGCAATGCGGCCCCAACCCCAGCCCTCGCGAAACGGTGAAATCCGTGCCACGCATACATAATTACACTCTGAAAATACCATGGGCACAGGGGGAGGGGCACGACCACGGCACGCCCCAAAACGCGGCTTAACCGCACTAGGGGTTGCCGATTTTATCATTTTTTCTTACTTTCAGGACTTTACTCTCCGGAAGACCTGCTCGGCAGTATAATTGCCGAACACACGATACAACAACCAGGGAGGCACTACGTCGCACTGTGGAATTCCCAGGTGGTCTCTATAACGAGAAAAATACCTGTCTTACATACCGTTCCGCAGCTCGCCCCTTGAGGGGACATGTCAAATAGTCCCATCTCCTGCTTATCGCACTATTTGTATCGTTCTGCTTTTCATGCACCTTTTTCGAATAAACAATGCTTAGCTTCAGTCTATTATTGCATTCTCTATTCATTCCTTTTTATGTACATATGTTCATTCATGACATTTAGCACCCATACACTTTGGTACGGCTAATATGCCAGGGGCTCAAGCACCCCATAATACAGCGTGAGAAGTCCGAACACTTGCACAAGTACGACACTCCGAACTTATAGCATTATATGCATCAGCTCCGAATCATGTCTTTGGGGTTTTCCCGGCTCCCATGTTTTGGTACCTTACGTTCCGCTACATCGGCTAAGGTAGCACTGGGAGAACTACTGCAATTGTGCCCGGTTCAGCTGGGCTAAGCACCTCGGTAGAGAAAGCTAAAACTGACTGTCATGATAGGGCGAGAGCTAGTTGCTGTTCGAGAGGTTTCGAGTCCCTAAAGACTTATGGCGCTTAGAGCGAGGAGTCGGCTTTGTCAAGCCTAGGCATGTATAGCGCCCCGAACTCGGTGTTCCGAACACTAGGGGCTTCGCCGAAATTTAAAATTATAGAATTCTCTGGCTAAGTGAGAGTGATAACGCATTATAGTCTGGTTGCCTTGTTCGTTGTGCTGAGCACCTCCCTCGAAGGACCCAACAATGGGAAAAAGAGTGTTCGTGTTTATCCCGAACACCCCAGCACTCGTGGCACGGGGGCAGAAGCCGACGACTCGCCATCTCTCAGATTAAATAAACGGTCGCATAGAAGGTAATATTTTAAATTCAAACAAGAGTTGCATAATGCATATGAACAAGTTTTGAGCGTACGGGATAACACGAGCGAGTTTACTCAAATATTACATCCTTGGAACATTCATCCGCCACAAGGTGGGCACCCTTCAGGACGCCCTCATAGTACATCTCGGGGTGGCGATGCTCCTTGCCCTGCGGGGGTCCGTCCTTCACCAGCTTCTCAGCGTCCATCTTGCCCCAGTGTACTTTAACACGGGCAAGTGCCCTGTGGGCGCCCTCGATGCAGACGGAGTGCTTGATGGCTTCAAGCCACGGACAGGCATCCGCCAGCCGCCTCACCAGCCCGAAGTAGCTCCCAGGCATGGCCTCTCCAGGCCACAGCCGGACTATAAGACTTTTCATGGCCTGTTCGGCCATCTTATGGAGCTTTACCAATTGCTTCAGCTGGTCGCTCAAGGGCACCGGGTGTCCGGTCTCAGCATACTGAGACCAGAACACCTTCTCCATCGAGCTCCCTTCCTTGGCCCGGTAGTAGGTGGCGGCATCTAACATGCTGCGGGGCAAATCTGCGAATGCTCCTGGAGAGCTCCGGACTCGGGTAAGTAACAAGTAATTCACTTTCACGTGCTTGCTTTGCATAATGAATGCCTTACCCGCCGCTATCTTCTTCATCGCCTCAATTTCCTGGAGGGCTTTTTGGGCTTCGGCCTTTGCAGCCTTGGCGCTTTCGAGGGCCGCAGCGATCTCGGACTCTCGAGTCTTTGAGTCAAGCTCCAAGGTTTCATGCTTCTTCACGAGAGCATAGAGCTCTTACTGCACCTCGCCAACCCGTGCCTCATGTTTCTCCCACTCGGTGCGCTCCGTGGCCGCCTTCTTTTCGGCCTCGGTAAGCGCTTGCTTCAGGGTCGCCACTTGGGCCGTGGCCCCTAGCACACCTATAATGATCCTATCATTTTTTGCAACTGCATCTTTTTTATATATACACACACGGACAAGGCATTACGTACCTTGGTTCTCCTCGAGCTGCTTCTTGGCAAGGCCGAGCTCTTGCTTGGACCGCTCGAGGTTTTGCTTCAGCGCGTCAACCTCGCAATCAGTGTAGCAGAGGCCAGCAGCGAACCCTGCATACGCATATCGACATAATTATGTTAGACTCCTGCGAATATTATTAGATCCTCTATTCGGCTTTTCTTTGTCAACACCAAACAGAGCATCAGGGGCTACTTTCTATGCGGTAATATTTTCATATACTTTTTACATACCTCAAAGCCTATTAGAAGGCTAGCACAGGCTTCAGTCAGCCCGCTCTTGGCGGACTGAACTTTCTGGATCACCACACTCATAATAGTGCAGTGCTCCTCATTGATGGAGGCGCTGTTAAGCACCTCCAGCAAGTTATCCGGTGCCTCTGGTTGGACGGAGGTCACCGGCGCGGTAGGCTTGCCCTTCTTAGTGGGGGCCACCTGCCGGAGTCCGAAACCACTGAAGGTTCCGGGCCGGTGTTTGGCCCGGGGCCGAACTTGGAGCCCTTGGGTGAAGGAAATATGCCCTAGAGGCAATAATAAAGTTATTATTTATTTCCTTATTTCATGATAAATGTTTATTATTCAAGCTAGAATTGTATTAACCGGAAACATAATACATGTGTGAATACATAGACAAACAGTGTCACTAGTATGCCTCTACTTGACTAGCTCGTTGATCAAAGATGGTTAAGTTTCCTAGCCATAGACATGAGTTGTCATTTGATTAACGGGATCACATCATTAGGAGAATGATGTGATTGACTTGACCCATTCTGTTAGCTTAGCACTTGATCGTTTAGTATGTTGCTATTGCTTTCTTCATGACTTACACATGTTCCTATGACTATGAGATTATGCAACTCCCGTTTGCTAGAGGAACACTTTGTGTGCTACCAAATGTCACAACGTAACTGGGTGATTATAAAGGAGCTCTACAGGTATCTCCAAAGGTACTTGTTGGGTTGGCGTATTTCGAGATTAGGATTTGTCACTCCGATTGTGGGAGAGGTATTTCTGGGCCCTCTCGGTAATGCACATCACATAAGCCTTGCAAGCATTGCAACTAATGAGTTAGTTGCGAGGTGATGTATTACGGAACGAGTAAAGAGACTTGCCGGTAACGAGATTGAACTAGGTATTAAGATACTGACGATCGAATCTCGGGCAAGTAACATACCGATGACAAAGGGAACAACGTATGTTGTTATGCGGTCTGACCGATAAAGATATTCGTAGAATATGTGGGAGCCAATATGAGCGTCCAGGTTCTGCTATTGGTTATTGACCGGAGATGTGTCTCGGTCATGTCTACATAGTTCTCGAACCCGTAGAGTCCGCACGCTTAAGGTTTCGATGACAGTTATATTATGAGTTTGGATGTACCGAAGGAGTTCGGAGTCCCGGATGAGATCGACGACATGACGAGTAGTCTCGAAATGGTCGAGACGTAAAGAGCGATATATTGGACGACTATATTCGGACTTCGGAAAGGTTCCGAGTGATTCAGGTATTTTTCGGAGTACCGGAGAGTTACGGGAATTCGCCGGGAGAAGTATTGGGCCTTATTGGGCCATACGGGAAAGTGAGAGGGGCTGCCTAGGGCAGGCCGCGCGCCCCCCGAAGGCCTAGTCCGAATTGGACTAGGGGGAGGGGCTGCACCCCCTCCTTCCTTCCCTTCTCCCTTCCCCTTCCTTCTCTCCTACTCCTACTAGGAAAGGAGGAGTGAGGGAGTCCGGGATAACCGAACTATACCTTCAGTCGGACTCCAGGACTATGAAGATACAAGATTGAAGACTTCGTCCCGTGTCCGGATGGGACTTTCCTTGGCGTGGAAGGCAAGCTTGGCGATGCGGATATTTAGATCTCTTACCATTGTAACCGACTTTGTGTAACCCTAACCCTCTCCGGTGTCTATATAAACTGGAGGGTTTTAGTCCGTAGGACAACAACTCCAACATACAACAATCATACCATAGGCTAGCTTCTAGGGTTTAGCCTCCTTGATCTCGTGGTAGATCTACTCTTGTACTACCCATATCATCAATATTAATCAAGGAGGACGTAGGGTTTTACCTCCATCGAGAGGGCCCGAACCTGGGTAAGACACCGTGTTGCTTGTCTCCTGTTACCATCCGGCCTAGACGCACAGTTCGGGACCCCCTACCCGAGATCCGCCGGTTTTGACACCGACATTGGTGCTTTCATTGAGAGTTCCTCTGTGCCGTCGAAATCAGGAAGGATGCCTCTTCCCGTCTTTAAAGACGGCGTCGTTACTAAGGGAGCCTTGGCTGTCGGCCAAACTCTACGGCTAGGTGGTGTCCTCATGACCGCCTGTTCGGCCGTTGCACTGACGGTGACCTCTCGGGTCATCAAAAGCAATCTTCATGTCAGCTCGGAACTCGCCGAGTAGTTGGATCCAATGGGGCTCTCTTCCGTAAACAAGCTCTTGGATCGCATCGCCGCCTTGGGGGTGACTACGGATTATGACCAAGTTGGGCTTAAACCCGATCTAAGAGAGATTAATTCTCCCCAAGTCACCCATCATGTTGCCGTAGTAGAGGCACAGTGCGGCGACCCTTCATCTATCTTAAGGACTAGCTATGTCCGGATTCCCGATCCCTCCAAGCCGGATATCCACGGAGGGGAGGATGTAACTCAAGTCCTGAACTTAGGATCAGGCAACGGGTCAGATTCACTGGACAACATCCAAGAATGCAAACTGCAGAGTTCGGAAACTCCTTGGCCTCTGAGTCTCAGATTGGGTGAGGTTGTGGATTTAATTCCACCCACCCACCCGAACATAAGCGATCTATCCCAAATCAGGCAAAAGCCCGAAGAAACAGTACATCATTAGTGGGCAAGGTTCCTCCTGGTTATGAACAGGATAAATGACTGCCGCGAGGAAGACACAATCTCAATCTTCTGCAATAATTGCACGGACAAGGGAATCCTCAACGCCACAGGTCGTCGTGATATTACACGCTTCGCTGACTTGGCGTCCATAGTACAAAAGTACTTTGCGATGGAAAGCGCCTGAAAAACCGAAATTAAATTTTGGGATAATCCGGCCCCTGAATAGAAACCTCGTCCGAAATAAAAGGGTGCATCATCATCAGACACCCGGGTTAAAAACCAAAAAACCAAAACCCTCTACAGGGCATGGAACCGTACTGGAGGGATGGCTTAATGGACCCTGTAAAATTCACAGGACAGAGGACGCCACACCAACTCACAGCCTTAGAGCATGTTGGATACTCCGGCAGGTGGCCAAAAGGGGCGAAGATCTCCTAATTCCGGAGTCCGCAGAAAGCCACCTCAGGGACTCCAGTACAGTCTTAACAGTCTTCGAGACTTTGGCATCAAATAACATGCGAAAAAGAACACTCCGCTGCCTAGCTGAAGTCCATCAAGTAGCAACAATAAACCCTTGGAGTGACACGGCTATTACTTTTAATGCCAGTGATGAACCTAAATTCCGAACAGCCCGAGCACCAGCCGCATTGGTCCTTAGTTCAATAGTGGACGACTTTCGCCTCACCAAGGTACTCATGGACGGAGGCAGCGGATTGAACCTCATTTATGAGGAAACCCTCCAAAAAATGGAAATAGACTGGAACTGCATTGAGCGAAGCAGCACAACCTTTAGAGGAATAATCCACAGTCGGGAAGCGTGCTGTACAGGAAAAATCACACTAGACGTGGTGTTCGGCACGCCGGATAATTATAGGTCCGGCGAGGTCACATTCCAGGTGGCCCCGTTCAGTAGCGGATACCACGCTCTGCTAGGGCGGGAAGCATTTACAATCTTCCAAGCAATACCCCGTTACGGGTACATGAAGCTCAAGATGCCCAGGCCAAACGGAATCATCACTCTCACTAGTGATCCGGACATAGCCCTCTGCGCCGAAAACAAGACAGCCGCATTGTCCCTTGAGGCACTGTCTGAAGCCCTAGAGGCTGAGGAACTGACTGCGCTGCACTCCACGGTAAACAAGGACGATGTGATACTCAACAAAAGATCCAAGTCCACCTCCTTTAAACCAGCGGATGAAATAGTCAAATTCTAGGTCCATCCAACGGACCCCAATAAAACAGCTTCCATCGGGGCATGATTAAACCCTGATGTAGACGCTACACTGTGAGAGTTCCTACGTGAGAACTGGGACATTTTTGCCTGGCACCCTTCAGACATGCCAGGAATCCCACGCAGGCTGGCCAAACACAGCTTAAATATCCTAAAAGGATTCAAACCTGTCAAACAAGCACTTCGGCGTTTCTCTGAACCCAAGAGACAGGCTATGGGAGAGGAGCTAGCCAAGCTACTCAAGGCCGGATTCACTAGAGATATAAAACATCCGGACTGGCTAGCAAACTTGGTGATGGTACCAAAGAAGGACAAATCCTGGTGCCTGTGCGTTGATTTTAAAGACCTTGACAAGGCTTGCCCAAAGGATCCCTTCCCGCTCCCCCGCATCGATCAAATTATCGACGCCACAGCAGGACACGATTCGTTGTGTTTCCTCGATGCATACTCCGGCTACCATCAAATCAAGATGGCCGAGTCAGACCAAGCCGCAACGGCATTCATCACCCCATACGGCCCATTCTGCTTTAACACAATGCCTTTTGGGCTAAAAAACGCCGGCGCAACATATCAGCGCATGATTCAGACATGTCTGGCAAACCAGATCGGCAAAATAGTGGAGGCATACGTGGATGATGTGGTCGTAAAAAAACATGTCGAATCTCTAGTAGACGACTTGAGGCTTACATTTGATAATCTCCGAACATATGACATCAAGCTAAACCCGGAAAAATGCGTTTTCGGCGTTCCAGCCAGAAAGCTCTTGGGCTTCATTGTATCCAGTAGAGGAATCGAAGCAAATCCAGCCAAGATCCGAGCTTTGTCACAATTGGATATCCCAAAGGACCTCAAACAAATACAAAAATTAACTGGATGCGTGGCGGCTCTAAGCCGCTTTATCTCCCGTTTGGGAGAAAAGGCACTACCCCTCTATCGCCTCCTTCGGCGCACCGAACACTTCGAGTGGACGGATGCCGCCACGGCCGGACTCAGTGAAATAAAAGCCATATTGGCAACAAACCCAGTCTTGGCCGCGCCAAACATCGTCGAACCAATGCTATTGTACATTGCAGCAACCCATCAAGTTGTCAGCGCAGTACTCGTCGTCGAGCGGGAAACGGACGGACACAAATTCCCCCTTCAAAAGCCGGTTTACTACGTGTCCACTGTCCTCACTCCATCCAAATCACGGTACCCACATTATCAAAAGATTGCATACGCGGTATTCATGGCATCCCGGAAGCTACGACACTACTTTCAAGAGTGTTCAATCACAATAGCATCGGAAGTATCACTCAACGATATTATAAACAACCGCGACGCAATGGGCCGGATTGCAAAATGGTCCATCGAGCTCCTCCCGTTCGACATAACTTATAAGCCACGGCGAGCTATCAAGTCGCAAGTTTTGGTTGACTTCGTCGCAGAATGGACGGAGGCCGAACTCCCTAAAGAGTACGGCACATACTCAAACTGGATCATGCATTTCGACGGCTCCAAAATGTTGGCCGGACTAGGGGATAGCGTATTTTTGACATCCCCCACAGGAGATACAGTTCAATATGTACTCCAGATTATGTACACGGACTCCAACAATGCTGCCGAATATGAGGCCCTTTTACATGGTCTCCGGATGGCACTATCCATGGGCATTCAATGCCTGGAAGTGCGCAGGGATTCGAACCTCGCGATATCCCAAATAAATGGAGACTTCGATGCCAAGGATCCAAAAATGGCAGCTTACCGCAACGCCATCTTAAAAATGTCAGCCCAGTTCGAGGGGCTCGAATTTCACCACATAGCCCGGGAAGGGGAGCCTGGTAATGACAGCCCGGACCCATCCGCACTGTCCGGCACCGAACAATCTGACATAATCGGCGGCCCTGCTAATGAAATTACAACTTCCGCCCACGTCATAATGGCCGTCATCGCCCCGTGGACAGAACCATTCCTAGCCTACCTTAATAGGCAGGAGCTCCCAGAGGACCAAAATGAGGCACACTGCGTAGTGCGGCGTTCCAAGGCCTATAAAGTCCACGAGGGAGAGCTTTATAAGAAAAGCACTACCGGAGTCCTTCAAAGGTGCATCTCCGAAGAGGAAGGGCGGAACTTGCTGGCTGAAATTCATGCCGGACTCGGTGGTCATCACGCTGCAGCTCGGTCCCATGTAAGCAAAGCTTTCCGCACAGGCTTCTATTGGCCGACAGCCCGGGCAGACGCTCAGGACTTGGTCCAACTATGCATCGGTTGCCAGCTCTTTGCAAACTAAAGCCATATGCCACCTACCGCCCTCCAAATTATCACCATCACTTGGCCCTTCGCGGTCTGGGGGCTTGACATGGTTGGACCCCTTAAAGGGGGAACCAACAAGAAAAAATACTTACTGGTCATGCTGGATAAGTTCACCAAATGGATAGAAGCCAAGCCTGTTAAGACGGCCGAATCCGGACCGATGATAGACTTTATATCCGGGGTCGTACACCGTTACGGCGTCCCCCACAACATCATCACTGATAACGACACGAACTTTACGGCCGACGAGGTAAAACTCTGGTGCAAAAACATGGGCATTAAGCTCGATTATGCCTCCGTCTATCACCCACAAACTAACGGCCAGGTCGAGCGTGCAAATGTTCTCATCATGAGCGGCATCAAACCCAGATTAGTGCGGTCCCTAAAGGAATCTAACACGCACTGGGTAGAGGAGCTCGACTCCGTACTCTGGGGGCTGCGGACCACGCCGAATCTTACCATCGGATACACACCATTCTTTATGGTGTACGGCGCAGAGGCAATTCTGCCTTGCGACATAATTCATGACTCACCTCGAGTGCGCATGTACGAAGAAAGAGAAGCCGAGCTCGATCGGCAGGACAGTCTGGACGCCTTGGAGGAGGAGCGCGACGTGGCAAAAGCAAGTTCCGCATTCTAACAATAGCAGGCTCGAAGTGCGGGCCAAAAATTACAACGTTGGCGAATTAGTTCTACGGCTGCCGGACAAGAAAAAGGATAAACTCAAGCGCAAGTGGGAAGGTCCCTTCATAATTGACCAAGTCCTGACCGGTGGAGCGTACCGCCTGCGAGATGCCTCGGATAACCGACTCGAGCCGAACCCATGGAACACAGCCCGTCTCCGAAGATTCTACACCTAGCGCCGGACTCTGTGTTCGTCTCCTTCCTCTGTCCATTTTTTACATTTTTTGTCTTACATTTCTCTCCTTCCATCCTTTCTTTTTTTTCTCTCTTATAGCCATTAAAGGCTCAACAAGTGACGCACTACTCGCGCTCACTACACCTGGGGGCTTCTTTAAACAGAAGCTTATTTATACGGGCTTTACGCCCAACACATGTGTCTAACTTCCGCATGTACCTTTTCTTCACCATTATATGCATCGATATGACTTATGTTTTGGCCAAGCTGGGTTGCTTGGCTCCTGTGCTTACCCCTACGTTCCCGATTGTTCGGCTAGGTGGTAAAGGGAGCACCTCTGCGATTGTTACTGTCGGGTCATCCAGATGTGTACCTCAGACTGGGTGAAGCCGAAAGCTAGCGTTCTTAATGGAATATTCGGTCGGTGAACTAAAGATGACCTTTTTTACTTATTTATATATATGCCCCCAGATGCTTTTCCTGCGTTTGCAGTCCGGACATGCACTTTAGGGCATGCCTCCCAGAGAAAGGAACCCCTAACGGAACTATTCTCTCTGGAAGATGTTTCTTACTAACCATGTAATATAACATAACTAGTTGCGCACTTGTCTGATAAAGCACTAATGACCCCTACGCCTGGTCTCCATGCATACCCCGATTCTTACATAACCGATAGGGCATTCGGACACACTCTGGACCGTCAGGTCCCGAGGTCGAAGCGAAAAGGTCGGCAACGACAAACGATCTACAATCCGGCTAGAAGGCATTACACATGTCAATTAAAAATTACATAGTCACTCTGACTGATTGTATTCCTCTTCAATACCATCTAACAGGCTGTCTAATTTACAGTCCTGCTGGGAATACTTTGCGGCCAATTCTACTTGGCCGTATACTAAGCTAACAGGGATCTCCTTCCCATCAGGCTCTCCAGGTCTGACCTCGGCCATGTGGTTTGGGTCAGCCTTTGTGTACCGCGTCTTCGCCATGGCCCAGGCCTCCCTCGCTCCTTGGCGGCAGGCCGATATCTTCCATAACCGGAAGCGCCACCGCACTCACTTTAGCTTCTCTGCAAGCTCTCCAAGGCCCTCGAGCCTGGGGAGGGATGGCCATAAGGCCTGGGCAACTCCTTGCATCGCCTGCCGAACTCGTTCGTGCAGTTGCGAGAGCTCGGGACGAAGGTCACCCGTTGAGCCGGGCATCTCCTCTGCAGGACGACCCGTTAGCATACCTACAGACATCACTCTATTATTTGACTTCCTCGCCGAACCCTTTTTTTTTTCAGAAGTTCGTTTAAGCACTTACTATATATGCCGCGTTGAAGCCGTTGATTCTCCTTAGTGGAGTCCGACAGCTGGGCACGAACATCTTTTAGTTCAATGCCCAGCTTGGTGTTGGCATCCTGAAGATCATTCTTCTCCTGCCTCACCTTTATCAGCACGCTCTCCCCAGTCTCTAACTGGCGCAGAAGTTGTTGCTTTTCCGGATCCAGTCCGGCGCCATCTGCAATATGATTTGTCAGATTTGCACCCATACCGCACTTCGCAAAATATTTATCTTTCGAAGCATATATTACCAGTGGGGGTCTCCTTGGGCTCCCCTGCCGCGGCTAGTGCGGCCTCCAGTTGGGCTTTGCACTCTTCTAGCTCCTAGGACAGTAGGGTATTCTTTGCTGTAAGAGCCTGCATAACAAATGATCCGTAAATTAGTTATTCTAACTGTTTCAAGTCTCGGGGGCTACTGGTATATATATATTTACCAAAAAAATTCTTACCCGTATGTCTTTTACATATTGCTCCGTGGCTCTGGCTAAACCATTTTGAGCGGCACGGAGGTACGCATCTCCCGAATTGAAGGCATCCAATGCCTCTTGGGAGAAAGAAGCGTCGCGAAGAACTGTCTGGCGACGCCTGTGGTTCATGGCACTCTCCACCTCGGAATTGGTGGCAGACATCCTGTCCGCATCCTCTGTCGGAGGAGCGTCCGGTGCGCGCCTTGTGTTCGCCTCCGCTTCCGGACTAGGCTTTGGAGCCTGGCTGGTGGAGGCGCGATTGGCAACCTCTCCGGATATAGTCCGGCGAGGTCTCTTTGTCCTGAAGAGAGCAGAGCGTCAATATGCCCTGAAGGAACAACACCTGGGAAAAAGATGGTGTGCTATACCTTTGCGCCGGCGTCTCAGTCCGGACTACATTCCTTTTTACCCCGCGGGGTCCTGCGGCCCCTCGTTGGCTAGCCGCTGCAGGCTCGGCCTCCCGCCTTGGCCTCCCGCCTCGGAAACCTCCGCTACAAAACACGGTTGTTGTCAGGGAAACTGAAACGCGTGAGGATGGATTCCTTCCCAAAGTGATGAGACTCCGGTCTTTGTTACCTAGGAGGCCGGGATTAACCCTGGGTAATCGGCCGTAATGGCCACCAAGGTATCATCCTTGCTTAGCTGATGAAATAACCTGTCAATCAGCTCCACAGCTATGTCTGAATCTTCTTCGGAGTCTAGATCAAGGGACCATTCTGGATCCTCGGGCTGTGGAGGACGGCTGGTTATATCCTTTACTTCCTGACGCAGTTCCTGCGTTGAATTTGTAGACTACATATTTAATCATGGGAATAAGAAACGGATGGGCGAGCAAAATTGTCCGCTTACCCAACTCGGAGGGTTGTACATAGTAAATCCACCCTGAGGGTTGACGCAGAGGATTCCTCCTCTTCTCCCTTGTACTAAGAGGACAAGATCTTTATCAGAGCGGCAGACGAGTTTGGCCCCTTATGACCATAACGGGTGGCGTCGTCTTCCCCGTTGAAATCCCACATGGGGTGACCTCTATATTGAAGTGGCTGCACCCCCCGCATAATGCATGCGGCCATGACTCCAATCATGGTTAGTCCGGAATGAGCCAATAGTCTTATCCGGCCCATCAGGTAAAGGACGTCCCTATCACTTTGCTGCTGAGAGCTCCGCGGACGCCAGCTTAGGCGTTTCTTTAAGGGAGCACTGTTGAATTCAGGGAGGCCGATCCGGATAGGATCCGGCAGTGGGGCATCCTCCATATAAAACCATTCTGAAGGCCAGTCCTCGGACGCCTTCTTCGGGGTTCCGGATAGATATCCGGTCCCAGCGATGCGCCATACTTCGGCTCCGCCCACTTGATATATTGCCCCCTCCTGAGAACGGGGCACCAGGCAGAATAGCCTCTTCCACAGCGCGAAATGAGCCTCAACACCCAAGAACAGCTCGCAGAGGGCAACGAAGCCCGCGATATGCAATATAGAGGCGGGCGTGAGATTGTGCAGCTGGAGGCCGTAGAACTTCACAAGCCCCCGGGAAAACGGATGAATTGGAAATACAAGTCCTCTTATTAGATAAGGGATGAGGCATACTCACTCTCCTTTGGAGGGATTGGGGGCGCTCTCCGCTTGCTCTCCGCCATTATAGGTGGCGAGTCCGGCTCGAACCGGAACCATGTAGGCCGGAGGGAGGAATCCCTTGATCTGAAGCGATACTAGCTCGCTATGCGGGATGGAGCACCTCTCCCAGTCTCCAGGCCTAGGGCTGGATGGGAGAGAGGAGGAGTTGCGATGGTTGGCCATGTTGGAATGGACCTTTGCTAGATGCGCTCTGATGATTACTCGCGAGAGGGAGAAGGCGTGGTTTGGATCTAAATCCCCATCTCTCTAAATAGGCGGCTCATTTACGCGGCCAGGGGTGTGAATGTAAAAACACCCTGACTTTTCGTATTCGTTCGACACGTGGAAGGCTGCCGTTATTGGGCGAAGAAGCCAAGGAGCGCTACATTACAAAAACCGGACATTATTCAACAGGTACACAGAATTTGGAGAAGAACCCGCCTTGCAATGCCGAAGAGAATCTGCGCGCCGGACTCGTCGTCATTGAAGCCTGGTTTGGGGGCTACTGAGGGAGTCCGGGATTAGGGGGTGTTCGGATAGCCGAACTATACCTTCAGCCGGACTCCAGGACTATGAAGATACAAGATTGAAGACTTTGTCCCGTGTCCGGATGGGACTTTCCTTGGCGTGGAAGGCAAGCTTGGCGATGCGGATATTTAGATCTCCTACCATTGTAACCGAATTTGTGTAACCCTAACCCTCTCCGGTGTCTATATAAACCGAAGGGTTTTAGTCCGTAGGACAACAACTCCAACATACAACAATCATACCATAGGCTAGCTTCTAGGGTTTAGCCTCCTTGATCTCATGGTAGATCTACTCTTGTACTACCCATATCATCGATATTAATCAAGCAGGACGTAGGGTTTTACCTCCATCGAGAGGGCCCGAACCTGGGTAAAACACCGTGTTCCTTGTCTCCTGTTACCATCCGGCCTAGATGCACAGTTCAGGACCCCCTACCCGAGATCCGCCGGTTTTGACACCGACAAGAAGTCCTACTCCCGGTGGGAGTAGGACTCCCCCCTTGTCGCGCTCTCCTCCTTGGCCGGCCGCCTCCCCCCTAGCTCCTTTATATATGGGGGCAGGGGGGCACCTCTAGACACAACAATTGAACAAGTTGATCTTCGTGATCGTTCTCTTAGCCGTGTGCGGTGCCCCCCTCCACCATAATCCTCGATAAAATTGTAGCGGTGCTTAGGTGAAGCCCTGTGACGGTAGAACATCAAGATCATCACCATGCCGTCGTGCTGACGGAACTCTTCCCCGACACTTTGCTGGATCGGAGTTCGGGGATCGTCATCGAGCTGAACGTGTGCTAGAACTCGGAGGTGCCGTAGTTTCAGTGCTTGATCGGTCGGGCCGTGAAGACATACGACTACATCAACCGCGTTGTCGTAACGCTTCCGCTTTCGGTCTACGAGGGTACGTGGACAACACTCTCCCCTCTCGTTGCTATGCATCACCATGATCTTGCGTGTGCGTAGGAATTTTTTTGAAATTACTACGTTCCCTAACAGTGGCATCTGAGCCAGGTTTTATGTGTTGATGTTATATGCACGAGTAGAACACAAGTGAGTTGTGGGCGATATAAGTCATATTGCTTACCAGCATGTCATACTTTGGTTCGGCGGTATTGTTGGATGAAGCGGCCCGTACCAACATTACGCGTACGCTTACGCGAAACTGGTTCTACCGACGTGCTTTGCACACAGGTGGCTGGCAGGTGTCAGTTTCTCCAACTTTAGTTGAACCGAGTGTGGCTACGCCCGGTCCTTGCGAAGGTTAAAACAACACCAACTTGACAAACTATCATTGTGGTTTTGATGCGTAGGTAAGATTGGTTCTTGCTTAAGCCCGTAGCAGCCACGTAAAACTTGCAACAAACAAAGTAGAGGACGTATAACTTGTTTTTGCAGGGCATGTTGTGATGTGATATGGTCAAGACATGATGCTAAATTTTATTGTATGAGATGATCATGTTTTGTAACCGAGTTATGGGCAACTGGCAGGAGCCATATGGTTGTCGCTTTATTGTATGCAATGCAATCGCCCTGTAATGCTTTACTTCATCACTAAGCGGTAGTGATAGTCGTAGAAGCATAAGATTAGCGAGATGACCACGATGCTACGATGGAGATCAAGGTGTCGCGCCGGTGACGATGGTGATCATGACGATGCTTCGGAGATGGAGATCACAAGCACAAGATGATGATGGCCATATCATATCACTTATATTGATTGCATGTGATGTTTATCTTTTATGCATCTTATCTTGCTATGTTTGATGGTAGCATTATAAGATGACCCCTCACTAAATTATCATAGTAGAAGTGTTCGCCCTGAGTATGCACCGTTGCGAAAGTTCTTCGTGCTGAGACACCACGTGATGATCGGGTGTGATAGGCTCTACGTTCAAATACAACGGGTGCAAAACAGTTGCACACGCAGAATACTCAGGTTAAACTTGACAAGCCTAGCATATAACAGATATGGCCTCGGAACACGGAGACCGAAAGGTTGAGCGTGAATCATATAGTAGATATGATCAACATAGTGATGTTCACCATTGAAACTACTCCATCTCACGTGATGATCGGACATGGTTCAGTTGATATGGATCACGTGATCACTTAGAGGATTAGAGGGATGTCTATCTAAGTGGGAGTTCTTAAGTAACATGATTAAACTAAACTTAAATTTATCATGAACTTAGTCCTGGTAGTATTAGCATATCTATGTTGTAGATCAATAGCTCGCGTTGTTGCTTCCCTGTGTTTACTTTGATATGTTCCTAGACAAAATTGTGTTGAAAGATGTTAGTAGCAATGATGCGGATTGGATCCGTAATCTGAGGTTTATCCTCATTGCTGCACAGAAGAATTATGTCCTTGATGCACCGCTAGGTGACGGACCTATTGCAGGAGCAGATGCAGATGTTATGAGCGTTTGGCTAGTTCAGTATGATGACTACTTGATAGTTTAGTGCACCATGCTTAACGTCTTAGAATTGGGACTTCAAAGACATTTTGAACGTCCTGGACCATATGAGATGTTCCAGGAGTTGAAGTTAATATTTCAAGCAAATACCCAAGTTGAGAGATATGAAGTCTCTAACAAGTTCTATAGCTAAAAGATGGAGGAGAATCGCTCAACTAGTGAGCATGTGCTCAGATTGTCTGGGTACTACAATCGCTTGAATCAAGTGGGAGTTAATCTTCCAGATAATATAGTGACTGACAGAATTCTCTAGTCACCATCACCAAGTTAGTAGAACTTCGTGATGAACTATAGTATGCAAGGGATGACGAAAACGACTCCCGAGCTTTTCATGATGATGAAATCGATCAAGGTAGAAATCAAAAAAGAGCATCAAGTGTTGATGGTTGACAACATCACTAGTTTCAAGAAAAGGGTAAAGGGAAAAAGGAGAACTTCAAGAAGAACAGCAAGCAAGGTGCTGCTCAAGTGAAGAAGCCCAAGTCTGGTCCTAAGCCTGAGACTAAGTGCTTCTACTGCAAAGAGACTGGTCACTGGAAGCGGAACTACCCCAAGTGTTTGGCGGATAAGAAGGATTGAAAAGTGAACATAAGTATATTTGATATACATGTTATTGATGTGTACTTTACTAGTGTTTATAGCAACCCCTCAGTATTTGACACTAGTTCAGTTGCTAAGATTAGTAACTCGAAACGGGAGTTGCAAAATAAACAGAGACTAGTTAAGGGTGAAGTAACGATGTGTGTTGGAAGTGGTTCCAAGATTGATATGATCATCATCGCACACTCCCTATACTGTCGGGATTAGTGTTGAACCTAAATAAGTGTTATTTGGTGTTTGCGTTGAGCATGAATATGATTTGATCATGTTTATTGTAAAACAGTTATTCACTTAAGTTAGAGAATATATTGTTGTTCTGTTTACATGAATAAAACCTTATATGGTTACACACCCAATGAAAATGGTTCATTGGATCTCGATCGTAGTGATACACATATTCATAATATTCAAACCAAAATATGCAAAGTTAATAATGATAGTGCAACTTATTTGTGGCACTGTCATTTAGGTCATATTGGTGTAAAGCGCATGAAGAAACTCCATGCTGATGGGATTTTGGAATCACTTGATTATGAATCACTTGGTGCTTGTGAACCATGTCTTATGGGCAAGATGATTAAAGACTCCGTTCTCCGGAACAATGGAGCGAGCAACTGACTTATTGGAAATAATACATACTGATGTATGCGATCCGATGAGTGTTGAAGCTCGTGGCGGGTATCGTTATATTCTGACCTTCACAGATGATGTAAGAGATATGGGTATATCTACTTGATGAAACATAAGTTTGAAACATTTGAACAGTTCAAAGAATTTCAGAGTGAAGTGGAAAATCATCGTGACAAGAAGATAAGGTTTCCACGATCTGATCACGGAGACGAATATTTGAGTTACGAGTTTGGTCTTCAATTAAAACAATGTGGAATAGTTTCACAAATTCATGCCACCTGGAACACCACAGCATAATGGTGTGTCCGAACGTCATAACCGTACTTTATTGGATATAGTGCAATCTATGATGTTTCTTACCGATTTACCACTATAGTTTTGGGGTTATGCATTAGAGACAGCTGCATTCACGTTAAAAAGGGGCACCATCTAAGTCCGTTGAGACGACACAATATGAACTGTGGTTTGGCAAGAAACCAAAGTTGTCGTGTCTTAAAGTTTGGGGTTGCGATACTTATGTGAACAAGTTTCAACATGATAAGCTTGAACCCAAATCGGAGAAATGTGTCTTCATAGGATACCCAAAAGAGACTATTGGGTATATCTTCTATCACAGATTCGAAGGCAAATTCGTTGCTAAGAATACAGACGGATCTGAATTTTGGCAGACCCGTTGACTAAGCTTATCTCACAAGAAAAACATGATCACACCTTAGTACTCTTTGGGTGTTAATCACATAGAGATGTGAACTAGATTACTGACTCTAGTAAACCCTTTGAGTGTTGGTCACATGACGATGTGAACTATGGGTGTTAATCACATGGTGATGTGAACTATTGATGTTAAATCACATGGCGATGTGAACTAGATTATTGACTCTAGTGCAAGTGGGAGAATGAAGGAAATATGCCCTAGAGGCAATAATAAAGTTATTATTTATTTCCTTATTTCATGATAAATGTTTATTATTCATGCTAGAATTGTATTAACCGGAAACATAATACATGCGTGAATACATAGACAAACAGAGTGTCACTAGTATGCCTCTACTTGACTAGCTCGTTGATCAAAGATGGTTAAGTTTCCTAGCCATAGACATGAGTTGTCATTTGATTAACGGGATCACATCATTAGGAGAATGATGTGATTGACTTGACCCATTCCGTTAGCTTAGCACTTGATCCTATGACTATGAGATTATGCAACTCCCGTTTGCCAGAGGAACACTTTGTGTGCTACCAAACGTCACAACGTAACTGGGTGATTATAAAGGAGCTCTACAGGTGTCTCCAAAAGTACATGTTGGGTTGGCGTATTTCGAGATTAGGATTTTTCACTCCGATTGTCGGAGAGGTACCTCTGGGCCCTCTCGGTAATGCACATCACATAAGCCTTGCAAGCATTGCAACTAATGAGTTAGTTGCGAGATGATGTATTACGGAACGAGTAAAGAGACTTGCCGGTAACGAGATTGAACTAGGTATTAAGATACCGACGATCGAATCTCGGGCAAGTAACATACCGATGACAAAGGGAACAACGTATGTTGTTATGCGGTCTGACCGATAAAGATCTTCGTAGAATATGTGGGAGCCAATATGAGAATCCAGGTTCCACTATTGGTTATTGATCGGAGACGTGTCTCGGTCATGTCTACATAGTTCTCGAACCCGTAGGGTCCGCACGCTTAAGGTTTCGATGACAGTTATATTATGAGTTTATGAGGTTTGATGTACCGAAGGAGTTCGGAGTCCCGGATGACATCGGGGACATGAAGAGTAGTCTCGAAATGGTCGAGACGTAAAGATCGATATATTGGACAACTATATTCGGACTTCGGAAAGGTTCCGAGTGATTCGGGTATTTTTCGGAGTACCGGAGAGTTACGAGAATTCGCCGGGAGAAGTATTGGGCCTTATTGGGCCATACAGGAAAGAGGGAGGGGCTGCCTAGGGCAGGGCGCGCGCCCCCCGATGGCCTAGTCTGAATTGGACTAGGGGGAGGGGCTGCGCCCCCTCCTTCGTTCCCTTCTCCCTTCCCCTTCCTTCTCTCCTACTCCTACTAGGAAAGGAGGAGTCCTACTCCCGGTGGGAGTAGGACTCCCCCCTTGGCGCGCCCTCCTCCTTCGCCGGCCGCCTCCCCCCTAGCTCCTTTATATACGGGGGCAGGGGGCACCTCTAGACACAACAATTGAACAAGTTGATCTTCGTGATTGTTCTCTTAGCCGTGTGCGGTGCCCCCCTCCACCATAATCCTCGATAATATTGTAGCGGTGCTTAGGCGAAGCCCTGCGACGGTAGAACATCAAGGTCGTCACCACGCCTTCGTGCTGACGGAACTCTTCCCCGACACTTTGCTGGATCGGAGTCCAGGGGTCGTCATCGAGCTGAACGTGTGCTAGAACTCGGAGGTGCCGTAGTTTTGGTGCTTGATTGGTCGGGCCGTGAAGACATACGATTACATCAACCGCGTTGTCATAACGCTTCCGCTTTCAGTCTACGAGGGTACATGGAAAACACTCTCCCCTCTTGTTGCTATGCATCACCATGATCTTGCATGTGCGTAGGAAATTTTTTGAAATTACTACGTTCCCTAACATTGGGAGCCTTGCTCCCTTTGTGCATGCAGTCTGGAAGGTCGCCTTGCGGCGCCTCCAGGACAACCTCCCCTTGGCTTGGAACCCTTTGGGACAACACCTCGGCGTTGTCCGCAGGGCGAGGGGTGGAAGCGGTTGGAAGTGAAAAGCTATTCACATCCGACGAATCCAAGGAACAACTCGGCGATATGTCGACTTGGGCTCGGGGCGGACTGCATGATTATATTCGATGTTAGGAGAAGTTGTGCAATAAAGGAACGCTATGAGTCACTCTGGTGTCCGAATACTTACGACTTCGCCAGGGGCTTGGCCCTGGGCGGCCACTCCTCTTCGCTGTCGGCGGCGTTGGTGGAGTAGTCCGGAGGAAGGGCCCTTCTTGGACCCTCCGGCCTCCCCAGTTGGGGTGGCCTTCCTTTTCTTTTCTCCCCCTGCTGGAAGGGAAGAAACCTCTTTTTCCTCCTCCTCGTCTTCATGGGAGGAGTGCACCTCGGAGTCATCGAACAATGAGTCCGACACCGCCAGGCGCCGGGAACTCTTTCGGGTCCCCGTGGCCTTCTTCTTGGCCTTCTTCTCCGGCACCACGTAAGGTGCCGGAACCAGCAGCTCCGCCAAGCGAGCGTCTTCTGGGCCTTCGGGCAAAGGAGCCGGACAGTCGATCTGTCCGGCTGTCTCCTGCCAGTCCTATCAAAGGCATGGAAGCTTAGACCTGGCATATGATTAAACTATGAAGAATGAATACCCTATGCGAGGTAGAACAGCTTACCGCGCTGGCTTGGCGCTTCGTGCTGAATCCGCGATCCTCGGTAAGGGGAGGGGGGACCTCGACACCCTTTAATAGTACCTTCCAAGCATCCTCGTGTGTTGTGTCGAAGAACTCGCTCAGAGTTTGGTGCTGGGACGGGTCGAACTCCCACAAGTTGAACGCCCGTTATTGGCACGGGAGGATCCGGCGGATGATCATGACCTGGACTATGTTGACAAGCTTGAGCATCTTGTTCACCATGTTTTGGATACAGGTTTGGAGTCCGGTCAGCTCTCCCGAACTACCCCAGGGCAGGCCCTTCTCTTTCCAGGAGGTGAGCCGCGTGGGGATTCCGGATCAGAATTCGGGGGCCGCCGCCCATTTAGGGTCACGTGGTTCGGTGATGTAGAACCACCCCGATTGCCACCCCTTTATGATCTCCACATAGGAGCCCTCGAGCCATCTGGCGTTAGGCATCTTGCCCACCATGGCGCCTCCGCACTCCGCCTGCTGGCCGTGCACCACTTTTGGTTTGACATTAAAAGTCTTCAGCCATAGGCCGAAATGGGGGTTGATGCGGAGGAAGGCCTCACACACGATGAGAAACGCCGAGATGTTGAGGATGAAGTTCGGGGCCAGATCGTGAAAGTCCAGGCCGTGGTAGAACATGAGCCCCCGGACGAATGGGTGGAGAGGGAAGCCCAGTCTGCGGAGGAAATGGGTGAGGAAAACTACCCTTTCATGGGGGCTGGGGGTGGGGATGAACTGCCCCACATCTGGGAGCCCATGTGCGATGTCTGCGGACAAGTATCCAGCTCTCCTCAGTTTCTTGATATGTCCCTCCATGACGGAGGAGACCATCCACTTGCCTCCCGCTCCGTACATGGTTGGAGAAGGTTGAGGAAGAAAATGCGGGCTTGGGCGCTGGAGCTCAAGTGTGCGAGGATGGATGAGCGAAGGAGGAAGAAGGTGTGGATGGAAAAAGGTGAACCCTTGTCCCTTTATATGGGCGGACAAAACTATGCGTCCCCACCAGCCTGGTAAAACCCGCTCGTCCCCCAAGCGCCATAATTGATGGCACGGTTGGCTTACCCACATCCGTATTGATGAGAATCCCGCGATAAGGGAACACGAAATCTGCTTTGACAAGACGTGCCAAGGAAACCGCCTCGCAAAATGTGCTGAGGCTGTAAAAAACGGTTCGCATAATGGCTTGACTGTGTGTGATGTCACATTGCAGGATACGTCAGCAGATTAGATTTGTGGAAATGATATTCTCTCTACGGTGGTATGTGGAACTTGTTTTGCAGAGCCGGACACAATCCTCGTGTTCAAAATCTTCTATGAAGTATTCGGAGGAGGAACCCGCCTTGCAATGTCGAAGACAATCTGCGCGCCGGAGTCATCGTCATTGAAGCCTGGTTCAGGGGCTACTGAGGGAGTCCTGGATTAGGGGGTGTTCGTATAACCAGACTATAACCTTTGGCCGGACTGTTGGACCATGAAGATACAAGATTGAAGACTTTGTCCCGTGTCCGGATGGGACTCTCCTTGGCGTGGAAGGGAAGCTTGGCAATACGGATATGTAGATCTCCTTCCTTGTAACCGACTCTGTGTAACCCTATCCCCCTCCGGTGTCTATATAAACCGGAGGATTTAGTCCATAGGACAGAAGAAGAACAATCATACCATAGGCTAGCTTCTAGGGTTTAGCCTCTCTCATCTCGTGGTAGATCTACTTTTGTACTACTCATATCGTCAATATTAATCAAGCAGGAGTAGGGTTTTACCTCCATCGAGAGGGCCCGAACCTGGGTAAAAACATCGTGTCCCTTGGCTCCTGTTACCATCCGCCTAGACGCACAGTTCGGGACCCCCTACCCGAGAACCGGCGGTTTTGACACCGGCAATTTACAACTCAATGATTACAACTCGATACTAGAACAAAGTATGACTCTATATGAATGCCTCCGGTGGTGTACCGGGATATGCAATGAATCAAGAGTGACATGTATGAAAGAATTTATGAATGGTGGCTTTGCCACAAATACTATGTCAACTACATGATTATGCTAGCACTATGACAATGATGAAAATGTCATGATGAACGGAATGGTGGAAAGTTGCATGGCAATATATCTCGGAATAGCTATGGGAATGCCATAATAGGTAGGTATGGTGGCTGTTTTGAGGAAGATATAAGGACGTTTATGTGTGAAAGAGCGTATCATATCACGGGGTTTGGATGCACCTGCGAAGTTTGCACCAACTCTCAATGTGAGAAAGGGCAATGCACGGTACCGAAGAGGCTAGCAATGATGGAAGGGTGAGAGTGCGTATAATCCATGGACTTACCATTAGTCATAAAGAACTCACATACTTATTGCAAAAATCTATAAGCCATCAAAAACCAAAGCACTACGCGGATGCTCCTAGGGGGATAGATTGGTAGGAAAAGACCATCGCTCGTCGCCGACCGCCACTCATAAGGAGGACAATCAAAGAACACCTCATGTTTCAAATTTGTTACATAATATTTACCATACGTGCATGCTACGGGACTTGCAAACTTCAACACAAGTATTTCTCAAATTCACAACTACTCAACTAGCACGACTTTGATATTATTACCTCCATATCTCAAAACAAACATCAAGCATCAAACTTCTGTTAGTATTCAACACACTCATAAGAAAGTTTTTACTAATCTTGAATACCTAGCATATTAGGATTAAGCACATTACCATGATATTTAGGACTCTCAAAATAATATAAGTGAAGCATGAGAATTCATCTATTTCTTCAAAATAAAACTATCGTCATGCTCTAAAGGATATAAGTGAAGTACTAGAGCAAACAACAAACTACTCCGAAAGATATAAGTGAAGATCAATGAGTAGTTAAATAATTATTCAACTATGTGAAGACTCTCCCATTTAATAATTTCAGATCTTGGTACTTTATTCAAAAAGCAAGCAAAGCTAAAGAAAATAAAATGACACTCCAAGCAAAACACATATATGTGGTGAATAAAAATATAGCTCCAAGTAAAGTTACCGATGAACGAAGATGAAAGAGGGGATGCCTTCCGGGGCATCCCCAAGCTTAGACGCTTGGTTATCCTTGAATATTACCTTGGGTTGCCTTGGGAATCCCCAAGCTTAGGCTCTTGCTACTCCTTATTCCATAGTCCATCGAATCTTTACCCAAAACTTGAAAACTTCACAACACAAAACTTAACAGAAAACTCGCAAGATTCGTTAGCGGAAGAAAACAAAACACCACTTCAAGGTACTGTAATGAACTAATTATTTATTTATATTGGTGTTAAACCTACTTTATTCCAACTTCTCTATGGTTTATAAACTATTTTACTAGCCATACATTCATCAAAATAAGCAAACAACACACAAAAAATAGAATCTGTCAAAAACAGAACAGTCTGTAGTAATCTGTAACTAACGCAAACTTATGGAACTCCAAAAATTCTAAAATAAATTGGTGGACCTGAGGAATTTGTCTAGTAATCATCTGCAAAAATAATAAACTAAATAGAACTCTCCAGTAAAAAGTTGAAGCTAATTTCATGAGCGCTAAAGTTTCTATTTTTTACAGCATGATCATAAAGACTTCACCCAAGTCTTCCCAAAGGTTCTACTTGGCAAAAACACTAATTAAAACACAAAACGACATATAAACAGAAGCTAGATGAATTATTTATTCCTAAATAGAACCAAAAAGCAAGAAACTAAAATAAAAATTGGTTGCCTCCCAACAAGCGCTAACGTTTAACGCCCCTAGCTAGGCATGATGATTTCAATGATGCTCACATAAAAGATAAGAATTGAAACATAAAGAGAGCATCATGAAGAATATGACTAGCACATTTAAGTCTAATCCACTTCCTATGCATAGGGATTTTGTGGGCAAACAACTTATGGGAAGAATAATCAACTTGCATAGGAAGGTAAAACAAGCATAACTTTAAAACTTTAAGCACATAGAGAGGAAACTTGATATTACTGCAATTCCTACAAGCATAAATTCCTCCCTCATAACAATTTTATGTAGAATCATGAATGAATTCAACAATATAGCCAGCACCTAAGGCATTCTTTTCATGATCTACAAGCATAGAAATTTTATTACTCTCCACATGAGCAAAATTCTTCTCATTCGGAATAGTGGGAGTATCATAAGAGACTTGAATACTATAAATTGTTTCCACATTAAAAGAGTAATGTTCAGAAAAAGGGTAATCACAATCATGACAAGTTTTATAAATATAATCATCATAAGTTTTATCATCACTACTTTTTATAGCATAAGTTTTATCACAATAATCATCATAAGTAGCAACTTTGTTCTCATCATAATCGATTGAAACCTCTTCCAAGATAGTGGATACATCACTAAATAAAGTCATGACCTCTCCAAATCCACTTTCATAAATATTATAAGATTCAACATCCTCCAAAATAGTGGGATCATTACTTCCTAAGGTTGACACTCTTCCAAACCCACTTTCATCAATATAATCATCATAAGTAGGAGGCATGCTATCATCATACAAAAATTTGCATATCAAAACTTGGGAGGCTAAAAATATCATCTTCACTAAACATAGCATCCCCAAGATTGGGACAAACATTAATTGCAGACAATATATTATCAAATATGTCATCCTCATCAAACTTAGCTTCCCCAAGCTTGGGCCTTTTCATATCATAAGCATAATCACTATCATCATTAATAGTATGGATAGCACCAATAGTATAGCAATTATTATATTCTTCCAAGCAAGTGACAAAAAGATTTTCAAGATCATAAGAAGTATCATTATCTTCCCAATCATAATCATCACAACAAGCAATAGACATAACGAGATCATCATCAAGTGCATCATCTACCACAATTATTTTTGATTCATTTTCATGAGGCACAACAATAATAGGAGCAACATTATTTGGGAGGGATACCTTTTTACCTCTCTTCCTTTTTCTTTTCTTCTTCTTTACCTCATGTGTGGGTTCAATCCTCTTTTTGGAGCTCCTTATTAATGAGATTGGTTGAATAGAAGGCTCCTCCTCATTACCTGATTCATCATAAGAAATAATAGGAGGCTATTGGGAAGTCTCTTCCCTTTCATTAGTATTCTCTTCATCTTCTATTTGTTTTTGTTTCTTCATGTAATTGGCAATATAAGGATTTTCAATACAATTCACCGCATAATACATATAAATCTTCTCTAGATCAAAATCAAGAAATTTATCGAGATTAAATTTTGGAATACCCTTAGTTATACGTTTCATTTCTTCATAACCCAAAATAAGACTAAGCTATTTATGATTCTCAAGGGTAATCAAATTATCACAATATTTGGACACGACTTGATCATGAAACTGTTGGAAATATGCCCTAGAGGCAATAATAAAAGCATTATTATTATATTTCCTTATTCATGATAATTGTCTTTATTCGTGCTATAATTGTGTTATCCGGAAATCGTAATACATGTGTGAATAACAGACAACAACATGTCCCTAGTGAGCCTCTAGTTGACTAGCTCGTTGATCAATAGATAGTCATGGTTTCCTGACTATGGACATGGCGATGTCATTGATAACGAGATCACATCATTAGGAGAATGATGTGATGGACAAGACCCAATCCTAAACATAGCATAAGATCGCATAGTTCGTTTGCTAGAGTTTTCCAATGTCAAGTATCCTTTCCTTAGACCATGAGATCGTGTAACTCCCGGATACCGTAGGAGTACTTTGGGTGTGCCAAACGTCACAACGTAACTGGGTGACTATAAAGGTATACTATGGGTATCTCTGAAAGTGTCTGTTGGGTTGACATGGATCGAGACTGGGATTTGTCACTCCGCTTGACGGAGAGGTATCACCGGGCCCTGTCGGTAATGCATCATCACAATGAGCTCAATGTGATCAAAGTGTTTGATCACGGGATCATGCATTACGGCACGAGAAAAGTGACTTGCCGGTAACGAGATTGAACGAGGTATTGGGATACCGACGATCGAATCTCGGGCAAGTAAAATACCGATTGACAAAGGGAATCGTATACGGGATTAATTGAATCCTCGACATCGTGGTTCATCCGATGAGATCATCGTGGAGCATGTGGGAGCCAACATGGGTATCCAGATCCCGCTGTTGGTTATTGCCCGAGAGCCGTCTCGGTCATGTCTGCATGTCTCCCGAACCCGTAGGGTCTACACACTTAAGGTTCGGTGACGCTAGGGTTGTGAAGATATGTATATGCAGTAACCCGAATGTTGTTCGGAGTCCCGTATGAGATCTCGGACGTCACGAGGAGTTCTGGAATGGTCCGGAGGTAAAGAATTATATATAGGAAGTGCTATTTCGGCCATCGGGACAAGTTTCGGTGTTATCGGTATTGTACCGGGACCACCGGAGGGGTCCCGGGGGTCCACCAGGTGGGGCCACCTGCCCCGGTGGGCCACATGGGCCTTAGGGGGTGCGCCTTGGCCTGCATGGGCCAAGGGAAACCAGCCCCAAGGGGCCCATGCGCCTAGGGTTCCAAAAGGGAGGAGTCCTAGTGGTGGAAGGCACCTCCTAGATGGCTTGGGGGGAGGGAAACCTCCCTGGCCGCCGCCCCCCTTGGGAGATCAGATCTCCCAGGGCCGGTGCCCCCCCAGAGGCCTATATAAAGGGGGGAGGGGAGGGGGGCTGCGCACCCTTGGCCCTGGCGCCTCCCTCTCCCTCTCCAACACATCCTCCTCCTCCGTAGAGCTCGGCGAAGCCTTGTCGGAGTACTGCGGCTCCACCATCACCACGCCGTCGTGCTGCTGCTGGAGTCTTCTTCCCCAACCTCTCCTTTGCCTTGCTGGATCAAGAAGAAGGAGACGTTACGCTGACCGTACGTGTGTTGTACGCGGAGGTGCCGTGCTTTCGGTGCTAGGATCTCCGGTGATTTGGATCACGGTGTGTACGACTACTTCATCCCCGTTCGTTGAACACTTCCGCTCGTGATCTACAAAGTGGTATGTAGATGCAATCTCTCTCTCCCATGACTCATTGCTAGATGAACTCATAGATGGATCTTGGTGAAACCGTAGGAAAATTTTTGTTTTCTGCAACGTTCCCCAACAGAAACAAATAGCATTGGAGCTTTAAATGACCATGTTCATTGCAAAGTTCACAAGGGGCGCGGAAAATATTGAATCTTTCAGCGCAATCATCAAGACTTTCTTGCAACAATTTAGTTTCTAAGTACTTAAGCCTCTTGCAATATCTATCTTCCCTATTTGGTGTGTACTTGCAAACCCAATGTACTCCACAAAAATTGACATGTTTATAGGAGACTTTTTCATCATAACTACTGCAATCATCATTATTACCATGGATATTCAAGGAGTTCATACTAACAACATTGCAATCATGCTTCATTCAAAGATTTAGTGCCAAACATTTTAATGCATTCTTCTTCTAACACTTTGGCACAATTTTCCTTTCCATCAAACTCACGAAAGATATTAAAAAGATGAAGCGTATGAGGTAAACTCAATTCCATTTTTTAGTTTTCTTTTATAAACTAAACTAGTGATAAAACAAGAAACAAAAAGATTCAATTGCAAGATCTAAAGATATACCTTCAAGCACTCACCTCCCCGGCAACGGCGCCAGAAAAGAGCTTGATGTCTACTACATAACCTTCTTCTTGTAGACATTGTTGGGCCTCCAAGTGCAGAGGTTTGTAGGACAGTAGCAAATTTCCCTCAAGTGGATGACCTAAGGTTTATCAATCAGTGGGAGGCGTAGGATGAAGATGGTCTCTCTCAAACAACCCTGCAACCAAATAACAAAGATACTCTTGTGTCCCCAACACACCCAATACAATGGTAAATTGTATAGGTGCACTAGTTCGGCGAAGAGATGGTGATACAAGTACAATATGGATGGTAGATATAGGTTTTTGTAATCTGAAAATATAAAAACAGCAAGGTAACAAGTGGTAAAAGTGAGCGTAAATGGTATTGCAATGCTAGGAAACAAGGCTTAGGGTTCATACTTTCACTAGTGCAAGTTCTCTCAACAATAATAACATAGTTGGATCATATAACCATCCCTCAACATGCAACAAAGAGTCACTCCAAAGTCACTAATAGCAGAAAACAAATGAAGAGATTATGGTAGGGTACGAAACCACCTCAAAGTTATTCTTTCCAATCAATCCGTTGGGCTATTCCTATAAGTGTCACAAACAGCCCTAGAGTTCGTACTAGAATAACACCTTAAGACACAAATCAACCAAAACCCTAATGTCACCTAGATACTCCAATGTCACCGCAAGTATCCGTGGGTATGATTATACGATATGCATCACACAACCTCAGATTCATCTATTCAACCAACACATAGGACCTCAAAGAGTGCCCCAAAGTTTCTATCGGAGAATCACGACAAAAACGTGTACCAACCCCTATGCATAGGTTCATGGGCGGAACCCACAAGTTGATCACCAAAACATACATCAAGTATATCACGATATCCCATTGTCACCACAGATACGCACGGCAAGACATACATCAAGTGTTCTCAAATCTTTAAAGACTCAATCCGATAAGATTACTTCAGAGGGAAGACTCAATCCATTACAAGAAAGTAGAGGGGGAGAAGCAACATAACATCCAACTATGATAGCAAAGCTCGTGATACGTCAAGATCGTATCACCTCAAGAACACAAGAGAGAGAGAGAGAGAGAGAGAGAGAGAGAGAGAGAGAGAGAGAGATCAAACACATAGTTACTGGTACATACCCTCAGCCCCGAGGGTGAACTACTCCCTCCTCGTCATGGAGAGCGCCGGGATGATGAAGATGGCCACCGGTGAGGGTTACCCCCTCCAGCAGGGTGCCGGAACAGGGTCCCGGTTGACTTTTGGTGGCTACAGAAGCTTGCGGCGGCAGAACTCCCGATCTATTCTGTTCTTCAAAAGTTTTAGGGTACGTGGGTATATATGGGTGAAAGAAGTACGTCGGTAGAGCCACGAGGGGCCCACGAGGGTGGAGAGCGCGCCCTACGGGGGTGGGCGCGCCCCCTGCCTCGTGGCTCCCTCGTCTCTTTCCTGACGTGCACTCCAAGTTTTTTCGGTAGCTTTCCTTCGAAAAATAACTTCTCCAGTTGGTTTCATTCCGTTTCGGCTCCGCTTGATATTCCTTTTCTTCGAAACACTGAAACAAGGGAAAAAACAGGAACTGGCACTGGGCTCTGGGTCAATAGGTTAGTCCCAAAAATAATATAAAAGTGGAAAATAAAGCCCATAAACATCCAAAACACATAATATAATAGCATGGAACAATCAAAAATTATAGATACGTTGGAGACATATCAGTGATGCCTATAATCATGATTATTGCCTTTGATATCGTCATAACTTTGCACTTTTCTATCAATTGCTCAACAGTAATTTGTTTACCCACCGCATGCTATCTTCAAGAGAGAATCCTCTAGTGAAACCTATGACCCCGGGTCTATTTTCCATCATATATTTTCATATCTATAAACCAAAAAACCAGAAAATACCTTGCTGGAATTTATTTATATTTACTTTAGTTTGCTCTTTTATTTATCTTTTATACCTATCTCTATTAGATCTCACTCTTGTTCGTAACCATGAAGGGATTGACAACCCCTTTTTCGTGTTATGTGCAAGTGTTTGTTAGTTTGTGCAGGTGCATATATTGGAGACTTGCTTGTGCCTCCTAATGGATTGATACATTGGTTCTTAACTGAGGGAAATAGTTATCTCTACTTTGCTGCATCACACTTTCCTCTTCAAGGGAAAAATCAACGCAAGCTCAAGAAGTAGCAGGAAGAATTTCTGGCGCCGTTGCCGGGGAGGTTCGACATCAAGCCTACCAAGTACCCATCATAAACTCTCATCTCTTGCATTACATTATTTGCCATTTGCCTCTCGTTTTCCTCTCCCCACTTCTAAAACGTTTTTAGAAAAACACAAAATTATTTGGCTTTTTATTCGCTCTTCTTTCGTTCATCTTTCCGTTTGCTTGTGTGTTAGATTGCTTGTTTGGCTGTATGTCTCAACCCAAGAGCTTTCATCCTTACTATAGGAAGTTTGAAGAGATTGAAAATAATGCTAAAAGTTCCACTTCCTTACAATTTGAGCATAATAGTTTCTTTAGGAACGAACTTAAACCACAGAAAACTATGATAGAAGATATTAATAAAGAGCTCAACGATGTTACTAAGGAAATATATGGCCTCAAATCTCGATTTGCTCATAATGAAAATTTAGTAGGTCAAATTTTCGACAAGCAAACTACTTTGGTAAATAATATGGCGCTAAACTAGAATCCCTTGAAAATAATGATGAAGATCTTAAAGTCCTTGGTGTGACTCCTACTGAATCTTTGTTTTCTAATATAAATCTTGATAAAGATGGGACTGGAGATGAGTCAACTTTAGCTAGAAGGCGTCCCAATAATTTGGAGTTTAAAGATCTTAATGAAAAAATTGATAAAAGTGGGATTGGAGAGGTCAAAACTTTAGGTAATGATGAACCCACTCTTTTGGATTTCAAGGACTTTAATTATGTTAATTGTTCTTTGATAGATTGTATTTCCTTGCTGCAATCCATGTTAAGTTTACCTCATACTTAGAATCAAAATACGGAGTTGTGGCCCAAGTTGACTTCCACATTTTGGCCTTTTAAGGAATGTTGATATTAAGTAAAATATAAAATTGTTCTAAATACTTTTAGACCATTTTATATAGTTTAACATCCTTAGAAACATTTTCCTCCTATATATATATTTATCAGTAATACCCGGTATTACCCGACATTCACTAAAGCCCTTCCATTGACACCGAAACGTTTACAGATCCTCTAGGAACCGAATATTAATGAAACACTTACCCAAATATATTCTCATCACTCCCGTCCTACTAACACTCAGCAGAACATGATTGCCTTAATCTTGTGGGCCCGTAGGTTCGGTAACTCATAAACCTGTACGAAACCCCTTAATCCAATGACCAATAGAGGAACCGTGGACGTCCATATCGATCCCTATAAGCGCACGAATGATATTAAAGTGAACCTTTGGTTATCATGTGATATTCCCTTTACTTATCGATACTTTACAAAATCCAGGATGCATAGGTATCCTCTTGAGTCATCACATGCTCACTATACCAAAATCCTCGTTACAGGTTTTGTTCCTTTTTCTCGTTGTTGTGTTCTGGCATCTCCGTTGTGAGGGCATATTTTTCCCTTAGTGGTTTTGGTGATTGATCGCAATTCACTTGCAGACTAATCGTGTGCACTGAGCATTTCAGATAGTTTATCATATGACACAAGACAATTTTCGTGCCCCTCGGAGATATACAGTCAAGACGGTTATTTTTCCTGCCTTGTTTGTCGTTGGAGTTGAGTCGTAGGAAAACCGTACTATTAAGAGGGGGTCCAGATCGGAAAGGTTTGGGTCGAATCATCACGTACACATTTTCCATTTGCACGCACCATCCTTCTCGCTTCTTTGGAGTTCCACTTTGTTTTTCTGAAAACTTGTCCTAAGGCTACCCACCAGTAGTACCACTTGTAAGTAGTACTTCTGCTGATCCAGTACCACATGTACTACTGCTTATATTGGGTGTTATGTTGTCTATTTAAGCTCAAAGGAAGTAGAGCGACAGTAGGGCAGTAGTACCGCTTGCGGTACTTCCTGTTAGGAGCGAATAGAGAGTGGTTGATGAAATCGATGTTTATTGCTTGAGCCTCGTAGGCATATATATAGGAGTACAATGACTAACTTGGAGTACAAGACAAGCCAAAACAAATCCTACACTATCTCATATTTCCTAACTAATCACGATACTCAACATCCCCCCGCAGTCACAACGGTAGCAACACAGATGGTGAGACTTGAGAAGAATCCGAAGGTAAACTAACGGACATCCCCCCATAGTCATAACGGTCGACGCATCACGGAAGTTGTGGCTAGAGTTGAAATTGATGAGGTTGCTCAAGCAAGGCGATAGCCCTTTGTGTCGTTGTCGAGGTAGCCAAGAGCGTAGGGTGGTGTTGTCGTGCAAAGAACACCATTGTCGATGTCGAGTCAGGGTGGCCAGTGTCGAGGAAGTTGTCGTGGAGCCGTGGGCGCAAGGAGGCGCTGAGTTAGTCATGGGTGCAGTGGTGTCGAAGTAGTGGTGCACTGGGAAGAAGACATTGTTGATGAGGCACCGCACAGGGTTTGCCAAACCAGGGGACATGTCATAGACGAAGGCACGCGTTGGTGTTGCCAGCACCGGGCATGTGTATACAGACGTAGATGAAGTTGACGAAGTGTCGCGCCAAGCTTGCCAGATCCTGGAATATGTGTTTTCCATTGAATCGCATATTCCAGGATCATAGCAGTTATAACATAGAATATAAACTCTTTAATTATGAATACGGAAATTTAATAATACAAATATTATTACCTCTAGGGCATATTTCCAACAAAACCCCTACGTCCTACTTTGATTGTACTGATGCGATGGAGTACAGAGTACAAGATGATTGATGTCTACTACGCAACCTTCTTCTTGTAAACTCGTGTTGGGCCTCCAAGCGCAAAGTTTTGTAGGACAATAGCATATTTCCCTCAAGTGGATGACCTAAGGTTTATCAATCTGTGGAAGGTGTAGGATGAAGATGGTCTGTCTCAAACAACCCTGCAACCAAATAACAATGAGTCTCTTGTGTCCCCAACACACCCAATACAATGGTAAATTGTATAGGTGCACTAGTTCGGTGAAGAGATGGTGATACAAGTGCAATATGGATAGTAGATATAGGTATTTGCAATATGAAAATATAAAAACAGCAAGGTAGCAGGTAACAAAAGTCAGTAAAAACGGTATTGCAATGCTTGAAACAAGGCCTGGGGTTCATACTTTCACTAGTGCAAGTTCTCTCAACAATGATAACATAATTAGATCATATAACAATCCCTCAACATGCAAAAAACAACCACTCCAAAGTCACTAATAGTGGAGAAAAACGGAGAGATTATTGTAGGGTACGAAACCACCTCAAAGTTATTCTTTTTGATCGATATATTGGGATATTCCTATAAGTGTCACAAACAGCCCTAGAGTTCGTACTAAAATAACACCTTAAGATACACATCAACCAAAACCCTAATGTCACCTAGATACTCCAATTTCACCACAAGTATCCGCGGGTTTGATTATATGATATGCATCACACAATCTCAGATTCATCTATTCAAACCAACACGAAGAACTTCAAAGAGTGCCCCAAAGTTTCCACCGGTGAAACAAGGACGAAAAACGTGCATCAACCCCTATGCATAGATTACCTCAATGTCACCTTGGGAACTCGCGAGTTGAGTGCCAAAACATACATCAAGTGAATCAATAGAATACCCCATTTTCACCACGGGCATCCCACGCAAGACATACATCAAGTGTTCTCAAATCCATAATAGTATTCAATCCAATAATAGTGAAACCTCAGAGGTAAAACTCAATTCATCACAAGAAGGTAGAGGGGGAGAAACATCGTAAGATCCAACTATAATAGCAATGCTTGCGGTACATCAAGATCGTGGCAAATCAAGAACACGAGAGAGAGAGAGAGAGATCAAACACATAGCTACTGGTACATACCCTCAGCCCCGAGGGTGAACTACTCCCTCCTCGTCATAGCTACTGGTACATACCCTCACTCCCCGACAATGGCGCCAGAAAAGAGCCTTGATGACCCACAAGTATAGGGGATCAATCGTAGTCCTTTTGATAAGTAAGATTGTTGAACCCAACGAGGAGCAGACGGAAATGACAAGTGGTTTTCAGCAAGGTAATCTCTGCAAGCACCGAAATTGTCGGTAACGAGTAGTTTGATAGCAAAGTAATTTGTAACGAGAAAGTAATGGTACCGGTAAATAAAGTGCAGCAAGGTAGCCCAATCTTTTTGTAGCAAAGGACAGCCCAAAACAGTTTCTTATAATAAGCAAAGCGTTCTTGAGGGTACACAGGAATTTCATCATATCACTTTCATCATGTTGGTTTGATTCGTGTTCGCTACTTTGATAATTTGATATGTGGGTGGACCGGTGCTTAGGTGCTCTTCTTACTTGAACAAACCTCCTACTTATGATTAACCCCCTCGCAAGCATCCGCAACTACTTGAAGAGTATTTAGATAAAATCTAACCATAGCATTAAACTTTTGGATCCAAATTAGCCCCTTATGAAATAGCGCATAAACTAGGGTTGAAGCTTCTATCACTATAGCAACCCATCATCTAATAACTACTCCACAATGCATTCCCTTAGGCCCAAATATGGTGAAGTGCCATGTAGTCGATGTTCACATGACACCACTAAGGGAATCACAACATACATATCATCAAAATATCGAACACATATCAAGTTCACATAATTACTTGCAACATGACTTCTCCTGTGACCTCAAGAACAAAAGTAACTACTCACAAATGTAATCATTATCAAGATCAGTGGGGTATTAAATATCATAATGGATCTGAACATATAATCTTCCACCAAATAAACCATATAGTAATCAACTACAAGATGTAATCAACACTACTAGTCACCCACAAGTACCAATCTAAGGTTCGAGTACAAAGATTAAACACAAGAGATGAACTAGTGTTTGAGAGGAGATGGTGCTGTTGAAGTTGTTGATGGAGATTGCCCTCCCAAAGATGGAAGAGTTGTTGGTGACGACGATGACGATTATTTCCCCCTCCGAGAGGGAAGTTCCCCCGACGGAATCACTCCGTCGAAGGGCAAAAGTGCTCCTGCCCAAGTTCTGCCTCAAGACGGTGGCGCTTCGTCCCGAAAGTCCTCCTCTTATTTTTTCCAATTCAAAATGACTTATATACCAAAAGAAGGGCACCGAAGGTGGGCCGAGGAGGGCACAACCCACCAGAGCGGGCCTGGGGGCCAGGCGCCCAGGTGGGTTGTGCCCACCTGGTGGGCCTCCTCTAGTAGTTACTTGCTCCGGTATTTTTCTTTTATTCCAAAATAATTCTCTATAAAGTTTCAGCTCATTTGGAGATGTGCAGAATAGGTAACTCTGACGTAGCTTTTCCAGGTCCAGAATTCCAGCTGCCGGTATTCTCGCTCTTTGTGTAAACCTTGCATATTATGAGAGAAAAGGCACTAGATTTACTGCAAAAAGCATTATTAAGCATAAAAATATAGTAAATAACAGTAGGTAATCATGATGCAAAATGGACATATCAATGAGTCTCATGATTTTAATTTTTCCAAGTTTAATAGACAAACTCATAAGAAAGAATTGCCAAGTAAGGATGAAATAATTGCTCTTGCTTCTATTGTTGTACCTCCTACTGATCCACTAGAACAATATTTGCTAGACCATGAAAATGATATGCATATGCATGAAAGAAATGAGATAGATAAGATCTTCTTTGAACAACAACGTCTGCTTAAACACAATTTGCCTATTGAAACTCTAGGAGGTCTGATACGTCCATTTTGCATCATGCTTTTATATCGATATTTATTGCTTTATGGGGTCTTATTACACATTATGTCACAATACTTATGCCTATCCTCTCTTATTTTACAAGGTTTACATAAAGAGGGAGAATGTTGGCAGCTGGAATTCTGGGCTGGAAAAGGAGCAAATATTAGAGACCTATTCTGCACAACTCCAAAAGTCGTGAAACTCCACGAAAGTTATTTTTGGAAATAATAAAAAATAGTGAGCAAAGAAAATACCAGAGAGGACCCACACCCTGGGCACGAGGGTGGGGGGCGCGCCCTACCCCCCTGGGCGCGTCCCCCCGCCTCGTGGGCCCCCTGGTAGCCCTCTGGTGCCTATCTTCTGCTATATGAAGTCTTTCGTCCGAGAAAAATCATAAGCAAGCTTTCCGGACGAGACTCCGCCGCCACGAGGCGGAACCTTGGCGAAACCAATCTAGGGCTCTGGCGGAGCTGTTCTGCCAGGGACACTTCCCTCCGGGAGGGGGAAATCATCACCATCGTCATCACCAGCGCTCCTCTCATCAGGAGGGGGCCAATCTCCATCAATATCTTCACCAGCACCATCTCCTCTCAAAACCTAGTTCATCTCTTGTATCCAATTCTTGTCTCTAAGTCTGAGATTGGTACCTGTAGGTTGCTAGTAGTGTTGATTACTCCTTGTAGTTGATGCTAGTTGGTTTATTTGGTGCAAGATCATATGTTCAGATCCTTTATGCATATTAATACTCCTATGATTATGAACATGAATATGCTTTGTGAGTAGTTACGTTTGTTCCTGAGGACATGGGAGAAGTCTTACTATTAGTAGTCATGTGAATTAGGTATTCGTTAGATATTTTGATGGGATGTATGTTGTCTCTCCTCTAGTGGTGTTATGTGAACGTCGACTACATGACACTTCACCATTGTTTGGTCCTAGAGGAAGGCATTGGGAAGTAATAAGTAGATGATGGGTTGCTAGAGTGACAGAAGCTTAAACCCTAGTTTATGCGTTGCTTCGTAAGGGGCTGATTTGGATCCATATGTTTCATGTTATGGTTAGGTTTACCTTAATACTTCTTTTGTAGTTGCGGATGCTTGCAATAGGAGTTAATCATAAGTGGGATGCTTGTCCAAGTAAGAACAGCACCCAAGCACCGGTCCACCCACATATCAAATTATCAAAGTACCGAACGCGAGTCAGATGAACGTGATGAAAACTAGCTTGACGATAATTCCCATGTGTCCTCGGGAGCGCTTTTCTCTATATAAGAGTTTGTCCAGGTTTGTCCTTTGCTACAAAAAGGATGGGGCCACCTTGCTGCACTTCATTTACTTTAGTTACTTGTTGCTCGTTACAAATTATCTTATCACAAAACTATCTGTTACCTATGATTTCAGTGCTTGCAGAGAATACCTTGCTGAAAACTGCTTATCATTTCCTTCTGCTCCTCGTTGGGTTCGACACTCTTACTTATCAAAAGGACTACGATAGATCCCCTATACTTGTGGGTCATCAAGACTCTTTTCTGGCACCGTTGCCAGGGAGTGAAGCGCCTTTGGTAGGTGGAATTTGGTAAGGAAAAATTTATATAGTGTGCTGAAATTTACTATCACTTGTTACTAGCTATGGAGAGTAATCCTCTGAGGGGCTTGTTCGGGGTATCTTCACCCCGACCAGTAGAGCAAAGAGTTGCTCCTCAACCTACTGAACCTACTGAAAATGAAAACTTTTACTTTGAAATTCCTTCCGGTATGATAGAGAAACTGCTAGCTAACCCTTTTGCAGGAGATGGAACATTGCATCCCGATTTACACCTAATCTATGTGGATGAAGTTTGTGGATTATTTAAGCTTGCAGGTATGCCCGATGATGTTATCAAGAAGAAGGTCTTCCCTTTATCTTCGAAGGGAGATGCATTGACATGGTATAGGCTATGTGATGATATGGGATCATGGGACTACAAGTGATTGAAATTGGAATTTCATCAGAAGTTTTATCCTATGCATCTTGTTCATCGTGATCGTAATTATATATAAAAATTTTGGCCTCGCGAAGGAGAAAGCATCGCTCAATCTTGGGGGAGGCTTAAGTCAATGTTATATTCATGCCCCAATCATGAGCTCTCAAGAGAAATGATTATTCAAAATTTTTATGCTCGGCTTTCTGACAACAATCGCACCATGCTTGATACTTCTTGTAATGGATCTTTTATGATGAAGACTATTGAATTCAAATGGGATTTATTGGAAAGAATTAAACGCAACTCTGAAGATTGGGATCTCGACGAAGCTAAGGAGTCAGGTATAACACCTAAGTTTGATTGTGTTAAATATTTTATGGATACCGATGTTTTTCGTAAATTTAGCACTAAATATGGACTTGACTCTGAGATAGTAGCTTCTTTCTGTGAATCTTTTGCTGCTCACGTTGATCTCCCTAAGGAGAAGTGGTTTAAATATAATCCTCCTGTTGAAGTAAAAGTAGTTGCACCTATTAAAGTTGAAGAAAATACTATCACTTATAATGATCCTATTGTTCCTACTGCTTATGTTGAGAAACCGCCTTTTCCTGTTAGGATAAAGGATCATGCTAAAGCTTCAACTGTTGTCAACAAAAGTAATATTAGAACTTATATACCCCCTGAACAAGTAAAAGTTGAACCTAATATTGCTATTGTTAAAGATCTCTTGGCTGATAATATTGATGGGCATGTTATTTACTTACGCGATGAAACTGCTAGAATTGCTAAGCCTGGTGCTAAAGATAAACCTAGACCTGTTATAGGCATGCCTGTTGTCATGATACTAGTACTGACAGTAGAATAGTGGGGTAAGTATGGAGAGGCAAGATCCTAGCTATGGTGAATGTTACACACGATTTTTACGAGTTCAGGCCCTTCTCGGAAGAAGTAACAGCCCTACGTCTCGGAGCCCTGAGGCGGTCGACTGGATTATGTATGTGTGTGTTTACAGGAGTGACAGTATCTATGGTTGAGTGACTTCAAGTCTTACGAGTGGAATGCCTCATGGTCGAGTGGATGATGACCCATCTTCTAATGCTTCTGGTTTTAGGATGATGTCCCAGGGGAAGGTGTCTAGGTCAGGCCTATGACCCTACCCTAGGTACATGGCTTCATCATTAGCCCCCGAATGGTTCAGGGTTCGAGTGGAGAAGGAGTTGATAACCTCTCCGATTCAACTTTTGCGCTTCGGAAACTTCTTGTCCTGGGATCAAATGAACAATCATGATGACTTCAACTTCTTGTTCAGTCGCCTTGATCCATTCTTGGTTCTGTCGAGTGAACTTTTGCTGAAAAAGCTTCGAGCGTTGATATGGAGAAAATCTTCCGTCTGGCAGGTTGCGCTGTCGTCCGCGGATCTCGCGGGATTCAAATTTTTGGGAAGCGCGCAGGGCGGAGGAGGCCACAACAGTCGGGCTGGATAAGGCAGGGCCGCCTCGATTTTTGCACCGCCTTTTTTCACCACGTATCGCTCGCGCGACTATTGCAGGATTTGATAAGATCGCCCGGGTCCACAAGTCAGTCACTCGGAGGCAATCTTATATAAGGCGTCGGTCTGGGGTTTTTGAACAGTGCGCATTCATTCTCCTTCTTCCTTCTCTGTTTTTCTCCACCGCATCTGCTCTTGCTCCGGCGTCGGTGCTCCATTCGAGTTCCGTCTGCCGCGATGGGGAAGGAGAAGACGGTGGCATTGGAGCGTACGATGAAGGCGACATCAAATGCGAAGGGGAAGAAGTCCAGCCGTGGCGGATCTTCCTCGAGGTCCGGCCTGCCGCCGGGCTGGATCCAGGGCGACTGGATTCACTCGGCGATCCGTCAGGATGACATCGACGACCTGGTTGAGGGGGCACTGATCCCCCATGAATCGGTGCGGCTCCTGGGGAACGAGACCGAGCCGCAGCCGCAGGAGGGTGAGTGCGTTCTCCTCGCTACTCACGTCGACCGCGGGTTTTCTTTGCCCCCCCACCCTTCCTTTTGAGGTTTCTTGCACTTCTTCGGGGCGCAACTCCACCATTTTACCCCAAACACCATCCTGTATCTTGCTGCTTTCGTGTCCATGTGCGAGAACTTCCTGGGCTGTCGGCCACACTGGGGCATCTTCAAACACATATTCACGTGTCGTTCTCAGTCGGTCAAGAAGGCCAACCTGAGTGACGAGAGGACGCATGTGATCCAGATGTGTGGGGGTCTTGGAATTTAGATGAGGGGTAAAAGCTCTTTCCCAGCCATGATCCTTCCCGAGTCAGTCCGAGGGTGGCAGTCGGCTTGGTTCTACTGCAAGGACCAACCGACTCCGGGTCAGTCGACTAGACCTCCCCCCTTTTCCATGGCCCGAGTGGAGAAGCCATCTACTTTGAAAGTGACCCCAGAGGAGAAGGCACAAGTGAAGGTGCTGGTCGAGCGAGTAGTTCAGCTTGTCCGTGATGGGGTAACCGGTATGGATCTATTGGAGGTCTTCCTCAGGCGACGCATTCAACCGCTTCAAGCTCATGACCATCCGATGTGGATGTATTTGGGCACTGACAACACCACTCGGATCCATCTAGAGGAAGTCGATGATGCTACGTTGGAGGTGTGGCTGAGGGGTATTACTGGCAACAAAGATAACCCTAGGGGATCCAGGAGGATCCCTCCACTCAACAACACGTACGAAACAGACAATGTATGACTCCAAACGGTCGAGTGTCTTCTTGATTTATCAAGTAAATGTTTGTTGTCATCTGGCTGACTCCTGTCTTGAATGTTGTGTTCCACACCCTGACTGAGATGTAGTCGATGCCCAACGGGGAGCAGAAGCAGGAGCCAGAGGGAGAGGCGAGTGGAGGCGAAAGTGGCGAGTGGCATTCTGATGGTGTAGAGGATGAGGATAGAGACGACCCGAGTGATGAAGAAGAGGTCGACTCTCCTCCCCGTAGGGAAAGGCGATCCAAGCTTACTCACGATCCAGCAAGCGCCCGCAGCTGTCGGATTTCGGGTTTCGGCAGACCCTTAAGGTTTGAACTTTGGGGTGTGCGCGGATATTATGCCCTCTACCTCCCTGTCTCGCAAGGATCTAAACTACCAAAGGAACAACACAAAAGACACAGAGTTTATACTACTTCGAGCCACCGATGTGGTGTAATACCCTACTCTAGTGTGGTGTGGTGGATTGCCTCTTGGGCTGGTGATGAAAAACAATACAGGGAAGAACAGCCTCGCGAGGGTCTGTTCTTGGCTAGGGGGGCGAACTACTAGGAGGAGTTCAGCCGCCCTTCTCTCTCTCTCTCTCTTTGCTTGTTCTGATTCTAAGTTCCGCTGGCCTGATCGCTCGATACTAGATGCTAGATTTCTCGATTGGTTTTTCTACCCTGGGGGTGGCTAGTCCTATTTATAGGCAAAGGCCCTGGGCCTCTTCCAAAATATTGAGCGGGAAGGGCGCCAACAATTGGCCAATTTGAAGGGGAACATCTGGTACACTTATCCTGACTAAAGTTGGTCCTCGCCTGCCAAAGGCCCTGTGGTGACGCCATTCTGGGCTCCACGATGACCTCCTTCCCACCGTTGGACTGGTCTTGGTCTCGTTGCACCCAAATGGATGCCTTTGCTTGATCCTCTAGCCTGCGCTTGCCCCCTTTGCACCAATGAGGAAAGGGAGGACACTGCGCGGGCTGGCGCCCGCCTGGCGCCCTTGGTCATCATGGCTTGCATCATGGGCACCTCGCGAGGTACCCCGCCTTGATATCTCCTCCTCCTTGTGAGCCAGCCTGACGAGGCCGTGCTTGAGGAAGTGCTGTGTCGTCCGCCCCGCGAGGCTTGGCCCCTCGCGAGGGTCTTGGGTCTTGTGTTGATGAAGTTGGGCCATGCTGGGCCCCCTTGAGCCACGCCGCAGGCCGCAGGCAGGCAAGTCTGGGGACCCCCGTTCCCAGAACGCTGACAGTAGCCCCCGGGCCCAAGGCGCACCCGGACTTGGCCGTGCCGAGAGGTGAATGGGCAAGGGCGAAGCGCCGCAGGCCCTAACAGCATGCGGCCTTGGGCGCCGCGTGGCGGTTGATTGGACGTGAGTGCTTCAGCAACCGCGCAGGTTATTAAAGGTGCAGCGCCCGCCCAGGCTTTGCTCTTTTCTTTCTCTGGTTGCTGCTCAGATCCCCTTTCTTGCGCCTCTCCTTCCTTCCTCCTAGCTCCCAGATCTGCTCTTCCCGTGTGACCTAGGAAGTCATGGTGCCTCGTCAGCCCCCGGCCGAAGCTTGGTTTTCGCCTGCCCTGGACTCGCCGGATGTGTTGGAGGCGAGCCTTGCCCGGCAGCGCCGGATGGCGGCGGCACGTGGCATCGACGGGGAGCGGGTGTTCAAGGTCGGCTCCGCCACCCCCGAGGGCCGAGGGAGCACCTTCTACCCTCTCTTCGTAAGCTCCATTACTGCGGGCCTGGTGCCTCCTTTTTCCGAGGTCTTCCTCGCTGTCCTCCGCCATTACGACTTACAAGCTCTGCATCTCCACCCCAACTCCATCCTTCTCCTGGCGATCTTCGCCTACTACTACGAGGCTCATGTGGGGGTGCAACCCTCAGTGGCCTTGCTGCGCCACTACTTCTACCTCCGGGTCACCCGTGGTTCCCCTTCCGCATGCGCGAGCTTCGTCGCGTGCGGTGGCGCCATTGCCATCTCGAATCCCGGGAAGAGGATTAAGGGCTTCAGGAGCAAGTGGGTCTTGGTGGACGCTGGGCGCATCCATCCTTGGCTGATCCTACCCACGGAGCAGCCCGTGAGTTCCGACGACTGGTCCCGGGTGGAGCTTACGGACCCCCATGCGAAGCCGGTACTGGAGAAGATGGACGCGGACCCGAAGCCGGCCAGCACGGCGGCGACGAAGCTGACCGGCGCGTCGCTGCTGAGGGAATTCCTGGAGCACCAACTGGCTCTGCTTCGGCAGTACTCACCTCCGATGTGGAGGCCTCATCCGAGCCCTGCGGCTGTGGGCGACGAGGATTTGGCCGCGGTTCTCCAATCTTTGGTCGGGGGCGAGGTGGCAAGGTTGGAGGTCGCACCCACGCCCTTGTTCCTTCGCGGCGACTGGAAGCAGGTGGTGGAGTCCATGACCGTGTTCAACGGGGACGGGCCTGTGCCCGTGGTGGCTCCCGAGGGACTGGTGGACGTGTCCTCCGGCGACTCCAGCGGAGAGGGGGGCGAAGAGGAGCGAGGAGAGGGCCCTGACTCTGAGGCAACTGACGGAGAGTCTAGGGCTCCCCTTCCCCGGCGCAAGTCCCGTACTCTCCGCCTCTCGTTGAGCTATGATGATGAAGGTGACGACGTGCCGGGTAGCGGGAGCTCGCCCCCGATCCCGAAGAAGGACAGGACCGGGCTGATCCCCCGTGGGTCTGCCCCGGCTCCGGAGCGATCCGCGGACGCGCCTTCTGCTTCTGAGGTTGACCCCTCCAGCCGGCTCTCAGGCTTCAAGTATGGCCGGAGGCCGCTCGAGCCCTCCAGCGATGACCCAAAAGTGCTCGATCCCTCATCTTCTTGTTCCTTGTTCCGCCGTTGAGGCTTGATGTTTGCTCCTCTTGGATAGGCTGGCGCCCGCGGCAAAGAAACCGAAGGGTGCTCCCGAGGCCCCATCCGCGGCAACGCCTCCGCCTGCAGGTGAAGGCGATCGTGAGGCACGGGCTTCTCCTGCCCGCTCGTCCTTGCGATGCCTGGCTAAGCTGGCTGGGGAGAGCCCAGCCCCCATGGCCCAAGTGACTCCCGAGGTGCTCCTGCCTGCTGGCGCCACGGCCGTCGGGGCGCAGCAGACTCCGCCTCATGATGTTGTGGTCTCGCCGCCGCTACCTTCTCCTCCCGTTCCACCGACCGCTGCTCCCCCAACTCCTCCTGCAGTCTTGGAGCGCGCCGATGCTTCTCCGTCTTCTTCTGTCGTCCTGGAGCGTGCCGTTGCTGAACTGGACCGGCTGCGGCAGGATCTTCTTGGCGCCGACCCTCGCCTAGTGGCCGAGCGCCTGGAACTGGCTTCGGGGTGGATCCGCTCTGACGCCTCAATTCAGGCGGCGCTGGTTCAGGCCTCGATGGCCTACGACGGAGAGAGGGAGGCCACCCTCGAGGCGAAGGCTGCCCGAGACGCGGCCTTGGGAGAGGTGGTTGGAGTCCGTGGTCGCTGCAAGGAGCTGGAGGACGAGCTGCAAGGCCTGCGAGACCAGCTCCTGAAGGAGGTCCTCCTTCGCCAAGAGCAGGAAGAAGGTATGAAGGCTCGCGAGGCGGCCCTCGAGGACCGGGAGGCCAACCTCAAGAAGAAGGAGCTGGAGGCGACAAAGGCCGAGCTGGACGCCAAGGCCCGGGTCCTTGCCGAGGATCGCGTGGCCTTTGCGGGCATGGAGGAGGATGCTCGCGCTTCGCTGAAGACACTTTACGAGATCGGCCTGGAGAGCCCGCTGGCCGGTGACGAGGACGGCCCCGCCAAGCTGCTTCCTTTCCTTGTTCAGGCCCTTGGGGATGTCGCCCTTGGCCTTGGCCCCACGGCGGAGGCCGAGGCGCGTGTCTTGTCTTCTGCTACGCTGACGCGGGTCTTCGCCCACATCTACCTCCGCGATTCCAGCGCCGACCTCGACAGCCTACTGGAGCCGGTGAGCGGCGAGGGTGCTGCCGCCGCTGTCGAAGCCATGAAGGGGCGCGCGGAGGCGCTGCTGGGGAAGTTCCGGGCCTTCAGCACCAAGCCGAAGCAAGGCGCTGCCGGTCCTGCTGCTCCACGAGGCGAAGCCACTCCGCACTGCCCCACCGCCAACAAGTGACTCTGCTACTGCTCTTGTTCTGCTTTTAGTTCCTGCACATGCACCGCGCCTCGGGGAGGCATTTAAACTTGCGTTTGGTACTGAGACGACAGTATGGACTGTAATATTTTGCTTTTAATCTCCATGAATTTTATGCTTTTCTTCCCTACTTGCTTGTGTTCTACGCCGGCAGAGCCCGGCCCCGCGCGTACCTCACCCAGCATTAGCCCCGACCGGAAACCAGGACGAGACCAAAGGAGTGAGGGGCTATGGGACAAGTTAGGCTCCTGAGTCGCGATGCTCAGGAGTCCCCCTTGGCGCACGAACAACTAGTAGGGAAGCGTGATGTAGGTGTATCTTCCGTTCTACGTCTGCAGAGCCCGACTCCGCGCGTACCTCACCCAGCATAGCCTTTCGGAACTAAGGAGTGAGGGGCTACGGAGCCAGTTAGGCTCCTGAGTCGCGAAGCTCAGGAGTCCCCCTTGACGCGCAAACAGCGGGCGATGAGGTGAGATGCAAGCGAGACTACCCTTCTATGTCGGCAGAGCCCGGCCCCGCGCGTACCTCACCCAGCATAGCCTTTCGGAACTAAGGAGTGAGGGGCTACGAGACCAGTTAGGCCCCTGAGTCGCGATGCTCAGGGGTCCCCCTTGACGCTCAAACGGCCTTCGTACCTTGGCTCCGCTCGGGGAGAGACGCGCGGCGAACCAGGCCCGAGGGGCCTGGCTAGGTGGCGTATGTCTGGGTGTGACCCAGGCGTAGCCCCCGTGCCTAGCCCCCTCGCGCGGCGCTCCCAAGGGGAGGCGTTGCGATGAGGCTAGCCACTGAGCTCTGGGCTCCCTGAGGTTAACGCGGCCCGGAGGCCACCCTTAGTTGTTTATCACCAGCGCGGAGCATAGCGCTTCCGTATGTGTACGGGCATAGCCGCTCCTAAACAGTGTCATCAGCCAGCGCGGAGCATGGTGCTTCCACTGGTACGTGGGAGCGGGCTCCCCTCCGGGAAGAGCCCCCGGGGCGTGTACAGCCCCGCCCTGACACGTGGCCGGCATGGTAGGGCTAGGTGAGGTGTATCTGGGCAGCCGTGAGCCAGCGCGGACTCACGGGGCCCTACCTCTAGGCGGGTTGCGCCTGGCACTGGGCCGTATCTTAAGACTTGTTCCTGCAAATTGGGTTAGATGCCGGCACTCTACGTCCTCGGGTCCCGGCCCTTGAGCTTGTCTCACCCGTCGCTGGTATGCCAGGTCGCGATGCCATGGACAAGGCCAGAGGGTGAGGGCTGGAGAGCCAGTAAGAGCCCTGAGTCGTGATGCTCAGGTACCCCCCCCTTTAATGTGCAAGTGGTCGGCATGGAGAAGAAGAGGTGCCGTGTGCAAGCATCAAGTAATTAAGCATGATAGGCGAAAGCATAGCTGGAAATAAACGCAAGGGAGATACACGCCACTGGGCCTGGCCCGAGCGGCTTGGGGATGATGCAGCCCGAGGGGCGCCCCCAACAAAGCAAGCTAATGACCGAAAAATAAGAAAGGGATACACGCCGCAGGGACGGACCCACGCGGCCTGGGAATGAAGCAGCCCTGGGAGGCCGTTCCCAGCTGGAAATGAAGCTTGAAGGACATCACCTGAAGATGTCGAGGGTGAAGTGGTGTTGGTGCAGCAGACTCGGTGGGCTGCGGAAGCCAATCCTCACGAGCCCCCATGCCCAGGGGCCTAAGGAGGCTCCGGAGGTGCTGGTGGCTCCTCGCGAATCGTCTCCATCTCCGCCAGGACCGCGGAACGCCTGTCTTCCTGAGTCTCCATGATGCCCCTCATGAGGCGCTGGTATGCAGCAGCCATGCTCGCCAAGCCGTAAGACATGCGAACATAGCTGTGGGGTGGGCCTCCGCAACGCCCCGCTTGCGAGGGCCAGAGGCGCTCTATCATGGCGACCCGATTGAGCCCTGGTACGTCGATGCAGACGCGCAGCCCACCATCCTCGCCTGAATGGGGAGCCATAGCTGGTAGACGGCGGCAACCTCTCATGACTCTTGACTCCTGTAGTTCTTGAACGGATTTGTTAACGAACTCCTGCTGGTCTGACCTTCCTTGCCCTACTCCTTCCCGAGGGAAACATGCTTCGAGGCACACCTCCACGTGGTGCCCAAGCGCCTCCCTCGTGACCCTGGCCAGGTCGGTGGCCCTCCAGGTGAGAGCCCCCGAGCCCTGCCTGAGGAGGGCGCCAGGCGCGCTTTCCTATGTGATGGACGGAGGGTCCCCTTGGGCAGACGCGGGCCCTGAGGGGCTTGCCTCCTGAGGGGCTAAGCCTGACGATGTCTTCTTCTTCTTGGGGGTGATCTCGGGAAGCCTCCTGCTTCCACGATCTGGGTCTTCTAGTGACGCGGCCTGAAAGGCTCGCTCCAGGGAACACACTGCATCCTTTTCTTCACACGGCACCGTGATGACTTCGCCACTTCCTGGCATCTTGAGGACGTTGTAACCATGACGAGTCACGGCCATGAACTTGGCCAGCGCTGGGTACCTGTCGGATCGTGGGTTCCGGCAGACCCTTAAGGTTCGAACACTGGGGTGCGCGCGGAGATTCTGCCCACTACCTCTCCGTCTCGCAAGGATCTAAACTACCGAAAGAACAGCACCAAGAACATAGAGTTTATACTAGTTCAGGCCACCGTGGTGGTGTAATACCCTACTCTAGTTTTGTGGGTGGATGGATTGCCTCTAGGGCCGATGAAGATGATGATCAGTACAAGGGGGAACCGCCTCGCGAGGGCCCGTTCTTGGCTGGGACGATGAACTGCTAGGGAAGTTCAGCCGCCCATCTCTCTCCCTCTCCTTGCTCGGATTTCGGATACTAGATGCCTCTACCCTGGGGGTGGCTAGTCCTATTTATAGGCAAAGGCCTTGGGCCTCTCCCCAAATATTGAGCGGGAAGGGCGCCAACAATTGGCCAATTCGAAGGGGAACATACAGTACACTTATCCTGACCAAAGTTGGTCTTCGCCTGCCAAAGGCCCTGTGGTGACGCCGCTCTGGGCTCCACGATGAGCTCATTCCCACCGTTGGACTGGTCTTGGTCTCATTGCACCGAAATGGATGCCTTTGCTTGAGCCTCTCGCCTGCCCTTGCCCCCCTTTGCACCAAAGAGGAAAGGGGAGGGCACTATGCGGTCTGGCGCCCGCCTGGCACCCTTGGTCGTCATGGCTTGCGTCATGGGCACCTCGCGAGGTACCCCGCCTTGATCTCTCCGCCTCCTCATGAGCCTGCCTGAAGAGACCGCGCCTGAGGAAGCACCGCGTCATCCTCCCCGCGAGGCTTGGCCCCTCGCGAGGGTCTTGAGTCTTGTGTTGATGCTGACGGGCCGTACTGGGCCTCCATTCGGGCCACGCCGCAGGCCGCAGACAGGCAAGTCTGGGGACCCCGTTCCCAGAACGCCGACAGTAGCCCCCGGTCCCGAGGCGCGCCCGAACTTGGCCGGGCCGAAAGGCGAAAGGGCAAGGGCGAAGCACCGCGGGCCCTAACAGCCTGCGGCCTCGGGCGCCGTGTGGCAGTTGATTGGACGTGGGCGGCACTGTTTGCCCATGCTCCCTTATTTTGCGCCGCGCTAGGTTGCCCCACAGTTGCACACAGCCGCCCCTCTTCCTATTGCTCGACTATCCCTTGTTCTTCCTTCCTTCGAACTCCGACTCCTACCTCTCATCCCATCTCACATCTCCTTTCTCCCGTCCTCGATCATGGCTCCGACGAAGAAAGAAAAAGGGAAGAAGCCTGTGCTTCCTTCTCATCTGCCGCCGTCGGCGGCCCCCGCCATTGGCCAGTCAATCATACGCAATCTGGAGTGCCTGGATAAGCTCGGCCCGGCCTTGGCCATTGTGTTCAACGAGTGTGGGAGGACGACGGCCTGGCCTATGTCTCACCTCCCCTCCGACAGGATAATTACCGAGGTTCATTACTTTGCTGACGCCTTGTGGGCGGGTCTGGTTCCCCCCTTCTCTGATTTCTTCAACGCCGTCCTCACCCATTACCAGATCCACATGATGCATCTGGGCCCTGAATCCATCACCCTCCTTTCAGTTTTTGCTTTTGTCTATAAGGCGCTGATGGGCATCCCTCCTTCCGTTGCCCTGGTGCGTCACTTCTTCTCCCTACGTCGTGCCGACCCCGCTCAATGCTCGGCATGCGTGAGCTTCATCGCCGCGCCTAAGATTGCAGCTTCTGGTATTGACTTCAAGCTCCCCACACCTTCAGCTGGGTTCCGTGAGCGGTGGTTGTACGTCGATGTCGGGGTGCCCAGCCCCCTGCTGGTGAAGCCAATTCGCCTGCTGTACCCAACTCTGGCTGGGGCCAGGAGACGCTCAAGAGCCCCCGGCTCGCCTTCGTCTGGCGCCGCTTTACGTTCTTGAAAACGCTTGGCGTGACGGCGCCCAAGGTGGTGAAGGAATTTCTGTTGCGCCGCATTGCCCCTCTCCAGCGCCATTCTCGCCGGATGTGGGCCTTCAGTGGACATGGTGATCACATGAGGCTTCTGGAGGAATACCTAACGCCTGGAGTACTAAGGACGGTGCTCTTGGTTTTGACCGGCGACCCCAACCCGGGCAGCATCCAGCGTGGCGGGGCTCTGCTGTACCTCTGTCAGAACAGGGATGATTTTGTGAGGCAGATGCCCTCATTCGACGAGTGGGGGCTACGCCCTGCTGGCCTCCAAGGGCCTCGCGAGAACCCTGTGGTGGTGACCGCCCTTCCGGTCGGCTTAGGCGAATCCTCCTCAAGTGGTGGAGCAGGGAGGCAGGAGACGACGGAGGCTGAGAAAGCTCATGATGAGGCGACTGCAACTGGCGGTGCTCTCGAGGGGGCAGCTCCTGAGGCCCATGCCGCTGAGGCAGTTGGTGTGGCGCAGCCGCCTCCGATGCCCGGGGCCGTGACTCCCGAGGCCCTAGCTGCCTCTTCTGCCGAGGTGTCCTGCAGCTCGCGCCAGGCCGGCGTCCCTGACGCGGATAGCGCTGCTGCCTTGCCTCCGCCGTGGGTTGATCCTTGCGCTCTCCTTCTGGGCTGCTTTCGTGTGGACTTCGAGGCCCTCCGGAGGAAAAGGGAGGCCCTAGGTGACGACTCCCCTTGTCGCTTGCTAAAGCGCCGGAAGTACTTCGCCACCGACGAGTAAGCCTCCTCCTTTTCCGGCTCCTGATCCCCTTGTTGCGCCTACCGATTCTGGCTCTGCAGGCCCTTTCCTGACGAGGTCGTGGAGGCCGACGAGGTGCCGCCTCCTTTGGTTCCGCCTCCCCCATCGCCCCTGGATGTCCCGAGCAGCACGACTCTTGTGGTGAGGACGAACGAGGAGGCGGTCCGTCCTGAGGTGCCTCGCAGCCCTTCTCTTCCTGCGTTCTTCCTTCATGGGCCCTCTCTTGGCATGGCCAGACTGCCGTGGGCTTCTCATCTGGTCGCGGGCTGCGACTGGCTGAGGCGCCCCCCGCGCCCTTCGCCTGGAGACGTGCCGGCCCCAGGCCGAACTTCCGGCACGGCGTGCCCGGCCGTCGTGGGGGTGCCAGCCCCCAGCCCCCTGTCCGGAGAGGGAGCGATGATCCGTGCCCCCAGGCGCTTGCCTGGGGCAGACGAGGGCATGGGAGACGTGCTCGAGCATGCTCGGGAGCGCCGCGCTCGCCAACGCGAATTCCTTTGAAGAGCGAGTGGCGCAGTGGACCTGCTTGGGGAGGAGCTCGCTGATGAAGACGCGCGCCTGGAGGTCGAGGGCCTGCGCCTTGCCGCGGAGAGGCGCGAGCTTGAGGCCGCCATCGCCCTCGCGCGCCGCCAGCGCGACCTTGAGGACGAAGAAGCGAAGGCGTCACTGGAGGCCTCCCGGGTGGCCTGATCCCAGGCCGTTGGAGAAGCCCTGGGGGCCGACCGACAGCGGGAGGCGGCGGAGGAGCGGGCTCGGGAGCTCCTGGCCCGATGCCACTTGCTGGAGGAGCAAGTGGAGCTGCGCGAGCCGGCCCTTGCGACGATGAGGGTGGCCTCTGGCGACCCAGCCGGACTCCAGAGGCGTGAAGAGGCGCTGACGCTGGAGGCCGCCGAACGTACCCGTGAGTACGAGCAGCTGGGGACGAGGGAGCGCCTTGTGACGCAGGCGGAAGATGAAGTTGCTGCTCGGGAGGCGCATGTCTTGGAGGAGGTCGGTCGCCGGGTGGCGACAGCGCGCCAAGGCCTCGAGCATGAGTTCGAGAGGAAGCTGGAGTTGATCTGGGTTGAAGCTGAGGGGAGAACCGCAGCTCTGAGGGCCCAACGAGACGAAGCGACGCGGCGAGCCGACGCCTCCCGGGCCGCCCTTGGGGCAGTGCGGACGGAGTCGGCTGCTCTCCAGGCCGAGGTGCTCCGCCTTCGTCAGCGGATGGAAGAGGCCGAGGCTGTCAAGCGTCAGAACGCCGATGAGATACGCTAGCGGCAGGTCCTGGAGCACGTGCACGGACCCATACTGGCTACGCTCAGGGAGAGGGCCAACGCAGCCTTGGGCAACATCTGCGAGGAGGCCGTCGGCGAGCCGCATATGGTCAACTATGCTGGCAACCTGCAATTCTTCACTGCCGTGGTGACGCAGCTGGAGGCACGGTCGGCGAGGGCCGACAGGTTGGTGGAGGATAGGAGCCGTGCCCTGCTTGGGCGCGCTTTTTCCCGCGTCTTCATCCATCTTCAGGACATGGATCCCCACTTTGACTTCGATGCCGTCATCGCCCCAGTCCCCCAGGCCGCCCGAGGCGACCTGGCGAGCTGGGTGGAAAACAACATGGACGCTCTTGTGCAGGCCTTTGCTTCGGATAACGATGGCGTGATCGTGGCTGCCGAGGAAGGCAGTGTGGTGGACGGTCCCGGCGCCGCTGACGATGATGCAGGCAGCAGTGGCGAGTCCGGTGACATCAGCGGCGGCTCGGGAGGTGCTCCTGAGGACGCCTTGGGGGATTTGTCCGACTGACTGCGTGTTGCTCCTGTCCTTTTGTTCTGCATGGGTAGAACTCAGGTGTTTGGCCTGATGGTCGTGAGAGCATTTTGGGAGGGGGAGCCCCTCGTGTAAAACTTGTGTAGATTGTACTAGCAGCTATTATATTGTGCGAGTATCTGTGCCCGGCGGCTGGTTGATTTACCTTTGCTTCGCGCAGGCCTCGAGGCAACTCATGGCGTCCTGAGCGTTTTTTAGTTGAAATCATAAGATGCGCAAGCGCTGTCAGTGAGGGGCTTGACAGGCGCTGGCCCTCTTCACAGGCTCAGGGTCTTTTTACAAACGCGGTAGCTTCACAGGCATTCGCCTTCTTCACAGGCTCCGGGCCTTTTTATAGACGCGGTAGCTTCCTAGGCAATCGCCTTCTTCACAGGCTCTGGGCCTTTTTATGGACGCGGTAGCTTCACAGGCATTCGCCTTCTTCACAGGCTCTGGGCCTTTTTATGGACGCGATAGCTTCACAGGAATTCGCCTTCTTCATAGGCTCTGGGCCTTCTCCGGAGTGCAACGGCTTCACAAGCGTTCGCCTTCTTCACAGGCTCTGGGCCTTTTTAGGAAAAGACAACCTCCGCAGTCACCAAAAGGTAATCTCGTAAGGGAGCAACGCCAGCGACCTGGGCTGCGCTCGAGCTAGGCCTGGCCCGTCTCGCGAGGGGCTTGCGAGAGGAGGCAGCTGCGGTTAGACGGTGACCAGGATGCGAGAAAATGTTTCGAACGAGATTAAGCACCCCTCCCCGAACACACGCAAAACTCAAATTCGAATTCAACTTAAATTCACCAGGGAAAAGTTACAACCAAAAGAAAAGGGCGATAAAGGCAGACAAAAAGCCGCGTCCGGCACCTAATCTAGTCTTGGACGTCTTCTCACCAGCGCGGAGCTAAGTGCTGTCCACTGGGCGTGGGAGGGAGCCCCAAGGCCTAAGGCCGGCACCCCTGAGACTCCGGGGCGTGTACAGCCCCACTCATTATTACGTGAGAGTGTCACGGGGCGGCGAGCTTCACAGGCACTGGCCTTCTTCACAGGTACCGGCCTTGCTTCATATCGCCAGACGAGGGCCCCACCTTGCGCCACACTCTAATGCCACCAACGACGACCGGAAACCAGGACGCCACCGGTGGGGTAGAGCGGTTGCCAGCGGTTCCCCCGGTGACCACAGGTCCTCCGCCAGGGGCAGGCCCTCAGGAGCCTCCCCAGCGGAGGGCCTACCTCTTGAGAACGCCCTGCTCCGAACGCCGCGGTGGTGAGGTGGGGTCCCTGCTCCTCCCCTGCAGCCCCCTATGCCCTCCTCCCGAGGGGTAGGAGACCGCGGGGGCGGGGCAGACACTTGCTGCGGCGTCCTGCACCTCCTGTGATCCACGCTTAGCGTATGCCTGCTCCTGAGGGATTGGTGATACCCGATAAGTGTCGCTTCAAGCGCGGCTGGCGGGGTCGCCCCGGGGTTCCTGGAAGAGCTCGGCTTCTGGCGCCTCATCTCCCCAGCTTGGGCTAAGAAGCGAGCCTTGTTCCCCCTCGTGAGCGTGCCCTTGGTCCATCATGCGTGGCATGTATTCTTCTGGCGCCGCTACCCCGAGGGCGGCGCTGTAGTGCTCCATGCGCCATGCGTCGTTGCTTGACGCGCCCACCGCGGCGTGGTAGCGCGGCTGCCCGCCGGCGCAGTAGGCCGGACCGAGTCCTTCGTCCTCACGCACCGGGGGCAGGGGTAGTGCCACTGTCAATCCGGCGCCAACGGACTCGCCGGTGTCGGGGTAGCCCAGAGGCCCGCGGGAACGCGCGGGGCCCCCGCGCGTGCCACCCTGGGCTTGAGACGGAAGCTGGACGCAGAAGGGGTGAGCCCCCGAAGCGGCGAAGCCCAGGAGCTCGGTGACCCGCTCCAGCAGCACATCGCGGCCGCCTTCCAGTAGCCTACACTGCAGCAGCTCTCGGGCTACCGTGAGCGCGGCCCTCGAGTTTGCCTGTTCCCGGCGGGTGTACGGTGTCGTGGCTGCGGCATGATTGGAGGCCTTTGCCGCCGACCGCGACTATCACGGCGTAAGGGTTGTTGAAGTCTGTCCGCGCCGCCCGCGGCCCGCAGCACCCTGCGGGCCACGAGCTGCCTAGGGTGTGGGGTCGCCCAGGGCGAGTGGCCCCGCGCAGGCGGGCCACGCCGCCCATGGATCTTGGTTGCTGGCCTGGTCGCGGGACATGGTGACGATGATGAGACGAGAAGCGGAGCGGTGAGAAGGCAGATTCCGGCGCACCCCTACCTGGCACGCCAAATGTCGGATCGTGGGTTCCGGCAGACCCTTAAGGTTCGAACTCCGGGGTGCATGCGGAGATTCTGCCCACTACCTCTCCGTCTCGCAAGGATCTAAACTACCGAAAGAACAGCACCAAGAACACAGAGTTTATATTAGTTTGGGCCACCGTGGTGGTGTAATACCCTACTCTAGTTTTGTGGGTGGATGGATTGCCTCTAGGGCCGATGAAGATGATGATCAGTACAAGGGGGAACTGCCTCGCGAGGGCCTGTTCTTGGCTGGGACAATGAACTGCTTGGGAAGTTCAGCCGCCCGTCTCTCTCCCTCTCCTTGCTCGAATTTTGGATACTAGATGCCTCTACCCTGGGGGTGGCTAGTCCTATTTATAGGCAAAGGCCTTGGGCCTCTCCCCAAATATTGAGCGGGAAGGGCGCCAACAATTGGCCAATTCGAAGGGGAACATACAGTACACTTATCCTGACCAAAGTTGGTCTTCGCCTGCCAAAGGCCCTGTGGTGACGCCGCTCTGGGCTCCACGATGAGCTCATTCCCACCGTTGGACTGATCTTGGTCTTGTTGCACCGAAATGGATGCCTTTCCTTGATCCTCTCGCTTGCCCTTTCCCCCCAATGCACCAAAGAGGAAAGGGGAGGGCACTGTGCGGTCTGGCGCCCGCCTGGCACCCTTGGTCGTCATGGCTTGCGTCATGGGCACCTCGCGAGGTACCCCGCCTTGATCTCTCCGCCTCCTCCATGATCCAGCCTGAAGAGGCCGCACCTGAGGAAGCACTGTGCCGTCCTCCCCGCGAGGCTTGGCCCCTCGCGAGGGTCTTGAGTCTTGTGTTGATGCTGACGGGCCGTATTGGGCCTCCATTCGGGCCACGCCGCAGGCCGCAGGCAGGCAAGTCTGGGGACCCCCGTTCCTAGAACGCCAAAAGTACCCGAGGATGGCGTTGTACGGTAGGCGGATGTGAGCGACGTCGAAGTCGATGAGCTTGGTGCGGTAGTTGCTGCGGGCTCCGAAGGTGACAGGGAGGCGGACCTGCCCGATCGGGATCGTGGAACCGTCGGTGACTCCGGAGAAGGGCCTGGTCGGCTGAAGCTGGTCATAGGGCACTTGAAGATTGTTGAATGTCTCCACGGACAGGACGTTGAGCCCTGCTCCACCATCGATGAGGGTCCTGGTGACTAGTACGTTGCTGATGACTGGAGAGCAAAGCATCGGGAGGACCCCGGTTGTGGACGAGCACTTGAGCTGATCCGCTGAGCTGAACGTGATGGCGCACGCCGACCACTTGATTGGGCGCGTAGCTTCGAGCCTGGGGAGGACTGCATTCACTTCGCGGGCAAACTGCTTGAAGATGCGTTGGGAGGCTGGGGCTTGAGCTCCGCCCAGGATGCAGGCGATTGCGTGTGGCTCCTGGAAGCCCCCAGCCCCCTCGTCCTGGTGACGGTCCTCGTTCCTTCTTGGCTGAGGCGGCTGTGGAGGGAGGCCTGCGTTGCCCTGCAGGCGATACTCACGAGGCTGATCCCGCCAATCCCCCTCGCGAGGCAAGTCTCGCCAGCGGTCCTCGCGAGGTTGATCGCGCCACCCTTGGCACGGGCCGCGGCCTTCCCAGCGTCCTGGGTTCCTCCCTCCTCCTCGGTCGTAGCCCCGGTCGGCACGGTCAGGACGATGGCCGATCCTTCCTTCTCACACGGCACGGAGTTGTTGGCATTCGTTGGTGTTGTGGGTGTGGAGGTCGTGATACATACAGTACCGACTGCCCCTGGAAGATTCAGGCAGATCCTTGCCCCGCTTGGTGTCTGGTTCTGCCGCGAGCACAGCGGCCCCCTTGCTCTTCGCATCCTTGGCCTTGGGTTTCTTCTCTTCTGGGTCTGCGGCAGGCAGCTCGAGGAGGGAGAGACGCCCCTCCTCAGCCCTGGCGCACTTGGTCGCCAAGTTGAACAGCACCAGGCAGGTGCACAGCTCCTCATGCATCGCCAGCTCCTCCTTCATCTTGACGTCACGCACGCCATCGGAGAAGGCCGAGATGATGGCTTCCTCGGACGCCCTGGGGATCTTGAGGCGTGCACTGTTGAAGTGCTGGATGTACTTTTGCAGGGTCTCTCCGGGTTGTTGCTTGATGCGGCGCATGTCGCTCACGGCGGGCGGCCGGTCACGAGTACCTTGGAAGTTGGCGATGAAGCGGGTGCGCATCTGGTCCCAGGAAGAGATCGTGCCTGGGGCCAGGTTCAGGAGCCAGGTGCGAGCTCCTTCCTTGAGTGCCATCGGGAACCAGTTTGCGATGAGTTTTTCGTACCACTGGCAGCTTTGATGCCCAGCTCATAGAGCTGGAGGAACTCTGCAGGGTCAGTCGTGCCGTCGTAGCGAGGAGGCAGATCCGGCTTGAACTTGCCGGGCCAGGCGACGCTGCGCAGCTCGGTGGTATAGGCGCGGCAGCCTGCGGTGGCCATGGGAGGCTTCGGTTGAGGGAGAGCTTGGCCTTGCGGGTCCCCATGCGCTGCAGCTGGGAGCTGTGTAGGGTCTTGACGTGCCGGAGCCGGAGCAGGGTCACGGCGAGCCGGAGCAGGAAGCGCCCGCGCAGCCTCTTGCGTTTGAGGGACTTCTTGGCAGCTCCGTTCTTGCTGGGCTGGCGCCTGACGGAGCGGGTTCCGCCCAGGGTCCACGCGCCTTGGAGCCACGGCGTCTTCTTGGAGAGGTGGCGGCTGGTACGCCCCCGGAACTTCATTGCCAGCGCGTGGCGGGGTGCGATGCAGCGAAGCAGACGGCGCAGGAGAGCCCCCTGCGGCGCGGACGAGCTCGGCAACGCGGTCGAGACACTCTTCGTAGATGTCGTCGACGGGACGGTAGCGCAGGAGCTCGTTTGCTGCGATGAGCGCAGCTCGAGCCTCCAAGGGCGCGCGAAGCGCGCGGGACGAAGAGCCAGCTGGTGCGAGTGATGGAGTAGCGGTGCGGCCGGCTTGCCGCACGGACGGGTGCTGAGACGATGCTTGCTGCTCGTTCCCGCCGGGCCAGTGGTGGCGTTGACGGCGGGCGACGGGGAACGGCGAGGACGCCCACCGACGGGAGCCGTCTGGGCGATACGGGAAGCGATGGCGGCCCGGCGCTCAGCGCAGGCTTGACGAGCGTCAGACATGGACGCGACGGTCGGCGGAGAGCGGAGCGGTTGAAGACAAATTCCGGCACACCCCTACCTGGCGCGCCAAATGTCAGATTTCAGGTTCCGGCAGACCCTTAAGGTTCGAACTCTGGGGTGTGCGCGGAGATTATGCCCTCTACCTCCCCGTCTCGCAAGGATCTAAACTACCAAAGGAACAAGACAAAAGACACAGAGTTTATACTGGTTCGGGCCACCGATGTGGTGTAATACCCTACTCCAGTGTGGTGTGGTGGATTGCCTCTTGGGCTTGCGATGAAGAACAATACAGGGAAGAACAGCCTCGCGAGGGTCTGTTCTTGGCTAGGGGGGCGAACTACTAGGAGGAGTTCATCCGCCCTTCTCTCTCTCTCTTTACTTGCTCTGATTCTAAGTTCTGCTTGCCTGATCGCTTGATGCTAGATGCTAGATTTCTCGATTGGTTTTTCTACCATGGGGGTGGCTAGTCCTATTTATAGGCAAAGGCCCTGGGCCTCTTCCCAAATATTGAGCGGGAAGGGCGCCAACAATAGGCCAATTTGAAGGGGAACATCTGGTACACTTATCCTGACTAAAGTTGGTCCTCGCCTGCCAAATGCCCTGTGGTGACGCCGTTCTGTGCTCCACGATGACCTTCTTCCCACCGTTGGCCTGGTCTTGGTCTCGTTGCACTGAAATGGATGCCTTTGCTTGATCCTCTCGCCTGCGCTTGCCCCCTTTGCACCAAAGAGGAAAGGGAGGACACTGCGCAGGCTGGCGCCCGCCTGGCGCCCTTGGTCGTCATGGCTTGCGTCATGGGCACCTCGCGAGGTACCCCGCCTTGATCTCTCCGCCTCCTCGTGAGCCGGCCTGACGAGGCCGTGCCTGAGGAAGTGCTGTGTCGTCCGCCCCGCGAGGCTTGGCCCCTCGCGAGGGTCTTGGGTCTTGTGTTGATGAAGTTGGGCCGTGCTGGGCCCCCTTGAGCCACGCCGCAGGCAGGCAAGTCTGGGGACCTCCGTTCCCAGAACGCCGACTGCAGCAAAGCGACCGCGCAGACCGGGCAGTCGTCAAAGCGCCCTGAGACGTCTTCTCCAGCGCCGACTAAAAAGGCACTGAAACAACCGAAACTGTGTCGTCCAAACCGCCAAAAGCCTTGCCCAAGATCAGATTGGCCATCCCCCTTGCTTCCGGGTATTAGTTGGACTTGGTTTCTTGTTTTAATATGAATTTGGATTTGAGTCGACTCATTCCAACAGACATGACCGACTGAATTCTGAAATTTGCAGTGCTGCTACCTATGCGACTTCTGCTTACAAGAATGAGGACGAGGAAATGGAGGACACAGTCACCTCTAATCCGAGTACCACTCTCATAATCTTATCTTTATTTTCTCGACCGTTTCGGTGGTCGACTGAATTCTGGTGGTCGATCTTTTTCGCAGCTCTTCCCAATGTCATTGACCTTCCGGATGACAATGAAGATGTGTCGATGAGGCCCAGGAAAAGAGGAAGCAACAAGACGTCAGCTGACAAGGCGCCTCTGTCGACGCCGGTGACGGAACCGGTGATCCAGGAAGCTGGCGACACCAATCGGACTGCTGTGACTTTTGCCATACCGCTGACGAGTGCTCAGCCTTCAGCGTCGACTACCCAGACTCCAGCCGATCCATCTTCACTCTTTGCCGCACATCACATCCCAGAGGACCAAGCGGGTGCTGCCAAGGAGGCTATTCGCCAAGCGAGCATCATGATGGAGCGGATGAAGGTGATCCGAGAGGCTAGCCAAGCTGCCTATGACGCCAGTTCGGCACTTCAGAGCAACGTCTAGGTTAGTTGATCACCGACTGACCCTTCAGCTTGCTGCTTGTTCTGTTAGGATATGGTACCTAAAAAATTTCTTAGAGGAATCTTTCCATCGGTCTGTGTTTTGCATTTGTCCACCCACTGGGTGTTTTGACTTGTCACTAAGTAAACTTGCACTTTGAGCTACTTGTTGTTGTCCATTTGAATTTTTGAACCAGTGGGGGCACGCTGAGTGCACCCAGTGGGTGTAGTCCCCGAGACCATAGTTGACTGCGGGCAGTCGACTGTGGTCTGAGAATTGGAATTTCCTCACTCGGCTTGGACGGACCATGACGAGTGGAACCTGAACCGGTGGGGGCACGCTGAGTGCACCCACTTGGTGTAGTCCCCGAGACCGTGGTCGACTGCGGGCAGTCGACTATGGTCTAAGAGCAACCTTTTTTTAAAACACTCAACCTAGACAGACCGTGTCGAGTGGAAACTGGACCAGTGGGGGCACGCTAAGTGCACCCACTGGGTGTAGTCCCCGATACTACTATTGGATGTTTGATTCGGCAGTAGTCTTATAATTTGTTGACTTTAACGCTTTACCTCTCTGAAATAACCAATCTTTTCATGTGTCGACTGACTTGTTCTTTGGTTGCAGAAATCTTGTGATCTTGGAGCTCGTTTTGCTGAACTGGAGAAGCAGCAGATTCAACTCAACCTCAATCTGGAGCTGGCCAAGACAACTCTGCAGAAAGCCAAGGATGAAGCCGCTGGTAAGAAAGACTTGTCGACTGATTTATCTTTGAACCGGATTTCATTCTGCTTTTTCTGAATCAAGCATTGTTTCTTTCAGAGAAACTGAACCAAGCTCTGGCGAAAAAGGTTCAAGATCCGGCGGTCATGCAAAAAACAGCTGATGAGAAAACGGCACTCGCTGTACAGAAGTTGGCTTCAGTCGGCACACTGGAGGAAGAAAACGCCAAGCTAAAAGCTGCCCTTGACGAAGCCAATAAGGAAGCAACTCGCTTGAAGAAGGACAAGGACAAGTTGAACGAGAAGATGGAAGGCATTGCTTGCAGGAGGAACGATCTGGAGAATTATCTAGGAAGCCTTGCTAAGAAGTTGTTCGTCATGCTTGTAGGTCTTTTCTTTGACCCGACTGATTTGTTCCTGTCGACTCGACATATAACCCTTGACTCATCCTTGAACTGTGCATGCAGAATTTTGCCAGAACTTCGAGGAAGAGACCGGGCGAATTGAAACAAGCTTGGACTCCATCAACTTTCCAGTGAAGGATGAAGCTGCCATGAACATACTCCGACTGGAATCTCGCATCGCTGGTGTTGTCGACTATCTCGCTCGACTGAAAGTCGCAGTGTTGCGGATTGACACAGCTCTCTAGCCAATGGCGATGTTCCAGAATGACCTCGAGTCTCTAATGGCACGGCTCAATGAAGTTCCCGGACGAGTTCAAGAATGGAAAAAGTCTTCTGCCCGGTGCGGCGCAGATGTGGCTCTATCTCTGGTTCGTGTCCACTGCCGGGAAGTGCGAGAAGAGAAGGTGGCAGCGATCAAGGTTGCCAATACCAAGAGGCACGACTTCCAGTCCTTCATGGAGACCTTCATTGCTGCTACCACTCGGATTGCTGATGGAATTGACCTAGACGAATTCGTCGAGCCTGCCAGCCCTCCTCCTACGGAGTGAACAAACTTTTATGCCCTGCATTTAATTTGCCTTGGAATGCGGAGTGATTTTGTAACCGTTAAACTCCTTCGGGTTGAATGCCCGAGTACTTTAATCTACGGCCTTGAACTTTAGGATTTATCTGAATTTGGTTTATCTCCGAGTATGCTTGTGCTTGCCTTCGAGTGGAATTTATTCTTCACTCGGAATATTTTTTTACTTGAAATGCAGCTCTGGGAGAAGGTTGCAGTCGACCTGCACCTCATCGTCCTTGCGGATAGGGATGGAGCGCATGTTGTACTTGTGGCGCAGCTCTGAAGGAGAAGGTTGCGGTCGACTTGCACCTCGTCGTCCTCGCGGATAAGGATGGAACGATGTACTTGTGGCGCGGCTCCGAAGGAGAAGGTTGCAGTCGACCTGCACCTCATCGTCCTTGCGGATAGGGATGAAGCGCACGTTGTACTTGTGGCGCAGCTCCGAAGGAGAAGGTTGCAGTCGACCTGCACCTCGTCGTCCTTGCGGATTTGGGCGTGTTTCAAACTTAGGCGAGTACTGGACTGCAGCTAAGCCCCCGAGTGGTAGGGTAGCTCACCACACGGTAGGATTTTTATACTTAGGCGAGTACTAGACTACAACTATGCCCCCGAGTGGGAGGGTTGCTCACCACTCGGTGGGATTTTTTAAACTTAGGTGAGTACTGGACTGCAGCTAAGCCCCCGAGTGGGAGGGTCGCTCACCACTCGGTAGGATTTTTTAAACTTAGGTGAGTATTGGACTGCAGCTAAGCCCCCGAGTGGGAGGGTAGCTCGCCACTCGGTAGGATTTTTAAACTTAGGCGAGTATTGGACTGCAGCTAAGCCCCCAAGGGGGAGGGTTGCTCACGACTCGGTGGGATTTTTTAAACTTAGGCGAGTACTGGACTGCAGCTAAGCCCCCGAGTGGGAGGGTCGCTCACCACTCGGTAGGAGTTTTTAAACTTAGGCAAGTACCGGACTGCAGCTAAGCCCCCGAGTGGGAGGGTTGCTCACCACTCGGTAGGATTTTTTAAACTTAGGCGAGTACTGGACTGCTGCTAAGCCCTCGAGTGGGAGGGTTGCTCACCACTCGGTAGGATTTTTTAAACTTAGGCGAGTACTGGACTGCAGCTAAGCCCCCGAGTGGGAGGTTTGCTCACCACTCCATAGGATTTTTAAACTTAGGCGAGTACTGGACTGCAGCTAAGCCCCCGAGTGGGAGGGTTGCTCATCACTCGGTAATATTTTTCAAACTTAGGCGAGTATTGGAGTGCAGCTAAGCCCCCGAATGGGAGGGTTGCTCACCACTCCGTAGGATTTTTTAAACTTAGTCGAGTACTGGACTGCAACTAAGCCCCCGAGTGGGAGGGTCGCTCACCACTTGGTAGGATTTTTTAAACTTAGGCGAGTACTGGACTGCAGCTAAGCCCCCGAGTGGGAGGTTTGCTCACCACTCGGTAGGATTTTTTAAACTTAGGCGAGTACTCGACTGCTGCTAAGCCCCCGAGTGGGAGGGTTGCTCACCACTCGGTAGGATTTTTCAAACTTAGGCGAGTACTGGACTGCAGCTAAGCCCCCGAGTGAGAGGCTTGCTCACCACCCGATAGGATTTTTCAAACTTAGGCGAGTACTGGACTGCAGCTAAGCCCCCGAGTGAGAGGCTTGCTCACCACTCGGTAGGATTTTATAAACTTAGGCGAAACAAATTCGCGGCTAAGCCCCCCAGTGAGAGGCTTGCTCACCACTCGGTAGGATTTTATAGACTTATGAAAAACAGATTCGCAGCTAAGTCACCCATTGGGGGATTTCAGACACAAACATAAGCAACGACAATCATTTTATTAGACTATAAAGCTCTTGTCTTTAATAAACAAACTACAAAGGTATTTCTTATTACATCTCATCAGAATGAGTGTTTAAGTATAAAAGGGGCGGAGCAGCTCCGCATTCCAAGCGCGCGGCTCGTCTTTCTTGTGCTCGACATTGTAGAGGTGGTACGCTCCGTTGTGGAGCACTCTAGTGACAATGAAGGGGCCTTCCCAAGCAGGGGCGAGCTTGTGTTTTTTCTGCTGATCCACTCGAAGAACCAAGTCTCCCTATTGGAATGCTCCACCCTCACCTTTCTAGCGTGGAATCGACGCAGGTCTTGCTGCTAAATAGTCGACCGGATCAAGGCCATCTCTCTTTCCTCTTCTAGGAGATCAACTGCATCTTGCCTCGCCTGTTCTGCTTCATCTTCTGAGAAAAGCTTGACTCGGGGTGCATTGTGAGGCAAGTCACTCGGAAGTACAGCCTCGACTCCATAGACCAGGAAGAATGGAGTTCGGCCAGTCGACCGATTTGGAGTTGTCCTCAGTCCCTACAATACTGACGGAAGTTCATCGACCCAGTCTCCTGCTACATGTTTGAGATCACGCATCAGTCGGGGTTTCAGCCCTTTGAGAATCAATCCGTTTGCTCTTTCAACTTGTCCATTCGACTGGGGGTGAGCGACTGAAGCATAGTCGACTCGAGTACCTTGAGAAGCACAGAAGGCTCTGAACTCATCAGAATCGAAGTTCCACCCGTTGTCAGTGATGATGTTGTGTGGAACACCATATATGAATGTTAACTCTCTGATGAAATAGACTGCAGAACTAGCTTCAAGGTTTTTGATAGGCTTGGCTTCAATCCATTTGGTGAACTTGTCGACTGCTACAAGCACATGAGTGAAGCCGCTCCTACCAGTCCTCAGAGGTCCAACCATATCCAATCCCCAAACAACAAAGGGCCAGATGAGTGGAATGGTCTTCAGGGCTGACGCAGGCTTGTGAGACATGTTGGAGTAAAACTAGCAACCTTCGCACTTGTCGACTATTTCTTTTGCCATCTCATTTGCTCGTGGCTAGTAAAATCCTGCTCGGTATGCTTTCGCCATAATGGTCCGAGAGGATGCATGATGACCATAGGTCCCCGAGTGGATGTCGTTAAGGATCACTCGACCTTCTTCTGGTGTTATGCATTTCTGGCAGACTCCAGTCACACTTTCTCTGAACAACTGTCCTCTTATCACAGTAAAGGCTTTGGATCGACGGACGATTTGTCAAGCCTCTTCTTCATCCTCTGGGAGCTCTTTCCTGAGAATGTATGAAATATATGGCACTGTCCAGTCGGGAGTGATGACCAAAACCTCCATGATCAAGTCGACCACGGCTGGGACTTCAACTTCAGTCAGATCTGTGGTACTCTTAGGCTTCCTGGGCTCTTCAGTGAAAGGATCTTCTTGAACTGAAGGTGTATGAATGTGTTCCAAAAACACATTCCTGGGAATGGCTTCCCTCTTGGAACCTATCTTTGCCAAATCATTAGCTGCTTGATTTTTCAGTCGGGGTATATGATGGAGCTCTAACCCCTCAAACTTCTTTTCCAACTTCCTCATTGCATTACAGTAACAAGTCATAGCTGGGCTTCTGACATCCCACTCCTTCATCACTTGATTGACTACCAAATCTGAGTCGCCGTAGACCACGAGGCGACGAACGCCGAGTGAAATTGCCATACGTAACCCATATAAGAGTGCTTCATATTCAGCTTCGTTATTGGAGGAATCAAAGTGAATCTGGAGAACATATCTGAGCTTGTCTCGTCGGGGGGATACCAGTACCACCCGAGCGCTGGAACCATTCAGCATCTTAGAGGCATCAAAGAACATGGTCTAGTGCTCCGAGTGAACTTGATTCGACAGTTGCTGTTCGATCCACTCGGCGAGGAAATCTGCTATTGCTTGGGACTTGATAGCTTTCTTTGCCTCAAACTTGATATCCAAGGGAAGGAATAAAATTGCCCACTTTGCCACTCGACCAGTTGCATCTCTGTTGTTCAAAATCTCTGATAATGGAGCGTCGTTGACGACTATAATGGAGTGGTCAGTGAAATAGTGTGCAACCTTCTTCGTGGTCATGTAAATCCCATAAACAAGCTTCTGATAATGTGGATATCTTTGCTTTGATGGAGTCAGAACTTCAGAAACATAATAAACTGGGCGCTGAACTTTATAGGCTTTTCCTTCTTCTTCCTGCTCGACCGTGAGTACTGTACTGACAACTTGTCAAGTGGCTGCAATGTAAAGCAGTAAAGGCTCTTTGCTGATTGGGGCAGCAAGCACCGGCTGGGTGTTAAGTAGGGCTTTGAGCTCTACAAACGCTGCATCAGCTTCAGGAGTCCACTCGAACTTATCACACTTCTTCATCAGTCAGCAAAGAGGCAGTGCCTTTTCACCGAGGCGAGAAATGAATCGACTCAAGGCGGCCAAACAACTAGTAAGCTTCTAGACATCGTGCACATGCACAGGGCGTTTCATCCGGAGTATAGCACCAACTTTCTCTGGGTTAGCGTCGATCCCTCGTTCAGAAACGAGGAAACTGAGTAATTTTCCGCCAGGAACTCTGAATGTGCACTTTGACGGATTAAGCTTGATATCATACCTTCTGAGGTTGGCAAAAGTTTCAGCAAGGTCGGCCAGCAGGTCAGAACCCTTACGTGACTTGACCACAATATCATCTATGTATATGTTTCCACATTTCGACTGATTTGAGTGAGCAAACACTTCTGAATCATCCTCATGAATGTGGCTATGGCGTTCTTCAGGCCGAATGGCATGGTGACATAACAGAAGCACCCGAATGGAGTGATGAAAGCTGTTTTTATCTCATCGGGTCCATACAGTCGGATCTGATGATACCAGGAATAGCCGTCCAAAAAGGACAAGCGCTCACACCTCACAGTCGAGTCGACTATTTGGTCGATGCGGGGGAGAGGAAAATGATCTTTCGGGCAGGCCCGATTGATATGCTTGAAGTCGATGCACATGCGAAGTGAGGTGTCCTTCTTGGGGACCATGACAACATTGACGAGCCACTCAGAGTGGTAAATCTCTCGGATGAACTCAGCTGCCAGGAGCCGAGCCACTTCTTCACCAATTGCTTTTCTCTTCTATATGGCGGACCGTCGAAGATGTTCCTTGACTGGTTTCACTTTTGGGCCGACTCACAAACCTTTACTTATCCTTTTGGAACTTATGCTTATAGACGTATGCCTTTTGGTTTATTTAATGCACCTGCTACCTTTCAAAGATGTATGCGTGCTATATTCTCTTATTTTTGTGAAAAGATTGTGGAGGTTTTCATGGATGTTTTTTCTGTTTATGGAACTTCTTTTGATGATTGCTTGAGCAACCTTGATCGACTTTTGCAGAGATGTGATCAAACTTATCTTGTCTTGAATTGGGAGAACTGTCACTTTATAGTTAATGAAGGTATTGTCTTGGGGCATAAAGTTTTTGAACGAGATATTGAGGTGGATAAAGCTAAAGTTGATGCAATTGAGAAAATGCCATGTCCTAGAGATATTAAAGGTATTCGTAGTTTCCTTGGTCATGTTGGTTTCTATAGGAGATTTATTAAAGACTTCTCTAAAATTTCTAGGCCTCTTACAAATCTTTTACAAAAGGATGTTCCATTTGTTTTGATGATGATTGTGTAGAAGCCTTTGAAACACTTAAGAAAGCCTTAATTTCCGCTCCTATTGTTCAACCACCTGATTGGAACTTGCCTTTTGAAATTATGTGTGATGCTAGTGATTATGCTGTTGGTACTGTTCTAGGACAAAGAGTTGATAAGAAATTAAATGTTATCCGTTATGCTAGCAAAACTCTAGACAGTGCCCAAAGAACTTATGCTTCTACTGAAAAATAATTTTTAGCGGTTGTGTTTGCTTGTGATAAATTCATATATTACATTGTTGATTCTAAAGTTACTGTTCACACTAATCATGCTGCTATTAAGTATCTTATGGAAAAGAAAGATGCTAAAGCTAGACTCATTAGGTGGGTTCTCTTGCTAGAAGAATTTGATTTACATATTACTTATAGGAAATGAGCCGAGAATCCCGTAGCTAATAACTTGTCTAGGTTAGAGAATATCCTTGATGACCCACTACCTATTTATGATAGTTTTCCTGATGAACAATTAGCTGCAATAAATGTTTCTCATAACACTCCTTGGTATGTTGACTATGCTAATTACATTGTTGCTAAATACGTACCACCTAGTTTCACATACCAACAAAAGAAAAAATTCTTCTATGATTTAATACATTACTTTTGGGATGACCCACATATTTATAAAGGAGTAGATGGTATTATTAGACATTGTGTACCTGAGCATGAACAGGAACAAATCCTATAGAAATGTCACTCCAAAGCCTATGGAGGGCATCATGCCGGAGATAGAACCGCTCACAAGGTATTTTAATCTGGTTTATATTGGCCTACTCTCTTCAAGGATGCCCGTAAGTTTGTTTTATCTTGTGATGAATGCAAAAGAATTGGTTATATCGGTAAGCGTCAAGAAATGCCTATGAATTATTCACTTGCTATTGAACCACTTGATGTTTGGGGTTTCGATTATATGGGACCTTTTCCTTCCTCAAATGGGTATACACATATTTTGGTTGCTGTTGATTATGTTACTAAGTGGGAAGAAGATATTCCAACTAGTAGTGTTGATCACAACACTTCCATTAAAATGCTTAAAGAAGTTATTTTCCCAAGGTTTGGACTTCTTAGATATTTAATGACCGATGGTGCTTCACACATTATTCATGGTGCTTTCCGAAAAATGCTTGCTAAATATGATGTTAACCATAGAATTGCGTCACCCTATCATCCTCAATCTAGTGGTCAAGTTGAACTTAGCAATAGAGAAATAAAAATAATATTACAAAAAACTGTTAATAGGCCCCAAAGAATTGGTCTAAGAAATTGAATGATGCACTTTGGGCCTACAGAACAGCATATAAAAATCCTATGGGTATGTCCCCTTATAAAATGGTTTATGGAAAAGCTTGTCATTTGCCTCTTGAGTTAGAACATAAAGCTTATTGGGAAATTAAAGAACTCAATTATTATTTCAAACTTGCCAGTGAAAAGAGGTTATTTATATTAGTTCACTAGATGGATCGAGAACCCAAGCTTATGAAAATGCCAAGCTATTCAAAGAAAAGTTTAAAAGGTGGCATGACAAAAGAATCCAAAAGCGGGAATTTAAAGTTGGTGAATATGTTCTTTTGTACAACTCTCATTTCAGATTATTTGGAGGAAAGCTTCTCTATAAATGGGAAGAATCATCTATTATCGAGGAGGTTTATCATTCTGGAGCCATCAAAATAAATAACTCCAAAGGTACTAACCTGAAGGTTGTCAACATGCAAAGAATTAAACACTATATCTCAAGTACGCCTATTAATGTTGAAAGCAATATTATCCAAACAATTACACCGGAGGAACACACAAAAGAAACCTTCCAGAACACTCCCAAATAACCAAAGAGAGGAGGTACGTGATAGGGTAAGTAAACGAACTCCGAAAAATCCGCAAACATATTTTCTGTCAGTTTTGGAAAATTTTAAAAATTAGGAAATAAGAAACAACGAGTAAGGCACCCGAGGGGGGACAAGACACCAGGGCGCACCTGGGCCCCCTGGAGCGCCCAGGTGGGTTCTGCCCACCTCGGGAACCTTCCTGACTCCGTCTTTTCTCATGTTTGCTTGTTTCCCAAGATAAAAAATCTTTATATACCCCCAGACGTATTTACCACCGTATCACGAATAAATCTCATGTTCTTCTTTCTTGTTGTTTTTCTGTCAGATTCATCGAGCCAGACATCATGTCTTCCCCCTCTTACAACCAAGCAGAAGAGGATGCTTGGTTGATGAAGATAGAACTAAAGAGAGAGGCACCAGAAGGAATCATCAAGGGTGACAAGGCCAAGAAAGCTGCAAGAGATCAAGCCCCAACAGTGGGGCAAACCGTTCCAGTGGGAGCTGAAGAAGAAGATATCCTTAAACCTTAATATGATCATCTTACCCCCACTGAGATTGAAGATTTACGGATCATCTAAACAGTTCGTGTGCAAAATAAATATCTTACCCGTGAAAATATTCTATTGCAAGAGCACATCGTTGTCCTCCGGAGTGTCATCCGTAGGTTGGAGTATCTTTTGAGCCTGAAAGATAAGATCGCTACTACCTCATCACCAAAACCTCCTTCATCACCAAAGGAGACTTGAGTTCATGGTGTGGACACTCCCCTTGGCTTGTACCAAGCTTGGGGGAGGTGCCCTGGTATCGTATCACCACCACTATCTTTACCCTTATCTATTTTAGTTCGGTCTTTAGTTATCTTTTGATTTAGTTGAATAAAAATTTAGTTTGATCATTTCTTTCTAAGTGGTTGCTTAGTGATCAATCTATGTAATCATGTTTGAGATATATAATAAAGATTAGTTCATGTTTTTCTTTCTTTACTATTATGTTTCAATAAAAAGAAAGGGAAATAAATGAAAGATATCATATGCCAATCTCATGGTGAGTAATGACATCACATAAGCAAAGGTATAAGTTGTAAAATTTATTGGAGATTGACAAACATAATATTGGTCAATGATGCAATTCATGAAAGAAGTAATAAGGGAAGAGAAGATTCACATGCAAATACACTATCTTGGACATCTTTTATGATTGTGAGCCCCCCATCATAATATTATATGCCAAAATTGTTGACATTGGACAAGGAAGACAACATAATGACTAATGCTTGTTCATATTCACATCGAAGTTATATTGTCATAGATCCTTTAACATGTGGTGCTTGCTCAATATCTTTGCTAGCCAAAAATTCCACACTAAGTAGAGATACTATTTGTGCATCCAAAACCCTTAAACCCAAATCTTGTTTTGAGAGTCCACCATACCACCACTAAGTAAGTTGTCATCAGTGCAATAGGGCAATAAAAATTGCTTCTAAATGTGTTAGATTATTTAGTGTAAGAGAAAATTGAGCGTTGTACGAACTTGTGATGGTAAAATAATAAAAGCGACAGACTGCATAATAAAGGTTGCTATCATAAGGGGCAATATAACGTGACGTTCTTTCGCACTAAGAGATTGAGCATACAACCAAAAAGTGTATGGCAACCTCTGCTTCCCTCTACGAAGGGCCTATCTTTTACTTTTATGTATTTACTTTTTATGCAAGAGTCAAAGTATTCTTCTCTATTCCTTTTTATTTTCTCTTTTTGCAAGCACCACATATATCCAGTTGGATATGGGTGGGCATGAGTTATTATTGTTGACATCACCCTCGAGGTGAAAACATTGGGAGGCGAAACTATAAGCCCCTATCTTCGTATGTGTCTGGTTGAAAACTTTTGCTGATGGGTATGCGGTGAGGTTAGCAATCATAGAATACTATACGATGGTTGAGTATGTGGACTTGCCAAAGCGCTCTGATATGTGACCCTTCCTGAAAAGATGATGAATTGTAGTTGCAAAGTTGACTAAGAACATAGTTTGTTGGTTTTCAATAGAGTTTATGCTTTATACTTTGATGTTGTGGTGAATTGTTACTTGTTTATGAGAAGTTATATAATAAAAGTTATGTGATAAAGTTTGTTGCGGTTATAATAATATGCATGATGGTTCTATGTCTATATTTTGTTTTTATCCACACCTCTCTCTCTCTCTAAGCATGTGGACATGTTTTTCGGTTTCAGTTTTCGCTTGAGGACAAGCGAGGTCTAAGCTTGGGGGAGTTGATACGTCCATTTTGCATCATGTTTTCCTACTATTATTGATAATGTTTTTTTCATAATAATACTTCTGGGAGTAATTCTAATGCCTTTTCTCTCATAATATGCATGGTTTACACAAAGAGGGAGAATACCGGTAGCTGGAATTCTGGACCTGGAATAGCTACGTCAGAGTTACCTATTCTGCACATCTCCAAATGAGCTGAAAATTTACAGAGAATTGTTTTCGAATATATGAAGAACATTGGAGCAAATAACCACCTAAGGCGGCCCACTAGGTGGGCACAACCCACCTGGGCGCGCCAAGGAGCCCAGGCACGCCCTGGTGGGTTGTGCCATTCTCGGCCCACCTCCGGTGCCCATCTTCTGGTATATAGGTCATTTTTACCTAGAAAAAATTAGGAGAGGATTTTCGAGACGAAGCGCCACCGTCTCGAGGCGAAACTTGGTCAGGAGCACTTTTTCCCTCCAGTGGAGCGATTCCGCCGAGGGAAGTTCCCTCCCCGAGGGGGAAATCATCGCCATCGTCATCACCAACAACTCTCTCGTCTTTGGGAGGGCAATCTCCATCAACATCTTCAACAGCACCATCTCCACTCAAACCCTGGTTCATCTCTTGTATTCAATCTTTGTACCGGAACCTTAGATTGGTACTTTTGGATGACTAGTAGTGTTGATTACATCTTGTAGTTGATTTATATATGGTTTATTTGGTGGAAGATTATGTGTTCAGATCCATTATGCTATTTAATATCCCTCTGATCTTGAGCATGATTATCATTTGTGAGTAGTTACTTTTGTTCTTGAGGTCACGGGAGAAATCTTGTCGCAAGTAATCATGTGACCTTGATATGTGTTTGATATTTTTATGATATGTATGTTGTGATTCCCTTAGTGGTGTCATGTGAACGTCGACTCTATGGCACTTCACCTTATTAGGGCCTAAGGGAATGCATTGTGGATTAGTTATCAGATGATGGGTTGCTAGAGTGACAGAAGCTTAAACCCTAGTTTATGCTCTACTTGGTAAGGGACTGATTTGGATCCAAAAGTTTAATGGTATGGTTAGATTTTATCTTAATACTTTTCTCATAGTTGGAGGTGCTTGCGAGGGGGTTAATCATAAGTAGTAGGTTTGTTCAAGTAAGAAAAACACCTAAGAACCGGTCCACCCACATATCAAATTATCAAGGTAGCGAACACAAATGAAACCAACATGATGAAAGTGGCTAGATGAAATTCTCGTGTACCCTCAAGAACGCTTTGCATATTATAAGAGACTGTTTTCGCATGTCCTTTGCCACAAAAGGATTGGGCTACCCTGCTGCACTTTATTTACCGTTGCCATTACTTGCTCATTACAAATTACTTTGCTATCAAACTACTATTTACCGACAATTTCAGTGCTTGCGGAGATTACCTTGCTGAAAACCACTTGTCATTTCCTTTTACTCCTCGTTGGGTTCGACGGTCTTACTTATCGAAAGGACTATGATTGATCCCCTATACTTGTGGGTGATCAGTTCCCAAATAGAAAATAAACTTCATTTCCTTTCCACCATTCTTTCACAATCCATGGTAGCCATATCCACGGGTGCCTTCCAAACTTTCAATTTTCCAAGGAATTTATTGTTATTTTGATTGATTATGGGACTAGGCATCACTATTACCTGCCACTTCCTCATGCAATGAAAAGTGAATAAACACTCACCATGAGAATAACCTGCCTAGCATGAAAGATATTGGCCACCCCCTGCCGCTTCATGAGCAGTACGGGCACACTAAACCAAAAATTATTTTGAATGATTATTGTTGGCACATGCAAATTTACTAAGGATGGCATGTAAGTACTGCATATATGTAGGTGTGGTGGACTCATTTGGAAAAACTTTAGGTTTAAGGAGTTGGATGCACAAGCAACATTCTCGCTTAGTACAAATGGAGGCTAGCAAAAAATGGAGGCTAGCAAATAGATTGAGAAGCGACCAACCAAAAAATGAAAACGGTCATAAACATGCATTCATCATAACTAACACTGAATAAGGCACCATAAGTAGGATATAATTTCGTTGCGTAACTATTGATCTTACGTGCATGCATAGGGAATCACAAACCTTAACACCAATATTCTTACTAACGGTGTCCCGGATTAGGGGGTGCTAACCTAGTCAGCTCATGCTCCTCGGTTGGGCCGATGGGCCTTCATTCATGCTCAAGATGGACTCTGGAGGCAGTATGTAGGAGGCATGATCAAGACTACCTCCACCAAAGACTTGTCATACACTCCAAGGTTTCTCCTACCGCCCCGTGCCTAGATACCGACCTTTTAGCCCTAGATACCCTACCCGGCCTGTATATAAGCCATGGGGTTTAGCCCATAGAGGGGACTGTCGGTGTTAAAACCGGCGGATCTCGGGTAGGGCGTCCTGAACTATGCATCTAGGATCGATGGTAATAGGAGACGGGGGACACGATGTTTACCCAGGTTCGGGCCCTCTCTATGGAGGTAATACCCTACTTCCTGCTTGATTGATCTTGATGAATATGAGTATTACAAGAGTTGATCTACCATGAGATCGTAATGGCTAAACCTTAGAAGTCTAGCCTATGTGTATATGGTAATGAATGTGTCCTATCCGGACTATGCTCTCCGGTTTATATAGACACCGGAGAGATCTAGGGTTACATGGGGTCGGTTACATAAGAAGGAATCTTCATAGTTGATCGCCTAGCTTGCCTTCCACACCAAGGAAAGTCCAATCCGAACACAAGTATGGTCTTCGGTCTCCATGTCTTCACAACCCATCAGTCCGGCCCAAGGATAGCAGGCCGGACGCCCGAGGACCCCTTAGTCCAGGACTCCCTCAGTAGCCCCTGAACCTTGCTTCAGTGACGAGGAGTCCGGCACGCGGATTGTCTTCGGCATTGCAAGGCAGGTTCCCATTTTTTCCGAAATCCAAGATAATTTACGGTCATGATGATTCTATCCGGACCTGTTATACACCACGCACAACCGCAGAGAGAATATAATATTTGCACGAATCTAATCTGTTGATAGCTTTTTTATAACACGACATCGCGTCCGTCCGGTTATAATTTCGAACCGTTTTTCTTCTGCCATCCCACGTTTTGAGACGTGGTTGCTATTGGCATGTCGTGTCGAAGGAGAGATCATGTCCCCTTATTGCGGGATTCTCATCAATGCGGGCATGGGTAACCCAACCGTGCCGTTTGCACAGCCCTTTGGAATAGGCGAATCTTAAGGCGAGGCAGGAGGCGTTTAATGTTTGCTGCCTTTATAAGAGGATAAGAATCCCCTCTTCCTCTTCTCATGCTATCTCTCTGCCTCCGCCTTCCCGATCTCGAGCTCCAACACCCAATTTCTCATCTCTTTTCCACTCAAGCAACCATGTCCGAATCCGGTGGTCAGGGCAATTGGATGGTCTTCTCCGTTAAGGAGGAGGACATTGCTGAGCTCCGAGCTGCCGGATATCTGGCGAAGGGAATAGCCCACCGCTTTCCAGCCGAGGGAAAAATTGTCCCAACACCGGAGCCCGACGAGAGGGTAGTATTCCTTCCTCATTTCTTCTGCGGGCTGGGGTTTCCACTCCACCCTTTCGTCCCCGGGATGATGTATTATTAAGGGATAGATTTCCATGATCTGTCCCCGAATATCTTCCTCAACATTTCGGCGTTTATCGTCATGTGCGAGGCATTCCTCCGCATCCACCCCCACTTCAGGCTGTGTGGCTCAAAGTCTTCAACGTGAAGCCGAAGGTGGTGGATGGCCAACACGCGGAGTGCGGAGGAGCCATGGTGAGCAAGCTATCCAATGTCTCCTGGCCCAAAGGCGCTTTTGTGGAGACAGTAAAGGAATGGAAGAAGCAGTGGTTCTACATCACAGAATCTCGCGGCACCACCTGGGCCGCGGCTGCCGAATTCCGCTCTGGCGCTCCCATGCGACTCACCTCCTAGGTCAAGAAGAGTCTGGACTGGTGTTCACCTGACGAGCTGATAGCGCTGCAGACGCGCGTTCAAAGCATGGTGACCAAGAACGTCAAGCTCGTTGACGTCATCCAGGTGATGCTGGTCCGCCGGTTTCTTCCGTGCCCGCACCGAAGCCGCCCTTTGTGGGAGTTCAATTTGAAGAAGCACCAGACCTTGGTGAGGCTCTTCGAGACTAGTCATGAAGGTGCCTGGAAGTTGCTTTTTAAGGGTAACGAGAATCCACCGGCCACGGATTCAGACCGTGGCCACGATTGTACACACCTCGCCAGCAAGGTATGTTATTTCTGACGTATCCCCAACCTCATTGTTTCGAGGGTGACGTCTGAGCTTTTATTATGGTTCCGTTAGGACTGGGTGGAGAGGGCGAAGCGGATCTAGTGTCCGGCTTAGCTGCCCGAAGAACCGGTCATCCCGCGCCTAGCAGAGATGCTGGTGTCGGCGCCATACAAGGCGCTGGAGAAGAAGGCCAAGAGTGGCCCCCGTCGCAAGGGCACTTCGGACGTGACGTCCGAAGACGACGAGGCCCATTCCTCCGTTACTGAGAACAACAAGGAGGAGGAGGAGGATGATGAAAACAACCCTCCTCCCGAGGAGAAGAAAAAGAAGAGGGCGGCCTCGGCACATCCGGAGGCGAACGTGCCCAAAAAGGGGAAGGGCGCCCCAGCGGTCAACACTGCGTGGGACGTTGACAGTAGTCCAAAACGGTGCCCCCGCACTAAGCCCCAGGCCGCATCGTAAGTGACAGGGCTCGCTCGTGCGCACATCCAGCCCTTTCTCTCCATTATCTTGATGTAGTTAACTGTATTATTGCAGTCCGGCCCGCGACCTAATCCAGCGATCCTCGTCTTGAGATTCATTGGCTCCGTCGGAGATGGCAAGCCAGTCGCCACCGCCCGCTTACTCCCCCGGGGCCGGGGACGAGACCGAAGTGTTGTCCTGGAGGGCCGATCCGAACCGGGGAGGAACCTAGGACGATGTCGGGCAAATTGGCGAAGAGGGCCGCATCCAGTTTGGCCCTCAGCCGAATACGATTCCGGAGACCCATATGGCTCCGTAGTTGGGCGAGCAGCCCCCTTTGAAGAAGGGGGTGCGCCGGTTCCCCCGGTGGTCCCTGTCCATCCAGGGGCGCCGGACAACCTGATGGAGGCGCTGCGAGGCGCCTCCGTTATGGACGAGCAACGTGTCCTTATGGGCGCGGTAATTGAGAAGGTTCAGTCCGCCAAGAGTGGACTGAACGAGGCCTGTAGCAACCTGTTGACAGGTTTCGAGGTAATTGACATAGAAAGAGAAAAAACCCTTGTAGTCAGTAGCCCCTGAGACACTGTCCGGTGAGAAGAACCAGACAGAGGATCTATTGTAGGAGACTAACATATCATGTATGCATAAGCAGGCGTCGCTGTTGGCCGCAACCTCGCATGCTGCCGAAGTCTCTGAATGGAGGCAGAGGCTGGAGCGGACCGAGAACGAGCTCGGCGAGGTTAGGGTTCGGCTCCAAGAGAAGCAAGGTAAATAACGACTTGATGTATGTTTGGAAAGTGTAGGCGATATATATTGAATGTAGTGTCGTAATATGTGCAGGAGCCGCGACCGAGGTCGAGGCCCTGAGGAAGGCCCTGGGCGAGGCCGAGGAGAAAGCTGTCCAGCAACAAGCCGCCCGTAAGAAGCTCGAGGCCCGGGTCAAGGAAATCCAGCAGGAGCTCCAGGATGCGGTGAAAAAATGTGAGACCTTGGAGAATGATGCATCGGCTCAAGAGGGCGAGCTCACCAAGGCTCGTCAGAGCACGGAGACCGCATGGAATGAGGCCCAGGCCGCCCTCCAGGAGATCCGGGAGGCCAAGAAGATCACGGCGGGTAAGGCTTTTAAGATGCAGAGCAAGTATGCGGAGAAGCAATACCTTTTACTAACCCGAGTTCGGAGTTCCCGAGGGGCTTTTGCGGATCTACCACGCAGCGTATCATACGCTGCAGAGTTCTACCGAGCCAAAGGAGGAGGTTCTACGGAGAAGCTATTATGGTCGCAGTACGTGACGCCAGAGCATCCTGTGTCCTTCACCGAGCAGCTAAAGCAGCTGGTGGAGCTGCACAGGGTGGCCGAACTAGCCATGAAGGATTTGACAATCCGGCTATGGCCTGCCGAAGCTATGCCTGGCAGCTACTTCGGACTCATGAGGCATCTGGTGAAGGCCTGTCCGTGGCTGGACGTCATCAAGCGCTCCGCCTGTATTGAAGGTGCCTGTATGGCCTTCGCTCACTACAAGATGCTGTGGGCAAAGATGAACGTTGTTTACGTTGCCAGCGGGCCGCCGGAGGGCAAGGAGCACCGCACACCCGAGCGATATTTCGCGGATGTCATAGAGGGGTCTCGACTTGTGGTGGTGCAATGTTCACAAGACATTGTATTTGAATAAATGTATTCATGTTGCATTTGCCTTGTATTATGGGAACAAAGCCGGTGTTTGTAAAATAATTTTATTATGCTTTGAATTGTTTCCTCCTGTGCGGCTGTGTTATTTGTAATCTGAGGGTTGGCCCGTCATCGGCTTCTGCCCTCATGTAGGTAGTACGGAGGTGTTCAGGACGGATTTAAACAATCTTGATCCAATTATATGGTCCTTTGGAGGAGTTGTTTAGCGCAACGAACAAGGCAACCGGACTGTACGGCTTGAACGCCCTCACTTAGCCATAGAAGTTTTATAATTGAGCAATTTTGCAGCCTCTGGTCCAGGCTGGGGTGCTGTCAGCATCTGATCGGGAAGCGCCGATCCTTCGCATGATGCGGAAAAAATCTACAATGATTTTGTAACCCTCGAACAGCTGACCGGCTCTCGCCGTATCATGACAGTCAGTTTTCGGCTTTCTCTACTGAGGTGCTCATCCGGTCAAGGCCAGGGCACAATCGCAGTAGTTCTCCCTTTACTACCCTAGCCGATAGAGCGGAACATAGGGTAGCAAGCGCAGGAGCCGAGCAACCCAACTATTTACCAAAGACATGATTCGGAGCCAATGCATATAATGCTAAATTCGGGGTGCCGAACTTGTACATAGGAAGTGTTCGGACTTTACTGCCGTATTGTGGGGCGACAAGTAGCCCCTGGCGAATATGAAAAGTACAGAAGAGTATCGATGCAGCAGATAAGCAGATCGAAATAAAACGAAGTAAGAAGCGAAAACCACAGAAACTGGGCCACGAACCATTTTTATTATAACTGGATGGATACGTCAAGGCGTATCTTGTACATATGATGCAAGAAGTATCCAGGCTATTTAACATGCCGGGATCAGTAGGGTGCAGCGTGCGGGTCCTGAGAAATAAGTTTGAATATCGTCAACAAGAACGTATAAAGGTTACCCTACACACCTGTGCTGCTTGCCTCTGTTGTATGCCAATCCTTCTAAAGGACTTGCTATCAGGCCCGCGGGAAAAGGAACCTGAAGCAAGAAAAAGGTAAAAGTATGTGTGCCCGGGATCTGTGTGGCCAAACTGTAGACCCCAGGCTATCTTGTGCCTCCGTCGATGTCCATGGAATTTTGAGTGCGTAATTTTGTATGCGTGGTACGAATCCTACTACCTCATTGGCACTGGGACGGAGGCCGGATTGCTAGTCGAGCTCTTGACGAGCCGCGTCGTCCTGTTGCAGTGTAGTCCGGGACCTCTTAATGACGTCGGAGGGCTCGGCAGCCGTACTATGTGATACATCTCCAACGTATCTATAATTATTGATTGTTCCATGCTATTATATTATTTGTTTTGGATGTTTATGGGCTTTATTTTACACTTCTATATTATGTTTGGGACTAACCTATTGACCCAGAGCCCAGTGCCAGTTCCTGGTTTTTCCCTTGTTTCAGTGTTTTGAAGAAAAGGAATATCAAACGGAGTCGAAACGGAATGAAACCTTCTGGAGAAGTTATTTTTGGAAGGAAAGCTACCCGATACACTTGGAGTGCACGTCAGGAAAGAAACGAGGGAGCCACGAGGTAGGGGGCGCGCCCACCCCCCTAGGGCGCGCCCTCCGCCCTCGTGGGCCCCTCGTGGCTCCCCTGACGTACTTCCTCCTCCTATATATACCCATATACCCTAAAAACTTTGGGGAACAGAATAGATCGAGAGTTCTGCCGCCGCAAGCCTTTGTAGCCACCAAAACCCAATCGGGACCCTGTTCCCGCACCCTGCCAGAGGGGGGAACCCTCACTAGTGGCCATATTCATCATCCCGACGCTCTCCATGACAAGGAGGGAGTAGTTCACCCTCGGGGCTGAGGGTATGTACCAGTAGCTATGTGTTTGATCTCTCTCTCTCGTGTTCTTGATTTGGCACGATCTTGATGTATCGCGAGCTTTGCTATTATAGTTGGATCCTATGTTTCTTCTCCCCCTCTACTCTCTTGTAATGGATTGAGTTTTCCCTTTGAAGTTATCTTATCGGATTGAGTCTTTAATGATTTGAGAACACTTGATGTATGTCTTGTCGTGCATATCTGTGGTGACAATGGGATATCCCGTGACTCACTTGATGTATGTTTTGGTGATCAACTTGCGAGTTCCACCCATGAACTTATGCATAGGGGTTGGCACACGTTTTCGTCTTGAATCTCCGGTAGAAACTTGGGGCACTCTTTGAGGTTCTATGTGTTGGTTGAATAGACGAATCTGAGATTGTGTGATGCATATCGTATAATCATACCCACGGATACTTGAGGTGACATTGGCGTATCTAGGTGACATTAGGGTTTTGGTTTATTTGTGTCTTAAGGTGTTATTCTAGTACGAACTCTAGGGCTGTTTGTGACACTTATAGGAATAGCCCAACGGATTGATTGGAAAGAATAACTTTGAGGTGGTTTCGTACCCTACCATAATCTCTTTGTTTTTTCTCTGTTATTAGTGACTTTGGAGTGACTCTTTGTTGCATGTTGAGGGATAGTTACATGATCCAATTATGTTATTATTGTTGAGAGAACTTGCACTAGTGAAAGTATGAACCCTAGGCCTTGTTTTCTAGCAATGCAATACCGTTTACGCTCACTTTTACCACTTGTTACCTTGCTGTTTTTATATTTTCAGATTACAAAAACCTATATCTACCATCCATATTGCACTCGTATCACCATCTCTTCACCGAACTAGTACACCTATACAATTTACCATTGTATTGGGTGTGTTGGGGACACAAGAGACTCTTTGTTATTTGGTTGCAGGGTTGCTTGAGAGAGACCATCTTCATCCTATGCCTCCCACGGATTGATAAACCTTAGGTCATCCACTTGAGGGAAATTTGCTACTGTCCTACAAACCTCTGCACTTGGAGGCCCAAAAACGTCTACAAGAAGAAGGTTGCGTAGTAGACATTAAGCTCTTTTCTGGCGCCATTGCCGGGGAGGCTAGGTAAAGCGGCACTCACACCCCGTCAACTAAGCTCTTTTCTGGCACCGTTGCTGGGGAGGTGAGTGCTGGAAGGTATATATTTAGATCTTGCAATCGAATATTTTTGTTTCTTGTTTTAGAACTTGTTAGTTTATAAAATAAAACTACAAAAAAATGGAATTGAGTTTACCTCATACTCTTCATCTTTTTAATATCTTTCGTGAGTATGATGGGAAGGAAAATTTTGCCAAAGTGTTAGAAGAAGAATGCATTAAAATGTTTGGCACTAAATCTTTGTATGATGAGCATGATTGCAATGTTGTTAGTATGAATTCCTTGAATATCCATGATGCTAATGATATGCAAAGCCACAAGCTTGGGGAAGCTATGTTTGATGAAGATGATATTTTTTGTCCCCCAAGCTTTGATGAGCAAATTTACTATGATGAAAGCATGCCTCCTATTTATGATGATTATTGTGATGAAACTTATGCTTTAAAAAGTAGTGATGATTATATTTATAAAACTTGTCATGATTATGATTACCCTTTTTCTGAACATTACTCTTTTAATGTGGAAACAATTTATAATATTCAAGTCTCTTATGATACTCCCACTATCTCGAATGAGAAGAATTTTGCCTATGTGGAGAGTAGTAAATTTTCTATGCTTGTAGATCATGAAAAGAGTGCTTTAGGTTCTGTTTATATTGTTGAATTTATTCATGATGCTACTGAAAATTGCTATGAGGGAGGAACATATGCTTGTAGGAATTGCAATAATATCAAGTTTCCTCTCTATGTGCTTAAAGTTTTAAAGTTATGCTTGTTTTGCCTTCCTATGCTAGTTGATTATTATTCTCATAAATTGTTTTATCATAAAATCCCTATGCATAGGAAGTGGGTTAGACTTAAATGTGCTAGTCATATTCTTCATGATGCTCTCTTTATGTTTCAATTCCTATCTTTTATGTGAGCATCATTGAAATCATCATGCCTAGCTAGGGGCGTTAAACGTTAGCGCTTGTTGGGAGGCAACCCAAATTTATTTTAGTTTCTTGCTTTTTGGTTTTTTAGGAATAAATAATACTTCTAGATTCTTTTTAGATGTGGTTTTATGTTATAATTAGTGTTTGTGCCAAGTAGAACCTTTGGGAAGACTTGGGTGAAGTCTTTATGATCATGCTGTAAAAAACAGAAACTTTAGCGCTCACGAGATTCGCTTCAAGTTTTTACTGGAGAGTGCTATTTAGTTGATTATTTTTGCATATGATTACTAGACAAATTCCTCAGGTCCAACAATTTATTTTAGAATTTTTGGAGTTCCAGAAGTATACGTTTGATACAGATTACTACAGACTGTTCTGTTTTTGACAGATTCTGTTTTTCGTGTGTTGTTTGCTTATTTTGATGTATCTATGGCTAGTAAAATAGTTTATAAACCATACAGAAGTTGGAATACAGTAGGTTTAACACCAATACAAATAAATAATGAGTTCATTACAGTACCTAAGTGGTGGTTTTATTTTCTTATACTAACGGAGCTTGCGAGTTTTCTGTTGAGTTTTGTGTTGTGAAGTTTTCAAGTTTTGGGTAAAGATTCGATGGACTATGGAATAAGGCGTGGCAAGAGCCTAAGCTTGGGTATGACCAAGGCACCCCAAGGTAATATTCAAGGATAACCAAGAGCCTAAGCTTGGGGATGCCCCAGAAGGCATCCCCTCTTTCGTCTTCGTTCATTGGTAACTTTACTTGGAGCTATATTTTTATTCACCACATGATATGTGTTTTGCTTGAAGCATCATTTTATTTTTCTTTATCTTTGATTGATGTTTGAATAAAATATCAAGATCTGGAATTATTAATGGGAGATTCTTCACATAGTTGCATAATTATTCGACTACTCACTGATCTTCACTTATATCTTTCGGAGTAGTTTGTTATTTGCTCTAGTGCTTCACTTATATCTTTTAGAGCACGGTGGTGGATTTGTTTTATAGAAATTGTTGATCTCTCATGCTTCACTTAGATTATTTTGAGAGTCTTAAATAGCACGGTAATTTGCTTAAATAATCCTAATATGCTAGGCATACAAGATTTGTAAGAATTCTTATGAGTGTGTTGAATACTATGAGAAGTTTGATGCTTGATAATTGTTTTGAGATATGAAGATGGTGATATTAGAGTCATGCTAGTTGAGTAGTTGTGAATTTTAGAGATACTTGTGTTAAAGTTTGTGATTCCCGTAGCATGCACGTATGGTGAACCGTTATGTGATGAAGTCGGAGCATGATTTATTTATTGATTGTCTTCCTTATGAGTGGCGGTCGGGGACGAGCGATGGTATTTTCCTACCAATCTATCCCCCTAGGAGAATGCGCGTAATACTTTGCTTTGATAACTTGTAGATTTTTGCAATAAGTATATGAGTTCTTTATTACTAATGTTGAGTCCATGGATTATACGCACCCTTCTTCCTTCCACCATTGCTAGCCTCTCTAATACCGCGCACTTTTCGCCAGTATCATACACCCACTATATACCTTCCTCAAAACAGACACCATACCTACCTATCATGGCATTTCCATAGCCATTCCGAGATATATTGCCATGCAACTTACCACTGTTTCATTTATTATGACACGCTCCATCATTGTCATATTGCTTAGCATGATCATGTAGTTGACATCGTATTTGTGGCAAAGCCACCGTTCATAATTATTTCATACATGTCACTCTTGATTCATTGCTTATCCCGGTACACCGCCGGAGGCATTCATATAGAGTCATATTTTCTTCTAAGAATCGAGTTGTAATTCTTGAGTTGTAAGTAAATAAAAGTGTGATGATCATCATTATTAGAGCTTTGTCCCAGTGAGGAAAGGATGATGGAGACTACGATTCCCCCACAAGTCGGGATGAGACTCCGGACGAAAAAAGAAAAAAGAAAAAAAAGAGGCCATAAAAAAGGAGAAAAGGCCCAAATAAAAAAATGAGATAAAAAGAGAGAAGGGACAATGTTACTATCCTTTTACCACACTCGTGCTTCAAAGTAGCACCATGATCTTCATGATAGAGAGTCTCCTATGATATCACTTTCATATACTAGTGGGAATTTTTCATTATAGAACTTGTCTTGTATATTCCGGTGATGGGCTTCCTCAAAATGCCCTAGGTCTTCATGAGCAAGCGAGTTGGATGCACACCCACTTAGTTTCTTTTGTTGATCTTTCATATACTTATAGCTCTAGTGCATCTGTTGCATGGCAATTCCTACTCACTCACATTGATATCTATTAATGGGCATCTCCATAGCCCGTTGATACGCCTAGTTGATGTGAGACTATCTTCTCCTTTTTTGTATTCTCCACAACCACCATTCTATTCCACCTATAGTGCTATGTCCATGGCTCACGCTCATGTATTGCGTGAAGATTGAAAAAGTTTGAGAACATCAAAAGTATGAAACAATTGCTTGGCTTGTCATCGGGGTTGTGCATGATTTAAATACTTTGTGTGGTTAAGATAGAGCATAGCCAGACTATATGATTTTGTAGGGATAGCTTGCTTTGGCCATGTTATTTTGAGAAGACACGATTTCTTTGTTAGTATGCTTGAAGTATTATTATTTTCATGTCAATATTAAACTTTTTTCTTGAATCTTATGGATCTGAATATTCATGCCACAACAAAGAAAATTACATTGAGAATTATGTTAGGTAGCATTCCACATCAAAAAATTCTGTTTTTATCATTTACCTACTCGAGGACGAGCAGGAATTAAGCTTGGGGATGCTGATACGTCTCCAACGTATCTATATTTTTTTTATTGTTCCATGCTATTATATTATCTGTTTTGGATGTTTATGGGCTTTGTTTTACACTTTTATATTAGTTTTGGGACTAACCTATTGAACCAGAGCCCAGTGCCAGTTCCTGTTTTTCCCCTCGTTTAAGTGTTTTGAAGAAAAGGAGTATCAAACGGAGTCAAAACGGACTGAAACCTTCTGGAGAAGTTATTTTTGGAAGGAAAGCTACCCGATACACTTGGAGTGCACGTCAGGAAAGAAACGAGGGAGCCACGAGGTAGGGGGGCGCTCCACCCCCCTAGGGCGCGCCCTCCACCCTTGTGGGCCACTCGTGGCTCCCCTGACGTACTTCTTCCTCCTATATATACTCGTATACCCTAAAAACTTCGGGGAACAGAACAGATCGGGAGTTCCGCCGCCGCAAGCCTCTGTAGCCACCAAAACCCAATCGGGACCCTGTTCTGGCACCCTGTCGGAGGGGGGGAACCCTCACCGGTGGCCATCTTCATCATCCCGGCGCTCTCCATGACGAGGAGGGAGTAGTTCACCCTCGGGGCTGAGGGTATGTACCAGTAGCTATGTGTTTGATCTCTCTCTCTCTCTCTCTCTCTCTCTCTCTCTCTCTCGTGTTCTTGATTTGGCACGATCTTGATGTATTGCGAGCTTTGCTATTGTAGTTGGATCCTATGTTTCTTCTCCTCCTCTACTGTCTTGTAATGGATTGAGTTTTCCCTTTGAAGTTATCTTATCGGATTGAGTCTTTAATGATTTGAGAACACTTGATGTATGTCTTGCCGTGCATATCTGTGGTGACAATGGGGTATCACGTGACTCACTTGATGTATGTTTTGGTGATCAACTTGCGAGTTCCGCCCATGAACTTATGCATAGGGGTTGGTACACATTTTCATCTTGATTCTCCGGTAGAAACTTTGGGCACTCTTTGAGGTTCTATGTGTTGGTTGAATAGACGAATCTGAGATTGTGTGATGCATATCGTATAATCATACCCACGGATACTTGAGGTGACATTGGAGTATCTAGGTGACATTAGGGTTTCGGTTGATTTGTGTCTTAAGGTGTTATTCTAGTACGAACTCTAGGGCTGTTTGTGACACTTATAGGAATAGCCCAACGGATTGATTGGAAAGAATAACTTCCAGGTGGTTTTGTACCCTACCATAATCTCTTCGTTTGTTCTCTGCTATTAGTGACTTTGGAGTGACTCTTTGTTGCATGTTGAGGGATGGTTATATGATCCAACTATGTTATTATTGTTGAGAGAACTTGCACTAGTGAAAGTATGAATCCTAGGCCTTGTTTCCTAGCATTGCAATACCGTTTACGCTCACTTTTACCACTTGTTACCTTGCTGTTTTTATATTTTCAGATTACAAAAACCTATATCTACCATCCATATTGCACTTGTATCACCATCTCTTCGCCGAACTAGTGCACCTATACAATTTACCATTGTATTGGGTGTGTTGGGGACGCAAGAGACTCTTTGTTATTTGGTTGCAGGTTGCTTGAGAGAGACCATCTTCATCCTATGCCTCCCACTGATTGATAAACCTTAGGTCATCCACTTGAGGGAAATTTGTTACTGTCCTACAAACCTCTGCACTTGGAGGCCCAACAACGTCTACAAGAAGAAGGTTGCGTAGTAGACATCACTATGGTGCTGCTTGAGAAGGCCGCTCTGTACTTCTGCTGCTAGGGCGGCGGTGTGCTCCTCTGTTCGGAGGGAGCGTTCTGTATTGCCATTGACTGTTATGACGCCACGTGGGTCGGGCATCTTGAGCTTGAGATAAGCGTAGTGTGGCACTGCGTTGAATCTAGCAAACGCAGTTCGTCCGAGCAGTGCGTGATAGCAGCTGCGGAAGGGGACGATGTCAAAGATTAACTCTTCGCTTCGGAAGTTGTCCGGAGAACCGAAGACCACTTCCAGCATGATTGAGCCCGTATAGCGGGCCTCTACGCCTGGTATGACTCCTTTAAAGGTAGTCTTTGTTGGTTTGATTCACGAGGGGTTAATGCCCACCTTCCGCACTGTGTCCTGATAAAGCAGGTTGAGGCTACTACCACCGTCCATCAGGACTCGTGTTAGGTGGAACCTGTCAATAATTGGGTCGAGGACTAGTGCGGCTGAACCACCACGGCGGATACTAGTTGGGTGATCCCGGCAATCGAAGGTGATCAGGAATGATGACCACGGATTGAATTTTGGGGCGACTGGCTCTACCGCGTAGACGTCCCTAAGTGCTTGCTTACGCTCCCTTTTGGGGATGTGCGTAGCGTATATCATGTTCACCATTTTGACTTGAGGGGGAAATTTCTTGTGCCCCCCAGTGTTCAGCTGCCGGGGCTCATCGTCCTCGTCCTCACTTTGTGATCCCTTTTCCTTGTTTTCAGCATTTAACTTGCCAGCCTGCTTGAAAACCCAACAATCTGTGTTGGTATGATTAGCTTGCTTATCCGGGGTGTCGTGTATCTGGCACGGACGGTCGAGTATGCGGTCCAGGCTGGAAGGTCCTTCATTGTTACTTTTGTAGGGTTTCTTCCGTTGGCTGGACTTGGATCCAGTGAATCCGACGTTGACCGTGGTGTCATCGGTGTTGTTGCCATTGCTTCGGCGTTTGTGTCTATTGCGCCGGAGCTTGCTAGTGCTATTCTTGGCCTCGGCGGGGCCTGTCTCGCTAGCTGCGTTGTTACTACGGGCCAGCCAACTGTCCTCTCCCGTGCAAAAGCGGGTCATGAGTGCCGTGAGGGCTGCCATGGACTTTGGCTTTTCTTGGCCGAGGTGGCGTGCTAGCCATTCGTCACGGATGTTGTGTTTGAAGGCTGCTAAGGCCTAGGCATCCGGACAGTCAATGATGGTTCTTTTGGTTAGGAACCTAGTCCAGAACTTTCTGGCTGATTCTCCAGGTTGTTGAACTATGTGGCTTAAGTCATCGGTGTTTGGTGGTCGGACATATGTTCCCTGTAAGTTGTCCAGGAAGGCTTCTTCCAAGTCCTCCCAGCTGCCGATTGAATTTTCAGGTAGGCTGTTAAGACAGTGCCGAGTTGGCCCTTTGAGCTTTAGTGGGAGGTATTTAATGGCGTGGAGGTCATCTCCTCGAGCCATATGGATATGGAGAATGAAATCCTCGATCCATGCTGCGGGATCGGTTGTGCCGTCGTATGATTAAATGTTGACAAGCTTGAACCGCTTGGGGAATTCGTGATCCAGTACTTCATCTGTGAAGCAGAGAGCGTGTGCGGAGCCTCTATATCGGGTCGCGTCGTGGCGTACCTCTGACGGAGTCCGTCTGCGTTATTCGGCCCGGGCATGGTTAGATTTATCACGTACGAATAGGTAGCCGTCGTCGTGCCTCGAGGCACGCCCTCATGATCCATAGATCGATCTTGTATGTCCTGCTCCATCGTCCAGGATCTGCTGGAGATCGTACGTGTGACCCCAAACTCTTCCGCCTCTGTTTTCACGAGGCGGTGGGGCAGGCTGCCGTTCGGCCTGAGTTGCTGCTTTATCCCGGCCGCGGGGTGGCCGGTCGACCGCCCTATCTTGACCACGTGGTGGTCGTTCCACATTACGCAAGGGAGATGTATGCTCTAGTGCTTCCTCATTGATTTGAGGTAGCAGTCTGCGTGTCGGGTAGCCCTTTGTTGGGCGCCTAAGGCCGTATCCTTCGGCTGTCAGGACATCAGTCCACCTGTCGACGAGCAGATCTTGTTCAGCTTGAAGCTGCTGCTGTTTCTTTTTCAGGCTCCTCGCAGTGGCTATGAGCTGAAGCTCAAAGCGCTCCTGCTCCAGAGGATCCTCAGGCACGATGAAGTCTTTGTTGCCGAGGCTTGTCTCCTCCTCGGAGGGTGGGCGGTAGCTGTCGTCCTCCGAGTCATCTTCTATGGCCTGTTTGTCGGGGTTGTCTTGCCTGTTGTCATGTTCCTCCTATTCGGATGTAGCTCCGACAGGGTCTTCATTGTTTTCGGCGTCGCCTAGAGTACTATTCTCTCCGATGTCGGTGTTGCCGTCCTTTGAGCAACGAGGCTTAGCACGGCGCTTGGGGCGTCGGCACTTGGACTGCGACTTAGAGGTTTTATTTGCGTCTGGCTCTTCATTGTCGTCGCCAGATCCTTTGGGTGTATCAACCATGTACACGTCGTACGAAGAGGTAGACGTCCAACGTCCAGTGAATGGCGGGTCTTGGCCTTGCTCCATACCTCCATATCGTCGATGTCTTCGGAGCCATAGTCGAGCACGTCGGTTAAGTCATCGACAGTGGCTATGAAGTGGGTGGCGGGTGGGAAGCAAAATTCCTCATCATCCGTCTCTAGCTCGTCCCGAACATAGTTCGGCTGTGAGTCCTTCTCCAAGGATAAGTTCTTTAAAGAATTTAGCATGTCACCAAAAAGTGAGTGCTGGAAGAGGTCTGCGACACTAAATTCGAAAATTGATGACCGATCCAGCTTGGTGTCTGGAGGCGCGCCTGACCTAGAACGTGTAGCCGAAAACGAGTCCGGAGTTCCATTGATGCAAGTATTGCATGATGTCGAGTCCGTGTGCGGCTCCAATGTCGTCGACTTTATGGCCTCGAAGGGCACGGTCTGCTTCGGTTCTGAGGCCGTTGCAGCAGCAGGATCCATCTCCTGGGTGTGATCCGATGACAAATTTAAGTCATGTTCATCGGAGGGAGGGGGAGCGACTGCCACAGTCTTGAATCCATCGGAGATCAAGTCTCCGCGAGTGTTTGCGACGCAGTTCAAGCTTCCTGACCTGACCTGATGGCTAGGGGCGTGACTATCAACCTGCTCCAAATGGCCAAGAGAGTCGGCCCGCAGTACGAAGTCGCCGAACACAAAGGTTTTTCCGGGGAGGAAGGTTTCTCCCTGAACGGCGTCGTTACTGAAGATTGAAGGGGTCATCAAACCTTTTGACGACCGCACAGTGGAACTCTCAATGAAAGCACCAATGTCGGTGTCAAAACCGGCGGATCTCGGGTAGGGGGTCCTGAACTGTGTGTCTAGGATCGATGGTAACAGGAGACGGGGGACACGATGTTTACCCAGGTTCGGGCCCTCTCTAAGGAGGTAATACCCTACTTCCTGCTTGATTGATCTTGATGAATATGAGTATTACAAGAGTTGATCTACCACGAGATCGTAATGGCTAAACCCTAGAAGTCTGGCCTATGTGTATATGGTAATGAATGTGTCCTATACGGACTATGCTCTCCGGTTTATTTAGACACCAGAGAGATCTAGGGTTACATGGGGTCGGTTACATAAGAAGGAATCTTCATAGTTGATCGCCTAGCTTGCCTTCCACGCCAAGGAAAGTCCAATACGGACATGAGTATGGTCTTCGGTCTCCATGTCTTCACAGCCCATCAGTCCGGCCCATGGATAGCAGGCTGGACGCCTGAGGACCCCTTAGTCCATGACTCCCTCAGGGACATCAATGCAGTACTATTCACCTAGCACTAGAGTTAGACCACATCTTACGATCTCAAGGTAGATCAACTATGTTCTCGATACATCTCCATTAATATAAACAAGAGCAGGATGTAGGGTTTTACCTCCATCAAGAGGGCCCAAACCTGGGTAAAACATCATCTCTCTGTTCCTATTACCATTTTTCCGAGATCCACAGCTCGGGACCCCCTACCCCGAGGTCTGCCGACTTTGACACTGACACTGATGCTTTCATTGAGTTCCGCTATGGGATCAACAAAAAGATTGATGGCTCATCTGCAGATCAACTGCAGTAACGGCTGTGGGAGTGTTTACGCTCCCGGCCAACTTTTTGTGTTCGGCAGCATGATCTTCTGCGCTGACTCAATAGGCCACCTGGCCTCCATTGAAAATTACGCTCCAGATCGGATCATGACCTTCGGCGGCCTCGAGTACATAGCAGATTCCCGTGACGAATTTGTCCTGTCGGGCTAGACACCCGGTCAGATTGAGGACCAACCCAACTCTGGAGGATCGACTCCGCAGCCGATCTCTATAGAGGACGTCGGGCCAAGAGTCACAGCGTCACCAGAGATCCCTGGATCAACAACCCCGGATGGTCCCCTTTCGATCTCCGGTCCGGACGTAGATCCAGCTCCCGCCCCTAAAATAGGGTCAAGCCTAGAGCTCACCATAGTGCAAGATCTAGAATCACCTTCTAATCCCCTTTGGTCCGAAGTTACGTCAAGCTACATACCAGGCACGCTCCGAGTCAGCCCGCTTTACAACCAAGTAATAAAATACAAAGAGTTGTCTCACCTCAATGAGATGCTCGGCCATATCCAGAGCATGTCTACCTCAGATGGCAAGACTTCATTTTATGATCATATTGGACTTAAAGCTGACGATCGGGAAATTTACATCCCACCCACCACCCACCTAGTCTCCACGGTCGATGATTTAATAGATGTGTTAGAATACAACGTGGCCACGGACATGGATGAAGATGCCTATGACCCTATAGAAAACACCTCGCCTCTGGTAAACACTGGCAGGTGGACCGCGACATCAACTAGTGATGTCTACATGGATGACACCCCCAATTCCCCTCCAAGAAGTCGGTGTAGACGCAAAAGGGATAGCAATGGGGAACCCAGTGGTAACAACTCTACCGTTGACAATGGTGACGAAGCAGCCGGTGACGCCGATGACCCTGAGGAGGACCCTCAAGCTTCTCCAGAACGGAACGACATACTTGAAGGACATCTTGAGGACTTAGATCCCGATGACCTCTTTGAAGGGGTCAATGCCAACTATATGCCGGAATCCATGGAAGACGAGAGCCTCGATATCGAGGACTATGTCGTCCCCAAAGACACTTTCAAAAAAGAGCGATTTCGGCGGCGCCTCGCCTCCGCGACTCGGAGCAAGAAGCATAAGCAGCAGCTGCTGCAAACTAACAACAATGCACTAAACGAAAGGTAGGTCGAAGTGCTCTCTGCCAAACAAGATCTAGAAGACTGGCATTGTGGTGCACCGAAATTATACCCACACAGGCGCCTGCTACTAGAGTTCAATGAGGAGCTAGCCGCCGATGAGCCTGACCGACCCCCTAGAGGAAGGGACAGACCAGTGATACGTCTCCAACGTATCTATAATTTTTGATTGTTCCATGCTATTATATTATCTGTTTTGGATGTTTTATATGCATTAATATGCTATTTTATATGATTTTTGGGACTAACCTATTAACCTAGAGCCCAGTACTAGTTTCTGTTTTTTCCTTGTTTTAGAGTTTCGCAGAAAAGGAATACCAAACTGAGTCCAAATGGAATAAAACTTTCGCAATGATTTTTCTAGGACCAGAAGACACCCAGGAGACTTGGAGTGCAAGTTAGAAGAGCCACGAGGCGGCGACAAGGGTGGATGGCGCGCCCAGGAGGGTAGGGCGCGCCCCCTGACCTTGTGGGCCCCTCGGTGACCCCCTGACCTAGATCTTCCTCCTATATATTCTCATATACCCCAAAAACTTCTAGGGAAGCCACGAATTCCACCGCCGCAACCTTCTGTACCCGTGAGATCCCATCTTGGGGCCTTTTCCGGCATCCTGCCGGAGGGGGATTCGATCATGGAGGGCTTCTACATCAACACCATTGCCTCTCTGATGAAGCGTGAGTAGTTTATGACAAACCTACGGGTCCACAGCTAGTAGCTAGATGGCTTCTTCTCTCTCTTTGATTCTCAATACATAGTTCTCCTCGATGTTCTTGGAGATCTATTTGATGTAATACTCTTCTGCGGTGTGTTTGCCAAGATCCGATGAAATGTGGATTTACGATCAACTTATCTATGAATATTATTTGAATCTTCTCTGAATTCTTATATGCATGATTTGATATCTTTGCAAGTCTCTTCGAAGTATCGATTTGGTTTGGCCAACTAGATTGGTTTTTCTTGCAATGGGAGAAGTGCTTAGCTTTGGGTTCAATCTTGCGGTGTCCTTTCCCAGTGACAGTAGGGGCAGCAAGGCAAGTATTTTATTGTTGCCATCGAGGATAACAAGATGGGATTTTCATCATATTGCTTGAGTTAATCCCGCTACATCATGTCATCTTACTTAATGTGTTACTCTATTCTTATGAACTTAATACTCTAGATGCAGGCAAGAGTCGATCGATGTGTGGAGTAATAGTAGTAGATGAAGAATCGTTTTGGTCTACTTGACACAGACGTGATGCCTATATTCATGATCATTGCCTTAAATATCTTCATAACTTTGCGGTTTTCTATCAATTGCTCAACAGTAATTTGTTCACCCACCATAATATTTTCTATCTTGAGAGAAGCGTCTAGTGAAGCATATGGCCCCCGGGTCTATTTTCCATCATATAAGTTTTCGATCTATAATTTCAGTTTCCGTTTACTTTCTTTGCAATATTTTACTTTCCGTTCCATAAACCAAAAATACCAAAAATATTACTTTACCATTTATCCATCTCTATCAGATCTGACGTCGCAAATAACCGTGAAGGGATTGACAACCCCTTTATCACGTTGGGTGCAAGTTTGGTTTTTGTTTGTGCAGGTATTCGGTGGCTTGCCCGTTGTCTCCTATTGTATTGATACCTTGGTTCTCAAAACTGAGGGAAATACTTACTCTACTTTGCTGCCTCACCCTTTCCTCTTCAAGGGAAAAACCAACGCAAGCTCAAGAGGTAGCAGGAATAATTTCTGGCGCCGTTGCCGGGGAGATCTACGCCAAGCCAATACATACCAAGTACCCATCATAAACTCTCATCCCTCGCATTACATTATTCGTCACTCGCCTCTCGTTTTCCTCTCCCCCACTTCAAAAATGATTTTCAAAAAGATTCACCTTTTCTTCGCCCATCTTTCATTCGTCTTCCTCGCTTGCTTTTTGTGTGCTCGTGTGTTGGATTGCTTTCTTTGTCATGATGGCTCAAGATAATACCAAATTGTTTGACTTTTCCAATACCAACAACAGTGATTTTATTAGTACTCCGATTGCTCCCGATGCTAATACGAAATCTTGTGAAATTAATACTGCTTTGCTAAATCTTGTTATGAAAGATCAATTTTCCGGCCTTCCCAATGAAGATGACGCATCCCATCTCAATAATTTCGTTGATTTGTGTGATTTGCAAAAGAAAAAGATGTGGATAATGATATTGTTAAATTGAAGCTATTTTAGTTCTTGCTTAGGGATCGCGCTAAAACTTTCTTTTCATCTTTGCCTAAAAATAGTATAGATTCATGGAACAAGTGTAAAGATGCTTTTATTTCCAAGTATTTTCCTCCCGCTAAGATCATCTCCCTTAGGAACGATATTATGAATTTTAAGCGACTTGATGATGAACATGTTGCACAATCTTGGGAGAGGATGAAATTGATGATTAGAAATTGCCCTACTCATGGTTTGAATTTGTGGATGATTATACAATTTTTTTATGTCGGATTGAATTTTGCTTCTAGAAATCTTTTAGATTCGGCCACAGGAGGCACTTTTATGGAAATTACTTTAGGAGACGCTACTAAACTCCTAGATAATATTATGGTTAATTATTCTCAATGGCATACCGAAAGATCTTCCACTAGTAAAAATGTGCATGCAATTGAAGAGATTAATGTTTTGAGTGGAAAGACGGTTGAGCTTATGAAAGTGTTTGCTAGAAAGAGTGCTCCTATTGGTCGTAATGATATTCCTTTGTCTACTTTGATTGAAAACAATAATGGATCTATGGATGTGAATTTTGTTGGTAGGAACAACTTTGGTAATAACGCGTATTGAGGTAATTTTCCTAGGCCGTTTCCTAGTAATTCCTACAACAATTCTTATGGAAATTATAATAAGATGCCCTCTCATTTTGTTGTGTTGAAGAATTTATAAGTTCGCAAAAGAATATCAATGCTTTGATTGAAGAAAATTTGCTTAAGATTGATGATTTGGCTAGGAACGTGGATAGAATTTCTCTTGATGTTGATTCTTTGAAAATTACATCTATTCCACCTAAGCATGATATCAATGAGTCTCTCAAAGTCATGATAATTTCCATTGATGAGTGCAAAGAAAGAACCTCTAAGCTGCGTGCTAAGAAAGATTGGTTTATAAAAGCGTGTTCTTCTAGTTTCCGTGAAAATAATGATGAAGATCTTAAAGTGATTGATGTGACTCCTATTGAATCTTTGTTTTCCAATGTTAATATTGACAAAGATGGGACTAGAGATGAGTCAACTTTAGTTAGAAGGCATCCCAATGATTTGGTGTTTTTAAATCTTTATGAAATAATTGATAAAAGTGGGATTGGAGAGGTCAAAACTTTAGGTAGCAATGAACCCACTCTTTTGGATTTCAAGGAATTAAATTATGATAATTGTTCTTTAATAGATTGTATTTCCTTGTTGCAATCCATGTTGAATTCTCCTCGTGCTTATAATCAAAACAAAGCTTTTACTAAACATATCGTTGATGCTATGATGCAATCTTTTAAAGAAAAGCTTGAATTGGAAGTTACTATCCCTAGAAAACTTTATGATGAGTGGGAACCTACTATTAAGATTAAGATTAAAGATTCTGAATGCTACGCTTTGTGTAATTTGGGTGCTAGTGTTTCCACGATTCCAAAAACTTTATGTGATTTGTTAGGTTTTCGTGAATTTGATGGTTGTTCCTTAAATTTGCATCTTGCGGATTCCACTATTAAGAAACCTATGGGAAGAATTAATGATGTTCTTATTGTTGCAAATAGGAATTATGTGCCCATAGATTTCATTGTTCTTGCTATAGATTTCAATCCTGCATGTCCGATTATTCTTGGTAGACCTTTCCTTAGAACAATTGGTGCAATTATTGATATGAAAGAAGGAAACATTAGATTCCAATTTCCGTTAAGGAAAGGCATGTAACACTTTCCAAGAAAGAAAATTAAATTTCCTTATGAATCTATTATGAGAGCCACTTATGGTTTGCATGCCAAAGATGATAATACTTAGATCTAATCCTGTTTTATGCCTAGCTAGGGGCTTAAACAATAGCGCTTGTTGGGAGGCAACCCAATTTTATTTTTGTTTTTGCTTTTTAGGTTTTGTTTTGCAATAAATATTTCATCTAGCCTCTGGTTAGATGTGGTTTTGTGTTTTAATTAGTGTTTGTCCCAAGTAAGACCTATGGGATAACCTACGGTGATAGTTAATTTGATCTTGCTGAAAAACAGAAACTTTTGCACTCACGAAAACAATTCTCATTTTTAGCTGAAGAGTGATTTTTAGTTGATTATTTTTTGCAGAGGATTAATAGACAAATTATATAGGAGTTCCTATTTTCTCAGGATTTTTAGAGTTATAGAAGTACTCAAAATATCCAGATTGCTACAGGTTGTTCTGTTTTTGCTAGATTCTGTTTTTTCGCGTGTTGTTTGCTTATTTTGATGCATCTATGGCTAGTATCGGGGGGTATGAACCATGGAAAAGTTGGAATATAGTAGATATTACACCAATATAAATAAAGAATGAGTTCACAACAGTACCAAAAGTGGTGATTTATTTTCTTATACTAACGGAGCTTTCGAGATTTTTCTGTTGAAGTTTTGTGTTATGAAGTTTTCAAGTTTTGGGTAAGGATTTGATGGACTATGGAATAAGGAGTGACACGATCCTAAGCTTGGGGATTCCCAAGGCACCCCAAGGTAACATTCAAGGATGCCAAAGAGCCTAACCTTGGGGATGCCCCGGGAAGGCATCCCCTCTTTCGTCTTCATCTATCAGTAACTTTACTTGAGGCTATATTTTTATTCACCACATGATATGTGTTTTTCTTGGAGCATCTTGTATGATGTGAGTCTTTGATTTTTAGTTTGCCACAATCATCCTTTCTGTACACACCTTTTGGGAGAGACATGCATGAATCGTGATTTATTATAATACTATATGTGTTGCACTTATATCTTTTGAGCTAGGCAAATTTTGCTCTAGTGCTTCACTTATATCTTTTCAGAGCACGATGGTGGTTTTATTTTATAGAAATTGATGAACTCTCATATTTCACTTATATTTTTTTGAGAGTCTTTATAACAGCATGGTAATTTTCTTTGGTTATAAAATTAGTCCTAATATGATAGGCATCCAAGAGGGATATAATAAAAACTTTCATATAAAGTGCATTGAATACTATGAGAAGTTTGATTCTTTATGATTGTTTTGAGATATGAAGATGGTGATATTAGAGTCATGCTAGTAAGTAGTTGTAAATTCGATAAATACTTGTGTTAAGGTTTGTGAGTCCCGTAGCATGCACGTATGGTGAACCGTTATGTCACAAAGTTGAAGATGAGATGTTTTTTGATTGTCTTCCCTATGAGTGGTGGTCGGGGACGAGCGATGGTCTTTTCCTACAATCTATCCCCCTAGGAGCATGCACATAGTACTTTGTTTCGATGACTAACAGAATTTTGCAATAAGTATGTGAGTTCTTTATGACTAATGTTGAGCCCATGGATTATACACACTCTCACCTTTCCGCCATTGCTAGCCTCTCTAGTACCGCGCAACTTTCGCCGGTACCATAAACCCACCACATATCCTTCCTCAAAACAGCCACCATACCTACCTATAGTGGCATTTCCATAGCCATTCCAAGATATATTACCATGCCACTTTCCAGTGTTCCGTTTATTATGACACACATCATCATTGTCATATTGCTTTGCATGATCATGTAGTTGACATCGTATTTGTGGCTAAGCCACCGTTCGTCAACGTTTATACATGTCGCTCTTGATTCATTGCACATCCCAGTACACCGCCGGAGGCATTCACATAGATTCATATTTTTGTTTAGTATCGAGTTGTAATTTTTGAGTTGTAAATAAACAGAAGTGTGATGATCTTCATTATTAGAGCATTGTCCCATGTGAATAAAAAAAGAGAAAGGCCAAAAAAGGGAGAAGGCCCCAAAAAAGAAAGAAGAAGTGGAAAAAAATGAGAGAAAAAGATAGAAGGGACAATGTTACTATCCTTTTTGCCACACTTGTGTTTCAAAGTAGCACCATGATCTTCCTGATAGAGAGTCTCCCACTGGTGTGCGTCGGTCCTAAACAAATGGTTTTTAACCCGTTTCCGTGAAGGCATCTGGAACCGTCGCCAAGTGAGTGTGGGCGATAGGGGGGTCCTTCCCACACGACCCAGAAAACGTCGGGGATATGCCCTCCTGGCACACACGTTCGGCAAAATGAGGTCGTATGCGACTGGCGAGCGCTCAAATACGGAAATACGTACAGTAGAGCTAAAAAAATATATGGCAAAGTTGTTTCCGGTCGCAAGTACATCTCACACAGTCAATCCCCGCTAAACGTTTTCGTTCGTATGTACATCCAACATAGTCGCTCCAAGGAAAACGTTTCCGTTCACAGGTACATCACACACAATTTTTCCCGTTAAATCATTTGTGATAGCATTGCCATTGCACACAATATTAATAATTTTATCGTTTGCGTTATATAATGCATCACACACTGTGCGTAGAAAGAAACTGTGTGGCAAAGGTTGTCCATCACACACAGTTCTTATGTGATAAACGTTTGCGCAAGGTGGCCTAACGCAAAAAGTTTTCAAGAGAAAGTCGTGTGTGCGGTGGAGATTGATCGCACACGTAGTGGATCCTAGAAACATTTCTGATCTCCACGTATATCGCAGATGTTTCGCTTTCGCAAACTTTGTGCAGTGTAGTCCCTATTTAATCCATAATTAATCCAATCAATCCCTAATTTAAAAACCACATGTTATGAATTTAAAAGTAGGCAATCACTTATTTCATATCCAACCATATTTACTACAAATATAGGTTCAACCATGAATCCATAATTCAATGCACAGGTACATATACTGAAGAACTATAGAAGCACCAAGTAAAGAATGATGAACCACAATTGTACTAAAGACTGTAAAGAGAGAGGCAAAGGACATTCTGGTTGCTGGAGAAGGTGAAGCGGAATGCCCATATTGTGCCCTCCGCCATGCGTATGGCACGCACGACTCTAGGACAACCCCTTGTGATGGCTGCCCGTCCATCCTTCACTGTTTTCATTAGGACTTCTCGATGCTCATTGTAGTCTGGATGAAATACTTTAATCTTCATTGTGTGTCGTGCTAGCCCATCCTTGGGCACCAGGCGGGGGTGGCGAGACGACCTCGGACCCAGGCTCTGGTGTGTCGGCCTGAGTGGTCCCCACCTGCGATGGCAGAGCTAAAGCAGACATTTTAGGCCGATGACTAGCCCAGCCCCTCTTCGACGACCTCGAGGATCTTCTCCCCTGGGTCTTGTTGGGCCGAGGCGTTGACCTCGGCCATGACGGACAACTCTACGGCCCCCGCCGTGTTGGCTTGAGGGGCCAGGGTGGATGTCGCCTCCCCCAACCCGTCATGAGCTGGTTGAGGAGCGGCGGGCTCCGGAGTCCCACTAGCAGACGACTACCCGCTTGAGGAACCGCTGGGGAACACCTTTGGCGGACTGTGTAAAAAAGACTGTCGGTGTCAAAACTGGCGGATCTCGGGTAGGGGGTCCCGAACTGTGCGTCAAGGTCGGATGGTAACAGGAGACAAGGGACACTTTATTTTACCCAGGTTCAGGCCCTCTCGATGGAGGTAAAACCCTACTCCTGCTAGATTAATATTGATGATAAGGGTAGTACAAGAGTGGATCTACCACGAGATCAAGGAGGCTAAACCCTAGAAGCTAGCCTACGGTATGATTGTGTATGATGATGGTTGTCCTACGGACTACAACCCTCCGGTTTATATAGACACCGGATAGGGTTAGGCTTACACAGAGTCGGTTACAATGGTAGGAGATCTCGAATATCCGCACACCTAGCTTGCCTTCCACGCCAAGAAAAGATCCTTCCGGACACGGGACGAAGTCTTCAACTTTATATCTTCATAGTCCCGGAGTCCGGCTGAAGGTATAGTTCGGCTATCTGAACACCCCCTAATCCAGGACTCCCTCAGTAGCCCCTGAACCAGGCTTCAATGACGACGAGTCCGGCGCGCAGATTGTCTTCGGCATTCCAAGGCGGGTTCCTCCTCCAAGTTCTTCAAGAAGATTATAAACACCACAGAATAGTGTCTGGCTCTACAAAATAAGTTTCCACATATTGGCATACAGAGAATAAAATTAACACAAATCAAATCCGCTAACGTATCCCACAGTGCGTCATAACACTGCGGCCAAGCCTTCTATATAAATTGTTTTCATTGTTCCACCTCAGGTCGTATAGCGAGGCGGTTCCCTTGGCACGTCTTGTTGAAGCAGAGATCGTGTGCCCCCCTTTAACGGGATTCTCATTAATACAGACGTGGGTAACCCAATCGTGCATGTTAGCACGTCTTGCCTCAATTAAAGGCCAGTCCAAGACGGTTACGGGGAGGGCGCTTGATATTCTGCCTCTTATAAAGAGACCAAGGCCCTGTTCCCCGCTTCTATCCTCAAAACAAGTTCGCCCGTCGACCGGATCTTCGACAATGTCCGGCTCCGACCTCCAAAGCTGATGGATGCCCTCCTCTGTTACGGAGGAGGACGTATCAAGATTGAGGGAAGCTAGATTCCTGACCAGGGAGATTCCCCACAGGCTACCTGTTCAAGGATAGGTGATCCCTAGCCCTCAGCCCGGCGAGAGTGTGGTATTTATATCCCACTTCCTTCGCGGATTAGGCTTCCCCGTGGATCCTTTTGTAAGGGGGCTGATGTTTTATTATGGGCTGGAATTCCACGACTTAGCTCCGGAGTCCATCCTCCATATCTCCTCATTCATAGTTGTGTGCGAAGCGTTCCTCCGCGTTACCCCTCACTTCGGACTGTGGCTCAAGACCTTCAAAGTAGAATCGAAGATAATCGAAGGGCGCCACGTAGAGTGCGGAGGCGCTGTTATAAAAAGAAATGCCGACGCTCCATGGCCCGAGGGCACTTTTCAAGAGGAGCTCGGCTTATGGCAACAGGAGTGGTTCTACATCACCGCTCCTCGGGGCACCGCATGGGTGGCGCCTCCGGCCTTTCGCTCGGGTCCCCCACCACGGTTAGCATTGTGGATTAACACGGGGTTAGATCGGGGCTTGCCCAAAGACGTTCCTCTGCTGCAGGGCCGCATTAAGGATCTCTTGGAGGGAGACTTCGACCTGGTCAAGGTGACACAAGTCATGTTGATTCACCGGACACTGCCCGGCCAACGTCGCCCCCTTCGCTTGTGGGAGTTCAATTCGGAGGGACCACGAGCTCTCCAGAATTTTATGGGCGTGACGCCTGTGGAGATGTATAAACTGTTCTTCGGATCACAAGAAGTGAGTCCGGATTTGACCGAGGATGCTGGTTTAAGCCGCAATCGCCCGGATACTCAAGTAGGTGACCTTGCGACCGGACCTTCTATCCGCATAATTAACTTGCTTTTAACAGCGTTTCTCCTTTTAAGCAGGAATGGATAGCGAAGGCGAAGCTGATCAGGTGTCCGGCTTCCCTTCCCAAAGCCAGGCTGGATCCCGTGTTAGTTAGGATGCTGGGGGAACTGCCTTTGGAGGGAAATAAGGGGGAGGACAAGGAAACCGTGGCCTCCTCGAAAGAGGCCCTTCCGAAGGGGGGAATCGACAATTCCTCTCCTAAGGGAAAGAAAAGGGCCGCCTCTGATGACCCGGAGACCGTAGCTTCGAAGCGGGGGAAGGAATTCTTGTCAGAGGACCAAACGCCGGGGAGTCCCTCGGCTGAACTAAACCCAGAAAGGGACCAGCTCTCCAGCGAGCCGTAAGTAGAAGAAGAGTTTTTCTTTTAAGAGAAATCCTTGATTTATATCTGGGAAATTTTAACTGAAACCTTACTTTGTAGTTCGGACCTCAGCCCTTCTCAGCAGAACTCGTCCTCGGGGGATCTTCTTCCGGAGATGATGGAGAGCGGAACGCCTCCTCCTTCTGTATCGCCTAGCAAGGCGGGCGACGCTGAAGTGTCATCGCGGGGGATTTCTTCGGATCCGCTAAGGGCGGACGGTGCTGCCCCCCAAGTTTCTCCGTGTCCGGCCTTTGAGGAAGGCCATGGGACGAGTCCGGCACCATCTGGTGTTCGGTCGGAGGAGCTAAAGACTCTGCTGGGGCGAGCCTCTGTCTCAGAGGAGCACCGTGCGTTAATGAGCACGGTGATTGAAAAGATTTCATCCGCAGAAAGCGGACTGCACGAGGCCGTCAAGAGCTTAGTGGCAGGCCTTGAGGTACGTTTTAAATAACGTATATTTGTATTAATTGCGCATAAATAAAGTGTGCCCTGTATAGATAGTAGCCCCTGAGACTCTGTGCGTCGTAAAGGTGTACGACGCCCAGAGGATCTTAATCCCAGGTCCTTTAAGTGACACCTTTATATGTAGGTGGCTGATTGTCCGGAGTCAAGCCGAACTTGTGAATATGCCGAACTAAAGCGACAACTGGATGAGGCAGAAGCTGACATCGTGCTTGTTAACAAGCGGCTTGATGGTGCTCAAGGTATTGAAATCATTATGTGATTGTTAGTAAGACGAGCTGGATGTCAATATCCTACCGTGTGTGTGTTTGACGCAGATGGTGCGGCCGCCGTGGAAGGTCTTAGGGCCGAACTCGCCCGAGCGAAGGATCAAGCCAGAAAAAGTGATGCGGCTGCCGTAAAAGCCCTTGAAGAGCTGAAAGCCGAACAGGCTGCCCATTGCCGAAGCAAGGATGAAATGGCTAATATGGCCGTAAAGTTAAAGAGCGCTACTGACCGTTGCAAGCTTCTTGAAGAAGAAGATCGAGCGAAGCAAACGAGCTTAGAGAAGGCTGTTGCTGACGCCAAGGACACCCGCTCTATGATGAGAGCGGCGAAGGAAGAGCTGTGTCAAGCCGGACAGATTGCGGATGGAAAGCCCTTCTCGCTGCGGAGAAAATTTTGTGATCCGAAGTTTGCCCCGTTAAACCGGATGTGGAGTATAGAGGACACCTATCTGGATTTGGCGGCTAGTGCCACTGATGCGACCGAACACTTTCAGGATAAAAAGGATCATGAAGTGGAGAGGCTCTTTTGGTCGCAATTCATCAATCCAGAGCATCCGCTGGCAGTGGACGATCGCCTGGCCCAATGGGCCGAGCTGAATAGGTTGTCCGGACTCGCCATGAAGTACGTCATGGATCGTCTGTGTCCGGGGAGATCAAAGCCGAAGAGCTATTTCAGCTTGGTGCAGCAATTGCTGGACGTGGTGCCACATGCCAATGCTATGAAGAGGTCAGCGTGCGTAGAGGGCGCTCGGCTGGCTCTTTCCCGTGTCAAGACATACTGGGCAGATATGGAGCCCACCACTGTTGCGTCCCGGGATTCGGACAAAAGCCGAACACCTGCCGAGCACTATTTTGAGGAAGTCCTCGAAGGCGCTCGCGTAATAGAGACGCAGTGCTTGAAGGATGCTATATTATGATAGCATATGTAATCATAAAACAGTATTTTGATAAATGTAGTGGCATTTTTAGACTTGTGCCTTCAAGTATTAGGAACACCTCATGTGCGGCCGTTTTAATATATATAAATTCTGAAAGATTGCAGTCGTTGGCTTCAGCACCCACGCACATAGTGCGGGGGTGCGCGCAGAAGACGCATTTTCACACTTAACCCAACGTCTTGGTCCTACAAAGGAGGTGATAGTGCAGCGGGCGAGGCAACCGGACTATAATGCTTTAACACTTTCACTTAGCCATAGGAGCTTGACAGTGGGACTCTTTAGGTAGCCCTTTAGTGGCAAATGCGCTTTGCCCGAATTCGGAGCGCGTACGTGCCTGACCGGGAAACGGCCCTTCGTCAAAGCGGAGGGATTCGAAAAATCCCTGTGAGTCATCGAGTGGCGACCAGTCTCGCGCTACATCATGATAGTCGGTTTTCGGCTTTCTCTACTGAGTGGCTCACCCGGCCGAACCGGGGCACAATCGCAGTAGTTCTCCTGGTGCTACCTTATCCAATAGAGCGGAACGTAAGGTGGCTGAACTCAGGAGCCGGGCAACCCAACATATGACCAAAATCATGATTCGAAGCTGATGCATATAGTGCCAAAACTCGCGACGCCGGACACTCCCTAAGGTGTTCGGTCTTTATCAGTGCGGGTGAGACAACACCCTAAAAAAAAGAGCCCCTAGTGTCCAGGTACGAGCAATAATTCTGGCGTGGCCACATGCCAAAATGCCAGCCTCCTCCTTGGTTATGGCAGAACAAACCAGGGGATGTATAGCAGCAAGAGACAATAAAAAAGGTTTACGCAGGGTCTTAATCTAAAAAGAAACCTTAAGACGGGTCCCTACTGCACGTCTGCGCCTGTGTCTCCGTTGTGCCGTGTCCTGGACGGGCGCCGCACGACGTTCATCTGTAAAAGAGTGAACTAAAATGAAAATGGGTTGTGCGGAATAAAAAGATAATAAACAAAATATAAAGTAAAAAATATATTAAGTTGAGCTTTATTGTCTCTGCGTATAGCCCCTGGTACGGGGGCATATGGCGTTTATGAGCCTGCATTGATGACGGATGTGTGCCGAACTTTGTTGAGTCCGGGTCCGTGGCCTTTGATGACTTATAAAAAAAGTCTTTTGGCTGGCGAGGCCACTTTATTGTGCGGCTGTTTAAGCAGCTGCGCAGTCCTCCGTTTGGAGGAGGCGTATTTTAGTGCGTTCCCTTTAAAGAGATGATGCCTCGTGGACCGGGCATCTTAGGTGTGAGAGACGCGTAATGTGGTATGGCATTAAAGCGAGCGAAAGCTCCGCGTCCCATTAGTGCTTGATAGCGACTTGAAAACGGGACTACATGGAAGGTCAGCTTTTCGCGACGGAAGTTCTTGGGAGAGCCAAATATGATCACAAGCCGGAGAAAACCCATACAGTGGGTGTCCGGGCCTGGTGCTACCCCTTGAAAGGAGGTTTTGCTGTGGCGGATTCTTGCTGGGTTTATGCCCATGCGGCGGATTGTATCCTGATATATCAGGTTTAGTCCACTGCCTCCGTCCATAAGGACATTGGTAAACTGGAATCCATCGATTATTGGGTCCAGTATCAGGGCAGTCCGGCCTGTGTTTTTGATATTTCTAGAGTAATCTAGCTGATAAAAAATGATTGGCTTTAGTGACCAGTGGCGGGGCTCCTGAGGGGATTGTTTGATTGTACATACCTTTATGGGTGTCATACGTTTTGTGACGTGAAGTAAGTTCATTGTTTTGACTTCTTGTGGGAAGTTCTTTTGTTTCCTGGTACTCTGCCTTTGGGGTTCGTCCTCTTCTTCACTTGGTGTGTCGAGCCCCTTGTGTTCGGCGTTAAGCTGTCCGGATTGTTTAAAAACCCAACACTCTTTGTGGGTGTGATTGGCAGGCTTCCCAGGAGTACTGTGTATCTGACATATTCTGCCCAGGATTCTATTTAAGCTGGACGGATCATCCCTGTTATCCTGAGGGGATGGTTTTGTTTGATTTTGCTGTGAGCTTTTGAATCCGGCATTGACTGCCGCGCTCTTCGGACTTTTTCCTTTGATTCGGCGACAGTCCTTATTTCGTCGCGGTTTTCCGTTTCCATCCCTGATTTCGGATGTACTTGGGTCGCTGGGGCTGCGCCTTGCCAACCAGCTGTCCTCTCCTGCACAAAAGCGGGTCATGAGGCTTGTGAGTGCGGCCATTGTTCTTGGCTTTTCCTGGCCGAGGTGTCTGGCGAGCCATTCGTCTCGGACATTATGCCTGAAAGCTGCTAAGGCCTCGGCGTCCGGACAATCCACTATCTAATTCTTTTTAGTAAGGGATCTGTTCCAAAACTGTCGCACTGATTCTCCGGGCTGTTGAGTTATGTGACTGAGATCGTCTGCGTCCGAAGGGCGGACGTAGGTCCCTTGAAAATTTGCTCGGAAAGCGTCCTCGAGCTCTTCCCAACTTCCAATTGTGTTTTCGGGAAGGCTTTTAAGCCAGTGCCGAGCTGGCCCTTTAAGCTTAAGGGGTAGATATTTAATGGCGTGGAGATCATCTCCTCTAGCCATATGTATATGGAGGATATAATCCTCGATCCAGACTCCGGGGTCTGTTGTTCCATCGTACGCCTCTATGTTGACAGGGTTTGAATCCCTGTGGAAATTCGTATTCCAGGACCTCATCGGTGAAACATAGGGGGTGTGCGGCGCCCCTGTATTTGGGGGTGCCGGATTCTGATGATGGCTTTTTTGCATTGCTTGCGATAGCTTGCTTTCTTGGCCCGTAAATGGACTTGGCTGGGCCATGATGCGAGTCTTTAATTGGGTCGCATGCCGCATTGAATGCGGCGCCGTTTGCCGTTTTATGGTGGTCGTGTGGTCGTCTATCCGACCGTACGGCTTTTTTATTTTTCAAATGTGAGGGTTCTAGGGCCTCTTGATCGAATTCGGGCAGTAGTTTTCTTTTCGGATAGCTTTGAGTGCGACGGCTGCCGCCGCATTTGTCGGCGGTCTTGATTACCTTGCTCCATCTTATTCTGAGTGCATCTTCCGCCGTCTTTAGCTTCCGCTTCTGCTTTTTCAGGCTGCGTGCTGTAGCAATGAGCCTTTCATGGAGATTCTTCTGCTCCATGGTTTTATCCGGTGTGAGATCGTCTGGAGTTCTGTTATGGCCAGGGGAGGGCTGTCTGTCCTCTCTATTCGAGTTGCCCTGTTCGGACGGTTGCTTTGAGGCGCGCTCATCGTCTACCGGCTCATCCCGCTCTATGGCTGGGTCTTGATCGAGGCGGGGCTTGGCTCGGCGTTTTCGTTGCCGCTTTAACTGCTTTTCGGAGGGTTTGTCCCTTTTTTCGTCCCCTTTTTCCTCGTTGTCGTTCCCTTTAGGGGTATCCACCATGAATACATCATTAGATGGGGTGGTGGTCCAGCGCCCTATAGGTGCTGGTTCCTCTTCGTCTCCGTCTTCGTCGTCCATACCGTCGAAGTCTTCGGATCCGAAGTCAAGCATGTCGGTTAAATCATCGACAGTGGCTATCAAGTGGGTGGTGGGTGGGATTTGAATTTCTTCGTCGTCCGAATCCCAACCTCGCAGGCCATAGTCCGGCCTGGGCTCTCCTGATATAGAGAGAGACTTGAGAGAATTCAGGATATCACCGAGAGGCGAGCACTGAAAGATGTCCGCGGCGGTGAACTCCATTACGGGCGCCCAATCAAATTCGATCGGCAGGGGCGCGGAAGGCTCGGAGTTCGGAGAAGAGTCCGGATCCTTGGAGTCCTGGGCCGTGCGGAGTACGGGGCTGGCGTTCGGCTCGATCGCCTTTGAGATCACAGCCCCCGAGGTGACGTCCAACCGTTCATCCTCAGAGAACGCGGCAGGCTCCGGGCCAAAGATCAGAGCCGGAGCGTGTGTGGCCTCCAGGGTGCTATTCGGAGGCAGAGCTATATCATGCCCCTCGAAGTAGCGCGGCGCTCTTGGCTGTGGCTCGAACCCGTCGAAGATCAAGTCTCCGCGGATATCAGCCGTGTAGTTTAAGCTTTCAAACCTGACTTGATGGCCAGGGGCGAAGCTTTCGATCTACTCCAGATGACCAAGCGAATTTGCCCGTAGAGCGAAGCCGCCGAAGACGAAGATCTGTCCGGGGAGGAAAGTCTCACCCTGGACCTCATCATTGCTGATGATCAAAGGAGCCATCGGGCCAGAAAGCGACCACACAGAGGAACTCTCAATGAAAGCACCAATGTCGGTGTCAAAACCGGCGGATCTCGGGTAGGGGGTCCCAAACTGTGCGTCAAGGTCGGATGGTAATAGGAGACAAGGGACACTTTATTTTACCCAGGTTCAGGCCCTCTCGATGGAGGTAAAACCCTACTCCTGCTAGATTAATATTGATGATAAGGGTAGTACAAGAGTGGATCTACCACGAGATCAAGGAGGCTAAACCCTAGAAGCTAGCCTATGGTATGATTGTGTGTGATGATGGTTGTCCTACGGACTACAACCCTCCGGTTTATATAGACACCGGATAGGGTTAGGGTTACACAGAGTCGGTTACAATGGTAGGAGATCTCGAATATCCGCACACCTAGCTTGCCTTCCACGCCAAGAAAAGATCCTTCCGGACACGGGACGAAGTCTTCAACTTTATATCTTCATAGTCCTGGAGTCCGGCTGAAGGTATAGTTCGGCTATCCAAACACCCCCTAATCCAGGACTCCCTCAAAGACTCTCTATGAGTTTACCATTACCAAAAGGACTTACGAAAAATACAGGATATAAAGACAATGGCTTACCCTCGGGGTGTCGGTTTCTTCCTCCCCATGGCAAGGGGGTCTTCTTATGATTTGTCAGAGAGCTCGATTCGCTCCAACGACTTCCCGGCAGCCCTAACCTCGGCCTCTCCGAGCCCTTGGGTTGCATGCTGTCTTCGGCATACTCTGACGCCGCTGATACATCTCAAACGTATCTATAATTTATGAAGTATTCATGTCATGTTTACAACAATTTTATATGGTTTTGGTATGATTTGCATTGAACTAACCCGGACTGACGCTGTTTTCACCAAAACTACCGTGGTGTTGTTTTTTGTGCAGAAATGGAAGTTCTTCAAATGAGCTGAAATTTTTTGATGATTTTTTTGGAACAAAAGAGACCCCCGAAGCTTCGTGGAGGGCCAAAAGAGCCACGAGGAGGACAAAACCCACCAGGGCGCGCCTGCTGGGCCTGGCTTGCCTCGGTGGGTTGTGCTAACCTCAAGGCCCATCTTAGTGTTAAACCAACCCCAAAAAATCCTCTAAATAGAGAAACCACCGGAGGTTAACCTAGATCAGCATTTCCGCCGCCGCAAGGCTCTGTAGCCACCGAAAACCAATCTAGACCCCATTCCAGCACCCTGCCGGAGGGGGGGAATCATCTCCGGTGGCCATCTTCATCATCCCGGCGGTCACCACGAGATCTTGATGTATTGCGGGCTTTGCTAATATAGTTGGATCATATGGTGTTTTCTCCTCTCTATCTTCTAGTGATGAATTGAGTTTTTCCCTTTGACATTTCGTTGTTATTGGATTGAATACTTTTATGGATTTGAGAGCACTTGATATATATATCTTGCAATTGAATACTCGTGCTGACAATGGGGTATCGTATTGATTCACTTGCTATATGTTTTGGCACTCAACTTGCGGATTCCTGAGGTGACATTGGGGTAATCTATGCATAGGGGTTGATGCACGTTCTTGTCTTTGTTTCTCCGGTAGAAATCTTGGGGCACTCTTTGAAATTCTTTGTGTTGGATTGAATATTATGAATCTGAATTTGCTTTGGTGTTATTTTAGTACGAACTCTTGGTTAGATCGATCGGAAATAATAGCTTCATGTTATTTTAGTATGAACTCTAGGATAGATTGATCGGAAAGAATAGCTTAGAGGTGGTTTCGTACCCTACAAACAATTCCGTTCTATGTTCTCCGCTAGATAGGAACTTTGGAGTGATTCTTCGTTGCACGTTGAGGGACGGTTATATGATCCTATTATTTTAGCACCGTTGATAAATTGCACTAGTGAAAGTACGGACCCTAGGCCTTGTTTTTAAGCATTGCTATACCGTTTTGTGCCCGTTTACTATTTTCTACGTTGCTGTTTTCATTTATTCAGATTATAAAAATATATTTCTACCATCAATATTACACTTTTATCACCATCTCTTCCCCGAACTAGCGCACCTATACATTTTGCCATTGTATTTGGTGTGTTGGGGACACAAGAGATTTCTTGTATTTGGTTGCAGGGTTGTTTGAGAGAGATCATCTTCATCCTACACCTCCCACGGATTGATAAAGGTCATCCACTTGAGGGAAAATTGCTACTGTCCTACAAAACTCTGCGCTTGGAGGCCCAACACGAGTCTACAAGAATAAAGTTGCATAGTAGACATCAAGCTCTTTTCTGGCGTCGTTGTCGGGGAGGTGAGTGCATGAAGGCATATCTTTAGATCTTGCAATCGAATCTCTTGGTTTCTTGTTTTATCACTAGTTTGGTTTATAAAACAAAACTACATCAAAAATGGAATCGAGGTTGCATCATATTATTGATCATCTTTACAATTTCTTTCTTGAAAATGATGGTACGGAAAATTGTGCTCAATTGTTAGAAGAAGAAGTCAATAAAATGTTTGGCACAAAATATTTAAATTATGAGAATGATTGCAATGTTGTTCATATGAATTCTTTGAATATCCATGATGCTAATGATATGCAAAACCATAAGCTTGGGGATGCTATGTTTGATGAAGATGATGTTTTTAGTAGCCCAAGTTTTGATGATAAAATTTACTATGATGAAAGCATGCCTCCTATTTATGATGATTATATTGATGAAAGTGGATTTGGAGAGGTCATGACTTTATTTAATGATAATTCCACTATGTTGGAAGAAGTCACAATTGATTATGACAACAAAGTTCCTATCTATGATGATTATGGTGATCACATGTATGCTATAAAGAATAATGATAACCATGAAACCTGTCATCATGATTTTAATTTTCAATCCCATGATAGTTATTTTGTTGAGTTTGCTCCGACTACTATTCATGAGAATAAATTTGCTTATGTGGAGAGTAATAAATTTTCTATGCTTGTAGATCATGAAAAGAATGCTTTATGTGATAGTTATATTCTTAAATTCATTCATGATGCTACTGAGAATTATTATGAGGGATGAACTTATTGTTGTAGGAATTGCAATAATATCAAGTTTCCTCTCTATGTGTAGAAAGTTTTGAAGTTATGCTTGCTTTGCCTTCCTATGCTAGTTGCTTTGCCTTATCTCACGAGTTTTATTAAGTTTTGTGTGGATGAAGTTTTTAAGATTTAGGGAAACCGTGATATAAACGGAATTAAGGAGAGACAAAAGCTAAAGCTTGGGGATGCCCAAGGCAACCCAAGATAATATTACAAGATGTCTCAAGCATCTAAGCTAGGGCATGGCCCGGTAGCCATCCAACCTTTCTTCTTCAACAATTATCGGTTAGTATCGGTTGAGCCTAAGTTTTTGCTTCTTCACATGATGTGTGATATCCATGGAATGTTATTTTATTTTCTTTTGCTGGTTGTTTTAATAAAGTACTTAGATTTTAAATTTTCTAAATAAAATAGAGTTCTCAAATAGTTTCTAGGGAGGCTAGGTAAGCGGCACGCACATCCCGTCAACGAAGCTATTTTCTATGGAATTGCTCTAGTGCTTCACTTATATCTTTTTAAGCATGGTGTGCTTTAGTATTTTTGAAGAAATTCTCTCTTGCTTCATGCTACCTCTTGAGCACTGCGTTGGTTTTCCCTTGAAGAGGAAAGGGTGATGCAGCAAAGTAGCGTAAGTATTTCCCTCAGTTTTTTTAGAACCAAGGTACCAATCCAGTAGGAGGCCAAGCACGAGTCCCTCGCACCTACACAAACAAATAAATCCTCGCAACCAACGCAATAAAGGGGTTGTCAATCCCTTCACGGTCATTTGCGAGAGTGAGATCAGATAGATATGACAAGATAATATTTTTGGTATTTTTATGATAAAGATGCAAAGTAAAGGAAGCAAAATAAAAATGGCGCAAGAAATAACTTGTTGACGGGAGATTAATATGATGGAAACTAGACCCGGGGCCATAGGTTTCACTAGTGGCTTCTCTCATGAGCATAAGTATTACGGTGGGTGAACAAATTACTGTGGAGCAATTGATAGAACTGAGCATAGTTATGAGAATATCTAGGTATGATCATATATATAGGCATCACGTCCAAAACAAGTAGACCGACTCCTGCCTGCATCTACTACTATTACTCCACACATCGACCGCTATCCAGCATGCATCTAGAGTATTAAGTTCATAAGAACAGAGTAACACTTTAAGTAAGATGACATGATGTAGAGGGATAAACTCATGCAATATGATATAAACCCCATATTGTTATCCTCGATGGAACCAATACAATATGTGCCTTGCTGCCCCTATTGTCACTAGGAAAGGACACCGCAAGATTGAACCCAAAGCTAAGCACTTCTCACATTGCAAGAAAGATCAATCTAGTAGGCCAAACCAAGCTGATAATTCGAAGAGACTTGCAAAGATAACCAATCATACATAAAATAATTTAGAGAAGATTCAAATATTCTTCAGAGATAAACTTGATCATAAACCCACAATTCATCGGTCTCAAAAAACACACCGCAAAAGAAGATTACATTGAACAGATATCCACAAGAGAGGGGGAGAACATTGTATTGAGATCCAAAAAGAGAGAAGAAGCCATCTAGCTAATAACTATGGACCCAAAGGTCTGAGGTAAACTACTCACACATCATCGAAGAGGCTATGGTGTTTGTGTAGAAGCCCTCTGTGATCGATGCCCCCTCCGGCGGAGCTCCAAAAAAGGCCCCAAGATGGGATCTCACGGGTACAGAAGGTTGCGGCGGTGGAACTAGGTTTTTGGCTCTGTTTCTGGTAGTTTGGGGGTACGTAGGTATATATAGGAGGAAGAAGTACGTCGGTGGAGCAACGTGGGGCCCACGAGGGTGGAGGGCATGCCCAGGGGGTAGGCGCGCCCCCCTACCTCGTGCCCTCCTGGTTGATGTCTTGACGTAGTGTCCAAGTCCTCTGGATCACGTTCGTTCCGAAAATCACGTTCCCGAAGGTTTCATTCCGTTTGGACTCCGTTTGATATTCTTTTTCTGCGAAACTCTGAAATAGGCAAAAAAAACAGCAATTCTGGGCTGGGCCTCCGGTTAATAGGTGTCAGGGAAACTGGTCCGCGAGCACCTATGGGGACCAAGCCCCTTTCGGTTCGGCGGGGGGCGGAGGTCGCACCAAGAGCGGATCGAGGCGGCGCACACGAGCGGTTTACCTAGCTTCGGAGCTCTTCGGAGAGATAATACTCCTACTGCTGCTTTGTGGTTTGTATTGAGTTCTTGCTCGGGAGCGTTGAGTGCTACAGTACACACCAGCAGCTAACGAGACCGAGCGTGGATGTTCTACTGTCCCCCCTCCCCTACGTTGTGCATGGGCCTCCTTTTATATGCTCAAGGGGTCTCCAACAGGTGGCAACGTAGACAAGGGTAAAAATGGAAAGGTGCTGCGGTTGGTACAACTACCTGTACAGTGTATCCTACCTAACCCTGACGGCAAGGGACAAGGGCATTAAATGCCCGTCTGCGTCGTCCAAACAGTGCAGAAAGGGACCGTCGGGGACGCCACCGTTCGCCACGATGGCGATCTTGTCAGCGCCGTTTGCCAGCGCGTACCCCTGGCTGCACAGCCACTCGCCACGTACGCTTGGGATAGTCCTTGTGTGACACGTTGGTGGATGTGCTGGAGCGTGGGTACGGAGTGGTAGCCTGCCGCAGCAAAGTGCCTTGCCGCGGTCGTTGTCTTGTCGCGTCCGGAAGCTTGCCGCTTGCCGGGCCTTGCCGGGACGCGTGGTGCGTCGTGGTAAGTACCTTGAGATGCCTTGGTTGGCCTTCCCGGCAAGCTCCTCTTGCCGGGGTCTTGTGCTTTGAGTGGCCTTCCCGGCAAGCTCCTCTTGCCGGGGCCTTGTCTTCTTGGCTTGAATACTTTGTTCTTGAATTGCTCAAAAGGAACCACAGAGGGCCTTGGCGGTCGCCCGGCAAGCCTTGCCGCGGGGTGCTGCGACTGCCCGTGCACAAGTTCGGGGTACCAGGGTACCCCTACTCTAGTACACCGACAGGAGCCCCCGGGCCTGGGCCATACACGGTGCCAAGCGCTGTTGGGCCAGGCCCAAAACAGGGCACGGGTACACACGGCCTGGGTCACGCCGTATCTTATTCCGTATCCACCGCGCCCTCCTTGAGCGGCACGCGTAGATTGTGGCGTCGTGGGAGAGATCGTGGGTGGATTCTTTATTCGGGAAAATGGAACGTCCGCCCTCTCCCCCCTTATAAGCAGGGGAAACAGGGGTAGTTCGTCCATCCGTCCGTTGCTATTCCGTCCTTGACAATCTTCGCCACTCCACTTCTTCCCAAAGCTGAAAGAGAGCAGCGCTCCGCCCCCTATCGCCACCAACACCACCAACGCTGTCGACCTCCCTCACCACTTCAGCCATGGCTCCGAAAGCCGATAAGGGGAAGGTCGTGAAGTCGGCCGAAGCGCAGCGGCTCACGGCGCTGCGAAAGGAGTGGGCCGTCTTCCCCCCCAAGCTCGCCGCGGGGGATCTGAGGGAGTACTACTACCTCTTCTGGTCGACGGAGACGCGGGCGCACCCGCGCACGAAGGTACTCCCAGCGGCCGCTTGGGAAAAGGCTCCCACTGGGTACCCTTTCTTCGCCTTGTTCTTCTACTGCGGGCTCTGCCCGCCCTTTTCTGAATTCTTCTGTAACATCATGAACACCTACGGGCTCCGCCTCCTTGACTTCACCCCCAATGATGTCCTGACGATGGCAGTTTTTGCACATCTCTGCGAAAACTTTGTCGGAATCCATCCAAACGTAGCCCTTTTCCGCCACTTCTTTTCGCCACGAGTTGAGAAAGGAGAGCCCTTATCCGGCGGAATCGCCTGGATCTCAAAAGACGGCAAGAAGGATGCTTATCTGGATGGAGAGTTCCGCAGCAAGTGGGAGGAGTGGAGGGCGGACTAGTGTCTGATTGTCGAGGAGAACCCGCAACCATTTACCGCCCAGCGCCAAACTCCAGTAGTGCGCGGCAGTGATTGGAGTAGCTTGGCCCCGGAAGACGACAGACTGAAGATTGCCATCGCCCGGATCCAACGCCTCAGGCTTGCCGGGCTTACTGTAGGAGCGGTTGGCGCAGATTTCCTTCGCCGCCGCATTGCCCCCCTGCAGGAGAGGAGGAGACCCGCCTGGGAGTTCCAGAACGCGGCGGATATCATGAGGCTGCGGCCGGGCCTCAACTTCAACTTCACTGTCCTGGAGCTCAACGCGATGCTCCAGGAGCTGTTTAAGTACGACCCACAGCATCCCGAAGTGTTCAGGTTGCCGAGGGGCGTCGTTCCGCTGTGCAACAACTCCTCGCTCGACCGCATCCGTGCAATGATGCCGCTATGCGACTCGCATGGAATTGACCCAGCCTGGATAGAGCCTGCAGATGACGTCGTGCAGGCGTTCTTCGATGGCTTGGTAGAAGTGCCGATCTGCGCCGATGAGCAGAGGGGCCTCACCCGGGACACCACCGACGAGGAGATCAAGCGCATCGCCACCAGGCTGGAAGAGGCGGCGGCAGCCGCAGCTGCGGGCGAGTTTGGGTTCACCATGGAGGAGGCAGAGGCAGCAGAGGTGGCAAGCCTTGCCGAGCGAGAGGATCTTGCCGGCGAGGAGAAGTCTGCCGGGCATGACGTCGGGCCGAGCGGGCCCGCCGAGGATACGAGCGGCTCGTTGGAGATCGGCTTCTCTTCCTCTTCATCTTCGGGCAGCTTGCCGCAAGCAGAGCCCCCGGCTCCACAAGCAGAACCCCCGGCTCCACCAAGAAGGCGTCTTCGCAAGGCCGGGGACGTAGCGGAGCGGCGGACGAGTCAACCCCCGCCGCGCCGCACGACACGCTCCACCGCGGCAAGTTCTGTTGCCGCGGAAGCACCTCACGCTGCAGCGGCAACTGGAGCGGGGTCCTCCGGGTCCGCCGCTCCAGCTCCCGCCAAGCGGCCAAGGGATCCTACTCCTCCGCCTCCTCGCGCCGGAGGTGGGCCAGGCTTTGACTTCTCCGCGCTCAGCTCCGACGAGGAATAAGAAGAGTAAGATTCTTGTTGTACTTGTATGTCTTCAATACTTGCTGTCTTGTCTTGTATCTCATTTGCTTTACTCTAAACTTATTCGTTTTTAGGACTCTGGCCCAGAGAGGGGCAAAGAGAGCCAAGGTCCCGGTGATTGTCATCGAGGACGATCCCACCGTGTCAGCAGGGGGTCCGCCCGAGACAAACTTGCCGGACCCGACAGCTGTTCTTCAGAGCAGCCCCCAGCGCAGCCCCCAACGTAAGTATATGGTTTGCTTCCCGCTGTTAGGCGCGCATGGATACTCTTTGTTTGCTGATATCTGACTGTTGGCTTGTGTAGGAGCAGAGCAGCCCCACCAGGAGCGTCCGGAGGCCGCCCCTGACATGCCATCTGCTTCGACTACGCCGTCAAGGGAGAGTTCTCCGGCAAGGGAGAATCATCCGACAAGGGGGAGCTCTCCGGCAAGGGAGAAGTCCCCGGCAAGGGACAGTACCAGTGACCCCCTGCAGCGGAGATCCCAACTGCCGAGCCTGGTACATGTACTTCTTGCTCCTAAACTTCCCTTGGGTTCTTCTTCATTTTATCTTCTTTTTGGATATCTGCTTGACTTTTCTTCCTTTTTCGGCCGTCAGATCCATCTACCGCGGAGCCAATGGAGACCGAGGTTGCTGTTGATGATGCCGCCGCCACTAAAGAAGCGGCTGGCGCTGATGATCCCACCGGCGAAGAGGCCGCCAAGGCTGCCGCCGCAGCAGCCGACGAGGGGTCTGGCGATCGCACTAACGGCCCCGAGGCCGCAGGAGCGTCAAGCGCTACACCGACCGCCGACCCTTTCGCCGCTGCCGCAGCATCGGGCTCCGAAGGGCCCCAGCCGGGCGTCTACTTGAAGGCCGGCGATGGCGTCTTCATCAACCTCCCCTGGGCGTCAACGTCCAGGGCACCGGTCGAAGGAGAAAGCTTTGACGTGGAGGTGCTCGCCTCCGCTAGGCTGACGCTGGTCGACGCGCCAAGCAGCAGCAGCGACGAGCCTGAGGAGGAGGGACTGCTGCGGAAGCTGTTGTCGCTCTACCGCGCTCGGCAAGCCAAGCTGGAATCCCGCGAAGCGCTTGCCGCGAAGGCGGGAGCCAACATTGAGAAGCGCGCGGTGGAGCTCCGCGGCATCAACCAGGCAGCTCTTCGGTCCCTGGCGGAGGAGTGGGAGCAGCTCGAGGAGGCGCAGAAGGCCTTCCTCCTCGAGAAGGCTGACGTCGAGGAGCAACAACGGATTGCCGCTGAGAAGCTGTCAGCGCAGGAGGGTGAACTGGTGCAGCAGAAGGTCAACCTCGATAGCCATGAGGAGGAGCTTGCCGCGCGCGAGCGAACACTTGGCGGAGCTATCAAGCAAGCGGAGGATGCTGCCGCAGCCGTCGAGGCCGCCAAGAAGGAGCTGGAGATGAAGGTGGCGCAGCTGGAGGCCGACCTCAAGGCGAGCAGCGAGGAGCTCGTCGCGCTCAAGCGTGAGCGGGAGAAAGACGTCTACAGCTTCGCGGAGCTGCAGGTCCGTCTCTCCGAGAAGGGCAAGGAGCTCAGCGCCGCCAAGGACTCCAACGCAGATCTTGAGTTGAAGCTGACCACTTTGACCAAGACGCTGGACGGCGCCAGGGAGCAGGAGGCGGCCTTGAAGAAGGAGATCCAGGCCGACAAGGCGCTGCTGGAGAGTGTTGCCGCCACCCAGAACGCTTTTAGAGAAACCGTGGAGCAGTGGACGGAAGGTCTTGTGAATGCTGCCACCGACATTGACAGGGAGCTGGCGCAGCTGGGGATGGAGGATCTCGGGTATCCCTCCGACGAGAACCTCCAATCCAGCGCCAAGCTCACCTTGTTCTTCAAAGGCGTCGCGACGGCCCTTCAGCGACTCCGGGAGAGGATCCCAAAGCAGCTGGCCGACGAGTCGCGCAAGATCTGCGCGGGAGCTCTTCAAAAAGTGTTGGTGAAGGTAGCCTTCCGCAACCCGGGTCTCAACCTCACCAACGTCCTTAGATCCCTGCCGGCGGAAGCTGATCTGGAGGCGCTCAAGGACCTTGTCGCACCCATTGTGGACAAGGTGAGCGGGATCAAGAGGGTTGAGGGCGATCGCGTGGACTAGGCCGCCCGTTTTCTTCTTTTCTTGTCGCTGCTGATCACGTTATGAAAACAGTCTATTAGAGCCGCGACAAGCTATTTTGTAATATAACTCTATTTTGGGCAGCGATTGCAATGTTATTTCCTTTACTTGATTCCTTCCTTTGTATGTTTTTGCCCTACGCTTTTAGGGAACTTGCCGGCGCAGGCACCCTCGCCGCGAGCGCTGAGTGCGGGACGACAGCAGCCTGCTGGCAGTATCGTTGCCGACAAGAAACCTTGTCATAACTAGTCACAGCTCGCTTAAGTTGTTGAGCGAACTCGAAACAAAGTAAGGGCGCGACCCTAGTCGCAGCACACTTAAACTGTTGAGCAAACTCGAAACAAAGTAAGGGCACAACTAGCCACGAGCCGGTTCCTTCGCGCACAGGTTTTCCATACAAAGCATGGTCATTTAAGGAAGATAACTTAAAAATTTAAAAACATCTGATTGCTCAAACTTTGGCAACTTAGCTTTTCTGTCTTTTGCTTCCCGGCAAGGTGAAACTTTCTTGAACGATGCCTAGTCCATACCATTATCTTCCCCTTCCCGCCCGGCAAACTTGTGGGCGAAGGAACCTTCATTTCCTTGAGAAAAAAGGAAGTAGAGAAAATAATGATATGGAGCCTTATGGCTCGTTATTGCTTACCGGGGGTGTTCGCTGCACAAAGTGTCAGATAACTCATGAAAAAAAATAAAAAGCATGAAATTGACAAGATGTGCGAAGCACATGAGCTTTATTTATGCACAGGGTCTGCGCCTGGCTTTGTACAAAGGATTACATGCAACAGCGGCAAGACTTGTACAAAAGATGGTTGCCGGAGCAGGGTCCGGCAACCGCGCCTTACGGGTAAAACTTACGAAGATGCTCAATGTTCCAGGAGTTGCTAACCGGAATGCCATCTTCGGTCTCAAGGCGGACAGCGCCAGGCCTAGTGACTCGTTTCACCCGGTAAGGGCCTTCCCACTTCGGCGTCAACTTGTTGGAATTCTTGGCGGACTGAACGCGCCAAAGAACAAGGTCGCCTTCCTTGAGACTTCTGGCGTTAACTCTGCGGCTATGGTACCGGCGCAAAGCTTGCTGGTAGCGAGCAGCTCGTACAGCAGCCTGAAGACGGTCTTCCTCAAGGAGCAGCGCGTCATGTTGTCGCAGCTGCTCTTGCTCAAGCTCATCATAAGCGAGCACTCGAGGCGACCCGTATACGAGTTCCGTGGGGAGAACTGCCTCTGCTCCATAGACTAGAGCGAAAGGTGTCTGGCCAGTAGCTCGATTTGGCGTCGTCCTGATCGACCAAAGAACCACCGGCAGCTCCTCAATCCAGTTTCTTCCGCACACGTGCAGCCTGTCGAAAGTCCTGGTCTTGAGTCCACGCAGCACTTCAGCATTTTCCCTCTCCGCTTGACCGTTACTCCTGGGGTGAGCAACAGAAGCGAAGCAGACCTTGGCGCCAAGATCTTGGACGTACTGCATGAAGGTGCGGCTCGTGAATTGCGTACCGTTGTCGGTGATGATCCTGTTAGGGATCCCGAAGCGGCAAACAATCGACCTGAAGAACTTGACTGCTGACTGTGATGTTACCTTCCTCACTGCTTCCACTTCTGGCCACTTTGTGAACTTGTCGATTGCAACGTACAAGTACTCAAAGCTCCCGAGTGCTCGGGGGAAAGGGCCGAGGATGTCGAGCCCCCAGACCGAAATGGCCAGGATAAAGGTATCATCTGGAGAGCTTGAGCTGGCTGGCGTATTTGCTTGGAATGGAACTGGCACGCTTCACACTTGGTTACTTGTGCAATTGCATCCTGGAGGGCTGTCGGCCAAAAGAAACCTTGCCGGAATGCTTTGCCTGCAAGTGCTCTTGCGCCAATGTGGTGACCACAAATGCCACCATGTATCTCGGCCAACAGCTTCTGTCCATCTTCCCGGTGAATACACTTCAATTTCACACCGTTGAGTCTTCTTCTGTACAGTGCGTTGTCGACAAACTGGTACATACTTGACTGCCGGGCTACTCTTTCCACTTCTTCTTGCTCTTCGGGAAGTTCTCCTGTCTGAAGGAAACGGACGATCTGTTATGCCCATGCTGGAGCTTGTGGCTCGACAACAAGGACTAAAGGCACATCTGCTGCTGTGGGAACATCCGCTTCTACGGCGAGAAACTGCGGCTCAGCCGGAGCTTGATGTTCCCCGGCAAGCTTGCCGGAGCAAAACTTGTCGGGAGCGTCTGCTTCAACGGAGCAAACCCTGGGGTTTGCCGGAGCAGACTGCTCCCCAGCACTCTCGGTGTTGATCTTGGGGACCTTTTTGGCGGCGGCTTCGGGAAGCTCTGCCGGAAAATAGTCACCAGAAATTAACTTCCTCTTCTTGATCTGTCCAGTTGATGGTGTCACAGACGGTTGAGTCAGCTTGAGCACAAAGATCCCTGGTTCCACAGGTAACTTAAGTGCTGCGCACTTTGACAGGCCATCGGCAATGTCGTTCTGAGCTCTTGGAACATGTTCCATCTGTAGGCCGACAAAGTGCTCTTCTAGCTTCCTCACTTCATCAACGTAAGCTTCCATCAACGGACTCTGATAACTCTTATTCACTTGGCGGACGACAAGCTGTGAGTCACCCCTGACAATGAGCTTCTTGATCCCAAGGTCTGCCGCGATCCTGAGACCGGCAAGCAATCCTTCATACTCTGCAGTATTGTTTGTTGCTTGCTCCTTGGGAAAGTGCATCTGGACTACGCACTTAAGGTGCTCTCCGGTGGGTGCGACAAGCAGTACGCCAGCACCGGCGCCTTGCAGCGAGAAAGCACCATCAAAGTACATCAACCACTCTTTGCTTGCTACCTTGACGGGGATGCTCGTTTCTGGAATTTCTTCATCTGGTGTTGGCGTCCACTCTGCTATGAATTCTGCCAATGCTCAGCTTTGGATAGTTGAAGTGCTCTCAAACTTGAGGCCAAAGCTTGACAGTTCCAGTGCCCACTCAACAATCCTGCCTGTTGCTTCTGGATTCTGCAGTATCCTCTTCAGCGGAAAACGAGTGACAACTGTTATCTCATGTGCTTGGAATTAATGGCACAGCTTTCTCGAGGCCATGAGAAGGCCGAAAAGCAATTTCTGCACACCAGAGTACCTTGACCTAGCCCCCTGCAGAAGGGAACTGACAAAGTAGACTGGGCGTTGCACCATTTTCTTCTGTATCTCCTCGGGCGCCTGCGCAGATCCATCTTTGCCGGGACCAGAGCTTGTCGGGGAAGCCCCCTGCTTGTCGCTGGATGCGCTCGCCGTGGTTGCTGGCTCATCATCTGCCTCCCTCTCCGCTACTAACGCAGCACTAACCACTTGATTGGTTGCCGCCAGATACAGCAGCAACTTCTCTTGTGGCTTAGGTGCGACAAGTATTGGAGTGGAGGACAGGTATCTCTTCAAGTCCTGCAGCGCAGCCTCCGCTTCCGGAGTCCATTTCATTGGACCTACCTTTTTCAAAATTTTGAAAAATGGCAGGGCGCGCTCAGCAGACTTAGAGATAAACCTGCTGAGAGCCGCCACGCAGCCGGCAAGTCTCCGTACATCCTTGACGTGCTTCGGTGCTTCAATCTGCTCAATGGCCTTGATCTTGTCGGGATTGGCTTCAATTCCCCGCTGAGACACGAAGAACCCGAGAAGCTTGCCGAAAGGGACTACAAACACGCACTTCTCGGGGTTGAGCTTGAGGCTGATCTTGTGCAGATTTGCGAAAGTCTCGTCTAAATCTTGAATCAGAGTTGCCTTATCCTTGCTCTTGACCACTATGTCGTCCATGTAGGCTTCCACATTTCTGTGTATTTGCGGTTCAAAAGCAGTGTGGACTACCCTTGCAAATGTTGAACCAGCATTCTTTAAACCGAAAGGCATCTGTTGGGGATGTTGCTATCCGGGGTAAACCGGCCTGCAGGGCCCGGGTTACCTCCGTCAACAGACCTGAGATGTTAAAGCCCAAGGAGAGATAGAAGGGCCTAAGGCCCATAATCGGTTTAAAGGTTTATGGTGTAAACCGGCCTGATGTAAACTTGTATTGTAAGTTAGGAATAGAGAGACCGACCCGGGCACGTTTATTAGACGGAGGTTGGGACTTTGCAGACCGACGGGCGTCACCCGTGTATATAAGGGGATGACCCGGCGGCGGTTTGGGACAGAGAAAAAGAACTCGAGGTTTAGGCGAAGCTTATCGCTCCCTAAGCCCTCAAAACCCATCAATCCCATCACAACTAGACGTAGGCTTTTACCTTCATCGAAGGGGCCGAACTAGTATAAAAACCGTGTCCTTGTGTCCACTTTAACCCCTTCAAGCTAACCCGTTGCGATGGCTCCACGACTAAGTCCTCTTACTAGGACATCTGCCGTGACAAATCCACGACAGTTGGCGCCCACCGTGGGGATATCGCGAGATGGTTTCAGGTTCTTGGAGGGCCGCTTTGAAGGACTCGAGGGTTACGCTGTGGGACGGATGACCAAGAGCCGCCGCGGAAAACTCTACATCGACAGCACAGGCTGGGGCCCCGACGCCGGCTCGATCGAGTACGGGTACCGGGTCCCCTTTGGCGGCATCCATGTTTTCATCGGCAAGATCGGAGAACCGGGCCCCGAGTTAGGCGACTGCGCCGACCTCATTGAGACAGCTCAGTGCACGAGATCGACCCTGGCTAAACCGACCAGGAAGCACGCCTTCGTGGGAGTCATCCACGGGGGAAGCTACGAGGAAGGATCCGAATCTGGTGACGAAACCGCCATCTACTCTGGCGATGAAACGTCGACCGGGGAGACCGAATCTCTTTACCAGCTACAAGATGATCGGGTTGGGGGCGGCTCCGATGGCAACAGTATTCCGGACCCCTCTGATCTGCCCTATCAGGTTGGGATTTTCATGGCTGGGACACAGACGACGCCACGGTCATCAACCGCAGCAGCAGCGATCTCCGGATCGGCAGCGGCAACGGCTGCGCGGGCAGGAGGCCCTACCGGTTCACCAGCCCAAGTTTTGTCAGACCTGTTTGACGCACTAGCAGCACTCATGGCGGAGGCCAACCCGGTGGATCAGGAGGTTCACAATGCTGAGATTGCCAAAGTGAGAGAGCAGATCACTCGGGCTAAAGCGGAGCTGGCAGCAGAAGAGATCAGGATGACGGCGGAGCGCGCCGCTTTAGATGCACAGGCTTACAGGCTCATGATGGACCAGAAGGCATCTCAAGAGGTCCTGAAGAGAAAATCCCGATCTCGGTTGCCCGCCGCCCTCGACGCTCGAAATCTCTTCAACACCCCGGGGGTAAACCGTACGGAGGCGACAGCCGGCGCCCCGGTTCAGCACCGGATTATAGACCTGCCTCGTCATAACACTAATACGCCACCGGCCGTGCCAACGCCGTCAGGTCATTATTCCAACCCGATGGATAACCTCGTCGCGGCGGCGGCTCGGTTGGAAGCCATTCCGATCGAAGGAGATTCACCGCAGGATGAAGAGACACGCCGGGTCAAGGAGCTCCTTAGGACTGCGTTGGCCCAGCAAGAAGCGTATTCGCAAAGCCATGATCGGATTCACTCCACCCCTCGCCCCAGCAGGAGCTATAGTAGGCGCGTGGAGGAGCCGGCCGTTTCAAGTAACGCCAGGCGTGAAGCGCTCCGCACCAACAATCCGGCGGGCGTCGACAATACTCACGAGAATGTGGATCGCACCCGTGCACGGGAGGCCGGATTAGCAGCGCAGCATCAGGCTCGTCAGCTTACACCTCTCTTCCCCGCAGCTATGGTTGAACCGGGGGTGGTTTCCAGTTCTTTGGGAGTTCCGTGCCTTGTTCCCGCTTTACGCAACGTACGCCTGCCCAAAGACTTCAAAGGCCCCCGCAAGGTACCAAACTACACGGCAGATCAGCCTCCGGAGACATGGGTGGAGAGCTATGAAATGGCTATGGAGATGCTAGATGTGGATGACACGGCGTGTGCCAAGTATTTCACTATGATGTTAGAAGGAACGGCCCGGACTTGGCTAAAGAGCTTACCGCCTAATTCAATTAGTTCATGGGCCCAATTACGCGCCCGGTTTATCAAGAATTTCAAGGACACGTGCAAACAGCCAATGTCAATAGTTGACCTAGCAGCCTGCGTTCAGCAAGAAGGGGAATCAACTACCCATTGGGTACGGCGGGTATCAGAAGTTTTGCACTCGTCAGATCGCATCAACGCAGACACCGCCGTGGTGCTGTTGGAGAGCAACTGTCGGTTTGGCCCTCTGAAGCTAAAGCTGGGCCGGATGAAGCGTGATTGTACGGATATAGGAACGCTCATGACCGCTTTAGTGAAGTATGCGGATTCTGACAGTACCAAGGATCCTGACTCTGGTGATGACAAAGCAGGGAAGGGAAAGAAGAATAGCAACACCAAAGGCCAGCAGTATCGGCCGACAGGTAATGGAGGCGGAGGAAAGCGTAAACCGGACGGGAGCATGGACTTGGTGGCCAGCACAAGTGCACAGGATAAAGGCCAGCGGCGTAAGGGGAAACAGCCAAGTTTCCGCGCACATCCCGGTCCTAATCCGGAGCGTTTGAACTTTTTCTTAAACCAGCCCTGTCCGAAGCACGGAACAAAGGAGGAACCAGCAGCCCATCTTTGGAAGGATTGTTATATCATGAAGGAATTCAAAAGCTCAAACACTTTCCAATATGATCACAGCTCCGGTGGCGGTTCCGGTTCCGGATCAGGGTACGGTGGCGGGAATTCCGGTCCAGGGTTCCAGGGTAACCCGGGCGGACAGGTCAGCCAAAATAATCAGAATAATCAAAGTAATCAAAGTGGTTATCAGAGCAACCCAAAACAGTTGAGTGGTGGACAGTATCATGTCTTTACTACGAGCTTGGATAAACGAGATAGGAAGCTTCAGAGGCGGGCAGTCAGTGCTGTCGAACCGGCCACGCCTCACTATCTGCGTTGGTCGGAACAGCCTATCATATGGAGCCGAGAAGATCATCCTCCCAGGGTGTATAATCCGGGTCAGTTAGCACTGGTGGTAGCGCCTCAGGTGGGAGGTTATAAGCTCACCAAGGTGCTCATGGACGGAGGGAGCAGCATTAACATCTTGTATTATGAGACCTTCCGTCGTATGGGATTGGTAGATAAGGATCTCAGACCGACCAATACAGTGTTCCACGGGGTGGTGCCTGGCAAGTCTGCGTATCCGGTTGGTAAGATAGCCCTTGAAGTGGTATTTGGCGATAGTCACGATTCCAGATCAGAGACGCTGACGTTCGAGGTGGTTAAAATCCAAAGTCCGTACCACGCTTTGTTCGGGCGGCCAGCTTATGCAAAATTTATGGCACGGCCCTGCTACGTATATCTGCAACTTAAGATGCCAGGTTACAAGGGCACTATAACGGTTCATGGGAGCCGCCGAATCGCTTTGGAATGCGAGGAAGAAGATGCGACTTATGCTGAATCGGTTTGTGCTACGGAGGAGCTAAAACAGTACAAAGACAGTGTTGATCCGGAGGATATGACTTCATTAAAAAAGCCAACTACGGACCACGATCCGGCCTTGAAGTTCAAGTCAGCGGCCGAAACTAAGCTTGTTGACTTCGTACCTGGCGATTCATCCAAGCAGTTCAGCATCAGTGCAAACTTGGATCCAAAATAGGAAAGCGCGCTCATCGAGTTCATCCGTGAGAATCGGGACATCTTTGCATGGAAGCCATCTGACATGCCTGGTGTACCGAGGCAACTCGCTGAGCACACCCTTAATGTGGATCCTAAGTACAAGCCGGTAAAGCAGTTCTTACGGCGGTTTAACGAAGAAAGACGTAAAGCGATTGGTGAGGAAGTGGCCAGGCTCCTGGCAGCTGGGTTTATCATTGAGGTTTTTCATCCCGAATGGCTCGCTAATCCGGTGCTAGTTCTTAAGAAAAACGGCACCTGGCGCATGTGTGTGGACTACACAGACTTGAATAAAGCTTGCCCAGCAGATCCTTTTGCTCTCCCCCGGATTGATCAGATCATTGATGCTACGGCAGGTTGCGAGCGTTTAAGTTTTTTGGATGCTTATTCGGGTTATCATCAGATCAAGATGGCAGTTAAGGACCAGGAGAAGACAGCGTTTATTACTCCCTTTGGAGCCTTTTGCTATGTGTCTATGCCCTTTGGGCTTAAGAGTGCGCAGGCTACTTATCAACGATGTGTGCAAAATTGCCTCCACGAGCAGATTGGTCGTAATGTGCATGCTTATGTGGATGATATTGTGGTCAAGTCACGAAAGAAGGAGACCCTGGTTGACGATTTGAAGGAGACTTTCGATAACTTGAGAGTGTACCAAATGATGCTCAACCCGGCTAAATGTGTTTTTGGTGTACCTGCAGGCAAGCTGTTGGGATTTTTAGTGTCCCATAGAGGAATTGAGGCCAATCCAGAAAAGATCACAGCCATCACCTCCCTGGCCAAACCGAAATGCATCAATGATGTTCAGCGCATGGCCGGGCGGATTGCAGCGTTAAGCCGGTTTATCAGTCGCCTTGGTGAAAAGGCGATCCCTTTGTATCAAATGCTCAAGAAGACGGATCAGTTTGTCTGGAGTCCGGAGGCTGATAAAGCGTTTGAGGACTTGAAGCGACAACTAGTCAATCCGCCAGTGTTGGCAGCCCCTGTAGATAAAGAGCCACTCCTGTTATATGTTGCAGCGAATGCCAGAGCAGTCAGTGTGGCGATGGTGGTAGAACGAAAAGAGGCTGGAAAGGAACATTCGGTTCAGCGACCGGTTTACTATATCAGTGAAGTACTTATCGAGTCCAAACAAAGATATCCGCATTGGCAGAAGCTGGTATATGGCGTTTTTATGGCAAGCCGAAAGCTGAGGCAATATTTCCAAGGACACCCAATCACGGTGGTCAGTTCTGCTCCTTTGGGTGACATTATACAGAACCGGGAGGCGACCGGTCGGATTGCCAAGTGGGCTATCGAGCTCGGGCCGCACGATTTAAGGTACGTACACCGGACGGCCATAAAATCACAGGCACTTGTCGATTTCATAAACGATTGGACAGAGTTACAAGCGCCTGAGGAGAAGCCAGATAACACCTATTGGACCGTTCATTTTGACGGGTCAAGACAATTGGAAGGCTCGGGGGCTGGAGTCGTTTTAACTTCCCCCCGAGGAGAGAAGTTTTGCTATGTCCTCCGTTTAATGTTCCCCTGTACAAATAATGCGGCGGAGTATGAGGCTTTGCTTCATGGTCTTCGGGTGGCTAAAGAGATGAATCTGAGCAGAGTTAGGTTCTTTGGTGATTCGGATCTGGTGGCTCAGCAGGTATCTGGCACCTGGGATTCTAAGGATCCGCTTATGGCTGCATACCGACGTGAAGTAGATATGGTGGCTGGGCATTTCAAAGGTTATCAAGTGGATCATGTGGACCGCAGAAAGAATGAGGCAGCGGACGCTTTAAGTCGCTTGGGCTCCCAGCGTAAACCGGTCCCACCCAATGTTTTCTTGGATGTATTGTATCACCCATCAGTACAGCTGCCCGGTGAGCTGGAGTTGGCTGTTCCTGATCCGGAGGCTCAATTAGTGGTGGCTCTTCACACCACCCCGGATTGGACGCTCCCTTATCTGGCATATATGAGCCGGGGTGAGTTGCCAGAGGATGAAAGCTTGGCTCGACAGATAGTACGACGGTCCAAGTCTATGACCATTTTTCAAGGAGAGTTACATCATCGCAGCGTGCCAGGAGCGCTGCAACGATGCATATCCCCTAAGGAGGGGTGCGAGATATTACGAGAAATACATGAAGGGGATTGCGGCCACCACGCCGGTTCAAAATCATTGGTGGCTAAAGCGTTCCGCCACGGTTTCTACTGGTTAACTGCTCACGCTGATGCGGAAGACCTGGTCCGGTTATGTGATGGTTGCCAGAAATTTTCCAGACGAGCGCACATACCGGCTCAAGAATTGAGGATGATTCCAATCACTTGGCCATTCGCGACTTGGGGGCTTGATATGGTTGGGCCTTTTAAGCGTTCCAAAGATAAGAAGACCCACCTACTGGTGGCGGTTGACAAATTTACAAAGTGGGTGGAGGCAGAACCTGTCAGTAAGTGTGATGCTGCCACGGCGGTTCGGTTTATAAAAAAGGTGATCTTCCGGTTTGGATTTCCGCACAGCATCATCACGGATAATGGTACCAATCTATCCAAGGGGGTCATGAAAGAGTTCTGTGCACGGGAGCATATACGGCTTGATGTTTCTTCGGTAGCGCACCCACAGTCTAATGGTCAGGCAGAACGAGCGAACCAAGAGATCTTGAGAGGTATCAAACCCCGGCTTCTGGTCCCTTTGCAAAGGACACCGGGTTGTTGGGTGGAGGAGCTACCGTCTGTATTATGGAGCATCAACACCACGCCTAACAGATCCACGGGGTTTACGCCGTTTTTTATGGTCTATGGAGCCGAGGCGGTTCTCCCAAGTGATATACGACATGACTCACCTCGCGTGGCAGCATATGTTGAAGCGGATAATGAGCAGGCACGGCAGAACGCTCTTGACTTGTTGGATGAGGAGCGTGACTTGGCAGCTGCCCGTTCAGCGATTTACCAGCAAGATCTTCGCCGTTACCACAGCCGTCGGGTTAGGACCAGAACCTTTCAGGAGGGGGATTTGGTGCTTCGGCTCATCCAGGATCAATCTGATCAGCATAAATTATCCCCGCCTTGGGAGGGACCTTTTGTGGTCAGCAAGAATCTGAATAATGGGTCATATTACTTGATTGATATTAGAGAGCGCAAGGATTCACGCACGTCAGAGGAGGAGACCAGCAGGCCGTGGAACATAGCTCATCTTCGACCTTATTATACATGAGCCCTGGGCTCTGTTTATGTACATATCATGACCATGTATATATTATGATTGAATACAATAAACCGGAGCCTCGAGTAAAGCGGGGTCTCTACTGTTCTTCACATCATGTGTACTTACCCCTGGAGGTCGCTTCACAGAAGTTCAAATTCCGGTTTAAAAGCTGGTTCAAGGGAAGATGTCTCCTACAGGGTTGTGAAGCTCTTAATATCCGGTTCAATATCCCGGTTCAAGCATAAGGCTTACTGTTCAAACATAGGCCGTATTCGAGCCAAAGAGAACATAGCCATTCAGCATGAGGCTTCCTGTTCAAACATAGGTCGTATTCGAACCAAAGAGAACATAGCTATTCAAACATGGGGCTTCCTGTTCAAACATAGGTCGTACTCGAACCAAAGAGAACATAGCTATTCAAACATGGGGATTTCTGTTCAAACATAGGTCGTATTCGAACCAAAGAGAACACAGCTGTTCAAACATAGGTCGTATTCGAACCAAAGAGAACATAGCTATCCCTATAAAGTCAGTTGGGGACCTAGTCGGCCTGAACCGTAGCTACACCTCCGGGGGGCTTGGTCAGGTCTTGACGACGGTAATGCCTTCTGGCTGGCATATTTGCCACTGAATCAGTTGGGGACCTAATCGACTTGAACCGTAGATTACGCCTTATGGGAACTCGGTCATGTCTTGATGATGGTAATGCCTTCTGGTCGGCTTTTTAGCCATTGAGTCACTTGGGGGCTTGGTTGACGAACCAATGCAATGCCATTTGGCCGGCATATTTGCCACGATTCAGTTAGGAACCTAGTCGACTTAAACCGTAGCTACACCTCTTGGGGGCTCGGTTTTGTCTTGACGATGGTCACGCCTTCTGAACGGTTCATAGTGACCACTATTCGCATGCGTTTTACTATCGCGTTGCCTTTTCATATTTGGTTTTGTTTTCTGCCTTTATTGTGGTGTTTTTTGGTTCTTCGGAACGTCAAGTATCCTTAAACCGATTCAGCTGGCATAGCCTGGTCCGTTTTAACCCGGAGGCAAATTGCCCGGTTTGGCAGAGGCGCAGCACGGTTCAGGTGGTCGAAAAATCACATTGTGTACTCAGTAAAAACAGGAAACATAAGTTGGAAACGTCATTGGAAAGAGCATCAGTACCCGTGCGCGAAGGCACATTCAAAGGCAGAGGTATTAAACTATCTTATTACAAGGCAACGTAGTGCCTGAATATATTGTTCATTGACGGATTAAGACATCACCAAGTAGGGTGAACCGGAGCGTTGATTACGCCTGTTCGCCGCCTTGGTTCGAAGGCTGGGGATCGTCTCGCGCCGCTTCAGCTCCATCTTGGTTACCCATTGGCTGGAAATCAGCAGTGGTCCAGTCGATTCCCATTAGCGCTTGAAAGACGGCTTCTTCATGAATCAGCGAAGACGGTTCAATGTCTGGGGCGTAAGTATGCTTACGGATTGGAGGAACAAGGCTTCCCGCTTCAGGGACCGGGGCAGATACTCGTTTGTTCTGGTTGTCGTATTGGGCTTGGTAACGTGACAGATCTGCCTCCTCAGCCAATTGACAAGCTAGGGGGCGCACCGCCCGGTTTATCGCCCTCAAATCATCTTCACCAAAGTCTGAACCGTCTTCCTTCAAGCTGGGGTATCCTTGGGCCGCTTCGACAGGATCGAAATCTGGTACCCACGCTTTGGCCCGGATCAAGGCAGTGATAGCTCCAGTTCGAGCAGCTGATCTTTTCAACTCTTCAATCCGGGCCGGCAGCATGGACAGCCTCTTTAATGTGTCTTGAATCAGAGCCGGCGCAGGGTTGTTGTGCGATGCAGTGGTGATAGCTCTTTGTGCTCCGGTGTATAACTGCTCAATCAGAGTATAAGCAGCTTTGAGTTTCATCCGCACGTCAGAACCCAAGTGTCCAATACGTGAGCCTGCAGTGTTTCAAGGTGGATTACAAACCGGACATAGGGTGTAGCAAACAAGGTACAAATTGGAAGAAGGGCATCGAAAAGTTTACCAAAGACGGCAGAGGTCATGGAGTGTATTTGTTGCTTCACGGTGGATAATTCATCAACCACCGGTTTAAGAGCAGCTTCGGCATTTTCAGCCCTCTTCGTTAAAAGAGCTCTTTCAGTAGCCCAGTCGGCTTGCTCCTTTTTGCGGCTTGCTTTCAGCTGCTCCATAACAGTTAAGGCTTTGTTCAATTCCTCCTTTGCTTTTTCAGTTTCAATCTGCTGGGCTTTTAAAGCTTCCTGAAGGTCCGAGACTTGGTTCTCTTTGGTCTACAAATCCCCCTGCAGCAGGTCATCAACAGTGTTCAGAAAATATTGCACGGTTTGGAAGTATCAACCACACAAGCAAGTTATGTGCTCGATACTTGGGGGCTAATGCATATTTGATTTTAACGCAAGTTCTCCATTGCAAAAAGTCCCAAGATTAATACAAGTATTTAAACTTGGCACTTGGGGGCTAATAGTTATCTAATGATGTTTTCTGGTTATGACCTAAGTTGAAGCCTTGGGTTTTCTAAACCGGACTTTAATTGTCAAGACAGCCTGATCCGGGTTTACCGTCTCGGTTTGGAAATATTGATAAGCTAAGTTGCAATGGAATAAGGCACAAGGGAGTTACCTCAAGTTTCTCCTTCATCATCTTGATCATGCCAGCTTCATAATCCCGACTGGTGTACAATCGGTTCAGGTACCCGGAATAAAGATCCGGGGCGCTTAAAGCGGCGTACGTAGAAGAGTCAAGGTCCCATTTGCCCTTCATGGCCGAGATTTCGTCCTTGGCAGTATGCTTGGCTAAGGTAGCAGTGATCCCCGGTTCAGAGTGACCGATGCCGGTAATCACAACATCATCGTCCTTGGAATCGCTGCTCTGCAGTGGCCCGGTCGGTTTATCAGCAGTTCCAGAAGGGGGGATGGATTCCTCAACCCGAACAGGACTGGCAGGCGGATCAGTATGGCTGGCAGGTTCGATAATCCTTTCTTCAGCGCAGGTGTCATCTTGCGGAGATAGATAACTCTGAGTGTCCTCACGACCCGGAGCGTTAGCACCAGGAGTTTTCTCCGGTTCAGGAGCGGCAGTTCCTCCAGCCGGGTTATCCAGACGAGCTTTCTTGCTCGGTCTAGGTTTGGCCCTGGAAAAAGCCCAAAGATTGAAAAAACGGTATAAGATGGATTAAGAAACCCATACAGAGATATGTTGTGATCGGTCCAACTTACCCAATAACTGTCTTCAACGGTGGCAGTTGAGTGGCTGAAGATTCACCGGAAGAGGAATGGGAAGTGACCTGATAATCGGAGTCAGATGGATTTAGAGGCTGACGAGTTAAACCTGCTTTAGGAGGAAAGCTAGCGCGTGAATCGGAGACCTCTGAGCGGCGTTTCCGAACCAGGCTGTTCGGTAAACCGGCGGAGGTGACTACCTGGCCGCTATGTCGGGTGGTGCGTCGAGCTTCATGTTGCTGGGTCTTCACAAGAAATTTGGGATCCAAGTAAGCAAGAGGGTGAGAAAATTTAATTCTCCGGTTTGCTTGGCGAGGTTTTTTCAAAGGCAAAGGAACGGCATCAGAAGAAAGAATAGTTACCTCTGGGCCTTCGGCATGGCTCACTTCAGCGTCGTCTTGACAAATATCATCATCAATAAGACGTATAAAAAGCAAACCAACTGAATCGAGGTCTACCCCGAGGTCCGGATTACCCACATCATCATCCTCTAAATCCGGAGTAGAGGAAGCGGTGTTCCTTTTCCTCTGAGCAGGCTTCTTCACCCTCGTCTTGGGTCGGGTTACCTTTTCGGTTGGCTCTTGTAACTTCTTGCTCCAAAATGGATCATCTCCCTGTCTCAGGAAGGACTGGAGTTAGCAATATGTGTATAAGGGGATCATAAGTTCTATAACAAACAGAGGGGAGATACTTACAGCAGGAGGCTTGTTGGTGGTACAGAATGGAAGCAGGCCGGTTTGGGCACAAACATGTTCCGGTTCATTCAGCATCTTTTTCACAGCTTCAGCGACTTCGTCCTCCGTCAGCTGAATGTTGCAGTGCCTCAAGGGATCATCAACCCGACCCGTGTATTGGCACATTAAACCGGAGCGGATGCTAAGGGGCAGGATGCTCCACGAAATCCAGCAACGAGCAAGATCTACCCCCGTTAAACCGTTAGCCATGAAGGCTCTGAGCTTGGACAGCTGAGGGGCGTACTTACTCCTCTCTTTGGCAGTTAGCCGTGGGGGGAAGGGGTGAGTATTGCTAAGTCTCTCTGGACGGAAACCGGGCAGTGGATTTTCTTCAGCAGGGGAAGTATCCTTGCAATAGAACCAAGTGCAATTCCATTCTTGCGGATGACTATGCAACTTGGCGTGAGGATAAGTCACCTCTTTCCTCTTCTGAATCGCCATACCACCCAGTTCCATATTAGGGCCATCGGTGAATTCAGTACGTCGGTTCAGATGGAAAAAGTCCCGGAACAGCTCTACAGTGGGTTCCTCTTGAAAGTACGCCTCGCAAAGTACTTGGAAATGGCAGATATTCGTGACTGAATTTGGACCAACATCTTGTGGGCGCAGTCTAAAATTAGCCAAGACGTCCCGATAAAATTTTGAACCGGGTGGATTAAACCCCCGGGCCAGGTGATCCGCAAACACCACCACTTCTCCTTCCTGCGGGGTAGGAGGACATTCGTCTCCTGGAACCCTCCAATGGATGGTACTTTTGCTACTCAAAGCACCAGTCAGAACTAAGTTGTTTAGTTGGGTCTCAGTGATGCAAGAGGGAACCCAGTTGCATTCATACACTTGTTTTGCCATGAGGAAATCTACAAGGCAAAGGTATTCCGGTTTGAGAGCAAGTATGATTGTAAACCGAAGATGCTCTTATATAGAGTCAGGTTATCTACAATAATATCAACCAGCGGTTCATCAAGGGGACTAATGGATGTGTAGATTGGTTTGTTCGCTTTGCTAAGAGTTAAACCGACCAGATCTAAACAGTTGTGAGTATGAAAACAGAAACAGATCCCGTACGGATTCTTTCAAAGCAATGGATCTACAGCTAGGGCGAAAAGAAATAAAAACAGGTAATATGAAGTCGGGCTCACAGCAGAACAACATAAGTTCGACAAGCAGGGACAAGAGTAAGATCTAAGGAAATGAGTGCAGATTTATAGCGACTGCTAAGAGGAACTACAAATCCAGATACAGGTAGCATCATCTGTTCGCAAAGGCTGCTATGGGGATGAGCAAGAAACAGTAGCAGAACGATGAACCCTAGAACAGATCTAAAGCAACAAGAACAGGGGCCTTACCGGGGTCCAAACAGATGCGGAAAGTCGCCGCGGTGCTCTAAACCGATCAGGTTGATGCAGCGGCCGGAGTTGGTGCAGCAGCTGACGGCGGCGGCGGAGCTTTGAGGTCTGGGTCGCGAGGAAGACGAAGAAGGGGAGGAAAGGAAGATGGCCTTCAAGTCTTATTTATAAGGCACGGCGCGCGTGTCAGGCGCGCGAATCCAGGGGCCGGAGATTTCGGAAGCCCAGCCGTCGCCCTGATTCTTGCGGGTTAGCGAAAGGAGACGGTAGCTTGCGCTGACGTCATATCGGTTTACCACAGCAAGAGGAGACGGAGAAACGACGGTTTAACAAGTCACTGGAAGACATTTGAAGACAGAAATTCTTATCAAGGATTGACATGAACCTGTTCAAATCAATCTGGGGCCTAATGTTGGGGATGTTGCTATCCGGGGTAAACCGGCCTGCAGGGCCCGGGTTACCTCCGTCAACAAACCTGAGATGTTAAAGCCCAAGGAGAGATAGAAGGGCCTAAGGCCCATAATCGGTTTAAAGGTTTATGGTGTAAACCGGCCTGATGTAAACTTGTATTGTAAGTTAGGAATAGAGAGACCGACCCGGGCACGTTTATTAGCCGGAGGTTGGGACTTTGCAGACCGACGGGCGTCACCCGTGTATATAAGGGGATGACCCGGCGGCGGTTTGGGACAGAGAAAAAGAACTCGAGGTTTAGGCGAAGCTTATCGCTCCCTAAGCCCTCGAAACCCATCAATCCCATCACAACTAGACGTAGGCTTTTACCTTCATCGAAGGGGCCGAACTAGTATAAAAACCGTGTCCTTGTGTCCACTTTAACCCCTTCAAGCTAACCCGTTGCGATGGCTCCACGACTAAGTCCTCTTACTAGGACATCTGCCGTGACAAATCCACGACAGCATCCGTATGAAATAGTACGTGCCACAGGGAGAGATGAATGCGGTTTTCTCCTCATCCTCTTCTGCCATGAAGATCTGATGGTATCCTGAGTATGCGTCAAGAAATGAAAGCAAGTCACATCCGGCCGTGGAGTGAACAATCTGGTCGATGCGCGGCAAGGGAAATGGGTCTTTGGGACAAGCTTTATTGACATCGGTAAAGTCGATACAAAGCCTCCATTTCCCGTTTGCCTTGCGCACGACTACAGGATTGGCCAACCACGTAGGATGGAGCACTCCTCTGACAAGGCCTGCTGCTTCCAACTTCTTGATCTCTTCTGCGATGAATTCTTGGTGCTCCACTGCTTGCTTTCTGACTTTCTGCTTGACGGGCCGCGCATGAGGACAGACGGCAAGGTGGTGCTCAATTACTTTCCTGGGAACACCGGGGATGTCAGACGGTCGCCACGCAAACACATCGACATTCGCCCGCAGGAAAGTAATGAGCGTTCTTTCCTATTTAGGGTCGAGAGTGGCATTGATGGTGAAAGTACCACCAGTGTCGTCCTCCTTGGCGGACACCTTCTTGGTCGCTGGTGGAGCTGCCATTGTCTTCTTACACTTGCCGGTGGAGCTCGATGGTGCGTCCTCGACGGTAGCGCAGCACTCCGAAGAGGTGCGCATGCTTGAGTGAGCATCAGAACTCTTGCCGGACTTGGTCTTCTTCTTCCCCCCGGGAGCTTCGGCGGCAAGTGGCTTGCGATCTGTTGCGGCTGCTGCTTCCCGGTAGATTTTGTCGGCGCAGATAAGAGCATCCTTCTTGTCGCGAGGGACAGAGATGACACTTATCGGGCCTGGCATCTTCAGCATGTTATACGCATAGTGAGAGGCCGCCATGAATTTGGCGAGCGCTGGACGGCCGAGGATCCCATTGTAAGGCAATGGAAAATCGGCAACGTCAAAAGTGACCCTCTCAGTTCTGAAGTTCAACTCGCTGCCAAATGTCACCGACAATGTAATCTTCCCCTTCGGCTTGCTCCTTCCCGGGTTGATCCCTTGGAATGTGCCGGTCTCTTCGAGCTCGCTGTCAGGGACCTGGAGTTTCCTGAGCATAGCGGAGAAGATCAGGTTCAAGCCGGCCCCGCCGTCAACTAGCATCTTAGTGACCTTGAGGTTGCGGATAGTTGGTGAGACCAACATCGGCAAGCACCCGACCGCAGTTGTGCGATCAGGGTGATCCTCAATATCAAAGATGATAGGCGTGCTGGACCATTTCAGAAGCTTGCGTGACTCGACGGGTGGTTCTGCCGCATTGACTTCCCGCACCCATTGCTTGAGTTGGCGGTGTGAAGTATGCAGAGAAGCACCACCGTCAACGCACAAGACCTCTGTGGCTTTCTGGAACTCCTTCTCACTGCTCTCGGCATCGTCCATGTCTTCGTCGTCGTTGTCATCTTCATCCTTGTCGCGGCCGCGGGGAGGTCTGTCTCCTTGCCGCTGCTTGGCCTTGCCGCGGCGTCCTCCTCGGCCGGGGTGCTTCGTACCGGATCCTCCAGCACCTCCTTGGGCTTTCTCCTTGTCACGTCGCTCGTACTCGGCCTTTTGCAGCTCAACAAGCTGCTCGACCTTCTTGCAGCTCTGGAGGTCATGGCCCTTGGTGCGGTGGATCTTGCAGTACTGTTTGTTGGTGCCATCCTGCTTGTCGGCGGCCGCCACAGCCTGGCAGTTGGCGCATGTGGCAACCTCCTTGCCGGAGCTACCAGCCTTGGCTTTCTTGGCGCCACCTTCGTTGTCGGACTGCTCAACAACTAGCACATCTTTGCCTTTCCTCTTCCTGTTGTTCCGCCGCCGGCTTTTCTTTGCCGGGGCAGCATCATCGCTGTCAGATCCTCCTGTTCCTGTATTCTCTCCGGGGAGTTTCCTCCCTTCCTCAGCACGTGCACACCTGTCGGCCAGGGCATACAGCTCACTGACGTCTCTGATCTTGCACATTGCCATCTCCTCCCGCATCCTGCGGTTGCGCACGTTCTGATGGAACGCGCTGATGGCTGCGGCAGGGTGGACATCTGGGATGTTGCGTTGCACATGGCTGAATCTCTGGATGTACTTGCGCAGGGGCTCTCCTTCTTTCTGGGCAAGCAGATGAAGATCACTCTCCTGGCCATGAGGTTTGTGGCCGCCTGTAAAGGCGCCGACAAACTGATGGCATAGGTGTGCCCAGGAAGATATGGAGTTGTCCGGCAAGTGCATGAGCCAGGACCTGACGTTGGGCTTGAGCACCAGCGGGAAGTAGTTGGCAAGGATCTTGTCGTCCCGCCCCCCAGCAGCTTGCACCGCGATGGTGTAGATGCTGAGGAACTCCGACGGATGCAACTTGCCGTTGTACTTCTCGGGTACGTCTGGCTTGAAATTCTTCGTGCTGGGCCACTGGACTTGCCGCAGCTCACGGGTAAACGCCGGGCAACCTACCGCGTACGGCAGGTCGCCTGGTTCCCCTGGCGCACGCATGTCGATAGTGGGCCCAGCGCGCTGGTCGGACTGACGCCGCGCTTCTCTTCGGCGCTCGATGCGAGTACGAGCGTCTTCTTGCTGTCATTCGTGAAGAACTTGGCGTTGATCGCGACGAGCTCGTGGATCCGATGACGCGGTGGAGTCGCTGTCGAGGTGGATCCGGTGAGGTGGTGATCTTGGCCTTCGCGGCGGAGAGTGCACGGTTGTTGCACCCCCACCGGTTTTGTCGCCATCGGCCCGCGCCTGGCTGACTCGCCGCGGCTGCGATGTACTCGGCTGCCGCGGAGTGACGCCGTTGGCAAAGCCGATGAGACTCTGAATGGTGGCCCTCCAGTCGTCGATCTTGTCCGCCGTTGGAGGGTAATCTAGGAGCAGTTGGGCTCGCGCCAAGGCTTTCGCTGGAGTGGCGGGTAGCGGTGGCGAAAGGTGTGTGGAGCGGGATATGCTCGAACTTCTAACTATGTTAGAAGGAGCAGTATCCCGTCCGGGCGACCGTGCCTCGCTCGTGCCAGCATGTTGGCGTGCATGCTGGCCTTGAGCATCCCGAGATCCACCAGCTCAATCTGGGTCCAGCGAGCGGATGGTACTGTGAGTACCATGTCGCTGCCGGTTCCGCGCCTCCTGAGATGAGCGCGATGGATGTGCGGACGCCGAGGTCTACGCAGCCTTGTCCTTGGACCTGGCGGCACCGTGAGCTCCCTCGTCGACGCCCGTTCTTCCGCCGGCGTCTTCCCCACTAGCCGTTTGCTCCGGCGGTGGTGGGTTTGTCGCGGACGGAGCAGCCTCCTCCGAAGCCTTCTTCTTCGGCGGCATGTCGATGAAGATGATGAATATCTAGCTCGTGTGAACGCTGGATCAGGTTCACACAACCTCGACGCACCCTACCTGGCGCGCCAAAGATGTTGGGGAAACTGATTCGCGAGCACCTATGGGGACCGAGCCCCTTTCAGTTCGGCGGGGGCGGAGGTCGCACGAAGAGCGGATCGAGGCGGAGCACATGAGCGGTTTACCCAGCTTCGGAGCTCTCCCGAGAGATAATACTCCTACTGCTGCTTTGTGGTTTGTATTGAGTTCTTGCTCGGGAGCGCTGAGTGCTACAGTACACACCAGCAGCTAACGAGACCGAGCGTGAATGTTCTACTGTCCCCCTCCCCTACGTTGTGCATGGGCCTCCTTTTATATGCTCAAGGGGTCTCCAACAGGTGGCAACGTAGAAAAGGGTAAAAATGGAAAGGTGCTGCGGTTGGTACAGCTACCTGTACAGTGTATCCTACCTAACCCTGACGGCAGGGGACAAGGGCATTAAATGCCCGTCTGCGTCGTCCAAACAGTGCAGAAAGGGACCGTCGGGGACGCCACCGTTCGCCATGATGGCGATCTTGTCAGCGTCGTTTGCCACCGCGTACCCCTGGCTGCACAGCCTCTCGCCACGTATGCTTGGGATAGTCCCTGAGCGACACGTTGGTGGATGTGCTGGAGCGTGGGTACGGAGTGGTAGCCTGCCGCGGCAAAGTGCCTTGCCGCGGTCGTTGTCTTGTCGCGTCCGGAAGCTTGCCGCTCGCCGGGCCTTGCCGGGACGCGTGGTGCGTCGCGGTAAGTACCTTGAGATGCCTTGGTTGGCCTTCTCGGCAAGCTCCTCTTGTCGGGGTCTTGTGCTTGGAGTGGCCTTCCCGGCAAACTCCTCTTGCCGGGGCCTTGTCTTCTTGGCTTGAATACTTTGTTCTTGAATGGCTCAAAAGGAACCACAGAGGGCATTGGCGGTCGCCCGGCAAGCCTTGCCGCGGGGTGCTGCGACTGCCCGTGCACAAGTTCGGGGTACCAGGGTACCCCTACTCTAGTACACCAACAATAGGTTAGTCCCAAAAATAATATAAAAGTGCATAATAAAGCCCAATAATGTCCAAAATAGAATATAATATAGCATGGAGCAATAAAAAATTATAGATACGTTGGAAACGTATCAAGCATCCCCAAGCTTAATTCCTGCTCGTCCTTGAGTAGGCAAATGATAAAAATAGAATTTTTGATGTGGAATGCTACTTGGCATAATTTCAATGTAATTAACTTAATTTTGGTATGAATATTCAGATCCCAAAGATTCAAGATAAAAGTTTAATATTGACATAAAATAATAATACTTCAAGCATACTAACTAAGCAATTATGTCCTCTCAAAATAACATGGCCAAAGAAAGTTCATCCCTACAAAATCATATAGTTTAGTCATGTTCCATTTTCGTCACACAAGAATGCTCTCATCATGCACAACCCCGATGACAAGACAAGCAATTGTTTCATACTTTAGTAATTTCAAACTTCTTCAACCTTCACGCAATACATGAGCGTGAGCCATGGATATAGCACTATGGGTGGAATAGAATATAATGATGGGGGTTATGTGGAGAAGACAAAAAAGGAGAAAGTCTCACATCAACGCGGCTAATCAATGAGCTAGGGAGATGCCCATTGATTGATGTTAATGCAAGGAGTAGGGATTGCCATGCAACGGATGCACTAGAGCTATAAATGCATGAAAGCTCAACAAAAGAAACTAAGTGGGTGTGCATCCAACTTGCTTGCTCACGAAGAGCTAGGGCATTTGAGGAAGCCCATTGTTGGAATATACAAGCCAAGTTCTATAATGAAAAATTCCCACTAATATATGAAAGTGACAAAACAAGACACTCTCTATCATGAAGATCATGGTGCTAATTTGAAGCACAAGTGTGGAAAAAGGATAGTAGCATTGCCCCTTTTTATTTTCTCTTTTTTTGGCCTTCCTTTTTTATTTCGCCTTTCTCTATTTTTTTTTAATTGGGACAATGCTCTATGAATGATGGTCATCACACTTCTATTTATTTACAACTCAATGATTGCAACTCGATACTAGAACAAAGTATGACTCTATATGAATGCCTCGGGCGGTAGACCGGGATAGCAATGAATCAAGAGTGACATGTATGAAGAATTATGAATGGTGGCTTTGCCACAATTACAATGTCAACTACATGATCATGCAAAGCAATATGACAATGATGAACGTGTCATGATAAATGAAACGGTGGAAATTTGCATGGCAATATATCTCGGAATTGCTATGGAAATGCCATAATAGGTAGGTATGGTGGCTGTTTTAAGAAGGATGTAAGGATGTTTATGTGTGAAAGAGCGTATCATATCACGGGGTTTGGATGCACCGGTGAAGTTTGCACCAACTCTCAATGTGAGAAAGGGCAATGCACGGTACCGAAGAGGCTAGCAATGATGGAAGGGTAAGAGTGCGTATAATCCAAGGACTCAACATTAGTCATAAAGAACTCACATATTTATTGCAAAAATCTACAAGTAATCAAAAACCAAGCACTACGTGCATGCTCCTAGGGGGATAGATTGGTAGGAAAATACCATCGCTCATCCCCGACCGCCACTCATAAGGAGGACAATCTAAGAACACCTCATGCTTCAAATTTGTTACATAACGTTTAACATACGTGCATGCTACGGGACTTGCAAACTTCAACACAAGTATTTCTCAAATTCACAACTACTCAACTGGCACAACTTTAATATCACTACCTCCATATCTCAAAACAATCATCAAGCATCAAACTTCTCTTAGTATTCAGCACACTCATAAGAAAGTTTTTACTAGTCTCGAATACCTAGCATATTAGGATTAATTTCCCAATTTAAGAAAATTACCATGCTGTTTAAGACTCTCAAAATAATATAAGTGAAGCATGAGAGAATGATAGTTTCTATAAAACAAATCCACCGCCGTGCTCTAAAAAATATAAGTGAAGCACTAGAGCAAAAACTATATAGCTCAAAAGATATAAGTGAAGCGCATAGAGTATTCTAATAAATTCAGAATCATGTATTTCTCTCATCAAAAGGTGTGTACAGCAAAGATGATTGTGGTAAACTAACAAATAAAGACTCAAATTATACAGACGCTCCAAGCAAAACACAATATCATGTGGTGAATAAAAATATAGCTCCAAGTAAAGTTACCTATGGAAGTAGACGAAAGAGGGGATGCCTTTCGAGGCATCCCCAAGCTTTGGCTTTTAGGTGTCCTTAGATTACCTTGGGGTGCCATGGGAATCCCCAAGCTTAGTCTCTTGCCACTCCTTGTTCCATAATCCATCAAATCTTTTACCCAAAACTTGAAAACTTCACAACACAAAACTTAACAGAAAATCTCGTGAGCTCCGTTAGCGAAAGAAAACAAAACACCACTTCAAGGTACTGTAATGAACTCATTCTTTATTTATATTGGTATTAAAGCTACTGTATTCAGACTTCTCTATGGTTTATAAACTATTTTACTAGCCATAGATTCATCAAAATAAGCAAACAACACACGAAAAACAGAATCTGTCAAAAACAGAACAGTCTGTAGTAATCTGTAACTAACGCAAACTTCTGGAACTCCAAAAATTCATCCAAAATAGGACGAACTATATAATTTGTTTATTGATCAGAAGCAGTTGGAATCAATATTTTATCACGTTCTTGTGATTTTTAACAATTTTTTTTGTGAACAGAAAGTTTCTGGAATTTTCAGCAAGATCAAATAACTATCATCCAAGAAGATCCTATAGGTTTAAACTTGGCACAAACACTAATAAAAACAAATCTAACCAGAGGATAGACCAAATATTTATTCCTAAACAGAAGCAAAAAAGCAAAAAATAAAAATAAAATTGGGTTGCCTCCCAACAAGCGCTATCGTTTAACACCCCTAGCTAAGCATAAAAGCAAGGATAGATCTAGGTATTGCCATCTTTGGTAGGCAATCCATAAGTGGCTCTCATAATAGATTCATAAGGTAATTTTATTTTATTCCTAGGGAAGTGTTCCATGCCTTTCCTTAACAGAAACTTGAATCTAATATTCCCTTCCTTCATATCAATAATTTCACCAATTGTTCTAAGGAAAGGCCTACCGAGAATAATAGGACATGAAGGATTGCAATCTATATCAAGAACAATAAAATCTATGGGCACATAGTTCCTATTTGCAACAATAAGAACATCATTAATTCTTCTCATAGGTTTCTTAATGGTGGAATCCGCAAGGTGTAAGTTTAGAGAGCAATCATCAACGGAAACCTAGCAAATCGCACAAAGTTTTTGGGATCATAGAAACACTAGCACCCAAATCACACAAAGCATAGCATTCATGATCTTTAATTTTAATTTTAATAGTAGGTTCCCACTCATCATAAAGTTTTCTAGGGATAGAAACTTCCAACTCAAGCTTTTCTTCATAAGATTGCATCAAAGCATCAACGATATGTTTAGTAAAGGCTTTATTTTGACTATAAGCATGAGGAGAATTTAGCACGGATTGCAACAAGGAAATACAATCTATCAAAGAGAAATTATCATAATTAAATTCCTTGAAATCCAAAATAGTGGGTTCATGAGATCTAAAGTTTTAACTTCTTCAATCTCGCTTTTATCAATTTTAGCATCAAGATCTAAAAACTCAGAATTTTTGGAACGCCTTCTAGGTAAAGGTGGATCATATTCAGTCCCACTATTATCAAGATTCATATTGCTAAACAAAGATTTAATAGGGGACACATCAATAACTTTTAGATCTTCATCTTTATTTTCATAGATACTAGAAGAACACGCTTTTACAAAGTAATCTTTCTTAGCACGCATCCTAGCGGTTCTTTCTTTGCACTCATTAATGGAAATTCTCATGGCTTTGAGAGACTCATTGATATCATGCTTAGGTGGAATAGATCTAAGTTTCAGAGAGTCAACATCAAGAGAAATTCTATCAACGTTCCTAGCCAATTCATCAACTTTAAGCAATTTTTCTTCGATCAAAGCATTGAAATTCTTTTGTGAATTCATATACTCCTTAACGCTAGTTTCAAATTCAGAGGGCATATTATTAAAATTTCCACAAGAATTATTGTAGGAATTACCATAATTATTAGAGGAATTACTAGGATATGGACCTGGATTAAAGTTTCCTCTATACGAATTGTTACCAAAATTATTCCTACCAACAAAATTCACATCCATAGATTCATTATTATTCTCAATCAAAGTAGACAAAGGCAAATCATTAGGATCAGAAGAAACACTTTTATTAGCAAATAATTTCATAAGTTCATCCATCTTTCCACTCAAAACATTAATTTCTTCTATCGCATGATGAAAGTGCAACTATCCCTAGGTGGTTTTGGTAATTCATAACAACATATAGCTCATTGAGCTAATGTTATTCCAAGATGATTATTTCAGGAAAGCTCAATGATTGGCATGGCATGGATGATGAAAGTGGATCCCTCAAAATGCTAAGGATAAAGGATTGGCTCAAGCTCAAAAGCTCAAGACCCTTCATTTTATATTTTACTGATCCAAGATCACATTGAGTCTTTAGGAAAAGCCAATACTATCAAGGAGGGATGAGGTGTTGCTTAATGAGCCTCTTGCTTCATGTGCTTAGTGATATGCTCCAAAACCCTCAGCTACTTTCCTATATCCACACTTGAACTAAACCCAAAGCCAAACTCGGACCTACCGATTCTTTCAATCCGGCGCCACCGAGTTTCACATGTCATAGCCACTACCAAACCCTACGCAAATCAGTTCTACCGATAGGGATCTCGGTCTCACCGAGATGGGATTGCAATTTCTCTGTTTCCTTTTCGTAACTTTTCGGTCTCACCGAAAGAGCGGATCGGTCCCACCGAGATTGCAATGTAAACTCTCTGTTTCCTTTTTGTAACATTTCGGTCTCATCGAAAGAGCAAATCGGTCCCACCAAGTTTACCTGACCAACTCTCTGGTTAGCTTATTACCAAATCGGTCTCACCGAGTTTGTGTAATCGGTCTCACCGAGATTACGTTATGCCCTAACCCTAACCATATCGGTCCTACCGAGTTGCATGTCAGTCCCATCGAAAATCACTAACGGTCACTAGGTTTACTAAATCGGTCCGACCGAGTTTGTTGATTTGGTCCCAGCGAGATTGGTAAATTGTGTGTAATGGTTAGATTTTGTGTGGAGGCTATATATACCCCTCCACCTCCTCTTCATTCGTTGAGAGAGCCATCAGAACACATTTACACTTCCAACTCACATGTTCTGAGAGAGAACCACATACCCTTGTGTTGAGCTCAAGATATTCCATTCCTACCATATGAATCTTGATCTCTAGCCTTCCCCAAGTTGCTTTCCACTCAAATCTTCTTTCCACCAGATCCAAATCCTATGAGAGAGAGTTGACTGTTGGGGAGACTTTCATTTGAAGCACAAGAGCAAGGAGTTCATCATCAACACACCATTTGTTACTTCTTGGAGAGTGGTGTCTCCTAGATTGGCTAGGTGTCACTTGGGAGCCTCCGACAAGATTGTGGAGTTGAACCAAGGAGTTTGTAAGGGCAAGGAGATCGCCTACTTCGTGAAGATCTACCGCTAGTGAGGCAAGTCCTTCGTGGGCGACGGCCATGGTGGGATAGACAAGGTTGCTTCTTCGTGGACCCTTCGTGGGTGGAGCCCTCCGTGGACTCGCGCAACCGTTACCCTTCGTGGGTTGAAGTCTCCATCAACGTGGATGTAGGATAGCACCACCTATCCGAACCATGCCAAAAACATCCGTGTCTCCAATTGCGTTTGAATTCTCCAAACCATTCCCTTTACATTCTTGCAAGTTGCATGCTTTACTTTACGCTGCCTATATACTCTTTGCATGCTTGCTTGAATTGTGTGATGATTGCTTGACTTGTCCTAAAGTACATAAAATCTGCCAAACTCTAAAATTGGGAAAAGGTTAAGTTTTTATTGGTCAAGTAGTCTAATCACCCCCCTCTAGACATCCTTAAAGGTCCTACAAGTGGTATCAGAGCTTTGGTCTCCATTTGCTTTGATTTCCATAGCTTTTGGTGGTCATAGCCTTGGTTTCACAACCTAGGAGAGTATGTCGTCTAGCGAGGGAAATTATCACCGTAGAGGTCCTTACTTTGATGGTACTAATTTTGCTAGTTGGAAGCATAAGATGAAAATGCATATTCTCGGACATAACCCCGCCGTTTGGGCTATTGTGTGTGTTGGTTTGCAAGGTTACTTCTTTGATGGGAAAGAACCAAACCGTGAAGCTACCGCGGAAGAGTTGAAGATGCTGCAATACAACGCTCAAGCTTGTGATATTCTCTTCAACGGATTGTGCCCCGAAGAATTCAACAAAATCAGCCGTCTTGAGAATGCAAAGGAAATTTGGGATACTTTGATTGATATGCACGAAGGTACCGACTCCGTCAAGGAATCCAAATTGGATGTGCTTCAAAGTCAACTTGACAAGTTCGAAATGAAGGATGGTGAAGGTGTCGCTGAAATGTACTCTAGGCTTGCTCTCATCACAAATGAGATTGCCGGCTTAGGGAGTGAAGAGATGACCGATAGATTCATCATCAAGAAGATCCTAAGAGCCTTGGATGGAAAATATTATACCGTGTGCACATTGATCCAAATGATGCCCAATTACAAAGATCTCAAGCCAACGGAGGTCATTGGAAGAATTGTTTCTCATGAGATGTCACTCAAGGATAAAGAGGAACTTCACAACAAATCAAGTGGAGCTTACAAAGCCTCATGTGAAGCCCCCACATCATCAAGTGAGAAACAAACCTTCAATGAAGAATTGAGCTTAATGGTGAAGAACTTCAACAAGTTCTACAAGAGTAGAAGCAAAGATAGAAGCTCCAAGTGAAGGTCCTACAATGACAAAAGATCTTCTAGTCGAGAGCAAAACTGCTACAATTGTGGAAGACCCAGACACTATACCAATGAGTGTGCGGCTCCCTACAAGAGAAGAGAAGACTCTCCCAAAAGAAGAAGCAAAAGAGAAGAATCGCCAGCAAGAGAGAGAAGGAGTAGAGATGATCGTTATGAACGAAGATACTCACGAAGAAGCAAGGATTCAGAAACAAAAGAAAAGTCATCAAGGAGCTACACAAAACGAAGACATCAAGCTCATGTTGGTGAATGGGTATCCGGCTCCGACTCCAACAACCACTCCGAGAGAAGTTATCACTCTAATTCTGAATATACTCAAGATGAAGGTGTTGCCGGTCTAGCACTTGTGTCAACCAACTCCTACGACATATTTGAGTCACCAAATGAAGGAATTGGAAGATGCTTCATGGCCAAAGGTCCTAAGGTAACACACCCCGAGTATGTTGATTTCAATAGTGATGAAGATGACTTGTTAGGTGATGATGATTTACTTGTTGACAACTCTAGTGATGAATACTATGATGAAACGTCAATTAATCATGCTAATCAAGATAAAACAAATGACAATGATAAGGAGAAGATTGAGGCTCTAACTAAAGAACTAAACACTCTTAAGTTAGCTCATGAAACTATCTTCGAAGATCATCGAGAACTTTTAAGAGCTCATGAGAAGTTACGCTTTGAAAAGCTCAATCTTGAGCAAGAGCATGAGTTTTTAAAGGCAATCCATGATGATCTCCGCAAAAAAAGTTCTTCTTACATTGCCAAGCGTTTACTCTTATCCACTTACATGCCTCAAGTCAAATCTAGTAACAATAACAAGAAAGATTCTTACTCTAGTAGTAAGAATGATCATACTAAATCCAATATTGTTGCTTGTAGTAGTTCTCTTCATTCCACTAATGATTCTCTTAGCCAAGTTACACTTGAGCAAGAAAATAGCTTATTGAAGGGAATTATAGAGAAAGGAGTCTACAAGAGCCTTGCCGGAAGTAAGCAATTCGAGGAAATTGTACGCAAGCAAGGAAGGCACCGGAAGAATCAAGTTGTTTGTTTTGAACGAAAGTTCAACGCCAATGGAGTTGAGTGGTAAGAAGATCAATACCCCAAGACAAAGTTTGTTCCTCAACAAGAAAAGTATGATCCTACTTCCTTCAAGGGGACACAAACTCAAGATGATTTTCCACCACAAGACTACAAGCAAAAAAGGCAAGGACAAGCTTCAAGAGGAAATTGATGCATTTGAAGAAGCTCCTAAGACCTTAGTCAAGTGGATTCCCAAGACTACTTCAAGTTCCACTTCATCAAGTACGACTACAACCCCAAGGATTCCCATCAAGATGGTGTGGATCCAAAAGAAGAAGAACTAGAGAGTTCTTGAGGGTGACTCCGCCAACATACTTCACTCTTATCATTTTGGCAAGAACAAGTGCAATCAGCTTCCACATCTTGCACTAGTTCAAGGAGTCACAAACCCTCTTGTTGGTAAGTCAAGGGACAAGGTAACCTAAAAGCTTTCATGGACATCATCTTGTGTGTGAATCACTCTATGTCTATGGATATTCTTGTTTGTTCCTTGTGGGACTAACCCATGTAGGTATTGAAAGTGCAATTCACTCCAATGGATAGCTCCAATTGTTCTACATCAACATTGAGCATTCACATCTTCAACGTCTACATGAAGTCATCATCGACAAAACCCAAGGTTAGTTCATCCCTCTTAGGGGGGATATCACATCTAGGGGGAGCTTTACTCTAAGACTTGAGCTAAAGCAACTCTAATGATGTGAACACAACAATGCTTTATGTAAAAGTGGTAACCCCACTTGTGCTTAAATGATGAGTATGACCTATGATCAAATGTTCTCATTTGACTCCTATGTCAATATACTCATATATAGATGACCTAGTCATCGCAAATTTCTTGATAGATGCTAGAATTGGTTGTGCATGTTTTGCCACATATTTCAATTGCCATTTTATTGTGTGAGCATGTTGGTTGCGTATTTTACTCATTCGAGGACATCCACTTGTTGTTTTGATTGATTGGTTTTCTTTTCTCTTGCCAAGTGGATGGACAAGAATGCCTAAGAACCTCCTCTAGCTATCTATGCTTTTCTCGTCTCAAACTCTATTCATGCTACATCACAAACTTTGATCAAGTCAGATTCGAACCACTCTGTGTGAGGAGCACTCGGAGTCCCCGATTCCTCATAGACTTAAACTTCCAAAACTTCTTTGTGATCCTTGGTCTGACCGATATCTTCTTTTCGGTCTTACCGAGATCATCAAGTCGATCTATGTTTTCGATCTCGGTGCAACCGATTTGAACCATTAGGTCACACCGAGTTGCAATAAATGTATACAGTTTTGCATCTCGGTGCCACCGAGTTGTTCCACTCGGTCACACCGACAGGGTCGGGCTATATATCGACACGGGCAAAAAAATTGGAAATTTCTCCGAACTCCTTCGCCCGCGCGATAGCTCGCTCTGCCTACGTGGTCTCCGGATCGTCTTCTCGCCGCCAGCCGCCTCCAGTCGCTGGTCTCCATCGCAGCCAACGGAATTCAACCCCGCCGTTGCCACCGTAGAGAGTGTCCGCCGAACTAGGGTATGGACTCGATCTTTGTGCTATTCCCCATCTGATTCCTAGCACATTGTGATCTTATTGATTCTAGCCACGATTGAAACACTCCTATCCAGTCAATGCAATTCCTAGAATAGGTTTGATTCAAAAAATTTAGGGTTAGGTTTCCGCCGAAACCATCTCGGACCCACCGAGTTGAAAAACTCGGTCCCACCAATTTGGCTCATGCCATTGCACAAGTGAGACTCGGTCTGACCGAGAATTACTAATCGGTGTGACTGATTTTGGAACTTTGTGAAACCCTAACAGTCTCGGTGCCACCGAACTGTGACTCGGTCTGACCGAGTTCACTAGTTTAGGTTCTGAAACTGCTTCGGTATCACCAAGTTTAAAAATCGGTAGATCCGAAATGATTTCTGTGGGAAACTAAAACTAAGATTTTGAATCATTCTTTTGCAAAAATCTCTGCATTTTGTGATGCTCATCTACTCTACCTCATCTATAAACTCTTCATAGGGTCAACAGTCAGCTTTTACATCATGTCTGATCAGAGTGACAGCCAGAACATGTCAGAAGAGCAAGTGCACATGAGTGAGGGCACTAGTCCCTCCAGTTCTTCAGATGAAGGCAGCAGGAGCACCCCTAGCAATTTGCCAAAAGCTGCCACCAGACAAAGGAAGAAGAGAACCTCAGACTCAGAGGATGACGATTATGTGGCAGAGGAAGAGGAAGCTACTTCCAAGAAAGTAGTGCTCAAGAAGGAGTATGGCTCAGCACAGAGCACAAAGCCAGGTATGCAGAAGAAGGCACCTGCAAGGAGAGTTCCTACTTCCAAGCCTAGGAAGGATGTACCTGAAGAAACCATGAAGCTCACTATGGAATCAGAAGAGAAAACATGTGGCCAGGATAAGAAAAAGAAGAGAGTCAGAACTACCACAGCCAGAGTTCTTGGCAAACCCTCTATGAGGAGAGACTCTGAAGAAGATGAAGAAGAAGAGGTTGCTGCACCAGCACCTAAGGCACCAAAGCTTATGGGTGATGCTATAAAATCAGGGGCTACTGCATCCAAGCCCAAAGAAGCACCCAAAGCTGCCTCCAAGGCCAAGTCAGCTCCAAAGAGAAATACAAGGAGCATACCAACTGCTGAGAAGAACAAGGCCCCAGTGCCTGAAGCTGTTGGAGAAGATGAAGAAGGACAAGTTCTGAGAAAGCTCAAGCCCAAGATTCAAAACCATAATGATGCTCATCCTGTGGCTGAGAACATGAAAATCAGAAGAGACTCAGGGTTAAGAAAGTGGAGAGAAGTAGATCCATATGCTTCAAGGAGAAGAACTGCTGTTGACTACAGGTTCCACACAAAGGAACAGCAGGACTTCTATGAGACAGTTTTGTTGGATAAGAAGCCTATCGTTTGTGACATGAGGTGGGTCGACTGGACCTACATCAAGGAGAATGAGCAGCACTATCCTGGAGTGCAAGACAGCTTCAGTGCTTGTGGAGTTGCTGACTTTGTTGGGAAGAAGCTCACAAAGTGGAACGAGGAGCTCATTATGCAATTCTACTCCACAACACACTTCTACCCAGATGGAAGGATAACATGGATTTCTGAAGGTACAAGGTACCAATCAACTGTTGAGGAATGGGCAAAGTTGATCAATGCCCCAGAGGAAAATGAAGATGACTTGGATGTCTATGCCAAGAAAAAGATGGATCATAACTCAATGGCAAATATGTACAAGGAGATTCCAGTAGATGATCTTGACACTCACCAGCTTGGGTCCGTAAAACACTTGTTGTCAGGACTGCCTACGATCAACTAGATCCTTAGGCACACACTCTTGCCCAAGTCTGGAGATCACCGAATGATCAAAGGTCACGCCATTAACTTGCTACATATATTTGATGTGCCTTAGAAATTCAAGGTCATGAGCCTCATAGTAGAGACTATCAAGAGGACTGCAGCAGATCAGAAGAGGAGCGGTGGTTATGCCCCTCAGATCCAAGAGTTGATTAACTCAGAAATGGGCACAGGCACATACTTGTTGGACAAGGAACACTTGCCTATTCATCCAGATTTCGAGGACAATCAAGTTGTGATGAATGAGAATGAACCATCATCAACTCAAGCTCAAGCAAAGAAGGAGAAGGCAAGGAAGGAGAAAGCTGCCAAGATGCCAACTCAAGAGGAGGCATCTGAGTATTTCTTGAAAACCAAGCAGGAGCAGCTTAGTTACTTGATTGCATCTACACTGAGGATTGAGAAAGGACTGGCCACCCTCACTCAGAATCAGGAGAGCTTAGAGAGAATCGTGGAACAAAAGTTCTATGACTTGGATGTAAAAGTAACAGAGATTCAGTCTGCAGTGGACCAACTTCAAGATGACTTGCAGGAGAGGAAGGGGAAGACTACAACTGATGCATTTGCCAGAGTGCCACGAGCTCAGAGGTCAACTTCAGTGCCAGTTCCTGACACCAGAGCCACCACCTCAGCTCCAGCTCCAACCACTTCTACAGAAGCCTTCGTCCTTGGAGTGATCCAGACTCCACCACCACCAGAAGGTCAAGCCTGAGAGTCGATCTAGCACTATGCATTTTCTAGGAACTTTTTGGTAACTTGTTGCCAAAAGGGGAGAAAAATGTATAGATCATGGGCTTCGAGAGAGAGTGTGTTGCCTTTATTCTCTCTTGCTTTATTTGGTGGTTTTTCAAACTTTGTTAGCTTTTGGTTGAGATACTATGATATGCTTGTGAGACATTGATGATCATGTGTTTGATCATAAGCTACACTTATGCATGCTTGATATTATCCTATCTATCTTATGTGATCATTCACTTTTCTTGGTGATGAGTGCATGTATTCAATTCTTATCATTTTGAGCGCTCCACCAAGATGTATGTGACATGGAAGAGTAACCTATGATTCTAACTCTTTGTGCATTTGCAGTCCAAAGCAAATTTTAAAATATGCACAAATTTAGGGGGAGCTCTTGCGTTTCACATACCTCTCAAAGCGACGATGTTCTAAAATCTTATTATCATTTATCGAAGCTTTGATCTATATGTTGTCATCAATTACCAAAAAGGGGGAGATTGAAAGTGCAACTATCCCTAGGTGGTTTTGGTAATTCATAACAACATATAGCTCATTGAGCTAATGCTATTCCAAGATGATTATTTTAGGAAAGCTCAATGATTGGCATGGCATGGATGATGAAAGTGGATCCCTCAAAATGCTAAGGACAAAGGATTGGCTCAAGCTCAAAAGCTCAAGACTCTTCATTTTATATTTTAGTGATCCAAGATCACATTGAGTCTTTAGGAAAATCCAATACTATCAAGGAGGGATGAGGTGTTGCTTAATGAGCCTCTTGCTTCATGTGCTTAGTGATATGCTCCAAAACCCTCAACTACTTTCCTATATCCACACTTGACCTAAACCCAAAGCCAAACTCGGACCTACTGATTCTTTCAATCCGACGCCACTGAGTTTCACATGTCATAGCCACTGCCAAACCCTAAGCAAATCGGTTCTACCGATAGGGATCTCGGTGTCACCGAGATGGGATTGTAATCTCTCTATTTCCTTTTCGTAACTTTTCGGTCTCACTGAAAGAGCGGATCGGTCCCACCGAGATTGCAATGTAATCTCTCTGTTTCCTTTTTGTAACATTTCGGTCTCACCGAAAGAGCAAATCGGTCCCACCGAGTTTACTTGACCGACTCTCTAGTTAGCTTATTACCAAATCGTTCTCACCGAGTTTGTGTAATCGGTCTCACCGAGATTACGTTATGCCCTAACCCTAACCATATCGGTCCTATCGAGTTGCATGCCAGTCCCACCGAAAATCACTAACGGTCACTAGGTTTACTAAATTGGTCCGACCGAGTTTTTTCTTCGGTCCTACGGAGATCACTTCACTTAAATTAATTTGAGAGAAAGAAATATTATGCTCATGATTTTCACTTATATTTGTTTGAGCTTATCAAAAGCAACACATGAAAATTGGTTCCAAGGCGATAGATATCGATTAAGGATATAATAAAAACTTTCATGAAGATCATTGGACAAAATAAACTTGATTCCTTGTAATAGTGGTGTTGTTTTTTGTGCAGAAATGAAAGTTCTCCAAATGAGCTGAAACTTTTTGATGATTTTTTTGGAACAAAAGAGACCCCCGGAGCTTCATGGGAGGGCTAGAAGAGCCACTAGGTGGGCACAATCCACCAGGGCACGCCTGGTGGGCCTGGCTTGCCCCGGCGGGTTGTGCTCACCTCGAGGTCCATCTTAGCGTGAAACCAATGCCAAAAAATCCTATAAATAGAGAAACCATCGGGGATTAACCTAGATCAGAATTTCCGCCACCGCAAGGCTCTATTGCCACCTAAAACCAATCTAGACCCCGTTCCGGCACCCTGCTGGAGGGGTGAATCATCTCCGGTGGCCATCTTCATCATCCCGGCGGCCACCACGATGAGGAGGAGATAGTCCACCATCGGGGCTGAGGGTTTGTACCAGTAGCTATGTGTTTAATATCTCTCTCTCGTGTTCTTGAGATGTCACGATCTTGATGTATCGCAGGCTTTGTTAATATAGTCACATCATATGGTGTTTTCCCCTCTCTATCTTGTTGTGATGAATTGAGTTTTTCCCTTTGAGATTTCGTTGTTATCGGGTTGAATACTTTTATGGATTTGAGAACACTTGATATATATCTTGCAATTGAATACTAGTGGTGACAATGGGGTATCGTATTGATTCACTTGATATATGTTTTGGCACTCAACTCGTGGATTCCTGAGGTGACATTGGGGTAATCTATGCATAGGGGTTGATGCACGTTCTTGTCTTTGTTTCTCTGGTAGAAATCTTGGGGAACTCTTTGAAGTTCTTTGTGTTGGATTGAATATTATGAATCTGAATTTGCTTTGGTGTTATTTTAATACGAACTCTTGGTTAGATCGAGCGGAAAGAATAGCTTCTTGTTGTTTTAGTACGAACTCTAGGATAGATTGATCGTAAAGAATAGATTTGAGGTGGTTTCGTACCCTACAAACAATTCCGTCTTATGTTCTCCGCTAGATAGGAACTTTGGAGTGATTCTTCCTTGCACGTAGAGGGACGGTTAAATGATCCAATTATTTCAACACTGTTGATAGATTGCACTAGTGAAAGTACGAACCCTAGGACTTGTTTTTAAGCATTGCAATACCATTTTTGTGCCCGTTTACTATTTGCTACCTTTATTTATTTATTTATTCAGATTATAAAATATATTTCTACCATCAATATTACACTTTTATCACCATCTCTTCGTCGAACTAGTGCACCTATACAATTTGCCATTGTATTGGGTGTGTTGGGGACACAAGAGATTTCTTGTATTTGTATGCAGGGTTGTTTGAGAGAGATCATCTTCATCCTACATCTCCCACGGATTGATAAACCTTAGGTCATCCACTTGAGGGAAAATTGCTACTGTCCTACAGAACCTTACATCAGTCGCCCTCTTGCCTTTCGGGGGAGGGTTCTCTTCCTCCTCATCCTCCTCTGCGTCGTCTTCGTGGTCAGAGGAGGCATGGTTCTCCCTGGTATGGGTGATCGAGGTCTCCCAAGTCCATACACCTGCTTTTCCCTTCAAGGACTCTGTCCCTTTGGGGGCCACCATGTGCGGCTCCTCGACTAGGAGCACCATGAGCAGAGGGGTTCTTGGCTAATTTGGTAGTGGGGCTGGGCATCGCACTTTCTGCACCCAGGTCAACAACTTCTGCAAATATCAAGCATAGTGATTCATCAGAACCTACCCCTCGATACGGTAGACGGAAATTTAGATTTGTGTGTTAGAGCACTTATTGGGGCGGCTTCGTAGCCATCCTTGAAGTCGAGGTCCTCCCCCTCCTTGGGGATCTTGTCCTTGGCCAGCTTTAGGAGCTGCGTCCACATGGAGGCCAAGGTGGAGCGGAATAAGGCAGTTAAGGGGCTCACTTCCTCGGGCTTTTGCGCCCACATTGGGGTATCCCAAAGTTGGAGTGGAAGGATACGACGGTTGAGCATGACGTTGATGACGTCGGCGAGATGGAGGTTCTTCATGGTAGACAACCATTTGATCCTCTTGATCATGGCCTCCACCTCGTCTGGGTTCCTCCTGGTGACACTCTTCTCCCTCCAGGACTTGTGCTTCCTCGGAGGTCCAGCCGAAAAGGATGGGACCTCAGTTTGGCCAGGAGTGAGAGGCTCGGTGATGTAAAACCACTCCTTTTGCCACTCCTTCACTGTTTTGATGAAGGTGCCCTTGAATCACTCAGCGCCCTGGTTCTTACTGACCATGGCTCCTCCATACTCCGCCAAATCTGAGCCGCTGGACTTTGGCTTGACCCTAAAGGTCCTCAACCATAGGCCGAAGTGCGGCTCACAACAGAGGAACGCCTCACAAACTGTGATGAAAGAGGCGAGGTGGAGAATGGAGTTCGGGGCCATATGGTGGAAGTCGAGCCTGTAGTAGAACATTACCCCATGCATGAAGGGTGCAATGGGAACCCCAGGCCTCAGATGAGGTGGGGGGATGAAGACCACCCGTTGTGTTGGGAGTGGGCACTTGCTGGCCAGTGATCGGGGCACGGGCGGCGATGTTGGCGGACAGGTATCCCGCGCTGCACAGCTCTAGGATGGTGTCGACTGTCACAGTGGAACCATCCCAATGCCCCTTGAGGGTATCGGCCATGGCTGGTGGGGGAGATTGGACTCGCTAAGAAAAGGGAGTGTGAGATTAGATCTGGGCGCTAGAGCTAGGCGAAGCAGTAGGCGGGGAGAATGAGAGTGTGGTCGATTGCGTCGTCCTCTCTTTTGCTCTTATAGGCCGGTGAAAGGCCAAGAGTCCCCCTTAATACTAAGGGTGTCCCGGAGTAAGGGTCCTCGGGCTACCGGCCTATCTCTCATTGGCTGGACTGGTGGGCCACTCTTGATTTATCAAAGGAAGGACGGACTACAAGCGACCCCGTGCTCTAGAAGGAAGACTCAATAAGACTTGGTGCACAAGACGAGGACTCTTCTAAATCCTAGGCTTCTGGTGCATTATATAACCGAGGCCAGGCTAGTCAATAGATCATCTGAGAACCATCATCCTACTCATCTAGGGTTTAGCTCATCTGATCTCGAGGTAGTCAACTTTGTAACCATCACATCCACACATCAATATAATCAAGCAGGACGTAGGGTTTTACCTCTTCGAGAGGGCCCGAACCTGGGTAAATACTATCTCTGTATTCACTATTATCCAGCGATCCAAGATCCACATCTCAGGACCCCCTACCCGAGATCCACCAGTTTTGACGCCGACATTGGTGCTTTCATTGAGAGTTCCGCTGTGAGATTGCAAAGGATTGATGGCTCGTCTGCAGATTGATTGCAATTTTTCTGAACAGTGGATCCATCTTCACTGTCCTTGTCTCCTTGAGTGTCGCCTTGATGATTGCTTGGGTGGAATTGTGCGGAATTTAGTTTACAACAACCATGTAAAAATTCGTCGTGTTCCGATGCAGGAATCTCCGATGATCTCCAGTATACCAGAGACCTGTTGAATCTGGACGAGTCTGGGGCGAGGCATCCAGCTCAGAAATCCTTTAGAGGATCCAACCTTCATCGGCTGCAAAATTCCTATATCTACCAACCCTCAAAATTTCAGCTCTATCCGACCGTTCAAAGTCCAGAAAACTTCCGATGAGTGCATCAATTTTTGGATCTGTTTTCTGCGCGAATACGAATCCGACCCGAGTTCATCGTTCTTCATGAATGGGCTATTGGACACCCTTTCTTCATGAATGGGGTATTGTGTGTTGTTCCCAAACATGTGCCTATAATTTTTGAGTCTCTTTTGAAGCAATCTTTACCGTCAGGCTGGTGTCAAACTGGCCCGACAATGAAATCCACGGCTGCCGACCTGTGCTAGACGGGTCGTTGCTTCATCAAGCCGAGCTTAACCTTATCGGATTATCATCTCGGCAAGCCGACCAAGAGTTCGCATCACAAAGGCTAAATTGACACTAACATCATCGCCCCACGGATTGCACGGGTCGGGCGCGTCGGCATCGCCGCGCGGTCACTTCATCAAGTCGGCATTGACCGTGTCACAAGTTTCGGCCTGCGTCAGCTGATATGTCTCTAATGTATCAATATTTTTTATTGTTCCATGCTATTGTATTATCAATCTTGAATGTTTTATATGCACTATTATACTTTTTTATATCATTTTTTGGGACTAACCTAGTGCCAAGTGCGAGTTGCTATTTTTTTCCTGTTCTTGCCTTTACAGAAAATCAATACCAAACGGAATCCAAATGGAACAGAACTTTTTGACGAATTTTCTTGGACCACAAGACACCCTAGAAGCTTCGGGATGAGGCCACAAGAGCCACGGGATGGCCACAAGCTCGTAGGGCGCGCCCTAGGGGACCCCCCTATAGCCCTTCTAACCCTAATTCTTCTTCTATAAATACCCAAATATTCCCCATAGACTAGGGGGTACACCAAAAATACTTTTCTGCCGCCGCAAGTTTCTATTCTCATGAGATCCCATTTGGTGGCCCTTTCCGGTACTCCGTCGGAGGAGGATTCGACCACGGAGGGCTTATACATCAACCTTGCTGCCCTTCCGATGATGTGTGAGTAGTTTACCACAGACCTATGGGTCCATAGCTAGTAGCTGGATGGATTCTTCTCTTTCTTTGATCTTCAATATAATGTTCTCCTCGATGTTCTTGGAAAATCATCATTTGAGGGGTTTGTTCGGGGTATCTTCAGCTCGACCGGAAACACAAAGATTTTCTCCTCAACCTACTACACCTACTGAAAATATTTATTATGAGATTCCTTCGGGTATGATAGAGAAACTTCTAGCTAATCCTTATGCAGGAAATGGGACATTACATCCTGATATCCACCTAATCTATGTGGATGAAGTTTGTGGATTATTTAAGCTTGCAAGTTTACCCGGAGATGAAGTTAACAAGAAGGTCTTCCCTTTATCTTTGAAGGGAAAGGCATTGACATGGTATAGGCTATGTGATGATATTGGAGGTTGGGATTGGAATCGATTGAAACTGGAATTTCATCAAAAGTTTAATCCTATGCATCTAGTTCATCGTGATCAAAATTATATATATATAATTTTTGGTCTCCTAAAGGCGAAAGTATCGCTCAAGCTTGGGGAGGCTTAAGTATATGATGTATACATGCCCGAATCATGAGATCTCAAAAGAAATTATCTTACAGAACGTTTATGCTCGGCATTCTCATGATAATCAAAACATGCTCGATTCTTCTTCGACTGGCCCTTTTATGAAGAAAGCTATTGAATTCAGAAGGGATCTTCTTGAAAGAATTAAATGCAACTCTGAAGATTGGGAACTCGACAAAGTTAATGAGTCGGGTATAACACGTAACTTCGATTGTGCTAAATCTTTTATGGATACCGAAGCTTTTCATAAGTTTAGCACTAAATATGGACTTGACTCTGAGATAGTAGCTTCATTTTGTGAATCTTTTGCTACTCATGTTGATCTCCCTAACAAGAAATGGTTTAAATATCATCCCCTGTTAAAGAAAAGCGTGAGGAACATTTTATAGTTAAAGAAGAAACTATCATTTACAATGTTGATTCAGTTGTTCCTACTGCTTATATTGAGAAACCACCTTTCCCTGTTAGGATAAAGGAACATGCTAAGGTTTCAACCACGATGAACAAAAGTAATATTATAGCACTGTCGGTGTACTAAAGTAGGGGTACCTTAGTCCCCCGAACTTGTGCACGGGCAGTCGTAGCACCCTGCGGCAAGGCTTGCCAGGCGACCGCCAAAACTCTCCATGGTCCCTTTCTGGGCCATCCAAGAACAAAGTATTTGAGCCAAGGCCCTGGCAGGAGGAGCTTGCCGGGATGGCCACCCGAAGAGAGCAAGGCCCCGGCAAGAGGAGCTTGCCGGGACGGCCGCTCGAAGCACAAGGCCCCGGCAAGAGGAGCTTGCTGGGAAGGCCGACCAAGGCACGACAAGAGACCTGCTGCGACGCGCCCCGCGTCCCGGCAAGGACCGGTGAGCAACAAGCTCCCGGGCGCGACAAGGCATCGACCGCGGCAAGTCACCACCCCGCGCCTGCGCTCTAGCTCATCCACCCACGCGTCGCTCTGGGGCCATTCCAGGCGTACGTGGCGAGAGGCTGCGCAGCCAGGGGCATGCGGTGGCAAAGCAACGCTGACAGAGTAGCCATCGTGGCAAACGGTGGCGCTCCTGAAGGTCCCTTTTCTGCACTGTTTGGGCAACCCAGACGGGCATTTAATGCCCTTGTCCCCTGCCGTCAGAGTTAGGTATGATAGCACTGTGCAAACAGCTGTACCCAACACAGCGTCTTCCAGTTTTACCCCTGCCTACGTTGCCACCTGTGGGTAACCCCTTGCACATATAAAAGGAGGCCCCATGCGCAACGGGGGAGGGGAGGAGGCCATTCACGCTCGGTCTCGCCAGCAGCTCGCGTGTACTGTAGCACCACACGCTCCCGAGCAAGAACACAATACAAAACCATAAAGCAGCAGTAGGGTTTTACGCATCCGTGCGGCCCGAAGCTGGGTAAACCCCTTGTGTGCATCGCCTCGATCCGCTCTTCGCGCGACCTCCGCCCCCCGCCGAACCAAGAAAGGGGCTCGGTCCCCATAGGTGTCCGTGGAGGCAGATTTCCCACCGACATCTTTGGCGCACCAGGTAGGGGGCGTCGAAGTTGTGCGAACCTGATCCGGCGTCTGCACAGGCTAGATCTCCATCATCTTCATCGACATGTCACCGAAGAAGAAGGTTCCGGAGGTGGCTGGTCCGTCCGCGTCGAACCCACCGCCCCTGGAGCAAACGGGTGGTGGGGACGGCACCGGCGGCGGAACGGGCGCCACTGAGCCAGCTCATGGTGCCACGGCGTCCGAACATGCACCGCGCCCCTCTCAGGAGGCACGGGACCAGCAGCGTCTTGGCACTCAAGGTACCATACGCTCGCTGGACCCAGATCGAATCGGCGGATCCCGGGGCGCACAAGGCCAGCACTCACACCAACACGCTGGCGTGAGCGTGGCGCGACTACCTGGTCCGGGTGTTGCTCCTTCTAACGTAGTTAGAAGTTCGAGCATATCCCGCTCCATGCGATGTTCGCCACCGCTGCCCGCCACTCCAGCAGAAGCTCTGGCGCGAGCTCAACTGCTCCTAGACTACCCTCCAACAGCGGACAAGCTCGACGACTGGAGGGCCACGATACAGAGCCTCATCGGTTTCACTAACGGCGACACCCTGCGGCAGCACAGTGCGTCGCAGCCGCGACAGGTCGGCCAGGCGAGAACCGATGGCGCCAAGACCGGTGGGGGCGTGACCACCGGGCACTCCCCGCCCCAAAGGCCAAGATTGCCGACGCGTCGGAACCATCACGACAACGACTCCACCGCGTCGTCGAATCCGCGAACTCGTCGCGATCAACGCCAAGTTCTTCACGAGCGAGAGCAAGAGGACGCTCGTACTCGCATCGAGCGTCGGAGAGAAGCGCGGCGTCAATCAGACCAGCGCGCTGGGCCCTCTATCGACATGCATGCGCCCGGGGGACCAGGCGACCTACCGTACGCGGTAGGCTGCCCTGCGTTCACCCGTGAGCTGCGGCAAGTCCAGTGGCCCAGCACGAAGAATTTCAAGCCAGACGTACCAGAGAAGTATGACGGCAAGTCGCATCCGTCGGAGTTCCTCAGCATCTACACCATTGCGGTGCAGGCTGCTGGGGGGCGGGACGACAAGATCCTTGCCAACTACTTCTTGCTGGTACTCAAATCCAACGTCAGATCCTGGCTCATGCACTTGCCGGATAACTCCATAACCTCATGGACAGACTTGTGCCATCAGTTTGTTGGCACCTTTACAGGCGGCCACAAACCCCATGGCCAAGCAAGCGACCTTCATCTGCTCGTCCAGAAGGAAGGGGAATCCTTGCGCAAGTTCATCCAGAGATTCAGCCGCGTACACTACAACATCCCAGACGTCCACCCTGCCGCGGTTATCAGCGCGTTCCATCAGAACGTGCGTAACCGCAGGATGCGGGAGGAGATGGCGATGTGCAGGATCAAAGACGTCAGCGAGCTATATGCCCTGGCCGACAAGTGTGCACGTGCTGAGGAAGGGAGGAAACTCCCCGGAGAGAACACTGGAGCAGGAGAGTCTGACAGTGAGGATACCGCCCCGGCAAGGAAGAACCGGCGGCGGAGCAACAGGAAGAAGAAGAGCCAAGAGGTACTGGTTGTTGAGCAGTCCGGCGATGAAGGCGCCGCCAAGAAGGCCCAGGCTGGTAGCTCCGGCAAGGAGGTTGCCGGATGCGCCAACTGCCAGGCTGTGGCGGTCGCCGACAAGCGGGACGGCACCAACAAACAGTACTGCAAGATCCACCGCACCAAGGGCCATGACCTCCAGAGCTGCAAGCAGGTCGAGCGGCTCGTCGAGCTGCAAAAGGCCGAGTACGAACGACGCGACAAGGAGAGAGCACGGGGAGGTGGCGGAGGATCGGGCACGAAGCGCCCCGGCCAGGGGGGACGCCGCGACAAGGACAAGCAGCGGCAAACGGACAGACCTCCCCGTGGCCGCGACAAGAATGAAGACGACGACGAAGACGAAGACATGGATGACGTCGAGACCAGTGAGCAGGAGTTTCAGAAAGCCACCGAGGTCTTGTGCGTAGACGGCGGTGCTTCCCTGCATACTTCTCACCGCCAGCTCAAGCAGTGGGCGCGGGAAGTCAATGCAGCGGAACCACCCGTCGAGTCGCGCAAGCCTCTGAAATGGTCCAGCACGCCTATCATCTTCGATATTGAGGACCACCCTGACCGCACAACTGCGATCAGGTGCTTGCCGATGTTGGTCTCGCCAACAGTCTGCAACCTCAAGGTCACCAAGATGCTAGTCGACGGCGGGGCCGGCTTGAACCTAATCTCCTCCACTGTGCTCCGGAAACTCCAGGTCCCCGACAGCGAGCTCGAAGAGACCGGCACGTTCCAAGGAACCAACCCGGGAAGGAGCAAGCCGAAGGGGAAGATAACGTTGCCAGTAACATTTGGCAGCGAGCTGAACTTCAGGATAGAGAGGATCACTTTTTCCGTTGCCGATTTTCCGTTGCCCTACAATGGAATTCTCGGCCGTCCAGCGCTCGCCAAATTCATGGCGGCCTCTCACTACGCATACAACATGCTCAAGATGCCAGGCCCGATAAGCGTCATCTCTGTCCCTGGTGACAAGAAGGATGCCCTTATCTGTGCCGACAAGATCTACCGGGAAGCAGCAACCGCAGCGGATCACAAGCCACTTGCCGCTGAAGCTCCCGGAGGGAAGAAGAAGACCAAGCCCGGCAAGTGCTTTGGTGCCCACTCCGGCAAGCGCACCTCTACGGAGTGCTGCGCTACCGTCGAGGACGCGCCATCGAGCTCCGCCGGCAAGAAGAAGACCAAGCCCGACGAGTGCTCTGGTGCCCACTCCGGCAAGCGCACCTGTTCGGAGTGCTGCGCTGCCGTCGAGGACGCGCCATCGAGCTCCACCGGCAAGAGTAAGAAGACAATGGCGGCTCCGCCAACGACCAAGAAGGTGTCCGCCAAGAAGGACGGCACTGGTGGTACCTTCACCATCAGTGCCACTCTCGACTCCAAATAGGAAAGCGCGCGCGTTGCTTTCCTGCGGGCAAATGTCGATGTGTTTGCCTGGCAACCATCTGACATCCCCGGCGTTCCCAGGAAAGTGATTGAGCACCACCTCGCCGTCTGTCCTCATGCGCGGCCCGTCAAGCAAAGAGTCAGGAAGCAAGCGGTGGAGTGCCAAGAGTTCATCGCAGAAGAAATCAAGAAGTTGGAAGCGGCAGGCCTCGTCAGAGGTGTGCTCCATCCGACGTGGTTGGCCAATCCTGTTGTCGTGCACAAAGCAAATGGGAAATGGAGGCTTTGCATCGACTTTACTGATGTTAACAAAGCTTGTCCTAAAGATCCTTTTCCCTTGCCGCGCATTGACTAGATTGTTGACTCCACGGCCGGATGTGACCTGCTTTCATTTCTTGACGCATACTCAGGATACCATCAGATCTTCATGGCTGAAGAAGACGAGGAGAAGACCGCATTCATCACTCCATGTGGCACGTACTGTTTCGTATGGATGCCTTTCGGTTTGAAGAATGCTGGTTCGACGTTTGGGAGGGTTGTCCATACCGCTTTTGAGCCACAGATCCACAGAAATGTGGAAGCCTACATGGATGACATAGTGGTCAAAAGCAGGGACAGGGCAACCCTGATTCAAGATTTAGAAGAGACCTTCACGAACTTGCGCAGGATCAGCCTCCAGCTCAACCCTGAGAAGTGCGTGTTTGGAGTCCCTTCCGGCAAGCTTCTCGGGTTCTTTGTGTCTCAGCGAGGAATCGAAGCCAACCCAGACAAGATCAAGGCCATCGAGCAGATTGAAGCACCAACACGCGTCAAGGATGTACGAAGGCTTGCCGGCTGCGTCGCGGCTCTCAGCAGGTTTATTTCCAAGTCTGCAGAATGCGCGTTGCCATTTTTCAAAGTTTTGAAAAAGGCGGGTCCAGTAAAATGGACTCCGGAAGCGGAGGCTGCGCTGCAAGACTTGAAGAAATACCTATCCTCCGCCCCAATACTTGTCGCGCCTAAACCACAAGAGAAGTTCCTGCTGTACCTGGCGGCAACCAATCAAGTGGTTAGTGCTGCGTTAGTAGCGGAGAGGGAGGCAGATGATGAGCCAGCAACCGCGGCAAGCACGTCCAGCGACAAACAGGGGGCTTCCCCGACAAGCTCTGGCCCCGACAAGGATGAATCTGCGCAGGAGCAAGTGGAGGTGCAGAAGAAGAAAATGGTGCAGCGCCCAGTTTACTTTGTCAGCTCCCTTCTGCAGGGGGCTAGGTCAAGGTACTCTGGTGTGCAGAAATTGCTTTTCGGCCTTCTCATGGCCTCGAGAAAGCTGCGCCATTACTTCCAAGCACATGAGATTACAGTTGTCACCCGCTTTCCGCTGAAGAGGATACTGCAGAATCCAGAAGCAACAGGCAGGATTGTCGAGTGGGCACTAGAACTGTCGAGCTTCGGTCTCAAGTTCGAGAGCACCTCGACTATCCAAAGCAGAGCATTGGCGGAGTTCATAGCAGAGTGGACACCTACACCAGACGAAGAGATCCCAGAGACGAGCATCCCCGTCAAAGAAGCAAGCAAAGAGTGGCTGATGTATTTTGATGGTGCTTTCTCGCTGCAAGGCGCCGGTGCTGGCGCGTTGCTTATCGCGCCCACCGGAGAGCATCTCAAGTACGTAGTCCAGATGCACTTCCCCAAGGAGCAAGCAACCAACAATACTGTAGAGTATGAAGGTTTGCTCGCCGGTCTCAGGATCGCGGCAGAACTTGGGATCAAGAAGCTCATTGTCAGGGGTGACTCGCAGCTTGTCGTCCGCCAAGTGAACAAAGATTACCAGAGTCCGTTGATGGAAGCGAACGTTGATGACGTGAGGAAGCTAGAAGAGCGCTTTGACGACCTGCAAATGGAACACGTTCCAAGAGCTGAGAACGACATTGCTGATGGCCTGTCAAAGTGCGCAGCACTTAGGTTACCTGTGGAACTAGGAACCTTTGTGCTCAAGCTGACTCAGCCATCCGTGACACCATCAACCGGACAGAGCAAGAAGAGGAAGTTGGTCTCCGGTGACTATCTTCCAGTAGAGCTCCCCAGAGCCGCCGCCAAGAAGGTCCCCAAGATCAACGCCAAGAGCGCTGAGGAGCCGTCTGCTCCGGCAAACCCCAGGGTTTGTTCCGTAGAAGCAGGCGCTCCCGACAAGTTTTGCCCTGGCAAGCTTGCCGGGGAACGTCACGCTCCGGCTGAGCCCCAGATCCTCGCCGTAGAAGCGGACGTTCCCGCAGCAGCAGATGTGCCTTCAGTCCTTGTTGTCGAGCCACAGGCTCCAGCATGGGCGTAGCAGACTGTCCATTTCCTCCAGAACGGAGAACTTCCCGAAGAACAAGAAGAAGCGGAAAGAGTAGCCCGGCGCTCGAGTATGTACCAGTTCGTCGACAACACGCTGTACAGAAGAGGGCGCAACGGTGTGAAATTGAAGTGTATTTCCTGGGAAGACGGACAAAAGCTGTTGGCAGAGATACATGGAGGCATATGTGGTCACCACATTGGCGCCAGAGCACTTGCCGGCAAAGCGTTCCGGCAAGGTTTCTTCTGGCCAACAGCCCTCCAGGATGCAACTGCACAAGTAACCAAGTGTGAAGCGTGCCAGTTCCATTCCAAGCAGATACACCAGCCAGCTCAAGCTCTCTAGGCGATCCCTTTATCCTGGCCATTTTCGGTTTGGGGGCTCGACATCCTCGGCCCCTTCCCCCGAGCTGTCGGGGGCTTTGAGTACTTGTACGTCGCAATCGACAAGTTCACAAAGTGGCCGGAAGTGGAACCAGTGAGGAAGGTGACAGCACAGTCAGCAGTCAAGTTCTTCGGGTCGATTGTTTGCCACTTCGGGATCCCCAACAGGATCATCACCGACAACAGTACACAATTCACGAGCCGCGCCTTCATGCAATATGTCCAAGATCTCGGCGCCAAGGTCTGCTTCGCTTCTGTTGCTCATCCCAGGAGCAACGGTCAAGCGGAGAGGGCCAATGCCGAAGTGCTGCGCGAGCTCAAGACCAGAACTTTCGATAGGATGCACAAGTGCGGAAGAAACTGGATCGAGGAGCTGCCGGTGGCTCTTTGGTCGATCAGAAAGACGCCAAATCGAGCCACTGGCCAGACACCATTTGCTCTAGTCTATGGAGCAGAAGAAGTTACCCCCACGGAACTCGTATACGGGTCACCTCGAGTGCTCGCTTATGATGAGCTTGAGCAAGAGCGGCTGCATGAAGATGACGCGCTGCTCCTTGAGGAAGATCGTCTTCAGGCTGCTGTGCGAGCCTCTCGCTACCAGCAAGCTTTGCGTCGCTACCATAGCCGCAAAGTTAAAGCCAGAAGCTTCGAGGAAGGCGACCTTGTTCTTCGGCGCGCTCCGTCTGCCAAGAATCATAACAAGTTGACACCGAAGTGGGAAGGCCCTTACCGGGTGAGACGAGTCACGAGGCCCGGCGCTGTCCGCCTCGAGACCGAAGATGGCACTCCGGTGAGAAACTCCTGGAATATTGAGCATCTTCGTAAGTTTTACCCGTAAGGCGCGGTTGTCGGGCCCCGCCCGGCAACCAACCTTTTGTACAAGTCTTGCCGCTGTTGCATGTAATCCTTTGTACAAAGCCAGGCGCAGACCCTGAGCAGCAGTAAATGAAGCGCTGGCGCCCTAAGTTTTAGCATGCATGCTGAGTCGAGTCTCGTCCTTGGTTAGGGTTGATAGTGCCTAATAGCTGCTAACCCCTAGCTTAGAGGTCGAGTCTGGGTCCTTTTTCCTGTTCTTTCGTTTCCTTTGGTTCGTAGGGTTTTGCATATCCTGGCCAGACCGCTTAAGGACAAAGAAGAGAAGAAGGGCGGACCAGCATCTGGTCCCCGGCAAACCAATGTTGCCAGGGGCTGCAAGTACGAGGATTCGTCCGCGGCAAGCCAAAGTTGCCGGGGGCTGCAATCCCAGATAAATTTTTCATCCCTTGTCATGCATTCTCTTATGGACTGAGGAATGCGAAAACCTTGTTTCTTCCTAAAAAGCTACCGTGCTCCCTTAACTCTGAGCCCCGGAGCGCGTTCCTGGGGCCAGTTTTGGTAGCAGCCGCGGCGGCAAAGGAACGGAATGAGGAGCCCGAACCCGCCTCATCCCTACCTCCGCCAAAGGCGTGAGGAAGGTCGAGTGGCGCGGGAAGACGACAGGGCCTGTTGCCGGGAAAAGAAGTGTCTATCTTAACGACATAAAGGATTCGCTCCTTGGCGTGGGTTTTACCCACGGGACAAATGGCCCGGCAAACATCCCCTTTTCATTAAAAAATTCCGCTCAGGTACAGTTCAGAGAGAATGAAAAACATGAAAGATGGGATTACAAGTTTTAAACACAGCTAAGGCCCGAGGGCTTACAGATTGAAAAAAAGATAAGATGCCCATAATCCCTTTCTTGTCTCTCTCCTCAGGAGGTAGGACAAGGAGGCGAAAAGGGCAAAAGGGGCGCCTAGGCGAGCTACGGGTGGCAGAAGACACCAACAGAACGCCCCGGGGGCCGGCTGGAAGCTGGACGGTGACGGCGGCGCCGGAAGCAGGGCTCGACGGGGCGGCAGGACGTCAGCACGCTGTCGAGGGCACCTCGCCCTCGTACTCCGACTTGACGGCCTTGACGCCAGCCCTCTTCCTCTTCCGCAGCCTCGCCACGCCAGCCGCCAAGGAGACGACCCCGGGAAGCTCAAGGAGCCGGCCGCACGGATGATGGGGTCGCCGGTGCCACGCGGAGCCGCGACCGACGCCTAGTCGGACCCGTCATCCCGACGACCGCTACCCTCGTCGTCGTTGTCGCTCCCCTCCTCGTCACTCTCGCTCGAGGAGGAGCCTTCGCTGTCGGAGGAGCTATCCACGCAGCACCGGGCCCGGATCCCGAAGGACCCGAAGACCTTGACGGAGAGGAGGTCGCCCTCCATCAACTTAAAATGGAGGGTGAACCCCTCCATCAAGCTGTGGATACGGGCGAACGTCTTCCACACTCGACCAAGATACATCACGCCGGGGGCTGGTGACTCGACGTGGACCCGCGTGCCGCTGATCCCGCAGCCCCTCATGCGCAGTCTTAGTGTCTCGGGTTGTTCCACCTCCATCACGCTTGCGAAGGGGGCCAGGAGGCGGAGGCGGCGATGAGGCGCCCGGCATAGCCTGACGAAGAACTCGCAGGGGTCGTCCCCGATGTGGACTACCGTGAGAAGAGGGGCCGCTGGCGGAGGCGAGGCCGGCGCGTCGCCCCGTCCGCCTCATCCCTGAGCGCCTCGGCCTCGTCCACGACCTCGCCCCCTCCCCCTTCCCCTTACGGTTGGCTCTGCCACCGCGGGTGCAAGGGGAGGAGGAGCGCGTTGCCTAGCGGCGACCCTCGCCGCCATCGATGAAGGACCAGGATTCCCTTTCTCCATGGCGAATGGAGAGAGGGGATCAGAAGCTGAAGAGAAGCGAAGATGGAGGAGTGCGGGTTTTCGTCGCTCCCCCTCTTGCTCTTTATAAAGGAGCAAGGTGGGGGCTCGGTCGCCCCGCTCAGCCAATCAAGACGCAGGAAGGGCAGGCGACTGGGACCGGCCTGCTACCTCGGCCTGGTTTCCTGCCTCCACCGTCCGCGACCCCAGGTGCATGGGAGCCACGTGGCTGGCGTGCAAGACCGAGGCGACGGCTGAGGCGACCTCCCCTCGCCCCGTGATCGTGGGGAGCGGACGCCTCGGAAACCGTGCCTCGGCCCCGTCCAGCAAACGAGCCGCGCCTCCACGCCTCCCTCCACTTATGGAGATAGCGCGAACCGTCCTCCTTTATTGCGACGTGACGCGTGCCTGCGGGGCTCAGCCCCACGCACGCCGCCCGCGTCACGCACGCCTCTCCCCACGATTCCGCATTCGACGCGTGCCGTTCGGGGAGGACGTGGTGGATGCAGAAGAAGATGCAGTGTGACCCAGGCCACGCGTGCCCGTGCACTGTTTTGGGCCTGGCCCAACAGCGCTCGGCACCATGTATGGCCCAGCCCGGGGGCTCCTGTCGGTGTACTAAAGTAGGGGTACCTTAGTCCCCCGAACTTGTGCACGGGCAGTCGTAGCACCCCGCGGCAAGGCTTGCCAGGCGACCGCCAAAACTCTCCATGGTCCCTTTCTGGGCCATCCAAGAACAAAGTATTTGAGCCAAGGCCCCGGCAGGAGGAGCTTGCCGGGAAGGCCACCCAAAGAGAGCAAGGCCCCGGCAAGCGGAGCTTGCCGGGACGGCCGCTCGAAGCACAAGGCCCCGGCAAGAGGAGCTTGCTGGGAAGGCCGACCAAGGCACGACAAGAGACCTGCTGCGACGCGCCCCGCGTCCCGGCAAGGACCGGTGAGCAACAAGCTCCCGGGCGCGACAAGGCATCGACCGCGGCAAGGCGCTTGCCGCGGCAAGTCACCACCCTGCGCCTGCGCTCCAGCTCATCCACCCACGCGTCGCTCTGGGGCCATTCCAGGCGTACGTGGCGAGAGGTTGCACAGCCAGGGGCATGCGGTGGAGAAGCAACGCTGACAGAGTAGCCATCGTGGCAAACGGTGGCGCTCCTGACGGTCCCTTTTCTGCATTGTTTGGGCGACCCAGACGGGCATTTAATGCCCTTGTCCCCTGCCGTCAGAGTTAGGTATGATAGCACTGTGCAAACAGCTGTACCCAACACAGCGTCTTCCAGTTTTACCCCCGCCTACGTTGCCACCTGTGGGTAACCCCTTGCACATATAAAAGGAGGCCCCATGCGCAGCGGGGGAGGGGAGGAGGCCATTCACGCTCGGTCTCGCCAGCAGCTCGCGTGTACTATAGCACCACACGCTCCCGAGCAAGAACACAATACAAAACCACAAAGCAGTAGTAGGATTTTACGCATCCGTGCGGCCCGAAGCTGGGTAAACCCCTTGTGTGCATCGCCTCGATCCGCTCTTCGCGCGACCTCCGCCCCCCGCCGAACCAAGAAAGGGGCTCGGTCCCCATAGGTGTCCGTGGAGGCAGATTTCCCACCGACAAGCACCTAGAACCTCTGAACAAATTAAAGTTGAACCTAATGTTGCTATGGTTAAAGATCTCTTGGTCGGTAATATTGATGGGCATGTTATTTATTTCCGTGATGAAGCCACTGGAATTGCTAAACCCGATGATAAAGATAAGAACAAACCTGTTGTTGGCATGCCTGCTGTCTTAGTTAAGATAGGAGATCATTGTTATCATGGCTTATGTGATTTGGGTGCTAGTGGGAGTGCTATCGCGTTTACCTTATATCAAGAAATTATGAATGAGATTGATCCTACTATAATAGAAGACATTCATGTTACTATTAAGCTTGCAAACAGAGACACTATTACACCACTTGGAATTATTAGAGATGTTGAGGTCTTGTGTTGAAAAATAAAATACCCTACTTATTTTCTAGTTCTTGATTCTCCACAAGATAATTTTGGTCCCATAATATTTGGTAGACCCTTCTTGAATATTGTCAATCCTAAGATTGATTGTGCTAAAGAGACTGTCAGTGTTAATTTGGTGATATATCTCATGAGTTTAATTTCTCTAAGTTTTGAAGACAAACTCATGATAAAGAATTGCCTAGTAAAGATCAAATAATTGGTCTTTCTTCTATTGTCGTGCCTCATACTGATCCGTTAGAGCAATATTTGCTGGATCATGAAAATATTATGCACTTTCATGAAAGAAATGAAATAGATAAGATGTTCTTTGATGAACCACTTATTCCTAAAGGTGATCCTGCGTTTGAATTAAAACAACTGCCTGATACACTAAAATATGCTTATCTTTTTTTTGATAAAAAGACTGTAAGGGAACCCCCTACAGTATAATTGGTGCAACAAACCCAAATTGCAAGTACCATGCCTTGAACCTGGGTGGGTGGGAAGGCATCAATCCCTCCCCACTACTAGGCTATGCCTTAGTCTATCTTGATGAAAAAAAGACATATCATGTTATTATTAGTGCTAACCTTTCAGAGCATGAACAAAGGAGATTAGTTAAAACTCCGAGGAAGCACCATGCTGCTATTGGATATACTCCTGATGATCTTAAGGGCATTAATCCCACTCTATGTCAGCACAAGATTAATAGAGATCCTGATGCTAAAATAGTTGTTGATCATCAACAATGATTAAATCCTAAGATGAAGGAAGTGGTAAGAACTGAAATATTAAAGCTCCTGGAAGCAGGTATAATTTATCCCATAGCTGATAGTAGATGGGTAAGTCATGTTCATTGTGTTCCTAAGAAAGGAGGCATTACTATTGTTCCTAATGATAAAAATGAGCTTATTCCACAAAGAATTGTAACTGGTTATAGGATGGTAATTGATTTTTGAACATTAACCAAAGCTACTAGGAAATATCATTACCCCTTGCCTTTTATTGATCAAATGTAAGAAAGACTATCTAAGCACAAACACTTTTGCTTCCTTGATGGATATTCTGGGTTCTCTCAAATACCTGTATCAGAACCCAACCAAGAGAAAACAACTTTTACTTGTCCTTTTGGAACTTATGATTATAGATATATGCCTTTTGGTTTATTCAATGCACCTGCTACCTTTGAAAGATGTATGACTGCTAGACTTTTGTGAAAACATTGTTGAGGTTTTCATTGATGATTTTCTGTTTACGGAATTTGTTTTGATGATTTCTTAAGCAACCTTGATCGAGTTTCGCGGAGATGTGAACAAACTAATCTTGTCTTGAATTGGGAGAAGTGCCACTTTATGGTTAATGAAGGTATTGTCTTGGGGCATAAAATTTCTGGACGAGGTATTGAAGTGGATAAAGCTAAAGTTGGTGCAATTGAGAAAATGCCATGTCCAAAAGATATCAAAGGTATAAGAAGTTTCCTTGGTCATGCTGGTTTCTATAAAATGTTTATTAAAGACTTCTCTAAAATTTCTAGGCCTCTTACTAATCTCTTGAAAAAAGATGTTCCATTTGTTTTTGATGATGATTGTGTAGAAGCTTTTGAAACACTTAAGAAAGCCTTAACTTCCGCACCTATTGTTCAACACCTGATTGGAAATTGCCTTTTGAAATTATGTGTGATGCTAGTGATTATGTTGTTGGTGCTGTTCTAGGATAAAGAGTTGATCAGAAATTAAATGGTATCCATTATGCTAGTAAAACTCTAGACAATACGCAAAAAATTATGCTACTATTGAGAACGAATTTCTAGCAGTTCTGTTTGTTTGTGATAAATTCAGATCTTACATTGTTGATTCTAAATTAATTGTTCACACTAATCATGTTGTTATTAAATACCTTATGGAAAAGAAAGATGCTAAATCTAGACTCATTAGGTGGGTTCTTTTACTACAAGAGTTTGACTTGCATATTACTGATAGGAAGGGAGCTGAAAATCCCGTAGCTGATAACTTGTCTAGGTTAGAAAATATTCTTGATGACCCACTACCTATTGATGATAGCTTTCCCGATGAACAACTAGCTATTATAAAGCTTCCCATGATACTCCTTGGTATGCAGACTATGCTAATTACATTGTTGCTAAATTTATACCACCTAGTTTCACATACCAACAAAACAAAACATTCTTCTTTGATTTAAGACATTACTTCTCGGATGACTGATGACCCACAAGTATAGGGAATCTATCATAGTCCTTTCGATAAGTAAGAATGTCGAACCCAACGAGGAGCAGAAGGAAATGACAAGCGGTTTTCAGTAAGATATTCTCTGCAAGCACTGAAATTATCGGTAACAGATAGTTTTGTGATAAGATAACTTGTAACGGGTAACAAGTAACAAAAGTAAACAAGGTGAAGCAAGGTGGCTCAATCCTTTTTGTAGTAAAGAACAAGCCTGGACAAACCCTTATATAAATGAAAACGCTCCCGAGGACACATGAGAATTATCGTCAAGCTAGTTATCATCATGCTCATATGATCTGCATTCGTTACTTTGATAATTTGATATGTGGGTGGACCGGTGCTTGGGTACTTTCCTTCCTTGGAAAAGCATCCCACTTATGATTAACCCCTATTGCAAGCATCCACAACTATAAAAGAAGTATTAAGGTAAACCTAACCATAGCATGAAACATATGGATCCAAATCAGCCCCTTACGAAGCAATGCATAAACTAGGGTTTAAGCTTCTGTCACTCTAGCAACCCATCATCTACTTATTACTCCAAAACTGACTATCGTGGAGTTTCAGGACTTTTGGAGTTGTGCAGAATAGGTCTCTAATATTTGCTCCTTTTCCAGCCCAGAATCCCAGCTCCCGGCATTCTCCCTCTTCATGTAAACCTTGTAAAATAAGAGAGAATAGGCATAAGTATTGTGATATAATGTGTAATAGCAGCCCATCATGCAATAAATATTGATATAAAAGTATGATGCAAAATGGACGTATCAATGACCCACATCTTTATAAACAAGGGGTAGGTGGTATTATTAAACGTTGTATACCTGAGCATGAATAGGAACAAATCCTACGGAAGTGTCACTCCGAGGCTTGCGGAGGACACTATGCGGGAGACAAAACTGCACACAAGGTATTATAATCTGGTTTTTATTGGCCTACTCTTTTCAAGGATGCTTGTAAATTTGCCTTATCTTGCGATGAATGTCAAAGCATTGGCAATATTAGTGGATGTCAGGAAATGCCTATGAATTATTCACTTGTTATTGAACCATTTGATATATGGGTATTTGATTATATGGGACCTTTTCCTTCCTCTAATGGGTATACACATATTTTGGTTCCTGTTGATTATGTTGCTTAGCGGGTAGAAGCTATTCCAACTAGTAGTGCTGATCATAATACTTCCATTAAAATGCTTAAAGAAGTTATTTTCCCAAGGTTTGGAGTCCCTAGATATTTAATGATTGATGGTGGTTCACACTTTATTCATGGTGCATTTCGTAAACTGCTTGCTAAATATGATGTCAACCATAGAATTGCATCACCTTATCATCCTTAGTCTAGTGGCCAAGTTGAACTCAGCAATAGAGAAATAAAGTTAATTTTGTAAAAGACTGGCAATAGGTCTCGAAAGAATTGGTCTAAGAAATTAGATGCTGCATTATGGGCCTATAGAACTGCTTATAAAAATCCTATGGGTATGTCTCCATACAAAATGGTTTATGGAAAAGCATGTCATTTGCCTCTAGAATTAGAACATAAAGCATATTGGGCAATTAAGGAACTCAATTGTGATTTCAAACTTGCCGGAGAAAAGAGGTCATTTGACATTAGCCCGTTGGATGAATGGAGAACTCAAGCTTATGAAAATCCCAAATTGTTTAAACAAAAATTTAAAAGATGGCATGACAAAAGAATCCAAAAGCGGGAATTCAAAGTAGGTGAGCATATGTTCTATTGTACAATTCTAGTTTTAGATTTATTGCAGGAAAACTTCTCTCTAAATGGGAAGGACCATACATCATTGAAAAAAAAATATCATTCCGGAGCCATTAAGATCAATAATGCTGAAGGCACAAATCCGAAGGTGGTCAATGGACAAAGAATTAAGCATTATATCTCAAGTACGTGTATTAATGTCGAAACTAACATTATTCAAACTATGACACCGGAGGAATACATAAAAGAGACCTTCCAGAACACTCTAGAACCCTGAAAAGGAAGAGGTACGTGATACAGTAAGTAAATAGACTCCAAAAATTCCATAAAAATATTTCCTGTCAGTTTTGGAATATTATAAAAAATACAAAAATAAGAAACGTCGGAGGGGGCCACCCAGGTGCCCACTAGGCACCAGGCCGCGCCTACCCCCTAGCATGCCCTGGTGGGTAGTGGGCCCCTCGTGAGCCTTCCCGACTCTGTTTTCTTCTTGAATACTTGTTTCGCAAGATAAAAGTTCTTTTTATATACTCCGGGACGTTTTGAGCAACGTATTGCAGGAATATCCTCTATTCTTGTTTCTTGCCATTTTTCCAACAGATCTAGATTGCTATGGCTCCACCAAGCTCCTCCAAGAACAAGTTCTACGAGAAGGTCATCAACCCCTACCTATCGGAGGTGATGAAGCACCCTCAATCCATTAATATGCGTGAGGGGGTGCTCCACATACGGGACATTCAAGGGCCCAAGAAGACAGGGAGCATGGAGGCCAGGCTTAAAGCGATGGAGTAGGAGATCTTCAAGTGCCAAGGGATGGTGGAACGTGGACTGAGTGCCAACCACTCAATGATCACGGAATTCACCCATGACCACAAGGTGGACAGCCAGTCAATGAAGGGCATCGTCTTCAAGTTCAACTAACAAATTGGTTACCGCTACCTCTTGAGCATGCGTTGGTTTTCTCTTGAAGAGGAAAGGGTGATGCAGCAAAGTAGCGTAAGTATTTCCCTTAGTTTTTGAGAACCAAGGTATCAATCCAGTAGGAGACTACACGCAAATCGCCTAGTACCTGCACAAACAATCAAGAACCTTGCAACCAATGCGATAAAGGGGTCGGCCACTTGCAAAAGTGAGATCTGATAAAGATAATAAGATAAATATTTCTGGTATTTTTTATATATAGATTTGAAAGTAAAGATAGCAAAATAAATAGTAAACTTAGAATTATAGATCAGAAACTTATATGATGTAAAGTAGACCTGGGGGGCATAGGTTTCACTAGTGGCTTCTCTCAAGATAGCATATATTACGGTGGGTGAACAAATTACTGCCGAGCAATTGATAGAAAAGCGCATAGTTATGAGAATATCTAGGCATGATCATGAACATAGGCATCACATTTGTGTCAAGTAGACCGAAATGATTCTGCATCTACTACTATTACTCCACACATCGACCGCTATCGAGCATGCATCTAGAGTATTAAGTTCATAAGAACGGAGTAACAGATTAGGCAAGATGACATGATGTAGAGGGATAAACTCAAGCAATATGATATAAACCCCATCTTTTTATCCTCGATGGCAACAATACAATACGTGTCGGTTCCCTTTCTATCACTGGGATCGAGCACCGCAAGATTGAACCCAAAGCTAAGCACTTCTCCCATTGCAAGAAAGATCAATCTAGTAGGCCAAATTAAACCGATAATTCGAAGAGACTTGCAAAGATATTAAATCATGCATACAAGAATTCAGAGAAGAATCGAATATTGTTCATAGATAATCTTGATCATAAACCCACAATTCATCGGATCTCGACAAACACACTGCAAAAAGAATTACATCGAATAGATCTCCAAGAGAATCGAGGAGAACTTTGTGTTGAGATCCAAAGAGAGAGAAGAAGCCATCTAGCTAATAACTATGGACCCAAAGGTCTGTGGTAAACTACTCACACATCAACAGAGAGGCTATGGTGTTGATGTGGAAGCCCTCCGTGATCGAATCCCCCTCCAGCAGATCGCCGGAAAAGGCCCCAAGATGGGATCTCACGGGTACAGAAGGTTGCGGCGGTGGAAAAGTGGTTTCGTGGCTCCCCTGGATGTTTTCAAGGTATAAGAGTATATATAGGCGAAAGAAGTAGGTCGGTGGAGCTACGAGGGGCCCACGAGGGTGGGGGCGCGCCCTCCTACCTCATGGCTGCCTTGTTGCTTCCTTGACTTCCACTCCAAGTCTCCTAGGTTGCGTTTGTTCCAAGAAAGATCCTCGCGAAGGTTTCGTTCCGTTTGGATTCCGTCTGATATTCCTTTTCTGCGAAACACTGAAATAGGCAAAAAAACAGTAATTTGCATTGGGCCTTCGATTAGATTAGTCCTAAAAATAATATAAAAGATCATATTAAAGCCCATTAAACATCCAAAACAGATAATATAATAGCATGGAACAATAAAAAATTATAGATACGTTGGAGACGTATCAAGCATCCCCAAGCTTAATTCTTGCTCGTCCTTGAGTAGGTAAATGATAAAAACAGAATTTTTGATGTGGAATGTTACCTAACATAATCTTCAATGTAATTTTCTTTATTGTGGCATGAATGTTCAGATCTGAAAGATTCAAGACAAAAGTTTAATATTGACATAAAAATAATAATACTTCAAGCATACTAAGTAAGCAATTATGTCTTCTCAAAATAACATGGCCAAAGAAAGCTCATCCCTACAAAATCATATAGTTTGGCTATGCTTCATTTTCGTCACACAAAAATGCTCTCATCATGCACAACCCCGATGACAAGCCAAGCAATTGTTTCATAATTTAGTATTTTCAAACTTTTTCAACTTTCATGCTATACATGAGCGTGAGCCATGGACATAGCACTATGGGTGGAATAGAATATGATGATGGAGGTTGTGTGGAGAGAACAAAAGGGGAGAAAGTCTCACATCGATGCGGCTAATCAACGGGCTATGGAGATGCCCATCAAGTGATGTCAATTCGAGGAGTAGGGATTGCCATGCAACGGATGCACTAGAGCTATAAATGTATGAAAGCTCAACAAAAAAGTAAGTGGGTGTGCATCCAACTTGCTTGCTCATGAAGACCTAGGGCATTTGAGAAAGCCCGTTGTTGGAATATAAAAGCCAAGTTCTATAATGAAAAATTCCCACTAATATATGAAAGTGACAATATAAGAGATTCTCTATCATGAAGATCATGGTGCTACTTTGAAGCACAAGTGTGGAAAAAAGGATAGTAGCATTGTCCCTTCTCTCTTTTTCTCTCATTTTTTTGGGCCTTTCTCTTTTTTTTGGCCTTTCTCTTTTTTGGCCTTTCTTTTTTTTGGCCTTTCTCTTTTTTTCCTCACACGAGACAATGCTCTAATAATGATGATCATCACACTTCTATTTATTTACAACTCAAGGATTACAACTCGATACTAGAACAAAATATGACTTTATATGAGTGCCTCCGGCGGTGTACCGGGATAGGCAATGAATCAAGAGTGACATGTATGAAAAATTATGCATGGTGGCCTTGCCACAAATACGATGTCAACTACATGATCATGCAAGGAAATATGATAGTGATGAAGCATGTCATAATAAACGGAATGGTGGAAAGTTGCATGGCAATATATCTTGGAATGGCTATGGAAATGCCATAATAGGTATGTATGGTGGCTGTTTTGAGGAAGATATAAGGAGGTTCATGTGTGATAGAGCATATCATATCACGGGGTTTGGATGCACTGGCGAAGTTTGCACCAAATCTCAAGGTGAGAAAGGACAATGCACGGTACCGAAGAGGCTAGCAATGATGGAAGGGTGAGAGTGCGTATAATCCATGGACTCAACACTAGTCATAAAGAACCCACATACTTATTGCAAAAATCTACAAGTCATCAAACCAACCACTACATGCATGCTCCTAGGGGGATAGATTGGTAGGAAAAGAACATCGCTCATCCCCGACCGCCACTCATAAGGAGCACAATCAAAGAAACACCTCATGCTTCAAATTTGTCACATAACGTTTACCATACGTGCATGCTACGGGACTTGCAAACTCCAACACAAGTATTTCTCAAATTCACAATTACTCAACTATCATGACTCTAATATTACTATCTTCATATCTCAAAACAATCATCAAGTATCAAACTTGTCATAGTATTCAATGCACTCTATATGGAAGTTTTTATTATATCCATCTTGGATGCCAATCATATTAGGACTAGTTTTATAGCCAAAGCAAATTACCATGCTGTTCTAAAAGACTCCCAAAATAATATAAGTGAAGCATGAGAGATCAATAATTTATATAAAATAAAACCACCACCGTGCTCTAAAAAGATATAAGTGAAGCACTAGAGCAGAACTTATCTAGCTCAAAAGATATAAGCGAAGCACATAGAGTATTCTAATAAATTCCGATTCATGTGTGTCTCTCCTAAAAGGTGTGTACAGCAAGGATGATTGTGGTTGTCGGCGTTCTGGGAACGGGGGTCCCCAGACTTGCCTGCCTGCGGCCTGCGGCGTGGCTTAAGGGGGCCCAGCACGGCCCATCTTCATCAACACAAGACCCAAGACCCTCGCGAGGGGCCAAGCCTCGCGAGGCGGACGACGCGGAGCTTCCTCAGGCGCGGCCTCATCAGGCTGGCTCACGAGGAGGCGGAGAGATCAAGGCGGGGTACCTCACGAGGTGCCCATGACGCAAGCCATGACGACCAAGGGTGCCAGGCGGGCGCCAGCCCGCGCAGTGTCTCCCTTTCCTCTTTGGTGCAAAGGGGGCAAGCGCAGGCGAGATGATCAAGCAAAGGCATCCATTTCGGTGCAACGAGACCAAGACCAGTTCAACGGTGGGAAGGAGGTCATAGTGGAGCCCAGAACGGCGTCACCATAGAGCCTTCGGCAGGCGAGGACCAACTTTAGTCAGGATAAGTGTACCAGATGTTCCCCTTCAAAATGGCCAATTGTTGGCGCCCTTCCCGCTCAATATTTGGGAAGAGACCCAGGGCCTTTGCCTATAAATAGGACTAGCCACCCCCAGGGAGGATATGGATCGATCGGGTCATCGAGAAACCAGTTAGAAAGATACAGGCAACGAAGAGAAAAGAGAGAGAGAAGGGCGGCTGAACTCCTCCTAGCAGTTCATCGCCCCAGCCAAAAACAGACCCTCGCGAGGCTGTTCTTCCTTGTATTGTTCATCATCATCAGCCCAAGAGGCAATCCACCCACCACAAACTAGAGTAGGGTATTACACCACAATGGTGGCCCGAACTAGTATAAACCCTGTGTCTCTTCTGATGTTCTTTCAGTAGTTTAGATCTTTGCAAGATGGAGAGGTAGAGGGCGAAGTCTCCGCGCGCACCCCAGAGTTCGAACCTCAAGGGTCTGCCGGAACCCGAAATCCGACATTTGGCGCGCCAGGTAGGGGCGCGCCGGAATTTGTCTTCCACCATTCCATTCTCCTCCGACCGTCGCGTCCTTGTCCGACGCTCGTCGGGCCCGCGCCGAGCGTCGGGCCGCCATCGCTTCCCACGTCGCCCAGACGGCTCCCGTCGGTGGGCGTCCTCGTTGTTCCCCGTCGCCCGCCATCAACGCCGCCACCGGCCCGGCGGGGAACGAGCAACAAGCATCGTCTTAGCACCCGTCCGTGCGGCAAGATGGCGGCACCGCTACTCCATCGCTGACACCAGCTGGTTCTTCGTCCCGCGCGTTCCGCGCACCTTTGGAGGCTCGAGCTGCGCTCATCGCGGCGAACGAGCTCCTGCGCTACCGTCCCGTCGACGACGTCTACGAAGAGTGGCTTGACCGCGTCGCCGAGCTCGTCCAAGCCGCAGGGGGCTCTCCCGCGCCGTCCGTTTCGATGCGTCGCACCCCGCCCCGCGCGCAACGAAGCTCCGGGGGCGTACCAGCTGCCTCCCCTTCAAGAAGACGCGATGGCTCCAAGACGCGTGGCCCCTGGGCGGAACCCGTTCCGTCAGGTGCCAGCTCAGCAAGAACGGAGCTACCAAGAAGTCCCTCGACCGCAAGAGGCTGCCCGGGCGCTCCCTGCTCCGGCTCGTCGCGACCCTAATCCAGCTCCAGCACGTCAAGACCCCGCGCTGCTTCCAGCTGCAGCGCATGGGGACCCGCAAGACCAAGCTCTCCCTCAACCAAAGCCTCCCGTGGCCACCGCAGGCTGCCGTGCCTACACCACCAAGTTGCGTAGCGTCGCGTGGCCCGGCAAGTTCAAGTCAGACCTGCCTCCTCGCTACGACGGCACGACCGACCCTGCAGAGTTCCTCCAGCTCTATGAGCTGGGCATCGAAGCTGCCAGCGGGGATGAAAAAGTCATGGTGAACTGGTTCCCCATGGCGCTCAAGGAAGGAGCCCGGACCTGGCTCCTAAATCTGGCTCCAGGAACAATCTCTTCCTGGGACCAGATGCACACCCGCTTCATCGCCAACTTCCAAGGTACTCGCGACCAGCCACCGGTCGTGAGCGACATGCGCCGCATCAAGCAACAACCCGGAGAGACCCTGCAAAAGTACATCCAGCGCTTCAACAGTGCGCGCCTCAAGATCCCCAAGGTGTCCGAGGAGGCCATCATCTCAGCCTTCTCCGACGGTGTGCGCGACGTCAAGATGAAGGAGGAGCTGGCGATGCATGATGACCTGTGCACATCCCTGGAGCTGTTCAACTTGGAGACCAAGTGCGCCAGGGATGAGGAAGGACGTCTCTCCCTCCTCGAGCTGCCTGCCGCGGACCCAGAAGAGAAGAAGCCCAAGGCCAAGGACGTGAAGCGCAAGGGGTCTGCCGTGCTCGGGGCAGAACCGGACACCAAGCGAGGCAAGGATCTGCCTGAATCCTCCAGGGGCAGCCGGTACTGTGTGTATCACGACCTCCACACCCACAACACCAACGAATGCCAAGGACTCCGCGCCGTGCGAGAAGGAAGGATCGGCCGTCGTCCTGGCCGTGCTGACCGGGGCTACGGCCAAGGAGGAGGAAGAAACGCAGGACGCTGGGAAGACCGCGGCCCGCGCTAAGGGTGGCGTGATCAACCTCGCGAGGACCGCTGGCGAGACCTGCCTCCTGAGGGGGACTGGAGGGATCAGCCTCGTGAGGATCGCCCACAAGGCAACGCAGGCCTCCCTCCACTGCCACTGTTGGGGAACGCAGTAAATTCAAAAATTTTCCTACGCACATGCAAGATCATGGTGATGCATAGCAACGAGAGGGGAGAGTGTTTGTCTACGTACCCTCGTAGACCGAAGCGGAAGCGTTGACACAACGTAGAGGAAGTAGTCGTACGTAGAGGAAGTAGTCGTACGTTCTCCTCGCGATCCAACCGATCTAAGCACCGAATGTACGGCACCTCCGAGTTCTGCACACGTTCAGCTCGATGACGATCCCCGGGCTCCGATCCAGCAAAGCGTCGGGGAAGAGTTCCGTCAGCACGACGGCGTGGTGACGATCTTGATGTGTTACCGGCGCAGGGCTTCGCCTAAGCACTGCAACAATATGATCGAGGTGGAATTTGGTGGAAGGGAGCACCGCACACGGCTAAGGAACGATCCGTAGATCAACTTGTGTGTCTTTGGGGTGCCCCCTGCCCCCGTATATAAAGGATCCAAGGGGGAGGGGCTGGCCGGCCAGGTTTGGTGCGCCAGGAGAGTCCTACTCCCTCTGGGAGTAGGATTCCCCCCCCCCCCAATCCTAGTTGGACTAGGATTGCTCCAAGGGGGAGAGAAAGAGAGAGAGGGGGCGCCCACCTCTCCTAGTCCTAATAGGACTAGGTAAGGGGGGGAGGCGCGCAGCCCCTAGGGCTGCCTTCTCACCTTTCCTCCAAGGCCCATGTTGGCCCATTATGCTTCCGCGGGGTTCCGGTAACCCTCCCGGTATTCCGGTAAAATCCTGATTTCACCCGGAATGCATCCGATGTCCAAACATAGGCTTCCAATATATAATTCTTTATGTCTCGACCATTTCGAGACTCCTCGTCACGTCCCCGATCTCATCCGGGACTCCGAACTCCTTCGGTACATCAAAACTCATAAACTCATAATATAACTGTCATCGAAACCTTAAGCGTGCGGACCCTACGGGTTCGAGAACAATGTAGACATGACCGAGACATGTCTCCAGTCAATAACCAATAGCGGGACCTGGATGCCCATATTGGCTCCTACATATTCTACGAAGATCTTTATCGGTCAGACCGCATAACAACATACGTTTGTTCCCTTTGTCATCGGTATGTTACTTGCCCGAGATTCGATCGTCGGTATCCAATACCTAGTTCAATCTCGTTACCGGCAAGTCTCTTTTCTCGTTCCGTAATACATCATCTCGCAACTAACTCATTGGTTGCAATGCTTGCAAGGCTTATGTGATGTGTATTACCGAGAAGGCCCTGAGATACCTCTCCGACAATTGGAGTGACAAATCCTAATCTCGAAATACGCCAACCCAACATGTACCTTCGGAGACACCTGTAGAGCACCTTTATAATCACCCAGTTACGTTGTGACGTTTGGTAGCACACAAAGTGTTCCTACGGTAAACGGGAGTTGCATAATCTCATAGTTAAAGGAACATGTATAAGTCATGGATAAAAGCAATAGCAACATACTAAACGATCGGGTGCTATGCTAATGGAATGGGTCATGTCAATCAGATCATTCAACTAATGATGTGATCTCGTTAATCAAATAACAACTCTTTGTTCATGGCCAGGAAACATAACCATCTTTGATTAATGAGCTAGTCAAGTAGAGGCATACTAGTGACACTCTGCTTGTTTATGTATTCACACATGTATTATGTTTCCAGTTAATACAATTCTAGCATGAATAATAAACATTTATCATGATATAAGGAAATAAATAATAACTTTATTATTGCCTCTAGGGCATATTTCCTTCAGTCTCCCACTTGCACTAGAGTCAATAATCTAGATTACAAAGTAATGATTCTAACACCCATGGAGTCTCGGTGCTGATCATGTTTTGCTCGTGGAAGAGGCTTAGTCAACGGGTCTGCAATATTCAGCTCCGTATGTATCTTGCATATCTCTATGTCTCCCACCTGGACCAAATCCCGGATGGAGTTGAAGCGTCTCTTGATGTGTTTGGTTCTTTTGTGAAATCTGGATTCCTTTGCCAAGGCAATTGCACCAGTATTGTCACAAAAGATTTTCATTGGACCCGATACGCTAGGTACAACACCTAGATCGGATATGAACTCTTTCATCCAGACTCCTTCATTAGCTGCTTCCGAAGCGGCTATGTACTCAGCTTCACATGTAGATCCCGCCACGACGCTTTGTTTTGAACTGCACCAACTGACAGCTCCACCGTTTAATGTAAATACGTATCCGGTTTGCGATTTAGAATCGTCCGGATCAGTGTCAAAGCTTGCATCGACATAACCGTTTACGACGAGCTCTTTGTCACCTCCATAAATGAGAATCATATCCTTAGTCCTTCTTAAGTACTTAAGGATGTTCTTGACCGCTGTCCAGTGATCCATTCCTGGATTACTTTGGTACCTTCCTGCTAAACTCACAGCAAGGCACACATCAGGTCTGGTACACAGCATTGTATACATGATAGAGCCTATGGCTGAAGCATAGGGAACAATTTTCATTTCCTCTCTATCTTCTGCGGTGGTCGGGCATTGAGTCTTACTCAACTTCACACCTTGCGCCACAGGCAAGAACCCTTTCTTTGCCTGATCCATTTTGAACTTTTTCAAAACTTTGTCAAGGTATGTGCTTTGTGAAAGTCCTATTAAGCGTTTTGATCTATCTCTATAGATCTTAATGCCCAATATATAAGCAGCTTCACCGAGGTCTTTCATTGAAAAACTCTTATTCAAGTATCCCTTTATGCTATCCAGAAATTCTATATTATTTCCGATCAGCAATATGTCATCCACATCTAATATCAGAAATGCTACAGAGCTCCCACTCACTTTCTTGTAAATACAGGCTTCTCCAAAAGTCTGTATAAATCCATATGCTTTGATCACACTATCAAAGCGTTTATTCCAACTCCGAGAAGCTTGCACCAGTCCATAAATGGATCGCTGGAGCTTGCACACTTTGTTAGCTCCCTTCGGATCGACAAAACCTTCTGGTTGCATCATATACAACTCTTCTTCCAGAAATCCATTCAGGAATGCAGTTTTGACATCCATTTGCCAAATTTCATAATCATAAAATGCGGCAATTGCTAACATGATTCGGACAGACTTAAGCATCGCTACGGGTGAGAAAGTCTCATCGTAGTCAATTCCTTGAACTTGTCGAAAACCCTTTGCAACAAGTCGAGCTTTATAGACAGTAACATTACCATCAGCGTCAGTCTTCTTCTTAAAAATCCATTTATTCTCAATTGCTTGCCGATCATCGGGCAAGTCAACCAAAGTCCACACTTTGTTTTCATACATGGATCCCATCTCAGATTTCATGGCCTCAAGCCACTTTGCGGAATCTGGGCTCACCATCGCTTCTTCATAGTTCGTAGGTTCACCATGGTCTAGTAACATGACTTCCAAAATAGGATTACCGTACCACTCTGGTGCGGATCTTACTCTGGTTGATCTACGAAGTTCAGTAGAAACTTGATCTGAAGTTTCATGATCATTATCATTAGCTTCTTCCCTATTTGATGTAGGTGTCACAGAAACAGATTTCTGTGATGTACTACTTCTCAATAAGGGAGTAGATACTGTTATCTCATCAAGTTCTACTTTCCTCCCACTCACTTCTTTCGAGAGAAACTCCTTCTCTAGAAAGTTTCCGATTTTAGCAACAAAAATTTTGCCTTCGGATCTGTGATAGAAGGTATACCCAATAGTCTCCTTTGGGTATCCTATGAAGACACATTTTTCCGATTTGGGTTCGAGCTTATCAGGTTGAAGCTTTTTCACATAAGCATCGCAGCCCCAAACTTTAAGAAATGACAACTTTGGTTTCTTGCCAAACCACAGTTCATAAGGTGTCGTCTCAACGGATTTTGATGGTGCCCTATTTTAACGTGAATGCGGCCGTCTCTAGAGCATAACCCCAAAAAGATAGCGGTAAATCGGTAAGAGACATCATAGATCGCACCATATCCAGTAAAGTACGATTACGACGTTCGGACACACCATTACGTTGTGGTGTTCCGGGTGGCGTGAGTTGCGAAACTATTCCGCATTGTTTCAAATGTAGACCAAACTCGTAACTCAAATATTCTCCTCCACGATCAGATCGTAGAAACTTTATTTTCTTGTTACGATGATTTTCCACTTCACTCTGAAATTCTTTGAACTTTTCAAATGTTTCAGACTTGTGTTTCATTAAGTAGATATACCCATATCTGCTTAAATCATCAGTGAAGGTAAGAAAATAACGATATCCGCCACGAGCCTCAACATTCATTGGACCACATACATCGGTATGTATGATTTCCAATAAATCTGTTGCTCTCTCCACAGTACCGGAGAACGGTGTTTTAGTCATCTTGCCCATAAGGCACGGTTCGCAAGTGCCAAGTGATTCATAATCAAGTGACTCCAAAAGTCCATCAGTATGGAGTTTCTTCATGCGTTTTACACCGATATGACCTAAACGGCAGTGCCACAAATAAGTTGCACTATCATTATTAACTCTGCATCTTTTGGTTTCAACATTATGAATATGTGTGTTACTATTATCGAGATTAAGTAAGAACAAACCACTCTTTAATGGCGCATGACCATAAAAGATATTACTCATATAAATAGAACAACCATTATTCTCTGATTTAAATGAATAACCGTCTCGCATCAAACAAGATCCAGATATAATGTTCATGCTTAACGCTGGTACTAAATAACAATTATTTAGATCTAATATTAATCCCGAAGGTAGATGTAGAGGTAGCGTGCCGACCGCGATCACATCGACTTTGGAACCATTTCCCACGCGCATCGTCACCTCGTCCTTAGCCAATCTTCGCTTAATCCGTAGTCCCTGTTTCGAGTTGCAAATATTAGCAACAGAACCAGTATCAAATACCCAGGTGCTACTGCGAGAATTAGTAAGGTACACATCAATAACATGTATATCACATATACCTTTGTTAACCTTGCCATCCTTCTTATCCGCCAAATACTTGGGGCAGTTCCGCTTCCAGTGACCAGTCTGCTTGCAATAGAAGCACTCAGTTTCAGGCTTAGGTCCAGACTTGGGTTTCTTCTCTTGAGTAGCAACTTGCTTGCTGTTCTTTTTGAAGTTCCCCTTTTTCTTCCCTTTGCCCTTTTTCTTGAAACTAGTGGTTTTGTTAACCATCAACACTTGATGCTCCTTTTTGATTTCTACCTCCGCGGCTTTTAGCATCGCGAAGAGCTCGGGCATAGTTTTGGTCATCCCTTGCATATTATAGTTCATCACGAAGCTCTTGTAGCTTGGTGGCAGTGATTGGAGAATTCTGTCAATGACGCAATCAACTGGAAGATTAACTCCCAGTTGAATCAAGTGATTGTTATACCCAGACATTCTGAGTATATGCTCACTGACAGAACCATTCTCCTCCATTTTACAGCTATAGAACTTATTGGAGACTTCATATCTCTCAATCCGGGCATTTGCTTGAAATATTAACTTCAACTCCTGGAACATCTCATATGCTCCATGGTGTTCAAAACGTCGTTGAAGTCCCGGTTCTAAGCCGTAAAGCATGGCACACTGAACTATAGAGTAGTCATCAGCTTTGCTTTTCCAGACGTTCATAACATCTGGCGTAGCTCTTGCACCAGGCCTGGCACCCAGCGGTGCTTCCAGGACGTAATTCTTCTGTGCAGCAATGAGGATAATCCTCAAGTTACGGACCCAGTCCGTGTAATTGCTACCATCATCTTTCAACTTTGCTTTCTCAAGGAACGCATTAAAATTCAACGGAACAACAGCACGAGCCATCTATCTACACAACATAGACAAGCAAGATACTATCAGGTACTAAGTTCATGATAAATTAAAGTTCAATTAATCATATTACTTAAGAACTCCCACTTAGATAGACATCTCTCTAATCCTCTAAGTGATCACGTGATCCAAATCAACTAAACCATGTCCGAGCATCACGTGAGATGGAGTAGTTTCAATGGTGAACATCATTTATGTTGATCATATCTACTATATGATTCACGCTCGACCTTTCGGTCTCTGTGTTCCGAGGCCATATCTGTATATGCTAGGCTCGTCAAGTTAAACCTGAGTATTCCGCGTGTGCAACTGTTTTGCACCCGTTGTATTTGAACGTAGAGCCTATCACACCCGATCATCACGTGGTGTCTCAGCACGAAGAACTTTCGCAACGGTGCATACTCAGGGAGAACACTTCTTGATAATTTAGTGAGAGATCATCTTATAATGCTACCGTCAATCAAAGCAAGATAAGATGCATAAAAAGGATAAACATCACATGCAATCAATATAAGTGATATGATATGGCCATCATCATCTTGTGCTTGTGATCTCCATCTTCGAAGCACCGTCATGATCACCATCGTCACCGGCGCGACACCTTGATCTTCATCGCAGCATCGTTGTCGTCTCGCTAATCTTATGCTTCTACGACTATCACTACCGTTTAGCAATAAAGTAAAGCATTACATCGCGATTGCATTGCATACAATAAAGCGACAACCATATGGCTCCTGCCAGTTGCCGATAACTCGGTTACAAAACATGATCATCTCATACAATAAAATTTAGCATCACGTCTTGACCATATCACATCACAACATGCCCTGCAAAAACAAGTTAGACGTTCTCTACTTTGTTGTTGCAAGTTTTACGTGGCTGCTACGGGCTTTAAGCAAGACCTCATCTTACCTACGCATCAAAACCACAACGATAGTTTGTCAAATAGACTCCGTTTTAACCTTCTCAAGGACCGGGCGTAGCCACACTCGGTTCAACTAAAGTTCGAGAGACAGTCTTCCGCAAGCCATCTCTGTGCAAAGCACGTCGAGGGAACCGGTCTCGCGTAAGCGTACGCGTAAGGTTGGTCCGGATCGTCTCATCCAACAATACCGCTGAACCAAAGTATGACATGCTGGTAGGCAGTATGACTTGTATCGTCCACAACTCACTTGTGTTCTACTCGTGCAAATAACATCAACCATAAAACCTAGGCTCGGATGCCACTGTTGGGGAACGCAGTAAATTCAAAAAATTTCCTACGCACATGCAAGATCATGGTGATGCATAGCAACGAGAGGGGAGAGTGTTTGTCTACGTACCCTCGTAGACCGAAGCGGAAGCGTTGACACAACGTAGAGGAAGTAGTCGTACGTAGAGGAAGTAGTCGTACGTTCTCCTCGCGATCCAACCGATCTAAGCACCGAATGTACGGCACCTCCGAGTTCTGCACACGTTCAGCTCGATGACGATCCCCGGGCTCCGATCCAGCAAAGCGTCGGGGAAGAGTTCCGTCAGCACGACGGCGTGGTGACGATCTTGATGTGTTACCGGCGCAGGGCTTCGCCTAAGCACTGCAACAATATGATCGAGGTGGAATTTGGTGGAAGGGAGCACCGCACACGGCTAAGGAACGATCCGTAGATCAACTTGTGTGTCTTTGGGGTGCCCCCTGCCCCCGTATATAAAGGATCCAAGGGGGAGGGGATGGCCGGCCAGGTTTGGTGCGCCAGGAGAGTCCTACTCCCTCTGGGAGTAGGATTCCCCCCCCCCCCCAATCCTAGTTGGACTAGGATTGCTCCAAGGGGGAGAGAAAGAGAGAGAGGGGGCGCCCACCTCTCCTAGTCCTAATAGGACTAGGGAAGGGGGGGGAGGCGCGCAGCCCCTAGGGCTGCCTTCTCACCTTTCCTCCAAGGCCCATGTTGGCCCATTATGCTTCCGGGGGGTTCCGGTAACCCTCCCGGTATTCCGGTAAAATCCTGATTTCACCCGGAATGCATCCGATGTCCAAACATAGGCTTCCAATATATAATTCTTTATGTCTCGACCATTTCGAGACTCCTCGTCACGTCCCCGATCTCATCCGGGACTCCGAACTCCTTCGGTACATCAAAACTCATAAACTCATAATATAACTGTCATCGAAACCTTAAGCGTGCGGACCCTACGGGTTCGAGAACAATGTAGACATGACCGAGACATGTCTCCAGTCAATAACCAATAGCGGGACCTGGATGCCCATATTGGCTCCTACATATTCTACGAAGATCTTTATCGGTCAGACCGCATAACAACATACGTTTGTTCCCTTTGTCATCGGTATGTTACTTGCCCGAGATTCGATCGTCGGTATCCAATACCTAGTTCAATCTCGTTACCGGCAAGTCTCTTTTCTCGTTCCGTAATACATCATCTCGCAACTAACTCGTTGGTTGCAATGCTTGCAAGGCTTATGTGATGTGTATTACCGAGAAGGCCCTGAGATACCTCTCCGACAATTGGAGTGACAAATCCTAATCTCGAAATACGCCAACCCAACATGTACCTTCGGAGACACCTGTAGAGCACCTTTATAATCACCCAGTTACGTTGTGACGTTTGGTAGCACACAAAGTGTTCCTACGGTAAACGGGAGTTGCATAATCTCATAGTTAAAGGAACATGTATAAGTCATGGATAAAAGCAATAGCAACATACTAAACGATCGGGTGCTATGCTAATGGAATGGGTCATGTCAATCAGATCATTCAACTAATGATGTGATCTCGTTAATCAAATAACAACTCTTTGTTCATGGCCAGGAAACATAACCATCTTTGATTAATGAGCTAGTCAAGTAGAGGCATACTAGTGACACTCTGCTTGTTTATGTATTCACACATGTATTATGTTTCCAGTTAATACAATTCTAGCATGAATAATAAACATTTATCATGATATAAGGAAATAAATAATAACTTTATTATTGCCTCTAGGGCATATTTCCTTCAGCCACCTCAGCCTAGGAGGAATGAGGACCGCCGTCAAGACGAGGGGGCTGGGGGCTTCCAGGAGCCACGCGCGATCGCCTGCATCCTGGGCGGAGCTCAAGCCCCAGCCTCCCAACGCATCTTCAAGCAGTTTGCCCGCGAAGTGAATGCAGTCCTTCCCAAGCTCGAAGCAACGCGCCCCCTCAGGTGGTCGGCGTGCGCCATCACGTTCAGTTCAGCGGATCAGCTCAAGTGCGCGGCCACGGCCGGAGTCCTCCCGATGCCTTGCTCCCCGGTCATCAGCAACGTACTGGTCACCAGGACCCTCATCGATGGTGGGGCAGGGCTCAACGTCCTGTCCGTGGAAACATTCAACAATCTCCAAGTGCCCTACGACCAGCTTCAGCCAACCAAGCCTTTCTCCGGAGTCACCGACGGCTCCACGGTCCCGATTGGGCAGGTCCGCCTCCCTGTCACCTTCGGGGCACGCAACAACTACCGCACCGAGCTCATCGACTTCGACGTCGCCCACATCCGCTTGCCGTACAACGCCATCCTCGGGTACCCGGCGCAAGCCAAGTTCATGGTCGTAACTCACCATGGCTACAGCGTCCTCAAAATGCCAGGAAGTGGCGGAGTCATCACGGTGCCATGTGAAGAGAAGGATGCAGTGTATTCCCTGGAGCGAGCCTTTCAGGCTGCGTCACTGGAAGACCCGGACCGCGGCAGCATGAGGCTTCCCGAGAGCAGCCCCAAGAAGAAGAAGGTATCATCTGGACCGACCCCTCAGGGTGCGGGCCCCTCAGGGCCCGCGTCAGCCCAAGGGGAACCTCCTTTCATCGCATAGGAAGGCGCGCCCGGCACCCTCCTCAGGCAGGGCTCGGAGGCTCTCCCCTGGAGGGCCGCCGACCTGGCCAAGGTCACGAGGGAGGCGCTTGGGCACCACGTGGAGGCGTGTTTTGAAGCACGTTTCCCTCAAGAAGGAGCAAGGCAAGTGAGGGAGTCCTGGATTAGGGGGTGTTCGGATAGCCGGACTATACCTTCAGCCGGACTCCAGGACTATGAAGATACAAGATTGAAGACTTCGTCCCGTGTCCGGAAGGATCTTTTCTTGGCGTGGAAGGCAAGCTAGGCGTGCGGATATTCGAGACTCCTACCATTGTAAAGGACTCTGTGTAACCCTAACCCTATCCGGTGTCTATATAAACCGGAGGGTTGTAGTCCGTAGGACAACCATCATCATACACAATCATACCATAGGCTAGCTTCTAGGGTTTAGCCTCCTTGATCTCGTGGTAGATCCACTCTTGTACTACCCATATCATCAATATTAATCTAGCAGGAGTAGGGTTTTACCTCCACCGAGAGGGCCCGAACCTGGGTAAAATAAAGTGTCCCTTGTCTCCTGTTACCATCCGACCTTGACGCACAGTTCGGGACCCCCTACCCGAGATCCGCCGCTTTTGACACCGACATTGGTGCTTTCATTGAGAGTTCCTCTGTGTCGTCGCTTTTAGGCCCGATGGCTCCTTTGATCATCAACAACGATGAGGTCCAGGGTGAGACTTTCCTCCCCGGACAAATCTTCGTCTTCGGCGACTTCGCTCTGCGGGCCAATTCTCTTGGTCATCTGGAGCAGATCGAAAGCTACGCCCCTGGCCATCAAGTCAGGTTTGGAAGCTTAAACTACACGGTTGATATCCGCGGAGACTTAATCTTCGACGGGTTCGAGCCATAGCCAAGCGCGCCGCCCTATTTCGAGGGGCATGATATAGCTCTGCCTCTGAATAGTACCCTGGAGGCCGCACACGCTCCGGCCCCGATCCTTGACTCGGAGCCCGCTGCGTTCTCCGAGGATGAACGGTTGGACGTCACCTCGGGGGCTGCGATCTCAAAGGCGATCGAGCCGAACGCCAGCCCCGTACTCCGCACGGCCCAGGACTCCAAGGAGCCGGACTCTTCTCCGAACTCCGAGCCTTCCGTGCCCCCGCCGATCAAATCTGATTGGGCGCCTGTAATGGAGTTCACCGCCGCGGACATCTTTCCGTGCTCACCTTTCGGTGATATCCTGAATTCTCTCAAATCTCTCTCTTTATCAAGGGAGTTCGGGCCGGACTATGGTCCGCGAGGTTGGGATTCGGACAACGAAGAAATTCAAAACCCACCCACCACCCACTTAATAGCCACTGTCGATGATCTAACCGACATGCTTGACTTCGGCTCCGAAGACTTCGACGGTATGGACGACGAAGGAGGAGACGAACAGGAACCAGCACCTGTAGGGCGCTGGACCGCCACCTCGTCATATGACATATACATGGTGGACGCTCCAAAGGATGCGGATGGCGATGGAGCAGCGGAAGACGACACATCGAAAAAACCGCAAAAACGTCGGCGCCAACGGCGCCGCTCTAAATCCCGCCACAGCAGAAACGGTGATTCCAGCACGGGAGATAATACTACCCCGGACAGCGCCGAAGAACACCAGAACCTGCAAGATTCGGCGCAGGAAGATGGAAAAGCCAGCCCTCAGGAGATAGCGGCAGAGCAAGAGGTCGAGGATGATAACTACATGCCTCCCTCCGAAGACGAGGCAAGCCTCGACGACGACGAATTCGTCGTACCATCAGACCCCGCCAAACAAGAGCGTTTTCAACGCAGGCTTCTAGCCACGGCCAACAGCCTAAAGAAAAACAACAAAAACTTAGAGCTGATCAAGATTTGCTAGCTGATAGATGGACAGAAGTCCTTGCGGCCGAAGAATATGAACTCATGCGCCCCTCCAAAAACTATCCTAAGCGCAGGCCGCTACCCCAATCAGAGGGGGAAGCATATGACATGGCAGACCGGCCACCCCGTGGCCGCGACAGAGAGTCCTGTCGAACCCTTAAGCAAGCCATGCCCCGGTGCCGTTCAAATAAGGCACGGGAAAACGAGCCAGACCTGCAAGACGTACTGGAGGATAAAGCAAAGCAAACAAGATCAATCTATGGATCGCGCGGACGCCCGAAGACACGTGATGATCTTCACTCCGGACACAATAAATCCGGCCGGGCCGAACACAGCAGGCACAGCTCTTCCGAGCTGCGTCGTGACATAGCCCAGTACAGGGGCGCCGCACACCCACTATGCTTCACAGATGAAGTAATGGATCATAAAATCCCAGAGGGTTTTAAACCCGTCAATATCTAGTCGTACGATGGTACGACAGATCCGGCAGTATGGATTGAGGATTATCTCCTTCACATCCACATGGCACGTGGCGATGATCTACACGCCATCAAATACCTACCCCTTAAGCTTAAAGGACCAGCCCGGCACTGGCTTAACAGCCTACCAGCGGACTCAATCGGTTCTTGGGAGGACCTGGAAGCTGCATTCCTCGACAACTTTCAGGGGACCTATGTGCGGCCACCGGACGCCAACGACCTAAGCCACATAATTCAGCAGCCAGAAGAATCGGCCAGGCAATTCTGGACATGGTTCCTAACAAAGAAAAATCAGATAGTCGATTGTCCGGACGCAGAGGCCCTAGCAGCCTTCAAACATGACATCCGCGATGAGTGGCTTGCCCGGCACCTGGGACAGGAAAAGCCGAAAACCATGGCAGCCCTCACGACACTCATGACCCGCTTTTGCGCGGGCGAAGATAGCTGGCTAGCTCGTAGCAACAACTTATCAAAGAAGCCCGGTAATTCGGATACCAAGGACAAAAGTGGCAGGTCACGTCGAAATAATCAAAAGCGCTGAGTTAACAGCGACAGCAATGAGGATACTGTCGGCGTTCTGGGAACGGGGGTCCCCAGACTTGCCTGCCTGCGGCCTGCGGCGTGGCTCGGGTGGGGGCCCAACGTGGCCCATCTTCATCAACACAAGGCACAAGACCCTCGCGAGGGACCAAGCCTCGCGAGGCGGACGACACGTCGCTTCCTCCAGCGCGGCCTCCTTAGGCTGGCTCGCGAGGAGGTGGAGAGATCAAGGTGGGGTACCTCACGAGGTGCCCATGACGCAAGCCATGACGACCACGGGTGCCAGGCGGGCGCCAGCCCGCGCAGCGTCCTCCCTTTCCTCTTTGGTGCAAAGGGGGCAAGCGCAGGCGAGAGGATCAAACAAAGGCACCTATTTCGGTGCAACGAGACCAAGACCCGCTCCACGACAAGGAGGAAGTCAATTTGGAGCCCAAGCCGGCGTCATCACAAGAACCTTTGGCAGTGGAAGACCAACTTTAGTCAGGATAAGTGTACCCGATGTTCCCCTTCAAATTGGCCAATTGTTGGCGCCCTTCCCGCTCAATATTTGGGAAGAGGCCCAGGGCCTTTACCTATAAATAGGGCCGGCCACCCCCAGGGTAGAGGCATCAGCTAGACATCCAGAGAGAGAGAGAAGGGCGATCGAACTCCCCCTAGCAGTTCATCCCCTAACCAAGAACAGACCCTCGTGAGGTCGTTCTCTTGTACTGTTCTTCCTCATCAGCCCTAGAGGCAATCTACCCACCACACTGGAGTAGGGTATTACACCACAATGGTGGCCCGAACCAGTATAAACCCTGTGTCTCATATGTTGTTCTTGCAGTAGTTTAGATCCTTACGAGACGAAGAGGTAGAGGGCTCGATCTCCGCGCGCACCCCAGAGTTCGAACCTTAAGGGTCTGCCGGAACCCCAGAATCCGACATTTGGCGTGCCAGGTAGGGGTGCGCCGGAATCTGCCCACCACCGCTCCGCTCTCCTCCGACCGCCGCATCCATGTACGGCGCACCTCGAGCTCGCGCCACGCCAGCGGCCCTCGCTGGCGGACGTCCTCGCCGTTCCCCGCCGCTCGCCGTCAACACCGCCACCGGCCCGGCGGGAGGCACGCAACAAGCACCACCCCGGTGCCTGCCTATGCGACCGGGCTGCCGCACAGCAGCGTCGGCGCTCCCAATCGTCGCGCCCCTCCTGGGCGGCTCGCAGGCGCCACCAACGAGCCGCCACGTCAAGCCGTTTGCCCACCAGATCGGCGTTGTTTCCGCACGGCAGGGGGCTCCCGCGGACCGGGCGGCGCGCGAGGTTGGCCTGACCTTCAGCTCGGAAGACCACCCAGCTAACTTGGCCGGCTCGGGCGCGCTCCCCCTGTTGTGCACCCCCACCATCTTCCAGGTGGCAGTCACCAGAACCCTCGTCGATGGCGGTGCGGGCCCCAGCGTGCTTTCGGTCAAGACCTTCAACCTCCTCCGCATACCCCGGGAGCGGTTGCAGCCCAGCCGATCCTTCTCAGGCGTCGGGGGCGGGTCGTCCGACTCCTTGGGACAGATCCGGCTCCCGGTGACCTTCGGCACCTACGAAAACTTCCCCACGGAGATGGTCGACTTCGACATCGCCCCCATCGGCCTCCCTTACAACGCCATCCTCGGCTACCCGGCACTGGCTCAGTTCATGGCCACCACGCACCCGGCGTACAACCTCATGAAGATGCCCGGGAGCAATGGTACCCTCACCGTGCACGGAGACACCGGGGACGCCGTGCGAGTACTCAAGCTCGCCTTCAAGACGGCGGCATCGGTGCAGCCCGCCGAGGCGGAGACCCCTGAGCCCAAGGGGGTTGCGCCTGCCAAGAAGAAGCAGTTGTTCACCCAGGACAAGGCAGAAACCAAGCAGATACCCGTTGATGAGGACGGGTCCTCCGACGCCACTTTCACCATTGGCGCCAACCTGGGGCCTGAGCAGGAGGAGGCCCTGGTCAAGTTCCTGCGTACAAACAAGAAAGTGTTTGCTTGGGAGCCCGACCAGTTGGCAGGGATCCACAGGGACGTCATCGAGCACCACCTCAACGTATGCCCAAATGTGCGCCCCGTGAAGCAGAAGGCCAGGCGGCAGTCCGCAGAGAAGCAGGCCTTCATCGTCCAAGAAACCCGCAAGTTGGAAGCCGCTGGAGTTATTCGCGAGGTCCGGTACCCAGATTGGTTGGCCAACCCTGTCGTTGTACCCAAGAAAGTGGGGAAGGAACGCATGTGTGTCGACTTCACCAACCTCAACAAGGCATGCCTGCAAGATCCGTTCCCGCTCCCTCACATCGACCAGATCGTCGATTCCACCGCCGAATGCGACCTGCTATGCTTTTTGGATGCCTTCTCAGGATATCACCAGATCAACATGGCGATAGAAGACGTTGAGAAGACCGCCTTCTTGACCCCGTGCGGGGTATACTGCTATACGTGCATGTCGTTTGGGCTACGCAACGCGGGGGCGACCTTTCAGCGGCTGATGCACATCACCTTGGGCCCGCAGCTCGGGAAGAATGTTGAAGCATACGTCGATGACATTGTGGTGAAATCTCGCGAGGCCAGGACCCTGATACAAGACCTGGAGGAGACCTTCGCGAGCCTCGACGCAGTGAACCTGCGGCTCAACCCGGAGAAATGCGTGTTTGGCGTTCCCTCGGGCAAGCTTTTGGGATTCCTCGTGTCTCACCGTGGCATCGAGGACAACCCCGAGAAGGTCAAGGCGGTCGAGGACATGAGTCTGCCAAAGACCCTCAGAGAAATGCAGAAGCTCACTGGGCGTGTGACCGCGCTAGGGAGCTTCATCTCCAAGTTGGGGGAACGAGCGCTGCCTTTCTTTCAGCTTATGAAGAAAAAGGGGCCCTTTGAATGGACTGAAGAGGCAGATAAGGCGTTTCAAGATCTCAAGAGGTACCTAACCAGTCCCCCAGTCATGCTGGCTCCGCACCCTCAGGAGCCTCTGCTGCTTTACCTTGCCGCCACTCCCTATTCTGCCAGCGCAGCACTGGTGGCGGTTAGGGAGGAGCGCCAGTCCCAGACCACAGCGGCAGCCCGAGGTCAGACGAGACGGGAACAGGGAAAGCTCGAGAAAGCTGAAGCTACAGGTGAAGAGAGTCAACCGCCGAGGGACGCACAAGAGACAGGAGAAGCAGCATGCCCGGATGGTCCACCTCCCGAGGACACAACGTCTCGCGAGGTGTCCTCACCTCCCGAGGGCGCCACGACCCAAGCTGCCCACAACCTTGTTGAGCACCCGGTCTACTTCGTTAGCATGGTGCTGCGGGACGCGAGGGCCCGGTATCCGATGCCCAAGAAGCTCCTCCTCGCGCTGCTGGTGGCCTCGCGCAAGCTGCGGCACTACTTCCAAGCTCACCCGATCAAGGTCATCTCATCGTACCCCCTGGAGAGGGTGCTTAGGAGCCCTAACTCAGCCGGAAGGGTCGCTGAGTGGAACATAGAGTTGCAAGCGTTTCAGCTCGAGTTCAGCACAACTAGGGTCATCAAAGGAGCCGCGTTGGCGGATTTCATGGCGGAAAGGACAGAGGCACCGGGCCTCAAGGATGACGAGGATCGCTCCCTCTCCCAGGGAGCGAGGCGCCGGAAGCCTGGGTCATGTACTTCGACGGGGCATTCTCCAGGCACGGCGCGGGGGCTGGTGTTGTGCTGATATCACCCACTCAGGATAAGCTTTGCTATGCAGTACGACTCTATTTCCAGCAAGGAGAAAAGGTCTCCAACAACATAGCAGAATATGAGGGACTGATAGCAGGGTTGAAGGCCGCAGCGGCCTTGGGAGTGAAGCGCCTCACCGTCAAAGGCGACTCGCAGCTCCTAGTCAACTTCTCCAACAAGGTGTACGAGCCGAAGGACGAGCACATGGAGGCCTACCTAGCAGAGGTCCGCAGGATGGAAAAGCAGTTCTGGGGGCTGGAGCTGAAGCACGTGCCCCGTGGTACCAACCAGGAAGCTGACGACATAGCCGGACGGGCGTCCAGGCGGCTGCCGCAGGAGCCCGGCGTCTTTGAAGAGCGGCTCTTTAAGCCTTTAGCGCAGCCAACGCTATCAAGCACAGCTCAGCCTCGAGAGGAGCTCCCTCAGCCGCCAGCCTTGGGAGCCCCGGCCTGCGGGCCGACCTCAGGAGCACGTTTGCTCCTGGCGATGGAACCTTAGGAGGAACGCTGGATCACCGAGCTCTGGAATTACCTGATACATGGGACCCTGCCAGAGAAGGAAGAGGAAGCAGAACGTGTAGCGCGGCAGGCCACGACATACTGCATCAGAGACGGAGGACTCTACCGGAAGCGACCCAACGACGTATCTCTGCGCTGCATCTCCAAGGAGCAAGGAAGGGAACTACTGGGGGACATACACGGCGGAGACTGTGGACACCACTCGTCATCACGAACCCTCGTCGGCAAAGCATTCCGTAGTGGGTTCTATTGGCCCACCGCGCTCAGTGACGCGGTCGAATTGGTAAAGGCTTGTGAGGCCTGCCAGTTCCATTCCAAGATGATCCATCAGCCGGCAGGGAACCTGCAGACTATACCCCTCTCGTGGCCATTCGCAGTTTGGGGGTTGGATATTCTTGGCCCATTCCCTCGGGCGCCAGGGGGCTACCGTTACCTCTACGTCGCCATTGACAAGTTCACCAAGTGGGCAGAGGTGGAGGCTGTCCGTACCATCCCTGCAGGCTCCGCGGTCAAGTTCATCAGGGGCATCGTGATCCGACGGGGTGCCGAACCGAATCATCACAGACAACGGTTCGCAGTTCACTAGTAACCTCTTCAAAACATACTGTGCTAACCTTGGAACGCAGATATGCTATGCTTCGGTGGCACACCCGCGAAGCAATGGGCAAGCCAAACGAGCCAACGCAGAGGTCCTGAGAGGCCTCAAGACCAGGACGTTCAAGAAGAAGCTGGAGGCCTGCGGCAGGGGTTGGTACGATGAGCTCCAACCCATGTTGTGGTCCATCCGCACGACCGCGACCAAACCAACCGAGGAGACTCTGTTCTTCCTGGTCTACGGAGCCGAAGCAGTCCTTCCTCACGAGGTCAGGCGTCGCTCCGCGCGGGTCCAGGCGTTTGACGAGGCGCAGCAGGATGCCATGCGGGGGATGGACCTCGTGCTGGGGGAGGAACGCCGCCGGGAGGCCGCGCTGCGAGCTGCAAGGTACCAACAGGCGCTACGACGATATCACTGCCGCAACATCCGCCCCAGGACCCTCAAGGTAGGAGACCTCGTACTCAGGCGGGTCCTCTCCAGGGAAGGGCTGCACAAGCTCTCTCCCATGTGGGAGGGCCCGTTCAAGGTTGTTCATGTTTCCAGGTCCGGCTCCGTGCGCTTGGAGACTCAAGAGGGGGAGCCGATCCAGAATGCGTGGAACATCCAGCACCTCCGGAGGTTCTACCCCTAAAAGGCCCCGAGCCTGCGAAGAAGGCGAACGCTTGTGAAGACCTTCTCTTTTTGGAAAAGGCCCTGAGCCTGTGAAGAAGGCGAACGCCTGTGAAGACCTTCTCTTTTTGGAAAAGGCCCTGAGCCTGTGAAGAAGGCGAACGCCTGTGAAGATCATCTCTTTTTGGAAAAGGCCCTGAGCCTATGAAGAAGGCGAACGCCTGTGAAGATCATCTCTTTTTGGAAAAGGCCCTGAGCCTGTGAAGAAGGCGAATGCTTGTGAAGATCATCTCTTTTTGGAAAAGGCCCTGAGCCTGTGAAGACCTTCTCTTTTTGGAAAAGGCCCTGAGCCTGTGAAGAAGGTGAACGCCTGTGAAGATCGTCCCTTTTTGGAAAAGGCCCGGAGCCTGTGAAGAAGGCGAACGCCTGTGAAGCTCATTACCTCTAAGGAGAAAGGCCTGGAGCCTGTGAAGAAGGCCAATGCCTGTGAAGCTCGCCGCCCTGTGACACTCTCCCGTAATAATGAGTGGGGCTGTACACGCCCCGGAGTCTCAGGAGCGCCGGCCTCAGGCCCTGGGGCTCCCTCCCACGCCCAGTGGCAGCACTTAGCTCCGCGCTGGTGAGAAGACGTCGAAGACTAGACTAGGTGCCGGACGCGGCTTTTTCATTTGCTTTCCGCATTGGGCGTGTTTTACTTGCATTTGAAGTCTTATCGAAGCTATCACCGTTGTTGATTTGTGGTTCGTCGATTTTCGCTTCCTGTTTTGATTTTCTCCCATGAAGGCCTCGCGAGGGATGGGGCTTGAACGCCCTCGCGAGCGTTTTTCTCTAGCCATTTAAAGGTCCCACGGCCCAGGCTCTCTACAGGAGCACCCCTCTGGTCTGTGCCCCTCGGGCACCGCGACATACACACAGGGCCTGGGTCGGTCGCCCCCCGGCTGGGGCCGCAAACTACCTACATGAGGACAGATAGTTGTGAAACGCGACAACAAAATTAAGGTAACGGCTACAACGGCAATAGTTCTTAAACACGCCCCCACGGGGCTCCACGCAGTTGTCTTATCTTACACAGGAAGCAAAAGGAAAGGGAAAAGGGCGAGCCCGGTGCGGCCCGCCCTGCATCGGTCCACGGAGGTGACACCAGAAGCCTCCGGAGCTCAGGCGGACTCCCTCTCGCGCTTCACCGGAGCGCGATGACGGGCGGCTGAACAGCCACCCCCCAAGCAGGCGCGGAGGCGAGGGGGCTGGCTGCGGCCACCGCTGGAGGAGCCGCCTGAAGGGGAGTAGGCGAAGCTCGGGGAGCCTCGAGCGCCGCCAGCAGAGCTAGCGCTGTCTCCTTCGTCGTCGTCCTCAGGGCAGCATCCTGCGCGGCGACCGTCCTCGCCAAACACCCTCACGTAGAGGGTGCTGCCGCCGTCGAACTTGAAGTGCAGGGTGCACCGCTCGCCCAGGCCGCGCGCGCGGGCAAACGTCTGCCAGCTGCGGGTCAGGGGGCCGTTCCAAGAAGGGGAGACCATGAGCGAGACCCAAGAGGCCCTACTGCAGCAGCCATCGGCCTGGAGCCAGAAGCCGCACCAGGTGCCGGCCGGCAACTCGCTGATGAAGAAGCGAGGGAGCTGGAGCCAGGTGCTGGCCGGGTCCGCCGACCACACGACGAACTCCGGCAGCACCTCCGCCGAGCGAAAGCGCGGCCTGGGAGGCCGCGCAGCCACAGCCTGCCTCTCCATGGTGGCCGAGCGCTCACCACCGCACGGAGAACCACCCCTGTGTCTGCAGGGAGCCACAGCGGGGACCACGGGATGCTTGCGGGGACGACCCCGGCCGCGCTTGGCCGGAGGGGAGTCGGGCCCCGCCCGACTAGCCTTCCCCTTCTCCGCAGCTGAGAACCCCTTCGGGGCCATGCGAGCGGCGGCGGCAAAGGAGAGGAGGAAGAAGAGAAGCGGGAAAGGATGGACCGGCGGAGCCTGTGCGGCCTCGCACTTATAGCCGGAAGAGGCCAACCATCAAGCACCACGATCGCAGGTAATAATGACCCGTATCTATGCATGCAGGGACTAGTCAAGTCACGCAATTGCCGAGGCGTCATGGGGAAGTGGAGACGCCCACGTCCTGTCAAGCCGCCACGCGGCGCCCAAGGCCGCAAGCTGTTAGGGCCCGCGGCGCTTCGCCCTTGCCCTTTCGCCTCTCGGCACGGCCAAGTCCATGCGCACCTTGGGCCCAGGGGCTACTGTCGGCGTTCTGGGAACGGGGGTCCCCAGACTTGCCTGCCTGCGGCCTGCGGCGTGGCTTGGGTGGGGGCCCAACATGGCCCATCTTCATCAACACAAGGCACAAGACCCTCGCGAGGGACGAAGCCTCGCGAGGCGGACGACACGTCGCTTCCTCCAGCGCGGCCTCCTTAGGCTGGCTCGCGAGGAGGCAGAGAGATCAAGGCGGGGTACCTCACGAGGTGCCCATGACGCAAGCCATGACGACCACGGGTGCCAGGCGGGCGCCAGCCCGCGCAGCGTCCTCCCTTTCCTCTTTGGTGCAAAGGGGGCAAGCGCAGGCGAGAGGATCAAACAAAGGCACCTATTTCGGTGCAACGAGACCAAGACCCGCTCCACGACAAGGAGGAAGTCACTGTGGAGCCCAAGCCGGCGTCATCACCAGAACCTTTGGCAGGGGAAGACCAACTTTAGTCAGGATAAGTGTACCCGATGTTCCCCTTCAAATTGGCCAATTGTTGGCGCCCTTCCCACTCAATATTTGGGAAGAGGCCCAGGGCCTTTGCCTATAAATAGGGCCAGCCACCCCCAGGGTAGAGGCATCAGCTAGACATCCAGAGAGAGAGAGAAGGGCGACCGAACTCCCCCTAGCAGTTCATCCCCTAACCAAGAACAGACCCTTGTGAGGTCGTTCTCTTGTACTGTTCTGCCTCATCAGCCCTAGAGGCAATCCACCCACCACACTGGAGTAGGGTATTACACCACAATGGTTGCCCGAACCAGTATAAACCATGTGTCTCATATGTTGTTCTTGCAGTAGTTTAGATCCTTACGAGACGAAGAGGTAGAGGGCTCGATCTCCGCGCGCACCCCAGAGTTCGAACCTTAAGGGTCTGCCGGAACCCCAGAATCCGACAGATACGGCAGTTAATGCCGGATTCAGAGGCTATAAATCCGGTCAGCAGAAAAAGCCATTTAAAAAGAATACCCAGGGCCCGTCCAGTTTGGACCGGATACTCGACCGCTCGTGCCGGATTCATGGCACCCCCGAAAGGCCAGCCAATCACACCAACAGGGATTGTTGGGTGTTCAAGCAGGCAGGCAAGTTAAGAGCCGAACACAAGGACAAGGGGCTGAACAGCGACGACGAGGAGGAGCCCAGGCCGCCGAACAACAATGGACAGAAAGGGTTTCCCCCACAAGTGCGGACGGTGAACATGATATACGCGTCCCACATTCCCAAGCGGGAGAGGAAGCGTGCGCTACGGGACGTATACGCGATGGAGCCAGTCGCCCCAAAGTTCAACCCATGGTCCTCCTGCCTGATCACTTTCGATCGAAGGGACAACCCCACTAACATCCGTCACAGCGGTTTTGCTGCACTGGTCCTCGACCCAATCGTGGACGGATTTCATCTCACAAGAGTCCTCATGGACGGCGGCAGTAGCTTGAACCTGCTTTATCAGGATACAGTGCGGAAAATGGGCATAGATCCTTCAAGGATCAAGCCCACAAGGACGAGCTTTAAAGGCGTCATACCAGGTGTAGAGGCCAATTGCACAGGCTCGATAACACTTGATGTGGTCTTTGGATCTCCGGATAACTTCCGAAGCGAAGAGTTAATCTTCGATATAGTGCCGTTCCGCAGTGGCTATCACGCCCTGCTCGGACGAACCGCATTCGCTAAATTCAATGCGGTGCAGCACTACGCATATCTCAAGCTCAAGATGCCAGGCCCTCGAGGAGTAATTACGGTCAGCGGAAACACAGAACGCTCCATCCATACGGAGAAGCACACGGCGGCCCTCGCAGCGGAAGTACAAAGCAGCCTTTCAAGGCACTCTCCAGTCCGGCCGTTAAAAAACCGGACAATGCAAAGCGCGCCCGGAGTAACCTGCAACAAGACCACCTGGCACGATCAGAGCAAGCGTAGCAATACGGCCCCGACCCCAGCCATCGCAACATAGCGGAGCAAGTACCTCGAGTACACAATTACGCCCTTAAAATTCCATGGGCACAGGGGGAGGGGCACATTAACGGCATGCCTACAACACGGCGTCAAACGTACTAGGGGCTGCCGGATTTTTCTTTTTTACCCCTTTTTTTACTTTCAGGACTCCATACTCTGGATAACCTGTTCGGCATTGTTGCCGCGCAGACGATGCAAGATCCAGGAAAGCAGACAAAGCTACGCCGCATTCCAAAACTCTCAGGTGGTCTCTATTTCGAGCGATATATCTGTTTCTAAATTCCGCGGCCTGTGCCTGGGCAGGACATGTTAAATAGTCTAATATCTTTTTTGCTCATCGCAATACTTGTATCGTTTGGCTCTGATAGATAGCCACTTTATAAAACAATGCATAGCTTTTTGTCTATTTTTTGCATTATCCTCTTTTGAATATATATATATATATATATATATATATATATATATATATATATATATATTACATAACATGATAGCACCCATACACCATGGTACAGCAAACCACGCCAGGGGCTTCATTACCCTTTTATCTGGTGTGAGAAGTCCGTACACTTTCACAAGTGCGGCACCCCGAACTTATAGCACTATATGCATCGGCTCCGAGTCATGATTTTGGTCACATGTTGGGTTTGCCCGGCTCCTATGTTTCGGTGCCTTACATTCCGCTTTATCGGCTAAGGTAGCACTAGGAGAACCACTGCAATTGTGCCCCAGATCAGGTGGGTTGAGCACCTCAGTGGAGAAAGCTAAAACAGACTGTCATGATAAGGTGTGAGACCGGTCGCTGTTCGAGAGGTTTTTCGAGTCCTTAAAGGCTTATGCCGCTTTGAGCGAGGAGCTGGCTATGTCCGGCCAAAGGCGTGGATAGCGCCCCGAATTCAGCCTTCCAAACTAGGGGCTTCGCCGAAATTTAAAACTATAACGTTCTATGGCTAAGTGAGAGTGTTCAAGCATTATAGTCCGATTGCCTGGTTCGTTGTGCTGAGCCCTCCCTCGAAGGACCCAACTATGGGAACAAGAGCCCTCAGGTTTATCCCGAACACCCCAGCACTAGTGGCATGGGGGCAGAAGCCGACGACTTACCATCTCTCAAATTTTATATAAACGGCCGCACAGAAAATAATATTTTAAATTAAATAAGCATTGCTTTGCGCATATGAACAAGTTTTCAGCGCACAGGATACAAACGAGCGAGTTCACTCAAATATTACATCTTTAGTACATTCATCCGCGATAAGGCGGGCTCCGGCAAGAAGTTCCTTGTAGTAGTTCTCGGGCTTGCGATGCTCCTTCCCCTGCGGCGGCCCGTCCTTCACCAGCTTCTCTCCGTCCAGCTTACCCCAGTGTATCCTTACACGGGCAAGGGCCCTCCGGGCACCTTCAATGCAGACGGAGCGCTTGATGACCTCAAGCCGTGGACAGGCCTCCACCAGCCGCCGCACCAGCCCAAAATAGCTCCCAGGCAGGGCCTCTCCAGGCCACAGCCGAACTAGTAAGCCCTTCATGGCCTGTTCGGCCGCCTTGTGGAGCTCGACCAGCTGTTTCAGCTGATCGCTTAAGGGCACAGGGTGTCCGGCCTCAGAATACTGAGACCAGAACACACTCTCCATCGAGCTGCCCTCTTTAGCTCGGTAGAACGCGGCAGCGTCGGATACGCTGTAGGGAAGATCGGCGAACGCCCCTGGAGAACTCCGGATTCGGGTAAGTAATAGGTAGTTTACTTTTATATTCCTACTTTGCATTGAGAATGCCTTACCCGTTGCTATGTTTTTCACCTCCTCCAACTCTTGGAGGGCCTTTTGGGTTTCGGCCTTGGCACTCTTGGCGGTCTCGACGGCCGACGCGAGCTCGGATGCTTGCGTTTTTGACTCAAGCTCCAAACCCTCATGTTTTGTCATGAGAGCTTGCAGCTCTTGCTGCACCTCGTCGACCTGAACCCCAAGCCTTTCTCGCTCGGCGCGCTCCTTGGCTGTTTTCTTTTTGGCCTCTGCCAGTGCCTGCTTCAGGGTTGCCACCTCGGTTGCGGCCCCTACAATAAGCAGTACAATCCTAATATTTTTTTCTGCAATCAAGCCTCTCTATAGGCACCTTTTTTTAGGTATTTCTTACCTTCCTTCTCCTCGAGCTGCCGTTTGGCAAGGCCGAGCTCTTGCTCGGTCCACCCGAGGTCCTTTTTAAGGACATCCACCTGCGCAGTCAGTGCGGCGGTGGACAGCAGTGAAGCCTACATACACATATTTGACCTTTTTTGTTAGACTCATGCGAAAATTACTAGATCCTCTATCCGGCTTTTCTTTCCGAACACCGAACAGAGCATCAGGGGCTACTGTCTATGCGGTAAATAATTTGACATATTTTTACTTACCTCGAAGCCTGTTAGAAGGCTAGCGCAAGCTTCATTAAGTCAGCTCTTGGCGGACTGAATCCTTTGGATCACTGTACTCATAACAGTACGGTGCTCCTCATCGATGGCGGCACCCTTAAGCACCTCCAGCAGATTGTACGGCGCCTCCAGTTGGACGGAGGCCGCCGGTTCAGATGGCTTACTCCTCTTGGAAGGAGTTCGCCCACAACGGACCGGGACTGTCGAGTCCGGCGCGGTGTCCGGCACAAAGCCGGACTTGGAGCCCTAGGGGGTTTTATCCCCTTTACTCCTGGGGTCCGGAGGATTGCCTTGTGGCTCCTCCAGGACCATCTCCTCCTGCCCCGAAGCTTGGCGGGGCGCCACTTCGGCGTCGTCCGCCTCGCAGGGGGAGACTGCGGGCGGAACAGAGTTCATGTCCGACGAATCCAGGGAGCCGCTCGACGAATCGTCGAGTCCGGCCCGGGGCGGGCTGCATATATTACGTTTGATATTAGGGAAAGCCGTGCATTAAACGAATATCATGAGTCACTCTGGTATGTAAACACTTACGATGTCGCCGGACGCTTGGTTCGGTCCAGCCACTCCTCTCCGCCCTCTTCGGCATCGTGGGAGTAGTCCGGCGGAGGGGTTTTCCTTTTCCTCGACCCCTCGGCCTCCCCTGTTGGGGCGGCCTTCTTCCTCTTTGCTCCCCTCATTGGGGGGGAGAGCTTCCTTGTTCCTCCTCCTCGTTTTCATGAGAGGAGAGCGTTGCAGACTCGTCAGATGACGAGTCCGACACCACCATGTTGCGGGAACTTTTTCGAGTCCCGGTGGTTTTCTTCTTCTTGGCCTTCCTCTCCGGCACCACGTAAGGTGCCGGAGCCATCAGCTTCACCAAGAGAGCTGGGGCCGGGTCTTCGGGCAGAGGAGCAGGACAGTTAATTGGTCCGGATACCCCCTGCCAAGCCTGTCAAAGGTAAAGGGAGTTTAGATCCCGCATAGAGTTAATCTACGAAGAAGAGCTTAACGAACCTGTCAAAGGTATAGATAGCTTACCTCGCTAGCGTTACGCTGCGAGCTGTATCCGCGATCCTCAGAGGCGGATGTGGGGGACTCGGCGCCTTTGGTCAGCACCTTCCAGACGTCTTCATACGTCGTGTCGAAGAGCCTACTGAGGGTTTGGTGCTGCGCCGGGTCGAATTCCCACAAAGTAAAATCCCGTTTTTGGCACGGGAGGATCAGCGAACGAGCATGACCTGGACTATATTGACAAGCCGGATTGGCTTGTTCACCAGCGACTAGATGCACGTTTGCAACCCAGTCACTTCTTCTTCGTTGCCCCACGACAGGCCTGTCTCTTTCCAGGACATGAGCCGCGTGGGGGGTCCGGATCTGAACTCGGGGGCCGCGACCCATTTCGGATCGCGGGGCTCGGTGATGTAAAACCACCCGGCCTGCCACCCCTTTAGGGACTCCACGAGGGAGCCATCGAACCAGAGGACGTTGGCTATCTTGCCAACCATAGCGCCTCCGCACTCCGCCTGGGTGCCGGACACCACCTTGGGCTTGACGCTGAAGGTCTTGAGCTAGAGGCCGAAGTGGGAGCGGACGCGGAGAAAGGCCTCACACACGACGATAAACGCCGAGATGTTGAGAACAAAGTTCGGGGCCAGATCGTGGAAATCCAGGCCGTAGTAGAACATGAGCCCCCGGACAAATGGGTGAAGTGGAAAGCCCAGTCCGCGGAGGAAGTGGGGAAGAAAAACTACCCTCTCATGGGGCCTTGGGGTAGGAAGAAGCTACCCCTTCTCAGGAAGCCGATGCAGGATGTCCTTGGACAAGTATCCGGCTTTCCTTAACCTTTTTACTTGAGCCTCCGTAACGGAGGAGACCATCCACTTGCCTCCCGCTCCAGACATTGTTGGAGAAGGTTGAGAAAGGAAGAGTGGACTTGGGCGCTGGAGCTTGAGTTCGCGAGAGATGGATTGGCAAAGGAGGAAGAAGGCGTAGGCTAAAAAGGTGAATCCTTATCCCTTTCTATAAGCAGGTACGGTTAGGCGTCCCCACCTACCTAATAAAACTCACTTGCCTCCCAAACACCGTGGTAAATGGCGTGGTTGGGTTACCCACGTCCGTATTAATGAGAATCCTGTTAAAGGGGGCACATGATCTCTGCTTTGACAAGACGTGCCAAGGAAACCGCCTCGTTAAACGAGCTGAGGTGGAATAATGAAAGCAACTTATATAGAAGGCTTGGTCGCAGTGTTATGACGCACTGCGGAATGCGTCAGCGGATTTGATTTGTGTTAATTCTCTATATGGCAGTATGTGGAAACTTATTTTGCAGAGCCGACCAGTATTATTTGGTGTTTATAATCTTCTTGAAGAACTTGGAGGAGGAACCCGCCTTGCAATGCCGAAGACAATCTGTGCGCCGGACTCGTCGTCATTGAAGCCTGGTTCAGGGGCTACTGAGGGAGTCCTGGATTAGGGGGTGTTCGGATAGCCGGACTATACCTTCAGCCGGACTCCAGGACTATGAAGATACAAGATTGAAGACTTCGTCCCGTGTCCGGAAGGATCTTTTCTTGGCGTGGAAGGCAAGCTAGGCGTGCGGATATTCGAGATCTCCTACCATTGTAACCGACTCTGTGTAACCCTAACCCTATCCGGTGTCTATATAAACCGGAGGGTTGTAGTCCGTAGGACAATCATCATCATACACAATCATACCATAGGCTAGCTTCTAGGGTTTAGCCTCCTTGATCTCGTGGTAGATCCACTCTTGTACTACCGATATCATCAATGTTAATCTAGCAGGAGTAGGGTTTTACCTCCACCGAGAGGGCCCGAACCTGGGTAAAATAAAGTGTCCCTTGTCTCCTGTTACCATCCGACCTTGACGCATAGTTCGGGACCCCCTACCCGAGATCCGCCGGTTTTGACACCGACAGCAAGGAAGGTCAGACCAGCAGGAGTTCGTCAGCAAGGTCGTTCAAGAACTACAGGAGTCAAGAATCATGAGAGGTTGCCGCCGTCCACCGGCTGTGGCTCCCCATCCAGGCGAGGATGGTGGGCTGCGTGTCTGCGTCGACGTACCAGGGCTCAATCAGGTCGCCACGATGGAGCGCCTCTGGCCCTCGCAAATGGGGCGTTGTGGAGGTCCACCCCACAGCTACGTTTGCATGCCTTACGGCTTGCCGAGCGCGGCTGCTGCGTACCAGCGCCTCATGAGGGGCATCATGGAGGCTCAAGAAGACAGGCGTTCCGCAGCCCTGGCGGAGATGGAGATGATTCGCGAGGAGCCACCAGTGCCTCCGGAGCCTCCAGAGGCCCCTGGGCCTGGGGGCTCATGAGGACCGGCTTCCGCAGCCCACCGAGTCTGCTGCATCAACACCCCTTCGTCCTCGACATCTTCAGGTGACATCTTTCAACTTTCATTTTCAACTGGGAGCGCCCTCCCAGGGCTACATCATTCCCAAGCCGCGTGGGCCCGTCCCTGCGGCATGTATCCCTTTCATTTCATGTTGTTAGCTTGCTTTGTTGGGGGCGCCCCTCGGGCTGCATCATCCCCAAGTCGCTCGGGCCAGGCCCAGCGGCATGTATCTCCCTAGCGTTTATTTCCGGTTATGCATTCGCCTATCATGCTTGATTACTTGATGCCTGTCCGCGGCACCTCTTCTTCTCCATGTCGACCACTTGCACGTTAAAGGGGGGGTACCTGAGCATCACGACTCAGGGCTCCTACCGGCACTCCGGCCCTCACCCTCTGGCCTTGTCCACGGCATCGCGACCTGGCATACCAGCGACGGCTGAGACCAGCTTGAGGGCCGGGACCCGAGGACGTAGAGTGCCGGCATCTAACCAAATTTACCGGAGCACATCTAAAGATATGGCCCAGTGCCAGGCGCAACCCGCCTAGAGGTAGGGCCTCGTCAGTCCCGCGCTTGCTCACGGGTGCCCAGATACACCTCACCTAGCCCTATCGTGCCGGCCACGTGTCAGGGCGGGGCTGTACACGCCCCGGGGGCTCCTGCCGGAGGGGAGCCCCCTCCCACGTACCAGTGGGAGCACCATGCTCCGCGCTGGCTGACGACACTGTCGAGGAGCGGCTATGCCCGTACACATACGGAAGCGCTATGCTCCGCGCTGGTGATAAACAACTGAGGGTGGCCCCCGGGCCGCATCAACCTCAGGGAGCCCAGAGCTTAGTGTCTGGCCTCATCGCAACGCCTCCCCTCGGGAGCGCCGCGCGAGGGGGCTAGGCACGGGGGCTGTGCTTGGGTCACGCGCAGACGTACGCCACCCAGCCAGGCCCCTCGGGCCTGGTTCGTCGCGCGTCTCTCCCCGAGCGGAGCCAAGGTATGAAGGCCGTTTGAGCGTCAAGGGGGACCCCTGAGCATCGCGACTCAAGGGCCTAACTAGTCCCGTAGCCCCTCACTCACTAGTTCCGAAAGGCTAGCGCTGGGTGAGGTACGCGCAGGGCCGGGCTCTGCAGACGTAGAAAGGCACAACCACCTACAATTTGCCGTTCGCACGTCAAGGGGGACTCCTGAGCATCGCGACTCAGGAGCCTAACTGGTCCCGTAGCCCCTCACTCCCTAGTTCGGAAAGGCTAGCGCTGGGTGAGGTACGCACGAGGCCGGGCTCTGCAGACGTAGAACGGAAGATCCACCTACATCACACCTCCCTACTTGTTGTTCATGCGCCAAGGGGGACTCCTGAGCATCGCGACTCAGGAGCCTAACTTGTCACGTATCCCCTCACTCCTTTGGTCCCATCCTGGTTTCCGGTCGGGGCTAATGCTGGGTGAGGTACGCGCGAGGCCGGGCTCCACCGGTGTAGAACCCAAGCAAGTAGGGAGGAAAAGCAGAAAATTCAAGGAATCCAAAAGCAAATATTACAGTCCATACTGTCGTCACAATACCAAACGCAAGTTTAAACACCTCCCCGAGGCATGATACATGTGCAGGAATCAAAGGCAGGACAGGAGCAGGAGCGGAGTCACTTGTCGGCGGCGAAGCAGTGCGGAGTGGCTTCGCCTCGTGGAGCAGCGGGGCCGGCAACGCCTTGCTTCGGCTTGGTACTGAAGGCCCGGAACTTCCCCAGCAGGGCCTCCGCGCGACCCTTCAAGGCCTCGGCAGCGGCAGTAGCACCCTCGCCGCTTACCGGCTCCAACAGGCTATCGAGATCGGCGTTGGGGTCGCGAAGGTAGATGTGGGCGAAGACCCGCGTCAGCGCTGCAGAAGACAGGACACGCGCCTCGGCCTCAGCCGCGGGGCCAAGGCCAAGGACGACATCCTCAAGGGCACGCACCAGGAAGGGAAGCAGCTTGGCGGGGCCGTCCTCGGAGCCACCCAGTGGGCTCTCCAAGCCGCTCTCGTAAAGCGTCTTCAGCGAGGAATGAGCCTTCTTCTCCATGTCCGCGAAGGCCACGCGATCCTCGGCAAGAACTCGGGCCTTGCCGTCCAGCTCAGCCATCGTCGCTTCCAGCTCCTTCTTCAGCTCGCCTAGACAGTCGCGGAGCTTCTTGAGCTTGGCCTCCCAGCCCTCGATGGCTGCCTCGCGAGCCTTCACGCTTTCTTCTTGCTCCTGGCGAAGACGGGCCTCTTCCGTGAGCTGGTTGCGCAGACCTTGCAGCTCGTCCTCTAGCGCCTTGCAACGATCGCGGACTTCAACCACCTCCCCCAGGGTTGCGTCTCGAGCAGCCTTCTCCTCGAGGACGGCCTCCCTCTCTTCATCGCAGGCCGTCGAGGCCTGAACCAGCGCCGCCCGAATCAAGGCGTCGGAGCGAATCCATCCCGAAGCCAGCTCCAGGCACCCGACCACCAGGCGAGGGTCGGCGCCAAGAAGATCCTGCCGTAGCCGGTCCAGTCCAGCAACAGCATGCTCCAGGAGGGCAAGAGGAGTTGGAGAAACAGCAGTCGGTGGAACGGGAGGAGAAGGTAGCGGCGGCGAGACCACAACGTCCTGAGGCGGAGTCTGCTGCGCCCCAACGATCGTGGCAGCGGCAGCAGGCAAAGGCACCTCAGGAGTCACTTGGGCCATGGGGGCTGAGCTCGCCCCAGCCAGCTCAGCCAGGCCACGCGAGGATGACCGGGCAGGAGAAGCCCGTGCATTGCGGTCATCTACCTCCACAGGCGGAGGCGCTGCCGCGGATGGAGCCTCAGGAGCCCCCTTCGGTTTCTTCGCCGCGGGAGCCAGCCTATTCAAGAGATGCGAACGTCAAGCCTCGGCAGCGGAACAAGAAATAAAGACAAGGATCAAGCACTTACGGGTCGTCGCCGGTGAGCCCGGACAGTCTCCGGCCAAACTTGAAGCCTGACAGCCGGCTGGAAGGGTCAGCCTCGGAAGCAGAAGGCGCGTTTGCAAACCGCCTCGGGGCAGGGGCAGACCTGCGGGAGATCAGCCCGGTCCTGTCCTTCTTTGGGATCGGGGGCAAGCTCCTGCTGACCTGCTCGTCTCCATCCTCGTCATACTCACTCAAAGAAAGGCGGAGAGTGCGGGACCTGCGCCGGGGGAGGGGAGCCCTCGACTCTCCGTCGGTCGCCTCGGAGTCAGGCCCCTCTTCCCGCTCCTCTTCATCCTCCTCTTCATCGAAGTCGCTGGAGGACACGTCCACCAGTCCCTCGGGAGCCGCCACGGGCACGGGCCCGTCCCCGTTAAAGACGGGCATGGACTCCACCACCTGCTCCCAGTCGTCGCAAAGGAACAAGGGCGTAGGCGCGCCCTCCAACCTTGCCGCCTCGCCCCCGACCAGAGATTGGAGGACCGCGGCCAAATCTTCGTCGCCCAAGGCCGCGGGGCTCGGATGAGGCCTCCACATCGGAGGTGAGTACTGCCGAAGTGGAGCCAGCTGGTGTTCCAGGAACTCCCTCAGCAACGACACGCTGGTCAGCTTCGCCGCCGCCATGTTGGCCGGCCTCAGATCCGCGTCCATCTTCTCCAACACCAGCTTCACGTGGGGATCCGTGAGCTCCGCTCGGCACCAGTCGCTGGAGCTTGCGGGCTGCTCCACGGGCAAGATCAGCCGAGGATGGATGTGCCCAGCATCTACCAAGACCCTCTTGCTCCTGAAGCCCTCGATCCTCTTCCCGGGCTTCAAAATGGCAATTGTGCCGCCATACGCGACGAAGCTCGCACACATGGAAGGAGAACCGCGAGAGACCCGGAGTGAGAAGTAGTGGCGCAGCAGGGCCACTGAGGGCTGCACCCCTACGTGAGCCTCGCAGTAATACGCGAAGATCGCCAGAAGAAGGATGGAGTTGGGGTGGAGATGCAGAGCCTATAAGTTATAATGGCAGAGGACAGAGAGGAAGAACTCGGAGAATGGAGGCACCAGGCCCGCAGTAATGGAGCTTACAAAGAGAGGGTAGAAGGTGCTCCCTCGGCCCTCAGGGGTGGCGGAGCCGACCTTGAACACCTGCGCCCCGTCGATGCCCTGCGCCGCCGCCATCCGGCGCAGCCGGGCAAGGCTCGCCTCCGACACATTCGGCAAGTCCAGAGCAGGCGAGAACCAAGCTTCGGCCGGAGGCTGACGAGGCGCCATGGCTTCCTAGGTCACACGGGCGGAGCAGATCTGGGAATTTGGAGGAAGAAAGGAGAGGCGCAAGAAAGGGGATCTGAGCAGCAACCGGAGAAAGCGAAGGGCAAAGCCTAGGCAGGTGCCTCTCCTTTATCAACCTGCGCGGTTGCTGAAGCACTCCAGTCCAATCAACTGCCACGCGGCGCCCAAGGCTGCAGGCTGTTAGGGCCCGCGGCGCATCGCCCTTGCCCTTTCGCCTCTCGGCACGGCCAAGTCCGTGCGCGCCTTGGGCCCGGGGGCTACTATCGGCGTTCTGGGAACGGGGGTCCCCAAACTTGCCTGCCTGCGGCCTGCGGCGTGGCTTAAGGGGGGCCAGCACGGCCCATCTTCATCAACACAAGACCCAAGACCCTCGCGAGGGGCCAAGCCTCGCGGGGCGGACGACGCGGAGCTTCCTCAGGCACGGCCTCATCAGGCTGGCTCCCGAGAAGGCGGAGAGATCAAGGCGGGGTACCTCACAAGGTGCCCATGACGCAAGCCATGACGACCAAGGGTGCCAGGCGGGCGCCAGCCCGCGCAGTGTCTCCCTTTCCTCTTTGGTGCAAAGGGGATAAGCGCAGGCGAGAGGATCAAGCAAAGGCATCCATTTCGGTGCAACGAGACCAAGACCAGTCCAACAGTGGGAAGGAGGTCATAGTGGAGCCCAGAACGGCGTCACCACAGAGCCTTTGGCAGGCGAGGACCAACTTTAGTCAGGATAAGTGTACCAGATGTTCCCCTTCAAAATGGCCAATTGTTGGCGCCCTTCCCGCTCAATATTTGGGAAGAGGCCCAGGGCCTTTGCCTATAAATAGGACTAGCCACCCCCAGGGAGGATATGGATCGATCGGGTCATCGAGAAACCAGTTAGAAAGATACAGGCAACGAAGAGAGAAGAGAGAGAGAAGGGTGGCTGAACTCCTCCTAGCAGTTCATCGCCCCAGCCAAGAACAGGCCCTCGCGAGGCTGTTCTTCCTTGTATTGTTCATCATCATCAGCCCAAGAGGCAATCCACCCACCACAAACTAAAGTAGGGTATTACACCACAATGGTGGCCCGAACTAGTATAAACCCTGTGTCTCTTGTGATGTTCTTTCAGTAGTTTAGATCTTTGCGAGACGGAGAGGTAGAGGGCGAAGTCTCCGCGCGCACCCCAGAGTTCGAACCTCAAGGGTCTTCCGGAACCCAAAATCCGACAGTGGTAAACTGAAAATAAAAGACTCAAATCATACAAGACGCTCCAAGCAAAACACATATCATGTGGTGAATAAAAATATAGCCTCAAGTAAAGTTACCGATAGACGAAGACGAAAGAGGGGATGCCTTCCTGGGCATCCCCAAGCTTAGGCTTTTGGTTGTCCTTGAATTTTACCTTGGGGTGCCTTGGGCATCCCCAAGCTTAGGCTTTTGCCACTCCTTATTCCATAATCCATCAAATCTTTACCCAAAAACTTGAAAACTTCCCAACACAAAACTTAAACAGAAAATCTCATGAGCTCCGTTAGTGTAAGAAAACAAACCACCACTTTAAGGTACTGTAATGAAATCATTCTTTATTTATATTGGTGTTAAACCTACTATATTCCAACTTCTCTATGGTTCATACCCCCCGATACTAGCCATAGATTCAACAAAATAAGCAAACAACACACGAAAAACAGAATCTCTCAAAAACAGAACAGTCTGTAGCAATCTGATTTGTTCGAATACTTATGGAACTCCAAAAATTCTACAAAACTAGGACAACCTTATAATTTGTATACTGATCTACTACAAAAAGAATTGATATTTTATCACGTTCTGGTGTGTTTTAACAATTATTTGCGTGAGCGTAAAGTTTCTGTCTTTTTCAGCAAGATCAAACAACTATCACCCAAGAAGATCCTATTGGTTCTACTTGGCACAAACACTAATCAAAACTTAAAAACACATCCAAACAGAGGCTAGATGAATTATTTATTACTAAACAGGAACAAAAAGCAAGGAACAAAAAATAAAATTGGGTTGTCTCCCAACAACTGATGTGGTTTAACGCCCCTACCTAGGCATTGATAATTTTAATGATGCTCACATCAAAGACAAGAATTAAAGCACAAAGAGAACATCATAGGACACGTGATAAACACATCTAATTCTAACATACTTCCTATGCATAAGCATTTTATAAGCAAACAAATTATCATAGCAAGCAAAAATTAGCATATGTAAGGAAGAAGAAAGAGACGATAGAAATCTCAACATGACGAGAGGTAAATTAGTAAGATAAAAATTTCTACAACCATATTTTCCTCTCTCATAATAATTACATGTAGGGGTTGTTTGGATAAGAGGCGGTATATGGAAAACGAATTTGTACCAGGATTTTAGTAAAATCAGTTTTGCTAATTGGTTTTTGGATTACCGATTTACACAATAACACGTTCGGGTTTGGAAAAGGGTAAAACTGGCTTGTGTATTTCCTTGTTTGGATAGATAACAATTAGCTTCCTTCCGTGACCTTCTCTCTCTTACTAACCCCAATTTTGGCCATTGCTGATGGCTTCACAAGCTCCACCTGCGATTCTTCTTCTGTAGTTCGTTCTCAGCCTGTAGACGCCGGTGCACTCCTCCCATTATTGTGCGATTACGGTGCACTCCTCCCAATGGGACGACCTCGACGAGTTCACGTACAGAGGCTTCCCTGGGCGCCCATAGGCTCTGAACAAGGAGAGCTGCTGCTTGCGCTCATCCCGCAGTCTGCCGCCCCTCGGCGTTTGCCATACAGGAGCGCCCCTCGTCGGCCCGCGTAGGCTCTGCTTGGGGAGCTGCTCCTCGAGTTCATCCCGCAGGTCCACCACCCCTCAACGCTGGTTGTCCAGGAACATCCCTTGTCGGCCCCGCATAGGATCTATGCAGGGAGAACTGCTCCTCGAGCTCATCCGGCAGGTCCGTCGCGCCTCGATGCCAGACGTCCAGAGCATCCCTCTCGGCACCACATAGGTTTTGTCGGGTCGAGTTGATTCGCAGGTCCACCGTCCAGGTGCACCCTTACCAGGTAGTGCAGATCTAAAGGGAATGCTCGACGCCGGCTACCCTGACGGCAGCCATGTCGGGGCTGGAGGTGAGCGGCAAAAAACGCAAAACTCACGCCACGAACCTGTTGGGAAACGAGCCGTCGGAGGGGGAAGCAGTTACGATCACATATATAGCGATCAAGATTTTGGAAGAATGGATAATAGTAGATTTCCCGCAAACCTGAAATCCAGGGTTTTGGAGAACCAAGTTTCCTATATACGTGGCTTAGTGATCGTAGCCAAACAAGATTTTAGTCTGTTGAACCGTTTTCCTGGTTTATAGAAAACATATTCTATACATACGCCCTATCCAAACAACGTCGTAGGATCATAGGAAAATTCAACAAAATAGCTATCACATAACATATTCTCAACACGATCCACATGCATGCGAAGTTGACACTCTTCCAAAATAGTGGGATTATCATTAACTAAAGTCATGACCTCTCCAAACCCACTTTTATCAAAAATACCATAAGATTTAACGTTCTCCAAATATGTGGGATCTAAAGTTGACACCCTTCCAAAACCACTTTCAATATTATTACAAACACTATTATCAATCTCATATTCATCACGGGGCTTAAATAAATTTTCATGATCATAAGAAGAATCGCCCCAATCATGATCATTGCAACAAGTAGTAGACAAAGCAAAACTAGCATCCCCAAGCTTAGGGTTTTGCATATTATTAGCACAATTTACATCAAGAGAATTTATAACAAGATTATTGCATGCTTTTCATCGAAGGAACTATCAAGTATGGGTGCAATAGCAACGATCTCATGTTTAACTTAAGGAACTATAGCAAATTCGTCTTCATAAATATTGGCATCATGGCCACAAGAATAGCAAGCACCATGTTCATGAAGGGATATTTCAATCAAATCATCGGAATCATAATTATCTATAGATTCATGCATATCATTATTTTCTTCCAAAGCAATGGTCATAAATTCTTTGACATAGACATTATGGGCATGGTTTTCATAGCAATATTTAAGTATGTCAAAATTTTCAGATTTGTAGAGAGTAATATCATACTTTTCAATCAAAGAAGCAACTTCATAAGCACCCTTAAAAACAACAAATTCTTCAATTTGTTCGATATCATAGTAACTATAAACACCCTTTGCATAAGAAGATAAGATTTCATTATCATTAAACTCACATAGGCAGGGAAGGTGTTTTTTAGGGTTCTTAGAGCAACAAGTAAAATCATAAATTTCAAAAAGATTCCAAGCATAGCATAGCAAAATATTTATTTGATACCATAAGAGCTTCCCTTTTTCAGACAAACGATGACGCACAAAATGAGCATGCTCATCTAAAGATTTTCCCTCAACTAAACTAGTTGGGGTTTCAGCACGAGCACATATAGATCGAAGATGATCCAAGTAGAACACTTTAAGTGGATCCTATCAATGGATTTTTAGCAAGCAAAGATGCAAGCAAATAGAAGGCACATGGAAACACAAACAAAAAGACATACGGGAAGAAGGCGAAGAAAAGGCAAAGGTGAAGTGGGGGAGAGGAAAACGAGAGGCAAATGGCAAATACTGTAATGCGAGGGATAAGAGTTTGTGATGGGTACTTGGTATGTCTTGACTTGAGTGTAGATCTCCCCGGCAACGGTGCCAGAAATTGGCAAGTTGACGGGAGATCAAATCTTGACTTGACTTGGTGTAAACCTCCTCGGCAACGGCGCCAGAAATCCTTTTTGCTACCTCTTGAGCATGTGTTGGCTTTCCCTTGAAGAGGAAAGGGTGATGCAGCAAAGTAGCGTAAGTATTTCCCTCAGTTTTTGAGAACCAAGGTATCAGTCCAGTAGGAGACTACACGCAAATCGCCTAGTACCTGCACAACCAATCAAGAACCTTGCAACCAACGCGATAAAAGGGTTGTCAATCCCTTCACGGCCACTTGCAAAAGTGAGATAAATATTTTTGGTATTTTTGTTGTATAGATTGGAAAGTAAAGATTGCAAAATAGATAGTAAACTTAGAATTATAGATCGGAAACTTATATGATGTAAAGTAGACCCGGGGCCATATGTTTCACTAGTGGATTCTCTCAAGATAGCATATATTATGGTGGGTGAACAAATACTGCCGAGCAATTGATAGAAAAGCGCATAGTTATGAGAATATCTAGGCATGATCATGAACATAGGCATCACGTCCATGTCAAGTAGACCGAAACGATTCTGCATCTACTACTATTACTCGACACATCGACCGCTATCCAACATGCATCTAGAGTATGAAGTTCATAAGAATTGAGTAACGCATTAGGCAAGATGACATGATGTAGAGGGATAAACTCAAGCAATATGATATAAACCCCATCTTTTTATCCTCGATGGCAACAATACAATACATTTTGGTTTCCTTTCTGTCACTGGGATCGAGCACCGCAAGATTAAACCCAAAGCTAAGCACTTCTCCCATTGCAAGAAAGATCAATCTAGTAGGCCAAACTAAACCGATAATTCGAAGAGACTTGCAAAGATATTAAAACATGCATATAAAAATCCAGATAAGAATCAAATATTATTCATAGATAATCTTGATCATAAACCCACAATTCATCGGATCTCGGCAAACACACCGCCAAAAGAATTACATCGAATAGATCTCTAAGAAGATCGAGGAGAACTTTGTATTGAGATCCAAAGAGAGAGAAGAAGCCATCTAGCTAATAACTATGGACCCGAAGGTCTGTGGTAAACTACTCACACATCATCGGAGAGGCTATGGTGTTGATCTAGAAGCCCTCCGTGATCGAATCCCCCTCCGGCAGATCGCCGGAAAAGTCCCCAAGATGGGATATCAAGGGTACAGAAGGTTGCGGCGGTGGAAACGTGGTTTCGTGGCTCCCCTGGATGTTTTCAGGGTATAAGAGTATATATAGGCGAAAGAAGTAGGTCGGTGCAGCTACGAGGGGCCCACGAGGGTGGGGGTGTGCCCTCCTACCTCCTGGCTGCCTCGTTGCTTCCTTGACTTCCACTCTAAGTCTCCTGGGTTGCGTTTGTTCCAAGAAAGATCCTCGCAAAGGTTTCGTTCCGTTTGGATTCCGTTTGATATTTCTTTTCTACGAAACACTGAAATAGGAAAAAAAAATAGCAATTTGCACTGGGCCTTCGTTTAGTAGGTTAGTCCCAAAAATAATATAAAAGAGCATATTAAAGCCCATTAAACATCCAAAGTAGATAATATAATAGCATGGAACAATAAAAAATTATAGATACATTGGAGACGTATCAATTACCTCCCAGGCCAAGTTTATGATCTTCAAAACCAAAATTTTGAGTACGAAGAAAGATTCAAAGGTATGCCTTTAGCTGCAAGTTTCGGGACTCTGGAGACTCGTGCATCCTTTTATGATGGTGAACCTATGCCATGGAAGTTGTAGGACAAGCCCACCACTTCATCACCCCCACCATCACCAAAGAACGAAACTTGAGTACACAGGTATGGGCACTCCCCTTGGCTTGTGCCAAGCTTGGGGGAGGTGTCCCGGTATTGTATCACCATCCCTTTTATTATCTTTACCCGTTTTTAGTTTGATCCTTAGCTATTTCATGGTTTAGTTGAATAAAAGTTTAGTATGATCTATTTTCGAGTGCTAGTTTCGTGATCTATCTATCTATGTAATCGAGTGAGAGTTATATAATAAAGTTTAGTTTGAGTTTTTGCTTCTTTACTTTTATGTTTCAATCACAACAATGAAAATAATGAAAAAGATCATATGCTAATCTTATGGAAAGTAATGACATTACATAAGGAAGAGTATAAGTGGTAAAATTTATTGAAAGCAGAAACATAGCATTGGTCAATGATGCAATTCATGAAAAATTAATAAGGGAAGAGAAGATTCACATCTTTTATGATTGTGAGCCCCCATAAGTATTTTATGCCAAATTGTCATGTTGTACAAGGAAGGCAACGTAATGATTTATGTTTGTTCATATTCACATACAAGTTATATTACATAGTACTCTAACATGTGGTGCTTGCCCAATATCTTTGCTAGCCAAAAATCCACACCAAGTATAGATACTACTTGTGCATCCAAAAACCTTAAACTTAGTTTCATGTCATGAGAGTCCACTATACCTACCTATGGATTGAATAAGATTCTTTACATAAGTTGTCATCGGTGCATAAAGCAATAAAAATTGCTCCTTAATATGTTGATCTTTTATTGTAAGGGAAAGTAAGCGTTGTACAAACTTGTGATGGCAAAGTAATAAAAGCGACGAACTGCATAATAAAGGTTGCTATCACAAGGGCCAATATAGCATGATGTTCTTTTGCATTAAGAGCTTGCGCATCCAAAAATAAAAAGTGCATGACAACCTCTGCTTCCCTCTGCGAAGGGCCTATCCTTTACTTTTATGTATTTAATTTTTATGCAAGAGTCAATAGTGTTCTCCTCAAGTCTTTTTCTATTTTTCTCTTTTGCATGCATCATGTGGTGGGGAAATATCTAGGCACATATATCCAATTGGATATGCGTGATCATGAGTTATTATTATTGACATCACCCTTTAGGTGAATAGGTTGGGAGGCAAAATTATAAGCCCCTATCTTTCTATGTGTCTGGCTAAAACTTTCCATATATATGTTGTGAGTGTTAGCAATCATAGAAGACTAAATGATGGTTGAGTATGTGGACTTGTGTCGGTGTCAAAACCGGTGGATCTCGGGTAGGGGGTCCCGAACTGTGCGTCGAGGTCGGATGGTAACAGGAGACAAAGGGCACTTTATTTTACCCAGGTTCAGGCCCTCTCGATGGAGGTAAAACCCTACTCCTGCTAGATTAATATTGATGATATGGGTAGTACAAGAGTGGATCTACCACGAGATCAAGGAGGCTAAACCCTAGAAGCTAGCCTATGGTATGATTGTGTATGATGATGGTTGTCCTACGGATTACAACCCTCCGGTTTATATAGACACCGGATAGGGTTAGGGTTACACAAAGTCGGTTACAATGGTAGGAGATCTCGAATATCCGCACACCTAGCTTGCCTTCTACGCCAAGAAAAGATCCTTCCGGACACGGGACGAAGTCTTCAACTTTATATCTTCATAGTCCTGGAGTCCGGCTGAAGGTATAGTTCGGCTATCCGAACACCCCCTAATCCAGGACTCCCTCAGTAGCCCCTGAACCAGGCTTCAATGACGACGAGTCCGGCGCGCAGATTGTCTTCGGCATTGCAAGGCGGGTTCCTCCTCAAAGTTCTTCAAGAAGATTAAAAACACCACAGAATAGTGTCCGGCTCTGCAAAATAAGTTTCCACATATTGCCATACAGAGAATAATATTAACACAAATCAAATCTGCTGACGTATCCCACAGTGCGTCATAACACTGCGGCCAAGCCTTCTATAAATTGTTTTCATCGTTCCACCTCGGCCCGTATAGCGAGGCGGTTTCCTTGGCACGTCTTGTTGAAGCAGAGATCGTGTGCCCCCCTTTAATGGGATTCTCATTAATACGGACGTGGGTAACCCAACCGCGCCATTTACCGCGGTGTTTGGGAGGCAAGTGAGTTTTATTAGGTAGGTGAGGACGCCTAACCGTACCTGCTTATATAAAGGGATAAGGATTCACCCTTTTAACCTACGCCTTCTTCCTCCTTTGCCAATCCATCTCTCGCGCACTCAAGCTCCAGCGCCCAAGTCCGCTCTTCTTCCTCAACCTTCTCCAACAATGTCCGGAGCGGGAGGCAAGTGGATGGTCTCCTCCGTTACGAAGGCTCAAGTAAAAAGGCTAAGGAAAGCCGGATACTTATCCAAGGATATCCCGCATCGGCTTCCTGATAAGGGGCAGCTTCTTCCTACCCCAAGGCCCCATGAGAGGGTGATTTTTCTCCCCCACTTCCTCTGCGGACTGGGCTTTCCACTTCACCCATTTGTCCGGGGGCTCATGTTCTACTACGGCCTAGATTTTCATGATCTGGCCCCGAACTTCGTCCTCAACATCTCGGCGTTTATCATCGTGTGTGAGGCCTTTCTCCGCGTCCGCCCCCACTTCGGCCTCTGGCTCAAGACCTTCAACGTCAAGCCCAAGGTGGTGTCCGACACCCAGGCGGAGTGCGGAGGTGCTATGGTTGGCAAGATAGCCAACGTCCTCTGGTTCGATGGCTCCCTCGTGGAGTCCCTAAAGGGGTGGCAGGCAGGGTGGTTTTACATCACCAAGCCCCGCGATCCGAAATGGGTCGCGGCCCCTGAGTTCAGATCCGGACCCCCCACGCGGCTCATGTCCTGGAAAGAGATAGGCCTGTCATGGGGCAACGAGGAAGAAGTGACTGGGTTGCAAACATGCATCCAGTACCTGGTGAACAAGCCAATCCGGCTTGCCAACATAGTCCAGGTCATGCTCGTTCGCTTGATCCTCCCGTGCCAAGAACGGGATTTTACATTGTGGGAATTCGACCCGGCGCAACACCAGACCCTTAGTAGGCTCTTCGACACGACGTATGAAGACGTCTGGAAGGTGCTAACCAAAGGCGCCGAGTCTCCCACATCCGCCTCCAAGGATCGCGGGTACAGCTCGCAGCGTATTGCTGGCGAGGTAAGCTATCTATACCTTTGACAGGTTCGTTAAGCCCTTCTTCATAGATTATCTCTATGCGGGATCTAAACCCCCTTTTCATTTTGATAGGCTTGGCTGAAGATATCCGGACCGATTAACTGTCCGGCCCCTCTGCCCGAAGACCCGGCCCCAGCTCTCTTGGTGAAGCTAATGGCTCCGGCACCTTACGTGGTGCCGGAGAGGAAGGCCAAGAAGAAGAAAACCATCGGGACTCGAAAAAGTTCCCGCAACATGGTGGTGTCGGACTCGTCTTCCAACGAGTCCGCAACGCCCTCCTCTCGTGAAAACGAGGAGGAGGAACAAGGAAGCTCTCCCCCTCCAGCGAGGGGAGCAAAGAAGAAGAAGGCCGCCCCAACAGGGGAGGCCGAGGGGTCAAGGAAAAGGAAGACCCCTCCGCCGGACTACTCCCACGATGCCGAAGAGGGCGGAGAGGAGTGGCCGGACAGGACCAAGCGTCCGGCGAAATCGTAAGTATTTATACACCAGAGTAACTCATGATACCCCTTTTTTGTGTGTGCGGCTTTCCCTGATATTGCACGCATTTTATGCAGCCCGCCCCGGGCCGAACTCGACGACTCGTCGAGCGGCTCCTGGGATTCGTCAGACATGAACTCTGTTCCGCCCGCGATCTCCCCCCGCGGGGCAGACAACGCCGAAGTGGCGCCCCGCCAAGCTTCAGGGCAGGAGGAGATGGTCATGGAGGAGCCACAAGGCAATCCTCCGGACCCCAGGAGTGAAGGGGATGAAACCCTCCAGGGCTCCAAGTCCGGCTTTGTGCCGGACACCGCGCCGGACTCGACAGTCCCGGTCCACGGCGAGCGAACTCCTTCCAAGAGGAGCAAGCCATCCGAGCCGGCGGCCTCCGTCCAACCGGAGGCGCCGGACAATTTGCTGGAGGTGCTTGAGGGCGCCGCCATCGACGAGGAGCACTGTACTGTTATGAGTACGGTGATCCAAAGGATTCAGTCCGCCAAGAACGGACTGAATGAAGCTTGTGCTAGCCTTCTAACAGGCTTCGAGGTAAGTAAAAAATGTGCCAATTTATTTACCGCATAGACAGTAGCCCCTGATGCTCTGTTCGGTGTTCGGAAAGAAAAGCCGGATAGAGGATCTAATGATAATCGCAGGAGTCTAACAAAAAAAGGTCAAATATGCGTATGCAGGCTTCGCTGCTTTCCACCGCCGCACTAACTGCGCAGGTGGAAGTCCTTAAAAAGGACCTCGGGCGGTCCGAGCAAGAGCTCGGCCTTGCCAAACGGCAGCTCTAGGAGAAAGAAGGTAAGAAATATCCTAAAAAGAAAGGTGCCTATAGAGAGGCTTGATTGCAGAAAGAAATAACAGGATTGTGCTGCTTATTGTAGGGGCCACAGCCGAGGTGACAACCCTGAAGCAGGCGCTGGCTGAAGCCAAGAAGAAAACGGCCGAGGAGCGCGCCGAGCGAGAAAGGCTTGGGGTCCAAGCCGGCGAGGTGCAGCAAGAGCTGCAAGCTCTCATGAAAAAACATGAGGGTTTGGAGCTTGAGGCGAAAACGCAAGCATCCGAGCTTGCCTCGGCCATTGAGACCGCCAAGAGTGCCAAGGCCGAAACCCAGAAGGCCCTCCAAGAGTTGGAGGATGTGAAAAAGATAGCAGCGGGTAAGGCATTCTTAATGCAAAGTAGGAATATAAAAGTAAATTACCTATTACTTACCCGAATCCGGAGTTCTCCAGGGGCGTTCTTCGATCTTCCCCGCAGCGCATCCGACGCCGCCGCGTTCTACCGAGCTGAAGAGGGCAGCTCGACGGAGAGTGTGTTCTAGTCTCAGTATTCTGAGGCCGGACACCCTGTGCCCTTGAGCGATCAGCTGAAACAGCTGGCCGAGCTCCACAAGGCGGCCGAACAGGCCATGAAGGGCTTACTAGTTCGGCTGTGGCCTGGAGAGGCCCTGCCTGGGAGCTATTTCGGGCTGGTGCGGCGGCTGGTGGAGGCCTGTCCACGTCTTGAAGTCATCAAGCGCTCCGTCTGTATTGAAGGTGCCCGGAGGGCCCTTGCCCGTGTAAGGGTACACTGGGGTAAGCTGGACGGAGAGAAGCTGGTGAAGGACGGGCCGCCGCAGGGGAAGGAGCATCGCAAGCCCGAGAACTACTACAAGGACGTTCTTGCCGGAGCCCGCCTTGTCGCGGATGAATGTACTAAAGATGTAGTATTTGAATGAACTCGCTCGTTTGTATCCTGTGCGCTGAAAACTTGTTCATATGCGCTAAGCAATGCTTGTTTAATTTAAAATATTATTTTCTGTGCGGCCGTTTATCAAAAATTGAGAGATGGCGAGTCGTCGGCTTCTGCCCCCATGCCACTAGTGCTGGGGTGTTCGGGATAAACCTGAGGGCTCTTGTTCCCATAGTTGGGTCCTTCGAGGGAGGCGCTCAGCAGAGCGAACCAGGCAATCGGACTATAATGCTTGAACACTCTCACTTAGCCATAGAACGTTATAATTTTAAATTTCGGCGAAGCCCCTAGTTCGGAAAGCCGGATTCGGGGCGCTATCCATGCCTTTGGCCGGACATAGCCAGCTCCTCGCTCAAAGAGGCATAAGTCTTTAAGGACTCGAAAAAACCTCTCGAACAGCGACCGGTCTCGCGCCTTATCATGACAGTCTGTTTTAGCTTTCTCCACTGAGGTGCTCAACCCACCTGATCTGGGGCACAATCGCAGTGGTTCTCCTAGTGCTACCTTAGCCGATAGAGCGGAACGTAAGGTACCAAAACATAGGAGCCGGGCAAACCCAACATGTGACCAAAATAATGACTCGGAGCCGATGCATATAGTGCTATAAGTTCGGGGTGCCGCACTTATGGAAGTGTACGGACTTCTCACACCAGATAAAAGGATAATGAAGCCCCTGGCGTGGTTTGTCGTACCATGGTGTACGGGTGCGATCATGTTATATCAAAAATACATATATTCAACGGGGACAATGCAAAAAATAGATAAGAAGCTATGCATTGTTTTATAAAGAGGCTATTTATCAAAGCCGAACGATACAAGTAATGCGATAAGCAAAGAAGATATTAGACTATTTAACATGTCCTGACCAGGCACAGGCCGCAGAATTTAGAAACAGATATATCGCTCGAAATAGAGACTACCTGAGAATTCCGGAATGCGGCGTAGATTGATCTATTTTCCTGGATCTTGCATCGTCTATGCGGCAACGCTGCCGAATAGGTTGTCCTTAGTATGGAGTCCTGAAATTAAAAAAGAAAAAATCCGGCAGCACCTAGTACGTTTGACACCGTGTTGTAGGCATGCCGTTAATGTGCCCCTCCCCTTGTGCCCATGGAATTTGAAGGGCGTAATTGTGTACTCGAGGTACTTGCTCCGCTATGGTGCGATGGCTGGGGTCGGGGCCGTATTGCTATGCCTGCTCTGATCGTGCCAGGTGGTCTTGTTGCAGGTTACTCCGGGCGCGCTTTGCATTGTCCGGTTTTTTAACGGCCGGACTAGAGAGTTGCCTTGAAAGGCTGCTTTGTACTTCCGCTGCGAGGGCCGCCGTGTGCTCTTCCGTACGGATGGAGCGTTCTGTGTTTCCACTGACCGTAATTACTCCTCGAGGGCCTGGCATCTTGAGCTTGAGGTATGCGTAGTGCGGCACCGCATTGAATTTAGCGAATGCGGTTCGTCCGAGCAGGGCATGATAGCCACTGCGGAACGGCACTATATCGAAGATTAACTCTTCGCTTCGGAAGTTACCCGGAGATCCGAAGACCACATCAAGTGTTATCGAGCCTGTGCAATTGGCCTCTACACCTGGTATGATGCCTTTAAAGGTCGTCCTTGTGGGCTTGATCCTGGATGGATCTATGCCCATTTTCCGCACTGTATCCTGATAAAGCAGGTTCAGGCTACTGCCGCCGTCCATGAGGACTCTTGTGAGATGAAATCCGTCCACGATTGGGTCGAGGACCAGTGCGGCAAAACCGCCGTGACGGATGCTAGTTGGGTGGTCCCTTCGATCGAAAGTGATCGGGCAGGAGGACCATGGGTTGAACTTCGGGGCGACTGGCTCCATCGCGTATACGTCCCGTAGCGCACGCTTCCTCTCCCGCTTGGGAATGTGGGTTGCGTATATCAAGTTCACCGTCCGGACTTGTGGGGGAAACCCTTTCTGTCCATTGTTGTTCGGCGGCCTGGGCTCCTCTTCGTCGTCGCTATTCAGCCCCTTGTCCTTTTGTTCGGCTCTTAACTTGCCTGCCTGCTTGAACACCCAACAATCCCTGTTGGTGTGATTGGCTGGCCTTTCGGGGGTGCCATGAATTTGGCACGAGCGATCGAGTATCCGGTCCAAACTGGACGGGCCCTGGGTATTCTTTTTAAATGGCTTTTTCCACTGACCAGATTTATAGCCTATGAATCCGGCATTGACTGTCGTATCCTCATTGTTGTCGCTGCTAACGCGGCACTTTTGATTATTTCGACGGGACCTGCCACTTTTGTCCTTGGTATCCGAATTACCGGGTTTCTTCGATAAGTTGTTGCTGCAAGCTAGCCAGCTATCCTCGCCCGTGCAAAAGTGGGTCATGAGTGTCGTGAGGGCTGCCATGGTTTTCGGCTTTTCCTGTCCCAGGTGCCGGGCAAGCCACTCGTCACGGATGTTATGTTTGAAGGCTGCTAGGGCCTCTGCGTCCGGACAATCAACTATCTGATTTTTCTTTGTTAGGAACCGTGTCCAGAATTGGCTGGCCAATTCTTCTGGCTGCTGGATTATGTGGCTTAGGTCGTCGGCGTCCGGTGGCCGCACATAGGTCCCCTGAAAGTTGTCGAGGAATGCGGCCTCCAGGTCCTCCCAAGAACTGATTGAGTCTGCTCGTAGGCTGTTAAGCCAGTGCCGGGCTGGTCCTTTAAGCTTGAGAGGTAGATATTTGATGGCGTGCAGATCATCGCCACGTGCCATGTGGATGTGAAGGAGATAGTCCTCAATCCATACTGCCAGATCTGTTGTACCATCGTACGACTCGATATTGATGGGTTTAAAAACCTCTGGGATTTTGTGATCCATTTTTGTCTGTGAAGCATAGTGGGTGTGCGGCGCCCCTGTACTGGGCTATGTCGCGACGCAGCTCGGAAGGGTTGTGCCTGCTGTATTCGGCCCGGCCGGATTTATTGTGTCCGGAGTGAAGATCATCACGTGTCTTCGGGCGTCCGCGCGATCCGTAGATCAATCTTGTTTGCCTTGCTTTATCCTCCAGTACGTCTCGCAGGTCTGGCTCGTGTTCCCGTGCCTTATTCGAGTGGCATCGGGGCATGGATTGCTGAGGGGCTCGACAGGCCTCCCTGTCGCGGCCACGGGGTGGCCGGTCTGCCATGTCATATGCTTCCCCCTCTGATTGGGGTAGCGGCCTGCGCTTAGGATAGTTTTTGGAGGGGCGCATGAGTTCATATTCTTCGGCCGCAAGGACTTCTGTCCATCTATCAGCTAGCAGATCTTGATCAGCTCTAAGTTTTTGCTGTTTTTCTTTAGGCTGTTGGCCGTGGCTAGAAGCCTGCGTTGAAAACGCTCTTGTTCGGCGGGGTCTGATGGTATGACGAATTCGTCGTCGTCGAGGCTTGCCTCGTCTTCGGAGGGAGGCATGTAGTTATCATCCTCGACCTCTTGCTCTGCCGCTATCTCCTGAGGGCTGGCTTTTCCATCTTCCTGCGCCGAATCTTGCAGGTTCTGGTGTTCTTCGGCGCTGTCCGGGGTAGTATTATCTCCCGTGCTGGAATCACCGTTTCTGCTGTGGCGGGATTTAGAGCGGCGCCGTTGGCGCCGACGTTTTTGCGGTTTTTTCAATGTGTCGTCTTCCGCTGCTCCATCGCCATCCGCATCCTTTGGAGCGTCCACCATGTATATGTCATATGACGAGGTGGCGGTCCAGCGCCCTACAGGTGCTGGTTCTTGTTCGTCTCCTCCTTCGTCGTCCATACCGTCGCAGTCTTCGGAGCCGAAGTCAAGCATGTCGGTTAGATCATCGACAGTGGCTATTAAGTGGGTGGTGGGTGGGTTTTGAATTTCTTCGTTGTCCGAATCCCAACCTCGCGGACCATAGTCCGGCCCGAACTCCCTTGATAAAGAGAGAGATTTGAGAGAATTCAGGATATCACCAAAAGGTGAGCACTGAAAGATGTCCGCGGCAGTGAACTCCATTATAGGCGCCCAATCAGATTCGATCGGCGGGGGCGCAGAAGGCTCGGAGTTCGGAGAAGAGTCCGGCTCCTTGGAGTCCTGGGTTGTGCGGAGTACGGGGCTGGCGTTCGGCTCGATCGCCTTTGAGATCGCAACCCCCGAGGTGACGTCCAACCGTTCATCCTCAGAGAACGCAGCGGGCTCCGAGTCAAGGATCGGGGCCGGAGCGTGTGCGGCCTCCAGGGTGCTATTCGGAGGCAGAGCTACATCGTGCCCCTCGAAATAGCGCGACGCGCTTGGCTGTGGCTCGAACCCGTCGAAGATCAAGTCTCCGCGGATATCAGCCGTGTAGTTTAAGCTTCCAAACCTGACTTGATGGCCAGGGGCGTAGCTTTCGATCTGCTCCAGATGACCAAGCGAATTGGCCCGCAGAGCGAAGCCGCCGAAGACGAAGATCTGTCCGGGGAGGAAAGTCTCACCCTGGACCTCGTCGTTGTTGATGATCAAAGGAGCCATCGGGCCTAAAAGCGACGACCCAGAGGAACTCTCAATGAAAGCACCAATGTCGGTGTCAAAACCGGCGGATCTCGGGTAGGGGGTTCCGAACTGTGCATCGAGGTCGGATGGTAACAGGAGACAAAGGGCACTTTATTTTACCCAGGTTCAGGCCCTCTCGATGGAGGTAAAACCCTACTCCTGCTAGATTAATATTGATGATATGGGTAGTACAAGAGTGGATCTACCACGAGATCAAGGAGGCTAAACCCTAGAAGCTAGCCTATGGTATGATTGTGTATGATGATGGTTGTCCTACGAACTACAACCCTCCGGTTTATATAGACACCGGATGGGGTTAGGGTTACACAGAGTCGGTTACAATGGTAGGAGATCTCGAATATCCGCACACCTAGCTTGCCTTCTACGCCAAGAAAAGATCCTTCCGGACACGGGACGAAGTCTTCAACTTTATATCTTCATAGTCCTGGAGTCCGGCTGAAGGTATAGTTCGGCTATCCGAACACCCCCTAATCCAGGACTCCCTCAACTTGCTAAACAAAAGCTCCGACACGAGACTCTTCCTGAAAATATGATGAATTGCAATTACATCATTGACTGAGAACACAGTTTTTTAGCTTTCAAGAAAGTTTATTCCTTACACTTTGATGTTGTGATGAATTGTTACTTGCTCATGAGAAGTTTTATGATAATAAATATCGCTGTTATAATAATTTTCATGATGCTACTATGTCCGTATTTTGTTTTTATCGACGCCTCTCTCTATCTAAACATCTGGACATGAGTGTTTTTAATCATTATAACACTTTGTGGAGCAATTCTAATGACTTTTCTCTCTTAATATGCAAGGTTTACATGAAGAGAGAGATTGCCAACAGCTGGAATTCTGGACCTGAAAAAGCTATGTCAGAGATACCTATTCTGCACATCTCCAAATGAGCTAAAATTTTAAGGACATTATTTTGGAATATATAAAAATGATTGGAGAAAAGAAGTACTAGAGGGGGCCACCCAGGTGGCCACTAGGCACCAGGGCGCGCCTACCCCCCCCCCCCCAAGCGTGCCCTGGTGGGTTGTGGGGCCCCTGGCCAGCCTCCAGTGCCCATCTTTTGGTATATAAGCCCATTTTCCCTAGCAAAAATAAGGAGAGGACTTTTGGGATGGAGCGCCGCCATCTCAAGGCGGAACCTGGTAGGAGAGCTTTTGCTCTCTAGTAGAGCGATTCCGTCGGGAATACATCCCTCCGGGAGGGGGAAATCAAAGCCTTCATCATCACCAACAACGCTCTCATCGTGGCACGACCAATCTTCATCAACATCTTCAATAGCACCATCTCATCTCAAATCCTAGTTCATCTCTTGTGTTCAATCTTTATATCAAAACCTCAGATTGGTACCTGTGGGTTTGCTAGTAGTGTTGATAAATCTTGTAGTTGATGCTAGTTGGTTTATTTGGTGGAAGATTATATGTTTATATCCATTATGCCATTTAATATCCCTCTGATCTTGAACATGAATATGACTTGTGAGTAGTTTCTTTTGTTCTCGAGAACATGGGACAAGTCTTTTCATAAGTAATCATGTGAATTTGGTATTCGTTTGATATTTTGATGATATGTATGTTGTTGATTCCCTTAGTGGTGTTATGTGAACTTCGACTACATGACACTTCATCATCTTTGGGCCTAAGGGACTGCATTGTGGAGTAGTTATTAGATGATGGGTTGCTAGAGTGACAGAAGGTTAAACCCTAGTTTACGCGCTATTCCGTAAGGGGCTGATTTGGATCCATATGTTTAATGTTATGGTTAGATTTCATCTTAATTCTTCTTTCGTAGTTGCGAATGCTTGCGAGACGGGTTAATCATAAGTGGGAGGCTTGTTCAAGTAAGAACAACACCCAAGCACCGGTCCACCCACATATCAAATTATCAAAGTAGCGAGCGCGAATCAAACAAACATGATGAAAGTGACTAGATCAAATTCCCGTGTGTCCCCGATAATGTTTTACTTATTATAAGAGACTGTTCCGGCCAGTCCTTTGAAACAAAAAGGATTGGGCTACCTTGCTGCACTTATTGTTAATCTTGCTACTTTTCACTTGTTTCAAATTATCTTCCTACCAAAATATTTGTTACCGTCAATTTTAGTGCTTGCGGAAAATACCTTGTTGGAAACCGCTTGTCATTTCCTTCTACTCCTCGTTGGGTTCGACACTCTTACTTATCAAAAGGACCACGGTTGATCCCCTATACTTGTGGGTCATCAAGGGGTCCACAAAGCCACCAGGGCGCGCCCAGGGGGTAGGCGCGCCCTGGTGCCTCGTGTGCACCTCGTGGGTCCCCTCGGCTTTTTCTTATTTTGGTTTTTTCTAATATTCCAAAACTGACAGAAATTATTTTTATGGAATTTTTGGAGTCGGTTTACTTACTTACCGTATCACATACCTATTCCTTTTCAGTGTTCTGGAGTCTTGTGGAAGGTCTCTCTTATGTGTTCCTCTGGTGTGATAGTTTGAATAATGTTAGTTTCAACATTAATAGGTGTACCTCAGACATAATTCTTAATTCTTTGTCCATTGACCACCATCATATTAGTGCCTTCGGAGTAATTTATTTTGACAGCTCCGGAATGATAAACTTCTTTGATGATATAAGGTCCTTCCCATTCGGAGAGTGCTACTTATGAGCTGCGTTGGGATTTCCTCAAAGAGGAGAGGATGATGCAGTACAGTAAAGATAAGTATTTCCCTCAATTATGAAACTAATGTTATCAATCCAGTAAGACAACCAAGTGACACTACGTAAACAGCACCTGCACACAAACAACAAATAGTTGCAACCCAACGCGTAGAGGGGTTGTCAATCTTACGAGCAAGATTAAATTGTATAGGTTAATAGATCTGACAAAAATACAAAATAAAATACATAAAAGAAAAATACATCAAGGTATTTTTAGTTTTAATATATGATAAAAGATAGACCCATGGGCCATACTTTTCACTAGAGGCTTCTCTCGAGAAAATAGCATACGGTGGGTAAACAAATTACTGTTGGGCAATTGATAGAAAAACAAATAATTATGACGATATCCAAGGAAATGATCATACATAGGCATCACATCCAAGATTAGTAGACTGAAATGATTCTGCATCTGCTACTATTACTCCACACATCGACCGCTATCCATCATGCATCTAGTGTATTAAGTTCATGGGAAAACGGAGTAATGCTTTAAGCAAGATGATATAATGTAGACCGGATAAACTCACATATGAATAAACCCCATATTTTTACCCTTAATACCACTGAAACATACGTGTCATGTCCCTTTACGTCACTGGGATTGAGCGCCGCAAGATCGAATCCATTACAAAGCACCTCTTCCCATGGCAAGATAAATCAATCTAGTTGGCTAAACCAAACCAATAAACCGGAGAAGAAATACAAAGCTATATTAATCATGCATAAAAGAGTTCAGAGAAAACCCAAATAATATTCATGGATAGATCTGATCATAAACTCACAATTCATCGGATCCCAACAAACACACCACAAAAAAGAATTACATCGAATAGAACTCCAAGAACATCAAGGAGAACATTGTATTGAAGAACATCGAGAGAGAATAAGCCATCTAGCTACTAACTATGGACCCGTAGATCTGTGGTAAACTACCCACGCATCATCAGAGGGGTAACAAGAATGATGAAGAACCCCTTCGTGATAGTTTCCCCCTCCGGCAGAGTGCCAGAAAGGGTCCCTAGGTGGGATCTCTCGAGAACACATGCTTGCGGCGATGGAAAAAATATTTTGTGTACTCCCTTGTAGGTTTTCTGATTTTTGGGAATTTATAGAGGTGGAGTTAGGTCAAATAGAGGCTTGTGGGCCCCACTATGTACCAGGGCACACCCTGGTGCCCAGTGGGCCACTCCTTCGGCTTCTCGTTCCTTTCCGAAGCTTCTAGGGTCTCTTATTCCAGGAAAAAAACTCCAAAAAGTTTCGTGGAATTTGGACTTCATTTGGTACGGATATTCTACAAAGTCAAAACAAGCAAAAAAAACAGCAACTAGCACTGGGCACTAAGTTAAAAGGTTAGTACTAAAAATGATATAAAGTTGCTTGTAAATGTATATAGAACATCCAAGATTGATAATATAATAGCATGGAACAATAAAAAATTATAGATACGTTGGAGACGTATAAGAGAGTAGCTTTCCTGCAAAGAATCTGAAACTAGAGTTGTACAATAGAACATACTCACTCGCTTTGAATTCCTGTTTTTGAATTCTTTTATCTTGCCATCATTTAACTTTTTCTTTAAACAATTTGGCATTTTCGTATGCTTGGGTTCTCCACTCATCTAACGAGCTAATATCAAATGAGCTCTTCTCACCGACAAGTTTCAAAACATAATTAGGTTCTTTAATTGCCCAATATGCTTTATGATCTAACTCAAGAGGTAAATGGTACGCTTTTCCATAAACCATTTTATACAGAGACATACCCATAGGATTTTTATAAGTAGTTCAATAAGCCCATAATGCATCATCAACTTTCTTTGACCAATTCTTTCAAGATCTATTGACGGTCGTTTGCAAAATTAACTATATTTCTCTATTGCTCAATTCAACTTGACCACTAGATTGAGGATGATAAGGAGATGCAATTTTATGGTTAACATCATACTTAGCAAGCAGTTTACGAAAAGCACCGTGAATAAAACGTGAACCACCATCAGTCATTAAATATCTAGGGACTCCAAACCTTGGAAAAATAATTTCTTTAAGCATTTTAATAGAAGTGTTATGATCAGTACTACTAGTTCCAATAACTTCTACCCACTTAGTAACGTAATCAACAACAACTAGAATATGAGTATACCCATTAGAGGAAGGAAACGGTCCCATATAATCAAATCCCCAGACATCAAATGGCTCAATAACAAGTGAATAATTCATAGGCATTTCATGACGTCTACTAATGTTACCAATTCTTTGATATTCATCACAAGATAAGACAAACTTATGAGCATCCTTGAAGAGAATAGGCCAATAAAAACCAGATTGTAATACCTTGTGTGCGGTTCTATATCCAGCGTGGTATCCTCCGTAAGCCTCGGAATGACACTTCCGTAGGATCTGTTCTTGTTGATGATTAGGTATACAACGTCTAATAATACCATCTACTCCTTCTTTATAAAGATGTGCATCATCGGAGAAGTAATGTCTTAAATCAAAGAAGGACTTATTCTTTTGTTGGTATGTGAACCTAGGTGGTATATATTTAGCAACAATATAGTTAGCATAGTCTGCATACCAACGAGCATTACCACAAGCATTTATAATAGCTAATTGTTCATCACGGAAACAATCATCAATAGGTAGTGGGTCATCAAGAACATTTTCCAACCTAGACAAATTATCAGTTACGGGATTCTCAACTCCCTTCCTCTCAGTAATATGCAAGTTAAATTCTTGTAACAATAGAACCCACCTAATGAGTCTAGGTTTAGCATCTTTCTTTTCCATAAGATATTTAATAGCAGCATGGTCGGTGTAAACAATTACTTTAGAATCTACAACGTAGGTTCAGAATTTATCACATGCAAACACAACTGCTAAGAATTCTTTCTCAGTAGTAGCATAATTTCTTTGAGCACTTTCTAGAGTTTTACTAGCATAATGGATAACATTTAATTTTTTTATCAACTCTTTTTCCTAGAACATCACCAACAACATAATCACTAGCATCACACATAATCTCCAATGGTAAGTTCCAATTAGGTGGTTGAACAATACGTGCAGAGCTCAAGGCTTCCTTAAGTGTTTCAAAGGCTTCTACAGAATCATCCTCAAAAACAAATGGAACATATTTTTGCAAGAGATTAGTAAGAGGCCTAGAAATTTTAGAGAAGTCTTTAATGAATCTCCTACAGAAATCGGCATAACCAAGGAAACTTCTTATACCTTTAATAACTTTAGGACATGGCATTTTCTCAGTTTTGTCTACCTCAATACCACGTTCAGAAATTTTATGCCCCAATACAATACCTTCATTCACCATAATGTGGCACTTCTCCCAATTCAAGACAAAATTAGTTTGTTCACATCCCTGCAAAACTCGATCAAGGTTGCTCAAGCAATTAGCAAAATAAGTCTCATAAACAGAGAAATCACCCTTGAAAACCTCAACAATCTTTTCACAAAAATCAGAGAATATAGCAGTCATACATCTTTGAAAGGTAGTAGGTGCATTGCATAAACCAAAAGGCATATGTCTATAAGCAGAAGTTCCAAAAGGGGAAGTAAAAGTAGTTTTCTCTTAATCTTCTTGTGACACGGGTATTTGAGAGAAGCCAGAATATCCATCAAGAAAACAAAAGTGTGTGTGCTTAGATACTCTTTCTAACATTTGGTCTATAAATGGCATGGGGTAATGATCTTTTCTAGTAGCTTTTTTTAATTTCCTAAAATCAATTACCATACTATAACCAGTTACAATTCTTTGTGGAATGAGTTCATTTTTATCATTGGGAACAATGGTTATACCTCATTTCTTAGGAACACAATGAACAAGACTTACCCATCTACTATCAGCTATGGGATAGATTATACCTGCTTCCTAAACCTTTAATATTTTAGCTCTTACCACATCCTTCATCTTAGGATTTAACCGTCGTTGGTGATCAACGACCAGCTAAGCATCAGGTTGCACATTAATCTTGTGCTGACATAGAGTGGGACCAATGCCCTTAAGATCATCAAGAGTATATCCAATAGCGGCACGGTACTTTTTTCAGATTTTTCAGTAATCTCTTTTCTTCATGCTCTGAAAGGATAGCACTAATAATAACATGATAAATTTTTCTTTTCATCGAGATGAGCATATTTCAATGTATCAGGCAATAGTTTCAATTCAAACATGGGATCACCTTTAGGTGGAGGAGGACCTCCAAGGGTTTTGTCGTGGAATTTTCACGGCAGATGTCCTCTTCCAAGGACTTAGTCGTGGAGCCATCGCAACTAGGAAGCTTAAAGGGGTTAATCGGGACAAAGGACACGAGAGAGTTATACTAATTCAGCCCCTTACGGTGAAGGAAGGCCTACGTCTAGTTGGATTGGTATTGATGAGGTTTCGATGACCAGGGAGCGAGATACACTATGCCCAGCTCTCGATGAGTTGTTTCTTGCCCTAAGCCGCCAGCGGGTCGTCCCCTTATATACACGGGTTGACGCCCTGCGGCCTACAGAGTCCCGGCCGGCTCATAAACAGTGTCCGGCTCGGTGACTAGTTAAATCTACCTTATGATACAAGTCATGCCATTATGGCGATTTACTACGACGGGCCTTAAGTCGCCTGTGGGCTTTAGACCCTTTATTGAACCGCCATCTTCATGCTTGGTCTTGGGCTTCTTTTGATGAATCTCTCTTTGCATAACCCGGCCCCTCATGGACGGCTTATACAAATAGTTATATCCCCAACATTAGGCCCCATATTGATTTGAACCGGTTCATTTCAATCTTAAAATACCTTAAAAATGAGTCTTCATTCTTCTGTCTGTGCAAAGGTTTTTAACCCGCCATGACGTCATCTTCTGGATCCGCGTTAACCCGTCGTGACGTCATCTTCAATTAAATTCATATTTTACTCCGCCATATCCTCAACGGATCTTTGCCTTTACTGACCATCCCGAAAACCAAGGCGTCGGGGCCGCTGGATAATGATGTTGGTCTGCTCATTTCTCGCGTTGTCTCAGTCGGCCTTCCCTTATAAATATGTATGACCTAGGTCTTTCATTTTCCCCCCTTTCGGTCATCCTCTTCCTCTCGCTGTCTCTCTGTCACTCGAGCTCCGCCGCCGCCGTCGAGCCCCTCGTCTTCACCGACTCAGGCCACTGCATCAACCTGAATCTGACCAGAAATCAATGGCGAACTTCCGCAGCCCTCCACATCCGTAAGTTCTCTTCTTTCCCTTTCTTAGATCTGCATTGGAGCTTCTTCGAGTTCGTCGGTGTTTGTCACCTCCTGAGCCAAAACCTTGACAGTTTACACCTCTAATGCTCTATTCGGATCGTCCAATACCGTAGAACTGCTGCGGTAACTATTTTGCGCTTATCTCGAATACAAATAGATCTCTTTTCCCCTGTTCACAGGCCTCTTTGGAATGTATGAACTTCTCTGCCCTGTTTTTAGGTCTAGAAATTCTTCTATTTAGAACGACCATTTGATCCAAAATAATAGTTGCAGCTTGTGAAACCTGTTTGTTCCACACTTAGCCAAAAAACTGCATCTGTTGAATCTGTTTACCCACAGTAATCCATATGGCCGGTTTAAGACAACACCAGTTGTCAGTCTTGCTTGCTTGTGGCGACTTTAAATTATTTAAACTGCTTCTGAAACCTGTAGCAGTTTTAAATACAACTACATAGTTACCCATATGTCATTAGGCCCCTTCTTAAGCCGCCACCTTGAATGAATTAATAATGCTCTCCTCAAGATTATGAGTTGAACCGGATTTATTTTTACTTTGTCATAGGCTTCAATTTGCACAATGGCACCCAAGGCTCCCAAACCTCCGGTGACCTGTAACTGGGTCAAGTCCACTGTCATGGAGAGCACACTGTCTGAATTTGTGAAGTCTGGCTATCTGCCCAAGAAGGAGGTCATGTCTTACCGTGCTCCTGACCCGTCTGAGGAGAAACCTCAACCCAAAGAGGGGGAGGTGATCATTTTTACTGATCATATGAGCCGGGGATTTGCTCCACCCGGTTCAAAATTCTTTAGGGATGTTTTGCAATTCTTTGACCTAAGACCTCAAGACATCGGGCCCAATTCCGTGTCAAATATTTGCAACTTCCAAGTCTTCTGCGAGGAGTATCTTGGAGAAGAGCCCAGCTTACTTTTATTCAGAGAATTGTTTTATTTAAACCGGCAGAACGAACGCGCCAATGGGCCCAGTCTAGAACTTGGTGGCATCTCGATTCAACGGCGGAGAGACTACCTTTTCCCTTATGCTGAACTGCCAAGTCATCCGAAGGGTTGGAACCAGACATGGTTCTACTGCCAGGACACTTCTCCGGCTAATGAAAACCCACTGCCCGGCTTCCGCGCCTTGCGCCTTGAATCCAACCACCCGCTGCCGGATAAATTGACTGTTGTTGAACATCTGCCACTCACCCCCACTATTAAGAAAATCAAAGCTCTTTTGGGGAACGGCTTAGACGGCATCGACCTGGTCCGAGTCTGGGTTTCTTGGCGAGTGATTCCGTTAAGCCGCCGCCCCGGCTTAATGTGTACTTACTCAGGCGAGAAGGATGACCCACTACGTCATAGTCCTGACGACTTACCAGATGATGCTGTGGAGGCTACGACCCAGACTTTATTGAAAGAGGGCACGGTGACTAGTAATGCCTTTGGCTTACTTCCTTTCTGCAAGAAGAACCCGGCCCCCGCAGTGAGTCATCAACCTCAATAAATACTCTTTACTGTCTTATACCTTGCTTTTACTCATAACCCTTTATCATTTTTCACAGGCCAATGACAACTTCTGGAAGGTCAAGTATGACCATGAGGCTGCCAAACAAGCCAGAGCAGCTAAGAGAGCTGAAAGGAAAGCCGCCAAACAAGGAACCTCAAGGAAGAAGAAGCCAAGTACTTTAGATATGTTGAAACTGGATGATACCGATGACGACGAAGAAGAGGTAACTCTTAACCCCCCTTGATTCCTTTATTATCATTTAATTGACATTAATTCTTTTCAGGAAGACACGGGAAACAGCCAAGCCGCCGAGGAAGAGGTAACTATAATCTCCTCCGACTTCGAGCCTTTACCGCGGCAGAAAATTCGAAGAGTGACCCGGAAAGTAAGATTTTCACATCCTTTGGCTTACCAAGATCCTCAATTTCTTTTGAAGCAACAGCTTTTTGAAAGCCGGAGGCAAACCCGGACCACCAAAGATTCAGAGCTCTCCTCTGGCTTACCTGACGTAACCAGGAAGCATTGGAATGAGGTTATCTCCGATTTATGTTCCGTTTTACCTTTGGCGGGTTTAATTCGCCAACCTCTGAATTCCTCTGACTCCAATTATCAGGATACCTTTCCTTCCTCCGGCGAGTCTATGCAATCCAACATGCCAGCTTTCAAAACCGCCCCCGGGTAATGTAAATTTGCTTGTCTTATGTTTTACCTTACTCATGCTTTTGTACTTACTCTTCTACCTTGTCCATAGCGTGCAAGTGAAGCCCAGGAAGAAAGTGAAGAAGAATAAGCCAGCCCAAGACCCTATCGTGACTGAACCGGAGCTTGGCACAGCTGCCCCTGACACTTCCACTCATCGGTTGCCGCCTGAACCAGTTTATGACATTCCAGCACCAACCTCTGATCTGCCCGCTGAAGAAACTCTCGGTGGTTCTGATAAACCGGAAACTCCTAACCTGGCCAAGACAATTGATCCTGAAGTTGAAATTCTCAAGACTCAGTTTGTTGAGCCGGGTCAGCCCACTGTTCTTGCCAAGTGCTCTACCAAGGAGGAGCTTTTGGAGCGCCGAAAGGCCAAGTTAGACATTCCTGACTACACTCACTTGAGTATTGGGGAGATCGGCTCTGGCTACATCATTCAAGTACATAGCAGCCGTGACCTGGAAATTGACATGGTGAAGCAGATACAGCAAAAATCTGAGGTATGACTTTTCCTTAACCATACTTACTGTACCAGCCCCCAAGTCTATTGCTTATAAGTAAATATGTTGTAGACTTTAGAAAACTGCCTAGCACTGTTAGTCTGGTTTAAAAAGAAGATATGTAACCTGGTTGTAGCATGATACTTTGAACTTGCGATACACATTAGCCCCCAAGTGCCAAGTATCTTTGCTTGCAAAGTGCTTGGGACTTAATTTTCATGAGCCGGCGTAGTAATTTAGAGTTCTTCAGCATACATTAGCCCCCAAGTGTCAAGTACATTTTCTTGTAAAGTGCTTGGGACTTAATGTTATTTTACAATGATCCTGACTATAACCCGGCATCAATGCAGGCTATCATAAGTCAATTTGAGTCAGAGATTGCTGACCTGAAGAGCCGCCTGGCAGCTCAAGAATTTGAAATTCAAAAGGCCAACTCCAAGTTTGAATTCAGCGTCTCTGAACAAGAGAAGTTGAAGAAAAACTTTGAAACGGATAAGAAAACCTGGGCTGATGAAAAGGCTTCACTGGTGACTCGGGCCAAGACGGCAGAGGCATCGCTCGCCGAAGCAACAACCGAGATGTCCGGCTTAAAGCGCCAGATATCTCAAATGGTCTCAGCAATCTTTGGTAAGTTACTCATACAAACTTTAAATATTACAAACCTTCTTTCAATGATTACCTCAGTTGTTACCTCCGGCTCACCTTATGTTTAATAATGCAGGCCCCAGGAGCACAAACCTCAAGCAGAACATGCTGATCAAACTGAAGGCGGTTTATACTCTGGTGGAACAGCTCTATACCGGGTCACAACGTGCTTTAGCCGTTGTAGCTTTATGAAATGACGTTCCTCACCTCCTGCAAGACGTGCTGAAGCGGCTTGCTGTGTTACCTCAGCGGGTCCAAGAACTAAGGCAGGCGTCCGCAAGAGCCGGGGCCATAGCCGCGTTGAGCCGGGCTAAAGCATGGATTCCAGAACTAGACCCGGCCGACCTTGCTCTTAGGCACCCGAGTCTGAAGGAGGATGGGACCTTATTTGATGAATAGGATTTCACCGCCTGTGTCAAAGATATACGCCCTGTGGCTACTCTTATTGGGAACGATACTGATCTTACCAAGTATCAGTCGGGTTATAACAGCGAGAATCAGAGAATCCCAACACCTCTTTATGACGACGTCAGCCTGATCCCTCCAATCCGTAAGCATACCTTTGCCCCTGAAGTCGACCCAGCCGGTTTAATAGATGACAAAGCTAAGTTTGAAGCTTTGAGTGGCATTGACTGGGCATCGTCCACCTTCCTGGACAGGGCAGTCGACGGAGAGGCGGAGAAGGATAACCCAGAATCTTCAAGCCAACCAAAGGAGTGAACCGCCAGGCATCATATGTTTACGTCTTTGTGAAAACAATGTTTCATTATTCAGACTCGGGGAGTCTTGTAATAGGGTAGAAAAACCTCTCGATTTTTTCCATGCCTTCGCGCATGTTTATGGCGCTCAATACTTTCTTAAGCCGCCATCGTTGTACACTTCCAGCTTATATTGATCTTCTATTTCCTTTATGTTAAACAAAAAATTGCTTGCCTTGTCCTGCATATAAAACAAATTGAATTCCCTTGGCGACTTATCGCATCGGGGGTCACATAAGGTACTGATAACCCGGAGTGTGAACCAAAACATCATATAAAGGTCGGGTTATGATTACATTTGTTAAACATAATCACAACAGTATACCTGCGATCCTTTTGGTAATCTCGCTGGTTTATGTGACCCAAATCATGAGGGTAAATTTAACTCCTGAAAGTCGGCACATATAATGTTCACCTGGCACTTAACAACCTGAGGTGACCAATATTAAACCGGTGGAACAAGAACCACTCCATAGTACTTTCAAGAGGGCCTCAAGATAGTCAAATACTCATACTTACAAAGTATGATGAATAATTAACAAAAATTAAAGGCCTCTGATTCGAATACGATCAGTAACCGTTCCAAAGGGGTTAAGCTAAGATTCGGATACGATCATATAGCCCCCAGTGGATTTGGCGATGCCGATCAAGTGGGTATCGACAGCTATGTTCTCTTTGGTTCGAATACGACCTATGTTTGAACAGGAAGCCCCCAAGTGATCATAAGAGTTGTTTAATGACGCTGATTCGAATACGATCCACGTCAGACCCAAAGGGGTTAAGCTATGATTCAAATATGATCAAGAAGCCCCCAAGTGGGTTTGGCAGTATGCCGATCAAGTGGGTATCGACAGCTATGTTCTCTTTGGTTCGAATACGACCTATGTTTGAATAGGAAGCCCCCAAGTGATCATGGCTAGATTCAGATATGATCATAAGATGGACCAAAGGGAAAGCCGGATTCAGATATGACCCGCTCCCTGTTGGTTGTTTCCACCACATGATAAGGAAGACATGTAAACCTTTGAGGGTAAAAAGGGCAGAGGTCCTGCTTTATTGCTTTATATAATATATACATCGTCAAAATATATACATCCTGAGAGCCGGTGGCTCAAGTATAGTAAGGCCGAAGATGAGCGATGTTCCACGGCCGGCGGGTCTCCTCCTCCGACTTACATGAGTCTTTGTGCTCTCGAACATCGATAAGGTAGTATGGCCCGTTGTTCAGATTCTTGCTGACCACAAAGGGTCCTTCCCAAGGAGGGATAGCTTGTGCACATCAGACTGATCCTGGATGAGCCGGAGCACTAAGTCGCCTTCCTGAAAGGTTCTGCTTCTAACCCGGCGGCTGTGATAGCAGCACGGGTCTTACTGCTAAATCGCTGAGCGGGCTATTGCCAAGTCTTGCTCCTCATCCAAGAAGTCAAGTGCATCCTGACGAGCTTTTTCGTTATCAGCCTCAACGTAAGCCGACACGCGGGGTGAGTCATGCCGGATGTCACTTGGCAGGACCGCCTCTGCTCCATACACCATGAAGAAAGGTGTGTAACTCGTAGATCTGTTAGGCGTAGTATTGATACTCCAAAGCACAGAGGGTAGCTCCTCCACCCAACAACCCGGCGTCCGCTGTAAGGGGACCAAGAGTCGGGGTTTGATGCCCTTCAAGATTTCCTGATTAGCTCGTTCTGCTTGACCATTGGATTGAGGATGAGCAACAGCCGAAACATCAAGCCGAATATGTTCTCGTTGACAGAACTCTTCCATGGAACCTTTGGAGAGATTAGTACTGTCGGTGTCAAAACCGGCGGATCTCAGGTAGGGGGTCCCGAACTGTGCGTCTAGGCGGATGGTAACAGGAGACAAGGGACACGATGTTTTTACCCAGGTTCAGGCCCTCTCGATGGAGGTAAAACCCTACTCCTGCTTGATTAATATTGATGATATGGGTAGTACAAGAGTAGATCTACCACTAGATCAGAGAGGCTAAACCCTAGAAGCTAGCCTATGGTATGATTGTTGTATGATGAAGTTGTCCTAAGGACTAAAACCCTCCGGTTTATATAGACACCGGAGAGGGTTAGGGTTACACAAAGTCGGTTACAATGGTAGGAGATCTTGAATATCCGCATCGCCAAGCTTGCCTTCCACGCCAAGGAAAGTCCCATCCGGACACGGGACGAAGTCTTCAATCTTGTATCTTCACAGTCTGGGAGTCTGGCTGAAGGTATAGTCCGGCTACCCGAACACCCCCTAATCCAGGACTCCCTCAGTAGCCCCTGAACCAGGCTTGAATGACGATGAGTCCGGCGCGCAGATTGTCTTCGGCATTGCAAGGCGGGTTCCTCCTCCAAGTTCTTCATAAAAGATTGTACACACCAAGAGTAGTGTCCGGCTCTGCAAAATAAGTTTCCACATATTGCCATAGAGAGAATAATATTAACACAAATCTAATCTGCTGACGTATTCCATAGCGTGATAACACACTACGGTCAAGCCTTTATTCGAATCGTTTTCACTTCTCCACCTCAGCGCGTTTCGCGAGGCGGTTTCCTTGGCACGTCTTGTCAAAGCAGAGATCGTGTCCCCTTTATTTACGGGATTCTCATCAATATGGACGTGGGTAACCCAATCGTGCCCGTTAGCATGTTTTCTCAATTAAAGGCGAGTCCCAAACGGTTACGGGGAGGGCTCTTGGTATTCAACCTCTTATAAAGAGACCAAGGCCTTACTCCTTTTTTCCAATCTCAAACGAGTTCGCCCATCGCCTCGAGTTCCAACACCCTAGGCTCCAGATTCCAGACACTTCGGACCTTCGACAATGTCCGGCTCTGACCTTTAAGGCCGATGGACGCCCTCCTCCGTCACGGAGGAGGACGTGCTAAAGTTGAGAGAGGCTAAGTTCCTGACCGGCAAAATTTCGCATAGGTTGCCTGCTCAAGGGCAGGCCATTCCCAGTCCCCAGCCCGGTGAGAGCGTGGTGTTCATGTCTCACTTCCTTCAGGGGTTAGGCTTCCCAATGGATCCCTTTGTGAGCGGGATGTTGTTTTATTACGGGCTGGAATTCCACGATTTAGCTCCGAAGTCCATCCTCCATATTTCCTCATTCATCGTCGTGTGTGAAGCGTTCCTCCGTGTTACCCCTCACTTCGGATTATGGCTCAAGACCTTTAAAGTGGAGCCGAAGATGGTCGAGGGACGGCACGCATAGTGTGGAGGCGCTGTTATAAGCAAGAATGTTGACGCTTTATGGCCCGAGGGCTCCTTTCAAGAGGAGCTCGGCTTGTGGCAACGAGAGTGGTTCTATATCACCGCTCCCAGGGGCACCAAGTGGATGGCGCCTCCTGCCTTTCGCTCGGGTCCCCCACCACGGCTAGCGTCATGGGTCAGCAAAGGGTTAGATTGGGGTTTATCCAAAGACGTGCCCTTGTTGTAGGGCCGCATTAGGGATCTCTTAGAAGGAGACCTCAGCCTGGTAAAGGTGACACAGGTCATGCTGATTCGCCGAATATTGCCCGGCAAACGTTGCTCCCTTCGCCTGTGGGAGTTTAATCCAGAGGGACCGTGAGCTCTCTAGCATTTCATGGGCGCAACGCCCGTAGAGATGTATAAACTGTTCTTCGGATGACAAGCAATGTGTCCGGTTTTGACCGAGGATGCAGGCCTAAGCTGCAATCGCCCGGATACTCAAGTAAGTAACATTGTGCCCGGACCTGCTATCTGTATAATTGTCATAAAATTGCCCCTAAAAGAGTTGTCCTTTAAATATGAGTGAATAGCGAAGGCAAAGCTGATCAGGTGTCCGGCTCCCCTTCCCGAAACCAGGACGGATCCCGTGCTTGTCAGGATGTTGAAGATAATGCCTTTGGAGGGAAGTGAGGGGGAGGACAAGGAAACTATGGCCTCCTCGAAGGAGGCCATTCCGAGGGGAGAAACCGACAATTCCTCTCCTAAGGGGAAGAAGAGGACTGACTCTGAAAACCAGGAGGCTATAGCCTCCAAGCGGGGGGGGGGGGGGGGAATCCTCGTCAGAGGGTCCTACGCCGAGGGATTCCTCGGTTGAACTATGTCTTCAAAAGGACCAGCCCTCCAACGAGCCGTAAGTGGAGAAAGATTTTCCTTTAGAGGGATGAGAGAAATCCTTGCTTTATATCTGAGAAGATTTAACCGAATTTTTACCTTGTAGCTCGGACCTCATCCCTTCTCAGCAGAGCTCGTCTTCGGGGGATCTTCTTCCGGAGATGATGGAGAGCGGGACGCCTCCCCCTGCTGTACCGCCTAGCGAGGCAGGCGACCCTGAGGTGTCGTCGCGAAGGGTTTCTCCAAATCCGGCAGGGGCGGAAGATAGCTATGTGGCCCCCCAAGGTTCTCCGCGTCCGGCCTTCGAAAGAGGCCATAGGACAAGTCCGGCACCGTCTGGTGCTCGGCCGGAGGAACTAAAGATTCTGCTGGGGTGAGCTTCTATCTCAGAGGAGCATCGTGCATTGATGGGCACGGTGATTGAAAGGATTTCATCCGCAGAAAGCGGATTGCATGAGGCCGTCAAAAGTTTACTGACGGGTTTTGAGGTACGTTAGATAATGTACACTTTTGTCAGTTGCGCATAAGTAAAATGTGCCCTGTGTAGATAGTAGCCCCTGAGACTCTGTGCGTTGTCAAAATTGACGGCGTGCAGAGGATCATAATCCCAGGTCTTAAATGTCGCCTTTGTATATAGGTGGCGAATTGTCCGGAATCGAGCCGGATTGATGATTTTGCCGAACTAAAGCGGCAACTTGACGTGGCAGATGCCGACATCGCGCTTGTCAACAAGCGGCTTGATGAGGCTCAAGGTATGTAATTCATCGGGCGGCATCTGGTAAGAGGAGCTTTATGCCAGTATCTTACAATGTGTGTGCTTGACGCAGATGGTGCGGCCGCCGCAGAGAGTCTTCGGGCGGAACTTGCCCAAGCTAAGGAACGAGCCAGGAAAAGTGATGCGGCTGCCGAGAAAGCCCTTGAAGAGCTGAGGGTCGAACAGGCTGCTCACTGCCGAACCAAGAAGGAGATGGCCGAGATGGCCGTGAAGTTAAAGGGCGCTGCTGACCGTTACGAGCTTCTTGAGGAAGAAGACCGGGCGAGGCAGACGGACTTAGAGAAGGTCGTTGCTGATGCCAAGGACGCTCGCTCTGCGATGAGAGCTGCGAAAGAGGAGCTACGTCAAGCTGGACAGATTGCGGCTGGAAAGCCCTTTATGCTGCGGAGGAAGTTTTGCGATCCGAAGTTTGCTCCGTTGGACCAAATGTGGACTGTGGAGGACACCTATCTGGATTTGGCAGCGAGTGCTGCTGATGCGACCGAACACTTTCGAGATCAAAAAGATCGCGAAGTGGAAAAGCTTTTCTGGTCGCAGTTCCACAATCCAGAGCGTCCACTGGCAGTGGACGATCACCTGGCTCAATGGGCCAAACTGAATAGGTTGTCTGGACTCGCCATGAAGTACGACATGGGTCATCTGTGGCTGGGGAGATCGGAGCCGAAGAGTTATTTCAGCTTGGTGCAGGAATTCCTTGACGCGGTGCCGCGTATTAATGCAATGAAGAGGTCAGCATGCATAGCGGGCGCACGGATGGCTCTTGCCCGTGTCAAGACATACTGGGCAGAGATGGAGACCACCGTTGTTGCGTCCCGAGATTCGGACAAAAGCCGAGTACCCTCCGAGCACTATTTCCAGGAAGTCCTTGAAGGCGCTCGTGCAATAGAGACGCAATGCTCGAAGGATGCCATGTTATGATAGCATATTTAATTATAAAGCAATATTTTGATAAATTGTAGTGGCCTTTTATACTTGTGCCTTCAAGTATTGGGAACACCTCCTGTGCGGCCATTTTAAGATATATATATATATACAAAATCTGAAAGATGGCAGTCGTTGGCTTCAGCCCCATGCACATAGTGCGGGGGTGCTCGCAGAAGACGCATTTTCACACTTAATCTAACGTCTTGGTCCTACAAAGGAGGTGATAGCGCAGCGGGCTAGGAAACCGGACTATAATGCTTTAACACTTTCACTTAGCCATAGGAGCTTGACAATGGGACTATTTAGGTAGCCCCTGGTGGCAAGTGTGCTCACCCGAGTTTGGGGCGCGTATGTGCCTGGCCGGGAAGCGGCCCTTCGTTAAAGCGGAGGAATCCTATAGATTCCGGTAGGTCATCGAGTGGCTGACCAGTCTCACGCTACATCATGACAGTTAGTTTTTGGCTTTCTCTACTGAGGTGCTTGCCCGGCCTAACCGGGGCACAATCACAGTAGTTCTCTTGGTGCTACCTTAGCCGATAGAGCGGAACGTAAGGTAGCCGAACTCAGGAGCCGGGCAACCCAACATTTGACCAAAGACATGATTCGGAGCTGATGCATATAATGCCAAAACTCGCGATGCCGAACACTCCCTAAGGTGTTCGGTCTTTATAAGTGCGGGCGAAACAACACCCTTTATAAAAAAGCCCCTAGTGTCCAAGTACGCGCAAAAATTCTGACGTGGCCACATGCCAAGATGCCAGCCTCCTCCTTGGTTATATGAGAGAAAAACAGGGGATATATGACAACAAGAGACAGTAAAAAAGGTTTACGCAGGGTCTTAATCTAAAAAGAATCCTTAGAACGGGTCCCTGCTACACGTCTGCGCCTGTGTCTCCGTTGTGCCGTATCCTGGACGGGCGCAGCACGATCATCATCTGTGAAAAGAGAGTAACTAGGTTGAAAAGAGGGTCGTGCCGAATAGAATTTATATTGAATAAACAAAGTGTAAGGTAAAATATGTGAAACCGAGCTTGATTGTCTCTTAGTTTACAGGTGCAGAGCCCCTAGAACAGGGGTGTGTGGCCGTTAAGCCTGCATCAATGATAATTTTGTACCGAACTCGTCTATCCGCGTTCGTGGTCTTTAATGACCTATTCCGAAGTTTTTGGCCGGTGAAGCCATTTTATTGTGGGGTTGTCAAAGCGGCCGCACAGTCCTCCGCTTGGGGAAGGTGCACTTCAATGCTTCCCCTTCAAAGAGATGATGCCTCGTGGACCGGGCATCTTAAGCATTAGAGATGCATAATGCGGTATTGCGTTAAAGCGGGCGAAAGCTTCGCGTCCCAGTAGTGCTTGATAGCGACTTGAGAATGGGACGATGTGGAAAGTTAGCTTTTTGCGACGGAAGTTATCGGGGTAGCCAAATATAACTTCAAGCCGGAGAAAACCCATGCACCGGGTGTCCGGACCTGGCGTTACCCCTTGAAAGGAGGTTTTGCTGTGACAAATTCTTGTTGGGTCTATCCCCATGTGGCGGATTGTGTCCTGATATATCAGGTTTAGACCGCTGCCGCCGTCCATTAAGACATTTGTAAATTGGAGTCCGCCGATTATTGGATCGAGTACCAAGGCGGTCCAGCCAGCGTTCCTGGTACTTCTGGAGTAATCCAGATGGTCGAAGATGATTGGTTTTGACAACCAGTGGCGAGACTCCTTTGGGATAGGCCATGTGGCGCGTACCTTTATGGGCGTCGCGCGTTTTGTTATGTGAAGTAAGTTTACTGTTTTTACTTCTTGTGGGAAGTTCTTTTGTTTCCTTGTGTTCTGCTTTTGGGGTTCGTCATCGTCTTCGCTTGGTATGTCGAGCCCCTTGTGTTCGGCATTGAGTTTGCCGGATTGTTTGAAGACCCAACAATCTCTATGGGTATGGTTGGCAGGCTTCCCGGGAGTACTGTGTATTTGACATATCCTGTCCAGGATTTTGTTTAAGTTGGATGGATCATCCCTATTATCCTGGAGGGACGGCTTTGTTTGATTCTGCCGTGAGCTTTTGAATCCGGCGTTGACTGCCATGCTCTTCGGACTTTTTTCCTTAGTCCGGCGACGGTCTTTATTGCGTCGCGGTTTTCCGCTTCCATCCCTAGTTTCGGATGTACTTGGGTCGCTGGTGTTACATCTTGCCAACCAGCTGTCCTCTCCTGCACAAAAGCGGGTCATGAGGCTTGTTAGTGCGGCCATTGTTCTTGGCTTTTCTTGGCCGAGGTGTCTGGCGAGCCATTCGTCTCGGACATTATGCCTGAATGCTGCTAAGGCTTTGGCGTCCGGACAGTCGACTATCTGATTCTTTTTAGTGAGAAATCTATTCCAGAATTGTTGAGCTGATTCTCCGGGCTGTTGAGTTATGTGACTAAGATCGTCTACATCCGGAGGGTGGACATAGGTCCCTTGAAAATTTGCTCGGAAAGCGTCCTTGAGCTCTTCCCAACTTCCGATTGTGTTTTTAGGAAGGCCTTTGAGCCAATGCCAGGCTGGCCCTTTAAGCTTGAGGGGTAAGTATTTTATGGCGTGGAGGTCATCTCCTATATCCATATGTATATGGAGGATGTAATCCTCGATCCAGACTCCAGGGTCTGTTGTTCCATCATATGCCTCTATGTTTACGGGTTTGAATCCCTCTGGAAATTCATAATCCAGGACCTCATCGGTGAAACATAGGGGGTGTGCGGCGCCCCTGTATTTGGGTGTGCCGGATTCTGATAATGGCTTTATTGCATTGCTTACGAGAGCTTGCTTTCTTGGCCCGTAAATGGACCTGGCTGGGCTGGGATGTGAATCCTTAAGTTGGTCGCATGCCGGTTTAAGTGCGGCGCCTCTTGCCGCTTTATGCTGGCCATGGGGTCGTCTATCCGACCGTGTGGCTTTCTTATTTTTTGAATGCGAGGGCTCTAAGGCCTCTTCGTCGAATTCAGGCAGTAGCTTTCTCTTCGGATAGCTTTTAGTGCGGCGACTGTCGCCGTACTTGTCTGCGGTATTGATTACTTTGCTCCATCTGATCCTGAGCGCATCTTCCGCAGTTTTTAGCTTCCGCTTCTGTTTTCAGGCTGCGTGCTGTTGCTACGAGCCTCTTGTGGAGGTTCTTCTACTCCGTGGGTTTATCCGGCGTAAGGTCGTCCGGAGTGCCATTTTCGCCGGGGGAGGGATGTTCGGTTTCTCTATCCGTGTTGCCCTGTTCGGACGGTTGCTCTAAGGCCTGCTCGTCGTCTATCGGCTCATCCTGCTCTATGGCTAGGTCTTTATCGAGGTGGGGCTTGGGTCGGCGTTTACGCCGATGCTTTGATTGTTTTTCGAGGGACCGGTCCCTCGTTCCATCCCCTTTTTCCTCGTTGTCGCTTCCTTTAGGGGTATCCACCATGTACACATCGTGAGATGAGGTGGCTGTCCAATGCCCTATGGGCGTTGGTTCATCTGCGTCTCTTGCATCGTCATCCATGCTGTCGATGTCTGCGGAGTCGAAGTTTAGCACGTCGTTTAAATTGTCGACAGTGGCTACCAAGTGGGTGGTGGGTGGGCTTTGAATTTCTTCATCGTTCGTATCCCATCCTTGCTAACCGTAGTCCGGCCAGGGCTCTCCTGATAAAGAGAGAGACTTTAGAGAATTCAGGATGTCACCGAAGGGCGAGTGCTGAAAGATGTCCGCGGCGGTGAATTCCATTATCGGTGCCCAATCGGATTCGATCGGTAGGGGCGCGGGGTGCTCGGAGTTCGGAGAGGAATCCGGCTCCTCGGAGTCACGGGCCGTGCGGAGTGCGGGGCTGGCGTTCGGCTCGATCGCCTTTGAGATCGCAGCCCCCGAGGTGGCGTCCAACCACTCATCCTCGATTGGCGCGGTGGGCTCCGAATTGAGGGTCGGAGCCGGTGCGTGTGCAGCCTCCAGGGCACTGTTCGGCGGCAGAGCTAGATCATGCCCCTTGAGACAGTGCGGCGCGCTTGGCTGTGGCTCGAATCCATCGAAGATCAAATCCCCGCGGATATCTGCCGTGTAGTTTAAGCTTCCAAACCTGACCTGATGGCCAGGGGCGTAGCTTTCAATCTGCTCCAGGTGGCCAAGCGAATTGGCCCGCAGTGCGAAGCCGCCGAAGACGAAGATCTGTCCGGGGCGAAAAGTCTCGCCCTGGACTTCATCGTTATAGATGATCGAAGGAGCCATTTGGCCCAAAAGTGACGACGCAGAGGAACTCTCAATGAAAGCACCAATGTCGGTGTCAAAACTGGCAGATCTCGGGTAGGGGGTCCCGAACTGTGCGTCTAGGCGGATGGTAACAGGAGACAAGGGACACGATGTTTTTACCCAGGTTCAGACCCTCTCGATGGAGGTAAAACCCTACTCCTGCTTGATTAATATTGATGATATGGGTAGTACAAGAGTAGATCTACCACGAAATCAGAGAGGCTAAACCCTAGAAGCTAGCCTATGGTATGATTGTTGTATGATGAAGTTGTCCTAAGGACTAAAACCCTCCGGTTTATATAGACACCGGAGAGGGTTAGGGTTACACAAAGTCAGTTACAATGGTAGGAGATATTGAATATCCGCATCGCCAAGCTTGCCTTACACGCCAAGGAAAGTCCCATCCGGACACGGGACGAAGTCTTCAATCTTGTATCTTCACAGTCCGGGAGTCCGGCTGAAGGTATAGTCCGGCTACCCGAACACCCCCTAATCCAGGACTCCCTCAAGTACCATTATCAGTTATGATGTTGTGTGGAAAACCAAAACGAAAGATCACCTTCTTCATGAACTGAACCGTCGTGGCTGCATCACACTTACTGACCGACTCTGCCTCAACCCACTTTGTGGATTTATCCACATCCGTCACATTTACTGACCAGATCCTCCGCATCAGCATGAGCCGTCAGGCAATAGAAGCCATGATGGAAAGCCTTGGCCACAAGAGATTTTGAGGCGGCGTGATGAACACAATCCCCTTCATGGATCTCACGAAGTATCTCCTGACCCTCCGCAGGCGACACACAATGTTGAAATGCCCCAGTGACATTGCGATGATGTAACTCGCCATGAACAATTGTCATGGATTTGGACCGCCGGATGATTTGTCTCGCCAAGGTCTCATCCTCAGGAAACTCTCCCCGGGTTATGTAAGCCAAATATGGCACTGTCCAATCCGGGATAACGTGAAGAGCTGCTACCAGTTGTGCCTCCGGGTCTGGCACTGCTAGGTCTTCCTCTGTGGGTACCTTGACAGAAGGATTATGCAAAACATCAAGAAAGGGTTAGGCGGCACCGGCTAATGCTGAGATCCCAGCCGGCTTAAAGCATCAGCCGCCTCATTCTTCCTTCGATCAATGTGCTCCACTTGATAGCCTTTGAAATGCCCAGCCACAGCATCAACTTCACGACGGTAAGCCGCCATTAGGGGATCCTTGGAGTCCCACTTGCCTGACACCTGTGGAGCCACGAGATCTGTGTCACCCAAGCACCTTACCCAGCTCAAATTCATCTATTTGGCCATCCTGAGACCATGGAGTAAGGCCTCATACTCAGCTGCATTGTTAGTACAAGTAAACATAAGCCGGAGCACATAACAAAATTTGTCACCTCGGGGGGAAGTTAAAACAACCCCAGCCCCCGAGCCTTCTAACTGCCTGGACCCATCAAAGTGAATAGTCTAATATGTGTTATCTGGCTTCTCCTCAGGTGCCTGCAACTCTGTCCAATCATTGATAAAATCCACCAAGGCTTGAGACTTAATAGCAGTACGTGGCATGTACTTCAAACCATGAGGCCCAGGCCTCGTCCTGTGGCCTCCCTATTCTGGATGATGTCTCCCAAGGGGGCAGAACTTACCATAGTGATAGGATGACCTTGGAAGTAGTGCTTCAGCTTCCGGCTTGACATGAACACTCCGTAAACAAGTTTCTGCCAATGTGGATACCTTTGTTTATACTCAATGAGCACCCCACTAATGTAGTAAACCGACCATTGAACCGGATGCTCCTTGCCAGCCTCCTTGCGCTCCACCATGATGGCAACACTGACGGCTCGTGAGTTAGCAGCCACATATAACAGCAATGGCTCTCTATCAATGGGAGCCGCAAGGACTGGTGGCTCAGACAACTGTCTCTTTAAATCTTCAAAAGCAGTATTAGCAGCATCACTCCACACAAAGGTGTCTGTTTCCTTCATCATCTAATACAACGGTAGGGCCTTCTCACCTAACCGGCTTAAAGCAGCAACACGACCCGCCAGTCGCTGAACATCATTGACGCACGCCGGTTTAGCCAAAGAGGTAATTGCCTTGATCTTCTCCGGATTAGCTTCAATGCCTCTGTTTGAGACCAGAAAACCCAAAAGCTTGCTTGCAGGTACACCAAATACACACTTGGCCGGGTTAAGCATCATCTTATAAACCCAGAGATTATCAAAGGTCTCTTTCAAATCAGATATCAAGGTTTCCTTCTCTCTGGACTTCACCACGATGTCATCCATATAAGCATGAACATTGCGCCCAATTTGATCATGGAGACAGTTCTATACACATCGCTGATAAGTCGGATGGGCACTCTTGAGCCCAAATGGCATAGACACATAGCAGAAGGCTCCAAACGGAGTGATGAAAGCCGTCTTCTCCTGGTCCTTAACTGTCATCTTGATCTGATGATAACCAGAGTAAGCATCCAAAAAGCTCAAACGTTTGCAACCCGCCATAGCATCAATGATTTGATCAATACGGGGGAGAGCAAAGGGATCAGCCGGACAAGCTTTATTTAAGTCCGTGTAATCCACACACATCCGACAGGTGTCGTTCTTCTTGAGCACGAGCACCGGATCAATATTAAGAGTGTGCTCAGCGAGTTCTCTCGGTACACCCGGCATGTCAGAAGGTTTCCATGAAAAGATGTCCCGGTTCTCACGGATGAACTCGATGAGCGCGCTTTCCTATTTAGGATCCAAGTTGGCACTGATGCTAAACTTCTTAGATGAGTCTCCTGGAGTGAAATCAACAAGTTTAGTTTCAGCAGCCGACTTAAACTTCATCGCCGGGTCATGCTCTGTAGTTGGCTTCTTCAGGAAGGTCATATCCGCCGGGTCAACATTATCTTGATAGAACTTCAGCTCCTCTGTTGCACAAACAGACTCAGCATAAGCCGCATCACCCTCCTCACATTCCAGGGCTACCTTTCGACTTCCATGCATGGTGATGGTGCCCTTGTGACCTGGCATCTTAAGTTGCAGATAAACATAACACGGCCGTGCCATGAACTTGGCATAAGTCGGCCGTCCAAACAAGCATGATATGGACTCTTGATTTTGACCACCTCAAAGGTTAATTTCTCAGCCCTAGAGTCATACTCGTCCCCAAAAGCCACTTCCAGCTCAATCTTGCCAACTGGGTAAGCCGACTTACCAGGCACCACTCCATGGAAAACAGTGTTGGACGTCTTCAAATTCTTATCAGTCAACCCCATGCGTCGAAAGGTCTCATAATAGAGGATATTGATGCTGCTACCTCCATCCATGAGTACCTTAGTGAATTTATATCGACCAACCTGCGGTGCTACTACCAAGGCTAGCTGACCCGAATTATCAACCCGGAGAGGGTGATCTTCCCTGCTCCATACAATGGGCTGTTCTGACCACCTCAAATAACGGGGAACTGCCGGCTCAACAGAGTTCACAACCCTCTTATGAACCTTCTGGTCATGTTTGCACAAGCTAGTGGTGAACACATGATACTGCCCACTATTCAGCTGCTTCGGATGGCTTTGATAACCCGACTGCTGCTGCTGTTGTCCCCCTTGACCAGACTGCTGTTGATTATAGCCGCCTTGATTTCCCTGAAAGCCGGAACTTGAACCACCGCCCGGGCCATGAAAGCCACCGGCTCCTGAACCGCCGCACGACCCATGATTGCCATCAAACGTGTTGGAATTCTTGAAAGCCTTCATGATCGTGCAATCTTTCCATAAGTGGGTGGCGGGTCGTTCCCAGGTGCCGTGTCTTGGGCAAGGCTCATTGAGTAGCTGCTCAAGAGATGTGCCTGACCCGCCAGTTCGAGGGGGCGGTTTTCCCTTACGTCTCTGATTGTTACCCTGTGCATTGGCGTTGGCCACAAACTCAGGGTTACCCTCAGCCTTACGCTTATTGCCTCGTTGATTCATTGGGTTATGCTGCTGACCCTTTCCATTGCCGTTCTTCTTTCCCTTCCCTGTCTTTTCCTCATCAGACACGGGATCCTTGGTACTATCAGAATCGGCGTATTTGACTAAAGCTGCCATCAGCGTACCCATATCATTGCAATCACGCTTAAGGCGCCCCAGTTTCTATCTCAGCAGCTCAAAGCAGCAATTCTTCTCTAACATGAGGACTGCAGAGCCGGCATCCATCTTGTCAGATGAATGTATTATCTCCTTGACTCAGCGCACCCAATGAGTTGTGGATTCACCCTCCTCCTGCTTACAATTTGTCAATTCCACAAACGACATAGATTGCTTGCAAGTGTCTTTGAAGTTCTGGATGAATCGGGCCTTTAGCTTTGCCCATGAACTAATGGAATTGGGTGGCAAGCCCTTGAACCAAGACCGGGCCGTCCCATCTAACATCATGGTGAAGTACTTAGCCATTGCTGCGTCGCTGACCTCCAACAGCTCCATGGCCATCTCATAACTTTTGATCCATGCTCTGGGCTGTAAGTCGGCCGTGTAATTCAGCACCTTTCGAGGTCCCTTAAAGTCCTTGGGTAAACGTACATTACGTAGTGCCAGCACCAAAAAAAGGAACACCACCGGTTCTGGTAGCCACTCCCGCCTCAACAGAAGTCGTCGGATACTCTGGAAAGTCCTGATGAGCCGTCTGTTGAGCCGCTAGCCGAGCCGCCCGCTCGTCCTCCTGACGTATTTGGTCCTGCACCGGGTTATAACCATCGGGCTGGTTACGGCGCTGGGCGTTGCTTGACAAAGCTTCTGACTCCATGTGCCTGCTGTAACTCGGACTCCGGTTTGGCCGAGCCGGGGCTAGCCAAGGCGAAGGAGTTGAATGAATCCTGTCCCGGCTGTAGGAATAAGTCTATTGCTGAGCCAGGGCTGTCTGGACGAGGTCTCTGATCCTTCGGGTATCTACTGTTGTTGGATCGTCACCGTCCACTGGGGGAGCTGCCAAACGTGCTGATGCTGCGATTAAGTTCTCCATGGGGTTGGAAAAGTGACCCGGTGGTATCGGTACGTAACGGGGCGGTGCCATATTCCCATGAGGAGGTGCCATCTCCCGAGGCTGAGCCGGTCCTCCTGTTCCGGCTGTCATAAACTGGTTTGCATCTGGCGGGTTACTTGGGCCGGCTCCGGGTGTAGCGAAAAGATTCCGAGGATCATAAACTGGAGGCAAACGGGATTGAGTTTTCTGATGTCTCCTCCTCATCACCTCGTTAGATGCGTTCAGGCTCATCGTAAGCTGGAAGGCCTCTGACTGTATCTGTTGAACGCGTGCATCCAAAGCTGCCCGTTCTGTGGCTAACCTGGTGTCCTCAGCTGCCAAGGCTTCCTTGGCCCGAGCTATCTCCTCACGCACCTGTGCCACCTCCATGTTATGCTCATCTTGATTCGCAGGGATGACTATGGCGGTTAACAGGGCCGTCAGTTTATCCATGAGATCCATCAGCACCTGAGCCGGCGGGCGCACAGGGCCTCCTGCCCCCTCTGCTCCTGACCCAGACGTTATTGCTGCTGCAGCTGTTGAGTTTTGACCGGGTTGAGTACCAGCCATGAAGACTCCTGCCCAGCTTGGCGGCTCATAGGGGTCCGGAATACTGCTGCCATCGGAACAGCCCCAAGCCCGCCGTCTTGCAACGGATACAGCGAATCTGTTGAACCGGCAGACGAATCACCGTTGGAGAGGACGGCCGTCTCACCACCATCTTCAGATCCTTCAGAAAGTTCCCCTCCGTGGATGCAACCCACGAAGGCACGCTCCACGACGGATTGAGCTCGGGCGGGTCTCGCATGCTGAGCTGTCTCGACGAGGTCGGTGCAGCAGTCCGGCTCAGGGCCCGGCTCACCAATCCGGCCGATGAAGACGTGGATTCCGCCAAAGGGGACCCGGTACCCGTACTCAATTGAGCCGGCGTCGGGGTCCCAGCCTTCATCGTCGATGTAGATCTTGCCGCAACAACTCTTGGTCATCCGGCCCACTGCGTATCCCTTGAGCCCTTCGAAGTTGCCCTTCAAGAACTCAAATCCACCATGCGCTGGCCCCACGGTGGGCGTCAACTGTCGTGGAATTGTCACGGCAAATGTCCTCTTGCAAGGACTTAGTCATGGAGCCATCGCAACTAGGAAGCTTAAAGGGGTTAATCGGGACAAAGGACATGAGAGAGTTATACTAGTTCAGCCCCTTACGCTGAAGGAAGGCCTACGTCTAGTTGGGTTGGTATTGATGAGGTTTCAATGACCAGGGAGCGAGATACGCTATGCCCGGCTCTCGATGAGTTGTTTCTTGCCCTAAGCCGCCAGCGGGTCGTCCCCTTATATACACGGGTTGACGCCCTGCGGCCTACAGAGTCCCGGTCGGCTCATAGACAGTGTCCGGCTCGGTGACTAGTTAAAGCTACCTTATGATACAAGTCATGCCATTATGGTGATTTACTACGACGGGCCTTAAGTCGCCTGTGGGCTTTAGACCCTTTATTGAACCGCCATCTTCATGCTTGGTCTTGGGCTTCTTTTGATGAATCTCTCTTTGCATAACCCGGCCCCTCATGGACAGCTTATACAAATAGTTATATCCCCAACAGGTTTCAATAGGCAAATTGTGTTTAAGGATAGGCGGTTGATCAAAGAATATCTTGTCTATCTCATTTCTTTCATTCATGTGCATATCATTTTCATGGTCTAACAAATATTGTTCTAACAGATATGTAGGAGGAACGGCAATAGAAGCAAGACCGATAATTTCATCCTTACTAGACAATTCTTTTTCATGAGGTTGTCTACTAAACTTAGAGAAATTGAATTCTCGAGATACATCACCAAATCTAACTCTAACCTTTTCTTTGACACAATCAATTTCAGCATTAACAGTATTCCAGAAAGGTCTGCCAAATATAATGGGATAAAAATTATCTTGTTGAGAACCAAGTACTAAGAAATCAGTAGGGTACTTGATCTTACCATATAATACTTCAACATCTCTAACAACCCCAAGTGGTGAAATAGTATCTCTATTTTCTAGCTTAGTAGTGACATCAATATCTCCAATCTCAGCAGGTGCAATATCATTCATAATCTCTTGATATAGATTAAAAGGAATAGCACTAAAACTAGCAACCATGTCACATAAACCATGATAGCAATGATCTCCAATTTTAACAGAAACGACAGGCATTCCCACTATGGGTTAGTTCATTTCTAACAAGTTTAGCTATTCTAGCAGCAGCATCGCAAAAATAAATAACATGCCCATTATCGACCAGGAGATCCTTAACCATAGCAATATTAGGTTCAACTTTAACTTGTTCAGTGGGCCTAGGTGTTCTAATATTACTTTTATTAACCACGGTTGTAGCTTTAGCATGTCCCTTAATCCTAACAGGAAAAATGAGGTTTCTCAATATACGTAGTAGGCACAGCTCGATCAACAATGTATATGATAGTTTCATCTTTAACCATAATGGATTCCTCAATCTTTTATTTAATAGGTGGGTGATATTTAAACCACTTCTCCTTAGGGAGATCAACATAAGTAGAAAATTATTCACAAAAGGAAGCTAATATCTCAGAGTTAAGTCCATATTTAGTGCTAAACTTATGAAAAGCATCGGTATCCATAAAAGATTTAACACAATCAAACTTACGTATTTTACCTGACTCTTTACCTTTGTCGAATTCCCAATCTTCAGAGTTGCGTTTAATTATTTCCGGAAGATCCCACCTAAATTCAATACTTTTCTTCATAAAGGAACCAGTAGAAGAAGAATCGAGCATGGTTTGATCATTATGAGAAAGTCGAGCATAAAATTTTTGTAAGATAATTTCTTTTGAGAGCTCATGATTGGGGCATGTGTACATCATGTACTTAAGCCTCCCCCAAGCTTGAGCGATGCTTTCTCCTACACGAGGCAAAAAAATTATATATAATTTCGAACACGATGAACCAGATGCATAGGATAAAACTTTTGATGAAATTCCAATTTCAGTCGGTTCCAATCCCACGTTCCAATATCATCACATAGCCTATACCATGTCAATGCCTTTCCCCCCAAAGATAAATGGAAAACCTTCTTCTTAGCTCCATCTTAGGATAAACCTGCAAGCTTAAATAATCCACAAGCTTCATCCACATAGATTAGGTGCATATTAGGATGTATTGTCCCATCCCCTGCATAAGGATTAGCTAGCAGTTTCTCTATCATACCTGAAGGAATCTTATAATAAATATTTTTAGTAGGTGCAGTAGGTTGAGGAGCAACTCTTTGTGCTTCCGGTCGAGGTGAAGATACCCCGAACAAACCCCTCAAAGGATTGTTTTCCATAGTAACAAGTGACACTAAATTTCAACACGTAATATAAATGTATCCTTACCAAATTCCACTCACCAAAGGCGCTTCACTCCCCGGCAATGGTGCCAGAAAAGAGTCTTGATGACCCACTAGTATAGGGGATCAATCATAGTCCTTTCGATAAGTAAGAGTGTCGAACCCAACAAGGAGTAGAACGAAATGACAAGCGGTTTTCAGCAAGGTATTTTCTGCAAGCACTGAAATTTTCGGTAACAAGTAGTTTGATAGCAAGGTAATTTGTGATGAACAACAGTAGAAATAGTAAATAAAATGCAGCAAGGTAGCCCAATACTTTTATGGCAAAGGACAGGCCGGAACAGTCTCTTATAATAAGCAAAGCATTATTGAGAACACACGAGAATTTCATCTAGTCAATTGCATCATGTTTGTTTTATTCGTGTTCATTACCTTGGTAATTTGATATGTGGGTGGACCGGTGCTAGCGTGTTGTTCTTACTTGAACAAGCCTCCCACTTATGATTAACCCTTCTCACAAGCATCCGCAACTACAAAAGAAGAATTAAGATAAATCTAACTATAGCATGAAACATATGGATCCAAATCAGCCTATTACAGAATAGTGCATAAACTAGGATTTAATCTTCTGTCATTCTAGCAACCCATCATCTAATTAATACTCCACAATGCCTTCCGTTAGGCCCAAAGATGGTGAAGTGTCATGTAGTCTATGTTCACATGACACCACTAAAGGAAGCAACAACATACATATCATCAAAATATCGAACTAATACCAAATTCGCATGATTACTCATGAAAAGACTTACTACTCACAAATCATATTCATGTTCAAGATCAGAGGGGTATGGAATAGCATTAAGGATCAGAACATTTAATCTTCCACCAAATAAACCAAGTAGCATCAACTACAAGATGTAATCAACACTACTAGCAACCCACGGGTACCAATCTGAGGTTTTGATACATAGACTGAATACATGAGATGAACTAGGGTTTGAGATGAGATGGTGTTGGTGAAGATGTTGATGAAGATTGGTCCTCCCACGATGAGAGGGTTGTTGGTGATGATGATGGCTTCGATTTATCCCTCTCAGATGGAAGTTTCCATGGCGGAATCACTTCGCCGGAGAGCAAAAGTGCTGCTGCCCAGGTTCCGCCTCTAGATGACGACCTTCCATCCCAAAAGTCCTCTCCTTATTTTTTTTCTAGGGAAAATGGGTTTATATACCAGAAGATGGGCACAGGAGGCTGGCCAGGGGCCCCACAAGCCATCAGGGCGCGCCCTAGTGCCTCATGGGCACCTGAGTAGCCCCCTATGGTATTTCTTTTCACCAATAATTTTTATTTATTCGAAAATAATTCTCCGTGGAATTTCAGTTCATTTGGAGATGTGCAGAATATGTGTCTTTGACATGGCTTTTTCAGGTCCAGAATTGCCGGCAATCTCTCTCTTCATATAAATCTTGCAAATTAAGAGAGAAAAGGCATTAGAATGGCACCACAAAGTATTATATTGATCAAAAACATTATAAATAACAGTAGGAAAACATGGTGCAAACTAGACGTATTATCTATTCACCCCCCCCCCCTCTAGAGCTATCTTCTCGACCCCTCACCACATCGTTGTGCTGGATTGCCACTAACCACCACCATGCATCAGCCATCGAAATCAAGGCATTTGAGAAATAGGGAAGCGGTGATGTTAGCGCAGGCCTCAATGACAACCATGGGCCCCTCCAACCGAAATCATCTCCGAACCGATGCTCCCAGGAGGGTACGAAGACACAGGTGACATCATCGTCCGGTCTGAGGGAACTCGAACCTAGGTTTTTCCTTGGAGAAAAAGGAGTTGGGAGAAGAGAAATGCACCTTTGACACCTTCAGAAGGGTAACAACGTGTGTAGGCGCAACCATTTTCAACATTCGCTTAAGTCTCACCACCCAAACATCTCGTTGGCTGGACTATCACAACCACCACTAACGTCGACCCCTCACCGCAGCGAAGGCCCGACTCCTCGTCGCATATCTGGAAACCAGATAAAGGACAGGGTCGTGACTAGGGAGGGCCAAACCGCATGTCACCGTGTTGCAGGCCACCACATCACCCCAATATCATGGATGGATTCTATGACTCCCAGCACAACTACACCACACACACATATGAGCGATGTACCATGTCGCCGTCCCTGTGCTTGATCTGTGCATGCAGCACCAGAGCCGAACGGTCATAGCCGTCCTCGCCTCTGTAGTGCCTAGCAATGAGGTAGAACCACATATGTAGATGCGGTCGTCGTCGCACTTCCGAGTGGTCTCTACCACAGCACCACACCACCCCAAGAACGCCAAGTTGGTTTCGCCACACATCAAGCCTGGTCCTTCAATATATTTTTAGTATGATTAATAGGATTTATATCTTGATGGATGATCACACCATTCATCAAACCTAGTCCCCAAGGAAAATAAATGCATGAAAAACATTTTGCATCATGCGTAAATTTTGGGAATTGAACCCTGGTGGCCAGGCTGCAGAATCACATGCATGACCACCAAACCAAAGCTCGCTTTGCTAAAAGCAACATTAATGGATAAATTTCATATATCATGGCCTCCGCTTGTGGAATGGCCATCAAGCTAGGGCCATTAACGCACAGACGGAGAAGAGGGTCTACTATCATCATAGCCCGCCCTACCTGTCACAGCTGTCTCATCTCTGACCAAGCAGGATCTAGTCGCCGTGGTCGTACAACCACCAGGAAGCAATGCCACGAGCACGCACAGGATATCCCTAGCGCTCCTAGAAGAGACCGTGGTGGCGGCGGATGGGATCTCCTAAACTGCCCTAAGGGATTAAGCGAGTGGCGGCTAAGATTTTCTTGCTCTTGTACGCCCTTGCTATGACTAACTCTATTTTGTTTTATGTTATACTCTTTCCTTCTCATAATAGAAGAGCGTTTTTTGGCACTAGTGGAGGCTATGATATATTATGTACGGAGGGAGTAACTTATAATTCTATACATTAAGATCAACATTGTCTGATTTTAAAGTATATCTTTCTTACAAAATGAGGGTGATATCCATTTTGTTGCCGATTAGCCTACAATAATATTAAACATACAATGAGTTACACGCAATTACACGTTGACTAGGATTCTTTCTTTCTAACTAACCACTCCTCCCTGATTTTCATGGGGGTGTGCCCCTCCTCCCCCTTAACCTCCAAGCACAACCCATCTGTTTGTAAAATTCATGTAAGCTATGTATGTGTAGCATTAAATGAGTCCAATCAGATACTTGCCTCTGTATTTAGAAGTCTTATATTAGTTTACATACTGAGTATTAAATTTCCAGCAGTAGCTGTATCATTACTGTTGGAATTATGTGTCCTGCAACTATATTCAAATTATTAGGAATTACTAATATTCAAAATACCTCATTATGGAATTATACATGTATTCATGCATGGAATTACTTTACATGATTATCATGGAATTATGACTTGCTGGAACATACTTAAGTTGTATGCTTAAGGAAGCTGGTCGATTATCAGTGGAACACAATATGCTATTTATATTGGAAAGACTACCTGGGTACATTGATAATCGGAAGGAGCTAGATCATATAGATAGATTACAGCCCTAATGTTGGTCTACATAATTAGAGGAATTTACACTCTATTATGAAGCGTTGCTCACAAGCGTGTGCTCCGGGGACATAACGGGTAGAATCCGTTAACAGACAAATATGATCGTGGTTGGTAATTTGATCTGGACTCTATCCCGGAAAACTAGTTGAAAAGACTGGGAATCTTATCTGTATAAGAGGTGGACTCTTTGGAAACACAATATAAGAAGGTCCCTACCCCCTAGCCTCAGATATGCGAATTGTGAGCGGCACCACGGATAAGCGCAGAGGAACAGGGGTAGACCACAAACCCTAAATTTTCTAACATTGGCATCATGAGTAAGGTTCGGTCCTGATCACCCAAACCCTAATCCGCTGCGTACCGATCTGCTCCAAACTCTGCACCCGTCATCGCCGATTTGATAGTGAACTCGTCTTCGTCTTTGCTATCGATCTGTTCGGACACGTCTTCCGTGGAAACCGCTGCGATATCTGCATGGGATAGCTAGCGCGCTGCGTTGGTCCTTCTCTTAAGGCTTGTGCGTCGGTCGATGAGCTACATGCAAGGAAATACAATGGAACGGAGCGGCCGTGTAAAATCCATCGGAGGTAGCATCCAAGGTCCAAGTACCGAGGAAGTCAGGTTCATCAAGAGGAAGCCATTACTCTAGATCAGTTGCGATTGCTACTCGTACTCCACGTGAAAGCCAATTTTGTTCAGATTCATACTTTGTGCATGCTGAGGCCAACTCTCCTCATGTTTCTTTATTTATCTTGCATGTGGATTGAGGAAAGGAAAAGCATGTTCATGCGATCTATCACTCAGTTTGAGGGAAGAGTACAGGAAATCTCTCGCCGCTGCGGAAAGCTTTGTTTATTGTTGTTCTTGGTACATACTCCCTCCTTTCCGGTTTATAAGGCTCAATTCAAAAAACTCACCAACCAAGGTAGATGGTGAGTGGTGGAATACTTTTTGTAGTTTGCAAAAGCACCCAATTAATGCTCTTGTTTTCCTCAAAAAAGTATGTTTACCAATGCATTAATTGCAATGCATGCATGCATAAATTACATGCATTGATCAATTTTCTCTTAATACTTGCATGCAATGATTTAATGCACCTTGGAATCTGAACATGTGATGGGAAACAACCAAATTGAGCCTTATAAAATGGAAAAACTAAAATTTTGAGATAAGCCCTATAAACTGGAAAGGAGGGAGTACTGGAATTGACAAAATCGAGATAGCTAGCTCCTACTACTAGTATTACTTGCATGATGAATTGGGATACTGGTAGATCTGCCTGTGGATCTTCTTCAATTTTTTCACGGCTGAAGTGGTTGGTCCCCATAGAATTTTTACGGTTTGGAAAAGACAAATTGGTATAAATCATGTTCTTTACTTCCACGGAGAAAACAAACCGGAAAAGCCAAGGAACCTGGGATGGCTATTGCTATAAGTTATGACTGTTTGCTAGTTCACGGAACAAGTCGGATTTAATTCGTGTATGTAAGTTTGTACGTGAGCGTTTTCTCTTCGTCGAGTCTGCAAATCAGCTTACAAGGATGGCAGCAAGGATTAACTCGTTCGCGTACATATCTACATGAAGTCCATGTACAGATTATTTGTTTGAGGATCAAACTGTAAAGAGAAAGGTTGGTATTTCTTGGCTATCTTGACACTTGTGCGCATCCTGATGAGGGACGGAAAACACAAGGAATTGATCTGCGTAATCTTAGCTTCCGTTTTCACCCAGTATACAATTGAAAACTTTTCAAAGGGAATGATCCATTCATTGCAGCTTGGAAAGGAACTTTATTATTTATCAATGAAATTGGCGAACAGGGAGGTATGTCTTTCGTTTGTATGCGCGGAAAATTTATTTTGTCGACCGCTACTTTCAAAATAATTGTGTTGCGCATTCTGGTTATATATCATATACTTCCATGCAAGCAATTCCAAGGAAATGCTAAAGGCTAATAAACTTGGAAATGAAAATTATGCCATCAAACTCTCTTCTAGAGGTAAATTATTGTTGATAGATACGCTATTATACTAACCTTGCATGAGCATCACTTAATTGTGGAGGAAGGTGGGAAACACTCCATGGAAAAGGTTTTTTTTCTCATTTAAGTAGCATTTTTATTGACATGCTATTAATACCAAAGGAAATCGCATATATTGTGTATTTTGTCATTGCTACTAAATCTTATACACTTTGGAATTGGAAATTTTGCCATGAAACTCCCTGGTGGAGGAAAAAATTCATTGTTATAGGACAATTTGTGAAACTTCAGTGAGAAGGTATTTGATTTATTGTTCTATCTTAGAGTCTATTGACTATGTCATTCTATTTGGAAAAGGAAGAGTGAAAATATTGCTCAATGGTAAAATTAGTGCATTATGGAATTTTGTACAATGATCTCTTATTTATTGATGGTCCAGTGAATGTTGGCAACCCAAACTGTTTATTTGGGGAAGATAACTCCACATGAAGGAATGCCTACAATGGGAATACATGCTTGGAATCTCAATATTTATGCCATGTACGACTTGGACACATATCTTGGAATATGATTAAGTGGTTCATTAATTTTGGAATTCTAAACTTTAGTGGGAGGACTATGGTACATGTGAAGCATGTATGTTTTTTTTACACCTTGTTTATTAAGGTGGAAGAAGATGAAAGGGATTCACATCGTTTTTTTATATACTTATGGTATTTCTTTGGACATCCCCACTAGAGGTCAGATTATTTATCTCATCTCACTCTTCGATGATTACACTTTTATGTGGTTATGTTTATCTTTTATTATTCAAGTAGGAAGGTTTTTATTGTGCTGGTCACATGTTGTACTGAAGTGAAAAATCAGTTGATTAAAGAATATCACAGTTTTAACAACTGATTGGTGGGGGAAGTACACTTCAGGAATATATCTTTTGTAGGTAAAGAGCATGGAATTATTCACCATTGTAATTGAATTTCTTTTATACTCCCTTGTTTCTTTGGAAGGAAGCATTGCATACTGTCATTTGTTGATATCATTATCCATCTAGCACAATCAAGTGACTGGAAGTCTATTTTGGCATGAAATCCTCAGTTATTACAAAGCGCACACCAGAAAAAAAATCATGGTTATTCTAGTGGATCAATGGGTGTTTCCTTAGTTATCTGGACAAGGAATACTGGTGGAAAGTAGGAGCACAATTATTTTATGGATAATGGTGGAATTATTGGCAATCATACTAGAATATAAATTTGACCCCAAAGGGGACTACAAGTGAGACTCCCGACACTAACATGGTTAGGACAAGTGGGAGGAATTAACTTAGAATTTCATATCTGGATAATTGTTATGTGTTTTTTTGGTAAGTCACTCTAAATTTTAGAGGAATCACTAAATTCTCTTAAAAAAAATTAATGTCAACTATGGGTGAAAGAATTGCGGGAAGGAATAAACTCAAATGAGGAAGAGCATAGTTTGGGAACTTAATATCATACCAAATAACCGCAAGCCTATTGTCTAGAAGTGATTTTTTTGTAAGGATACTCGGCTCACTGGAATATTATAATGTCACTCTTGTTATTCAATTATTCACGCAAAGGGAAATATACTTTGTGGAAACTCTCTTCCCTGGAATTTTGGGAAAGAGGAACTAAAGACAGTTTACTAATTGAGCATATTCATGTATGGTCTAATAGCAAGCTTGACATCAATGGAATAGCAGGTCATATGGTTTTCTAAATGACGCAAGGCGGTCATCTACAAATGAACATTTGAAACATCCTATGTTTTACGAGTGGAAATACATAGAAAATATTTTGAAGTGTTTCTATGGAAAATTGCAAATCTTTTAAAATACCTTTGATAAAGGGAATCATACTCAGCGAGGAATTATATTTGAACTCCTGAGGGAAAATGGAATAATAAATGGTACTGGAATTGATATGTATCTTCATTATATTATCATACCTTAGCTACCGGTATTTATGTTGCATTCAAGCAGTGGAAGGAAAGACGAGCAGCTAAGGGAATCTCACACATCATATAAGATTGTGGAAAGTGCATCACAACCTGTCACTTGTTCTGAAATTTATATTGAAGGTAAACACATTGCGGAAACTATTACTCTATCTACAAGATGAGAAATAAGTCCAGGTACGCATATTCAATTTTTTTGTAGTACTAATATGGTGCAGGTTCACTAACCGAAGTCAGGAATTTCTTTCAACACATGGTTAATTATGGAACTTCATTTACTGATTGGATTTATATTTATGTGGTTTTCGAAATTTATTCAACACTGTTATAATATATTTTGGCTCAATGTGGAATTATTCATATTATTGATATATGTGACTGGAAATAATTGATGTGGAAATTCACTTGAGGAAACAAAATACTCAAGGTGTGGAATTACACTCGAGGAAATAATACTCGAGTCGTCGAGGACAGCTATGCTAGAATAATTAGGTGGAAACATAAGGTCTCTCGTGATCTTAAGTGTCACAGGAAGGAAACATATTGAAGGGAAGTATCCCCATATTTATATTTTTGTGGGTTTTCAACATTGTGTTAATATGATTGTTAATCCCTTGACTAAGCCTCTTAGTCATGAGGTATTTGGCAAACATGTTAAGAGTATGGGTTTACGAATATTTGAATGGTCGTTTGGGACAAGTGGGAGATGTTGGAATTATGCGTCCTGCAACTATATTCAAATTATTAGGAATTAATAATATTCAGAATACCTCATTATGGAATTATACATGTATTTATGCATGGAATTACTTTACATGATTATCATGGAATTATGACCTGCTGGAACGTACTTAAGTTGTATGCTTAAGGAAGTTGGTCGATTATCAGTGGAGCACAATATGCTATTTATATTGGAAAGACTACCCGGGTACATTGATAATCGGAAGGAGCTAGATCATATAGTTAGATTACAGCCCTATTGTTGGTCTACATAATTAGAGGAATTTACACTCTATTATGGCGCGTTGCTCACAAGCGCGTGCTCCGGGGACATAACGGTAGAATCCGTTAACAGACAAATATGATCGTGGTTGGTAATTTGATCTGGACTCTATCCCGGAAAACTAGTTGAAAAGACTAGGAATCTTATCTGTATAAGAGGTGGACTCTTTGGAAACACAGTATAAGAAAGTCCCTATCCCCTAGCCTCAGATATGCGAATTGTGAGCGGCACCACGGATAAGCGCAGAGGAATAAAGGGTAGACCACAAACCCTAAATTTTCTAACAATTACAATTTGTCCCACTCTCGCTGCAGACAAGACACAAGAGTACATTGAACCGTAGCACCTTTTGGGGTCATTTGGACGTAGTAGTCATGCTATTTCAACTTGCAACTTTAAATAAATGAAACGTGGGGTGAAGAAGGGTCAAATGTTGAATAAACGTAGAATTAGGCCACTAGAATCGATTTGACTTGAAAGCAAAATTCTCTTGCTTGTCGACTCAAGACAAAAATGGAGCAACATCAGTTTGACTGCTCGGGGTAGGATCAAACATTGCCTCTGACGTCCGTGCTTGAAAGTACAGAGAAGAAGGTAGAAGTTCTAGAACGTTTCCAATTGGCCGCGACCCGAAAATTAGGAGCACGGCAACAGTCGAAGCTTTGTTAATTAGTGGGTTGGAGAGAGGGCTAGGTGGAGCGGGGCGATGCTTTGGCCCAAAGGTTACCAATGGAGCATCATCGTGGTCAAAGTCGACAGTGCATGCATACAACGAGTCACACGAACTGACCGACGGGCGACGATTAACAATCACCCATTGCCATTGGCAATGGCAATAGCAGCAGTTATGTGAAAGATTATCAGGCAGGAAAAGGATGGAAATGGCTGGATTGGATTCCTCCGGCCCTCTAATCTGCTAGCGCTAGTGCCCTGTGATCATCTTGAATGGTCATCATATTAGTTCTTTCGTGTATATATATGGACGGTGATGCCATTATACATCACCATTGCAATAATCACGAGCACTAGCTCCGGTAGCTGGCGTTCCTGGATCGAACAAAATGCGACCCCCTCGTTCGTTTATGCGTATAATTACAAACAGTTGGGATCACTACTAATCCATCCATCGATCTATCTATCTAGATATTTCGCACTTCACTTCACTAACAGTTGTTACCCGGCGCATACAAGGATATGCTTGCCCTCTTTATCATCCCCCGCACGCGACATGTAAAAATATCTGGAGAGGTGAACAGTAGGAATACGGGCAGGTGAACACTGAGGAGCTCTACTTATCGGCGACACTGGGTTCGCCGTGACTCGTGACACAGGGAACCATCGCTAGTGCTGGAGGCAGGGCTGGAGACGCCAATCCAATCCAAGCCAAGCAGATGAAACAGGGGACCTATCTATGGATTCTACCTACTCAAAAGCGGGGCACCGATCCAATGGACCAATCCGCATAAAGATGGATAGGAATAAGCATCAGAAGAAAGCAGGGGACGCAGAAAGATCGAGGAAGATCCAATGATACATGCCACTAGCCACTACTACTACTAGGGCACATTGGCATTGGCATTGGCATTGCCATTGCCATTGCCATTGCATGCATGGCCGCACAGCCACAGAGCCCTGGGTTGGAAGCTAGCTAGCCCAGATCGACTTGCGCATCGACCCACTCGGATAAGGCGTACGGCCGTGTGGTTCCTTCCTTCCTAGCTTCATAGCAGCTTGGTGCTTGGCGCTGTCGTCGAGCTCGCTCTCTCTCTCAGAAAGCGTTTGGCCTCCTGTGCCTGCCTGCCCCCTGCCGGCTGCTCCAGTGCACGTACGCATCACGAATTCCGCACGCACACCCGCTTTCCGGGCCAAAAAGGCTCCTCCTCTTGGAATTGCCCATATCTTCCTGCCTGCACCACCACTATCGACCCATCACTGTGCCTGCCTGGGCGTGGCAGCAGCTATCACAGAGACCAATGTTCAACAAGCTATACGTTCCACGTTCAGAATGAAAAACAAGCTACGACTACTACTCCTACCTACGCTGGCTGCTATGCTCTGCTGATGTTCAGTTAGATGTATGTTTATCTGGCTACCTAGCTAGCTACGGCGACAAGCCGCTTAATTTGGATGTGTAATGGCAGGGGCTGGGAGGAGGTGCGCGCCCGAACGGACGCACGCACGCAGCGGCCGGGCACCGTGTTCTGCGTTTGCTCCATCGTGTCACTCTCGTGCGCCCTGCACTATGCGATCGAGCGAGCACTAGCCCGTAGCGCGCGGCTGCAACTTGGACGCGCGACGTGCGTGCACTCACACGTACCCTACAGCCTGGGCCGTGTTGCGCGACGTCTCGTACGCCGCTGCTGCCCCGCACCGCCACGGCAGACGTGTCGTGCTGCCACTGGTTGGCTTGCAGCTTCTGCCGCCCGGCTCCACCCATCGTCAAAGTCAACTAAAGGCTAAGGCTGGTTATAACGGAGAGTATCATATACTAGTATTATGTAGTACTTTATTTATTGTTATGCATGATACATAGTAGTATAACATTTATTATGATACGGTATCATGATATGATACTCAACCCTCTCTTTCTTCATTTCATTCGGTGACACCTCATCTATCATTATGACCAACCTAACACCCGCTTTGCCGCATCATTCTTCACTCGTGAAATTAACTTTTTTTTATCTAGAAGGTTATTGCAGTTGGTTGTTCTGATTGATTGGTTTTATCTCTATGTTGGCTTAGGTCCTAGGTTTAAATATATGTTCTGGTGTTGTCTTTTTCCACTTGAATATCGTGTTGCGCTGTTGCCTGTTGTTGAAGACAATGTTTGTTGTGAGAGGTGAGTGGAGTTATTCGGTGTGTGAATTTGGTGTTTTTACATGTTTCGATATTGGTGCCAGTCGATGATGATTGTATACGTACCTTGGGATCTCCCGTTGCACGCAGAAATCATGGAATTGCCACCATAATGCTCATATGGGCCACCCGATGAAGCCCCCGCTTGTTCAGCTCGGCTCCCTGCCCCGCTTGCTCACTTCGCTCTTTTTTCTAGTCGCTTCTTAGAAAGAAAAAAACCTCTGCCTTTCTTATTGCAAAATGTTTGTTAAATAAAAGGTTGTTCGTGGATTTAAACAAATGAATTAAAAATGTTAAAATGTTCGTGAACATTAAAACTGTTCATGAATTGGAGAAGATGTGTATCCTAAAAAAATGTTCACAAATTTAAAAGTTCATGCATTAATAGAAAAATAAAATGAAAATGAAAAGATGAAAAAAAAGGAAAACAAAAAAACAAATATCAAAATAGGTAGAGAAAAGACAGAAAAAACAAAAAAAAACTGGCAAAAACTTCTAGAACCTTCTCAGAACCGGAAAAAGGGTTGGCCCATTAAGGCTGTATAGGTGGGTGTTACTCTCAACCAGTGATACTCCCCTTAGAGGCGGCCCATAACGACCCCACAGCCTCGGGCTCCAAATCTTAAGTTCTTAACTAGATGCTTATGCGCACTTCGACGCGCCATTAATCACTCGTGGGACTAATTCTTTTTTCTCTCGCAAGTTATAGCAGTCAATTTTTTTCGTTTTGATTTTATATGCGTCAATTTGGGTTTTAATTTTGTCATAGTGGTCTTTTTTTCGTTCTTATATCGTATTCGGCTATTGTTCGAGATGCATTTCTACTGAGAAGAGAGTGGATTCGTTCAGTGCATGGTTGTGTTTTCCTTACATTATTTAGCCTCGATATTAGCTGGTGGTGGTTGTGTGAGCCCCTTGTGAGCTCCTATTCCTTGCTAAAACCATGGAATTATTGCTATAACGCTCACATGGATTGACCAATAAAGCTCTTGCTCGCTACGCTCGCACACTTAACTTTATTTTTTTCGCTAAGTCCACTACTAGTTTAGAAAAAACCGACTATCGTTCTTATTTGAAAAACTTCACTGAATAATAAAGTGCTCACTAAATTTTAAAAATTCCTGGATTTTAAAAATGTTCTAATATAAAGAAACATGATCTTTTATAAAATGATTGTAAATTCGAAAAACATTCATGGACTCCAAACAGTGTGTGTGAACTTAAACAAATATTCACAAATTTGAAATGTTCATAGACTTTAAAAACATTCATGCACTTTAAAATATTCATAACTTTTAGAAATATTCATTGATTTTTTAAAAATGTTAATAAATTTCAATAAATATTAATGAGATGTGAAAATAGATAATAAGAAATAGAAGAAAAACAGAAAAAAGAAACATAAAAACTAATTAAAAGGTAAAACCCAAAAGAAAACTATTAAACTGATAGAAAAACACACACAAAAACAGGCAATACCATTCTAGAATCTTCTCAAATCCAGAAAAACCGTCCGGTGTATTACGGCTATGTAGGTTTCTGAGGATACCACTATGTATGTGTGCATTATTGTCGACCAGGACACATACCTTACAAGTGGGGCCCATAGCCCCTCAAAACCCATGATACGCAAGGTCTGAGATCAAGGGACCTTAGTACTCCCACCTTTTCTTTTTGTGACGATTAAAAATCTGATGTCGGAATTTTCTTAATCATGGCAAATCGAACATTTTTATGGCAAATTGTTTTGTCGCGAGGATGACAATTTCCTTCTTCTTTGAACACAGTACAGACGCAAGGACTCATATATATATGCGCATATACTCACCCTTATGAACGCACACACGCACACCCTACCCCTATGAGCACCTTCGAGAGACTGAGTCAGCATGTCATCTTGAGATTTTACGAAGTGACCGTAGGCGCCTCGTAGTCGACGGGAACGTCTCCTCCACTGAACGTGTATCGCCAGAAATCCTGAAATAAATTTTGAATAAATGTGAGCATCAGGCTTTCAACCCTGATGGGTTGGGAATACCTCTGCCCTCCTAACCATCCAACCATAGGTTGGTTCGCGGGGATGACAATTTCCTTTAGCAAGCGCCCGGATTTGCCATGCTTGCTAAAGAAAATTGTCATCTTCGCGACAACATACTTTGCCATCTCGGACGTTTGATTTGCCATGCTAAAAATGCTGACGTTCGATTTGTAGCGAAATCCTTTACTTTTACGCTGCATATAAGATTTGCTGAAGTTTAATGGAAAAATAGTAACATTCACAATACCAAAATCAATATCATTAAATGCCTTGTGAGATTAATTTTCATATTATATTACTCTAATATTGTAGAGGTTGATATGTTTCATATAAATTTGGTCAAACTGTACGAAATTTGACTCCAAACAAATCTTATATGAAGAGTATAAAAAGAAAAGGAGGGGGTGGGGGGGGGGGGTGTTACCTTAATAGATTCCGTAGGAGCGAAAGTTTGTGTCAAAAACGCTCTTATATTACGAGATGAAGGGAGTAGAAAGGTCGGGCTAGGCATGAGGCAACCAGCTGTAAAATTGCTTTTTTTTTTGCATGGTAATACGTGTCTTATTCATATCATAAAGAACAAAGTATAAGTCACGTAAGGATCGACATGGCAAAACTGAAAAGATAGCAGAACATCTCCGAGCTTGACACAAACGTCCGTTACCTGCCTCCAACACCACCACAGCAGCCACCGAAGAAAAGAATGACGGATTACCTCCTCACCCGAGCTCGACGCGGCTTCATCGCTGATATGTAGCTTTGCGGACCTGCAAAATTGCTTGCCGCCGCTGCTCTCCATGTGTAGTAGCTCTCACGACGTACGTACATAGTCTTCGTCGTAGTCGTCGTCGTCAATCTATCTATCTACATGTCCCTGTCCGTCCATATATCCGCCTGTACACAGTAACGTAGGTGTGTGGCTCGCATACCGCCAGCAATGATACGGCCGGTAAGATATGGCCAGGAATTGACCTGCGCCGGCGGCCGCGATCGTGGTGTTCAACTCCGATCTGGCCGAGAAAATGTGGCAGCGCGTCGTATGTGTTAATGTGTATATCTACCTGTGTATGGATCTGTATCGGTTAGTGGGGGCAGAAAGCAATCGACGGCGACGGATCCATGGGCACTCGCGCTGCGCCCGATCGGCCAGTGCGTATGTATGTTGTTTGACATTCGAGTTCAAAAGGTGACAGCAACCAAAAAGAATTCCTCGCTTCTCTTTCCTTTACATTAGTCTCACCAAGCACGTACTTGTCCGGGTGAGCCGGTTTCCGCTGTGGAATTCGGCAGCTCGACTGACTCCTGCGTCCACCCTTTTGAAGAACAACGTATGACCCATGAGATGGGCATGCACGCTGAAATGTGGGAGGAAAAGAAGGAACGGCAAGTAACAAGTCGAGAGTGCATGCATGTGTGGACGTGATCGGTTCCTTGCGTGGACTGTGTTGCAGTTGCAAATATCCATGGCGATCTGATTCTGATCGATGGTGCATGTGTCATGTTATCATGCCATGATACCTAATCCTCCTCTTGGATCACCTCGATAGCTGCAGGTCAATGTACCCTCCATTTGTCAATGCATCAACAAGGCATCAATGTGGTCCGCACGTAAAAAACGCCAAATATGCTGAAGCCATTAGCCAGTGACCCCTGACGAGGCCACGGAGGACATGCGGGTTTTTGAAGCTGATGTGCATGGCTTACCTGACGCAGCTCCATTGCGATCTGTGCGGAGACGACATATCGAGCTCGGTTGCTTTCTGCGTTGGTTCTGCGTCGTCGTCGACTTCCTCGTGTGTGTGTGCGCGCTGCAAGTTGCACGCCAAGGGTGAAAGTTCCAATCCCCACTCACGGCGGAGACCGATCGACGACGCACCGGCGGCGGGCGATCGGCCAATGTGCATGAACAGTTGGTCCACCTGAAGATACCATGCATGCCGGGGGGAAAGCACTTAACTCGTCCTACTGAAAAACTGGGTTAGTAATTTGCAGTGGGTACACGGGTTTCAGAAAGATGCATGCACACTGGGGAAAGGGACTGACACTAGGGAACTAATAAGTTTGGTAGCGGAGCTCCATCCTCAGGTCATCCTACAGATGCTTAATTAGATGGTTCAGCAATCAGCACGCGTGATTGAGCAGCGCGATCCCGGTTATTCGAACCGGATCGATACGAAATGTGAAGGCGTTCTGAAGAAAACTACTGAGGAGCAGAGTTGACGGCATAATCTGCGAGGTTTGGCTAGCTAGCTGTAGGGAGAAGAAAAGAGCATTTGATGTTTTGCATGTAAGAAATAGTGGAGGGCGCTATCAGTGAAACCTGTGAGGTTTGGCAGCTTGACATGTTTGAACAGAATGGGAAAGGGGGACACACACACACAAGCAGACGGTTTTAAGTTCCATTTCAATAGCTCTTCATGTGGCTCCAGGCAGGCGCAACTTGCTGCATAAAAGAGGTTTATCCATCTTCATTTGTCAACCTCCGAAGTTACAAAAGTGGATATGCTTCTCTCTCTCGTTTCTTTCTGGCACTCTTTTGGTGCAGCAGCAGCAACGCTCTTTTATGGAAACAAATATGTAGGAAGACAATGTGCTGTTAATGCTTTAATGGGGTTGTGGCCAATGTGCGCTTAAGCCAGCTCTTTTTGGGGTGACTGACTGTACACGCACACCCTTTTCTGCACGAAATGGATTGATGGCTTTACAAAAGGGGTACAACTTGAATTTCCTTTCCGCCGTTTTTCAGCACCTTACACTTCATACACAATGATACAAACGCAAGTTGACGAGGGGAAATTATCTGAATATGATACGGTATTGTCTTCATCGTGCATTCACAACAAGATGGACTACCGGGCATCTCTGGAATCAGATGCATTCTTGCTATTGCACCTATTCGTCCGCAGGTAGGCCTTCCTCCTGTGCTGTGTCTGATGACAATGGACCTAAGATACCCTCTGAACTGAGAGACAGTCCACTCTGTTAAGAGGTGACACAGGAAGACAGACAAATTATTTCAGTCATATGTTACTCTAGTGTATGAAAAAAGTTGCGTAAACTGCATCACGACGGTGCAGAGTCGTCACATAGTGGTTATAGCGGTACCTCTGGCTGGAATCTTAACATGTCGGCACGAGCCATTGCCTCTGCTTGAGCTATTCTCTGCCTGAATATCTGCGCCATTTCATCAGCCTAATTTGGGCATAGTAAACCAGCATGTCAGTTTGTCTGTAACCACATATTCTGGTGAAAAGGTATTGCCCGCATTACTTACCTTTTCGAAAACCAGCTTCGGGTTACGAATCATGTCACCAGGCGTTGGCTCAAGCTTCTTGGTAGAAAGGCTAACCCGGCCCCTTTCACGGTCATGGCTTAGTATCATAACCTGATAACAAAGAAAGTCCTCCAGCCTTAGCTATAGAAACAGCAAATTTACATGATTTACAAGATGGCGGCATTACCTTGAGGGTATCTCCTGGTTGAAGAACTGTCGAGATATCTGCGACACGGTCATGACTAATTTGGCTGACATGCAGAAGTCCATTGATTCCACCGATATCGATAAAGGCACCATAAGGTTTTAGGCTTTCAACAGTTCCCAAAACAACTGAGCCAATACCAAGCTGGGCTTGGCTGTCGGCCATTGCCTTGCGATTACTGAGGACAAGCCTGCCTTGTTCCTCATCGACCTCCACAAACTTCAGAGGTAGTTCTTTGTCAAGCAGCTCTTCAGCAGTTGTTTTCTGATCAAGGTCAAGTGAGTGAAATAGTGAGCAGCTAGTCTAAGGATGGAGCAGCCCAAAACTCAACCATAGTGTTAGAATAAATCCGAGGCCATCGTCGATCATCCGAGGACCAAAGCAATCACACGAGCACGACACCGAGATTTGTTAACGAGGTTCACCGATATGGCTACATCCCCGGGGCCTGACTACGGGCGCTCCTCCCCGTGACACCGTCATAATACCGCACCCCGGCCGTCCGGGCGCCGGCACACGTGCCGGCTCCCCCTGCGTGCCTGTGCTATTATGTTGGCATAGGCTACATCGTGTGTCTACCCCCGCTATATATGAGAGGCCTAGGATACAAGTGTCCTACTTGGACACGACTCCGTATCCTGTCTACACACCGTACGACTCCAAGTCCAACTGTAACCTAACTTGTACAATAATATTCGACACAACTCTAACACATAGTATATCAGGATCAAATTGGTGAAAGACAGCTCATGCAGCAACAAAACCATAGGATATAACAAAGTTTTGTAATAGGAGTATAGGACTGTGAACCAACCGATGACACTTGTGAAAATGGAACAAATGCCTTAAGGCCCTCCACAAGAGCCACCACACCTCCTTTGTTACCACCAATTACCTGCAGGGCAACATTGCAACCTGAGCACACGAATAAAGCTGCCTAGACTAGATCAGTGCTGCAATTTCACCCCAAAAAACAAAAAACAGTCCACAGTATCTAAGGGGGCATGAGTCGTGCATATCAAAGTAACTACATACAGACATGTGGGCCGGATAAAGGATAACGGAACTTGCAGAAACAACAACAGAAATCAGGAAAGCTGTTGACAAAAGCTATCCATTGACATGCTTTCATAAAATGACTGGTCTAAACTTCATAAATTCATTAGCAGTCACACACGAACAAACTAGCAAAATCATTACAATCCAATGAACACATTATAACTACTTGATAAGAAAGCCATCCTAAGTTAACAGCAGCATGAACATTGGGATTATTCACCGAGGTTATATACAAAGTGAATCTACACCATAAAGACCCACTGAACTGACATTCATTTTCTAAAGAACAATGGCTGCTGTTGCCAGGCAGACATTCAAAAAGGCAAAGTCTGATTTAATTAACACAAACAAGGGGCAGGAAGAGGCAATGCTTTCTAAATATTTAGTTTATAATAATTTCTACAGGAGAGGTTATTCAACGATTAGGGAACAATGGTTACAGCATGGATATAGGTCCTTCTGCAAGTATTTTACTCACTTTACCCGTGATAACAACATCCTCTGCCTGAAGCTGCCTGCACCTTTCCCAAGCAAGGTCTTGCTGAATTGATTGTAAGCTCAGAATCAAAGTTTCATCATTTGGGTTCTCATCAATTATCATGAACTGCTCCACTAAACCCGGCCGGATGCCTGCCTCCTCTATATTGTCAATATCGAGAAGGCATGCCTCATCTATAGGCAAGAAAGCAGTAGCCTTTGATTGGATGTCAATAAATGCACCATTTGAAGTGGTCATGAATATTGTCCCTTTAATCTGTAGTCATCACAAGCATGCAAGATATTTTTTTAGATGTCAGGAACAGTGTGATACAAAATTTATCAAGCTAATTAAGAAATCTTATACTTTCAGCTCCAGCATGCCCAAAACGTAGTGTGTTGCACAAATAACAGAGAAGTACCACATGTAAAAAAAGGAGATAATAATAGAATTGTTGGCACCAAACTAAAAATAGTAATGGAGAACTGCAAATCCAGCACCTATTTTCCTTTTTATTTCTTTCCATTTTGTTTTTTTTTATTAGTTTAGCCTCTTTCTTTATCTTGTGTTTTGTTGGGGGCCATCTCAACCCCCATGTAAATATGTAAACTCCTTTTATTCTTTTCTATTAATGAAAATTATACCATAGGGAATTCCCCTACTGTTTGCCCGTAAAAAAAATCCAGCATCTATTTCTCCCCTTGCCATTGGTGGATACAATGCTCATATTCAACTGGTAATAGAGGCGGTCTGGTCGTTTGCGCTTATCTAGCATCATTTTAATTCAAAGACGCGCTTCCAGGCGTGTTCAAGAAAAAAAGAATCCAGCAGCTATGAATCTGCATTTTGTGTCCGTGTGCATGTGTCACACAACAATATGCAAAGCTTACTGTTCACCGAAATAAGGCAATCTAGTAATTAGTTGGATCTGCTTAATTCAATATCACAGACCTAACTGGAGGGTACCTAGTTTAGAGAAACATGCAGCAATCAGTCAGTTTCTGAAAGTATTGAGTCAGATCAGAATTAACCGAATTGGCAAATTTTTAAGTTGCTCCAAAGTCCCACAACTCAGGAATTTCAATTATATTTCCATTTGATGTAAGAAACTAAGAATATAGCTTTATTACTTTCCTTCGGAAAGCATTGAACAAACAGTAATGGTGCTGTCGTTCTAGATTACATTGTAGTACCACTCGCCCCTCAAAAAACAAAAACGATAAGGAAATGGGAAACTAATACGGCAAACCCATTCTAGTTCACTTGAACATTCTATTCGAACCTACGGGGATAACATTTTACAGGAACATGAGAAACATAGCACAGTCAAAGTTAGTACGAAATGAAGAGTGAAGTGCATCATAGGTCCTCGAATTATTCCAGAGGTGTCACGTAGGTCCTCGAATTATGAAAATAGTCATCCAGGTCCTCAAAGTGCAATATGTGTGTCATTCTGGTCCTCAAACTATTTCAAAGGAGTCACGTAAGTCCTTGAACTACTTCAGAGGTGTCACATATATACACACTTATTACTCTTCAAGAATTTCTGAGGACCTAGATGACACTTTTCATAGTTTAAGGACCTATAAGACACCTTCAAAATAGTTCAAGGACCTAGGATGCACTTCACTCCGAAATGAAAATCTAAAAAACCACAAGCAGTAAGAAATATGGCACGTCTTCAGTACTAAATAAACTTATGAGCGATCTAAAGCCAATTAAACGAAAATCTATAAGCAACACAAGCGACCTACTATCCCAATCCCCTACTAGAGATATGCAGTTGAGCACCCATTGCTATCTGTTCCACATGAAACGAGCGAGCAGGAACAAGAAGAGGGGGGGATTACGAGTGAGCCAATGTCAGTGTCGATGTCGGTGGTCTCGACGGCGGATTCGAGGTCCTCGGGGGAGAAGGTGATGCCCTCCATGGGCGCAGTGCGGCAGCGCTCGGAGGCCTCGTCGAACAGCGTGCGCATCCGCTCCCGCTCCTTCTCGTCCTTGCTCAGCACGTACGTCCCGCAGACCAGCGCGGACGGCCGCATAGGCGCCCCGGGGCGCCGCGACGCGCCGGAGAGCGGTGGGCACGCGAGCCCCGCGACGTGTTGGACCAAGGACGCCATTCTCTTGTGCCTCTGCTGGGAATGAGGAACGGGCAGAGAGGAGGGGGCGTGGCTGTGTTATCCGGTGGCCGTGGGATTTGAGGATAGGAAGATGATTGGTTTTTGGGCCAGGCCGCTAGACTGGGCTGCACCTGCGCTCTTCCTCCCGCCGGTGCGTGCAAAAAAAGGCAGTTTTGTTTATTATCTTTGTTTTATCTTTATACCTACTAATAAAGACAATATCCTATTTGACGCGTTTTGCATCAAATTGTCGAGGTACCGCAGACCCCGTTGACTCGTTTGGGCCAGCCTTTTTATTTCCTGTCCGCTGTCCCCCTTCCTCCCTCGATCGCTTCGTTCGTTGTCTACATAGATGCTTTCCCTTCCTCTCTCGTGCATGGATCTCCTTTTCCTCCGTTGTTCAGCCGCTTTTTCACCTGCTTCTTCCTCCGGGATCCTACTCCGGCAAGAGACCGTTGACCTCGTAAGGAGCCGTCGGGTCTCTGTGCTTCCTTTTCATTCGCGCCATCGCATCAGATCTGGCTGACTTCGTCGTGTTGGATGTTTATTTGCAGGTCATCAGTGTCTCCGGCGTCGGCGTCGGCGTCGTCTAGGGTTCCGTCAAGGTCAGCATCTTCTAGGTCCCCATCAAGCTTCGTCAAGCTCGGCGTCGAGCCGTCGACAAGGTAAACGCGCCCAAATTCCCCTGTTATGGACCTTGCTCGACATCGACAAGGTCCATCTCCGTACGCGCCGCTCTGCGGCGTCACCTGCACCGACTCTCACATCTATCTGTCTTCACCCCTTTGCCGGCGGCAGGTGTGACGGGCGGAGGCGGCCACGGGGAGCGGGGCTCGTTTGGATTGTAAACCAGAAGCTGTCCTTGGCATCCCGAGCTTGATTACCGCCTTGGAAGGTAGCAAGTCTTCTTCCCTAAAAAAAAGTCTTCTACGTAGTAAACAAAACTGAATTCTCTCAGAAAGAAAGTTCTGAAATGAGGCATGTAAGTAGCAAGCTGAACTCAGATCCCATCCGGCATGCACATGACATGACGTGATGAATGATGATGCTTGTGTGATGAGCCGCGCAACCAGGCTAGCTTTCTTTTCATACTCTGTAGCATGCCTCATGTTTTGGTCTGAATTATGTCTACTTTTGAATGTCTGAGTTCTGGTTGGTTTCTGATTTCTGAATGTGTTGTGTTTTGTTCTTCGGCAGCCCATCCTGCACACGGGGGTAGGCGCGGATGTGAGGCTCCAGGATGCTACTACCGCGTATGGCCGGCCCCATGGACAAGCAGTGGTAGGGACATACATAGACTGAAATATGAACTCAACTGAACATCTGGACTCCTGAATCCGTGCATAATGTCACGTGGAGCGTTTTTTATTTGATTTCGATGTTTCTGAGATTTTTTTTGAAAAATCCAGGGATTCCTGGCTTTTCATTGATTTAGCAGAGAGCAGTGGAGAATTCAAACATGGCGGGGGTGACCCCTAGGTCAAGGAATGAAGAGAAAAGAAATCAAAGAGAAATTAGAAACTAGAGTATGATCATTACATATCTTCCGACAGGTCCCCGGACGGGGTCTTAAGGCACGTTGCGCCTACGACGCGCCACAGGTCGATCGCTCTTCTGATGGATGCAACAACCTCTGAAATGGAGGCCACCTTGTCTCTGAAGGTGTAGCTGTTTCTTTCCTTCCAAAATTCCCACAACGCCAGGAGGATGAGGGAGTTGGCACCTTTTCTGAAAGCTGGGGTGGTGTCCTCGATCATCTTGGTGACAATTCGAGTGGAGTTTGAAAGCAGCTGCCATCTGGCCGGGGCGATGGTGGCACATCCAATCCACGCCGCGAGCCTCTGCCAAACCGATCGAGCAAAGTCGCACTGCCAGAAGAGGTGAGCCGCCGTATCCAGGTTTCTGAGACATAGTTGATGATACGTCTCCAACGTATCTATAATTTTTTATTGTTTCATGCTGTTTTATTATCAATCTTGGATGTTTTATAATCATTTTAGTCATTTTATATCATTTTTTGTACTAACCTATTGACATAGTGCCAAGTGCCAGTTGTTGTTTTTTCATATTTTTTACATCATAGGAAATCAATATCAAACGAAGTCCAAATGGCATGAAACTCCACGATAGTTTTTATGGGCTAGAAGGAAGGCAATGGGCCCTGGTTGCACCTGGGGGGTGCCCCGAGGGGGGCACAACCCACCAGGGCACGCCAGGAGGCCCAGGCACGCCCTGGTGGGTTGTGCCCACCTCGGGTGCCCCCCGGACCGCCTCTTTGCTCTATAAATACCCCAAAAATACCAGAACCCTAGAATCATCGACAAAATATTCCTCCAGCCACCGCAGGGTCCAGAACCACTAGATCCAATCTAGACACTATCTCGGATGGGGTTCACCACCTTCATTGGTGCCTCTCCGATGATGCGTGAGTAGTTCTTTTATGTAGACCTTCGGATCCGTAGTTAGTATCTAGATGGCTTTCTTTGTCTCGCTGAATTCTCAATACAATGGTCTCTTAGAGATCCATATGATGTAACTCTTTTGCGGTGTGTTTGTTGGGATCTGATGAACTTCGATTTTATGATCAGTTATATCTTTTTATATCCATGAAAGTTATTATTGAGTTTCTTTGACCTCTTACATGCATGATCTCTTATACCCTCGTATTTCTTCTCCGATATTTGGGTTTTGTTTGGACAACTTGATCTATTTATCTTGCAATGGGAAGAGGTGCCCGGTAGTGGGTTCGATCTTACGGTGCTTGATCCCAGTGACAGAAAGGGAACCGACACGTATGTATCATTGCCACTAAGGATAAAAAGACGAGATCTATATCTACCGCGTAGCTAGACGGATCTTGTCTACATCATGTCATCGTTCTTATTGCATTACTCTGTTTTTCCATGAACTTAATACACTAGATGCATGCTGGATAGCGGTCGATGTGTGGAGTAATAGTAGTAGATGCAGGAAGGGTTCGGTCAACTAATCTTGGACGTGATGCCTATGTAATGATCATTGCCTGGATATCATCATAATTATTTGAAGTTCTATCAATTGCCCAACAGTAATTTGTTTACCCACCGTTTGCTATTTTCTCGAGAGAAACCACTAGCGAAACCTACGGCCCCCGAATCTTCTTTCTCATATATTTGCTTGCGATCTATTTTTCCGTTGCACTTTTATTTAGATCTATTAAACCAAAAATACAAAAATACTTTGCTGCACTTTATTTTATTTGTGATCTATTTATTCAATCTATTACAAGTTTCTCGCGTCAACACGCAATTTTTGGCGTCGTACCCCGAAAGGGATTGACAACTCCTTTAACACATCGGGTTGCGAGGTGTTGTCATTTGTGTGCAGGGGCTGTTTACGTTTGTGTTGCTTGGCTCTCCTACTGGTTCGATAATCTTGGTTTCATTTCTGAGGGAAATACCTACCGCCGATGTGTTGCATCATCCCTTCCTCTTTGGGGAAATACCGACGTAGCTTCAAGTGACATCAAAAGGAATTTCTAGCATCGTTGCCGAGGAGGATCTTCAACATAACCAGGTTCCTAATCACAAATCTCATCTTCTCGCAGTTTACATTATTTGCCATTTGCCTCTCATTTTTCTCTCCCCCACTTCACAAAAATTTGCCGTTTTATTCGCCCTCTTTTTAGTTTGCCTTTTTCTCCTCAGATCTCATGTTTGCTTGTGTTTCCATGTGTCTTCTATTTGCTTGCAACTTTGCTTGCTAAAAATCAATCAATATGGATCCACATCCACTTGCTAATCTTTTCAAGAGATCCAATTATGATGATCCCATTGCTAGTGATTTGAGTGCACTAGATTATCTTTATGAAGTTTTTCTTGAGAATCGTGAATCTGAAAATTGTGATGAAGTTATTCATGATAGCTCCTTGAATGAAAAGCATGATTGCAATGATTTTACTATAAATTCTGTTAATGCCAATTGTGCTAATAATGTGCAAAACCCCAAGCTTGGGGATGCTAATTTTGCTATGTCCACTACTTGTTGCAATGATCATGATTGGGGTGATTCTTCTTACGATTTTGAAAACTTATTTAAGCCTCATGATGAATATGTTTGTAATAATATTGAAAGTGGGTATGGAAGAGTATCAACTTTAGGAAATAAGAATCCCACATACTCGGAGAGTGTTCAATCTTGTGAATTTTTTGATAAAAGTGGGTTTAGAGAGGTCATGACTTTATTTAATGATAATCCCACTATTTTGGAAGAGTGTCAACTTTGCATGCATATGGATCATAAGGAGAAAATTTTATATGATAGCTATATTATCGAATTTGATTGTGATCCTACATATAATTATTATGAGAGAGGTAAATATGGTTGTAGAAATTTTCATGTTATTAAATTTCCTCTCGCTGTGTTGAGATTGTTAATGTTTTATTCCTTGCCTTTGCATATGCTAGATATTTCTTGTCTTGATAATTTGTTTTAATATAAAATTCCTATGCATAGGAATTATGTTAGACTTAAATGTGTTTGTCACATGTTTCATGATGCTCTCTTTGTGTCTCAGTTATTATCTTTTGTGTGAGCATCGTTGAAATATTATGCCTAGCTAAGGGCGTAAAACTATAGCGCTTGTTGGGAGTCAACCCAATGAATAAATTTTATTTTTGCTTTTTGCTTTCTGTTCTTGTGTGTTTACATAATTATGCTACTGTTATGATTGTGTTTTTTATGTTTTAATTAGTGTTTGTGCCAAGTAGAACCAATAGGATCTTCTTGGGTGATAGTTGTTTGATCTTACTGAAAAAGACAGAAACTTTGTGCTCACTAAAATAATTGTTAAAATTCACCAGAACGTGATAAAATGCCAATTCGTTTTGCAGAAGATCAATACAAATTATCCAGGTTGTTCTAGTTTTTCAGAATTGTTGGAATTCCATAAGTATTCGAACAAATCAGATTACTAAAGACTGTTCTGTTTTGACAGATTCCTGTTTTGACAGATTCTGTTTTCTTTGTGTTGTGTGCTTATTTTGATGGCTCTATGGTTTTCTTTGATGAGTTTTTGCCATAGAAAAGTTGGAATACAGTAGATATAATATAAAAAACAAAATATGAATTGGTTTGAGACAACACTTATAGTAGTGATTTATTTTTCTTACACTAACGGATCTCACGAAGGTTTTGTTGAGTTTTGTGTGATTGAAGTTTTCAAGTTTTGGGTTATCTTACGATGGATGAAGGAAGGATGTAAGAGCCTAAGCTTGGTATGCCCCGGCATCCCAAGCTATTATCCAAGAATGAGAAACCAACTAAGCTTGGGGATGCCCCCGAGTGGCATCCCCGCTTTCTTCCAACAACTATCGGTATTTTACTCGAGGCTATATTTTTATTCGTCACATGATATGTGTTTTGCTTGGAGCGTCTTCTATGATATGTGTATTTGCTTGTTTTATTTTGTGTTTTAAGTCATCAATCCTTGCTAGACACACCTATTTGAGAGAGCCAAAATTATGTCATGACTTGTTAGAATTGCTCTCTGTGCTTCACTTAAATCTTTTATGAGCTAGGACTTGCTCTAGTGCTTCACTTATATCTTTTTGAGCATGGTGTGCTTTTTTATTTGTGAAGAAATGCTCTCCTGCTTCACTTAGATTTATTTGAGAGTTAGTAAAATTTTGAAGAAATTCTCTCTTGCTTCACTTAAATTATTTTGAGAGAAAGAAAATTTGTTATGCTCATGATCTTCACTTATATTAGTTTGAGCTTATGAAAAGCAACACATGAAAATTAGTCCCAAAGTGGTAGATATCCAAGAAGGATAAAGTAAAGAATGTCATGAAGATCATTGGACAAATAAACTTGATTCTTAGTAATAGTTTTGAGATATGATGATGTGATATGTGAGTTATGTTGATGAGTAATTGTGATCTAGTAAGAATATTGGTGTTAAGGTTTGTGATTCCCTATGCATGCACGAAAGTCAATAATCATGCAATGAAAATTATGTCCTGCTTGTGGTGCATTATTCGGTGTCAACTATGCTTAATGCTTGCTTATGAGATTATTCATTTCTTGGTTGGTCGCTTCTCAATCTTTTTGCTAGCCTTCATTTTGCACTAAGTATGACCTCTACTTGTGCATCCAAAATCCTTTAAACCAGTTTTGCCACATGAGTCCACTATATCTACCTATATGTTGTATTATTTTGCCGTTCTAAGCAAATTTGCATGTGCCATATCTAATTTTCAAAATAAACTTCTCTTTTGTGTGTTTGTTTCGCTCGCGGAATGGTAACGGGTAGCTAATATTTTCCATGCTAGATGTGTTATTCTCAAGATGAGTGTTTATTCACTTTTCATTGCACGAGAGTAAGGCAAAGGTTCTAGGGATGCCCAGTCCTGAAATGCAAAAAAATGAATTTACTTTATGTTGTCAAATAATAAATTCCTTGGAAAGTGTTGGTATGGAGGGCACCCGTGGATACGGCTAGCCATGGAAAGTGAAAGTATGGTGGAAAAAGGAATAAACTTTATTTTCTGTTTGGGAACCGCCTATGGCATATCTAGCATGGAAAGTGTTCGGAACTCTAAGTCGTTTTCGTTGGTGGGATGGATACACCTCCCAAAATGTTTTTACCTCTAAATTTTCGCTTTGAGCTCTGGCACCTCTACAAATCCCTACTCCCCTCCGCGAAGGGCCTTTATTTTACTTTATGAAATTTTTATTTTGAATTTGAGTCTCCATCTTCTCTTACAAAAGCACCAACTAGGAGGCAATATGATCGTACTTAAGTATTGGGTGTAGCTAATATTCGAGTATGTTTCATGAATGGATCAATGTTTGAGCATGATGGGCTAGGGGTAACTTATTTTAGCGTTGATATTTTGAAAGACATGGTTGCTTATTGATATGCTTGAGTATCTAAATTATTATGTCAAAACTAGACTATTGCTTTGAACCACATAAAAGTCCAAATGTCCATGCTATAAAGAAAAGAATATGATGACTTGATGAACAACACTCCACATCAACAATTTCGTTTTTATCACTTACCTACACGAGGACGAGTAGGAGTTAAGCTTGGGGATGCTGATACGTCTCCAATGTATCTATAATTTTTTATTGTTCCATGATGTTTTATTATCAATCTTGGATGTTTTATAATCATTTTATATCATTTTTTGGTACTAACCTATTGAGATAGTGCCAAGTGCCAGTTGTTGTTTTTTCCATGTTTTTTACATTGTAGGAAATCAATATCAAACGGAGTCCAAATGCCACAAAACTCCACGATGATTTTTTATGGGCCAGAAGGAAGGCAATGGGCCCTGGTTGCACCTGGGGGGTGCCCCGAGGGGGCACAACCCACCAGGGCGTGCCAGGAGGCCCAGGCGCGCCCCCTGGTGGGTTGTGCCCACCTTGGGTGCCCCCCGGACCGCCTCTTTGCTCTATAAATACCCCAAAAATACCAGAACCCTAGAAGCATCGACGAAATATTCATCCAACCGCCGCAGAGTGCAGAATCACCAGATCCAATCTAGACACCATCTCGGATGGGGTTCACCACCTCCATTGGTGCCTCTCCGATGATGCGTGAGTAGTTCTTTGTAGACCTTCGGGTCCTTAGTTAGTAGCTAGATGGCTTTCTCTATCTCGCTGAATTCTCAATACAATGGTCTCTTGGAGATCCATATGATGTAACTCTTTTGCGATGTGTGTGTTGGGATCTGATGAACTTCGAGTTTATGATCAGTTATATCTTTTTATATCCATGAAAATTATTTGCGTTTCTTTGATCTCTTATATGCATGATCTCTTATAGCCTCGTATTTCTTCTCCGATATTTGGGTTTTGTTTGGCCAACTTGATCTATTTACCTTGCAATGGGAAGAGGTGCCCAGTAGTGGGTTCGATCTTATGGCGCTTGATCCCAGTGACAGAAAGGGAACCGACACATATGTATCGTTGCCACTAAGGATAAAAAGATGAGATCTATATCTACCACCATAGATAAACGGATCTTGTCTACATCATGTCATCATTCTTATTGCATTACTCTGTTTTTCCATGAACTTAATACACTAGATGCATGCTGGATAGCGGTCGATGTGTGGAGTAATAGTAGTAGATGCAGGTAGGAGTCGGTCTACTAATCTTGGACATGATGCCTATGTAATGATCATTGCCTGGATATCGTCATAATTATTTGAAGTTCTATCAATTGCCCAACAGTAATTTGTTTACCCACCATTTGCTATTTTCTCGAGAGAAGCCACTAGTGAAACCTACGGCCCCCTGTGATCTATTTTTCCTTTGCATTTTTATTCAGATCTATTAAACCAAAAATACAAAAATACTTTGCTGCACTTTATTTTATTTGCGATCTATTTATTCAATCTATTACAACTTTCTCCCGTCAACACGTCGGGTTACGAGGTGTTGTTATTTGTATGCAGGGGTTGTTTACGTTGTGTTGCTTGGTTCTCCTACTGGTTCGATAACCTTGGTTTCATTTCTAAGGGAAATACCTACCGCCGCTGTGCTGCATCATCCCTTCCTCTTTGGGGAAATACCGACGTAGCTTCAAGCGACATCAGGTGATAGAAGTATCTGTTTGGCCATCCTCTTCTCTGTAGTCTGTCATTGCACCAGATTCTTTGCTTGAACAATAGCCAGTAGAAGATATTGATCTTCCCAGGAGCCCAAGTGTTCCAAACAATTTTGTTCTAAGGAGATCTAATCTTGCCAATGAGTTGCATGTTGTAAGCCGAGGCAGCAGTGTAGCTTCCTGAAGCTGAAATTTTCCATGTGATTTCATCAGGGATCTCCGGCTGCAACTGCACGACGGTGAGTCGGATGCATGTGGCCAGCGTGAGGAAATCATGAAGGAGAGCATTGGTGTTACCGTGGGCAAGGTCGCGGATCTAGGTGTCGGCAGAGAGGGCATCCCTAACAGATCTGTTTTTTCTCCGAGCATGAGCGTACAAGGCCGGGAAAAAGGATCTCAGGGTTGTTGTTCCTAGCTAGGCACAACTCCAGAACGAAGCAGTTTCCCCGTTGCCGATGATCACTTTGTTCCTGCAGCAAAGAGCTCCTTGTCCGTGTCATCGCAGGGCAGCTCCGAGCCCGCCCAAGGCCGATCAGGATTACACCAGCGAAACCAGAGCCACCTGAGCCCCAGTGCTCGACTAAAACGCTGCATATCAAGGACGCCGAGGCCATCGTAGTCTGTCGGGAAGTGGACGGTGGACCAGTTGACCTTGCATTTGCCACCAGAGAGCTCCTCGTCTTGAGCCCGGAGAAAGCGCCGCCTACACTTGTCGATGTCTTTGAGCAACTTCTTTGGAGCGCAGGACCGTCAGAGCAAAGGTTGGCAGCGCCATTAGGACGGATCGGACAAGAACCCTACGGCCTGCAATCGACATGAGGCACCCTTTCCAAGCGCGCAGTCTAGCTCTGATGCGGTCAAGGATGAATTGAAGATGAACCAAGCAGACGCGGGAGATTGTAATGGGGAGCCCTAAGTAGCGTAGTGGGAAACCGACCACCGAACCGCCAAAGCCATGTAGAACGTCCTGAAGATCAATGTCGCTACATCTAATCAGGGCTATTGAAGGTTTTCCTAGGTTGATGCGGAGCCCTGTGGCCTTTCCAAAATTATCAAGCAGGAGCAGCAGATTGTCGATCTCTTGGCGAGAGGGGTTGGCGAAGATCGTGGCATCGTCGGCGTATAGGCAAGTTCTAAGGATCCCAATCCTCCCCGGCAGGGGGGTGAGCATGCCCAACTCCTCTGCTCTCTCCAGAAGACGATGAAGGGGGTCAATGGCGAGGATGAAAAGCAAAGGCAATAGGGGGTCCCCTGCCGCAACCCTCTATGGTGGTTGATATCACGTCCGGAGCTGCCGTTTAGGACGAACGCCGAAGAAGAACTAGCTAAAAGTGTCGAAATCCAGTCCCTCCATCTAGCACTAAAACCTAACTTATCTAGTAGTTGGAGCAGGTATTCCTAGGAGACGTTGTCGAAGGCCTTGGCAACATCTAGCTTGATGAGCAGGGCAGGTGTTTTGCAACGTTGCAGCGCTCGTACAGCATTTTGAACATATAAAAAACTATCATGGATGAATTTAGACTTCATGAAGGTTGATTGGGCTGGTGAGATTAGCTGGTCGATCACCTGCGACAGTCGGAGCTGCAGAACCTTTGCAATGAGCTTGGCAACGGAATGAATTAAGCTTATCGGGAGGTAATCTGCTATTGTTTCAGCGTCGTCTTTCTTTGGCAGAAGAGCGACCAATGCCTTGTTCAGAGGTTTGAAATCGCCCGCAAGGTGGTGGAACTGATGGAAAACTGCTAGTATGTCGTGTTTGATCATTGGCCAAAAAGCTCTGAAGAAAACACCGTTGAAACCGTCGGGGCCTGGGGCTTTTTCCGGGGGCGTGTCTTTTATAGCATTCCAAACCTCCTCTTCTATGAATGGATTATCCAGCCCACCACCCTGGATTGATGGCAGTTGGAGCTCATGCCAATTGATCATCTTTGTGCACTCCTGCTTGGAGCCCAGCAGGCCATTGAAGTGAGAAAAAATGTAGTCCTCCTTTTCATCATGTGCAGTGACCACTCCTTCATGAGTTTTCAGAGCAGCAATGAAGTTTTTGCGGCGCCGTGAGTTGATCTTTGCATTGAAATTTTTTGTATTTGCATCGCCCGTGCGCACCCAGGTAATTCTTGATGTGTCACACCCTGATTTTCATGCCACAACACTTAAGCTAATAAATCATGATAAAATGTGGTTTGACAACAACTTTTGAGTGTTTTGTCTTTGCTTTGATTGAATGTTTGACTGTTGTTTGCAAGTGCTCTAAAAATCAAATAAATCCTCCAACTCTTATACTCCTTCTCCTTGATCCAAAACCTTTTCCCAATGATCATACCATGTGTATAGAACAATATAGTATTTTCTTACAAAAATAATTTGGCCAAATAGTATTTTCAAAAATTAGATTTCCAAAAACTCCTGAATTGAGGTTTGCACTGCAAGTACTTAATTAAGGGCAGTAAAAATCTTTCCAAAAATATATTTGACTCCTATTAGATATAGGACACCCAGAAACCACAAAAATATAATTTTTAAAGTTATTTTCCTATTTTATTTAAAGGCTTTTTATTTAGGCCAAAAATGGTCTTTAATAGGTTAAAATTATTTTAAAGCTTCAAAAATATTTGAGAAAAATCAGGGAAGCTCAGTGGACATATATTGTCCATATATATGAGTTTAAACACATGGTCATGATCAAAATATTGGACAAAACCCTCGAGAACCATTTCAGCTCATTTCAAATATTTCAAATATTTCTATAAGAAATATTTTCAAATAAATCTAGGAAAATGCTAGCAAGTCACATATTCATAATGTGATGATCTTGCAAAGTTTCATATCAATCAAAATAACTTTGGTTCACAAAAATGCCCCAAAATCCTCTCTGTCCAGATCCAAGTTTGAACAACTCTACATTGCCAAGTGTGTCCTTTTGATCTCAACTTTTGTGGACATGTTCAGAGCCTCAAATGATGACACTACACTAAGTGGTGCATCAAGGAGAATAGATTTGCATGACTAAATCTTGAAAAGTCCATTTCTGCTAATTTCTAGGGTTTACAAAAGTTGTGGCCATTTCCACTAATCTCCATGAGCTAAGCTTTCTCCCACAGCATTAACTGGTCCTCCACTAACCCCTGCATCTTTGCCTGCCCAAGGAGCCATGATGATGGGGGTGAAAAGCTCTTTTTCCCTCTCCGGACAGCTGCATTTCTCCCATTTGCTCACCTCTCTCTCACTCCTGCCAGGTCCCGGAGCATCCAAGGCCTCTTCCCCCCTTGTTTATTCTTCCTGCAGCCACTGGACACAAGTGGACCCGCGAGTGCACGCGGAAAAGCCGCGGATGCCGGCCAAAGACGCGCTCTGGAGCACGAGGCAGAGCAGGCGACAGTTGACGCCGCGTCCCCCGACCACCTCGAGCCTCCCCTTGCGCCAGTCGAGGTGCCTCGATGTCCGCAACACGCCACCGCGCTGGCCCCCTCCTTTCCCCCTCTGTCTTGCCCATGCCGCGCGTGCCCCGAGCCGCCCGAGCCCGCCAATGCCGTGCGAGCTCGTGGCTCCACCCGGAGCTCGCCCGCTCCTCCTCTCTCTTCCTGGCGCCCTACTCCACCCCCACTAACGCCGCAGACATGTCCTCGCCCTCTCTCCTGGCCTCCCGAGCCATTGCCGCGGCCACCCGTGCGCCACGTCCACGATGAACCATGGGTCAGCTACTTAAGGCCACCCCCGAGCCCCCTCTCTACTCCTTTGGCCCTCTCACCCTCCCGTGCATCCCCTGGACCAACCCACTCCCCTCCTCGCGCCTTCCAACCTCGTCCATGGCCGGAGCCGAGCCGCCGGCCACCACTTAAATTCGTGGGCCTCGGCCCCTCTCTCGTCCCCATGAACACACCCGCACCCTCTCATCACCACCGCCAAATCCCCCCGTGCTCCATCCCCTCCTCCTCGTGCCTTCCTCGCCTTGCCGAACCCGCCGTCAGCCCCGGCCCGCCGCACCCGAAGCCCTCCTCTTCCCGGGCTCCCCCGTGGGCGTGCAGCACATGGACGGGTGCGCCGCGGCGCGCTGAGTCCTCTGGTGTGCCGGGCGCCGCCGGAGGTGGCATGTGCCGCCCGGGAGAGCGTCGGCGCCGCTCGGCCTCGCCTCCCTGCCTCTGCTCTGTTCGAGCGGGAGGTAGGAGACGGCCTGAGCCCCGGGCCCCGCTCGTCAGCGACCCGGTGGGCGGGCCCCGCCCGTTTAAGTGGAGACGGACAACGGAAATTCCGCCTCTCCCGCGCGAAGGCGTATTCCACGGAGCCGCCTCCGACATCACCCCCAGCGCGCGCGGCTGAGCTGCTGGGCCGACCCAGTGGCGCCCTGCCGTTAACCCTCGCCCAATGCATGCTGTTGCCGCCAAGGTCCAGCCCGTTTGGGTAAAAACCTTTTCCTTTTTCTTTTCTGTACAATTTGTAAAATCCATAAACAATTCAAATTAACTCCAAACTTGATGATTCAAATTTCTAGTAGTTTCTAAATTCATTCCCTATCACATGGTGCTACTTGCACATTTTTACATAAATATTTATTTCACAAATAATTAGCAAATCCCATTTTTCCATTTCTGTGATAAACTTTAGAAAATCACAGATAGCCCATTTTTTATCCAAATGCCATGATTCAAATTTCTAGATGCAAGTTCATAACTTAGGTCATGGCCATTTTTATTAATACTTTCTGTGCCACACAATATAATGAGCCATTTCTTCATATTTGTCAACTTTGCAAATTCATAGGAAATTCATTTGAACTCCAAATCTAGTGAAACCAACTCCTAGATGCTTCTAAAATCATTATTTGTTAAATGGGTGCCTTTGCTCATTTTTCAAAAAATATATTTCTGTACACTTCTTGCAAATCCATAAACCCCTTGATTCCATCATATCAAAATGTTTAGAAATGTCCACTGACCCAATTCCAATGAAGCCACTCTTGTTATTTTTCATATAACCATAGATGTCCTAGAAAAGTCAAATCAATATTTTTAGAGCACTTTTATTTTCTTCCTTGTTGAGTTGCCTATTATGGTTGCTTTCAACGATAGTTGACGAAGTAGACGAAATGCTTGGAGTTGGACCAGAGATATTTGAAGACCTCGAAGACTTTGTTAAAACAAGCAAACAACCCTTTGACCATGATGAACCATTTTACATCATGATGGCATTTTCGTTCCTTCACTGAGTGCATGATATACCTTGAATGGCACCCTTGCTAGGCTTGCCTCCGTTGCATACTCCATTGATACTTGCATTGTTCATGACTCTACCCTTGCTTAGAGTTGTGTTGGTGGGTTGTAGAAATATGCTATAGTAAATGGCTACGCAAAGTGGGTCAGGGTTATGCATGGAAAGAAACAAGTGTGGTTTGACATACTTGCAAACAGCCCAGTGGGTGCCAGTAATGCCCCTGGGAGATGATGATGAACTAGGTCACTACTTGGTGGAGAAGTAGTGTACCGAGGCTCGATAAAAGTGTTGTTTACAGAGACGGATTAGATTTAAGATTTGTTGACTGTCCCAGCCTTACATGCGCAACCACTCTACCCTTATATGGGAAAGGGCATTATTGATTACCTAGGCCAATACTAGCTTGGAGCCCGCATTACTAGTGACGGGGGAGAGTTGGCGCTCTCTCTTGGGACGGGGTCGTGCCAGGTAGGGCGGCCATGACTGTTTTCACAGGGCACCGGATACACCGTTGTGTCCCCTCTCGGATGTTACGATCTCGAGTGAGTCTTGTATGATGTACATCGTGAGGATATGGAACAACGAGTGGACTCATTGTTAGTGTCGTCTAGGGAAAGATAGTGATCGGGTGCTTACCCCGGGTACTTGAGGTACCGCGGGTCGTGGATGACACGGAAGTTCCCCGGATCTTGTGGGTAAAGTGTGCAACCTCTGCAGAGTGTAAAACTATTCGAATAGCCATGTCCACGATCAAGGACAGTTGGGTGGTGCTGCTTAGACTACATCCATATGTTTCTGACAAACAACACGGTTTGGTAAATTTGTTGACGTGATTCGTGAGGAAGTCACGATGAGCTTGAGTATGAGTTGTTCACAACTCTATCCCGATGTTGATGTCTGTAACCTCCTGATACTTGTTGTAGACGCATTCATATCCTTGATAAATGTTGATCATACTTGCATGAGAAAAACTAGCTTTCCGCAAAAATGCCAAATTAGCAGTAGTGCCTTGCATAATTATTCTGTTATCACCCTTGGGTTGCTTGCGAGTACATTCAAAGTACTCATTGGCTTGCCACTGGTTATTTTATTGGCCAGGCATGAAAGAACATGATATGAAGAAGAATACTTCGATGATGAGCATGCGAGCTAGGACGCTTCCCAGTCAGAATGCCTGTAGGGTTAAGGCAGATGGCATGGGTCCAAGTTATCGACAAAGATTTCCGCTGCGATTCTATACTCAAGACTTGACCATAATGGTCCTACTTGTGTAATACGGTATGTATGGATGTAAGACTCTTGTTATTCAGCTTCTGAGTGTTTAGTGAGCATTGATCTCTGGGATCACTGTACACGTGCATTCGGTGATCACGACTTATGAGTCAGGGTCCCCACAGAGCTGGTATCAGAGCCATCCTGACTGTAGGGAGCCTTAGTTAGCATGGTTTTCAGTTAGGGTAAAACTATTTCCAATACTATTACAAGTTTTCAAAACTATCTATACTTCTCTTCCCTTCTCAGTTTTTCAAAAACTAAGGTATACTTTCCCCATCGATCTCTTCCCTTCAAAACTATTGCAAACGGTCGCTAGCACCCTCAAGCCCCTGACCACGGGATTCCTTGTAATCCTCGTGGATAGCCTAGAAGGAGTACACCTTGCCAAATACTCACCCACCTCTTCTGAACCCAAGATTCACGACACCACAACAAGACGATGCCAACAAAAGATACACCTTTGAAGAATGAGGACATGAAGACCCAGAGGATGGTGACACCTTTGAATTTGCCCCAAGATGATGCGACCTTAGCCTGCAATGATCAAGGCATAGGATATGCAAGATCATGATATACATCGCTAATAGAGTAACCCTGTCACTACCGTTGTTGTATCGGCAACCACCGGTGGATGAGAACCTAGCCATTTGGTCCGCCTCACTATAGTGAGCAGGAAAACAGTTCTCTTCATCCCCCGCTCTCGGTGAAGATATTGTCAACAATGTGTCCGACAGATTGGACCTCTATTATGCCTTGTCAATATCATTGCATAAAGGATTTAGTACTGTCAACGCCTTAGAAGGCAAAATGGATCGTCATGACTAAGAAGACAAGAGAAGACCAAGTCAATGCCAGCTACGAGGAGCCACCTTCACCCCATCACTTCAATAGGAGAGAAGTTGTTGATGACTCTTCAGGCTCAACCCAGATCGTTTCATCGAACAACTACAAGAGACGTAGCAACACCTGAGGAAAACCCAAAAGACTGCATGAGGCACGAAGTAAAGCGCGACTACTTAGTCTGAGAACCCCTAGGGTAGGATGAGTCGTGTACCCCCTATGCGCATTCGAGTCCATATGATGGTTCGAATAGAACCATGATTGTGTGTTGCTTGTTTTTATTTGTTTGTGTTTTGATATCAATCGCTATATCACCTGCCTTATTTTATTGTTTGTGTTTGGCCCTTTTGGCACTTGTTTGTTTGCACCTGCACTATAGAACCCCCTTAGGCATCCCCATCTATGCCACTTTTCTCTCTCATCTCTCTCATCAACTGAAGACCGGCAAGACAAGATACACCAAGGATTCTACTTTGGCAACCAATTAGCACTGAAGACTTTTGCTGCCGCCTCTTCGACCAAGTACAACCCCGTAGAGTTATGTCTATCCCTCATGACTGGAACCCCATCCCTAGACCCTTCGAGACTTCATGAGATAACCCATCTCGAATCCTTAACCATGTGCTTAACCCACAGACTTGCAAGAGAACCAGTTAAGCCTCAGTAAGCCTTGCTTATCACTGGGTTCATTATGGAACTAGTGGACATAGTGAACGAGCACATTATCATCCTAAGATAGCACCAAAACTGACGATGCCATAGGGAAGACCAATTTGAGGATATAGGGATAGAGGACAAATGACTTGATGAGTTTATATCAGTGACCTTGAGGAATTATTTGAAACTCTTTGGTGGATTATAAGGCTTTCATGTTGAACTTGGTGGGATCATGTTAATAGAGTAGCATAGTTCATTACCCCTGAGTAAATTGGATTTAGTAGGACAATCATGATCGCAAGCTGGGATTCTTGGAGGAATAGGGATTTGTCTTAGCCAAGGGATATTGATAGTTGATATTACGATAAATGACTTGGGGGAAAGTGTAGAAATTCTCGTTGGACATGAGATTTGGATTTAAATAGGTGATCCTAAGTGGAATATAGATGCTAGGTAAGTCTACATGGTTCGGAGTAAATTGGATTTAGACTGATGATCTCGATCATGATACCATGTTTCTTGGAGGACAATAAACTAAGGGATTGGATTAATTGTCGGAGTTGATATAAGCTTAACCTTGGAGTTTACTTGACCATGATAATGGAAATTGGTGGACTTGATATAGTAGAGACAGCCCTTTCAAGTATTTGGGGATTATAGGAACTTTAGGAGATCATGTGGAACACCATAGACATTGGATTTGTAGAATCAATGGATTATGTAGTGATTAATGGAAGTTAACGGGTTGTTGATTCATAGGAAGGAAACAAGATTTTGGAGTGGCATACGACGTGTTTCCTTAGGATAGAGATGCACTAACATGGACCTTGGAAGAAAAGGATGAGCACTTGGATTGTCGTGTTTTATTCCAGCTTGGAAGGTTGTACGCTCTGCCCATGGATTTTAGGGGTAGACATACATATGAGTTTAGGGATTGTAGACATATATGGTTTTGTTAGACCTCCTCTCGGAAGTACTGAGAATAATAATAGCAAGAGTGAGGATTTGGAGCTGATCTACTAGAGTTGATGCTTTCAGTGGTATAAGGTGATTTGTTTGAAGGACTAGATAGAACAATTGGCATCTCAGAAACTATTCTTGAAATAAGATAATAAATGTTCACTCGCACACTAGAGTCCTTGAAACCCTTAAGCCCTACCAAGCTACAACATGGTCGGATCAGGACCTTAGGGCCTTGACACTAGATCTAGAACCACCTTGGCCCACACTCAACAAGACCACCACTAATTCCCCAGCCTACTTTATGTACCTCGTGAACAAAGTCTTCATGGAGTGCTTAGACAATATAGTTGTCATCATCATTTGGTAACCTACTTGTCCACCCGAAGACAGAAGAAGAGCCGTTCAGCTAGTCAAGGAACATTTGAAGACCGCCATGCCAAGGAGGAAGAACTACCACCATCGTCAAGAAGTAAACATCCGCGTCGAAGACCAGGTGTATCTGCCAGCCACTTCTATCAAAGAGAACCAAGCATTTTCATGACAAGGAAACCCATACCAAGGTTTATCAGCCCTCTCCAAGATCACCACAAACAAAGAATAGACGGCTACCAGCTAGAGTTATCACCTGAGTCACCCACTGTGCACAACGTTTATCCACACGACACCACTCTGGAAACGTTTCCAACTTCCTAACTAGCCCAGTCTGAACAAGGACATCAATCACCGAGCCATCGACCTCCAGCCCAATATGACATACGTGAGAGAACCCAATTGCAATCTGGATCAAGTAGGACGACAAACACGAAGCCACGCCATCGAGTACTTCAAGGTTCAATGGAGCACCAAACGGAAGCAGAAGCAGTATGAGGACGTGAAGACTACCCCAAATCCAAGTTTCCGTATTCCTTCCCGCGCCTAGTCTGGGAATCTCGGGGACGAGATTCTTGTAAGGGGGGTAGGTCTGTTACACCCTGATTTTCATGCCACAACACTTAAGCTAATAAATCATGATAAAATGTGGTCTGACAAAAACTTTTGAGTGTTTTGTCTTTGCTTTGATTGAATGTTTGACTGTTGTTTGCAAGTGCTCTAAAAATCAAATAAATCCTCCAACTCTTATAATCCTTCTCCTTGATCCAAAACCTTTTCCCAATGATCATACCATGTGTATAGAACAATATAGTATTTTCTTACAAAAATAATTTGGCCAAATAGTATTTTCAAAAATTAGTTTTCCAAAAACCCCTGAATTGAGGTTTGCACTGCAAGTACTTAATTAAGGGCAGTAAAAATCTTTCCAAAAATATATTGGACTCCCATTAGATATAGGACACCCAGAAACCACAAAAATATAATTTTGAAAGTTATTTTCCTATTTTATTTAAAGGCTTTTTCTTTAGGCCAGAAATGGTCTTTAATAGGTTAAAATTATTTTAAAGCTTCAAAAATATTTGAGAAAAATCAGGGAAGCTCAGTGGACATATATTGTCCATATATATGAGTTTAAACACATGGTCATGATCAAAATATTGGACAAAACCCTCCAGAACCATTTCAGCTCATTTCAAATATTTGAAATATTTCTATAAGAAATATTTTCAAATAAATCCAGGAAAATTCTAGCAAGTCACATATTCATAATGTGATGATCTTGCAAAGTTTCATATCAATCAAAATAACTTTGGTTCACAAAAGTGCCCCAAAATCCTCTCTTTCCAGATCCAAGTTTGAACAACTCTACATTGCCATGTGTGTTCTTTCGATCTCAACTTTTGTGGACATGTTCAGAGCCTCAAATGATGACACTAAACTAAGTGGTGCATCAAGGAGAATAGATTTGCATGACTAAATCTTGAAAAGTCCATTTCTGCTAATTTCTAGGGTTTACAAATGTTGCATTGGCAACTTTGCCCAAATGAGCTCAAAATTGGTGGAAGGCCCTAATTATATGTGACATTTCACCCTGTGGAGTCTCATGGCAAATGGAAATCATCTGCTTTCCCAAACCACCATCAAACACCTTATGGCAGAAATTTAAAATGCATGTTTTGGCCATTTCCACTAGCAAATAATTAGCAACTCCCATTTTTCCATTTCTGTGATAAACTTTAGAAAATCACAGATAGCCCATTTTTGATCCAAATGCCATGATTCAAATTTCTAGATGCTTCTAAGTTCATAACTTAGGTCATGGACATTTTTATTAATACTTTCTGTGCCACACAACATAATGAGCCATTTCTTCATATTTGTCAACTTTGCAAATTCATAGGAAATTCATTTGAACTCCAAATCCAGTGAAACCAACTCCTAGATGCTTCTAAAATCATTATTTGTTAAATGGGTGCCTTTGCTCATTTTTCAAGAAATATATTTCTGTACACTTCTTGCAAATCCATAAACCCCTTGATTCCATCATATCAAAATGTTTAGAAATGTCCACTGACCCAATTCCAATGAAGCCACTCTTGTTATTTTTCATATAACCATAGATGTCCTAGAAAAGTCAAATCAATATTTTTAGAGCACCTTTATTTTCTTCCTTGTTGAGTTGCTTATTATGGTTGCTTTCAACGATAGTTGACGAAGTAGACGAAATGCTTAGAGTTGGACCAAAGATATTTGAAGACCTCGAAGACTTTGTTAAAACAGGCAAGCAGCCCTTTGACCATGATGAACCATTTTACATCATGATGTCATTTTCGTTCCTTCACTGAGTGCATGATATACCTTGAATGGCACCCTTGCTAGGCTTGCCTCCGTTGCATAGTCCATTGATACTTGCATTGTTCATGACTCTACCCTTGCTTAGAGTTGTGTTGGTGGGTTGTAGAAATATGCTATAGTAAATGGCTACGCAAAGTGGGTCAGGGTTATGCATGGAAAGAAACAAGTGTGGTTTGACATACTTGCAAACAGCCCAGTGGGTGCCAGTAATGCCCCTGGGAGATGATGATGAACTAGGTCACTACTTGGTGGAGAAGTAGTGTACCGAGGCTCGATAAAAGTGTTGTTTATAGAGACGGATTAGATTTAAGATTTGTCGACTGTCCCAACCTTACATGCGCAACCACTCTACCCTTATATGGGAAAGGGCATTATTGATTACCTAGGCCGATACTAGCTTGGAGCCCGCATTACTAGTGACGGGGGAGAGTTGGCGCTCTCTCTCGGGATGGGGTCGTGCCAGGTAGGGCGGCCATGACTATTTTCACAGGGCACCGGATACACCATTGTGTCCCCTGATGTTACGATCTCGAGTGAGTCTCGTATGATGTACATCGTGAGGATATGGAACAACGAGTGGACTCATTGTTAGTGTCGTCTAGGGAAAGATAGTGATCGGGTGCTTACCCCGGGTACTTGAGGTACCGCGGGTCGTGGATGACACGGAAGTTCCCTGGATCTTGTGGGTAAAGTGTGCAACCTCTGCAGAGTGTAAAACTATTCGAATAGCCGTGTCCACGGTCAAGGAAAGTTGGGTGGTGCTGCTTAGACTACGCCCATATGTTTCTGACAAACAACACGGTTTGGTAAATTTGTTGATGTGATTCATGAGGAAGTCACGATGAGCTTGAGTATGAGTTGTTCACAACTCTATCCCGATGTTGATGTCTGTAACCTCCTGATACTTGTTGTAGACGCATTCATATCCTTGATAAATGTTGATCATACTTGCATGAGAAAAACTAGCTTTCCGCAAAAATGCCAAATTAGCAGTAGTGCCTTGCATAATTATTCTGTTATCACCCTTGGGTTGCTTGCGAGTACATTCAAAGTACTCATTGGCTTGCCACTGGTTATTTTATTGGCCAGGCATGAAAGAACATGATATGAAGAAGAATACTTCGGTGATGAGCATGCGAGCTAGGACGCTTCCCAGTCAGAATGCCTGTAGGGTTAAGGCAGATGGCATGGGTCCAAGTTATCGATGAAGATTTCCGCTGCGATGCTATACTCAAGACTTGACCATAATGGTCCTACTTGTGTAATACGGTATCTATGGATGTAAGACTCTTGTTATTCAACTTCTGTGTGTTCAGTGAGCATTGATCTCTGGGATCACTGTACACGTGCATTCGGTGATCACGACTTATGAGTCGGGGTCCCCACATGATGCCTGCCTCTTTCTCACATGTTCGATAGCGGCCAGCCCGGGGAGTCTTGTTTTCAACTTCTTCCTTAGTGTGAGTTCGAGAGGGGTCAACACTCTTGTCTCTTGAGCGACATCAAGGCATAGGATGATCTCGAATGCAATGTGGAATTGGAGTCTTGCTTCATTGAAAAGGGACTTGCTCCAGATTTTTAGATCTTTTGCCGTCCTTTGGAGCTTCAGCTTCAGTCTTATGAAAGCACAGGAGTGGTTTACAGGTCTGTTCCAAGCTCTGTCCACCGTCTCATGGAAGTGGGGAAATTTTGGCCAGAAGGATTCAAAACAAAACCTAGCTTTTTACCTTGGAGAGGTGGCATCCACTAGGAGGACAAGACAATGGTCTAAGCATGCAGTAGAAGAGGCCATCAAGATGACTGAGGGAAAAGGAGCTTCCCAACTGATATTTCAGAAAAAATTATCAATGATCTCAAGGGCGGTTGGCCTCTCCCTTTCATTGCTCCAAGTAAATCTTCTATTTTTGCATTTGATTTCTCTGAGCTCAGCCGAGTCGATGGCGCTTCTGAATCTGCCCATGATTCTACGGTTTACACGGTCATTGTTTTTGTCTCTGGCTTCATATATGATGTTGAAATCTCCATTTATCAGCCATGGTTGTCCAACTGGAGGTGCAGTTCTTCTTATCTCTGTTAGAAAGTATTCCTTTCTCTCATCATCAGCCGGCCCATATACTGTTGTTAACCAAAATGATTTGCCTGATGCTTTGAGGCTGGCCTGAGCTGTTATAGCAATCTGCCTGATCGCATGGGAGTTGATCTCGACTACATCAGGGTCCCAGAAGATGGACACACCTGCTCTGGTGTCAAATGCAGGTAGAACTATGCAGTCTCTAAGCTTTGCACCTCCAACCTCTCGGGCCAAATCAGCAGTCCAGGTGGAAATTTTTGTCTCCAACAGGCAGAGTATTCCTAGACGGTGGGAAACGGCAATCTCAGCAACAGCAGCTCGCCTAGTCAGCGAGTTCAGTCAAAAACCCATAGATTCATCAAAATAAGCAAACAACACATAGAAAACAGAATCTGTCAAAAACAGAACAGTCTGTAGTAATCTGGAAATTAGGACAACCTGGGTAATTTGTATATCAATCTTGTGTAAAAAATTCAGATCAAAAGCATGTTTCTGTGATTTTCTAAAATTCTGGCAATGAGCATAAAAGTGTCTTTTTTCAACAAGATCAAATCAACTATCACCATGGACCATCCCAAAGGTCTTACTTGGCTCAAACACTAATTAAAACACCAAAACACAATTACTACAGAGGTAATAATGTTTACTTTCATAAAAACAGAAGATAAAAATATTAGGTTGTCTCCCAACAAGCGCTTTTCTTTAAAGCCTTTTAGCTAGGCGTTGATAATTTTAATGATGCTCACATGAAAGACAAAAAATTGAAGCACAAACAGAGCATCATATAGCATGTGAAACTCACATTCACTACAAGAAAAGACACATCCGTGACATTTTGGGCCAAACGAATTTTTTTTCCTGTCATGCTTATGACACTTCTATGACGATAATTGTGAGAAAAACCGGTATCATCATAGATGTGGTGGGCTCCTACTTCTATGACAAAAAATCATGACAGAAAATGGGCTTTTTGTCCTGGGCGGGCTGGAGACGCAGCTGCATGACATTCTTTGGGCCATCCATCACGGAAAAAACTATGGTAGAAGCGAGGGCGTGGAAAATATCGGGGAGTTCCCGGTTACGGTGGGTGGTCGGGAGCCGAGCAATGCGTGTTTATCTCATACACGTACGCACGTGGGTGTGAGGCGTTGGGCTCAAACTGAACCCGAGCGAGGCGTTCGCCTACTGAACCCGAGCGATTGCACTGCAGGCTACGCGTTACTGAACCCGAGCGATCGATCGATGGTTGTTAACTGAACCCGATCGAGCGATTCCTTCGCTACTGTTGCTAACTGAAGCCGATCGAACCTGCTGCCTCTTGATGAACAATGAGCATTGTGGGGGGGGGGGGTTGGATGAACAGTTCTCATTGGGGGGTTGGATGAACAGGAACCCGTGGTGTTGCCGCTGGATGAATAGGACCCCGATCGATCGAGCCGGTGGGGGGGGGTGGATGAACAGGACCCCATGGAGGGCTGGATGAACAGGACGACCCTGTGGAGGGCTGGCTGAACAGTAGCCGGTGGAGGGTTGGATGAACAGTAGCCCGTGGAGGGGTCGTTGAACAGGACCCCGTGTGGAGAGGGTTGGTTGAACAGTAGCCGGTGGAGGAGCGCGCGGTGGAGGCTGGATGAATAGGAGCCCGTGGATGAACAGTCGTAGGTGAAGGCTGGAGGAGGTCGACGGTGGATGAACAGTAGCCCGTGGAGGCAGTTGACGGTGAATGAACAATAGCTCATGGAGGTAGTCGACGGTGGAGGTGAACAATATCCCGTGGAGTCCCGTTTTGCGGTACGCCACACCCCTCCCAATGAACAGGACCCCCGTTTCGACCGTAGCGCTCCAACACAAGTCTGTTTCCTCCGTTTTGCGGTACGCCACACCCCTCCTGATCAACAGGACCCCGTTTCCACCGTAGGAAGTCCAAGAGAATCCCGCCTCCTACGTTTTGCGGTACGCCAGACCCCTCCCGATGAACAGGATCCCGTTTCAACCGTGGCTGGTCGAACACAAGGACGTTTCCTTTGTTCTGCGGTACGCCAGGCCTCGTTTCCATCGGCTGTTCCATCCAAGCCAGTTGGCTCCTGATGAACACGACGACACATTCCATTCCGACCAAGCCGGTTGCCTCCCCATGATCACGATGACGACACAACTTCTCCTTCTGACCCAGCCATGTACACGAGCCCTGGCCGTACGTATGCGCGAGTAGGCGTTCAAGACCCCACCCGTATGTACGTATGTGGCCGTATTCACTTTCTTGCACCCTGGCCGTTGTATGTACGTGTACATGCTACGTGCGCGCCTCTACTATGACACGTGCCCTTCCTTACTCGGCCATGGTTCATCACTGCAGCCTGCAGATAGACCGATCGACCAGTATGTACATACACGTTCGCCACCAGCATGACAACACTATGTACGCTTCGACCAGGTGGGTCCCAACTGTCAGGCACTTCCTTGCATGCGAAGATGTAGCTGGTGGGTCCCAGCAGTTAGGGGGGAAACATTTTTTTCGTGAAATGCGGTGGCCCGTCCGGTGGGTCCCTGCTGTCAGGTGGAGGAATAATTATTTTGCCCGTAATACGGAGGCACTTCCTTGCTATTGCCTGCTACCTCTTGAGCACTGCGTTGGTTCTCCCTTGAAGAGGAAAGGTTCATGCAGCAAAGTAGCGTAAGTATTTCCCTCAGTTTTTTTAAAACCAAGGTATCAATCCAGTAGGAGACTACACGCAAGTCGCCTCATACCTACACAAACAAATAAGAACCATGCAACCAATGCGATAAAGGGGTTGTCAATCCCTTCACAGCCACTTGCAAAAGTGAGATTTGATAGAGATAATAAGATAAATATTTTTGGTATTTTTATGATATAGATTGAAAGTAAAGATTGCAAAGTAAAAGATAGCGGAAATAGTAAATTGATAGGAAAGCAATATGATGGAAAATAGACCCGGGGCCATAGGTTTCACTAGTTGCTTCTCTCAAGATAGCTTAATTATTACGGTGGGTGAACAAATTACTGTCGAGCCGTTGATAGAAAATTGCATAGTTATGAGAATATCTAGGCATGATCATGTATATATGCATCACGTCCGCGACAAGTAGACCGAAATGATTATGTATCTACTACTATTACTCCACACATCGACCGCTATCCAACATGCATCTAGAGTATTAAGTTCATAAGAACAGAGTAACACATTAAGCAAGATGACATGATGTAGAGGGATAAACTCAAGCAATATGATATAGGCCCCATCTTTTTATCCTCGATGGCAACAATACAATACGTGCCTTGCTGCCCCTGCTGTCACTAGGAAAGGACACTTCAAGATTGAACCCAAAGCTAAGCACTTCTTTCATTGCAAGAAATATCAATCCAGTAGGCCAAACCAAACTGATAATTCGAAGAGACTTGCAAAGGTAAAAAATCATACATAAAAGAATTCAGAGGAGATTCAAATATTGTTCATAGATAATCTTGATCATAAACCCATAATTCATCGGATCTCGACAAACACACCGCAAAAAGAATTACATCGAATAGATGTCCAAGAAGATTGAGGAGAACTTTGTATTGAGATCCAAAGAGAGAGAAGAAGCAATCTAGCTAATAACTATGGACCCGAAGGTCTGCGGTAAACTACTCACACATCATCAGAGAGACTATGGTGTTGATGTAGAAGCCCTCCGTGATCGATTCCCCCTCTGGCGGAGCGCCAAAAAAGGCCCCAAGATGGGATCTCACGGGTACAAAAGGTTACGGCGGTGGAAATAGGGTTTTGTGGTGCTCCTGGATGTTTTTGGGGTATATGGGTATATATAGGAGGAAGAAGTAGGTCGGTGGAGCTGCGAGGGGCCCACGAGGGTGGGGGTGCGCCCAGGGGGCAGACGCGCCTCCGTGCCTCGTGGCCTCCTTGCTTCTTTCTTGACGTCCACTTCAAGTCCTCTGGATCACGCTTGTTCCAAAAATAACTCTCTCGAAGGTTTCACTCCATTTGGACTCCGTTTGATATTCCTTTTCTGCGAAACACTGAAATAGGAAAAAAAAGCAATTTGCACTAGGCCTTCAGTTAACAGGTTAGTCCCAAAAATAATATAAAAGTGCTTAGTAAAGCCCATTAAACATCCAAAACAGATAATATAATAGCACGGAATAATAAAAAAATATAAATACGTTGGAGACGTATCATTGCCGTGGAGCCAGCTGTCAGCCTCTCCACGTACAGTACTCTTCTGATGGAAGTCGTTCCTTGAGCATGTTGACCACACCGTGCCGAGAGCACCAGGGCGGTGGACGACGGCGAGGCATGGGAAGGGGACGATACGGAGCCGGGGAAGATGCGGCAGTGGATGCCCATGCGGAGGGGAGTACGTGGGTTGACTGCTTTGGCTGCGGTGTGTGGCTGCCGTCGCCAGAGAATAACAGGAGGTGTGGGTGAGTATAGAGGGATGGCATGGCCAGCGGTGGCAGCACAGATGGACACGGGAGGCAGGAGCAGGCGGCACGACCGACGCTTGTTTGGGCAGCTGGAGCAAGAAGACCAGAGGTTGAAGAAGCACTACGGCCGTTGGATGGACATCGTACGGTCACCGAACCTAGAATCATTCATATTGACTAAGTTGACAAAGCCCTCCGTCCGCGTCAACTTAGTAGGCCCACAAGTCAGCCTCCCACTATGGTGGGTCCCAGCTAGCAGGGGGAGTATTCATTTTTTTTTGTGTAATAAGGAGGTACTTCCTTGCATGCGAAGATATAGCTGGTGGGTCCGAGCTGTCAGCGGTAGTATTCATTGAGGGATTCCTGGATTAGGGGGTATCCGGACAGCCGGACTATATCCTTTGGCCGGACTGTTGGACTATGAAGATACAAGATTTAAGACTTCGTCTCGTGTCCGGATGGGACTCTCCTTGGCGTGGAAGGCAAGCTTGGCAATACGGATATGTAGATCTCCTTCCTTGTAACCGACTCTATGTAACCCTAGCCCCCTCCGGTGTCTATATAAACCGGAGGGTTTAGTCCGTAGGACAACAACAATCATACCATAGGCTAGCTTCTAGGGTTTAGCCTCTACGATCTCGTGGTAGATCAACTCTTGTAATACTCATATCATCAAGATCAATCAAGCAGGAAGTAGGGTATTACCTCCATCCAGAGGGCCCGAACCTGGGTAAACATCTGTAACGCCCCAAGACCGGCGCCCCAGAAGCCTTCCATGTTTTTCGTTGTCGCCTTGTGTTTCGTTTGTTAGTTGCATTCATCATGGCATCATACGCATTGCATCGGCACTCTGTTGTCGTCATTGTTTTTAAAAAACTTGCACCAGTTCGTAGTTGCCGCGTCCCCCTTGCCTTCGTTGGCTGTTTCGAGACCAACCGTGTTTTTTTTGGTTCCCTCTTGTCAAACCACCTAACCTCTCTCGTCAGCCCGCGCCCCCCTCGCGTGAGCGTCCGAAACTGCCCCGAACCCGAATCGCTCAGTCATCACCGTTGCATTCAGATCATCTCCTAACATCTATAAAACATCTCCGTTTTCTTGATTGAACTTTCTAACCTATTTTTTTTCGTCCGTCCGATTACGATCGGAGGGGCGAGATAGCCCCTAAACCTAGTCCCCTAATATATAACCAGACTAAACCCTAAAATCTAGGGAGATGTCCCATCCATCCCGTCTCGGCCGCCGCCACTTTCTTTCTCGGGATCTCATCCCGATCCAATTCCACCAACCCAAGCCGCCTTCTCCTTCCTCGCTTTCGCCATCGGGTCAACCACTCGTCGCCCCCAGTCCCGTCGATCCGTCCATCCAACCAGCAGCCACCCGCAAGGCCACCACCACCTCACCTCCCTTGACCCCCATCGCCCGCGCCGCCGGAGCAAGCTCCACCGGCGACCAGAGCCACCTCGTCTCGCGGCCTCCTCTGCTTCTCCTCGAGCCCTCGATCCAGCGCGCAGGCGCCTAAGCGCCTCCTCACCTCGTCCCCGCACCGCTCTTCGGAAGATCCAGCAGGTCTCCTGCCTCGTCGGAGGTCGACTACGGCCGCCCAGGCCAGTGCATCGCCAAGCCCACCTCCTCTCCAGCGTGGCGCCCACCGCTGCAAGTTCCTCACCACGCCGCATCTCCTCTACAACGAGCGGCAGCTGCAACCACTGCAACCACCCCGCGCCGTTGACTGCATCGCCTCGGCCCCGGCCAGAATGAGCTCGACCCTGCCTCTGGCTAGGTTCGGATCCGTCGTCCTCGACCCCATGACCTCCTCCGCGCCTCCCCATCATCATCTCCGGCGCCAAGCCGCCTCCAAGCTCTGCCTCGCCGGAGTTCCCGCAACACCAAGCCGCCGCCTTCCTTCGTGCCGTCCCTGCCGCCCGGGACGCCGGCGAGTTCCTCCCGCGTCGTCGTCTCCTCTGCATCAAGCCGCGCCGCCGCGCCAAGTCCCCTGCATCGCGCACAGCCGCCGGCGCTCGAACCTGCCTGCTTCCATGACCCACGCCTGCCTCCAGAGGAAGAGTCAACGTACGAGCGTCTCGCGCGTGTTCCATATCCAGTGAACCGGGCCAGCCTCCCGAGGCCCAGCGCGCCCCTCCTGCAGCCTCCCCTCCAATCGGGCCAAGGCCCATGGTGAGCAGCCCAGTCCGCCCAGCAGTTTTGGCCTGCGTAGTGTTTTTTTTCTTGTCTGCGAATTTGCCTAATAATCCAGTGAATTGCTGTTTTACAGAAAAACCCCTAGTGTTCATGCATCAATAATTCACAAACCGTGCGTTAAAATTAAATAAACTATATATGTAACTTGTTTAGAATTTCATCTAGTTTCATAATATGTCACTTTCATCCATGTTTGAAATGTTTAAAATGCTGTTTGATTAAATTTGCTCATATGCCATATTAAAATGAATTATTCCATAACTTAATAACCGTAGCTCCGATTTAAATAAACTTTATATGTAAATGGGGTAGAAAAATGCCTAGATTAACATGTTGCACTTTATTTTCCTATTTAACAACAATAAAATATGCTTTAGGACAGAACAGTACCAAACCTAATATATGCATATGAGGAGTTTCCAGACTTGTTATTTTGTTGTTCCGGCCTCATTTAAACTTGCCTAAATAGTTAGTTTACTTATGCTTCACCTCTTGCCATGTTTAATAACATTTAATATTGTTGGGTACATAACCAAGAGTGAATTAAACAACTTGAATGTGGTGTTCCAGTAATATGCAACTCGTTGCATATTGAGCTCCACTTAACTTGTAGAATTGTCTGTTGCATTTTGCCATGCCATGCTTATTTAAACCGGACATGCACCATACCTGATTGTGCATCATGCCATGTTTATGTGATGGTTGTTTACCATGTTGTTTGTTTGTTTCTGGGTTGTTTCTCTCGTTATCTTCGGTTTCGTTCCGGAGTTGTGAGGATTCGTTCGACTACGTCCGCTTGTCTTCTTCATGGACTCGTTCTTCTTCCTTGCGGGATCTCAAGCAAGATGACCATACCCTCGAAATCACTTCTATCTTTGCTTGCTAGATGCTCGCTCTTTTGCTATGCCTATGCTACGATACCTACCACTTGCTTATCATGCCTCCCACATTGCCATGTCAAGCCTCTAACCCACCTTGTCCTAGCAAACCGTTGTTTGGCTATGTCACCGCTTTGCTCAGCCCCTCTTATAGCGTTGTTAGTTGCAGGTGAAGATGAAGTTTGTTCCTTGTTGGAACATGGAGATGTTGTTCCTTGTTGGAACATGTTTACTTGTTGGGATATCACAATATATCTTATTTAATTAATGCATCTATATACTTGGTAAAGGGTGGAAGGCTCGGCCTTATGCCTGGTGTTTTGTTCCACTCTTGCCGCCCTAGTTTCCGTCATATCTGTATTATGTTCCCGGATTTTGCGTCCCTAACGCGGTTGGGTGATTTATGGGACCCCCTTGACAGTTCGCTTTGAATAAGACTCCTCTAGCAAGGCCCAACATTGGTTTTTACCATTTGCCTCACCTATGCCCTTTTATTTCCCTTGGGTTTCCGGAGCCCAAGGTTCATCTTTATTTTAGCCCCCCCGGGCCAGTTCTCCTTCGAGTGCTGGTCCAAACCGTCAGCCGCCGGTGGCCACCAGGGGCAACTCTGGGTTCGCCTACCGGAAGTTTGGACAATCCGGTGTGCCCTGAGACCGAGATATGTGCAGCTCCTATCAGGATTTGTCGGCACATCCGGGCGGCTTTGCTGGTCTTGTTTTATTACTGTCGAAATGTCTTGTAGCCGGGATTCCGAGACTGATCGGGCCTTCCCGGGGAGAAGGAATATCCTTCGTTGATCGCGAGAGCTTATCATGGGCTAAGTTGGGACACCCCTGCAGGGTTTGAACTTTCGAAAGCCGTGCCCGCGGTTATGTGGCAGATGGGAATTTGTTAATGTCCGGTTGTAGAAAACCCGAAGTTGATCTTAATTAAAATACATCAACCGCGTGTGTAACCGTGATGGTCTCTTCTCGGCAGAGTCCGGGAAGTGAACACGGTGTTGGAGTTTTGCTTGACGTAAGTAGTTTCAGGATCACTTCTTGATCATAGTTGTTCGACCGTGCTTTTGCCTTCTCTTCTCGCTCTCATTTGCGTATGTTAGACACCAGATATGCTAGTCGCTTGCTGCAGCTCCACCTCACTATACCCTGTCCTACCTTTAAGCTTAAATAGTCTTGATCTCGCGGGTGTGAGATTGCTGAGTCCCCGTGACTCACAGATACTTCCAAAACCAGTTTGCAGGTGCCGATGAAACCGTGCAGGTGACGCACCCGAGCTCAAGGAGGAGCTCGATGAAGATCTTGTTCATTGTGTTGTTTCTTTTCAGTCGATCAGTAGTGGAGCCCAGTTGGGGTCGATCAGGGATCTGTGTAGCATTTGGGGTAGTCTTCTTTTATTTTGGTTCCGTAGTCGGACCTTGTTTGTATCTATATGATGTAATGCTTTACTCATGTATTGCGTGAAGTGGCGATTGTAAGCCAACTATGTATCTCTTTCCCTTATGTATTACATGGGTTGTGTGAAGATTACCTCACTTGCGACATTGCTTTCAATGCGGTTATGCCTCTAAGTCGTGCTTCGACTCGTGGGAGATATAGCCGCATCGAGGGCGTTACACATCGTGTCCCTCACCTCCTGTTACCATCCGCCTTAGACGCACAGTTCGGGATCCCCTACCCGAGATCCGCCGGTTTTGACACCGACATTGGTGCTTTCATTGTGAGTTCTACTGTGCCTTCACCGTAAGGAAGGATGCCTCGTCTCGTTGTCAAGGACAACGTCACCTCTGGGGGAGCCCTGGCTGTCGGCCAAACTCTCTAGCTAGGCGGCTTCGTCATGACCGCATGTTCGGCTGCTGCACCGACGAGACTTCTCGGGCCATCGAAAACAGCCTCCACGTCGGCTCGGAACTTGCCGAGCAGATGAATCCAATGGAGCTCTGTTCGCTAAACGAGCTCTTGGATCGCATCGCCGCTTTGGGAGTCGCTACGGACTATGATCAGATTGGGCTTAAACCCGACCAAAGGGAGATTAACTCTCCGCCGGTCACCCATCAGATAGCGGTGGTGGAGGAACAATGCGGCGATTCTTCCTCTATCTTGAGGACAAACTATGTCCGGATTCCCGAGCTCTCCGAGCCGGATACCCGTTTGCGAAAGGACATTGCCCAAGACCTGAATCTAGAATCAGGCAGCAGGCCATACTTATTGGGCAACATCCCGGAGCCCGAACTTCCAAGATCGGAAACTCCTCTGTCCCTGGGTCTCAGATCGGGTCAGGGTTCGGACTCAAATCTGCCCACCCACCCAGATATAAATGATCTTTCCCACATTAGGCAAGAGCCCCAGGAAACAGTACATCATTATTGAGCCAGATTCCTCCTTGTAATGAACAAGGTTAAGGACTGTCGCGAGGAAGACGCAATCTCATTTTTCTGCAAGAATTGCACGGACAAGGGAATCCTTAACGCCATAAGTCGCCGTGACATAGCACGCTTCGCTGACTTGGCGGCCATAGTACGGAAGTACTGTGCAATGGAAAGTGCCTAGAAAACCGAAACAAAATTCTAGGATAATCCGGCTCTGACTAAACACCCAGTCCAAATTAAAAGGGTGCACTCTCATAAGACACCCGACTCAATTACAAAGAAGCAAAAATCCACTGCAGGGCGTGGAACCGTATTGGAGGGATGGCTTAACGGGCCGTGGAAAATTCATAGTACAGCGGATACCATACTAACACACAGCCTTAGAGCATGTTGGGTACTCCGGCAGGTGGCCAAGAGCGGTGAGGATCTCCTCATTCCAAACCCCGCAGAGCACCATCCCGGGGATAACAATAAAGTATTGACAGTCTTTGAGACCTTCGCCTCAAATAATAGGCGCAAGCGAGCACTCCGTAGCCTTGCCGAAGTCTGCCACATGGCAGCAATAAATCCATGGAGCGACACGGCTATCACCTTCAACGCCAGTGACGAACCTAAATTCTGAATAGCCCGAGTACCAGCCGCATTGGTTCTTAGTCCAATTGTGGATGGTTTTCGGTTCACTAAAGTGCTCATGGACGGCGGCAGCGGATTAAACCTCATTTATGAGGAAACTCTTCAAAAAATGGAAATAGACAGGAATCGCATTGAGCAAAGCAGCACGACCTTTAGAGGAATCATCCCTAGTCGGGAGGCACGCTGCGCTGGGAAAATCACACTAGATGTGGTATTCGGCACTCTGGAGAATTATAGGTCCGAAGAAATTACATTCCAAGTGGCCCCGTTCAGTAGCGGATACCACACCCTTTTAGGGCGGGAGGCATTCACGATCTTCCAAGCCATACCCCATTACGGTACATGAAGCTCAAAATGCCCGGGCCCAATGGAATCATCACTCTAGCTAGTGATCCGTACATAGCGCTCCGCGCCGAAAACAAAACAGCCGCACTGGCCCTCGAGGCATTATCCGAAGTCCTCGCGACAGAGGAATTAACTGCGCTACGCTCCACAGTGGACAGGGATGATGTGATACTCGACAAAAGACCCAAATCCACTTCTTTTAAACCAGCGGATGAAATAGTCAAATTCCAAGTCCACCCAACGGGCCCTACAAAAACAGCCTCCATCGGGGCATAGTTAAACCCCGCTGTAGACGCCGCACTACGGGAGTTCCTGCGTGAGAATTTGGACATATTTGCCTGGCATACCTAAGATATGCCAGGAATCCCACGCAGGCTGGCCGAGCATAACCTTAACATTCTAAAGGGATTCAAGCCGGTCAAGCAGACTCTTCGGCGTTTCTCTGAACCTAAGAGACAAGCCATGGGAGAGAAACTAGCCAAGTTATTGGAGGCCGGATTCATTAGAGAAATAAACATTCGGACTGGCTAGCAAACCTGGCGATGGTACCAAAAAAGGACAAATCCCGATGCCTATGTGTCAATTTCAAGGACCTCAACAAGGCTTGCCCAAAGGATCCCTTCCCCCTACCTCGCATCGATCAAATTATCAATGCTACCGCAGGACACGACTCATTGTGCTTCCTCGACGCGTACTCCGGCTACCACCAAATTAAGATGGCGGAGTCCGACTGAGGGAGTCCTGGATTAGGGGGTGTTCGGATAGCCGGACTATACCTTCGGCCGGACTCCTAGACTATGAAGATACAAGATTGAAGACTTCGTCCCGTGTCCCGATGGGACTTTCCTTGGCGTGGAAGGCAAGCTTAGCGATATGGATATGTAGATCTCCTTCCGTTGTAACCGACTCTGTGTAACCCTAGCCCTCTCCGGTGTCTATATAAACGGAGGGTTTTAGTCCGTAGGACACAACAAGAACAACAATCATACCATAGGCTAGCTTCTAGGGTTTAGCCTCCTTGATCTCGTGGTAGATCTACTCTTGTAATACCCATATCATCAATATTAATCAAGTAGGAGCAGGGTTTTACCTCCATCGAGAGGGCCCGAACCTGGGTAAAAACATCGTGTCCCTTGTCTCCTGTTAACATCCGCCTAGACGCACAGTTCGGGACCCCCTACCCGAGATCCGCCGGTTTTGACACTGACATTGGTGCTTTCATTGAGAGTTCCTCTGTGTCGTCACTTTTAGGCCCGATGGCACCTCCGATCATCAACAGCGATGCGATCCAGGGTGAGACTTTTCTCCCCGGACAGATCTTTGTATTCGGCGGCTTTGCACTGCGGGCCAATTCGCTTGGCCATCTGGAGCAGATCGAAAGCTACGCCCCTGGCCATCAGGTCAGATTTGGAAGCTTGAACTACACGGCTGATATCTGCGGAGATTTGATCTTCGACGGATTCGAGCCACAGCCGGGCGCGCCGCACTGTCGCGAAGGGCATGATCTAGCTCTGCTGTCGAACAGTGCCTTGGAGGCCGCACCCATGTCACCTCCGACCCTTAGTTCGGAGCCGACTGCGCCAATCGAGGACGGGTGGTTGGACACCGCCTCGGGGGCTGCAATCTCTACGGTGATCGAGCTGAACACCATCCCTATTCTCTGCAAGGCCAGTGGCTCCAAGGTGCCGGACTCCTCTCCGGACTCCGAACCCCCCGCGCCCTTGCCAATCAAATCTGATTGGGTGTCGGTCATGGAATTCACTGCCGCGGATATCTTTCAGCACTCGCCCTTCGGCGATATTCTGAACTCACTAAAATCTCTCTCTTTATCAAGAGAGTCCTAGCCGGACTATGGTCACCAAGGTTGGGATGCGGATGATGAAGAAATTCAAAGCCCACCCACCACCCACTTTGTAGCCACTGTCGATGACTTAACCGACATGCTCGACTTCCACTCCGAAGACATCGACAGTATGGACGACGATGTAGGAGACGAACAGGAACCAGCGCCTATAGGGCACTGGAAAGCCACCTCGTCATATGACATATACATGGTGGACACCCCAAAAGAAGGGAATGGCAATGGAACAGCGGAGGATGACCCCTCTAAGAAGCAGCCTAAGCGCCGGCGTCAGCGGCGCCGCTCTAAATCCCGCCAAAGCAAAAACGATGATTCCGGCACGGGAGATAATAACACCTCGGACAGTGCCGATGTCACACCCTGATTTTCATGCCACAACACTTAAGCTAATAAATCATGATAAAATGTGGTTTGACAAGAACTTTTGAGTGTTTTGGACCTTGCCTTATTTGGATTTTATCTGTTGTTTGCAAGTGCTCTAAAAATCAAATAAATCCTCAAACTCCTATACTTCATCTCCTTGCTCCAAACTCTTGAACCAGCGATCATGCCATGTTTATAGGACATAAAAATAATTTCTTACAAAAATAATTTGGCCAAATAGTATTTTCAAAAATTAGTTTTTTCAAAACCCCCTGGATTGAGGTTTGCACTGCAAGTACTTAATTAAGGGAAGTAAAAATCTTTCCAAAAATGTATTTGACTCCTATTAGATATAGGATACCCAGAAACCACAAAAATATAATTTTAAAAGTTATTTTCCTATTTTATTTAAAGGCTTTTTCTTAAGGCCAGAACTGGTCTTTAATAGGTTAAAATTATTTTAAAGCTTTAAAAATATTTGAGAAAAATTAGGGAGACTCAATGGACATATATTTTCCATATATATGAGTTTCAACATATGGTCATGATCAAAATATTGGACAAAACCTCCCAGAACCATTTCTACCCATTTCAAGGATTTGAAATATTTCTACAGGAAATATTTCCATAAAAATCCAAGAAAATTCTAGCATGTCACATATGACATTTTTTATGATCTTGCCAAGTACCATGTCATGGATAATAGTATAACCCCATGAAACCCTCTCAAAACCACTTTTGTCCTTTTTCAAGTTTGAACATTTTTGCACCGTCAAACATGTCCAAATGCTCTCAAACTTGGTGCACATACTCAAATGGTGTAATAATGCATCTAGACCAAATGGCACAAGTTGGAGAGAATGTTATCTTGATCAAAGTACCCCAAAACCCTTTCTGTCCATAACCAAATTTGAACAAGTTTGTACTGCCAACTTTTTCTCCTTGACCCCAACTTTTGTGAGCATGTTCACATGACCAAATGAGGCCACTACACCAAGTGGTGCATCAAGGAGAATTGATTTTCATGACTAAATCTTGGTAAATCCATTTCTGCTAATTTCTAGGGTTTACCAAAGTTACATGGGCTACTTTGCCCAAATGAGCTCAATCTTGGTGGAACCTCTTATTTTCACATGCCATTTGACCCTGTCAAGCCTCATGACAGGGGAAGTCCATTTGCTTGCCCAAACCTACATCAAACACCTTCTGGCAGAAACTTAAAATGCATGTTTTGGCCATTTCCACTAATCTCCATGAGTTATCCTTTTTACCACAACCCCTCCTAGTTCCCTTCTACCTCCAGTAAAAATCTCCAACCCTGGTTCAATAATTGAGGAGGGTAAAACCCTGGTTTACCCCTCCCTTTTCACCATGGCAGCACCTCTTTTCCCTCCCCCTTCTTTCTTATGGACTTGCCTTAACTACTAAGCTTTATGGAGCATATCAGAAACTCCCAGGAGCTAGTGGACATGCTTGGCCACACGCAGGAAGCCATTTGCATGCCATGGCATGCAATGGCCGCACTCTGGAGCGCGCTACAGTGCACCAGGGCACTGTAGCCGCCCTCTGCCCGATGCTCCCGTCGACCTTGGGCGCCGGGAACGTGTCCCCCGAGGCCGCCTCGGCGTGCGTGACATGCTACGCGGTCGGCCCCCTCCTCCTTCTCTCTCCTTTGAGCCCGTCGTCGCGTGCCCGGGCACCGCCCGACTCGGCCACTCCCTGGCTACGCGGCTGGCACACCTCTGACCTCGCCCCGCTCCCCTCTCACCTCCCTCGCTCGTGGACGGACTCCACGAGCGCCACTGACCCAGGCTGGCCCCTCCCAACGGTCCCCAGGACCGATTCCGCGGGCACCCGCGTAGCGGCTCGCGGTGCACCATGGCTTTGCCATATAGAGCCTCGTCGAGCCCCTCTTCGGACACCGGTCGCTCTCTCTCTCCCATACACCTCCCAGACCGACCACACCTCCTCCCGTGCCTTCTCCTTCCTCCTCTGCCGCCATTTCCGCCTCGGACCCCCGCTCAAATTCAAGCCTCCCCAGCCTCCCTTCCTCCTCTGAACCGGTCCGTGGCACCCCCAAGCCTCCACGGAGCTCCCCTGCGCTCCATCTGCTCTTCCCGACGGACGTAGCATCGACCTCATCCTCGCTAGGACTCCAGCCGCCGCGCCCAATGTCTCTCCCCTTCCCGAGCTCCTCAGCAGGCGTAGAGCACATGGGCGGGTGCGTCTCGGCGTGCTGAACACTCCGGTGTGAAGAACGTCGCCGGGGACCGCCTGGGTCACCGGCACGATCAACGGTCGATCCCCTCTGCCTCCGCTTCAGCCACAGGCGGGAGGAGGAAGACGATCGCCCCGCCAGCTGGCAGGGGCCCAACTTGCCAGCGGAAAACCACCCGGGCCCGCGCGGTTTAAGTGGAGACGGCTCCGGCCTTAACCGCCTCCCCCGAGCGAAGACGTATTCCGCGAGGCCGCCTTCGACGTGGCCTCCCAGCGGGCGCGCGCGAGAGACTGGGCCAGGCCCAGTGCACTGCCCCGCTAAATCTCGCCCCGTGCACGCTGCTGCCTCCCTAGATCCAGCCCATTTAGGTAAATCCCTTTCCTTTTTCTTTTTCTGTAGACTTGTAAAATCCATAAACAATTCAAATGGACTCCAAATTTGATGATTCAAATTTCTAGTGACTCTATAAATCATGATCTACCTGTTGGTGCAACATGCACAGTTTTCGAGAGACTTTTTCTTCACAAACATTTATCAAATCTTGTTTTCCCTATTTCTGTGATGAACTTTAGAAAATCACAGAGAGCCCATTTTTGATCCAAATTCCATGATTCAAATTCCTAGGTGTTTCTAAGTTCATAACTTAGTTTATGAACATTTTTACTAATACTTTCTGTATCACCTCAAATAATGAGCCATTTCTTCATATTAGCCAACTTTGCAAATACATAGGAAATCCATTTGAACCCCTAATCCAGTGAAACCAATTCCTAGATACTTCTAAAATCATCCTTTGTTAAATGGGTGCCTTTGCTCATTTTTCAAAATAATTCTTCTGTACACTTCTTGCAATTCCATAAACCCCTTGATTCCATCATATCGAAATGTTTAGAAATATCCATAGATCCACTTCCAATGAAACCACTTTGGTCATTCCTCATATGACCAGGGGTATCCAATAAAAATCAACTTCATATTTTTAGAGCACTTTTATTTTCTGCCTTGTTGTGCTGCTTATTATGATTGTTTCGACGTTAGTTGACGAAGTAGACGGAGTACTTGGAGAAGGACCAGAAGATCTCAAGACTCTCATAAACCAGGCAAGCAGCCCTTTGACCATGTCTATGAAACCATTTTTATGCATGTCATATAGCACTTTATTGTTGTTGCAACGGAATCATGAGGAGGTGGTAGCCACTTTGGTGGGTTGCCTCCGTTACTTCCTCATTGATACTTGCATTGTGCATGACCCTACCTCCTTATGAGGGTTATGCCGGTGGGAGTAGATAGGATGCTAAAGTAGTTGCTACGCAAAAAGGGACGAGAATATGCATGGTGATGGAGTCAAAGTATTTTCAAAGGACTTTTCGAAAACCCCGTCGGGTGCCACTTATGCCCGAGGGAGATGATGAGTTGGGTAACCACTTGATGACGAAGTGGTGTACCGAGGCAAGTGTGTGTGTTTTTCTTCAAAACGGATTGGTTTAAGTTGCGACCGTTATTCCAACTTACATGCGCAACCACTCTACCCTTATATGGGAAAGGGCATTATTGATTACCTAGGCTGATACTAGCTTGGAGCCCGCATTACTAGTGACGGGGGAGAGTTGGTGCTCTCTCTCGGGACGGGGTCGTGCCAGGTAGGGCGACCATGACTGTCTTTACAGGGCACCGGATACACCGTTGTGTCCCCTCTCGGATGTTACGATCTCGAGCGAGTCTCGTATGATGTACATCATGAGGATACGGAACAACGAGTGGACTCCTTGTTAGTGTCGTCTAGGGAAAGGTAGTGATCGGGTGCTTACCCCGGGTACTTGAGGTATCGCGGGTCGTGGATGGCACGAAAGTTCCCCGGATCTTGTGGGTAAAGTGTGCAACCTCTACAGAGTGTAAAACTATTCGAATAGCCGTGTCCACGGTCAAGGACAGTTGGGTAACCGCTCTTGGGTTACGTCCACTTGTTTACAAACCAGTGTGAGTGGGAAGAACTACTTGGGTCAAGTCAAGGACTTGACATGATTGAGTTGGGTCGGTGCCCACTCTATTTATGTTGATATCTGTAACCTGTCCTCATGGTTACTTGAATTCTCCTGATGCATGTCTTACAAGTTGTTGAACATGTCATTGCACTCAAAACTAGCTTTCCGCAAAAATTTACCTATATCATGCATTGTTGTACCTCGAACCAAAAACATGGGTTGCTTGCGAGTACATTCAAAGTACTCATTGGCTTGCCACTGGTTATTTTATTAGCCAGGCATAAAATAACAGGATATGATGAAGAATACTTCGGTGACGAGCATGCGAGCTAGGAAGCTTCCCAGTCAGAATGCCTGTAGGGTTAAGGCAGATGGCATGGGTCCAAGTTATCGACGAAGATTTCCGCTGCAATGTTATACTCAAGACTTGACCATAATGGTCCTACTTGTGTAATACGGTATGTATGGATGTAAGACTCTTGTTATTCAGCTTCTGTGTGTTCAGTGAGCATTGATCTCTGGGATCACTGTACACATGCATTCGGTGATCACGACTTATGAGTCGGGGTCCCCACAGAGCTGGTATCAGAGCCATCCTGACTGTAGGAAGCCTTAGTTAGCATGGTCGTTAGTTAGGGTAAAACTATTTCCAAAACTACTACTAGTTTTCAAAACTATCTATACTTCTCTTCCCTTCTCAGTTTTTCGAAAACTAAGGTATACTTTCCTTATTGATCTCTTCCCCTTCAAAACCTTTGGTCGCTAGAACCCTTATGCCCCTGACCACTGGATTCCTTGTAATCCTCGTGGATAATCTAGAAGGAAGATGCCTTGCCAGACATTCACCCACATCTCCTGAACACAAGATTGGCGACATCACAAGAATACGATACCAACAGAAGATACATCCTCGAGGGATGAAGACCTGAAGGCCCAGGAGATGGTGACACCCTTGACACTGCCCCAAGATGATGCAAACTTAGCCTATGACGATCAGGGCATAGGGTATGCAAGATCATGATATACATCGCTAATAGGGTAACCCTGTCACTACCGTTGTTGTATCAGCGACCACCGGTGGATGAGAACCTAGCCATTTGGTCCGCCTCACTATAGTGAGCAGGAAAACGGTTCTCTTCATCCCCCGCTCTCAGTGACGATATTGTCAACAATGTGTTCGACGGATTGGACCTCTATTATGCCTTGTTAATATCATTGCATAAAGGATGGCCACTTGGAACCACCGACACCTTAAAAAGGCAAAAGCGATCGTCATGATTAAGAAGAAAAGAGAAGACCAAGTCAATGCAAGCTACGAGGAGCCACCTTCACCCCATCACCTCATCAGACAAGATTCTTCAGGCTCAACCCAGATCGTTTCATCGAACAAGAGACGTAGCAACACCTGAGGAAAACTCAGAAGACTGCACGAGGCATAAGGCATGACTACTGAATCCGAGAACCCCTAGGGTAGGATGAGTCGTGTACCCCCTATGCGCAGTTGAGTCCGTATGATGGTTCGAATAGAACCATGATTGTGTGTTGCTTGTTTTTATTTGTTTGTGTTTTGATATAAGTCGCACTTTTGCCCTAGGCAACAAGAACACGACTATATCACCTGCCTTTTTTTTGTGTTTGGCCCTTTTGGCACTTGTTTGTTTGCACCTGCACTATAGAACCCCCTTTAGGCATTCCCCCCTCCTCTATGCTACTCTTCCCTCTCATCTCTCTCTCTCCTTAACTAAAGATCGGCAAGACAAGGTACACCAAGGATTCTACTTTGGCAACCAACTAGCACAAAGACTTTTGCTATAGCCACCTGAACCAAGTGCAACCCTGTGGAGTTATGGTTTCCCCTCATGATTAGAAACCCATCCCGGGACCCTTCGAGACTTCACGAGATACCCTAGCTCGAGTCCTTAACCATGTGCTTAACCCACAGAATTGCAAGAGAACCAGTTAAGCCTCTGTAAACCTTGCACAACACTGGGTTCATTATGGAACTAGTGGATATAGTGAACAAGCACATTATCATCCTGATATAGCACCAGAACTGACGATGCCATAGGGAAGACCAGTTTGAGGATATAGGAATAGAGGACAAGTGACTTGATGAGTTGTATCAAAGACCTTGAGGAATTATCTGAGACCCTTCGGGGGATTATAAGTCTATCATGTTGGTAGATGAACTTGGAGGGATCATGATTATAAATTAGCATAGCTTTCATTATGCCCTAGAGTAAATTGGATTTTGTAGGACAATTATAATCGCAAGATGAAATTCTAGGAAGTATAAGGATTTGACTGAGCTAGGGGATATGATAGAAGATAGTTGACATTACGAAAATGACTTGGGGGAATAGATAGGAATTCTTGTTCGACATGAGATTTGGATTCGATAGGTTATCCTAGTGGAGTATGGATGCAGAGTAATTTTACATGGTTCGGAGTAATATTGGATTTAGACTGATGATCTTGATCATGATACCATGTTTCTCGGTGGACGATAAACTAGGGGATTGGATAATTGTCGGAGTTTATCTAAGGATATGTATGAGCTTGATCTTGGAAGTATACTTGACCATGATAATGGAAATTGGTGGACTGACTACGGTAAGGTAGCCCTTTCAAGTATTTGGGGACTATAGGACATTAGAAGGTTCGTGTGAGACACCATAGACATTGGATTTGTAGAATTAATGGATTATGTAGTGATTAATGGGAGTTAATGGGCTATTGGAGTTGATTCATAGGAAGGAAACAAGATCTTGGAGTGGCTTACGACGTGTTTCCTTAGGATAGAGATGCTTTATCGTGGACCTTGGATCAATAGACTGAGCACTTGGATTCTCGTGTTTTATTCCAGCCTGGAAGCTTGTATGCTCTACCCATGGATTTTTAGGGGTAGACATACATATGAGTTTGGGGATTGTAGGCATATATGATTTTGTTAGACCTCCTCTCGAGAGTCATGAGGATATGAATCACATGAGTGATGATTGGAGTTGACCTATACGAAATAATGCTATCAGTGATATGATGTTATTTGTGTAAAGGATTAGATATCACAATTGGCATCTCAGGAACCATGCTTAAAGATAAGATGATAAATGTTCACTCGCACACTAGATCCTTGAAACCCTTAAGCCCTACCAAGCTACAACATGGTCGGACCATCACCGTGGGTCTTGACTCTAGATCGAGAACACCTTGGACCATACTCAACCGTGACCGCCACCAATACCCCATCCTACTTTATGTACCTCATGAACAAAGTCTTCATGGAGTACTTGGACAAGTTGGTTGTCATCTTTATTTTGGTAACATACTTGTCTACCCAAAGACGGAAGAAGAATCACTGAGCTGGTCAAGGAACAAATGAAGATCGCCATGCCCCGAAGGAAGAACTACACCAACCACCATTGTCAAGAAGTAAACCTCCGCATCAAAGACCAGGCATATCTGCAAACCACTTCTATCGAAGGAACCAGGCATTTTCATGTCAAAGGGAAGCTCACACCATGATTTATCGGCCCTCTCCAAGATCACTGCAAGACGAAGAATATACGGCTACCAGCTAGAGTTATCACCTGAGTCACCCACTGTGCACAACGTTTTTCCACACGACACCACTCCGGAAATGTTTCCAACTTCCTAACTAGCCCGACCTCTACAAGGACATCGATCACCGAGCCATCGACCTCCAGCCCAATATGACCTACGCGAGAAGCCCCAATTGCAATATGGATCAAGCAGGACGACAAACACGAAGCCACGCCATCGAGTACTTCAAGGTTCAATGGAGCACCAAACGGAAGCAGAAGCAGTATGAGGACGTGAAGACTACCCCAAATCCAAGTTTCTGTATTCCTTTCCGCGCCTAGTCTGGGAATCTCGGGGATGAGATTCTTGTAAGGGGGGTAGGTCTGTCACACGACACCTTGCCTTGTTTGGATTTTGTCTGTTGTTTGCAAGTGCTCTAAAAATCAAATAAACCCTCCAACTCCTAGACTTCATCTCCTTGCTCCAAACTCTTGAACCAATGATCATTCCATGTGTATAGGACATAAAAATAATTTCTTACAAAAATAATTTGGCCAAATAGTATTTTCAAAAATTAGTTTTTTCAAAACCCCCTGGATTGAGGTTTGCACTGCAAGTACTTAATTAAGGGCAGTAAAAATCTTTCCAAAAATGTATTTGACTCCTATTAGATATAGGATACCTAGAAACCACAAAAATATAATTTTAAAAGTTAATTTCCTATTTTATTTAAAGGCTTTTTCTTAAGGCCAGAACTGGTCTTTAATAGGTTAAAATTATTTTAAAGCTTTAAAAATATTTGAGAAAAATTAGGGAGACTCAATGGACATATATTTTCCATATATATGAGTTTCAACATATGGTCATGATAAAAATATTGGACAAAACCTCCCAAAACCATTTCTGCCCATTTCAAGGATTTGAAATATTTCTACAGGAAATATTTCCATAAAAATCCAAGAAAATTCTAGCATGTCACATATGACATTTTTGATGATATTGCCAAGTACCATGTCATGGAGAATAGGATAACCCCATGAAACCCTCTCAAAACCACTTCTGTCCTTTTTCAAGTTTGAACATTTTTGCACTGTCAAAGATGTCCAAATGCTCTCAAACTTGGTGCACATGCTCAAATGGTGTAATAATGCATCTATACCAAATGGCACATGTTGGAGAGAATGTTATCTTGATCAAAGTACCCCAAAACCCTTTCTGTCCAGAACCAAATTTGAACAAGTTTGTACTGCCAACTTTTTCTCCTTGACCCCAACTTTTGTGAGCATGTTCACATGACCAAATGAGGCCACTAAACCAAGTGGTGCATCAAGTAGAATTGATTTGCATGACTAAATCTTGGTAAAGCCATTTCTGCTAATTTCTAGGGTTTACCAAAGTTACATGGGCTACTTTGCCCAAATGAGCTCAATCTTGGTGGAACCTCTTATTTTCACATGCCATTTGACCCTGTCAAGCCTAATGACAGGGGTAGTCCATTTGCTTGCCCAAACCTACATCAAACACCTTCTGGAAGAAACTTAAAATGCATGTTTTGGCCATTTCCACTAATCTCCATGAGTTATCCTTTTTACCACAACCCCTCCTAGTTCCCTTCTACCTCCAGTAAAAAGCTCCAACCCTGGTTCAATAATTGAGGAGGGTAAAACCCTGGTTTACCCCTTCCTTTTCACCATGGCAGCACCTCTTTTCCCTCCCCCTTCTTTCTTATGGACTTGCCTTAACTACTAAGCTTTATGGAGCATATCAGAAGCTCCCAGGAGCTAGTGGACAGGCTTGGCCACGCGCAGGAAGCCATTTGCATGCCATGTCATGCAATGGCCGCGCTCTGGAGCACGCTACAGTGCACCAGGGCACTGTAGCCGCCCTCTGCCCGATGCTCCCGTCGACCTTGGGCGCCGGGAACGTGTCCCCCGAGGCCGCCTCGGTGTGCGTGACACGCTACGCGGTCGGCCCCCTCCTCCTTCTCTCTCCTTTGAGCCCGTCGTCGCGTGCCCGGGCACCGCCCGACTCGGCCACTCCCTGGCCACGCGGCTGACCCGCCTCTGACCTCGCCCCGCTCCCCTCTCACCTCCCTCGCTCGTGGACGGACTCCACGAGCGCCACTGACCCAGGCTGGCCCCTCCCAACGGCCCCCAGGACCGATTCCGCGGGCACTCGCGAGTGCGGCTCGCGGTGCACCATGGCTTTGCCATATAGAGCCTCGTCGAGCCCCTCTTTGGACGCCGATCGCTCTCTCTCTCTCTCTCTCTCTCTCTCTCTCTCTCTCTCTCTCCCATACACCTCCCAGACCGACCACACCTCCTCCCGTGCCTTCTCCCTCCTCCTCTGCCGCCATTGCCGCCTCGGACCCCGCTCAAATTCGAGCCTCCCCAGCCTCCTTTCCTCCTCTGAACCGGTCCGTGGCACCCCCAAGCCTCCACGGAGCTCCCCTGCGCTCCATCTGCTCTTCCCGACAGCCGTAACATCGACCTCGTCCTCGCTAGGACTCCAGCCGCCGTGCCGAATGTCTCTCCCCTTCCCGAGCTCCTCAGCAGGCGTAGAGCACATGGGCGGGTGCGTCTCGCCGCGCTAAACACTCCAGTGTGAAGAACGTCGCCGGGGACCGCCTGGGTCACCGGCACGATCGACGGCCGATCCCCTCTGCCTCCGCTTCGGCCGCAGGCGGGAGGAGGAAGACGACCGCCCCGCCAGCTGGCAGGGGCCCAACTTGCTAGCGGAAAACCACCCGGGCCCGCGTGGTTTAAGTGGAGACGGCTCCGGCCTTAACCGCCTCCCCCGAGTGAAGACGTATTCCGCGAGGCCGCCTTCGACATGGCCTCCCAGCGGGCGCGCGCGAGAGACTGGGCCAGGCCCAGTGCACTGCCCCGCTAAATCTCGCCCCGTGCACGCTGCTGCCTCCCTAGATCCAGCCTATTTATGTAAATCCCTTTCCTTTTTCTTTTTCTATAGACTTGTAAAATCCATAAACAATTCAAATGGACTCCAAATTTGATGATTCAAATTTCTAGTGACTCTATAAATCATGATCTACCTGTTGGTGCAACATGCACAGTTTTCCAGTGACTTTTTCTTCACAAACATTTATCAAATCTTGCTTTTCCTATTTCTGTGATGAACTTTAGAAAATCACAGAGAGCCCATTTTTGATCCAAATTCCATGATTCAAATTCCTAGGTGTTTCTAAGTTCATAACTTAGTTTATGAACATTTTTACTAATACTTTCTGTATCACCTCAAATAATGAGCCATTTCTTCATATTAGCCAACTTTGCAAATACATAGGAAATCCATTTGAACCCCTAATCCAGTGAAACCAATTCCTAGATACTTCTAAAATCATCCTTTGTTAAATGGGTGCCTTTGCTCATTTTTCAAAATAATTCTTCTGTACACTTCTTGCAATTCCATAAACCCCTTGATTCCATCATATCGAAATGTTTAGAAATATCCATAGATCCACTTCCAATGAAACCACTTTGGTCATTCCTCATATGACCAGGGGTATCCAATAAAAATCAACTTCATATTTTTAGAGCACTTTTATTTTCTGCCTTGTTGTGCTGCTTATTATGATTGTTTCGACGTTAGTTGACGAAGTAGACGGAGTACTTGGAGAAGGACCAGAAGATCTCAAGACTCTCATAAACCAGGCAAGCAGCCCTTTGACCATGTCTATGAAACCATTTTTATGCATGTCATATAGCACTTTATTGTTGTTGCAACGGAATCATGAGGAGGTGGTAGCCACTTTGGTGGGTTGCCTCCGTTACTTCCTCATTGATACTTGCATTGTGCATGACCCTACCTCCTTATGAGGGTTATGCCGGTGGGAGTAGATAGGATGCTAAAGTAGTTGCTACGCAAAAAGGGACGAGAATATGCATGGTGATGGAGTCAAAGTATTTTCAAAGGACTTTTCGAAAACCCCGTCGGGTGCCACTTATGCCCGAGGGAGATGATGAGTTGGGTAACCACTTGATGACGAAGTGGTGTACCGAGGCAAGTGTGTGTGTTGTTTTTCAAAACGGATTGGTTTAAGTTGCGACCGTTATTCCAACCTTACATGCGCAACCACTCTACCCTTATATGGGAAAGGGCATTATTGATTACCTAGGCTGATACTAGCTTGGAGCCCGCATTACTAGTGACGGGGGAGAGTTGGTGCTCTCTCTCGGGACGGGGTCGTGCCAGTTAGGGCGACCATGACTGTCTTTACAGGGCACCGAATACACCGTTGTGTCCCCTCTCGGATGTTACGATCTCGAGCGAGTCTCGTATGATGTACATCGTGAGGATACGGAACAACGAGTGGACTCCTTGTTAGTGTTGTCTAGGGAAAGGTAGTGATCGGGTGCTTACCCCGGGTACTTGAGGTATCGCGGGTCGTGGATGGCACAGAAGTTCCCCGGATCTTGTGGGTAAAGTGTGCAACCTCCGCAGAGTGTAAAACTATTCGAATAGCCGTGTCCACGGTCAAGGACAGTTGGGTTACCGCTCTTGAGCTACGTCCACTTGTTTACAAACCAGTGTGAGTGGGAAGAACTACTTGGGTCAAGTCAAGGACTTGACATGATTGAGTTGGGTCGGTGCCCACTCTATTTATGTTGATATCTGTAACCTGTCCTCATGGTTACTTGAATTCTCCTGATGCATGTCTTACAAGTTGTTGAACATGTCATTGCACTCAAAACTAGCTTTCCGCAAAAATTTACCTATATCATGCATTGTTGTACCTCGAACCAAAAACATGGGTTGCTTGCGAGTACATTCAAAGTACTCATTGGCTTGCCACTGGTTATTTTATTGGCCAGGCATAAAATAATAGGATATGATGAAGAATACTTCGGTGACGAGCATGCGAGCTAGGACGCTTCCCAGTCAGAATGCCTGTAGGGTTAAGGCAGATGGCATGGGTCCAAGTTATCGACGAAGATTTCCGCTGCAATGTTATACTCAAGACTTGACCATAATGGTCCTACTTGTGTAATACGGTATGTATGGATGTAAGACTCTTGTTATTCAGTTTCTGTGTGTTCAGTGAGCATTGATCTCTGGGATTACTGTACATGTGCATTCGGTGATCACGACTTATGAGTCGGGGTCCCCACAGCCGACGACAACCCCCTCCAGCAGGATTCTGCACAGGAGGATGGAGAAGCCAGCCCTCATGAGAGAGCGGCAGACAAAGAGATGGAGGACGATAATTACATGCCTCCCTCCGAAGACGAGGCAAGCCTCGACGAAGACGAATTTGTCGTGCCAGCGGATCCCGTCAAACAAGAGCGTTTCAAACGCAGGCTTATGGCCACGGCGAGCAGCTCAAGAAAAACAACAATAGCTTAGAGCTGACCAAGACTTGCTAGCCGACAGATGGACTGAAGTCCTGGCGGCCGAAGAGTACGAACTCGAACGCCCCTCCAAGAGCTACCCAAAGCGCAGGTTGCTACCCCGATTAGAGGAGGAAGCACCTACATCACCAACGCATGATGCGGCCGACCGGCCACCTCGTGGCCGCGACAGAGAGGCCTCTCGGCCCTCCACTCAAGCCACACCCCGGCGCCGCTTTAAAAACACCAAGGCACGGGGAAATGCGCCAGACCTGCGAGATATATTGGAGGACAAGGCAAAGCAAACAAGGTCGATCTACGGATCGGGTGGGCGCCCCACGGCACGAGACGGTAATCGTCACGCCGGATACAGTAAATCCGGCCGGGCCGAACACAGTAGACAAAGCTCGTTCGAGCTACGTCGTGATAGAGCCCAGTACCGAGGCGCCGCACACCCACTATGCTTCACAGATGAAGTAATGGATCATCAAATCCCCGAGGGTTTCAAACCCGTAAACATTGAGTCATACGATGGCACAACAGATCCTGCGGTATGGATCGAGGATTATCTCCTTCATATCCACATGGCCCGCGGCGACGATCTACACGCCATAAAATACCTCCCACTCAAACTTAAAGGACCGGCTCGACATTGGCTTAACAGCTTGCTAGCAGAATCAATCGGTTGTTGGGAGGACCTGGAAGCCGCATTCCTCGACAATTTCCAGGGCACCTATGTGCGACCACCAGACGTCGATGACCTAAGCCACATAATTCAGCTGCTAGAGGAATCGGCCAGGCAATTCTGGACACGGTTCCTAACGAAGAAAAATCAAATCGTCAACTGTCCGGACGCAGAGGCCCTAGTGGCCTTCAAGCATAATATCCGTGACGAGTGGGCCCTCACGACACTCATGACCCGCTTTTGCGCGGGAGAAGATAGCTGGCTGGCTCGTAGCAATAACATGACCAAGACCCCTGGTAATTCGGATACCAAGGACAACAGTGGCAGGTCGCGTCGCAACAAGCACAAGCGTCGCGTTAACGGCGACAATGCTGAGGATACGGCAGTTAATGCCGGATTCAGAGGCTCTAAACCCGGCCATCGGAAAAGCCATTCAAGAGAAATAGTCCGGGCCCGTCCAGTTTGGACCGAATACTCGACCACTCGTGCCAGATACATGGCACCCTCGAAAAGCCAGCCAATCACACCAACAGGGATTGTTGGGTGTTCAAGCAGGCCGGCAAATTAAATGCCGAAAACAGAGACAAGGGGCTACATAGCGATGACGAGGAGGAGCCCCGGCCGCTGAACAGTAGTGGACAGAAGGGATTCCCCCCACAAGTGCGGACGGTGAACATGATATACGCAACCCACATCCCCAAGAGGGAGCGGAAGCGTGCGTTAAGGGACGTATACGCGATGGAGCCAGTCGCCTCGAAGTTCAACCCATGGTCCTCCTGCCCGATCACTTTTGATCGAAGGGACCACCCCACTAGCATCCGTCATGGCGGATTTGCCGCATTGGTTCTAGACCCAATTGTTGATGGATTTCACCTCACTAGAGTCCTTATGGACGGCGGCAGCAGCCTGAACCTGCTTTATCGGGATACAATGCGAAAAATGGGCATCGATCCCTCGAGGATTAAACCCACTAAAATGACCTTTAAAGGCGTCATACCAGGTGTAGAGGCCAACTGTACAGGCTTAGTTACACTTGAAGTGGCCTTCGGATCTCCGGATAATTTCCGAAGCTTGGAGTTAATCTTCGACATAGTCCCGTTCCACAGTGGCTATCACGCACTGCTCGGGCGGACCGCATTTGCCAAGTTCAATGCGATACCGCACTACGCATACCTTAAGCTCAAGATGCCAGGCCCTCGAGGAGTCATTACGGTCAATGGAAACACCGAACGCTCTCTCCGAACGGAGGAGCATACGGCGGCTCTCGCAGCGGAAGTACAAAGCAGTCTCTCAAGGCAATTCTCCAGTCCGGCCATTAAACGTCCGGACACCGTCAAGAGCGCCCGGAGTAACCTACAACAAGACCTCCTGGAACGTTCCGAGCAAGCGTAGCAATGCGGCCCCAACCCCAGCCCTCGCGAACTTGCGAAACCAGTGTTGCGCGTACATAACTACGCTCTGGAAATACCATGGGCACAGGGGGAGGGGCACCATCATGGCATGCCCGAAACACGGCTTAAACCGCACTAGGGGCTGTCGATTTTTTCATTTTGTCTTACTTTCAGGACTCCATTCTTTGGAAGGCCTAACCGGCAGTACAATTGCCGCACAAACGATGCAGGAACCAGGGAAGCAGAACGCTACATCGCATTATAGAACTCCCAGGTGGTCTCTATAACGAGCAGTATACCTGTTTTGCATACCATTCCGCAGCCTGCCCCTGGAAAGGACATGTTAAGTAGTCCCACCTTTGGCTTATCACACTATTTTTATCGTTCTGCTTTGATCGCAGCTTTTTTCAAATAAACAATGCATAACTTTTGTCTATTATTGCATTACTCTTCTTTACGAATATATGTTCATTAATGACATGTTGCACCCGTACACTTTGGTACGGCCAATACGGCAGGGGCTTAAGTACCCCACAACACGGTGTGAGAAGTCCGAACACTTTCACAAGTGCGGCACCCCGAACTTATAACATTATATGCATCAGCTCCGAATCATGTCTTTGGTCAATAGTTGGGTTTGCGCGGCTCCCATGCTTTGGTACCTTACATTCCGCTATATCGGCTAAGGTAGCACTGGGAGAACTACTGTGATTGTGCCCCAGTTGAGCTGGGCCTAAGCACCTCAGTAGAGAAAGCTAAAACTGACTGTCATGATAAGGCGAGAGCTGGTCGTTGTTCGAGAGGTTTTCGAGTCCCTAAAGACTTATGCCGCTTAGAGCGAGGAGTCGGCTTTGTCCGGCCTAGGCGTGGATAGCGCCCCGAACTCGGTCTTCCGAACACTAGGGGCTTCGTCGAAATTTAAAATTATAGAATTCTATGGCTAAGTGAGAGTGTTCAAGCATTATATTCCGATTGCCTTGTTCGTTGTGTTGAGCGCCTCCCTCGAAGGACCCAAGAATGGGAAAAAGAGCGCTCAAGTCTATCCCGAACACCCCAGCACACGTGGCATGGGGGCAGAATCCGACGACTCGCCATCTCTCAAATTTGATAAACGGCCGCACAGAAGGTAATATTTTAAATTCTAAAAGCGTTGCTTAGTGCATATGAACAAGTTTTCAGCGCACATGATAAAATAAACAAGTTTTACTCAAAAATTACATCTTTCGAGCATTCGTCCGCCATAAGGCGGGCGCCCTTCAAGACGCCCTCATAGTACATCTCGGGGTGGCGACGCTCCTTGCCCGGCAGCGGCCCGTCCTTCACAAGCTTCTCTGCATCCAGCTTGCCCCAGTGCACCTTAGCATGGGCAAGTGCCCTACGGGCACCTTCGATGCAGACGGAGTGCTTGATGACTTCGAGCCTTGGACAGGCCTCCATTAGCCGCCTCACCAGCCCGAAGTAGCTCCTAGGCAGAGCCTCTCCAGGCCACAACCGAACTATGAGGCCCTTCATGGCCTGTTCGGCCACCTTGTGGAGCTCGACCAGTTGCTTCAGCTGGTCGCTCAAGGGCACAGGGAGTCCGGCCTCAGCATACTGAGACTAGAACACCTTCTCTGTCGAGCTTCCCTCCTCGGCTCGGTAGAATGCGGCGGCATCGGACACGCTGCGGGGCAAATCTGCGAATGCTCCTAGAGAGCTCTGGATTCGGGTAAGTAATAAGTAATTCACTTTCACATGCTTGCTTTGCATAAAGAAAGCCTTACCCGCCGCTATCTTTTTCATTGCCTCAATCTCCTGGAGGGCTTTCTGGGCCTCGACCTTGGCAGACTTGGCATTCTCAATGGCCACCGCGAGCTCGGACTCTCGCGTGTTTGAGTCAAGCTCCAAACTCTCATGTTTTTTCATGAGAGCCTGGAGTTCTTGCCGCACCTCGCCAACCCGCGCCTCATGCTTCTCCCGCTCGATGCGCTCCGTGGCCGCCCTCTTTTCGGCCTCGGACAACGCCTGCTTAAGGGTTGCCACCTCAGTTGTGGCCCCTACAATAGCCACATTAATCCTGTCATTTTCTTGCAATTGTACCTTATATATATATTTAAATAAGGTATCTCTTACCTTCCTTCTCCTCGAGCTGCTGCTGGGCAAGGCCGAGCTCTTGCTTGGACCGCTCGAGGTTCTGCTTCAGCGTGCCGACCTCCGCAATCAGTGCGGCGGATGCTAGCAGTGAAGCCTGCATACGCATATTGACTTACTTTTGTTAGACTCCTGCGAATGTTATTGGATCCTCTATTCGGCTTTTCTTTCCGAACGCCAAACAGAGCATCAGGGGCTACTATCTATGCGGTAATATTTTTACATATTCTTTACTTACCTCAAAGCTTGTTAAAAGGCTGGCACAGGCTTCAGTCAGTCCGCTCTTGGCGGACTGAACCTTCTGGATCACCGTACTCATCATAGTACGGTGCTCCTCGTCGATGGAGGCACCATTAAGCACCTCCAGCAGATTGTCCGGTGCCTTCGGTTGGATGGGGGCCACCGGCTCAGTAGGCTTGCTCCTCTTGGAAGGAGGTCGCCTGCCGCAGTCCGGAACCGTTGAAGATTCCGGTGCGGTGTCCGGCTCAAGGCCGGACTTGGAGCCCTTGGGGGTTCTATCCCCTTCTCGCCTGGAGTTCGGGAGGTCGCCTTTCAGCGCCCCCAGGACCACCTCCTCCTGGCTTGGAACCTGTTGGGACGCCACCTCGGCGTCGTCCGTAGGGCGGGGGGAGGTAGCCGTCGGAAGCAAATTTACATCCGACGAGTCCAAGGAACCGCTCGACGACACATCAAGCCGGTCTTTGGGTGGACTGCATAATCATGTTCGACGTAAGGAAAAGCTGTGCAGTGAAGGAATACTATGACTTACTCTGGTATCCGGATACTTACGATTTCGCCAGGGGCTTGGCCCTGTGTGGCCACTCCTCTTCGCCGTCGTCGGTGTTGGTGGAGTAGTCTGGAAGAAGGGTTTTACCCTTCTTGGACCCTCCGGCCTCCCCAGTTGGGGCGGCCTTCCTTTTCTTTCCTTCCCCTGCTGGAGGGGGAGAGGTCTCTTCTTCCTCCTCCTCGTCTTCACGGGAGGAGTGCGTCTCGGAGTCGTCGGACGATGAATCCGACACCACCACATGAGGGCACTCTTTCGAGTCCCCATGGCCTTCTTATTGGCCTTCTTCTCCGGCACCACGTAGGGTGCCGGAACCAGCAGCCCTGTCAAACGGGCATCTGCTGGGTCTTCGGGCAAAGGAGCCGGACAGCTGATCTGTCCGGACGTCTCCTGCCAATCTTGTCGGCGTTCTCGGAACGGAGGTCCCCAGACTTGCCTGCCCGTGGCCCGCGGCGTGGCTCAAAAGGGGGCCCAGCACGGCCCATCTTCATCAACACAGACCCAAGACCCTCATGAGGGGCCAAGCCTCGCGGGGCGGACGACATGGAACCCCCTCATGCACGGCCTCATTAGGCTGGCTCGCGAGGAGGCGGAGAGATCAAGGCGGGGTACCTCACGAGGTGCCCGTGACGCAAGCCATGACGACCAAGGGCGCCAAGCGGGCGCCAGCCCGCGCAGTGTCCTCCTTTCCTATTTGGTGCAAAGGGAGCAAGCGCATGCGAGAGCATCAAGCAAAGGCACCCGTTTCGGTGCAACGAGACCAAGACCAGCCCAACGGCAGGGAGGAAGTCATTGTGGAGCCCAAGCCAGCGTCACCACCAGAGCCTTTGGCAGGCGAAGACCAACTTTAGTCAGGATAAGTGTGCCAGATGTTCCCCCTCAAAATGGCCAATTGTTGGCGCCCTTCCCGCTCAATATTTGGGAAGAGGCCCAGGGCCTTTGCCTATAAATAGGACCAGCCACCAACAGAGTAGGGGCATCGAGAAATCGGGTAGAGCCCAAGCAGAGAGAGAGAGAGAAGGGTGACTGAACTCCCCCTAGCAGTTCATCGCCCCAGCCAAGAACAGACCCTCGCGAGGCTGTTCTTCCTTGTATTGCTCATCATCATCAACCCAAGAGGCAATCCACCACACCACACACTGGAGTAGGGTATTACACCACAACGGTGGCCCGAACCAGTATAAACTCTGTGTCTCTTGTGCTGTTCTTCCCATAACTTAGATCTTAGCGAGGCGGCGGGGCGCAGGTAGGTAGAAGGCGAAATCTCCGTGCGCACCCCAGTGTTCGAACCTCAAGGGTCTGCCGGAACCCGAAATTCGACATTTGGCGCGCCAGGTAGGGGTGCACCGGAGTTTTCCCTTCCGCCACCGCCA